>CM059972.1:86289136-91089136 GCA_030490835.1 Annona cherimola
ATTTATTGAATTCATTGTAGTCATGCTTGACTAATTCTCTTATCTAGAATTAGGATGTAGCATGAAAATAATCTACGTAGATAATTCAATTTTATTTCTTTATAAAAGATAGTTTGCTTTAATTTACTTTTGCGTAATCACATATATTAACCTAAGGAACTGGAAGGTGAAAGTTTAATATAGAAAAATAAAAAATATTAAATTAAGGATTCTTGACCATAAAAATAAGCTAAATACCTTTAAGAAATTTCATGAATTACCACAAAATTTTAATGAATTTTAATTAATATAATCCCATGAAAATAGTTAGTTATGAAGGTCAGGGTATACCTCATGTGTCTCCAACGCATACATAAGATTACAAAAGATTTTGTTTTCTTTTACAATAGATTATCTAAATTAAATAAGTATGTCAATTATATATTGTAGAAAGTTTACATGTGAACTATAGAATCTAGATGTTTCTCATCCCAATTTGCCATCTGCATATATAATTTAGATTTATAATAACTTTTACTATGCTTCCCAATTCTTTATTGTCTAGATAATTAAATTTGCAATAGTTTAATTTTTAACCCAATTATCAGGGGAATGATATTTTATATACTACAAGTTACGACACTACAACCATTGTTTGGGATTGGTATTAAAGTTAAATTTATCACAATTTGGTTATTTTATATATGGTGCATTTGGTAAGTTGAAAAAATTGAATAGTTATTATAGAAAAAATTTGAAAAGATAGGAGCAATGATTAGAAGTAGAGGGTAGTCCTATATGAAAATGTATAAAAGTGATTGAAAAATTAGATAATTATATAAGAAGATATGTTGAAATGATTAAAAAGTAGGACATAGAAAAATTTTAGAGATTTTTTTTTGAGTTTTTCAAATGCACCAATAACTTTTTTGTTTTCTTTCCTTTTTTCTTTTTTTTTTAAAAATAGATGACATATTATAATCAATGGTATGATGACAGGATGATCACCAGATCATTTCGTGAGGACATGATGGATAAGATTAATGTGTTATTGACAAAATTTAATTAATTCAATATGAAAGTGTATCAGAATAATTCATATGGAGGAGAGATTTCATTGATGAATGCGATATATAATTAGGACATGGGATTTGCTAGCAAAATTCTATTTATAAAAATATCAACCTTTATCTTGTTAAAATTTTGTCTTAAATACTTACAATCTTGATTGGCCTACTCATTCAAACTTTTCTTGGTTTGATGATTATTTTTCTCAATCGAATCAAAACGCTTTCCATCTCAATCATAGGAGTTAAATCTTAAAAATATGTTGAAAAACTTTTCCTCTATTCCATAACAACTAACACTTTTGCCATAGTATGAAGAATATTACACTAAAAAAAATTTTACTTATATTTTGACAATATTGGTCGGTTCATTAACTTGTTTCATTTTGACAATATTGGTCTAAAATACTTCATCTTGTGTTCTAGTTATTTACTTCCTAGAATGAACTTACAAGATTGATCTATAATAAATTGACAATTAATGCCTATCTGCATGTTTTAAGTTTTGCATAAGACAATTCTTATGGCATTTCATGCCTCAAAACACTACAAAAATATGAAAAATATTAAGAATATAAATAATATTGAAAAAAGTAAAGCTATTAGGCTATTGTAAAAAAATTAAGACAATTGGCAAGTAAAAAGTGGTGAAATATCTTTCTCTTGAATACTAAATCTAACCTAAAAGATGTGAAAGATTTTAGGGAATATATTCCTTGGAATATTCAAAGAATTGCTTAGATTAATGGCTTCTTGGTTTAATATATTAAATCCTAACTCACTAATTATATTTAAAATTATTTATTGGTTAGACGTATAATTGTCATTATAATGCAAGTTTTTGGTGCTTAAATTAGAAACAACTTAAAATAAACATTTTTATCTATAAAATTTTTACTTGACTTTGTTTTATCATCTACTAAAACTTTTGCCAATTAAATGATTATATTTCTAGTTAAAGAAAGAATTTCAAACAAAACTCATGAATTAGGTTTTATAAATTCAATCATTAAACAAGCAACTAAAGGAATTGATTCCCTTAGATGGGTGTGGTCTATAACATAAAAAATAATGCTACCAATAAATAAAATTTTATAGTTACCCTTGAGAAAGAAAGCAGAGGACTTAGGACGGTGTTATTACTATCCTATTATAATAGTCTCGAGATAAGAATCGACCATATTCTTACTATGAACAGAGATACTTATCAATGCACCCAAGCAACTCAGTGTTAGGGGTGATGCAGTGCAATAAGCACCAAAGATCGTCAATTGAGACAATATTAATAATATTCTTATCTGCACCTTGGGAAGCAAAGTATAGTAGGTGTAGTGGTAACTGTTGGTTTTGAGTTAATGACAATTACCCAAGAGGGGAGGGGTGAATTGGGTAATTAAAAATTTTCAACTTAAACAGAAACTTTACCCCGGATTAATCTAGTCCCCTTTATGAAGAAACAGAATGGAAAGCAATATAGTGTAGAGAGCAGAAATAAATATCAACACACAGGATTTTATAGTGGTTCGGGCAACCTCCCTACTCCACTCTTCCAAGCTCACACCTCTTGTGACTTGGGTTCCACTATGTATTCCGCGAATACAACTAGAGTCTCCACTCTCTTCTAGATTCTAGCTCTAGAGGGCATATACAACCAGAGCCTCCGCTCTCTTCTAGATTCTAGCTCTAGGGGACATCAACAATACACAGCACAAGTAGGTGATGAGTTCCACTCCAATCACACACTACTTTGCTTACACTTGTTCTTAGCTACCCAAGCTAAAACAAGTTAAATACAACAAGAAATAACAAAAAAAAATTTCTACACGTTATTGTTGTGTAGACGCAGATTTGGCGCAGAGAAGAACTTGTAGTGTAGGCTTAGAGATTCAGCAAGCAGCTCTTGGCAGTTTGAAGCAAGGTACTTCTTCTAAATGTTGGCTTGATCACTCAATGCTCTTGAAAATGGGAGTTATGCACACTTAATGATTCTCAGCTACCCTCCTCGTTCATATTGAATGCCTTTTATAATTGTGGAGGGAATCCGAACGTTTGGAAGTAGGTGGCGCGCATTTAATGCGCCAACGTTCGAAAATTTTCCGACCGTTGCGACCCAAGTCACAGGTGGAGTCGACTTCGGGTGCGACTTCGCCCAAGTCGCAGATGGAGTCGACTTCGGGTGCGACTTCGCCTGTTCGCAACTTCTTCAAGTTCCAGTCTGGGTCGACTTAGTCCTCGACTTGACCCAAGTCGCAGGTGGAGTCGACTTCGGGTGCGACTTCACCTCGACAGCTTGCTTGATGAACTTGAAATCCTTGGAATGCTTTGCTTGCTTGAGTTTCTTCATGTTTGGTTGTTCTTCCTTTAAGACTCTTTATGATTCTTTAATTCTTCTATCTTAAAGCACATTTTACTCCATGTCTTGAGTCTTGTGTCTTTGAGTATTGGAATGCATAAGAGAGGTTCAAATGCATGATCTCGATTCTCCATGAGAAATATACAGCTTTGCTTTGGTCTTCACTTGATCCTCATTTGATCTTCATTTTCTTTTGAATCTCTTGAATCCATCATTGAGTTATCTTGATCTGCATGTTTCCGTATTGAAGTCGAAGTCGGAGTCGACTTGATCTGCGACTTCACTCAAGTCGCATGCGGAGTTGACTTGGGATGCGACTTCGGCAGCCCTTGTCTCAGTTTCAACTCTGGACAGAAATGACGCCTCCAAGTCGCTACTGGAGTCGACTTGGTCTGCGACTTCACCCAAGTCGCATGCGGAGTCGACTTGGAATGCGACTTCGGCACCTCTCCTTCTCGATTTCAACTCTGGAAGGGAATGACGTCTTGAAGTCGCTTCTTGAGTCGACTTGGGGATCGACTTGGCCGAAGTCGAAGCCTGAGTCGACTTGACTTTCCATGCTTCATATTCTTCAAATTTATAACCTTAAGTCATTTTCACAAACATGTTAGTAACCAAAACTTACTCAAATTGATTTGTTTAATCATCAAAACATAGACTTGACTTATTTTCCACATATTTCCAACAGTAACTATACTTGGGTTCACTTCTTTAGTTGACACATCCTTTCATGTGAAAAATGATGTGAACAAAGTCATACCCATCTCTCAACCGATCATACAAGCCTCACGTGACTTGATTTGGATCATCAAGAATAGAATGGGCCTACATTTATTAAGAAACATTTATCATTTGAAGAATGTGAGAATGAAATAGTATAAATTTTAAAAAGTGAGAGAGTGATGTGATATAATAAGATAAGAGGAAAATAAAATGAAAACAAATAGTAATTATATAAAAAAGGCACTAAAAAGGGCAAAAGTAAGATAGTTAGGTAACCAAAAGCATTTAATGCATGTGACTTTCTTATTTTAACTTATTTATCAAATTCCAAATATTTCCTTACAAAAATTATGTTCTTTGGGTGTATGTGGTATTTAATAAAGTTTTCAAATGAAAAAATTTAGTATAAAGGTTTTTTGAAACAGAAGAAGTGATGTGATATGATAAGGAGTAAAAAGAATAAAATTAAAATAGATAAGTTAGTTGTATAAAAAATTATAAAAAAATAATTGAAAAGTAGGATAGTTGTATAAGAAAACATGAAGAAATGACTAGAAAATGTTGTAGTTATAAGGAGTGAAAAACTTAGATTGATAAGCTTTATTGAATACCAAACACACCCTTAATAGTAATTTTCTTACTTTTTTTTAAATATTTTTTCATATATAATAATAATTTAACCTTTTTCAGCTACAATACTATTTTTATTCCTCATTAAAGCTCTCATTTTCCCTATTATAATAGCTAGGGGTTTAATTTGGGTCTATTAGGTTTGGATAGGAGTTAACCCTATCCTTATTATTTTTAGAAACCTCGACCCTACTCTACTTAAGATAGAATCGATTAGAGGCCTATCCTATTATATTTTTAAGGGTAGATTTATTATTATTTCAGTTCTAAATCAGTTCTATTGAAAAACAGTTTTAAACATGCAGCGTACTCCAAAACTTATCCAAGCTAGCGACTAATTTAACACATTTTTTCATCCATAAAAGCTATCTAAATAGTCCACCTAAACATGCATATACATGTTGTCAAACATGCTGATAAAAGTAGGAACCATTAACATTCCTAATAAATAGAAAATCACTTAAAACTAGAACACCTATATAAATCATAAACATGATGATTAGAAGTGCTACTCATTAACACAAACCAAAAAAATCTAAGAAAACAAAAAATCTAAATAATATACGACATGACCGAACAAAATTCATTTTCATATATTGCTAATTCCATATGGTTCTAGTCTTATTACTGTTGGAAAACTTTATTGATTAAAACTATAATCACTCTAACATCCTCCATGCTAAATTACCAAGAAAAATAAACTATAAATAGAAATGTACCTAAATCTATAAGAGCACTTGTTATTGAATCTTCAGGTTCTGGGTCTTCTATGTTAGTACCCTAGTATTTTTTGGAAAAGACGATTCCCTCTTTTCTAATGATGGGATATTAACAAAGAAACTCTCATGTATAACCCAAGAATTACAACCATTTATATATAACATCTATCTTTCTTATTTCTAATTCAAACCATCATAAAAATATAATTTAGAAGTTAGGCAACTAGGAGACTCATATTCTATTAAATTATTTAGGCTTATAAACCTTCTAAGATCACTTTAAAAATTAGGTCACTCTTTATGATAATTTTTTATTATATGTGTCTAAAATCCAACAATCTCCCACTTGGACTGCATATGTATTATGTTATAATTATATATATAATCTTATGAGCTCAAAATCTTTTCCTATAATGACTAAAATCATCTCCAAATATTCTCATTCATTAGTTATATCAATATAAGATCAAGGCGATTATAGCACTCTATTCGCAGATGGCACTACGATGAGTTGGTTTATTTTAGCCAACCTAAAATAAATATATAAATATAAATATAAGCTGTTAGGAAATTTATAATATTACAGCAATAGATAAAGATTAAAACACTAAAACAAAAATAAAGATAAAAAATAAAAAGGAATTGCCACTAATCTTTTTAAAAAGATTAGAACTCAAATATTGTATTAAAGGATAAAACACTGGCTTACATAAATAGAGATATAGGTTGTAGAAAAATCATACATCTATGGCATAATAAAAATAAATGTGGCATTTTTGAGGATCAAGGCTGGAACAGTATAACAGGACTGGAGCCTTGGGTAATTTGGATGGCTAGAATAGTAGGGTAAAGGAAGCTAGAGATTTTTTGGATAGTTAGAATGGAGAGAAAATGACAATAGAAGCTTGGATTTTATTTGGTGGAGGGTGGAAACAGAGATAGAAGGAACTAGGGAATGGACGTAGGTAAGCTTTAGAGAGAAATGGTGTGCCAGCACAGCTATGGACTACGCATATCCCTCCGTACTCTGGAGAGCTCATTCTGTTTCGAAAGCTTAGAGAATGCCTCTATTTATGGACATTTTTTTGCTTGCTGGTTGTCTGCGTAGCAATGATTCATTAGATAAATGTGCATAAGCCTTGGCATGTGCTGGATATTTGGCAATCTCCTTCAATGTCGTTCATGATTTGTGAGTTCATTGGATGCTTCTTGGATTAAATCTTTGTTGTGTCGTTACTTCACATTTAAGCAATTTGCCTTGGTGGCCAAGAAATTACGCCGGATCCATGTGAAGTTTCTAGCATGTGCGGTAGTGGTAATGAAGCTTCGGTGGTGGGTTTGAGTACAGACGCTGAGGAAGCTTGATTTGTGGCCAACTTGGATTTCTGCTGTTGCGGACAGCAAAAGTCATATACCGCTTTCAAATTCATTACGGATTTGGTGGTGCGATAACAATAGCTAAGGAGATGGGTCTTCTCTCCATGGGCAGTACTATAGATGGAAGATAAGAACCAAATTTGTTGTTGTGATGAATCTTCTTTTGGTAATAGCAGGAAAGAATTTTATGGATCGAAAATTTTGGAGATGATGGCTTGATTGTTGTAGGATGGAAGCTATCAGTGATGAAGCATACACAGTTACAACAAACAATTTGGGGAAGATGAGATCTAGTTTCAGTGCTCTGCCAGTGTAGTTGTTCCACACACATGGTCCATGTGAAGACAATCTCAGTCGTTAATATTCATATCTTGATGATCTAATAATTTTGTAATAATTCCACAAGTATAAATCTGACTTGATGTTGTATCTTTAACTGCAAATTAACCCAAAATATACATATTGTCTTCAAATGGCTTCCTTTCATGCAATAGGCCCAAAATTAATTTATGTGACCTGAAATGGCTTTAGAAATGGGGTAACTACAACTGGCCCCTTTTGCTAGAGGTGACTTGTCGATAAATGGCAAAGAATGTGATACCCCTAATTTTCAAGGTCTTCGCTAAGTTAAGGCTTTCTTAGTTGCCAGCTTCGTGGTCTTCCTTTTTGTTACTACCCATCAGCAAAACTTTTTTTTTTCTTTTTTTTTCTTTTCTCTTGTTTCTCTTGTTTCTCTTTTTTCCTTTTCCTTTTTTTTTTTGAAAGAATATATATATATAAATACCTCTTTTCATGCAATTTTTACCTCCAAGGTCCCCAAACCTTGTTTTATGCAAGATGTGACTTGATATAAAAATAATCTCTCCTTTACCTCAGAAATCATCTACCCCCATGCATTATGATGATGTAAAAATATTTTTCTCTTGCTTTTGTCCTTTGGCCTTTATTTGTAGATTGTTTTCTGTTGCTTGAATTTAATGTTGCTTTGACAGGTAGCTTAGATAGTCTGCTTCTTTTGAATAATATCCAGTATGGCTGCCCCACTTTTATCAAAATAGAGCATCGCCTCTAAGAATTTTGAAATAAATGTTGCCCCCAATGAAATATTATATTTACTTATTGTTAGCATTTTTCCTTCTAAGCCTGGCGGAAAGACTATCTTGTAGCCATTTTGAAATGTCCATTGTGCATGTGATGGAGATGCATCTGTGACGATAGGTGGACCGGTGATGGTTGTGTGCCCTACACATTTTGCGGTTTCCAGGGCTAACCTTGTTAGTTATTTGACTTTGTCGACATCGCTTGTGTTGACGATGAGTTATTGAGGCTTTTTAGATGTCTCTACTTGATTGCCTATGTGATGAATAAATTCATTTATGGCTTGTAGATGGTTTTTTTACTTGGCTTCTATTTTGTTCAAATTTCTTGAAATTCGTGTTCTTTGGCTGACACTTTCTTTTTTGAAGTGTTTGCTTGGTTTGTTGATAAGCTAAATATTTTTCCTTTTGTGGCTATAAATGATTATGTAGATAATGATAACAACAATTACTTTAGATGAGTGCTAGAGGTAGAAGTATAAGGAGCTTTTCAGCCTTCTTTTGCATTATTGGGCTTAGGGTGAAGGGATGTTAGCTGGTTGACTGGAATAAAGATCCTTTTGAGAGTAGGTGAGGCAAAATTGGTTGGGCCATTATTTTGAGTGGAGCTTCTAAATTGGTAGGAAAAAAATTAGAGAGTTTTTTTTTTCAACAATGGGTGGTTTACATAAAATGGGATTTTCTCGCATAGGATTTGCAGATTTTTCTAATAAAAGGACATGGTCAATACATTTTTTTTAGAGTAAAAGAATTGACATTTCAGCCTTACAAAATAAAAGGATTATTACAAGATTGGACTTTTGTTATAAAAATAGAGAGGGTCAAAAATTTCAGCATTACCCTTGACAAAATTAACTTTTGAATTGATGCCCACCACTTGAGCTTTTTGACTTGTCTGTTCGAGGTAAATATTATTACCTTGTTATGGCCATTGTGAGATTTTCTTTTTCTTTATACTATCTTCAACTTGTTTCACCACCTATAATAGTTGTGTAAAGCTAGAAAAGGGTTATGAAACTAAATATCTAGAGATATTTGGATGTGCCGATTAATGATGATGGATATTTGTTTATTAAGGAGTAAGGGAACCTTCATCTTTGTTGCTAGAGCTGCCATCTTGCCATATATTTTGAGAAAGTCTCTCCATCTTTTTGCTTCAAGGCCTCCAAATTAACCCTTTTGGGTGCAACATTCAACATGTAAGAGAATTGATCAATGAAGGCGAGATAACTGCTCTCATATTTTGATTTGCTTACAATCAAGTAACGTATATCATTTGAGAGCATCTCGTCTCAAGCTATGTTGGAATAACACCACTAGAACTTTTTCTTCCTTTACTGGAGGGTATAAATTGCTGCAAAAGGCTTTGAGATGAGCACGTGGGTATGAGTCTCCTTCATAAATAAGGAGGGTTGGAATTTTGAAAATTTCAAGTAGTTGTGTATTTGGAAATGGACATGTCTTTGATTTCTGCCAAAAGACAACCATTTTTAAAGCCATTTTAGGCCACGTAAATTAATTTTAGGCCTATTACATGAAAGGAAGCTTTTGAATACTATATGCGATTTGAATTAATTTGCAAAGATACAACATCAAGTTAGATTTATACTTATGGGATTATTACAAAATTATTAGATCATCAAGATATGAAGATTAACAATTGAGATTGTCTTCACATGGACTGCATGTATGTGGAACAACTACACTGGTGGAGTACTGAAATTGGATCTCATCTTCCCTAAATTGTTTGCCGCAACTGTGTATGCTTCATTGCCGACAGCTTTTGTCCTACAATAATCAAGCCATCGTCTCCAAGATTTCCAATCCATAAAATCCTTTCTTACTATTACCAAAAGAAGATCAATCATAGTAGTAAATTCAGTTCTTATCTTCCATTTAAAGCATTGCTAATGGATAGAAGACCCATCTCCTTGGCTATTGTTGTCACACCACTAAATCTGCCTTGAATCGGAAAGGGGTAGCAGCATTTCTGTTATCCCGAGCTCCAACTACAGTAGCAGAAATCCAGATCATCTTCAAATCAAGCTTCCTCCATGGCATCCACACCCAAACCCACTACCGAAGCTTCATTACCACTACCACACATGCCCAAAACTTCACACGCAACAGAGATTTATCAACAGAGATTTATCCAAGATGCATCCCATGAACTCGTAGATCATGAATGACAGTAACGGAGATGGTCGAATATCCAGCACATGCCAAGGCTTATCGCTCTCATCCAATGAATGTTTGCCAGGTGGACAATCAGCAAGCCAAAAAATGCCTATAAATAGAGGCATTCTCCAAGCTTTCAAAACAGAATAAGCTCTCCGGAGTAGGGGGGGAGAGGCATTGTCCACTGCTGTGTTGGCACGCCATTTCCCTCCAAAGACTACCTACCTCCATTCCCCAATTTTTTTTTATCTTTGTCTCCTCCCTCCACCAAATAAAAATTTAAGTTTCTGCTGCCATTTTCTCTTTGTTCCAGCTATCCAAAGAGTCTCTAACTTCCTCTACCTCATTGTTCCGACCATCCAAAATACCCAAGGTTCCAATCCCGCTACACTATTCCAGCCTTTGACCTTAAAAAAATGCTCAGTTTATTTTTCTTTGGTTACAAATGCATATTTTCCTATAACCTATATCCTTATTTATGTAAGCTAGTGTTTTATCTTTCAATGCGATATTTGGATTCTAATCTTCTAAAAAAGATTAGTGGTGACTTCTTTTATTTATTATCATTCTTTTTGTTTTAATGCTTTGACCTTTATCTATTGCTATAATATTATAAATTTTCTAGCAACTTATATTTTTATTTTTATTTTAGGTTGAAGAAAATAGACCAATCCATCGTAGCGCCATCTATAAATAGGGTGCTACAGCTTGACGACTTCGCTAGGGAAGACTCTATATTTAAATTATCATCCTATGTCATATGAAAAAACTAGGGGCATTTTTATTTACATTTTCATGATATTGCACATGATTAACTAGGGGTTTTAAGTCTATAAATAGGTGCTAGACATGGAAAAAAGTGCTTAAAAAAGAGCTCTATGATTAAACCTAAGACGTTCTTAGGTTTGGAGGTGTCCAACAAATTCTGCTTGCAGGACCACTTTGACATGAAGATATTCATCTGTGCTCATTAACTCTGTAGCGAAAACGATCCATAATAAAGCACGACAACAAATGATGCAACAAATTGCTGAAAAGAAGGAAAAACGTGCAAGAAGAATCTATCCAGAAATCCAAATCGCTTTTAGGTCTAGAGGCATAAAACAAGCTCCGTTCTTGTTGACTCTAGCTATGGACATCCACGTTGGCATCCCATATTTACCATCCAAAAGGGGTATGGCCAATTATCATTAACCGTCTTACTAATCTTTAAGTTAGTCTATATACAAGAAGCTGAGGGATTACTCTCTCGGCCCTCTCTTTCATGGCTGACACAAATCTAGAGGCATGCTGCTGTATTCCTATAGCTTTATGATAAAAACAAGGTAAAATTAAGATTTAAAAGAAGGCATCAAAGTCTAGAGGAAGCAAAAGAGCACTAAAAAGAGAGCCCCTTAACCAGACCTAAAGAGCTTTTAGGTCAAGTGGCGTCCACAAGCATTGGAACCAGATAGCAGCAAGGTAGCAACTAATTTTCAGGCCTAAAGATGTTAAATAAACTTTTTTGCCCTTGGTTCTGAAATAAATGACATCATATCATATTTTTTGTGATTCCTCTTTAGCTTCATTCAAAATAAACTGTAGTAACAGTTGATTTCAGGCTAAAGCTATATGTATGGAGTCAACAGATAATTTTTTGGAGGAAAATACCGCATTCTTATTTGAAAATGGGACCGAACAATGGAGAGGATGCAATGTATAGAAGATATGCTCTACAAAATGATGGAACAACATCATTCAATGTCAGCTCCACAACAACAAGCATCATCTTCTTCAAACTAACGAATAGCAACTTCGGGCTCACGATCCACCGCAACTCACAAGTCAAACAACCCAACTAATATGAAAGACTAAATGGAAAAAGTTAAATCACAATTTCAAAGCCAGCTTCAACAGATGGAAGAAAAAATTCAGCAATAGCAAGGTGAGGACCTTTATAGAACCCTATTTGCATATAGCACTACAATGGGTTGATCTATTTTTAACCAACCTAAAATAAAAATAAAAAATAAAATGCTAAAAGTATAAGTGCTAGGAAATTTATAATCTTATAACAATAAATAAAGATCAAAATATTAAAATAAAAATAATAACAGAAAATAAAAAGGAGTCATTACTAATCTTTTTGGAAAGATTAGAACCCAAATATTGTATTGATAAAGCACTGGTTTACATAAACAGAAATATAAGTTATAGGAAAATCATACATCTACGGCATAATAAAAATAATGGGGCATTTTCGGGGTTTGACTGGAATGGTGTAACAGTGATTTAACACTTTCATTTTTTTAGGATGTCTAAAATGTAGAGGAATATAAAACTAGCAGTAGAGCTTTGACTTCTTTATCTTTTTGGAGGCAGCAGTTTTTTAAATATAGCGTGGGTTGGGGAGGAAGAGGAAGTAGGGCATTGGCTTGAGGTGGATCGGAATGGAGTAGGCTAGAGGATGGAGGTAGATAGGCTTTTTAAGAGAAGGATGGAGATAAAAGGGATTGGAGAATGGAGGAGGGGAACGAAGATTGAGCAAACTAGAGAACAAAAGTGCCAGCCTCTCCTTCTTTGCACCGGTGGGAGCTTATTCTATCCCTGAAAGCTTCAAGGAGCTTGGTATTTATAGAGGTTGTGAGAAAGAGTGGCTGACGTCACAACTCTTCATTTGTTGTAGTTGTGGGAGTCATGGCACGTTCTAGGTATTTGGATGTCTCCCCTGGTCATTCTTATTATCCACAACTTCTATAATGGAACAAGATAAAAGCCACATCTAGCACATGCATCTTTGTTGCTTGATGGCCAAATATTATCAGCTGGATTTTGTTAGCAACTATGCTATCAGCGGGGGTATGCGGCCCCAGGTCTGATTCATGAGGAAGGAACAAGTAAGCTACAATTAGGGGTATAAATCGAGTCAGGTTGACTCAAATTGGGTAAACGTAGCCCTAACTTACCTTATAAAATCTTAATCCAAACCTATTTTCAACCATATTTTTCACACCTTAACCGAACCCTATTTTGACCATATAGAAATTTGTTCATTTAGGGTTAGAAATCAGGTTATAACATTTATAAATATTTTACTTAATTAAATCTATTTTAAAATATAAATTTATATAAAAGAAGAAAAATTAATCCTTTTTATAAGAATACTTTATAATTTATGACTTATATAATGATATAATTGTTAAATAATCTTATTAAAAATCAATAATATTTCTAGTTAATTCCTATATATTATGTGCTAATGTAAGATTATTTATTAATAATTTATTATATGGTATACTAATATATGAAATTGGGTCGGATTGGGTTGATAATCATCCAACCCAAGCCAATCCACTTTTAAAATCGGGTCAGTTCAAATTGGGTCATATAATTTATTTTTTAAAAACGGCTAACCCAACCATATCATAAATGGGGCTAGGCTAGTTGGGTTTGGGTTGAAACCAACCCTATTTACAACCCTAATTGCAACTACTGCTACGAATGTTGACAAGAGCTGCCGGGTCAGCCTGCTGGTTGATAAAGCCGCAGCTAGAGGGATGCTTCCTATGCTTCAAATTGGTGCCGATGACAGTCAATTTGCAATTGTAGATATTCATGCCGCTAGATTAAACAAATTGGGAAACAAGGCTGGCCGATTGTGAGGTTGAGCGGTAGATTTGAGATGCTAAGTCGAGATCGGATCAAGGTTGTTGTTGCATGGAGCTGATGGATCTTTCTAGCAGAATTTCTTACTACTGGAATTAAATTGCTTGCTGCAGACGATTTAATGCTTGACCAGTCATTAAGAAGAGGTAGTATCGATGTTGGGTTTGGGTATGGACACCACGAATGTCGGGTGTGAACAGGATGGTGGATGCAGAAGAGCTATCGAGGATGGTTTAATGCGAGTCGGCAAGCATGTGGAGAAGGGCACCTTCATTGCTTTCATTCACGATATGTGAAAAACTAGCTTTGGAGGAGAAACAACATGACGCTAGATGACAAAAGTTAGAGATAGCGGTTTGCAAATGACGAATTGGATGCAAGCTCGAAAAGGATGACAGATTTGCCGACTATGAAAGTGGATGCTTTGTCAGAGAAAATAAGCAATGTTATGCATGTTTTTGGCTTGATGAACGACTCTGATTGATCATCCAATGGCTGTTGGTGGAGATCGCAAATGTCAACATAAAACTTTTCAATCTAAAACTTTTCACTCTCCATAATTATCATATTTTTTAATCATTTTTTCACATTTTCCCATACAACTACCCTACTTTTCAATCATTTCTACACAACTACCCATACAATTAACCTATCTATTTTAACTTTATTATCTTTACTCTTCATCATTACCCCTATCATATCACATCATTTGATAACTTTTACTCTTCAAAACTTTTCATCAAAAGTTTTATCCATTCCCAAACACACCCTTAGGGAAAATGAGTTTTTAGTCTTTTGGTACTCTGCTGCAACATAGAAGCTCATGCACATGCGGCTTTTGGGAAGACAATCTTGATCGTTAATCTTTGTATCTTGATGGTCCAATAATTCTCTAATATTTTCATAAGAGTAAATCTGATTTGATGATATATCTTTAATTACAAAAAATTAATCTCAATCACACATAATTCCAAATATCACCATTTAAATACAATAACCCAAAAGATAGCTCAAAATGGGATGTCTACAGTGGCCTTTATCACATTTATTGTAAATAGAATCATCCATGATCATATATATCAAACATAACCAAATGACATAGATCAAGTATGAATATGTAGTATGAAAATTATATGTAATATGATCTAACATGCCTATTTTCATCTGGTTCATCTTTATTTTGGTGAGATCAAACCAAAGCCAAATATTGAATAATAAAAAAATCAAATACTTCTTTCTGTAGAAAATATTCATAAGCATAATAAAATGTTCAAACTAGAAAAATATAAAAACATAAGCTCCCACTAAACCAACATATCATCAAATGATATAATACCCATATGAGTAGTGCGCTCATGAAAGACTTTGGGTGTTATCCCTTAGTAAGCAATACACAACCATGGAATTTGTTTTAATATGTTTTATAGACACTTTGGTGTGTTTGGGAAGTGATAAAACCTTTGAATGAAAAGTTTTGGATGTAAAAGTTATCAAAATGAAAGAAAATGAATGGGAAATGATGAAAAATAAAGAGAATAAAGTTAAAATAGATATATAAGTTTTATGAATGTATAGAAATGATTAAAAAGTAGGATAATTCGTGTTAGAAGATGTGAAGAAATAATTTAAAAATTAGATAATTGTGGATAGTGAAAGTTTTAGTTTAAAAAGTTTTGGAATAAAAATTTTATTGAAAGCCAAACACACCCTTTATTTTTTTGAATTCTTTCCTTAACTACTAAGAACTTTATCAAGCTCCTATTGTTGCTGGAATATAAGACTACTAATTTATTCTCATAAAATAACTTGAGTAATCTTTCTATATTATCATATTTTGCAACCCTTTGACAAAAATACAATACTCATATTTTATAATTGAATGTCTTATAATATGCTATAAATTCTGCTTTTAAGGTGGAAGAAGCTATGAGTGTTTTCTTAGTACTATTTCCTAAATAACATCTCCAACAAGCGAATAGAAATAACCTAAAGTGGATCTAAAACTGTATTTACATAAAATAAAATCGGAATCTAAATACCAAATGAACTCTAACTTATCTAACTTGCAGTATGTGAATGTGCAGCATTTTGCTCTCTGAAGATACTTTTAAACCTATTTATCTACTTTCCAATAATCCATTCCCAAATAGTTAAATATTTATCCAGCATCCCAACAATGAATGCAATATCTAGATGCATGTAAACATGAGCATAAATCAAATTT
The DNA here is from genome assembly GCA_030490835.1 of Annona cherimola. Taxonomy (NCBI): domain Eukaryota; kingdom Viridiplantae; phylum Streptophyta; class Magnoliopsida; order Magnoliales; family Annonaceae; genus Annona; species Annona cherimola. Next base: position 86,305,129 of record CM059972.1, read on the forward strand.
CTCAACACTCAAGCATAGAAAATCTTATGCATTTTCTTATATTCGAAATCATTCTTAGGGTATTGATTGAGATTATACTTGTCTCCCTCACCGATGAGGTATTCTAGCCTACAATATTACATGTCAAATATCTTAAGTACTTTTTTAATATAGGTGTTTTGTAATAATCTGGGAATACCTCAAGAACAATTTCGGTGAATAAGAATATCTAATACAAAAGATGCATTTTTTAAGATCTTTCATCTCAAATTTCTTTGATAAAAATATCTTGAATTCATGCAATAAATTTATGTTAATACTAGCAAGCAGTATGTTATTGACATATAAAACTAGAAAGATATATTTAGTTCCACTAAACTTGTGATCACTCCTAATGAACCTATAGTATATAGAATCATCAATTGAATTCATCTCGATACTAAATGAGATGATGATTTGACGAAATTTGTATTAAAAGCTTGTCTGACCTTGTAGATGGATTTCTTTTATTTGCAAATCATATTCTTTGTATCTTTCGACACAAAATTTTCTAATTGTGCTTTATAAATTATTTTATCAATGTTACCATTGAGAAACATTATCTTTACATCTATCTAATGTACCTCTAGATGAAAATTTGTACTAAAGCCATAATTAGCTTGAAAGAAGCTTTCAATGAAACAAAAAAGAAAGTTCTTTTACGATCAATGGCTTCCTTTTAAATAAAGCCCTTTGCAATAAGACAGACCTTATATCCCTCAACATTACCTCTCAAATCCCTTTGGTTATAATTTTCCATTTGCAACTAACGAGTATTATACCTTTAGGCAATGAGATGAATTACCAAATGTCATTGTCTTTTATAAATTCAATATCTTGTTCATAGCATCAATACACTTTTGAAAGATCTTACTTTGCATTGCCTAGTTAAAATAGATAGGTTAGTTGTGTGGATAGTTGTGTGGATAGTTGTGTAGAAATGATTGAAAAGTAGATTAGTTGTATAGAAAAATGTAAAAAAATGATTAAAAAGTATGATAGTTGTAAAGAATGAAAAGTTTTAGGTTGAAAAGTTTTAACTTGACATGTTTTATTAATTGCCAAACACACCCATAATCTCTAACCTTATCTATTTCTAAGTTTAATATCCTCAAATAATTGATATTTTTCGTTTCAAAAGAACTGAACGTGAGATCATAGGATTTATATCATAAAATGATTTAAACTAATCTTATAGGTATTTATTAAGAACCAAATTTACTGATATAGGATATTGAGCTAATTAACTTGCAAATATCTTGTCCAAGTTGTACCCCTTAATAATAACCCCTTCTCCTCGCTTCTATTCAAATATGATTTCATTGAATCCTTTGAACTAAACCATGATAATTTAATTTCAAATAAAAGAAATGCGAATTCAACTGCGAGTCCGCAAATAACTGTGTCCATGAAAATTATCATGGCAAGTGGCCCATAATAACACTTTTTTTTATTAGGTCTACATGTATTACCATTCAATTTTAGATATTACAAATCGGGCCTAAGGAAGATAATATACTCCTGTCTATCATATAGGTGGATGGCAGGCGCACCTGACGACCGCGCCACTGCGTCAGTGATGGCCCATGTTAACTTTGGGTGCTTGATGACCGTCGCGTTAGATACATCGAATTTGGAGGAGGAAAGATAAAAGCGAGGAAAGATAAGGCGACGATTTACATAAGTCAATTAGACTAGCGTCGGCATCCCGAGGCCATTCCGCAGGACCGACCATCCGAGCCCCATCGACACGTGCACGCACACACCGCACGCTTCAAAAACTGACGGATACTGCTGCTGAAATGAGATGCCGTGCTTGATTTCTATACCTTTATGCACCTGCACGCTCTTCATTGGCCAGAATTTAGGAAGGCAGTAAGTCCACCAAGTTGCGCCGGTGTATGAAGAAGCCAAATGACCGAGCTGCAAGTAGCTCCTCGGACCCTATAAAATGCAGGATCCACCCCCTTGTTCGAGCCCCCTAACTTTTTTCTACCCACTTGGAAGGGAAAGGAAGAAAGTATATTTAAAAAAACAAAAAAAAAAGGGAGTACAACAGCCCGGAATTTCATAACCCTAGCAAGCCGCATCCATCCATCAATCGGCCCTTCCCTAGCTTCTGATTCTTTATATTCATGTATGTTTCTACTTTCGATATCATTTATCTTTCTATCTCCACCGTTCATCATATGGTGGGGGAGCATGATTTCTGATCAGCAGACGTTAACTGCCATGGATGGGGTTTTGGGGTACTAGTAACTAGGATGGGCGGTTGCTCTGCCTCGTCTGCTTGCTAATTAGGGTTGGATAGATCCGTGCTTTGGTTGTGTTGTTGCAGAAGAGGTAACCATGGTTTCGGACGCAAGCAAGAAAAAGGCGGCGCAGAAGAAGGCTGCCGCAGCTGCGAAGAGGGGAGGCAAGTCTGCTGCTGCGACTTCTTCCAAGGCTGCCGCCGCCGCCTCGGATTCGCAGAACGGCAGTGGGCGCGCCGCCGAGAAGCTTTCCAATGGTATTGGTGCCCTTCAGCTGTCAGATCGGACTTGTACTGGCGTGCTTTCGTCGCATCCTCTCGCCAGAGATATTCACGTGAGTTGCTCGGTTCCCAACGGCCAACGGTTGATTTACGGGTTTGGATTAACGTGGTAGTTGAAAATTCTTGGTTACAACGCGATGGATTTTCAATGGATTGTTTATTGATAATGGGTAAAATCGGGGAATAATATGCTTATTGGATTTTCGTGTTTTTTTCCCTGAAAGAGTTGGAGATTCTGGTAACAAATGTGGTGCTATAAACTATGTTATAATTCTGCATTGTTTTTCTGTCCAACGTTTCATGGGATCTTTTTTGTTAAAAAAAAAAGCTAGAAATTAGGGTTTGTGTTTGCTATTTTGGAGGAGTGATCTTATTAGCCTGGACTAAGTAAATGCCCCATTTAGCCCATCTTAAAAGACCTATTTACAACAACTTTTTTTTTTTTTTTCGTGCATTTGTTTATCTAAATGTATTTAACATATAGACTAAGTTTTACCATTTTTGAATATGTTTATCTATTTTTTTGAAATTTTTAAACATCTATGTATATATATATATTTAAAATGTCCTTATTTTTAAAAATCTAAAAAAATATATACATATATTCAAAAATGATAAAACTTGATTTATATATTAAATACACTTAGATAAATAAGCGTATGAAGAAAAAAGAAAAAAAATCGTTTTAAATAGGATTTTTGAGGTGGGCTAAGTGAGACATTTACTTAGCCTGGGTTAACAGGATCATTCCTCACTATTTTGAATGAAGTGGAGTATTTGTGATGCCATCATCTGTTGTCTTTATGCCTAAAAATGCAGAAACCATGTTTTAGTCAATCAAAATTGTGCGCTTAGGCTAATATCATCTTTTGAACATCTTGCAGCTGAAATTGTTGCCATTGCTTCCATTGTTTTTTTCCCCTTTCCTTGTCCCTATTTGTTTTTTAGCTTAAGAGTGTGGCAGATTGACCATTGCAATTTCTTTGCTTTGCCAAACAGCTTTTAGATCAAGGATGCATAAAAAAAAATGGTATGTTCTAGTTTGTAGTTTGTCTTAGGTAACAAAAAGGTGAAATCTGCTGATCTCATAAAGGAATAAGTTCTTGTCATTAATCCATTTCAATTGTTTTTGTATCACTATCACTCTTCAATAAATCTTGCATGCAGCTTTTCTTGGTTTTTAATTTTACGGGGCAGGGAGAATTCTTGAGTGAGATTTTGGATAGAGCTAAATGGTTTGCGAAGCTAAGCTGTCACATCTGTTCTATTTCATTTACACCTTGCATCCATGCGTTTTAGATATAACCAAACATCTAAGCAAATGTTTGTATTTATTTGAACTTGTTAATCAATTTGAACCATGGTATTTTCACATCTTCATCTGCCTGACCAGACCATTGATTTTGCTTCCGGGGATTTTAGTGGGAAGATTCTTACCTTTTAACAATGGAATCATTGATGACTGTGTACTTTTGTTGAGCATGATCCTACTAGTTTGTGCAATTGCATGTACTTATTTCTTACTTAGGCACATTTACAATTAATTATGGAGTTTCTGAGATGAATAAAATGCAAGTTTCCTATTCTGTTGTTATTTTGGTTGTGTATGTGTGTTGGGTATTGATTCTAGCACACTGAGAAAAATTTTCAAAAGATACTTTTTCTCTGATAATTTTGATTGGCACTTATGTGAACGATACTCATAGGCCTGAACCCAAGCATAGATGAACTCTTGTATTGATATTGAGCAATAAATCTGATATGCATGCAAAATTGGAGGTGTGTTTGATGTACTTTTGACCTGTGTAGGGATATGGGACCTCTCATGGTGCATTCTGAAGTGTAAATTTTGATACTATTATGGATATAAGATTAGATAAAGTTTTATAAAGAAGTCAATTTTATTCTTATTGATATATATGTGGGTCCTAGGTAATGACTGCGATGGTTGTATGGTTAAAATTGGAAAATGGAATGCTGTTGGATTTAGTAAATGATGTATGCTTAGGCTTTATGCTACATTTGATGCCCTCCTGGCATTTGAAACCCACACTTTTGCTAATTTGAAATTCACCATTTCTTTTTCCCCCTCTATTTGAGAATGAAGGTAGAATAAAATGTACGCGGTGAGAAACCATTTAGAGACATTTGACACATAATTGGAGTGGATTTGTTTTCCTTTTTTGATTAACTTTTCGGCAATTGTTCCACTCTCCCTCCCCTGCCTCTGATCTTCTACCTGGTATTTCTGTTTTCTGTTCATTTACTGACAACTGTCTTAAGAGTTATCTAACTTGCATTGCCTGAAGCTAACATTCTTGTCAGAGTAATGGTTTTTACTTCTTTGACTAAATTCACATGCATGTTGCTTCCCATAGAAGTCCTATGTCAATCTTCCCTGTGAGACTGCCTTATTGGGGTGTTCTTTTGGTCATGTGTCTGGATCTTGCTTCTGTTTCCAAATTGGCGCTTGCACGTCCTTATTTGCACACTGAAGCAAATATATCCTCACTTTGCTTTGCACGAGCTATTCTTCAAATCATTTTTTTTGTTGATCACATGTTTGCCTGTTGACTCTGCAGAGGAATTAATTTATCCCTTCCTTTCAGATTTTTCGCACAAACATCCTTGAGTTCAGACAATAATTGTGTGCGCAGGAAGCTGGAGTAATACTTTGGTTTTAGTTATCACTCTTGAACCCTCCAATTGTACTGCCAAACTCTTTGATCACAGGTTACACAACTTTGTCATACCGTTGAAACTCTTGATATCACAGCCTTTGCAACTGTGTCAACTGTGAAGGTTTTTGGTACAAAAGAAGAATTTCTTGGCATTAGACCTGGGTTTTGACAGCACTACTAGGAGAACTCAACATGAGTAACTAGACTGTACCGGTACTCACACAGATGCCATGTGGATTATGATATTGAATTCTAAAATCCACAGCATCTGCTGTCAAATTAGATCTTATGATAAGAACAGTGTTAGGATTTGCAGATTCTTGATCCTCCCAAAAGCCCCTACTGAATGGGCTATTACATAGTACCAGTTCTGTGTTAGCAAGACAACTGAATGGGCTATTATTAATTAATATCTGGTTCATATTAAATAAACATTAGTCATTGTTAAAAAACTGGACTATGAGTGAGGAGACATAGGTAAACAGCTTTGGTCCAGGTGCCCTCAAGCTGCACATAAATTGGCCATAAACTTTCCAATGGTTATGTGACATTCCATGCAACTGGTTTTTTGCTCCCGTAAAATCCAAGCCAGTCATAATATTCAAGGATGTATTTATTTATCATTCCAAAACTGTGATTGGATAAGCACATTTCAAATAAATCAAAATCATTTGAGAGTGAACGTGTGACAATTGAACTTTCAGAATAAATAAATAATATATTTCCAGTCTATACGATTTTAGAAATCTAAAAAAAAAAGCATATTGATGAAGATTCTTTTTAGTTTGGATTTTATGAAAATTTTTTGAAATAAAAATCAACTAGTTGCTGTTTGCATGATTCATGGACACAACAACTGAAGCCTTGCACCATAGAAGTGAAGCTAAATAATTTTCTGTATACTCCGGGTTATTGTGCTTGATGTCAGTCTAATCTTCTCTTTTGCATTAAACATATAGCTCTGAGCATTGTGCACATAATTTTTTGATGCCTGTGTGCTGTAAAAGTCAATTTTATGGATTAGGGGAAATCATGGAAAATATCTCAAGCAAAAAAACAAGAATGAAGAATGTAATGGTTTTTTATAAATGACGAAAGGAATATCTCCGACATTGTGGCACAATAAATGAGAATGAAATCCTGCATGCTACCATATAAGCCAATGAGTAATTTAGAACTTCGAAAGCTAATCTTAATTGGAATTAAAAGGAAGATAACCAAAAAATTCTATGCAGCATAATTCATTCATGATTTATATATTAAAATTCAAAGTCTGTTATGCCATAGATCTTTTTGGAAGTGCACACTAAAAATATGTTTGAAGTTCCAGATCAGAGTTTACCAAAAATTGTATTTTGATTGTATAGATCTTGTTACATTGGTGTTAATTTGATCTTATAAATTATTATTACTTGCATAATTATGTTCTTTATGTATTTAAAAGAAATATGAAAATGTACTTAAAATTAAAGACTTTGAGTTTGTTAATGCGAAGAAACAAATTATATAGATTTGCATCATGTCTCCTATACTCCTGTGGTCTCTTTACCATTTCGATTTTTACTTGTCCTGATCCTTTTGTATGTGTCCGTACGCATTTTTTTTTTATTTTTATTTTTTATAAATTTTTTTATAATTGTTTTTCTCACAGTCCAAACTCCCTAGTCCTAGTTTTTCTTTCATGGATATGCTTTATTTGTTTCCCACATGTGTGGAAGGAACTTCACGTGGTCTGGTTGCTTCTATTGAGGATAATATGCTTGAGATTGAGCTAAGATTTACTGTGAATTTTACTTAAAAAGACCCCAGCTAGTTATTTGCTGTCCCTTGCTTATTTTGATATGCACTATATTTGGTCATGTTTGTTTGGCTGTAGAAAGCATGTAGCTGGAAAAGCAAAAGGAGATAATTTGCAGCTGAAACTCAGTCATGCCATTGAATATGAATTTTACTTAAAAGACCCTCAACTGGTGAATTGCCCTCCTGTGCTTGTAGGTCAATATCCAAAATGTTTGGTCATATTTGTTTGGCTATAGAATTGTGTATCTGGAAAGGCAAAAGCAGATGATTTGCGGCTGAAATTGTCTTGCCAATTGAAACTTAAATTCCTACGTGGTTTGAGACATGCCTGTGCTGATTTTACATAAAAGGAAAATGCTAAAGGAACTAGCAGATGATGATGGATGTCCCATGCATGATTTTCATACATGGCATGAATTATGGTCTGTGGTATTATGGGAAGTGATCATTTAACACTTTGTTCAGGAATCTCAAGTTGGCTGTCATTTCAACTTCTGTACCAATTTTGGAAATGCCTTTCTCATGGATGCTTCCACTAGTACCGAATACTGACTGCTTAGTCTCCTACCCAGTTCTTTCATCGATAAATGGAAAATCATTCATTTATGTGCTGATCTTTTCTACTAATATAACTGTAATATCTGCGAGGCTGTAATAGACAATCTGGTAATTTGAACATTTTTGAGCCCTGGATGCAATTTTAGATTTCCAAGACATCAGTGTTGTTATAGAGAGAGAGAGAGAGAGGATTCAGGAGTGAATTTATATAAACCCAAACAAAAACCTTGACTTTTTTGCTTATGTTGTTTGTGCAGCATTTTCTTTTTGCTATTGAAGTTTGTTTTAGCAAGCAATCAGGTTGTTAGTCTGTAAAGTAGTTTATAATATGCATCCAGCAAACCGGCAAGCCAGGTGTGTTCTAATTATACTGGTGCTTGTTACGGGGGGCGTCGAACTGTGGATTTGATTTTTCATCCCCAGTTGGTGAACTTGCAGACAAATCTTTGTTTCAAAATTTTTCTAGGTCAAAACGAGCCCAGGAGATGGCACATTAATGGCATTGATGGGTGTTTTTTGGACCCCAGACAGAAGGCTACATACCCAAGCCTGTGATTAATGCAGATCCATTTATCATCTGTTTGAATGTGTGTGGATTCATCCTAAGTTATGATTTCCGTGCTTTGTCTTAATAAAGCATTTTGGCGTCTTCTTGGAGCCGCTGTGCTGATTATAGTCATCTTCTTTGCTGCTGCAGATAGAGTCTTTGTCAGTTACATTTCATGGCCATGACCTAATTGTAGACTCCGAGTTGGAACTCAATTATGGCAGGTGGGTTAATGCCCAGGTTTTCTTTTAGTTGCAGCAATCTATATACCTCCAAGAGGCAATATTTGTTTTCAGATGTTAACGTCCACGTTTTCTTTTACTTGCACCAATCTATATTCTTCTAAGAGGAAAAATGTGTTTTCAGACGCTATGGTTTGCTTGGCCTAAATGGATGCGGAAAGTCCACCCTTCTTGCATCAATAGGCTGTAGGGAGCTTCCTATTCCTGATCACATGGATATCTATCACCTCACACGAGAAATTGAAGCTTCTGACATGACTGCACTTGAGGCTGTTATTAGCTGTGATGAGGAGAGGCTGAAATTGGAAAAGGAAGCAGAAGCTTTAGCTGCAGAGGTTAGACTAAATGGCCTTGTTATTAGTTAGCTTCAAATATTCTTGGTTATTCTTGCTTTAAATATTTCATAGGTGGGAAACGTCTTATGATGATTATGATGATGATGATGGTGATTCTTACTATAAATATTTGTGTGAGCTCAGGATGGTGGTGGTGGGGAAAACCTGGACCGTATTTATGAGCGTTTGGAAGCCATGGATGCCGCAACTGCTGAGAAGCGTGCTGCTGAGATTTTGTTTGGTCTTGGCTTCAACAAGAACATGCAAGAAAAGAAAACTCGTGATTTTTCTGGTGGCTGGCGTATGAGGATAGCACTAGCACGGGCTTTGTTTATGAACCCAACAATCCTTCTGCTTGATGAACCTACAAATCATTTGGGTAAATTTTGATCTCAACAGACACTTTTATCCGTTAAACTCGTTAAGGATCTCTCTTTTTCTTTGCTTATTTTCTGTCGTGAAAATCTATATCCTTAAGTTCTTTTTTCTGGGTTGCTGATGCTTCAAATTTTTAGTAAGTCACAAGTCTTACTTGACTAGATTGATTGTCAAGTATCATTTGATCTCCATCCCACTTACACTTCCAATTGTTGAACTCAGCCTAAGGTCTTCTGCTTATATTCGGTTGTGGAAATGTACAGCCATGAGGCCATTGTGCTGGATTGGTGATCAGTATGTCTTTAATTTTTTGGTAATCAAACCACAAAAATTAGTTGAAATTTTGATTGTCAACTTAATGTATGTACCAATCATTTGGGTCAATTTTGATTTCCGACTGACCGACACTTTCAATTGCTGAACTCAGCCTGAAAGGATCTTTCTTTTTCCTTTGCTTATACTCAGTTGCGAAATCTACAGCCTTTATTCCTCCGTGCTGGATTGCTGATCCTCATGTTTTTAGCAATCAAAGCCTTGGTTCGCTAGGTTGATTATCAAGGATCTAAACAGTCGATAAACTTGTAGTGCGAGTTATATGGACTAATTTACACAAGAGGAAGCTCATTGATCAAATTGACCTTTGATTATGTTATTCATTTGGTGACGAGTTTGATGCTTTGATGGCTAGTTGATGCATTTTCCCTAAGCACATGGTCATGTCATTCTCAATGTTGTTATAGAAGCACTATCTGAACTAAATGGATCTCCCAAACTAGTGCATAGCCAATTATTTGAAGATCCGATTGGTTCAATGTCTTCCATTTATAGTAGATGAAAGGAACCGGTTTTTCTATGTCAGCTAATCAGTCGCATTAATTGTAGGCGGTCTTATCTTAGCTAATCAGTTAAATTAATTTACAGTTACAGGTATTCAAATATTTTTCCAAGGTTCTCTTGTTTGTTTTTGACTTTGTCCAGTTATTTTTGAGTGGGCAATATGTGTGAGGGAGAAAAACTGTACTGTTTTAGGCATCAATCAAGTTGTAAAATTCCCTCCTTTTTGGTCTTCCATTTTTCCATTTTTTTTTCTGATTTCTTTTTGTTGTTGCACTGGCACTAGTGTGTGACTTATTTTGTTTTCTGGGGCTACCTGATGACAGATTTGGAAGCATGTGTCTGGTTGGAGGAGACATTAAAGAGATTTGATCGCATCCTGGTTGTGGTGTCTCACTCTCAGGACTTTCTGAATGGTGTCTGTACAAACATCATACATATGCAGAATAAGAAACTCAAGTTCTATACTGGTAACTTTGACCAGTATATACAAACCCGAGCTGAGTTGGAAGAGAACCAGATGAAGCAGTACAGATGGGAGCAGGAACAGATTGCTTCGATGAAGGAGTACATTGCCCGGTTTGGTCATGGGTCTGCAAAGCTAGCTCGCCAGGCACAGAGCAAGGAGAAGACACTTGCAAAGATGGAGCGGGGAGGTTTAACAGAGAAGGTAGTCAGGGACAAGGTTCTTGTATTCCGCTTCACTGATGTGGGGAAGCTTCCTCCACCAGTACTGCAGTTTGTGGAAGTCACCTTTGGGTATACGCCTGAAACTCTTATTTACAAGAACCTGGACTTTGGAGTAGACTTGGATTCGAGAATAGCACTAGTGGGGCCGAATGGAGCTGGAAAGAGTACATTGTTGAAGCTTCTGACAGGGGAGTTAGTGCCACTGGACGGGATGGTGCGTCGGCACAACCACTTAAGAATCTCACAATTCCATCAGCATCTAGCAGAGAAGCTGGACTTGGATATGTCTGCACTGCAGTACATGATGAAGGAATATCCTGGAAATGAGGAGGAGAAGATGAGGGCTGCTATTGGGCGATTCGGGCTAACAGGCAAGGCGCAAGTGATGGCTATGAAGAACCTGTCGGATGGACAAAGGAGCCGGGTCATCTTTGCTTGGTTGGCATGGAGACAGCCTCATTTGTTGTTACTAGACGAGCCAACCAACCATCTGGACATTGAAACAATAGACTCACTGGCAGAGGCGCTGAATGAGTGGGATGGAGGGATGGTCCTTGTCAGCCATGATTTCAGGCTCATTAACCAGGTAGCTCAGGAGATATGGGTGTGTGAGAATCAGGCCGTAACACGATGGGAAGGTGACATTATGGATTTCAAGCAGCATCTGAAGAGCAAGGCCGGGTTGTCGGATTGATTGGTGGAGAGCTTTTTTCTTTTCTTATAATTAATGGAGGCACGGCATGGGAATGTTGTTATCTTATTTTTACCATCTATTCTATAATTCTATATATGCATGGGGATTTTGTGAACATGCCCACATAGTTTGGCCAATATTTGCTATTATGTCCACTAGTTTGAAAGAAAGCAAATTTGCTCACGTTGACGAATTGCAAATATGCTCATGGTTAGGTTGTAAAACTAGTCGTCTCATGGCTACCGGGGAAAAACCTCCTTCCCAAGTCCCAACCTGTGCATTATTCGGAAGCTGATTTGACAGTCCATGCACCGTTGAAAGCCGACAGCCTGCAGAGGTGCTGGTGCCGCTGTAGGTGCTGCCTACGGATTCTGATCTTATGCTCCTGGAGTATGTAGTGCTGCATGCTCCTTAGGCGAATGCACCTATTTTGTTGGTGAATATATTAACTTTTTTTTTTAAAAAAAAGTATAACGGTATAGTACGCCGGGACTGCTTCCAGTGCACACATTGCATGAACCCCTATTATTATTTTTTTCCAACCATGTGGGTCCAAGCACAAACATCGTATCAATGAAATTTTACAATTTTTATTTTTACATAATATTCTTTTGGAATTTCGAAAAATAAAAATAAGTGCATGAGAATGGGCCAATTTTTACTTTAAATTCCAAAAAATTGTAAAAAATACATGCACAGGAACTCCACGGTCTCTCCCATAGATCCGGCAAAAAACTATACGTAAAAAAAAAGGAAAATCCTTTCATGCAACGGTGTGCATTGAATCAGCGCCAACTATACATAGAATTATAATTAAAAATAAATACATGAAAATGCAACAGTGTGTATACAAAAGTTATTAATACATATGTTTAGAATTATAAAAAAATACACATGAATGAATATAACAAGCAAGTCAAATTTTGGCAAAGATGTTTTTAAAAAAAGTTGGTATTACATCATCGTTAAGATAACCCTCAAATTGAGATATTCAATTTTATGGAATCTATTCTATAAAAATGGGTCCCTATAATCTTGTGTGTGTGAAAACATGTTAACAAGTTTCTTTATGTAAAGCAATATAACAAAAATATCTCTGTATTTAATCATTCTAATACAGAGAAGTCAATTACCAAAAGAACTACACAAATCTGAATAAGATAAAAATGAAGAAAAAATAAAATATATAAATATCCTATTGAAAATAAAATCTAAGATAAGCATATTATTTTATAATATATAAACTTTATCTTGTTTGAAAATCTTTTTTTTTTTTTTTTGTAAGACTTTTTCTTTACAAAATCTTCTCTTTTGCTTAAGCAATCAATTGGCCCTAGAACGGAGGAGGAAGGAGCAGCCACTAATCTCATAGTTGTGTAAATCCCTGTGGAAAAAATCTACAATACTCTTTGGTGGGTTAGCTTTTCATATGCTAGCTGGTTCCCACTACTTGAAACGTGGGGAAAAGAAACGCCATCAAAAAATTTACAAAAAGATCTTGTGTCCTCTACCAGTAGGGGTGCAACTCGGGCTCATGAAACTCGGGTTCACTTCAACCCTAACCCTAACCCTATTTGTAAAACTTCAACCCTAACCCTAACCCTAACCCTAACCCTATTTGTAAACCTCAACGCTAACTCTATTTTTGAAATTCGGGCTCGGGTTGAGTTTCGGGTTGACATCTTCTATTAATATGTCTTTGTTACTCATCTTATATATAATTTTTTTTTATCACAAATCTATTATATAAAAAAGTTTAAAAAACAATTTATTGTATGAAATTAAGAAAAATTTAAATACCGCTTAAGAGTAGAAAGAAAGAAACCTGTTTTGAGCATTCTCTTTGTATCAAGTAGAATATGGATTATGTGTAAACGTTGTCAATAAAATTGTATTATTAATCATTAATTGTATTTTTTTACTCCTCTATTGTTTTAAGCTTATTTTACAACTATAATTTTAAAGTTCTCATAAATTTTCCCTTTGGAAAAAAAGATCTCAAAAAAATTTAATATTTAGTATCACAGGATTTCGTTGGTCAAAAGGCTTCAGTAGAAAAGGCGTGAAGAGTAATTTTTTTAAAAAAAACTGTTGGACCTATATCGTAATGTAAATTGGGAATAAGTATTTTGTTGAAATCACTTAAAACGTTAGATTGTCTCAGCGATGAGCTGTCCATGTCTGCCATGCCGTACTCCTGTTATCCATCATCCATCCATGAGTAATATGTTATTATTATAATATAAATTATATATTTTATATAAATGCAAATTCGGGTTCGGGCTTGCCTGAACCCGAAACCGAGACCTATTTGAATTTGGGTTCGGGTTCGGGCTCGGGCTCAAAAATCGGATTCGGGTTGAAAATCTCAGAGTTTCAACACTGCATTTTTTCGGGTTCGGCCGAACCCGGCCCAAGTTGCACTCCTATCTACCAGCACCTTCAAGTGAGATACCTCCGGACCATCATTCCTCAGATTATTTGCCAAAACTAGGGAGTCAGTTCTAGAAAGCCTTCTAAGCTCCAGCTCCCCAGCCCATGTAATCCTCCACCACAATCGGGCAGCGTCCGCCAATCCATTGTTCCAAGGGAACCAGACTCTCCAACAGATAGTAATATACATTGTGAGCAGAGAGGAGTCCTTACCTATTAAGAGCATTTTTAGAACATCCTTGACATCCCTGACATGCACCATCTTGATATGAACAAATTGGCCCACACCAAAAATTTTGTCTACCATGCAACACGACCAGAAGAGATGAAGATTTGTCTCCAGCTCATCATTCCTGTTACAAATACTGCATCGACGATCCGCCATAATCCCCTCCTTACCAAGTTCGTTTTAGTCAGTAAAGAATTGGTAAGCATCCTCCACCCAAAAACCTGAACTTTCTTTGGGGCTTTAATTTTCCAAATTGCTTTAAGGGCTGGACCCATCTCTGCGTCAGCTCCACTTCTAGACTCCACCCCATTATCGGTTCCCAGCTTGCGCAAAATTCCGTAAGCTATCTTGACTGAAAACACACACTTGCCTCCTTATCCCGGAACAATCTATCACACTCCTCCAGCCTCGGCGACGGGATGTCCTCTATCAATTGCCACCCCAAGTCTCCCACCACCAATTTGATTGCCTCCTAGGAAGTGGACCCACAAACTGGAGTACCTGTCCTTGAAAGTCCGCACCTGCTCCCCGTTTCCTACAGCCCACCTGCACCCCTCAGGAAATCCATGGTTTTCGTTAAACACCTCCACGTGAAAGAGCAGCCATTACCACCTTTTCTATCCCAGAAAGAACTGTTAGGAATTTCCTAGCTTTCATGATCTTGTGGCACAAAGATAAATGAACAGTAAAGATGAGCCAAGCCTTTTTTGCAACAAGAGCCCGATTAAAAGTAGCCACCTCTCAAAGTGCGAGTCTCCCATCCCACCTTTGTATTGCACATTTCTTTCAAGCAACCCAACCGATTCTTCTTTTCCCCTCCCTCTCCCCGCACCAGAACTTGTTAGCCACTGCATTCGTTGCTTTATAGAATTTTTGAGGAAGGAGAAAGAGTTGCATAGTATAATTTAGGATGGCTCAGACGACCACCTTCATCAAGATCTCCTTTCCACCAAAAGACAACTTTTCTACCCCAGGATCCTATTCTATATTTTCTCCTTTGGACGACCCTAAATTTACTTCTACCAATCTAAGCAAGCAATCCCAGATAAACAGTAAACTTCTACCCTGTCGATCCCATGTATTCCACTACCCTCTGCGTTTCCACTCCAATGTTATTGCTAAAAAAAATGGCTATTTTGCTGATGTTAACCGTCTGCCTAAAGGCCAACTCATATTGTCTAAAAATTCCTTTGAGAGGCTCCACCTCGCTATACTCCACCAGCAAAAAGAGGAGGACATCATCGGGCAAAAAAATTAGAGAGAAAGCAATGGTCCCCTACATACTCTAACACCATGAAATCTGCTTGAAGCAATAGCATTCTCAATTAGAAAGGATAATCCCTCAGCTACTAATAAGAATAGGTAAGCCTTAGCCTATGTTGATCTTCTTAGTATAGTAACCATTGACACTGACTCTATATGTAAAACAGTAAAGATACAACACCTAGTCAACTATATCCACTTTTGTCTAAACCCATTTGATTCAAGACCTTAAGCAAAGTAATTTTCTTCAACCCTATCATAAACCTTCAACATATCTAACTTAATGACCATCTTCCCTAATTCCCTTGCATCTTCCTTTCAAGATATGGATAAATTTTTAAATTAAGTAAGAAGTCTATAATGAGTCTTTTTTGGTACGAAAGCGCTTCTTCCTTCGATATAAAACCAATAAGCATGGTTCGGAATATCGGGCATATTGGATCAATATCAACCCCTCCTATATGCTATACTCCCATGTCTCGGATTAGGGCTTGCGTTTTATATTGCATAAGGCGATACAATACTCATTTCAACTAATACAGGCCTACATTAGATGTGTTGGTAGTGGGTATTAGGTCTTTCTATCGGGTCCATGTGCAAGAACATATTATGCTATGAATTTTTCCACTCATATTGTAACGCTCTAACCCTAAAAACAACATTTTCATGTTAGGCTTGGACCTAAGGGTTATTTGCCAGGACGTATCACGTATTGGGCTGACACATATTTAATGTAGTAGAGCATAATAGTCTAGTAATTTTCATTAAATGAACTAAAATAAGATTAACAACGGAATTTGGTCAATTGTGCCACCGTAGTCAATTATTTCATTACTATCATCAAGATGAATCAAGTGAAATAAATAAATAAAATGGAATAAATCAAGTCATGCTTCACAATCTCATCAGTTAATATCTCTAAGTACTTCCCGCTAGAGCATTTGTGAGATAACAACACATAAAAATAATGAGTGAACTCAATAAGTGGATTTGAATATAAAGTGATGAGTATCATAGGCATTTCATATCTTCTAAATGTAGTATATCTATACTCTTTGCCTTTTGTCTCATTATCTAGCTTAGCAAATGTATCTACTAAGCTTATATGCACAATATTAAGGGTTTTCACCTTAAGTGGGTCACACATCATGTTTGAATCTTGATTTATGAATCTGGCCTGCATAACTCTATGATTTGAGTTTCTGATGTAAAATTAGAGCCTTCCGTTTGATCCAGAAGATCTAAAAACTTAGAAATTGACTATTAAATAGCCAAAAACAAAATTCAGGACACCTCTTTATGAAAGATCATGTATGGACGACCCTAGATGTGCCATGTGGCACATTGGAATAGCCGTTGTTGCCAATGTTAGATCGTTGCCGGCACTGTCACTGGGTCTAATCGATAGGCTGGGCAAAACCTAACAGGAGAGGGGTGAATTGAGTTCTTTAAAAATCTTGTAATATATGAAAGCTTAACCCCATGTAAACTGTCCCTTTGAATGAAAGCTTGGAGAATAATAGAGCAAGTAAAACAACAATTGGTAAACGCAAAAAGTTATAGTAGTTTAGGACAACCCTCCCTACTCCACTATTCTAATAACACATCCTTGTGTCTTGTGTTCCACTATATCAACCAAAAATATACTTAGAGCTCTTGCACTCTTTTAGATTATAGCTCTATGAGGTCTTTACAATCTTAGCACTAGTAGACGATGAGTCTCACTCCAACTATGCATTACTTGTCTTTACTTCACCTTGGTCTCCAACACCAAGCCAAGTAGCGATACAACGAAAAGGATTATAGAGAAATTCTACATGTTATAGGTTATGCAGAGAAGACTGAGTATAAATAAAGAACTCTTGGAAGCTTAGAAATGTTGAAACATTGCAACTCTTGCGGTGAAGAATAGAGTTCTTCAAAAGAGTACTTAATGATCACTTTGAATGCTTGTGGGTGGGAAGGTTAATGCTTAATAAATGCTTTAGCTAACCCTCATAACTACAGTTGTCGTGCTTTAAATAGAGGAAGAGTTATTTTGAACATTAGAAGGTAAGCGGCGTGCATTAAATGCGCCAACATTTGAATTTCCTACTGTTACAATCCAAGTCACATCTGGAGTCAACTTTGGGTGCAACTTCATTCAAGTCGCAAGCAGGATTCGACCTGGATTGCAACTTTGGTCTTCCACACTTCTTTACCGAAAGTTTTCTCTTTGCTTTTAGCTCCAAGTTTCAATTTGAGGTCAATTAGGATGCGACTTCACCCAAGTCGCAAGTGAAGTCGACTAGGGTTGAGACTTCATTAGACAATATGCTCTTTGGACCTTCAAATCTTCATAAGTGCTTTCATATTTGGGCTTTAATATCTTCATGTTTCAGCTCCCTTCGACTTAATATTCTTTAAACTTGGATATAGTCTTCTATACATTGAGTCATATCGTTAGTCTTTAATCCTTTGTAGTTTCGACTTCAATCTATAGCATTGTCTTTGATTACTTACAATGTGTATTGCATGAATTTCATATGTTAATTTTTGAACTTAGTTCTTTGAGTTTTGAGTTCCTTTGTGTTCAAGTTGAACACTGGGGTCGACTTGACTTGCAACTTGAACTAAATTGCGTGTAGAGTCTGCTTGAGTTGCAACTTCAGTACCCGTTATATGTTTAGAACTTCAAAATCCATCAACTCTCCACCTTTGTTGCTAAGTCGCATAGTTGAGTCAACTTCATCTTCGACTTTACCTAAGTCGCATGTCAGAGTCGACTCAGGATGCGACTTGACTTCTTCGGATTCTTTATTGGAGGCCTGAAGTCTCTCCAAGTCGCATGCTAAGTTGACTTGGGTTGTGACTTAATCCAAGTCGCATGCGAAGTTGACTTCGGTTGCGACTTCTTTTGCTCATGCATCCATAATTTTAGCTCTGTCGAGAAAATCACTGTTAAAGTCGATTCCGGAGTTGACTTGGGTATCAACTTGACCTAAGTCAATGCCTAAGTCGACTTGACTTTGCAACTTGATCTGTCATGACTTGCATTTGAAGATTTCTAACTTTAAAACATTTCAACACACTTGTTAGTACATTTAAATTCTCAAATTTGGATTATTAATCATTAAAACATGAATTGTGCTTCATTTGTTATTGATTTTACAACAATTTCTCCCTTTTCGATGATTGAAAAAACCAATTTTGTGATTATCCTTTCTTCCATTTGTAATCACTTGTAACTTTATGGGTCAAGGATTCTCAAATTTAAGGCATTGCGTTCATACATTTGTTTCTCACATATAGATATTATTCCAATCAAATGATAACATAACAGAAGATTAACGACTCATTTAATTAAAATATTTGGGCAATAAATCTACTAAAAAGCTGTCGTGAAGTTCTAGAGATAAGAAAATAAAGAAGCTGATGTATATTTTTATGAAGCTCTAGTCGAACGACAAGTAACGGATCCCACACATGTGATCCTAATGATGCAAAAAGCTCCTCATGAGCAACGAAAATTTGGTATGGAAGCAGAGGTCAAGATTGAAGTTGCAAAACAAATAAACAAAAAAAGAAGAAAAGTGACAGAGATGAAATATTGAAAGAAAGAAATGATAAAGCTATGACGATATTAAGCTAGTGCAGGTCGGTACCCAGAGATGTTTAGCCACATATTTCGAAAAGATTTATTTAAGGTGTGAAGAAGGAAAGGAAGTAAACCTAATAATAATGGCGTTGTCACGCACAGACTCAAAAAAGGGACCATAGGGCCTGATGCACAGAGCATACAGACCTAAAAAAATGTCCATTGGGCTTGTGGGCTATTGGCCTCATAATGTGACCCACTTCTAAACGCGTCACACCATATTGAACCTGTGACCCACTTATAAACTACCAGGAACTTTCTCTCCTTTTCGATGTGAGATTCGGTTCTGAGCTATTACAAGCCCACTAGCTTCCGCCTGGTTCATCCTCGAACCACAACCCAACTCTAGGCTTCTGCCTACATCCCTGACTTTCAATGGTTCAACTCTCTGAAACACATCTACTGAAGGGGGAACCGCTCTGATATCACTTGTAACGTATAGACACAGAAAAACGACCATTGGGCCTGACACACAAAGCATATAGACCCAGAAAAACAACCTTGGGCCTGTGGGCTATGGGCCTCACAGATGACAAGTGGTATCAAGCGGCTCCCCCTCCGATAGATGTGGTTCGGAGAGTTGAATCAGTGAAAGCCAAGGCCGTAGGCAGAAGCTCAGAGTTGGATTGTGGTTCGGGCACGAACCAAGTGAAAGCTTGTGGGCTTGTAATAGCCCAGAACCGAATTTCACATTGAAAAAGGGAGAAAGTTCTTGGTAGTTTATAGGTGGGTCTCAAGTTCAATATGGTATGACGTGTTTTAAAGCCGTGCGGCTAAGCTGCCAGGCCAAATGGACAATATCACACGGTGAGACCCATAGTTCACAGGCCCAATGGACATTTTCTGGATCTATGTGCTCTGTGCGTCAAGCCCAATGGTTGCTTTTTCTGGGTCTATGCGTAACAAGCGCCATAAAAATAAGCTCTGAACATCCAAGGCAGAAAAACCCGAGCAACATACAGTACTAGACCGCGGGTGGTTGAAAAGGTCACTAATAAAAATGGGTTTAAGATATATATGCTTGGGCTTTGATCAAAATAAAGAAGAAAGATTTAGATGAGTTTGAAGGAGTGCAAAAGGAGAAGATCGGCACATGGCGGCAACAGATGCAACTAAAAAAAGAAGAAGAAAAAAATGGCAGCTTTGCTAGAGGCATGCACGGATTAATACAAGATGCAGATGAAGGTTTGGCCGGGATGAAAAATACATTGGCGTACAAGTCCTTGTTTCCAAGTTCCTGAGGTAGAAGAAAGCTCTTCCACTAGAGATGGAACCAAACATTACAGATTGGTGCTCGATGCTATGACAAACCAAATATATATACATTATTACAAGCTTTCATTGACTTGGGGAAGATCACTTGGGCAGATGCAATTATGAATAATCCGTGCCACCACGACGGTCCCCCTCTGGACTTGCATTATTCAGCTTATGGCACTTGGGATGATGTGAGGCTGAGGAGCTGGCCTTCTTACTTCACGCCATCTGACTCACCACTGCCGATGAAGTCTGCTCCCATGCCAAAGAGTGTGTCTCTTCCATCCAGGAGGGTTTACAGGAACAAAGGTTACTGGATGGCTTCATGCAAGAGAGGTGCCAATGAAATTAAAAAATGGCTAGAGCTGGAAATAACTTTAGGAACTTCATGCTACAATAAAAGGTGACTCCCAACAAGCCTTGAATTTTGGAGGAAGGAGATCAAATAGCGGTGCAAGAGCATTTCCTAAGCTCAAGGAGGTATGACGCCAAAAGCAGGACAATCTCAAATATCAATGCAAGATCCCTCATCTCTCCTTGGGTTCCAACCCGAGATCTCCCAAATCAATTTCGAAGAATTGCCTGCCTACATCGCTTCAATAGTAGATAATGACGGCATGGCTAAAAAAAGGTTGACAGCCTGGTGCAGCTCCACCAATTGATAGTGTGAGGGCATATGGGTTCAAAAAATACAGGAATAGCAAAAATATAGTGGTCATGTTTTAGAAGGCCAAATATTATACATTGAAGGTGAAGGTAATTTATGTCAAAAAATGTGACGCAAGATTAGTTAAGGGAGTTATTTAAGCGCCGCGAAGAGATCACAAAAGTTGTGCTTCCATCTGCCAAGCCTAAACAAGAAAAGAGCAGATTTGGTTATGTCCATTTTGCTGAGAAGTCAAGTACTATGAAAGAACTTAAGAATGGTGAGAAGTATGAATTAGATGATTAAGGGTGTGTTTGTTTGGGATATAAACATGTCAATCAAAACTTTTCAATCTAAAACTTTTCATTCTCCATAACTACTCTATTTTTTAATTATTTTTTCACATTTTTCTATACAAACTACCCTACTTTTTAATCATTTCTACATAACTATCAATACAACTAACCTATCTATTTTAACTTTATTCTCTTTACTTCTCATCATTACTCCTATTATATCATATAATTTTCTATCAATGTGACAACTTCTACCTCAAAAACTTTTCATCAAAAGTTTTACCCCCAACCAAACACACCCTAAGTGCTTCAATGTTCCCTTACCAAGCTACAAGTAAATCAACGGAAGTCAGATGGAGGGCAAAAGGCAGCATTATTCCCAAGCTTTCTCCCATGTGTTGGCTATGGGCTGCCAAGTGCATACGGTGCTATTGGTGGATATGGAGCAGCAAGCTTTGCACCGCCAATGATGTATGAAAGTGGGAAAACTCCTGCTGACATGGTAATGGTTCCAATGTTGTTACCTAATGGACGACTTAGATTGTCCTGCAACAGCCGAAAGTTGCAATTCCATCACCCCTGCCACAGTAAAGAAGAAATGTCGGTACTGGAGAAGCTCTACTTGGGTGAGAACGGGAAGGAAGGAGTTTTAAAAAAATAAAAATAAAAATGTGATAATAGATTGATAAGATCATAGCAGTGTGTCAAGGAGCACCCTCTGCATCGTCTACAAGAGACCCGCTGCTTCGTCGAAAATTATTAAACAAAAAAATAGAGAGAAAAAAGTACTCGGTGAGCTTGCTGTAAGTAATCTGATGAAATTGAAAACAAAAAAAACTGCTGAGATAATGGACTGGCTACAAATGGTGTGAAAACAACGAGTTCGGTTAACGGTTATGCTGGGCAAAATTTTTTGAGATGGGTGGAAAGCCATCTCGAGCGGGCGGTGACGGCTGATGGCAAACAGATCTTAGGCAGTCAAAAATATATATGTACATATATAGTCAATCTTCCTTGAGTCCATGATGGCGAGGTAGGACACAACAACACCACATCCAGCTGCCGAAAACTCCACCAGGGAGGCTTCAAGAGGCGTAGCATCGGTCACGATCGAGAAGTAGACCCCGGAGCTGTGCAAGTCTTTGAGGGTGTCCTCGATTTTCTGACTGCATATGTCACTCCACTCATGGGCGACGGAAACGACGTGGAAGCCATAACCGACAAGCTCCTTGACGATGAACTGGACAATGAAACAGGTGGAGCCCATAATGAAGAGGTGATGTCTTTGGGATCCTTGTCACACAAGGAAGTAGTTATAGCTGGAACTGAAGCAACTGCTGCTAAGGCCGGGAAGAAGGATTTATTGAAATGGAAATGTGGAAGATGATTAGAGGCAGTAGAGAATTTAGAGTAGGATTTGCAGTTTCGATGTTCTCCAGTAGGTTTCGGGATCCGACAAATGGTTTTAGGAAAAGTTGAGTCGACGTCGAGGCTTTGAGCACCTTTTGCTCATGATTTATATTATTCGGTTCGGTATTTTTTGCGAATATTTTGGAAAAATCTTATTGATTAAAATCATTAATCACCCCAGTATCCTCTATACTAAATTACTAAGAAATATAAATCATAAGCAGAAGTGTACTTGAATCCATAGGAGCAATTGTTATTAAATCTTATGGTTCCTGAGTCTTTCCAGTTAATACCCTACAGTTTTCTGGAGAAGGTGGCTCATCTTTTTTAAAGATGAAATGTTAGAAAAGAAACCTTAAAAATGCATAACTTGGGAACTACAACCATTTATATAGGAATCTTATCTTTCATATTTCTAATTTAGCCCATCTTGAAATTAGAAATTAGATTGTAGAGTTTCTACGCATAGGAGACTCATATTTTATTAGATGATTTAGGCTCATAAAACCTTATAAGATCACTTTAAAAATTAGGATGCTATTTATAATAGCGTATATATAATTAATATATATGTGTATCCAAAATTTTAACAATCTCCCACTTGGACTACATATATTTTATAATTATATATAACTTTATGAGCTCATAACCTTTTGCTATCATACCAAAAATCATCTTCGAACAATCTCGTCTATTAGTTATGCTAACATAGGACTAAGACGGCCTTTGTCACATTTATCGTAACTAGATCCATCCATGATCACATATATCAAACATAACTAAACGACATAGATCAAATATGAATGCGTAACATGGAAATTACATGTAATATGATCTAACATGCCTATTTCCAACTGGTCCAACTTATTTGACAAAATCAAATCAAAACTAAAATATTGAATAACTAAAATACCAAATACTTTATTTCTGCAGAAAATATCTATAACCATAGTAAAATGTCTAAACCAGAAAAGCAAATAAATACAAACTCCCACTTAAGTAACATATCATTAAATGATACAACACTCGTATGAGCAGTACGCTCATGAAAGACCTTAGAGTGTTACCCTTAGTAAGCGGAGCCGCAAATTTAAAGTTTGTCGCAATATGCTTTATAGACACTTTATTTTCTTGAATTCTTTCCTTAACAACCAGGAACATCGCTGAACTCTTGTTGTTGTTGGAATATTAGATTACTAATTTATTGTCACAAAATAACTTAAGTGGTCTTTCTATGATGTCTATATTTTGCAGCCTTGTGACAAAAATCTGTAGTCATATTCCATAATTGGATGCCTCATAATATGCTATAAACTCTGTTATCATGGTTGAAAAGCTATGAGTGTCTGCTTAGCCCTTTTTCCTAATATAGTTTTTTCAACAAGTAGATAGATATAGCCTGAAGTGGATCTAAAACTGTATTTGCATTCAATAAAGTCAAAATCTGAATACCAAAAGATCTCTAACTTACCTGACTTTCTATATGTGAACATGTAGTGTTTTGTTATCTAAAAGTGCTTTGAAAAAACTGTTTGGCTGCTTCTTAAAGATCTTTTCCTGAATTGCTTAAATATCTACCAAATATCTCAATAATGTACGCAATATCCAAATGCATACAAGCCTGAGATTTAAAACTTAAGCATAAATCAAACTTCCCCTGCTAAAGCATATGGAGTCTTTTGCATTTTCTTAGATTTAAAATTATTCTCGGGGCACTGATTTAGACAAAATTAATTTTGTCTCCCTTAGCAAGAAAGTATTTTCTAATTTGCAATCCTACACACCAAGTATCTCAAGTACTATCTTAATATAGATCTTTTGTGATAATCTAAGAATACGTCAAGAGTAATCTTGATATTTCTGAATTCCTAATACAAAAGACTTATTTTCAAGATTTTTTTTTGTTTCAAATTTCTCTGATAGAAATATCTTAATTTTATGCAATAAACTTATATTGATGATGGGAAACAGTATGTCTATGTGTTACTCCCACTAAACCTATGATTACTCCCACTGAACTTATAGTATATGCAATCATCAATTAAATTTATTTCAAAATCGAATGAGAAGACAATTTAATGAAATTTGCAATACCATTAATAAAAAACTTGCTTGAGCTCGTAGATGGATTTTTATTTTAAAAAAATTGAAAACTATATTCTTTGTATTTTTCAACTCTTTTTTATTGCACTTTATAAATCATTTCATCAATGTCACCATTAAGAATATTATCCTGACATCCATCTATTATAACTCAAGGTTAGAACCTAGTACTAAAGTCATTTATCTTAAAAGAAACTTTCAATAAAATCGGAGAGAAAGTTTCTTTGTAATCTGTCTTCCTTTTGAGTAAAGTTCATTGCGATAAGACAAGTCTTATACCTTTTCACGTTACCCTCCTTTGTTTTCAATATCTATTTATAACCAATCAGCTTTATACCTTTAGGTAATGAAGCGGACTACCAAATTGTCATTATCTTTCACGAACTTAATCACGTATTTATAGCATTAATCTACTTTTGAGAGTTTTTACTTTGCATTACTTAACGGAATCAACTTTCACCAATCCAATGTCATCCCAATGTATTAGAGAAATCTGCTGTAACTATCAGAAACTGCATTCTCCTTTCTCTAGTAGATCTCTTCAATGACATCTATTCTTGAGATGTTGAGCTTGATCATCAGGAATAACCTGTTTATCAACGATGTCTTATATATTTTTTTTCAAAGACATAGTCCCTAACTTTATCTTCCTTTCAAGCTCAATATCCTTAAATAACCGACATTTTTTTGCCTGAAAATAATTGAATGTGGGATCTTAGGATTTATATCCTAAAATTGTTCAGCATATCTAATAATATTTGAATTTAAAAAAGACTAAATTAACTATTTCCAAATGAATAAGAATGATCAAATTTATTCAATACAGAAATAGAAACCAAATTTCATTAAAAGATTATACCATATATCTTTTTCGAATTCAAATAAAATTGAATTTTTAATAATAATAATAACTTAAATGTCCATAGCCTCAATAGTTTCTGATTTTCTATCACCTCCATCGATGAATCTTTCATCATCATTTGACATTTTGGCAAATCAAGCAACCCCGCATGGACACCCTTACATGAATAGCAAAACTAGATCTATTCATAAAAATGTGTCTTGGGATTAAGTAAAATTAATCACCAAACAAACCAAAGTAAAAAATGTACCATTATTGGTACAGTTTTTCTTTATGTGTCCAAGAGTCTAACAAAAGTAATAGCCAAATTTCTTATTTGGTTTCTTTTATGTTGGACTACCCATAATTTTCTTATCTTTTATTCATGTCCTCATAGGTACTTACCAAGTGAGTATTTTTAGTCTTTTCTTGCTTCAACTTATTTTCCTTATAAATATAATAAAAATGGGCTTATTAAGAGATTATTTTTCCTTTTTGTCAATCATAAATAACTTTAAACTAACTAACTTATGTCAGGAGAATCAAAACTAAATGCACAAGCAAATCCGTTTTAACCTTAGTGTCTTTAGCTTCAAAGTAAGATGGGACAGATACTCCCTTATATTTCTTTTAGCTTTATACCTTATTGAAATCGAATTCGACCGAATCGTACTCCTTTCAGCTTTATTACTTTTAGTAAGGTGATTTTTAATTTTTTAATAGAAATTTTTTGCATTAGTTACCTTTTTGGACATGATGTCTCCCAAAGATTTTCAAAATTTTACACTTTATAATCATACAAATCATGCGATTTGAACAATCTTGCTTCTCAAAGTTCTTATTTTTTCTCATTAGAACTTTCGACCGCAAGAGTAGTGAGTTGTTCAATCCTTAGTGAAAGGTTTAAATTCATAAAGTCAAGAATGATCATAATATTTTATTTTCATTACTTTAATAAGAAAATAGAATAAATATTGGCAGATATAATGCAAGCAGATAAATTAACCGAAAATTGAACAAAACAATATGTTCACATAAGTTTTATATAGAACTTTAACAATTTAAATAATGGTAGGGCCCATCACAATATACCTAGCACAACATTAATATTTAGTCTTTGGACAAAAAATATTAACTTGTAAGTGACACTCTTGGTGCAGTAATTAAATATTGATAATAAAGTTCTTTTAAACAATAACTTTTTTGGATTGGCTATTATTCACATGGAATGCCTAATAATTATCACATATTTATCACCATGGGTGTTAATATAATCCGACCAAATATTAATCTTCCTTTGGGCCGATCAATATCCGCATTGATTACATATCCACAATATTTGGTGTAATAATCAAATATTAATAATAAAACCCTGTCAAACAATAAGTCTTTCTTTGAACCGACTTGTTATTCACATGGAGTATTAAATAATTGTCACATATTTATTACCATAGGCGTGTATGCAATTTGACCAAATATTGATCTTCCTTTGGGCCGATGAATATTCGCATGAATTACATACACACAATTATCTTAATATCTTAAAAAATAAATTAACCTACACAAGAGAGGCTACTTTGGTAGCATGTTGTTTCAATCAATTTATTTTAAAACATTCGATATCCATAAAAATATTTGTATTATTATTTGAATTTAAATTTTCAAAAGACCCAAAATTGAATTTTGCACAACAATAGATTAACGTGAATTTTAATAGAAAGCAACAAATCAAAGAAGCATGAAAGTTATTCACAAATTGCTTTCTAAATTCCTATAAATTAACCATATGAATTAATTGCACATATAATTCAAAAATTGCATGCATTTATATAAAATTCACGAAATTGATATTTCTAGACCTATTTGGCTTAATCAAACCCTTTCATTTGATTCAAAATGTTCAAAAACATAAAAAACAACTATTGGATCGTCCAAATCAGATGTCGGTATCATAAAATATGTTCAATATGTTTTGGACGGCTCAAAGTGGGCCACGTGTCATTGGGTCAGGAATTGGACGGGCTGTGCTGTGCGAGAGCCGGGCCGCACTTGGGCCTTAAAAAAATGGGCTGCCCAGTCACAAAAGAGTCTAGCTACGAGCCCTTTAAATGGGGCCTGGATTAGACGAGGTTTGCAATTGGGCCATGAATCAAGACCACGCCCAAACATAACAAGAGGAAGGCTGGGCCAGGATTGGACTATAGTGTGGGCCATCCACCTAGGCTTGTAGTCTGGGCCACCAAGGCACTGGAATAGGCAGGCTTGGACAAGCTCAAGCCTAGACCCAGACTTAGAAGGGTTAGCAGGCTTAGATGAGCCCAGGCATTAAGTAGATGGGCTTTAGCAAGCCCAAGCCCATGTGAAGAGAGCTTAGACTATTGTGCAAATCCTTTCTAACTAGGGGTTTCTGTGCAAAATTTCTTATCTTCTTCACCAAGCCATGGAAAACCCTTGCCGTCATTGTCTAGTCGTTCTTGTTGCCCGCCACCGCCACCATCACATCACGGCATCACCACCACACAGCCACCCAAT
Organism: Annona cherimola; assembly: GCA_030490835.1. Taxonomy (NCBI): domain Eukaryota; kingdom Viridiplantae; phylum Streptophyta; class Magnoliopsida; order Magnoliales; family Annonaceae; genus Annona; species Annona cherimola. The sequence goes on from CM059972.1 coordinate 86,333,086, forward strand.
GTCGTCATAGTGTTTTTCCGGCACATTTTTGGCAGCCAGAAAAAACCGAGAAAATTGAATTTTCCGGCAGTATTGAAAGTTTGGTTTTTTTAAAAAAATTTCTAGAGGCAAAACCAAAACCCGGCAGCCATGTTTTGATGATCCTTTTTTATATACATATACACGGCTTGAATCCTTAAAAATATTAAAAATTCATTGCACGTTAACCGTATGTCGTCCCTTTTTTTAAATTTTCCAGCGGCAAAACCAAAAAAAAACCCAGTAGCAATATCACAACAACAATATCACAACAACAAAAAACAACAATATATGCTGAATCGTGGAGAAGAAAATGGAAGTTGGCTCAAAATCTAGCAGCTATTCTATTGGTGCCTCAAATCCACATGCCCCAACAACGAAAAATTCTAATGAACACGAGCAACTGAAAAATCAAAGCTAGAACCCATCCATAATTCCAAATCATTGTCTACATCAGACGAAAATTCATAAATTGTATTTCCAAACAATTAGAAGTGTGCAGCATAATAGTTCAGTCGATTGATAGCAGGACGGAAGAAAGATGCTTGATGCGGTAATTGCATATGGTGGTTTAGAATCAAACCCAAGTAGCCATAGTGCCGAAATATTGATTTATCCAGAAATACAAAACCCTTAGTAATTCTATATGCTAAATCCATAATCAATGGCGAGAAAACCCATCTGGCTGAATCTAATTAATTGTCAAAGGCATTTTTACATATCCGAATTCATGCCCAACAACAATTATGAAAGATCGAAAGGAAAAATCAAAATCTTCTCAATGATTAAACATGAAGATTGCTCTGATATTACTTGTCGGGAAAACCTTATTGATTAAAATCATTAATTATCCTAGGATCCTCTATGCTAAATCATTAAGAAATATAAATCATAGGAGGAAGCATACCTGAATCTATAAAAGTAATTGTCGTTGAACCTTATAGTTTCTGAGTCTTCTAAGTTGATGCCCTAGGGTTTTTTGGAGAAGGTGACTCATCTTTTCTAAAGATAGAATGTTAGAAAAGAAATCTTAAAAGATGCATAACTTGGGGACCATAACCATTTATATAGGAAGCCTATCTTTCGTATTTCTAATTTAGCCCATCATAAAATTAGAATTAGAAATTAGGTTGTAAGGTTTCTACGCATAGGAGACCTATACTTTATTAGATGATTTAGGCCCATAAAATCTTATAGGATTACTTTAAAAATTAGGTCACTATTTATGATAGCGTATATATAATTAATATATATATGTGTTCAAAATTCCAACAGAATATTGCAATGACGATGAGAACTAGGCTTCCAATATGGAAGAAGATGGCTTTGAGAAAGAAAAAATGCAGTAGCCACTATTTTCTTTTTCTCCAAGAAAGGCTGCAACACAAGCAAAAATAGAGGGCAAGCAAATGGAACGCCAAAAGGAGAAGTTGGGTCATGCAGAAAGATAGCTAACCTTAAGTAGAGGCTTTAATAACAACTGCTCTGAAGATGGGATGTGACACATGAAAAACCTAGTGAATCAGGTGTTCCGCGGGAATAATAACTTGGCGCCCAAATTTCGCTACCAAGTTCCGCTAAAACTAGGAATGTGACACGTGGAAACCCACTGAATTGAAAAGGTTTGACGGGATGTTTTGCATAACCCAACTCTGCGGCAATCACCTAGTTCTGTGGGAATGTTTCACCATAGTCATCCAGAGCCTATAAATAGGGATACAATACCCATCCCAAACACAACTCCTACGCTCAAAACCGAAGTTTCCAAGCTTCCCGAGAATTGTCCTTAGCTTCCCTTCCTTTTTCTTTGAGCTCCCTTCAACCCAAATAAAAAAATATCATTCAAAAGGTAGAACTTTTCACTTCATTTTATTTCTAATTTCTCTATTATTTTTTAAAAATTATTTTAAAAAATTACTTTTTATCAAATAGACACTCACCGGGTGGCGGGTTGAATTGTTACACGAGGTTAAGTATTTTTCTCTTATTTTTAAAAATTATTTTCTAAAAATTACTTTTTCCCAACTAGATACTCCTTGAGTGGCGGGTTGAATTGATACACGGGGTTAAGTATTTTTCTTCTATTTTGTTAAAAAATCATTTAAAGGATTTTAAAAAATTACTTTTGTTTTTACTCAACTGAAACCTTGGTATCCAAATAAAGCCACTATGCCAACTCGCTGTGCTCCCAGAACGAAATTATCAAACCCGCACCTGGTTTTCATGGTTTGAGTAATCGAATCATGATGAATCTAAATAGATCATATCTTCGCTATAGCAAGAGGTTTTTACAGTAGATCTATCACTAGCACTTTGCTCTTGCTTGAGGAATACGTGTGATCCATGGGACCGACTAGGTGGTAGCGACCTATGGACATACAAATTCAAATAGACGGGGAAGAGGCTTTGCATATAGAAACTATGAAAACTCTCTTCTTAAGCTAAGATTGGAAATTTATAGATCTATTGCGATTTGTACACGTGTAAATTCTCACAGCTCACGATTGAAAGCCAGGAGGGTAATTCTACCTGTACCTCTCCATCGGGCTTAGTACCCCACACTTGGACCCGTAACTTCTCTTGGGCCTAGCTTTGCCCCCTTGAACCCATTTGGATCCATAATTTTCAAAATAAGTCCAAATACCTATCAACAGGCCTAATTGGGCCCGAAACCTTTCAACAGGCTCGAGTGGGCTCAAAATTCTTCAGTGGGTCCAAAATCCTTCAACAAGTCCAGTTCAGCCCAAAACTTTCAAAGCCTTCATAATAGGTCTATTTGAACCAAAACCATCCAATAAGCCCACTCAAATATGTTGAGTTAAGCCCAGTTAGGCCCGAACTCCTTTCAATAAGCCCAGCTGGGCCCAAACCTTTTAGTTTGTCTAAGTTAACCTAAACATATTTTCAAAATACGGTTAAACCCAATTTTTAGTAAAATAACCTAATTTCAATCCAAAGGTTGTATGCAATTTTTATTAAGCTGAATGCGGGAGACACTGGTTTACTGTGTAAATTCAGAAGCTAAGAGCGTACTTAGCTTTCTGTGTAGGGTTACTAGTGTAGACGACAGGCTCCTCACTAGTCCCAAACCGAGTCATTGCTGGTCGCTGAGCTATGTATAAACTCAAATTTGAGTCATGGCACGTGGCGTCATGTACTACGTTCTTTTTTGAGTCACGACGCGTGGCGTAGTGGACTCAACCTCTTTAGGTCATGACATGTGGCGAAGCGATCTACATTTATTTTTGTTAGTCATGTTGCGTAGTCGATATGGAATCGATTTTAAGTCATGGCGTGTGGCATCATGTACTACTAATTTTTGAGTCACAAAGAGGGGTAAAATGTACTCACTTATCTTTGTATTTTTGTTAAACATGATTTTTCCTACATTTGTAAAGTCGTAGAAAGATCTTTTATGCATTTTATCATCAGATCAATGAAATCATCATTTTTATGGACTATGATATTCAACTCTTTTAATGAAGGGTTTTCTGGTTAGAGATGTAAAATCAGAGTGGGGAACACACTGTAAAATATTTCTATGATATACTTTTCAGACTTGGTTAAGGAATTAAATGATTTAAAATTTTATTAGGGAAATTAATTAAGCATTTGTTTTCTAAAAACCATCAACTCTAAGCAGAATGACGACCTAAAAATTTGAGACCAAAACAAATGATGAACCCAATGTGAAACATTCTCCCTTCATCTTTAAGAGCTGAAAACCATAGTCTTTTATATACATTTAACCCCTTGCTATTGACACTCTTAAGTGTTCTTTTGCAAATCTCATGGCATATTCACTAGTGTTTGGATTCTTACCTAATGGCAGTTTTGTCATTGCTGAGCCAGAGCTCATGGATGCTGCTATTCCACATCATTTCATTTGAGTACTTGAGAAGCTAGAGCATCATGTCTATTGACATGTTGATTACTCTCTGTTGGCAATTGTTCGAAAGAAGGATTGATCGGCACTGTCAAAGGAGTCCAGTGGTGTTCGAGGCCCTCGTGTTGCTGCGGTTACCACTAATGCAATCAAGTCCATTGCTATTTCCTGGGCTACTCCCATTTAGCCAGCGTAATCTTCATTGGTGCCGACCCAAACAGACTCACGTGCTCTGCAGTTGGACTATACTAAGAAGTCCACTCACTGATTTGCTGCACCAACTCAACCAGTAGGACAATACCTGTGGGTCAACCTACTTCATGACTTTACTCCACAAGAAAGTCTGAAAGTTGATTTGTTACAACTCAGTCGGCACCAACTTGTCATTCAAAGGGTGCCTTGCTAGTCACTACTAGCCAAAATGGGAGCAAAGCTTCCTCAAATCTTGTTGAGTGTACTATTACTCGCCGGTTCAACTATTTTTCCTCGGGGGTTGTTAACCTAACTCCCTGACTTGACTAAGGTGTCACTCAGAAGTGGGAAAAGCCAAGGAAGCCTGCTAGGGTTTTTGACATGTCATTGAACCAATTGATCAAAGGAACAACTAACTTAAGCCACAAGGACCTATCATTATCTTATCTAACTTGGGCACTTTGCAATATGTTATCCCTAGTCTGATGTATTCGCCTCATCAGTCAACTGCTGCTCTCAGAGTCAATCGTGTTGCTGCCAATGTTGTGGAAGTATCTTGTCCTGCACCAAGAAAACAAAAGAAGGCATAGCAGAAAAGGTAGTTCGGAAAAAATGACTTCTCACTTAAACTTGAAAGCTTCACTACCACTGCCACCAAGGCTGAGATACAAGTTGTTCTCATGCCCTCACCAAAGGGGCTAATTGCAAAAGAAGCAGATAGAGAATTTCAAAGCCAAGGGCATTTCGAAAACCAAGGCTTACAGATGGATGGCAGTATCCTCAAAAGTGCCACACAATGTATCCACGTTCAGTGCTCAATCTGATCCCAAATTTTGATCATGCAAATCAATTTACATCATTAATCAGACTAAGGGAAGATATGACTTATGCACCCGTCAAAACTTCATATCATGGAGAATATCGACAGACGCATCCTAAGAGAGGCCAAAAGAAGGTGGCAATGTTTTCAAATGGTTGAAGTCAACATGATGGATGTCACTTAGTCAAGTACTTCGAAAGTCTTTGAGATGTTAACTTCGTTAAAGGCAGCTGCAATGTGTACAATGCCACCTTTCTGCAGCCTTTCTCATTCTGAAGGCATTAGAACTACTCCCCCAAGAGGCAAGTTTGTAGCCTCTTACGTGGTGGGTGAGAAAGAAGAGGTTCTTACACCAAAGTCTTAGTTGATTCATGAAGAAGAGATCAAGCATATGAAGAGAGATATGGAATCTCAAGGAGAAAAAGTAACAAGCTCTCACCAGCCACCATTGCCAAGGAACTGTCAATCAATCCACTAGCCTGAGGGACCATCCGGAAGGCAAACCGAGCAAGATGAAAACGCAGAATGTGAATAGGTCTTCTTGCGATTCAATAATTTGCGTATCAACACCCCTCGAACTTAAGACGCATGGGTTAATACACCTATGGGATCTCCTCCTTGGTTTGTCGCCCAGAAAAAAATGGTAAATCAATTGGTGGCCGAATGCCTCTATCGCTAAGCACCTCAAATTATTGGGATCCCTACAACAATAATTAATAGGCCTTATCCCCCAACAGTTGAAGCAGATTTGTTGTTACGAGATTTGAAGCTACCAAAAGTCCAATTCGATGGGACTGGGGGTGCACTGAAGCATTTAGTGTCATTCCACTATGCCATGGGCAATTAGATACACGATTCAAATTTTTTCCTTCGAATGTTCCCAAATACCCTTTTCGGTGATGCTTTCTAATGGTATATATCTCTCCCAACCGGCTCAGTATGCACTTGGCAAGAGATGAAAAAAATATTTACCTCTCAATTTTTTGATATGATTAGAGAAGTGCAATTATTAGAGTTGTCAACCCTATCTCAAAAGAAGGACGAGTTAGTTGAGGATTACGTCAGCAAATGGCAAAAGGGTTCCAATTAGTGTTAGACACCCCTCTCTTAAGCAATGAAGTCAATCTCTGTCGGAATGGCATCAAGAAGGAGATTTATTTGTTGATGAATGAACAGCTAAGTATATTTCAGGCCCTAACCACAGAAGCTTGTCAAAAAAATTATTTGTTGTCCCAACAAAAGGCTTGGAAGAAAGAATCTTCTGCAACTATAATATTTAAGAAGTAGAAAGTTGGAGAGATTTCTGTAAACACTATGAAAGTCAAGAAAGCAGCAAAAAAAGTAAAATTGCTGACAAAGGAGCAAACCACAATGTTTGTTAGAAGAGAGGAGATCGAATATGCTTTTAGTAAGGATGATGTGTCAACTGGGCTATTCGAGTTACCTAATCCAAAAAGGCCAGAAGAAGTTGGGCGTACTACTCATCAATAGTATTGTAGTTACCATTGATATGTTGGTCACCCAACTAATAAATACTGGGATCTTCAACAATATTACAGGACTACACTGAGAAGAGGATAATTAAACTTAATCCTCTAGCACAGGCTTCATCAAATGTCGTAACAGTTAACATAGTTGATAAAAATGATTGGGAGGTGGTTCAAAAATTGCCAAGTCTAAAGCAAAAAAAAGATGCCTAAAAAATCTATATAAAGAAGATAAAAAGATCATCGATAAGGCCATTCTCCCATTCCTTCCAAGGCATCTGAGGCAATTTTCAGGAGTTCAGCCGTTCCTAATCATAGACTTTCTTCAGCCTGAGTTGTTGCTTCTGTTTTACCAACACTTGGCTGGCAAATCACCTCGTCAATTAAAGGAAAAATATATACTTGAGAAATTATCAAGTATTATTCCAGACAAGTTTCCTAAAGATTGTCCATTTTGGGACTTAGATAGCAACAAGGACAAAGAAATTGCTAATCTAAGAGAATTTCTTGAGAAGGGTCCATTTTGGGTTTTGGATAGTAATAAGGGTGAGACAAAAGCCTATTATCATATCAATATATCCTCGTCCAGCTCTACAAAGTGGCAAATAGGTTACTTCACCTCCCATCCCTAACTAAACCAATTTTAAGGTGGGGATGTCGCCGGTAAACCATGTTATCACTTATTTATGGGAATCTCGACGACTGTCAGAATCCTAGGAAGTCAGAGTTAGATACTTCTGGTATTCACTTAGAGAATTAGTGACGCCTTGGTACCATGATAATTATCTCAAAGAAGTTACAAATTAGATAATCTTGGTGGATGTATTTCTGATTCACTTCTTATCGAGGCAGAGGGATCGGTTCCTTATCAATTATCGGAGAGAAATACAATATAACTATGAGTTCATTGTCCATTATATAAATTACTTCAGGGATAGCATGTGGAGTGATCCCTTACCCATATGGTTGCCTAAACCTAAAATGGTCTCAAAATATCTCTCTGATGCAATATGTCCTCCTTAAGACAATGGGTATAAGACCTTTGGAGCCAAAACTTTCATTAAGGAAATCCGACGGGTTAGTAGCAACGGTTGCATGAAAGACATAATCGTCTGTGATACTGAAAGTTTTGAGAGAATGAATCAACTCCAAGTTCTGCGTATGTTAAAGATAAATGATGCACCCATTCTTGGAGTATTCCCCTTCTTAGCTGAAGAATTAGGCTATGATTGGCCACATATCCTGTTGTTCCTTGAGAATCATAAGTATGCATTGCCACACTTGCATGACTATGCACTGGTAGTCCGTCAAATGGGATAAGCAGAATAGTTCACACTCGAATACTTTGTCATAAGCTTGGCCCATGATAGTTGTGCACCTCTCTGGATCTCTTCACTCCAGGAGGAAGTATTTAGTTCATAAGAAGAACTGGCTGATTTGTTTATTTAGAGATTCCATGAATTTGACACTGAGTTCCCCCTAGAGATGATCGAAGTAATGTACTCTTTATTAGAGAAATCTCAATATGATTACATCTTATGATGGATAAACTGCAGGATGATCAACCAACAGTTTGATAAAGAAGAAACTATGATCTACAAGTGCATTAAGACAATAAGAGGTATTTCCCAGAAATTCTAAGAATGCAAGTATTTTTCTCAGACATGTTGAGAAAACATTAACCACAGACATTCAGGACTCTACCTTCTGCAATATGATGTAAGTCGAAGAGGATGTTTTGGTAATCCTTCGATCTGATCAAAATACATCAGAGAATAAGGGTAAAGCCCTGTTACAAGAAACTCATGCTCAGCCAGAACAACCTGCAATGACCAGTAATGAAAAGCCATCAGTTAGTTATGATGTGCTTAGCTACTTAAAGCGACTTCCTGCTTGGCTCAGTAGCTATGATGTTTTGCATCTCTCACAAGAGGCTAGAGATGCATTGGTCAGTGCTTTGACTGACAAAAATGTGCGTCTTTCCTATCTGGTGGATGTGGCTGAATGTGATGAGGTCATTTCATTCATTAATGGGGACATGTTGGGAGATGCCAACCATAAATGACATTTATATGTTATAAGCAACTTGGCTGGCGAGTTGATCAATCAAATCATGATCGATGCCAGGTCCGCAATTAATATCTTGCCTCTGCGGACGCTCAAGAGGATTATAATCTCCCCTTCAGCACTAAAAGACACTAGTGTGGTGATTCATGAATTTAATCAAGGAACTCAAAAGGCAATAGAACTAATTGAGTTGGAATTAAGTATAGAAGATTTCTACACTGAATCCCATGTTTCGTGATGAACGCTCTGACCTCTACAGTTGGTTACTGGGAAGACCCTAGCTCTATAGCAACAGGATTGTCACTTCAATGGAGCGTTAATGTTTCAAATATTGTAAAGACAGAGTATAGAAAAGAATTTTTTCTGATCAAAATCCATTTATGATAACCGAAGCATTTTACTTTGATGCTAAGTATTATAACTTAGCACTTTATGACAACACTCCTACGAAGGCAGTTGAGACGACAATGTTAGAAAGTCAACAGGTGGTATCCCATGCTCTCCCTACCCTAGCAAATGCAAACACTTTTCTAAGAGATGAAAAATGAAGGGTCGAGGTCATGGTCGAGGTCACGATCGCAATTGTGGACAAGAGATGTATAACCAAGGGTTGAATTTTAGACAAAATGTGAAAATATGAGCCTTGACCCAGTGCAACACTGCCACAACAACGATAGGAAGCAGTCATATTACCTCCTACCAGCTACAACAATACTGTTAAAAGTTCACGGTTTTACTTGGACCTAGAAGTATTGAAAAAGATTGCTAAATCGCCTCGAGCCGAACTCTCTACGTTCGAGGTGGATCTGGAAGCTCTCGGAGGTTTTGGAGCTAGGTCGATGAGGAAGCCAAGTTGCTTTGCTGTGATAACGACAGAATGACCACTTAGGCCGCTCGACAAAACCAAAAACTTAAGGAATCATTTGATGAGGTCTTGGCAATGCTTGTTGGGTTTAATGTGTCTACTCCAAGTGTGCAGGGATCCCAAGATGAGAACTTTGCCAAAACTTACTTTGTTAAGCAGTATGACAAGGTCTATGGTAGTCCAAACAAATCCTCCTACTTACCAACTGCTAGGCTCAAGAAATGGGACTTCCATCGCTATAACAAAGAAAGCAAGAAGATCATGGACCTAATGAGATTCTAACTCGACAAACCACATCTGTCTAGCCTCGACAATGACATCGACCCTGGGTTACCAAAAAGGTAACAAGAAATTTGGCCTCCAGTACAAGGAAGAAGGTGATGGTGACTTTGTTACTACTTATTGCATTTCTATAAGTGAAAGCTCCAGCGACAACGAAGAAGTATTGATGGAACTTGAGGAGGCCCCACGAGTAATTGAAGATGGAGGACAACCCGCCATCGATGTGCTCGAAGAATTCAACCTCGGGACTGAGGAAAACTTGAAACCTATTTTCGTCACCAAAAACCTGCCCGAAGGAGATAAGGCAGCATTGAAGCAACTCTTGGGTGAATTCTAAGATGTCTTTGCCTAGGGGTATACTGAAATGTCAGAACTAATTTCGACAGTTGCAATCAACCATTTGCATATTGCACGGGATAAGAAGCTAATCAAGCAAGCACTGAGAAGGTTTCCACCAAAACTCGAAAAGCAGATTATTATAGAAGTTAAAAAACTCATCGTCGTTGGATTCATTCAAGAAATCAAATTCCCAAAATGGATTTCTAGCATTGTTCCTGTCAAGAAGAAGAATGGAAAAATCTGCATTCGTATGGATTTTCGAGACCTAAATGATGCATGCCCAGAGGATGAATTTCTCTCCCTTTTACTGATTTGATGATCGACAGCACATCCTTGTATGACACCTTCTCATTCATGGATGGGTATTCTGGCTATAATCAAATCAAGATGGCTCTGGCAGATGAAACTACGACCGTATTTCGAACTTCGATGGGTGTCTTTCGTTAAAAAGTCATACCTTTTAGCCTAAAAAATGTTGGCGCAACTTATCAAAGAGCTTTGTAGAATATATTTCAAGACATGTTGCACAAACATGTCGAATTCTATGCTGATGACCTGGTTGAAGATATGAGGGTCACCAAAGACACAAAGAAGATTTGAGGTCAATATTTCTGCATTTTAAAAAATATAATCTCAAGATGAATCCTCTCAAATATGTGTTTGGAGTGTCATCTGGGAAATTCCATAGGTTTATAGTTCGCTAAAGAGGAATTGAGGTCAATCTACTCAAAACGGAAGCAATTCAAGATATGCCACCTCCACGCAACTTCAAAGAACTCAGAAGCCTGCGAGCCCAGCTATCTTACATTCGACGCTTTATCTCTAACTTGTCTAGCTAGTGTCAGCTATTTCACAAATTAACGAAAAAGATATGGATTCCAGTGGGATGTAGAGTGTCAATAAGCTTTCAAAGTTATCAAAGATTTACTACAAAAACCCCCTATTTTGACAACCTCAGTCAAAGGAATGTCGCTTATTCTTTACATCATTGTCAAGCCCCAATCACTGGGGGCATTGCTGGCATAAGAGAATGCCCAAGGCAAAGAACAACCTATGTATCATCTCGGTTGTCGATTATTGCAAGCCAAATGTAATTATTCTTTGATCGAGAAGATTTGTCCAACATCGGTCTTTGTGGCTTAAAAGCTAAGACACTACTTCCTTGCACATCAGATTATTTTAATATCGAAAGCTGACCCTTTGAAATTTTTGATAACTAGATTTATGCTTTCGAGACGCCTGACAAAATAGTCATTGCTGCTAGCCGAATTTGACATCCAGTATGTACCCCGAAAAGCAGTGAAAGGACAAGAACTGACATATTTTCTAGCAGCTCATCTGCTTGAAGAAGAGTTTCCCATTTAGAAAGTCTACTTGACGAGGAACTTTTCTATGCAAATGATGATTCAATGTGACAAATGTATTTCGATGGTGCTTCAAAACTATCTGGAATTTGCATCGGAATTGTCGTAGTCTCCGCTCATAAAGACTTGTTCTCACACTCATACTTTCTCGAAAAAATCACAACAAACAATGAAGCTGAATATGAAACTTTCATCATCGGTATAGAATTTCTCTTGTAATCAGATATTTTATTTGTATGAATATTTGAAGACTTAGAATTGGTCGTTAAACAATTAAATGATCAATATGAAGTGCACCAGCCAGCCTTATTTACAAAAATATTATGACAAAGCTTAAACTTTGTTGGCGAAATTCGAAGTTATTTTTGTTGAGCATGTTCCTCGATCGAAGAATATTGTTGCCAGTGCACTGTCAAAGCTAGCCAGTACTTTCGCTCTCAATGAACTTGATGACATGACAATTCGAGTGCAAAGATTCGAAGATGATGAGGATCTCTAAGTCAACCAAGTCAAACAAAATGTGTCCTAGGCGCCCACAAGCAATGACGATTGGCGCATACCCATCATCAACAACCTCAAATATGGTGTTTTACTAGATGATCCTAATGCAAGAAAGTCGCTTAGAAAGACTGTCTCGCGATATACAATTTTCAAAATGAGTTATATCGAATAGCTTTTGATGGACTTTGGCTTCGCTACATTGACAGAAATGAATTTTGTCAGGTTCTTCATGAGACACATTCCAACGAATGTGGCGCTCGCCAATTAGGGCAACACCTCTATTATAGGATCAAGACATTGGGCTATTATTAGCCCACATGGTCCAAGACTCAATCAATTTTGCATAATCTTATGAAGTCTGTCAAATACATGAGGATATTTATCATGTTCCTTCCTCGGAGATGTTACCAGCCCCATTTCATCCCCTTTCTCTTAGCGGGGTTTTGATATTATCTGTCCCATCAATCCACCATCATCTAAAGGGCACTTGTATATTTTTGTTGCCACAGATTAGTTTTCCAAATGGATAAAAGCTAAAGCTTACAAGAGAGTGCGAACACAAGAGGCGGTCGAATTCATAAAGCGTAAAATCATTTTTCGTTATTGTGTTCTATACCAAATTAGCTCGGATAATTGCATGCTATTCAAGTCTTGTTGCCCTATTATCCACAAGAAAATGGCTAAGTAGAGGCATTCAACAAAAATATTATTCGAATCCTCAAGAGGGCCACAGTGAAGAACAAGCGTGATTGGCATGAGAGGTTGCCTGAAGCGCTATAGGCTTATAGAACCACACATCTAACTGCAACAGGTGCAACCCCATATTCATTGCTTTTTAGCACCGAAGTAGTTTTGCCAGTGAAAATCCAGTTAGCATCCTTAAGGGTCGCTATCCATTCTAGATTAACTACTGAACAACAAGCTAAACTCTATTTTTACTAACTTGAGGCATTAAATGAGAAGCCAGTCTGAGCGCGACAATGAATTGAACTCTATCAGGCTCGAATGGTTGAAGCGTATAACAAAGTTGTGCGACATCGGTTATTTAAAAAGAAAATTTGGTGCTAAAGCTACGGACATAGTTCATGGCCAGGGGCAAACTCATGGGCAAATTCGAACCTAAATGGGAAAGACACTATATTGTTGAAAAATTCTATGGCAATGGTACATATAAAATCATAAATTATTAAAGTCAAGTTAAAGTAATAATAAATGAAAATTACTTGAAAAAGTATTATCCATGAAGGTCACAAAATAGCTATACATCAAAATTTTGCAAAAGAGTTTTTACAGTCTCTCTTGTGGAAGAAAGCAACCCTGTCAAGGTTCGAAGAGAGCCCACTACATCGGCAGCAGGGATCGTGTATTCACAAAGCCTCTAATGTTGAGAGATCGTGATCCGTCAAAGTAATCCTTTCACCATAAAGATTAGCTTCAGCTTGGAGTGTCTCAGAAGCCAAAACTGATGAATTCAATTTGCATTTATCTGCAAAGACGGATGTGATAATGCATTTTTCCACTTGGTTTGATATTGGAAATAGGAACCAAGTGAAGGCAACGTAGTGTGTGATTAGAGTGAGACTCATCACCTACTTGTGCTGAATTTGTACAAGCCTCCTAGAGCTGGAATCTAGAAGAGAGCTGCTGCTCTAGTTGTATTGAAATTTAATAGTGGAACCCAAGTCACAACGGGTGTGAACTTGGAAGAGTGGAGTAGGGTGTTGGAAACAATGTTTAAAACAATAAAATTGACCAAATCTTGAGTTTTGATGATTAACAAGAACTAATTTTGAGTATATAAAAGGTACTAATATGTTTGCTAAATGTTTAAGGAAAGCAAAGAGGTCAAGTCGATCTCCAAGTCGACTTGGATTTCGACTTGGGTGAAGTCGATCCCAAAGTCGACTCAAATATCGACTTGAGAATGAATCCCAAAACGCAACAGGTGAAGTCGCAGGTCAAGTCGACTCCACTTGCGACTTGGGAAGTCAAGTCGCAGACGAAGTCGACTCCAGCATCGACTTGGAGTATCCAGAGCTGAAAAGTGGAAACGAACATAACGAAGTCGCAAACGAAGTCGACTCCAGGTGCGACTTGGGTGAAGTCGCAGGCCAGGTCGACTCCATCCACGACTTGAGATGTTCAAACTTTCAAAGATGCAGTTTTCAAGATATTCAAGAGGATTTATCACTCAAGTCCAAGGAATCAAGATGAAAAACAAATGAGTCAATTTCAAAGTCAAGAATCATGTTCTACATTCAAATCAAGTCTATCAAGCTCAAAGCAAATCTTCAAGCTAGCTTCCAAATGGAGTAATACCTAAGTCATAAAGACCAAGTGAGTCCAAAACAAAGCAAGGAACATACATATATTGTGCAAGGACTCAAAGCTTTCAAATGGTTTGCAAGATTCAAGACACTTCAAGAAGATCAAGGCATTTTTGCAATAGACCAAGCCAAGTCGCAACCCAAGTCGACTTCAGGATCAACTTGAGTTAAAGTCTGAAAGCCAAGTCGACCCAAGTCTCAGACTTGAGTTTCTGAAGAACCCAAGTCGCAGGCCAAGTCGACTCCATGTGCGACTTGGAAGCCAAGTCGCAGGCCAAGTCAACTTCATCTTAGACTTGGAGAATAACGGTCAAATTTTTGAACGTTGGAGTTCATTTATTGCACGCCAACCACTTCTACAACGTTCATATTTTTCTCAATCTATAAAAGGACATTCAAATGAACGTGAGAAAGAGCAAGTGACACTACTCTAAGGATCATAGAGAGAAAAGAAGTGCAAGAAAGACTTTCAAATCCCTTTTCTCCATATTTGAGTGTTTCAAAGGAAGAAAGAGTTTCAAACTGCAGGTTGCTTCAACGATCATCATCCCAGCTGTTTTTGATTTCTTCCTCGAGCTCAAAACTGCCTACACAAATCTGTAAAGTGTAGTTTTTATTCATTTCTTTATTTGGTTGTATAAATCTTGATTTAGCTTGGGTAGCTAAGATCAAGTGTATGCAAAGTAGGGTGTGATTGGAGTGAAACTCATCACCTACTTGTGCAAATGATTGTATATGACCCCTAGAGCTTTGAATCTAGAAGAGAGCAAGTGGCTCTAGTTGTTTATGCCCCCTAGAGCTAGAATCTAGAAGAGAGCAAGTGGCTCTAGTTGTATATGCCCCCTAGAGCTGGAATCTAGAAGAGAGCGGTGACTCTAAGTGTATTCGTGGAATACATAGTGGAACCCAAGTCACAACAGAGTGTGAGCTTGGAAGAGTGGAGTAGGGAAGGTTTGTCCGAACCACTATAAATCTTGTGTCATATTTCTTTTTACTGCTTTATATTTATTGCTCTCTAGCTCTTTTCAAAAGGGGATTAATTACTCAAGGGGTTAAGACTTTATTTACCAAAGATTTTTTAAAGAACCCAATTCACCCCTCCCCTCTTGGGTTTTTGCCACTAACTCGGGACCAACATAGGGAAGGTTGCCCGAACCACTATAAATCTTTGTCTCTTGGAGTAGCTTGACTGTTTGTGTTTTACTGCTTTATTTCTCTCCATCTTTCCGTTTGTTTCGTTGAAGGGATTAACTCTAAAAAGGGAAAAATTTATGTTTAAACAAAGAATTTTAAAATACCCAATTTATCACTCCCCTCTTAGGTAATTGTCATAAACTCGGGACCAACAGTTTGCAATTTTTGCTTTGAAGTAATAAATTTGATATCTTACCTTTGCCGATTGTGATTTGTGAATTCAAATAAAGAATTATTTTGTGTACTTAGTGTAGCAAATAGAGATGTTTCCATCTTTCTATAATCAGGTCCCATGGGGGATGAAATAGATTGCAGTTAGATAAATTAATACTTTTAAGTGATCAAACGACCCACCATGGGACTTTCAATAGGAAACATTCTTTCTAAAATAGGAAACATTCTTTCTAAAACAATAGCTAAGCGTTATAGATTGCGAATGATATTAAGATAATTTTACTAGTTTATATAATTTAGACAACTCACCATCGGACTTCCAATGAGAAATTGCTTCTGAAAACATAACCAATTCCCTTATGGGATGATTACATTAGAATAGTTTTAACTTGTTTTTATTGTGAGAAGACCAACCATTAGACAACTCCCTTTGGGATGCAAATGGATTGCAATAGGATAATTTAATTAGTTTATGCTGTTAGGATGACCCACCATCAGGTATCCGATGGGAAACATTATTTCTGAAACTATAAAAGTATTATGGGATGCAAATGACATTAAGATAATTTTACCAGTTTATGCGGTTCGAATGACTCACCAGTCACCATCAGATAATTGCATTGGAATATTACCAATCCCCCCGTGGGATAATTGCATTGGAATAGTGTAACCACTTCATATTCTTGAGACAACCCACCATTGGTTGTCCCCTGCAAAACAATATTTTTAAAAATATAATCGTCCCCTATGGGATGCAAATGGATTCCGTTAAGGATAATTTAACCAGTTTATTCTGTTAAGACAACCCAACATAGGACATCCAATGGGAAACATTCTTTCTAAAACCATAACCGAGTCCTATACGCTGCAAATGAGTTCAAGATAATTTTACCATTTTATCACTTCAAACAACTCGCCGTGCCGTGGGACATCTTATGGGAAATAAAACATAGCCAAGTCTCCTATGGGATAATTACATTAGAATAGTATAACCACATTACTTGGGACAACCCACCATGGAAAAACCCCATGAAAAATATTTTTGAATGCATAATCGAGTCCGATATGGGATGCAAATGGATTACATTAGGATCATTTAACCAGTTATGTTGTTATGACAACCAAAGTTCACAATAGGAAACATTCTTTCCAAAACCACAACCAAGTCCTATGGCATGACTTGTTAAAAAAGGATCTTGCTTCTATCCATATTTAAAATCTTAATAATTGATGGGAAATCCACTTCGTCCATTTTATTTAGCATCATTTATAATATTTTGAAAACTTTTTATTTATTTAGTTTTACTGTATATGAGTCTAATCTATAGATGTAAAAAATGAACATAATAAAATAACTTAATGGTAAATATCAATTTTAAAATAATTTTTTAAAATGAAAACTATCTAAAACATCATTATTATGTAAAAAAATTTCGAATGAAACTTAGTCTCCTAGATAAACAAATGATGTTAAATACAATGAATAAATTAATTTTCCATCAAAGATCAAAATTTTAAAAATTAAAGGGGTTATATAGCTCTGCTTCTATGTAACCTAATTACATAAAAACAGAACCCAAAAAAATCCTATTGGATGTGAATGACATTGGAATAATTTTACCAATTGATGCAGTTCAGACAACTCGCCATTGGATGTCTCGTGGAAACTTGTTTTTGAAAACATAACCGAGTCGCTTATGGGATGATTGCATTAGAATAGTTTGACCAATTTACTTGGGACGCCCCACCATCAGACATCCCTTGCAAAAAAAAAAAAAAAAAATTTGAAATCATAATCAAGTTCCATATGGGATGCAAATGGATTGTATTAGGATAATTTAACCAGTCATGTTATTAGGACGATCCACCATCGAACATCTCCACATAAACCATCGTACTATGAAACGTGTGCCTAGGATGGACAAGAGAAATGATTTCTACTCTGCGTTAAGACAAAGATGACCCATAGTCAAAAGTCAATTTGTATACTTATTTGTTATTGGCAAAAAATTGATTATGGCTAGAATCCAGGAAGCAGTGCACACATGTTACCCTCATGACACAGCGCATAAGTACATGAATTATGCAAGATTGTGAATATAGAATACGATATTGCTTCCTACTCAGTGAATTTAATATGCAAGTTCAAGAATTATAGAAATAAGGTGAATATCAAACACGATGGTGCTGTAAAAAAAAAAAAAAAAAACTTTAGTAATTGTTATCATTCAAAAAATTTAACTTGTAATTGCAAATATATCAGCAACATTCATCCCTGAGGATTTAAACATTGGTAACAAACCATCCCTCCATTCAAATATGTAAACGATCAAGAGATATTGACACCATCCATACTAATCTTGAACTTGTCCTTCTTGAAAAATTTCAAATTCACCAACTTTCCTTTCAAGACCATGATCTCTTGTCAACTTCATTTTTAAACGGTTCATCTTCCTTCAATTCTTCCTCATTAATAGTTTTGGCTTTTTCATTGCTTTGATGTTCCACAATCTGATTATCCTCAAGCACAACCTGTTTTCTCTTACAGCTTCTGAGCACCTCATTATTCATGATTGAAACTTGGCTAACTTGGCTTCGGTGAACGGCATGTTATTTCTTTGTCCTCAACTCTACAGTTGACATATGCTCATCATCATTAAACGCTCCACCATTATTATGGGTCAACACTATCGTTACTAGCCCTTAAGAAAATACTACATGACCATTTTCATCAAATATCAACATGTCAAATTGAATTAAACCATGTTATTCATCCAAATCAATCATGAATAAACATAAATAGAGCAAATAATAAGTTCTCAATGAGAACTTTAGCTGAATTTAGGCCAAATAAGATGTCACAACAAGCGTGAATGAAATTTTCCAATATGATTTCTAATATGAAGCAATTATTTATTTTAATACAACACATGCTTGAATCATAAAAAGTTTCAAATTGCTACATGAGTTCTCAGTACACAACATTTTTTTAGTTGGTAAATGATCCAATTGAATGAGCAATCCAATATCATATATGAAACTAGCATATTCCTCAAAGGAGCATGAATAATGAATGTACTTTCATTAAACACATATTATGCGCAGAGATCATTAGTTATAGTGATTTAGCTAATATATTTTTGAAACTAAAATCTGGCATACTTGTTCTTGTTGCTTTTGTATTGATTTTTATTTTTAATTGCTTTTTAGGTTTTTATCATGTTGGCAAAATGCACAGGCGTATAGGTTACTCTTAGACCACGGAGTGTACTTCAGTGTAAATTGAATAGATTCAGTTGTTAGGCCATTTGTAATACACCAAAAGTACAGATTGCCTAAATATTCAGTTAGTCATTGAATACCGATTTGTCATTTGGCCATGACATTATTTGCATAATATGATGGTGGAAAAAAAAAGATTTGAAATTCAATAAATTTCTTAGATAATTGTCATTTTTGTTTGTTAGTCTAATAGCTGTGAGTTTCATTATAAACCAACTGAATAAAAGTTTTGAGACATGTCATGACTTGAAATATTTCTCTCAAACAAATTTTTTTTGAACATCATGATATTCTTAAGGACGAAAATGACTTTTTTCTTTTCAATTTGGAAGTTAAGGATGAAAAGCCTGTAGAATGTGGAAAATGTTGAGAATCAACTACTTTGTAATTGACCAACCGAGGCTAGCTCGGTTGGT
The DNA here is from genome assembly GCA_030490835.1 of Annona cherimola. NCBI lineage: Eukaryota > Viridiplantae > Streptophyta > Magnoliopsida > Magnoliales > Annonaceae > Annona > Annona cherimola. The sequence continues at coordinate 86,352,300 of CM059972.1, forward strand.
CGGTGTCAGGGGCGCGGAATGCGCGCCGGCTGGAGGGTGGAGTTTCGAATCGCGCGGGCCGAAAAAAAAAAAAAAAAACTAAGTGTGGGAGCAAAAGTGGTCTCCCGGATGGTGGAGTGTGGGAGCGGGTGGTCTCCCAGGTGGTTCGTTGGAAGCTGTGTCTTCCTTATTCTTTCGTGGAGCTGTGTCTCCAAATTTCTTTGGGAACATGTGTCCCTTATATTTGTAAGAATGTCTCATATCTTTAAGTATAATATGTGTTGAGATATATGTAACTGTACCAATCAAAAAAAAAAAAAAAAAAAAAAAAACTACTTTGTAATTGGAGGGATTCAAAATTTCTTAATTTGCATTGATAATGCAAATGGGATGAAAGAATAGCTATTTTTAAAATCTTTATAACAGTTGCCTACGAATTTAGCACATCTTCTTCTTAGCACAATGAAAATGAAAAAAACCCCATGAACACCGTTTTACAGAAATCCTGTATTTGGACTTCACAGCCGATGAAATGCTAGGGAAGGAAAGCCGAAAGCAAAACCTAACCCGTTATAGCACCACTAAAAAATCCCCCAGCAAAATATCTCTTAGTCACAAACATGCATCAAAAAAATCCAAAATAATAGATACAAAAATCTCATGCGAAGCCAATGGTCGGGACCAAGGTAGTGGTGCCATACGTTCGAGGTTTGAAAGTTCGAAACCTGCCAAGTGCAAGTGTGTAGTATGTGTCTCTCTACGTAGTGTGGAGGTATTTATAAGGTGTCCATCCAAGTGTGAGAGCTGCGAAAGAACTTGATTTGTAATACCAAATATCACAATGTGTATAATACCCAATCAGAGAAAAAAAAAAAAAGAAATTCTCACGTGAAGGTATGTCAGCAGCCATCGTCGATTTGCAACTTCTGCTAGGGTCGGATTTTTTCCGATGACCTATCTCCATTTTCAGAGAGGAGAGAAGGTAGATGAAGAGCTAGATATTTTCGCAAGACAGCTTCAAGAATTCCGTATATATTTCCAGTATAAATACCCGCCTTAACAGGCACACACGAGGGCATCATCTCATCAAACGGTCCAGATTACGTGGCAGCAACAGAGTCAACATGGGAGTTTCTGTAGCTTCTACATAGAAGCAAGGCCGATACACGAGATACCCTTAAAATATTTATTTTATAATATTTCTCAATTAAATAAATCAATTTAATGTCTTTTAGATTCTAAAAATTCCCACTTAAATATTTTTAAAAATTTTCCAGCATTCTATATATATAAAACCAGAAAATACCTTTAACGTTATAAAATAGTAAATTGCTCGTATTGCCAAGGTGATTATTTTCTTGTAAAAATTTTAAATATATTAAATTGATTATTAGACAATGAATATTTTTAAATATATGGCCAAATAGAGTTCCATGAATTCCAATTCTTGGAATGGATTCCATTGATTTGCCATTTATAAAAAATATTTTTAGAATACAAAAACTGGTTGTTTCCTGGAAACTGGAAGCTACGGCCAGTTGTATAGGATTGGGGCGTTTGGTTAGAGGATTCCACTTCCCAGTTCACCGAATCCGGTTAACCTATTTATTTTTTGTAAATCATGTAACTTATGAAGAATCCACGCCACCCACTATTTAAGTAAGATATAAAAACGTACGCTTTTTTATATCTTAACAAAAATTATCAAATGCAATGACAATATTATTAAATATGGGTAGCTTGGACTCATCAAAAGTTGCGTGGTTTGTAAAATCCAAAAGAGTACATTTGAAACCGGTCCCACTTAGTTTTTTTTGTTTACTCTGTTTTTTTGGCTCTGTTTTTCCTTTTCTTTCTCTGCTGTAGGATCACTTCCGAATCTTGCATCACAATATGTTAATACTTCCATGTAAATTTCAGAAAAGAAGCAACTTCCTGCAACAACTGATATCATTAGTATTAAATGTTCATTACAATTGAAAGGCGTTACAACATATGTTTGATACATATACCTAGACCTGAAAAAACTTTATTCTAGGCACAGAATTGTAACAAAACCTGCCATTAAAATGCAATTCCAAAGGAAAAAAACATTCACCACATGCTACACTTATTCGGGATAAATATCTAACAATCAACTTCACTCTCAATTTCATTCTATCATTGAATCATGATCCTAAAACCTTTGTAATCTCCAGCAGAGCGAATTGATATAATCTCTGTGTTTTCCTATTATCCTGAACAAAAGTAAAACAAATCAAATTTGTGCTTAACTACAAACATAAAAAGAAGTTACCATTAAGAAAATGCATGCTGAATCATATTAGAATGTCAATATTCAAATTGAAACTCCTATTCGCATGCTAATACTATTAGCAATAGGGGTCCAACTTGGATCAGATTTGACCTAAGCCTGTCTAGTCCATCCTGGAGAGGGTACAAATTTGAAAAAAATAAAAAATAAAAAAGGTTTGGGTGTCATTTGGCATTTGCAACAGAAGGTTGGGAGTCTCTAAAATCTACACTTTCCGTACTTCAGATAAGTAACCTGTTACAGATGATAATTAGGGCAGTTTTGAAACTGTCGTCAGGGTACAATTAGCTCCTGGTTTTTTTACACCATGCTTGTAAAGGTGTTTCCACACCTCCAGCCAGGTGTGAAAACACTATGGGCAAACTACACCCAGAGGTCAAACCCACCTGATCCCAGTCCGTTATATGTTATGGCACTCAAAAATATTCTAGCAGCTTTTTGCAAATGACCGTTTTGCTATTCATGAAAACGTAAAAAGTCAGCTCTCCTCCTAACATCATGGTTTAACATCGTTGGGCGCCGATTTGCATTAAGCTTCAATGTAAACCCTTGCATGACCCTTTTTTTTTAAAAAAAAATTCTTGGCATTTACATTTAATGGCCTTTAAAATGGGAACAATTCTAGTTAAATAGATTTCTTTATGATAAGAAGAACAAATAGGTCCCTTTATAGCAAGTGCAAGGTTACCTAGGTGAGAATTTAACTATGCATCATAGGTTATTAGTAATAACTAAATATATATACACACAAAAAGAGGATGACAAAACCTAACAGCATAATTTTAAAGATTAAGTGCTAGAATTTGAAGAGTAATAATATGAAACAATTTAGTTAAAAAAATTGGAGTATGAGATAAACAAAGTTGAAATAGAATCAATGTGAAATTGTAGGACGGAATACATTAAAAGAGTTGGGCAAAGCATTCTAGGAGTATACAAAAATGTTAAGTCCTTACATAGGGAACTTAATGGTGGAACTAGGTTATTCAAAAACCTACAAATGATAAATCAAAAAAAAAAAAAAAAAAAAAAAAAAACTGTAAATGACAAACAAGAGAATTTTTAAAAATGGCAAACCAATAAAAAAAATATAACTATATAACAACGAAATAATAAAAAAATACTAAAAATATTATTAGCAAGGTTAAACTCAAAAATTTATGATAACTTATATGACAAATTAAGAACTAGACAATAAAAAATATATTTAAGTCAACTAAATTAAGAGAAAGGTAAACTTTGCCAATACTAGATGCATTAGAAGCGAAAGCTAAAAAACTCTAGTTAAATACGACAAAATAAGCGAAAGATGAAAAACATATTTCTATAGGGTATGCTTAGAAAGTGATAGAACTTTTGGTTTAAAAGTTTTTGGTGTAAAGGTTTTTTTAAAATAGGAAAAAATGATGTGATATAATAGAGGTAATGATAAAAAATAAAGAAAATAAAGTTAAAATAAATAAGTTATTTGCATAGGCAATTAACAACTGTGTAAAAATGATTGAAAAGTAGAGTAACTGTATAAGAAGATGCGAAAAAATAATTAAAAAATAAGATAATTGTGAATAGCAAGAAGTATTAGATTAAAAATTTCCGTATGTGGCCAAGCATGCCCATAATTTATTAGATGGTTTCCACAAGAACATTTAAGACCAGATCACAATTCGAATATAAGAGAAGATAAAAATATTAGTTATTATCCAAAATTTAAGTCTCCAAAACAAAGCCCTGAAAAAATTGAATACGTAAAATAAGGGAGATTCAAAATTATGCAATTAATCGAAGAATAAAGTTTATGAGTCCTACTATAAAACTACGTAAAATAATGACTGAACAAAGACTAAGACAAGAAACAAATGACTTCGATAAATAGTTTAGTTTTATACTGAAAAATCAACTACAAAAGCTATATTTTATTTGAATAATTACTTAAGAAGTATAAAGAAAAGAAAATAATTTGCGCATGATTTTTATTGATTTGGAAAAAGCATATGGTTGAGTTTTAACAAAATTACTATGGCCAGTGATGGAAAAGAAAGAAATTAAGAATAGATATATTGATATTATTAGAGATATTTATAAGGAAGCTATAACAAATATAAGGTCAATGAGTGGAGATATGAATGATTTTTTAATTACAATAGGTTTACATCAAGGCTTGGCCTTAAGTCCTTATCTTTCCAGTTTACTTATAGATGAACTTACCAAATATTTACAAGAAGTACCTTGATACATGTTATTTGCATATGATATAGTCCTAATAAACGAAATTAGTGAATAAATTTGAAATTGAATAAGCAAAAAGATGCTCTAGGATCTAACAATTTTATAATTACTCGTACAAAAATTAAATATGTGAAATGCAACTCTAATAATGTGAGCACCTAGGTGAGAAAACAATCAAGATTTTAGATCAAGTGCCACCAAGAACTAGTAACTTTGAATATTTAGAAGCACTAATTCAAGGGAACAGGAAAATTGAGAAAGACATAATAAATACAACCAAGCATAATGGAAGAAATAATGAAGAGCTTTAGAAATGATGTGATTGTCGAGTTTTAATTAAATTAAAAGAAAATTTTATAAGATGGCGATTAGACTAATTATGTTATACGGGGAAAAATGTTGGGCAATTAAAGAACGTCATATACGAGTAATGTTTTAATGCATCAGGGCGCAAAACTCCCATTTTTAAAAAAAAATTTTAAAAATCTTTTTATAAAACTGTTAATCTAGGTATATTTAATATATAAAACCAAAATTCACAATTTTTTGAGATGTTTGTATATATTTTTTTATTTTTTAAAAATAAGATATTTTAGCCATTTGAAATTACTAAAATACTCCTATTTTTAAAAAAATTTAAAAATATATACATCTCCAAGAATAATAAAACTTAATACATGAGTAAGAAACACATAGGTCAACAATTTAATAAAAAGATTTTCAAAAAAATATTTTAAGAAATAGGATATTGCCTCCTGATACATCGAAACATTACTCGTCATATACATAGGATGAGTGTAGCAGAAATGAGAATGTTAAAATAGATGAGTAGTAAAATAAATAAAAAAAACAAATTCTAAATGAAATAATCTAAATAATCTAAAGTTGAAGTCAATCAATAATAAAATGAAGAAAAATAGATTAAGATGGTTCATACATGTTAAACAGAGGCTTGAAATGACACCGATTTGAAGAGGTAAATTTGTCCAAATAAAAGGTGATAAGAAAATTAGAAGAAAACCTAGCAACATTTGGATGAAAGTAATTAAACAAGATATGAAAAAGTCAGAGATTAATGGAAATTTAGTTTATTATCGTCAACAAAGACGCATCAGAACTTATGCAGTTAACGCCGCATAGGTATAAAACAGCTTATGATGATGATGATGATAATGACTCTTTTATCCATATACGATTGATGTCTTAGACAATTTAGATGTTATATTAACAACATAAAACTGACGATACAAATCAAACATTATATTAATTTGATTTTACACCTTGTTTAGATGGGGCCTATGTGCATATTTTATTTCTATTGAACTTCGTATTCTAATTAAATTATACTAAATGCAATGAATGAAATGAATTTTGATCTCATTATCAAAATAGACCTCATTAAATAATGGTGCACTTTAACTAAGGTGCAAATGGCGCACCTAGTAAATCCTTATTTTATCCATTTATATCATAATAGGGAATACTTGGTGCCCATGTTACTAAATATTCCAATGTTGTCATCTCGTTTTTGGCTCATCTTGATGGTTAAATTAAAATCCAATCCACCCATTGTATGTAAAATTATATTAATAACACAACCAAGTTCCATCCAAATCAAACATTTATGTAGCCCCTCTTTGACAGAAGTGATAAAAGTATAAAATCAATTAAACGAAATTGTTTAATTTATATTCTATCGCAAAGCAAGTAATTCAACATCTATATCATCTAAAACATTCTTTCTATATAACTGATTCTACAAATCATTATATTAGTCCAACAAATTATGAACACATCTAAGCAATTTTTACATTTTACATATGATAGTGAAAGGCTCCACTTCTATATAACCCAATTACATAGAAGCAGTTCTGTGTAACCCCCTCAACTTTAAGATGATGATTATTGATCCAAAATTCAATCCATTCATTATACTTAATATTGCTTATTTTACTAAGAGCCAAGTTTCATCCAAATCAGGTATGTGTATGGGCTACATTTTCATAAAAATATATATTTGTGTGTAAACTAGGGAAAATAATTAGATCTACTCACACATATATTAGAACGTAAAAATACTTCATAGAATTATTTATCCACATAATAGAGACATTTCAGATGGTTTAGATGTTGAAAATACTATTTTAAAATCGATATTTAACATTAAACCATTTTATTACATGGATTTTGCATATTTGTGTCTGGAGCCCATGCACAATGGTACTAAACAAATAAAAGAGTTTCTATGATAATATAAATTATGCTAAATATAATAAATGAAATAAATTTTTGATCAACTATCAAAATATTAAAAAATGAAGGGGTTACGTAGAATAGGAGTTTCATAGAAACAAAGCCCGATCATAAATATTTTAAAGTGAATTTGGCTTATGCAAAATTTTGATCAAAACGATTTTTGATATCATGATAAAACGAATGATTTTATACAAAATGAGTAGATTGATGTAGTCATCAAAATGGGCTAATAACGTTAGAGACTATAGTGGTCCTGGAAACACTGAAGTACTTCCCGGTTGTTATTATGTCCCATTATTGCGTAATTTTTCATAAATCTTTGAAATTAAAATAGTGCTCAAGCAATTTCACGGTATGTGTTTATCTTCTAACTAGTTAATGAGTTTTAATAAATTGTATGTGCATTCATTAGGTAATACTTTATCAAATTTTGTATATAGTTATTTGATGGAACCTTTTGATTTTCACAAGTATTATAATGTTCCATGATCTATACTTATTTTAAACAGGCCTGATTCTATGTAATGGGTTGCATAGAAGTGGTTTTATGTAAACCCTTCAAATTTTAAATGGTTTATGCTTGATGGAAAATTCAATCCATTCATTTTATTTAATATCAAACAGACCAAGTTCCAGTCAAATCAAATACGTGGATAGACCACATTTGCTCAAAAATAGGTATATTCATGTATAAACTGGGAAAATGCTTAGAAACATTCACATATGTAATAAAATGTAATAATACCTTATAGAATCATTTACCCATATAAAAATGATATTTTAGAAGGTTTAGATGTTGAAAATAAAATTTCAAAATCGATATTTAATATTAAATCATTTTATCATGTTGATTTTAGACATTTGTAAATGGCGCTCATGCACAATCATATTAGACAAATAAAAGGATTTTTAAGATACTATAAATGATGTTAAATACAATAGATAAGTAGATTTTTCATCAGCCATTAAAATATTCAAAATGGCAAGGGTTAGATAGAAGAGAAATTTCATAAAAGCATTCCCACATTTCAAGGGTACGTTTGGGAAGTAATAAAACTTCTAGATGAAATTTATATATATATATATAGAAGTTTTTGAATTAGGATAAAATGATGTAATATGATAGAAGTAATAATGAAAAGTAAAGATGATAAAGTTAAAACAGATAGGTTAACTATATGAGTAATAGTGTAGAAATGATTGAAATGTAGAGCAATTATATAGGAAGATGTGCAAAAATAATTAAAATATAGGATAATTGTAGATAGTCAAAAGTTTTAGATTGAAAAGTTTTTTGGCTAAAAAAAATTTTTAGTTAAACAAACATGCCCTAAAAATAACAAAAATGCTTTGATGGATGCTTATGCATACCAAATAAAATAATGTTGTGGTAAGTATCACAATTCAAATTATTTAATAATTATAAGGAACCTTTAATTGATAAATTGTCAGGCATTCTAGTTAAATAAATAATATTAAAAATCTTAAATGGGTTGGATTTCATTAATCTTCTTATAATGTGAAAATTAAAACGTTATTGGTTTAGATTGAAAACAATGGGGCTGTTTTCAATCATAATCATTACAATAATAAGACATAATTCTGCTATAAAATGGATATTGTTGGAATAAGTCACAAAATTTACCTGAAGGCGTATATCAATTGGTAACACATGACAACTAGTCAAAAATTAAAAATTAAAAAAAAACTATATTGCTTGAGGATCTCTTGTAATTGAAAAGCTATTATAGAAGTTATGCAATAATCAGATAAATAATTAAAATATAAATGGATAAAATATAACAATTTACACATTATTTAAAAATGATGACTAGTCAAAAAATAATCACAAAATCATTAACTTGTAGATGCATGTGCAACAAAACCAATCATCATCATCATTCATCATCAAAGCCATTTCCCACCTAAGTGGGGTCAGCTGTATGGATTCTGTTGCACCATTATTAACAATTTAAGACTAAATTTTCAGTAATCTTTAATTATTTTCAAAAAATTGTTTAAGTAAGAAAATTGCTTCAATGGTTGATCTTCCTAGCATAAAACCAAACTGATTTTCAGATACATTACTTTCTCGTCTTAGTCTATATTCAATTACTCTTTCACATAACTTCATAGTATGACTTATTAGTTTTATTCTACGATAATCTGCACACTTTAAGTATCTCCCTTATTCTTATAAATTGAGACTATAGTACTTTTTCTCCATTTAGTTGGCATTAACTTTGTTTTTATAATCTTATTAAAGAAATTTGTTAACCATGTTACACCTACATCTCCATGCACTTTCATGCCTCAATTGATATATTATTTGAGCCTTAGGCTTTTCTTATTCTCATTTTTTTTAAAAGCTTCATTTATTTCAGATGTTCGAATTTTTAGAAAATAACTAGTATTTGTATCTTCTTCTATATTTAAACTAGCATCTAATGTTAAATGTTTTGTTGGGTATCATTCAGTAGACCATTTCTAATGCATCTAGCATATGCTAAATCTGTCTTTATTTTCTCTTAATTTAGCCAACTTCAATATATTATTTTCTCCTTGTCTAGTTCCTAATCTGTCATATAAGTTTTCATAAGCTTTGTGCTTAGCATCACTAGTAATATTTTCAGTAGTTTTTTTTTATAGTTTGTAAGATTTTAAAAAATGAATTTTAATTTATTTATTTTTATTAGGTGACACTTGATATTGTTCCAATATATATATATAGGGAGCTGTTCCGGTGCAGTGATGCTGCACCGGAACAGCGGTACAGTGGGCCCAAAATGGGCCCCACATGATCATGAAATCATGATCTACTCCACCCATTGTATTTAGAATAATGTATTTTATTACCACACCAATTTTCATCCCAATCAGATATGTATATGTGCCCCATCTGAAAATGGTACAAATCCAACATAATAAAATAGTTTGATGTAAATAACAACTTTAAAGTATCTGATTGGGATGAAAATTGGCATGATTATAGAATACATTATTCTAAATACAATGGGTGGAGTAGATCATGATTTCATGATCATGTGGGCCCATTTTGGGCCCACTGCACCGCTGTTCCGGTGCAGTGACGCTGCACCGGAACAGAATCCATATATATATATATATCCCCATGTGTGCAATAGACTTGGCTTTGGACAAACAGAAAATAAAATAAAATAAAATAAAATAAATGCCCCAATGCCTTCATCTTCCAACAATGATGTGTGACAAGGATAAGGCCCTTTTTACCACACAATGAAGGCCAAATAACTCATATAACACAATCATAAGAGCATTTCCCAGTGCTACAACCAATTTGGTCGATAAAACTTCTTACACAAATTTTGGTTACGCCTATGGCACCAAACTTATTACAAATGTGCTTATGAATATCTTAAACTATTTGCAATTTGACTAAGGGTGCAATGTACAATAGATTAAGGTTGACTTTTATCAACCCACCAACTCATTTACTGATCCGTTTAACACATTAAATAAACAGTCATGGATTGAGAGTTAATCGACCTGCCAACCCGTGTAGTACTCTGTTTAACCCACCCAACCTGAAAAATCTTAGTATACAAACTCAAAACGCTAGTGTCTTGAGTTTTTATATTGGCGCAGAAATTGTTGTTATCACTTATCAGGTTCCCATGAAATGTTGAAATTTAAACCAAACTATATGCGATTTCTTATGATTATTAGGTTTGCATCTAAGCTATTAATATTTTAAATCAAAATTTATTTTATATCATGTAATTGTTAATAAATCATCTTACAACCTATTAACAAATTATTTACACCCTACACAAATAACTTGTTAACAACCCGCCAACCCATTTATTAAATAGATTATGGGTTAGGATTGAAGTTTTTAAATAGGTTGATAAATGGATTAAGGTTGAAATTTAATTATTGGATTAGAATTGGAGTTGAGATTAGGCTTCAACATGTTCAACACAATCCAAATGCACCCCTAAGTTCATCAAATATAATTTTGATTTCATCATCAAGGTGGGTTAATTAACATACCATGTCCCATGCGTGTGCAAGGTGATTTTGATTTCATCTGAAATTCATCATCAAATTGGGTCCCATTGAACTTACGTATATTTCATAGATGTGTAATGAGTGGATATGACTTAGATGTCAAAAAATGCAACTATGGAATTAATATATAAATCAAGCAATTTTATTACCTTGTTTTTACACATCCTTAAGAAAAGACTCATGCGCATCTTTGATTTAGGTGAAACTTGGTTTTCTAGTCAAATAAATGATTCTAAATGCATATGGTGCGTTGGATTTTGATACATTATCAAGCTGGGCTATATCCACAAGGTTACTTGAAAATTTTCGATATAACCCAGTTTCATAAAAGCAAAGCCCATTATCTTCAGAGTAAAATGTGTCAAATGAAGATGGATCTTCTAGAAATACGATTTTGGAAATAGCTATTTGATTCACATATTTTTTGAAATTAATGATGCAATATTTTTTTATCAAAAAATGATGCAATATTTATGTTTTTCAATTGTAAATGTAATTAAAGAGTATTAACCAGACTTTCAAGTGAATTCAACCCAAACCTGACATTTTAAGTAGGGTAAGGTAGAAGTTTTAGAAATAGGGTTTGGTTGAATGAACCAATTCAACCAGTCAGGTAAAAAATAAATAAATAAATAAATATTAGCAGAATACTTTGTCCTCTGTTACTTCAGTGCCAAGGATAGAGAACATCTCCTACCCACTAAACTCCAATGCTAAACAGGTAGGGTCAGTTCAGTTTTGGCCAGCTTTGTTCCAGCAGGCTGACTTCAGTCAATCCAACAGCCTGAACTAAAATTGTAACAACCCAGTAGTGCACAGTACTTCATATTTGGTTGGGTCTGGATGGTTACAGGTGTAACAGTTTGAACCTTCTCTAATTTATTTTGCAAGAACTAGACAGTACTACTCACCAGTGTGCTTCCCATCATGAAATTGTGCATTCTTTGAAGACTTGAATGTCTCTAAGAACTCCTTAGCTTTCTGCAGCTCTTGCTTCTGTCTATGCTTGTCCCACTTGTGCTCTACAGCCAATATCTGAATTATCCGTGGCAATGCTCGCCCTGCTGCATCTGTGTCCAGAAAAGCGAGTCGAGACCTCCTAGAAATGAAATCAATGGCAGATTCACAGTACTCATGTCGAGCACAATATGCAACTTCAGCTTCTAGAAAAGGGTACCCATGAGCAAGCCGCTTTCCCAGATTCTCATTCTGCAAAATCAAATAGAGAAAAAATAAACCATATAAAAGGTGTACTCACACAAAAATTGGGGTTTGTCATGAAAATTACAGATCTCAGTCATTTCAACAATTGATATGGACATGTTAACAGAAAGCAAAAACTAACCATGGATGCAAAAGGGAAAAATTAACTATAGATGCAAAAGGGCATCTGTGTCTCAGTTTTACTAGTAACTCCCCCATCTCTAATCTAATTCATTATTCTATTGAGCTCAGACCAATTGATGATGTCCTCTTAACTCTGGAGGCAACTTGGACTAACCACAGAGATGGCATTTGTCCACTAAAGAATATAAGAGAATTTATTGAGACATGAGATGATTGGATCGTGTTACAAGAAATAGTTGATCCTTGGACTATGCAATGAAAGGATGACAACCTCAAAACAAAAAAAAAAAAGTATTTCTTATGATGTGAGTCATCTACCTTTGTTGGGCTGCCATAGATCCGGAACTAAAACAACAACACAGAATAATTATAGTCTACAAGGAGAAAGAGATGCACATGAGGGAAGGGATTTAAACTAAGAAGCCTCACCTGAGCAATTTTAGCCACTCTTTTAGCCAATGTACCATATGCATGTGCCAAGTGCTTGGCTGCAGCACTGTCCATTACTCCTGGAACAACTTTCCCACCTTGTGTTTTCTTCATGCGTATGTATTGCTGGGCAAGTAAGGTGAACAATGCAGGATCCCATCCATCTCCACCAACAATTCTCAGGCAGTTTGTCACACAACTATTAGATGGCTTCAGCTTTCCAGATTTTATGGCTGCATCAACAGCATCTTCTGCCATGCTGAAAATAATTATCGCATCTTGTCATAACAATAGAAAGCAAAGAAAGCAGAAGATCAAAGACCATTTGAGGAGGAGAATCACAAAAAGATACTACAGCCAAATGTTCCTTTTCCATTGATCAAACAAATTTGTTACAGAAGTTTACAAATAAAAATTTTAAAAATTTAAAAGAAAAAAAGAGCAGCCTGGTGCTAACCATTGTGCCAATGTTACAGAATATTAACTAAAGAAAATAATATTTGGCATGCATGAACATCATTTTTAAGCAGTCTATCTTGCCAAAGTTTATTTTACCTCCGATAGGTCGTCCATTTTCCACCTGTAACTGTTATCAATGCAGGGTAGTCTTCACAAACCACATGGTCCCGAGAAATGCTCTCAGTATTCTTAGCCTTAGGATCTGTGGCCAATGGGCGTATACCACTCCAAGCAGAAAGCACATCCACACGGCGCACCTGGATTCTTCCAGTAAAAAAAATAAATCAGATGGTCCTTACAAGGTTGATGTTAATTGCAAAATCAAAAAGAAATAAATTTGGATAATATTTGTCAAAGACTTATTTTTTGACTGCCCTAAACCCAACAAAGACAGATGATTGATGATGAATTGATATGTAAATGACTTCTGATTGGATATTAAACACACCAGATCATTTTTTGCGAGAACATATTTCATTAAGAATGATATGGAAAGTTTATCATGTGGTAAAATGTCACATACACAGTTGTTGTTGGTTTTAACTTATGAGATTGGCATTTGATAGTATGAGTATCATAGACTAAAGATCATCAACATAAATTTGATCGTTTTATTAACAGTGGCAGATCTAGGACCTTTGGCCAGTGGGGGTAGTTTAACATGAAGGGAATATATTATTATTTGAGTAGGGCAAATCATGTTAAAAATAAATGGAGTTTTGAAATATTTTTCAAATTACTATAGAAAATTTATGTACTTTCTGAAATTTCAGTGGCGGCAATTGCCCCTGCTGAAGTATATGTAGATCTGCCTATGGTTCTATACTTACATATAACCTGTAAGGAGAAAAACTGAAACTTATGGATATCACAACTTGAAAAATACCCACTGGATTTTGTAAGTTGATGACACTAGATTTAACTACAACATGCTTTCTCTTCTTACTTCTCTCTCATTCTTTTCTTAGCTTATGCATCCCTGCTTGCTACTTGGGTAAAGCCCTGGTCACCTGCATCTATATAGTATACAGCTATTCACATTTACCTCCCTACTTTTTTATGCATTGCAAAATTTTACCCTATAACTATGAATTTTGCAAAAACACCCTGCCATCAATCACTATCAAATTTTGTGATGAAAATCAGCTTTAACTAAATTGTGTACCCCACATAGACAGGATCAAGGCCATCTAATTCTAAAATTAGATTGTCTTGATTAATCTTGACAACCAGCAAGTCAGATAATGGAGATGCACAGAAAATTGAAGATTTGTTAGAAAGATTCAAAAGCACTCATCCTAAAATCTCCAATTTTATGTCATACTCATCTTATAACCCATCAACTAGTAAGATCAGGAGGGAAACAATTTTAAAATATCATTATATAGCTTTGATCATGTTTAGATGGCCATGAAATCTAGCCACATTTTTTATATTTTTGACCCTTAGCCATTTTGTCAAAGATTTTCGAAGCTATTAATGACAGGGATCTTTTGTAAATAAGGAAACATTAATAATGTGTAATTGGTGAGGATGGCTTTTTCCCACTTCTTCATAACCCAACTTTTACTATGATTTGACATCTTAAAAACCTAACTCCCTACTTTTTTCCATAGTCACTCCTATATTTTAACCATATTACCATATCGTTCCATATAACTATCTAATTTATTCCCACTTCACCCATCACATATCGCATCTCTCTCTCACTTTTCAAAATCTATTCCATTACCACCAAATTTCTAATGCCCAAACACTCCCTAAAGTTCGTAAGGGCGGGTATTTTTCAAAAAATTCAAAATGATGAGAAAAAATTACAAATTTTGCAAAAGATTAGGGAGGCAAATGCAAATATCCCTACGATAGTACAACATAAGCTCAAACGCTAAAAAAGTCAACCATCTTCATAAGATAGCCTCCGATATTGAACAAATGCTTCAAATAATCGAAGTGAAATTACCATCTTCATAAAAACCTCTCATGTTTCTTGTTGATATTTGAGTATTTTAGATTGGCTGGATTATATGAGGTTATGATTTTGCACCTAGTTCTGAATTTTGAGTATGAAACAATCTGAGAAGTGAATAACAAAAGGCAATTTTCAGATAAATGATGGTGGGATTGACATACACTTAAATGATTTTGAAGTGAAGTCCAAGTTAAGGGATGGACATTGGATGTTCAAAAAAATTTAATTGGAGGACACAAGTTGGGTAGCACACCTACCATAACAATGACAGTTCCAGTCTGTGGTAGTTGAGTTAAAAAGTATTATATGTCAATGGAAGCATATTAGAATCTAGAATCCAATGTTGAAAATGGCATGTCAATCTGAGTTTCCTATAAGAAGATGTGGTTAAAATAACTGGTGTCTCAAAGTTGTCCACAAAGTTGCTATAAACTTACCTTGACTTTTAAGTGCATGCTTTGAAATTCTGGGCTGAAAACTGGTGGCAAAATTACACTTACAATCTAGAATTTAATGCAATAAGAATCAGGTCGACTTATCTAGATAAAGTTGTGCACACAATAGTGGAAAATTGTGTCAAACTATCCAAATTGTAGTCGACTACAGGAGGTTGAAATTGACTCAAGAGTTTCCAACAAGGTCCTGTCGCCAACCACAAAGTTGTGCAAGGGTATTTTTGGAAGCCAAGAATGACTTGTGAACTTTTCTAACTTCTCCAACCTAGTGGAACAGAGTCTTGGATTGTCTTTAGAAGTGAAGTACTAATCTTGGGCCAAAATCACAATATATGCTTTTGTTCCTTAATTCAGTTACTTTTTACACTTTTTGTTTGGCTAAAGTCTTCCAAGGCTTGAAACATCCTCACCTCTTGAATCTGCTTGCCTTATTAGGACCAACAAAAGGGCTTCCAGAGCATTAAGCTCCTGCTATTCACGGGGCCTGGGGAAGGACCTGACCAATTTAGGTTTATAGCGTGCAACTATGCTTTGAGAAATAAGAGGTGGTTTCAGCAACCTAAACTAATGAACTCTGGGTCACATCACAACAACTGTAACTATTGTGCCAAGGCTCCCCTTCGGTCATGAACAACAAAAATACTAATAGTTCTGCCATTTCGGCCCTGCGAAAACTTTGTCAATGCAGTTTTTATTGCATTTGGCACCTTGAGGAAGTAAAATAGTTATGCCAACCGAGCATAAACATAGACACTTCATTATATTTCAACAAGGAGAATATTACATTTCGAAACCAAAAAAAAAAAAAAAGTTCTAAAAGACATAATCAAAATTCTGTTCAAAATGATTCAGAAAAATAAGAAAAAAAAAAAAAAAAAAAACTTCTGATTCAAAAGATTCAACAAAGCAGAACTTCAACTTCCACTTGTTGCCTCCAACAACCCCCTATAAATGAAAAAAAATGGAATCTAATATCCATTGAAAACCACGAGAAATTATTGATGTAACTACGAAAAGAACTAAATTCCAAAGCATGAAGAGCTTTGTACTTTTATACTGAGGGAAGCATGCTTCTAAAAACATCAAAATAACCAAATGAAGGATACCTGACCTTAACATGAGAAGCCTTAAAAAGGCAAAGAAAGAAATGAAGGATAGGATAAACTAAAAACAACCTTGATACTAAGATAATCACAAATTGCATCCAATATAAATTGTATCTCATCTTCATGTGGCTCTGGAAGCATGGTTATTGTAGTGCTTGAGTCTGTAGTTCCTGCAACTGTCCTTCCCAACCAAGGGAGCATGAATACCACTCTGCCATCCTTTGTCTTGGGAACTATCAAACCCATACCTTCTGGAGAATAATAATCAGGTAGAACAATATGTACACCACTGCTTGGACAGATCATTGGTGGTGCATCTTTATCAGCCATTTTCCTAACAGCATCACAAAAAGGCCCAGCCGCATTCACAATAACTTTGGCATGTGTATCAAACTCCTTGCCTGATGCACTTTGACAAAGGGTAAGGAACATACCAAGTAAGAGAAAATGTTTTAGTTGTTAAACACAAACTAATTTGATTGGAGTATTAAGAAGAAGTTCAATTAATTGCAAGAAAAACATTTTAAAAATTCAATGAGCATCACAAAAATAATTTCTATAATCATGTATATAATGCAAAATCATACACACGTGGGAATATTGCATATGTTGGAGAACAGACAACAGATTGAGGGAAGCATTTGGGAGAACCAATGGAAAATGAGACTCAAAATTAGGAAGCAACTTGGGTAGGGACCTGCAAACCAAACCAGAATGTTGGGCATGCACCACGCTTGTGTCACTCATGCCTAAGCCCCAAGGGTCCTTGGCACTTGAGTGTGACTCGTGCTTTTAACAACTACGGTCTCTGGTGGCAGTGGGTGAAACCATGTAGACAGGACTATTTATGTTGAGTTTCTAAAACTATGGAGGATATTATCACTTTGGAAATCTGGCGTAAACATGAAACCCTCATCCCAAACCCTCTGCAGATTAGGCTGATTTGTTATCCACACCACAAGATTTATATGTTTTAACAAGAAGAATAAACCCAATTGCTTCCAAACTTAAACAAATACTATTATCAACTAGATGAACTTGGTCAAGTTCGAACAACTAACTCTACTACATTAACTCCACTTAGACTATTATGCGAACTCTGGCTTTATAAAAGACTTGAACAAACTGAGATCTTTCTGAGAAGTTAGGGATTTGTGCAAAATTTCCAGGCTAGACCAAGGTATACTTTTCCTAGCAAGGCTCTTCGTAGCAGATGGCACTACAATGGGCTGATGGGTGGACCCAAATATTTCGATGCATGTGACACTAGAAAGGATTAATGTAGAAAATTATATCAAAGATGTGGCAGATTTTCAGCCCAAGTATTGAGATTGAGTACTCAAAATGCACATGATATATTTGCATTTTTCAAGATAGATATTGGATACCTCAAAGCATAGTTGGATTTTAGGGCTTTTCCCAAATATACCCATTACGTTTGACCATATTCACAAATATGCCCACTACGTTTCAGAAATCCCAAATATACCTACTACGTTTCAGAAATCCCAAATATACCTACTACGTTTTGCCAAAATCCCAAATAAGCCCAGCCGTCAGTGACTGTTAGGTTCAGCGACGGAACCATTGTGCAGTGGCTGCTAATTTTTCAGAAATGCCCAGATTGCCCCTGCCATGAATAATAAAAGCTGAGCTCGGGTTTCACTTGAAGAGAGCAGCAGCGGGAGAGTGCCAAAGGAGGAAGGAGTGGTGCATCATACGACTGGCCATTTGAGATATTCGTTTCATTTTTTTGACGCTTTTGGGCAAATCCGAAATTGAAATCATCTATGTTATTGTTAAATATCAACTTCGGACATTGGATCTTAGAGCGTGCGATACGGTATTTCCTTTCATATCATTCCACTGGACCCGGAAGTAGTCTGTCATAAATGGTATGGATTATGTCAGCCATTGTGCAATGGTTCCGTCAATTAAATCCCACAATGATATTTTTCCTTCCGTCTATGCTGTTGTATTTTTGGTATTTTTTCCCATTGGTTTCAAAAATGATAATTTTTTCCTTCCGTCTATGCTATTGTATTTTTGGTATTTTTTTCCAGTTGGTTTCAACATGATAATTGCAGAAAGGATGCATTTCGTTCTTGTTATAACCCATATGCACTTCGTCCCCAGGAGAGCATATGGGTTATAACAAGAACGAAATGCATCCTTTCTGTAATTATCATTTTTGAAACCAACTGGAAAAAAATACCAAAAATACAATAGCATAGACGGAAGGAAAGAATTATCATTTTTAAAAAAATATTAAAAATACAACAGTATAGACGGAAGGAAAAATATCATTGTGGGATTTAATTGACGGAATCATTGCACAATGGCTGGCATAATTCATACCATTTATGACAGACTACTTCCGGGTCCAGTGGAATGATATAAAAGGAAATACCGTGTCGCACACTCTAAGATCCAACGTCCGGAGTTGATATTTAATAATGGCATAGATGATTTCAATTTCGAATATGCCCAAAAGCATCAAAAAAATGAAACGAATACCTCCAATGACCAGTCGTATGATGCACCGCTCCTTCCTCCTTGGGCACTCTCCCTCTGCTGCTCTCTTCAAGTGAAACCCGAGCTCAGCTTTTATTATTCATGTTAGGGACAATCTGGGCATTTCAGAAAAAATTAGCAGCCACTGCACAACGGTTCCGTCGTTGAACCTAACGGTCACTAATGGCGTGGGCTTGTTTGAAATTTTGGCAAAACGTAGTAAGTATATTTGGGATTTCTCAAACGTAGTGGACATATTTGAGAATATGGTCAAACGTAATGGGTATATTTAGAAAAAGCCCTGGATTTTATAAACTTACATGAAACTTTCAATATGTGAAATTAGGACATAGCATTAATATATTTGCATTTTTCAAGATAGATATTGGATAACTTAAATCATAGTTGGATTTTATACTCAACTAATGTTTTTAATATATGCAAATAGGAAATATAATAATGCTGTTAATGGGCATAATCCATGTCCTATTTCATGAATGGGCCATGTGGGTAAAATTAATAATAATAACAATAACTAAAATGAAAACATTAAAATGAAATGTTATATATTATCATCATGTCATATACATGAGGAATGTTAATGTTAAAATAAGATAGGAATGAAGTGCTAAGATGTCAGATGTATGACAATATTTATACCAAAATAAAATACTTGGCTGCTTTTGGAGCTATGAGAAAAAATGCTAGCACACAACAGCTTTTAATCTCGCTGTCACTTGCTGGTACATAGGACTTTTGAAGCTCCAATAGCCTAGAGCGACCTAGCAAGGTCAAGCAAAAAAGGCTTTGATGACTCAATTATGAATATTAGGGAAGGGAGACAAGGAACAAGGAGGTAGCCCTCAGAGCAATCATCCAATTCTCTCCAACAAACTGGCATGGTTCAAATGTTAAGCAATTTCATCACTTTTGTGAACCCATTGGACGGTAGCCCTTTTAGGGGTTCCTTAAGGACTAATTCACTCTGACTAACGCAATCTTTCTAGATTCACTCCACCATATAGCTTTGCTTCCCATTGTTGTTCCGATTATAGCTTATGTATTGCTTCCCATTGCACACAAATATAATACCCTAGAGTTTTGCCATATCAATATCAGATGTAAGGGAAATCCTATAAAAATGAGGGTCTCATAGAACCCCCAAAATCATCTAGAGACAAAAAAACCCTAACCAGCCTCCCCCTCAAATTTTCCTGACAAGGTATCCTGTGCAGGCTGCAATGGGTGGAAGAGGGGTGTTTACATCAAAAGAAAGAGGGAAAATGAAAATCCAGGGATTGAAGTTGTCTAAGCGGAAGGAGTTGGGCTTTTCAGAATGTCTACGGAAGAGTCCAATCTTCTAGTCAAGAAGTTAATAACATTGGAAATCACCAAGGACTTGTGTAAACTTATTGATCAAGAGGGAAAACCAGCGGTCGGCGCTCCTGTGTTTCATATGGGCAACGAAGAAGTACAACAAAGAACTATTCAAAACAACAATAAGGAGACTCTGGAAAGTCAGGGGTAAAGTTGTTTTTCTAGACATGAAGGAAAATTTAACATGATTACATTCGAAGAGGAGGAAGATAAGGGCAAGATACTAGAGGGGAGGTCGTGGTTGTTCGATCACCATATTGTATTATTTACAAAAGTTGTGAAACCTACAAATCCAAAGGAGGTGGTGCTTCTACAAACCCCCTCATAGGTTCGTATTAATGAGATTTTGGCCCTAACAAAGAAGAAAGCCCTAGGAGATCTCATAGGAGGATCTTTTGACCATTGTACAGAGGTAGTTGTATTGGAGATTAAAAATCCAAATCGAGGTGGATATTAGAAAACCTCTGAGAAGAGGGTTGTTCATTCAAGGAGAATTGTAGAAGAAAAAATGTTTGAGCTTCCAATTCAACAAGCTTCCCATTTTTTGTTGTTCTTGTGGCAAGACGGGACAGTTTGGACACTACTCTATATTTGAGAAGGATGGAAAATACAGAGCTGAAGTTGAAATGCCATACAGTAGTTATTTAAGGTGGGTTTTTGATATATGGGGTTAAAAAGGAGTATTAAAGAAGATAACAGAGTTGAGCCAAGAAGATACAGTGGCCATCCAAAGGGAGGGTGGAAGAGTTTACAAATAAAGGAGAGGGTACAGAAGCTGCATATGAGAGGGAGGGTGGGGTAAAATCTAGGAGAGGAAAAAATATGCAAGGGGAGGTGAGAGGGAGTAGGGCACTAGTAGAGATCTAAGGAAATATAATGTCGAAAGGAGGAGAGTACAAGTGAAGGGCAGTTGCCAAAAGGAGACGAGTCAATAAGGAGTTACAGTGTTGGACAGTAGTTTAGAGTTTAAAAGTGAAGGAGAGAGAGTGCAAGTAGAAATGAGTTAATGCAAGGGACAAAAAAGGTATCGAGCACACAAGAAAGGAAGGGGTCAGAAGTGACATTAGGGAGCTTCAAGAGAGAGGAGAGACTAAACAGGAGGAAAAGCGGCTAGAGATTACGAAAATGCATGGTTTTTTTTGTTTGGGTGGGTGGTTGGGTGGAGGAGGGACCAAGATATAAAAGAGGAAGGGGTAGGGGAAAGGAAGGCCAAAGGTGCAGTGAAGGAAATGGAGAGACTGACAGAAGAGAAACCACCATGTTGTTTTGCAATAGATAAGGGGAAGAGGTGTAGATGGAGGAAGGGAAGAAGGTCTCTGTAGAGGTGTGAAATCTTGATCAATAGGTGAGTAGTTAGGAAACTCAGTACTAGACAATCCAAGGGAAACAATGGAGGAAGAGTGCCATAATCAAAAAGGGAAAGGATTATACAACAGATGGAGACGAAGGGAAAGAGAGAGGAGAAAGCTGCAGAAGAAGAGGTCAAAGGGAGGAGGGAGAGGGATAACTAAGGGAGTAAGAGATGCAAGTTCAGCCAGGGGGAGGAAAAGGCACGAGAGGTTGAGGTGAGGACTGGCAAGCTCTCCTAGCCCCACCAAGAGTCACGGCAATTTTAGCCTAGAATTGCCACGAGTTGGAAATCCACGGATAATTCGAATCCTACATGACCTTACTAGGAGGAAAGATCCCATCTTGTTCTTCTTATCAGAGACCAAAAGAAGAGTGTTAGAAATGGAGTGCATCGAGATGAGCACTGGTTTGGAGTGTTGTTTTACTATATGATGTGAACAGAGGAGAGGAAAATTGGCAATGTTGTAGCAAAAGGACCTGGATGTGAAGATGACATCCTATACAGCACATCACATTTATGTAAAAATTTCTGAACATAAAGGAACAGAATGGAGAGTAATAGGTTTCTGTGATAATCTGGAAGTAGCAAGAAGACAAGAATCTTGGAGTTTGCTAACACAATTAAGATTGCAAGGCAGTGCACCATGGGTGGTTACTAGAGACTTTAATGAAGTAATGGGGGTTTTTGAATATATAATCAGTCATGTCAGGGCACAAATTAAAGATGGACAAATACAGAGAGGTTATAGAATAATGTTGAGTCACAAGACTTGGGATTTGTGGGCCCTCATACGACTTGAAGCAACAAACGAATGGGGTATGAGAGGGTGTAAGCGAGACTGAAGTGGGTTGGTATCAAATGAGTGGTTGGAGATGCTCCCAGTTTGCCAAATTCACCATCTAGTTTACTAAATCTAACCACTACCCTCGGTTACTGCTGCTGGACTCAACAGGGAGTAAGAGGAGAGTCTTTAAGCAGTTTAGATTTCGAGTGTTTTGGGTAAAGCACCAAGAGTCAAGAGAAATCATCCTAAGAGCTTGGGGGGAACATTCGAATCAGTTTCTGTCACCTATTGGGAAAATCAAGTGAAAATTGTAGAACTGTGGGAGGAAACTTCAGTGTTGGAGCAAGGAAACCAAAGGTGACCTCAAGCACGTAAATCAGGGACATCAAGCTGCTATCCAAAATCTAAGAATGAGATCACCATTTGATAGCAAAGATGCATGAGGGTTCACGAAATGAAGTGAAATGATCTCCTTGAAGATGAAGCGTTGTGGAAACTGAGAGCAAAGATCAATTCGATCCAGCTAGGTGTAGGAACACAGTGTACTTCCATAAAGCTGCATCAGAAAGGTGAAGAACAAATCTGATTAGGAGCTTAAAGGATAATAGAGGCAGACTAATAGAGAAGCGAGGCAAAATGGAAAGAATGGTATGGGAATACTTTCAAGACTAAGGATGTTGATGGTCATGGTCAACCCGTCAACCCGTCAACCCGCTCGTCCAAGCCGTTTATAAATAGGTTTAGGTTGAAATTTTTGAATAACTGAGTTATGATCCGCTAACCCGTTTAACTATTTAATTAAATAAACGGATTAGGGTTGAGATTCTATAACCTGTCAACCCATTAAGTAACTCATTTAACCCATTCAACTAATTCAACTCTTTAATTAGGAACTTTTTCTCCCGGCCAAAAAGGGAAGAGAATGAAGGTAAATGTAGGGTTAGTTGAACAAAGTGCAGTAAACTATGCATGTCAGAGTAAACTATGCATGTCAAAACCAACGGGAGATTTGGGCTTTTAGAAATTAATTGGCTTTAATATTGCTCTTTCAACAAAACAGGGACTGAGGCTTCTAACCTACTAAAAATCTCTATTTTAAAATTCTGAAGGTGAAGTATTTTCCATGTGGCAATTTCTAGAATGGAAGGGTGAGCAATAGTAGCTCCTTCGCAAAGATGTATCGTGAAAAGTAGGGAGTTACTGAGTAACGGATGGAAATGGGCAATTGGTAACAGTCAAAAGGTGCTTCTTTAAGGATAGATTGGCTCCAAAGGATCTAGAGTTGGAGGGACCTCTTCCAAAAGGGGGTGGCAGAGAGGACTTTTTGATAAATTTATTAAGGTGGAGACAAGAAGAAATAAAGAAGCTAGAGGGAGAAAAAGGATCGCTACATTCAAAATATTCCTCTGTCAAGGAGGATGGAAGAGGATCGACTAACTAGTGCTTGGAATCCAATAGACAATTCAACGTGAAAACAACATATAGACTTGCCTTGAATGAGTACAAGCATGACCGGATCATGGGACAGACAGCAAGAAATGAAGAGAAGAAAGGTGTTCAATGTGATTTGAAAGCTGAAGGCTCCCCCCTAAAAAAAAAAAAACTATACGGATGACGGATGGTAACCGTAGTGGCTTGAACTGAAAATCAAAGTTTTCACCCTCATTTTTAGACCAGGTCGTTTAATTCTTTAGCTTCTTTCCATAAATCTAATAAAACCATCTGAAAATAAATCATAAATAAATTTACATTATCACATTCAAGCAATCATGTCCGCAGAATCATTACAATCATACCCACATTAAGGATGTGTTTAGGAAGTTACAAAACTTTTGGATGAAAAGTTTTTGGTATAAAAGTTGTTAATTAAAAGACAAATGATGTAATATGGTAGAGATAATGATGAAGAGTAAAGAGAATAAAATTAAAATAGATAAGTTAGTTGTATTGGTAGTTGTGTAGAAAAGATTAAAAAATAGAGTAGTTATATAGGAAAATATGAAAAAATAATCAAAAATAGGGTAATTAAGGAGAGTGAAAAATCTTAAATTGAAAAGTTTTAGCTTAATATTTTTTACTATTTACCAAACACAACATAAATAAAAAGTGTTTACACCCATGCCAAGCCACTTATTGCAAAAAAAATAATAATAAATAAAAATAGATTAAATAAGTTCAACACATTACCACCATCTCACTGGCTACCAATCACTGAGTCATTTGTAAGTTAAAAATGAATGGGATAAGTTCACAAAAACTTAGTAACTAAGAACATACCATGCAATTAAGATAATAAAGAATATCTTCTCTTATTTTTCTTTAAATTTTAAAACATCTTATAAGTCATTTCTCATAAGTCATTGCTCATATAATCTCCTCATAAACCCGCTTTTAGGTTTTGGGACTACCCTAAGGATTTAATGCCCTAAATCCCTTAAGATACTTATCTATCCCCAAAACTCAAACTTCCAAGCCTCATTTGGCTAATATAGCACTTTCGTTGAACTCGGAATGTCCAAATTCATAAGAACTGAACTCCGGATCAATCAAATTAGACTTCAAGAGCTTAATTTACATCATTTTGAAAATGGATGCACATCAAGTGCCACGTGTCTCACCACTGGCGACTTGGGCTCACCACCAGCATTTCCGCCAATTGGGTTCCTAGTGAGCATTGCTTGGTTAGCTACTTGGGCTTCTCCACCTGGGCCGGCACGAGTTCTGGGCTCTCTGCTCCTGAACAAAGCCTAAGCCCATTACCTACAATACCACAATCCGGCCATCTTTAGTGATCCCTAGAATAGGCCCGAACTAGTCTTACCTGGTTACAGCACAATTTATAGAAAATTATTAGGCAAAATTGCAAATTTTCAAAATGACACGAACAAAGGTAGTAAATAACATTCTTCCAGACAACAGTTTTTATAAGATATATAAATAGCATATTAATATTATTTCCATATTCAAGGAGAAATGCAGAAAAAATCTCCTATCAACAATTTGGCTCGCATATTTAATTTTAAGTTTCCCTTAGTCATAAGGATATTTACAAAATGTCCCTCCATGTGGGGGCATTTGTTGATGTCCCTCCTGAGAGTGGGGGAATATCCTTCCTTGGTAAGGGTTGCAAAGGGGCATGATTATAACATTAGATGTCACAGTCTATATGATACCAATCAAAAAATTTTATTCACTCAAAAATAAATTACAATTATACAATTTATGCTTTCCAACTGACATAAAATTATCTTTATATTAAGAAAATTCCTGAAATCGTTGATAATTCCTCACGTAATTAATTTTAATGTAAATAATACATTCTTAAAATAATTATGTGGCATACATTCAACTTATGCTATTAAGTGTATAATCCTTCGCATCATTTGAGCATGATTAATGAGTATGAGATTAACATATAGACATAATCACGAATATAATCACGTGATAAATTTTCATTAAATAATGACATAGCTAAAGGCTAAAAGAGGCAGGATCCCCTTACCTTAATGAAGAAAATAAAATTAAAGGCTTGAACAAATCGGATCGTCTCCTCTCCCTCCGGTAGCAACGTCCTCTCCCTTCTTCTCCTATATCCATTCATCAACTCCCCATGTGGTTTACTTATAATTTCCACCACAACTCTTAGGAGAAATCAACAAAGAAACTACCGCCCATAATCCAAATATGTTACCTTTTAAATTTTGAATTTCAACTTATGGGCCCACAAAGCTCAAAAAGGCAAAATATATTTACTTCCCAACTGAAACTCGATCTCGAGATCTCCTTTACCACAAATCAAAATCTTAACCACTTAAGCATCTTGGGATGTTGGGATAATTACTTATAATATTTTATTTATCTCAATCTATCAGCTTAAGTGGGCTAAACTAGGCTTAGTCCAATAATATGACACTTATTCCTAACCCATTGTTTCGTAGAAAGGTTAATAACCAATGGTTAATATGTCACATCAATGGCACATCATCATTTGACTAGTTCACTTATTATTTTATTCTTAATTATTACAGTCTTCTCCCTTACAAAAATCTTTTCCCCGAAACTTATATCTCATTATAAGATGAAATCGAATTAGGATATATTACTCGAATATTTTCCTAGAGTTCCCATGTTGCCTCCCTCTTGCTATGGTTACTCCGCTGCACCAAAACATGCTTGATCATCTCCGATCCCAGGAAACTTCTTATCTTTGAGAAGATAGACGCTCCTTTTAGTTGATCAAATAAATTATTAATATATAGAAGAGGATATTTATCCTTGACTGTCACCTTATTGATTCCTCGGTAATCCATGCATAGTCACATATTACCATCTTTCTTCCTAACAAAGAGCACAGGTGCTCCCCAAGGGGACAAACTCAGACGAATAAACCCCTAGTCCATTAATTCTTGCAATTGTTCTATCAATCTTTAAGTTCTATTGGCGCTATGCGGTATGGAGCTCTTGAGATTGGATTGGTTCCCAGAACTAGATCAATCACAAAATCAATCTCACACGCTAATGCCAACCTCGGCAATTCTCTAGAAAAACATCCGAAAATTCTCTGAATACCAAGATATTCTCCAACCTCACACATAATCATCGCTGCTACAAAGAACCCATAACACCCCTGCCTAAATTTTAACAAAGCTTGCAGAGTCGTGATCAAGTGAAAAGCCTTCCGTCTATTTACCTCAAACAACACCGCCTGATTTAGCATGTCAACGAAAACTGGAGAGTCGGTGCTCCTGCGGCAATACAAAACTTTGCCATATGCCTCAATGTTATACACTAAAACCATACTATTTCCACTGGACAATTCTCAGGTGAATGCCCAACCTCTTTACATTTGTGACAAGTTCCATGTGAAAGGCAACACTGCCCTTAGTGTTACAAATTACATTGTTTGCACTTCTTTTTCCACCATTCTGCTTACAGGATCCTTTGCTCTTAAATCCTTGACCTATTGAGGCCCCAGATGTCTATGTTAGCTTTTTACTTGAGGATTCTCCTTCAATAGTTTCCCCCGATTTCTTTCTTACAAACATTTTACTGGCCTTAGTTATTGTCTTCTTAGCCCACATCCTCAAGCCACCGCCTTGTCATATGTTTCCCATAGCTCGGCCATCGACATACCGAATACTCTCATTAAGACCATTCTAGAACCTTCGAATTCGAGCATCATCATCTTACACCAAATTGGGGGCAAATCGTATTAAGGATGAAAACTTTGTTTCAAAATCAGCTGCAGACATCTCTCCTTATTTCAACTCTACAAACTCTCGAGTCTTGGCAATTCGAACCATTGATGGGGGGAAATTTTCATAAAAGACATCCTAGAATCTTTGCCAAGTACTTTCTTCCTTCTTGCTCTCAAAGATTTTCTTATGTGTTTTCTACCAACAATAGGCATCTCCATCCAATTTGAATGCAGCAAATAGCAGCTTCTATCGATCCGAACATTTATTCTAAAATTTTATTCATATCAGCAACCAATTCTCCGCTATCGTGCTATCACCACCTAAAAAAGGAGGGTGCTACTGAAGATAAGTTTTACCATCCTTCCTATCTCTTTCCTCTTTAGCATGATAGTCCCTGGAGAGTGCAATGGTGGATCAGAATTCCGCAATTTGCTCTTCCGCTCCTGGTCAAGAACCACCATTATGATCTTAACCACCTTCACTAGCTCTATCCTCTTGATTATCCACATTTGGTTGATTTCTCTAGCTTACCACTCATTCTCTTTGCTAGTTTTCAGTCGTGGCTTAGCCTCCAACAACTGCAATGGTTCCTTGTTGTTGACAATTCCTATCAATCCTACCTAACCATGCAAAAATTCTCTTAACAAAATTTTCTAATCGAACCTCTTGCTGCATCATTTACTAATGAATTGTTGGTCTCTTCCCAAGATTCTAGTTGATACTAATTATCCCTTCAAACCTCTGAGGGACTAGAGTCTTCTACTTGTGTTTGCTAATCTAGTGGTACAAGAGCTCCGTGATTCACCCTCTAAGATGGTTCTTCTTAGGGTGGGTGTACTTCTTGGTTTGATTTTGAAAGTACTATCGGTTAGTATGTACCCACTTCGAACATACTAGCCGATGATGGATTAATTCTCTGACCTTGCCTTTGCATTGGGTTAGGTCGTGGAAGATTTTCATGAGAAGTTATGTCTGTAACAAAGATACGATATCTCAAACTTAAGGAATAACATCTTACGTTCATGCATATCCACTATTCATCCTTCTACATAAAAGAAACAAATCCATCACAAGAATACTTTTATTATCTACTGCAAGTTTATTTCAACTTGGAAACATCTTATTACACTTTAAAGAGAAATCAACTCAAATTTAATCTCTCCCTTTTCATCTATCCTCTCATTGGACACTCCGTAGCATATACCCAGGCGGCCTAGAAATATTGTGAGCAATCTTAAGTGGGCAGTCCTTCGCTTGATGTCCAAGTTGCATCCATCTAAAACAGGTGTTCGACAAAAACGCATACATTCCTCCATGCTTGAGCTTACACTTAGTGCACGATGGTGGCTTCCCCGAACTAAATTGCAATGGTGGAACCTTCTCATATGTAGGCTCCACTGAGCGCATAGCACTCGCTTGTGGAGGAGACGGCTGAGTAAGCATATTTAGAACATGTCTCTTGAGCTGGAGGTTGTGGCTTTAGGGCAAATGAGCTAGACCCACCATATGACCCTCGGGTCACAAACAGTTCCTTCGACCCCTCTTTGTCAATCGACTCATAATTTTTATCTGACTCATAACAGTCTGAAGCATTTCTCATCAGTCAGCCTCTTCGGCTCTAAGTAGCTCAAATTTAATTGCATCATGTGCCAACTTTGACTCTTTCATACTCTCTATCACATAATCCAACTTCTCAATGTTAGTCAGTGCCCTCTTAGCACGCATCTGTGCTACTCCAGACTCAGCATTGCTTGGTGTTTTTCCCCTTCTCTAGATCTCTCTCAGAGAAATATGTTCCAGATGTCATCTCTCTATTCATGAAAATAGTTAACATCAGCTTGAACACTATTTTCATCATCTCTAAAAGGGAAAGTGAAATTGAAATTACTCTTAGCATGTTTACATGTTCTCTGGTTTATCCATCTTCATGCATGAAAAGACTCTAACACCACTTGTAACTCACAAACCCAGAAAAACAACCTCATGCCCGTGGGCTATGTGCCTCACTATATGATATTGTCTGCTCTAGACTGACAACTCGGTTGCATATTTTTAATATGCATCATACAATATTTAACCCCATACCCATCTATAAACCCCTAGGAAATCTCCTCTTTTCGATGTGGGATTTGTTCTAAGTTGTTATAGGCACTGTAATAATTCAGAATAAAAAAACAAGTTAATCAATCAAATGATGATGTATCTACAAATGTGGAATATTAACCATTGACCATTTGGCTAAGCAATGGGCCAGTAATAAGTGGAAGGTTATTAAGCTAAGCCTAATTTAGCCCACTTAAGTTGAAAGGATGAGTTAAATAAAATATTGCAAGCAATTAACTCAACAGCCCAAAATGTTCAAGCGATTAAGGTCTTGGTCTTTAGTAAAGGAGATCTCGAGTTCAAGTCCTAGATGGGAAGTAACTAATGCATTTTGTCCTTTAAAGCTCTATAGGCTCCACCAATTTGAAATTCAAATTTTAAAAGGGAATGGAATTGGATTATAGGCGGTTGTTTCTCCGTCAATTTCTTCTAGAAGTTGAGGAAATTTAAGAAAACCGCGGGGGGAGTTGATAAAGGGATGCAAGAGAAGGGAGAGAAGTTACAACTGAAAGGAGAAAAGAGATGATCCAATCCGTTCAAGCCTTTGATTTTATTTTCTTCATTAAGGTAAGGAGATTCTGCCTCTTTTAGCATTTAGCTATGGCATGATTTACTAGAGATTTATTTCATGATTATATTCATGATTATATTAATATGTTAATTTCATAGTCATTAATCATGCTAAGATGATGTGAATGATTATATGCTTAATTTTATAAGTTGAATGGATGCCACATAATTATTTTAGGAATATATTATTTATACTAAAATTAATTATATGAGGAATTATGAACAATTTTGAGACTTTATTAACATATAGATAATTTTAGGCAAGTTGGAAAGCATAAATGGCATAATTATAATTTATTTCTAAGTGAAAAAAATTTTGTTGATTGATATTATATATATCGTGACATCTAATATTACAATCACACCCCTTCACCACCCTCGCCATGGAGGGATCTTCTGTAATTACCCTCCCTCAGGAGGGGCATTAGTAAATACCCCACACAAGGGGTGACATCTTGTAAATACCCCCACAATTAGGGGAGACCTGCAAATTTATTTGAACTGCATTCAGGAGGAGTCAATCCCACATCGCCCTACCACCAAGGCACTGCCCTAGTGAACTAAGTGAATAAATTAAGATGTATAATTATGTAGATTATATAACGCTTGGATAGCCTAAAATTAAATATGTTAGCCAAATTGTTAATTGGAGGATTTTTATGCATTTCTCCTTGAATTTAAATGCATTTAAGATGCTATTAAGAAAATTAAATAAGATATATAGAAAATATCTTATATAAACTACCGTCTGGGAAGAATGTTATTAGCTGTCTATTTTCACATCTTTTTGAAAATTTGTAATTTCACTTAGTGGTTTTCTGAAAATTATGTGTTATCAAGGAGTTTATGTAAAATCATAAATGGCAGGAGATTCCATAATTTTTCAGAAGTAAAAACGAGCCTTCAGGGACTAGAATGGATCTAGTCTGAGCCCAGTGCTAGTTTGATGAGTCTAGAGCAAGCAAGCCCAGTTTAGGCCTATTCTAGAGCTCGCACAATATGGCTAGACAGCAACAGCGTAAGTAACAATCTTAGGCCCTATTTAGGATTCTGGAGCCCAGAACCCAAGCACTAACCCATGCGACAAGGCCCAAGCACGACTTACCAAGAAGAACAGATGGTGGAAGCATCGGCAGTGAGCCCAACTCACTGACGATGAGTGGACACGTGACACTTTGTGGTGCGTCTGTTTTCAAAACGATGCATATTGAGCTCCCAAAGTCTGATTTGAGTGATCCAGGAATCATTTTTTATGGATTTAAACATTATAAGTTCAATGGAAGGGCTAGATTAGCCAATGAGGCTTAGAAGTTTCAAGTTTTCACAGTAGAGAAGCATCTTACGGGAATTTAGGACATTAAATCCTTAAAGTAGTCCCCAAACTTAAAAGTAGGCACTTCTATAAGGAAATGATATGAGAAATGACCTATGAAATGTCTTAAAAGTTTAAAGAAAGGAGTAATTAAGAGAAGATATATTCTTTATTATCTGAATTGCATGACATGTTCCTACTTACTCAGTGTTCGTCCCGATTTATAGGTTCAAACCAAGAGGGGGGGAGAGAATTGAGTTAATAAAAAAAATTTGGCTAATCAAAACTTAACCCCGGATTTTATCAATCCCCTTAAATAAAATGCAAAGAGCTAGCAAGAGAGCAATAAAGTAACAAATGCAACAATCACAAAGGACGCAAAGAATTATAGTGGTTCAGACTTTCCTATTCCACTCTTTCAAGCACACTCCCTTATATCTTGGGTTCCACTATCTCAACAAAGAATACAATGAGTCTCAACTCTCTTCTAAATTTTAGCTCTATGGAGCCTTTACAACAATCACACAAGTAGTCAACAAGTCTCACTCCAACTGATCACTACTTGTGTCTTATCTTGACCTTGGTTTCTAACACCAAGTCAAGTATCACAAAACAGCAAGAATGAACGAAATAAAGGAAATCTACACTTCATAAATTGTGTAGGACAATTCAAGCACAAAAGCAGACTCTTGAAGGTTTCATGAAGATGAGAAGTTGCAACTCTAGCAGGATTTTTTCTGAGTCTTGCTTGGAATATCACTTAATGCACTCTTATTTGCTTGGAAGTAAGAAGGCGAAAGCTCAATGAATGCTCTGGCTAACCCTCATAACTCCCTTTGACATGTCTTAACTAGATGTTTGAGAAACTTGAACGTTAGTAGGTAGCGCACATTAAATGTACCAATGTTCAAAAAATTTTGACCGTTGCGACTCAGGTCGCATCTGGAATCGACTTTGGCTACGACTTCACCTAAGTTGCATGTTGGAGTCGACTTAGCCTGCAAATTCGGTCCTCCAATTCCTTCCACGAAGTTATCTTCTGTCTTTGCTCTTCAAGTTCCATCTTAGGTCGACTTGGTTTTGAGACTTCACCAAAGTCGCAAGTGAAGTTGACTCGAGTGGCGACTTCACTATATGTTGAAATGTAGGTACTTTAAATTTTCACTCTTTTCGCTTCTTTCTCTTTAAGTCTTGCTCCTGGGTACACTAGGCATGATACTTGACCCAAGTTGCAAGTGAAATCAACTTGAGACCGCGACTTCACTCTTGGTACTCAACCAAATTTCCATATTTGCATTTTAGAACTCCAAGCCTCAAAGCTGGGTTGACTTCATATCCAGCTTCACCTAAGTCGCAGGGTGAAATCAACTTAGATTGCCACTTCGACCTTTCAACTCCGATCAGAGAAATCTTCAGCCGCTTGAGGTATGCCGAGTTGCAGTCGAAAATCGACTTCAGTTGCAACTTCACCCAAGTCGTAGACAGAGTCGACTTGGGGTGCAACTTCGTCTGTCCAAACTTTAGATTCTCAACTCTAACTTAGAAATGTCATTCCAAGTCGATTGTTGGAGTCGACTTGGATTTCGACTTGACTCAAGTCGAAGATAAAGTCGACTTGACTATGCAACTAACGTTGTTTTCTCTTGAATTTAAAAGTTCTTATTTCAATCAATAAATTAAACACACTAGTAGCTATAAAATTTTCAAATTTGGTTGTTAATCATCGAAACTTATATATGTCATGGTTTGCAATTTGGCTAGTTGAGTTCACACTAAGTTCCTGTGAACTTACCCCATTTGTTTTGACTTACAAATCACCCAATAGTTGGTGGCCAGTGAGATGGTGGCAGCGTATTGAACTTATTTAATTTTATTTATTTTTATTTTTTTGTAATAAGTAGCTTGGGTAGGGTGTAAACATTTTTTATTAATGTGGTCATAATTGTAATGATTTTATGGACATGATTGCTTGAATGTGACAATGCAACTTTATTTATAATTTACTTTGAGATGGTTTTATTTAATGTATGGAAAAATAATAGAGAATTAAATGACTTGATCTGAAAATTAGGGCGAAAGCTTTGACTTTCAATCCAAATCATTACAGATGATATCAAAGCGGACCCTCTCTAGTAGACGTGGTTTGGAGAGTCGGAGAGTTGAACCAATAAAAACCAAAGCTGCAGGCAAAAGTCTAGAGTTGAATTACAGTTCGAGAACAAACCAAGCAAAAATTGGTGGGCCTATAACAGCCCATAACTGAACCCCACATCCCAAAGGGGATAAATTTCCTAGAAGTTTATAAGTGGCACTCAAGTTAAATATGGTATAAGGCGTTTTAAAATCAGGTAGCTGAATCGTCAAACCAGAGTGGACTCACATAATGAAGCCCATAGCCCACAAGCTCAAGGCCGTTTTTTGGGTATATGCATTATAGTAACAAATTCACTCCCAATGATATCAAATCTCGTTCAAAGGGGTGTTCAGATTAGTCCATGTTGCTATCTACGCAATCAAGCAGGAGTGAATAAAGATGTGGAGCATCCATTTTGGAGATGTCCAAAAGTTAGGAAGACAAACAGTGAAGCTACGACTGTCAAGATTAGGGGGAGCTTCTGCATTATTTTGCAATGGGCACAAAGCAAACCTCCTTTACTCTCTTTGTTGTGTTCTGTTGGAGAGTCTAGTTCCTCAAAAACAAGAGAAGAACCAAAGGGGAAGACTAGATGGAGTTCTGAGTTTGTGTGGACTTTTTCACTTGTTCTCTTCCTCCATAAAACTATTATAAGTGGGGAATAAACTTAGATGACAGTCATGCACATTGGAGAAAGCCAAAAATGAGACCTCTCAAAATCAATGTAGATGCAGGCTGGAAGGAAGTGAAGGTGCAATGGGTTATAGAGCAATAATTAGGGGTACACACCGAGCGGGTTTTTCCCGGTGCGGCCCAATGCGATAATAGTAAAACCTAGTTTCAGGTTTTTGAAAAAGTACTTAATTCTTATCGATACCGAGTTTAACCTAGCCCGGAACTACATGCATAACATAAGGCAAAAAAAAAAAAAAAAAACTTCAATGGAATCCTTCGAAGATTGTTGCGATTCTAATTATGTTGTTTTCTAAATTCACTTGCTAAAAAATTATTCTCTAATTATTTTCTTTGATTAACCAGTGATATTCAAGATTTTTTAAAGCCTAAAATGTCAGAACTCGTAATATGATAAAACTTATAATTGTTTATCAAACTCCCATGTGCAGATATGTTTATAATACATATTAATTATTTAAAAATGCAAAATTTGAAATCCTTTATCAATTTTGTTATTATAAATTACTAGTTATCGCCAATTATTTCTCATTGCTATATAAAACTTAAAGTTAGTTATTTCACTGCATGACATTTGAATTTGTCTTTCTTTTTTATTTTCGATTTTTATTTATAATTATTATTTCATAATCTTTTATTTTAAGAATTTATTTAAAAAAACTCTTTTATTTTAACCTGATCCAGACCCACCCTAACTTGATTCAAACTTGAATAATCAGAATTTGTTATTGCGTCTAATGGGTCCTAAGAATATAGGATTATGTAAGGGTCCAGTTTAGGTCGGGTAAAACCTTCCCCGTATACACCCCTAACAAGTATCCAAAAGAATAAAGAAAAATTCACCATTTTTCAATTTTACTTTTTCCTGCTCGCCATTTTTTAAATTTATTGCAAAACCGTTCTATATATAATTATTTTAAAATTTATTGTGGAAACATTCTCCATATAATTATTTTATATTTATATTTTTAATCTATTATAGAAATGTTTTTGATATGATTATTTTAAAATTTATTGTAAAAATGTTCTTGCATAATTATTTTAAATTTATTGCAGAAATATTTTCCATATAATTACTTTAAATTTTATATTTTTTAATTTAATTCATAAATGTTTTTCATACAACTATTTTTAATTTATATTTTTAATTTATTGCAAAAACTTCTCCATATAATTATTTTTAAAATTATATTTTTTGAATTAATTTGGAAAAAACTCATGGAACATAGCTTGGTAGCGGGTTCAACACGATCCTAACTATACGTGGCCAAAATAAGTACCGAGTCCGGGCGAGATAAAACCCACCCAGTGTGCATTGCTAAGTTGCACCAATAGATCCCAACACAACAAATTTAACTTAGAAACCTATTAATGTTGATAGCAATGAAAGGTCTGATTTGGTTCTATGCATAATCTTTTGCTACTATGACCGCACATTGGGCACGTTTTGCCCGACCCAGACCACATTGATCCATAAAATACTCGGTTTTTTTAGAAGAAAATTTTGCCTACTTTTAACTTGACACTAAACGAGCAAGGGTAAACCCGCCCGCTTGTAAAACCCACCATAAAAGTGGAAACGAGCTCCACGAGAAGCCATTTATAAATGAAAGTAATAACACCCAATGGAAAATTTATATATTCGAACGTGCTATTAATATTCAAAAGTGGAAACGAGCTCCATAAGATTTACTAATTTAATATTACATCAATAGAATTTATTTTAGTGCGAATAAATTTATCTTTCATAAAACATATATTAAGGGTGTGTTTGGCAATCTACAAAAAATGTCAAGTTAAAACTTTTCAATTTAAAACTTTTCACTCTCCATAACTATCATATTTTTTAATTATTTTTTCACATTTTCCTATACAACTACCCTACTTTTCAATCATTTCTACACAACTATCCATACAACTAGCCTATCTATTTTAACTTTATCCTCTTTACTACTCATCATTACCCCTATCATATCACATCATTTGACAATTTTTACTCTCTAAAACTTTTCATCAAAAGTTTTATTCATTACCAAACACACCCTAAATAAATTAAACATATAAAATAAATATTTTCCAATATATTTAGTCTAAAGACTCATTTATATCAAATTTACATATTAATTATTATAAGACAATTTAACAATTAAATTAGAGAACAACTAATTATAAATAATTTTAAAATTTTAAAAGAATAAGAATAAAATTAATTGTAGGTGAAATCTAATAAATTAACTTAAAAAATTAGATCATTTCAAAACCTAAAATGGCTAATCTTTGATTTTTTAAAATTCTACTTTTAATCCAATCTGGCCCGGACCTGTTCTAACCCTGACTTAAATTATTGGGGCAGGGTTTGGTACCGGGTTTAACCCGAACCGAAATATATAAAGTTGGCATTAGTATTGGGTCCGGACCAGGTAAAACCCACTCGATGTGCATCCCTAGCAGTAATAAAGGATTGGAATGGCAATTTATAGCAACAAGCTACTTGTTTGAGGAAGGTTTTTTGAAACCTTTGTGGATTGAGGCAAAAGCTGTTTTATTGGGTCTTAAATGGGCAAAGGCAAAAGCCATCAATAGAGTGGAATGCGAAAGCAACTCTTTAATCCTAGTCAATTCTCTTTTGGGTCACACTATCTCGCAATCAAATGCGAAATGTGTTTTGAATGAGATTAGGTCTTTTTTGCAATTTTTTTGAAATGATCTCTTTTCATGATGTTATTAGGAGAGGCAACCAAGTTGCTCATGAATTAGCTAGATAGGCAATTTTTTGTGAGGAAGAAACTATAGTGTGGTGGGGATGCCCACCAATTCATATTGTAAACTTGTTGTACATTGACCCAGTAATTTGCATGAAATACCTGGGGGCCAGTGGGTCCACCTTGCAACTAGAGTGGGATGGCCTTGATGGCACCTGGGTATCCCGATTTCGCAAAAAAAAAGATGCAAGGAAATATTTGCAAAATATATTTATATATAAAAAAAAAAACTTGTTATGACGTAATGAAATAAATCATTGTCATTCTTTCATGCATAGAAACCAAAGAATACAAGTATATTACTTATATCATAAAAATAATAATCGAGTTGTCATTAACCAAGTTGGCCGGTAAACCATTCCAGACCCTACTCACCAAAATTACAAGCAGGCTGTTGGGGTTATGTCATTTCATGGTGTGAGAGTATGCAAAGACTTGACCATAATACAATGCCCTCAATCAATCACAATTTCATGATGATCCATTTTTTTTGGCAATACATAAGGAAGGACCTTCAATACATGGTATTAATAAGAAGAATTAAAAATCTCTAAATTTAAAAAAAATTATCTACATGGGGACTTCATTCCAATAACGATTCGCAAAATGGAGGAAGTGGCGATCACACTATTAAAAGGAATTGTCATGGCCCACCTCTACTCATTTACATGCTCTACAACCTACAACCCACCCACCCACCCACCCACCCCAAAACACACCAACACAAGTTACTAGGATAGCTTGCTATTTACAAATTTTGGGGTTGAACATTTTTTGCAAACACCTTGACTTTGTTATTTCTTTTGTTTGATTTTCACTCATGGGTTAGGGAAACCAACAATTTTGCCCATAGCTTTAAATGAGGTTAGTAAGTCTAACTCTTTTTTCAATAGTAGTTGTTAATTGAATGTACAATGATGCATTTGATTTTGAAAAAATCAACATCCTTAATTTAGCGGGTAAGACTTTGTATTTCACATACAAGACTTGGATTATCAATTCTTGTAAATCTAAATTGCCTCATTTATTAAACAATGTTGATTTTCACATGCATTGATGGTGTTTGTGCATGCTCTCCTTTGCCCGTGCTTGTTTTGATCTGTGTAATAATTGGCTTCTTAACACCCGATTGCTTGATGTCAACAGAAATGAAGATGGGTTAGAAAAATATAAACTGTCTGGATAGCTTGATATCTTGTCTTGTTTATTCAAAACTCTTTCTACATATATGTCAATTTTAGACCATCCATTTAATAAGATGACACTTTCAATCATTGAAAATGAGCCTTTAATTTGAATTGTTGATTATTCCATTTGATAGGTCAATTTTCCAGACCATTTTTACTGTCTCTTTTCTTCTAACTTAAATCATTGATTCTAAATTTTACAACCCTTCTTGCAGTAATTGAAGAGGACATCTAAACAAGTGATACTGTTCTATTCATTTGCATCTTTAGTAGCTGTTTTTACCATTGATTTAGCAAATAATTCATTTGGCCATTATGATGACTCTATTGTGCACCATTGCGAGTGCATGTGTTATGCCAACCATCGTTTCAACCTTTTGATAATCAAGAAGATGAGAAATAAATTTCAGCAGTAACTCTATTCATCTGTAGCAGTTTTTCTCCTTCCTTGACATTGCTATGGTTAGCTCTCAATATTCAGTCTTTCACACAAAATTGCTTTCTCGAAGATGTA
Source organism: Annona cherimola (assembly GCA_030490835.1). Lineage (NCBI taxonomy): Eukaryota > Viridiplantae > Streptophyta > Magnoliopsida > Magnoliales > Annonaceae > Annona > Annona cherimola. Next base: position 86,391,389 of record CM059972.1, read on the forward strand.
AAGATGAAATCAGATGCAATTTATCATTTCCTATTGATGTTGACGCAACTGAAGCCGTCACTACTACTATGCCTTCAAATCAAATTGCTTCCATCAATGGCTATCATTGTCACCTGGAAAAAAACTCCTTAACTACTGCATCTATTCCTCCTAAAGCAACTTCTAGAGAGGCTATTGTAAAATGTCTTAACTACCTCTTTACAATTTTCTCCATCCAATAATGGGCCTCTAATGTTTCAAATACAATCCACCATTATCGTTCAGATTTTTACATTAAACCTGTAATGGCCGCCACACGCTTTTCAAAACAAAAGCCTGCATGCTATTACTTAATAGATAAGCTTTGTTTCTCCTGTAAATAGGCCACATGTAAAGAGAACAAAACCAAAAACCAGAATAACCCCATCAACCATATCCAAGGCTAACTGTCATTCATAGCAGCCCTAACACCCAAAGTAGTACAATCGTTAAAAGAATTTTCTCAACATTTTCTTAGCCAACGGCAGGTCCCTGGAAAAAATCTCATCAGATTAATGCATCCCATGTCTTTGCTAAAATATTATCATTAGAGAATTCATGATGAAAATTCTGACCTTTTACAAGATGGGAGCAGATTAGGATAATTATTTAACTTCCCTCAAAAACAATTCACAATATTATTTTTATGCTTGATAAGAAATATGAAAGTTAATTTATTTAAGATTTTAAAAAATATTTTATTTTATTATATATTTAGGTCTAGGTTTAGGTCTAATAAACATTAAAAATATATGTTTTTCACAAAATACCTTCGATAAAATCCAAATCTAGACCTTTTAAATGATGTATACTAGATAACCTTTCCACAACAAACTCCATAGCAAGCATAAAAATGGAATATTTAAAAATAAACTTTAGTTATTGAAATAAAATTACAAGGATTGTACAAGATATATAGTTTTTTGTATTTTACAAGATTCATATTACTATATAAACATATCGATATTTACAAATAAAAATCTGAAGCTACACCAACTCAAGTAGGGAGAATTAAAATGAAATTATAGAATTTATGTTTTTCTCGTCAGAAATTTCCAAAAAGCTATGAGTTACCCCAGTTCCTACTCTGCAAAAATGAGATTTTGCGAACCGCTTTATGAGAACAAAACAAGTATTAACCCACTTTGCTTCCTTATATTCAACACATCATTATTTAAAAAAAGAAAAAATGTAAAGGATTCACTAGTGTTAGAAAATTCTCCACCAAAAAAAAAAAAAAAAAGGATGGACTCCACATCAAAATTACAAAGACCCCTTTCACCCATTTTGAAAAACCTGCAAACAAGTGTGGTCCTACGTCAACGTTCTCCTTTAACAACCACGTACAAACCCATTACAAAATCCTATATGCCGATAAAAGAAGCACGTTACCCATCAGGAAAAAAAAAACTGAGAGAGCTTTCAACATCCATTTGCTTCACTGCACCAAATATATGGCATAGTAAAGAAATTGCTAATCCTAAACAAGGATCCTAGGCATCACATAAATATCTACCAACTACACAACAATAAGGAAGAAAGCTTGTAAAAGGAAGAGAGAGAGAGAGAGAGAAAGAGGGGCTTGCAAGTTGATATAGTGTTTAGATCTCCACAACAATGCCAAAATCACTCTAGCCCCCATGGCTGTGCTATAATTTCCAGCACTGACAAGATCATCCTCCTCTTCAGCAGCAGCGGAATCCTTCTCTAAATCCTGTGTCTTGCCGACAACATCTTTAGAAGCTATCTCCCGTAAGGACCTTTTTTTAGAATGACAATAATGGCCAATAATGGAAGCAATTGGATATAAAGTATACTAGTGATATCAGCTTCAATTGCATCGATATTGATAAGAGATAATGAATTCCATCTGAATTCATCTTTACATCTCTATGAAAGTACTTTTGGGCAAGGAAGTGGGTACAAAGAGCTAAGAGAAGATGAAGGAGCGATGAAAACTAGGGTTGTCATTAAAATTTTGTCTCTTCTTTTCTCGATTAACAACATAGAAAAAGAAAAATGACCGATACAACGCATATACACCCGAAATGGTGTACAAAAGAGTCATCATAATGGTAAAATTGATGAATAACCTACTGGACCAACGATCAAAATAGTTACTCATGATGCAAATGAATAACATATTGTCACTTCTCTAGATGTCATCTTCGATTGCCATCTTTGAAGTGGGGGCAACTATAGACAGTCCAATTAAAGGTAAAACAATGATCCAGATTGAAAGAAAGGAGGCAATAAGACTGATATAAAAAATTGACCCATTAAATGGAAAAATTAACTTCCTCACATGACTTAAATTGACATACATTTACAGAGGGTTGAAAAAAACAAGAGAAGACACCAACCGAAATGAAGAATTTATATCTTTGAAAAAACCAAAAATACGCTTGGACTAAAGAAGCAAATTATTTCAAAAAATCAAAACGCACGGCAGGTAAAGGAGAGCACGCAAGACTAATCACCAATGCAAGTAAATATAGTTTCCAAATACCCACATAGTTCAATAATTGAGACAATATGAATTGCAGGAATCAATGATTTAAGATTTCGGTGACATACAATGCCCGACCTACCTAATTAAAGGTACTGATCATTCAAACACAGATACATTATGAGACAATCAATAAACAACTAGTATTGAAAAGAGAGTCAATTTGCCAACCTCACCTAAAGCCATGGGAGAAAGCACAGATTTTCCCAAAACATGCGTGAAAATTGCTCAAAGGAGATAACCAAGATAAAGTGTTTGTAAAAACGTTCATCTCTAACGTGTGAAGAAAATTGGTTGGAGTGGAAAATTTCCACCTAAAAATCTATAAATAGCAAGTCATCTCGACAACTAAAGGGACAAAATCTACAAAGGAGAAGAAAGAGGGTCATAGCAATTCCTTGCTAACAATGTGGTCACCACTTTCTCTATTTTGCCCATGACCATTACAATGAAGTTGCCCATTTAGATATTTATTTTATCTTCGTTTTCATCTAAGCAAGATCATGTATTGAATATTGATCGTGGCATGCCCAAGGAAAAAATCAGACCATCGTAAAATCATAATAAATTGAAGGGATTGCTATTGTGATCAAGTCTTTACTCATCCTCACACTATGAAATAACATAACTTTATCCCTTCTGAGCTTTTGTGAAAATTCATTTACTTGTTTTTAGGGCCCACTAATCAAAAGACAGAAAATCATTCATGTTTTACTTTTTTTTTATTAAATGGCCCAACTGGAATTTCTGCTATAACTACCTGTAATGGTCTAATCACCAACTTGGTTTGCGGCAACTCTATTATTATTTTTATGATGCAAGCAATAGATTGATTTCTATGCATAAGACAACGTTAATGACTTATTTCATCATTCACGTCAGGGACTAATTTGTTTTTCCATATTTTGCATATATCTTCTTACATCTGATTTTTGGCATCTGGTCTAATCACAATAGGATCCCATTTCAAAAGAGAAAAATCACAATAGGATATAAACACAAACTTCATTTGTGCAACTTTATTATTATTTTTATGATGCAAGTAATATATTGATTTCCTATGATTTCTATGCATGGAATGACGTAAATGATTTATTTCATCGCATCACAGTAGATTAGGGACTAATTTGTTTTTCTATATTTTGCTTATATTTTCTAGCATCTAATAGATGATATATCATAATTTCAAGATATTCTAATTTTGTGCAAGCACATCACTCACGCCATGACATAGTCATGGGATTTTATTTTGGTATAAATATTTTCCTACATCTGACATCTTAGCATCTTACTTACATCTTAATTTAGCATCAGCATTTCTATTTTAGCATCAGCATTCCTTATGCATATGGCAATATCAAAATACAAAGCATTTGGTTTACTATTTTCACTTACATGGCCCATTAACGAAGGCAACATGGATTATGCAAATCAATAGCATTAATCTGTCCTAATTTCATATATTAAAAACATAATTTGAGGATAAAATACAACAATAATTTAAAGTATCCAATATCTATCATGAAAATGCAAATATATCATGTCCATTTTGAGTACTCTTATCTCATTTGTGGCTGGAAAATCTGCCACATTTTCATAAAATTTGCTACATTAATCTTTTCTAGTATTACCTGCATCAAGACATTTAGGCCCACATGTCAGCTTTTCACATAGTGCCTATACAAATGCTACACTCTATGAGTATCCTCAGGAACCAGATCTCTTTGCAATTTCAGAACCTGAAGTGCCTTGCCTTGAAAATTTTCCAAATCAACTCTAGAAACCTAAAAATATCTTCATCACCGTGCATTATTTCAAAATATCGCTAAATAAAAACCACAAATTAGACGAAGATGCAAATGTTACGTCTGGTAATGTCACAAATGCCCCAATTGATTGTATCTATGGGCATAGTGCTAAAAAAAGATACACAAAATGTGTCACAAGTAGTGATTAAATTATGTATATCGCAAGTACTAATTCAATTATGTATTGAGAAAATGAAGGCAGAGAATGTTTAATATACCTGACAAATTGTCTCGGACACGTGCACCAATTATCTGTTCTGTAGCCTCATCCTTAAGCAAGGAGATAACCTCTGCATGGTTGAGAACAGCAGCACCAGCTAATGCAGCAGTGCATGCCAATCCAACATTAAGTCGAGAGTCATTCATCTGCCCATCATAATACACAACTGCACCTTTCAAGTCTCTACCTTTTCCCTTCTTTGCAAGAGTAGGGAAAAGTTCAAGTGACTCTTTACTAGAATAATATCGAGACAAATGCAACATACGTGGACCAGCAATCAAATCATATAACTTCAATCCCATCCAAAAGTATACCACCTCAAACCAATCAAAACATGGAGTCATGCATGGAAATGCATGGCACAAATGCGGAGCATTCTCAATAACTTGTTTACGCTCCTCAAGTGCGTGGAAAACCAGTTTCAGCTGCCCATAGTCAAAATTAAAGACAGCTTTCTCCAAGTACCGAACCCCTGTCCAGGCAATTACATCAGCTAACATTTGGTCATCCATGAAAGTTGATTCATCTTATTTATGTTATGAATAAAAGCCATCAACACGAAGACCATGTTTTAAAAACAGAAGGAATTTTTAAGCCATTCCATAACATGATAGACAGCAATCATAATATAAATTGCTAATAAATTAACAGATAAATTAAAGCAAATTATCCAGAATAATTGATATAGGTGCAAGTTCAAGCAAAGACCATACTAGTATTAAATAGCCAACTAGCAAAATAATATGCAGATGATGTAATTTATGGGGGTCTAATTAAATTAAGCAGCCCACTTGAGGACATGGCCAAATACAGACAGAAATACCACAAAAGGATTTTCCTTATGGTATGGGCAAGATAGCAGTAACATAAGATGATTCTTAGAAACTAGCCCATCTTAGTTGGACAGAGAGCTTACAGTGATGATGACAGCAACTACCACCAAAATGATAATGATAACATTAAGGCTACTATATTGACTCAATGTTGGATGCCAAATTCAGTTTGTAAGCATATTTTCCAACAATACGAGCAGATTGATAGAGTTACCACATGAATTGTCTTTTCCGTCCTAGGCTCCTTGCAGTAGTATTGTGCTTTCCATCCTAGGCTCCCTCGCACATTATCGACAATTATTCCTACCACTAAAAACATCAAAGGATATGCAGGCCCAAAACTTAGTCTTGTTGCAAACTTACGGGCCATACTAAATGAGGCAATTGAAATGAAATAAGTACAGGTGATTTGGCTTTGATATGAAAGAAGATCCACCGTGGTGCATATATTTAATCCAATTCATTTAACAAAGAAATCCTCCTTATATAAAGCAATACAAAAAGAAATCAAATGCTAGGAACTTTAACAAGCCCAGATAAATCACTGGTGAATATTCAGTCAAATTTAAGAAATCGAATCATAGGAATTTTAACAAGCATGAATGATTAACAATCGATGATAGGCTTGATTCTTCAGGTGAAAGTTACACTCACATCCCAATTAACCCTACATAAAACTTTTGTAGCAAAATTTTAAAGTAAACCTTTCCCCTACAACATTACCTAGATGAATGGTTTTGTGGCCAAAATTCAACAGAAATATTTCTGAAAAATCTTAGCATGATGCTCAAGGGGATTGACTTCTTCACAGGCATGTAAAGTATAAACTGACAATTTCTATGACAACCTTCACCTCACTTTACTTGTGGATCCCTCATAGATTGCATGTGGATCTGCAATATATTAAAATCTCATAGTAGATATTATGAGACATGGAAAAAAGGCACTAGAGCAGAATTTTCAGCAACTGATAAACAAAGGAGAGCAAGTTTTTTCCTATTCTAAGTTCCACGTCCTTTGAGTTGCTGAAATATATTTTTTGCATATAATTCAGTTGCTGGAAAGATTCTCACAATTGATATTATGATAGATGGAAAAAGGCACTGGAACAGACAATTCAGAAATAAAGAAGAAACCTTTTTTTTTTCCTATTATACGTTCCACATCCTCTGTAGCATCAAAAGATTTTGGAAAAGCAGAGCAACAATTAATTAGCATTACTAAAGACATTCATTGAACTACTTACTCTACAAAACTAATAAACTATGTTTACATTGGCTGATAACAGGAGCTAAAGCTCTCGATAACTCTAGTATAAAAATCTAAATTGCTACATGGTGGATGAGCAGAATATCAAGGCATTGATTGTATAAGAAGTAAGGAATTAGGGGTGCAATTTGGATTGGGTTGACCCAACCAGGCAATTTTTTAGGGTTTGGATTTAGTAATTAGGAAAATCAGGCTTAGAAGTTGGCTTCAAACCTAACACGAGTTAAAGTTGGGTTACTAGGTTTATATGGACCTTGAAACCCGAACCCAAATTCTATGGAAAGGATCACATACCACACATGTAGCCTTGGTATAGGTTATGATTTTTTTAGTAATCTTTTTTTATTATATCACACATAGTTATTGGTCACATTTGGTAACCAGTGGTGGGAAACGTGGGTGGGAAATAGTGACAGCATGGATTTCAAGGCTCCTCATTAATCAACTAATCATCATATTTTTCCACTTTTACCTCTATATTCCAATCATTTTCCCTATCAACCACTTTCCAACAAACCTATTTATTCCAACTTTGCCCCTATCATTTCACACTAATCACACAATTTCCAAAATATTCCATTTTTTACTCCTACCCCATACCATAGTTCTCGCAACTTTCACTTTCCCGAACGTCACCATTATCTTGAAAAGAGTAAAATGTGTCAATAGGAGATGGATCTTCCAGGCCTATTATTTTGTAAATAGTCATTTAATGCATATGCATTTTGAAATTGATGATGAAATATTTATATTTTTATAAACTCGAAAGCAAATAATAAGTGTAACTAGTCAAACCCAAATTGTGTCATAACCCAACTTACTAAAGTAAGATTAGGATTGAGGTATTAGAAATAAGATTAGGGTTAGCATTAAGAGTTAGGGTTAAAGTTGGCATTCATCTAGCACATCTTGGGTAAGGATTGGCCTCGACCCGAACTCAAATGACCCAAGTTGCACCCCTATAAGAAATACACCTTGTTCCTCCATTTAATGATAACCATAGGCAGATCTACATGGAGCTGAAATTTTGGAAATTAGTATAAACACTTTTAGATTTTAAAAAAATTCAAAAAATGCAGCTCATTTTTACCATGACTGCCACCATAAATAAATTTTTCATCTTCAAGGGAATTTCATAATACCAATCAGGGGTTTTTTAGATGACCATGCCCTACTCCAAAAATAGTGGAGAAAAAGTTAATTCATACATAATAAAACTCCACATAGAAACAACGGCGAATTGGTTAGTGATAAATAAACAAAGAAAAAAATGCTATAGAAAACATCAGGAGTTTTTTCTAATTTTAATCTTTCAACCCTTGAAGCCAACGGAGGCAGGACAATGAAATTTGTGGGCATTTTCCTCAATAACATGAGAATGGGTTAAATGGGAACCTGGGTCACCTTCACTACTGTTATCTTATCTTTATAGCTGAGTTTGAGCCTATGAGATTCATGCAATCAACGTAAATATCTAGACACTTTCAACCGCATATAAGGATAAGACTTATGAGAGCATTAATCGCCAGAGCTAAGATTACAGAAGTAATGGGATTAGGAGGAGAACAGTAATATAAAATCCAAAAGGCCTCTAAAATCCGATTCCTTCACCTCTATTTTGGCTAGGCTCTAAATCCACAAGCCGCCAAGTTAGAATTTGCACCAGGACTGTTGAAATTTTATTCTGTTTCAGATAATGCAACCACCTTATTAAGCAAATGGATCTGGCATTAGCTTGCTGGACACATTGGTTGTCTCAAAAGCATTGGTACAGCATTATGGTCACTCTGTTGGGAATATTTTTCAAGGTAACAGATGAAAGCAAAGGAAAAAGCAATACAACTATTAATCATTGTTTCAGATGTCATGGAGATGGAATCAAGAAGATTACTTTACAAAGGATTCTATCAAAATGGCTGTTGTGAATTTCTATGGCGATGAAATGTTTTCCCAAACAAAGATGACAATCGATGTCAAAGATGCTTAAGGTGATGATGCATAGGATGACAAAGTAAGCATATTGTTTATCTCCATTAGGTCTACTTCCAGCCACAAAGCAAGAAATTGAATATCACATTGGTTGGAAGTATTCTTCCTCATTCCTATACCGAAACAAAAACTGAAGATTGGAGTTAAATTATAATTTGCAAACATTTGTTCATTGCGGAGGCCAAGTTAGGAAGCTGATCATTGACGGCAGTTGCTGTATGAAAGTGGTTCATGAGTGTACTACTAAGAAGTTAAAACTGCCTACACAGTCAGTGAGTCACACCCCTGCCCATACAAAGTCCCATCATTTTAAAATCAGTAACAAAAAGCTTTCTTGTTTCCTTTGAGGAGTAATTCCTAAAAGTCTATATGGTGCAATATAATTCCAATGACTGCCATCCTTAGCTCTATAACAAAGACATATCATTATGGGAGACTTAACATGTAATGGAACGTTTAATGAATAGAAATTTGTTTCGAAGCTAATGATTATAGAACAAATAATAAATTATCAACAATGAATGGCCAAGAAGAATAATGGATTGAAGAAATCTATTGTTTCTCATACTAACATTTGTCGAAGTACGTTCGTAACAGAAAACAAGGGCAGATAACTGTCTTTTTTGTATATTCTACTTCCAGTTCCTTGCATTTGTTAATGTTAGCAAATATCTTCTTGAGGTTTTGAACTGCCTATATAAAGCCTCCTGTCTGCGCAAATTTGTGCAATTAAGTAATGTATTCCTTCCAGTACTTCCGTTGGTTTCATGGAAGAAGTTAAAAAAGGGGGCTAGTACCGTGTTACCTTATCAGTAATTTTTAATTTATCAGTTGCTTGAAGGGGGGAAAAAATAAAATTGTATTTTTCAGAGATAATATCATTTTATTAGTAAATTTATTGGTAAAACAGAAAAATTGAAAATCAAATAAAAATAAAGAAAATAATACGAAATGAACAAAAATAAATATCGACACACATTTATGATAAAAATACATAACAAAGCTTGAGTGATATATAGATATGTATATTACTGGATTAGTAAACATCCCTGAAAATTATCTCAATCAACTCACGCCGATGCTAAGTCTTTATTTAAAACTTTTACCGCATTATGTTTTGTCCACTAAAAAAATAGAAATTCAATCTAACTGATTGCTTTTTAAAATTACAAGTTCACAATGTATCTTTTAAAACAACTAAATTCATGTTAATAGAAAAATGCACCAAAGGGGAACTTTTTCCTTTTTGTTTGGGAAAATAGAAGACTAGAATTGCTTTGGTAGTAGAAATATGTTTTTACTCATTTTTCAAAATAATTTCAAGTTTTAAATTATTTTATCTCTATAAAATCGATTTTGAGGATAATATCCTCAAATAAAAAAAAATAAAAAAAAATATCGAAAGTATTCAATATCGTTTTTTATTTTATCATTTTATCGTTGGATGCCAAAAAATGATTTTATCAGCGTTATTATCGTCAATAAAATCGAGACAGCAAACACTGGTATGTACTCGAGGGTTGAGTTTAGAGAGATGTATTAATAGTGCAATAATTATTTCACTGAACCTTGCTGCAGTTATCTACTTTATTTTCGTCAAATCTGGCAGGCAAAATATTTACATTCTGCTAATTACCAAATAATCAGTGAAATCAGGCTGAAAAGGAAGACGACAGCATGAATATCTTAAAAACAAACCAGAGGACTATCTTGGTTTGCTCATAACCTGATGTTGTTCTTCTTTTGTATTGCCATTCCATCTGCAAGAGCTGTCTTTATGCTATTATTTGAATCTGAAACATGTACTTTTCAACTGCTATAGATCCAGTTGGTCAAAAAATGCTAGTCTTGCCATAAAAAATGCTAGTCTTGGGCGAACATTAACATCAAGATAATTATATTTGGCTAAACGTTAACATCAGCCAATGCATAAAACACTCAAAACCAAATTTAATGGCATGAAAACAATGCAATCAACAGCAAATTTCCACCCGCCCATTGGTCCGGACCAAAGTGAAACAGAGCTCTTTTCTTTTTCTTTTTCTTTTTCTTTTTTCTTTTTTACCTCCATGGATCAACTTGGTGGAACGAGACGATGTTCCGGACGAGAAGTCATCCCGCTCGACAAGCCCGACACGCAAGCCCCTCGTTGCTGCATCAAGGGCAACGCCGCAGCCGGTGGCACCGCCGCCAACTACGAGAATATCGAGGGGATTGACAGCGCTGCTGCCCATGAGGGCGGATGCTTGGACTTCTCTGGACGGAACAACCGCATTGGGATCGCCGATCCTGCTGCGAATGCTCTTCAAATGCCCTCTGCTGTCGTTCTCCGACGCTTGGGCAGGATCGCGTAAGCTGAAAGCTCCCCAGGTGCAACCCCCCGCAGCCGCCGCAGCAGCAACGACGCCGATGGTCTTCCTGGCGTAGGAGGTGGCCATTTCAGGAGCAGGAGAAATTTCCCCGTCCGGCTTGCTTAAAGCCTTTCAAAATGCTAGATTCTCGGCCGCCGACCGGCTTCTTTTAGCATATTTGCAAACTAAACCCTCTAGATTTACGTGTTTGCAAATTAATTCTCGCTATTGGTATGTTTGCAAATTAAGCCTGGTGGTTGATCGTGGGTCCTGTATAGGGTGCAACCGTCAATGAGTCAATGACCCTAACATGGGGCAAGATAGGGCGTGAAAAAAGCGGCATGATCTTATCATCTCGGGTAAGATATGATTTACTTAACTTGGGCCAAAAAACCTATTTAAATTTTTTTATTTTTTATAAATTTATTAATATAATATATTTCATATATAAATTAAATTTTACTATTTTTTTAAAGATGTGTGTGTATTTTTTTAGATTTTTAAACATAAAGTTATTTAGTAATTTTTACTATTGAAAATGACTAAAAAATCTTTATGTTTAAACTTCAAAAAGTGTATACATATTCAAAAAGGGTAAAACTTGATATATACATTCAATATATTAATGTTAATAAGTTTATAAAAATAAAAAAATTAAAAATAAATTTTCTTCTTGTTCAATATTTATAAATAATTCTTTTAATTCAAGGATTTGAATTCTATTTCTTAATTCTGATATCTCTTTCTTCATTTTTTTTATCTCTTGTGATAACTCATATGTTGTTTAGGGTTTTGGAATATTTTTAATATATTTTCTTTGATTCTTTATAATATGCATCATTGATGATGTTTCAGGGAGAGTTAGAGGTTCTAGAACATTTGTCATTTTTAGATATTTATTTAATAACTCAATTTTTTGATTTTGATCCTCAACTTGATTTATAAGATCTAATAGCATTTGATTGGAATTATTCATCATATTCAGAGAGTAATATCCCGAGTCGGAGGATGTTTGATAATCCTTTTGGCTATAAGAACATTGACATTGATATTCGTCTGAGATTTTATTATAGATTTCATTTATTTCAAATTCATTTTCACTTTTTGAAGAATCTTCAATTTCACTCTCAGAAGTGACTGCTAACTCATTTAATTTTTTAGACATTTTTTCTATACTAAGGCTTTTATCAGCTAATAATTCTTTTACTTGGTTTTTATAACATTTAGAAGTATAGTGACCAAATTTACCACATTTGTAACACTTAATTTCTTTAACATTCTTTTTCTATGTGGGTTTTGGTTTTATCATTTGGAGGAATGGGGTTCCTAATATAATTTTTTGTTGCATATTTTTTATCAAAATAAATGATGTTTGTAGGCATAGCTTTTTATTACAAATGTGTGCAGAGGACAGTTTATACATAACTCATATGTTGTTTGGGGTTTTGGAATATTTTTAATATATTTTCTTTGATTCTTTATAATATGCATCATTGATGATGTTTCAGGAAGAGTTAGAGGTTCTGGAACATTTGTCATTTTTAGATATTTATTTAATAACTTAATTTTTTGATTTTAATCCTCGACTTGATTTATAAGATCTAATAGCCTTTGACAGAACTATTTAAATTTTTTTATTTTTTATAAATTTATTAATATAATATATTTCATATATAAATTAAATTTTACTATTTTTTTAAAGATGTGTGTGTATTTTTTTAGATTTTTAAACATAAAGTTATTTAGTAATTTTTACTATTGAAAATGACTAAAAAATCTTTATGTTTAAACTTCAAAAAGTGTATACATACTCAAAAAGCGTAAAACTTGATATATACATTCAATATATTAATGTTAATAAGTTTATAAAAATAAAAAAATTAAAAATAAATTTGTTAATATATGCTAAGTAAATTATTACTTAGTTTATGCTAACTAGATCACGCCCTATGAAAAAAATATTCAAAGTTATGAAAGAGTAAAAAATATATATATTTTACTGCTATGATAAGATAGGTTATAAGTGACCCTAACAGGTCTCTAGGAAGATAGCAAATTTAGTTATACTAATATGAATCACCGAAAAATATGATCATTCTTTTCTACCCGAGGCTGTAAAATGATAGCAAATGTTGTTTGTTAGTTTAATTAAAATTTATTCACACTGACACAAATCTGTGCAGACATTATATTCATGTTTGCTTGTTATGATATCTACTACTATCGTAGACGTATATTGAGCCGCAGTACGTTAAAAGCATGTTTTAGACCATATAAGACTTTTAGATTAAGGGTGTGTTTGGAAATGAATAAAACTTTTGACGAAAAGTTGTAGAAAGTAGAAGTTGTCAAATGATATGATATGATATGATAGAGGTAATGATGAGGAATAAATAGAATAAAGTTGAAATAGATAGGTTAGTTGTGTTGGTAGTTGTGTAGAAATAATTGAAAAGTAGGGTAATTGTATAGAAAAATGTTAAAAAATAATTAAAAAATATGGTAGTTATGGAGAGTGAAAAGTTTTAAATTGAAAAGTTCTAACTTGACAATTTTTACTTATTACCAAACACACCCTAAATTTATACTACTATTTTCAAAACAGTTTTTCAATTCTTAAAACAGTTTTTTTTTTATTTTCAATATAATTTTACTTATTTTCAATACAACTTTACTGATTCCAAATAAACATCATTACATTTCCATATCAAACAACTAAAAATTTTATATGATTTGGAACCGCCTTAAGTATTTCTCTATAACAAAAGACTCAGATGATCCGGGCAGTTACTTCTCCGGGGCACAAGATGCTTCCCATGGCGCATTGCCAAATGCCTGGGAAAAAGTGAGCATGCAGGATAATGATAGCGACGTGTAAAATGAGGATGATACATGCAACCAAAGAAGAATTTCGTACCAACCGAGGCTCGTCAGCAGCGGCGCGACAGGAGTTCTGCGGGGGATCGAATCCCATACGGGATTTCGGTTCCAAAATAGATGGGCGTGGGAGCATGGTGGTCTTCCGGGTGGAAAATGTGTAGGAGCAGGTGGTCTCTCGGGTGGAAAAAAAGTGTAGGAGCAGGTGGTCTCCCAAGTGGCTATTGGAAGCTGTGTCTTCCAGATTTCTTTGGGGCGTTATGTGTCCCTAGATTTGTAAGAATGTCTCAGATCTTTCAAGTATAATATGTGTTGAGATACATATAATTATATATACCAATCAAAAAAAAAGAAGAATTTCGCAAATGTAAGTGTCTCGCCCGAGCTGACATTGGTCCCGTTTGCTTTAGCCGTGAAATTTTGTTTTCTGGAAAGGTGATTTTACCATGAGGTTTTTTTTTTTTTTTTGAAATTTATTTACCATGAGCTCTTATTAATAATGTTGTAGATAACTAATTAAAAAAATGTTGTAGGTGAAAAGTAGGATACTACTCGGCGTTTACATTAAAAAGTACTTTAAGTGTAATGTAATAAAAGCACTTTTTTTAGATACATAAATTAACAAAAAGGATGAAGTTTTTTTAGGGTGGGTTTTGTTTTCACTTAAACTTTTTCAATGATAAATCCACATATACCAACTAAACCCTTAATTCCAATTATAACTATGAACTTTTAAAATTTTCTCTCATGACCACGAATTTTCATCCTAATTTTACTTATACCCACACCATCAAGAATCCATTAAACGGGTCATTAGTCTCCCTGAAAATAATGAATATATCTATATTTTAATGTTATTTTTTTAAAAGCTAAAGATTCATATTCAAATAATATATAATTTTGTAGCTGTTGAATTACTTTTAGCTATAAAATTATAATTAAGAATGGACATGTTTGTCATTTTTTAGAGAGTTAACGGATCCCTAATGACGTGAGTATAAGTGAAATTAGAATGAAAACTTGCAGTTATGGAAGAAATTTTTGAAAGTTCATTGGTAGAAGTGAAGTTAAGAGTAAAATTGCGTAGAAGCAATTTACCGATTTTTCAATCTAAAAATTTTCGTTTTCCATAACTATTCTATTTTTAATTATTTCTCCGCATTTTTCTGTACAACTACACTACTTTTCAATCATTTCTACATAACTGCTCATACATCTAACCTATGTATTTTAACTTTATTCTCTTTATTCATTCACATTAGCCTTATCATATCACATCATTTTTTTCATTTCAAAAACTTTTTGTATCAAAAAGTTTTCATCTAAAAGTTTTATCATTTACGAAATGCACCCTTAGTAAATTTGAATGCACATATATCTTTTATAATTTTAAAAAATCATTTTTAAATATACTTAGCACTTTTAATCCTAATTTCATCCACATCCATTAATATTCTATTTTTCTCACCTCTCTTCAAACACATTTCCAAAAATAATATAACAACTTAACTATCTTAACTATCTGATTACCATATTTTTCTATTTTTATTTTTATGTTTCAATCATTTTTCACACAGCATATGTTTGGAAAGTAATAAAATTTTTAGATGAAATTTTTTAATGTGATAGGGATAATGATGGGGGGCAAATTGAATAAAGTTAAAATAGATAAATTAATTATACATATAGTCATGTAAAAATAATTAAAAAATAGGATAATTGTATAGAAATATATGAAGAAATGATTAACAATAGTATAGTTGTAGAAAGTAAAAATTTTTAGATTAAAAAGTTTTAGGATATGTTTGGGAAATGATAAAATTTTGAATGAAATTTTTTTTTTATGTAAAAGTTATCAAAATGAGATAAAATTATGCGATATAACAGGGGTGATTATGAGGAATAAAGAGAATAAAGTTAAAATAGGTATGCTAATTATATAAATTGTTGTATAGAAATGATTGAAAAATACGGCAGTTTGTATTGGAAAATGTAAAAAAATAATTAAAAAAGACTAATTTGCAAATATACCCACATAGTTTTACGAATCTCAGATAACCTCCACATAATTTCATGAAAATTACAAATAACCCCCACGAGTTCACTTTCCCCTCGGCTACTCTTAATATTTGGTTTGAAATTTCGAAAAATGACAAAAATAATCTTGTGCCACTAGACTGACCTACGACTATGGAAGCTTGCAACTATGCCACTACTCATCCAAGGAAGAATCAACTAGCAAGTTTGCAGACCGGGCGTACTGCAAATCGGTGTCAAGGGAGATGATTGCTGCAACTTTGATTAGCATCGCACTTAATGAAAAAGAAGGGTGTTGTTGTCGTTAATGGTGTTGTGTCAGGTGTGCTTCCATGGCTGCTATGATTGGATGGATGTAGCCGAATATGTGCAACTTTCATGGGTGCCATGGTGTTTTTAGATTTTAAAGGGGCGACACCACTGAATTTAGGATAGAGGTGCCGCTGGTCTGATAAATTTGAAGCCAGTTACAGCATTCCACATGGATTATTTTGACGGGTTGGTGGGGTTGCTAGAGCCAGCTTTGTCAGCATTGCTTGTCACCACAATTGGGGAAGATGAAGAGGGCGACCATTGAAGAGGAAAAGGGTGAATAGGGACAGCCCAAAGCCCATATGGGTTTCCATCCATTGCCAAAAGTTTGAAGAAGAAAAGCAGCAAAATCTGAGCAAGTTCAGAGAAGACGAGCAAAGAATGTGTGGCATGGAGGATTGATGCATTCGTTGACGGGAAAGAAGGATTACTTTTGTCGTTTCCTAAATAGGCTCATGCGATTATCTACAATTTCTATGAAATTACGAGGATATATTTGCAGCTTTAGTTAAATTATGTGGGTATATTTGTAAATTATTCATAAAAAATTGTCGTAATTATGGATAGTAAAAAGTTTTAGATTTAAATGTTTTCATACAACTACTTTGAAAAGTTTTTAGTCACATTCACAATTATCCAGTTTATTTTCATTTATGATGTATTTGGTAAGTTGTGAAAAAAATTTAAAAAAATTGTTGTAGAAAAAAATCGACTAGACAGAAGTAATGATTAGAAGTAAAGAGTAGTTATATAAAAATATGTAAAAATAATTAAAATTATGGTAGTTGTATAGGATCATGTGTTGAAATAATTGGAAAATAGGATAATTGTGTGAGAAAATATATTTTTTGAAAACTTTTTTTATATTTTACCAAATGCACCTTTCATCTCTATCATATTCCATTACTTCCCTGCTTTCCAACAATACTTTCTTTTCTATTTTTCCACACTACTGGTAGTCTGGTGTGAAAGTAGGGGATTATTATATAAGAAAATATGTAAAATAATTAAAAAATATAGTAGTTGTACAGAAAAATATGTTGAAATGATTGGAAAATAAAATATTTGTTTGAAAAAATGTTTTTTTTTGGGAATTTTTTTCATATTTCGCCATAAGTACCTTTCATCCCTATCATATTCCATTACCTCCCTACTTTCTAAAAATATTTTCTTTTATATTTCCTCCCTAGTAGTCTAGTCTGACCAAACACACTATAAATTTAAAATCTTTCATAATTTATAAAACTTTCCTCCATACATACCAGTGCAATATACTTTTAATTCTACTAGAAACATTTTCATCAGCAGCGACATCAAAAAGGTCTCTATTGCTAACTTGCTGAATTCCATTTGCCTCCAATTGCACCAATGGCAGTATCTTCCCTTCCCAATCACAACTTGACTGTCGTAACCCAGAAGCATCTTATCAGTCATCTTCATCAGTCGACGAAACCTGACATCAACAGATATGCCCCCGGTGGTATGCATCCTGGTGGTGCTTACACCCATTTTTTTATTTTTTTGAAATTTTTTTACACAAATGTTAATCTAAATTTATTTAACATATGTATCAATTTTTACCATTTTTTAAAAAAATTAGATTTTTTTGGAATTTTTAAAAATTAGTGACATTTTTAGTATTTTAAATTACTAAAAATACTATTGATTTTTAAAAATCCAAAAAATATCTAAAAGTCTATAAAAATGATAAAAATTGATAAAGATGTTAAATACACATATATTAATAGTTTCGTAAAAAATTTAAAAAAATAAAAAGGGTCATATGCACTTAGTACATTCTATTAATTAACCATTTATCTCGGGTAAAACCAGGAACCAGTCTTATGCACCCGAGTGCATTAAGACTCAATGCACCCAAGTGTACTTCACCTATTTTTTAAAAAAAAATTTGAAATTTTTTCATGAAATTGTTAACCAAAGTGTATTAACATATATCTCAATTTTTACCATTTTTGGATATTTTTAGATATTTTTTTCGGATTTTTAAAAATCAGACTAAAAATGCCACAGGCTACTGATTTTTAAAAATCCAAAAAAATATTTAAAAATCTCAAAAAAATAAAAATTAATAAGCATATTAAATACAATTAGATTAACAGTTGTGTAAAAATATTATAAATTTTTTTTAAAAAAATAGGTGTATGCATAGGACAAAACCTGACAACAAGCCACGTCTTCTCGGACATACCTTTACAAGACGGCAAGCTAGATCATCTCAACCCAGCAGCGAAGGCTTGATGCTAAATCAACTCCTCTACTAGCACCTCCTTCAAAGCCGGCTCCAGTACTGACACTTAGGGTATGTTTGTTTGGGGCAAAAAAATATCAACAAAAACTTTTCAATTCAAAATTTTTCACTCTCCGTAACTACTCTATTTTTAAATTATTTTTTCACATTTTCCTATACAAACTATCGTATTTTTCAATTATTTTTATACAACTACCCATACAATTAATCTATCTATTTTAACTTTATTTTCTTTATTCCCCATCATTACAGCTATTATATCACATCATTTTCTATCAATTTAACAACTTCTATTCTAAAAATTTTTATTTAAAAGTTTACCTCCAACCAAACACACCCTTAACTAACGAATCTGCGACCTCATCAATCCAAACCCGCCGCGCTGCCAAAAAAAGCCAGCATCGTACTTCTGCCACCGTGTCCTGCAGTAATACCTTGCCTACGACGGGAAGCTGTGGCTTCACCATCTTCGGCTCGTGACGTGAAACCATGACTTCTTCCCTAATCCATCATTTGCACAGCTCCGTTTGATTTTCCAAATACCGCATTTCTGATTGCTGAGAAAAAGCAGAGGGGTGCGACGTAGGTGGAGCAGACCAGCCGACGGGAATCACATGGGCAATTCTACCTTTTCTTGACACAATTAGCCCGGTCCAATTAACGGTTAGAAATCGAACAGAGATAAAGGATATCTACTCTATTTTCTTATACAACTATTTTATTTTTTGATTATTTTTCAGAACTACTTAGATAACTACCCTACTTATTTTAAGTTTATTATTTTTACTCATTTTCATTACCCTTACTAAATAACATTACTTCTTACATTTTAAAAAAAAAAAATTTAGAATAAAATTTATTTAGAATTCTTTGTTTAAAAGTTTTATCAAATATCAAACATATCTAAAATTAAAAACATATCTTGTGGGTATGAATGAGAGTTTTTGAACTTAGTATGTATGTATGTAATTAGGGTTAAAAATAGTGAGTATATTTAGAATTTGACTCATTCTAGAAAGATGCAACCAACTTATACCATATTAAAATCAAGCAACATATATAATCTTAAAATGTTGCATAAAAAGTTGTGTTTTGATTCAATGAGCCCCTCTCCTCTTGTTGTCCACATGTCCTTGCATGTCATCTCACTATCTATTCAAAAATTGGACTTCTTACAACTTGCGTCCCTCTTGTACTCACAAATTTGCCCCCTTCATCAAACAAGACAAAAAAAACCCGCTCGAATAGTGAGAAGATAGAGTTTGCAATTTGCTGGAGCTACATGGGAGCAGGGGATTGTTGATGGAGATTGGGGTGCATCTTGGAGGCTGAGCTATTCGACGTGAGGATGGAGTTGGAACCCTTGCTCGATAGCCATTGCAATGACAGTGGAATTAGCCTTTCCTAAGGGTGCAGTGGCACGAGGAGTTGGAGGCAAGCGACATTTGACTGAAAAACCCACCCGAAGAGAGAGGAGAGAGATTGTGATGGGTCCTCGGCTACATGAGAGCCGGAAAAAATCACTAACGGAGATTAGGGCGCATCTTAGAAGCTGAGCTCGGTGGCGCGAGGATGGAGTTGGAATCCCTACTCATATTGTGATGGTGATGGAATTGGCCTTCCCTATGGGTGTGGTGGCATGACAAGTTAGGGGTGCAAGCGTGGTTGATTAAAAAACCTCAATCAATATCTAAATCCTTGCATGTTTGAATGCCCTCAGAAAATCAAGATAGAAGTTTTGTTTCCAAAAAAAAAAAAACAGAGCAATGCAAGTAATTGCAAACCAACGTCACCAACAACATCCCATTGATGCAACCTTTGAATTCAGACTAATTCACAATGGGTTTTTGGATTGCAGTGTAGACCTCCGATCCAACACCATCACCAGTTCATAATGAGTTTCTAAAACCTTTAAGGCTTTAGGTGCCCAAGCTTTGATTAAATTGGGTTGAAAATGACCTCATCAACACGAAGGTGGAGATTTGGATTTCGGAATCCATGGTTGTCTCAGAGAAGAGAGAGTGTATTGGGGAGAATTCTAAGGTAGATGGCAAAAAAAAATTTGGGGGGGGGGGGGGTTTTTGAATTCCTCTTGGTAGCTAGGTACCTAGTAATAATGAAGTCATTTGCCCATAGCTAAGTATGGAAGTGCCGATGTAGCTAAAAAACCAATAAAAGAAAATTTGCTTGGAATATTTTTGGTGTTTTTACTACAGCTAGGTTCTCTAGAAATGTCATTATTGTAGGCAAAATTTGTGATGATATTTACAAGTGGTGCTTAGATTCATTGTGGTGTTGATTTTAGGTCTTCTACTTGTAATGTTGATTGTGGTCCCTTGTAGGCACCATGTGCCTTTTGTTGTAAATTGCTATTTGTTGGAGGAATAAGATCAATTGCTTATTGTAATGTACTTTGCTGATTACCTATATAATGTAAAAAGAATCAACCTATCTAAAATAGATGCCCATTCAAATTCCTTCTCTTTTGCAATCAATCTACTTGCTGAAAAAGGTAAGAAACATAAAAAATACTATCTTTCATGCCTGTAGCGATTTTAATATCACTTACTATTTGAGTAGAATTAATAAGGTGCCCTCATTTATACTCTTTCATGCCAACAATAAGTATGGATCATTATAGAAACTACAAATTTGTTCTAATAAATTAAAGTACAATAGAAGCTAATAGTAATGGTAGTATACTTTATCCCCCAATAGAAAGTGGTGACTGTGGCTAAGCAATTTTGGAGTTGAGGTGCATACTTCCAGACAATTAGCTCTCTTGGCTAGAAGAAAAAGCACAATAAACGATAAGAAATTACAAGATTAAAATATCTCATAAATTTGTTAAATATTCTTGTTGTTTTGTGTGCAATGCTACAAGATGATGTTTTGTAGAAAATGGCAAATTCATTGATGCAAATATTGGCTCATGTATGACCTTGGATCAATTAACTCAATAGGAATGTGGATTCTAATTCATAATGAGATTGATTTCTTTGGTAATCTAAAATCCAAACCTTGTGATATTAGAAATTTTGAAGTCTTTGCAGTTTGTAATTATTTTCGAAGGACGTAGATCTAGTTGACAAAGATGATAAAAGTAAGATGCAAGAAAATTAGCAAGAACCATTTCATCAGATCAAAGATAGTGAAAGTAAGAATTAGTCAAAATAGATATGTTAAAATGCAAATACATTATATGATGCCAAAAACATCCAAATCCAAGTTTGGTCAATCACGTATCTCTAACATACAACTAAAATGTAATGGAATATTTATGTATACATCCAAAATGCTTTCATCAACAACCGTTAGTCCCTCACATTCACTCATATTTAGTACTAAAATGCATTTAATACTAAATAAGACAAATATTTACTTCAAAAAAAAATAAAGCAAATAAAACAAACATCAAGATGATGACTATGTTGTATTTCTCTCCAATACATGATGCTTCTCCTCCAATGCGCTTATCTTCAAGTCCTTGTTATTCGGCTTGTTTCCACCTCTTTGCGTCATGAATCTGAATTTCTTTCAATTGAGTAACGTATTGTAGAAAACACGTCAAAGCTAGCCTTTTATTCTACGCACTCACTGTGTTGAACAGAAGCACTTGCCATATCCACTTTATCAGAGACATTTGGCACAAAACCTTTGATCTAACTATCTAAAGAACTTGTAATCTTTAGAGGTATCCCACCCAAAATAAAGACAAAGGAGAAACCAACATTAAAAGCAACATAAAAATAAAACAAAATCCTCCAAACTAAACAAGTAAATGAAATTGAATCATGAAATTGAGTTAAGAGCTCTTACAACCAAATTACATTATGAAATGGGCACCACAAAAACTACCTCCCATGATTGAGTTGAGTTTTACAAGTCAATAAAATAACTAGTTGCATTGCTTGTTATCTTGGCCACTTGAATTAGTACTATTTGATGCCATTTTACTTCTTAAGAATGGATGCACCTAGATAAGCAAAAATGATGACCAAAATAAGTAATTAGTAAGTAATTAGATCAAATATGCATTAAAGTAAGGATGTAATAATGATATGGAGTGGATACATGCATGTAGATTCAGAATGTAAAGTACCTTGTTGCCCATAATCCCTTCCTCTACTAGCAACCTCCTTCAGCATAAGTGGTTGAGGCAAGTTTTTTAAATATAGTACAAGTCCTTTTATCATGTCACACCACTTTCTTGTTACATCTACGAAATAATTTACTAGAAAGTAATTGTTCAATAACACTTTTAATTCATTTACATGTTCTTTCTTTTCTTTGATGAATATGTGGGTTACTCAAACTTGGTGCTTAGGAGGTTTAAGTTGTTAAAGTCACACTTGATACTCCATATGTAGTAGGGTGTAAAACATCTTGTGTATCATTAATACATTTGAAATTGTCACATGCATTTTTAACATGTTTGGCATCAACACCATCTTCCTTACTCACTGCATCCTCATTTTTTATCTGTCTCATTGTTAACCATTTCTTGAATCAATTTTCTCAAATTATACAAATTTTTTCACCACCTCATAAACTTGTTCATTTTTTAAAGCCTCTTGCCAAAGATAACACATTGCACATGACACAAAATGATTATGTATAACAAGTAATTGTCCATTATTACTTGTTTAGATATCATTGACTTGATTATTTGAGTTTAGCATTTTGTGTCCAACGTTTTAACACGTGCTACAGATGTAGAGACTATACCCTTGAAACGAAGCAATGTGAATATATGCGGATAGATGATAACAACAAACTCAATTTTCATAAATGTAAATGAAACTTTCAAATTCTTCGCATTCCAAACTACTATTTTGCGTTTCAATAAATCTGTTATATTGAGATTATAGACTTACTAAGTTTTTGTGCTTCCCTCATCTTTGATCTTTTGTGTGATAAGATAGATTCCCTTTACCACTTCCTCTTGAAAATTTTGGAATACTTTCAACGTGTATAGTGATGTTATCTCAACTTCAAGGTCATACTTTGTCTTCAACACTGGATATTCATTTACACATTCGAACTTTGCAATGCATTCGACATCTCATCTCCATTGAATGGACTTTTCATAGCCATTTGTAAAGCCAATTAAATTTACATTGATGTCTAACAAACCTATCAAAGAATGCATTGACGCTTTCACTTCTTCTGACACTACTCATATAACCTTAAATTGTTGATTCCGAGGTTATGGCAAAATCCAATAGGGAAGGTGTGAATAAGGTTCTTTCAAATTTCTTTCAGTATCTTAACTTAACCCCTGGTGATCTAGTCTGATTGAATGAAAATGGGGAAAATAATAGAGCACACAAAGCAATAATAGTAGACACAAGAAATTATCGTGGTTCGAGACAATCCTCCTTACTCTACTCTTCTAAGAGCACACCCTTGTGTCTTGGATTTCACTATATCAATCAGATATACAACTAGAGTGCTTGCTCTATTCTAGATTGCAGCTCTACGGGGCCTTTACAAACATACCACAAGTAGATGGTAAGTCACACTCTAACGATGCACTACTTGTCTTTACTTAGCATTGGTCTCCAATACCAAGCTAAGTAGAAGAATAAAAGAAGAAGTTTCAGGAAGAGTTCTACACTTTACAGATCATGTAGTTACAATTTTAGCACAAGGAAGAACATGTAAAGCTTAAAATTGATGGAGAGATTCAGCACTTGCAATGAATAACACAGTTCTTCTTCTAGAGCACTTAATGATCGCTTGAATGCTTATAAGTGGGAAGGTGAAAGCTTAATGGATGCTCTTGCTAACCCTCTTTACTTCATATGTCAAGCTTTAAATAATAGATGAATAAATTTGAACGTTACGAGGTAGGTGGCACTCATTAAATGCTCTAATGTTCTAATTTTTCTGACTGTTATAGTACAAGTCGGATATGGAGTCGACTTCGACTATGACTTCACCCAAGTTATATACTGGAGTCGACTTGAGGTGCAATTTCAATAAGGGCTTTTCAACTTCTTGAGTTTTTCTTAATAATAAAGTGCTCTCGAAGTTTTATCTCAGGTCAACTTGGTCATCGATTTAACCCAAGTCGCATGTAGAGTTAACATGGGGTGTGACTTCACATGTTTATCTTTAGTTTAAAGAGTTTCTGCAACTCTTAAGTTGACTCGGCTACGGAACTTTGCTCAAGTCACTGGTGAAGTCAACTTGGCTGTGCAACTTCACTTCTTGCTTGAAACTTAAAACTCCACAACTTGTGTTTCTTTGCTTTCATTCTTTCAGTCCTTGATTTGAGTCGACTTGATCTTGGACTTCATCCAATTCGCTTAGTAGAGTCAACTTGGGTATGCAACTTGATATTCGGTACTTAGTATTTGAAGTCTTGTTTGGCTTTTTTGGAATGTAAGTCAGAGTCCGGAGTTAACTTACTCTTCAACTTGACTCAAGTTGCAGGATGAAGTTGACTTGGGGTGTGACTTCGCACGTTCATTTTTCAGTCAGAGAGTTTATGCGACTTCCGAAGTTAACTTAGCTATCGACTTCACTCAAGTCATAATCGAAGTTGACTTGGGTTTGCAACTTTTACCTGTTTATACCTCAAGATTTGCATTCCTTTAACCTAAGTCATAGTTTGAGGTCGGCTTGGGTATGACCTTGACCCAAGAAGCATGTTTGAGTCGACTTAACTTTGAGACTTGGTCTGACATGGTTTGATACTTGAATTTCTTATCTTTAAAACATTCATCAAATATGTTAGTACTCTTTAATACTCAAAATTGGATTTTTAATCATCAAAACATAGATCGCATTTTGATTTTCTAGTTGAGTTTACAACATAAATATGTGCAATGTGAAGCCAAGAATCCACTTATGTTGGATTTGTTCTAAGCTTTAAATCCATAAGTGTTCATGCAGTCGAAATGTGTGTAGCAGACATGATAAATTATTCAAAAACTTTTTGCTAATATGTCATAGGCATAAAAGATGATGATTGTCTGGAAATACTTATGTGATTACCTGCCCAATGGTTCAACTTGATCAGCGATTATTGCCTTTGGATGAATGTTGCCCATTACACTCAACCATGTATAAAATAAACACTTGGAATCCTTAGTACTCTCACCAAAAAGTAACCCTACACCTAATAAAATTATTTACCTGTGATGATTGATACTGATAAAGGAGCCAGACAGCATGTCGTACTCATTTGTTTTGTATATTGTGTCAAAACATATCACCTCATTAAAAGCAATATAATTCAACGCCTATTGCCCATCCACTCAGAAACCTAAGGTAAGTTTTATACCCTCATCAACTTGTTTCTTATATGTGAATTTAGGATCTTTCATACTCTTAGTTTGGAAATGACATAGCAGCACATTTGCCTCGGACCTGTATAATCTTGGCCTTTTTGCCTCAATGCATTTCTGACATCTTTTTTTTTTCGTAAATCCAAACTCACTATGACCTCCAGCTTTAGTGGACATAAAATCGATGGACTTTATTGCCCTAACACTAGATGACTGCATATTGGAATCATGCTTAAATATTCGTCAGTGACTTTCCTATGCAACTGCAAGTAGTGTCTCTTTTTGGGAGTACCAAAGACATGGTTATGTAACTCCACAAATTGAGTGACATAATATGTGGACTATTCAAATTTGAAACTCACAACAAATTTTACTGGACAATATGAAAGAGCATGCGTCTTCCATCTCCTGTTAGGGAGTTCAGATCATTTTGGATCTTGTTTGCTAGTCTTAGAGCATTTGATTATCTTCTTAGCAATAGTTTCAGACTTCATAGTCAGCATTTGATTCTTTCTAATATCGAAACCACTACACTATGCATACTCACTGTAGAACTCGCATACATTTTCTAGCAAAGCAAACTCCATTTTGATTATAAGTCTCATCTCAAGTGGACCAACAGGAATAAAACTCGCACTTATATTTTGTGGCTATTCAATCCTTTAGCACTACCTACCTCCACATCACATGTACACCTACATCAGATATTTGTATCCCAACTTCAACTGCAGCATGCTAGGATGCGCTAACTTCACTTGGGTTTTTAGATTGATCAATTATAACTCCACATATAGATTAAGATATTAGAATATCACTGACAGATTGATCTACTTAAACTCCTCCTATGGACATATCCAATAGAACTCCACTCACGGGCTGATCTATTAGAACCACAACAACATGTGAATCTATATTATGCAGTTAAATAAGTACACCTTGGATCACTAACAAAATAAAAAATGGAAAAAATGTTGTCATAACATTTAGTGTTGGAGAGGCTTTTCTACTTATATATTGTGGTTATTCCTTTAGGTAGAACATTATGATCAATGTCTACCATCAATGACTCTTATTTAATCCTTAAAATATGGATAATATCACTTGTCATCTGTTATATTTTTCTATATTTTTCTAAAACTTAAGTCATCAAATTTTAGCATACAAATTGATGTTCCCAAAATTGATTGTAGAATAAGAAGAAAATATCTATTAATAGTGTTTCCTGAATATTGAAAATATTCTCGAATTATTTGATTTTTAATTCCATTACCCATTATTCATAAAAACATTACAATCATTTCTTCGGCTCTTATATATCTAATATTTCTTAATTTATATCAATCAACTAAGACACCACAAAAAGGTGAAAGAAATGATTTTTAATCCTAAATATTTCATGACAACATATCATGATGATTAAATGATGCTTCGATCACATATTGAAAATCAAAATATAATGGAGGCTTGATCTTCTATAACTAATCAAAAATAGTATTTTAAAAAAAATTTGTGTACTTCTTGTTTAGATATATAATTCATAAATAAAATTTTATCAATTTTAGAGATATATTTTAATTTAAAAATAGAGGTATTGCGATCATTTTCATAAGTGAAAATAAAATAAAATACACTTATATTGAATTTTTGATAAAAATAAAATAAAATACCCATATATTCAAATTGAAAAAATATACATATCTCCAAAAATAATAAATTTGGTTTCTAAATTATATATATATATGTTAATAGCTTCATAAATATTTTAAAAATTAAAAAATACTATTACTAACTAATAAGAAATGGGGACCATTTTTTACCGACTGTAAGAAAAATCAATGGCCGATATAACTCTGCTTTATGTGGTTGCTTAAGAATGAATGTTGAATAGTAAATTATACCAAATAGTTTTTGAAGAGATGCCACATTAAAAAAGTCATCACAGTGACTCTTATCATTACTGCTTGATGATATCTATTATGTAAAAATTAATTAGAGCAACCATATTAATATTTAATATTATATATCAATAGTAATGTCTATAATGTTCAATTTTAAACTCATGATAAGTTGTCAAACTTATTTAATAAAATAAAAAACACAACAATTTATTTAACACTCTTGAAACATCAAAACTTAAGATGCAAATATCAAAGATTTTAATGTCAATATTTTCTTCATTGTCTCACAACAACTACCTTGTCAATCATATATAATTAACTTAGGGCATGTTTGGTTACACCAAAAACATTTTAAACTAGAACTTCTCAATCTAAAATTGTTATCTCTCTACATTATCTTATTTCTAATTATTTTTTCACATTTTTTATACAACAACTTTACTTTTCAATTATTTTTATATAACTATCTACGCAACTAACTTATCTATTTTAACTTTATTTTGTTTACTTCTCATTATTACCTTTATAATATCATATTATTTTCTCTAATTTAAAAAATATTTATACTAAAAATTTTTCATCTAAAATTTTTATCGCTTCTCAAACACAATTAATTTATATTTCTTTTTAACTACTTTAATTGTAACTTTAACTTCATTAGAGCTAAAAACATTTCCCTTTTGCACCTTATTCATCAATACATGGAAACTTTCCCATCATTATTTACTTCCTTCTTCCATTTTATGCAATTTACAAATAATTTTCAGCAAGCTTTTAACACTTGCTTTCTCTTCTTGTATCTTTATACTTTGAGAGGCACATGATTGCAATTTTTTGACTAATTGTTGCATGCACTTTGTTATCCTTGTAGCATTACCAATTTGTTTAGTTCTTTTTATTTTTTTGATATTATCAAATTTAATAACGTTAGGATAATCAATCATAGTAACATCCTAAAAACATAATTATATTCTAAAGTTTCATGATCTTCTTGGCACTTTCCTTCATCATCTACAATATTATAATTAAAAAAAGATGGTGCCCAAGCCCTATCACCTATTGCAACCACATTCTTATATAAGGTGTTCATCTTATAAAAATAGTAAATTTTTTGTAGATGTGTGATTGTGATTAGTGACAATCTCTTTTATATTTTAATAATTAATAAGCTAATTGAAATATAAAAGAGAAAACTAATGTGTTTCATGTACTATAAATCATTTAAAGTTATAGTTGGCACATTACATGAAGTATATACACAAATCAAATGGAGAAACATAGGTGCTAAATTTCAACAAAAGCAAGAATATCAAGTATCAAAGACAAGAGAACATTGCAAACACTTATCAATGGATAATTAAGAGATACTTTTCAAATAGGTGAATTTGATAAAGTTTTCAAATATGGAGAGCATATCAAGATATGTCAACATAAAATGCAATTTCAAAGGTTAATTTGTGATTCAGGATCTAAAAAAAGAAAATGGATTCAAGATTTAAGAAACAATTCATAATTTGCACCTACATGAGTTCAAAGTAGAGTTTGAGATCCATCTCAAAAGCAAGATTGAATTCCTTAAGATCATTCTTATTGGTGAGATCGATGTCATGAAGTCAATTCCAAGATCAATCTCATACAGAAGGTGTAGAAAAAGTGAGTTCCAATAAAATTTCTCTGAGTTAGATGGATCTAACATGTTACAAAGGAGGGATTTCAAGGCTAGATCGATCTTACTTAAGGAATCGATATCATGAAATCAACCTCACTTACGAGATCAATCTCAATATCAATTTCAATCATATTTGAAAAATGTCAAATCGATGATTTGAATAAAAAATATTTGTTTGAACTTTGAAGAAAGACGAAGTGCTAGATTGATCTCATGACATCAATTTCACTTATGATATCAATTTTATCATAAATCTCAAGTTTAATGATTAGAAAGTTTGAATGTTGGAAAGCATCACACAACTGCTCCACTCTCAAATTTATAAAAGAAATATCAAAAGAAGTTGTAAGAATTAGCTAAGGAATTGAATGAATATTTACTTTCTCAATACGAACATTCAATTCATTTCAACCATTATTGAAGATTTCTTAAGCTATGAAGAGTTAAAGACTTCGTTCCAATCTTCATCAACTTGCGAGAAGCTTTCTATGCTTAATGATTACATGTGATAAAGTGTATTTATTTTTCATTTTATTATTTTGAGTGATTATCTTGAATTAATATTGGAGATCAGATTTAAGAAGAAGTAAAATAGGGTGTTCGATTAAATTGTCTCATAAATAGATTCTGTTTAATAGGTTGGAGTTTATCTCACCCAGGAGTTGTACTTGGTTGATTGGAGTTTATCTCACTAATAAGTCTTTTGTTGGTTGGAATGCTTTCACCAACATTATTTACTTAGTTGGTTAGTGGTAGTCTCACAAAAAAAAGTCGTGTGGTAATGCCTCTTAGAGTTAGAATCTAAAAAGGAGCAAGTGCTCTAAATTGTATTGAGATATACAATAGTGAAACCTAAAATTGGGTGGGTGCTTGGAAGAGTGCTGTAGAAAAGGCTGCCCAAAGTTATTTTTTGTGTAATTTGATTTCTTACATTTTTATATTCTATTTGCACCCATTTATTGCTCTCATTTTATCTCTTCACTTTTATCTCTTCAGACATTTCATTAAGGGGATTAATTAGAACAAGGGTTTGTGTTGGTCCCGAGTTATAAGTTTAACTTAAGAGGGGATGGATGAATTGAGTTAATAAATTTTTTTGAGCAATTTAAAAACTTAAGCCCTTTGTGACTAATCCCCTTGAATGAAATGCGGAGAGCTAATGAGAGAGCAATAAAGTGAAAAACACACAATCACAAAAGATATAGTAGATATAGTGGTTCGAGCAACTTCCCTACTCCACTTTTCTAAGCACACACTCTCTTGTGGCTGAAGTATTACTATCTCAATAGATATTATAGCTAGAGTCTCAGCTCTGTTTTAAATTCTAGTTCTAGGAAGCCTTTACAATAATCATACAAGTAGATGACGAGTCTCACTCTAATCGATCACTACTTGTGTCTCATCTTGGCCTTGGTCTCCAATATCAAGCTAAATATCACAATACAACAAGAATGAATGAAATAAAAGAGATCTACAATTTATAAATTGTGTAGAACAGTTGAAGCACTTGAGAAGACTCTTGAATATTTGAAGAAGATGAGGAGATGAAGCCCTTTAAGCAAACGTGAGTCTCTCTTTGAAAAAACATTTAATGTGCTTTTAATTGCTTGAGAGTAGGAAGGTGAAAGCTCAATGAATGCTTTAGCTAATGCTTATAACTCCCCATTGACGTGTCTTAAATAGATGTAGGAAAAATTTGAATGCTAGAGGGTAGGTGGCGCGTATTAAATTCACCAATATTCAAAAAAAATTTACCGTTGTAACTCAAGTCGCATTTAGAGTTGACTTTAGATTGCGACTTCACCCAAATCATAGGCTGAGTTGACTTGGCTTGTAACTTTGATCTTACAAATCCTTCTTGCTTCATTTTATTCAATTCTTGCTTTCCAAGTTCCATCTTGAGTCAACGTGGACTTGGAACTTCACCCATGTCACAAGTGAAGTCGACTTAAGTTTGTGACTTTAGTATATGTTAAAATGTAGAAACTTTAAATTTTCACTCTTTTCATTTCTTTCTCTTCAAGTTTTGCTTCTGGGTCGACTTGGCATGAGACTTGCCTAAGTCGCAAGTGAAGTTGACTAGGGGTTGTAACTTCACTTTTGTTACTCAACCAAATTTCCATAATTGTCTTCTTAGAACTCCAAATCTCAGTATCGGGTTGACATCGTTTTCAACTTCACTCAAGTAGCAGATGAAGCAAACTTGGTTTGCAACTTTATTTTCCATGCTTTAGTTGGATGGAGCTTCTGTCATTTGATGGATTCCAAGTCAAGTTTGGAGTTAATTTCATTTGCGACTTCAATCGAATCAAAGGCAGAGTCCATTTTGAGTGCGACTTTGACTTGTCAAGTGTCCAAATTTTTCTCTCTACCTTCAAAATGCTATTTGAGGTCGACTCGAGACATCGACTTACTCAAGCCAATGTTGAATTGACTTGACATTGTAGTTTTAATTGTTTTCACTTGAAATCCAAAATTCCAACTTCAAACATTGAATAAAAAACATAGTACCCTTAGCATTTTCAAATTTGGCTATTAATCATCAAAATTTAGGTAAACCTCGATTCAAAAATTAACTTTTGAGTTCACAGTTTATGCTTAACAATCATGTCATCCCTTTTCTCTTGGATATTGCCAACATACTAGGTGTTAAGTCACTTTCATACTATTTATTTTGAATAATAATTCTTTGAGAATTTGAATGTTTAAGATGATTTGAATCATATTTTGATTAATTAAGATTAGTTTTGTGTAAACACTCACAATTGATGCAATTTGTGTAACCCAGAAAAGTCTATGCAAAATTGGAGCCCTTAATCATACAGAAATAGTTGATGTTAACATAAGAAAGGGCTCAACTAGAATTTTTCTTGGTTATAACATCGACGAGCTTGAAAAATACTTTCTATTGATATATTATAGCTTTCTTAACTCCTCCCGGATCAAAAGTTACGCTGAGTTGAAACTTGTCCGTCCATTTCGGCCCAACACGCATTTATTTTGAGAAGTTCAGAGCTCAATGACCAAGACCACATTTAATTTGATATTTTAAAGAATAAAAGGAGGCAAAGTAAGGATCAAAGCAACTTAGAATGTGTTGAAGAAGTTTTGATGCGAAATGAGGCGAAACAAGCGGACAAATTGCGCAATGCTAAAACTGAAACCATCTAGGCTGTGATGGACCCCGAATACATAGGTTTTACGTGGTGCGGTCTTTATACGCAAGTTTTCGTCCTAAACTCTTTATAAACACCTCTTAGGATCGTCCTAGGGCACTTTATACGCAATGCTTTAATATGAATAAAATACATGTACTCATTTAAAATCTAAATAACTAAAGTTCGTACAATTATGTTAAACTAATACTAACGAAGAAATATATAATCAATCAATTATATTGTTTAAAAAGAGGAAAATTAAAGAAAATAAAATTTTAAAAACTTAAAAAAATCCCATGAAGATAAATGTGGCGAAAAAGATAAGAAATGAGAAAGAAGATTTATGGAAGATAAATAGTTTTTAAAGTTATCATAGGAATTTTGTTAATAGCTTGAGAAGTGGAAAGCTCATTTTTCACGTACGGGAGAAGCACAAAATTCTTGTTTCTCCCTATATACGGTAAATCTACATCTACAAAAATTGAAAGCATGTCTAATATTTCAATCAAGCATTTGTTAAACTTTGAAAAAGTGCATAAATGCCTTAAGAAGCACTCAATTGGCTACGCATGCTAAACAAGGATATAAACTTGAAAAAATTATTTTGCTTGCTGGAAGCAGAACAAAAGGGCAAAGCAAGGAGGAACCAATTTGGAATCAAAATGAAAACAACTTTGCGTTCAAATGTAAAAGGTAAATTAACTTAAGAACCAAAGTGATCTATGAGTAGAGTAAGGTAGGTCGTTCTACAAATGGTGTATAGGCAAAATAGACGAGTAACTAAACTAAACAAAACTAATTTGAATTGTAGCCCTGCTATTAGCTTTTTAAAATAAATTTTAAGGGTAATAAATATGGCCTATAGACATATTGGATTGGAATGAAACTTGATTTCGAAGCTAAATAAATGATGTCAAATTAATGGATTGTGTTTTGCATATATCATCAACATCTCAAAAATAGAAAGGACTTTATGAAATCACTTCTATGAAACCTAATTTCATAGAAGCTTTCTCGATTTATTTTATCATGTTACAAAATATTTTTATTTGAAATTTATATTTTACAAAAATTTAATAGGTTTTGAAAGTGAACATATAACTATTAAATTTTATAATAAAATCTATTAATTTTTTAAAAATATATGGGTCCGTATATTATACTCAAAAGTTTTAAACGCACATAATTTTTGAAATTATAAATAAATACATATTGATAAACATAACAAATAATTTAGATTCAAAAATATTTTAATTAAAAAAAGCAGTTTCATGGATGCTCCACAAAATTAATTTTATTAAATAACTCCCTAAGGTTTTTTCACATAAATTTTAAACTAACTTTTTTATCGTAATTTTAAACTAGCTCTAAGAATGTTTTCTGATAATTCTGAGTTATTTGTTTAACCCAAGAATGAAGGGGTGAATAGGATTATTAAAAATTCTTGGTCAACTAAAGCTACGCTGATTTTGATCAAGTCCCCATTGAATGAAACGAACAGAGCTAGTTAGAAAGAGTAAGATAGATGAAATATTTACACAAAGAACATATGAAATTGTAATGACTTGGACAACACCCATACCGTTCAGTTCTCTCTGTAAGTGCACGAGTCGTGAATTGTGGTATTTAATAAAGATTGATCTTACAAAGAATTCTGGACTTTTTTTATTAGTATATATTTTACATCACATCTCAACTTACATTATAATCAAGCATTGAGACAATTCTTACAAATTTTCCAAAGAGAGACAACATGCTCCCAAATATAATAAGAAGGATAATAGAGCCCCCACAATTAAATAAGAGGATATGACCCCCACTAGGTTTTGAATCAAAAATCACACTTAAGAAGACAAAGCTCCCAGCCACCTACACTAGTTACATGTGGTTTATAAAGAATTCGAGACTTAAGAAGTTATTTTTAGACACTTATATCAAACATTAAGTAGATAACGAAGAGTAGAAAAAATAGTAAATAAGGAAAGAAAATCTTGAGAACATAGAATGAAAATTAGAAATAATGGGATGAGAGCAAATAGAGTCTAAGATTTCATATATTTTTTTTTGCAACAGACAAATGATCTGCTTATTTAATTCCAATATTAGGTGTTAAAGAAGAACTAACTCTAAATTATCCTTGTATCTTCTTTTAAAACCTGCAAGACATAACTCTAATCTTCTTAACCACTTATTCTCGTAGAAGTAAGTAAATTACAATCCATCAAGTTCTGTGGCAGTTCATGAGATTCCTTAAGGTCGTCATACTTATTCTCGTGGTCTAGATTTTCAGGTTTAATATGTTGATTGTCATATATTAGACTTTTATCTTTCAGTTTCTTCACCTAATATATAAGAATAATTGCCAACATGCAAACTCAAACACCAAGAAAGCATTAGATTCACAATATATTAAATTAACACAAATATATTTCATAGATAAACAAAAATCATAATATCTACTATATTATACGCATGCTATATCCTAAATGCTATATTAATGATTTAGCCTAACATGTTTATAATAAAATTCAAACATAAAAAATATTATCTAAAATCCATCACCAATATGATAATTAAATCGAAAGAAAGAAGAAAAAGAAAGCTTATCGAATCGGAAGCTTCAATAGCATATTGACAACTCCAAGCAACACGCCGCTTCGCTCTTCCTCCTGTGCTCTTGAGTTTCTCTAAATCCTCGAACTTAACCCTAGCTCCAAAAATATTGTAAGATGCCCTAAGACGTGTAGAAGAAACATTTATATAGAGTTCTCTTGGAATTTGTGCAAGCTGAGATTGACATAGACTTAAAACATGGGTAAGGGTCCACATGGTTTGAACTGTGCAAGACCCAGATTCACACGGTTCAAATCGTGTAGCACTCTAGAGCGTGTATTTTGTTTCGAAACTTTACAGTTTTTCACCCCAACACGCCCTGAACTATGTTGAAACTTTCTTGACACATTCTAGGACATTTTGATGACTATTTTTGCAGCCTTTTAATTCTTTTAAATCATTAAATTGAATGGGTCTTGGTCCTCATCATTCAACTCTTCAAGAACGATGAGTGTTTTACTTCAAAATTACCTAATTTTTACAAACTAAAGAATTGTGAGTGTTTTGAGCTAAATGAAACTAAATCTATCAAACTTTGACTCAAATCATCTCATTTAATCATATTGTCATCCAAATATCATTTTAAATATAGTATGAAAATGACTTAATAAATTTTTCCACATTTGAACTTTTGCTTATTCTTAAGCAAATAAAGAAGAATGTGAAATCAGATCATAGTATTTTATAATTTGGTCTTTCAATAAATTTGAGTAAAGAGTGACTACCATTTTATATAAATAAAAAATCAGTGAGAAAGTTAAACTAAAATTTTTAAGCCTCGCACTTATCAGAGATACTGTGAAACCCGAACCCAAGTAAGGTTTATTTATATGCAATTGGCATATAAATATGAATCAAGTAAATTTAGTAGAACTATGAATGATTTCCAATTGAAATATTGACGATTTATTGCAATTAGGGCAAGTGATTATGAATGATCACTATAAGCCGATGTGGGTCAATGTGATTAAAAATGCTTAATAAGGATTAAGGAATGTTGTATATTGAGGATAATTACTTCATATATTATGGTTTAATTAATGAAGATTATGATGCTAATTATGGAGTTAAAGTAGCAAATGCTAAAAAATATGTAACTCGATGCCGGGAAGGCGAATTAAGATGAAAATTAAAAGTAATCACATAATTTTGTGATTAATCATATGGAAATGATGGATTATGAAAATATTAATGAAATTGAAGTGAAAAATTGGTCATTACCGTCAAAATTCAAAGATGGTTTCAAATGACCATAAATTGAGCTAGAAAAGTCGGATTGAAACAAAATTTGAAATGAACGGTTAAGACTATAAGATCCATGCAATAAGAGGCTTGAATTAAGGTAATGATGATGGGATATTGGTTGCACAAAAATAGGTGTGTAATTATTGATTTTTGTGCACAAAAAATGTAAGCTTGTGTTTTTGTTAGAGAGAGGTGATTAATTATATTGTTAATGGCAAAAATAAGGTGTCAAAAGGAGATAATTACACATGAATTTTATGAATTAATTAAAATTATAAAATCCATGATAAAATCCAGTGATTAATGACATGATTTAAAAGTTATTGGATTAGCTCTAAGGAGCATGAAATAGGTGGCATGGAATGGACGTCCAAATGGGCTATTTACATGATATTTTTGATTTCTAAAAATTACAAAATATGTAATTAAGTGAGCTAAATGACAAACATGGTTAATGGCAGTAATTTGGGATGAATTTTATGGCACAAAATGCCAAAACATCAAGGCACATGGACGTGGACAACAACATGAGCAAGAATGATGTGCACGTTTAAAGCAGCTTTTGGAAATTTTAATAATTTTTTTAATAACTAAATTGACCCCTAATTAAGCTAGTTTCCTAGGGTGATTAAACACCCATTAATTAAAGTGAAAATTAGGTGGAAAAAATGGCAAAAGACTTCTGTAAAGGGACGTTGCAATATATGGACAGATTTTGTCCATTAATGATGTGGATTTTAATGGATTTATTAAAAATAATTTGCTAATTTAAATGGCCCATTTTTTTCCATGTCAGCAATAGGGATAAGCATGTCTTAATCATGCTTTAAGTAAAGTAAAAAGTGGGGCCCACAAGCTGGAAAATCCAGCTTTTGCCCCAAGTGCAAGTCCACATGTGCTAAGGGAGAGAGAATGAAAAAGGGGAGAAACCCCCCAAGCAAGGCAGTGCACGTTCCATTTTTTTTCCAGCAGCATGAGGAGAAACAAAGGGAGAAAAAGAGGAGGAAAAAATGGAGAAGAAGATTGGGATTCAAGCTAGGAAAAATGGAGTCCAAGTTTGATCCAATACATGTAAGTATACCCTTGATTATGGGTTGAAAATCATAACTGAAATTTTCTTAAATCCTATGTGATGTTTCTGTTTGATGTTTAATCATGATTATATAATGATTCATTATTAGATGAATTATATAAGTTGATTTATAAAGTTTAATTTGGGGATTAATCAGCCCATATCATCTAATCTATACTTATGTGTAGTAAATCTGAACTAGAAAAGAAAAATATGGAAGAGACAGTAAATGAACGAATTTTATCATGAAAATTTATGAGAATACTCATGATGGGGTGAATAAGGAAGATCAAAATTTCAGCTTAAAAGGAAAAGCATGTTGAAAATTAAAAATCTGATAAAATCAACATGAACAGGGTTAAACGGGTGTCAGGATCAGGTGCACCAAATGATTTTTTGTAATTTTTATACAAGAAATTTTGGGCTAAAAATTTTGTAGGATATATAAGACATATTTAGGATCACATGAAAAAAATAAAAATTAGTTTTTGATAGGAATAAATATACCTAATAATTTACGTAATTCAGGCTATCTGAAAAGGGATGCTGCTGTTCAGCAGAGTCAAAATACCAAAATAAATAGAAATAATAAATATTTCATGTTTAAAATATTTATTTTGATTTATTCATGTATTTACTAAGGTATGGTAGAAATTTAAGATAAAAAATACTTGATTTGATATTAATTCATGATTTTGAGAATTCAGTGTGCCTGAATACAACATTATGTATCGCTTAAGGAATAAATCAAGATAAATGTTAAAAATCCAGATTTTTAGGATTAAATTAGCTTATAATTGGATATAAACAAGTATTATAAGTGATTATGAAGATTTAACCTATTAGAGGTTGGTTTTAGAAAGGATGAAACTTAAGGCTACGTATAAGACCCGATTTTCATGTTTTGATGTTGAAAATGATAAATGGATTATGTGAAGTGTTAAAATGCAAAAATAAATAAATATATGATTGAAAAATGTGGATTAGGTTACTATTTTGATAAATAATGATAATCTCAAATTTTGAGATTATTATATGATACCTAAGTTAGCAACTAAGTGCTTAAAATGAGCACCGATGTGTGAAAAATAAAAATTATGTTAAAAATAATAAATGGAGGTAATGAACCTTCAAATAATGATTTAATGAATGATTATTATATTTATGTAATATTACCCTACATAAGGGTATTAAAATGAATGAATGGATGATTGATATGTATAGGCTATGTACTAAGAATGAATACCCGACTTGAAGGACAAGTGGGTCAAGCTAAGTCCAAATGAATTTATGTAGATTGAAAAACCTAAGGAATTTATGTATTTGAAGTTGATGTGAATAAATGAAATATTATTTTCATTTATCTAGGCAAAGACAAGGAAAAGAATGAAAGAAAAAGATTATGGATCTCAAGTAAGCAAGCGAACTTTTCAAATTATTGATTTTTCTTTATGTGATGAAATGATGATATGACAATGCTTTTATGACTGTTTTACGAATGGGCAAGCACAAGTTTTGGAAAATGATAACTTTAATGAAAAACCTTACCGTTTGCTTCATGGGAAGCAAGCGACACTATTAAGATAAATAATTTATCACAAGTGTTGCCAAGGATGGGAACGCTTATGTAATGGAATTGATAATTTTGCTTATGAATAAACAAGTTCTCCATGAATATAATTTTAAAGGATTTTATGTTTTATGTCGATGTTTTTAAGGAATTTGCTTTTAAGTAAGCAAGTTCTTTATGATGTTGTTTCAAAAGTATTTTATAAGAAAAAAGGAATTTTACCCTTTTTCATAAAGCAACAAATGTAAATAAGTTTTAAATTTTTCTTATAATATTTTATGATAAATAATCATGTTATAAAAGAAAAAGAAAAAGGAGATTTGATTTATGAACAAGATTGGTTTTTTTATGTTATGATAATCAAATATCAACAATGATTTAGACATAATCCATATATTTTGAAATAATATTCGAAAAGTTTTGATTTCCTTTAGATAAAGAAATCTTTGTTGAAAATGTCTTGAAAAATGTTTATACGGATGTGTAGAAGGGGATTTAAGGATGACCAACCCCATATGATGATTTCATAAAATGGTTTGATTTCGGGTTGCTAAATGATAAGTCTAAAATTTTTCCTTTAATTTCATATTAAATTTACGCTGTTAAATATTAAAATGTTAATTAAATGCATGTTTTAAGTGGAATTTTATGAAAATCATATTTTTAATAGGATCTTTAATTTTGTTATAAAATGGGTCATTTTGCAACATTCTTGAAAATATAAAATTATGAATAAATCCTTAGAAAATTTTAACGTCGAAATATGTATTAGCGTATTAATATAATTTAAAAAAAAGAAAATTATAAAACATCTAATTGGGAAAATCATACATACAATTATAAATATAATCTAAAATATAGTTATAAAGCAAATTGTTGTAACATTTTAAGATAAAATAATAAATTCAAAGGGGGCTAAAAAGTAAATTAAAAATCTTTGAGAGCTTATTAAAAATTATTGTAATAGAAATTATGCATTAAATCCATGTTTTCGTTTGTTGCATGAGTATAGGTTACCATGCACCATCCGAGCACCGAGATTACTGCTCCATCATCCCCCCAACAGTCAAGCACGGTCACCCCTCTTGTTCTCCTCGCCAGCAGTAGAACCGGTAGCCATGGATTTCGATGAATGGCGGCAATTGCTTACCTCCATCGACACCAATTTAGGAAAGAAGGGCATCCCAATCGATATCCAACGACAGAATCTTCTACAACAGGAAGTTCTCAGTCTCATCCCATTGCTGCATCTCGTTGAAATCTGGAAACTTGATATTGGAAGCTGGCGACGAACTTGCGGACTCATCACTCTCTGACAGGAATTAGGGCGAGCCGAAGGAACTCTCTACTTTGCACCACCCCTATTTCAAATCCTCTCTTCGGCACTGATCAAATCATCTTCCGGCGGCCATGGCAGCAACTACAACAGCCTTGCATCAAGAACAGCAGCCATGGCTCTCTGCCAAATCGCCCAATCTGAATCACGGCAGCAACGATTCGGTACCCGGCCAGGCTCATAATCACCCAACCTCTGATTGATCCGGCCACCCAGTCTCATGTGCTCCATCTCCGACGTCGATTGAGCGGCTACATCTCCAGCATCTCGACCCCTTCGTCTCTAGCAAGCATCCCATCTTCGCCAAGCTTTGGTCATGGTCGCACCCTCTCCGACTAGATGAGGCAACCCGTCCTCCATCTTCTCCAAATCCTTCCGCCCCTTTCTTATTTTCAAGCCAAGCTTCAATTGCATCAAACGGCAGCATCATCTCCAGCTAACTACTGACATAGACCAAATTGCAGCACTCAAAAGCAGCAGCCCCAATTCAGCGCCCGCACGATCCTCAACAGCACCAGCCTGCACCGCCAATGGTAGCAGCACGAAGTGAAATTGCTGCAAGCAAATCACGGCAATAAAAATCCGACCGCATCTTCACCCCATCAACCTGCAACCCAGAGAAATAAGCCCCAACCAGAAAATCGTCCAGCCATGACAATGGAGATCAAATATTTGGGCAAAGCAATTATCGCACCTTGCTTCTCCACCGAGCAGCAGCTATCTCCATTAAAAATTTGCGATTAAATTTGAAGCCCCAAAATCCAAATGACCGAACTCCATTAGAGCTCCAAACTAAGTAGTAGCAAAGTCGCTGCCGTGCACATCATCCGACTAGAAAGATTTCGGCAGCCACGATTCAGCCGTCTAATCCACTTGAAAACCCAGCCCCAATCAGCTGTCGCTCCACCGGCAATTACAGCAGCTCCTTTATTTCCGGCAATCCCGTCTCTCCCTAATTTTAAGTAACAGGACAGCCATAAAAATCTTCAGCCGTAAATCATCCAAGCAGCAAATCGGCAGCTTCATTTCCATTTTTACGCGCATTCAGCCCCGTCCACAAATCGGCGGTTAAACCCTCTCTTCTCCACCGAAAATCGACAGTAAACTGGCAGTTATTCCATTCATCACCGATTTGCAACCAAACATTGTGATTCCATCAGACAACGCAATTTTTCTAACACCTCCTCAGCCATCAACACACCGCTCCCAACTTGAATCAGCATAGCCTCCAACGCTCCTCAAACTACCAGAACGCAACCACGGCAGACACGATTAGCCGCACCAT
Organism: Annona cherimola; assembly: GCA_030490835.1. NCBI lineage: Eukaryota > Viridiplantae > Streptophyta > Magnoliopsida > Magnoliales > Annonaceae > Annona > Annona cherimola. The sequence continues at coordinate 86,433,025 of CM059972.1, forward strand.
GCTTCTAATCTTCTCTCCAATTGTAAAATGCACGCACCGGCCACATTTGCATTGCTCAAACTAAAAAGGCAGCGTTGAGAAAAGGAAGCTACGACAAAACGGCAAAGAGCAGCTACAGTAGCTACTAGAATGAGAATCCCACATCGATTCCTAGAACTTCCCAAGGGGGTGCTCCGCAACTATATAAGGGGGGTCCCTCTTGCCTTGAAGAAAAGACCCACACACACAACACACTCCTCTCTTTCCCCTGGGTGGGACCCATCTTGTGAGACCCCTAGCAAGGAGGTGGGGCCAAGCAATAAAATTTCTATTACGTGGAGATTTGCATTTGGGTGATGTAAATTTTATTTTATTATTTTATGCTTTGTAGTGTTTCGCAGTTATTACTTTTCAATTTGTAGTTTTAATTCTTAGATTAGATTTACTGCTTTATTTTCTGCTTTGTAATTTTTAGATTGAATTTAATATAATTTTCTTTCCTGTTTTAATAGTTAAATTTCATAGCTTTAATTGCTTTCTTAAAATAACTTTAATTCAGTTGTTAGTGAATTATAATTTCTTTTAGCTTCTTGTCTCCCTTTGATTTATCCCCAACTCTTCTAATCTTTTCTCTCTTCTTCCTCTCTCTTTCTAATTTCTTTCTTTTCTTTCTCTCTCTAATTTCTTCTATTTTCTCTTTTCTTTCTCTCTCTTCTCTCTTATCTCTCTAATTTCTTCTCCTTTCTCTCTAATTTCTTTTGCTCTAACTTCTTTCTCTCTCTTCTTTATACCCTCTCTTTCTCTCAAGAACAATTCAAAACTACATCGCCTCTCTTTGGATTCGACCCGACTCACCGTTATTCTACACTATCATCCGCATAGTGGTAGTTTTAATGTGTTTCGGTTAATTTTAATTAAACTGGTGATCACAATGCTCTTAACGACAAGCACTTAGTATGCATCACTAAAGTAGCATGCAAAAGACTATGCAAGCCCCTCTTTATGTAAAAATAACAAAATTGATATGTGGACAAGAAATTGATTTTAAAGTGGTTGAGAAAGGGTTAGCACAATTGCATAACTTTTGTGAGTAAAAAAGCTCCGAAATGGAAACCAAGAAAATGCTAGGAAAAATGTATGATTTATTCTTGAAAATCTAAAAATTTTGAAATTCTTTTATTATAAGGGTTTCTAAGATGTATTGTTTTTCAAACATTTCAAATATTTTACTCAAAATATTTCTAAAAGAATTTAAGAAAGGTCATCCTAAAAATTAGATTTCAAATAACAACTTGTTAAAGTGGGTGCGCTCGCTTACAAGTTGACACGAACTACGGTCTGTGATGTTATTTTTCAAAATGATTTGTTTTAAAAAGACACAGACTTCGGTCTATGATGTTTTTCAAGTTATGGATGCAGACCGAGGTCTATGATTCCAGTTTAAAAGGTCATGGGCTGTGGTCTATGATATTTTAAAACAAATGGACTGCGGTCTGTCCGAATAATGTATGGTGCACCAGTACACGGAATAGGCCAGTTGTAAAGCATGGTCGGGGCCCACTCTACATATGACTAAGTTGCTAAGGGATGACAGGTGGCCAGCGGCGCCCTCCCTGAAATGGGAGCAGGATAAAAGAACAGCCGCTTGGTTAGCGTGCTGTTAAGTATTGATTCTCTCCCAAAAGGTAGAGTGATCACTTGCTAAATGTCACTACTAGATGGAGAGAAATGCATTTGCTTATGTTTTGGTTTTAAAAAGCCCAAAGATTGGGACATGGAAGTATATTTTTATGAAAGTTATCCTAAAGAGATTTTTATGAAATGATTACCCTAAAATGGGATATTTTACACAAAGAGTGTAAATAATAAGGATGAAAGAAAAAGATTTATACAAATGCTTTTATGAAAACTGATTATGTATTTTATACCTTGTTTGCTATAAATAAGCCCCAAGATGGGAATTACGAAAATAATTTATGTCAAACTTGGTTTTGGACGTAAGAATGTCCATTTCCAAAAGGCTTAAATGGAAAAATATTTTAAGACATATAAATGTCCATTGCCAAAGAAAGATATGTCAAAAATATTTTGAGACATCAAATGTGTCTTGGCTAAAGGAATTTACGATGAAAAATATTTTTGGACATAGAAATGTCCTTTGCCAAGAAAGGCTTATGTGTATGATGTTTTTAAGACATGATAATGTCTTTCTCTAAAAGGAATTATGAGGAAAATGTTTTGGACGTAAAACGTCCACTAATGAAAGATAATTTTATGTAAATGTCTTTGAACATTAGAAATGTTCATATAAGACTAAAAGAAATTAATTAAAGAGGGTAAAACGTACATATTTTGCCTTAACAAGCCCACACATGGCTTGTAAATGATTTTAAGAATGACGTTTTATAAAAAATATTCAAGGACATGAAACTGTCCTTATAAACAAGGATTTTATGATAATGTTTTAGGACATATATATGTCCTCAAGTAAAAAGGTGTTCAAGATGTTTAAGAAAAAGGTTTTAAAGAAAGCCTTGCCCTTAAAACATAAAATGCTTGCTTACTAAGTTGTCACTCACGTTTTGTTTTTCCAAATCTTAGACAGGTGCCGGGAAACTCAAGAAGGTGCGAACCTAAACAGGTGAAAATAGGTACGTGATGGTAGCCATGTGAGCTATAAGAACTGGGATAACATGGTTTGAAGTGCTAAGGTATGTTGATGTATATGAACTTATTTAGAATTATAAGTTCCGTGTGATTCAATGATTGAATGTATATATGTGTGGAATGTAAATGTCATTATAAAAAAGTATGAAGATGCTATGAATGAAATTAAGAAATTTTATTACAAGTGTATTGGTGCTTGTATGATGAAAGATGTAGTGAGGAATGAAATGAATGATGATAGATAAAAGGAATGAATCGAAAAAGAAATTTGGACGAAATTCAATTAAGAACCCGCTGCGTGTTCTGGGCAACAATCCTGATTCACATTTACCAATCAACACGGTCTTGAGGTAAGGATATGACGTCTCGGTTTGGGCACCACAGATACAAATTAAAAATCTTGTCTAACTTAACTAATGCTATGTACACTATCATCCTTTTCTGCTTGAAAAATCAAATGTTAGGAGTTTAAAAAACTTGTAGCAAAAACTCATATCTTTCAAATAACTCTCCCCTCTTTATCTTTGTTGTCTCAATACATACATTCAGCAATTCAATCCTTTAACGATAGTAACAAAGAAAAGTATAAGTTTGATTATGTCACATATATCTTATTAAATCCTAACATCAAAATTTCCTCCATTGACTCACTTGACTAGTACGTAAGAACATAAAGACTTAATGGGACTATAGTTAGGTTTAAATCAGACATTAAAATTCAGAATTAAACCATCTCTTCATTGATTTGAGCCTTTTATGCAGCAAGAAACAAAATAACCTCCGCACTTAGTGCTTTTATTATTTTGAGAGCATGTTATTACTCTTGGTTCAATTTTTTAATGCAGGTTCGACATTGATTTCTCTTACCATATATCAGAATATCCAGGAAATTATTTTTAAATTTTACACAAGACATAAGTTAACTTAATTCCCATTATACTTTTTGACTTAAAATTCAAATTCAAACATCAGTTCAACTTAAATAGTAAGGATTAAAAGATTAGGAAAAATCAATTTTAAGCTCAACGTTGGGTAAACAATGATAATTCATTTAAAACTAGGCTACATTATTAGAGGTGCAGCTCAGGTACGGTTATACCCGGTTTAAGTGAATATAAACCTTAACCCTAATATTAGAATTCGAGTTTATGATAGGCTCGGACCGGGTTGACATTTGTTTCGGTTTCCGTTTCAAGTTGAAATTCGGGTTACTTTCAAACTAATAGAACTATAAATTAATGATAGAGATGATGAATTTTTTGAATATTATTACATTCTTATATGAATAATTTACGTGTGAATATATTTATGTGACTTATGATATCTTTAGTTTTAATTAAATTTGGTCTAATTAAAAAAATTATAAGTACAATGAATATAATGAATTTACTCATTAACAATCAAGGTAAGAAAAATAAATGAGATTATATGAAATCACCATCTAAAGTTTAATAAAATTGAGACTTACATATCTCATATTTAATTGGTATTATGCAAGAATTTTTAAAGAGTTGGTATATTTGTAATTATTTGCAAATACAATTAATGTAGATGCAATATATTCAATTTTTATGGACAAATGTAGATGACATTTAGGTTTTAGAATAAATATTTTATAGTTTAATTAGGTTATTATTACATAGATAATCTTTTATTATAATTATAGTTAAAACGCTTAATGTATAAATAAATATAATTATTTAATAAATTAGGAAGAATATTGGGTTTGGACTGAGTCAGGTTTTGGTACTGTAGAATTGGTTTTAGGTTCTCCCTAGTCGGGTTAAAACCTGGCCTAATTTAAAAAATATCAAAAATAAAATTCAAAGTTGGTTTTGAAACCGAGTCAAGATGGGCGTTTGGACCGACCCGGAAATAAGTTGCATCCCTGTTCATTTTAGATAAAAGAACGACTTAATCATGTTGAGTATTAATTTTGAAAATCTTTTTACTAGAATGAGCTTTTCCTGCATATGGAAAAAACTACTTTAATTTTCTAATTATGTGTATTAGAAATAATTTTTGAAAAATTGGTTAAAATTACTCTAAGATTGAAATGAAAATAGAATTAATGTCTTGGTATATTAGTTTTATTATGTGATTTAGGACAAAAATATGGGTATTTCCAACAAGTATATGCTCAAAATAAATTTAACATCTCATCAAAGTCCAGTCGTTCACCTAACTCATAATTTTTGATGTCCCAAGTGTGGTCTACTTAAAGGACTTACAAGAGTTCAAAGTGAAGTTTAAATCAATTTAGTGTCAATACTCATGTATGATTTACACGAATTTAGCAAAAATTCCACAAACTATGAAAAAAATTCAGCACAATGATCATTCAAAGGAATTAAAGTATTTAATATGGTTTGAATCATATTTTGATTGATTAAGCTTAGTTTTATAAATACTCACCAACTGATGTAATTTTGCAAAGTAAGAGAAGTATGTGAAATTTTAGTGTAAACAAGTGATGAAGGTACGTGGGCCCCACTTTAATTACATAGAAATTAACTTTGAGACACAAAATTATATGAATTTCATCAAAATCGTGTAATTCCATCAAAGGCCAAGATCGCAGAAGAATATATACATATATATACATGTATATACATGTATATATACCTATATATATGTATATATAGGGAGAATCATGGGTAAGTGGTGCCTTCGCCTAGCATCGGCAATGGTACACACCTCTTGGCCATAACATCCCTAGTGCCCCAAAACGACAAAATGTGAAGGGAAGGTGCATCCATGAAGGAAAAGACATTGTAACAAAAAAAGAAGAAGAAGAAAAGAGAGACGAAGAAGAGCCAACTAATGAAATTTGGTCATTATAGAGATAAAAATGCTGAAACGGCAGAAGCATAGCTTCACGGAGGGATTTTCTCACATATCCTTTGACAGTGGAAGCGGTCAATTAAATAGATATAGGAATGTTAAGAAAGGATGTGATGAAGAAAAGGAACCGACAAGTGCCAATGAGCACGAATCCTCAAGCTACAATAGCAGCCATTGCTGCTGAAATAAGATGGGAACGCACGACAGGTGATGGCTGGCCAACAGCGGGAATGTCAACGCCACTGTATAAAAAAAAGGACAAGGTGAAGCTATTGCCCATTTGGCCATGGTGTGCAGAATGAAACCGCTAAACCAAGAGTGGTCGTTGAAAGGGCCACATGTGACGTCCATCAAGTGTAGATAGATGTAAAACTTGAAGCAAAACAGGAGCTTTAAAAAAAGCCAGATGCCCAAAACTCTTCCTAAGGCAAATTCAAATATATGGCCATTGCATGAAACTAACCAAAGCCTACAAGGGCCCATAGCAGACAGCTAGAGACGCCATCAAAGCCTGAAATCCGATGAAAAGATCCCCAAAGCACCACCAAATGGCAAGCAGGAAAAATAAAAAACGACAAAGGAGGAGTCATGTGGGGCATCCAGGTTGGGCAAAACACATAACAAATTCTAAAGTTTGAAATGAAACATAATAGCTAAAGAGTGAAAATGAAGAAGACATAGCACGAGAACGAAAGAATGAAAACCTGGATAGAAAAATCCAGACGTCCCGGTTACTGCCTAAGGCAAGATGGGACTGAAGCACCGGCGTTGGAGGAACGGACGGCTCATTCAACACAGTGAGATGGGAAGTAGGCTATGTAGTGCAAACTTAGAAGTGACAAGAGAAAGCAAGTGTCTACTGGGATTGATGGCTGTTGGAAATATGTGGAAAATAAGCTAAATCTATGTTTTGATGATTAACAAATCAATTTGAGTAAGTCTTGGCTACTAACATGTTTGTGGAAGTGTTTAAGGGATATACATTTGAAGAAAATAGAGCATGGAAGGCCAAGTCGACTCCAACATCGACTTCAATGCGCCAAATCCTTCCAGAGTTGAAAATGGGAAGCTGAACTGCCGAAGTCGCAAACGAGGTCGACTTCGCATGCGACTTGGGGCGAAGTCGCAGACCAAGTCGACTCCAGCATCGACTTCAACATGACAAAACCTTCCAGAGTTGAAGTCAAGACCCCGAAGTACCGAAGTCGCACCCCAAGTCGACTCCACTTGCGACTTGAGGTGAAGTCGCAAACGAAGTCGACTCCGGCATCGACTTCGATCGAGCAGAGGAGATATTTCAGAAGACAAGCTAGGATTAACTAATTTCAAGACAAGCTTGTATGAAGATGAAGATCAAGGCAACCTAGATACTCAAACTAAAACATATGAAGACAAATCCAAGTCCAAGCAAGATGCATAAACTCAACCAAGAAGTTGTACAAGATTATATGATTCAAGACTCATGGGTTCAAAGGCTTGCAAAACATGGAGCTAATGAAAGCAAGCTAAAATGAAGACAATGATTCAAAAGGAAGTGAAAAATGCAAGAGAACAACAAAAGGCATGAAGGAATCCAAGCAAACTAAAGCATTCTAAGTTTTCAAGTTCATTAAGATAACTGACGAAGTGAAGTCGCACACCGAAGTCGACTCCACCTGCGACTTGGGTCAAGTCGATGCCCAAGTCGACCCAACCTGGAACTTGAAGACGCTACGGAAAGGCGAAGTCGCACCCGAAGTCGACTCCATCTGCGACTTGGGCGAAGTCGCACCCGAAGTCGACTCCGCCTGCGACTTGGGTCGCAACGGTCGGAAATTATTCGAACGTTGACGCATTTAATGCACGCCACCTACCTTCAAACGTTCGGATTCCCTCCAAAATTATAAAAGGCAGTCATTGTGGACGAGGGAAGTAGCTGAAATCACTAAGTGTGCTTAACTCCCATCTTCAAGAGCATCAAAGAGATCAAGCCAATCAAAAGAAGAAGAACTTTGCTTCAAACTGCAAGAGCTCAACTTCTGAATCTTCAAAGCCAATACTACGAGTTCTTCTCTACGCCAAATTGCTTCTACACAACTGTAACGTGTAGACTCTTTTGTTATTTTATTTGATTGTATTGAACTTGAGTTAGTTTGAGGAACTAAGATCAAGTGTAAGCAAAGTAGTGTGTGATTGGAGTGGAACTCATCACCTACTTGTGCTGAGATTTGTTGAAGCCCCCTAGAGCTGGAATCTATAAGAGAGCAGTGACTCTAATTGTATTTGAAGAATACAATAGTGGAACCCAAGTCACAAGGAGTGTGAGCTTGGAAGAGTGGAGTAGGGAGGTTGCCCGAACCACTATAAAAACCTTGTGTGCTTGATTTATATTTCTGCTCTCTACATTATATTGCTTTCCATTTCATTTCTTCAATCAAGGGGATTAAACTTTCAAGGGGTTAAGTTTTTAATTTATCAAAGAATTTTATAAGAACCCAATTCACCCCTCCCCTCTTGGGTTTTTCCATTAACTCGGGACCAACAATGGCAACTGTTGATGCAATCAAAACGTAGCACGTGTCTTTCCCGCTTAAGATGGCTCACAATACAGAAGGAAGTAAGCTCAAGCAATATTTGAACCTCTGTTTCACGGGAATAGTTCCTTAGAAAAAGTAACATTTTTGTGCGGAACGAAGTGTTCACTTCCAAACAGCCTTGGAACCACACCCAAACCCGCGGAACTGAGTACTCTAGACCATTCGTGACCTATAAATAGGACCCTTGGACTTCTCATTCAGACACAGATCTCAAGGCAAGCTCTCCTAACAATTTACAACCGAGCTTTTGAAGGTCCATTCCTTTGGGTCTCCTCTTCTGAAAATTTCTTTTTTGAGTTTTTCATTTCAGAAAAAATCACTCCAAAATTACTTTTCCCCACGTAGATACTCCCGGTTTGCGGGTTGAATAGATATACGGGGTTAAGCATTTTCCTTCTATTTAAAAAAAATATTTTCTAAAAGAAAATTATTTTTCCATATGTAGATATTCCTCGGTTGGCAGGTAGAATGGATACACGAGGTTAAGTAGTTTTCTTCTATTTAAAAAAATCATTTTTGTTTTTACTTAACCCGAACCGTGGTGTCTAAATAAAGCCACTGTGCCAACTTGTGTTGTTGGAACGGAATCGTCAAACTCTACCTAGTTTTCATGGTTTGAGCAATCAGATCGTAATGGATCTACATAGATCTCATTATTGCTATAGCAGGAGGTTTTTTTTTGTAGCGTACTTATTGCTAGCACTTTGCCTTTACTTAGGGAATGCGCATAATCTGCAGGACCGCTAATTGGTAGCGACCTATGAATATGCGAATTCAAAAAGAGGGGGAAGTTGCTTTGCATTAAGAAGGTATGAAACTCTCTTGTTTACCCGGGATTGGAAATTTATAGATCCATTGTGATTTGTGCATGTGTAAATTCTACACAGCTCACATATGAAAGCCAAGGTAGGTAATTTTTATCTACACCTCTCCATTGAGCTTCATACCCCACATTTGGGCCTATAACCTCGCTTGGGCCCAGTTTTGTTCCTCATAAACTCATTCGGGCTTATAACTTTCAAAATAGGCCTAGGTAAGCCCCAAAACCCCTCAACCAGCCCATTTGAGCCCAAAATCTTTCAATAAACCCACATGGGCCCAAACCTTTCAGCAAACCCACTTGGCCCCGAAACCATTCAACAGACCCAAGTGAGGCCCAAAAATCACTTAACCAGCCCACTAGGGCCCGAAAACCTTTCAACAAGTCCACTTGGGCCCAAACGTTTCATCAAGCTCACTTGGCCCCAATCCCTTCAACAGACCCAAGTCGGGCCCAAAACCCTCAACCAGCCCATTTGAGCCTAAAACCTTTCAATAAACCCACATGGGCTTGAAAACCTTCCAATTGGTCCATTTAGACCCAGAACACTTCACTTAGGCCCAGTCTAGCTTGCCTAAACCCATTTCAACCAAAACCCTCTAATCAGCCCATTGGGCCTAAATTCATCGAGTCAAACCCATTCAGGCCCAAACTCTTTTCAGCAAGCCCAGTTGGGTCCAAACCTCTTTAGTTGGTTCAAGTTGACCCAAACATATTTTCAAAATTCAGTTAAATTCAATTCTTGGTAAAACCACCCAATTTTTAATCCAGAGGCTATATGTGGAATACGCTGGCCCACTGTGTAAATCCGGAGACTAAATACGGGATACGCTGGCTTGTTAAGTTGAATGCGGGAGACGCTGGTATATTGTGTGAATCTAGAAGCTGAGAGCATACTTAGCTTGTTGTGCAGGGTCGCTAGTATAGTCAAGGGGCTCCTCACTAGTCCCAAACCGAGTCATCGCTGGTTGACGGGCTAAGTGTAAACTCATATTTAAGTCATAGCGAGTGACATCATGCACTCCCTCCTTTTTCGAGTCGCTGCAAGTGGCGTAGTGTACTCACCCTTTTAGGTCACGACGCATGGCGAAGTGATCTACATTTATTTTTGTCATCCATGATGCGTGGTAGATACGCAACCCGCTTTAAGTCATGACGCATGGCGTCATGTGCTTATCATTTTTGAGTCATGGCGCGGAGCGAAGTGTACTCGCTTATCTTTGTATTTTTGTTAGACACGACTTTTCGTGTATTTGTAAAGTCGAAAAAAGATCTTTCATATATTTCATCATCATTTCAATGAAATAATCATTTGTTTGGACTATTGTATTAATCTCTCTTAATCAAGGATTTTCTCATTAGAGATGTAAAATCAGAGTGTGGAACACAATGTAAAATATGTTGTGATATACTTTTCAGACTCGGCTAAAGAATTAAATGCTTTAAAATTTTACTGAGGGAATTAATTAGGCATTTATTTCCTAAAACCACCACACCAAAACGGTACCAAACCTGTTACCAGAAACTTGAGAAATTTTAAGTCCGAAAAAATGGTGAACCCGACGTGAAACATTCTCCCTTCATCTGTAAAAACTGAAAACCATAGTCTTTTATATGTTTATTTAATCATTTACTATTGACACTCTTAAGAGCTCTTTTGCAGTTCTCATGGCACGTTTGATGGCTTTTGGGTTCCTGCCAAATGGGGGATTTATTATTCTTGAACCGGAGAACATGGAGGCGGTCGTCTCATATTAATCCATCTACGTACTAAAGAAACCAAAGCATCTACCGGCAATTATGCGAAAGAAAGATCGATCTGCACCACCTAAGGAGCCTCGTGGTGTCTGAGACCCTCGTGTTGCTACTAATGCAGTCAAGTCTGTTGTCACCTCTTGGGCTACTGTGGCGCCCCGAACCGAGACGTCACTTCCTTACCTCAAAATCTATCGATTGGTAAATGTGAATCAGGATTGTTGCCCTGATCACACGGCGGGTTCTTAATTAGAATACGTCCAAAAAAAAATTTTCGATTATTCATGTGTCATCATTCATAATCTTGACATGACAATCATCATACATTGTGACATTTCACTTGTAATAAAATTCATCATTTCATTCATAGCATGTTTACATGCCTGTCATTCTACACTCAATCATTGTACATATCATATTTGCATACATTCTGTCATTAATTCCCATGGAACTTAGAACTGTAACTAAGTTCAAATATACATAAACACGTAGCATCTTTCCATGCCTTTCTACAGTGAAAGATTTCTTGACTTAAGCATCACATTTTCATTTCCATAATTCTTACATTCGATCTTTGAATCATATATAGAACTTAAAATTCTAATTAAGTTCACATACACATTAGCTTACCTTAGCATATTCATGCTTTTCCATTCCTCATAGCCTTCAAGGCTATTATCACGTACCTTTCTTCTCGTCTTAGGTTCGCAACCTTCTGAGTTTCCCTGGTACCCGTCTAAGGGTTGGGAAAACAAAACGTGAGTGACAACTCAGTAAGCAAGCATTTTATCTGTAGGGCAAGACTTCTTGAAAACCTTTTTCATAAACATCGGGAATACCTTGTTCCTGAGGACATTTATATATCCTAAAATGCCATCGTGAAATCCTTTGTTTATGAGGACAATTTCATGTCCTTGAATATTTTCATAAAACATTCATTCTTAAAATCATTTACAAGCCACACTTGGGCTTGTTTAGGCAAGACATACACATTTTACCTTTGATGATGAGTTCCCTTTAATCTTATATGAACATTTTTAATGTTCATAGCCATTACATGAAATCATCGGTTGCCAGTGGACATTTTACGTCCAAAACAACATAAATACTTAGGCAAAGGAAACATCTCAAGTCTCAAAATATCATTAACATAAACCATCATAAAATCCTTTAGCCAAGAGACATTTTATGTCTCAAAACATCATTAACATAAGCCATCATAAAATCCTTTAGCCAATAGACATTTTATGTCTCAAAACATTTTTCATATAGCTTCCTTTGGCAATGGACATTCATATGTCCTAAAACACTTTTTATTTAAACACATTAACATTGGACATTCTCATGTCCATAAACCCTTATCATTTAGGCTCTTTGGAAATGGACATTCTTATGTCCAATTCACATTTCACATAAATCTTTTTCATAATCCCCGTCTTGGGGCTTGTTTATAGCAAACAAGGCAAATAAAATACATAAATCATTTTCATAACTGCATTTGCATAAAAATATTTTCTTTTATCCCCGTTATTTACACTTTTGTGTAAAACACCCTGTCTTTTAGGGTAACTTATGCATATTAGCTCATTAAAATCCCTTTTAGGATAACTTTTTGTATAAATGCTTTTATATCCCAATCTTTGGGCTTTTGAAAAGCAAAACGTATGCAAATGCATTTCTCCCCATCCAGTAGTGATACTTATCAAGTGATCATGCTACCTTTTGGAAAAGAATCCTTAACAATACGCTAGCCCAGCGGCTGTTTATTTATCCTGCTCCCATCTCAGGGAGGGCGCCGCTGACACTCTTGCTATCCCTTAGCGACTTGGTCTTATGTAGAGTGAGCTCCGGTCATCCCAACCGTGCTCTACAACCAGCCTATTCCTTGTATCGGTGCACCGTACGTTATCCTGACGGACCGCAGTCCGTTTGGTTTAAAGAATCACAGACTGCAGCCCATGTCCTTTTAAACCGAGATCACAGACCGCAGCCTGCATCCATATGCACAAAAATCTTAGACCGAAGTCTATATTTAACAATTATTTTCAAAAACCCATCACAGACCGAAGTCCGTGTCAACTTGTAAGCGAGCGCACCCACTTTAACAAGTTGTTATTTGAAATCTAGTTTTAGGATGACCTTCCTTAAATTTCTTTAGAAATGTTTTTGAGTAAAATATTTTGATAAACATTTGAAATGTTTGAGAAACAATACATCTTAAGACTCTTTTAATAAAAGAATTTCAAAACTTGTAGATTTCCATAAATAAATCATATTTTTCTCTAATATTTGTTTGGTTTCCATTAAAGAATCTTTTGTTTACAAAAGTTATGCAATTATGCTATCCCCTTGTCCATAACTTAAAAATTTAATAATTGTCCACATATCTATTATTTTTACGTATAGGGAAATTGCACAGTTTTTGTATGCCATTAAGCAACCTGAAATCAAACCATTTTATGAAATCAATCATAGGAGATTGATCATCCATAAATCCCTTTTTAACGCATCCGTATAAAATATTTTTCCAACATTTTTAACATAGATTTCCTTATCTAAAGGAAATCAAAACTTTTCGAACATCATTTCAAAACATATGAACTATGTCCAAAACATCATTTACTATTTAATTATCTTGACCTAGCAAAATAAATCTTTTTCATCATTATTTATCACGAGTTATTGTAGAAATAACTCAAAACTCATTTACAAACAATATTTTGTGAAAAAGGGTAAAATTCCCTTTTTCTTATAAAATGCTGTTGAAACAATATCATATAGAACTTGCTTACTTAAAGAAAATTCTTAAAACCATTGGTATCAAACATGAAATTCTTAAAAAGCATTAGCATAGAGAACTTGCTTACTCATAAGCAAAATTTGTCAATTCCATTAACTTGAAGCATTCCCATCCTTGGCAACACTTAGGATAAATTATTTATATTAAGAAATATCGCTTGCTTCCCATGAAACAAACCTTAGGACTTTTTCTTAAAGTCATCATTTTTCAAAACTTATGGCTTTGCATTAAAGCCGTCATGTTCAAAACTTGTGCTTGCCCATTCGTTAAAACATAAACATAGACAATTCAATCATATCAATCATATAGAAAGAAAATGACATTTTAGAAAGTTTGCTTGCTTACTTGAGATCGCCATAATCCCTATTCCTTCCATTCTTTTCTTTGCCTACATGAAAATAATATGATTTTTCATATATTTCTTTTCCTTGCATTCTATTTAGTTTTCCAACCCATTTTATTCACATATATCATTTATTCGACTTATCAAGTCACTATGCATACATTTAACATATACATGCACATTTTTACACATTCCATCGGCTAATCACATAACATATTTAACCCTATAATTAGGGTATCCATTCAACCATACAAAATTCATCCATTAATAATCATATATAGGTTCATTAATCTTCATTTACCATTTTCACATTTTTTCCAAAATTCATACATCGGTGCCCGTTCCGAGCGCCCGTTATGACCTTAGGCTTCATTACATAATTCCTTAATTCATATATTAATTTGGCATTAATAATTTTAGCAAAATGGCAGCAATCAGCCCATCATTTGGACGTCATTTGCAAGAGACAAAGCTGTCCACTTTTGCAATTTTCATGGCAGCTGCAATTCACGAATTTCCTTGAATTTTTTTCACATAATTAAATGCTCATTTATGTATCCCAACATTTCAGCTGCATATATACATATTTTATAAAATAAAAAATTCAAAAAATATGGAGCAACCAGCTCATAAACGTGCTTGCCTTGGACACCTCACCTATGCTCACTTGAGCACTCATAGCTTCATCAATTAGGGACATTCATTGCTGGGATTTGATTTGGATATTTGTATTTTATTTTAATACATAAATTACCTTAGAAATGTGCTGCATTTGACACCTCATCTCCCATTAAGTAATGCATTTAATCCATGTACTCTAGCCATTAATGGAAAGGTGTTTTTGAGGTGCATTAATCAACCATGCTCACCTTTTTCGTTGCAGGTATTTTCCCAACATTTCAAGTTTAATCCAAGTCATCCAAAATAAACATCTCATAATTTCATTCAACCGTTTCAAATTTTATCTCAATCCGATTTTCCTAGCTCCCGTTATAGCCGTTTAAAGTTAACGGTTGAAATTGAAATATGATCAATAAATCATTAATCTAATTTCATCAAGAATTTTCATAATCCAATAATCCCATAATATCAAGCCCAACATCATCAACTTTTATCTCAAATTTCACTTGAATCCGCCTTACAGGCGTTGAGTTATGAATTTTCTATGATTTTCCAACATAATTCCACAATTTCCATTTTAATCCCGATTAATTAAATCATGGAAATTAAGCTAAAAATTCATGCCACATTAGCATATTTTAATCCTCATTATGCTCATTTAGTTACCTTGACTTATAATGGGCTCCGACAATTAAATTTTTAATCACCATTCCTAGTGGAACCCCAATTGCAACATATCATAAAATCCTAAAATCATCCAAAAATTACATTTAATCATATATAAGTCACATGTACATGTTCAATGCATACATTGAATCTTACTTAGGTTGGAGTTTCACAGCTACTCCTGTCCGGCCAGCACAATCTTTACTTTTGCCAACCCAAATGGACCTACCTGCTCTACAATCAGATTGTGTCAAAAAGTCCGCTCATCGGTTTGCTGCACTAGCTCAACCAATAGCATGACAACCTATGAGACGACCTATTTTGCTGTCCAACTCACGGGAAGGTCTGCAAGATGATCTACTGCAACTCAGCTAGTACCAACTTGCCAACCAAAAGGTGCCTTACTGGTCAATGCTTGCCGAAATAAGGGCAAAGCCACATCAAATCTCATCAAGTGTACCGTTAGTCGCCAATTCAATCAGTCAACTTCAAGGGTTGTCAACATAGCTCCCCGACTTGATCGAGATGCAAACCAAAAGTGGGAAAATCTAAGGAGGCCTGCTAGGACACCTCGACCTATTGTTCAACCAGTTGATCAAAGAAACAGTAAACTCAGGCCACAAGGACCTATTGTTCTCTGATCTAATTTGGGCACTTTGCAATATGTCATCCCTAACCCTATGTATTCGTCTCATAATTCAACTGCTGCTCCTGTAAACAAACTCTCTATTTAAAAAGTTTTGTGTGTTACGAAACTCTAAATTGTTGTATATCTTTCAATTTTGGCAATGAATGGAAAGATATGCTAGTTTTACCATATGACTAATGTTTGTACTTCTAACCTGAGAAAAATGGGTTGAATGACAAAGCAACTTTAATTATGATGCTATAATACTATTGTTATGGATAGCTAATTATTAGAGACACTAGTTATCTATACCGTGTGCTTTGACTTAGGAACATTGGTGGGTCTGGGTCATCAGTTTATTAATGGTATTCGTAGGTATAACTCTCAAATTTAATTGGATTTTAAATGAAATGTTATATAAATAGCAGTTTCCTCCTATGCATTCATACTAAGGTTAACTTTTGTAAATTACAATTTTTTTTGTTTCAAGTTAGGCATAAAAGATGAACTATTATTTGTGGTTCTTTTTATCAAGAGAACATGAGAATCGATTTCTAAACCTGCACTTTTAGTAACAATTAAATATATGCAATAACTACCATAATTTCCACTTAATAGGAGAAATTACTTTTGTTAATTCAGTGGAATCTTTACTCTTGTCAAGTAGCTGCCTCTATTGTATTTTCTTCAGATCTTACAGTTAAAAAAAAATGAACTTTAGATATTGACTGGGGTCCTGCATGATGCTCATGCGCAATATATTTTTATCCAAAGTAACTTTCTTTCCATTTTTCTTACCCTCCATCTTCCTAAAGCCTTGTTTTTAGCTTTTCCCACTCTGTTTCAACTG
The DNA here is from genome assembly GCA_030490835.1 of Annona cherimola. Lineage (NCBI taxonomy): Eukaryota > Viridiplantae > Streptophyta > Magnoliopsida > Magnoliales > Annonaceae > Annona > Annona cherimola. The sequence continues at coordinate 86,449,574 of CM059972.1, forward strand.
CAATTGATTAATATGGCATATGACATAGAAAAATTAAAAGAAAATTTATCCTAAAATAGCATAAATAATTTTGAGAGTGTCTCAAAAGTACTCTCAATTTGCCATCTTCCCATATCTAGTTATTGTAAAGGAAATGTTTAATTTTCATATTACATATATATTATAGAGTTCTCATATTGCTGCAAATTTTACATGAAATCAAAAAAGACAATCTGGTTTTAGCTATTTAGTATCTTATAGGTAATGGATCTCATCGAACTAGTCTTGTCCACCACAGTTGGTGTGTCTAGTTTAGTGCAATCAACGTTTCTCATGAAGTTCTTGCCCATTCAAAGTTGGTTACAATGATAACTATAACAACCAATTCATTTGGATAAAAATACATATCCCCTCTAAACTAATTCATTTAAACAAGTACAAAACTCTAGCCAAATCATTCATGCATATAGTAGTGGTAGCTTTTAACTGAAGTCTCATTCATAGTAGTAGCTTTCAATCGAACCTTCAACCAAAGTCCCATTTGCAATAGTGGTAGCCTTAAACCGAAGTTCTATTTGTAGCAATCACAACAAATCTTACCAAAGTCACCATTACATCCAATAGCATACATGCTATCCTACTAGTAAAAATCAAATTTCCCCATCGATAAGAAAAAATAACCAAATCAAAACTCTTACAACATTAAAATCTTCATCAAGTAAATTCCTCCAACGCATGTGTGTCCATCATGAGCACTAGTAGGAACCGCTTATAGCTAATGGGATTAAGATTCTTAATATAGATATTGAGATGGACGGTCACATTGGTGTTGATACAGAGTCTGAGGAGGTCAAAGGCCACTCACGTGCCACTGCGACGTATTTGAATGAGGGAGGTAAGAGATGATTATATGAGAAAATGCGCTCCTTTTCTAAGGTTTTAAGAAGAAACGAGAAAAAGACAAACATGATTCTCATTCCTGAGAAGACGACCTTGTGAGAGTTCAAAATTTGATGGAAGGTAAGACACTGATGATTGAGGATGCTTCCATATTTGTCACGGAAGAAACATGAGGCAAAGGGTACGATGACTGAAGCTAGATGAGAGGGCAGGGTGTTGACAAGTACGACTTCTAACTTTTTTCAAAATTGCTTTTGTCATAAGGACACCTATGTACATTTTCCATTCAAATATCAATCAACACTCAAAATTTATTCCTCGTAATCCAACAGTTAAGGACATCGTGGGCTAAGTGGGAGGGACTTCGCCCAGGTGCACGAGATAGCCACTCATGTTTATATATATGTATGGTCGTTTCTGTGAAGCTCCTTTTGTATGCAATCCTTCCATTTTTAATTTCGTGATAGTTGATGAAAAGTTCACTTTATCTATTATATTTAACATCATTACTATTATTATGAAAATTCTTTTATTTATTTAGTATTAGTATACATGTGCCGCGTTTATAAATATGCAAATCAATGTAATAAAATGATTTAAAATAAAATATTAATTTTTAAATAGTATTTTCAATATTTAAACCATCTAAAATATCATTAGTAAGTGGATAAATGATCATATAAAATATTAGTACATTCCATTATATACAGAAATATATTTAAGCATTTTTCTTAATTTGTATATGAATGTACCTTTTTTGAGTAAATTTGACCTATACACATATTGGATTTAGATAAAATTTGATCTCCTAATTAAAAAATAATATTAAATATAATAAATAGATTGAATTTTATATCAATAATTAATATTTTAAAAATAGAGTAGGTAATGTCAATTCACTTCTGTGTAACCTGGTTACTAATAAGTGTGCCCTATAAATATAGAAAAACTTGTTCTGTGCATTTATATGTATCGTAAGTTATCATGTGTTTGGTTAAAAAAGGGTCACATATGATCATAAAATGTACTTCCACTCTATCAATTGTGTTTAACATTATTTCTTTTATTAGCATACCAATTTTTATCCAAATTGGATATATATATGCGCTCCATCTGAAAATGGTACAAAATCAATATAATAAAATTATTTGATATAAATACCAATTTTAACAATATGTAAACTCCTTAGAATATAATTTATATATAGATAAACAATTGTATAAATTATTAATATATTTAAATGCATGTAGTGCTATTTTGAGCCAAATGCACTGAATCATCTCTCTGTAAAAGGAATGCTTCTATGAAACTCATCTTCTATGTAACCCCTTCCATTTTAAATATTTTGATGGGTGGTAGAACATTATATTCATTTATTATATTTATCATCATTTATAACTCATTCACTTATCTACTATTACAGTATTACTATGCATGAGTTTTATCTACAAATATATAAAATCAATATCATATAGTAATTTAATATTAAATATTAATTTTAAAATTATATTTTCAACATTTAAACCATTTAAAATACCATTTCTACGAAGATCAACCATTCTATAAAGTATTAATATATTCTAATATATGTGTCAATATATATAAGCATTTTTCTCAATTTACACATGAATACACCTATTTTCGAGCAAATATGGTCTATGCACATATTTGATTTGGATGAAACATGATATTCTAGCTAAAAAAATTATGTTAAATGCAATAAATGACTTGAAATTTTTATCAAACATCAAAAACTTAAAATTTAAAAAGTTTACATGGAATCGCTTCAATGTATATATGCTCTATGAAACTTCTCTTTTATGTAACCCCTCTTGTTTTGAATATTTTAATGGTTGATGAAAATTTTATTCCATCTATTATATTTAGTATCATTTATAGTATCTTTAAACATTTTGCTTGTCTTGCTTGTCTAATATCATTGTGCAAGTCTCATCTACAAATTAATATAATAAAATAATTTAATGTTAAATATAATTTTTTAAGTTATATTTTCAATATTTAAACCATCTAAAGAATTATTTTTCTATACATAAATATTTTATACAATATTATTATATGCATTTTGCTTGTCTAATATCATTGTGCATGTCTCATCTACAAATGTACAAATTAATATAATAAAATAATTTAATGTTAAATATAATTTTTTAAGTTATATTTTCAATATTTAAACCATCTAAAGAATTATTTTTCTATATATAAATATTTTATACAATATTATTATATGCATTTTGCTTGTCTAATATCATTGTGCATGTCTCATCTACAAATGTACAAATTAATATAATAAAATAATTTAATGTTAAATATAATTTTTTAAGTTATATTTTCAATATTTAAACCATCTAAAGTATTATTTTTCTATACATAAATATTTTATACAATATTATTATATTTTAATATATATGTGAACAATCTAAATATTTTCCTCAATTTACACATAAATAAATATATTTTTTAGCAAATGTGACCCATGCAGATATTTGATTTGGATTAAATTAGTCTTCAAGCTAAATAAATAATGTTAAATATAATAAATAGATTGAATTATTCATCAAGTGTCAAAGCTTAAAATTTGAAGAGATTACTTGAAACCACATTTATATAACCTATTATATAGAAGCGGGTGTTGGTCTCAAATTTATGACAAAACCCAAGAGGGAAGGAGTGAAATTGGGTTATTGAAAATTTCTTTGGTAATTTAAAACTTAACCCCTTATGAGTTTAATCCTCTTGATGAAACATGCTAAGAGATAAAATGAGAGAGTGCAAATAGAATATAAAATGTAAGCAATCAAACCACACAAGAGACAAGAATATATAGTAGTTTGGGCAACCATATCTACTCCATTTTTCCAAGCACATGCCTCTTATGTGTTAGGTTCCACTATTGTATATCCAATACAATTTAGAGCACCCACTCTGTTCTAGATTCTAGTTCTGCGAGACATATACAATAATCACTTATTGGTGAGACCAATTCCAACCAACAAAGTCCAATCCATCGGTGAAAAAAACTCAAACCAATCAAGCAAAATCCATTAGTGAGACAAACTCAAATCAACTCTCTATTTTTTTTTTGAATTCGATCTCCAAAACCGATCTAAGGCAACATGTAATCAATTTGCTTCGGAATAAATAAAAGAAAATTTACATCTTACAACATGTAATCAATTTGCTTCGGAAGCTCCTTGTTATGTGAAGAAGATGATCTTATAAGCTCATTTGAAGTAGTAGCACTTGAAACTTCAATAGTTGTTTAAATGATTTTAATACTCTTAAATAATGAAAGGTGTAAGCTTATTTTGTGTTTTTTTTACTTCAAGTTCACATTGCAATGATAGTTATAGAGGAAAAGAAAATCCAGCCATTGGAGTGGAGGTTGGCGTGCATTTAATGCTCTAATGTTCAAATTTTCGACTATTATAGGATAAAGTCGCAAGTGGAGTCGACCTAGGATGAGTGAAGTCAACTTGGGGCAAGTAAAGTTGACTTGGGTTGCTACTTCGGTTTGGCTAGAACTTGTTGTCCACTTGCGATCCAAAATTTTGCCTTCGAAGTTGCATGCAAAGTCAACTTGGGTTGAAACTTTACTTTGCTGTCTGTCTGAAGTTGCAGATGAAGTCGACTTGACTATGAAAATTCACTGAAGTAGCAAGTAAATTTGACTTAGGCTGAGACTTTACTTTGATGAACTTGCTATGTATGGACTTGAGCTCTTGAAACTTAAATTATTTCATATTTTTATTTTCATACATATAATTAGTGACAAACTATTTAAGCACACTTACACAAATTAATTAGATCATTTTTAATGATATTTTAATTATTTTTTAATTATCAAAATTAAATTAATCTTTTTTAAAGAAAGCATATAATTAATAACGGACTTGTGTATGTATATATGTGTGTTGTATAGAGAAATATTCTAGTGCAGGCATTTGTACTGTAAGTTATAGGTCAGTTACCTCAAAATGGGTCCTACATGATCATAAAATTATAATCTACTTCAACCATTTTATTTAGAATGATGTATTATATTACCGTACTAATTTTTATCCAAATTAGATATGTGTATGAACCCATTTGAAAATGATAGAAATTTAATGTAAACAATAACTTTAAAGTTGTTTTTTTAACATTTTCATTATTTTTTACTGAATTTATGTATAGATAAATGATCATATAAAGTATTGATATATTTAAATATATGTGGGCCCATTTTGGGCAACTACACTACAAATTATGGTGCAGGCAACTATAACATATCTCGTGTGCATATGCAGGAGAAGTTATTCTGATCATTTGCATGCACCATATGTTATGGTGCATTTAACTTAAAATGACCTTACATGCATTTAAATGTATTAATATTTTATACAATCATTTATCCATGTATAAGTTATATTCTAGACGGTTTATATCAAACTATTTTATTATATTAAATTTATACTATTTTCATATGTGAGTCATACATATATTGAATTTAGATAGAAATTGGTATGCTAATAAAAGAAATAATTTTAAAACAATAAGTGAACTAGATGAACATTTTATGATCATGTGAGATCTATTTTGAATAAAATACATTGTAAGTTATGCATGTAAATGAACTGTATAAATTCTCTCTCTATATTATTTCTTTTATCAGCATACTAATTTTTGTCTAAATTAGATATATATGACCTCTACTTGAAAATGGTACAAAACCAATTTAGTAAAATAATTTAATGTAAATACCAAATTTAAAGTTATTTTTTCAATATGTAAACTATAGTATAATTTACACATGGATAAATAATTGTCTAAAGTATTAATATATTTAAATACATGAAGGCCCATTTTGAGCCAAATGTACCATGAGTTATGGTACATTTGGCTCAAAGTAGGCTTTACATGATTATAACATATACATCTACTCTATTTATTATATTTAGAATTATTTTTTATTAACATATTAATTTTTATCCAAATTGGATATGTATCTAAGCCCATATGAAAATTTTACAAATTCAATACAATGAAATAGTTTGATGTAAATACTAATTTTAAAGTTTTTTTTCAACATATAAACTATCTAAAATATAATTTATATATGAATAAATAATTGAGAAAAATATTAATACATTCAAACGCATATATGACTCATTTTGAGTCAAATGCACTATAACTTAGGGTGCACATAAATGCAATGGATCATATAACTTCTTCAAATTTTAATATTTTAATACTTGATGAAAAATCTAATTCATAGTTGTATTTATCATCATTTGTTTAATTAAGAAATCAAGTTTCATCTAAATCGAATATGTACAAAAGTCATATTTGCTGAAAAATATATATTCATATGTAAGGTATGAAAAATTCTTAAATCCATTTATATATATATGTATGTTACAATGTAATATTATCGGATAAAATATTTATCCAAAAAATGATATTTAATATTAAAATATTTTATTACGTTGATTTTACATATTTGTAGATTGTGCTCATGCATAGCGATACTAAACAAATAATAATTTTTTCAAAATATGATGCTAAATATAATAGATGGAGTGAATTTCTATTAATCATTAACATATTAAAAATTGAAGAGGTTACATACAATCATTTTCATTTGAAAGTTGTATCTTCAACATCTAAAAATCACCTAAAATATTAATTTTATATAAATAAATTATTTTCTAAAGTATTATCATATTCCAATACATACGTAAATAAATTTAAAGAAATTTTTTAAAATTTTTATAATTTACACATGGATATATATTTTAAAAATAAACCATATAACACCATCCATTATTATTTGATAAAATCTGTTCTACTCATAATATTTAATAAAAAAGTTTAATTAGTAATAGATAAATTACATTATAAAAGAATTAAATGGACTATTAAATTTTAATTGCCTTATAGCAGCTATAAAATAGTTAAAATTTTATTTTATATAAAAGGTATGTTTGGAAGTAATAAAACTTTTATATGAAAGCTTTTAATAATTTTATAATTTTTCTCATAATTATAGATCAGAATGAATTATCTGGCTAGTAATAGATAAATTACATCATAAAATAATTAAATGGACTATTAAATTTTAATTGCCTTATAGCAGATATAAAATAGTTTAAATTTTATTTTATATAAAAGGTATGTTTGGAAGTAATAAAACTTTTATATGAAAGCTTTTAATAATTTTATAATTCTTCTCATAATTATAGATCAGAATGAATTATCTGGCTATTGCTATTTCATATAAACATAAGGTGAAATCTAAATTTACGTAAATTTTGGGTATGTTAATTTTTAACAAAAACTTTTCAAACTAATTTTTTTTACTTTCCATAAGCTACTATATTTTAAAATTATTTATTCATATCTTCATATAAAATTACCTCTTTTAATCATTTCTACATAAGTATTTATGTAACCTACTTATCATATTTTAACTTTATTTTCTTTATATCTTATCATTACCCGTATTATATGAAAGTATTTTTTTTATTTTAGAAACTTTTACTTAAACAATTTTTTATCAAAATTTTTATTACTTCCCAAACACATTCTGAGGTATTTAAGAAGGCACAGAATTTTTTTAACTAAAACTTTTCACTTTTTGCAATTATTCTATTTTTAATCATTTTCATATTTTTCTATATAACTACCTCATTTTCAATTATTTTTACACAACTACTTATAAAATTAATCTTTTTATTTTAACTTTTTTCTCTTACTCCTAGTGATTATCTTCGTTTGCTTAATTCAAAAAATTTTATACTCATCAAAGTTTTATAATTTCCCAAATAAACTCTTAGAAACGACAAAGGAGCGATTGGCAAGTGCTCCGTAGATTCCTCCTGGCAACATGTGTTTGCAAATTCCAACTCTGGGATTTAGCTGGCTGCACAGGTTTTTCCGTTAATCGCAACGGAGGAAGTCGAACTCCAAAAATCTACAACCACGCCTCATCCTCAATTCTGCCTCCGCAGGCTAGGCCTCACTGACTGCTCTATACGTAAGGAATATGAAGTAGAAGCTCTCTCTCTCGCTCTCTAAGCCATAATGGAAGCTGGAAGAAGACTGATATCGCAGCCGCCGTCTATCCATCCTCCAAGAACCCACGCCACAATTTCTACCTCCTTTTCCGGTATACATCCAAAACGTGATCGAATTCGTGTAGTGATGCTTTCTAAGTTTGTAGCCTCATTGGGTGGAGTGGCTAGGGAAGGGTTCTTGGTTTTACTTTCTTCCCCGCTTTTTTGAAGATTTTCATTTAGTGTGGCCTTCCCCGTTCTCGGAAGTGACCAAGGTGTCGGTCCATTGAGCTCTTGTTGAGCTGCTTGGCAAGTTATTGAGATTCTGCTCGATGAAGAATCCAATAAGATGCATGGATTTTGGTGGTTTGGAGTTGACATCCGCCGGTTGTGACGTTTCATAGAGGAATGTGGTGGAGAAAGCAAGTGGATGGAGGTGGCTGTTAGAGCATCTTAAAGATTGCATTAGGACTTAGTAGCACATCCAAAGCCAATCAATGGGAAATTCCTACACGGAAGATGGTAAAAGATAAAAAGCAACTAATCCGGAGCTTCTTTGTTAGGAACAAGTTTAAACACTTAAACATGTGGATGCTCAACCACGTTACTTGTTCTTTTGGTACCTGCGGGAAATTGAAAAATGGCTAGTGATTTAGAACATGGACATGGTTATTCAGGGCGACTGATGGATAGCTTACACGTTGCATGTAAATCATGGTGTGTCTGTGAGATCTATCTCTCTCTCTATATATTCTCGTCGAATGGAATGTTTTTATGGCACTTGTATCATAAGCTTATTGGTATTTTTCATTTTTGAAATAATCAAGCAGATACAGTGATTAATGCATTTCATAGGATCTTCACTGTTTGTTGTTGACAGAGTTTTCAGGGTTTCTTCTATGTTATCTAACTAAAATTTGCTGCTGTAATTTGCAGATTTACACAACTGTGTAGTACTGCTCCACATAAATGTCTTTAGGGTTTGGGACTCAAATGTTGTTTAGAGATACGCTTCATTGTGGAAGGAACACAATAAATATTGAATTATAATATGGAGCATTAGATTGTAAATTTGGAGTAATAATAATGATTTAGCTTGTGGTTCTGGCATATTTCTGCTATCTCACTTAGAAGGTTAGAATGACACGCACACACAAAAAAGAAGAAGAATAAGAAGGGAAAAATGAAGAATTTGGATCAGGAGGTCATATTTTTATTTATTTATTTTTTATGTTGAGAATGCTGGTTAATGTTGGCTGTTATGCAGTTTCTATTTGTTATTTCTCATTTGAGGATAAAACATCTGAATCGCAAGCTAATCATGTTAGGCATAATCCTGTTGCGTTCACTTTCTATCTGCATTTGTGATTTGTGTTTTGGTCAGTCAGGTTCAAAATCACTATCTTCATTCCTAGGTCAAATAGTTATTTTGGCAATATCCTTGAATTGAATTTGTCAATTGGTATTTGAAATGATAAAACTTTGTTCTGTGTTTTCAGTTGTTTGCTTTCAATGGCTAAGTAATGGAGAAATCAAAAAAGAAAAGGGAAAAAAAATGAAGACGAAAAGAAAAAGTAATAAGAAAAGATACATTGCTGTCTACATGTTTAGAAATCTTCCGAGTCTGGGATATTGTGATTAAGTCTTTTGGGCTAAGCAATTCATTTTCTGTTTCTTGGTCACCACTTCCAGAGGAGCCTTAAGTCTCACATAGGTATGAGCATTCAGCCAAGAAGGTGTGCCAAGTTGGTGAAAGCAGACTGTCAACTTGCAAACTGAACAACAGAATCTGCCAGGGCAGCTGTTAGTTTTTAGTTTCAGACAACCTTCTTGTTCTCTAGTCTCATGTCATATGGAGTGTCCTTGTGGGATAACCTTTTCTCACATGAATCCCTGTGATTGGTAAACAAGATCTAAGTTGCTTGAGATCCTAGAATTGCTGCGTTCTGGCAATCTTCCCTTTTTAAGTAGGTTACTTAGCTAACCTGGATGTGAGAAGTTCAGAAACGAAAGTACTAAAATCCGTCAGAAATTCAAAATATCGGGTCATGATTTCACCAATCAGAACCATCCAATCTCCCAATCTGACAATGGGATTCCAATATCCAATCCACTAAGGTCCCTCTGTCAATCCCCATTGCTGGGTGGCCCAGGTATGTAGGTGTTGTGAGGAATTGCAGTGCCAATATGTGTTCAACTGCTGATAGAAGTACAGAAAAAGGTCCCATAAAATTTGGAAATAAGACATGCTTTTGGCCGTCACTTTTGACTGATCTTAACCGCCTACTTTCTCTTCAATCTACTTGGGATTTCCCTAGCCTGATTACTAGCAATCAACCAGCTGTTTATAGCTCATGGTGCCTGCTTATAGCTGATCAAAAGTGAGCCAAAATCTCTCAAAGCCACTGCCTGTACATGTGTAGAACTTCGAAGTTTGCTGGCTGTAAGGGCAACTTTAGCTGCCTGTTCTTTGTGTCTGACCATTGTTATCCACGCTAACCATCCTCTAGCAGTTTCGGATTCCCACTTCCAGATTTGGTTATTCTGGCAGGTTTCTGCCTCCATCTGATCATTCTCCAGTTGAAACGAATAGCTAAATTTGCCTCCAGGATCCATTGCTTCTGTCCCTGAAAACTTTCTGCATTGTCTTTCCACCTTCGATTTGGACAAGTGGCAAGTTTGTCTGTCCTGCCACCACCTGCTGCCAATTGCCTATGTCCCTGCCTTCAAAACCCAGCACCTGGGTTCTTCTATTTAGCACTGTATCATTGACAGTAAATGGCAAACTCCCAAGTCCTTGTTTCTGCACTGGTCACCTGACTCACCTTGCTGCCTGAACTTCCGTTGGGCTGGTCATCAAATCTCATCATTGGCCCCCTGGATTGTTGGGGTCAGTAGAGCACCTCCCCTTGTGCAGAACTTGTTGCTGGCTAGTCTTGAATTTCTGGACTGTTACAGTTCTTGGGTATTGAAGTTCCACTTGCTAGCCCTGCTTCTAGAGCGCAATTGATTTGGAGCTCTATTCAAGATCCTCTGGTCCATAGAACCCTGGCCATTCCAAACAAACAGTTACATGCATTGTTTAACGTACAAGGCTAACTAAGCACAAAGGGCTCCTGGAGTCTTCAGGCCTATGCACAAGGTGTGCATGCAAGGGATGCAGCTAGCTAAAGCAAGTAGCCATTATGTAAAGTTTTATTATTGTTGTTGTTGTTGTTGTTGTTGTTGTTGTTGTTGTTGTTGTTATTATTATTATTATTATTATTTTTGGGTTACATTGGGTTTGGAGGGGTGGAGGGTCGAACCTCCACCATGCGGCAACATGCCACTGTGTTACCATTGAGGCAGGCCCGTGGACACATAAAGTTAAATAAATTGAATAATATCTGTAATTAACAACACGGCAATTGTAATTAAGAAAATAGACATTGAAGACAATGAAGGGCATCAACTTTAATTAAATTGGGAAAGAAGGGTGAAATTGGTGACAAAAACTCTATTTGAATGTTAAGAATTTTTACATTTTTGCACATGATAATCAGGCGCAACAGGCAAATCTCAAGGTGCAAGAGGTGTGCCTAAGTGAGCCTTGTGCCTAATTGCAGGCCTAGGGGGGCCCTTTGACAACTATGATCACATAATTTCCAAATTGATGTACTTCAATTAAAATGCCATTCACAAACAAATAATTGAACCTCCTTACACAGCATTATGCTTTCCATGGTCAGGTTACTTGATCATGAGTTAGCTATAAGATTTCCAACTTCTGGACCTTGATCAAACTGACATTTCAGTTAAATACTTAACAAAATTAGCTCAGAATCAGATAAATGTTTATCTCTCAACATAAAACACTATGTCAATTCACCAATTTCACAATTTCCAGCATTTCATCAAACAAGCTAAGCCAATCTTTTTATCTAAAGCATTCTCAAAACTAATAGTTTCAGCTGAACTTGTAAGACTCTGACCACTTTCACAACAAGCAAAACACAGCATGAAATTGAATGAAACTACAAATAGTTGGAGAAAACTGAATTCTTGAATCCTAGTTTGACTACAGGGTGGAAGACATGGTTGTTTGATGCTACTTGTCACTTAAATGCATGGTTTTGAAAATTGGATATGAAACGGCTGATATGGCCGTGTTGTAACTGTATCGGCCGTTTCCTGTACGCAATGTGGGGCTGGGATGCTAAGGTTTAGAAATTTTGACTCTTATTGACCAGTAGGGGGTTGTATAGGCCATATTGGCCCAGTTTATCGTTTCTTATGATGAATAAGGGTGCTAAAATCACCTCCCATAAACGCACTGCCCTTTCGAAAAACAGGTCCTTTGCCTCCCAAAACCCATTTTGACAGTTGTAGAATGTGTTGGAGAGATCGAAACATTTATTATTATTATTATTATTAATTTTTTTTTCAAAGTTTTGGGCTTGATTATGGAGATTGGGCAGTTGGATATTTGGGGAAAGTCTGGGAAAATAAAAAATGGGTTAGTTTTCTTGCATTAGATGCTTTCATATCATCATGCACTGATTTCATGTGTGGTATCCAAATTGAACCAATTGCAGCGTTTTTTTTTTTCATTTTTTAATATTTTAAAAATTTTTTTGCAAATTTTTGGAAAATATTTTTTTCAATTTTTTATTTTGTTTAGATGCTTGATTTCGTATCGTTATGCACGGATTTTGTGGAAGGGACTTAAATTGAACCAGATCTATTGATTTTGTAGTTTTTTAGATTCTTAAATATTTTAAAAATTATTTTCCCGAATTTCTGGAAAAGTTCCAATTTTTTACACACGATAATTTGTGTTTTCTTTGTCTATTTATATTATCTTAATGTTTGTTCTTTCGTTTGAAATGATATTCCAATGTATAGTTTCAATATTGCATATAAGAACGAAATAGGCCTATATTATCTTAAATATGCCTATTTAGTTTTTTATATGCAATATTGCAGCTAGGCAAGTACTTATAGAAGTAAATGGACAGATACACCATCTATATAGGCAATAATGTAAAGTAACTCCATATTCTTGCATTCCCAATTTTCTAATTTTTTTAACATATTTTCCTAGTTTTCTATTTTTTAAAAAATTGCTGATATTCTGAAGCATGCTTAGAAGTTGCTCCAAAGTCAGAAAATTCCTGATTGGCTGATTAGAGATGTTGGAAGTTGTAGAGTGGAGGTAGAAGTTCCAAACTCAGAAATTGTTGATTGATTGAGAAATTGAGTGACGTAGGGAGGGAAATGTGAAACAAGGCTAGTACAAAGCTACACCTTGAAGTTGATAAACAAGTCTCCACATGGAAACTCAATCACAAGGAAAAGAGAAACTTAGAGCTTCTTATTCATCAAAAAACTACAAAATAAGAGAAACTACAAATTTATAAACAAACCCCAGCTACCACTACATGAACATATGCAAAACATACCCAAAATCCTAACCACCTATTTGCGCATGTTTTACTAAAAATTGTAAGACGTGCAATTTACTAAAAATAGTAAAAATGAAAATTAATAAAATAGAATCTATAAGAGTTGTCACAAAGCCGGCCTTGAAAATAGCTTTCCATTGATATATTATGGCTCTCATAATTCCACCTAGATCAAAAGTCATAATTACATGAATTTGTCTTGCTCTTTTATTGCGTAAAGACCTCTCCACTTTACATCCTGATAATCTTACCCACTCTAGGATTTCACCTGCTCGGCGTCCTACGTCATTGAGAGATTTTGGAAGTTGTAGAGTGGGGGAGATCATAGAGAAGGAATCAAGATGGGGGGACGAGAGAGGGGATTGGGTGTTGGGGTGAAATTACATATGCATTTAAAAGAGACATACATGCCTTTAGCATTTAAACCAAGTGACTTATGTATACCTTAATATGAATAAATCATGCCTTTTGCCTGCTAAACATGTAACATCCCTCGGATCTTGAGCACTTAAGATTTTCCAACTATCCTCACGGCCCCTTTGGGATTTTTTGAGGCAGTAGTTGAAACCATCAGCCTCATTTCTTTGAACAAAAATACCAGAGGCCGCCTTCATTTTAGTGTTGTCAGAACCACTGGCAAACAGTTCAACCAACTGGTCTGGTCCAAACCAGTTTGAACCATAACCTCAGTTAATATAGAACCTTCTAGATCTAATAAAATAAACTTTTAAAAAATTCATATTCAAACAGCAGTGATGTAGGACGGGTTGCCTTAATCAATAAAAGAGGAAGGCTTTGGAAGAAAGATGGAAGATCCTCTCAATAGAGAAAGGAGAGGCGAAAGGGGAGAAACCACAGATGAATCAAGATAAAGAAATAAAGATAGAGAAAAACTCAAAGTACTATCAGTCCATTAACTCATAAAAACTGTCTTTCAATTGAATAAAGCACCCTATTTACGAGAAAACACTGAACCTAAAACTTAAGCAGCAGAAAGATGTAATCTTGTGAAAGAAGGAAAACTTGCATGATTAGAAAAATAAAATTGGAAATAATTTAGAAAATTTAAAACATTATTTACACTAAAGATACTGAATTCCTGAAATAAAAAAACTTCCAAATAAAAACCCTTAAGCATAATAGCCCTAATTTATGAAAGCTGCTTCATGCCCTGGATCAATCAGTTTTAGTCTAATGAGTGCAGTATCGTTAACATGCTCCGAATTAACATACCGAATATCATGTGGTATCCAAGAAATTATTTCTGTTATTGTAAATATGCTAATCGTCAATTCTGTATTAATTATGCTTTTGCAGTTCCAGTGATTCATGATCAAGCAGCTCCTGCAGTTGCATCTATGCCAAATGTAGCAATAAGATGCAGTTTTCCTGCATCTGTTCTTATGCAGGAGCAGATTGGTGATTTTAGGTCCTCTCACATCATTAGGGATGGCAGGGCACAGGTATGGGCCAGAGATCCTTGCTTTCTCTTTATGCATGACCTTCACATGAACACAAATGCATGTTTTACCTTGTTTCCCCACTTTGTTGGTGTTATTGGCTAGTTAAGTCTGAAGTATTTCAATGCAATTCATCTGATCTCATAAACCCTTTCCTCTTTCCTCTTCATGTAGCTGGTTTTTGGTTTATGCATGATGAACTTTAGCCCAGGTTGTTAGCTTGTTGGTATCATCATGTCCATCAGGTAGTCTATTAGTTTTATTGGTAATTCTCTGTAAATTCCTTTTCCCTAAAATGTGGCTTCTCAAAGTCATTTGTTGGGTTTCCCTCGAAGCATAAGCAAAATTTCTTTTTTGAGAAGATGGCATTATATCATGAGCATATGCACACAATTGGACAAAAATAATGCATGCATACACATTCTAAGCAGTCTCAATCTCTTGCAATTTAAGGACTATTGTTTTGTATAATGATGTACTTGGATGTATTTCTTTGGTGGGTGGTGATGAAAATAGCAAGAAATTTTTCAAATCTGTCTATTCTAGGCGCAAGAATTTTGTAAAAGGGAAATAATCATAGGATATTTAGAAAGATTTTATTTTTGCTATTTTTGAAAGATATTAGAAGATTCCTAGGATATTTTAGGATCTGTTTAAAATAAGCATGTATCTATTTTAAGTTTACTTCCTTAAGAAGTTTACTTAAAATATACAACTTCCTTTTCTAGAAAGATTTTCCTAGGATATTTTAGGATCTGTTTAAAATAAGCATGTATCTATTTTAAGTTTACCTTTTTAAGAAGTTTACTTTCTTAAGAAGTTTACTTAAAATATATATTGCTTTTTCTAGAAGGATTTCATTTGCTAAGCTTGGGTGGTATGTTCACCTATAAATACAGTCATTGTAAGTTCTAAAGGGAGCAGTTTTGAGATTTATAAAAGTGTTCTCTACTTCTTCTTCTACTTGTTCTTGTTCTTCTCTCCTTATTCATCTATTCTTTCTACCTTCTTTCTTCACTTCTTATCTATAGAGGTTCCTTCCTCTTTCTTCTATTTTCTTCTCTACCTGTCCTACATCAATTGGTATCAGAGCCAAACCTGGTACTACTTTCACCCAATTTCTATTACTGTTTGCAATCCAAAAAAAACTGCTGCTGTCCACAAATCGTTGCTGTCCATTCTATTGTCATATTGCTGTCCACGAACTGCTGCCATCTACAAAACACTGCTGTCCATTTTATTGGAGTTTGCTGTCCACAAGCTGGTACTATCATTGCTGTCCATTCTATTGGAGATTGCTGTCCACAAGCTGGTGCTATCATTGCTGCTCATTCCGTCGCTGTTTTATGCTGTCTACTGCTGCCATCATAACAACCTACTGGTCATCGCGAAAATACTGCTAAGAAGTTGCTGAAATTACTTTCAAGCTGTCTCTCGCTAAACTTGGTAATATTGGACCTCAACAGGTACATTTTCTCTAGTTGAAAGTACTTAATTCATATCTGTTTCAATCAAGTTCTTTGCTTTTGAACCTTTTAAAAAAAAAAAGAGAAAAAAAAAAAAAATCATTCTTAGTAGTAAGTCTTTCCTATATCAGCATAAGTTGAATTTTGAGTCACCATGCCTACTAA
This sequence comes from Annona cherimola, assembly GCA_030490835.1. Taxonomy (NCBI): domain Eukaryota; kingdom Viridiplantae; phylum Streptophyta; class Magnoliopsida; order Magnoliales; family Annonaceae; genus Annona; species Annona cherimola. Next base: position 86,466,043 of record CM059972.1, read on the forward strand.
TGCCGAATTAAATGCTGAACTCGAAGCTTTATCCAATTCTATTGATAATCGATTTGAATCTTTAACAACCCTTTGTGATACCTTGGCCCAAAAGCAAGAAGATTTCCAAAAAGAAACCACCTCTTCCATTCAATCTCTCATTACCTCAGTAAATAGGTTGACTGAAATTGTTGGAAAACGTCCTATGATTGAGACTGAACAATCATTTCGAAATGGTCAATCACACAATACTCATGCTTCTAGTAGCTCTCCTATCATAACTGGCCTTCTCCAAAATCCAAACATACATGCTAAAGGTCATCATAACCCAGAGCATTCACATATTCCAGAAATGCATACAAATTTGGAAAATCATGAAAACGACAATAATTCTTATGAAATTGGTTTTGCAAACAATCTTAGACATGGGAACTATCAGAGAAATTATAATATACCTTTTCCACAACAACAACGGCGTGTAACTAATAATTCTTGGGTGGCAAAACAAGTCAAGGTAGATGCTCCTAGTTATGACGGTCGTCTAGACCCTAATGCTTTCTTAGATTGGTTGGCAGACATGGAAGATTTCTTTTGTTGGTATGATATGGATGATGCCCAACGATTGAGATTTACAAAAATGAAACTTGTTGGGTCTGCCAAACGCTATTGGCAAGGGGTTCTAGATGAAAGTCAACGCGTAGGAGTACCTATCACAACATGGGCTGAAATGAAAGCTAAATTGAAAGAGAAATATCTTCCTGAATATCATCAGACTCAACTATTGGAACAACTGGTTAACTTGAGACAAGGATCATTAAGTGTAATTGACTATCTTAATAAGTTTGAAGATTTAAAAATGAAATGTGGAATACAGGAAGATCCTTGGGTTACACGAACAAAGTTTATCAATGGCCTGAAATCAGAAATCAAAACTTTGTTGAAATTGCATTCAGTTGTTTCTGTGGAAGACGCATATTATAAAGCTCTAGAATTGGAAAATTTTCAAAAATCTTTCACTAACAAACGTTTGATTCCACAAATTGGAGAGACAAGGGTATCCAAATTAAATTCTAATCTAACGTCTTTTCAAGGAACAACTAAACCATTGCCTGAACAATACACAAGTAGGGAAAAGAGTAATCCAGTTTCTCGATTTGATGCCACTAGTAAGCGGGTTAATGGTCCATGTTTTCGTTGTGGGGGTAAAGGTCATATTGCATCACAATGTCCTCAGCACACACTCACAATTAATCATGTAGATGATCATGAAGATGTGACCATTGATCAAGTTGCTGAAACTTTTGAGGAACCATCGGATTGTGAACTTGATGGAGACTATAGCTACAATGAGGACTTACAATTAAATGTTGTGCGTTGCATTTTAACTACTTCTTTTTCAAATAGTGATTGGAGACGTACAAATATATTTCATCAATTTTTTAAATGTGGGAATACAGTATGCAAGATTGTTATAGATGGAGGTAGTTCCATGAATGTGATTGCCAAATCAGCTATAGCCAGATTGAATTTGAAAACTGAACTACATCCTCATCCATATCGTGTAGCATGGGTAGACAAAACTACACTTCCTGTTAATGAAAGATGCTTGGTTCCTATATCAATGGGTGATTATTCTGATCATATTTGGTGTGATGTGCTACCCATGGATGTGGCTCATATTCTTCTTGGTCGACCATGGCTATATGACTTAAAAGTAATCCATTATGGGCAACCCAACACCTATATTATTAAGCATAATGGAAAATCTATCCTTTTGAAGCCTGCTAAACCTAAAGAAAGTGATAGATCCCACAAAGAGTCTCCAGTTGATTCATCTGAAAAACGACCTTTGCATATTCTTACAAGAAAGCAATTTGAAAAAGAAGGACAAGATTCAGGACTCATTTTAGCTATAGTAACCAAAGATGAAACAAATACTGTTCTTCATGAAACTAATGTAGCATTACCTGAAATCCAAGCATTAATGAAAGAATACAAAGATGTGATTCCTGATGAATTACCAAATGAGCTTCCACCTATGAGGGATATTCAACACGCTATTGATCTTATACCAGGATCTCAATTACCAAATTTACCTCATTGTCGTATGAATCCTAATGAGCGTGCTGAATTAAAAAGGCAGGTAACTGAACTGCTTGATAAGGGGTTTATTCGTGAAAGTCTTAGCCCATGTGCTGTACCAGCTCTATTAACCCCTAAAAAAGATGGATCTTGGAGAATGTGTGTTGACAGTCGTGCGATCAACAAAATTACCATAAAGTATAGATTTCCTATACCAAGACTTGATGATATGTTAGATCTTTTGACTGGCGCACAATGGTTCTCTAAGATAGATCTTAGAAGCGGATACCATCAAATTCGAATTAGAACGGGGGATGAATGGAAAACTGCTTTTAAAACTCAAGATGGATTGTTTGAATGGTTGGTTATGCCTTTTGGACTATCAAATGCCCCAAGTACATTTATGAGAATTATGAACCAAGTATTTCAACCTTTCATTGGAAAGTTTGTGGTAGTTTATTTTGATGATATTCTCATTTATAGCCGTTCTAAGGAAGAACACTTGCAACATTTAAAATTTGTTCTTGAGACGCTTCGATCTGAAAAGTTCTTTGTAAACCTCAAGAAATGTTATTTTTTGACAAATCAAGTGATTTTCTTAGGATTTGTGGTATCAGCTAATGGAATTTCTATGGATCCCTCAAAGGTAAAAGCCATTAGGGAATGGCCAGAACCCACATCAATTTCTGAGGTGCGAAGTTTTCATGGTTTAGCTGCATTTTATAGGCGCTTCATTAAAGGGTTTAGCACAATCATGACTCCTATCACAGATTGCTTGAAAAAAAAAGAATTTCAATGGTCAACTTCTGCATCTAGAGCATTTAAGGAGATTAAAAAGAAAATGACTGAGTCACCTGTATTACGACTTCCTGATTTTACTAAAGTTTTTGAAATTGCTTGTGATGCATCAGGAGTTGGGATTGGGGGTGTTTTGAGCCAGGAAGGTCATCCAATTGCGTATTTTTCACAAAAACTCAATGAAGCTAAACAAAAATATTCAACATATGATCGAGAATTTTATGCTGTCGTGCAAGCACTTAAATTTTGGAGGCATTATTTGCTACCTCATGAATTTGTATTGTATTCAGATCATATGGCTTTGAGGTATTTGCAATCACAAAAACGATTAAGTGCTAGACATGCAAAGTGGATTGAGTTTTTGCAAGAGTACACATTTGTTCTCAAACATCAGGCAGGAATTGAAAACAAACCTGCAGATGCTCTCAGTCGTGTCTCACTCATTCTTCATAGTATGGATGTTAAAGTTGTCGGATTTGATAGGTTGAAAAGTGAATATCCATCATGCACTGATTTTGGAATTATTTTTCATGAAACACAAACTGGAAATCGTAATGATTATGTGATTCATGATGGATATTTATTTAAAGGAATAAAGCTATGTATTCCCAATACATCACTTCGAGATTTTTTAATTTGGGAATTACATGCTGGGGGTATTGCTGGTCATTTTGGTAGGGATAAAACCATTTCATTAGTTGAGGATAGATTTTATTGGCCTTCGTTGAAAAGAGACGTGTCAAGAATTGTTTCACAGTGTCGCACATGTCAACTTGCTAAAGCTCAAAAAAGAAACACTGGATTATACACTCCTCTGCCTGTACCACATATTCCTTGGCAAGACATAAGTATGGACTTTATTCTTGGATTGCCTAAAACCTCTCGAGGATTTGATTCAATTCTTGTGGTAGTAGATAGATTTTCGAAAATGGCTCATTTTATCCCATGTACTAAATCTGCTGATGCTTCATATATTGCAAAATTATTTTTCAGAGAAATTGTTAAGCTTCACGGTTTACCAACTTCCATCGTTTCTGATCGGGATGTTAAATTTGTAAGCTATTTTTGGAAGACATTGTGGAAACTCTCGGGTACCAAATTGAAATTTTCATCTGCTTTTCATCCACAAACTGATGGCCAAACTGAGGTAGTCAATCGGAGTTTGGGAAATCTGCTTAGGACTTTGGTGGGAGAACATATTGGAACTTGGGATTCTGTATTGGCTATTGCCGAATTTGCATACAACAATTCAGTCAATCGTTCTACTGGGAAATCTCCTTTTGAAATTGTCTATGGTTATATTCCTCGAGCTCCCATTGATTTAATTCCTTTACCTATTGATACCCGTTCATCTGCTACTGCTGAATCTTTTGCTCAACACATTCGAGATGTTCATGCTGATATTAGAAGAAAGATTACTCTAAGTAATGAAAATTATAAGCTTGCTGCAGATGTTCATAGAAGAAAACATGAATTTGATGTTGGGGATTATGTCATGGCTCGTGTACGTCCAGAAAGATATCCTAAAAACTCATTTAAGAAATTGCATGCACGAGCCAATGGCCCCTTTCGTGTTTTAAGAAAATTGGGATCTAATGCATATGAACTTGATTTGCCTTCAGATATAGGAATTAGTTCTACTTTCAATATAGAGGATTTGTTTCCTTACCGAGGTACTTTTGAGCCTCCAAGTTTGTCTGCAGGAATTTCAACAGACAACAGTTCAGCATTACCACATGTGCCTATACTTCCACGAGTATCGTCTACTTTTTCAGATCAGATAGAAGATATTCTACAAGATGAACTTGTCACTACTGGATCAGGCATTATGCAAAGATTTCTTGTCAAGTGGAAAAACAAGCTTGATTCTGATGCTACATGGGTTACTGAAGATGACTTACGCCACTTGGATCCAAATATTCTTGAGCAGTATCAAAGTCAGAACTCTCCAGTGGCGAGTTTTTCGAAGCCGGGGAGAATTGATGAAAATAGCAAGAAATTTTTCAAATCTGTCTATTCTAGGCGCAAGAATTTTGTAAAAGGGAAATAATCATAGGATATTTAGAAAGATTTTATTTTTGCTATTTTTGAAAGATATTAGAAGATTCCTAGGATATTTTAGGATCTGTTTAAAATAAGCATGTATCTATTTTAAGTTTACTTCCTTAAGAAGTTTACTTAAAATATACAACTTCCTTTTCTAGAAAGATTTTCCTAGGATATTTTAGGATCTGTTTAAAATAAGCATGTATCTATTTTAAGTTTACCTTTTTAAGAAGTTTACTTTCTTAAGAAGTTTACTTAAAATATATATTGCTTTTTCTAGAAGGATTTCATTTGCTAAGCTTGGGTGGTATGTTCACCTATAAATACAGCCATTGTAAGTTCTAAAGGGAGCAGTTTTGAGATTTATAAAAGTGTTCTCTACTTCTTCTTCTACTTGTTCTTGTTCTTCTCTCCTTATTCATCTATTCTTTCTACCTTCTTTCTTCACTTCTTATCTATAGAGGTTCCTTCCTCTTTCTTCTATTTTCTTCTCTACCTGTCCTACATCAGGTGGTGAATCAAATACTATGTTTTAGCAACAAACCATTCTAATTAGTTGAGTTGATAGTTTTGTGAAAGATTCTTTTGGAAGGGTTTATTCGCACCTAATCCATGTCGAGTAGATTTTTATCATTGTGAGAACTCCTATGGGATGTCTGTCTCTTACGACATGCATTTGGACCAAAACATTATTACAGAAGAAATCTGCTATTTCTTTCTCTCTTGAATTTTAAGTTTTGTATGAGAATAGAGATACTAAGACAGATCTCTGTCTCTTCAAATGTCACTTTTGTGCATTAAAAAAAAAAAACAATTAAAAGCACACTGAAGAGTCGTACTTCTGGCTCCATTCTGTCTCTGCTTTCTGATTTCATAATTCTTTGTTCAAATGAAATGACTTAAAGTTTATTAACATCGAGGAAGCTGCCGCTACCTCCGATCCTCATTTTAGCCTTATAGCTAATCATTGTGCTCAGTCGCATGAATCTTGTTTGTGCTGTTTTGTTCAGAAATGACAAAGATAACACAGCAGAGCTTTGAGTAATTTTTAGTACAGTTGTTTTTCTCAAATTCTGGAGGGGAAGAATTGTTAGTATCACATAATGTGTAATCTCAAGTACGTGAAAAAATGTCTTAAAAAGAAAGGTTATTAATACATTGCAATATATTGATATGAAATACAATTGCTAGTACTGTGCCATATGGTACTCAAGACAGAAATCTTGCAACGTTTCCTCCTGATACTTGATTGGAGACCAATCAGCACATTGCTAGTGGATTTAGGGTATATATGCGAGCTGTTATCTGTTTTCGTATACTAATTTTCTTGGTACCTTATTGACTTATCGTGCACTGATGGTCTTCTTGGTAGTCTTGGAACTTTGCCTCAAAAAGGTTTTTTATTTTTTGCAAAACAGGCATGTGACTTAATTTCAAAATAAATCTTGTCATTTGGTTATTTACAAAATAGACCCTCTAAGTTTCAAAATGAACCCCAATATTGACATTTGTGGGACAGTTTAGAACTCTAGATGCTAAATGTGTTTACATAGATCTTTGATGTTGAATGCATTTTTTAGGTAAATTGAACTCATTTCATATCTAAAATTGCCACTCACTCGTCAGCGTCATGATTTATTTGGCAATATTTGGAAACTTAAAGGTTCTGTTCTGCATATGTCCCAACCACAGGCTCTAATTTGCAATTAGGCAATAGCAAATTGTATACTTTGCAAAAAGCCCAATGTGTTCTTGTGGTTGCTTTGCATCCTTAGTGGTCTTTGGCCTTGGAAATACTATTCTTACACTTTATTTCCTGTCTTTTCGGATCTCTATTTGGTTACTTTGCTGCCTGGTTGGATCTCTATTTTATTGCTTTGCAATGCTTGAATCCCGTTTGTGCTTTACATGAGGCATATATTGATGCATCATTATCACATTTGTTTATGATGTATTGGAGACTTTGAAATTTCAGTCTGTTTATGTGAATTTTGTAAAGCTTCTTTCTTCAATTTTGAATAATCATAAGAATTGTTAACTGAGTTGGTCTGTTTATTTAATGTTTTTTTTTTTGAAGACACCCATTTGTCTTCTTGGGATTTTAATGATTATAACTGCAATTATTGGTACAAGATCTCCAAAAAAGCTCCTGCTTGTGATTCGTACAAGCACAGCTGTCGCACAAAAACACAAAAACTGCCTTTGGATACAGAATTTGTTGAGTACTATGGATCCCAAATGTATCATAAATTCTTATTTATCCTTTTACATCCTGCTAATCTTTAACTGCTAATATTGATCAGTTGGTTAATTCTGAGGCAACACTGGATGGGTGGATTGAGAGTGATGAAGTGTTTAATGGGGATGGTAGAAGCTCTCAATATGACCAATGCATTAAAGATTTTGAAAGTCAAGTGCTTTACCGGTCGGGTTTCTGGTATTTGTAAGAAACTGAGCATCCTTTCTTTATCATGCTTTATGGGTGCGTGTATGTTGGTTGTCAATTTCTGTCTGCATGTGTTCTTTTCTTTTCTTTTCTAGAAGACATTAGTCCACTTCATCCACAGAATGCATGTTATCCTTGGGCATTATTTGAAGTGTCTGTTTGTGATGGCCATTATAGCACATTAGAATGAATATCGTAGATGCTTTGTCATTTTCAGTTGAATTCTTTTGGTATTTTAACTGAAATGCTTAAACCCGTACCCTTTGAAAGAAATTAGCAAAATCCCTAACTTCTTTGAAAGAATTTAGTAAACTCGATCTATTCGAAGTGTGAGCCATTGAGTCAGTAGTAATATTGAATATTAATCGGACTACCATGTGGACATAGTTGGCAAAGGCTCAAAGGGTGCTAAGGCGCAAGCGGGTCCTAGGGTAGGCGTAAGGCGTTCTTTCAAGGTGCAGGCTTGATTAAAGCAATGCTGTTCTTATATAAAATTTATCAAAAAAAAAAATTGCTTAAAACTAGAGAATAAAAAATAGTATTAGCATTTTGTGGAAGATTCAGCAATTAATTACTGAATTATTAGCTATCTGATTCTTGTAGCTGTGTATCGACAGAATAGGCTGTATAGCTGTTATAGTCTTCTATCAATTTGTAGAACTTTTTATAAAACTGTAATCTAGGTGCATTTAACTTATGCATTAAGTTTTTAACATTTTTGGAGATGTGTATATATATATATTCTTGATTTTTTAAAAGAGGGGTTTTAGTTTTTTTTTATTTCATATATGACATCATCTCAACTTGGTATTACAAAACAAACATCTAACCAATAAGAAGGCTGAGAACTTGGATATTAAGACCTCAATACATGTTGTGGCTGATGCTAATGTGAGTAAAAGCAAGCAACCAGGAGAAGCCCAGAGGATGGTGTGACTATTGCAAAAAACCCGGTCATAAATGGGAGACTTATTGACATATCCATGGAAATCCAGCTAATTGGAAACCCAAGAACAAGTTTGATTGCACTTAACTTCCTGTTAATGAAGCCGAAACCAGTTCATTTACCAAGGAGCATATGGTTCATCTTCAAAGTTGATGAAATCCAATTCCTGTAATGGTAGTATTTTTACTGTGTCAACTGCCTACACGGGCAGTAATTGTATTGCCCTATCATGCATCTCAAATTCTATACCTTAGATCATAGGGTGCATTCGATCATATGACTAGTTTGTCCTATTTGTTTAATACTTGTTCTTTGTGCTTTGCTAATGAAAAATTCAAGAATTGCTGATAGAACTTTCTCACCAATTGCTGGAAAAGGCTCAATAAAAATTTCAGAAACCATTAACCTTAAACCCATTTTTCTTGTGCGTAAACTTGTCTGTAATTTCTTAGTGAGTAAACTACTGAAAAATTCTAATAGGTGTATTTTTTGTTTTTTCACAAATCTCATTGTGAATTCTCGGACTAGAGCTTGAGGAGGACAATTGGCTCTGCTAGGATGATAAACGGTTTCTGCTACTTAGTCACAGTGTCTTCAATAATAAAAAAAGCTTATGGTTTAAATGGTGTTAGTTCTGTTCCTGGTTATGATCAAATAATGCTTTGGCACTATAGACTAGGACATCCTAGTTTTCTAGAGGGCTTATTTTATGTGATATATTGTATTTTCCATAAGGTGCGATATTTCAATCCTCACCGTCGATTTTCCTTCGTTGAGCTGAGGCATTGGATGTTCATTCAATGTGCTCAAAAGACAGGCGGCAGGCGATCATAATGCCTGACAACATATTAAGGATGTGTTTGGATAAGTATAAAACTTTTCATTCTCCACAACTATCCTATTTTTTCATATCTTTCTATAAAACTACCTTATTTTTCAATTATTTCTACAAAATTACATATACCACTAATCTTTTTATTTTAAATTTATTTTCTTTACTCCTCATAAGAACTCCTATCATATTACATCATTTTCTCTTAATTCAAAAATTTTTATGCTAAAACTTTTCATCCGAAAGTTTTATCACTTCCCTAACACACCCTAATTATATACTTGAGAGGGATGAAAATCGTGTCGGAGACGCTCAGGAGAGAACCTAGAGGCAACGAAAATTGCCTCAGCAGATTCTCCTGGAACCCTACCCTCTTATTCTCTTCCTCTTGCAAAGTCTCATCTTTGGATTCTATGAGGTTCTCTGTTGCGATCCGAACTCGGATCCCCTGAATTTCATTGATGACGAACTGGAATTACAAGGAATTTAGGGAATCAGATTCTTCTTATAAGAGGATCTTGATGATATCTATCTAAACTACTGCCTGCAGGCTACTTGAGGACAATAACAGAGCCCTCGCCACCCCCCCCCCCCCCCCCTCCAAAACAAAACAAAACCCCCGCTTCTCTCTATATGTGTGTACAGGATGAGTAGCATAGGCCCAATAGCCCACGTAGCGTAGGCCTAATGACACTATCATTCTTCTGCTCCTCAACTCTTGCATTCAACTTGGATACAGTTTCTTCCCTCTTTTTCTCAAGAGCCCCAGAGTGGCATAATAGAGCTTGAATCTGCTAGTGAAGCTTCTTTCTTTATGCAATCCAGCTCTGTTCTTGAGCAGCAAACATTGGCCTCGGCATCCTCACTTCTCCGTTTCTTTAGCTTCGCAGCCACCAATTCAACTTTCTTCAGCTTCTTCAAAAGCTTAGACCTTCCACCCATTGATTCCCCTCCTTTGGCTTTCCTAATAATCATTCCTAGAAGCTGAGCACTGCCTTGAAGCATACGATTCCCGATAACCGGCCACAGGCCTCCTTGTCTATTCGCCCTTCAGCATTTGAAAGGAAATGAAGTGTCGCGAACGTGCATGAAACACTGAAATACATTGGATGAACACTTTCATCTCTCTTTGGAAGCATGCTTTGGCAAAACTAGGATAACCTTGTCAGCCATCATTAATCAAAATTCTTCTTCTTCCTCCTCATTAGACAATAATCAAGATGAAAACTCAAAAACTTAAGAGAAACTCCCAGGAAAGAAATTCGTCATGACCGACGTCAAATTACAAAAAAAATGAAATTCTCTCAAAACTGCAATCGTAAAAGGAATTCATTACACGGAACCAAGAACGGATCACTGACTAAGGAGAAAAATCGAATGTTTGTGGAATAAAGTGGGAAAACTTTCCTTGTCTTTTTGTCCTGGTGGGTACGTATGTTACCCCTCTTTCATGGCCATGGTAAACGAACAGAATGCAAGTCACACATGGGGTTGAGAGATGGAGAGAGAAGATGAAGATGACAAGGTGTTTGGAAAAAGTATAGAGAGATTTTGTGTAATGAGCTTCACCGCCATGCCTCCGAAAACCAGGAAAGCAATCCAATGTGTGCCTGGAGTGTGAGGTCGCGCGTTTGGAGAGCTTGAGTTACATGCTGTCATGTCAGTTGCCAGCAATGTCTAGTTATGGAGTTGCTGGCTTCTGCCTGGATTGGAGCTGCCAACAATGTCTAATCATGGAGTTGTTGGCTATGCATTAACTGCCTTGCAACATTCTCCAGCAATGCACCAAGTGGAGCTGCCATGTCTGCTGCCTATGGCTGTCCTTGCAGCATTCTCTCTCCTTGCATTAAATATGCCATCAAATGGCTCACAGCACCTCATTTAAATGGATGGGTAGGATACGAAAATCACAAGTTAGGCAAGTTATGATATATAGTTTATGATATCAGCCCAGTTTTCTATAACTTAAATACTTGTTTGTGAATTTGTTCAAGAATACAAATGTTTCATCATTCTGACATGAAAGTTTTTATTTGTCTAATAATAGTCATCATACTACTTATGTTGTAAAACCATATTCTATTCAAAACCATTTTACTTGGTTTATACTAATGTCTGTGGACCCTCTAAAGTCACCACTTCAATTGAAAAAAATGACTTGTTAACTTTTATTGATAACCACACATAATTATGCTGGATATACTTGATGAGCGAAAAATCTGAAGTAACAAGGTTATTTAAGGATTTTCTCAACATGATCGAAAACCAATTCAAAACAAAAATTGGAATACTTCGTTCCAATAATGGTATGAAACATTTCAATGAAAGTTTGGGAAATTTTTCAAAAGAAACTGTATCCAACATCAATCAACTTGCCGAGATTGGCCTGAACAAAATGGAATCGCTGAAAGAAATGCTATCATGTTTTCAACAAATGTTCCAAAATATCTATGTAGCAAGGCTATTTTAGTAGTATCTAACTTAATAGGATGTCCACTCGAATTTTAACATACATAACACCTTTGGAATGTCTAAAATTTCTCTCTTAAGTCTAGAATACAATTTGGTCTACCACTTGGGGTATTTAGTTGCACTATTTTTGCATACATACTTGGTAATTTCATACCCAAACTGGACCTTGAGTAGAAAATTGTGTTTTTGAAAGATATTCACTAAATAAAAAGGTACAAATGTTACAACCCTATAACAAAAAACGCATGTCAGCATGGATGCCATGTTTTTTGAAAATGAACCATGTTTCAAAAATTTTCTTCAGGTAGAGAGAAAAGAAGGAAGATAATTTTTGAAATGCAGTTTTTCTGCTTGGCATAATTCTTGAACAAACTTTAGCTAATACAATCAAGTCCAACTTAGCTAAACATAATTGATTCACAATTAGGGGGAGAGACTTAAAAAACATTAATCCTAAGGTTCAGATTTATACTAGGAGAAAAATCATACAAAGGAGAGGACCTACCGATCACACTAGCACAATGTCTATTTGAATCTCAGAGTGACGAGCTTGTGAATTCTCCAATTAACTCCTCCGTTCCTAATAAGCCTTTAGATTGTTAACTGGGGCATAGCCTGCTAGTGTCACATCTTGGTTTGCATGCTGGTGTTCAAATCCTCCTGGGAGTGTCGTCTCCTCTCCCCCTTGATGTAATAAAAAAAGTCTTTAGATATTGATGTGCCTATAGCTCTTAGGAATAGGTGTTTGTTCTTGTGCCAGTCATCTTTTTGCAAAATACTTGTCCTCCAAAATCTCTCAAATTAATCATAAAATCTTTACTTCTGGAATTTGTCACCTCTTTATTCCAAGCAACATACTGGAAACTTCAAATTGATCAGAATTGGAACCTCAGTACACCTTGTTTTACTTGGTGGGATGGATCTACTAAGTTGCAAAGTAGCCAAAACACCAATTGAAGCAAATCTCAATTTACAACCTGCTAAAGTTGAAGGAATTGTTGATAGGGAAAAATATTAGAATCTTATTGGTAGGCTGATTTACTTATCACATATGTGACCTACATTGCATGCTCTGTATGGTAAGCTAGTTTATACATTCGCAAGGTCCTAAGCATTTTGAAGCCATGTATAGGATCTTGAAGTATGTGAAAGTGACTCTTGGAAGAGGGCTATTGTTCAAAAAACGCAGACATCTGCAAATTGAAGTCTACACAGATGTTGATTAGGTTGGCAATATTATGAACAGAAGATCAACTTTAGGTTATTGTGTTTTTCTTGGAGAAAATCTTGTCACTTGGTAAAGTAACAAGAGTAACAAACAGAATGTGGTAGCAAGGAGTATCCTTGAAGTTGTGTTCAGATTAGTTGCTCACGGAATTTGTGAAGTTACATGAATCAAAAGGTTATTAAAATAATTAATTGCGTTTACCTCAACTCCTATAAAAGTGTGTTACAAAGCTGCCATCTCCATTGCCCACTATCTGGTGCTTCATGACAAAACAAAGCACGTGGAAGTTGACAAACACTTCATCAAAGAAAAGCTTAATAACAAGTTGATTTGTATGACATACGTCAGAACTAGCAGTCAAATTGCTGTTGTGCTCATAAAGGGACTGCATAAAAGACAATTTGAAAAATTGATATTCAAGCTATCCATGGAAGATATCTTCAGACCAACTTGAAGGGGAGTGCGGGAGGTTTAGCTATTAATGTTACCAAATTATTAGTTTTTTTAATTCTTATAGTTGTGTATTAACATGATAGGTTATATAGTTGGCTATAACTATGTATAGTCGTATGATTAAGTATAGTTGTGTATAGGGGTGAGAAACAGGGTAAGTTATATTGGGTCAAGGTTGACCAACCCTATGCTTAATATTTTATACTCGGCCAAGACAATACTTTAGTGGGTCTTGGGTCAAATATCGGGTTAGTCTTACGTTGGCAATTTAGTTTGAAAATGCTGGTCAAGTGTGATAGTTTTAAGGATTTGTACAGCTATTAAATATAAAAACTACGTCTATATTAAGTTTAATGCTTCAACATATGACTAATTGGTGAAAGCGAAACACTATTAACTATAGCAAAACATTATTAAACAAAGATATTGTAACAAATTTATTAAAACAAGTTAATGAAGTATAAGTTATTGAAAATTCCATTCGCAATTCGAACTAGTAACCCGGGTTGAAAATTCGGATCAATTTTGAAATTTTTGGTTTTTTAAATACTTATTTAGTTTAAATATTATTTAAATTAAGTTATATGTTAATTTGTTACTATAGATAATTTTTATAGTTAATCGTAAATAAAAAAAAAGTTTTGAGAGAAAATGAGAATAAGATAAAACATATGCTTATATTTTTAATAAATGAATATATGTGGGGTGAGCCTATTTGGTTGGGAAATGGTTGATCATCATCGACCTTATTTTCGAATGTACATAAAAAAATTTCAACCCATTACTATCCAGGGTCATGAAAATATAGTTTAACCTGGTAAAAAATTCGGTTTTGGGATGGAGGGCTGGGTTTTGGAATGACTTAAATTGATTCTATTAAAAAAAGAAAAGCCCTTTTTATCATGTGCTTAGGCTTGTGTGTTTTGTCTATTGGTGCCTGAGTAAAGTGGTGCCCATTGTGAGTGGTTTGGGCACACACGTTGTGCCTTCATGGGCTTCAGGCCTAGGCATTCACCTTGGCGTGCCTTTGACAATTACGCATATGATGGTGAGTATTGATTCTTAACACTAACAATGTCCAATGTTATCTAAGACTATTTTAAATAAAAATCTTCTAAAATCATCATCTGGCAGGTAATATTCTAATTGTTTTGATTCCGAAGTACCATTATCTATAAATCACGAACTCTTCAAGCCTAGAATCAATGCGGGACTTCATGCCCATGTTACCACTCCTCGGTCACATTTTGGACCAAAAATGAGACAGTGGACAAATAACACAAATGGGCGGACAAACACTAATTGGGCTTGGATTTGGCTCTAAAACCATGTTGAAATGGGCCAGTTCTTTCCCATGATGTCTTGCCTAGATAAACTAATAACTCTTCATATCTCTAATCAAAGTGGGACTTCATTCGGTCAAAATTATTTAAATAAACAGTGGGTGTTATTAATGTATCTAGATGTTGGTATGTCAGAATTGCCATAATTTTGATGTGATGCTGTCTGTCATGTGACCATGTTTTCCCATCAATGGTATTTTCTAGATGGTGCAGTCTTGGTCACATTCCATAGTTCAGCCTTCAAACCGATGCTTAGAGATAGTCTTGCTTTCTGAGCCAAGGGATCATGTTAGCCACAGAGCTAGCTTTTCAAAAAAATTCTCCCCACAGGGTGCTTTGCCTTTCTGCTGCAGATTGCCTTCCTCACTCAGACAGGATCCACTATTGTTTCCTTCCTTGTTGGACAAAATAAGAACAGATATGGATGAACTCCTGGACTTTGAATCAAATGAGGAGGCTTACAACAGGTCAAATCTTTTGAGTCAGAGAGCAGTACTGGCATCACAATCAGCAACATCTGTAGCAAAAGAGTCCAATTATTTTCCCGCTACGCCTGATGTCTCCCACTTGCAGAGGTCTGCTCTGCTACTTATTTTCTTTCTTTATTTTTGGTCTGCTCTGCTACTTATTTTATTTCTTTATTTTTTATGACCCCATGCTTATTAATTTTGACTAGTTTATTGAATTTTTGGTACAGTTTATTTCCTACAGAATTGGATGTTGACGTTCGTGTGGAGAACAAACCTGTGGTGAAGTCGAGGCGGCTAATGCAGAGGAAATTGAAAAAACGTAAGGTTTCAGAAAAACTAAAAGATGTTACAACCAAGGTTTCTAGCTTCAGGGCAACTTACCGTGAGGAGAAAGTAAACTATGATGACTTTCATCTGAATGGTCCCTTTATATCACCTATTTCAAGCCCGGAAACAAAGCAAATTCTGACTGGAAAAGAGGAACATGATTTGTTCATTCAAATACAGGCATGTACTAGATTGATTTCATATGGATAATTTTATCATATGCTTATCTTGTTTTAAGATGGTGCTGCTGCTGTTAAATAGGAATTGATGAAATTAGAGAAGGTTAAAAGTAGACTTCATTCACAATTTGGTCGTGAACCAACACTAGCTGAATGGGCTAAAGCTTTAGGAATGAGTTGCCGAGATCTAAGGTCATACCTATGTTCTGGTAATAGCAGCCGGGAGAAGCTGATTATGGCCAATTTCCGCTTTGTGTTTCATGTGGCCAAGCAATACCGAGGGCGAGGTTTAAACCTTCAAGATTTGCTTCAGGTGAGTATTGGAATTATTATCTGTGATTTCTGAAGTATTATTATTATTATTTTTTTCTCATATTGGTGGTCTTATGATACTCGAATGGATTTTCAATGTATCAAATGGCTATTTCTCTCCCAAGTGAAATTTATAACAAATCTTAAGATACTCTGCTTGGTTAATTAAGTCTTAACTTTGAGGTATGTCTGATAAATGGTGTTTGACATGCATTCCATAAGAAAGAAAAAATTACCAGAAAATGCTGGTTATTAATTTGTATTGACTGATGCATATATGCATTGTGTATGTTATTAAGGAAACTTATGGACTGGTAGTAAGCCATGATCACTCAATGTTTTTGGGATCAACAATCGCGATATCACTAGCAGACATGGTAATTTTTACTGAAAATGAGTGGCAGTGATGTGATATGGGCTTTTTAAATAATAAAATTGCTTAGAAAATACCTAAAATTGCAAACCTATCATTTTTCACAGCACTAGAGTGGTAGAACAAGCTATGATGTATTACTCTTGGATAGGGCCCAGGTAACTGTGTGAACGCTATATATTGACATGGTCTTAAGTATCAAGGTGAATTAGACTTCTTTTTTCTTTTTCATTTTTTTTTTAAAAAGAAGTACCAAGGTGAATTCCAGAGCCCAAAGACTCACAAGGTGGGAAAGGAAGGAGAAGGAGAAAAAAAAAGTTCACACAAACTAGTGTTTTGAAGAGCAAACTGGATTGGGCTATTAGATTGGTTCGGGTGCGAGCTATTGGTCAGTCTAGTTACGGTTTCGGTTCAATAGTTTTAGCAATTAAAACTTCGTCCACCCCTTCAATTTTGCTGCCACTACTCCTGAACTGAGTGGCTGATACTCTCTCCTGTGTGTCCACTCTCCTTTCCAGCTGTAATATGGGGGGGAAGAGAAGTGAGACCTAATGATTGATTTACAGTATATTTGGAAGTGATAAAACTTTTGGATGAAAAGTTTTTGATGCATAAGTTTTTGATATAATATAAAAGAATGTGATGTGATAGGGGTAATGATGGAGAGTAAAAAGAATAATGTTAAAATAGATAGGTTAGTTATATGGGTAGTTGTGTAAAAATGATTGAAAAATAAGGTAGTTGTATAGAAAGATGTGATGAAATGACTACAAAATAGAGTAGTTGCGGATAGTGAAAAGTTTTAGATTAAAAAGTTTTAATTTGATAAGTTTTATGGCTATCGAAATGCACCTTAATATTAGATAGGCAACTGTACTATGATAGTTTGGGAGGACACTTTGAAGCACCACACGTTCAATGACTTTTAATGTGATAAAAAGCAGATTAAGGGTTTGTTTGGTAATAAGGAAAGGAACGGAAATCCTTTTTTACATTTCTTAAAAAATTTTAATTGAAATGACATTTGTCTACTGGTAGATCTCAATGCTTGATGTTTGATCTGCTAAGATCGAGGTGACAGAGGAAAATGGGTAGAGCATGCGATGTGGGGCACAAAGAAGCTTTTTATTATTTAGGGTTTTTATTTGGAAATGTTGTTTTTTAAGGGATTTAGTATCATTAGTTCAAATAATGGTTTTGATTGTTTTACGGTTTTTTGTTTCTAATTTTGAGTTACTTCTTAGTTGACTAGTTTACTTGGCTCGCAAGTTTGCTCGTTGTATAGGTTTTCATTTTCTTATTATTTAAGTTATCTTTTCTTATAAATATGGTTATTTGGTTACTTTGTCAGATAATTTATTTTAATAATGGAATGAGATATTTGTTTCCCTAAAATTCTCTACTTCTTTTCTCTCATCTCTAATTCTTCTAATTCTTGTTCTTTTGTCCTTTCTCTCTCCTAATTCATCTGTGATTTTTTCCATTTCTTCTATCCTTACCATATTAAGAGGACCTTTACTTTTTCTTCCAAAGTCTTCCTTTTTATGGATTTAGGGCATCTTGTCCTACATCAACTCGGTGCCAGAGCGAATTCTGGTGAATTTTTAAGTCTGTCATCCACTGGTTTCAGAACTTTTCTGTCCACTAGAATCTGTTGCTATGTACAAAGACATGCATCTGTCCTGTTGCGCGACAACTTGTTCTAGTTTCAGCAGCGTACAAGGAAGAAAATACCTTTGGGCAATTGCAGTGGGTTGGAACCCACCTTTCCATTCCAACTTTCACCACAGTCTGCTGTTAACACCAAAGTTTCAGAAATTGCAAAAACCACCTGCTGATTCTGAAATTTGCAAAAAGCCACATTAGTATTTAAAAAATTGCAGAAATTCCAGCGGCTTCCAAAAGATTGCAAAATATTTTTCTGAGGATCAGAAATTTGCAACTTTGGTGATAAAGTCTTGGTTGACTAAGAAGATATCATTCCATCGTGTTGGATTACTCTATTACTTTCAACTGAGTTGAAGAAAGTTCGTTGCAAAATTCACAGACGAGTTTTTTCCAAGTCATGAAGAATGATGCAGGGCACAAAGAAGCTTTCATATATTGGATTTATTTTGTTCAAGATTTTTATTTGGAAGTTTTGTTATTTTAGGGATACAGTGTTATTAGTCCAAATAATGGTTTAAATTGTTTTAGGGTATTTGTTTCTATTTTGCGTCATTAATTGACAAGTTGGTCCACAAATTTGATTGTTGCATAGGTATTTGTTTTATTATTGCTAATCTTTTCTTATATATAGGATAATTTAGATTCTATGTAAGACAATTTATTTTGGTAATGGAATGAGATCCTTGTTTCTCTAAAATTCTTTACTTCTCTTCTTCTTTTCTCAGTCTTAATTCCTCTAATTTCTTCGTAATTCTTCTAATTTCTTTCCCTTTGTTCGCTTCTCATCCCCTTGATAGTTTTTTTTTCCCCTCTTTCTTTTATGTTTTTCTTTACTTGTCCTACGTCTTGTCTATTTCTTTGAGTCTTTCTTTAGTCTTGTTTCGCTCTTCTAATTCATCTGTGATTTCTGCCATTTCTTCTTTTCTTACCCTATTGCAAAGATCTTCCCTCTTTCTTCCAAAGTCTTCCTTTTTTGTTGATTTAGGGTTATCTTGTCCTACATCAATATGAGATGAGGTTGTAGAGATAGAGAATATTTTGCTAACCCCAATTTCATTTCCAGTTATGACTCATACATATATGGAACCTTGAATAAATTAGGGAGAGATTTGTATCATCAATGAAAGACATATAAGGTCTTGTCACGTAGTCTAAGTGCTTTATATTTTATTTATACAAATAACTCTAGCATGGAGCCTTCCTGTCATCTCCATCTTGATCTTCTTTTTCTGCTTCATTGATCTCATATTGTTGATACTTTTTTTGCCCTATCTATTCATGTCAGTCCATAGTCTCCTTATCATTGATCCACTGTTCTTTCCACTTTTTCATTCTTCCCTATGTCGCTGATCCATAGTTATTACTGCTCCATGGCCTTCTGTATGTACTAGCTGTTCTTCATTGTGTCACCAATCCCTCTTGCTCTGGCGTTGCTTTTTGTCTTCTAGGTGGACTACTTGTCACCGTGGGCTATGTGGCATATGGGCTTCATTTTTCCTCAGTTGTTCCTATTCTGTGCAGTAGTTTATTTTCCTCCACTCTTCTGTGTAAGTCTTGTGAGTTGGTGACCATTAAGGAAAATTTTGAAATTTCTCCATTCCCCATCCAAGTTCCTATTTCTGAATGCATAACAATCATATTTTTTTTCATTATTACCTCTATTTTTCATCTCGTAATGGCCAATATAGCATTTGACATATACCTACCACAACCGCTCTGCTTTTCCAATTTTCCTTTCCTTTGCAATTACAAATTTCGCACACTGAACAGCCCGTGTCCTGGTTAGGGGACCCACATTTCCGTGTAATTTTGTTTATGAACAATAGGACCTGGCCCATTATGGTGCTGTACTTTAAAAACTTTGATGGATCGATTTCCTCATTGGGATGGTTGAAATTCGATAGTATTTTGTTCTTTGACTGGGCCAACCCAACTTATTGCTGAAAGAAGGAAGCATGCATGCGTTCATGTTGGCATTCACACTTGGTAAATTGGAAGGCCTAATTGTTTGAAATAATATTGAACCACCTCTGCAAATTATGTGGATGAAATTAGCAAGATTGGGTTTTTCTTTTTCTCCTCTCTAATTTCATGAACTAAGCATGAACAAACTTTTCTCAACAGGAGGGAATTATAGGTCTTATGAAAGGCTTGGAGAGATTTGAACCCCAAGCTGGTTGCAGATTTTACTCATATGCAGTTTTGTGGATACGACAATCGATAAGGCGGGCTATTTTTTGTAAATCAAGGACAATTCGTTTAACGGTTTGACCCCTTCTTGATTCTTCTTCTTTTTTCCCCCTTTAGTTTCTCATTAAATTTCATGTTTTAATTCTATTCTCAAATATGGTGTATTTCTGTGGTTCTATTTCCACTTACCTGTCCAAAAAGGTGCTTATCTTATTTCTACTCAGAACTGAATGTGATGGAGAATGGCCTATGGTTTATTTGGCATTGTCTTGAAATTAAGGTTTGTTACTTTAAAGTTTAGTTTATTTAGGTTGCTTTAGGATGCTTATTTCTATTTTGAGTTTTTTCTTAGTTTGCAAGTTTACTTATGGCTCAAATATGCTTTGTTTGCAAGTGTTCTTGTTGCATAGGCTTTCATATATTTTAGGTGTGTTGGCTACAGCCAAAACTTCTCAAACTAAAACTTTTCACTCTCCACAACTATTTTATTTTTTAATCATTTCTTTACATTTTCCTATACAACTACCT
Source organism: Annona cherimola (assembly GCA_030490835.1). NCBI lineage: Eukaryota > Viridiplantae > Streptophyta > Magnoliopsida > Magnoliales > Annonaceae > Annona > Annona cherimola. The sequence goes on from CM059972.1 coordinate 86,486,715, forward strand.
TACTTTTCAATCATTTCTATGCAACTAACCATGCAACGAACTTGTCTATTTTAACTTTATTCTTTTTACTAATCATTGCCCCTATCATATCAAATCATTTTACACAATTTCAAAAACTTTTACACCAAAGAATTTTCTTCTAAAAAGTTTTATCACTTCCTAAACACACCTTTTATTGCTTAAGGCTCAATTGATTATTGAGAAAAAAATGATGGAAAAAATTGTAGGGAAAAGTTTTTGAAAAGTGAGAGAATGATGTTATATGATAAGGTTAATAATTAGGAGTAACGAAGATAAAGTTAAAATAGATAAGATAGTTGTATTTAAAATGTGAAAAGAATGATTGGATTCTAGAAGTAATGATTGAAAAGTATGGTAGTTGGATGTCAAGTGACATCTAAAGGGGTGTAGAAAGTGGGATTTTCAGATAAATTACTTACTTTAGATGTGAGGTAACTTTTTCTAAAATCATACATTGTTTTTCTATAATTCTTTTTTGATTCTCTCTTGTATATTCTTTTGTACTTGTCCTGCATCAGAACGATTTAGATCTGTTCCTATTCGTTAACATTCTATTGATATGATACAATTTGTTAAGAAAATTCTGTAGTTGAGGCTATTAGTTAACCTAATATTGGGCTAAGTTTCCCCTCGTATTTTGCATATTTGTATCTTAATTGTTGTGATTCTGCAGTTTTTAAGTTTCTAAGTTTTTCGATTTATACCTTTGATTTTACTCTAATCACAGGAAGCCGCCTTTTGTCAGGGTCTTGACACTGTTATAGCATCAAGGTCAATGACAAAAATGCAAGGCCTTGTCTGAGATTGCATAATATTTGGATTTTTAGGCATGTTTTGATTCCTTTCCTTAGATCTAAGTCACAGATATACATGATCCTTGTGAATATAAAGCAGTGTTAACGCAATTTCGGATAGAAGTTAAAATCATGTTATTTATGTCTAGCTTGAGGTGTGGATATGCAAATTTTAACTTATGGGTGAAAAAGAACAAAATTGTAAAACTTAAGATATAAACATGCAAAAACTTATACAAGACTGCCTTAACATTGAACTTTCATAAAATTTCATCTATTTTCTAGTTTGAATGAATATAGAGATGAAAAAGGATGATATGCACTTATCATGAATTGAATTATGGGTTTTGAACCTAGTAAGCTGTAACAAACAAAGACTACTGAAAGTGGACAAAAGAAAATTGTGAAAGGAAACATTACGAATATTAAAACTTGGAGTGAAACATAAAATGACTGCAGAGTGTGAAGAGATCTCCAAAGATTAGTTTTTTTTCTTTTTTTTGGTTGTGCTTTGCTCCCATGTGCCTTGTTGCAACTTGCACCCTTTTGAAATTTGCATTTTTTGAATTTTTTTTTTTAGATCCAATCCATGCATCATATTCTACCCTATAAATATTTGTAAGGTATGAAAATTATTTTGGTTAGATTCTTTTTACAGCACATGCAAATGCAAATGCACATGCAATTTCTTGGAATCATATATGTATATATATACATATTTTTAACATTATGGCTATAAATGTTGGTCTCAAAATGTTGGCAGGGCTCAAGAGTGGGGATTGAGTTGAACAGTTTAAACTTTTTTGGCAAGAGGTGTGTTTGTGCTGTCTGTAGAAGGTGCTGTTGAATCGAAACAAACACAAAAACATTGACAGTGTATAGTGGTTCAGACCAACCTGACACCTACTTCACTCTCTGAGATAATAATTTTAGGTTCCACTATACAATCCCTTACGACACAATACATAACCACCAACTCAATACAGTAGTTATCCTCTGTCAGTTCAACCAACTGAATAGGGCAGCCAATGACAAAAAGAGAGTGAATAATATGTACAATAATGCTTCTGCAAAGCTGATTGTATGAAATAGAAAAATAAACTCTTTAGAGTTTAGCTTCTATCGTGCTTCAAACCTAAAAAGAATTTGAAGTGAACAGATTCAAGTTGAGCATTTTAGTTGGTTAGTAGAGAGAAGTCATTGGATCTCTTAAAGGCTTTTGATTGCTTGAAAATAAATGCTATAGGAAGTCTAAAAGTTGGTCCCCCAGCCCCAAGTGTTGAATATATAGAAGAGCTGAAGCCTTTTCAAACATTGGACTACGATAGAATGAGCATTTAATGTGCTAGAGCTGTTACTTTCTTTCTAGAAATAGCCATTACTACAGTGGCGGATCAGAACTTGTCTACAGCTTTGAACTAAACTTACACATCTTCACTGATGCTGAAACTTGGACCATATCCTTTTGATAAAGTCAATGAAAAATTTAATGATTTTAATCAACAAATGCATCACATTAGGTGCTTAATTTAATGGACCGTTATCTATTTCATCACTTTTCTTCTACAAATTCTACACTTATCTGCTTCCTGAGATGCTTCTTCATGACTGACTGCCTATTACTTGAACTTCCTCAGATTTGGTTGTATTTCTTTGACATATTGGTCTTGACTTTAAAAGAATAGTTTTTCCTTGTACTGAGTGATTTGCTTCCACAATCAGTATTAAGCTGTAGCCTTAACAACTGTGTGCTAACGCATTCCAATTTAAAAAGCTGATCAAAGCAATCAAATATACTCTGAAAAATACTCACAAATATACATTAATATCCTCAATCATCATTTATATTTTTGATTTATTGTCGAAACTAATCATTTTCAATTTCATCTACTTAGGGTGTGTTTGGGAAGAGGGAAAAAACAGGGAAATTTTTTGGTGGAAAACTTCTTGAAATAAATAAGACAATGATGCTTTACAATAGACGTAATGATTGAGAGTGAAGAGAAAAGTTGAAATAGATAGGGTAATTATAGGGGAAGATTTGAAGTAGGGGAAAATATACATTTTTTTCTTTTTCTTATTCTCAAATACACCCTTAGGATGAGCATGTTAATTCATTGATTAGACTAAGGATGTGTTTGGGAAGCGATAAAATTTTTAGATGAAAAGTTTGTGTGAAAGTTGTTAAATTGATAGAAAATGATGTGATATAATAGGGGTAATAATGAGGTGTAAAGAGATGGGGTTAAAATGGATAGGTTAGTTTTATGGGTAGTTATGTAGAAATAATTAGAAAATATGGTATTGTATATGAAGATGTGCAAACACAACTTTAAATTAGGGTAAATAAGGAGAGTGAAAAGTTTTAGATTAACATTTTCTTCTCATCGCCAAACACATCATAAACATTTTCCTTTTTTCATAGATTTATTTTCAAATATGACCATAACTTATACCCATATTTATAGATATAACTACACATTTATAACATGGCATGGATGACCACATATTTTACTCTTAATTCCAGATGTGACAATGCCGTTAAACTGACTTTGAAAGTAATGTGAAGCAGAAAGAAGATGCTGTAATTAGATATTTATGAAAAAATTCAATTAAATGATATAAAAAACACAAAGTAAAAGTGGACTCAACCACTCATATGTGGCGCGCACAATCTCTTTTAAAAGAAATAACAAGGGTAATTTTGTCATTTAAAAAAATTTAACCACTTTTTCTATTAGAATTTAATGGTATTGTCATATTTGGATTTTTAGGTAAACTGTGGTCATTTAAATGGGTGGTCATATCTGTAAATATCAGTGCAAGTTGTGGTCATATTTGGAATTAACCTTTTTATAGTAATAATATGTTTATTAAAAAAAATGGATTTACGGCTGGCCTAAGTGGAATACGTTCAGTGCTCCTTAAATAAATAGTACATGTTGATGTATGATTAAATCAATGCAATCAAGCATTATTCAAATGGATTTAAAATGTCAAGTTTTCTTCTAATAACGAAAATCTTTTTTTTGCTAGAGGTTTGATATAAATATGATGCTAGTAGAAATGAATTTAAGAGAGATTATAAGTAGGGGTGTAACTTGGGTTGGGTGGTGCCCAAAATCTAACAATAAAGTGCTTTAACTTACCTTTTAGAACCCGAGTCTGAGGAACCCAAATTTGAGAATTTGATTTGCAAATAGCGTGAATGTTAGGATCCAACCAAATCTCAACCCAAGGAACTCAAGCTTTATTTTTTGTTTTTATATTTCATATAAAATATATTATATAAATAATGTCTAGACAATATATGTTCATATTTATGTATTTTATATTATTTATATTTATATCTGAATACATGTTTGTCATGTTGAAATTATATTATTTTTGTTTGCATCAGTCTTTATATCTATATTATTTATTTTAAGTTTATTAATTTTCTTCCTTTATCTTATTTTGAAAAGTTGAAATTTCTTCTAGAAATATATAATGTATTATTATATTTTTAAAAAAGATTTGTTAGGCTATGTATCACTGTTTTTGCTTACATAATTTGTTGTTATTATATATGAAATGTTAATTTTGTCACTCTGAAATCAAATGACAATCTGTAACCCTGAATTTCAAGATCCTAACTTTCACAAATAGAGTTAAAGTTTTATAAATAGGATTAGGGTTAGGGTTGAGGCGAACTTAAGTTTCATGAGTTTGAATTGCACCTCTAATGGTAATTTATCATATTATCTCTAACGAAATTTTGCATGATTTCAATATGTTCAGTTCTAGAATGTAGTACTTACTAGATTTTTGGTTGAAAATGATAACACTAGTGTTTATACATCCAATTGGAGTGTTAACATAGGTTAAATGAAAATCTTCTAGCTGCTACTTCATCCATAGAAGTTGAACACAACAAATCCTATACTTTATGTAGTTAGCCCCAGTTGTAGACACAGTCCTAAGGGTTGTTTCTTGGAATATCAAGATATCAGCATATTTCAAGAAACTGATATGCGCTAGATGTACTCTTCCTGTCAACCTTATAACCTATAAAATTTGCACTAGAATATCTAACCAACATGAAGCCTGAACTTTATGGGTACCAGAAGCTTTAAGTTGCGTGTATCCAAAAGATACCATGAGAATATCATTCACGTCCGGCTGACTGAAGAATGTGATAACCTAATAGGAATTTACTCAATCTCTTATCCCAAGCTTGAGATGCTTGCCTCAATCCATAGAGGACTTTCTTAAGTTTAAATAAATGGTTTGGAATATGTGGATCTTGAAGCCCAGATAGTTGCTCCACATATACTTCACTAATGAAATCATAGAAAAATGCACTTCTTAAATCTATCTACTATAACTTGAAATTTATGAAGGATATAAAAGCTAGTAACATTTTTAATGACTTCAATCCTTGCAACAGGAGCATATGACTCCTAAAAGGCAATGCCTTCTTCTTGGTAATACTCCTTTCTAACTAACATTGTCATATTTCTGATAACCAAATTAGACTCATCAAGTTTGTTCCTATAAACTCACTCTGTTTCAATGATTTTTTGATTCCTTGGTCTAGGAATTACAGCTCATACTCTATTTCTTTTGAGTTGGTTGAGTTCTTCTTGCATTGTCATGATTCAGCAATCATCTTCTAAAGCTGGATCTATGCAAGATGGTTCAATAAGAGAAATAAATGCAAGAAAGATTTCCACATACTTGGTGACAAGAAGATCTAGTTCTATGTCTGCCATATACATCACTGAGTACTTGTTCTCTAGGATAAACATGCATGAATCTTTAATCTCTAGGTAAAAAATCATTTCCTTCATTACTTACCCTTTCCTCAATTTGTTGAAATTTAGTTGCTTCTTCTGTAGCAGCTAGTTCTACAGTATCCTCGACTTGTTCTTCTACTAATTCACTCTGATCACCATTGGAAGATTTGTTGGGATGTGTTATTTGATACTCGGAGTTATTATCCGTGCATCATCATTACTTACTTTTTCGGCTTGAAAACATGTTCATCTTCATGAAGATACTCATTTATCTTAAAATTCAATTATGTATACTTAAATCTCTATTCATATAAAATTTTTAGCAATCAAATTAAAATTTTCTTTTTGATTCTTGAGAAATGGAGTATCTAATAATGGTATATTAAGAACGAACCCTTATAATCATTGCTAGAGATAACATGAACTTCAGTGGCTTACAACTCTAATTTTTATTTATTTATTTTTTTTCAATACTAAAATCTCCAACAGAAAAGTTACTATCAGATTAACTTCTCAATAGTAATCAAATGCAACACCCCACCGGAACCTGGTCAACTGGCCAGCAGAGGATGTTGGTAAATCAGAATTTGTCATGTGAGGCTGTAGAGTTCCCCCAGTAATATTGACATTCGCACTTGTATACATACACAATCACACCACAAGCAGGAGAAAAACAAATTGTGTAAGAGTATATACAACCATATAATCGCAATAATGATATGCAACCAAAGAGATAGTCCAAAACCACACCACATCTACAAAAAATGTATATATACATCTTCTTAAACATCACCTCAAAATAAATATGCATGCCAATAAATCACTGCTCTAAACATAAAGCACTTGCCAATATAATCTCTAAAATAAATCAGAAATGCGTGAGATAAAAAAAATGTACTTCCAACACCTTGATACATGATTTCTCACACTCAACACTTAATTCTGTCATGATGCCTTGAAACATAACTTTGATGGATTATTTGAGTTTGATAAAGCATAATAACCCCTTATCCATTCTCCCTCAGCTTCACTTTTCCATTGTGGATTATTTGAGTTTGAGTATTTCTTATTACTATGCATACTAAATTTATTTATCATGCTGTCGCAGGAACATTTATATGCTCTCCTTGCCAAAATAAAAAATGCTAAAAAGGCCTGTATTCGAGAAGGTTACCATCCAACTAATGAGGAGTTGGCAAAGCGTGTTGGCATTACAGCTGAGAAATTTCAAATGATTATGTCATACATTAGACGCCCTGTATCAATGCAGCGATATGTATGGTTTGGCCAGGATTTCACATTTCAGGTATCTTTTCTTGTCAACTTAATCACTCCAATCATTAACTTGTTATTCTGTAGTTAATGCATGTGTATAATAAAATATTCTAGCTGCAGTTAGGTCAGGTACGTGGAGAGATTCTGCCCATTAAAAAGGCATGATCAATTTCATTGTATTGTGCTCACTGATTGCTGTCTTGCCCAAAAGTTAAACAGGTTGTCTGACCATCTGGTCATACTTCTCTTTAAGATAAAGTTTAGGTAGGTCGGAAAGCCTGTCATGGTTGTCCCTCTTGAGTAGGATTATTTGCAAAAATATCCTTCTTAACTTCTTCTAATTTTTCTTAACCTCATAGTTTGGATATTTGAAAAATAATCCTCAATGTCTTGGATTTTTGCAAAAATAACCTCGAGAAAATCGGAGTCAGAAATAACTGGTTATAATTTTCGATAGACAAAAATACCCCCATGATTAATTTTGCACAACTTGAAATTTTCTAGGGTTATTTTTGCAAATATACAAACTATGAGGTTAAAAATTCAATTATGCAGACTTAGGGTTATTTTTGAAAGTACTCCTAATTTGCAAACTTCAAAACGAAAACAAAATTATATTTTAAGGTATTTTTCAATATTTTCTACTGTAATAATAGAAAATTAAATTTTAATGTTTATTATTATTAAAATTTTCAAGATACTAAATACACCAAATTAACAAATTAATCTAAAAAATTCTTTAAAAAATAAAAATATATTTTAAGGTGTTTTCCTGTATTTTGGTAATTTACATAATTTTGTATAGTTTTTGCATTATTTCAAAATTTTAACTATGAAAATTATATTTTCATAAAATTTTTATATTTGTCAGTGTCTAAAACCTCTGCACACAACATTTTTACTGTTTATTTATTTCAAGTACACAGCTTAAATTAATAATTTTTCACTTGAAACTAAACAGGTTTTTTTAAAAGAGGGGATATGACGATGTTTTGACGGCTACGATAGTGAATGCATATCTTCAAAAAAAAAAAGAAAAAAGATTGTGGGTATTTAGGTTTGTGGGTGCACAAATCAAGGTACCAGCTCCAGAGTACTCCAACTCCATACTCCATCTCCTTCCCCAAACAGTGAGCTCTCCATGCTTTGATGGCTGACATCTCAGATCTGATGCTACTAATCCTTTTTTCATCCATCGGAACCAATCAACCAGGTACGTTGCAGAAATCGCACCTTAATTCTGGGTGATCTCCTGTGTCCTACAATCCAACTGCTGGCAGCCATTACACCTCTTGAATTCAACACAGGTGACCATCAGCCTATCTCTAAATTAAATCCGATTGCCAACCACTTGTTGGCATCCCCAACCTGTTGCCAACTGTCTCCTCCAATCCTGCACTGCACAACTGCATGCAATAGCAGACGTCACACCCAAAACCCAACAACGCTTGATCCCCATCAGATTCAGCATGAGTTGTCTTCCACAATTTCAATGATCTGCACCAACACAGATCCAGCAATCGGCGATGCACTCTAAAAAAATGCAACCTAAATCGTCTTCCTTAATCTCAATGTACCCTGTCATAGGCAAACCTCCTTACCCGCAAAAACTCCACCAAAATCGGTCATCTCCACTGCCATCGCATGCTGCTACTGATCGTAGCCACCAAAAACAATCCATTACTGCTGCAAAATCCGGGCAACCACACCGGATTGGCTTGCCATCTCAACGTCCAACCCACCACCATGGCCACAAACCCTACAAATAGCGGTTGTTGTCAGCAAAATTTATTACTGCCTTCAGCAAGATTTCAACCCAAGTGTGCAAGAATCTATGTTGGCCATGCCCAATTCCAGCCGTTGCTATCAAGATTTCAACCACGGGCTTTAAAATCAATCTCAGCAGTTATTAAGCAACATTTCAACCTTGGGCATTTTTGTCCATTTAAATTCACAAGCAGCTGCTTTCTGACTCTGCATGCGGCCAGGGTTATTTTCACTAATCTCTAAAACTTGAAAGGTTGTCTTTACAAAGATTCTAACCATAAGATTAAAATTCCAATTCAACAAACTCGGAGGATTATTTTGCAAATAACACTCCTGAGTATGCCTCTACCATCATAACGAAGTTAAGTATGCTTGAGCAGAAGTTAGAGAATGGGTGATCTCTTGAGGATAAGCTTTTTCCAAACCAGGGAGAATGATGCAACACGTGAAGAGGAATAGCATACATAAATTAGGGTTTTTTTATAAGTTGAATATTTGGAATTTTTGTTATTTAGATTTTTCTTTCAAAAAAAAAAAAAAAAGGTTTAGATCAATGTTTCATTGTTTTGCTTGTTTTATTTAGGCTTTTGGGTTTCTTATTCTTCAAAAGTCTATATTTTTTGTTGTTTAAGTTTAGGTTGAAGAGTTTTTTTTCATAAGGTTGTTTGGTTCAATTATAAGAGGTTATGATTTGAAATTTCTTTGGTTTTTCTCTCTTTCCCTCTTTCCTTTTCCTGATTTATTTCTAGTTTCTTCCCTTGCTTTCTTTCTTTTTCTAAATTTATTTGTTGGTTCTCCCTTCTTGTTTCCTTGTTGAAGGGATCTTCTATCTTGCTTCCACAATTTTTCTTTTGGGTGTGTTTGGGAAGTGATAAAACTTTAGATGAAAAGTTTTAAGTATAAAATTTCTTGAAATAGGAGAAAATAATGTGATAAGATAAGGACACTGATAAGAAGTAAAGAAAATAAAGTTAAAATTGATAGGTTAGTTGTATGGGTAGTTTTATATGAATGATTTAAAAATAAAGTAGTTGTATAGGAAGATATAAAGAAATGACTAAAAAATAGGATAATTATGGAAAATAAATTGTTTTAAACTGAAAAGTTTTATTGATAACCAAACATGCCCTTTATTGATTTCAGCCATCCTATCTTGCATCATTAGTTCTTGAGTGGTCGCCTTGAATGCCAAATGTAACACAATGAACTTGCTATTGAAGTATTATTTACTTTTTCATTGATTTAGGGCATCCTTAATCCCTGGTTCACTAGTTCTTGGGGGTCACCTTTAATACCGATTGTAACTTGATGAGGTGACCAGTCGAGAAGTTGACTACAGATGAGCCTTTCTCAGTGGACTGACTAGTTGATGGGAGTACAAAACTGTGACGCTGGACAACACCTTGGCATTGGGCCCAAGGTGGTTCCACCACTATTTATACTTTGAAGTCTTTTGAGTGGGAACCCGGTTCAATGCAGCCAGGTGCATTGAGCCTCAATGCACTCGGGTGCACTTCACCCATTTTTTTTAATTTTTTTTTGAAATTTTTTTTACACAACTGTTAATATAAGTGTATTTAACATGTGTATAAATTTTTACCATTTTTGGAGATTTTTAGATTTTTTTACGGATTTTTTAAAATCAGTGCCATTTTTAAAATTACTAAAAATGCCACTAATTTTTAAAAAATCCGAAAAAAATCTAAAAATCTCCAAAAATGGTAAAAATTTATATAAATGTTAAATACATTTAGATTAATAGTTTCGTGAAAAAAGTTTCAAAAAAAATTTAAAAAAATAGGTGAAGTGCACCTGGGTGCATTGAGGCTCAATGCACCTAAGTGCATTGAACCAGGATCCCTTTAAGTGCTCCTGCATTAGAGAGTTCAATGTCACTTGCACTTCTAATATTTCACGCTGCTATTTTTTGAATCTCCTTGCTGATCTGATTTAGTTATGGACAATCCCTTTTGGTCCTGGATTGTTGTTCCTACTACGACTATAAATGGGTACATGGACCTGGGGTGCCTATTGAATAAGACCTAAAAAAGGCACATTCGGGGCACAAGTTTTTAGGATCTAACAAAGAAATTGCATGGTATTTGGAGACATTTTGATATGGTCAAAATTCACAATGCTGTAAAATCCAAGGGAAGACAATTTTTGGAAAGCACCCTATTTTCGTCGTCCCAGCTGTTACACACTGGCTTTTAGTTTTAGCTACTGAGCATGTACTGTAGCTACAACAAGCCAAACACACCCCATAGTGACCCAAATATGCAGCCTTTGGGCCAATGCCCAAAAAAATATGTTAAATCCAGCATCCATTTCTTGGTCGTCATGCTGGGCACTTCATGTCCTATATTTGCCCATGGATATGAATCTTTGGTTTTCCTTTGTGAACTTTTCATCTCTGTAGGATCAAAGCCAAGGGCACCCACTTGTGAGGAAGGAATTGGTTAACTCCAAGATAAGAGATAGACAACTTTCCCTTTTCCAAGATATATGGTGAATTGATTTCCTATTTTGAGCCTATATAGATTACTGTGGAGTATTCCAGATATATGCCTCACTGCGCCGCTAGTCTTCTCTACTTTGCATTCTTTGCATGCCGTATTGATGAATTCATATACAAATACTTCTTCTGGTGTTAGCTGATGATGATAATGGTTTTGGTTCTCTCATCACCACAAAATGGAAACAGGACGTAACAGCAGACCCCATGGTTGAGACACCTGCTCATACTGTTGGGAAACAGTTGATGAGACAGCATATCCGCAACCTTCTTAGCATTCTTACAACAAGGGAGAGGCAGGTAATATGCCTTCGATATGGAATCCATGGCGGGCAGGAGAAGACACTCTTAGAGATTGCCACTATTTTTGGATTGACGAAGGAAAGGATTCGGCAAGTGGAATATCAGGCACTGAGCAAGCTCAAACAAATCCAAGGGCTAGAAGCTTATACCAACTTGCTTATTTGACGTGGTCTTTCAGATAAAAAGACTCCTGGGCTGCGATTTTTAAAGATGTCATGCAAATCAGTTTGCTTCCTCAAAAATTTGATTCTGCAGATGTATCTCAAATGGATATCATTGAAGCAATGACTGTACATAGTTTGTATCAAGTGTCCTTATTCAGAAAACATGCTCAAGTGAACCACACAACATGAGTTGCTATTCATTCTGAGTAGATTTTCCTCTCCTGGTACAAGCTCTTGCGAACATTATACGAATGTTGGACCATTTAAACCAGTTTTGAAAATAGCAAAACAGAAGTTTTATATTCTCCACAGAATCAGGACGATTTTTTTATTTTTTATTTTTTGGTTGAAATGCCAATGCGAAAACTAATACCTCCCATCAGAATTGCTGCTTTCCTCTCCATTGATCTGCACGTGCAACATGTCATTCTTGTGTTTCGGTTTAGAAATTGATTTTGATGATGTGAACGTGTGCCACAAATTAAGAATTCATTGGCAAAATTCTATGCAGCTAGGGGTGGCTTAACCTGTGACCTGGCCTTAACCTGGCTCGTTTTTTAACTGGGTAAAACTATTATGTTTTTGACCCAGTATAGGAATGAGTTAGTAATTTTGACCCGAATTCAAAAATAGCGTTGGGGCGGATCGACCATGTCTTGACTTACCCCATATGTATTAATTTATTAAAAATTGTAAGCCTGTATTTAAATCTTATTATTATTTTTTCAAAATTTTCACGTTTTTAAATAATTAATTATATCGACAATTAATTATAAAAAAAAGTGAGAATTTTTATATCAATAAAAAAACTATATCAACAATAGAAAAATTAATTTATCCATAAAATAATGTAAGAATTAATAAAAAGAATTTGCAGAATATATAACTCTTATGTGTAATTGCATGTTAACCTATTTTAATAAATTTATACTATATTTTCTCATGTTTTGTTTTATTAATAATGTGTTTTCCTATAATTACGGAAATATTGAAGCATGTAACATTTAAATGTAGTATGGATATCTTTATGTTTGACATGTATATAAATTTTTAAAATTATTTTATTTAACTCGCGTTTTTCACTCGATTTACTGTCCTAAAACAGGTCCAATATCAACTCTAAGTTTGTTTCGGGGTCTATTAAAAATATGTAAGGGTCAGACCGATCTTGTCCTAACTCAGTATAAAAATATAGTCAAATTCAATTTTTTTAAAAAATTGTATGAGGGTTGGGCAAACCTTGACTCGGTACAAACCGCCCCGATTCCCACCCCTAGCAGCTTTAAATTCTTTTCTTTACCGAGGAGCTCGTATGGATGCTGCATGTTAAGATCAAAATCCCAGAGCAGCTAGAACAACTCCCCAACTAAAATTGGCTCCTGCTGTTCCCAAACTCCCCAAAAATAGAATGTCATTTAAAACTCGCCTAGATATAGAATTAGGAAGACAGCAGCACCATTGTCAATCAGAATAAAACCACGGAAAAGAATTATGAAACATTCTGGGGAATGCAGAAAGGGAACCCTATTTTATGACTTCCACTTGAAGCAATGAGGTAGCAGACAAGAAATCGAGGGGAAAATCGCATTCATACAACTCACTTTCTAGGGAGCCCCTCCGCAGCACGTGATACACCAACGTAAATTAGTAAGTTAGGTATGTTGTTATACTATCCTGTCAAAATTCAATCCATTCATTATATTCAATAGCAATCATTAAACTAGGATGCCAAAAATAATTTCTATGGTCTATGGAACCCTGTGCTGACTCGGGGGTTTTGCTCATCTCAACTCTTAACCATATTTATAAAATCTAAACCTTAATTCTATTTTAATTCTATTTATAAAACTCTAACCTTAATCTTATTTATAAAACTTAAATACTAACCCTATTTGTAAAATTGAGTTCTGGTTGAGTTTCGAGTACAAATTTTCATTTGATTTAAGAGTGGAAATTTAAAATTTCATATGAATATATAGTACAACAAATCATATAAGAAATAATAATAAAAATGATAAATAACCTAAAGTAATCTATTCTAGTATAAAATTTACCTTTCAAACAAGATAAATGAATAAGTTGATAATATCAACTTAAAAGTAAACAATATAAAGACAGACGAGAATGAAAATAATATAATGTCAACATGACAAACATGTATTCAAGTATAAATATAAATAATATCAAATACATAAATATAAAGAGACATTGTTTCATTATCAAGTATAGCTATAAAAATTAAAAATCAGGCGCAGTTTCCTCATGTTCGGGTTTGCTGAAACTCTAATTCAACCCTATTTCCAATCAGGTTTTTTGGGTTTTAATTCCTTGGTGCTAGATTCTAAAAAAGATAAACACTGACATTTAAAATTTTCGAGTTCTGCGGGTTGGGTTGGGCTCAAACCAGCCTAAGTTGCACCCTTTAGTAGGTTATGCTTTTAAATAATGTGTTAAAATATGTAAATCTTGAAATTTACTTTGATCCATCAAAAGAGTTCTAAAATATTATCATATTGCATAAAAACATTTTTAGCTGCTCTAAATATTTAATAAGGCTTCGTAATTTGTGGTGTGTTTTCAATAAATAAACAATTTTAATGGGTTTTTAATTGGTTAAGATGCACTTTGGAAATTTATTTTGAATTATTTACCAACATGAATCTTTGATCGGGATAATCTTGTGGCTCCTGGTTATATACATAATGATAGAACTAATGAGTGGGTCGGATGTCTTATAATCACCTCGTAGGGCCCAAAACATCTCAACGGACCGATTCTCTTTGGTCCACCATGCATAGTATTTCCCTTTGGCAAACTTTTTGAAGATAATTGCATTCATGCCGTTTTTTTGGAACTTATTGGGCCTCCACGTCCATCTATATTTAAGTCTTGCACTCACATTGAAACTATCCAACCAGGGTTCCCAATAATATGGAACCAGTTTCATGAACTTGAATTTCGTGAAACCTCTTCGTTTGAGGCCAACCTGGATAATGAAATTAAAATCCAATTGTTTAACATCATGTGATTTATCATGGTATCAAATATCATTTGAATCATATGTTCATAGCCTTTAACATCATTTGGTTTGTAATGAACTAGTTCCATAGTCGAATTGGAATCAATAGGTTGAACTGGGCTTTTTATTTTTTGCAATGTACATTAAAACAACACTATGAACGCATATAATATTAGGAGGGTGATTCCCTAAAAACATTAACATTTTGTATCAAGTCATTTGTACAAATGGTAGCTATTTTTGGCTTCCCCTATTAATTTTTTTATTATCCGAAGCCTTATAATATTTATCCAAATATATTTAGTTATGATATCGAAAATCAAATATTGTTAAACCTTCTATGTATTATATGTGGATACTGCTTCAATGGCATCAACACCACCTAAATATTTTAGTGTGAAATTTAAGTAGCAATTCTGCCTCTCATCTACTCTCCAAATAGAATGGATGGTTTAGTCGACTTCCCCATTCAATCAAAGGTCTTAAAGATAATGAATGTAATAGACTATGCCAAAGGAATAAATCAAAGTCACATCCTCATTGCATAATGTGATCAAAGAAGCGTCTTTATTTATTTATAAAAGGGAAAATCATCATCATCATCAGAGTAATCAGAGTCTTTACACAACATGAAAGCCGGCTTCACAAATCCGCTGCTGCTGCTTTTTACAGTTCCGGCACCATCCAGCCACTTATCATATACCCCTCCGTTTCTCTTTACAATCAACCAATCTTTTACAGCTTTGCTTCTCTATTTCTCCGTGGTCGTTAAAATCTACAGAGCCTTCTATACTATACCTAAAATATGCATTTCCTATCTCTCACTGCCGCCCCCAGATATAATCATCAAATTACAGAATGCGTAATATACATGAGATACCAAGTGAGGAAGAAAGAAAATAAAACCAAATAAAAATATTCCGTACGCTACTGTTATCATTTTTATTTACATATTTAATATAAGTTCCTTCCCTCACTCCACATTTTCAGAAGAGATCGTGGCCATAGAACCCAGTAATACCAGCTTCATTTCCTGTACAAAGGGCTGTTCTTTCTTCTGCCATCGCCAAGTCAAAGATAATCACGTAGATGAGATTCCAATGTCTCTCTGCAAATAATGCACATAAGTGGGATGAGGAAACAAGGACACAAACAAACAAATCCTTTCACATATAACAAGGTTTGAGGAGAGACCTGCAATAGGCATCACTATGACGACGGTGAATTCATCAGATGCTTTCAGTTCCTTTCTTGAAAACTTCTGATGCCTTATACTGTAAATATTCTGAGAAATGCAGTACAAATACTTTTTATTATTACTCATCAAAATAAAATTTTGGGGAGCATCCATGATGTGTTAATCACAAGCAAATCAGACATTTCGACCCACATACCAGGCTGGACAAAAGATAAGCATGGGCAAAAACTAATGGTGAAAATTTGAAGAAGGATAAGATATGGACCGCACAGTCACACCAACAACTCAATCCAGTCTGCAGTCATTTCATTACTGTCTATCCCATCCATTCATAGAACTAATCTTTCACAAAATATTATGCAACAGAAACCAGGCCATTAGAAACTTTACTTTTGCCATGAGCCGCATGTATACTGCAATGCCTGAGTGTCCAATCTGCCTAAATTGTCACCCAGACTAAAGATAAGGGATGATGAGGGATGAATTGCCAGATGACGTTTTCAATAAATCATTTTTGTTAGAATTTTTCTACAAGGACTAAAAGGGAAGCATCGGGGATGGTAATTTACAATTCAAATTAATAGGAAACATTGTTCAACAATAGCGGATAAGATCACCAGAATAATTTCAACAAAATTTCACCAATAAGATGACCATCGTGACTTCATGCCAAACAGACCTCAAGCTAAACAAATGGTTTAGATCAACCGGGCAGGCTTCAAACCAAATGAATGGCACCAAGTGCTCATGCACATGAATTAACATGTTGCCCACAAAATAAGTTTCTTCCTTTTAAGGAATTTATTAAAGCCTGGCCAGTTGCATGGACGGGAAATAAAGGAGAGGAAAGCTCCATTTTTCTAGGATTGATGGGTTGATTTGACATTACATACTATAAGAACTACACTTTTTCCATCAATACTATAATTGCTCACTCTATGGTTAATGTCATCCCCTTTATTGTATTGTTTTGACATCGTTTCCTTCCAAATCCTTTCCATTCAACCAATCAGGCTCAACAGAGATCTAAAAAAGAGAGAAAAACATAGAGATACTAACCTCCTGTTGCTATGAGTTTCTCAACACGAGCCACAATGTGTTTGCCATATGTATACCTCTTAAGGGCATTCAAATGAACCTTAATTCGTGAAAGGATCAGTTCACGGGTCTGATCATCACAAGTCTCAAGAACTTTCTGTACAACATAGTTTGCAAATTGATCTTTCATCATCACCTGTTGATGAATAGTGAACTAACATTTAATGGAAGAAAGAAACATATAATAATAGCAATAACGACAACAAAAACAATCATCCAAACATTCCATGTAAAGCGCCAGGGGTCATTGTGCATCTCACCAGAGTTTCCATGAAGTCACAAGGGAATGACTTCATCATCATTTTTTTATATTAACAAAAACATAAAAATAGAATAACAAACAACACAATAGACACAAACAATCCGACAACTATTTGAGTGTGGCCTCTGCTACAAAATAACTTAAAGAAATCTCTGAGGAATGAGTGAGAAATCCATTAGCATGGTCAAGTTTCCAAAACTATTAAAACAGAGTCCATCTTCAACAGAAATGATTGTAAGAGTAGGATTCATATGCTATACTATTGGCTTTTCATATTCTCCTTTCATAAAATGAGGAAGGCACATCTTGCCAACTCTCCTAAAAACTATACTTCCTAATTTTTCTCAATTCCGTTCGCAAACAAGAAAAGGTGAAACAGAAGGATAAACGAGATTAAATTCCTTGCTACTCCCCCTTTCTTCAAGCCCACTTCTAAATACAAGCCATTCATTAAATGCTGGAAATTTAAGATTAGAAGTTATTTGTCAACTAATGGTCTGTAATATGAACTGAAGCTCTAACCATTTCTAGATACTCCATGATTGAATGATACTAGTTTAGAATTAAAAGTTATTTGTAAACCAGACACCTCTAAAATGAACTGAATTGGCTAATAGATAAAAATCAAGTCTCATCAACGAAGAGGGAAGTGCTTACCTGCAAAGGTTCATTTTCATCAGTGGAACCAAGCATCTCATTTACCAATAACTGACGTTCCTCGGGACCACCATAGGTTAGACACTTTTCGACAACATTGGAAGCAAACTTCTGCTGACTCATCTTTACTATTTGTCCTGCAAGCTTGCTGATTATGGCAGATCGCTCATGTTGCTTCCCATGTTGGAGGACGTGCTAAAAAACGAAAATAAGATGTCTCATGAGAATATCTGAATCAATAACAACATGAGTGACACACAAGAGGACATGCTAAAAGACGAACAAAACAAAACAAAATAAGGGGACATGATTAGAAACCATAATACAGTAAAAGGCATAACGTGTTTAGCAGCAATGCCTTGAAATGAAAGAACTGCCCTAGAAAGCAATTAATAGTAATGGCAATAAAAGCTTATTGAAAGAAAAAAATTAAAAAAAAAAATTGTTCAGGTTTGACAATAAATGTGTACAGATGAAAAGATAAAAAAAAAAAAGGAAAAAATGTTTTAGCTGAAAATGTTGAAATATGAATCAAGTTCAAATGTTGTAATTAAGTTTTGATTGCAACAAATTAAATTTCTTTAGTATTAACCAAGTCTATGCATTGAGTGAAGCAACAACAAGACAAATCTTTCAAATGCAGAAATCTGGCAACTATGCATCGACAGAACAGCCAGCGGAAGAAATAGCAAAAAGCAAACACACAATGGGAAGTTTCCACTGATAGTTGCATTGAATTAAGATTTTCAACAGCCCAGTACATTGACAGAATAATGAACAAAAGAAACAACAGAAAACAAGAAATCATTGATGTCTCTCTGCTAACAGATGCAATGATAAGATGTCACTGAAGAAACCCCATGACATGTCGCGTTAATAGAAGCATCGACTTTGCAAACAGCAACAAGCAAAATTCAAGCACAAAATTCAGGTGACACAAGCATTAACAGAACGTCACCTAAATTAAAGTCGGAGTTTTGAAATTTCGAAAAAGCATCTGGCAGATTTTCAAGGCACTCGATGGAAGGATCAAACGGTGAAGTTGCATTGGTAAAAAGTAAGATTGTCTCAATGGAAAATCACAATAGTCCACCATTAATGCAACTATCAATCTTCTGCAACTTAAGTAAATGCTTCCCAACTGTCAAATAACGGGAAGAATCACACATTCTCCATAAATAGGCAGTGCATTCAGTGAAAGAAGAACTTTAGCTAAGCATTCAACATCAAAATTATCAAAGTTCATAAAAGACAGAAAGAAGAAGCTTCAAAAGCACTTAAATTTCCAGAGCTCCGCAACGACTTCATCATCTTCTTCAAGTGGGTGCTTCTATCATGCTGAAAAGGGATACACAGTGAAGTGTAACATTTTTCTTTGATAAATTGGTTTGTTGTGTGTTCCTTGAATTGGTAGTGGAGACCCAGGTCCAAGAAGAATAAAACAGGAAGAGAGCAGGTATTCTAAGGTTGTAACTTGTGGAGGCTAGGGGAACCAAAGACAAAATGGTGTACTGGGAAGAGGGGATTAGGGTGGTTGACTTGAATCACTATACATCATGCCTACTTGTGTGAATGATTATCTGCTTTCCCTTGCTTGGTGTTTCCTTAGTGCACTAATCGATTATGGAGACATTTATTAAAGAGTTTAAGTCAACAATTAAAATTTTAATAACACAATTCACCCCTCCCAAGAGTAACCTAAACAGATACAGGATTGCAAATCGTACAGTTACAACTTCAGCTTATATCCCTTGTACACTGGCTGTTTAGTAAGATATTCTCATTAAATAATTACCTAATATTGGCCTTGAATGATATTATATACACTTTCATACCATCGGCAGCAGTACAATGCCAATGTTTTTATTTTCATATAACACCTTAATTTTTGTAGTTTTGATATGGAACATACACATCTATTTAACATTATATATCCTAGTATTTCAAGGGCATCGCTTCTTAAAATCTTTCTTTTATGTAACCTTTAATATATTGATAGTTGATGAAAAATCCACTTCATTTATTGTATTTAGCATCATTTATATCATCATAGAAACCCTTCCATTTGTTTAGTATCACTGTATATGGGCTCCATCTATAAATGTGTAAAATCAACATAATAGATTTAATACTAAATGTCAATCTTTAAGTACTATTTTAAACATCAACCATCTAAAATATCACTACTACGTGAATAAATGATTCTATAACGTATTATTACATTCTAATACACACATGAATGAATCTATGCATTTTCCCTAATGTACACACGAATAAATCTATTTTTAAGTAAACACATATTTGATTTGGATGAAACTTGGTCTTTTAGCAAGACGAATGATGTTAAATACAATAAATGGATTAAATTTTGCATCAATCATCAACGTGTTAAAAATGTAGGGAGTTATATGAAATCGCTTGTATGTAACCCAATTACATACAAATGAAACCCATGCATATATATAAGAGTTTTTCAACACTACTGATTGCAATTGGTTGTGTTTCTTTTTATTTTTTAAAAATCATCAATCATATTTTACTCCATTCATATTTGCATGACATGAAAAATCATATTATTTAGATTTGTATATAATCCACAAGGGTAAATCACCCAGTTATCATTAAAATTGGAAAGACTTACAAAAATGTTGCATAAATGGTACAAAAATAAAGAAAAAAAAGAAAAATTTGAACAGTCACAGCAATAGGCAAAAGTGCATTGATATTCATTTTAGTTCATACTTTTTAAAAATCACAGGTTCCAACAAATTTCGGGGAAAGAGAAAATTAAAAAACTGAAAATTGATTCATATGTTCAAATTGCTTGAGATTACCCACGCATCTGAAGAACCAAAAATATGGGTTCCTTTTTTATTTGAATTTGAGAGCTGAGGATAGACCTCACCTTGATAAGAAATGTGAATCTTAATAGTTTTGTTGATTGAAGTGACAATTGATGATCTAGACCAATTTCAATTTGAATCCTCTGAAAATCTATAAAATAATTTTAACGACCAACTTGAAATGCAAGGTGTTCATTAGGGCAAGCTTAACAGTTTTATATTCTCACGCTTACAGGCAATGGTAATGTTTTTTCAAAATAAAAATTGTCTATTTGGTCAAATAAGAATGCATTTTACCTTCTACAAGAGGTAATTTTCTGTGCATGAGAAATAAATGAAGAAAAAAACTCAAATTTAAAAAAAAAAAAAAAAAAAAAAACTCAGTTTACCATTTTTATCTGCAAATTGACCTTAAATCTGCCTCTAACAGGCATAGTTATTAAGGACACCTAGGTTCAAGGTGCACTCAAGCACAATTCTTGAACCACCTAGTAAGCTTGATTGAACTTACTAAAAAACTTTCAACATTCAAATGGTGTTCCAACTTTTTCAATTTCCCCTGTTTCTCCACTGAACCAAAATGGAGTCCCTCCATCCTCCCCAATACTTTCTCTTTTTTGACCCTACTTCTACGTAACCTAGTTATATAAGTGTTACATGTAACCTCCCCCATTTCTAATATCTTGATATTTGATAGAAAATCCACTTAGTCCATCATATTTAGCATTATTTATTTAACTAAGAGACCAAGTTTCATCAGAATCAAAAATGTGTAGAGCTGCATTAGCTTATATATGTATAGGGCTCCGCTTCTATGCAACCAAGTTACATAGAAGCAGTCCCATGTAACCAGATTACATATAAGCGGTCCAATATAACCAGGTTACATAGAAGCGGTCCCATGTAACCCCATTAATTTTTAAATTATTGATGATTGATTTAAAATCCAATCGATTCATTACATTTAACATCACCTGTTTATCTAGAAGACTAAATTTCATCCAAATCAAGTATGTGCATGAGCCGCATTTGCTCAAAAATATATATTCATGTATAAACCATGAAAAATGCTTAAAAAATACTTTATAGAATCATTTATCCACATAGTAGTGACATTTTAGATGGTTTAGACATTGAAAAAACCACTTTAAAATGGATATTTTAGCATTGAACCATTTTATTACGTTGATTTTTAACATTTATAGATAAGATCCATATCCAATGAAATTAAAAAAATAAAAGGGTTTCCAAGATACTATAGATTATGCTAAATATAATGGATAGAGTGCATTTTTCAACAACCATCAAGATTTTAAAAATGGAGAGGGTTACATAGAAAATGGGTTCCATAGAAGTGGGACCAATATATATATATATATGAGATATGTTATAGTGCAGTTGCCTACACCATAACTTACAGTGCATTTGACCCAAAATGAGCCCCACATGTACTTAGTCTTAATACTTTATACAATTATTTATCCATATATAAATTAGGTGGGAGATAGTTTACATGTTGGAAAAAAAACAACTTCAAAATTGTTATTTACATCAAACTATCTTATTACGTTGAATTTGTACCATTTTTAGATTGAGTCCATACACACATTCACTTTGGATTAAAATTAGTATGGTAATAGAATGCACAATTTTAAATACAATACGTGAAGTAGATTATAATTTTATGATCATATGGGGGCTATTTTAAGGCAACTGCATCATAACTTAACAGTGCATGTGCCTGCGCTAGAATATGTATATATATATAGAGAGAGAGAGAGAACCTTTCCTCTGCAGTGAAGTTGTACCATAACTAACAATACATTTGGCCCAAAATGCATCCCACATGTACTTAAAATGCATTGATACTTTATACAATCATTTATCCATATATAAATTTTATAGCAAATGACTTACGTGTTGAAAAAACAGCTTTAAAGTTGGTACTTACAATCAAACTATTTTATTACATTGAATTTTTACCATTTTTAGATGGGGTCCATACACATATTCAATTGGGATAAAAATTAGTATGGTAAAGAATACATAATTCTAAATACAATAGGTGGAGTAGACTATAATTTTATGATCATGTGGGACCCATTTTGGAGTAATTGCACGGTAATTGTAGTGCAGTGAAGCTAAACTTGAATATTTCTCATATATATATTCATGCATAGATAACGAAAAATGCGTAGCTACATTCACATATGCATTTCAATGTTACAATACTTTATATAGTCATTTATCCATACATTAATGATATTTTACATGGTTAGATGTTGAAAATATAATTTTAAAATTGAAATTTAACATTAAATCATTTCATTATGTTGATTTTACATTTTTTAAATGGGGGCCACACATGACGATATCAGAAAAATGAAAGGATTTCCAAGACAATATAAATGATTTTAAATATAGTGAACGAAGTCGATTTCCCATCAATCATCAAGGGTTTAAAAATGGATGATGTTACACAAAAAAGTGGTTTTACCCCTTTATATATTATAATTGCTATATGGTAACTACATTGCTATATAATTTTTTTTACTCTTCATTTCACAAGTTCTAAGAAAATTGCTTGTCGTTATCTTTAGGGTTTAGCTCTTTGATGTAATATTGATTGGTAGACTTAAATACTAAATGTTACCTAAATTAAATTTGAGGTATTATTTACTTCAATGATTATGACTTAGTATCGCTTTTAGGATGTGTTTGGGAATCACAACATTGTCAATCTAAAACTTCACACTCTTAACTACTCCTCTATTTTTAATCATTTCTTCACATGTTTTATATAACTATACTTTTCAATCATTTCTCCACAACGACTGATACAGCTACCTATCTATCTAAACTTTCTCTCTCTACTTTTCATCATTACTTCTATCATATCACATTATTTCTCTCATTTTAAAAAATTTTACACCAGAAACTTTTCTTTTCTAAGTTCTATCAAATGCCAAACACACCCTTAATATTACATTTAATATTTGAATCAATTTCATCCTTACAATATACAATTATCATTAAAGTGTTTTGCTTCCATATAACCAAATTAATAAAAGCAATTCCATGTAACTAATTAATTTTTAATTTCTTGATACTTTATCGGAAATCCACTCTTCATTATATTTAACATCAGTTGCTTAGCTAGGAAACCTAGTTTTCATCCAAATTAAATATGTGCATGAGTCATACCTACTGAAAAATATATAACCATGTATAACTTACAAAAAATGCTTAGATCCATTTACATATATATTAAAATGTTATAATACTTTATAAAATCATTTATCTACATCGTCATGACATTTTAGATGTTAAAAAAATACAAATTTTAAATTGACATTTAGCATTAAACTATTTTACGTTGCTTTTATACAGTTGTAGATGGGGCCTATTCACAGTGATACTATAAAAACAAAAAGTCTTTATGATAATGTAAATGATGTTAAATACAATAAGCTAAGTAGATTTTCCAACAAACACCAAAATATTAAAAATGGGTAGAGTTACTTTCATCAAAAAAAGGAAGAGTTACATAGAAGCAAAGTCCATCATTAAATTTATTTAATTTTACATGACATGCAAGTTGCTTCATTCTGAAATGTGCCTCGCCTATGAATCTATGACTATAAAAAGAGATCAAACATATAAAGAATTAAAATATATAGAAACATAAAAACATATATAGCTATAAAATATATTAAAATGGAGAACATGAAAAGTGAAATATCAACAAAACAAAATATGAACTTCCATAGTTTGCTAAAATGGTGTATTGTAGGAATTTTTTTTTAACTAAGGGTGTGTTTGGCAATTGATAGAAAATGTCAAGTTAAAACATTTCAATCTAAAACTTTTCACTCTCCACAACTATCATATTTTTTAATCATTTTTTCACATTTTCCTATACAACTACCTTACTTTTCAATAATTTCTACACAACTATCCATACAACTAACCTATCTATTTTAACTTTATCCTCTTTACTACTCATCATTACCCCTATCATATTACATCATTTGACAACTTTTACTCTCCAAAACTTTTCATCAAAAGTTTTATTCATTACCAAACACACCCTAAATGTATTGAAGGAAACTTTACATCTATGTCAACTTGAAAATTAAATAATCGCAAACATGCAGATGATCTTAAACTTGTTACATTCATGCTGACAATTCTTGAGATACATTGCATCTATGCCAATGCCATTAGCCTCCCATCTTAATGGCTCCAAAGGCCATTAACCCATTCCACATAGATCCAACTCTATTCTAATTTTTTATGTTATTCTTTGATATACAGTTATATTAAGATAAAAATTATACTATCTAACATATAGTATATTACAAGACATTATATAAGATATTTAAAATGGATATACTAGGGTACACCATCTCGCACCTTAGTTAGAGTGCACTATGATGAAATGGGGCCTACCTTGATGATGAAATCAAAATCCAATTGTCACATTGTTTAACATCATTTGTTTTATCATGAAACCAAAACTCATTTCAATTGGAATCTAGAATGGGTGATACCAACTTCAAAATGTATAATTATGTAATTATGAAAAACACTTCTTTTATTGGGCTAGACAGCTTGGATAATCAGATACCTAACGGAGGTGTACTCCAAAAGAGGGGTAACAAGGTCACTACCTCTGTCTAATTCGAATTCTAGTCCAGCCAACCCTAACACCCTATACACACCCATGTCAGCTTAACATGTGCATTAGAATATAATAACGCTTCATTGAATTATCGATTCATAAATGTTGAAAATAGACATTTGACATGACATATAAATTGAATGATTTTATTATATAGATTTTGTATCTTCCATCGGTAACACATAATTTTGACATTGATGAAACTTAATTTGCTTGCTAAACAAATGATTCGAAAGACAATGGGAACATTGGTTTTGGATTTCATTATGAAGGTATTTAGGTGTGTTTGGAAATGAATATAACTTTTGATGAAAAGTTGTAGAGAGAAAAAGTTGTCAAATGATGTGATATAATAGGGGTAATGATGAGGAATAAATAGGATAAAGTTGAAATAGATAGGTTAGTTGTGTTGATAGTTGTGTAGAAATGATTGAAAAGTAAGGTAATTGTATAGAAAAATGTGAAGAAATGATTAAAAAATAGGGTAGTTGTGGAGAGTGAAAAAGTTTTAACTTCACAACTTTTACTTATTACCAAACACACCCTTAATCATGATGTACCCCAACCACGGTATAACATGGTGCACCCTAATATATCCTATTTTAAAAATATAAAAATAGGAAATAAAGAAATATAAAAATAACATGATATGTAAGATCCAATTCTATGGAACCAATCCCATGGAAGTAAGTACATGGAACCTCATGATTTGGGCCCACCATGATAAATCAAATTCAATCCATTGATTTTCTTTGCAATAATTTAACTAACATTCTTAATCACAGATTTACATGCCATTATCATTTAAGGGTTAATAACAATGTATTAAATTTTTTACTATAATACAGATTTTAAAAACTTCAGGGTGTGTTTAGGAAATGATAAAATTTTCAATGAAAAACTTTTGGTATAAAAATTTTTGAAATATGAGAAAACGAAATGATATGATAAGGATAATGATGAGAAGTAAAGAAAATAAAGTTCAAATAGATAGATTAGATGCATAAGTAGTTATGTATAAATGATTGAAAAGTAAGGTAGTTGTATAGGAAGAAGTGAAGAAATAATTTTAAAAATAGCGTATTTGTGGATAATAAAAAGTTTTAGTTTGAAAAATTTTAGGTATTAACAAACACTCCCTTAATTAAAAGGTACAAGTTGCATAAGACTTTAATTAAAAATGATATTTTGGTATCATTGGTATCGTAGTTATACAATTTATTTAACAAAATAGTCAAATTGGATTTTCATTCAATCAAAATGGTCCACCTAGATCAAGAGGTTCTAAAAATTTACTTCTGTGCAATCAAGAATGGAATGAATTATATGCGTATAAATAGCATATTGACCATAAATAATATTAATCATAAACTTGGTAAATAATACATGAATATAATATTTTCATATTTCTCCGATTATAAAATATTTTTACATATACAAGAAAATGTGTTAATTTTATTTTAGACATCTCTGAGAAACCAACAAAAATCCAATTTGTGTAAATATGGACTTATTCAATTGGCCATTAGGTTATTGTCAAACAAACCATACATTCTAATTTAAGGAATGGTACGTGTTCAAAATAACTTGAATTACAAATCTTCAAAAGTACTTGAGGTATGGACTACCTAAGCATAGGCCATGATAGTTTCAAATTTAAAGTATGTTTCCTAGTTATTTGCTCAGGTAGAAGTTACATAGGACTTCAATTAAAATGATTTTTTTTATATGATAATTAAAATGTGTCCTAGTTGTTTGCTTATTGTTGCCATGGTACTATTATGAATGACTCCCCTCATAAACATGTTGCGTAAGACTTCAATTAAAATGATTTTTGATATCATAATTATATGAATTATAGTAAACAAAATAGTCCAATTGAATTTTCTTTCAATCATCATGGTAAGCCGAAATGAAGAGGTTCCAAGGATTCATTTATTTATGTAGAAATAAGCATATCAATCATGGCCGACCAAATGACAACTCACTTGGTCAGTGCGTTGAGACAGAAACCTGCTGGTCGGGGTTCGATCCCTGCTTCACCCCTCGTGGGCGTGTAAGAGTCATGGGTCTCCCATGTGAAGAACTTTGGTCTCTTCGTGAATTTCTAAGAATTCATGGGCTTGATATGTAATATGAAATTAGAAAAGAATTTGTAACATCGTAGGTGGAAAAAAAAAAAAAGAGAGATTCCGATTGGAACAACATAAAAAAAAAAAAAAGCATATTAATCACGAAATAGTTATATTAACAATAAAAATGATAAATAATGCATCAGTACGATATTTTCATATTTCTCATATTTATAGTATATATTTTCATACAAAAGAAAAAGTGTTTCAATCCTATGGAACCACTCCATTTGGGGCCACTTTGATGATTGTATGAAATCTATTTCATTCGTTGCATTTAATGTTATTTGTTTAATTAGGGAACTAAGTTTCATCCTAATCAAAGATGTGCATGGCCCCCATCTAATAAAAAAGAAAAATCAACATGACAAAAAAATTGCTTAATTTGTATACCAATTTCAAAGCAGTTAATTCAATATCTAAACATTTAAAACATTCTTCCAATGTAAATGGCTATTTTTTTAAATTATTATAACATTCCAATGCATTTATGAATGGATCCAAGCATTTTTTATAATTTACCCATGGTTTTATATTTTTAAGCAAGTTAAACCCACCCAAAACTCGAATTGAAATGATTTTTGGTAATGGCACCGCAATAAACTATATGAGCTTAAACAATCTGATCAATTGGATTTCAATTTCACCAAGAGAGGGTGCCCAAGTAAAGAGGTTCAAGTCATGGAACTGGTTCCATGGAACTGGGACCCCTAGAAAAATACAAGAAAACTTGTCAACTTTCTTGCCAGTCACTTTCGAGAAACCAACAGAATTCTGATTATGTAAATATGGAATTATTCACTTAGCCATTGTGTCAGTTATCAAACAGACCCTAGATTACAGAAACTAAATACAGAGTTGAGGTATGGGACATCTTCAAACAAACCCTAGATTACAAATCTTCATAATTATTTGAGGTATGGCCCATATAAACAAAGTCTTTTACAGAGTCTCAAATCTTACAAGTGTTTGCCTTTTAAGTGTTTTTTCTTAATTATTTGCTTATTGTTGCCATGGTTCTATTACGAATAACTTTGTTGCAGTCAATGAAGAGAAATAATTGAGGAGAATTATAAATTTTGAATCATCATCATCATCATCATCATAAGCCATTTCCCACCTATGTGGGGTCGGCTGCATGGATTCTGTTACGCCATTCTTGGCGATTTAAGACTAAATTTTCAGTAATATGTAATATTTTTAAATCTTGTTTAATTACTTCCATCCATGTTTTTTTGGGTCTTCCTCTCATTCTTCTACCACCTTCTACTTGGATAAACTCTGTTTTCCTAACCGGTGCTACTTCAGGCCTCCTTTTAACATGACCAAACCATCTTAATCTATTTTCTCTCATTTTATCATAAATTGGTCTCACTTTTAAGTTTTCTCGAATTATTTCATTCCTAATTTTATCTTTTCTTGTTTTACCACTCATCCACCTTAACATTCTCATTTCTGCTACGCTCATTTTTTGTATATGTTGCTTTTTAACTGCCCAACATTCTGCCCCATAAAGCATAGCAGGTCTAATCGCAGTCTTATAAAATTTTCCTTTTAATTTGACTGGAACTCGACGGTCACATAAAATTCCTGACGCACTTCTCCATTTCTTCCATCCTGCTTGAATTCTATGTATTATATCTTTCTCGATTTCCCCGTTCTCTTGAACTATTGATCCTAAGTACCGAAAGTGATTAGTTTTTGTTACTGTTTGATCTAAAATCTTAATTGGTTCATCATCCGGGTTCTCACTATTATTAAAATTGCATTTCATATATTCAGTTTTTGTGCGACTAATTCTAAAACCATTAGATTCTAGAGCATCTACCCACCTATTCAATTTTAAATTTAGTCCTTCTTTACTTTCATCTATTAGAACAATGTCATCTGCAAATAACATACACCAAGGTACTTCTTCTTGGAGATGTCTAGTAATTTCATCTATTACTAAGGTAAAAAGGTAAGGACTCAAGGCTGAGCCTTGATGTAAACCTATTTTAACTGGGAAGACATTAGTATCTCCACTAATGGTTCTCACATTTGTAACAGCCCCCTCATACATATCTTTAATAATATCAATGTATCTGTCATTAATTCCTTTTTTCCTCATCACTTGCCATATTAACTTTCTTGGTACTCGATCATAAGCTTTTTCTAAATCAATAAAAATCATATATAAGTTCTTTTTCTTCTCCCTATACTTTTCAAATAGTTGTCTAAGTAAGAAAATAGCTTCAATAGTTGATCTTCCTGACATAAAACCAAATTGATTTTCAGATATATTAGTTTCCCGTCTTAGTCTATGTTCAATTACTCTTTCCCATAATTTCATAGTATGACTCATAAATTTTGAATGATCTAGTTATTAAACTATGAGAATTATTCACTTGGATGGTAACACAAATACCTAAGGGCCCAAGGCCATGAAAAAGTTACCACTTGGGTTGCTTTTGCTTCATTTCATCAATCTTCTTTTTCCCGTTTGCTAGAAGCCTTTCTATTTTAATTAATAGTCCAAAACAACTTATGTCCTAATAAAATCCTAAGCGCAGTCTAATTATAAACTCTACTATTCCAGGTCACATTGCTTGATGGATTTTTCTAGAAATGGCCTATATCCATGACACTAGCTCAAAATTCCAGGTAAAAATAAATACAAAAACAGAACAGCAAAGTCAATTTTTCTTCCTTTTATTCATCCAATTGCTAGGATGAATTTGGGCTTCCTGCTGGACGCATAATGAAACTGTGGTAGAAATCACAACTTCATAACCCCTAATGAGAATCCCTGAAAAAAAAATTGTCGACATGGTACAGAAATAATAATTTCAATAATCCCCATGTCACTCTCATGGAAAGTTAAATCTTGGATGAAAGCATGATTTTCTATCAACAGATGAACAAAGGGAACAACCCAGCAATTAAAAAGATGATGGCTTGACATAAAGCAATGTCCTTGGCCCAAACCAGTAAATATAATGCCGAAATTTATTATTGAGATTCAGACCATGAGACTGCAAATGTAAAAAGAAGAAGTACATAGTATATTACCTGAACAACATAATTGCCATATTGATCTTGAGCTAAAGTGCACACAGATTGCAGAATTTCCTCCATGATAATTTCTTGTGTTTTGTGATCATCGCAGTGCTCTAGGACCCTCTGCGAACATAATTGAAAACATCAATAGAAGTCGCATGCAAAAATCCATCACAATTACGGAATAATTAACCTCTTAAAATGTCAATAGACAGTGTGCCTAGAAACATCAGTAATGAATGGTTTAACAAATAAGTAACCTCTTCACCTGTACGACTCGACAGCCATATGGATGAGTGGAGAGTGCCACGACTTGCCCATAGAAGGCTGAGATTATAAACTGAATTCTTTCTTGTGGAACACACTCAATACACTTCTGTATAACATGATTTCCATTTTGATCGCGAATACATTTCATGACTGCACCATCAAGTTCTAACACCATTTGAGTCTGCTGTTCCACATCAACCACTTCTAATGCCTGCATCAACAATTTCAATCATCAAGCTCAACTCATATCCAGGAGAGAGAGAGAGAGACACATGTCACGTCCCAAATATTTTAGTAGAGGTTATCAAGGAAACCTCTACACAGTTGTAGAGAAATCATGAAGGTGCCGAAGTTCTCTAGAAAGTTCTAGAGAAGAAGAGTGTATAGAATTCTAGAACCTTCCAGACTTCTCTTGAATTCTCCAAGAGCTCCAAGAAGATCAAGACACTTCGGGAGAGTTCTAGAGAATTTCAAAGAGGAGGTGGGAAGATTCTAAAAAGCGATCCAAACCGTCCACTTAAGGACATGTGTCAAAATCCGGGGAGCTCCAAGGGGAAGGAAGAGCCTATAAAAGGGGAGAAGGCTCATTTGCTCAAGGCATCAAACACACACCCAACACACACCAACTCAAGAGCACCCAAGCTCCCCAAGTGAGTTCCCTTGTGGCCTTCTAGCTCTCTTGTAAAAAGCCTTCAAGTAATACAAGTCCCTTTGTTCCTAAGTGCTTTCTCCTCTTTTGTCCACTACTCTCTACCATCACTTTCTCAAGTGTTTGGTCCGGTTTTAGGCTGACTTAGTCCTCACAAGGGTGTGAGCAAGCTAAGTGCCGCACAAGTTCAGGGTTGTAAAGTCCTAGCTTGTGACACACAGCTCTCTAAAGCACTGGAAATAAAACAATTACAAGCAATAAAGCTACAAGAAAATATTGGCCCGAATGCATGGCAGCATTTCAAGGAAAAATCTTATAGTATACATATTTAAATCAGTGCATTAAAAAATAATACGACATGACACAATAATCATGATTAAATCTGAGAGTGACAAGGGTAATGATCAGGAGTAAAGGAAATAAAATTAAAATAGATAAGGTGATTGTATTAAAAATGTGAACAATGATTGAAAAGTAAGGTGGGTGGTTAAAACGTCATGTCATGTAGAAGTGGGGAAAAAGTTGTTGGAATTTTTCTCTTTTTTCTTCCTCCCACACACACCCTTAAATTTCTTTTCTAAAAAACAAAAATCTTAAGCTACACAGCATTTTGACATGAAATGGGAAATCAATTTCTTTGTCTTGGCCAACAGCCTAAGGTTGGCTTTATTCACACTTACAGATAACAATATGTTAATAAATTATTGCTAGATTGCTAGACAGTATCAAAACTATTTTTACAAAAAAAACTTTCTTACTCCTTCCTACACACTTTCTGATATGATTCCACGTCTAACTACCTAACTATTCTACTTTGTTCTATTACCAATCATTTTTTGACATTTTTTCTATAACTGTCTTATCCATTTTAACTTTATTTTCTTTACTCTCAGTCATTACCTCTACCATATCATATCATTTTTTGACATTTTTCCTATAACTGTCTTATCCATTTTATCTTTATTTTCTTTACTCTCAGTCATTACCTCTACCATATCATATCATTCTCTCACTTGTTAAAAATTTTTCCATTCCCACTTTTACTTTTACATCTTCCAAAACAGACCCTTAGTATAGTTTCCGCAACAAAATCTGTGAAATTTTGCACTATTTTGATCAGTCTATAGCCTATCATCCAAAACATCACAAGAGCAAATAAGCCTACACATATGATAAGTCATCAGTGCCTTTTAACACCTCATAACCATTCCCCAATTTTACCATTTCCTCCTTAGATATTGTCCCTAGTCTCTGCTAACTTGGCATTCCCCTCATAATGAAGATGTCCCAAAAATTGCATGCAGTAACTTCAATACTGGTTCTCCATCATTGGTGGCTAAAAGCATACAAAGATAAAATATCCCAAAACATCATCTAAATGAGTGCATTTGATGATCTATGGGTTGATTGGTGTGCATTTGGTATGTTTTTGGAAGTTGTGTAAAAAATCTACCAAACTAGAGGAGGGCTCAGTCAACCCAACTTATGATTGAGGCTCGATTAAACACCTTGGTCAATCCAAGTGTTGCAACTAAAACATGCACAAAAGTCTAGCAAGGCAGGTTTTCTTGAGGCCCAATCAACAAAGGTTGAGCCAACTGAATTACAACAGAGGTACCTCAACTCAAGGCTTGCTCAAACAAAGTGCAATTGAGCCAGGTGGGTGGATCATTGGCCAATCTAGAGCCTCAAGCCTGTAGCCCTAACCTTAGGACCTATGTCGAGTTGTCAAGCCAAGTTAGACTAAGGTGCGACCCAAGCTCAATCGCCTACACCACACTTTTTAACCTATAAAATGACCTAGTAGACGGAAAAAATGGAGGAGCTACATATAAAAGAGATAGTCAGACTTCATGGTATTCCAATATCCATTGTCTTAGATAGGAATAGGAGATTTGCATCTGAATTTTGGCAAAATCCAAACATGTATGGGTACGGAATCACACCTGAGTACAGCATATCATCCGCAAACAAACGATTAGTTTGAGAGAACCATTCAGGCATTCGACAACGTACTATGGGCTTGTGCATTAGATTTGCAAGGTTCATAAATGGAGCACGTGGCAATGGCAAAATTTGTTTATAACAATACTTATCAAATAAGCATAAGCATGACTCCGTTTCAGGCCTTATACGGCAAAAAAGTTGCACTACAGTATACTTGGAAGAGGACAGTGAACGGAAGGTGCTAAGTGACTTGCAATTTGCAGTTGGAGAGAAGGTTTTTCTAAAAGTCTCATATACTCACGGAGTGATGAGATTTGGAGTTTAAGCCCTAAGGGAAAGTTAAGTCCTCAATATTTAGTATTTGAGGTCTTAAAAGTCATTGGTGGAGCTGCATACTAATTGATAATGCTAGTAGAGGATCACAATATATTCCATATCTCACAATTGACGAGGTATGTGACAGATCCAAGGCATATGCTCCCTGTAGAAGGGGATCAGACCCAGCTAGAGCAACCAGTACGAGTCCTTGATTCCAGAGAAAAGGAATCAAAAGGAAGAAAAATCAAGCACATTCTTGTGCAGTGGAGCAACCATAGTGAAAAGAGGCCCCCTGATAGCTAAAAGACAATATTCGATAGATTGCCCTAGTTGGTTTCCGCCTTGCTAAAAATTGTAAATTTCAGGGACGAAACTTTTGTAAAAGGGGAAGGATGTAATAAATAGAAATCTATTTTAGCAGTGAAAATCAAACAATGATGAGGTAATTTAACCATGGAATTTTGTACCAGTCAAATGATGACGTGGCCATAAATTAAGGAGAGTTAATTATTTGACCAACTCTAGTGGACCCCACAAGATAATCAAAGAATTTGGGATAATCTTAGATCCAAATATTCTCCTACGATAACTCTCCTGATTGCTTGAAACTCCTTTTACAATGGAGCTTTTGGAAGGTTGAGTTTCCTAAGGATACGCGTAGACGATATGTAAGGGAAAGCTCATAAATATGTAGGTAGGGTTCCAAGAAAGGGCTATTAAGAAAAGAGGGATGAGCCTATTTGCAGGGAAGAGACTTCAAATTCAAGCTAACTTGCAAAAGATAAGTGGACTTTGCAAGTTTGGTTTAATTGCATAAATAATTTACGTATCACGATTATGTAGTAGAAATAATACCATGTTACATGATGTTGATTTTATGAAAGAGTTATGTGACATGCAATTTATTAATGATTAATATATTGATCGCATGTTGATTTTTATTCAATAAATATTTCATGTATTCTTGATGTGATGGATTTATAACCATGGATGCATGAGGAGAATAATTATTGTGATAATTATAGCATGCGAATAATTATTGTGATAATTATAGCTTGCGAATAATTATGAATGAAATTATAATGCATGAGGAAAATATTTTTATGTCACATGATTAATTGGAAAGGTTATATTATAGTATGCCTAAATTAATTAAATGGTGGAATAGTGTTATAGTAATTCTACAGGATTTTTACAATATACATGAGAATTTTATACAACTTGAAGTGCATGATTTACATAATTAGATTTATTATCCCGTAGAAATAAATAGGAATACAAAACTATGTATAGGAAAAATCATGCAATGGAATTAAGTTGAAAGCATGTATGTTGGCAGAATATTATTATGGATTTTACGCAATTTTCAAAGTTAATTAACTGAATGGAATTTACTGTTCAAAGAGATTTATTTGAGAAAGCATTATTAAATTTCTGGGATTTTTTCCACCTTGCAAGATGGTCTTTGATGGTTTTTGCAAGACAGTCTTTCATGGTTTTTGCAAGACAGAATGTTGTCCAGGAGTCTTTCTATAAAAAGACCAGAAAATTGCAATTTCGTCACTGGTCTCTAGCACCTGGGCCAAAACAAACAAAGCCAAACATGAATGTGTTAAACAGAGGTTGGGTCAATGAGAAGCCCAAATCAGGAGAAGGCCTGGACCCATAAGCCCAGGAAGGAGCTAGTAGGTGGCGAACCTAGGATTGCCAGCGATAGAGCTGCTCTGGTGGAAATGGGGCAGTCCCACAGCCATCCAAATAGGAATTGATGTAAATTGGACTCTTGTAGTACGATTATTCGTTTCCTACAAACTTTGATGTTCTGAGTTCACTGGAGGGGTCTGATTGACCCAAAGAGACCTACAAACCTAAGTTTTAGGGATGAAGATGTATCTTAAGGGTTTTAAAGAATTAAATCCTTAAGACGGCTCCTTATGCTCAGAGAGTGATGTTTCTAGGTAGTCTTTGTAGGAATAGAATTTTGAATCACCTGAGAAACCAAATTGAAGGTTGCGATTGAGAATATTTACTAAGTTATTTCCATAATTGCAATGCAATTAAGATGAGTATTATTGTTTTTGTTAATTGTGATTGTGAACACGACTAAATAAGTTTATTAATTCAAGTTTATTTGAAATGATTTTTATTTCATTCGTATTAACCGATATTGGAGGAAAAAGTTAACTCGATATGAAAAATTGGGGCGTCAACCTTCATTTTTGGAAGGGGCAGTCAAATTATATCTTTATAATAATATAATTAAATTATATCATGTTAAGGTTCAAACTAATTAAACTAATTTAACTAAACGATTTACCCAGTTTGAACTAAACCAGATTTACCCAGTTTGAACTAAACCAGATTTACCCAGTTTGAACTAAACCAGCTACTTCACTAGTTCGATCACCAGTTTGGTTCTAACAAAATTGCCTCTAAGTAGATTTTCCTATAGCAAGAAATCCTTTCTAATGGCTCTCGTTCTGGGCTGCCTTTCACTGTTGCAGCAATAAGCCTTTCCCCCTTAAAAGATGGTACATGTTTTGCACTAAGTAGCCCCCTCGTAGCTGGTTGCTATAATATTTGAACTCAGAACATGAAATCTACTCTGAGATCAAACAAAAGTACAACAGAGAAAAGAGGAATGTAGTGGGGAAAAAAATTATATCAAGAGGAAGAAGCAGATAACTTAAGGGAATGAGAAAAAATAACTTGAAAGAAAGTGGGGGCAAAAAGAAGACTAGGAAGAATTAGAAACGAACCTAAGAAAGGAGAGTCAAAGGGCAGGAATTTTTTCTAAAAAAGGAATTAGTAAAACAAATAGAATATTAATTGTTGTGAGGTAAAAATCAAAGAAAATAATAGAAACAATTATTTAAATCATTCATCAAGCTGATCTATATTTCAATCACCAGACATCAACAATAAATTGCAAACTAAATAACTAGATATTCAAATAATCTCAACTTTACAAAACAAAAATTACCCCTAACAACTATTCTACACCAAACAAAATTATACCGCCATCTTCTTTATAAGCATAACAGCACCCAAAGTTGTTTGGGAAGCAAGAAAAAAATGGTGGAACAAATTTTTAATGGGATAGGGCGTGATGTGATATGATAGAGTTATAATTAGGAGTAAAGGGAAATTTTTGAATTAGATATAGTAGTTTTTTTTTTTGATGAATTAGATATAGTAGTTGGATGAAAAGATGTATAGGAATGATTGAAAGGTGAGGAAGTTGTAGTATGAAAAGATGTGTGGAAAAGTGGTGAAGAAAATTTTTGGTGCAAACTTCTTTTTTCCTTGTTCCCAAACACCCCTGAAACTTTTTTCTTGGGAAATATCATACAAAGATTATACAGGTAGTAAAGGAAATTAAATTTTCTAAAATGAAAGGTATCAATCATCACTTCAAGTTATAAACTTGACAAGCATATCTCAAAAATATATGAAAAAGAAGGAATGCAAACATTAAGTAAATCACCTTCTGAATTACTCTGCAACCATACATTTGAAGACTGAGAGGTAAAACATGACCAGAAAGCTGGTTTGCAAGCTCCTTCCTCTGATTGTCTGTTCCATGCTCAAAAAACTGCCAAAAAAGCCAAGTGAATATGAAAATTATGAAAGCTATCCTTCAGAGATATTCAAAATCAATTTCATTTCTTGATGGATACAAAACATACTTTTTGTATCACATAATTTCCAAATACATCAGTCATCAAAGCACGTGCATGAGGAATGAGCTCAGGAAAAATCCTATTTTTCTCCTCCGCTGATGCAGTTTCCAGCTTCTGTTGAATAAAACGGCTCCCATACTGATCCGCACTGTTATCAATGAAAGAAGAGAAAGAGCTCAGTCCCCTACTCTTCCAAACACATAGTTACTAAGACAATGCATAGACAAGCCAGACCAGCACATACCTAAATTCAACTACATGATTGATAATTTCTGACAGTTCAAAACACCTGGTCTTGTTGTTCTTAAATTCTTCTAGCAAAGTTGACCCAGTCTTTTCTTCCATGTGTCCATTTTCTGAAGACCATGGTCCTGAAGTTCCTCCTGTCGAACTTCTCATTATACCAGAGAAACGAGGGATTCTCTCATTCTGCCTTATGGCACCGCCAGAACCAATAGGAGAGGCACAACCAGAAACTGGGCTTGGTGGATATGGCATGTTGAGACCAAAGGGAGGGTTGCCATAGTACCCCTGATTTAGACCACCAGGTTTGTTTACCAATGGCATACCATACTGTGATTTCTGCTGGGCAAGCAAAGCTCCAAGATATGCTTTCTGAGCAAGTAAATCCATGTGTGAGTTACTGACATAATTCCTCCCAAAGGATTGATCACTTGGGCCTACAGAAGACTGTGCTGCATAATCGGCATTCCTTTGCAAGTATTGTAAATACATAGGATCCTGGAAAACAGAACCAGCAAGGTTTCCACTTCCATTGAGACGTTGCCCTTCTGCGCTACCTGTGAAAAGGTACATTTAATAAGGAAGATACTACAGAGACTGAGACCACATGAGATTGTCGCACAGAAGCGACCATGAAAACAATTTCAAAGAAACATAAACAGCACAATGCATGGCAATAAAAGAATCGTTCAATTGGATGCCACCTAACACTTGACTGATAGAGGTGGCCAATCATCAGTGGATTGCATGCAAACATATTCGGGAGAACAGGTCTTGATAGATTTTTCATCAGATTGAGTTGTATTTGATATGGGTCATTGTCACCTTCTCCACAGGGTTGAATTTCTGGTGCATGACACAATTGCCAAGAACTGTCCAATTTTCAAGTTCAGGTGCAGAAGTCAATGGAATCATTCATGAACACAAGCATAAAATTCATTGTCAGAAATATTTTCGGAAACCCACTACCTGCATCAATCTGATCATTCGCTGTCGAAGGCAGCCTGTGACCGACAGAATATCCACTTGAGTTATAGCCAGAAAAATCCATATTTAGAATATCTGAATTCTGATAATTAGCGCTGGATCCTTCCGAATTGGCAGGCACTGTTGTGTACAGATTTGTAGAGGAAAATGCTCGCCTTGGTAAGTTGAATTGCCCATGAGAGCCCATCTTAGAACCAGTAAGATCTTCTACAACAACATCAGTTTCAGATGAGTTATCATATGGAAGCTCAGGAATGATCGATGAGTCAGAATCAGTTCTGTCGACAAGTTGCTGTGGTAGAGTTCGGCATTGACCATTGGATACATCAAAAAGAAAATTAGGTTGACCAGAACGTTCCTGCAACAACCGGGATTGTAAATGGTAGCCATCTTCATCCACAAGTTTATTTTTTGAAAGGCTAAACCCTGACAATGCAGTTGCAAGATCAGTATGATCCACCACACTGGACGTGAGACCATTGAAAGCATTTGGACCAACTATTGTCTTCTTATCAGTCATGCGTACTCTACCTCCCACCGGAGGGAGGACAGGGCTTGGGGACCTACCAACTAGCTGAGGATCTGGAGTTGCACTTCTAGACAAAGAAGAACCCAAAGCTGGTGCAAAAGAGTGGGAAACTGATGAACCAAGACTGTGAACCCGAACAAGACCTGGACTGGTAGCTCCAGAATGTGAGCCATCAGCGCCCTCCAACTGATCATATACCTGCCTCAGTTGAGCATCAGATATGCCCAGCTGACTCCCAGCATCGGCAAAAGAATTCTGACGTACAGGTCGTGAAGGGTGCACTGAAACAGGAGAGGATTGTCCAAGTCCTTCCTGCAAACAAACAATCACATCAGCAAGAATCCTAGCACTCCTTAATCATGCTAACAGTTACAACAACAGAATAAGAAGTGCTGAAGGTGAGACCGGCAAAAAGCGCCAGTCGGAATGCAGCACAAAGAAAATATAAAACTTGATGTCAACTAGAAATCATTTTGAAAAAATGTACTCTTCTTCCCATATAAGATGTCATAAGAAGAAAAGCTATTTAATCACAAATGTTACTATAATTTCCTAGAAAGCAGCTTACACAACATTTTCCATTTAAAATAAACCATGGTTGTGCCTATTCAGAGTACTAATCATATGGCAAACACACATCTCAAGTATGTCACTACAACATCTACACAAATTGATAAGAGAGACTTTTCAAACAATGAAGTGGAAAGGGATGTATAATATCATTCGCTTCTCATTTTTCCCATTTCAGCTATTATCTTAGCGTTCACATATTCATCAAAGACTATTATTTGCACCGGGGAGCTTTATTGGTGAAAAAGGGGGGAAAATAAAGAACCTATCAGTTGAACTTCATTATAAAATTAAGATTGATCAACAAAGCACAATAGAAATACATATGAGAGTCATGAAGGCCTAAACTGAATGAACCTGTGCATAAATGAAGAAAAGATGTTATATTGAGATTTAATATCATCTGTTAATTCATGAAGAAAATCAAATATGATAAGAATTTAAGAAATAATAACGCTCCTACACAGCATAGTAACTTCAAAAAAACAAAAACACAAATTGTTATCATTTATTCATTTCACAAATAACCAATATCAACAACTATAATGTTTTAACCATATAAGTTTTTCAACAAAAATACACATAACAATACACGACAGCTATACAAACCTAATAAGCATCTTAAACATTTAGGGACTGTTGGTATTCAGGGGGAAAATTCCACCCTTTTCTACACACATCTTAACCTGATTTAATATCTTAAGTAGCAAACTATCTACTTTTTCCATTGTTGCGTACATTCTCAATCATTTTGCACATTTTTCGATACAACCACCTTATCCATTTGATCCCTTTTTTCTTTACCTCTAATCATTAATCCATGACATCACTCTCTCTTTTTCAAAAATTTTCCCTTCTTTTGTTGCCTCACTTCTTTCCCGCATTACCTCACATACCATTATCCTTAAAATTAATGACTAATTGCTGATTTCATATAATTAATGACTAATTGCTGATTTCATATGGATAAGATTTTGAAACATTTATGAATTTATTAATCCTATATAGTTAATTTTGGCAAAAAAAATCATCAAATTTGGATGTAATCACCAAGTTAGACCTACTTAAGCCCAAAATAAAGTTGTGCGTGGTTCAACGGTGTCGACAAAACCAAAATAATTTGGTGTTGCAGCCTATTTTGGCCTATTTTGATGGTTGAATTAACATCCGATCCACTCATTTTGTTTAACAACATTTGTCTTATCATGAAACCAAAAATCATTTTAATTCAACGTCTTAGGTGGGTCATATCTACTCTAAAATATATATAACCATTACAAATTATGAAAAAAACTTAGATTCATTCACATACATAATAGAATGTTATAATATTTTATAGCATACTTCATTTATATAGAAATGATGCATCAGATGGTTTAAATGTAGAATTAACAACTTTAAAAATAAATATATAAATCAAATAATTTTATTATGTTGATTGTACACCTTAGAAGGGGCCAATGCGCATATTTGATTTACACAAAGTTTCCTAGTTAAGCAAATAATTTTAAATGCAATGAGTGGATTGAATTTTCATTTAGCCATCAAAGTGGGCAACACCTTTAACGACCTTCCGGAGGGCTTTTTGTATTTTGGACCCTCTTAAGTATGCATATTTGCTTTTTAAACCTCGAGGTTTGTGTATTTGTTTTTTAAACCCTATAAATTTACTTTTGTTGCTTCTTAGACTCGATTGTCAAGAAAGACTCGATTGTCAAGAAGTCCCATTAATCATATACGAAAATTACTAAAATGCCCTTACAACCATCATCTTCCACAAATAAGTGGCAACCATGGCTACTGTTGCCGCCTCAACCCCCCTGTTGATGCTACCTCAACCATGCTGCCGGTGCTGCCCCACCCCCACCACTGGTGGTCAACATTTGAGCACACACCAGGGATCAACAACAGAGGAGAAAATTTGTTGCCCCTGTTCTTCCCATTAGTTAATAGTTAGCAGCATTTTGTTCAAATAACATTGTTATCCATCCAGCAAGCCAAGCATGGCTAAGAAATTTCTTGATTGCTGCTTTGGGTTCAACAGTCAGGATTTCTTGCTCATGGGGCCTTTTTTTTTTTAACATCCTGGCCTACCAAATTGATGACCGAGCTGAGGAATGTGCAGATTTTCCATTTGTGGTAGTTGTTTGGTAGTCAAAAATTAAGTCCCACATGGTACGTATACTAGAGGACAGGTGTTCAATTCCTTATCTGTCCTTTCCATAAATTATGAGGGCCTCAATCTAATTCAAAAGGCTAATAACACATAAAGAGAACTTCTAAAAAAGGGGGGAAAAAACATAAATGAAGATTGCCCTCCAAGAGGAGTAAGGACTAGATGTATACATTCAGCATTTGGTTTGCACAAAGGGGCAGAGAGAGAGAGAAAGAAAAAAGAGTCTGCAATATCAAATCTCAATGCTCATGCATGCACTAGCTACTACGAAGAAGCCAAGAAAAGTTTCCAATCCCAGAAGGCACTTTCACTAACAGTTTCAAGTGATGCAGGCTTTCTAATTCCAGGTATGCATGTGGATTGATTGAGAAAATCCGAGCAATTAATTTGGATGGAGTTTATAAGAAACGAAGGAAATGAAATTTTCTAGCTGAAAAAGCTGTACAAGAAGACATGTTGATCCAAGGCAGATCAGGGGCGAATTAAGGCAGCAACAGCAGCCATGGGCTCCACTCTTTAGGGGAAGAAGATGGCCACAAGAGCATTTTGGTCATTTGGTTAAAATTAGTGGAATTTTTTGACGGTGAAAAACAATAGGGTCTAGAAAGCAACAAAGGCAAACTTATAGGGCCTAAAATGCAAATGCAGGTACTTATAGTGTCTAAAATGCAAAAACTCCAATTCCCAATAAAGTTAAAGTTTATTAAATCTGCCAAACACTTTAATCTTAATACAGACCCATACAAAACCTGACTATTTTGAAATCCTTTTTCACCATTTATCACCACATAAATTTTATTCATCATTTATCATGAATTTGGACCCAAAAGTCAAGTTACAGATTTTTCGCTAAATCACACTTCATCTTCCTATGACATCTCCATCATCTTAGAAGTTTTGAAGAAATCTGAAGCTTTAGTTAAATTCGCAAATCAACACCATAAACAGGTAGATTACATCACAGATTTCGAATAAAGTGATTAACTAAGTTACAAGAAAAAAAGTGAATTCAATTAAAGTTTTCTATCCCCTCGAAACTGTTGATTGATCTTTACAAATCCGCTTTCGCGATTTAATCTTCGCTAGGCAAGTCAAAACACTTCTGCACTGTCTAATCATAATTTCAAGTCCAAGACAGAAGGAAAATAACTTTCCTTACTCTCAACATGTCTAATCAGGTGTTCAACACCTATTTTTCATGTCTAAAAGACATTACAATTTGATATTATCCAAAGTTAGTGCAAGAAATAGAGATAACGGATATAAATGAGGAGAAGTTATCAGAGTATAAGTGACAGAATCAATAATACATGCAATTTTATTTGCTAGAAATCTAAGCAAATGCAATTTCCAATCCTTAGCTTACTGGGAGCTTCATTAAATGATAACGTTGCTATTAATGTCAATAAAGTTTACCTATTACCAATAATAGACAATATGCCTGGCTAGTTCAACCTGTCAAATACCCAGGCCCATTGCCCACAGGAGAAAGCTATTCTACTATGCCCACAATTCATTGGAAAGAGCTAAAATATGTTTAAGAGTTTGAACGAACAATCGCACGGAAAAAATTCAGCTTATAAATAGAATCACATGCACAGATAATTTTCAGCATTACGCCTTCAATGAAAGTTAGACATTTGATGCCTCAGCTACCAGATAAATTACAAAGGAATGTGTTTGCATTCTTCAAGCTATAATATTGTTATTCTGTCAATAATTTCTCCTTTTTAGCATTTCTATTTCTTCAATGGGTTCTGGCTTGAATGGAGACTTCACTATCCCATAGATATCATCAATTATTGTTAACATGATGATGAAAAAAAAAGAAAACAGTGTCCAACAGAACATCGATACAACCTAAGAAGTAAAAGCAGACGAAGACTGCCTCAGGATGAACAATGGATCTTCTATTAGTATTCATTCATATAAGTTTAGTTACGAAGCCAGAAATCAAATATGTCGAAAACTTTTACATACTATATATTTAGGGGGTGTTTGGTGTTTGACAAAAAAAAAAAAGAGTTTTCCATCTAAAGCTCTTTTCCCTCAACAACAACAACAACCATATTTTCCAATTATTTTTCATATATTTTTATGCAATTACTCTACTTTTCAATCATTTCTTCACAAACCCTATTTAT
This sequence comes from Annona cherimola, assembly GCA_030490835.1. Lineage (NCBI taxonomy): Eukaryota > Viridiplantae > Streptophyta > Magnoliopsida > Magnoliales > Annonaceae > Annona > Annona cherimola. The sequence continues at coordinate 86,530,780 of CM059972.1, forward strand.
TTTAACTTTATTTTTTTTACTCATCATCATTATCCTATCATATCACGTCTTTTCTTTCACAAGTTTGCTCAAATACCAAACACACCATTATTTTCAACTTTTAACAATTTCACATTCATCCTCAAATCAGCTTAAATATTTATATCATAGAAGTTTCCAATAAGAGTGACTTTTGACATCATATCTAAACAAGAAGATACTTGTTCACATACATCACTAAGCAGAGTCAAATACCTAGTCTACATAACCATGGAATCTAATCGTAGTTGTTAGAGGCTCAAGGCACAATAAGACACCGGGGGGACTTACATAAAATTTATTTAAAAAATAATAGTGTATAAAACTAGTGAATAAAAAATAAGATTACCATTAGAAAGGTGGACATATGCTAAATTACAAGTAAAAAGACAATTCAAACCTAACTCTTATAAATTCCAATTCAACAAATTAATATGATTCAAAAGTATCATTAGATCCATAATGCAAAGGAAATTCAAGGTTCATCATTTTAAAAATGTTTTTTAGGTTTTTCAAAGTCTTTTAGTTTTGCGCAATAGGTGGGCCTTATCAAAGGGGTGCACCTTGAGTGCCTCCTACGCGCATGGGGTACACCCGAGCGTGCCTTGAGCCTATGCACCCAGGCATACATTTCGCAACTGTAAAACCATTCAAGGCATGTTGTACGTACATTAATGGAATCAAACGAGCCGGGAAGAAAATAAATAGCCTATTCCGTTAAGTGGAATTTGGGATTGGATCATTGGAGGAATGAGAATTTGGATAAGTAGGGTTGTTGTCGTAGGTATATGTCAAATCACATATTAGAAGAAGAAAAATATGGATACTAATGAGGAAAAATATGATCGAAAATAAGTTCTTGTATGGGAAATGGAGAAAATTCAAATTTTTCCAAGAATGAAATATAAATCCAAAGTAGTTGAACATGCTTTTAGTATAATCCCAAGAGCAAAGCCTTCTTAAACAGGCAAACGCTCATGGGTCAAGGTCTCTATAAGAACCTGACCAACCACCTAGCAAGTGTTGCAGTTAAAATAGTTGAAGTTCTCCAATTGAATCCAAGCCATACCGAGCACAGTCATTGAATTAATAACAAGGATCATACCAAGTTGGTAATGAAGCAAGTCCCTATCTCAAATAAAAAGTTCTAAGGATGTAGTCGCTTAAACAATACAAACCATTGTCCCAGCCAACCTGACGAAGGCCACCCGGGCTGAAAAATGGACCTACTAATGATATGGTCCACTAACAAATTTATGTACCCATGCAAAGGAAGTGAGATGTGTGACATGCATATAAATGGAATGAAAGAAACATGAGAGGTGAGCAATCCTTTAGCATAATCTTGAGAGCGACCCCTTCTTGAGCAGGTAAATCCACTCAGTTCCAAGCCAAACACCTGCATGCTTAGCATTTAACGTCATCTCCTGTTGAAACACATCCTGCAGCATGCAGCCATCCCTATTGACTCAGGAACACAAGATGGTCATGATACAAGCCCTCTCTCAATTAAAATTTTGTAAGGATCCAATCAGTTGAACAATCCAACAATTTGTCCCACTCTTGACCATCTTAGGAAAGATCAGATCACTTCAAAATAATCTTGAGTCTGATCGGGGCAATTTTGAGTAAAGATCCAATCGGTTGAACAATCCAACTAGTTGTACCACTCTTGATCACCTTAGGGAAGATCAGATCACTTCAAAATAATCTTGAACTCATCCAGGGACAATTTTGAGTATAGATACCCATAGTACTTCAAAATAATCTTGAGTCTGATCGGGGCAATTTTGAGTAAAGATCCAATCGGTTGAACAATCCAACTAGTTGTACCACTCTTGATCACCTTAGGGAAGATCAGATCACTTCAAAATAATCTTGAACTCATCCAGGGACAATTTTGAGTATAGATAATTACAATTGCTGATATTTAAATACCCATAGTACTTCAAAATAATCTTGAGTCTGATCGGGGCAATTTTGAGTAAAGATCCAATCGGTTGAACAATCCAACTAGTTGTACCACTCTTGATCACCTTAGGGAAGATCAGATCACTTCAAAATAATCTTGAACTCATCCAGGGAGAATTTTGAGTATAGATAATTACAATTGCTGATATTTAAATACCCATAGTTAGCTGAACGAATGAATATGTTATTTTATTTGTGGTAACCATAAGACATGGTCAATTTTTCAGCCAGCTTTGTCCATTAAATAAGCTTGCTGCAAAATTGTAGAACCCACTGGCAAGCACAATGCTCTTTTAAAGTGTTAAGAATTACTAAAAACTTCAACTAGATGATGACTAATTGCCGTCTGCCAATAACTAGAATTTGAAACTGACAAGAATCCCTCTTCTCGGTATAATGATTCTCAAAAGTCAAGACTTCCACGATATTTTCAAAATTTTCTAGCCATCTTGGATATTTCTTCATCAATGGATTTTTTAATAACTTTCTCTGAACTTTAGAAATTTCCCATATGCCATCCGATTGCAAGCCAACCAAAACAAGACTTTATGCAATACGTATGTAAAATTCCCGTATGTGTTCATACATGACAGCATGACATGGGATGAAATCACCAGGATTTTCTTTAATATCCAGGTTTTATGCAAGTACGGCTCTTTTTGTATTGATTTAACTGCTTCAACTGGAAGGCAACTGTAGTGACACAAGAGACAAAGTTTTGGCTTTTGGGATATATTCGAGTATATCTGTATAGAATTCAAGTTCCAGTCGCTGCTCGTAGAGGGAAGCTAGACATCTACACATTATGACGTGCAATGTCAGCCTCTGCCAGTTGAATTGATCTAGATAACCCACCAAAAATGCAAACCTAAACAAGTAGCATATAAACAGAACTACAAACAAGTTGAAAACAAAACCACAACGACCTGAAGCATGTCAACGAGACTCTTTGTTCGAGCGCCCATCCCACCGCTTGCCCATCCAATCAGGCCATCAGCATCGCGCTCCACCCACTCAGCAGCAGGTTGCCGAGACATATTCCTATGCACAGCAAGGCCAGGCTGCAATGAGAACAAAGACGGACTGCCTGCACCATCATCCGCCAAATCCTTTTTCCCCCAGTCTCCGATGCCCCCAAGCGCCGCCGGGGTTGTCGCAGCCTGAAACCGACGCACCACGCGCCAGTCCTCCTTGGACAGCATCGGAGGTGGTAGCCGAGGGTTAAGATCCTCACGCGAGTAGTAATATGCGGGATATTCGGGGTGCGACTGCAGTGCCTCATCCGACAGTGCTCCGCCGACGATGACACCATTGCGATGCCCCATCCTCGGCGGCGCGCGACAGAGGCTGCCGATGGCCGAGCCCGAGCCCTCGACGGTGGGAGGAGCACTGCCGCTGCGGTAGAGATCCAACTCCCGCTCGTACAAGGGGTCTCTGCCGCCAGCGCTCCGGTTGTGGTGGTCCCACAACAAGTTTTCAAGTTCTTGCACCAGGCCATCTTCGAAATTCCGGTCCGCCGGCGACGGACGGAAGCCCATGTCCGAAAGCATCTGCACCGAGCCCTCTGTCACCATTGCTTTGGGAGCCTGATTTGCAGACATCTATCAATCTAGATAGGAAATCCCATCGAAGAACGGATTTTTGCGTCTGCGGAGATTTCTGCACAAGATCGTAGGACGGGATTTAACGGTGTCGATGGTAGATCTGACGGAAATAGAGAATCGAATGCATGAGATAGGCAAAGGAAGAGAGAGAGCATGAAAGGTAGACGAGAGTGAGGCAAGGAGACGCGTCGTCGTTAAGCACGAGGGGGAGGCGGAATGTTTGTAGCCGTTCAATCGCGGATGGACGGTTGGATGATGAGAATGTGGGTTACGGGAACTGATCTCTCTCTCTCGTTACCGCAGGAGGAATTCTAGGATCCATGTCGTGTTGCCTTGCGGAGTTTCAATTTCCAAATAAATCATGTGTGGGCTTTTGCAATGTGAACCCCACAAGGATGCGAAATCGGTTTTTTCTCGTGGCCTCGGCCTCCAGGGTGCGTTGGGTACTGACGGAATGTGTTACTCTAATGTATACATACATATGTATATATATATGTATATATACATGGAGGGTGATTTTTTCCGGCCGGGCTAAAATGCCATTTCCTGCGTCCGGGCTTCTGTAGCCGTTCGATGTCGCGCGTCGCGTCCCGACCGTCGGATTCGAATAACCGAAGTTTTGCAATTTGGTCCCCGCGACGAGCAGCCTTGCAGGATTTCCACCAGGCGCCTTTCCACGAGCATTTCTCCTCTCAACTTCGCCTCTGCTCTCTCCAGCCTTTCCACGAGCATCCCCGCCTCCCCGCCTCGCCCGAGCTCCCCGTCCGGCCTCCATTCCTGCCCGAGCTCTTCCGGTCTCTCCTCTCCGCAACCCCTTCGCCTCTGCTCTCTCCTGTTCCAGCACGCCTCGTCTCCTCGCCTCGCCTGAGCCCCCTCGCGTCGCCCGAGCTCCCGCCCATCTTCCTCCCGTCCTCGCCCAAGCTCCCGCAACGAAATCCTCGTCCGAGCTCTCCCTTTCCTCTCCGCAACCCCTCGCCCGAGTTCTCCCCTCAACCAGCACGCCCCGTCTCCCTGCCTCGCCCGAGCTCCTCGTCCGCCTCCATTCCATCACGCGGAAAGCACGAGCGAGCTCTTCCTCCATTCCAGCACGGGCCTAGCACGCCTCGCCCGAGCCCTTCTCCTTGCGTCCATTTACTCTCCAGATCTGAAAGCACACCATTTACACCCAGATCCATTCCGCGTCTCCTCCGGCAGCTCATCAGACAGCTCATCCGGCAAATCCCTCTGTTCCCTGGACATCAGATCTACTGGAGTAAGGTAAAAATCTGACATTTTTTTATCCTAATGCAGGAGTTGAATTTTATTCAGAAGTATTTCATTTTTTTATCCAACATTGTTGCTTGCCTATTCATCATTAAATATTTCTTTGAAATTGTTAGTTGGTGTCCGAAAAAAGTTTAGTATGGAAGAGCAGAAGGGGGAAAATGGACGCAACCCTATGAGTGTGGAAGTCAAAGCTTCTTTTGGTGTCACATTAGTAGATCATGCAGATGAAGATGATGTCGATTGTAGTGGTGGTTTGGTGGATGTGTCAGATGAGAAGGGAGCATCTAGTGAAGAAGAAGACAAACCAAGTGGTACCCAAAGTAATACAGATGGGTTGTTTATAGCTGATGTTGCATCTGAACTAAAGCCAAAAATTGGAACGGAGTTTGTATCGCTAGAAGAGGCTTTCAAATTTTATAACACTTATGCTTGGCATTGTGGATTTAGTGTTAGAAAGGATAGTACTCGTAAGTTGAAGTCCGGTGCCATTTCAAGGCGTGTTTTCAGGTGCTCTAAAGCCGGTATTGTATCCAGAAAAAATAGAAATCAAGATTCAAGTAAACAAAAGACTTCTCTAATAAGTCGTTGCTCATGCCATGCTAAGCTATATGTTAATTTGAATGTGGAGAAGAATATATATTATGTATCACAATTCATAGAGTCTCATAATCATGCACTTTGCACTCCTACGAAGACCCGTAAATTGCGGTCACACAAGAAGTTGACAGAGGTTGATCTAGATTTAATTGCATCTTTAAAAGCATCCGGAGTTGGTGTGGCCAGATCCATTGACTTTATGATGAATGAAGTAGGTGGTTGTTCTCATCTGCAATATTCAGCAAGGGATGCTAGGAATGCCATACGAAGAAAGAGACAAATCATGTATGGGAATGATGCAAATACACTTTTACATATGTTTCAAATTAAAAGTCGTGATGATAGTCATTTTTCGTATGAAATCCAAGTTGATGAGGACATGAGATTGACCTCATGTTTTTGGGTAGATGGAAAATCAAAGGAAGATTATATGGTATTTGGTGATGTAGTGTGTTTTGACACCACATATAAGACAAATGAGTATGATATGCCATTCGGTCCTTTTGTTGGCGTTAATCACCATAAGCAGACATGCTTATTCGGTGCAGGATTGCTATTTGGAGAGACAACGGAAGACTTTAAATGGTTATTCCAAAGCTGGGTAGATGCAATGGGAGGAGCCCATCCTACAACCATCATCACGGATCAAGATCCAGCTATTGCTGCAGCAATTGCAGCGGTATTCCCAAACACCAATCATCTCTTATGCTTGTGGCATATACATAAAAAATTACCAGAGAAATTATCTCATGTCATTCACCAGCATCCTACATTCAAGGCAAAATGGAACTATTGTTTGTTTGGCACCAATAATGACGATGACTTCGAAATAACTTGGAGTGCTATGACAGAAGAGTTTAATCTGCAAGATAATACATGGTTGCAACACATGTATGATATTCGCCATATGTGGATTCCTGCTTATACAAAGAAGATATTCTCGGCCGGGATGAGAACTACCCAGCGTAGTGAGAGTATAAATGCTTTTTTCGATGGCTTTGTTTCGAGAAATTCAAATTTAATTGATTTTTCAAATGGCTATGATAAAGCACTTTCGCGAAGACGTGAGGCTGAAGCAGATGCTGATTTCAAGACCTTCTATGCTATTCCTGAGTTGAAAACTAAATGCAGTATTGAAGGTCATATGGCAAAGGCGTATACTCGGAATATCTTCTTAGAGGCTCAAACGGAAGTGGTTGAATGTATGTGCTATGTCGCAGAGAAAATTGCTAATGAGGGACCAATGCAACAGTGGAAAGTCTTCTTGCTAGACGGAGAAGATGAGAACAAGCTGAAAATCTTAACATGGGATACGGAGCAGATGGTGGCAAAATGCCCCTGTTTGAAATTTGAGTCATCTGGTATTGTATGCAAGCATATTATCACATTGTTACGATTTGTAAAAATGAAAACCATTCCTCCATTTCATGTTCTACCTAGATGGACACAAGATGCTAAATCTCAGTTTAAATTTTCAGTCACAACGAGTGACAAGGGAGCCACACAATCCATGGCTATTCGTAGTCATACTTTAACGAAATGGTGGTATCATATAAGAAGTGAGGCCTTACACAACCCGGATGCCTATGAAATTGTTAAAGATCATATTGAAAAGTTGACTACTGCATTGGCGGCATTGTCTAGGCCTCCATGTGCAGAGACAGCCGATACGAATAAAACTGCTACAAATCAAAATCCTACCGGGGTGTCAAGTGATAACTTCAATCTTATGAGCGTAGGACTGAATGCGGATTTGAGCAATGTTCCAGGTGGTTCTTGTAAAACAATAGCTGATCAAAGTTCTCAAGCTTGTGCCATCTTCCCTGCTCATGTTTCAGTAACGAAAGGAAGGTCTTCAAAACGCATGAAAGGACCTTTAGAACAGCCACGAGGTGGAGCAAGATTTTGTCGTGGTTGTAAAAAATTTGTTGTCGGTCATGACAAACGGAATTGCCCCGCTTTCAAGGTCCCAAGCTCAAATGATGTATCCACTTCGATAGATGATGATCCTTACACTTCTATGGGTCGAGGTCGAGGTGGAGGTCGTGGTATCTTCAATATCTTTATCTTTATCATACATAGTACATTTTGTCTTCATCCACAATTTTAGTTGAATTATATTTTATTTGAATTTTATGCTTACCATCGTTTACTTATCTTGTTCAACAGGTGGGCACAAGTGAAATGACAACTTCAAGTGCAAGAACTAGAATTCACAGTGGCAAGAGTTTTGTCTGTTCATGTGGTTTACCAGCTGTAGTGCTAACCTCTCATACGACACTAAATCCGGGTCGGCGGTTCCTTCGATGCCCACAATTTCGTGTGAGTTCTCTGTGGTTTGAACTCGCATTTTAGAATTATATTGCATACCGCAACAGTTTTTTTTATAGTTTTATCCCTTTTGCAGGATACATCGCTTGCATGTAAGTTTTTTAGATGGGTTGATGACTGTCATTCATCAAAAAGCGAGGTTCTTTCAACATCTGATCTTGAAGCTGATAGCCGCTCCCAATTCCAATCCCCAGTCACAGCAATCAATCACGACCAAATAGTGGTGGATATGGGAGAACTAATCCACTGTGTTGAAGATTTGAGGGAGCGGCATATGACAGACATACGTCAGTTGAAGCAAATAATAGAGACGAAAGACCTCGTCATGAGGGAGGCAAATGAAAGGAGAGACAAGAGAGAGTTGGAGCTGGCTAACAACGTGAAGAGAAATGAAATCCTATTGATTACTCTATGTGGTCTTGTTCTTGTCATTGTTATTTACCTAGCATTGTAAAACAGAAATAGAATGAGAGATCTTATGTATGGAGTATGCTGACACAAATAGTTTGGATTTGGACTTATTTAGCTTGAATCATGTAGGAATGAAATGTTATATGTTTTGCTTGAATCATGTATGAATGAAATGTCGAATGTTATTTATATTTAATGGTTGGATGATGCCCTCTGGGTTTTCCCTTCAATAGATGGAGGTGGAGTTTTTTCACAACTGACAAAATGTCGAATTGGGACTTTAAGCCCAATGGTACAGGTTGCTTGGATTCAAATGTAAAAGAAATTGCATGTGGTTTGTTTTAATTTGGAATGCTAACGTTGTACAATTGATTCTTGAACTGGGTCTCGAATTGGGACTTTAAGCCCATAATTTGGAACTTGTCTATGAATTGTGCATTTTTTTGAGGTAACTGTTGGGTTTTAATCCCTTAAACTGTGTTGCTTGTAAATATTTACTTGTTTGGGTTTTCTCCGGTTTTGATTTCTCATTATGTTAAGAATGAGTTATAACTCAAATCGTTTCATCAATATTTCACGGTTCAACAAAAGCAAGTTGAGACGGCAACCTAAAAGAGAAAAATCTCAATACTTGTCATTCTCAAAAACTGATTCAAATTCAGACGTTTGAAATTCTTAACATCTGATTCACATATCTGCAGGCTGAAACAATCTGAACCCCATTTCAAAATTCAGCATTTTCAATAATTTCCAGGTATTTGAAGGAATTTCGACTGCCCATTTCCAATCATTGTCAACTGCACATTTTAGATTTAAACTCATTTTAAGCAATTTCGAAACCATTTCAGCAAGTGGCAATCATTTTCAACTTCACATTTCGGATTTAAACTCAAAATTCAATCCCAAATGATTACCAATTAAAAACTGAAACAGATTCAACAGAACCATGACATGCAGAAACAAGATAGTGATCTCTTAGCAATGGAATAGATTTAACAACTCCCAACTCCCAACAAGCCATTCACATCTCTGCGGCCTGAAACAATCTGAAACCCACTTCAAAATTCAGCATTTTCAATAACTTCCAAGCATTTTAAGGAATTTCGAAACCATTTCAGCAAGTGCCATGGAACAGATTTAACAACTCCCAACTCCCAACAAGCCATCTTTGATAGATCGCAGTGCCATGTAATCATAGTCGTATATGATTACTGAATTCAAAAAGATAACAAACAGCAGATGCTCATTGATAGATCGCAGTTTTTGGGATCAACTTGTGCAGTACAAAATCAGATTAATGACAATCATCCAAACAAGTGGGAAACATTTGTGAGAATGATGCATTCACTAAGGAATAGGATGGGATTTCAACTTCCCAAATCAATTACAATATCATAATCACAGCAACAACAGACTTCATGACTATTTTCCTTCAATTCATTAACTCCCTCTGAATATGCATCATGAACTATGACTATTGAATCTACTGGGGAAGAAAGAGACGCATCCGAAGCCAGCTATATCTCAATCCACTGGAGCAGCTGAATCAACATCAGCTGAACAACTGTTGGTGGAAGGTCCTGCATAGAAACTCCATACTTCGTCGGAATCAACCAAGCCTCTCATCTTGAGTCGACATGGGATTGATATTTGGCCATCCAAGCAAGCCTAGAGCAGCAGGCGAAGAGAGATCGGAGATGAGAGGAGGAAAATGTCACATGCCGTCCAACAGAAAGGGAGAGCTCGGACGAGGATTTCCTTGCAGGAGCTTGGGCGGGAGCTCGGGCGAGGCGTGCTAGGCCCGTGCTGGAATGGAGGAAGAGCTCGCTCGTGCTTTCCGCGTGATGGAATGGAGGCGGACGAGGAGCTCGGGCGAGGCAGGGAGACGGGGCGTGCTGGTTGAGGGGAGAACTCGGGCGAGGGGTTGCGGAGAGGAAAGGGAGAGCTCGGACGAGGATTTCGTTGCGGGAGCTTGGGCGAGGACGGGAGGAAGATGGGCGGGAGCTCGGGCGACGCGAGGGGGCTCAGGCGAGGCGAGGAGACGAGGCGTGCTGGAACAGGAGAGAGCAGAGGCGAAGGGGTTGCGGAGAGGAGAGACCGGAAGAGCTCGGGCAGGAATGGAGGCCGGACGGGGAGCTCGGGCGAGGCGGGGAGGCGGGGATGCTCGTGGAAAGGCTGGAGAGAGCAGAGGCGAAGTTGAGAGGAGAAATGCTCGTGGAAAGGCGCCTGGTGGAAATCCTGCAAGGCTGCTCGTCGCGGGGACCAAATTGCAAAACTTCGGTTATTCGAATCCGACGGTCGGGACGCGACGCGCGACATCGAACGGCTACAGAAGCCCGGACGCAGGAAATGGCATTTTAGCCCGGCCGGAAAAAATCACCCTCCTACATGCATATATATCTATGTATACATATATATATACATATATATCTATGTATACATATATATATATCTATATATGTATACACAGATATATATATATATATATACATATTGTTGGGAAAGGATGCTAACCCCATGTAAAAGGGGCAATTTAGATAAGGTCCTGTTGAATTGACCCGTTAAGTACTCTAAAACAAGTAAGATAAATTCCTATTTTTATATTCATAAAGTAGTTTTTAAGTAAAAAAAATATTTCATTTTATTAAGATAAAATAAGTTCCATGATTCGAATACCTAACACCAACCAGAATTACTGACATATATTTTATGATATATCTTTTACAGTGAAAGAAATAAATATATTATCTAAATGTATAGAAACTTATTCAATGTATTTGTTATTAGATAAATTTAATAAATATTTTTTAAAAATTATATTGTTATCATTTTGATTATAAGTTTTTAAGTAAGACTTATAGAGTGTGTTTAAAAAATGATAAAACTTCTTGATGAAAAATTTTTAGTATAAAATTTTTTAAATCGAAAGAAAATGATGTGATATGATATGGATAATGTCGGGGAATTAAAAAGTAATGTTAAAATAGATAGGTCAGTTGTACGGGTAATTGTTTAGAAACGATTGAAAAATATGATAGTTATATGAGACAACGTGAAAAATAATTAAAAATAAAATAATTATCAGGATTGAAAAGTTTCAAATTGACATTGTATACACATTGTCACACACCTAAAATAAAATTATGATATAAACATGTAAAATCAATGTAATAAATGATTTAATGCTAAATATCAATCTTTAAGTAGTATTTTAAGCATTTAAACTATCTAAAATATCATTATTATAGGGATAAATGATTTTATAAAGTATTTTTACATTTCAATATATATGTGAATGGATCTAAGCATTTTCCTTAATTTACATATGAGTATACCCATTTCGAGCAAATGTGGCATATGCACAATTAGATTTGTATGAAACTTGATCTCGTAACTTAAAAAATGATATTAAATACAATAAACGAATTGAATTTTTCATCAAATATCAAAATTTTAAACTTTGAGGGAGATACATATAACCACTTAAAAATTGATTTAGAACCAAAACTGCAATTGATCGGACTTTAAATAATATGGTAAGGTAGGCTAAAAATTAAGGGGTGCAACTTTGGTAAGGTATCCATAAGTTGACTTATTGAATACCCTAAAATAAATAACGTAAGTTGTTATTTTTATATTCATAAGGCAGAGTAGGCTTTAAGTGAAAAAATATCCAGTTCAATTACGTTAGGGTAGGACCCAAGGTCTGGGCACCCACAGGAACTGACCCACATTATTAATATATGTTTCATATACAACGAAAGATATAAATATATTCTTTAAATATAAAGAAACTTGTTTAATTTATCAATTATTTTGCAATTTTAATAAATGTATTTCAAAATTATATTACTATAATCTTGATTTTAAGTTTTTAGGGAAGGACTAGTAATAAAATTATAGTTTTTAAATATAATATAAAAACTATTCTAAATAACTGATTTGGAACTGAAATTAAAGTCAACATGACCTTAAAAAATAGAGTAGAAGATGGCTAGAAGTGACTCGATTGAACATAAAATATGATATGAATTTTTGAGAATAGGACAACGGTAGGGTTGACTTCAAACTAAACTTTACCCGACCCAAGTTACGTATACCCTTAGAATTGACTTAATCTAAAAAATAATAATAAAATATGAGTTTTGAAAACATCTTTTATATTGATAAAAAATATGCAACAAAAAATTATATTAGGAACTTCTTTCCTTCGAATGATAAAACCATTTTCAATTACAGATGAAGGAATTCAAACTAATGAAACCATGTTCGCATTCATAAAACCTCCAGAAGCATCGCTTCTAGCCGAACTAAAGGACACTTTAAATTATAAGAAAAATTTCTTGTGTCATCTTCAAGATCAAAATACTATAAAACATATAGAAAGAGAGATAAATGGTCCGTTAAAACCACATATTGAAGAATTCAAAAGTAAATTAGTTAAAGAAGTATGTTCAGAAGTTCCAAATGCTTTTTGGAATAGAAAACAACACATAGTAAAATTGCCTTATATAAAAGAATTTAATGAAGAGAAAATTTCAACTAAAGTTAGACCAATTCAAATGTGTAAAGACCTTCTTGATTATTGTAAAAAAGAAATAAAAGGTTTACTTGATAAAAAATTAATAAAACCAAGTAGATCTCCTTGGAGTTGTTCTGCTTTCTACGTTAATAATGCAGCTGAGTTAGAAAGAGGAACTCCTAGGCTGGTGATAAATTATCCACATGCCTTAGAAGTTTTGTCCCTGCTCGTTCAAACTCAAGGGTTTGATATGAAGTTAGGATCAAAACCTCTATGTGTCCAGTATAGAATTTACTATAAAGCTATGAAGACCCTAGCACCTAAATCATTGGTACAACAAGAAAGGGGTGCTACTCCATATTTTATAACAAATCCCATCCATAAAAAGATTGAACCAAAGAAAATATTATGGTCTGATATAAATCTTCCAACAGAATGGAAAATAGAAAAGGACGAAAACTATAATATTCCTGAACAAAATTCCGAAAAAATTGAAACCATAATTGAAAATTCAGATAATATAACTTTGCTCTTTGAGCCTATACCTGCCAGACATTCAGTCTGTACGTCTAGGCCCACAACTTCAAAACTCATAGTTATAGAAAACCGAAAGTCATTATCATCAACTTCCGAGAGGTTCCCTTTGCAATTTGAAAATCATATAGCCCGTCCAGATCCAGAACCTACAGAATCAGATTTTTCGATAAATGTTATAAACTTTAAACTTGATTGTAAAACATTATTAAAAGAATTTGAAGAAAAACATAATTATCAAAAAAGACAATGGATATCTAAAACTTATAATGAAAAGGAACAAAGCAAGTTATTTAAATCTTGGACTGCCTATTGTAAATCCATAAAAGAAAATGTTTATTTCTTTGATTGGTACAACTCCCAAATCAAAACTTCGTTAAATATGATAAACATAGATGAGCAAAACCCATCCACCTCGACATCAAATCAATCACAAGAAAATATTGTTCCAGAATACAATAAAGGACAACCTGCTAAAGAATGTGATGGTAAAATTCTCCAACAACCTTTTAAACAATCAGTATATAAAGAAATTCCTATCTATGCTAGAGATTTATCTCAAGTTATAGAACAAGGAAATTTCACAAACTATAAACTTATACAAATAGAAAAATTATTAAAAGGTAAGTCAGTTAAAAGTATGTCATTTTATAAAAAACCTCTTGAAATAGAGTTCCAAAAATTATCATTAGACGATAAAACAGAAGGAAAAGATTTTGCTAAATTTGCTCAACAAGACAACCAAAATTGCTGATTTAAAAGAAAAAATTAAAGATTTAAAAAACAAAATTTTTTTACAAATGATAACAGCAAACCCACAACATGATCTAAATAGAATTTTAAAAAATTATTATCGTCGTCCTTCCCCAATAGATCAACAATTTGAGGAAGAGAGAGCAGCTACTCAAAATAGCTTTAATATGAATGCTCTCTATGAATGGAGTATCGATGGTATGTCCGAATATCAGATTTGGAATATGGCACATAGCATGGTTATGTATGCCACGATCCTCCAAGCAGCAAAAAACATTAGTAAAACTGACGCTGCTCATATTATTGCCTGGGAATTCACAGGACAGCTAAAAGCGTGGTGGGATATTCAGGTTAAATCTGAAACACAGCAAAAAATATTAAAAGATGACGACCCAGTAAACACATTAATCAGCACTATAATTTATCAATTTTTAGGAACAGTAGAAGATTATCAATCTGTTATAAGGGAAAGACTATTAAAATTAAGATGTAAAAACATGACCAAGTATAGATGGTATAAGGATGTATACTTAACAGATTTGTTAATGTTAGAAGATGGAGATCAAGATATATAGAAAGAAAAATTTCTACAAGGTCTTCCATTAGTATTTGAATCTAAAGTTAAAACATTGATTAAACAAGAAAATGATGGAAAGTTAAAATATAGAAATTATACATGGGGATTACTATTTACTAAAATTAAGCAAGTTGGTATAGAACTATGCAATCAAAAACACATGGATGAATCTAAGTTTTTAAGATCTCAAGATTTATCAATATTCTGCTCAAACTATGGTATAGAACAAACTCCTGTCCAAAAAATAATGAAAAAATCTAAATTTCTAAAAGCTAAAAAATATGAAAAGAAATACAAAAAACCCTTTAAAGAAAAACCCCCTAAACAATATTACACTAAAAGGAAGTTTAAAAAATATAAGTCCAAACCTTCACCAAAAAAGAACGTAAAAGAAATCAAATGTTATAAATGCGGAAAATTTGGTCACTATGCCTTTAAGTGTTATAAGAATCAAGTTAGAGAATTGCTTGCAGATAAAACCTTAAGTACTGAAGAAATATCTAAAAGATTAAATCAATTAGCCGTTACTTCCGAAAGTGAATCAGATGATTCATCGGAAAGTGAAAGCGAATATGAGCTAAATGAAATCAATAATAAAGAATCAGATAATCATCATTGTCAATGTTCTTTTAGCCACCCTGACTATCAAACCTCATCTGATTCAGGATATTACTCATTAAATATGTTAAATAATTCAAATCAAATGCTTCTTGATCTAATAAATCAAATTGAAGATCCAAATCAGAAAGTCGAATTACTAAATAAATATTTAAATATGTCAAAACCAAATGAATCATTTGTTCTACCTGAAACCTCATCTATATTACATATTATTAAAAATCAAAGACGATATATTAAAGATATGCCTAAGCCAACCTCTACTTATGAATTATCGCAAGAAATTAAAGAAATGAAAAAGGAAATCTCAGAATTAAAAACTAGAATTCAAATATTGGAATTAAAGGAATTATCTATAAATTTAGAACAAAAAGAAAAAGTTGAAGATGAATTTGAAGATCATTTTCGACAGATATTAAAAGAAAACAATGCTGAAACTTCAAAATTAAAAGAAATTGATGATAATAATTCTGTATCCATAATATGCAATGAAGCACAACGGATTATATCTCAGAAATGGTATATTAAAATAAACTTAAAAATTGAAGATTTCCCAGAAGACTTCTCTGTAAGTCTCATTACTCTAGTTGATTCCGGAGCAGATTTAAATTGTATAAATGAAGGAATAATTCCCCCAAAATATTTTGAATCAACAAATTCGTCTATAGCCACTGCAGATGGAACTGATATGATGGTAAAGTATAAATTGTCCTCGACACGAATTTGTAATAAAAAATTATGCTTGAAAACATCTTTTATATTGATAAAAAATATGCAACAAAAAATTATATTAGGAACTCCTTTCCTTCAAATGATAAAACCATTTTCAGTTACAGATGAAGGAATTCAAACTAATGAAACCATGTTCGCATTCATAAAACCTCCAGAAGCATCGCTTCTAGCCGAACTAAAGGACACTTTAAATTATAAGAAAAATTTCTTGTGTCATCTTCAAGATCAAAATACTATAAAACATATAGAAAGAGAGATAAATGGTCCGTTAAAACCACATATTGAAGAATTCAAAAGTAAATTAGTTAAAGAAGTATGTTCAGAAGTTCCAAATGCTTTTTGGAATAGAAAACAACACATAGTAAAATTGCCTTATATAAAAGAATTTAATGAAGAGAAAATTCCAACTAAAGCTAGACCAATTCAAATGAATAAAGACCTTCTTGATTATTGTAAAAAAGAAATAAAAGGTTTACTTGATAAAAAATTAATAAAACCAAGTAGATCTCCTTGGAGTTGTTCTGCTTTCTACGTTAATAATGCAGCTGAGTTAGAAAGAGGAACTCCTAGGCTTGTGTAAATTATAAACCATTAAATAAAGTCCTAGAATGGATTAGGTACCCTTTGCCTAATAAAAAAGATTTATTAAATAAAATTATAAAAGCTAAATTGTTCTCAAAGTTTGATTTAAAATCAGGATATTGGCAAGTCCAAATATCCGAAGAAGATAAATATAAAACAGCATTCAATGTCCCTTTTGGACAATATGAATGGAATGTTATGCCCTTTGGATTAAAGAACGCCCCATCAGAGTTTCAAAAAATTATGAATGATATATTTTACAATTATAGTGATTTTATAATTGTATACATCGATGATGTCTTAATATTTTCCGATTCCATTCAGCAACACTGGAAACATTTAAAAACTTTCAAAAACATAATCTTTCAAAATGGATTAGTCTTATCTGAAAGAAAAATGAAATTATTTCAGATAGAAATAATATTTTTAGGATTTCAAATAAAAAATAAAACTATTCAACCAGTTAATAGAGCTATAGTCTTTGCTGAAAAATTTCCTGATGTTATAAAAGATAAAAAACAGTTACAAAGATTTCTTGGATGCTTAAACTATGTCTCTGAGTTTTATGAGAAAATTGCTTTCGACGGAGCAGTTCTTCTTAAGAGACTTAGAAAAAATCCTCCTCCATGGACAGAAGAGTGTACTAAAGCAGTACAAAATATAAAAATTAAAGTAAAATATCTTCCATGTCTACATCTTGCGGATCCAAATCCTTTTAAAATAGTCGAGACAGATGCATTTGATAAAGGATATGGTGGAATATTAAAGCAAAAATCTGAACAAGGTAAAGAACTCCTAGTCCGATTTACTTCAGAACTATGGAATGAGACAAGACAAAAATATCCTACTATAAAACAAGAAATACTTGCTATTGTTATATGTATTCAAAAATTTCAAAGCGATTTATTAAATAAAAAATTTCTTCTAAGAGTAGATTGTAAAGCAGCTAAACATATTTTAGAAAAGGATGTTAAAAATGAAGTAGTTAAACACATGTTTGCTAGATGGTAAGCTATACTAGCTGAATTTGATTTTGATATAGAATTTATTAAAGGAAACAATAGCAGGGACAAAACTTCTAAGGCATGTGGATCGGTTAGACTTATAAAGAAGTTTGGAAAACTGTTAAAATATATTGGGCCAGCATGTAGAGAAGTTTGAACAATTCCCAATATAGAATCAGAGAAATTTTTATGACGGTTGTATTTTAGACAAGCAAGAACAGATGTTTGAAGTCCTGTTCTTACTAAAGGTTGTATAGCGATTTGAATTAATCCAAGTTACGTATACCCTTAGAATTGACTTAATCTAAAAAATAATAATAAAATATGAGTTTTGATAATAGAATAAGAGTAGGTCACTTCAAACGAGACATACTCAACACAATTTACACCCATACTCATATACTTGTTCAAAAAGAAACAACAATATACAAAAATGCAAGTTTAAGTTAACTAATATCTCTTTTATCATGAAATAAAACATCTTAAATACTTTTTGGAGCTAGTAAAAATTTATGCTACCCTGAGAACTAAGAAAAAGCAAAATTCATTAATTAATATACAAAGTGATTACTTTCTCTACAAATATGGTGAAGTTTGATAGGTTAATATTTGCTTAAGAAAGTTTTATATAGATTTGAGACTATAATCCTATATCTTAGTTTCAATTCTTATTTCCAAACACACCATCAAGTGTGTTTGTTTTACTGTAAAGTAGGAAAAAAAATTTCACCCTTCACTACACGCTGTTTTACTGTAAAATAGTAGAAAAAGTAGGAAAAATGTTCTCACCCTTTATTGCACAGGTTTTGACACGATTTGAAATCTTAATCATCTAAATATCCAACTTTATCATTTATATATCTATATTTAAAAAAAATTTCACAAATTTCCGTCTTTTTAACTTTATTTTCTATTCTTAATTATTATACTTGTTAGATATCAAAAAAATTATTACACTTGTTATTAAATATAAAAAAAAAATTATTATATTTGTTATATGACATCCCTTTCTAAGCCTTCAAAATTTTTCTCACCAAATTTTTCCCGGCGAAAATTTGCCCATTTTTATCTTAGGCTAAATACACCCAATTTTGTGAACCCGGGCAACCGGCGGCTGGTTTCACATCGTGACTTGATAGTCACAGGTGCGTGTTCCATTTTGCTTGGGAGCTGTATTTCATGTAATAATAATTAAAAAAAAAATACACCCAATTTTTTTTTCCAAAGAAGTCCTTATAAAATATCTTGAAAGCATGTCTAGTAATTGAGAAAATTTATCAGCACTTTCAATTGGTAAACACTTTATAATGTCAACTATAGGTTTATTTTATAAAGATTTGAAACTTATAAGTTTGATTTTGTTAATTTTTGAAGCACGTGTTCAAATACAAGTTTGTTTACTCGAGGGATCATTTTCCAAAATCCCGTTTTTATAACAGGGAAAAATGCTAATAAGCATTTTTAGCATTTTACGACTATGAATTTCACTGCCAACGAACCATTTCACTGGCTTAAATATGGCACAGCTCGATGATGATTGATGACATTTGAATGCTTTTATGATTAGGTCTAATTTTTTCATAATCTACATATAATTATAAAAATTTTAAATAGCCCCACCTAATACTTCGATTGGAATGATTATCCTTTTCTTGAATTAGTTCTCGGATTAAGTTAACTAAGTACTCTAATCCATTTACAATTTTTACCGTAGAAATAGGTAATTGAGGACGATACAAGTAAAATCCTTTTTATGAGAAAAATAAGACAAACTATTGAAGATAGATTCGATATTGCTAAAAAAAATAAAAGAATATGAATTTAAATTTGATATTTGTATCAAATAATTTAATTATATTCATTTTGTACATTTATAAGATGTGGCCCATGCAATATCTTTGATTTTGGTGAAACTTGAACACAAAATAAAGACCCCATCTAAAAACATATTTTTTGATTTTTTTCAAAATATATTTTGCAAGACAGTTAATCTAGTTATGTTTAATCTATAAATCAATTCTTACCAATTTTGAAGATGTATATATATTTAGTTTAAATTTTTAAACATACGGATTTTTTTAGTCGTACTTCAACAATTTAAAATGATTAAAATACTCTAATGTTTAAAAATTCAAAATAAATATATACACATCTTCAAAATTAGTAAAAATTAGTTTATAGATTAAATATAACTAGATTAATTGTTTCACACAAAAATTTGAAAAAATCAAAAAATATGTTTTTAGATCGGATCTGAACCAAAATAAATTATAAAACTTAATATACACATTAAGTACATCTTGATTAACAAGTTTATAAAAAAATTAAAATAAGTTTATCGGCGTTGGCTAGTGATTTACTTAATCATAGCTACCAGGATTATACTTTTTATATAATTTATCTCATGACCCTAGAAGTATTTGGCATGAGGTAAATTGTGGGAATAGAATGAAATGTTTTGAAAAGTGAAAGTGTGATATATTTAGCATAAGATAAATGGTAGAAGTTAAACAAGATGTTTTGAAAAGTAAGTGTACTATGATATAAATTGGATAAAATAAGAATACAACGAGAATAAATAAAATAGTTGCATAAAAAGCTATGAGAAAATAATTGAAATATAAGGGCAAAAATAAAAAAGGTTGGGTAGTTGGATAGTAAAATATATTTAATACCCATTTATTTTTTTATTTTGTTGCATCCCATTTCATTTGCCTCGTGCCAAATATTTCTTTAATCATATTTTTGATACTGAGTTCAAATTAAACCTATTTTACACTATAATCCTAGCTCTAACGTATTAATAAATATGTATTATCAATTTTATATAGAATTTTAATTAATTTTGATTCTAAATCATCAACAGTAGTCAATTTATGTATTGAAATGATTTCTACCTATATAAAATGGCTTGTCTGGATGGTCACTTTTTCCACTTTTATATAGTTTTTAAATATCTAAATCTTTTATAATTTTCATTCATATATAGTTTGTAGATTATATGTTTATTCTAAATAAGATTAATTTGATTTTGATAATTTTTTTGATTGGTAAATATGCACACACTATGACATTGGATATTACAATCAAACACATTCAACCTTTATACAATTGAGAGATTTTTCTATAATTACCTCCACATTAGAGAGGAATTGTAAAACACCCCAGAGAGGTATTAATAAATACCCCACAATTGTCGCAACTGGGATTCGAACACTCCAAAATTTTGATAATTAATAAGTAATTCAAATATCATTAAAAGATATCTAATGAATATGTGTAAGTATATTCAGATATTTTATTTTTAATTATATGAATTAATTTGAAAATGTAAGATAAATTAAGTTTCAAGAGCTTAAGTACATATATAATAAGCTCGCAACTTCAGTGAAGCCTCACCTTAGGTCAACCTCAACTATAACTTGGGAAGATATAAAAGCGGATAATAAATTTAGCAAAGTGAAGTCTCATTTACCTCAAGGTGACTTCACTTTCGACTTCAGTGAAGTCTCACCTCAAGTTAACCTTAATTATAACATATGAAGAAAAAAGTAGACAACAAGTTTTAGCAAAATAAAGTCTTCTCGAAGTTAATTTTGCTTGCAACTTCAATGAAGTCTTCCCCCACACTGTAACTTGTGAAGATAGAAAAGCGGATGATAAGTTTAGCAAAGTGAACTCAAAGTGGACTCTACATGTAATTTGAGTAAAGTTGCACTCTAAGTTAACATCATTTATGACCTCATATTGTAACGTCAAAAATTTTGAATATTGAAGAATTAAATACATGCCAACCATCACTTTAAAGGCTAGAATTTATTCTCTTTTATAAATAGCGTTGAAGTATGATAGTGAGAGGTAGTTAAAATATTAAATGAGCTTTCATCTTCCAACATTCAAGAGTATAGAAATCATTTGAACAATTATTAAAGTTTTAAAGTGCTGTTACTTTAAATAAGATTATAAAATTATCTTCTTCACATAAGCTTTTGGAGCAAATTGATTATACGTTGTAAAATGTAAATTTATTTTTTATTTTGTTTCATTTTGCGGGATTGTCTTAAATTGATGTCAGAGATCAAATTCAAGAAGAAGCAAAATTGGAACTTTATTCAAATTTTTCTCGCTAATGAATTTTGCTTAAATGGTTTGAGTTTGTCTTATTAGAGATTAAACTTGGTTGGCGTTGCTCTTAGTAATAAGTAATTATTGTATATGACATAAAAAGTTAGAATTTAAAAGGGAGTGAGTGCTTTAAGTTATATTGGATATATAATAGTGAAATTCAAGATACAACGAGTGTGTACTTAGAAAAGTGAAGTAGGAAACGTAGCGTAAATCATTATATATTGTTATCTCTTATATAATTTGATAACTTACTTTTTATATTTTATTTGCTTTCTCTTATTTTATTTTATAGCATATTTCATCAAAAGGAATTAACTAGCATAGGAAATTGCAAGTAAGTACTTAAGAATTTTTAATAACTCAATTTACCCTTGGTGGTTTATCGGAACTACCATAGTTATGACGATAAAAAAGTCAAATATTTTGAATTTTTTGCATAGTTTTTAAAAATTTATTTTCCAATTTTACTATTTCCATGTTTGCCTTCAGATGACATTAACTATTTATAACACATACAATGAAGTGATTTTTGACATCGTAATTATATATTAACTTTTATTTAACGTATTTTAAATGAACAAATTTGAAAAAATAGAAAAGTAACATTTGTTTTCGTGAAAACATTTGAGGAAAAGGCTCTATTTCATGCATCATGATAAAAACAGCTGAAGTACAATTATATATTATTACAGGCTCTATTTGTAATATATATTAACTTATATTTAACATAGTTCACATGAAAAAACTTCAGAAAAATCGGAAAAGTAACCAATTCTATAAATCATTTCGTGAAAACATTTCAGGAAAATGCTCTCCTTTGTACATCATAATAAAAAATAAGATAAAATACAATTATAACCGCGAGGAAGGCAGTAGTCAGTACGGTAGTTTGATTGGCAGGAGCGAGAAAATCCTCTGATGGCATCTCTACTCCCTCCAACTCTATCTTTCCACAAACCCATCAAGATTTGTCCATCACTCACATCAAAACGCTTGTCAGTCCCAAATCCACCTCGTTTCAAGAAAGGGGTTTCAGATTTTCAATCAAAATCCATCAATTTCGCCTTGTCTGGCGCTCTCTCTCTGGGCCTGTTGTTCACTGGTATGTTCTACTGCTCATGTCTAGAATTTGTAATTCTGAATGAGGCGAATTTGAATCGTTCCGTAGCTCTCTCTCTCTCGGGAGGCTGTTATAAAGTTTCGTGGGCTGCTGAAGGCAGGCGTGCATTTTTAGGACTGAAACTCGGATGCTATTCGATGCTCAGGATTAGCGTGGGATTATCATGACATCAGACCGTGCTTCAAAATAACTATATACATTTATATTTCCTTCTGACAGTTTTTCTCCCTCGGTTTCTACTGTTTCTTAAATTTTAATCTATACCTTCCGTTCAATAATGCTCGAATCAGAGGATGTTACTAGGGAAGCTTAATCTCTTGACCGATTCAACATGTTCTTTTATCTTATCTTCTTCTTCTTCTTTTTAAATTAGCTGTGTACCAGGCAATGTTCTTGAAACCGAACGGCTCAAGGGACTGGTTTGGTTCAAATTGGTTCAACCATTTGTAGAAACTGGATTGAAAGTTTGCAACTTATATAAGATGTGTGGTAGATTGATAAGATAAAAGCATAAAAGTTTATATCTAAAAACAATGCTATAATTGAAATCATGATTTTAAAGTTACAAAATGTCATACTTGTCTCAGAATTTTAGACAATGACTTTTGCAACTTTGGGTTCTGTTGTTGTTTTAATTTGATCTTTGAAAAATTTATATACCTGAAATGAAAAACCATAGAAGAACGTAACAATAATCTTAGTTAGATGGTTAACTAAAAATGATTTTGAGTTAGAAGATGAAATCCAATGGTAAAACTACGTGAGTATGAGAACATGTAGTATGAAGGCTACTGACCAAATCACAACTTCCATTAACTAAGGAGAAAAAATATAACAATCTGAAGCTCCAATGGTATAAAATATGCTTAAAACAAGTCTGAAATTTATAATATGATGGATATCCTTCAACGTGATTTTTAAAAGTTTCAAACACAGAGCAAACAAAAGAAAAATGCTTTATTCCAAGCAATCTTCATTCTAAAGAGATTTCTTTCTTCTATCTTCTTGCTCCATCACTCTATAGTGTTTCAGCTATCCTCTTTTGTCATTAGAGACCTTAAAATATTTAAAACAAAGAGAAACAAAGAGTAATTGATCATTGAGAAATATTTTCTGTAGCAACAATACAATTAGAATAGTCTAATCACCTAAAATGAATACCAAAATCTTCACTTTCTCTTCCAAATGTTGATGTTTGTGATTGTTCTATCTGATTCCAAGTATTAATATCCTCTTCACAGAGCAAGGATGCTTCCTTTTCTACTACCTAATCCTCTAACATGTTGATATCATCCAAAGATACAGGATCATAATAAAGTTTTCTAATTTTCTTCCTACAAAACAAAACAACATAATTCAGTCATCATATTGCACCCTAAATTGCAAATCAGGCATCATCTCTTTTGCCATGGTATTGTTTCAATCTTTTGTTTGTTTTTATACGTTTAAATTTGAAAACTTTAGTTTCCTTAAAAATTCTCACTGCTTATTACTCCAGGATTTGGATCTGCTGATGCCAAAGTTGGGGTTAACAAACCCGAATTGCTCCCTAGAGAATACACTCCTGTTATTGACATAGCTGGGTTCCTTTCCACGGGTCAGGTATGATTTTTTTCTAATCTTTTGATTTGATTTTATAATATCAGGGAGATGTTATTCACATGCTAGTATGTTGCACCTGGTTTTATCAGTAAGATTTGCCTTTCATTTTTGGTTCTAAAACAACACAACTTGACTTTGATCAATACAGATGGGTCTGAGAAATGTTTGCCATGATGGTTATAAATAATGGCTTTCCATGAGATCCATGCACACACACACACACACACACACACACACACACACACATATATTTCTAATAATATCATGTTTCTAGCTCCAATTGATGCAGGAAGAGTAGAGGAGAAGAAGGAAGAAAGAGGAAGGATCCTCTCAGGGGGAAAAGGAGGGAAGAAAGAGAAAGGAACTAGAGGAATTAGGGTTGAAGAAGAGAAGAGAATTTTAGGGAAAGTAGAATCTTAGATCAATTATAAAAAATAAGCTATCTTACATAAAGCCTCTGTAACCCTATTTATAGAAAAGGTAACTTAAGGATTAAGAAAGCGAAACTCTACGCAATTTGCAAACTTACCCTATAAGTAAACTTGTGCATTAGACTAACTTATGCAACAAGTAAATTGTGCCCTAAAAATAATTACAAAAAAAAAAAATCCTATAATCTGAATTGTTCATAAAAATAAACCCTAATTTCTACAATTGCATCTTGAATAGGTATGGAGTGGGCGCATGTCAACATGATCTCCATCACCAATACTTTAACACGTGGAAATTTATCATATAAAACCCGGGTAGTAGGCTCTAGTTGTGGGGAAGTCTAGGATCCTAGAATGATGGAACTGATGAATTGCAATGTTTTTTCTCTTCACTGATTTGGGATGAGATCATCAGAATTAATTCTTGGAAAGTGTCTAATTCACAGATACTCATTGCAGAGTGGATTTGTGGAGCAAGACACTTATGGATAACTCAGTTTAAGGGTGTGGGTAACTTTGGTGGATTTATTGATTGTGGCTGATTTTTGAAAAGAATTTCTCAGATGAAACTCTTGTTGATATATTCCTGATCAGGTGGAAGCAATAGTTGCTTTGTTCAAGAGATATTGAAAGTGTATTTCTATAGTCATAAACTATTGTGTCAAATCTATGCTCTTAAGCTTGAAACATCACATCTGTTGTCTGTTGCTTGTAGCTTTTTTTGATCATTCTATTACATGAAGCTTTGAGTCATCATTTTGGTTACCTTTGGAAAAGAAGAGATGCAACAGGTTTGTGAGAGTTAATTGACATTTGACATAGCAAGCACAGAATTCCCTTGCAAGATAGACATATTAGGTTAATTGAAGCATCTTCCATTAGCCAGTTGCTTTCACTCTTATTACACAACTAAACTAAAATGATCATCAATGCTTATGAACTTTAAGTTATGACTTAAATATTGAAACTTATATAGTTCATTTTTATGCTGCATTTGCATTTTAGGTCTACAGAAAGTTCCTTTAGGTCTACAGAAAGTTCCTTTAAGCCATTTAAAATGTTGCGCAAATCGGGAATACTGTCCATTATTGATGGAAGGCATTGGAAGGACACACCCCATGACAAATACTTGGGAGCAAATTTACATTCGGGAGGTATATAGTTGGGAAGAACTATGAAAAAGGGAACCTAAATTGCATCGCATAATTATTTTTAACCTTTGGTTCAAGATATTATTTTTAAGTAACAAATGAACCACATAGGTGAAATGTCAAAGTTTATATTTATACAATAAACAAGTTCTGGGGTAAAAAGTCATGCTTTTGATGTTGCAAGAACACCATCTATTCATGAATCACCATGCTGAGTTGCCAACTAAAAGGATGCAAAGGTGCAGATGTCAAGTTTGTACTTATAGACCTATCCAAACAATGTCAAGTTTATATTTATACAAGGACACCTATCCAAACAATGTCAAGTTTATATTTATACAAGGACACCTATCCAAACAAAGTTAAGGATGACAAATCATGCTTTTAAGGATGCTAGAACGCTACCCATTCATGATCAAATCGTCACGCCAATTAAAGTTATGGAAAATATGACTTTAATCTGATACAAAAAGCTCAAGTTGTTCATTCTGGACATTAGGAGGCACTTTAATGTATATTTTTAGCTTTAAGTTGGTGGAAATGCCAAGCTTATAATTATCCAGGGAGTCCCATCCAAATGCGATGACAAGTCATGCTTTAGAGGTTGCAAGAACACTATCCATCACCATGCTAATTAAAGAAATGCCTTGAATATCAGGATCTTGTCGTTTTTGTTGCTTCCTGCACAAGATTTGGTAAAACAGTAGTCTCTAGAAGAGTAGAAGGGCCTATCTGACTCCCATAAGACGTGGAAGCAGTTATCTTACTTGATTGACCCCTTCTTGATTCTGAATATGGACTTTAGCCATTCTATTTGCTATTCTTGTAAAGTATCTTGTATACAACGTACTTCATAAGTCAAAGTTGTTTTCCAGTCATCAACAAATGGTGTTAAAATCATGAATTACCATCCTCAATGCTGTTTAGATAAGACTTTGAAAAAATATAAAACTCTACACCTGCACCTTTGGTTCAATGGCAACAACAATATCTTAAATCAAAAGTTTAAACGATCATGCAACGAGGCACTGTGGTTCCTATTCTTTGTAGGTCTCCCTAGTTACTTACCTACCAAATTATAAATTCGTCGTTATGCATGTTACATTACGTGCCTTGTAGGAGTCCTTTCCATTCATTAATGATGGGGAAGCCGTATAAGCATGGGTTTCTAAATGGCTAAAATGAGCTTTCCTTTGGTCTATAATGCAAATCATGTATGCAGACAATTGGTGAATGGTATAACTTCAATCCATGTTCCAAATCGAATGGTCAATAATCTCACACGATCAAACATATCCTTCAATTACTATATTGAATCATTAATAGGGAACAGAAAATGATGAGATTCTAATGAATATTATGAGAAAAATGGGCACATGAATGTAGAGGGGGTTGATAAAATGAAAGCAGCAGTAACGAGATTAGAGAATCTATTAGAAAAATGAGAGGAGACCAAAATGAGTATTTAAATTTGAAAGATCATTATATTTTTGTTTAATATTTTCTACCAAGAGATTTTTGGAAGTCATCTTTAAAACGCACAATGGCGAGGGTCTACCATTGGATTTCCGGTTCTTCATGGTCAGAAACACAATATTATAAGATGACTTTTCGGCTTTATTTGTCTGTACTAAGAGCCCATATGAGCGATATTCAACATGGTGTTTGAATTCAAAGACTTTGCAAAATTTTTACGAACACTACTGAATCGTTTGATCCAACTAATGTCTTTTTTAATCATGCACATGATGTTGGAATTAATTTCTTAGACTTTCAGAAATTCGTAAGCATTAGAGTAGCTGATTGGTTGCTTTTGAATTTAGGAAAACCGTCTGATCCAAGAGATAACAAATCTAGAGAAGGATACCGGATTCAAACTCAGAGTACTGGCACAGAACTATCCTGAGACACCAGGTCTGATAAATGGGGATGAGCATATCCATTTCTTGTTATTTTTCTTCCTTGTACTTGTTTGTCTTTCATTTGTTAAAGCATCATTTGACGCCCAATATCACTGCAGGATTGGCAGTGAGAGATTTCTGGCAAGTTGATGATAGAACTATTGTTTTTGTTGCAGACCCCACCTTTGGTGAGAACATCCACAGGACTCCTACATTTGTCAGATTTAGACGTGCCGTAGAACAGTAAAAAAAATCAGTCCTTACAATGACAAGACACATGATGCTTTACAATTTCCAGAATGATGAGGATGAACTATTTTTAGCTATATATATGGTATTCATGACCAAATAACATATTATGAGACACTCAACCAGGCACTCATTGCTTGAAACTTTTGTTCTTCATAATACATATATATTTTTTGTAACATTACTGCCAGTTCCTATAAGATTTGATCTTCCCCAGCAGGCAATATCTTGAACTTCAACGTTGGAGCTTCAGTTGATTGGGATATACCTCGCAGTTTCTGGAGTCGTCTTGCTGGAAAGTATGGAAATCTTTTTTATTGGAAAGAAAAGGTACTATTGTTGCTACTTAAAGTTCTTCCCTTTTCTTTTGTTATCAGTTCTTTTCTGTGCAGAAGTACTTGATCCTTGACCTGAAGAGGTCACAACATTTTTCTAGAGTGGACTCTTTAGTACTTCAGCTTTCAACTGGTACAAGAAGGGCTACTTCTCCACTAGAATGTGTTTTATCTCCTTCTGTTGGTCTTTGACAGTGGATATGCAACCCGTTGTCATGATTTTCAACCACTGGCCCTACTTGTTTCAGCAGAAAACATGGCTTGGTTCTCACGTCCATGATCGCAAATCTTATCTCTCTGTTTTGATGACGGACCATTAATTTTTGATTCCTTGAACTCTTTCATGGTTCAAAAAAGGGTGAAGATGCATCGATTGAAGCTGCGGTTTTGGCCATATCAAGTTGTTTAAGAGAACCTGTGGGCCAAAGTAACTGCTCCGAGGTGAAGTAAAAGTACGTAGCATATAAAAGAGAAAATGTTAAAGTATTCAGCATTTAAAAGAGGAAATGTTGGGTTCTTTCAGAGGCAAAAATGTCATCAGCATTCGAATATTAAAGAAAGCATAGTGACCGTTGTAATATCCACCCAATAAATCTATTCCTTTAACGTCCATTTTCTTGCTGGAACCATCAAAGAATTGCCACTCTTTCTAACTTTCCATGACTAAGATGTTCATTCTTGAATTTTGTTCCTGAGAAGAAATTTCACTGGCAAATAATTGTCATGTTGTTGACCCACATAATATTCTTGTTATCATTTATTGTTGTCTTTTCTTTTCTTTTATTTTTACTTAAATTATGCCTTTTGCTACTACTGTAAGTGCAAATAGCATTCAAAAGCCCCTCCAAACAGTTAATAAACTGGGAAATGAAGAAATCTTTAAATTGACATCTTGGGCAGGTAATCTAATCACAATTATCCATGATCCATTCTGTACTCCATTCTAGAGAGTAGCAACATTTATCATGAATACTACTGTGTCATCATCATCATAAGCCATTTCTCGCCTAGGTGGAGTCAGTTGCATAGATTTTGTTACGCCATTCTTGGCGATTTAAGACTAAATTTTCTGTAATTTGTAATATTTTTAAATCTTGTTTAATTACTTCAATCCATTTTTTTTATTCTTCCTCTCATTCTCCTACCACATTCTACTTGGATAAACTCTGTTTTCCTAACCGGTGCTACTTCAGGTTTCTTTTTAAGATGACCAAACCATCTTCATCTATTTTCTCTCATTTTATCACAATTTTCTCTCATTTTATCACAAATTGGTCTCACTTTTAAGTTTTCTCAAATTATTTCATTCATAGGGTGCGTTTGGCATTTGAAAAAACTTTTTGACAGGTTTCTCCGACGAAAAAAATGTCACTGCATATAAATGATGTGCGTACGGCCACTTTCATTTGGTGTCAGAAGGCCTGTCTGCAAATGTCTGCAAATGTTTTCCCCATTTACTGCATCTCTTCATTTGGTGTCAGAAGGCCTGTCTGCAAATGTTTTCCCCATTTAATGCCTCACAAGAGATGCAGTTGCATTTTAAAATTGAACGTCTTTGATTATTCCCGTCCAAATCCGGCGGCTACGAGTGGTGCGGTATATCTGCCAGCGTTGAATTCGGCTACGAGTGGTGCGGTATATCTGCCAGCGCTCTGAATTTCGGTATAGCTGCTAGCGCTGAATTTCGGTATAGCTGCGACGACGGATCGGTGAAACGACGTGTTTTTCCGCGGCCACCCAGGGTTTGAAAAGTTTTATGCGATTTTACGGGTTTTTGCAAATACCAAACAGACCCATAAATTTATCTTTTCTTGTTTTACCAGTCATCCATCTTAACATTCTAATTTCCGTTATGCTCATTTTTTGTATATATTGTTCTTTAACTGCCCAACATTCTGCCTCATAAAGGATAGCAGGGATAGCAGGTCTAATAGTAGTTTTATAAAATTTTCCTTTTAATTTGATTGGATACTACTGTATGATTTACAAAATTGAATATGCACAGAAATGAAGCCATCGGCTTCCTGTTTATAAAATGTCTTATGCTGTTGGTGCTGCTACTGTAGCGCTTCCACTCTAAGAAATATTTCTCTTGTAATTGTATTCAAATGAAAATGTTTCCTTTATAACCGTTCTCATAAATTTTTTTTTTTTTTTCTAATGTTTCGTATCTGAATAATAGCTGTAGCGTGTAGGGTCTTTTGTAAGAAGATTACACATCACTCCAACTTTATACTTTTTAACTAACAGTACCAGATATTCACACTTTGGATTCCTAGCAACATACTTTGCAAGCCTGATATGTCCATATTCATTCATAAGATTAAAAATTATCCTAGTTCTTCACTGAAAAGGCATTTTGGCCGAGAAAAATGCAGAAGCTTGGGCTACATAGTGGCTATGTACCCATGTAGCTAACTCCCATGATGAAGAATGCAACAGCTTGGAGGAGCAGATATATGAAATAGTAGTCTCGGCCAAGGATAAGGTCATAGCTTGCACAGTATAAGAGAAAGAACCCCATCATCAGCTCCAGTATATGAATCCTGTTGCGAGATAACAAAAGCCAGTATAATGAAAAGGATTCAAAGGAGACTTATTTGAAGAATGCAAGAGAATGAGCGTCATGCATACCTTTCCCATATGCTTGATTTGGGCTTCTTTTGAGTTGTAATGGAGCTGGGTTTGAACCTATTAGCAATGGTCTTGACAATGGATCCGATGATGCTAGAGCTAGTGTTAATGTTGTTCTTGTTGCTGCTGTTGTTATTGATAGCATTTGACCTACCAAGCTTCTCAGTGACAACCCACTCATTCACACGATTGGCACCCAACAACCCAATGATTGCAGCCTTGGTCCGATGTAGAGACATGACATTCTCAAAGAGTATCCAGAAAATAATCAGATGAATAGACCTGAAAAAGCAAAACAATTGGTCACTTTAACATGTAGTTCTTCAAATAACATTACCTTCACAAAAAAAAAAAAAAAAAAAAAAAAAAAGGCATTTGTATGAGCGATTGATTTATACTGCAAGAGAAGTCCCCGTATGTAGCCAATTTCATACAACATTAGAAGTGGCCAAATTTAATATCATTCGCAACCAAATTTAATAGCTAAAATTACTTTAAAAAAAAATGACTACTGTTAGGCAAGTGCAACAAATTTTTTAGTAACTAGTTGGCAACTATATAACATAAATTTGGCTGCAAAAGCTCTTATGAGTCACAAAAATGGATGCCACTTGGCTGCTTAAGAGCCATTGCCCATTTTCTATAATTTGATTTCATGCAATATTAATTGTAGCTAAAATTTTGCTTCCTAGAAACAAAATTTGACTACATGGAATAATAAATGTAGAAGTTTGAATTGGGTTACAAATAATATTAAGTTTGGTTATATCTGAGATATTTTTCGTGGTGCTAAAATTGAATCGTATGCATGGGTGCATCTTCTAACTTGATTCTAAGTTACACTAATGATGCCAAAGGTAATGCATGTAATAGTAGGGCTACATGCGTTGCGAGGTCTGGTATTAATCATTGGAGTTAAAAGAATAGTAAATTCAAGCGCTTACCTTGGGGTGCAGATTGCATTTAGGATGGTGATAATGGATGGAATATAAATTGCAATGTATTTTGGAAGTTGGACGTCTTGAATGATGACACATGCGGGAATGACTACACAGTAGAAGAAGAAAGTGACCCAATGAGCAACGATCTTTCGGACAAAGAAGAATGCATACAGGACATGGAACTTCTTCCAGATGGATACTTTCTGCAAAAAACCCAAAGTAAAAAATTTCAAATTTTCAGTGGTACCCATCAGTTTAATCGTAACTAATGAGAATGCAACAGTGTATTCTATGATTGGTTTGCAGCAAGAAAGCATGAAAACAAGCACATGTGAACCCATGTATTCATCACCCCATGGTGAAACCCATTACTCCCTTATGAATGTGGTCTGCATATGATTGTTTCAGTACTTGGATTCAATGAGTTATCCACTAATTCAGATATAGTTATTTGATATGTAAAGTCTTTTCAAACTGGTGAAGATCGACCTTATGTTGTTCAATACTTACTTGGATGCATATGAACCACATCTTGAGCAGATTGTCTATTCTATCATTTCCTGTGTGCATTTAGTTATAACTGATTCTACCTTCTAAAATTATCCTTACCTCACAAAATAGAATTTCCTTTGACATTTTTTTCAACAAGTTAGCCGGGCCACACGACCATCGATGCTGTTGATAGCGATAAGCTTTGTATGTGCTCGGCAATTCATTCTTGACCTAGGTAGAATTGTCCACAGGAGTTGGATGCATGATCAACAAAGGGAGAGAATATATAAACGCCCAAGTATGTGTTGAGATTTGAGATGGGGAAACTCACAGCTATATCGCCAACAAAGACAAATTTCCAACCCCTAAGGCTGGCTCGAACGGCTAGGTCCATGTCCTCGACTGTGGTTCGATCTTTCCATCCACCAGCATCCATAAGTGCTTGGATTCTCCAGACCCCAGCAGTTCCTAAACCCAAAGTTGAATGGCATTCTAGGATTTTTAGAGATGACAGAAAAGGTAAGATGAGCATCTAAGCTTTAGATATGAGAGAATGAAGAGCTGCCTACCATTGAATCCAAAGAAAGAATAGGTGGAAGAGCCCACTTCTTGTTCAACACTGAAATGATAATCTAATGACATTTCTTGGAGGCGTGTCATAATACAATCATTTGCATTTACTACACAAATAAAAACAAAGACATAAGCACCAAGCAGAGCATGAAACTTGACTACTTGCTGTGGGTGTCTAAATCATCAAAAGCTATCATGCAAATTGCCAATTTGATCCACTAATAAGGAGATCATTTCGTTCCAGATTTTGGAAAAATATGATAACAAATACATGTCTTCCAACAGACCACGAAGTAATTCATGGGTCTTCTTCCTACATACCTATTGCTATGATTTGACATCTTAATTGTCTTAACTACCACACTTTTTTTTATTATCCCTATATTCTAATTATTT
The DNA here is from genome assembly GCA_030490835.1 of Annona cherimola. NCBI lineage: Eukaryota > Viridiplantae > Streptophyta > Magnoliopsida > Magnoliales > Annonaceae > Annona > Annona cherimola. Next base: position 86,564,253 of record CM059972.1, read on the forward strand.
TCTTACATATTTCTATACAACTACTAAATCTATTTCCGCTTTATTTCTATTATATCGGATCATATTATTCTCTTACTCTTTAAAATTTATCCCATTCCCACTGATGTCGTGTTACCAGAAACGCGTCTCTAAATTGAAGGTTGAAGACAATTTGAACAGAGATGTTCTAGAGTGCTTGATTTTGCTTACCAAATTTCCATCGAGCTTGGACCAAGGCAAGCTCTGGATTGTGGATGAGGAAAGGAATTGTCCTCCACAAGAAGTCTGCTTCTGGCTGGAAATCCGCATCAAAAATGGCAACATATTCACAGTCTCTAACGTACTGTTTGTCAAGTCCTTCACGGAGTGCTCCAGCCTTGTACCCGTTCCTATTTTCTCTCCTCTCATATCTTACATCTATACCCTTCTCTATCCATTTTTGGCATTCCAATGACACCATGACCTATGTCATATGACAATAAAAAATAGCATCATGAGCAGCTATGATTATTAGTAAGAATCACTACTAGAAGGAAGTTATAAATTATGGAAGAATCATATCTTTACTACGAGGTATTCTTTTGGTTTTTGGCTTTAAGACAACTTAGGCCATTGCAAATAATCATCCTTCATGAATGAAGAAAATGCAACAGCAGGGGACCATCGACTTGGGTCAGAAATAAAAGAATATGTAAGAATCCCAGTCCAACACAATGCATGCAGAATTACTATCGTCTTTGGTTCAAGAAGGTCCAACATTACCTCTAAAAACTGAAGATTTTGTTGATTTCTATATCACCCATTTCAATATCTGAGGCATGGTATAGAAATCAACAAAACCTTAACCTTAAGACTCAGGATTCATGTAGGTCTCTTGATGAACCAAAGAAATACAATACTAATATGGGTTTCATTGAACTAAGATGTTACAATTCGTTTTATGTAGACTAATGTTTGTATGAGTGTCAACTAACTAAAATTTAGATGGACAAAGAAGTTATTAACATATATATATTTCTGTTAGGAATGGTTTAAAAATGGTCCTTTAGAATTCAGGGTGCAATTTGGATCGGGTTAATGAAAAACCCAACTAAACTAACCTATTTTGCATAACTAATTTGATAGCACTTGACCTGATTTGATGTAACTTGATTATTTTCGTTGGATTTCAAATTCGTTTCAACAGTCAGTCATAGTATAAAAGAGTCTTTTTTCTGCCGACCAGGCATTATTGCTTGGACTGTATTCTTATATAAAAAGTATTGCATTAACAGGCCAACGGTTTTGTTTAAGCTTGACAAATTGGCCTGGCTTTTCCACATTTGGTGGCGATTTTGATCACGTGATGTATAAAGTGACAATTTTACCTCTGCCTTTTAACTATGACTTAAATATTCCTGTATTTAAAAATCTAAAATAAATATATACACATATTCAAAAATAGTGAAACTTGGTTTATAAATTAAATATAAGTAAATTAACATGTTTATAACAAAATTTTCAGAAAAACAATACAAATTTTGCACCGGTCTGAAATAGCTGGATGATCTTTTCAGACGATTTAAATTTTTATTTTTTATTTTTTATTGGGTATTCTTTAGAACGGATTGAAAAGATCATCCGGCGTAGGGGCCCCTGGGAATGGCTAATCAACGTTGAAACCAATCAGCTGCCATTGTATTATCCCATCACATATGAGTATCGGTCGAAATAATTTAAGTTATTCCTAATGTTGTAGTAGTATTGGTCCAATAATTTAAGTTAGTACTAATGCTGTAGTAGAAAATTTCTATTTCAGTCGTGATATCAGTTCAGGTTGAAATAAGTATAAAAAGAGATCTTAAATTCTCAATTTGTTTATATGAAAATAAGTAATAAAATATATGAGTCATCACATTTGAACTGAAATTTCGATGGGAACTAACCCAAATTTTAAAAGATAGGACCTGACGTTAGGTTTACCTTGATTAGACTTGGGATATTGAGAGAAAAAGCATAGAAATTTTTACAAATAGGAATTTTCGTTATGGGTTTACAAATAGAATTTGAGTTGTTTTGATCCTGACATTACCCATTTGGCATCATAAGTTAGACAAATGCATGGTCAACATGGGAAATCTTTCAATATTGGGAACAATGAATGTAGTTTGGGTTTCCTCTTTAATCCTTATCTCACAGTCTAATATTCTTTAATAATTCAGGCCACTCTTTCATTTTAGTTTGAACGAGAAAGGATTCAAAAGAATCTCTAATATGAAATTTAAAAATTACAAGTACTTCTTAACTTATTTTTAAAAAATATAAACTGCTTATGTTGTATTTGTAGATTTAGATTTGTATAGCGTAATAGATGAATTTTATACTCTTTGAAAACATTTATATATTTTAAATTTTTTTTGAAAATTCATCAAAATTTAACAGTTGTGACTTTGATAAGGTGGTTTTTTTTTTCTTTTTTCTTATGAAGTAAGACTTTGATAAGGTTTTGATAGCACTTGATAGGGTTTGATTGTGTTTCATGGCATTGATGAATTTCAGGGATTAATACATCTGGTGGCTTAATAGTAGGCTGATGGGATTGACGAGCTTATAGTTAATAGGCCGTACGTAGGGCTGTAAGTGTTGTTCCGACGCTTAGTTTATTTTAAAAAATTCGTACTTTACCCAGTTTTAAGTTGAATCGGTTTGAACTCTAGGGGGTGTTTGGAAAAACATGAAAGTCTTCAATCTAGTCTATTTTATTTTATTTTTTAAAGTCAAGTCAGTTTTAATTTTAATTCCAAATCAGGTTTTTAAAACTATCTTGAATGTGAAAATTAGAAATATTACTTAGAAATCTATAATGAATATGATAATAATATAAAATTTGAAATATTTTTATTAAATCTATTAAATAATATATAAATTAAACCAGTTTCTATACTTTAAAAGGTATATTTTATATCTTTAAATATATAATATATTTTACAAAAATATATCGAACCTATGTTAGTGATTCGGATATGTTTATCCTATTCTAATTGAATTGAGTCCTTTTCACTTAGGACCTACCTTAAAGTGTACAATACTTGTTTTAAGTTATCTAATCGGCTGTATAATTTCGAGTTATAAATGATTCTTAAATCCAAAAATATAAAATTTTGAACTGTAAAATGCAACCGATTACGAGGATTGCTCCATGCAACAGGTTGCATTACTTAGGTGGGTATTGGTTGGTTTTATGAAATCACCCTGATATCTTCCTTTGTAGAATCATCAAGCACTTGGATTATAAGCTTATCGGCAGGCCATGACATTTCACATGCAGCTCCGATTGAAAGCTTGTAAACCTGCAACATTCAAAAAAACGTTTACAAAAATGAATGAGTCCTTTGTATGCCCTCATTTGAAAGAAATTTTAAATAAACACATTGGGGGTGCATTTGCGTGCAGTTGGAAAGGAAGGGTACGTTTGAATTTTATTGGCTGCAATAACAGTTCTCTTTTTCCACCACATATTCTGACGTAACTTTAAAATGGCCATATTCAATAGCCAATCAAGCTGCATATGATGTTAAAGGGCAGCGTTCCATGTAATCAGGTTACATAGAAGTGGACTTATATAACTCCTTCAAAATCTAAGATTTTGATCTTTGATGGAAAATTTAATCCCTTCATTGTATTTAACATAATTCTTTTATCTAACGGATCAAGTGTCATCTAAATCAAATATGTTTATGGGTCACATTTGTTAGAAAATGTTTATATATTCATGTGTAAATTATAAAAAAAACTAAAATATCAATTTTAAAGTAACATTTTCAACATCTAAACCGTCCAAAATATCATTTCTATGTGAATAAATGATTTTATAAGTATTATCATATTATAATACATGTGTAAATATAGGGAGCTAAGCATTTTTCATAATTTACAAATGAATATATATGTTTTTGAACAAATACGACCTATAAATATACTTGATTGGGATGAAATTTAGTTTTCTAGATAAAGAAATGATTTTAAATATAATGAATGAATTAGATTTTTCATTAAGAATTAAAATCTTAGGCTTTGAAGAGATTACATAGGTATGCTTTTATGTAACCTGGTTACATAGAAGCAGGACTAGATGTTAAAAATGGTTGCACTAAAATGCCACGCCACCATCCCTCTATAAGAAATTTTTTATACACAATCATATATTTGAGACAGAACATAGATCTTGTTGTGAATAATGGTAATCTGATTAGGTTAATAGTATTTGCAATCAAACAAAAATTTCCGCATATAATATTATATGCAGGTAAACTTTTGCTTGTTGTGCATAATGTGATGGACAGAACATAGATCTTGTTGCGAATAATGGTAATCTGATTAGGTTAATAGTATTTGCAATCAAACAAAAATTTCCGCATATAATATTATATGTAGCTAAACTTTTGCTTGTTGTGCATAATGTGATGTACGGCAAAGTTTTAAAAAATTTTCAAAGCCAAATATGCAATCCGTTTGTTTGTTGCATAAACTCAGTTTCGACCAAATGATATCAAAGATGAGTGATTTGGTTAGCTTGGGCTAAGTAAATGTTCCGCTTATCCCATTTAAAAAAATCCATTTAAAAAAATCCATTTATAACGTTTTTTTTTTTGTTTTTTCCATGCACTTGTTTACTAAATGCATTTAACATATAAATCAAAATTATTATTTTTGGATATGTGTATGTATATATATATATACATATATAGATTTTTAAAGATAGATGTATTTTAAATACAAATATACACATAGATGTTTAAAAATCTTAAAAAAATATATACATATATCCAAAAATAATAAAACTTGGTTTTTATGTTAAATACACTTAGATAAAAGTGTAAGAAGAAAAAATAAAAAAATTATTATAAATAAATTTTTTAAGGTGGGCTAAGTGGAACATTTGCTTAACTTGAGCTAAGCAGATCATTTTATGTTATATTTTATGTTATAGACAGCCAATAATTGAAGCATTTAAGAAAATTTATTGCATTTTATTAGGCACTAAGATGAGTGTGTGCAGATGTTAGTCTAGAAGGTCTATGGTTTGAAGTTGGATAAAGACAATAGCCTCATTACTTTTATCCTAAAATACACCTACCTGAGGTACTGATCATCCATAGTAAATAGCACCAGCAAAAAAATTTCAATCCATATATACACATTAAACTACGTTATATATAGCCATGACACTAACTTCATTTAACTATACTTATTGTAGTCCACGGCCCGTGAGTCGCTAAAAAGTCAGCTTTTACATCAAACATGATATAACATCACTTAAAGATAAACTTCTATAAACTTCTAGTGAAAGTAATCATTTATATATCTAATTACAATCTTTTGCAACAAAAGAGCCAACTCATGGTAACACCATGCTACAATTCTTTTTTCTTTACAGGGTTTGCTTAGCATGCTACCAAAATTTTGCCTTTTCACATAGTTGTCAAAAATCAAATTTCTTGCATGGAGGGAAACATCTAGAACTCAGAAGCAGAAAATTAATAATCAGCTATATAGGGACAGACCTCACTTTCGTTGTACATGGGTATCTGGACGAGCACCATGGGATGGCTGCGGTTGCGCTCTATTTCTAGCTTCTTCATGGTCTCGCGCCTGTACTTGGTGTACTTCTTCCTCCCCAGCAGCTTCACTGCAACTATCACCACAGCCATGTACAGCCTCTCCATGAACAGCATCACAGACATGAGTGCGCACATGAACACTGCAACTCGAAGCATTGGCAAGATTATGGGGCCCCTCATCCTCTCCCATCCCACCCTCAACTGCTCCAACGGATCCTCCTTCTCTATGAATACTCTACTTGGCTTCTCCAATACCGCTAACCTTCCCATCCTATCCCGGAATAATATTGATTGATGATATAAAAACAGAGCAGGGAAGCAGAACAGAGCAGCGATGTGTGAGGAATGGATATGGAAGTGATTGAGAACAGCAGCAGACTTGGGCAGGGCATAAATAGGAGGAGAAGGTTAGATAGTGTAGCAAAGGAGAGAGACACCCGGTTTGCATGCAACGAGGGTGGCCATGCATCAAGCAGCTGTCCATCTTTTCTTCCTTCTCTTTTTTCTCTCACCGCCCGCCACCCCCACCTGCTTTGTTTTCTTCTATCCTTCACTCCACCCATTCCCTATTCATCCCACCATCATCATCAACAACAACAAATTAATACATTTATTTAACTCAGCATTATATATACTCGTGGAATTAATTTACCCCACTTATCGCATCATCATCCCATTAATGACTCCTTTCACATGCAGTATATAAATTAAAATATTTGAGGACTCCTTTTATTGCCATTATCAACGTGTCAGTGTCATGGCATCCAATACGTGTGAAAACATTTGGATTTAGCATTTAGGACGAGGTACGTACGTCTCAAATGACAGATCTATGTTCCGGACCTTTGATGTATGGTTGCTATTCATTATGGTTAGTTGTGTTTGGGAATGGATAAAACTTTTGATGAAAAGTTGTAGAGATGAAAAGTTGTCAAATGATGTGATATGATAAGGATAATGATGAGGAATAAATAAGATAAAGTTGAAATAGATAGGTTAGTTGTGTTAGTAGTTGTGTAGAAATGATTGAAAAATAGGGTAGTTGTGTAGAAAAATGTGAAGAAATAATTAAAAAATAAGGTAGTTGTAAAGAATGAAAAGTTTTATATTGAAAAGTTTTAACTTGACAACTTTTCGTTGTTACCAAACACACCCTATATTTCAAATTATTTATATCCAAGAAAATATTATATCGTTTTTCGAACTTTGGATGCTCTAATGGTAATATAACCATGGTATTAATTAATTATATGATGTCATTGTATTAGTGGCGCAAATTAAATACATGGACGGACGCGCGGTGATTGAGGAAGGGGAATTGGAGGCCGGCTTGGGGCAGTCAGCTGGCAACACTGTCCATTTCTGAAACTGGCATTGGCAGTGTATCCTACTTTCCAAATTCCAGCTCCCCATTTTCGTTGACTTTTAGTATCACTCTGTGTATCTACATATGCAGTTGTGTTTTTTGTCCACGCCTTCTGCTGTAACAAATGGCTTCTTAATTTTTAATTTTATTTTTTTAAAAATGTTTGGGAAGTATTAATTTCAATGGAACTGGCTGCAAAACCATATTCTCCATTTCAGCTCATTATAATGCTTTTATCAAATCAAAACCAACTATATTTTTTGTTTTTATGCATTTAACTACGGGTCCCAGTGTGGGGAAATCTAGGTTCCTGCCAAAATTTCGTGGGAAACTCTTAGATGAGTCCCATCTTTATGATGAAATCAAATTCCAACTCGTAACGTTGTTTACTATCATTTGCTTCATTTTTTCATGTGATAAAAAATCATTTCAATTAGAATTTTGTGAAGGCCTTATTTGCTTATATATATATATGAGTCTGCTTCTATGTACATAAAAAGGGTGTCATGTGATCCCCTTAAATTTTAAAATTTTAATGTTTGATGAAAAATTTAATTCATTCATTGTATTTACATCATTCGTTTAGTTATGAGACCAAGTTTCATCCAAATTCAATATGTGCATGACAACATTTGCTCAAAATAGATACATTTATATGTAAATTATGTATAAATTATTAAAAATTGTTACATACATTGATAGATGCATTACAATATTATAATAATTTATAAAATCATTTATTTGTATAAAAAGATATTTATACATTTTAGATATTGAAATAATAACTTTGAAATCGATAAATAAATTTAAAAAATTTGTTATATTGATTTTACACTTTCATTAAATAGAGCCTATGCACATCTTTGATTTAAATCAAACTTAGTTTTCAGATCAATAAATAAATTTAAATACAATAGATAGAGTAGATTGTCTATCATTAGCAAGATGAGCCCTATAACCCGCCACTATTTTGGCGGGTGTGGATTCCATAGAACCAAACCCATTAAAAATAAGAACTTTACCAAAACAATAGAAGTTGTGATTGTTGCTACTCTATTTTGGTTCATTTTTGAGGAGTAAATCAAAATATAATCAGCTCATTTTCTTAAAGTAATTTGTTTTTTTATGACTTCAAAAATCACTTGGTCAAAGTTGTAGATGATCCATACCTCTTAGATTACTTATGGTCTGCCTAAAATATAGAAATCACTTAAAACCACTCATAAATAAATATTATAATAATCTATAGAACCATTTATCCATAGAAGAAAAATGTTTTAGAAGTATAGGCATTGAATTAGTTGTTTTGAAATAGGTATATACATTGATAATTTTATTAGTTGATTTGACATTTTTATTACTTGTGTCAAATGGGGCCTACACGAATATCGAGTTGGATGAAAGTTGAAACTTGATTTCAGTGGTATCTGTCCCGTATAAGTATTTCCCATAATTGAACAGAGTATGTTTTAGAAGAAACTAGATCAGGGTATTAAACGGTACTGTGTACGTAAGTTGGAGGTGGCATCACCTTAACAGGTAGATCGAGAAATTTTCTCACCTAGCTAATAAGCTAGCCAGTGCAACTGCCCTGCTCCGCGCATTCAAGCTGATAGAGTTTGTTTAAATGCATTGCGAAAATTATATTGATTAAATCCATAGTCACCCAGGATCCTTAATGCGAAATCACTAAGAAAATAAAAACCATAAGCGGAAGCGTACCTGAATCCATGGATGCAACCCGTTTTTGAATTATGTGGTTTTGGTTCTTCCAAGTTAATGTCCTAGGGTTATAGAGAAGGTGACTCCTCTTCTCTACTGATGGGATGGTAGAAAAGAACCCTGATAGGTGCATAACCTGGGGACCACAACCGTTTATATAAGAAGCTTATCTTTTGTATTTCTAATTTAACCCATCATAAAAATAGAAATTAGAAATTAGGCTATAGAGTTTCTACGTGTAGGAGATCCATACTTTATTAGATGATTTAGACCCATAAAATCTTATAAGATTACTTTATAATTTGAGCCGCTATTTATGATAGCATATACATATAATTAATATATATGTGTGTCCAAAATTCCGACATGCATATCACTTATTATATGCAAGGCGTTAATTTAAATTTCAAGAATTACATGGAATAACTTCAAGAATGTGCTATCGTGTTCATGCACAGCAGATCATGTAGAGAGAGCTTTTCTCTCTTCACATGCATGAAAATCTTATGAACTGCTGTTGGAATTTGGGGTTTAATGATTTAACGGCAACCTGGTTATAGGTATTTGATGAACTTACAAAACCAGTCAATGAAAAATGATGAGTCTTCTTGTTGAAACTCTGCTTTGTCCGTGTAGTGGAATAAGTTCATGGAGGACTGCTACAAACACTTTCTATACATGCATGTTTTATGAAAATCTTATGAAAGCAGCAGCTTTATCATCATCGAAAATTATTTTCATGCATATTTTTTCATTAAATGATGGCGAACAATCAAAATGAACAAGTGAGTAGAGGGGCAGGCATGCATATTGGAACTGACAGTGTATACAGTTATGTTCTACTTTAGATAATTCAGAAGAACGGTCAAATCTTTATGTAAATTCATAAAACTATGCATAAATATATTTAAACATGTTAATTTTCATGTAAAAGTGTTTATTTGAAATTAAAAAGAGATTACTATTTTTGAAGCTGCAAAGTGCGGGGGAAACTGAATGTCAACCAACATTTTTCGTAGTTCTTTGATAACCCCTTCAAACAGTTGGCGTACATGTCTTCCTCGTGCAAAATTTGTAAACATTTTGAACATGGTACATGTTTGTAATCAATTATATGAGATTTACTCCCATTTTAATGAAAAAATGATAAAAAAAAGGGCAATTGGATTTAAGACGGCAACATAAAAGACCACTGTCAAAAGAGAGCGTTGCCCCATTTTGAACAATATAAATGAACCATCAAACTTTCGTCGAAATTTATGAAAATTTGCAGGGATCAATTAGGTTATACTTATTTTCATTTCCAAGCTATTTTTTGAAAAAAAAATCAAATGATAATAAGAAACTGTAGAGTTGTGAATAGAGCTGGAAGCAAGGATTAACACGGTTCTGTTTCAGTTGACTAGGAACCACGACAAACAGTAAAGCAAATCAAGTTTTTGTGTGAACCAAGTGTATGTAAATGATACACAATGTACAATATTGGCTTTAGAATGTAGAAAAAAAAGTATAAATTTCTAAAACTAAGGTGAAAAAAATGAAAGTGAATGGGGCAGCCGTCGAAAGTGTGATGTGTAAAGGCTATTGTCATGACAACGCTGCCCAATCTTGCTTAAATGAAATGAATGGGTAAATAACCTCTAGAAATCATGAAGTTTAGTACGAAGAGATACTAATGTTCCTGCTTTAGGTTCCCATGGTTATTTGAATAAGAGCATGAAAGAGGACTAATCAAAACTGTGTTGAAAGCAGGCTAGTAGAACAGCCAACGTTTTAGCACCAGTGTTCTGCCGATTGTTTGAATTTACTGTTGATGCATTAAAGCATCATGAAATCTCATGAAAAATGGTAGTAAAAATTTTTAACACATATATTTTAATTAATCACTTCCTTTTGATTGTTTAGATGTCGATAAATTGGGCAAACCCCTTAAGTGGGAAGGCAGTTCACCTAAGAGGTTTAGCGCCAGCTTTTGCCCCTTTTTTGAAATTCCAAGTTGATAAATCAAATGAATGTGAAACAGCATGAAAAATGGATTAAGTATATAGTTAGATGCTTATATTCAGAGGGACTTAGTGGAATTTCAATTTGCAAAAGTTAGATTATGGAAAAAACAATCACGAATAGGACCGCCATGTGTAGTCAGTGCAGTAAACTTAGTTTTCTGCCCCCACGTTTGGAAGTATAAAAGACACAACAAATGATGTCCCAAAATCATGAAACGTCCCAAATTTGCATTTGCTATGCATTTGCATGCACTGTAATTTACGGTTCATTTGGCTTAATATGAGTAGGGGATGTTCTTCAAACTTCAATTTGAAAACAGGCAGCCATGCGAGTGTAGTTTCTGCACTTTGGAAAAGTCATGGGCAATGGCTTGCCGAAACTTGTTGTTTAAATGATTTAATGTTTGAAGCATATTTGAATTTGTTTGTTTAGATGTTTTACAAGTTATCACGTGAAAGATTGCAAACCGGGTATTAAAACCATGTTAATTGAACATGTAATAAATGGAACATTAGGCTAGCAATCTCTTTTCTTTGAAAATAGATTATCGCAGATTAAATGAAGCTGAAATCATGATGTGATGATAAAAATAGAAAGTTCATGAAAAATTAATGAGTTTTGGCTTTTGAATTTCCTCATTGGAGGTTGGGGTGGGGGCAAGCGCGGGAATGTTAGGCTTTTTTTTTTTTTTTTTTTTGATAAAAGAGAAGATCCCGCTATCCCTACTACCTCACAGCATTAGAGGGGATAGAGATAGAAGGATCCTCGCAATTCATTGCCAAAATATTATCTGTACAAATGTTCCTTATAATAGCACTAGGAGGATTTCCCAGCCAACACTGTTGGTCTTTACCAGAACAAAAAATCAGTTCGGCTAAGGAGTGCGCTACAGTGTTACCTTGCCGAAGAACATGGTGAATCGAAAAAAAGCATTATTAGAGAGAATGGAAATAATCTCTTTCACAATAAAGCCCACATCAGAGAAGATAGGAACTGAGTTTGAGATATAATCATATAAAATGAGAGAATTGGTTTCCACTTGTACCTGGTTAAACCTCAACTGTATCGCCCATCTCAGACCAAGGAGGATAGCAGTAGCTTCCATAAAGATTGCCTCCCTCTTGCCCCTCCGTTTCCACCCACTGGCAGCAACAAATTCACCACAAGAGTTTCTGATGATAGCTGCACAACCAAAATTGCCCAGATTCACATGGCATCGTGCATCCACATTGATTTTGACAAATCCCGGTGGTGGTCTAGACCAGCGAGTCACCAGGGGCCTCTCCAGCAATCCCGAGTTTGAGAGCCTTGTCGTCGATTTGTGCTGATTCAGGAACTCCAAACACCACCGCAAGACATTCGAAAAGTTAGGTGGAGCATTCTCCATTCTGAGCTTGTTCCGCAAATACCATATCCTCCAGCTACAGACTATGAAAAGAACAAGATCATCGGTTCGGTGCCTCTGCATCAGGAAATCCATAAGCTTGTGGACCGTCATGTTCTGGAATGCCACCCGAGCCGCCTTCCAACACAATCCCAAGGTAGAGCCACATCTCAGAAAAATATGGTCAGCATCTTCATAGTCAGATCTGCACAATACGCACCGCGTGTCATCCCCAATACCTCTCTGCCAGAGATTCCGCATGGTAGGGAGAGCATTTGAGTAGATACACCATCCGAAAATAATTACCTTGCTCGGAAGTCTCAGCCGCCAAATAGCCTTAAAGAAGCCTGAGGGATCCACCGTCGAATCCTCCGAGCACAAAAATCGATAAGCCGACTTAACCAAGTAGGATCCATTCGGTTCATGCTTCCAGAACAAACAATCATTCTCACCCGAATGTTAGGCTTTAATTTCACTTTACTAAGGTGAAAACATGTAATTGGGATATTCCCGTTGGGATTTTCAAACATTAAAATATATACTATATTTTATTACTAATATATACAAAACATGTTGTACCATAATGGTGATGCATTGGAGATTATAAAACTTGGTCTTGCATCACTTTAGTTTTTTGGAAAATCAAATGTATTTATGCACGAATGTTTGGACCAGTGAACGATGCTGTGGAAATCCTATTCTATAGCATGCTACGTGTGGCAACAGTTATCACATCATTTGCTTGTTCCCTCTTAGACATCTTTCTCATATATCCTGAACCAGACAGAGTCAGCCTCTATCCTGACTTAGACATTGCCTATCCTCGGTAGGCACCTTCTGTTCTAGCTATTAATTTGCAAGACTATCATATCATTCTTGAAATTACACTTTATTCAAAACTTCTTTTTCATAAACAATTGTGAGGCTAAGTTGCTAGCCCTCTAAATTAAGTTCTCTCTTTATATTATGGAAGCAAGTTATTATAATCCTAATGAGCTATGCCAGTGCACATATTGCTTTAAGAAAAGTGACTCTGGAACATGCTGGAAGGAGAAATATATTTTTTGGTTTGTATTTTTTCCGTTTTTCTTAATCTTTGTATTTTATTTTGAGTACCTGCCCTAACAATCTTAAGACAATATTCCTTTTATCATCCTAAATGGCTCCTCGGTTTATCATTCTCCTTGCTAAGCCCATTGTCTCGAATCTAGATGCCTGCGTTGGCACTAGTTCAATAAGTTGCAGCAACAACTTCACCTTTATCTAAACCATCTTAGCATTGTTTACGTCCTCACTACCTCAAAATCTAAAGAATAAGATGTTGTAACAGCAACATAAGAGAATAAAATGGGAGATGGATAACAGTATCTATAAGGGCTATAATATTGAATCACTATCACACTCACTATTCAATGATTACCAAAAGCCGAAAACAACTAAAGAAATATGAGACCTACTTTAGCATAAGCACAATACAGATGATGTGACCATCAAGAAATTTCTTATAAGTGATTTTCTTGAATAAACTATGATTGAGAATAAGCTTATTCTTGAACAAGGTTATCAGGTTTAGCATATCATCATTCCACTTGAGTTCGAGGGTAGTAAGGTAAATGAATTCATCATTGACAGTACCATTATTGCCAAATTATCACCTTATTGGAACAACCATCGCAAGAATTTGAAACGGGTAAAAGGTATAATGAACTTAAATGATTTTTCTCTCAATATCCATACTAAGAAAAGTCTACATTGACTGAGAAGAAAAATGATTAAATTCAATCTGAGACTCATATAATTGAAACTTAAAAGGTGACAGTTGACAATAATTAGCTCTATAGAAAATCTAACTTAAATGCTAACAAAATTATTCTTAAGAAGAGGAAGAGACCTTATTATTGCTGTAAGAAGATGATGTTGGAAATATGTGGAAAATAAGCCAAGTCGATGTTTTGATGATTAACAAATCAATTTGAGTAAGTTTTAGTCACTAACATGTTTGTGAAGATGATTAAAGGATATACAAATGAAGAAAATGAAGCATGGCAGGATAAGTCGATTTCCAAGTCAACTCAGGCATCGACTTAGGCCAAGTCGATTCCCAAGTCGACTCCAGCAGCGACTTCAAGTGGTATTTTTCGTCCAGCGTTGAAATCGGGGAGCAAAGCTACCGAAGTCGCAAACGAAGTCGACTCCGCATGCGACTTGGATGAAGTCGCAGACCAAGTCAACTCCAGCATTAACTTCAACCATGATTTTCTGTCCAGAGTTGAAATCGAGAACGAGAGTTGCCGAAGTCGCATTCTAAGTTGACTCCGCATGCGACTTGGGTGAAGTCGCAGACCAAGTCGACTCCAGCTTCGACTTCAGTGCGGAACTTGGAGATCAAGTCGACTCAATGCTAGACTCGAGTGAAGATGAAGGCCAAGTCGACTCAAACACTCGACTTGGATCAAATGAAGACCAAATGAAGACCAAAGCAAGCAGGGTTGCATGAATCCATCATGATTGGATTATGAACACATACTCGGACATCTTCCATGCATTCCAAGACTCAAGACTCAAGACATGGAATCAAATATTTTTCTTTTAAGATAGAAGAATCATAAAGAGTCTTAAGTAATATAAAATGATGGAAGAACAATCAAACATGAAGAAATTCAAGCAAGCAAGTCATTCCAAAGAATTTCAAGTTCAACTAGCAAGCAGAGGAAGTGAAGTCGCACCCGAAGTCGACTTCACCTGCGACTTTGGTCAAGTCGAGGACCAAGTCGACCTAGACTGGAACTTGAAGAAGTTACGGACAGCCGAAGTCGCACCCGAAGTCGACTCCACCTGCGACTTGGGTCGCAACAGTCGGAAATTTTTCGAACGTTGGCGCATTAAATGCGCGCCACCTACTTCCAAACGTTCGGATTCCTTCAACATTTATAAAAGACATTCGATATGAACATGGAGGGTAGCTGAGAATTCATTGATTGAGAACAACTCCCATCTCTAAGAGTATTAAGTGATCAAGCCATCATATAGAAGAAGAACTCTGCTTTCAAACTGCCAAGAGCTGCTTGCTGAATCATTAATACTGCTGTACAAGTTCTTCTCTGCGCCAAATCTGCCTCTACACATCAGTAACGTGTAGAAACTTTCTTTATTTTTTCTTGTTGTATTGAACTTGATTTAGTTTGGGTAATTAAGATCAAGTGTAAGCAAAGTAGTGTGTGATTGGAGTGGAACTCGTCACCTACTTGTGCTGTGAATTGTTGATGCCCCCTAGAGCTGGAATCTAGAAAAGAGCAGTGACTCTAGTTGTATTTGTGAAATACATAGTGAAATCTAAGTCATAAGAGGTGTGAACTTGGAAGAGTGGAGTAGGGAAGGTTGCCCGAACCACTATAAAATCTTGCTTATTGATTTTTATTTCTGCTCTCAGCACTATATTGCTTTCCATTTGTTTCTTTATAAAGGGGACTAGATTAATCCGAGGTAAAATTTTTGTTTAAGTTGAAAATTTTTAAATACCCAATTCACCCCTCCCCTCTTGGGTAATTGCCATTAACTCGGGACCAACAGATGAGTCATTTAAAAAAGATCATGCTTCTCAAAAAAATATAATACTTAGACCGAACAAACCCAAAAGAAATGTCCTAAGGCCCACGTGACTAGGAAAACTTTTTTTGCTATAATTTCTAAAATATGTACTGTGAGAACCAAACTTGGTGGCTTGATTGTTGGACTACTAGGCATGTATGCAATGACAGAAGTCGGTTTAAAATCTATAAATTTGGTAATAATAAAAATAGTCTCTTTATAGGTAATTCTTCTAGTCCAAAAGGGGTAATATTAGGAATTGTGATCCTGAAGTCAACTTTTGAAAAATCACTCATTCTCACTAATGTACTTCATATATTGAAAATTTGCAAAAATCTTATTTTAACCAGCCTTCTTAATATGTATGGTTTAAATTGGTACTCGAGTTGAATGAGATTATTATTACTAAGGGTGGTGAAAAGGGATATATTATAGATGACATGTTTTATTCAAATGTGAATAATAGATCATCTGCTTTTACTTATATTGCTAATTCTTTTTGTTTATGACACAATAAATTAGATCATGCTAATTTCAGAAGTATGAATACTATGAAGGAATTAGAATTAATCCTAAATTTTCTAATGAATCATTTGATAAATACAAGTGTGTATTTAAAGTAAGATCACTAAAAAGTCATTTTAAAAGGTTGAAAGAAATTTAGAATTATTAGGCTTAATTCATTTTTGTGATATGAAAAATATCATAATAAAATGTGGCAAAAGATATTTTACAACATTTATAGACGTTTATTTGCTAAGAAATAAAGAATAAACCTTAGAAAAATTCAAGTCTTATAAGATTAAAGTTGAAAATCAACTTAAAACTGTAAAATTCTTAAAACTAGATAGTGTTGCGAACTCAATTAAATAATTCACAAATCAAGAAATACCTATGTTTTGATGATTAACAACCAAATTTGAGAGTATTAAAAGAACTAATGTCTTTGGTTTGAAATTTGAAGATAGATTTTTCAAAACAAAGCAAAAACAAGTCGAGTCGCCTAACCAAGTCGACCCCAACATCGTCTTGGGTTAAGTCTATGTCGAAGTTGACCTTAGAGATCAACTTGGAATGATATAATTCAAGAAGATAGAGGAAGTCACAATCCTAAGTCGACTTAACCTATGACTTAGGTGAAGTTGCAACCGAAGTCGACTTCAGTAAGAAGTTGAGGTTGCATATTCCCGTTGAATCGTTTTGGTGCAAGTGAAGTTGTATACGAAGTTGACTACATCTTGTGACTTAGGTGAAATTGAAAGCCAGGTTGACCTAGATCTGCAACTTGGGTTTCTTCAGGTGGTTGAAGTGAATTTGTAGAAATGAAGTCAGACGCGACATAGACACCACTTTGTGACTTAGGATAAGTCTAAAGTCAAGTTGAATCAAGTTCAAGACTCAAAGCAACATAGGCTCAAGAGATGAAGTTTTAAAATTTTAAGCTTTAAGTGTTCAGCGAAGTCGCACACCCAAGTCACCTTCACTTGCGACTTAAGTTATGTTCAAAGACCAAGTCGACTTAAAAAGGAACTTAAAGAGCATAAGACAAGAAATAAAGCTTTGTGAAAGGAAAAAGGATAACCTAATTCTCACCATAAATCAACTCCAGTCTGCGACTCAGGTGAAGTCGTATTGAAAGTTGACTCCAGCTACGACTTGAGTCATAATAGTCAGAAAAATTTGAACATCGACACATTTAATGTACACCACTTACGCTCCGGTCGAATATCTCCCATAACTATTTAAGATAAGTCAACGAGAGTTATAAAGGTTAGCTAGAGCATTCATTGAGCCTTCACTTTTTTACTTTTAAATGATTAATTATGCATTAAATATTCTACAAGGAGAGACTCTAATTTCCATTGCAAAGGGCTACAAGTTGTTATCTTCCTCAAATATTCAAGAGTCTTCTCAAGTGGTGATACTGCCCTACACAAATTAGTAAAGGTAGATTCTTTTTTTCAAAATACTCTTGTTGTTTTGTGATACATGACTTGTGTTAGAGACTAAGGCAAGTTGAAACAAGTAGTATACGGTTAGAATGGAACTTGTTATCTACTTATGTAACTATTGTAAAGGCTCCCTAGAGCTATAATTTAGAAGAGAGTAGAGACTCTAGTTGTAATCTCTATTGAGATAATGGAACCCAAGACACAAAGGAGTGGAGCAGGGAAGGTTTTCCAACCACTATAATTTATTGTCTCTTTTGATTACTGCTTTTACTTATTTATTGCTCTCTATCTAGGCCTCTATGTTTCATCGAAGATGATTGAACTTACAAGGAGTTAAGTTTTAAATTACCTAAGAAAATTTTAAGAACTCAATTTACCCTTCCTTTCTTAGGTTTTTCCATAAACTTAGGATCAACGGATAGAGTTGGTGAATATTTACCCAATGACTTTTATAACCTCTATAAAGATATTAGCATAATTCGCCAATTAACAACCCCTTACCAAACTCGACAAAATGGAACTGCAAAAAGATAGAACTTTCATTGAAATGATAAATTTCATGTTATTAAATGTGGACCTAAGTAAAAGTTGATGGGGTGAAGCTTTATTAATAACTTGTCTCATTTTTATAGAATCCAACATAAGAAAACTAAGATAATTTTTTATGAATTATAAAAAATAAACACTTTATTTTACATATATAAGAGTACGAAATTGTAGAGCCTTAGTAAGATTGTTTAATCCTAAAATACCTAAATTAAGATAAAAGAAAATAAAATACATATTTTTAGCAATAAATAGTGAAGCCGATAAATTTGTAGCAGTAGAGCCCAATAGTCTAATTCATCAAAATACTATTATTGAATCTAGGGATGTTGATTTTTATGAGAACACTTATAAATCTATTACTCAACTTAGTTATAATAATAAAACTTCTTCTTTTTAACTAGTGAACAAATATATAAGCCATGATTCTATATTTGCAGATAACCTTATATAAAATGATAATGAAAATACAAAAAGTAAAAGAGCCAAGAAAGATAATTATAATCAATTTGAACTTGGTTTTTAGTTATACTTAGCAAAAGAATTCAAAGATAATATTAATAAAGAACACATTGTTCGTCCCGAATAGATGACTTAACCAAAGGAAGAGGGGTAAATTGGGTTATTAAAAATTTTTTGGTACTTAATTGCAATCCCCTATGTTAATTAATCTCCTATGATGAAACATGTTAGGAGATAAAATAAGAGTTTGCAAATAGAATATAAAAATATAAATAATCAAACCACGCAAGAGACAATAATATATAATAGTTAGGACAACCTTTCTTACTCCACTTTTCTAAGCACACACTCCTTGTATCTTGAATTTGACTATTGTATATTCAATACAATTTAGAGTATGTGGTCTCTTCTAAATTTTAGTTCTAAGGGACATATACAATAATCACTTGTTGGTGACACAAACTCCAATAAACTAAGCTAATACATTTGTGAGACAAACTCAAACAAAGTTCTTATTTTGCTTTTTCTTAAATTCGGTCCTCAACACCGATCAATGGTATCAATCCAAAATAATGATACCAAAATAAACAAATACAAAAAGAAATTTAAACTTTACAATGTATAATCAACATGCTCCGTAACTTCTTTATTGTGTAAAAAAAGATCTTACAAGCTCACTTGAAGTAGCAATACTTTGAAGCTTCTATAGTTGTTCAAATAATTTCAACACTCTTGAATATTCAAAAGTGTAAATTCATTTTGTGTTTCTACATCTTCTTACATTAATATTTTAATGATGTTCATAAAGGAGAAGAAAATCTAGTTGTTGAAGTGGTGGTTGGAATATATTTAATGCTCTAACATTCAAAATTTTCAACCGTTACAATGTGCAGTCACAAGTGAAGTCAACTTGGGGTGCAACTTTACTCAAGTTGCATGTGAAGTTGACTTGGAATGATGTTTCACTTTGCTAAATCTTGCTGTCCAATTTTCTATCTTCAAAGTTGCATGTGAAGCCGACATGGGTGAGACTTCATTGAAGTTGAAGGCTAAGTCGACTTGTGCTGAGACTTCATTTTACTTAACATGCTATATATGAACTTGAACTCTTAAAATTTAATTTATCTTACATTGTCATCTTTATACACATAATTAGAGACATAATATCTGAGTACACCAACGTATATTCATTAGATCTTTTTAATAATATTTTAATAGTTTAGTAATCATCAAAATTAAATTAATCTTTTTAAAGCAAGCATATGATCTACAATCTCATCCTTTTTGATAAAAAATTCAATTGAAATATCTTCCCTTCTTAAATAAATTACAAATATATCAATCGTGAATAGCAATGATTCTCTTCTTCAAGCAAAAATTTTAAAAACAAACTATACATGATACATCTACAAATGAAATGATATAAATATTAATTCCAAAATGCTCTTCCCCATATAATATGCACTCTCCCTCTATGAATGGAAATACTTCTCCCCTTAAGATATATACATCACTATTCTCTCATTTTTAGATATTTTCATGCTATGTTCTCTCCCATTTTGTCAATCAATATATTAATTATGACTCAAATCTAAGAAAAAATTGATCAATAATAGAAGTCAAAATGGGGCATAGTAAGTTCATTACATGCATTCAAACTATTGTATGAGATGTTTCCTATCATCATTAAAATCGTGTTTTTATATTTTAACTAATTTTTCAAAATCATGCAATTAAATCATCATTTATTGTGTTATATAATATGATCAAATTAAATATGCGATCATCATATCATACTCAAATCAACTAATTGTGTTTTTAATGAATTCTAATCATTTATTTTGACTCACAAGCATATATTCTACAATTTGACCATATGACACAACTCATTTACTAATGCCTTTATGTAGAAAGGGCTATAAAAGTAACATATCTTTGTTTACTTTTGATGAAAGTTATTACTATTTTACTCAACTTCCTCTTTCTTTTACAATTCATGCCCTTTTATCCTCTAGATGACTTTGCACTCATTTGAGATATAACCTAAACCACAAATATGGTATCTTCTTTCTTTTTGGTACCCATGTCATGGATCTATGGATATTAATACCATAAAATCTAAGAACCAAAAAGGACTTGGTTCTACCTTAGAAATATCTTATTGGCATCCAAACTAATTCAACAGCATTGTCAAATATTTTTCTTGCCTTGCATTGATATCTTTAAGTTCAAATTTATTACAATAATGACAAACAACTTTTGTGTGGTTTGGAGTAATATGATAGCCTTTTGGTTGCAAAGTAAACATTTTTGTCCATGACCTATCAACAAGCTTCTTGACATAGGAAACTTGTTCCCTCACATTTAATGTTTCAAAAGCCTTAATCTAAGTAGGAGCATTTAATCTAACATTAGTATGCTCTATATATCCAAGACCTGTCTTATCAATTTAAGTAGTTATTCTTAAAAATTTATGCATATTTTTTCTTGAGTTGGAGAATTTAGCACATGAATCCTTCAAGTTGGTTCTCCTTCATCAATGTCTCTACCTCTTTCTCCAAGGCATTTACATCCTTTTGTAAGGACATGTTCTTCTCCTCTAACTTTCCATTTGCAATAGCAGTCGTATTGAATTCCTTTCTCTTTTGAGCATATTTTATACGAAAGCTTTTAATTTATCAAATAGTGAGTCACAAGTTTATTATATGTGAAACCCTGACCTAAGTAGGAATCATGTATATGCATTTGAATGATTTATGTATGATTAATAAATGAATTATTTATAATTTTTATGACTTGTTGCAATTAGGTCAGTGGTTATGAATGTTGTTTAAATTTATCAATTTAAGTCAATGTGGATTAATATGATTGAAGTAACATAATGAGGATGGATAAACATTAGTGTGTCATGAAAAATTTGTTAAATTCCATAATATGATTAATGGAGATTAGGAGACTAATTATAGAGCTAAGTTGGAAAATATTAGAAAATTCATAACTTGACGCCCGTAAGGCGGATTAAGATGAAATTTGAGGGGAAAGCACATAATTTCGTGCTTAATCACATGGGGAAATTAGATTTTGAAAATTTTGATGATAATTGATCATTGCCATCCAAAATTTAAAACGATCATAACTTGAGCTAGAAAGATCGGATTGAGATGAAATTTGAAATGGATGGTTAAAATTATGAGATCAAGGTTATGAATGGATTGGATTATGCAAATGATGATGGGTTAAGGCCTGCACGAAATTGGGATCAACACTTTTGACTTTTTATCCCAAAAAGTGATTAGCATTTATGTTAAAAATGAGTAAAATAATCAAACGAACAAAGACGAAATTGAGGTATCAAAAGGAGGTAAATTGTAGGGTATTTTATAAATTATTAAAAATGGAAAAATTTCTGCAATTATCTCATAAATAAATGCTGAATTAAGGAGCTCAAAGTAGCATAGTACATGTGGCATACAAGGGATGTCCAAGCAGCCTCCAACTTGGATTTTTGTGAGATATTTTCAAATAAAATATATGCCAAAGTCAGCTGTGGATTAATGTGGGTAAATGTGCATTAAATTAGAGTGAAATTTGGTGATTAAAAGTAACAAATCCAGACCGTTGAGATGAGATCAAGAAATGGACAACAAGGGTGCATGGAGGAGATGTAGACGGTATGACAGCCTTTGGGGAATTTTGTGATCTTTTAATTATCCTAAATTGACCCTAAGTAGGATAATTACTGGGTAATTAAATGGAAATTAATTTGATGCTGCAAAATGGTGGAAAAAATTCAAAAAGGCAGCTGGAACAGGGACGTGTACATGGACAGCAAAATGGAGCAACTATGTGGACCGTCCAAACTGCTGATGATTTGATTTTTTTTTAAATTTTTTAAAAATGCTAAATACATGCCTAATTAGCCTACATTTTAGGGTATATAAATATGCATTAAAAAATGCTGCAAATTAGTTGAAAAATTGGAAAAGCAGCTGCTGAAAGTGGATGTGATCAGTGGACAGCTTGGTGGCTAGTTAATGACATGGATAATTGCTGAATTTTTATTTAAGTAAAATATATTTAAATGGACCACAATTTTCCATATCAGCTAAGGAGATAAATCTGCATTAAAATAAATTCCAGCTACTTCTCAAATGGACGTCCATATGCACATATGTTTGAAAGTTAGAAAAAATTTCAAGGAGCTTAGCTCCCTTTCCAGAAGTGAACGTCCTCCTCACTCAGAAAGTTTGAAGCCAAGAAAAAGGGGAGGAAAAGGAAAAGAAAAGAAGAAAATAAGCCAAGGAGATTAGCTTAAGAAGTTGAGCTTAAGTGTTAATCGATCCAAGTAAGTATGCACTTGAGTTTAATTAATTTTTATCTAATTTTTCTAACTCAATTTATGAATCATGAATATGATTCATAATGAACTCTTAATGGAGGATTTATGATTCCCTTAATTAGGATATTGAATGAGAATTTAATGGCAAGTATGCAGTTAAGGGATCAAGTGAAAGGAAATGAAGTTTAGGGTGGATTATGAGCTCTTAAACTAGCTGAAACTTGCTTGAATTTTTGTGTAATGTTATTGTTTTATTAAGTTGATATGATTACATGATAATTCATGTTTAGATGTTGGATATATGTTGAATTTAGTATGATTTATGAATTTTAGAAGGAAGGCAATTAGGGTTGCTCTTAAGACCCAAATTTCATGTTAAATGTTGAAAATGATATATGAGGTAGTTTAAATAAATTATGGATGAATTATAGGGTAAAATACCCTAAATTTAGGATACTTTGGATGTGAAAAAGTGCTTAGCAAGGACTTCCCAAAATCGGAATTTAAAGGGTTAATAGGTGGACATCCAAAGTGGTGTAGAAAGGTACCCTACATATATGAAAAGTTGCTGTTTTATAAGCAACCAATTTATGGACTTTAAATATGTGGAAATACTCTAAATTTGGGTTAATAAAAGGTTGATTAATTACTGAAATTAATTGATTACAAATTTGTTTAGATTTGAGTATCAAAAGGGACGTTTAAAGTGTAAAAATCGGATCCCAAACTTGCTGTTTTGGAACCCTGAAATTAGTGGATTAAAAATTCATGAAAATACACTAAATAAAGTGTTAATTAAGGTGTATAATCATGCTGAATTAGGAGCCAAGTTGCTGATTTGAAAATTTTTTTAAGAAACACATGAATTATGTGTTATGAAATGGTCATATATGAAGAGATGAGTATGATAAAATGATAAATGAGTTATATAAATTGATAAAATGCTAAAATGCATAAAAATATGATGGAAACACGTGAAATGTATTTTTTTTGGATAACCCCAAAATTTGAGATTAATATATGGGGTCTATGACATTAATTAGGTGCTTTAAAATAGGCACGATATGTGAATTATGAAAAATATGTGAAAAATGACAAGTTGAAAGTTTATCACTTCATATGATGGCTAATGAATGATTAATGAATATGTTATGATATGTACAAGTGTTACCCTAAATATGGGAATTGAATAGGTGATGTAATGAATGGTTGATACATAAATATGTTATGTACATATACCGACTTGGGATTCAAGCGGGTTATGAATATTTATAAAAATGGTTTGGAAAACTAAGTGAATGCAAGAAAATGAGATTTTCATGAATGCTATGTCATTCTTTCATGCATAGGCAAAGGAAAAGAAAAAGTTGACCCGGAAAGCTCACGTGAACAAGGTAAGCAAGCCAAATTTTCTAAATAATTTTTATTTCTTAAATTACTCTTAAATAATTGCAAATGATGTTTTAACTGATTTTATTGGTTTAACAAATGATATTTGAAATTTATTTCTAAGTTCTTTAATGATGACCATTCCTTAGTTCACTATGTATTGATAATTTATTTACATAACTGCTTTGTTAAATATGAAAATTACTGCTTTATGAAATTATACAAGGAAAATCATGCTAGCATGTCATGGGTAAATTGATGTGCACAATGCATGAGGTCCATCTTAAAAGTGTAAGTGGACCGATTGTCCCCCTTTGGTGTGACCGAGTTGCTAAGATAGGCCAAGGGCCAGCGACGCCTCCCTGGATGGGAGAAGATGAAGACGGATGGTCCCTAGCTAGCTCCCATCCGAAGAGATCGTGTTGCATTTCATCTCATTGTCATGATATATCCCCGAGGGGGTATAATGTTGCTTTCCAAGATGTTTAACGTAAAAAGGTTTCAGCTCCGCAGGTAGTTGATCGCTTGATAAGTGTCTCTACTGAATGGAGAGAAACATTTTTAAATAAATATGCTTTTAAATTGATTTGCCTGAAAATATATGTAAAGCTTGCTTATTGTGTGTACAACTCACGTTTTGTTTTTCAAACCCATAGATAGGTGAAGAACTGAAACAAACAAGGAGCCGGAACTAAACATGGAGAATTGTGAAACTTGTATAATTTTTTATATGTGTTATTTGTGATTAATGGATTGTAATGTGACTTGACATTATATGATCTTATGTGATCTACATGATGATTTGTATTTTATGAACAAGTGATTATGGATGATAGGCATGTTAAGAATTTTTATGATTATATCTAATACGAAATGTGTGAATTAGGTCAAAGATGACTCTAATGGGCATATGATGAAAAATATTATGGAATAAATTAATAAGGAATTGTAATTAATTGGATAAATATCCGTTAAATCCCGCCTTGTGACGGGGTAACAATCCTGATCACGTTTACCAGTCGATAGATCCCGAGATAAGGATGTGACGCTTGGGTTGGGTCGCCACATTATAGATCATCCAACTCATCATATCTAGAACAAACGCTACAAGATAAAATGCAATAGGAATAATATGAGTTTATCTTGGTATCCATAGATATGTATCTAATGTTCGTACCTTGAATTTTTTTGTATCATCATTTTCCTCTTTGGCTTTATGACAAGCTTTCTTTTCATCTTCTGCAATATCCATATAACGTACTCTTGCTCAGTTTGTCGTATCTTCTTCACTCAATGAACTGCTAGAAATTGAGGTAGTATTTTTCTTTATAAGCATTCTTCTAGCTTTGAGAAAATTTTCTTGTTTTGAATTTTTAAGTCATCCAATATGGTGTATATAATTTGTATATGTCAAACATCACCACGTTTATAATATTTTAAAAATTCTTTTCTTCTATCCTTCATCTTCTTATATGAGTTGGAATTTTTATTTCTCTCCATATTAGAGTATGAGTTTGATGTGGACTCATTTGAGCTCTCTTTCATACTTTTGAATGCAATAGCCTTTTTACTTCTATGAGGTTCTCTCTTATTCTAATTAACTCATGAGACATGAGTGAGCTAATCAAGTCATTTACTTTGAGCTTGTCTAAGTCCTCTACTTCCTCAATAGTTATGACCTTTTGATTTTATAAGTTCAATAATGCTGTAAGTATCTTTATCTGTTGCTTACTTTTAAAATTGATTTTTCTAAACCTTCAAGAGCATTAGTGATTTTAGAACAACTAGTATACATTTCTGAAATACATTCACTATTTAACATGCGAGAGCTCTCAAAATCACTAACAATGATGTTCCATTTAGTTTCCTTTACTTGGGATGAACTTCATAAATAGAAACCAGCTTATCCCATATCTCCTTAGCTGTTGTACATGAAGAAACTCTATCAAATTTTGTAGTAATCAATGCATAAAATAAATAAATTTAAAAACTACATTTTACAACATGTAATTAATTTTCCTTGGAAGCTCCTTACTGTGTGAAGAAATGATCTTGTAAGCTCATTTGAAGTAGCAACACTTTGAAACTTCTATAGTTGTTCAAATGATTTTAATACTATTGAATATTGAAAGGTGTAAGCTCATTTTGTATTTTAACCTCTTCTCACATTTATACTTCAATGATATTTATAAACGAGAGAAAGATCTAGCTGTTGGAGTAGTGGTTGGGATGCATTTAATGCTCCAAAATTCAAAATTTTTGATCGTTACAATGTGAAGTCGCAAGTGTAATCAACTTAGAGTGCAACTTCACTCAAGTCACATGTGCAGGTGGAGTCAACTTGGGGTAAGACTTTCCTAAGGTCGCAGATGAAGTCAACATAGGCCGAGACTTTACTTTGCTTAACATCTTATCTCTAGACTTGAGCTCTTGAAATTTAATTTATCTTTCATTTTTATCCTTATATACATAATTAGAGACATAATATCTGAGTATAGTTATACATATTTATTAGATTCTTTTTAATATTATTTTAGTAGCTTATTAATCTTCAAAATCAAATTAATATTTCTTAAAGCAAGCATATAATTTACGCACATGATTGTGTTTCATATACAAGGAGATTCATCTATTTATGAAGATGAAATGAAATCTTGAGATATAGACATATAGGCTGCAAATGGATTTTTAGAAAGAAATTAAAAGTTGATTATTCAATTCATAAATTTAAAGTTATGTTACTAGTTAAGGGGTTTAGAGAAAAAGAAGGTACATATTTATTTAACACCTATACTCTGGTAGCTATCAACTACTAGATTATTGATAGCCTTGACTTTAATCTATCATCTTCAAATCCAAATGGATGTAAAAAAATTTCTTTTCTAAATGAATATTTAGATCAAACAAAACTAAAGGACTTACAATGCTAGACAAGAAATGATAATTTGCAAATTAATAATATCCTTGTATGATTTAAAATAGGCACTTAAGGAATGACATAAAAACTTTGATCGGATCATATTATAAATGAGTTTAAATTAAATTAATTAGATAAATATATTTATAATAAATTTGCTACTGTTGGAAACATGTGAAAAATAAGCCAAGTCTATGTTTTGAAGATTAACAAATCAATTTGAGTAAGTTTTGGTTACTAACATGTTTATGGAAATGATTAAAGATTATACAAATGAAGAAAATGAAGCATGACAGGTTAAGTCGATTTCCAAGTCGACTCAGGCATCGACTTAGGCCAAGTTGATCCCCAAGTCGACTCCAGCATCGACTTCGACTCGTCATCTCTGTCCAGAGTTGAAATCGAGGAGCAAAGCTGCTAAAGTCGCATCCCAAGTCGACTCCGCATGCGACTTGGGTGAAGTCGCAGACCAAGTCGACTTCAGCTTCGACTTCAATGCGGAACTTGCAGATCAAGACGGTTCAATGCTAGATTCAAGTGAAGATGAAGGCCAAGTCAACTCAAACACTCAAATGAAAATCAAATGAAGTCCGGAGCAAGCAAAGTTGCATATTTTCATGGAGAATCGAGATCATACACTTGGACCTCTCTTATGCACTCCAATATTCAAGGATTCAAGACTCAAGACATGGAATCAAATGTTTTTAAGATAGAAGAAACATAAAGAGTCTTAAGTTACATAAAATGGTGGAAGAACAATCAAACATGAAGAAATTCAAGTAAGCAAGGCATTCCAAAGAATTTCAAGTCTAACTAAGCAAGCTGAGGAAGTGAAGTCGCACCCGAAGTCGACTTCACCTGCGACTTGGGTCAAGTCGAAAACCAAGTCAACCTAGACTGGAACTTGAAGAAGCTACGGACAGCCGAAGTCGCATCCGAAGTCGACTCAATCTGTGTAATACCCGCAATTTTTATATTGCAACCCATAAGTACGTGGCATATATAAATGAAAATTTTGGGCCATGAAATTAATAAAATTAGAATTTTATTAATGGCCTAAAATTATAAAGTAAGAAAAGGAAGAATTAATAAATAAAAAAATGACGAGTTAGTGTGTTAATGTTGAATGGAATAATAATAAAATGTATTATTTATTTTTAGATTAATTAATGAATTTCAATCAAATGGTTTAATTTAAGTGATTAATGGATTTAAATTGCTTAAATTAGTAAATGACCATGATTTAATGATTTTAAATAAGTATTATGAATTCAAATCACAAGATTTTAAATAACATGATTTATGACATATATTAATAGGATATTTAAAAAAATAAAATAAAAAAAATAGTATGAAGGGTAGCCGCACGTGTGTACGTGCGGACTACCTTAAGAGGGGCCACCAAAAGGCAGCCCCTTTTCTCCCACGCGCAAACAGAGGGAGAAAACGAGAGAGGGGAGAGGAGAGAGAAGAAAGAAAGAGGAGGAGAAGAGAAGGAGAAGAAGAAGAGGAGAAGAGAAGGGAAGGAGAGGAGAGAGAGAAGGGAGGAGCCTGCCGCCGTTGCTGCCCGTCGCTGCTGCCGCCGCCGTCGCCGTCCAACCGTCGCCGGTGACCGGAGGTAAGAGAGAAAGATGAGTTTTTATTTATTTTCGAAATTTCTTTCCAATCATGAAAAAAAATCATGGGGCTTTTGTTTAATATGGGTAGATCTATAAGAATGAATGGAGAAATTGTAAGAAAGGAGGAGGAAATTCGAATCCATAGCTACGGTGACTTGGGGTTTTGAAATTTCTACCTAAAATGGGTAGGAATCAGGGGGGGTTTTTGTAGATTCATGTATATCTTTATTTTGGGAGCCAAATAATGTATATAGAATGTGAAAATTAAATCCTATGCTTGAATCCGAAATTTCAAGAGTTGAAAAGCTTTAATATTTTTGCTCCAAATTGCTATATAATGTATTTAAATGATGCTGGGATGTAGTATTTGTAAAATTACATGTATAATATTGGACAGGAAAGGAAATTAAAAATTTCTATCATACCTTGAACATGGGGACGCCCTAAAAACGTGGGCTAAGCATAGGGCTTTTATATTATTTATGTATGGGATGATTTATAAATAATTTTGAACCCATTCGGATGTGGAAATGGGTGGAAAAAAAATAAGATAGGTGGGTATATATGTTACGGGTATGTCTTGTTGCTTGTAAATAATAAGTTTAGTAATTTAATAATATATGGACATGGATTTAGATCAAAATGTGTATATTAAAGCCAAAATGTAGACATATATGCTAAATGGAATTGGGTAGTTAGGAAATTTATATGGAGGTATGAGTTTTGTTTTAAGTAAATATGTACGGGGTGAATTTTATATCACTTTGGTGTCAAATAGATGTAAAATAAATAAATAAATAAAAATGAATGATTGGGTAACAGTTATATGACATGTACATGAATGGTTGAAGGGTTAAAAAAATGTTAAACTTGTTGTATGTAAGTCATGTGAAAATGAAAGGGAGTAAAATCTCTTAATTTTAAAGCTTAAAACCCTCTCATCTAATTTGCCAAAGTTGGGCAATGTATGGGTGATGAATTTGGGTTTAAAAGTGGCTCCTAAATGATTAATTTTAATTTTAGGAGCATGATATACAATTTATTTATGATAAACGGGTTGTGGTTAAGCAAGATTGTAATTATTAAATATATATACTTAAGAATTTCAAGTGAGCCTAAATGAAGGTTAAATTTAGGCATGAACATATATGATGAATTTGGCTATAGTAAATGGGTTATAATTATTATTTAAAAAAAAAAGTATAATACATATGAATGATGATGGAATGATAAATTATAAATTAGATAAATGGAAGTAAAAGGAAGTTGAGGAAATCCCAACTATTAAATTGAGATTATGAGCTTGGATATTAAATTTTAGGCATTTGATTATTATATTTATATAATTATGATTAGTTTACTGATTAGATGATAAGGTATTATATGTTAAGTTACGAGTGTTGAGATTTAAGTGAAATAACCTAGTTAATGGGTTGTTTGGCCATGAAACGAAATTTATTAGATTAACTCATATGCTTTCTGTAGAAAGGAAATAAAATTAAAACGAAGTGAAATAAATGATGTATTTTAAGCAAGTGAGAGAGTTAAATAAGAGTAAAATGAAATGAATTATGAAATTGAGGAGCATGTTGGGTAATTTAAAATGTCAAGTTAGTTAAGTTATTTTTCAATGGGTGTTTAAGATTTAATGGTTATGTTTTGAAGGGAAGTGGAAAAAAAAAGGACTAAACCAAGATTTTAAATAAAATGGAAGGAAATAAGATATATTTTTGGGTAAAATAAGGTTAGTAGTTAATACGTCAAATGATCTTAATTGTTATTAAATAGTTAAACTGAATTATATAATTGAGGTTTTAAAGAAAGAAATGTAAGTAATAGGGAACCCAATGAATGTGTCAATGTGGGTAACCCTATTATGTGTAAATGAGATTTAAGTTGCAGTAGATGAAATTACTGTTTGATGATATGAGTTTTATGGAAATAAAATGAAAATGGAATATACTGACTTTTAAGTTGTACAAATAGTGGTAGAAGCTATACTGAGCTTATATATTGTGTTATGTATAAAGTTAAGATTTGAATTATTATTATTAGTTAAGTATTAAATGCAAAGCTAATGCAATTTATAAGCTTATTCAAATGCGTGTTAAATTTGGGATGGTATGAAGGTTTAAATAGCTTGGAAAGTAAGAAATTTCAGATTCGGTTCAAGTTTAGGTGTAAAGGGTATTTCAAGGGTAGTTAGCTTGTAAGGTTATGGGTCATCCAATTTGAAAGTGTGGTTAAAGTAAAAAGGAGTTAGGAACTTTGGATAAGGAGATTTCAAGTTCATGAATACTTGAATTCCATGTCCAAAAGTCTTGAAAAAAAAATGTAGTTAGATGCATAATTAATCATGGAATAAGTATTTGTGATGGGTGAAATAATGCTTAGATGTATTCTTTGTTGGCTATAATAGGAAGGGGTAAAGAAAAGATGAAGGAAAGTAGAAAGGAAAAATGGAGGAATGCTAAAGGGAAGAGGTAAGCAAGCTCTTCAAAATTCTTTTTGTTCAAAAGAATTTTATGATAAGAAAAATCTGTTCTCGCCTTTTTATTTCAAGCGAGTATGTTTTATTTAAATGTTTCTTTAAATTGACATGCATTGAAAAGGTACTTAGGGATGGCCATTACCCTGTGCATAGGTTTTACAACAATAATGTGTACTTGAAAGATTTGTTTTCAACGTGATTTTCATGTACAAACCCTGCTATCATGTTGAGTTGGCGAAACTCAATTCATGTCATAAATGCATATGATGCACGTGTGAATGAAACTCATGCATGAGGCTTTGTCAAGGTTGTAATTGGACAGGTAGTCCGTCCTTGGCGTTGCCTGGTCGGTGCGTCCGACGTATGGGGCGGGTGATCACTTGATAAGTGTCATCTGCCAAACGATGGATAAGTCATGGAAGGATGCATGTGTGTGCATTCATCTCATCGTCACACATGCATAATGAGATTTTAAGAGTTTTATGATTTTGGTTAATGCCACAGGTTTTGAACAGTACGTATTTTTAAATGCTTGCTTACTGAGTATTTTATACTCATTGTTTTTAACTAATCAGTGAGTGCAGATGATGCAGATTTGATGGAAGGGCCTTTACTGCTAGTTGAGCAGTGAAGGTATGATTTTTAATATTTTTGATGAGTTTGGATTCATGAGATTGTAATTATTATAAATGTGAGTGTATTATATTTGAATTGTTTTATATGAATGTTAAATGTAATAATTAGCTTCCTATGTGAAGTATGATTTTATAAGGGTGAGATTAGATGAATTTAAGTAGTTGTGAATGAATGTAATAGAGAATGCTAGATTATGTAATGTCTATCAGGTTTTGTAATCGCCCAAATGTCTTAACTATAGACGGCATGCTGCCGGATTTTAGTTAAGAAAATAGAATCAATGTAGGTTCAGAAGAAAAGAAAAAAAAAATTCAAGCTAATTTCTCGACAAATTAGGAAAAGCTTCCGCTCATGTAAGCAATGAAACTTCGGTTTCATTCACGAGTTTCACCACTTAAAATGATCCTGGAGTAAGGTTCCGCGACTAAGCGGGTAGCGCGCCCACGGGTCGGGGGCGCTACAATCTGCGACTTGGGCGAAGTCGCACCCGAAGTCGACTCCACCTGCGACTTGGGTCGCAACGGTCGGAAATTTTTTGAACGTTGGCGCATTAAATGCGCGCCACCTACTTCCAAACGTTCGGATTCCCTCACAAATTATATAAGGCATTCAATATGAACCTAGAGGGTAGCTGAGAATTCATTGAATGAGCATAACTCCCATCTCTAAGAGCATTAAGTGATCAAGCCAACATCTAGAAGAAGAACTTTGCTTTCAAAGCCTACGCTACAAGTTCTTCTCTGCGCCAAATCTGCCTCTACACACCAGTAACGTGTAGAAACTTTCTTTTACTTTCTCTTGTTGTATTAAACTTGATTTAGTTTGTGTAACTAAGATCAAGTGTAAGCAAAGTAATGTGTGATTGGAGTGGAACTCGTCACCTACTTGTGCTGTGAATTGTTGATGCCCCCTAGAGCTGGAATTTAGAAGAGAGCAGTGACTCTAGTTGTATTTGTAAAATACATAGTGGAACCCAAGTCACAAGAGTTGTGAGCTTGGAAGAGTGGAGTAGGGAAGGTTGCCCGAACCACTATAAAAATCTTGATTGTTGATTTTTATTTCTGCTCTCAGCACTATATTGCTTTCCATTTGCTTCTTCATAAAGAGGACTAGATTAATCCGAGGTAAAATTTCTGTTTAAGTTGAAAAATTTTAAATACCCAATTCACCCCTCCTCTCTTGGGTAATTGTCATTAACTCGGGACCAACAGCTACTAGTAGATGTGTTATTATTTTTCTATATGTGAATCGTATACTCGTTTTTTATGTTTGAGATTATTAAAAAAATTAAAAGGTTTTGTCAATTAATTTTGACATGAAAGATGTGGGTATTTCTAATGTTATTCTTGATATCAAAATTATTAAAGATGATAATGTAGTCTCTTTTCCAATTTCATTACATTAAGAAGATACTAAGTAGTTGAACCATTTTGATAATGATATTCTTAAATTCTTTTTGATCCCAAGTTATGTAAAAATAATAATAAATCTGTAGATTAATATAATGCATGGACCTAGAAAATGATCTTAGACTTTTAGGTTATAGGTCTCATAATATGATATTGTCTGCTTTGGCTTGGTAGCTTAGCTGCAAAGTTTTAAAATATGTTACACCATATTTAACCTAAGACCCACATATAAATCCCTAGGAACTATCTTTTCTTTTTATGTGGAATTTGATTCTTGGCTATTACAAGTTTACCAACTTTTGCCTAAATCGTCATGAATTACAACTCAACTTTGGGCTTCTACCTATAGCCTTAGCTTTCACTAGATTAACTCTTTGGCTCTTCGAATCACATCTACTAAAGGGGGCATACTTTGATAGCACTTGTAATGCATAAGCCTAAAAAAGAAAAAAATCTTAGATTTGTGGGCTATGAGTCCCATAATATGATATTATTTACTTTGGTTTAGTAACTCAATTGTACAATTTTAAAATATATCACAAAATTTAACCTAATATCACTTATAAACCCCAAAAACTCTCCTTTTTTTATGCGCAATTCAATTTTGAGTCATCGTACTTAACTTGAGTATGATAAAGTGATTGAAAATTTAATATATGTTATATGCTATACTTGAACAGATATTACTTTCGATGTGGGTATACTTGGAGGCTCACTAGTAATCAACAATCTACATATTAAAATATAATTTTTAAGATATTAAAATATATGAAAAAGATCATTATTTATGAATCGTATTTCAGTGATGAATCCTTAATATTATAAGGGTACGGAGATACGAACTGGATTTTTAATATTGAGGAATCTATGCTTAATAGTGGTTGAATTTTTACCCTTGGGAGAGTACTGTTTCCTAGATTTCTAAAAAGAAAACTTACATTACATATTCTATTATGAAATCTGAATTCATTAATTTGTTCACAGGCTAGAAAGAGACAAAATATCTGAGGGATTATTACTTAGAATTTCCATTTGGTTTAAGTTAGTGCCTCCCATTTATTTGCATTATGATAGTCAAGCAAATCTATCAAAGGCATGTATCAAGACTTATAATCGTAACTCAAGACATATAGCATTGAGGCAAAACTATGAAAGACACTTGCTCCACGACAGAGTGGTTAAAATTGATTTTATAAAATCAAAAGAAAATTTGGCAAACCCAATTACAAAAGACCTTACTAGGAAAATGATCCAAAAAATAATAAGAAGGATTGGATTGAAATCCACAGATACGAGAATTTGTATTTTAAATTCTTTAATTTTGTGAATTTGCATTTTGAACATTGATGTTTGCGTACTAAAATTTTAAACTCTGTGAAGTTTAATCTTTAGCATTTTAGACCCTCTGCTCTTACGGTGTTAAAAGACACTCTTATTTTAAATTCTCTATCTTTATAGATTTGCATTTTTTTGCCATTGCATGAACATTATATTATGTAAACCATTGGAGCACTAGTTTAAGCATTATGTCACTAATAATTTGCATATTTTCATATTTATTCACATAATCTTATTATAATTAAATGTTTTCAACTAAAAAATTTATATGAAATTATTTTTAAAATTTTTTGTCCCTTTTTCTCATTACCTAACAAGTACTTAATTCACTAGATGATGCAAATGGATGAACAAAAATAATACGGTAGATCAACTATCTTATTATGTGAAAACAAGCTGTGAAAAAGATAAGAAAATAGGGCCAAAAAGAAGAAAAGCCAAAATATCTATCAACTATCTAATAAATTTATATATGAGTTAAAAGTCAAAAAAGCATATTTTGGTTTCTATCTTGACTCAAGTCAAATTTTAAACAGTTTGCAAAATATTTTTAAAATAATTTCAAATTAGTTAAAAATATTTAAGTTTAATAGTATTATATGAGTAAATATGAAAAAATATGCAAATTTTTATTGATAGTGCTCCAATGGTGTACATAATATGATACACATGTTATGACAAACTTTCAAGTTTAAAATACAAACACATAAAGTTAGAGGGTTTAAAATGTAAAGCACTGGTGGTGTTTAACATTGTAAGGGTTGAAGGTTTAAATTGCAAAAAGTAAATTTAACAGAGTTTATGGAATGTTCAGACCTAGAAAAGTGACATTTACGCCTGTAGGATTAGGTTTCGCAGTTTGATATTATCCACTCTAGTTAGTTAGCTCAGCCGCATAGTTTTAAAATGCATCGCATATATATATTTAACCCGTGAATCGCTTATAAATCTCGAGGAACTCTATCCCACTTTCGATGTGGGATTCAATTCTGGGTTGTTATGGGGCCACCGACTTCAGTCTAGTTTATCTTCAAGCCACAACCCAACTCAACTTTGGGCCTCTGCCCGCCCAACTCAACTTTAGACTTCTGCCTCACATTCATTAGAGGGGTGTGCTCTGATACCATTTATAACACCCAAACTTAGAAAAAGTAGCCCTAACCTAAAAATATTGACTAATGACTTCCTAATGTGGATAGTTGATTTTTACTGAGATGACATGTTTAACATTTTGACCATTAACTTCTTAACTATCTAATATATCAAATTGATTATTTGATATGTCAGTCGGATTAGCAGACGTGGACTCTTGACTTTTTGACTTTAACTTGTCGATTGATTTATTTAAAAAAGTTAGTTATTTAAAAATTATCTAAAATGTGTATTTAAATATAAATGAATAAATTTGGATTTAAATAAATAAGATTTTGATAAGATAAGATAGTTGAGAGGTTGTGGGTTCAAGCTATGTTTGGGAGAAGTTAAATGTACATTTTTATTTTGCTATTTGAGTGCACAATGAGATAAGCTTGAAATTAAAGTTTGAAAATTATTTGAATTCCAACTCATGTAACAAATGGAGAAAATTAAGTTAGGAGAAGTTATGCTAACTTAATAATTAAGAAAATCGAGTGTGAGGGTGTGAAATACAAACCCAGCTAAAGGACATAAGCGCACCAAAATTATCAGGCAAGCAGTGTATCTTTATGCGGTTTAATATGCTAGATAAGTAATTGGATAAATTATTTATTAGATGAAATTATTCGCCAGTAGAGTATTTTTATGTGGTTTAATATGTTGGATAAATAATTGAATAAAATATTTATTAGATAAAATTATTCGCAAGTATTCTTTATGTGGTTCAATTTTCTCAATAAATAATTTGATAATTATTTATCATGAAATTTATTGGAAGAAATTATTTTTAAGTGGAGTTTTGTGGTTTTATTTGTGGTGCCAATTATTAGATTATTTAAAAAAATTTATTTGATGGAATATTTATTTGAAGATTATTTATTGGTGCAAATTATTTTGTGGGATATATTTATTGGATTATTTATTTTTTTGGATTATCCATTGTTTAATTTTTTATATTTGCAAAGAAGAATTAGAATGAAATTTATAATTTAATTATGTAAGTGAGATAATAATTTTCATTATTTGAGATCATGGAAAATATATTTATTAAATGATCTAATAAGATTAGATATCGAGAGATTTAATATTAATTGCTATTGTAGGATTTTAATAATAAATGATTTAAGATTTAACTTATTTAAATCATTTATTAATGTTTTCAATTCAAAATTTTATGGATTGTATGTGGTGAATATTGATATCAATTAGAAGGAAATACTTAGAGTAAAAATTCATGTTAATATCTTAGAAATAGAAAGATGATATCGGCTTCATCAAGAAAAGAAAGAAAGATGATATCAGAAACATAAGTGATAGATGATTTAAAAATGCAGTTAAATTTTAATTTATATTAAGTTGACCATTTGGAATTAATACAGAATATTATATTTATTTATCTGACGCCATCAAATGTTCATTGGTGTACTTAGATTCGTTGTTGGATGTTATAGATTATATATATTTAGATTGGATGTTGAATGGAGCTGGCTTAATATGTATAACATATATTGTTACGTCATTGCTGATTGAATGATGGTATCTATTATGGAAGTGATTTTTGCTGTGTAGTTCAGTTAATTGCAAGTGGCGACATATCCATGGCATGCATTATAAGGATTTCACTCCTGTTTGGAATATTATCATTAATGGTAATTTTGCTATCATAAGGAGGTCAAGTTCAACTTATATCTCATCACAACATAGCTTAGTATGAATATAATTTATGTAATTATAGAATGGAGGACAATCTATGCTATAGAATCATATAAATTTTATATTATAAAATTTATATTAATTTCTAGTCATGCTAGAATTTAATGAATTAACAATTGAAAGTATATAATATTTATTTTGTATCAGTTACTATGATATGTATAATTTCGTTAAAAATTATATAAATAAATGAATGTGTGATATTCATAAGAATTGTTGGATGTATGTCCTTGTGCGTGTATATAAAAATATATTTCAGACTAGATTAACCTACATGTGGATTTACGGATGCATACAAAAATATATAAAATTATATATATTTATGTAAGAAATTTATAATTAATTTATATGCATAAATTAATTACTTGATGTTGCAGTAACTAAAATTAATAATAATTGATGTTATCTAAATATATAAATTATATATTTATACAGATGGATATTTTAGGTCTAGTGTTCATCACATGAGATATTAAAGTTAATAAACTAATAAGTAATTTATTAACAAAAATTGAATTTATGACTATGATTTAATGCTAGATAAATATTTGTGAATATATAAATATTAAAATTTGAGCCGTGATTTCATCCTAGTACTCGTACATTTTTTAAGTTAAGATTTTCAAATCCTAGTCATTGGATTGTGTGATTGCTTTACAGCGATTGGATTCAGTACTAAATGCAAGATACGATCCACTGTCATAGTTGTGCTATTACTATCATACATTTAATGAATTCAACGTAGGAGAGAGAAAATTATGGCTAGTCAAAATTGAAAATACACATGAGATGAAATTATTGCTGGCCGATTGGGAGAGGAAAACCGATAGAAGGAGATGAGGTCGGACTTAAGAATGCAAGAGTGGAAGATGCTCCCCTTGCTTCTGGAGGTGGTAAAGATGCCAGAAAAAATCTACTTGCCCCTAGAGAGGACAAAGCTGCCCAAACAAAAGAGAGGTGCGAGTTGTTTTTTTTTTATTATTATTATTTTTTTTATTTTTTAATTTCTTGTCAATATATCTCAACCTCTCATCAAGGGAAAAATAATGGCACCGAACGCAAATCCAAACCAACCACCTAACACGTCCCCAGCTTTTTCATGCAACGCTGCTGCCTTTTAATAAAATCTTCATCAATTTAGAATTTCAAGAGACAATAAATAGATAAATAAAATAAAATTTTGTTGTTCTGGTACCCTGTTCCCTATTTTAAAAGCTCTTTATAGAAGCCTTGTTGCCTCGAAACACAAAAAGAAAAGAATAGAATTTGGCTCCAAAATAGGTAGAATTGGACAACTTGCTCAAAAATGTGATATTCCATCATAAAACAAAAAAAATAAATGCTAGAAGCCCAGAAATATAATTGTAAGGCAGCTTAGCGGTCATGTCCACCACCCTCCTTAAATATTCCAACCATCTGCTCACATGTCATGTAGAATGCAATTGCACCACCCCAACTTTGGGAGTTGTAAAGAAACAAGCAATGTTGTGCAACATGTATATAACGCTGTTTCTCAAGAATTTATGGAGAATCTGAGCCCTCAATTTTGCTAATTATAGTTATTTGCATGGCTTAGGTCACACAAACCAAAATTTAGCTATAGGTTTGAACAATGAATTTTTAGTTGCTTAAAATTTGAATATAATTATGGATTCTAAATTTGAATGGAACATGATCAATCGAACACTTTTAGGACTAGCAAAATAGTAATTTTATGCTAGTACATAGCTAATGTATTCTATCTTGTATTATAGTCTCCTTAGCCATACCCGGCTAAGCTTAAAGACAATCGATATACCTTTTGTGTACCGAGGGATAACTATAAGCTATGAAGGTAGCAGAATGGCCCAAAGAGATTAGGATATAAGAGGAAAGATGCATGTCGTGATTTTGCTATGCTTATCACTTATCTTATCTTGATAATCGTATAGCTGTACTTTTTTCAATGTGGAAGATCATGTGCAAGGAGACAATGTGGAGGATATTGACGATCGACAGAAAAGGAAAGGAGATGATGATATGAATGAAGTTGAAGCTATAGTAGAAACTTTGTCTCAAATGTACCGCACGAAGTGAAACTAAGCATTAGCTAGGAATTTTCTACTATCGAAGATGCGTATAGGTTTTGTAAACCTATGCATTTACTTTGGGTTCAGTGTTAGAAAATATCGATAATAGAAATCAAAGTCTGGGGACGTTTCTAGGCATTTGTTCTTACGTTAAAGGGTTGACATGAAGAAAATATCGTAATCACAGTAATAGAAGGTGGTAAAAGAAAGCCACGTGAGCATACTCCTTGTGTATGTCCAGCAAGGTTTGCTATATTATTTTGAAAGGAAAAAGCAACTTCCAACTAACTCATTTTGAGGAGGCTCGTAATCATCCACTCTTTACACTGACAAAGACTCACTATTTGCATTCTCATAGAAGCATATCAGAAAATCGCTTCGATATGATTATTAGTATGAGAGCTTCTGACATTTGCATGTAAAAAACAATCAATTTCTTATCATCCAATTTGGAGGGGGTACTCTGAACTCAGATATATGGAAAGGGATGTCAGGAATGCTTTATGGAGAAAGCATCAAGCTACACATGAAAGTGATGTTGATGCATTATTGAGTTTTTTCAAATGAGGTGCAAAGATGATGAGAACTTCACCCATGAGATACGAGTGGATGAGAATAACCAGATATTGTCTTGTTTTTGGGTGGATGGAAATTAAAATATAACTACATGACATTCAATGACATCATTTCTTTTAACATAATTTACAAGGAAAATTATATGACATGCCTTTTGCACTTTTTGTTGGTGTTAACCACCATCTATAGAATGTATTATTTGTTGCAATCTTGCTTTGTGGTGAAACAATTGATGATTTCAAATGACTATTCAAATTATGGTAAGATCCAATAGATGGAGTTCATCCTAGGGCAATCATAACTGACCAAGATGTTGGTGTGACAATTGCTGAAGTATTTCTCAATGCATGTCACTTATTGTGCTTATGGCATGTTACTAAGAAATTTCCTAAGAAGTTGTCTCATGCGTTTAATAAGCACACAACATTCAAGACAAAGCAGGACCAATGCTTGTATCGTTTGCAGAATATTATAGAGTTTGAAAGTTCTTGGATGAAGATGATAAACGAGTTTGATTTGTGTGGCAACTCCTTGCTTCAAAACTTGTACAAGATACAAGGAAAATGGGTTATATATTTACGATATACATACTCATCGATAGCATGAGAACCACAAATAAAAGCGGAAGTGTCAATATATAGTTTGATACCTTTTTTAGCCATAAATCCCACTCGCTTGATTTCACAAATGGCTATGAAAAGGCTGTTCAAAGGTGTCACGAGGACAAGAATCGTGCTGATTTTGATACATGCATGGAACCCTAGTTTTGAAGTCATAATGGAGTATGAAAGCAGATATGATAAAAGTATACACGTTGAAAGCATTTTACGCTTTCCAAGAAGAATTGGTCACTAGCACTTACTATTAGGCTGATAAGATTATGGACGGTAAGGATACAAAGCAATGAAAGGTGTATAGACTTGAAGAGAATGATGAAAACTTTAGAAAAATAGTACCATGGAGTGTGGATGGGTTGAAGCATTATGATCATGTGAAAAATTTAAATTTTTTGGGTTTCTTTGCAAACACATTTTTACCGTTTTTCAAATTAACAAGATTATAAAAATGCCTCTGATGTACATTCTTCCTAGATGGACACAAGATTTTAAAAGTCAATTCAAGCTGCTTTAACAACCACTATCATGGGATGCTTAAAACAGTATGATCTTACATAACCATCTTCCTTCTAAAGACTTGGCATTTTTTAAGTGTGAAACGGTATGAAATTTCTTAATATATGAAATTGTGAAATCACATCTTGATACAGTAATAGTGGAAGTGAATGAAATGATTGAACTAGAGAAGAATGAGCAAGCGACGAATGAGAAAAATGGACTTGTTGGAGCATCCACGGGGGATGGAGCAGACAACTTTGGCATGAATGATGGCAGTCACAAACAAAGTGGTTATAATTTCAAGTGGTTATCTGGCAGCTCAAAGTTCTCAAGTCAGTAGCATGGGGTCCTTGCTAGGACCTTACATAAAGGAAGGTCATCTAAATGATTCAAGAGTCCCATTGAGCAGTCATTTACTAGGAGGAGATATTGTTGTGGATGTGGAAAATGGGTAGTTAGTTAGGATAAAAAGATAAGTCCCAAACTAAGAACACCCATCTCAATGGATGACCTTGAACGTTCAAGTGCAAATGCTCCTATTCGAGGCAAGGGTCGGGGCAAAATAGGTAATTAAACATTCCACACAACTTGAAGTATATAGGTGTGTAAGTTTTTTATTGTATGTTTGGGTCTTAATTGTATGTATTATCTTTTTTGCAGGTTGTAGTCAAGCGTGAATGACTCATTTTCTTTGTAGGGGTATGATTTGTTGTAGTTATATTAGCAATGATTTTTACCTTTTTAATCGTCATTGACATTCAGAAGCAATTTCCACCAGGCATCAACATTTTTTTTTTACGTATATGCAGGGAGTGATGCATCAAGGCTCCCCAAGGCTAATGACATGGCAGTAATATTTGCATTATGCAATTGTAATGATGAGAAAATTAATTTGTTTCATCTGTTTAAGTAATGTGATAGGTTAACATGTCCATCTGCTTATCATTATGATATCATGATATAACGAATTAGATTATTCTATTTGTTTTTAGGGAATTTTCCAAATATGTAATACAGTGTGAAACAAGACAAAATGATTAAATGTAATATGTCATTTACTTGTTCACAGTTAGATTTTTTTAATGTTGATATTTAAGCCTATATGTTCCTAACTTCTCAAGTTTCTAATTCATGCGCACAGGTTTTTGCGTGTTTGATTTGATAAGGGTTTAACTATTTTTTCTGTCCTTAAGGGTTTTATTACTTGAATGGCAGTTGTATGCTATCAAATTTTATCCATTGCATTATAGTTGTACTATGAAAATTTGTCATTACATCTGTTTATGCTTTCATGGTCTGCATTTTTTTTCCCTTCGCAATTTAATTAAGTGCCAGGTATGGAGGCCGAATGGCAAAATCAAATAGTAGATCAATGAGATGTGACATTTTAATTATGGCATACATATATGATGAGCAACAGAGATGGTTCGGGATGATGTTGGGCTTGCTCCTAGGCGAGGATGCCTAGATTGTGGTCACTTATAGACATTCACAAGGCATGAAAGAGCCAAATACATTAAAGAGGGAAAGAAAGAGAAAGAGTCTGTACTGATATTTATGCAATTCATTGAGAATTCAATGAACAGCAATGCTCATTGATGTTATCTCGAAAAGTTGCTTGTTAATGATAAAAGACTTACCGTCGACCAGAATATTCCCAACAATACTCATTGATGAAAAATTATTATTCCCTTTACGAAAACTAGCCAAATTCTAGTATATATGCAATCATCAGTGCTTTCAATTTTCAAACATTAATTAGGCATTATTTGATGACCATGCTACTAAAAGCTCAATGCTTGTACCAATCAAAAAAAAAAAAAAAAAAAAAGCTCAATGCTTGTAATGTGAAAATTGAAACTGGCAATGGTAAAGTAGACCAAGAATAATCGATAAGAAGACCTTCACCATTAATCCATACCCGTGCTTTCTCAAAATTTGATGCTAAAATCTGCAACGGGCAATTGTGCTTTCAAAAATATTATGAACACAATAAAGTGCTTGTTCACGTAGGGATACTATTACCAAACATTTATCATACCAATAAGGGAATGATAAGAGTAATAACTATGATTAATAACTGGATGACTTTCAGCATAATCACTCCAACCATAACAAAGGCATTAATGCCCAAGTTTATCTAGCTATGACAAAAAAGTCTCATGTTTGATAACAGATTAAACACATTTACTTTTTCTAAAGATCAATTGTAGCTTGTCTTCTCAATGATTCATATTCATACTATGGAAAGTTGACACCATTAAGTCGAATCAGCTTTCTATTTTAATAGTTCATTTTGACCTTTTGAAAGATCAAGCTCTTGCTTTAGAAGCTCATTCTCTCGTTTTAGAAGTTGGTTCTCTCTTTGTAAACTATTCAGTTCTATTGCTAAACCACAATTTCACTCTTGTTGCTTCTTTTGCACTTTGGACGAATTGTATTTATCAACCCAGTAAAAGTAATTACATGACATATTTCTATCAAAAATACACATGACATATCAAAAATACACATGACATATCAAAAATACACATGACATATCAAAAATACACATGACATATTTCTATCAAAAATACACATGACATATTGCTACCACATTTACTTTTTTTTT
Organism: Annona cherimola; assembly: GCA_030490835.1. Lineage (NCBI taxonomy): Eukaryota > Viridiplantae > Streptophyta > Magnoliopsida > Magnoliales > Annonaceae > Annona > Annona cherimola. Next base: position 86,608,218 of record CM059972.1, read on the forward strand.
TTTTGATAGAAATATGTCATGTGTATTTTCGGTTCTGACTAGCCATAACTTTCTCTTCTACATTGATTGCATCAAGTGCATGGTAGCAATAGCACAACTACAACTGCGGTTGGTAGCTTGCATTTATTGCTGAATCCAATGGTTGCGATGCAATCGTATAATCCATCGACTAGGATTTAATAATCATAAATTAACAAAGGTAGGAGTACTCAGATAAAATACACCCTATATATTTATGTTAGTGGGTTTATAATTTATTCATATGAAATATAAATTAATTATTTGGTTTTATAAGATCTTTCCTGTGATCGAAACTAATATAAATTTTATATTTATATTAGTGGATATTTCATATCTAGTGGGCATGACAAAGGATGTTAAGTTAATAAATAATTTATTAACAGACTTATAAGTGGGATCTAGTGCCTAGTTGAAATATTTATAGATATATGAAAGTATTAAAATTTTATATTCCTATTAGTAGTTATATAATTAATTTATTTAATATAAATCAACTATTTAATATTATACAATATTCTATGTCTGGAATTAATGTAAAATAATTTTTATGATTATTATTATTATTATTTATAAATGGACATTTTTAATCCAGTGGTCATGGTATAAAATACTTAGGATAAATTAATTTATAATTTATTGATGGAGGATGGACTTGTGAATACTTAGTTAAATCTTAATATTTTATTTCCTTATGTGTTGCGCATTCAAATGAAATTAATTAAGTGAGATGTGATATTAAATTGTTATAAGAGCTTGAAGTATAATTTTGAGAATATTTAAATTATCTCATATTAGTATGATGAATTGGTTCAAGCTTGATGTGTTGTTTAAATTATTATACGGCTTAGCTATTTATAATTGTGGAAAATATGTGAGTTATGATATAATTCAACATGATGCGTAACATGAATTATTATTTTAATGTTATTTAAGCACTCAAAATATTTGTGGATATTTAGTGATTTGGATAGAAATAAAAATATTTATGAATAAATGTGAACTAAATGTATTTAGCGGAAAGTGTAAATGAGAATTATTTTCACATGATGTAATGATGCAATTGTATTAATTGTGGATATCTGGTAGGCATAATGTAATATACATTATTTATAGATATCTAGTGAATTGTTTATGTATATCTGATGAGCATGATTAAAATAAAGATGAATTTATTGAATTAAATTTAGTAAGGTTTGAATAACCTAATTAATTCTCATTTGTGTGTTTATTTGATATTAGATCCAGTAGAATCATTTATTAGGTTATCATGGATGGTTTGTGATTCTTGATTGCATGCATTCTGTGGTGCATCATAATCTTTTGTCAAGTGGGTAAGATATGTGGGACCCCGAGGATATGTGTTGAATTTTATTTAGTTCCTTAGTAAGTCTTATGTATGTTGGAAGTTTACTTCAAAATATCTTTTTGTGGATAGTGTGTTATTCCCTCATGAGCCGTGGGTCATCCCTTGTGGATTGTGTGCTATTTTTCTCGAAGGGCCATGAGTTTGCTTCGTTATGGGCTATGTGGAGAACCAAATATGTTGGGTCATATGATTGTGCATTTCTTCTAACAGAGTCACGTATGCATGTGGTTGCTCTCTACTTGCTAGTTTCTATGGAACTTACTCCAATCTTAATTTTCAGGTGTTACGGGCAAGCTGGCATTATATTTCATTTGACATGGCAAACTTGGCTAAATGCTTCAAACTAAGGATGTCACTAATCTTAGGTCAAGGCTGTTATAGTTTAAAATGTTAATACATAAAACTTTTGGCTTTAAAATACAAAAATGTAAAATTAAAGGGTTTTACATGCAAATTTCCCATCATATAATAAGTCAGAATGACTAGAACTCAACTCTAAGCTATAGCCTTGACCTATAGTTCATTGAGCAAAGTAAGTTCTTTTTAAAACTTATAAGCACTGATTTTGTTTTTATTTTATGCATCCCTCAAGCAATACTTGAATCCTATAACGTATTTTTAAAGTTAAGTATATTATGCTCTGGATGAATCTAGAATTATTATATTGAAATATTTAGTTATGTAACATACCGGTCCAGAAAAGTGATTCCGGGCCATGTATTTAATGCAATTTCTCAAGATCAATCACATATTTATGACGAAATTAATTATTATAATTTCATAAAAATTTCAAAATTCCACTTTCACTAGTCATGTTCTTATTATTACATCAAGGCACAAAATTTTTTTTTTACAAGTCTACCATTCTCAATACATTCCTTTAAAATAAATAAATGGAAATAATTATTTTTGAAAATCTTCTTGTAAATCCAAACGCTAGTGTCCCACTTGATTTGGTACACCTGTAAAAATAATGGGTTAGTTTCAACATGACTAGCAAGTAGAAAATTATTTGAAAATGGATAATGACCCAAATAAAACTTAATTAAATGATAAAATAATCATTTAATTTAATGTCTTAAAAATTAGGCCTCAAATGCAAAATAAAACCCTTCCATTGAGTCTAGAAGCATCAAAAACATAGAAACGGACTATTTGATCATTCAAATCGGAGTTCAAATGAATAAATCATAACAAAATAGAAGAACGGCCATATTAAGCCACATCATCGTTGCTTTTGCTGTAGATGGGACCTACCTAGGCCTCTCTCACTTAGCCTGTACTACCGTGATGACTGCACATCAATTTTAATCCAGAATATTTAAACGTTAGAAGCATTAAAGTCATTAAAATATCAAATGCATCAAATGCAACCAAAAGAAATTTTGTTGCATAAAACCTAAAAGCAAGCCTCAGGCGACATATGAGATTTTACGCGGGTTAATATTATACATAAACATTATTACATATACTATAATTAACCCACATCATTAATAAATAATTTCAATATGCATATATTATAGCATACCAATGCATTTATAAAAATAAAATGCATAATAAAATTCAAAAATCTCAATACATATAATTTCAAGCATAAATTCAACATATTTATCTGCAAAATATTATATCCTAAAAATTTAGGATTATAAAATTTTAAATATGTCAAGCATAGTCTAAAAATTATAATATACAATATACATGCTTTATACATAATAATTGTATAAAATAATTATAGCATTGAACTAAAATCAATCTTCAATAAAATCTCACTTGCCTTATAAAAGCTCTCCTCACGCAACCCGCTTTCTCTAAAATTCTCCCCCTACGGATGCTCTTACCTTCATCCATCAATTCCCAAAACCCAATTTATAGAAGTTGCCGTAGCTAAGATAGGGAATAAGAAATAGAAGTTTTTTAAAACTTAAATTTCATTAAACTAAATCTTATCGCATCTTATCTTATCCAGTGGGGCTCACGTGCCTGAGGAGGCAAAAGTGCAAAAATTAATTATTTTTCTGTGGAACCCCCTACTCAAACCCTAGACCTCTAAGACCACTTGGACTACCTGTATGCCAACCGAGCTACATGGGTTACCGAAATAACATTCAAAAATAAAAATATAAATATAACCCGTGGCATATTTAAATAATAATTGGTCACAGCCCATTATTACTCATTTGGCCTAGTTGGTCAAAAAGTCTACCCTTGCCACATAGTGTGTCCTATGTGGATTTTGACCCGTCAACTTAAATTATTATTATTATTATTATTATTTTCAATATTTTACAAGTTATGAGGTGCTCTAAATAAATTCATCTACATGAGCATTGATAGTGAGACCGTTTCTATTTTCAAAATGAATCAATTTTCTCTAAGGTACTTATAAAACTAAGATATTGATAAATAGTTATATTGTGACCTTTGTAAATACTTGATGAAATTTGAAATATGATAGGTGGGTATTTCCAATCTATTAAAGGCATTAATAGTTCAAGGCGTTGGTAATTTTGCACTCTAGTAGATCCTAATATATTTTCATTAAATGAAAATTCAAGTCTATTTGACACCTTTAATTATCCATGAGATTTCCTTGATTTGAATGAAGCTGACTTTAATTTCGAAAATGGTGAAGGAATATTAGGATTTTCAAACAATAAAATCTATGATATATTTTATTATTATTATAAACAAAAACATATTGTAGCATAATGGTAATCCATTGGAAATAATAAAAGCTAATTATGGGTTTAACTTGCATTGTTTTTGAAATGATTTGTAGCATCTAACTTGGATTGTCTCCTCCAAGATATCAATTAGCATCAATTGAAATCAAATTTATTTATGCACGAACGTCTAGATGGGCGAACAACTTTCATATACTTAAGATTGTGTAGGGTGTTATGGGAATCCTATTCTACAACATGTTATGTGTGTGCATAAAGATCATGAGCATGTAACGTGTGATGATAGAGTTGCAACTATGGATGCATGCAACATTAATATGCGAGAGATACGAGAAGTCGTTGGGTAATTCAAATGCTATATAAGAAGGTTCATTCGGCAGCAATCAATACATCATTTATTTGTCTCATCTTAGACATCCCTTTTCTCATATCCTGATCCAAACATAGTCACTTCTATCTTGGCTTAGACATTATTTATCTTGGTTTAGACATTGTCTATTCGAGCTGTTAATTCGTAATTCTGTCACATCGTTCGTAAATTGCACTCCATTAAAAATATATTTTCCATCATCAAGTGTTCGATATCTACGAAAGAAGACTATTTTTCTGTTTTAGATTAGATTTTGTTCTTTGTATCCTAGAGGCAAGTTACTTTAACCCTAAATGACTGTCAGTGTGCAAATATTATTTTAAGAAAAATAACTCGACAAGACGCCTAGAAGTGAAACTTACTATCTAGCTTACATTTTTTTACTTTTTTGTTAATCTTTTCCTTCTATTTTCAGTACTAGCCCCAACATGCATAATATATGATTTTAAAAATTTATTAAGATTCCTTAATAAAAAGTCAAAAAAGAAATTTGAGTCATACATGGAATCATGAGAAAATTCAAATTTAATTTATGTAAGGGATGAAAAATCATGTATCAATCATCAAATGACATATCATGATAGAGCATAGTTCTATGTTAAGCAAATTGAGAACTTTATGAACACAAGTCAAGTAAGGAGCACAGCTAGGTTGCATATAAATTACGTTTTAGGTCTCATATAAAATATGCTTAGATGAGTTTCTCATATATTTATATAAGGAAAAGAAAAGAAAATATAAAAGAAAATTTTGTAAGCAAAATTAAAAGATAACAAAGTTTTCTTTTTTCAAAACGGATTCCTAAGAGATTTTAGTTGTTATGTTTTGATAATTCCTATTTTCAAAATTTGTTTGAATAACATTTCTTGTTAAAATGCTTGATTTCAAGAAAATCATGCTAGCACATGTGTGATCTCATGATGCATAATAGCAAGGGATGTTCGTTTGAATTATAAATGAATTGATGTTCTCTTCTAATTGAGCTAACCATATATATGGCCTTCAACACCGATAAGACTATGATTATTACAGACAGATGGTATTAACGGTGATCATGCCTATATATGAAGTAACAAGTCATGAATAGCATAAACATGTATAATGTGCAAAATGTGAATGAAAATATCATGAACTCATTGCAAATGAAATTGCAGTAAATTAATAATTATCATGCTTACTTAGTGAGTTCCTAAACTCTTGCTTTACTTTGAAAACGTTTAAATATGTGGATAAGGGTCAAATTATAACTCCCAAGACCTTCGAAGGTTTTAGGATATAGGAATTAGGGAATAATGCTGAACTTATATTTGTTGATACGAATGTATAATTTTACAAAGACTAAAAACTAAGGGTTGTAAAATGACAAATAGCATGTATTTATGACAATAGCTATTATATATTACTTTCATGTCAAACTATAGGAGAAAAAATTAAACAAAATGCAAGATTAATGCCTATCAAAAATTTTAATAGGTTTTTAAGCAAATTCTAAATTTAAGTCTTCTGCATGCAAGGTTAGGCCACCATAGATATCGATAACTTTCGTGGATGCAATAAGGAAACACTTGTGATGTTCTTAGAGAATGAGACATTATAAATTTTTCTTAAATTTTTAAAAATAATAGTTTCAAAGATCTTTAATTTCACCATATAATATTAATATTTTAAATTCAAAAAATATATACATATATCCAAAAATTATAAAATTTATATATTAATTTGGTATATTTTAACCCACATTTTCATGAGGAGAAAATAAAAAAATTTTAAAACTTTCATTGTAGTATTAAGGTGTGTTTCTGAAGTGATAAAACTTTTGAAAAAAAAATTTTTAATATAAAAATTTTGAATTGGGAAAATGATGTGATATTGTAGAGGCAGTGATGAGGAATAAATAAATAAAATTAAAACAAACATTGATAGTTTTATAAAAATAATTGAAAGGTAGGATAATTGTAGAAGAATATGTAAAAATAATTAAAAAATAAAATAGCTATGGATAGTGAAAAGTTTTATATTGAAAAAAGCTTTTGTGTTAAACAAATATATCCTTAGTAAAATTTATGTAATATAGCATAAAATGTTTATAAATTTTGATATTTCAACTTTTTAAAAGTTTACTTTGAATTAAATTAAGCTATCAAAAATTTGATTTTAAGTGGTGCTCCAAAGAATATAATAGTCTTTGAATGGAATATTATCTCCATTTTCAAGACAAATTTTTTCAATTCCTAAGATAAAACTTTTTAGATTTTGTATACAATTTTTCTACACATCATTACATTCTTATCTCATTTCTCCATCTCGTTCAAACTTCTTGAGTCTTTCTACACAGGCCCTAATTTTGAATTATGAATAGGTTGACATCAGGGAAGTTTCAAAAAGATAAACTTCTACCTTGTGCTAGGTGTGCAAAATTATGGGTCATATATATAAACATTGTGAAGAGATAAACAACTAGAGAAAATACCTAGCCCTACCAATGTGATGTGAGAGTAGATTTTAAATCGATGGCCTTAAAAATGATGCAGGGAAAAGGAATTAAAGTTGAACTAAAGACTTACCTAACTAGGATGGAGGGGAGATAGATGAATAACAGACTAAGCTCAATGAATTGAATCAACATGGGACATAAAGGAAACTATGAAAGCAAGAAAAGAAGTTCAATCATTAGAAGGAGGAAGTGTTAGGAGTTGAATGACCTAGAAAGCACTAGTACAAATCACTTAATTGGAATAAATAGAGAAAAGACTAAGGAAAGGGGGGAGTTAAGGAAACACATCATTGGAGAGAGGGTTTCTATTGAAAGAGTGAAGGCAAAAAAAATGAGGTCTGAATTGCACCTCAGGAAGTAAAGTAACCCAAGAAGTATATCAAATGAACTAGGATATACGGGTTACAAGGAGAATAAGTAAAAAAATTCAAATATCTAAAATAGAACTAGCTAAAATAAAAAGCAAGAAGAAGTGGCTTATTATGCCACAATAATCCATACGCTAAGTAGATTATTAGGCAATGAGCATTTGGTAGTACAATAAATAGTTATGAATTTTGTATCTAATGGGAAAACATAATATTAGGATTCTAAGGGAGACAACAATATGAACTTTAGACCTACTAGAAGGAATGGAGAGTAGAAGAGAGAAGCGGAGTAAGGCCCTTATGTGACAAAGCAAGAAGATAAGATAAGATAGTGCTATTTCAAGGAAGAGAGATGTGATCTGAAAGATTTACTTGAACAAGTTTTCCTCGTTCAACCTCACTATGCTAAGGCAATGGATAAATCTAAGGTGCAAAGGCAGCAATAGATGGTCTATATCTTAGATCAAAGTGGACAGAGGGAGGTAATGCATTTAAATAGAAAATTGTAGTAGAGAAGAATGGTGAATGGAGGTGGAGTAGATGGAAATTGGCGCATAGAATGATGAGGATAGATAAGAAGTTCTATATATGGGAAAAGCGCTTCTCTGACAGAGGAAAAGGGAGAAGCGTGTAGGAGCTCAGATAAGTAGAAAGAATAATAAGAGACTTACTAATGGAGATTGGGCAGTGGATGGGGAGGAGACACAAAAGGAGAGGAAAAAGGAAAGCATCATGAGAATGTGGATGAGGAAATAAGGATGAGGGACCAAGAGCAAATGTTTGTGGGCTTAGGAAACCATGTGCAATCTGGAACCTCCTTGATTTCACTAGGAAAGAAACTCCCATTTTGATCTTTTTACTAGAAATCAAAAGAAGATCTGCAAAGATGGACAATATTAGGAGGGAACTCCATTTTTCTCATTATTTATCTATTGATTGCATAGACAGAATTAGCACTTTATGGAAGCAGAATGTGGATATCATGGTGAGATCTCATCAAACCACATTGATATCATCATTGAGGAAGAAGAAAATCGATCATGGAGAAGGAATGATGTCATGGATTCCTTAAGGTGAATAGAAGACCTAAATCTTAGGCCCTTTTAGGCTTTTAAAAGCTCAAATGGGTTTACCTAGGCTGATGATTGGGGATTTCAATGAGGTGCATAGTATATCAGAGTATGTTAACTAGAATTGTAAAGGGGGAAAGTCAAATGGCAAATTTATAGCTTATAAAATTTGGGATTTTAGAGTCAGGAATGACATGGAGTAACAAAAGAATGAGAATTGATAGATTATCAAGAGCATTCGCAGTTTTCTTGGCCATGCAGATTTTTATAGGAGATTTATCAAGTATTTTAAAAAATTTTAAAGTTTTTTTGCTTGTTTCTTAAAAAAGATGTACCTTTTGTGTTTGACGATTCATGCTTGCGAGCTTTTAAGGAGCTAGAGTGACAGCTAGTATTTGCATCGATTACTATCAACCCAGATTGGAATTTTTCACTTGAACTAATGTGTGATGCTGGTGATTCTATAGTTGGAGCAGTGATTCGACAAAGGCGTGATAAGATTCTTTCATTCTGTCTCTTATACTAGCAAAACTCTTTCTGATGCCCAACTGAATTACACAACAACAGAAAAAGAACTCTTAATAGTGTTTGTTGTATTTGATAAGTTTTGTGCATATCTTATAGGTACTAAAGTCATTGTCTACACCCATCATTCTACAATAAAGTATCTCATTGAGAAGAAAAATGTGAAGCCAAGACTCATTCGTTAGGTGTTGCTATTGCAAGAATTTGATTTGGAGATTAGAGATAAGAAGGGAACAGAGAACTTAGTTACAAACTATCTTTCTAGTCTAGAGAATGATGAATTTTAGAAATTGCTAGAGAAAATCAGTGAAAACTCTTTAGATGAACAACTTTTTGATTATTCAAAATTTTTTAGTTTCGTGGTATGCTGATTTTGTTAATTATTTAATTAATGATTTTTCCACCTGATTTAACTTGGCAACAAAAGAAGTTCCAACATGATGCTAAGCATTATATCTGGGATGAGTCATACTTGTTTAGGCAGTGTGCTGATTACCTCATTTGAAGATGTATTCCCGAGGAAGAACAGAAAGCAATTCTAGAGCAATATCAATCATCGCCATATGGAGGCCATTTTCAGGTTTCGTTCTAGTTTTTATTAGCTATCTTTATTTCGTTATATTCAATTATTTGTTCTTCATCGTGATAAATGTCAAAAAGTTGATAACATTTCAAGGCAGCATGAGATGCCACTTATAAATATTTTGGTTGAGATCTTTAATATATGTGGTATAGACTTCATAGGACCTTTTCCATCATTCTTTGGAAACAAATATATCCTTGTGGCAGTTGATTATGTTTTCAAGTGGGTAGAAGCAGTTCAATTCCCTATTAATGATACTAGAGTAGTATTGAAATTTCTAAAAAAAAAACATAATAACAAGATTTGGTACATTTCGTGCCATCATCAGTAATGATTTTCACTTTTGCAATCAACAATTTGAAACATTAATTACAAAGTTTGGTGTTCGCCACAAGATTGCAATGACATATCATCCTTAAACAAGCGGACAAGCAAAAGTATCTGGCAGAGAAATCAAAAGAATTTTGGAAAAGACTGTCAATCCTATTCATAAGGATTGGTCACTACAACTTGATAATGCATTATGGGCTTTTAGAATAGCGTTCGAAACACCAATTAAAATGTCTCCCTATAAACTGATTTTCATATAAGCTTATCACTTGCGGCCAGAGCTAGAGCATAAAGCTTATTGGGCAATTTAACGGCTTAACTTTGACATAAAGGCATCGGATGAGAAGAGAATTGACAACTACAAGAACTAGATTAATTTAGACTAGAGGCCTATGAGAATGCAAAGATTTACAAAGAGAAGACAAAGAAGTAGCATATAGGAAGAATTTACAAAGGAACTTTGAACCAAGTCAATGGATTTTGCTTTACGACTCATGGATGAAATTTTTCTAGGAAAATTCAAATTTAGATGGTCAAGACCATTCAAGGTGTCAAAAGTTCTAAAGAATGGAGCAGTTGAAGTGTATGATGAAAAGAACAACTCTACTTTCATGGTAAATGGACAACGATTGAAGAATTTTTTTTGTAGATACTCTTGTTCAAAAGAAAGTCTCAATCATTCTCAAAGATCCATGTTTTTTCTGCATAGGTAGGCTAAGACTATAAACTAAGTGCTTCTTAGGAGGCAACTTAATACAAAATTTGTTTAATTTAGTTTTTGTTTTTGCTAGGATTTGTTTTTGCTTTTTTTTAGGATTTTGCTCATTTGATCTTTGTTTTCGGTTTTCAAGTTGAAGTTGGCACAATTGGATCAAAAGCTCAGACAACAAAATGCATAAACAGGGAAGCTACTCATCTCATCATACTTGAAAATTTTGAATTTTCCATATCAATTTGTTTTTTTTAGTGAGTGGATATTTCATGAAGGGAATTCTTTGACATTGAGGATAATATCCAATTCAAGTGTGAGAGTGCAAAATATTGTGCTAAATACTGGGCATATTTTGACTTTTTTTTTTAATTTGGTGAGTTCTCTTTGATATGACTAATTGTGCAATTTGGGTAGAAAATAAGACTGAGATCGTTATTGAAAATAAAAGGTTATATTCTCTCACAATTCTTGGTGTTTAAAATATTTTATTATTTTCATATGCATGGATGTGAAATTGTAGCTTCTCACCTATCTTAGAATACAACTTTGAAAATTATTGTCGAATCAAAATCATAGTACACAAGTGATAATAGATATGATAGATGCATTTGTTGTATGAGCCCTTAGCCTTAGCTACCTATTTGAGAACATTATACTTTTTGCAACTACTTTGAAGCATTAATAGCCTTATTTTCATCAAATCCTAATTTTCAACCTTAAGCCATTAGCCAAAATTTTTTACCTTTGCCTATATGAGAGAATTTTGAATAAATGAGAAAATTAATTTCAAATGTGATCGCTAATATAGATATACTCTATAAAAAGAAAAAATCTTTAGATATCCTAAAATATAGTGAGAGAAATGAAATTCGAACTTGGTAACACATTCAAAAAAAACTTACCAAAGGTAATAGGAGACAAAAAAAGAGAGAGCAAGCAACTAATAAATACACTAGCAATTATAAGATTTTCAAAAGTCTCTTTTCTTTCTGAATGAATTTAATGTGTTGAAATTCTCTTTCAATTTTGTTATTCCTTAAAAAAAATAACATTCCTTCATCTAACTTATAACCTATAGCCTCATTGTCGCCTAGAAATGACCTCTTGATCGTTCATTCTTGTGTGCTTGGATGGGTGGAGATGAAAATAGGGGTAACGCATATGAGTACAGTAAAGTTAGGCCATTCCATTTCTATATTTATAAAATTAGTAACTTGAGAAGCTAATTGTTGCTAAAGTGTATGACATGTGATTGAGAAATTACTTGTGGTTGTTTGATGGGTGGGTAATTAATGAAACAAATGATATGTTGATTATCCAGAGGTAAATTTTTTCTTTTTATATTCATAAGATTTTGAGAAAATATACACTTATTATTTATATTACCTAAGTTGTGATTTATCTTTGCTTGAAAATAAGGAAAAATTCAAGTGTGGGGTATTTAATATTTATTAAATAATAATATATTTTATGTGTATTTTGAACCAATTTAGTGGGTAATTATTTGATGTTTAATATGAAGTTTGCTTTAAAATATGTTTTGCCAGTATTTGGATTTTAAATATTTATTTCAAAAGTATTTTAATGATTTTGTGATATTTTGGCTTGACATTAATGGAGCCTAAGATAGGCTTGAATAATTTTTAGATATTTACCAGCCATTAAAATTAGTTGAGCAAAATTTTAATGAAAGTTAACAAGTAAGATTTTAATTTTTGCTGGTATCTAATTGCCCACCGTTATTCCAAGCAGGATTGCACTTGGCATCCATTGCAGTTAGCAATTAATACTTTAGTTTTTCTCTTTTTAGCAAGTGGGCCATCACAGCTTGAGCAAGTCAATCGTCCAATCAAATTATCTCTAGCTACCAACCGAGCCGTGCTCGGTTGGTCAGCGCAGGCATGATAGAATCTGGCCAGCACTGGGTCCTGGCTTCGAATCCAGCATTTGGGATTTCGGCCAAAAATGAGGAAAAATTATTAATGGGAGCTGTGGTCTCCCGTCTGGTTGTTTGTGGGAGCAGTGATCTCCCATTTGGTTGTTGGAAGCTGTGTCTTCCTGATTATTTGGTGGAGCAGTGTCTCCAGATTTGTAAGAATGTTTCAGACCTTCAGTGTAATATGTGTTGAGATGTATGTAAATATATTCTAATAAAAAAAATTATCTCTAGCTAAGCAACTCAGATCTAGCAAAAAAATTCAGCCATCAATTTATGCGAGCCGTCAAAGCTCAAGGAGAGGTCATCCATCTGGTCATCCAAAATTAAGCATCACCCCATCCACCATCAGATGTATTAATGGCAAAAAAAAATTAAAAAAATTCCGGTAAGCCACGAAGTTCATGCAGATTATTTTTGGGTAATTTGCATATATACTAATATAGTTTGACACTAATTGCATATATACTCACGTAGTTCCATGAATTGCATATTATCCTCATATAATTTCACCAAATTGCATATTACCCTCACGAGTGCACTTTGTTGTTAGCTGCCGTTAATACCTTGCCTGATATTTTGGAAAATGATGAAAATGTCATTGTTGATAATTTCCATATATACCCGCATAGTTTCATGAATTACATATTACCCCACATAATTTTACCAAAATTGCATCTTACACAATGAACACGCTTTATTGTTAGCTGTCTTTGATACTTTGCTTGATATTTTGAAAAATGATGAAAATATCCTCGTTGAAATCTATATTAGAAACGATCAACAACAAAATATCAATGGCAAATGAAAGTAAAGTGCGCTCACGAGGATAATATACAATTTTGCTAAAACTACGTGAGTTTATTATGCAATTTCGGTGAAATTATGTGGGGTAATATGAAATTCGTGACACTATGTGGGTATATATGCAATTAGTGTCAAACTACGTGGGTATATATACAAATTACCAACAGGGACATTTTTGCATTTTCTAAAATACCAGGTAAGGTATTAATGGCAAGTATCGATGTAGGGGTAATACACAATTTTAGCGAAACCATGCGAGATTAATATGTAATTTGTGAAACTCGGTGATTATTTATGCAATTAATGTTAAACTATGTGCATATATGCAAATTAGCCATCATTTTCATGGTCTACTAAAAAAATTCAACCATCCCTTTTACCTTGAGCCATTCCATTCACCGATCCAAGCATTCAAAATAAAAAAATTTCAGCAACTATGGGTATGTTTGGCAACGGTTAAAAAATATCAAGTTTAAACTTTTCAATCTAAAACTTTTCACTCTTCACAACTATCATATTTTTTAATTATTTTTTCACATTTTCCTATATAACTACCCTACTTTTCAATCATTTCTACACAACTACCTACACAACTAACCTATCTATTTTAACTTTATCATCTTTACTACTCATCATTACCCCTATCATATTACATCATTTGACAACTTTTACTCTTCAAAATTTTTTATCAAAAGTTTTACCCATTCCCAAACACACCCTATTTTTCAATCAGAAATTGCTAATTTTAGGCCACCCATCGACGCGCCATACAAAGCTACTAAAATCACGCACAATCAAATTTATTGCTAATTTCCCATGGTAACTTCGTTTGTGGCCACAGCGCTGTCGAAGTATCGATTGGTGGTGGCGTTTGTCCTCCATATAAGCCGTGTGAGCATCCACTAATAGGCAAAGTTAGAAAATATTGTGAGAATATTTATTAGAATACCAAAAGGCAAATTATAAAAATGTCTCTGGACCTCATTTTAATACAAGTTAAGATTATTGTAAAATACATACCTATCAAAAAAAATATTGCTAACTTCAGAAGCTGTAGAGCATGCTATGAGGTAATTCCACAAGCCCCAAACATCAATTACTGTCCAAATTTACTGCTTTGCAAGAAAGGTACTACCTTCCCGCTCTAAACTTCCTAATTAGCTCTAAACTTCCTAATCACAGCAAACAAAGGTACTACCTTCCAGCTCTAAACTTCCTAATCATAGCAGACACAATTTCAAGCTTTGCGCAAATTTGTTCCTTCAGCTTGCATCTTAGCCTTGCAATTGATGCGCAACACCATCTAAGCCGTCCAATTTGCACATTATATGCTATCAGAATCGAAATTGCGCTGTCCGTCATTCTTATAGATACGGGGGGGGGGGGGGCACTACAAGATTGGGCCGTACAAAAAATGCCGAGGAGAGAAGGTGGAGACGTGAAGACAATAATTATATAACCATCGAAAGAGGAGTATAAATAATATTGCTCTAGATTAGTAATCCATATTAATAAATGAATCAAGAAATTATAATAGATCATGAAGATAAGCAAGTGAAGTTCTAACTCTACACTCATCCATCGGTAAGAGTTTCCTGTTTATTTTACTCCTATTTGTACAAAACTATCCGTTCTCATTTTTCTTTTTTCTCATTCACTTTAAAACATCTGAATTTTCATTTAAAATCATCTTATTAAATTCTATTTTTAGTTTTTAGTAATTAGTGAATATTTAGCACTTAAGTCTATGTGGGAACGGTAATTCTACTCTTCTGTGTATATTACTTGCCCAACCTGTATACTTGTAGGAAAATAAGCAATAAATTTCTCTGCTACCCACAAATTTTCACCATAATTCTTCTCATACCCATGCCTTTACTGGAATTAACCTCATACCCATGCAGGTAAGGTGAGTAGTAATTTCCGGTAACATACTTGCGCAAGGACTATTATATCCTTGCCCATTCCTAATTCCTGCCCAAATATTATTTTAGTACAGTGGAGATGCACCGTAACTATGCATCATCTTCTCCTTTGTAGACGTCCTAGTATGGTGCCCAAGTAGGCTAACATAAATAAACTTGATTTTATGAGGGGTTTTTATGGGTAATAAATATTCTCTTCACGAATTACATCTTGATGTAGAACCATTGATTACAATATACCACTCAAGTCTTAACGCTAACACAAAATCTCACAGCATAAATATTTTCTTGAAATATTGTAAAAATTCATTCAAACTTCAAAATGGTTATATATTATAATCTGAATACAACATCGTTTGAAATCTCAATCTTATGCTGAATTCTGGATGTTTATTTTCTTCCCCCAAACTGCTAAAGTTCATTTTAAAGAGATCGATGAAAACCAAAATTTCAAGAAGGCTTTTGCTAATAGCGGAAAATTTGAAGTTCTCTATTATGGATAGATTCGAAAAAGACTTTCGCTAGAAATCAAGAACGGGTTCAATAAGATATGAGGACAGTTGGCTCAAATCTAAGATAGACAATGCCTGCGTTTGGGTTTTGTTAAATGGATTTGGTGAGGCAACCATCAAGGAAGATGAAACCCGTAGGGTCTTGACAGGTGGGTACCTGGTGGATGGCTGCACCATGATAAACATGGCTATACAAGAGGAAGATGAGCGGATTTCGCTAGTTATCCACCAAATTCAGTGGATTTTATGGCTATTTGATTTGAATGACCTTGGGCAATGAGCTTTATATGGTTTGCACTCAATGGGCTTATCAGGGATGACGAAGATAGAAGCAGATCTTGTCCATTATTAGAAAGAATTTTGTCCCAGTTGTTAATGGTTTCGAGCATTGAGAGCAGTTGGCGCCGCCACCATTAAAGCTAAAATCGATATCTTTTTCAAAAAGGGTGAGCTTTTTTTTTTTTTTTGATAAAAGGAATAACTCTACCCCGACCCCCCCTCATTCTGAAAAAATTTCGGGATAGAGTAATCCGTTAAATTCATTGCCAAATAATTGTCTGCACAGATTTTCTCTACAATAGCTTGTGGGGGGTTTCCCCACTATGACATACAATCCAAGTTAGAAACAGAAATCGGATCCGCGACAGCATGAGCTACCGTGTTCCCCTGTCTTAGGACATGGTGGACTGAGAGATGAGCATTGGCTTTTAGAATTGTTCTAATATTTGAGATAAAGTGGCCCACTGGTGAGAGAATTTGGCTATCATTGGTCAGGTATGTGCAGAGAAGAAGCGAATCAAACTCAATCTGGACTTTGGGGAGCATGAGATGGGTAGCCCACAAAATACCGAGATGAAACGCATTTGCTTCCCACAATAGTGGCTCCCCCCGCCCTTCCGTTTCCATCCTCGAGCAGCAATAAATTGTCCGCGAGAATCCCTGATCACTGCTGCGAGGCCCAAGATTCCCCGATCCGCAAAACATCGGGCATCCACATTGATCTTGAAGGCACCATCCGGCGGTTTGGACCATCTAGGAACAAGGGGAAGATCCAGGACGTTCGCCTTATCGAGGAGCTTTACACGCCTCCATTGCTCGATATACTCCTTACACCACGGTAGAATGTTAGCAAACCCGGGTTGGGCCCCCTCTGCCTTCAGTTTGTTCCGCACAAATCAAATTCTCCAACAAAACACAATGAAAAAAGCAAGCTCGTCACACCTGTGTTTAGAGGCAAGGAGACACATGATTTCCTGCATGGAGGACGCCCAAAGGCGAGCCGGAACAAGTTGCCAAGATATACTTGCAATACTGGCGCAATTCAGAAATAAGTGATGAGCGTCCTCTATCTCCCTCAGACAGAAAAGACAATGAGGATCCACATCAATCCCCCTATTAGAGAGATTGCACAGAGTTGGAAGAGCATTCTTGAATAATCGCCACCCAAAAATCAGGATCTTGCTCGGTAGCCTTGTCCTCCAAATGGCCCCGTAGCAGCTTGAGAGAGTAAGATTTTCAGTCCCCGCCTTAAGCCATCTATGAGCCGACTTGACTGAGAACTGGTCGTTCACCTCGTGCCTCCAAAAGATACAATCCGCCTCAGGATGGCACGGAAGAGGAACACGACTGACAGCCTCCCACCCCACCTCGCCAGCTGCAGCCAAGACCCGGTCTTTGATCCACCCGTTAGACCCCTCAATAAAGTAACTCACCGGAACGTCCTCCGGAATGGATAGCGGAAGCGGTCCCGCCTTGCATACTCCATCGTCCAACCAGTCGTCTTTGAAAAACCTGACTCTTTTCCCATCACCAATCCTCCACCTACACCCCGAATGAATCATATCACGCGCCTTAAGGATGCTTTTCCAGGTGTATGAGTCTGATTGTCTTGACACACACTCCCAGATGTCTGAGTTGGGAAAGTATTTGGCTTTTAAGACCTTGGAGCAAAAAGATGTCGTGCACGCTGATAGTCTCCATACTTGTTTAGCAAGAAGGGCATAGTTGAATATGTAAAGATCTCTGAACCCCAACCCCCCGCCCCCGCCCACCCCCCCCCGCGCATTTGGACTTATACATATCCTTCCAGGCCACCCAACTCATCTTGCGCTTATCCCCCTGTTCCCCCTACCAAAATTTACTTAACATCTCGTTAATTCCCTGACAAAACGACTTAGGGAGCAGGAAAATGCTCATAGCGTAGGATGGAATTGCTTGTGCCACTGCTTTGATAAGCACCTCTTTCCCTCCCCATGACAGTAGTCTCCCTTTCCACCCCTGGATTCTGTGCCAAATGCGATCCCTGATTCCCTTAAACATCCTGCTTTTAGATCTTCCCGACCATGCCGGGAGGCCAAGATAGTGATGGACTTCCTGACCCGATGATCCGAATCGATTAGACCACACCTCCCTTTCACTTCCGTCCATATTTGAGCTGAAAAATAAAAATGTTTTATCAACATTCACCATCTGGCCCGAGGAAGCAGAGTAGATCCTGATAATCTCCAAGAATTGCGTGATATCCTGCATATCTGCCTTGAGAAAGATAAGAACATCATCTGCAAACAGGAGGTGAGTAATTTGGGGCCCCTGAGGATTTAGTCTAATACCGT
This sequence comes from Annona cherimola, assembly GCA_030490835.1. Taxonomy (NCBI): domain Eukaryota; kingdom Viridiplantae; phylum Streptophyta; class Magnoliopsida; order Magnoliales; family Annonaceae; genus Annona; species Annona cherimola. The sequence continues at coordinate 86,626,533 of CM059972.1, forward strand.
GCAGAGATCCACGTGCCACCGCAGCAGAGATGAGTGCCGACAGGCCTTCCGCACAGAGAAGGAATAAGTACGGAGATAGCGGGTCCCCCTGTCGTAGCCCCCTCTGGGGTTTGAATAGCCTAGATTTGAAACCGTTGATGTTAACACGAAAGCTGACAGTATTCATGCAGCATAACATCCAGTTAATCCATTTCGGGCAAAAGTTCATAGCCTCCATGATCTATTTTAAGAAACTCCATTCAACCCGATCATAGGCTTTGGACATGTTTAACTTGACTGCCAACTCGCGTCTTTTTCCCCCCTTGCGCCTCCGAAGAGAATGAATGGCCTCATAGGCGATCAACATGTTGTCCGTGATAAGCCGGCCCGGGACGAAAGCGCTCTGTTCCACCCCAATGACCTCGTTGAGAGTAGCTTTTAACCTATTCGCCAGTACCTTAGCCAAGACTTTATAAACAACATTACACAGGCTAATAGGCCGAAATTGCGACAAATCCTGGGCGCCCGCCTTCTTCGGAATCAGCACCAAGGTGGTAGCGTTTGTCTCCCGGATATGTATAGCCATTTGGTTGTAGTCTCTCTCCACCATAAACGATTTACACCACTGAAAGATATCACGTCCGACGATATTCCAATGCTGCTGAAAGAACCCCGGTGACATCCCGTCAGGCCCAAGAGCTTTTGAGGATCGCATACTCTTTACAGCTTTCTCTACCTCAGTCATACACAATGGCTTGGTCAATCCCCCCCGCTGGACATCTGAAATTTTCCTTGAAATAAGACTAGGAACCCAGTTCGCATCCGGAGGGTTAGAAGATGTATATACATCAGAGAAGTGGGTGACTGTGAGATTTAACATGTCGTCTTGGTCTCTGACCTGCTTCCCATCATTGTCTATGAGCACCTCGATAAAATTTATTCGTCTTCGATTGGAAGCCAACTGATGGAAAAAACTCGTGTCCTATCCCCTCCTTGAGCCAATGGGCTTTTGCCCGGATACTCCAAAGTTGCTCCTCATCCTCCAATAAGATATACCTATTGTAGATCCCCAGATACCCTGAAATATGGTGAGGGGAGAGTAAAAAAAAAAAATAATAATAAAAAAAATAAAATAAAAAAAAAATAAAAAAAAAAAATCCCTAGATATCCTGAAATATGGTGAGGGGAAAATAAAAATAAAAAAAAAATAAAAAGAGAAAATCCCTAGATATCCTGAAATATGGTGAGGGGAAAATAAAAATAAAATAAAAAAATAAAAAAAGAGAAAATCCCTAGATATCCTGAAATATGGTGAGGGGAAGAGAAAAAAAAATGTTGAAAAAAAATAAAATAAAAAAAAATTATTAACTGTCACTATCATAATTTTGATATAAATGTTGCTTAGATTGGATGAGTTGAAAATGACTTATTTATCAAATGCCCATTTGTTCATTAAAACACAAATACACGTGTTATATACTCTTTTATGCATCATAAGATATTTTTACTCATATTTACTAAAGAAAATTTTCTGCTAAAGCTTACTATCATTATTAGCAGTGCACTTAGATTTTTGTTAAAAAAGAAAAAAAAAAGAAAAAAATTATTATTAAACTATTTCCGTTGCTAAGGGACTAGCAATGTTTAAGTTGGGGGGTGTGATAAGTCTAAAAATTTTCATTTAATTTTATATTAAATTCACACCGTTAAGTATTAGAACGTTAATTAAATGCATGTTTTAAGTGGAATTTCATGAAAATCATATTTTTGATAAAATTCTTAATTTTGCTATAAAATGGGTCATTTTGCAATATTTTGAAAATATAAAAATTATAAAAATAATTACACATGCTAAAAGGGATTAAATAGACTCACTTTGAAATATGGGTATAAAGTAAACCATCATGAAACCTTAAGATAAAATAAATTGGGGCTAAAATATATATATATATATTTATATAAATTAAAAATCCTTGTGAGCTTATTAAAATTATTTTGACAAAAATTAAATGTTTAAATCCACATTTTCGTTTTCTGCATGAGTACACGCGACTGTACACCGCTGGAGCACCATATTCCGGTGCTCCATCTTCCCCAAAATGACGATCCAAGCAGCTCCGGCCTGCGTCTTCCCCAAATCCGGCCGTTCGGCGGCCTGCAACCGGCGATAAAGTAGCAATTTCAGCGCATCCACACGAACCAGCAGCTCCCTTTTCCAGCACAAACCCATCTGACCGGACAATCAGCAGCAATGAAAATCAGCCCCGATTCCGGCACCCGTCAACAACAGTGAGCTGTCCAAATCAGCAGCTTCAGCAACTGCAAACCAGTGGCCGAACTCGCGTTTTCCATTTCCGCCCAAACCCATCAAGCATACCAGTCATGGCCTCCCTTTCCCAACTTTCAGCATCATCTCCACCAGCGATCCAGCCACCGAATCCATCTTCCCCATCCATTTTTCCCAATCCGGCGAGCCTCTTTCTCTTCTTCCCTTCTCCGATTCTTCCGGCAGAGAGTTACAGACTCGTAGCAGCCATTATTCTCGCCGCACAACGAACTCAAACCCACCGAGCAGCCTTCAAATAAAAATGGCAGCTGCTATTTCAACCCAATCAGCACCGATCTTCCGCCCCTTCTTGATTTCAAAAAATCAATCCAGCAGCTGCATTCAAGCAACCGTTCGGCAGCCAAAACCGACCAACAGCTGCCCCCTCCCATTTTCTTCTCCGTCAATCAATTTTGGCAGTACACCCAAATCAAACCAGCCCTCTGCTCACCATCTCTTCGTCGTTGCCAAGCATAAAGCTAACCGGATATCTAACATCCGGAACCCAAATTCAGCAGCCATGGCAGCAACTCGCCCACAAGCCGCAACCCCTTTCAGCAGGCCCGAAATCCAGTCGTCCGACCAGAGTGAGATCCGGCAGCCATGGTGGTCATCCATTCCAGCTTGGTTTGCACATCCATCAATGGTAGCCATTACTGGGACTCAGCTTCCTTCTTAGAAACGGCAACCTGCAGCTGGCAACTCCAAAGTCACACCGTCCTTATTCGCCCAAGCCATTGGAATCTTCAGGAATTCAGCAGCAATTCGAACAACGACGTGTTCGATCAAAGCAAAGAGATCGATGAGATGAAGCAGCTGGAGCAGCACGGGAAGCCGTGAAGATCGTTTTTGGAAAAGTTTGAAAGCTCGAAGAAGCAAACGGGCAGAAGGCAGCGTGGAGAGCAACTCTAGCAAAGAGACGTAGAATCCCACATCGGATTCTCAAGGCTCAAAGGGGGCTGCCACTCAACTATAAAATGAGGTCTCTCATCCCAAGGCAACACACCCCATACCCCCACACACCCCTTGGGTGGGACCCATTTGGTGGGACCCCGTAGCAAGTGGGTGGGACCCATTTTGTGGGACCCGTAGCAAGGAGGTGGGGCCAAGCAATAAAAGTTTCCATTACGTGGAGATTCGCTGTTTACGGGTGATGTAAATTTTATTTTCTGCTTTATAGTTGGTAGTAATTTGTAGTTGTTAAATTTTAATTTGTAGTTTTAATTTTTAAATTAGATTTACTGCTTTGTAATTGTTAGATTAAATTTAATACAATTCTCTTTCCTTTTTTAATAGTTAAATTTCATAGCTTTTATTGCTTTCTTAGAATAGTTTTAATTAAGTTGCTAGTTAATTATAATTTCTTTTAGCTTCTTGTCTTATTTTCTTTTCTCTCCAATTTCTTCTATTTTCTCTTTTTCTCTCTCTTCTTTTCTCTCTTCTTTCTATCTCTAATTTCTTCTATTTTCTTTCTCTCTTCTCTTTCTCTCTCTCTTTTTTTCTCTTTTCTTTTTCTCTCTCTTCTCTCTTTCTCTCTCTTCTCTCTTCTCTCTTTCTCTCTCTCTCTCTCTCTTCTCTCTTCTCTCTTTCTCTTTCTCTTCTTTATACCTTCTTTTCTTTCTCTTAAAACAATTCAAAACTACATCGCCTATTTGTGGATTCGACCCGACTCACCATTATTCTACACTATCACTCGTATAGTGGTAGCTTTAATGTGTTTCGGTTAATTTAAATTAAACTGGTGATCACAGTGCTCTTAACGACAAGCACTTGGTTTGCATCAAAAACCTCGACCATCTCCTTCACCCTCTTTCCCCCAATCAAGCTTTCATCCGGCTCCCCCTCCCGCCCTCTTTTGCCCCTCTCTAGAACCACTACTGAATCAGTCACCAACTCCATTCCTTCCACCAGCCTTGCTCTCCTTTTCCACCCGCCTTACCACCCGTCGATAGTTTCCGCTCCATTTCAGAGTTCTCACCTCGCTCCCCTCCTGAACCTCTATGATAGTGGGCGAATACCCCCTTACTCTCCCCCCCTCCAATTTTCACCATGACCTCCACCAACCCCCTTTCCATCTCCTCCTTATAGCCCTCAACATTCCTTGTCCCTCCCGTAGATTCCCTTCCCCGTACTTCATCAGATCCCTTTCGTGTTTGAATCTGCGTCCCCCTGTCTGTCTCAGCCTCCAACTCGCTGGTTATATAACTGCCTCCAACATTCCCCCCACTTCCCAGTCCTATTCTTCCTAGCATCCACCCCCCCTTGAGTTTCTGACACCCCCCGTCTCCCCCCATCCAGAGGGCAGCAGCATTTGGTTCTCCATTTCTTGGTCAGAAGCCGGGGTAGCAGGTTGCTTAGCAGCGCACCCAACCTGTCCCTTAGAAGAACTTCCTCCGTCCCCCCTTGCCTCCGTATCCCTTTGTCCAGCGCCAACCACATCAACACTACATTGACCTCCCTGCATTGCCGCAACACCCATCTGATCCTTGGCCCCCCAACGTTCAGCATTCACTGCATCCAAGCTCCTTAGCCCCGTATTTTCCTCCTCCCGTTGCCATTGCTTGCCGAGGTATTTGACAGGCGTAGATCTGAAATCCGAACCTACCTCACCCCTCATCCTCATCGGCCTTGCTCCCACTCGCAGCCAACTGCCATACGGCATGTCCGCCTCTACCAAACTCCTTCTCTCCATCGGAATTGACCTGCATTCTTTATGGGCATGCCCCATAACACCACACAAGTAGCAGAAGATGGGAAGCTTCTCATATTGGAAGCTTATCCATCTCCTTTGCTGGTCCCCAACTCTGATGAACATGCCTCTGCGTAGAGGTTGTTGGAAACAATACTTCAAAACAAAGTAAAATTGACCAAAGATTAAGTTTTGATGATTAACAACAACTAACTTGAGTATATGTAAAGGACTAATGAGTTTGCCATTTGTTTTAAGGAACTTAAGTAGCCAAGTCGATCCCCAAGTCGACTTGGACTTCGACTTAGGGTGAAGTCGATCCCGAAGTCGACTTAACTATCGACTTGAGAAAGAACCTCAAAGGCAAAATCAACTTACAGGTGAAGTCGCATCCCAAGTCGACTCCACATGCGACTTGAGAAGCCAAGTCGCAAACGAAGTCGACCTCGCTATCGACTTCAAACATGAAAAACTGTCCAGAGTTGAATTTTGGGGCACGAAGCTGCCCAAGTCGCAGGCCAAGTCGACTCCAGGTGCGACTTGGGTGAAGTCGCAGACAAAGTCGACTTCATCCGCGACTTGAGAAGTTCAGACTTCAAAGATGCAGTTTCAAAGCCTATTCAAGGAATCCCTCACTCAAGATCAAAGCAAAGATTCAAGATGAAGATCAAATCAAGTCTATCAAGTCTTAAAGACCAACTGAGTCAAATGCAAAGCAAGGCGCATCATTCAAAACTCAGGCTCTCCTAAGAATCATCAAGGAAACAAGCCAAGCAAGATAGAGGAAGATCAAATGAAGAACAAAGCGTATTTTGCAAAGACCAAGTCAAGTCGCAACCCAAGTCGACTCCATGATCGACTTGAGTTGAAGTCGGAAGCCAAAGTCGACTCAAGACTTAGACTTGGAAACTGACAAGGTGAAGTCGCACCCGAAGTCGACTTCACATGCGACTTGGGTCAAGTTGGTACCCAAGTCGACACTGACGGAAACTCGAAGTTGCGACGGAGAAGCGAAGTCGCACCCGAAGTCGACTCCATCTGCGACTTGGGCGAAGTCGCATCCGAAGTCGACTTCACATGCGACTTGGGTCGCAACGGTCGGAATTTATTTCGAACGTTGGCGCATTAAATGCGCGCCACCTACCCTCTAACGTTCGGATTCCCTCCACGATTATAAAAGAGATTGAATGTGAACGAGGGAAGTAGCTGAAAGTCATTAAGTGTGCATAACTACCATCTACAAGAGCTTTAAAGAGATCAAGCTAACCAAAGAGGAAGAACTTTGCTTCAAACTGCAAGAGCTCAACTACTGATCATACAAAGCAAATTCGACAAGTTCTTCTCTGCGCCAAACTGCTTCTACACATCTGTAAAGTGTAGTTTACTTATTGTTTCTGTTGTATGTGTTAAACTTGATTTAGTTTGAGGAACTAAGATCAAGTGTAAGAAAAGTAGTGTGTGATTGGAGTGTGACTCATCACCTACTTGTGCTGTGTTTTGTTGATGCCACCTAGAGCTGGAATCTAGAAAAGAGCAGTGACTCTAATTGTATTGAGAGAATACAATAGTGGAACCCAAGTCACAAGGAGTGTGAGCTTGGAAGAGTGGAGTAGGGAGGTTGCCCGAACCACTATAAAAATTCTGTGTGCTTGATTTATACTTCTGCTATTTACATTGCATTCCATTTCGTTTCTCCATTAAGGGGACTGGATTAATCCGGGGATAAGCTTCTGTTTAAGATATAATTTTTAAATACCCAATTCACCCCTCCCCTCTTGGGTTTTGCCATCAACTCGGGACCAACAAGTGGTATCAGAGCAGTTCTTTGAGTTTACCAAAGAGATCTTATTAATATGGCATCCCAATCTACTTCCGTTCCCACATTTGCTGAAGGTCAATCCTTTACAAGGCCACCGTTGTTTGATGGGAGCAATTTTGGATATTGGAAGCTTCGTATGAAGCAACTCATCATGGCTACCGACATGGATTCTTGGATTGCTATCCAAGATGGAGTAACCTTGCCTATCGATGAAAGAGCTTCCAAATGGACCGATGAGGAAGTAAGAATTGTTAAGAGCAACGCCAAAGCTATGAACTCTTTTTTTTGTGCTCTTACTGCTTCTGAATATGATAGGGTATCCTCTTGCTTAACCGCCAAAGAGATACGGGATACGCTAACCTCTATCTATGAAGGAACTTCTCAAGTCCAAGGGACGAGAAGAAATATTTTGATTGGAGAACTGAAAAACTTTAGAATGCTAGAAAGAGAAAATATCTCTGAAATGTTTGCTAGATTCTCTAAAATTACTAATGCTCTAAAAGGTCTTGGAAAGGCTATATCTGAATCTGAGCAGGTCATGAAGATCTTAAGAGTTCTACCCGAATCATGGACTCCAAAGATCACTGCAATAGAAGAAGCCAAGGACCTTAACACTCTAAAGCTTGAAGTCTTAATTAGCTCACTCATGTCACATGAGCTAATCAAGAGAAGAAATGAAGATCAACACAGGGGCAAAAGAGCAATTGCCTTAAAAGCCGTACAAGACACTGACGACACCTCTTCTTCTCAAAATGACGACGAGATTGCCCTACTCACAAAACGTTTCAGAAAATTTGTGAGGAAAGGCAAAAGTTTCAGAGGTTTCAAGGAAAGAACCTCCAGAGAAAAGAAGAAAGAATCAACCAAATGCTACCGATGCGGCGGTTCGGGACATATGCAAGCTCAATGTCCAACTCCCGAAGAAAGCAAGGCAAAAGAACAAAGAAAGGATCGAGGGGACAACAAAAGATTCCAAAGATACAAAGGAAGAGGCATGTACGTGAATGATGAGGAATCTACAACAAGTAGCTCCTCAACCGATGAAATCGAGGTGGAAGAATGTGCAAGAATCTGCTGCAGCATGGCACAAATCGAGCAAGACGAACAAACTACCTCAACAAAATGCACAAGCAATGAAGAGGTAAGTTCCAAACTCTCCCATTCTAAATCAAGTTATTCTTCTTTTCAAGATTGCCTCAAATGTACTGAATTAGAAGAACTACAAACTGCATATGATTCATTGTATGAAGAAATGAAGAAATTAGGAAGCAAGTTTACAATTAAGAAGAAACAATGTGATGCAGTAATAATTACAAATGGTAAACTTGCAGAGAAATTAGACAAAATAAAAGAAGAAAATGATATGCTGAAAAAGGAGAACGAATCATTAAATGAATCATTAGCTAAGTTCTCTAATCCAGGAGAAAGTGTTAAAATGTTTCTGAATATGACCTCCCAAACACATAAAAGAGGTCTTGGATATCATACATTTGAGCAAGGAGAAAGTAACAAATCAAATGTGCAAATACTTGAGAAATATCAAACTAAAACTGCATCTATACACAAGCCACAACAGAAAAATTTTAAGTGGATTAGAAGACCAACTATTGAACCATTGCATACTTGGAGGCCTACTCCAAGATTACCTATGGCTTGTAATTTCTGCAATAGATTGGGTCATAAAACTTACAAATGTAATTTTAAGAAATTATATGACCATGGTGCAAAATTAGTTTGGGTTCCAAGGAACACAAGATTTGGACTTTCCAAGTTAGAACAACAAAGATTAATTTATATTACTAACCCAAATGGACCCATAAAATGGGTACCAAGGAGATAAGATTTACTTGCTTATTTTTTTCAGACATGTTTTAAGGCAAAGGCAAATAATGAATTGTTCATGGATAGCGGTTGCTCAAGGCATATGACCGGTGAAAGAAGCTTATTTCATAAACTTAAGCCTTGCAACGATGGAATGGTTGCCTTTGGTAATAATGAAAAAGGTAAAATTAAAGGTAAAGGAAATATACATAGTATTTCAAATGCATGCATGGAAGATGTTTTGTTTGTTGAAGGACTCAAACACAATTTAATGAGCATTAGCCAATTATGTGATAAAGGATACAAAGTTGTGTTTGAATCATCTATATGTAATGTATTTGATGGAGAACATATCATGTTTAGTGGTAAAATATATGGAAATATATATTTGGTTTCACTTGATGAATTAAATGGTCAATGTCTAATGACCATTGATAATGATCTATGGGTTTGGCATAAAAGGCTTGGACATATAAACATGGGAAACATAAAGACCCTATGGAAAAAGAGTTTGGTAGAAGGATTACCAAGATTGAAATATGACAAGGACAAAATTTGTAAGGCATGTCAATTATCAAAACAACCCAAGATGCCTTTCTCTACCAAAAAGGAAATTTCCACTACCAAGCCACTTGAATTGCTACACATGGATCTATACGGGCCATCCGACATTCTAATCATTGGTGGAAAGAAATATGTATTTGTCATAGTTGATGATTTCTCAAGATTCACATGGATAATTCTCTTAGCTAGTAAAGACGAAGCCTTCTCTATGTTTGCAACTTTTGTAAATTTGGTGCAAAATGAAAAACAAAGTACCATTGTGACCATAAGAAGCGATCATGGTGGCGAATTCGAAAACAAACGATTCATGGAATTTTGCAATGAAAAAGGAATTCACCACACATTTTCTGCACCAAGAACTCCACAACAAAATGGAGTAGTAGAAAGGAAAAATAGAACTATACAAGAGATGGCTAGAACTATGCTAAATGAGAGCAATCTATCCAAGAAATTTTGGGGTGAAGCTGTAAGTACAGCTTGTCATGTATTGAATCGTGTCACCATTCGAACAATCTTGAAAAAGACCCCATATGAACTATGGAAAGGAAGAAAACCAAATATTTCTTATTTTCATGCTTTTGGATGTACATGTTATGTTTTGAACAATGGAAAAACTAACTTGGGAAAGTTAGATGCTAAAAGCGATGAGGCTATATTCCTTGGATATTCATCAAATAGCAAAGCATATAGAGTTTTCAATAAACGAAACCAAGTTGTTGAAGAATCCATACACGTTGTATTTGATGAAATTAACCAAACTCCGAGAAAGGAGGATGAACTAAGTGATGCAGATGAGACAAAAGGCAAAGAACAACCAAAGGAACTCGAGCTCAAGCCAGAAAATCTCATGGAGGAAGAGGTAAGTGAAGGTAATTATTCTTACAAACCTCCAACTGATTTAAAGTTCAAAAATGTCCATCCAATTGAGCAAGTTATTGGAAATGTATATGAAGGAGTGAAAACTAGAAGATCAAAACAAAACGTTTATGGTCAATATGCTTTTGTATCTAAAATTGAACCAAATACCATTGAACAAGCTCTCAATGATGAAAATTAGGTTATTGCAATGCAAGAAGAGCTAAACCAATTCAAAAGAAACAATGTATGACACTTAGTTCCTAGACCAAATAATCACACTATCATTGGTACCAAATGGGTATTTAGGAACAAATTAGATGAAAGCGGACTTGTAATTAGAAACAAGGCCAGATTAGTAGCCAAAGGGTATTCTCAAGAAGAAGGGATTGATTTTGAAGAATCATATGCACCCGTGGCTAGATTAGAAGCCATACGTATTTTACTAGCATTTGCTTCTCATATGAATTTCAAACTGTTCCAAATGGATGTAAAAAGTGCATTTTTGAATGGCTATTTGAATGAAGAAGTATATGTTGAACAACCCCCTGGTTTTGAAGAAAAGAATCAATCAAAGTATGTTTATAAATTGACCAAAGCATTATATGGACTAAAACAAGCTCCAAGAGCTTGGTATGAAAGGTTGAACAAATTTTTGATTGATCATGAGTTTCTGAGAGGGAAAGTAGATACTACTTTGTTCATCAAATACAAAAACAAAAATATTTTAATTGTACAGATTTATGTAGATGACATAATTTTCGGTGCTACTGACGAAAATCTTTGTCAAGAATTTTCTAAGATTATGCAGAGCGAATTCGAAATGAGCATGATGGGAGAATTAAATTTCTTCCTTGGACTGCAAATTAAGCAACAAAGTGAAGGGATATTCTTGAACCAGTCCAAGTACGTCAAGGAAATGCTCAAGAAATTTGGAATGCAGAATAGCAAAGGGGCAAACACTCCAATGAGCTCTACAATCAAGATCGACACGGACGAAAACAGTAAAAGTATCGATCAAAAGCTTTATAGAAGCATGATAGGATCCTTGTTATATTTAACTGCTTCTAGACCCGATATTCTATTCAGTGTTTGTATGTGCTCTAGATTTCAAGCATGCCCAAAAGAATCACATCTACTTGCCGTAAAAAGAATTTTTAAATATTTGATAAAAACTGCCAATCTTGGACTATGGTATCCAAAGGGGACAACCTTTGATCTAATCGGCTATTCGGATGCAGATTTTGTCGGATATAAAGTAGATAGAAAGAGTACTAGTGGAACTTGTCAGTTTCTTGGACATATGTTAGTTTCATGGTACTCAAGAAAACAAACAAGTGTGACTCTATCTACTGCGGAAGCCGAATACATAGCCGCCGGTAGTTGTTGTGCCCAATTGCTTTGGATGAAACAGCAATTAAAAGACTATGGTGTTGATTATGTTAATATTCCTATTAGATGTGATAATACAAGTGCAATTTGTCTGACTAAAAATCCTGTACTGCATTCAAGAACCAAGCATATTGATGTGAGACACCATTTTATTCGTGAACATGTTGAAAATCATGATGTATGTTTAGAATATGTAAAAACAGAGGACCAAATTGCTGATATCTTTACCAAACCATTAGCCAAAGAATCATTTTATAAAATTAGGAATGATATGGGGATGATAGAGCTAAATTAGAAAAATTTAAACAAGAAACTAAAATCTGAAAAAGTCAAATTGATGGGTCAAGTCTACTCCATGAGAGCCAAGTCGACTCCGCCAAGTCGACTTGGGAAAGTGAAGTCGACTCCGCTTCAACAGCGAAGTCGACTCCACAGGGTCGAAGTCGACTCCGCTCGAAGGCGAAGTCGACTCCGAGGGACCGAAGTCGACTTCGCCTAGGGCAAAGTCGACTCCGCGCGCGACGTTTCGCATTCGGCCGATCTCTTCTTCTTTTCTTTCCTTCCTCTTTCCTTCTCATTTTCCCGCTTCTTCTTTCTCTCCTCCTATCTCCGGCGAATCTGTTCTCCTCCTCCTCTCCGGAAATCGACAAGCTCTTCATCTCCGGCGCCTCCCTCTCGGATTCCAGTTCTCCCTGTCTCTGGCAAACTGCCGTTTCCGCTCCTCTTCATTTCCGGCAAGTCTCCTTCTTCCTATTTTCCCCGAATTCTCTGCCTCCGGCCATTCTTCTTCCCTCCGGCAAAGCCCTCCGTCCGGCGTCTCTCTCTCTCTGTCATTCTTTCTCACAACTTCTCTTTCTCTCTCTCTGTCTCTCTCTCTCACAGCTCCTCTTCTCTCTCACTGTCATTCCCTCTCAAATTCCCAAAGCTCTAAATTTCTAACTCCAAGCTCCAATGGCACCAAAGAAAGCCGTATCAAAACCATACCCCAAACGGGCTCCCACACAAACAGAAGAAGATATTCCTAAGAGAGCTAGGACACCTGCCAAAAGAGCAAGGGAGGAACCATCGACTTCAACGGGTAGAAGAGTTCGATTCCAAACCACTACTCAATCAACCGATCGAGCTCCAAGGTCTGAAAGCCAACCTGAAAGCTCATACTCATCAAGAATTCCGATCAAGAAGGGGCAAGTCTTGAAAATGCCCACAACTTACTTCAAGACCGAGCTGCAACATAGTCGCTTTTACAAACACTTCTATGAGCGAAAAGTATTCATCCCTAAGATCATAGACTTCAAATTTCTCAGCGATTATGAGTTCGACATAGAAGAACTGCTAGACTTCTAAGGTTGGACACTACTATTCAAATCCGACGAAAGGATCTATCCTGATCTCACAAGGCTCTTCTACTATTTGTGGGATGATACAAAATTCTCAACATATGTCAAAGGAAGCGAGATATGCCTAAGTTCTCCAAATTACCCAAATCAAAATGACGCCTTAAGGAGAATCGGGAACATTCTCCAGGTACCCTATGAAGAAGAAAGGCTTCCCAAAGATCTGACAGTGGACAAGATTTACAACGAGCTGACAAAAAGCAACAAGTACCATGCAGGCACAAAATTCCTGCATTATATGGATCTTCCTCCCAGACTTAGGGTCATCCGTCTGCTAATTGCACATTGTATCTTGCCAAAAGGAGGCGGAAGAAATCAACTTAATCCACAGGAAGCCGTGATCTTATGGAAACTGGTCAATAAGATGAAGATCAGTCTCCCTCGACTCTTCCTCGAAGCCCTGACATGTAAAAAGGATAACCCACGAGGCGTGCTACCTTATGGATCCTGGATCACTCAGATCCTGGAGCGGTGCGAGGTAGACATTGAAGGGGAATCATTTGAAGTTCCCAAGACGACAAACGCCATCAACAGGGCTCTGCTCCAACGCATGAAGATCAATCTGGAGCAGTTTAGGGATGGTCGAATAAGGGAGAAGCTTGGCGAGCCAGTCCGAGAATCAGAGGAAAATGCACAAGCTGAGGGGGAGCAAGCTCCCGAGGCATCGCCTGCACAACCTGCATCTCCCATGTCGCACGGATCTCATTCTCCTCACGGATCCGTTGCACCCGATAGAGCGCCTCCTACTCCATCACAAGAGGCGACGCTCCAGAGCATAAAGGCAGAAATCTCGGCTCTACGGGAAGAAATGGGTTACCAAGAAGATCGAATGACGAGTCTTGTGACCGAGGTGTTGACGGCGATCAACGACATGCATTCCCGACAGGATCGAATCGATCGGGAATTGCGTACCATCCGATATCATCTCGCCTCAGGCCGTCACAAGAAGCGACCCATGCCTGAACTTGATCCCTTCGAATCGGGTTCAGTTCATCGCGAGCCTTCTCCGGCACCCGTTTCCTCCTTCTACTCATCCGCTCATGTCCGTCCCATCAAACAAACTCAGTCTGTCTATCCCATTTCCCAATTTCAATTCACCAAGTCCTTGGTAATTGAATCATTTTTGATAGATTGATAAAAAGGGGGAGATAGAATAGAAATTGAGTAGAATTTTTTGGGTTGGGTAGTTTGTATTTAGGAGTTTCATTCCTTTTGCTTTACATCGTAAATTGAAAACATGAATGATATGAAACTTGCTTATGATTGAAATGTGCTTATATGAATTGAATGATTGCTAAAAATCTGTTTTGAAAGTTATGGAATGATTGCTTATACTCTGTTTTCAAAGACTATTTAAATGCATCCATCTTGAAAGGTATAAGCTCAATTTAGTTTTGTCAATCATCAAAAAGGGGGAGATTGTTGGAAACAATACTTCAAAACAAAGTAAAATTGACCAAAGATTAAGTTTTGATGATTAACAACAACTAACTTGAGTATATGTAAAGGACTAATGAGTTTGCCATTTGTTTTAAGGAACTTAAGTAGCCAAGTCGATCCCCAAGTCGACTTGGACTTCGACTTAGGGTGAAGTTGATCCCAAAGTCGACTTAACTATCGACTTGAGAAAGAACCTCAAAGGCAAAGTCAACTTACAGGTGAAGTCGCATCCCAAGTCGACTCCACATGCGACTTGAGAAGCCAAGTCGCAAACGAAGTCGACCTCGCTATCGACTTCAAACATGAAAAACTGTCCAGAGTTGAATTTTGGGGCACGAAGCTGCCCAAGTCGCAGGCCAAGTCGACTCCAGGTGCGACTTGGGTGAAGTCGCAGACAAAGTCGACTTCGTCCGCGACTTGAGAAGTTCAGACTTCAAAGATGTAGTTTCAAAGCCTATTCAAGGAATCCCTCACTCAAGATCAAAGCAAAGATTCAAGATGAAGATCAAATCAAGTCTATCAAGTCTTAAAGACCAACTGAGTCAAATGCAAAGCAAGGCGCATCATTCAAAACTCAGGCTCTCCTAAGAATCATCAAGGAAACAAGCCAAGCAAGATAGAGGAAGATCAAATGAAGAACAAAGCGTATTTTGCAAAGACCAAGTCAAGTCGCAACCCAAGTCGACTCCATGATCGACTTGAGTTGAAGTCGGAAGCCAAAGTCGACTCAAGACTTAGACTTGGAAACTGACAAGGTGAAGTCGCACCCGAAGTCGACTTCACATGCGACTTGGGTCAAGTTGGTACCCAAGTCGACACTGACGGAAACTCGAAGTTGCGACGGAGAAGCGAAGTCGCACCCGAAGTCGACTCCATCTGCGACTTGGGCGAAGTCGCATCCGAAGTCGACTTCACATGCGACTTGGGTCGCAACGGTCGGAATTTATTTCGAACGTTGGCGCATTAAATGCGCGCCACCTACCCTCTAACGTTCGGATTCCCTCCACGATTATAAAAGAGATTGAATGTGAACGAGGGAAGTAGCTGAAAGTCATTAAGTGTGCATAACTACCATCTACAAGAGCTTTAAAGAGATCAAGCTAACCAAAGAGGAAGAACTTTGCTTCAAACTGCAAGAGCTCAACTACTGATCATACAAAGCAAATTCGACAAGTTCTTCTCTGCGCCAAACTGCTTCTACACATCTGTAAAGTGTAGTTTACTTATTGTTTCTGTTGTATGTGTTAAACTTGATTTAGTTTGAGGAACTAAGATCAAGTGTAAGCAAAGTAGTGTGTGATTGGAGTGTGACTCATCACCTACTTGTGCTGTGTTTTGTTGATGCCACCTAGAGCTGGAATCTAGAAAAGAGCAGTGACTCTAATTGTATTGAGAGAATACAATAGTGGAACCCAAGTCACAAGGAGTGTGAGCTTGGAAGAGTGGAGTAGGGAGGTTGCCCGAACCACTATAAAAATTCTGTGTGCTTGATTTATACTTCTGCTATTTACATTGCATTCCATTTCGTTTCTCCATTAAGGGGACTGGATTAATCCGGGGATAAGCTTCTGTTTAAGATATAATTTTTAAATACCCAATTCACCCCTCCCCTCTTGGGTTTTGCCATCAACTCGGGACCAACAGAGGTTTCCTACAATCCAGCACCACCCGTAGCTTCACGTTAGTATCCGAGGCTCTGATATCAACTACTTCCTCGTACGTGTTGGCCACATTGCGTCCCAGACTGCTTTTATTGACAATGAAGGGAATGCCTTGTATCTGCACCCACAGAGGCGTTTTTACGAGCACAATCTGTGCATAGTCTAGTTCGTCCCTCAGTTCTTCTAAAATAACCAAGCTCCGATCAAACAGCCATGGCCTCCCCTCCATCACCCTATTTCTGTCTTCGTGATCGGAGAATGAAGCCTGCAGCAAGTTCTCCCCAATCTCAGTGAATTGGAGCTTCCCTTTCGTTCTCCAAAGCCGGCGCATCATCCCTTTGAAATATTCTTTGTTGTATGATTTCGACGACCAGAGCGTGCAGAGAAGAGCCGGGTCCTTGCCCGGTGTAACCTTCCTGATCGCACTTCCCTCAATGGATAACGTCTGAAGTTCAGCCTCTAACAGCTCCTCCGTATTAAGATCCATCGTCTCTTTCCTATCCGTCCTTCTGTTCCTCAGATGCGTGCTTCCGATCAATGGTACCTGCTTCTTGAGACTTTCCTGGCCGAGTTTCGCCGTCTTCTCTTCCTCCGTCACCCTCACCCAGACCCGAGCACGAAACCGTTCGCCTGTCGGGCCTTACAGGGGAGAGACGTTGACTTGACGAAGGGTGAGCTTTAATTAGCTGCCATTCATAAAATCCATCTTTCCTGTTTCGAAATCGGCATTCATGAAAAATAGACACTTTGTAAAATTCAACCTGATCAACTCAACAAAAGAAACATTGATTAATCGTCCAATCCAGTAGTCTTCTCTGGATATTAGAATTTCAGATCAAGCATTGTCATCCCCATCAATTTCGAAAGCCCTCGTTTGCAGTAGCCATAGATGGGTCATTTGCCATCTTCACAAACCATGAAAGAGCAACTTGGTTATTTAGAAATTATTTAAAAATAAAAAATCGAGAAATTCAAACATAGCAAACGGAAAGGTAACTCCACGGGTACCGTGAATTATGGATAAAATTTTTAGGTACGAGGAAAATATTTAAAAATTCGTGAGTATAAGAGAAATTATTGAAAAAATATGTGGGTATATTTAAGATTTTTCTTATTCATTATATAGCCAAAAATTATCTTGGGAAGAAAATTTTTAAAAAAAACAAAGTCTTATCATTACCAGATTTTATTTACCCATGCGGTAGGAAGTGACAATCAGTTGCCACCTCTTGTTTCTTTTCTTGGGCAAATTCTATGTATATTTATGAATTTTACATATAATTTTCCTTATACTTACAAATTTTCAAAATTTTAAAAAATGTTTACGTATTTTGTCTAAATTTTTACTTATATTTGCGCCATTAAGGATCCGTTAAAAGTGTCATTAATACTTCTGTAAAATAACTAACATGCCCAAACCATAATATAGCTTAAGGTTAGTTTGATGAAAGTTAAAATTTTACATTTAGAAAATATATAATTTTATAGCTATAAAAATTGTAAAAAATTCGTTTGAATGTGAACTTTTAGCTATAAAAATCATAATTAGTTATGGACATTTTTGTCATCTCACGGGGAGCTAATGATCTTTTAATGGATTCTTAATGACATAAAGCTAAATTAAATTTTAGATAAAATACTTGGTTATATTTGATTTTAAAAGTTAGTGAGTATAAATAACATTAAAAATGAAATTGCGTAGTATAAATAAAATTTGTCCTCCCTAGGATGCCCACCCAATCCCCTCCCATCAATCTCATGGATTTTCAGAACAAAAGGGGAGAGGAGAGCTCCATTTCGAATACAAAAGAAAAAGTCTTTACAAAGACTATCTACTGTACAGTTTTGGTTGGGCCCCCATGATACCATGTTGCAAGCAGCAAATGGGCTACCATCGCTCTAAAAGACGGGAAAACGAAATCTAGTAAAAAAATTGCACCTGCTTTTGATCTCATCTATCAGGAAACATAGGTTGGTAGCAAGTGTAACTCGTCCCCTATCTATTGTACAGTTTTGGTTGGGCCCCCATGATACCATGTTGCAAGCAGCAAATGGGCTACCATCGCTCTAAAAGACGGGAAAACGAAATCTAGTCAAAAAATTGCACCTGCTTTTGATCTCATCTATCAGGAAACATAAGTTGGTAGCAAGTGTAACTCGTCTCCTGCAGCCGACTGACTAAGATCCTTGAATCAGTCTCAGGGTGTGTTTGGCGATGTACATAAAATGTCAAGTTAAAATTTTTCAATCTAAAACTTTTCACTCTCCACAAATACTATATTTTTTAATTATTTTTTCATATTTTCTTATACAACTACCCTACTTTTCGATCATTTCTACACAACTACCCACACAACTAACCTATCTATTTTAACTTTATCTTCTTTACTCCTCATCATTACCCCTATCATATCACATCATTTGACAACTTTTACTTTCCAAAACTATTATCAAAAGTTTTATTCATTCTCAAACACACCCTCAATATGCACATCATGTCCTTATATCCCGCTCCTCCAGCCAGACAATACCCAGCAAAATGGCAGCTGCCTCCATCCTTAGTTTGTCAGCCAACCCCTTGTTGCTCCAACATTTTGCAGCAATAAATCTGCCATTAGAATTTCTTAGAGCTGCTCCAAATCCGAACCTACCAGTTCCCCAATTACAGCCTACATCAACATTGCAACTCTCAACAACTTCCATCGCGAAAGTTGTACGGGAAGCCTGTGGTACTTTTATCTTTTTTTTTTTAAATAATATTAAAGAAAAGAAAAGAGGGTTGACGTTGAGCCCAGCGGAACTAGGGGTGCAACTCGGGTTCATAAAATTCGGGTTCATCTCGACCCTAACCCTAACCCTAACCCTATGTATAAAATATCAACCCTAACCCTAACCCTAACCCTATTTGTAAAACCTGAACCCTAACCCTATTTTTGAAAATCGGGTTCGGGTTGAGTTTCGGGTTGAAATTTATGTTGACGAATTTACATTTTATTTAAAAGTGATAAGTTTAGAATTTCATATGAATAAATAATAATAATAAATCATGTAGGTAAATATAATAATATATAATCAAACTAATATTTTTTTTAAAAAATAGTAATATAAAGAATATTTTTAGAAAAAATTTAACAACAAAACTAAGATAAAGGAAAAAATTAATAAGTGTAAAAGTGAATGATAGAAATAAAACATAAATATAAATAAAATAATATACTTTATTTACAATAAAATTACAATATGCCAAATATGTATTCAAATATAGGTATAATAATATAAAATATGAACAATATAAAGAAATATTGTTTAAATAGTATGTATATAATATATTTTATAATAAATATTAAATAGGAAATCGGGCTCGGGTTCGGGCTCACTTGAACCCTAACCCTATCATATTTACAAATCGGATTCCTCGGGTTCAGGGTTTTCAAACTCAGGTTATGAAAAATTAAGTTTCAACCATGTTGAAAATCAGATTCGACGGGTCTGGTTCGGGCTCAACCAGCCCCAAGTTGTACCCCTAGGCGTAACCAATCGAATTGTCTTCCAAAAGTCGGGAGATGATGACTGAGGGGATGGCTGACTTGGTCTTTTATCGTGGAGTATTTGAGTATTTGGCACGCTGTTCTTAAGTTTTAACGCGTAAGAAATGGTAGTAAACTCACTTTAAAAAAGTGGAAGCGCTGTCGGATTGTTTGACTTTCCGAGCTTCCTTCTTCTTCCGAGGCGTTTTTCTCCTCGCCCAGACCCGCCATCTCTTCAGTTTCTTCCCCGTCGTTCTCCGCGAGTCGAAGCGAATCTCACGCATAGCAGCATGTCATCCGCCGCAGATGAAGAAAATGAATGGAAAGATGTTGTGGAATCTCTGTTGGAAATCATGAAAGACATCGCATCTCTTCCCGAATGCCGCCATCCCGCTAAGAAGCAGTACGGGAGCTTCCTCAGGAGGTTGAAGCTCCTTAGCCCTCTCTTTGACGAATTGAGGGATCGCGATGACGCGTCGTCTTCTCCGCAGCTCTGGCAGACCCAACAAATTCCAGCTCTGCGCTCCTTAAACCTTGCGCTTCAATCTTCTCGGGACTTCCTCCTATCCCTCAACCAAGGGAGCAAGCTCTATCAGGTGCGCGTGGATTTTTTTACCAAATGACTTATTGGATGTTTCATTTGTAAAACGGTCTTATTATTGATTGATGTGGAACTCCAGGGAGAGATGTTCCATGACTGAAAATTTGGTATGATATGCTATGATAACTATATCTGACAGGTCCCACTGGCCTGAATTTCTTCACGGTCTATTAGTAGTTGTGCAGACTAATGAAATATTGGTTGAAAAAAGCTCGATTCTCTTTAAGCCAAATGATCATGCCTCTTTCTTAAATATCATAGAACGCATCAATTTTTTGGAACATCTAAGTTATTGAAAGTGGTTTTTCCTTGCTCTTATGGGTAATGTTATAATGAAACTTTCTTTGATAGAAATTTTTGCAAGTCCTGCAACAAGCAACACAAGGAAAGATTACAGATAGAAAAAAGAACATGTGACCTTCTCGGTAATGAGAAAAAAAGGTGAAATGGAATTTAGAGAAGTGGAAAGGAAGCAATGTGGTATCGATACAACCTAAGACTAAAGGACATATTAATGAGGATGTGAGATTAAAAAAGTGTTGTTTTGTGTTGGTAAAGTTGCAATGGAAATGAAAAAGTAGGTTGCAATTTTTTGAGAATAAGGGCATGTTTGGCAAAACTGAAAACTTTTTCCACCAACTCTTTTCAATCTAAAACTTCTTACTCTTCATAACTATTCTATTTTAAAATTATTTCTTTACAACTTCCTATACAATTACTCTATTTTTTAATCACTTGCACACAACTACTCGTACAACTGACCTATCTATTTTAACTTTATTCTTTTTACTCCTCGTTATTACCCCTATCATATCATATCATTTTCTCTTTTTTAAAGATTTTTACACAAAAAAACTTTTCATCCAAAAGTTTTATCACTTCCCAAGCACATCCTAAGAAAAGTGTTTTTTTAGGAATGTGAAATTCTATTCGATCTTCATCCTATCCAAGTTGTGAACAAGATTTCTGGTGTTATGAAATAACATTTTCAGTTATTATTATTTTTTTTTAATCAATGATATGAAAGCCTAAGAGCGGACCTTTAGGTTATGCATTTGATCTGGGAAGGTCCTAGTAAGTACAACCACCATGGTTTTGAATCTGTATAAAGGGGCGTATTTGGACCCTCTAAAACTCATAAGATATGGTTGTATTGTATTGTTCAATATCTGCCTCTGTTGGATGTTTTTCTCAAAGCAAAAAAAATTCTAAAAAATATTTAGAAAAATGAGAAATGGAGGGATATACAGTTAATCTCCATTTTGCCTATGTAAATGATGGTGTATCAGCCATTCTTTCCCTAAATAGCTAAAATAGCTGTATATGATTGTCATATACAAACTATTCATTAGAATGTTAGGAAGAGACTAATAGCTTCCAATTGTATAAACAAAATTATTCCTCCTTATAAGTATTAATATACCTAGTTAACAACTACCAAAGTCTCATGTATAAAATAAAATAAGTAAATCCAGAAATGTCATTAAGATGTTTTTATATATTTTATAAGATTGTATGCATTATCATGTAGGCTTGTAGCATGCAATAGAAAAAAATGAAAAAAATATTTATCTTTAGTGGAATAAAAATTTAAAATCAAATAAATAAACTCAAAAATACAAATCTAGCATCATTTCATTCATAAAATTGAACTTTAAAGAGATTTGGAAGTGAAAATTTTATATTTTTCTAACTTACATTAAAATTTTTCTTTTTAGTAGATCTTAAAGTCTGGTCTAAGAAATGCATTTCCCCTAAAATTTCAACTCTACAATAGATGAAATGCCCCCTAGTTACTATGTACTTCAAATCTCCAACTACATAGGATTTTCGGAGGTTAAGTCCATGTTTCTTTAATGTAGAAAATGTGGATCAATTTTGGAAATCAACAAAATTGCACTAAAAATGTTTTGATTTGTTTTTCTATTAGGTTAGATGCCAAAAATGAGCATAGAGGAAGGGAAAAAAATGTTTGGAAAGGAAAACATATGCATACCAGTGAAAAATGTAACTTTTTACATTTTTATCCATCCGACTGACACACCCCTATATTGACCAATACATCCTTGTATTGGTCAATACTCTTAGTTTTTTTGAAACCCTAGTAAAAAACATCCTGTATCCGTATCAGCGATGAGATTACTGATACGGATACAATACTGGCAGCAGATTGACCTATATTTGGATCCATGGCAACCATCCTTGACCACATCCATGGTGTTATGTGTTGGATCTAAGGATTCATATCTAAAAGCTTGGGAGCTTCATGCGGAGGAAAAGGACCACAATCGGGTAGGAATGAGAGAATTGTATAGAAGAGTGGGGCTTATAGAGAATTTAGAGGTGAGATTGGGGAAATGAATAAGGTAGAGGAATGATAAGGCATAAGAGATAGAGACAGAGAGAGTGTGATTGTAGAAGGCATCATTTATTAGATTTCCTCTTCCATTAAACTCATACCTATTTATATGTGAATTTGTCAATGGAGTGGGACCCGTCGTCTGACCTCATAACTGATATGTATGTGAGGGATCCATGATAGCCTATGAAGAACTCTTTCATGCACCACATAGTACACAGGCATGTGCAAGGCTTTGACGCTTATTCCGAATACTTTGTGTATTTTATGATACAAACAAGTGCTTGCTGTTTCACGCCCTTCAAAGTTTGCTTTGTAGGTGAAAAATGCTTGGAGATAGTGCTAGTAGTGTCAGATAAAGAGGTAATCCATGTGAACAAGTAGCACCATTTGAGAAAGAAGAATGCATATGCCACTGATAAGAAGGAAACTACTGGATTTCAGTTCCGCAGTTCCTCCTGGATCATAAATTTAGCAACATTAGCTGTCCATTCATAAATCTTTCTATCATGTGAGCACGGAGATCATAGAAAACTTTACTCGCCTAGGACAATGGAGGTGTTTGTTCTAGTTGTGCCTGAAGTCATGATCCACAAGATAAAAGGGCTGTTAGAGTTTGGCAGACTGACTGCAATATCGTGCTGCTACATGAGTTCTAAATTATGTTGCAGGTAGACGCCGCGATAACCATGTGACAATCATGTGGGAACATTGTCACCCAGTCTCTTTCATAACCTCGTCACCAACAGTTTAAGCACTCATTTTTTAGGTGGGCCATCAACATTGCCATGAGATGGACTTCTATCTACATACTGAATTGGGGTTTCACCATCATAATGCCGTGAGTATCATCTTGCAATGGTATTCTCTCATCATCTTGGATTGGAGAATCATTCCTATTCAACTTGGTTTATCTTCGAGTTGTTTAATAAGAGAGGCAGATGGCTTAGGAGGTGGTTCATGAGTAGTTGCTGTTGGTTGTAGTCTATTGTGTCCTTGACTGATTGATGTTGCAATGTCTAAACCTCATGCTTGACTTCTCCACTAGGGCTACGCAAAAATAAATTCAGAAGGGCATTTTCTAGTTCACGAGTAAACTTTAGGCAATATGATTTGCACTGAAGTGGTTTGACTTATCCATTCTAATGCTACCATTTGGTTAAGCTTTTTCAAGGTATGTGATAAATTAGAACCACTTAGTGTTACCCACCCTTCTATATAGCGCAGTCATGCTTTGACCATTTAAGTGGTCCTCAGTCATAAATCTGCTCTGAATCAGAATCTCTTGTCAAGATAGATTCAATGGGAAGGATCAAAAGTGGAGAACAAGAGAAATCAACAAGTACCACATTGTTCCTACTTCCTACTTGCCGGTGCTTACTCATAAATTCCTTCCATGACAGTGTAGTCATAGAATATCAAATTGTAAACCAATGGAACCAATTCGTTGCCATTTATCCAAGTAATGTACAACTATCTTTCATCTTAGCCAAAGTCGATGTCCTCCATACTCTCCCATGCCTCTCTTTCCTTTTTGTTACAATTGCGATGTGGTTAATTATGCTGCTATGCTTTTTTGGAAAAAAAAAAAGTTTAGTAGAGTTGCTTATTGTGTTCTTCTGAGTTTAGTCTCTTTCAAGTAATATTGATTTATCGAACTTCAATATACAGAATTAGATTAATGAAATTAATAAAATTTGAGATTGCTTTGGCCCTAATGACTCTTTATTCCTTAGTAATCTTGTGTCTATACGGATAAACTATACTTGAGTGGCTGTATTCTGAATTTATAGTATGACATTCTTTTCAGTTGGCTATGGCTAGAAATTTGACTTGTCTTGTCAGATACAAATTTAAACAATTGACAATGCATGTTGGAATCATCTTTTTAGAGTCTGGTGAGTAATGAAAAAGCAAATGTGTCGGTGATGCTGTGAATCATTTCCATAAATGGAAATGCACTGTCTGAATGAGTGATAAAAAAATCAATGCACCCAAGAAATTGTGAATGAGTTTCAGTGAATCATTTCTAAAAACAGAACTTCATGAAGGCATGTTTCCTTGTACATGAGTCTAAGTGCACATTTACCTTCTAGCATCCAGGCAGAGTAATTTCTCAAGATTCCAGTTCTACAGATGCCTACATTTCATTTTATTTCTTGCAGGCTTTTGAATGGGAGAAAATTGCAAATAAGTTTCATGATGTGACCGAAAATCTTGTAAAAGCATTAAGTGAGATTCCCTTTGACAAATTAAACATCTCAGAAGAAGTGAAAGAGCAGGTATCATAACCTTCCTTGTTCATAACCCTAATTAAAAAATATTTTTTTAGTTTCTAGTTATTATAAAATGCCAAAAACTGTTTGTTACTTTAATTATAAAATGCCAAAAAGTCTCTGCAGCATTTACTTATAATGAACTAAAAAAATCTGTTAGTGGATTTTATTGCCTATAATTAATTACTTCTGTCTTCTCAGCAGCAGTACTTCAAGTTCTTATTTTATTATAAAGCTGCCATTTATCATGACATATCTTTGTGATAAAAGTTTGTGTTCTATTGGAAATGCAGGTTACACTCTTTGAAATATGCTACACTATGATAATTGTACCTATGCAATCCTAATTCTAGGGAGATGTCTAATGATAAAACCGTAGTGCAATCTAAACAACTCACTAAATACTAATTAAAGGAGCTAATTAATAGATAAATTAAACAACTTTCTGTATGTTTTAAAAACATATGTTTTGTCTTTAGACTTGAAAATACATAGACAATTAAATAAGATATGAAAACATTAGATATTACTGGGAAAATAGTTTATGATCATAAGGGTTAGCATGATTTGATCCATGCAGCTGACCATACATAGGTAGGAAATAGCTAATGATGATGATAGTGATAATATTGTATGTCTTGAAATTATAATATATTTCATAAACTATGTAACATTGTCGGTAAGAGTTTTTATTTTATTGTCGGTCCCAAGCTCAAATAACAAGCGAGGGTTAGCATGTCAGGTTGGCAACCAGTGTTATAGAAATTTCTGTTACATCTTTCTTTATGGATTCTAATGCATGACAAGTTGTTAGTGTTAGGGAGTTCCATGTAAGTGATGCATTGCAGGAAAGCCCGACTATGGTAAAAAAATGGGCTAGGGTCGCTAGGATGTTTCCATAGAAGCGATGTACTACATTGGAGCCTAGGCACAATGAGAAACAGACAAGGATCTCTGGGACTTCTCTCTAGAAGCGACGTGCCACAGCATCTAGTTGTCGCAAAAAGTAGACAGAGGTTTTCACACCTTTGTAGATGTGATTTGGTAAAGAAGGTAGTATATAAAGACAAAGTTCATTTGCCTCATCGAATGTTAAGACTTTTTCAGGGAAAAGTATGAAAGTAATAGATGGTATGAGAAGAGGAAGAAGAATTAATATAGCTTCTCTTCGAGAGACTAAATTGAAAGGAAATAAGGCTAGAGAGGTTAATGGATTCACATTATGACATATAGGAAATAATTCAAATAGAAATGATGTAGGGATAATGGCGGAAAAAAATTTATAGATAAAGTTGTAAATGTTAATAGAATAAATGATAGAATTATTTAAATAAAACTTATAATAGATGAAAAGGTCATAAGTGTGGTCAGTGTTTATGCACCACAGATAGGATTAGATGATAAACCCAAAAAATAATTTCAGGATGATATAGATAAGCTAGTGCAAAGGATGCCCAATTTTGAAAAGATTATGATAGAAGGAGATTTAAACAGACATAGGACATAAGAATATGGGATATGAGAGAATTCATAGAAGTTTTACCGCTGTAATAAGGAATAAAATGGAGAATGTAATTTTGATTTTACTGTAGCAAATAACTTAGTTATAGCAAATACCATATTTCAAAAAAAAAAAAAAAAAGACAAGCATTTTATAACTTTAAGATTAGAAACAAGTCTAGCCAAACAGATTTCTTTCTTATAAGATCTGATAGGTTCTTTTGTAGCAATTGCAAGGTCATCCCGAGGGAGAGTTTAGGTATGCTCCTTAGGTTTTTTGTAATTGATATATACACACAAAAAGATGACAAAACCTAAAGATAATATAAGCCCTAAGGTTTAGTAGTAGAATTTGAAGAGTGCTAATATAAAACTTTTTAGTAAAAAAATGATCAGAAAAAGGAAAAATGGGACATACAAGAAGCGGAAGTTGAATTGATGTAGAATAAAATGGCAAAACACATTAAAAAGGTTGGATACATCATTTTAGGTATATATAAAAATCATAAATCATTACAGGGAGAAATTTGATGGTAGAATGAAGATTTCAAAAGACTATAAATAACAAACCAGAAAAGCTTAGAAAATGGCAAATCAATAAAAATGATATAACTCTACAACAATATAAACTATAAATAGTAGCTACTAAAAAAGTTATTAATGAAGCTAAACACAAAGCTTATGAAAATTTATACGATAGATTAGGAACTAGACAAGGAGAAAAGGATATATTTTAGTTAGCTAAATTAAGAGAAAATAAAGGCAAAAACTTATCTTATTCAAAAAAAAGAAAGAAAAAAAGTTTGAGTTAAAGATGGAATTTCTGTAGCTTATTAAATTTTACGTTATCAGAATATTTAACATTAGATGAAATTTAGATGGAGATAAAAATATTAACTATTCCTCAAATATTTGAACCTCTAAAGTGAAGAAAGTTCTTAAAAAATGAGAACAGGAAAAAACATTAGGTCTGGATATCATACCAAGAAGATATTCAAACTTATGCAAATTATTGTGGAATAAAATTAATGAGTCATACTATAAAGTTATGGGAAAGAGTAAGTGAACAGAGATTAAGACGACAATCAACTATCTTCAAGAATCAATTTGGTTTTATGGTAGAAGATTGACTAGCAAAGCCATTTTCTTACTTTTAATTATTTGAGAAGTATAGAAAGAAGAAAAAGAATCCGTACATGATTTTCATTAGTTTAGAAAAAGCATATGATTGTGAGTTCTAAAAAAATTAATATGGCAAGTGATAAAAAATAAAGGAATTAACAATAAATACATTGATGCTATTAAAGATATGTTTGAGGGGGCTATGACAAATGTGAGGATCATAAGTGGAGATACAAATGTGTTCCTAATTACGATAGGTTTTGTATCAAAGATCAGCTTTAAGTCCTTACTTTTTACCTTAGTTATGCATGAACTTGATAGACATTTACAAGAAGAAGTATAATGTATGTTATTTGTAGATGATATAGTTCTTGTAGATGAAACTAGGGAAGGAGTAAACTTGAAAATAAATAAGTGTAAAGATGCTCTAGAATCTAATGGTTTTAGAATGAGCCGCACAAAAATGGAATATGTGAAATACAACTTTCATAATAGGGAAAACCTAGATGTGGAACCAGTTACGACTTTAGATCAAGTAGCACCAACAACTGTTCATGTTCGGTGTTTAGGATCAACAGTCTAAGAGAATTTAGAAATTGAGAAAGATGTCATGAATAGAATCCAAGCAAGATGAAGAAATGATGAAGTGTTTTAAGAATTTTATGTGATCGTTGAGTCCCAATTAATTTAAAAAGAAAATTATGAGGCTGCAATTAAACTATCTGTGTGTCATGGGGTAGATTTTGAATAGTTAAAAACAACATTCAAATAAAATGTGAATGATTGGTAAAATAACAAAAAATAAATAAAATTAAAAACGAAGTAACTCAAGATAATCTAATAGCAAAGCAAATAGGTGATAAAAACGAAGGAAAATAGACTAAGATAGTTTGGTCATATTAAATGAAGGCTTGAAATGACATCAGTTAAAAGAGTTGGGTTGATTCAAATAGAATAAAATTATAAATAAAGTAACTTAAGATAAAATAAAAGCGAGATAAATAGGTGATAAAATGAGGGAGAACAGACTAAGGTGGTTTATACATGTAATAAACAGAGGCTTGTAATGGCAACAGTTCGAAGAGTTGAGTTTATTCAAGTTTTATAAGATCATGATTAAACTAGCTATGCTTTATGGAGTAAAATGTTGGGCAGTTAAAAAAATGACATATATATATATATAATGAGTACAGTAGAAATGAGAATGTTAAGGTGGATGAGTGATAAAATAAGAAAAGATAAAATTTTCAAAATGAAAGAAATAAGATAATCTAAAAGCGAAGCAAGGAAGTGATAAAATGAGGGAAAACAAACTAAGGTGGTTTGGGCATGTTAAATAGAGGTTAAACAGAGGCTTGAAATGATGTCAGTTAGAAGAGTAGAGTTTATTCAAATAGAAGACAGTAATAGAATGAGAGGAAGGTCTGTTACATGAATGAAAGTAATTAAACAAGATATGAAAATGTTAAAGATTACTGAAAACGTAATTTCTGATGGTCAAGAATGGCGTAGCAAAATCATGTAGCTAACCCCACTTTGGAAATAACTTATAATGATGATGATATCTCATAAAATATAGAATGGGCAAGAAAATAGGGGTTGTCCAACTGGTTTTTTTAAAATTTTAATTTTATTATTTTGAATATCATAGTCATTTAAAACATTCATCTATAAGTATTTAGCTATATCACAAAATTTCACACATTTTGAAAATTTTTGTGTGCTATATATATTTTTTTAAAATTTGAAAACTTTAATTTTTTCATATTCACTCCCAAATGATGTTAAAAGTTATACATGTAAATTTGCAAACAAAGGGTGTGTTTGTTTGGGATATAAACATGTCAACCAAAACTTTTCAATCTAAAACTTTTCACTCTCTATAACTACTTTATTTTTTAATTATTTTTTCACATTTTCCTATACAAACTACCCTACTTTTCAATCATTTCTACACAACTATCTATACAACTAACCTATCTATTTTAACTTTATTCTCTTTACTTCTCATCATTACTCCTATTATATCACATCATTTTCTATCTCAAAAATTTTTCATCAAAAGTTTTACCCCCAACCAAACACACCCAAAATGTTTTTTGGCGTCATAGATAAACATATTTAATTATATTATAATAAAAATAAAAAAGCAACCGATTGGACTACCCTTATTATTCACCATGTAGTTTTAGTCATTCTTTGTAATTCATATTTGATACTTTGTACATATTAACATCTCAAGTTGGTTCTAGTCCCCAAACCTTGGTACCATTTGCACCTGAGTTGTACCCGTGTAATTTTTTATTTTTATTTTTTAAAAAATTAGAATTGACCTCGTCCAATGGGCAGGAAATTGGAACCAATCCTACCTATTTTAGAGTACCCAATGAATAGACCCATAGATACTCTACCTTAGTTGAACCCCTACAACTTTAATTGCTACTTGAGACGTGTGCTAGATAATCGGGTTCGTAGTTGGATATTCATAGAGTTGTCAGCCAAATGATATTTGACAATGCACGGGTTATAATTCGATAGTTATTGGGCTTTAAAAACGCATCAATGAGGAATCAGCTTTAGCTTTACTCAAGTCCTAACCCTTGCACCATATTTACTTCTGTAGCTTTCAAGAAGGTGGCATTCATATCTAAATGATGATTTTGTTTCTTGGAAGTTCAAAATAAAGTAGCCTGCAGTTATCTAGTTTGTTTAGGTAGAAATATGTACGCAATATTAGCAGTGTAAATAGGGTTGGTTTCAACTTGAACCTGACTAACCTAACCTGAGTTATAATAGGGTTAAGTTAGGCGTTTTGAAAAAAAATAAATTATATAATTCGATTTGAACTGACCCGATTTCAAAATTGGGTTGGTTTGGGTTGGATGATTGTCAACCCGACTTGGCCCGATTTCATATATTAATATACAATATAATAAATGATTAATAAATCGTCTTACATTAGCACATAATATATTGGAATTAACTAGACATTATTGCTTTAAAATAAGATTATTGTATAATTATATCATTGTATAAGTTATAAATTGGAAAGTATTCCTATAAAAAAGATTAATTTTTATTCTTTCATATAAATTTATATTCTAAAATAGATTTAATTAAGCAAAATATTTTTCAATATTATATATTTATTAACCCGATTTATTATCCGAATCGAACCAATTTTTATAGAGTTAAATAGGGTTGGATTAAGGTGTGAAAAATAGCGTTGAAAGTAGGGATAGGGTGGGCTAGGCTTGTGTTTACTCCAACTTGAGTCAACCCGACCCAGTTTACACCCCTGTGCAGTATCAGGTAGACACATTCATCTACTACAGGAAACATCTTAGTGCATATTCTAGCTTCACCTCTAAAAGATTCTTACGGTCAAATGTAGAAAAAACTGCAAGTGTAGAGAAAAAAAATGTAGCCTTTCGTTGTAACCTTAAGTGATATTCTTGATAAAAGAAGTTGAGAACTGCCTCTTGTTCCAAGCAGATGGTGCTCCGCTGGAAAATTTCATGCTGTACTGAACATGTAGCAAGTTTTTTGTTGTGCACTCTAATTTTCAAAATGACGCCATTCTAGTGCTAATGTGCTAATTTGTCTCTGTCTACTTATGCAGATAGGTAAGTTCCAAGTTCCATTTTTCAAAAAGATTACTCGAAAGTATTTCATAGCACAGGATGCATGTGTCTGAACATTATGTTCATTAACTTGGTAGAGATATAAATATAAATTTCTTTACTGAAAATGTTGAACGGAGTAGAAGCATATACAAGAATGAACGCCGATCGTATGCGTCTGGGAGCATGCAACGCTCAATGCTCCCGGGCGCATACACCCATTTTTTTTATATTTTTTTTGAAATTTTTTTTACAATATTGTTAATCTATATGTATTTAATATGTGTATAATTTTTTACCATTTTTGAAGTATTTTAGATATTTATTTTTTATTTTTGAAAATCAGTGCATTTTAGGTAATTTAATTTATTTTTGAAAATCAGTGCATTTTAGGTAATTTTAAATTACCTAAAATGTCATTGATTTTCAAAAATAAAAAATAAATATCTAAAATACTCAAAAAATGGTAAAAATTTATAAAGATGTTAAATACACTTATATTAACAGTTTTATAAAAAAAAATTCAAAAAAAAAAAAAAAGGGTGTATGCGCCCGGGAGCATTGAGCGCTGCATGCTCCCGGGCGCATACGATCGGCGTCCTACAAGACCTGGATGGGTTAAGAGTAAAAGATTGGGAAATGTCCATCTAGTGAGTTCGCTGAATATATCTGCTAGGAGATGCTATAAAGACAAATTTCTGATGAACATAACCATCTGCTGTGTTTCTTTCAGATCGAACTTGTTCATTCTCAGTTCAAAAGAGCAAAAGAGAGTGTAGAGACTCCTGATTTGTTACTTTTTAGAGATTTGTCCCAAGCAATGAATGAGAAGGACACAGACCAAAGTGTCCTAAGGAGAATTTCAGAGAAGCTTCACCTCAGAACAATTAACGATCTTAAGAAGGAGACCGTTGTCCTGAACGAAATGGTTATTGCATGTGGTGGAGACCCTGGCCTCCACCTTGAAGAAATGCCAGCCTTGCTGAAGAAGCTTAAAGACTCTGTACTCTCAGAAAACCCAGACATGGAAATGTCTGGAAATGAGAAGAGTATTGTGAGACATCGGTCTCCAGTCATTCCAGATGACTTCCGATGCCCGATTTCTCTGGAGCTAATGAAAGACCCTGTTATTGTCTCAACGGGACAGGTTTGTTATCTCATATCCACAATTAGACTTCATGAAATACATGATCCTCAACAATTGGATAGGTAGGGCGTATTCTGCATCATGATCTGAAGATTCTGTTAGTTGAAGTTATTGTAACTGTAATGGACAAACCATGACCACTGCCAGTCTCTAGTATGAGAGGTTCTAGTTGTAATATCTTTGAACTTTATTATTCAATGCAGAAGACTAGGTATGATTATATATCAACAGTTCATATGCAGGATACTGTTCAAATCTTGGGATTGTCTCATTAGGAAACCTTCATTCTACCAGCATAAAATTTCTCAATGATTGTTGTATGGTTTGAAAACTATACAAAACTACAAAGAGACAGCCTTGGGGACACTAAGAATAGTCTCTAGCCTGCTATTTGTGCGTTTTTTCAAAATTTATTTTTCCTGTTTCATTCCTGATCATTTCTTGTACAATAATGCAGACATATGAACGAGTGTGTATCCAGAAATGGCTAGATGCTGGGCACAAGACCTGCCCTAAGACACAGCAGACATTATCACACACTGCTCTTACTCCCAACTATGTTTTGAAGAGCTTAATTACTCAATGGTGTGAGAACAATGGAGTCGAAATCCCCAAAAGTCAAGGGTCTTGTAGAAACAGAAGGTCAGGCAGCTGTGTGTCAGAGTGTGACCGAAAAGCTATTGAAGCACTGTTAGAAAAATTAAAAAATGGTAGCCAAGATGATCAAAGGGCTGCTGCAGGTGAGCTCAGATTGCTGGCAAAGAGGAACGCAGATAATAGAGTATGTATTGCAGAGGCTGGAGCAATTCCATTACTAGTAGAGCTATTAGCATCACCAGATCCCAGAACAAAGGAGCATGCCGTTACTGCAATCCTTAACCTTTCTATAAATGATGCAAACAAGGGTAGCATAGTAAATTCAGGGGCAATTCCTGATATAGTGGATGTCCTGAAAAATGGAAGCATGGAAGCTAGGGAGAATGCTGCTGCTACCCTATTTAGCTTATCTGTTGTAGATGAGAACAAGGTATCAATAGGTGCTGCGGGTGCTATCCCTGCTCTAATTGATCTGCTTTGTGAGGGGAGCCCAAGAGGCAAGAAAGATGCTGCTACTGCAATTTTCAACCTCTCAATCTACCAAGGCAACAAGGCCAGGGCTGTGAGGGCTGGGATTGTGGCACCACTTATGAGACTACTGGTGGATGCTGGAGGCGGGATGGTGGATGAGGCACTCGCTATACTGGCCATCCTTGCAAACCATCCAGAGGGAAAACTAGCAATTGGCCAGGCGGAGCCAATACCAATTTTGGTGGAGTTGATGAGAACTGGATCCCCACGGAACAGAGAGAATGCTGCTGCTGTGTTGTGCTCACTCTGCACAGGTGACCCGCAGCATGTGAGGACTGCCAAGGAGCTTGGTGCTGAAGAGGCACTGAAGGAGTTGGCTGAAAATGGCACTGATCGGGCTAAGAGAAAAGCTAGCAATGTTCTTGAGCTCATGAACAGTAATGTTGACTTGTAGCTTACAAATGAAGTTTTTTATCGCCTCAAATTTATCAAAGTTGCTAGTTGGTGAGTCTTCTCTGCTTCTTTTAAACTGTGAAAATGTAGTTATCCATGTCAATGTTATATTGTATAATGTTTGCAGAAAGCTTTTGTTCCTATTCTACATACAGAATAAAGAACGAAGATAAATAGTAGAACCCTTAGCCTATTGACTCATTCAATACTCATAAGGTTGTAAAGATCATTTCCTACTATTCTGGAAAATAGGAATATGAATTGCTGAAGTTCTACAGCTGTAGTTCTGGAGTACTTTTCTCAAATTGGATTTTTAGCGCGTGCGCGCACACGCACATACATATGGAAATTAATCATGTACAGACGGACTGTACAATTTAAGATGAGGCATATGCATATGCTAGATTTAGATGAAAATTGGTATGAATTGGTATGCTATTAAAATAAATAATTCTAAATATAATGGAAAGGGCAGATTTTAATTTTAATATATGTAGGGCTCATTTTGGGGTAGTTTGCACTGTAATTGCGGTGCAGTCCATTTGCATTTGAAGATTTTCCATATATATACATATATATTGGTCCCGTTTATATGAAACATCTTTTCTATATAAACCTTTCTATTTTTAAAATCTTAATGATTGATGAAAAATCCACTCTATCCATTATATTTAATATCATTTATATTATTTTGAAAGCCTTTTTACCTTTTTAATTTCATTGTATATGAGTCATATCTAAGTGTGTAAAATTAATGTAATAAAATGGTTTAATATTAAAATATTAATTTTAAAGTATTTTTTAACATTTAAACCATCTAAAATATCAATACTATAGGTGTGTTTGGATTTAACAAAAACTTCATGACGTTTTTGATAGCTGAAGAAAGTTGTCACGGTCAATTGCATAACCCAGATAAAATTTTCGTGGCATTTTTTCGGCCACAAAAAATGATACATTAATTGCATTGCAAAGATAAAAGCTACTCTTTCGGTCAAACAACTGCGCAAAAATTGCTTTGGAAACCGAAATTGTCAGCTTGGAATGACAGGTTTTTTCAAACGGTTCTCTGCTTGAAAAGTTTTACCAAAAGCATCGAGTTTTATAGGATACCAAACAGACTCTATGTTGATAAATGATTCTACAAGTATTATTATATTCTAATACGTGTGAATATGTTTAAGTATTTTTCATAATTTACGCATGAATGTACTTGTTTTCAAGCAAATGTGGCTCATGCACATACTTGATTTGGATGAAATTTGGTCTCTTTGCAAAAAAATGATGTTAAATATAATGAATGGATTGGATTTTCAGAAAGGATCAATATCTTGAAATTTGAGTGGGTTACATGAGATTGCTTCTATGTAACTAGGTTATATAAAAGTTGTCTCATGTAACTCCCTTAAATTTTAAGATATCGATCGTTGATGAAAAATTCAATCCATTCATTATATTTAACACAATTTATTTAGCTAGGAAACTAAGTTTCATTCAAATCAAGTATGTACATGGGTTGCATTTGCTCAAAAATGTATATTTGTATGTAAATTATGAAAAACACTTGGATCAATTTACATATGTATTAGAATATAACAATACTTTATAGAATCATTTATTCACATACTATTGATATTTTAAATGATTTAAATGTTGAAAAAATTACTTTAAAGTTGATTTTTTGAACATTGAACCATTTTATTATGTTAATTTTACAAGTTTATAGATGAGACCCATATACAATGAAATTTAAAAAATAAAGGGTTTCTATGATACTATAAATGATGTTAAATACAATGGATGAAGTGAATTTTTTTTATTAACCGTTAAGATTTAAAAAATGGAGGGGGTTACATAGAAATAGAGTTTCATAAAAGTAGAATCGTGTGTGTGTGTGTATATATATATATATATGGGAGCTGTTCCGGTGCAGCGTCACTGCACCGGAACAGCCGTGCAGTGGCCCCAAAATGGGGCCCACGTGATCGTGAAATCATGATCTACTCCACCCATTGTATTTAGAATAATGTATTCTATTACCATACCAATTTTCATCCCAATCAGATACTTTAAAGTTGTTATTTACATTAAACTATTTTATTACGTTGGATTTGTACCATTTTCAAATGGGGCCCATATACATATCTGATTGGGATGAAAATTGATATGGTAATAGAATACATTATTCTAAATACAATGGGTGGAGTAGATCATGATTTCATGATCATGTGGGCCCCATTTTGGGGCCACTACACGGCTGTTCCGGTGCAGTGACACTGCACCGGAACAGCTCCCTATATATATATATATATAGTAATATGCAGGCTCAAAACAGCCTCACATGATCATAAAATTATAATCTATTCCGTCCATTGCATTTAGAATGATGTTTATTACCATACCAATTTTCATCTCAATTGAATATGTGTATGGATCCCATTTAAAAATGAGACAAATTCAACGTAATAAAATAATTTGATGTAAATAACAACTTTAAAGTGAGTTTTTCAACATGTAATAATTTGCTATAAAATTTATATATGAAGAAATGATTGTATAAAGTATTAATATATTTAAGTATATGTGAGGTTGATTTTTGGCCAATGTACTGTTAATATGGTGCAGGTGTGCTGCACTGGATAACCTATATATGAGAACCTATCTAGTGTAGGTGGATTGCACTATAATTACAGTGCATTTTGCTGCAAAATGAGTCTCACACACATTAAAATAAAATGATACTTTATTTAATCATTTATTCATATAAATAATATATTTTGACAATTTGGATCTTAAAAAAACTACTTTAAACTTGATATTTATGTTAAATTATTTTATTACATTGATTTTGTAGATTTTAAGATGAGGTCTATATACATGCTAGATTTAGATGAAAATCAGTATACTATCAAAATAAATAATTCTAAATACAATGAGTGAGATAGATGTTGATTTTAATATATGTAGGGTCTATTTTGGGGCGGTTTTCACTTGAATATATATATAGAGGGAGAGCGAGAGAGAGAGATTTAGGTGCAGTGCAATTGAACATAACAGTGATGCAGTTGCGCCAAAATGGGCTCTACATGATCATAAAATTATAATATACTCACTAATTGTAATTAGAATCATGTATTTTACTACCATATTAATTTTTATCCCAATTGGACATGTCTATGGACTCCATATGAAAATGGTACAAATTCGACATAATAAAATAGTTTGATGTAAATAATAACTTTAATGTGGTTTTTTCAACATGTAAACCATTTGTTATAAAATTTGTATATGTATAAATGATTGTATGAAGTTTCTTTGCATTCTAATATGTGTAAGGTTCATTTTTGGGCAAATGTGCCGCTGTTCCAGTGTAGTTGCATTGTACCGGAACAACTTTTATATATATACGAGGGCTGTTCTGGTGCAGTTGCCCAAAAAAGGATCCTACACATATTAAAATGTAACAAAACTTTATACAATCATTTATCCATATATAAATCATACTTTAGATGGTTTAGATGTTGAAAAAATCACTTTAAAGTTGTTGTTTATATCAAATAATTTTATTACATTGAATTTGCACCATTTTTCAGATAGGGTCCATACAAATATCGATTGAGATGAAAATTGATATGGTAATATAATACATTATTCTAAATATAATAAGTAGAGCAGATTATAATTTGATCATATGGGGCCCATTTCAGCGCCACTGCACCATAATTACAGTGTAGTGGCGCTGCACTTGATTATTCATATATATATATATATATATATATGTGGGATGAGGTTAAATGCACTCAATGCACTGTATTAGGTCTCTCTCTCTCTCTACACTCCTGCTTCTATGAAACTCCTTTTCTATGTTACTCATACCATTTTTAAAATCTTGATGGTTGATAAACAATTCATTATATTTATGTTGTTTAACATCATTTATAGTATTATTA
This sequence comes from Annona cherimola, assembly GCA_030490835.1. NCBI lineage: Eukaryota > Viridiplantae > Streptophyta > Magnoliopsida > Magnoliales > Annonaceae > Annona > Annona cherimola. The sequence goes on from CM059972.1 coordinate 86,664,099, forward strand.
TGGATGGAAAATGTGGTGCCTCCGACCCGAAGCGCCGGAACCTTACTCCAGGATCGTTTAGTTAGTAAATTGTGAGCAAGATTGTAACCTTATAGTACTGTACTCTCAAAACCTCACAATTCATCAAAATATATGAGAACAATACAAACTTAGAGTCTCTAAATTGAGACATTTTTTTTAAAACCTTGCTATACCTATCTAAGGTTGGGAAAAAATAAAATATGAATACTAAACTCAGTAAGCAAGTATTTTCATCTAAGTAAACATTTTTATTCCAAAATTTGGCATTTCATAAATAATGCACATGCAAATGCACATTTCACATTCATGCTTTAAACCTTTATTAGATAGTACGCTAGCCAGGCGACCATCAATTCGTCTACCCTTATTTTAGGGAAGGCGTCGTCGGCCGTTGGGCCTATATCAGTGACTCGGTCACATTAGAGGGGGACTTTGGTCCGCTTACAATTCTAGAATGAACCTGTACCTTTGTGCACTATGCATCACACACATGCTAGCATAACTTCATGAAATAATCACATTTATCATTTTGCTCTCTTTTCAAATTAAGAAAATGACGTAATCATTTATAAAACGGATTAATAAATATATTTTTTTTCAAACCACATTATGGGGATGGTCATCCTTAAATAATACTGAAAATGCCAACAAGAAATGAATTGCAAGTCATTCAATCATTTCAAAAAAATAATAATAATAAATTATTTCAAGGCGTTACTTGCTTACCTTAGGATATCAGTTTGCCTCCTCAACTTTTTCTTTTCCTTTTCCTAAACAAATGAAAAAGGGTTTACTTATATATTTGCACTATATTTTAATATTTGCATGCCTATCTCTTTTATTAAACCACATATATACTTTTAATGTGCTATGGTTCAACCCGCATTTTGTTTATAACCAAATAAAATTCAAATACAAATTCCGAATTATCGTCCACCACCCTTAACAGCCACACATATCCTTATCCCTTTTTTTAAAATTATTATTTATACAATTATTCATTAACCATACATCAGCCCTATTGATTAAAAAGATCTCACGTATTAGGCTGTTTAAATTATAAAACAAATAGAATATACATATATATACTTATATATTTATGCGTCCTATCTATTGAGGAGAATATGCCCATTATAGGGAAGAAAGTAAACAGCAATTCACCATAAAGTGTGCTAGTTGACATAGAATTTTATTTGGTCCATAAAAAAAGGTACATACCTGTGATATATAAATTTATTTAGACTTTTAATGGAAATTATATGTCCAAACCAACAATTCATAAAATAAAAATAAAAATAAAAATACCAGATCTGGTCTGGGCGTTATTGTGATAATGCATGATATAAAATAAAATTCCAGAAATTTATACTATAGGGGACGTGAATCCTGCACATGAAAGGAGAAAAGAAAAAAAATATTTTTATTATTGTTTTTTCAAAACCTGCTAGTCGTCCGGTGCTTTTCCCTTTCCTCCTCTATTTGCTTGCAAAATTCCTTTTTTTTTCTACCACTATTTATACCTTTTGCTTAGGCGGTAATTGCAATGAAATCTTAATTAACTCACATCCATAAAACAAAGGTGTACAGATCACGGTTTTAGCTCTTCGTCTATTCTTTTACGTACACCATCCAGTACATTCCGTTGTCAGCATTTCATTCAACACCCATGGTTAACATATTCAATTTTATTATCATATTATATAGGGTGACGGTGTCTAATCTGTAGCAAGAGAAAATCAAATGGAATTTCTGAAATATATACATTTAACATTCTCAGTTCCTAACAACTACCTTCCTTAATTATTATATATATATATATTTACATATATGTAATTTTTTCATATCAAGTAAAGGAACGCACAATCCCGGTAACAGTCAGTGATTAACCATATTAAATTTTAAAAGGGCATATATATATATACCCACTATGTGAACATGAAGAATATATATATATAACCTATTTGGAACGTCCGGTGTCTCTCTGCTTTTCACCCTTGTATTCTTAAGCTAAACTTTTACAGCTTTCAACCGGCGTCATAGCAAGCCTTTATCCATCGAGCTGATATATATATACCCACTTCATCAAACAGCTGTCCGTTTGAGAATTACAACATTGCTATTATCTGTTATATATATTCTTTAATAACCCGACACCTCTATATCCATGCTCACTCCTATGTATACAATGCTGCCAGCTATTACTTCCATGCGCCGTTCTGTTCTATTCACTGCCAGTGATTTCTTTCATTTTTTCCCCAGCAAGCCACGTTAATTACTTCTTACCTTCTTTTTTTTTTTTTGATAAATTAATTACTTCTTACCTAGGTGGCAGAAGCAAATTAAATTGGTCCTGTGAAATCGCTCATTCCTTTTAGAAAAAAATGTATATATTACATAGAGAATTAATAATTAAAATGTTGCCTAATAATTTTCTAAAGAAATTGTTTATAATCTACCCATCTATATTTTAAATTACATTAAATTAGCCACTCATAACAAGTTTCATGCGAAAAAAATAGAAGTGGTTAAGATATAATCATTCGAAATTAACTAATGCAATTCATCTAAATTTTAATTTTTCTGCCCATTTGTATATCAAAATAATTTGTATAGTTTAAGATATTGGCATTTAAAACTAATTCATGAAATCTCATGTAATTCTGGTAGTTTAAAGATTTTTAAAACATAATTTTCATGATCTAGTCCATTTATTACGTAGGGTATGTTAAAATAGGCTTGCCCATAAAATTTCCATTCAAACAGCCTTAAATATACCAAGATATTAATTTAATAAATAATTCACTAAAAATAAAAATTGCATGGGTTTGACTTTTGGGCACGTTTTCTGATGCACTTAAGTTAAGCATTTTAATCAATTGTTTTTTATAATCTAATCCATCTAAATTAAAGAGCACATAATTTAATACTTCCTATCAAATTCTCTTGTTGATCTGAGTTATACATTTTAAGATATAATGAAAATGACATAAATGAATATAAACCCTTAATTAGGACCCCTAATTGGCCCAAATTTTCATATTTACTTTTATTTTTTCATAAGGTCCGTGAATTTAAACAGTTTCAATTGGTATAATTCAGAATTTTGAAATTTCTTGCCAAAAAATGTATAAAATTCATTATCAGATCTAATTTGTATGAAATCATTATTTACCCCTTTTTTAAATTTGTAATTTAATTTCAGCTTTCTAAAATTGCAATACGCATTTTTCTATAACTTTACAGCAATAATATACACACTGTACAAGATTTCAGTATGCCTCACATGTTAGAAATATGTGGAAAATAAGCTAAATCTATGTTTTGATGATTAACAAATCAATTTGAGTAAGTCTTGGCTACTAACATGTTTGTGGAAGTGATTAAAGGCTATACATTTGAAGAAATTGAAGCTTGGCAGGTTAAGTCGATTTCCAAGTCGATCCCCAAGTCGACTCCAGCATCGACTTCAAAAAGACATTTCCTTCCAGAGTTGAAGTCAAGACTCCGAAGTGGCAAAGTCGCACCCCAAGTCGACTCCACTTGCGACTTGAGGTGAAGTCGCAGGCCAAGTCGACTCCGGTAGCGACTTGGAGGCGTCGTTTTCTGTCCAGAGTTGAAATCGAGAACTGGGGGTGCCAAAGTCGCATCCCAAGTCGACTCAGCATGCGACTTGGGCGAAGTCGTAGACCAAGTCGACTCCGGCATCGACTTCGATCGGACAGAGGAGAAATTTCAGAAGACAAATTGGGATTAGATCGACTTCAAAGCAGAACTAAGTAAAGATGAAGAGCAAGTCAACTCAGATGTTCAAATTGGAACATATGAAGACTAATCCAAGTCTAAAGAAAGCAAGTTGCATAAACTCAACTATTCTAATCAAGATATACTGAACTTGCTCATGAATACAAGATTCAAGACTCAAGGACTCAAGACTTGCAAATCATGGAGCTAAAGGAAACAAGCTAAAGTGAAGACACAATGATTCAAAGAGAACTAAATCAGGGAAGAACAACAAGACATGAAGAAACCCAAGCAATCAAAAGCATTCCAAAGATTTCAAGTTCGTCAAGCAAAACTGCCGAGGTGAAGTCACACCCGAAGTCGACTCCACCTGCGACTTGGGTCAAGTCGATGACCAAGTCGACCCAGTTAGGAACTTGAAGTTGCTACGGATAGGCGAAGTTGCACCCGAAGTCGACTCCATCTGCAACTTGGGCGAAGTCGCACCCGAAGTCGACTCCACCTGCGACTTGGGTCGCAACGGTCGGAAAATATTCGAACGTTGGCGCATTAAATGCGCGCCACCTACCTTCAAACGTTCGGATTCCCTCCACAATTATAAAAGGCATTCAATGTGAACGAAGGAGGCAGCTGAGATTCATTAACTGTTCATAACTCCTATCTTTAAAGAGCTTCAAGTGATCAAGCCAATCCTTAGAAGAAGAACTTTGCTTCAAACTGCAAGAGCTCAACTGCTGATTCTTCAAAGCCTACTCAACAAGTTCTTCTCTGCGCCAAAACTGCATTTACACAACAGTAACGTGTAGATTCTTTTTGTTATTCTTAATTGTTGTATTGAATTTGATTTAGTTAGGATAACTAAGATCAAGTGTAAGCAAAGTAGTGTGTGATTGGAGTGGAACTCATCACCTACTTGTGTTGTGATTTGTTGATGCCCCCTAGAGCTAGAATCTAGAAGAGAGCAGTGGCTCTAGTTGTATTTGTGAAATACAATAGTGGAACCCAAGTCACAAGGGGTGTGAGCTTGGAAGAGTGGAGTAGGGAGGTTGCCCGAACCACTATAAAATCTTGTGTGTTGATTTATATTTCTGCTCTCTACATTATATTGCTTTCCATTTTATTTATTCATTAAGGGGACTAGATTAATCCAGAGTAAAGTTTCTGTTTAAGTTGAAAATTTTTAAATACCCAATTCACCCCTCCCCTCTTGGATAATTGCCATTAACTCGGGACCAACAAGTGGTATCAGAGCAGGTCTTTAAGTTAAACTAAAGAGATCTATTGAAACTAATATCAAAACCAATTTTATTAAAATAAATCGAACAATTTGGACAAAAAGACCAACTAATGAACAAATTACCAAATGGCTCCCTATTTCTAAACTTCCGGGAGCTTGTAATTTCTGCAACAAGTTTGGACATAAGATATATCAATGTAAACTAAGAAAACTGCAAAACCAAGGTGCTAAATTGGTTTGGATGCCAAAATGCATTGGTTTTATGGGATCAAAGTTGGATCAACTCAAACTTCAAAGGTTAACTAACCCAAACGGACCCATAAAATGGGTACCAAAAAGATAAGATTTACTTGTTTATTTTTCAGATATGTTTTAAGGCAAAGGCAAACAATGTATGGTTCATGGATAGCGGTTGTTCAAGGCATATGACCGGAGAAAGAAGTTTATTCCATAAACTTAAGCCTTGCAACGATGGAACAGTTGCTTTTGGAAATAATGAGAAAGGTAAAATTAAAGGTAAAGGAAACATCTATAGTATTTCTAATGCATGCATGGAAGATGTTTTGTTTGTTGAAGGATTCAAACACAATCTAATGAGCATTAGTCAATTATGTGACAAAGGATACAAGGTTGTGTTTGAATCATCTATATGTAATGTATTTGATGGAAAACATATCATGTTTAGTGGAAAAAGACATGAAAATGTATACTTGGTTTCACTTGATGAACTAGATGGTCAATGTCTAATGGTCATTGATAATGATCCATGAGTTTGGCATAAAAGGCTTGGACATATAAACATGGAAAATATAAAGACCCTATGGAAAAAGAGTTTGGTAGAAGGATTACCGAAGTTGAAATATGACAAGAATAAAATTTGCAAGGCATGTCAATTATCAAAATAACCTAAAATGCCTTTCTTTACCAAAAAGAAAATTTTCACCACTAGGCCACTTGAATTGCTACACATGGATCTATATGGGTCATCCGATATTTTAAGCATTAGTGGAAAGAAATATGTGTTTGTAATTGTTGATGATTTTTCAAGATTCACATGGATAATTCTCTTAGCTAGCAAAGATGAAGCCTTCTCTATGTTTGCAACTTTTGTAAATTTGGTGCAAAATGAAAACAAAGTACTATTATAACTATAAGAAATTATCATGATGGTGAATTTGAAAACAAACGATTCATAGAACTATGTAATGAAAAAGGAATTCATCACACATTTTCTGCACCAAGAACTCCACAACAAAATGGATTAGTTGAAAGGAAAAACAGAACTATACAAGAGATGGCTAGAAAAATGCTAAATGAGAGCAAACTATCCAAGAAATTTTGGGGTGAAGCTGTAAATACAGCTTGTCATGTTTTGAATTGAGTTACCATTAGAGCAATCTTGAAAAAGATCCCATATGAGCTATGGAAAGGAAGAAAACCAAATATCTCTTATTTTCATGCTTTTGGATGCACATGCTATGTTTTGAACAATGGAAAAACCAACTTGGGAAAACTAGATGCTAAAAGTGATGAGGCAATATTCCTTGGTTACTCATTAAATAGCAAAACATATAGAGTATTCAATAAACGAAACCAAGTTGTAGAAGAGTCGATACATGTTATCTTTGATGAGTTTAACCAAACTCCTAGAAAGAAGGATGAATTAAGTGATGCAGATGAAACAAAAGGAAAAGAACAACCAAAGCAAATCGAGCTCAAGCCAGAAAATCTCATGGAGGAAGAGGTAAGTGAAGGTAATGACTCTTACAAACCTCCAACTGATTTAAAGTTCAAAAATGCCCATCCAATTGAGCAAGTCATTGGAAATGTGTATGAAGGAGTAAAAACTAGAAGATCAAAGCAAAACATTTGTGGACAATATGCTTTTGTGTCCAAGATCGAACAAACTACCATTGAACAAGCTCTTAATGATGAAAGTTGGGTTATTGCAATGCAAGAAGAGCTAAATCAATTTGAAAGAAATGATGTATGGCATTTAGTTTCTAGACCAAATGGTCATACCATTATTGGTACCAAATGGATATTTAGAAACAAATTGGACGAAAGCGGACTTGTAATTAGAAACAAGGCTAGATTAGTAGCCAAAGGGTATTCCCAGGAAGAAGGAATTGATTTTGAAGAATCATATGCACCTGTGGCTAGATTAGAAGCCATACGTATCTTACTAGCATTTGCTTCTCATATGAATTTCAAATTGTTTCAAATAGACGTAAAAAGTGCATTTCTGAACGGATATTTGAATGAAGAAGTATATGTTGAACAACCCCCAAGATTTGAAGAAAAGGATCAATCGAAATATGTTTATAAATTGACTAAAGCGTTATATGGATTAAAACAAGCTCCAAGAACTTGGTATGAAAGGTTGAATAAAATTTTGATTGATCATGAGTTTCAAAGAGGGAAAGTTGATACTACTTTGTTCATTAAATATAAAAGTAAAAATATTTTAATTGTACAAATTTATGTAGATGATATAATATTTGGAGCTACTGATGAAACTTTATGCCAAGAATTTTCTAAGATCATGCAGAGCGAATTTGAAATGAGCATGATGGGAGAATTAAATTTCTTTCTTGGACTACAAATCAAGCAGCAAACAGAAGGAATATTCTTAAATCAGTCCAAATATGTCAAAGAAATGCTCAAGAAATTTGGAATGCAAAATGGTAAAGGAGAAAATACACCAATGAGTTCTACGATCAAGATCGACACAGACGAAAACGGTAAATGTATCTATCAAAAGCTCTATAGAAGCATGATAGGATCATTGTTATATTTAACTGCTTCTAGACCAGATATTTTATTCAGTGTTTGTATGTGCTCTAGATTTCAAGCATGTCCTAAAGAATCACATCTATTGGCTGTAAAAAGAATTTTTAAATATTTGATAAATACTATCAATCTTGGACTATGGTATCCAAAGGAGTCAACATTTGATTTAATCGGCTATTCGGATGCGGATTTTGCCGGTTACAAAGTAGATAGAAAAAGTACCAGTGGAACTTGTCAATTTCTTGGAAATATGTTGGTTTCATGGTACTCAAGGAAACAAACCAGTGTTGCCCTATCTACTGCGGAAGCCGAATATATAGCCGCCGGAAGCTGTTGTGCCAAACTACTTTGGATGAAACAACAATTAAAAGATTATGACATTGATTATTTCAATATTCCTATTAAATGTGATAATACAAGTGCTATATGTTTGACTAAGAATCCTGTACTGCATTCACGAACAAAGCATATAGATATGAGACATCATTTTATAAGAGAACATGTTGAGAATCATGATATTTGCTTAGAATATGTGAAAACTGAAGATCAAATTGCTGATATCTTTACCAAACCTCTAGCAAAGGAATCATTTTATAAAATTAGAAATGATATGGGGATGATAGAATTAAACTAGGAAGAATTAGACAAATCTGATTTAAAAGGAGCCAAGTCGATGAGTCAAGTCGACTCCGGGAAAGCCAAGTCGACTTGGGAGATGTGAAGTCGACTCCGCCTCTGAGGCGAAGTCGACTCCGAGGGGTCGAAGTCGACTTCGCCTAGGGCAAGTCGACTCCGCGCGCGCGACCGTCCGACTTCTCTCTCCCTCTTTCTTTTTCTTCTCTTCTTTCTTCTTTCTTTCTCATTTTTCGCTGACCCTCTGCTTTTCTTCTCTTTCTCCGGCGAAACTCTACCTTCCCATTCCTCTTTTCAGCGACAAATTTCTCCTTCCGGGCAAAGCCTCTACCTCTCCAGCGACCTGTCCAATCCTTTTCCCGTCCGACCGGGAAACAGTCCGTTTCTCTCTATCTTCCTCGCCATTTCCGGCACTATCTCTGTTTTCCGGCGACCGACACCATCTTAGTTTCTCTCCCTTCCTCCCAATTTCTCTGTCTCTCTTTAAATCTCAAATCTCAAAGTCTTCCTGCCTCTCTCTCTCTTACACTGCCCAGCTCTCTCCTTTTCTCCCTTTCTCTCTCTCACTTGCTCCCTCTGTTTCCAACATTTTCTCTCTCAAAACTCAGCTCCTCTTCAAGTTCTCTCTTTCTCGTTTTATTTCTATTCTCCAGCACAGATTTCCTCTTTCTCCCATTTGACTCAGTCACCTTCCTTCTCTTGAATCCAATTCAAAATGGCTCCAAAATCTAGACTCCCAAAGCTAGCAGTCTCAAAGCCTTCACTCAAACCTATTCCTAGACCTTCAAGGTCAACTACAGAGGAAGAAGTTCCCAGAAGGCAAAGAACTTCTGGAAAACGAGCCAGAGAGGAACCATCAACATCGACGGGTAGAAGGGTCAGGTTTCAAACCGCTACCCAATCTTCAGATCGAGCTCCGAGGTCGGAAAGTCAACCTCAAAGCTCCAATTCAGTAAGAATCCCGATCACGAAAGGGCAAGTCCTGAAAATGCCCACAACATATTTCAATACATAGCTTCAACACAGTCGCTTCTATAAGCACTTCTACGAAAGAAAGGTATTCATTCCAAAGATTATCGATTTCAAATTTCTAAACGATTATGAATTCGATATAGAAGAGTTATTAGATTTTCAAGGATGGACACAGTTGCTGAAGACAGATGAAAGGATATATCCCGATCTGACAAGGATGTTCTATTATCTGTGAGATGACAATAGTTTTCAGCTTATGTCAAAGGAACAGAGATGTATTTTGGGACTGTGAATTACCCAGATCAGAATGAAGCCATAAAGAGAATAGGAAGAATTCTTGAAGTGCCATTTGAAGAAGAACGACTACCCAAAGATCTTACAATGGAGAAGATCTACAATGAGCTGACAAAGAGCAACAAGTACCATGCAGGGACCAAATTCCTACACTGCATGGATCTTTCTCCACGGCTGAGAGTCCTTCACTTACTCATTGCACACTGCATCTATCCGAAAGGCGGCGGAAGAAATCAGCTCAATCCACAGGAGGCCATGATTCTTTGGAAATTGGTCAACAAGGTCAAGATCAGTCTCCCAAGACTATTTCTCGAAGCCTTGGCGTGCAGAAAGGACAACCCGAGAGGTGTTCTACCCTACGGGACTTGGATCACAAGGATCCTAGAACACTTCGAAGTGGATATTGAAGGGGAACCATTTGAAGTTCCTAAAACCACAAATTTCATTAACAAGGCATTGCTCCAACGAATGAAGATAAACTTGGAGCAGTTCAGAGATGACAGGATACGAGAAAAGATGAGCGAACCAGCTCGTGAGCAAGAAGGCCATGCACAGACTGAGGGGGAGCAGCCTCCCGAGGCACCATCTGCTCCACCCCGAGACGTTCCCGAGGAGCCGGTATCTCCTATGACGCACGGATCCTACTCTCCACAGGGATCTGCTGCACCTGATCGGGCGCCTCCACCGTCATCTCAAGAGGTCACATTACAGAGCATCAAAGAAGAGATATCTGCTCTACGAGAGGAAATGGGTCATCAAGAGGATCAAATGACCAGTCTCGTGACCGAGGTTCTCACTGCTATCAATGATATGCATTCCCGACAAGATCGAATAGATCGGGAAATGCGTACCATTCGATACCATCTTGCATCAGGGCGTCACAAAAATCGACCCATACCTGAACTTGATCCATTCGATTCAGGATCAGTTCATAGAGATCCGACTCCCGCTCCAGTTTTCTCCTTCTATTCCTCTGCTCATGTTCGTCCTATCAAACCCATTCAATCGTCATATCCCATTTCCCAATTTCAATTCACCAAATCCTTGGTGATTGAACCATTTTTGAAAGATTGACAAAAAGGGGGAGATAAAATAGGAATAGAGTTGTTTTTGAGAGTTTTTAGAGCATTTTGGGTCGGGTAGTTTGTATCTAGGTTTCATTTTTGCTTTACAGTGTAATCTGTATTGATTTATGAAATTGTTTATGCTCATATATGTGTTTCATGCTTGCTATATGTTTCATATTTACTATACTCTGTTTGAAAGATATGATCTGCTTCGAAAACTATATGAATATGATTATCTTGAAAGGTACAAGCTCAATTTAGTTTTGTCAATCATAAAAAATAGGGAGATTATTGGAAACAATGTTTAAAGCAAAACAAAATTGACCAAAGCATGAGTTTTGATGATTAACAAAGTTAAAATTGAGTATAAGGTGATTACTGATGATTTTGCTTAATGATTTAAGGAATGAATTAGCCAAGTCGATATCCAAGTCGACTTGGACTTCAACTTAGGGTAAAGTCGATCCCAAAGTCGACTCCAAAACAGACCACACAGCAAAATTCAAAATGGAAAGAAAAGCAGGTGAAGTCGCAGGCCAAGTCGACTCCACTTACGACTTGGGTAGCCAAGTCGCAAACGAAGTCGACTCCAACATCGACTTGAGTTCTTCAATGTCCAAAATACAAACTCAAGCTCATTTTCAAGATCAACTTGGGATTTTTCAGATCCAAATCAAGGGTATAAGCTCACTATCAACTCAAGTCTCTCAAGTCCAAGGCACAGCTTCGAACGTAGTTGAAGATGAAGAAGTTCAAGTCATGAAGACTACTATCAAAAGCAACTAAGTCAAGTTCTTCAAGGAGTTTTGCAAATATTAGAAGCCATTTCAGAAGTAAATGATTCAAGAAGGAAAGCTAAGCAAGCTAGAAGAAATCAAGCAAGGACCAAACAAATTTCAGCACAAGAATAGGTCAAGTCGCAACCCAAGTCGACTCCAAGATCGACTTGAGGTCAAGTCTAAAACCAAGTCGACCTAATCTCAGACTTGGAACTGAAGTCGCAAACGAAGTCGACTCCAGTTGCGACTTGGGAAGCCAAGTCGCAGACAAAGTCGACTCCACCTGCGACTTGGGGAACCAACGTTCGAATTTTTGAACGTTGGAACATTTATTGCGCGCCAATCACTTCTATAACGTTCAAATCTTCCCCATTCTATAAATAGACACTCAAGCAAACGAGAATACACACACTACATTGTCTAAAGAGAGAAAACAAGTGCAAACAAGAGCTCCCATTTTCTTTTCTCTAAATTTGAGTGATCTATACATTTTCAAAGGAAGAAAGAGCTTCAAGTTGCAAGTAGGTTCAACGACATACAACCGGTTGCTTTTACAAGTTCTTCCTCAAGCTCAATCTTGCCTACACAACTCTGTAAAGTGTAGATCTTCCTTATTTTCATTACTCTTTGTTATTGATCTTGGTTTGAGTGTATTGTAACAAACCAAGACGTTGCAAGTAGAGTTGTGATTGGAATTGAACTCATCACCTACTTGTATCAAGTGTACAAGCCGCCTAGAGCTAGAATCTAGAAGAGAGCATAGGCTCTGTTTGTGTATGCCCCCTAGAGCTGAAATCTAGAAGAGAGCGGAGTCTCTAAGTGTATTCGCGGAATACATAGTGGAACCCAAGTCACAACGGTGTGTGAGCTTGGAAGAATGGAGTAGGGAGAGGTTGCCCGAACCACTATAAATCTTGCCTACTGTTTACCTTATTGCCTTCACTATTTCATTGCTCTCTATTTGTTTTAATCAAGGGGATTAAGCTTTCAAGGGGTTAAGTTTTAATTTACCGAAGAATTTTATAAGAACGCAATTCACCCCTCCCCTCTTGGGTTTTGCCATTAACTCGGGACCAACAAGTGGTATCAGAGCAGGTCTTTGGGTTTACCAAAGAGATCTTATTGACATGGCATCCCAATCTACTTCCGTTCCCGCGTTTGCCGAAGGCCAATCATTTACTAGGCCACCATTGTTTGATGGGAACAATTTCGGCTATTGGAAGCTTCGTATGAAGCAACTCATTATGGCTACCGACATGGATTCTTGGATTGCAATCCAAGATGTAACTTTGCCTACCGATGAAAGAGCTTCCAAGTGGATCGAAGAGGAAGTAAGAACCGTCAAGAGCAATGCTAAGGCCATGAATTCTCTATTTTGTGCTCTTACGGCTTCTGAGTATGATAGAGTATCCTCTTGTTTAACCGCCAAAGAGATATGGGATACATTAACCTCCATCTATGAAGGAACTTCTCAAGTCCAAGGGACGAGAAGAAACATTTTGATTGGAGAATTAGAAAATTTTAGAATGTTAGAAACAGAAAATATTTCTGAAATGTTTGCTAGATTCTCAAAAATTACTAATGCTTTGAAAGGTCTTGGAAAGGCTATATCTGAATCTGAACAGGTTATGAAGATTTTAAGAGCTCTACCGGAATCTTGGACTCCAAAGATTACTGTGTTAGAAGAAGCTAAGGACCTCAACACATTGAAGCTAGAAAACCTAATTAGCTCATTAATGTCACATGAGCTAATTAAGAAAAGAAATGAAGATCATCACAAAGGCAAAAGAGTAATTGCCTTAAAAGCCGCACAAGATTCAGACGATACTTCATCTTCACAAGATAACGATGAGATTGCCCTACTCACAAAACGATTCAGAAAATTTGTGAGGAAAGGCAGAAATTTCAGAAATTTTAAAGAAAGAAGTTCCAAAGAGAAAAAGAAAGAAACAACAAAATGTTACCGATGCGGAGGTTCGGGACACATGCAAGCCCAATGTCCAACGCCCGAAGAAAACAAGGCAAAAGAACAAAGAAAAGATCGAGGTGACAACAAAAGATTTCAAAGAAACAAAGGAAGAGGCATGTACGTAAATGAAGAAGAATCTACAACGAATAGCTCCTCGAGTGAAGAATGCGAAGTAGATTGTGCAAGAATCTGTTGCATAGCAAACACCGACATATGCTTTGCTGCAATGGAAACCTTGGAGGATCAAGCCACTTCAACGGACTGCACGAGTAGTCAAGAGGTAACCTCCAAACAGAAATCCTTTTCAAATTTCTCTACAAATAAATGTCTTAAATGTGCTGAATTAGAGGAACTTCAACAAGCTTATGATTCACTATATGAAGAAATAAAGAAATTAGAAAACAAGTTTACAATTAAGAAAAGACAATGTGTTGCAGTAATAATTGTAAATGGTAAACTTGCTGAAAAATTAGACAAGTTAAAAGATGAAAAGAATACCTTAGAAAATGAATTAGAAAAACTTAAAAACGAGAATAAATCATTAAATGAATCTCTTGCCAAGTTCTCTAATCCAGGAGAAAATGTAAAAATGTTCTTGAAAATGACAACTCAAACTTGTAAGAAAGGACTTGGGTACAATGCACTTGAACAAACTGAAACTAATATCAAAACCAATTTTACTAAAATAAATCGAACAATTTGGACAAAAAGACCAACTAATGAACAAATTACCAAATGACTCCCTATTTCTAAACTTCCGGGAGCTTGTAATTTCTGCAACAAGTTTGGACATAAGATATATCAATGTAAACTAAGAAAACTGCAAAACCAAGGTGCTAAATTGGTTTGGATGCCAAAATGCATTGGTTTTATGGGATCAAAGTTGGATCAACTCAAACTTCAAAGGTTAACTAACCCAAACGGACCCATAAAATGGGTACCAAAAAGATAAGATTTACTTGTTTATTTTTCAGATATGTTTTAAGGCAAAGGCAAACAATGTATGGTTCATGGATAGCGGTTGTTCAAGGCATATGACCGGAGAAAGAAGTTTATTCCATAAACTTAAGCCTTGCAACGATGGAACAGTTGCTTTTGGAAATAATGAGAAAGGTAAAATTAAAGGTAAAGGAAACATCTATAGTATTTCTAATGCATGCATTGGGACTCAGTGAGTCCCCACAATCTTCATCCTGGTCTACCTGGTCAGCTTCATTTGACCCTATGGCAGACTGTTGGTCTTCTTCCAGTTTGGCGGTTGGCTGTACAGACGGTTGCGGGCTGAGCTACGTCTGTATCTCTTGGAGTTTGACAAAATCTTCTTGGGTTGATGCTGTTACGAGTTTGGTTTGGACTACAGACTTTTGAGACAAGAACTACAATTCTTATTTGGATGGAGTCTCTAGTGCCTGAAGTTGTTGTTTGATGATCCATTCAATGACCTGTTGAGGCTTAACATGGGTGTATGTAAAAGAGTCCCACTATTTTACCTTGAAAACTCTTTCAAGAGAAGATGGTTGGGGTTTTGGATTTTCAAGAAAAGCATACTCCTACTAAAAAATCAAAGCTAGTGAAAATTTTGAACAAAAATTTAAGATTTGAGGAAAGAAATTTTCATAATTTGAAAGATGAGCATGTTTGCAAAAGGTTTGGAAACCTTAATTTACTAATAGTGGAAATATTTCAGGAATTAATCCAAAATAGTCTCACCATTGAGCAAACGAAAAAGAAAAAATATAGTTTGTGTTTCGTTTGAAATAAAATATCCATGAATGATTTCCTAATTTATTTTTGTACCAAAAGACTTTATACTGGGCTAGTTGATAGTCCCAACATGTGTATGTTTGAGGGTTAAAAGTAATTGAAAGTTTCTTTGATTTTTTCATTGATTCAAAATCTGACGGCATCAAAACCTTCAGAATTTAAATGTTTGAATGAGTAATTTCTGTTGGATCATCCTTGTTGGGATAATGTTTGACTCGTATGGATTGGGTATCAACAAATATGAGTTCATGGAACTTCTGGGTCTTGTAATAATCCGTAGTTTTATCATGATGAGTTAGAGAAAATAGAGTTTTAGCTAATTGAGTGGGGTCTTTGAAAGTTTAGAAATCATGTTCAATATAACAAATAGGTATTGATGCGTTTGGTTTTATGACATATTTGGATTTGTTTGGGATTTTTATTTGGAGCGGAATTGGGTGAAGTTCAATATCTTTGACTAATTTTGATTGGAGAGTTTGAGGTAGGATTCTTTTGCCGGAGTGTTTGAGTCACATGGATTTGAATGGTTCTATGGCTTTGAGTTCAGGGAACTTCTGAATAAGTGCTAAAGTTATTTACTCATCCAACTAACTAAGATCGTTGGATGTAGGTGCCTGAGAAGTTTCGGGTCCGAGAAATGTCAGAGGTTTCATTTTTGTTTGAGGAGTACAAGTTTGAATTTGACTTCTTAGTTTGGTATGGGTCCTTGCAGCCATCTCTACATATAAGGGACTCAACAAATTTATGGTTTTGGCAATAGAGGGGTGAGTCATGGTTACTTGGAATTATTAATAAGAATAAGGAGTTTGGGGCTTGACTTTTGGTTTATTAGGTGGCTTTTGCGTCGTCATTGACGCCAGTTGTTGAAGATTTTGACCCCTGAAGAAATTCTTTAGTTAAAAAATCTGGGATTGAGTTCGAAGAGCTTTTTATAAATTCTATTTCAAAATCAAAATTTGACAAAAGTGCATGCCATCTTGCAAATATATATTTACAAACTTCGTTTTGAACATCTTTTTACAAAACATATTTGGCTGCTTTGCAATCTACTCGTACTAAAAAAGTTTGATTTAATAAATCATGTTGAAACTTTTTTATGCATAAAACAATGCTTAAGACTTCCTTTTTTATTGTCGAGTATTTTTTTTGTGCTTCATTCCATATTCCTGAATGGTATTAAACTATTTGTTCCTTTTTCTCTCTTACTTATTTGAGGATGCCCTCATAGCCTATAACTGAGGCATCTGTTTCTACAATCTTCTTTGTTGCTGGATCAACAAGATTTAAGACAGGTAGAAATCTTTGTTTGTTGCTTCTTTACTTGTTGGACAATCTTTGTGTGTTGATTAGTCCAATTTGGTGGGTTTTTCTTTAACTTTTGATACAATAGTTTGCACATGGTTCTAAGATTTGAATAGAAATCAGATACATAATTTAATACTCCTAAAAATCTTTAAAGTTGAGTTTTATCTGTTATCTTATCTGAAAATTTATTATCAAATTCTAGTGACCTTTGGATTGGGATGATTGTATTATGGTAGATTTCATGCCCTAAAATCTAATTTTTGTTTGGAAGAGTAAGTATTTTATTTTTAAAATTACAAATCCATTTCTTTGGATTATTTTTAAAAAAATGTTCAGGTGTTTAAAGTGTTGTTCTATCATTTCTGAGAATATTAGTACATCATTTATATATTCTATTGAGAATTCAGTATAGGGATTTAGTATGTCGTTCATAATTTTTGAAATTCTGATGGTGAGTTTTTAAGTCCAAACGACATTACATTTCATTCATATTGTCTAAATGGGACTGTGAATGCTGTTTTATATTAACATTTTCTTCTATTTGGATTTTGGCAAATCCTGATTTCATATTAAATTTTGAAAAGATTATCGCGGTTATTTTTCTTTGTAAGAGATCTTTGTTATTTGGGATTTTATACTTAATCCATTTTAAGGCCCTGTTTAAAGGTTTATAGTTTATTACTAGCTTTGGACTTCCTCTTTCTATTACAGAATTTTTCCGAACATAGAAAGCTATACAAGACCATGGAGATTTTGATGGTCATATTAATTTTTTATTAAGTAGGTCTTTTATTTTTTCTTTACAATATTCTAGAGTTTCTCTATTCATTTGAATAAGTCTAGCTTTTGTAGGTATTTTATTTTTATCAAATGTTGGTTCATAAGGGAGAGTTACCTTATGTTGTTTCCTCTCCCTAAATGCATTTGGGAGGTCTGCACATACTTCACTTTTTAGTTTTTCTTCAAAATCTTTTATTCTTCTTTGTATTTTAGGGTTTTTTAATTGTTCCTCTATTCTTTTGAATCTTAATTCTTCTTTTAGAAAATTTAGGTATTTTATTTTTGGGTTATCAAATTTATAGTTAGCGACTTATTTTTTAATAGATTTATGTCCTTTTGTTATGACTTTTGAATAAAATAAAACATTGCTTGTTTTTCTAAAATATTTGTTGTTATTCCTCGGTCTGTTACTGTGAAAGACTTGATTAATTATAAGAAAGAGGTTCCTAGTGTTATTTGTCTTTGAAGATCTTTTACTAATGGAAGGTTGTTTTGAAGGTCACATCTTGGTGCTTTATTTTTACGTTTGTGAGTTTAAAATTTATTTTTAACTTTGTTCCACCTGCGCCTTTTAGGCTTTCTTTAGTTTTTTCAAAATATTTTGTTGGTATTAGTCCTTCTTGTATATAGTTTAGGTCTGCTCCTGAATCTGTTAGGGCTATAGCTTCAAGAATTAGTTCTTTGTTTATTACGAGCGTGATTCTTGTGTATCATTTTCGATAGGAGACTTTTGACATTAGTTTGATGAAAGGTTCTTCTTCCTTTTCTTTATCTGAATCAGAACCGCTTTCATCATCTTTTGATTCTAATTTTTCTATCCTTTTTTTAGGTTTTCTATTTCTGTTGTATTTGATTCTTTTAAGGTTTTTAAATCCTTCTTTAATTGTTTAATTTTTGTTTGTAAGTCAGAGATTATTACATTACTAGTCGAGGCTGGTTGGTTGAGAGGTTCTAAGATCTTTGTTAGATCATAAGCCTGAACTTTTTCTAAGATTTTGCTTTTCTTAAGGTTTTTCTTTGAGCATATTTTTTATTTTTAATAAATATTTACTCTGTTGTTCTGGATCAGTTATTTGGTCCAAAAAATCTAATAATTCTTCCTGATCTTTGGCTATCATGTTTAATTCATATGAGTTATCAGTGTCAAATTCTAGTTTATCAATCTCCCTTTCAGATTCAGTAATTTCTTCATTTTTTGAGTTGTCAGAATTCAACATTAGTTTTTCTAATTATTCTTTTAGGGATTTTGTTAGATTTAGTTGGTCTATTTCTAGTCCATTAATTTTTCTTGCAAACATGCATTATTTGCAAAGTGTCCTACTTTTCGGCATTTCTAGCAGGTAGGCGAATCTTTTGAAAATCTTTTCTTTTTATGGAACTTAAATGGTTTTGCCTTATATGTTTTGTCATTCCTTTTCTTGTACCGTGATTTAGAAGTTTCTTCTTCATTTTCTCTGTATGGTTTTTTATGTTTTTTGAATAGTCTGTTTTTTTTTTTTCATGAACAATTTCCATTACAGTTTCTTTCCATTTTTTCCATTAAAAACTATTTGAAAAAATCTCTTAATTGTTGTTTGTTTTTAGTCTTTTCCATTTTTTCATTTTTCTTTTGTTTAAGTTCATTATAGTACGCTAATCCTACGTCATTTGCTACTAATATTATGTCTCCATAAGTTAATTTTTTGTAAGGAATAGTCTCATTATTTTTATCTCTAATTTTTTTTCCTAATTTTCTCCGCAAGATAAGATGGGAGTCCGGTGACAAAATTTTCTTTCCAGAATGGTTGATTACAATCTGTCCTAAGCATTACTCTTGCCAAGAACTGGTCTTTGTAAAATCTAAAGTCACTCATCTTCTTACATCTTAAAGTTTGTAGAATTTTTTATTCTCTTTCCCTATGCTTATTATTTGGTCCTATGTAAAAGCTTGTTATGACCAGAATTAAAGCATATTCAATATTTTGAATGGGTTTGTCATCTATTACTATTAGTTCTCCAGTGTTATCTTTTTTGTAAGAGTAAAGGATCATTTCTTTTTGTATTTGGGTCAAACAGTTATCCCACTATCCTTTTAGGGATCCAGTGAAACCTGCTGCCAGGAGTTGGACTACGTTATGGTCTGTTAGACTTGTTTTTATTTTGTAAACTGTTGCAACCATGGTCATTTATTGGAGTATCTTAACTATTTGAGTTTCATTTTTTTCCTTCTACATTCCATTCAAAAATAGTATTTGTATTGATTGTGCTTGAGTAAATTGGTTTTTTTTCTTCAAATAATAAATCAGGTGGTATATGTCTAAGATAATAAGGTTTTGAAAGCATTTTCCATGAGTCCATTTTGTTTAGTTCTAAACCTGGTTCATTTGTTTCCTTATATGACTCTTCTGAAGAGTCCTCAATTTCAATTTCAGACATGTACAAAATTGTAGATTTGGTTGGAGCATTGGGAGTTTTGGTTGATCATTCTCCTTCTTCAATGTTTATTTTTCCTATTTTTGAGCTTTCAGGTGTTTCAAGAATTTGTAACTTTTTGTTTATTCTGTCAATGAATTCGCTATTTTCTCTTATTTTTTTAATTGTATTTTAGAAATTTCATGTGAGATAAATAGTGGTTTATGTGATTATTCCTTCTTTAGTTTAGGAATGACAGGTGGTATTACCTTGTCCTGTATTGTAGTTTGAATTTTATCTAACTGTTTTCCTATGATAATTAAAGATTGATTTGTATAGTTATTTTGTTCATATAGTTTTTTAATATCATTTCCATTAGGAGGTGTTTCAATATCTGTTCTTATGGAGAATATGTTATCTATTTATTTTTGAATTCTATTATAATTTCTGTTTCTGGAGGATTATTTCGAGTTTTTACTTGATTTTTCGTGGAGTCCTTCCATATTGGTTCTATAGTTCCTGGGTAATCTTCTTGCTTTTCAGGAGAATAGAAAGTCTCAAACAATTCGAAGAAAAATATGTGTACTTTATGTGTTTTCATAAATTCATAATATTCTTCCTGAATGGGTTCTCTTTCATCCTTATTGTAATTTTTATAAAATTATTTTCTTTTTTCTTATTAAACTTGTTATAAAAGTTTTCCTTTAGTTTATCTTTGTCTAATTCAAATTCTTTTTCAATAATGTTTATTGACTAGTCAAAGTCTCCCATATTTGTTTTGGTAGGTGATATTCTTGGGATTAAGTTTTTCTCATTTGGTTCCATAAAATAGATTGGTTGGGGAATTGGAGGATTAATATTTATTCCTTTCATTTTTATGTCGGATCTGTTGTGTGTAGGTATTGAGGAATGCGAAGCTCTTAATTGGGTTGTTTTAAAAGATCTTTTGAAGTCTCATCTACAGATCTTCTGGGGTTAAAAGAAGACGGCTTTCTGAAAGAATTCATATCTATTGTTATATTCCTTTCTTCATCTTCACTTATTTCTCTAATTTCAGAGTTTTTTATTTGAGGAGGTGGTACCTCAGTTTGGAGTTCCCAATGAGACGGAAGAGTTATTTTATCCCATTTTATGGTTTTGGGTACCGTTATATTTGCTTTTCTTATATCAGTTTGTAATAATATTATTTCTCCTTTCAAGGATTGTTTAATAGCTTTTGTGTTAAAGCTGTAGTCATTGCTTTATAATGGATCCTATATAGCAAGACTATGAGTAAAGATCATTGTTTTATTTTGCAGTTATGAACCTTTAGATTTAGGGTTAAAGTGTTTAAAATATTCTGATCTTGCAAGGAAATAGTGAAGTTTTGGGTAACAGTCAAAATAGATAGGTCCACTATATAAGCTTATTTTTACCATTCCTAAAAGTGAATCTTGAAATTTATTAAAGTTCCAATCTCTTAAGTATAATAAGATTGAAGTATCTAATCCTTCTCTCATAAGTAGTTTGACAGCTACTTGTACTAGTCCTAAATGTATGAAATTATATTTTTTTCGATGTTGTTCAATTAATCTTTTATTTAAAAGGGGAATAGTCTCATGTTGATTAAATGGGCCCCACATATACATAAATATATTGATACTTTTTACAATCAATTATTCATATATAAATTTTTTAGCAAATAATTTACATGTTGAAAAAACTATTTTAAAGTTGTTATTTTTATAATTACGGTGCATATGGTCCCATTTTAAAATGGTGCAAAATTAATGTAATAAAATAGTTTGACGTAAATATCAAGTGTAAAGTGATATTTTCAACATCTAAACTGTCTAAACTATAATTTTTATGTAAATAAATGATTATATAAAACTTCGTTGCATTCTAATATGTGTGCGACTCATTTTACAATGAATTGCACCCTAATTACGGTGTGGTCCATCTACACATGAATGGTTCTATATATATAGTAATATTCGGGTGCAGTTACCTCAAATTGGGCCCCACATGATCATAAAATTATAATTTGTTGGAAATAATGTTCAAAACAAAACAAAATTGACCAAAGCATGAGTTTTGATGATTAACAAAGTTAAATTTGAGTATAAAGTGAATACTAATGATTTTGTTGAATGTTTTAAGGAATGAAATAGCCAAGTCGACTTGGACTTCGACTTAGGGTGAAGTCGATCCCAAAGTCGACTCCATCCTCGACTCCAAAATGAACCCCACGACCAGTTTTGAAAATAGAAGAAGAGCAGGTGAAGTCGCAGGCCAAGTCGACTCCACTTGCGACTTGGGAAGCCAAGTCGCAAACGAAGTCGACTCCAGCATCGACTTCAGATGTCAAAATCACTCCAGAGTTGAATCTGGGGCAGAAAAATACCAAAGTCGCAGACGAAGTCGACTCCAGTTGCGACTTGGGTGAAGTCGCAAACGAAGTCGACCCCAAGTTCGACTTGAGGTTTTCAAAGTTCAAAGATGCAGATTCAAGCTCATTCCAAGAATCAACTTGAGTTTTCTCAAATCCAAATCAAGGGTACAAGCTCATTATCAACTTAAGTCTCTCAAGTCCAAGGCAAAGCTCCAAGCATATTTCAAGATGAAGAAATTCAAGATATGAAGATTAATGTCAAAAGAAAGCAAGGTGCATGAATCAAAGGCAAAATCAACCATACAAGTTTTCAAGCTTCACAAGGTCTACAAAATATTATTGAAGGAAAGAAGCCAAGCAAGCTAAAGAAAATCAAACAAAGGTTAAACTGTTTTCAGTACAAGAACTGGTCAAGTCGCAACCCAAGTCGACTCCAAGATCGACTTGAGGACAAGTCTGAAACCAAATCGACCTAGACTCAGACTTGGAAAATGCAGAACTGAAGTCGCACACGAAGTCGACTCCAGTTGCGACTTGGGAAGCCAAGTCGCAGACGAAGTCGACTCCACCTGCGACTTGGGGAAGCAACGTTCGAATTTTTGAACGTTGGAACATTTATTGCGCGCCAACCACTTCTATAATGTTCAAATCTTCCCCATTCTATAAATAGACACTCAAGTAAACGTTGGAAAAATACCAAAAAAAGACTAAAGAGAGAAAAGAAGTGCAAACAAGAGCTCCCATTTGCTTTTCTCCAAATTTGAGTGATCTATACACTTTCAAAGGAAGAACGAGCTTCAAGTTGCAAGTAGCGTCAACGATATACAACCGGTTGCTTCTACAAACTCTTCCTCAAGCTGAAACTTGCCTACACAACTCAGTAAAGTGTAGATCTTCCTTATTTTCATTATTCCTTGTTATTGGTCTTGGTTTGAGTTTGTTGTAACAAACCAAGACGTTGCAAGTAGAGTTGTGATTGGAGTTGAACTCATCATCAACTTGTATCAAGTGTATAAGCTCCCTAGAGCTAGAATCTAGAAGAGAGCATAGGCTCTGATTGTGTATGCCCCCTAGAGCTAGAATCTAGAAGAGAGCGAAGACTCTAAGTGTATTCGCGGAATACATAGTGGAACCCAAGTCACAACGGTGTGTGAGCTTGGAAGAGTAGAGTAGGGAGAGGTTGCCCGAACCACTATAAACCTTACCTGCTGTTTTACTTTATTGCTTTCCTTATTTCATTGCTCTCTATTTGTTTCAATCAAGGGGATTAAGCTTTCAAGGGGTTAAGTTTTAATTTACCGAAGAATTTTACAAGAACCCAATTCACCCCTCCCCCTCTTGGGTTTTGCCATTAACTCGGGACCAACATAATCTACTCCACCAATTGTATTTAGAATGAGACATTCTATTACTATGTCAATTTTCATCCCAATTTGATGTGTATGAATCGTATTTGAAAATGGTACAAATTCAATGTAATAAAATAATTTGATGTAAATAACAACTTTAAAGTAATTTTTTCAACATGTAAATCATTTGCTATAAAATTTATATCTAGATAAATGATTGTATAAAGTACATGTGGGGCCTATTTTTGGCCAAATGTATCATTAATACGGTACAGGTGCGCTACACCAGATAGCTTCATATATACGTACATATATGGAGAGAAATATTCAAGTGTAGCTGCCTCAAAATTGACCCCACATGATCATAAAATTATAATCTACTTAACCTATTGTATTTAGAATTATGTATTCTATTTTCATACCAATTTCATCCTAATTGGATACGTGTATGGACCCCATCTATAAATGGTATAAATTCGACGTAATAAATAGTTTAATATAAATAAAAACTTTAAATTTGTTATTTTCACACTTAAATCATTTACTATAAAATTTATATACGAATAAATAGTTGTATAAAGTATCAATACATTTAAGCACATGCGAGGTCCATTTTGGGTCAAATGCACTATTAATTACGGTGCAAGCAAATGCACAAGAAAAATTCTCATATAATATATATGAGAAATAGTATAGCTTCATTGTACCACAATTACCATACAGTTACCTCGAAACGGGCCTTATATTATAATGAAATTATAATCTACTCCACCCGTTGTATCTAGAATTATGTATTCTATTACCATACCAATTTTCATCACAATTGCATGTGTATGGATCCCATATAAAAATAATACAAATTCAACATAATAAAATAATTTGATGTAAATAACAACTTTAAAGTTGTTTGTCAACATATAAACCATTTGTTATAAAATTTATATGTGGATAAATTATCGTATAAAGTATTAATACATTTAAGCACATGCGGGGCTCATTTTTCGCCAAATGCACCATTAATTATGGTGCAATTTCATTGCACAGGAAATGTTATATATATAGAGAGAGAGAGAGAGAAAATATATTTAGGTGCAGCTTCACTGTACCACAGTTAGGGTGCAGTTACCTCAAAATGGGCCTCACATAATCATAAAATTATAATATACTCTACCTATTGTATTTAGAATTATGTATGCTATTACCATATCAATTTTCATCCCAATTGGATATGTGTATGGACCTCTTCCGAAAATGGTATAAATTTAACGTAATAAATAGTTTGACGTAAATAATAATTTTAAAGTTGTTTTTTCAACATGTAAACCATTTGCTACAAAATTTATATATGGATAAATGATTGAATAAAGTATCAATATATTTAAGGATATGTAAGGCCTATTTTGGGCTAAATGCACCATTAATTATGGTGTAGCTTCACTGCATAGTAAAGGTATCAGAGCCACGTTGCTAAATTTTACGTGGTGGAAGGAAAATAGTATACTTGGGATCTCTACAAAACCCTAAGTCACGTTTCCTAGAAGGGTGTGGAGGCGCGTAATGTCGTGTTAAGCCTTGTGGAGTAATATCATTAACAATGATAAGAGAAGAAGAATATACTACAATCCAACCATGAACATATTATTTAGAAACTTTAGCTCTAAATCAAGTAGTAGTCGAGGTAATGTACTAAATGCAGAAGAAATTAATATAGATAATCTGGAAAAAGACTTAAATGACTGGAAAATATTTGATATCTTAGACAGTTAAATATACAAAAAAATGATCATTTCAACTCTCAACAAACTACACAATAAAAATAGTTGAACGATCAATCTCTTTATTTAATCAACATGAAACCATTCTCCTTTTAAACAAAAGATTAATTAAACAATATCGGCAAAAAATATAATTTCATACACTTAGGACTAGTACAAGTAGCTGTCAAACCACTTATGAGAGAAGGCTTGAACACTTCAATCCTATTATGCTTAAGAGATTCTAGGTTTAATAAATTTCAAGACTCATTTTAGGAATGGTAGAAATAAGCCTATACATCGGATTTATTTATTTTGATTGTTGTCCAAATTTCACCATCTTCTTGCAAGATCAAAATATTTTAGACACTTTAACTTTAAATTTGAAAGTTCATAACTGTAAGATAAAACAAGGATCTTTACCCATAGCCTTAGTGTATATGATTCATTACAAATGTCACGACTAGAGTCTTTAACACAAGAGCTATTAAACAATCCTTAAAAGAAGAAACAATATTATCACAAACCGATATAAGAAAAATAAACGTAATGGTACCCAAGACCATAAAACGAGATCAAATAACTCCTCCATTTCACTAGGAACTCCAAACTGAGATACCGCCTCCTCAAATAAAAAAACTCAAAAATTAGAGATATAAGTGAAGATGAAGAAGGAAATGTAACAATAGACATGAACTCATTCAGGAAAACATCTTTTTTTAACCCCAGAAGATCTGTTGATGAAACTTCAGAAAGATACTTTAAAATAACTTAATCAAGGTTCTCATGTTCTTCAATACATACACACAACAGATCAAACATAAAAATGAAAGGAGTAAATATTAATCCTCTAATTCCTCAACCAATCTACTTTGTAGAACTAAACGAAGAAATCTCAAATCCAAGAATGTCATCTACTAAAACAGATATGAGAGACTTTTACTCATCAATAAACATTATTGAAAAAGAATTTGAATTAGATAAAGACAGACTAAGAAAGAACTTTTATAAAAAAAAATTAATAAAGAAAAAAGGGAATGGTTTTATGAAAATTACAATAAGAATGAAAGAAACTCATTCAAGAAGAATATTATGAATTTATGAAAACATATAAAGTGCACATGTTCTTCTTTGTTTTTCTTTGAATGGTTTGAGACTTTCCATTCTCCTGAAAAATAAATGAATTACCTTAGAACCATAGAACCTATATAGAAAGACTCCACAAGAAAACAAACAAAGACTCCAAATAATCCACAAAAATCGAAATTGTAATGGAATTCAGGAACAAATAGATAACATGTTCCCCATACAAAGTTAGAATAGATACTAAAACACCTAATGAAAGTGATATTAAAAAACATTATGAACAAAATAACTAAACAAATCAATCTTTAATCACTATAGAAAAATAATTAGACAAAATCTAAACCACTATAGAAGACAAGATAATACCACTATCATTCTTAAACCCAAAAAGGAACAAATAGATAAACCACTATTTATACTATATGAAAATTTTAAAACACAATTAAAGGAAATAAAAGAAAATAGTGAATTTATAAATAGAATAAAAAAGTTAAGAATTCTTAAAATGCCTGAAAGCTCAAAAATATGAAGAATAAACATTGAAGAAGGAGAAGGATCAACTAAAACTCTTAATACTCCAACCAAGCCTACAATATTATATATGTCTGGAACTGAAACCGAAAATTCTTCAGAAGAGTCACATAAAGAAACAAATGAACTAGATCTAGAACTAAATAAAATAGACTCCTGAAGAATGCCTGTAAAATCATATTATTCCAGACATACACCGCCTAATTTATTGTTTGAAGAAAATGAACCAATTTACTCAAGCTCAATATAACACAAATACTATTTACGAATGGAATGTAGAAGGGGAAAATGAAACTAAAATAGTTAATATACTCCAACAAATGACCATGATTGCCACGATTTATAGAACAAAAATAAGCTTAACATACCATAACATAGCACAACTTCTAGCAGTAGGTTTTACTGGATCCCTAAAGGATGACAGGATAACTGCTTAACTCAAATACAAAAAGAAATGATTATTTACTCTTACAAAAAGGAAAACAATGGGAAACTAATATTAGTGGAAGACAAACCTATTCAAAATATTTTAGACGCTTTAACCCTAGTCATAGTAAGCTTTTACATAGAACCAAATAATAAACTTAGGGAAAGGGCATAAAAAATATTACAAACTTTAAGATGTAAGAAAACGAGTGATTTTAAATTTTACAAAGACTAATTCCTAACAAGAGTAATGTCTAGGACAAACTGTAACCAGCCATTTTGGAAAGAAAGATTTATCATCAGACTCCCATCTTACTTTGCTGAAAAAATTAGAGAAAAAATTTTGAAATAAAAATAATAGAACTATTCGTTATGAAAAAATAACTTATGGAGACATAATATCAATAAAAAAAGATGAAGGATTAGCATATTGTAATGAACTTAAACAAAAGGCAAATGAAAAATGGAAAAGAATAAAAACAAAACAATAATTAGGAGATTTTTGCAAACAATTTGGAATGAGAAAAATAGAAAGAAGCTATACTAGAATTGTTCATGAAAATACAATAAAAACAGATTATTCAAAAATATAAAAAACCATATAGAGGAAATGAAGAAGGAGCTTCTAAACCACAGTACAGGAAGAAGAATAACAAAATATATGAATCAAAACCGTTCAAATCTCATAAAAAGAAAAAATTTCAAAAGATTCGCCTACTTGCCGGAAAGGTGGAAAAGTAGGACATTTTGCAAACAAATGTATGCTTAAAAAGAAAATTAATGAACTAGAAATAGATCAACTAAATCTAATGAAATCTTTGAAAGAACAATTAAAAAAACTAATGTTAAATTCTGACACCTAAAAAAGTGAAGAAACTACTGAATCTGAAAGAGAAATTGATGAACTAGAATTTAATACTGACAACCCATATGAATTAAACATGATAACTCAAGATCAAGAAGAATTATTAGATTTTGTGGACCAAATAACTTATCCAAAGTAACAGAGAAAATATTTATTAAAAATAACAAATATGCTCAAAGAAAAAAGTCCAGAAACTCCTTTTAGCAAAATCTTAGAAAAAACCTAGGCTTATGATTTAACAAAAATCTTAGAACCTCTCAGCAACCAACCTTGACCAGTCACATAACAATTTCTGTCTTACAAGCCGAGATTAAATAATTAAAAAGAGACTTAAAAGCCTTAAAAGAATCAAATATAACAAAAATAGAAAACCTAAAAGAAAGAATAGAAAAATTAGATTCAAAAGATAAGGTAAGTGACTCTGACTCAGACAAAGAAAAAAAGAAGAACCTTTCATCCAACTGATGTCAAGAGTCTCCTATAAAAATGATATACAAAAATTATATGCCTAATAAATAAAGAACTAATTCTTAAAGCCACAACCCTAATAGATTTAGGAGCAGACTTAAACTGCATACAAAAAGGATTAATACCAACAAAATATTTTGAAAAAACTGAAAAAAACCTAAGTGACATAAGTGAAATAAAACTAAAGATAAATTTTAAACTCACAAACATAGAGATAAAATATCAATATGTGACTATTAAAACAACCTTCCTATTAGTAAAAGATCTTCAAAGACAAATAATACTAGGAACTTCATTCTTAGAATTAATAAAACCATTCATAGCAATAGATCAAGGAATAACAACAAACATTTTAAGGAAAAAAATAGTTTTTAATTTTATTCAAAAATCTCAACAAAAGGACATAAATATATTAAAAGATAAGTTGTTAACTATAAACCTTATAACTAAAAAACAAAAACACTTAAATTTTTGGAAAGAAGAGTTAAGATTCAAAAGAACAGAGGAACAATTAAAAATTTTAAAATACAAAAAAGAATAAAAGATTTGGAAGAAAATTTTCAAACTGAAGTATGTACAGATCTTCCAAAGATTACAATTGGATATGAAATCAGGATTTTGGCAAATCTAAATAGAAGAAAATGATAAATATAAAACAACATTCACAGTTTCATTTGGACAATACAAATGAATGCAATGCCTTTTGGACTTACAAATACACCATCAGAATTCTAAAAATTATGAATGACATACTGAATCTCTATATCGAATTCTCAATAGTATATATAGACGATGCACTAATATTCTCAGAAAAAATAGAACGACATTTCAAACACCTGACCATTTTTCTAAGAATAATTCAAAGAAATGGATTAGTAATTTCAAAAATAAAATACTTATCTTCCACACAAAAATTAGATTTCTAGGACATGAAATCCACCATAACACAATCATCCCAATCCAAAGGTCACTAGAATTTGGTAACAAATTTCCTGGTAAGATAACTAATAAAACTCAACTTTAAAGATTCTTGAGAGCATTAAATTATGTATTCGATTTCTATCCAAATCTTAGAATCTTGTGCAAACCCTTATATCCAAGACTAAAGAAAAATTCACTAAATTGGATTGATCAATATATAAAGATTGTTCAACAAGTTAAGAAATAAATAACGAATTTACCTGTCTTAAATCTTGCTGATACAGCAGCAAAAACGATTGTAGAAATAGATGCCTTTGATATAGGCTAGGGGGAATCCTCAAACAAGTAAAAGAGAAAAAAAAAACAAATAGTTCAATACCATTCAAGTATATGGAATGAAACATAACAAAAATACTCAACAATAAAGAAAGAAGTTTTAAGTATTATTTTATGCATAAAAAAGTTTCAACATAATTTATTAAACTAAACTTTCTTAGTACGGGTAGATTGCAAAGCAGCCAAATATATTTTACATAAAGATGTTCAAAATGAAGTTTCCAACTACATTTTGCAAGATGATAGACACTTTTATCAAACTTTGATTTTGAAATAAAATTTATAAAAGACACTTTAAACTCAACCCCAGATTTCTAACTAGAGAATTTTTTTAAGGATCAAAATCTTCAATAACTAGCGGCAATGATGCCGCAAAAGTCATCTAATAAGCCAGAAGTCAAGCCCCAAACTCCTGAGTTCTATTCACAATACCAAATAACCATTTCTCATCCCTTTATTACCAAAACCATAAACTTGTCAAGCCCTTTATATGCAGAGATGACTGCAAGGACTCTCACCAAACCAAGAAGTCAAACTAAAACCTTTACTCCTCAAACAAAAATGACATCTCTGGCATTGCCAGAATCAGAAGCCTCCCAAATTCCTGCATCCAATGATCTCAATCAATTGGATAAACAAACTTCTCTAGCTCTCATTCAAAAATTTTCTGGACTCAAAGCTATAGAGCCATTCAAATCCGTATGGCTCAAATATTTAGGAAAGAGAATTCTGCCTTAAACTTTCCAAAAAAAATCAGCTAAAGAGATTAAACTACGCCCAACTCCACTTTAAACAAAAGTTGTAAACAAATCTAAATTTGTTGCAAAAGCAAATGCCTCAATACCCATTTTTTATGTTAAACATGACTTCCAAACTTTCAAAGACTTCGCTCAATTAGCCAAAATCCTGTTTCCTCCAACTTATCATGATAAAACTACTAATTATTACAAAATTCAAAATTTCATGAACTCATCCTTGTTGATACTCAATCCATTCAAGTCAAACATTACCCCGATAAGGATGATCCAACTGAGATTACCATTCAAGTATACAAATTCTGGAGGTTTTGGATTTTGAATCAATAAAAAATTAAAACAAAAAGACTTGCAATCACTTTTAATCCTCAAACATATACATACTAGGACTATCAATTAGCTTGGTACAAAGCTTTTTGGTACAAAAAAATCGAGAAATCATTCTTAGATATTTTATTTTAAATGAAACATAAACTAAGTTTTCCTTATTGGTTAGCTCAATGGTAGGATCATTTTCAGTTAATTCCTGAAATATTTTCACACTTAGTAAATCAAGGATATTAAACTTTTTGCAAACATGCTCCTCTTTCAAACTATGAAATTCGCTTTTCTCAAACTTTAAATTTTTGTTTAAAAGTTTCTTTGGGATGGATTTATCAATGGGAGTATGCCTTCCTTGAAAATCCAAAACCCAAGCTATCTTCCCTTGGAAGAATTTTCAAAGTAAAATGGTGGGACTTTTTTACATACACCAATCTTGAGCCTCAACAGATCCTTGAATGGATGAACAAATAGCAACTTCAGACACCAAAGACTTCATTCAAACAAAAACTGCGGTTTTTGTCTCAGAAATCTGTAGTCCAATCCAAACTCGCAGTAACATCAACTCAAGAAAACTTTATCAAACTCCTCTAAGAAATTCAAACGCAGCTCAGCCCACAACCGTCTGCCCAGCCAACTGCCAAATATGAAGAAGACCAACAGTCTGCCACTTGATCAAATGAAGCTCACTAGGTAGACCAGAATGGAGAAGTATGGGGACTCACTGAGTCTCAATACCAACTACATTTTTATACTTAAAAAAAATCTAGCAACAAACCGTCATCTTTAACTCTATCTTCAGCTCTGTCTGCATGATAGTGTCATAACGTCACAAGCTCTGCCCACAAATAGACAAGACATCAATCCAATATCAGTCAACTAATAGTAAAAAGCATCTCCAACAGTACTCATCAAGAATCTACATAGGCTTTTCAGAACTGTCATTCCAACGTTGCTCGTCAGGAATCTCTGTCAGGAATCCAATAACTCTAACACAGCAGCTAGTAGTGGCTCATTTTAAGCCATCATGGGTTAATCAGAAGTGTCCCAAACAGCTATAAATGAGGCACTGAAGAATGAAGAAGCATCAAAATATTTCCAAAGCTCTCTCCCTGCTACGAAAATCTCCTCAAGCAATCCCCAAAGTGCTCTCTCTCTGTCGAAACCTGTAATCTCTCTTACTTTGTAAACCTCTCCAAAACTTCTATTGTAAGACGATCTCAAAGCTCTATTAAAGAAACAAATTATTGATTTAGAGCTTGATCTGTTCCTTAATTTGTAAGTTATTTCTAAAGTGACATTTCAAACAAGTATTGTAGACTCTGTCTTTTCAATCAAGTTGATATTTGCTTGCAATTCCATTTATTGTTTTACATGCATATCATTATAATTAAATGGCCTTAAACTTACCAATTTTATTTCAAAACTTTGAAGATAATGTCGATAATGAAGTAGCCTTGTGAGGAATTATTCTAGACCATCTTCCTCTTATTCAGGGACAAGTACAAAAGGCATAACTTATTACGAAATTCTTAAAAATATTAAAAAAAGACAAAACCAACACCTGCACTGGTTTAGAAAGTATATGATCTCTGGTTTAGAAGAAGATAAATGAAAATTGAAAAAATGATTATTTATATTAGCTACCTAATGACTAGACAAATTCATCAATTAAGCAGAGAATTAAATGCTCTAAGACAACGAAGAACTGAACTTGAAAATCATCTAAGAAAACTATTACCTCATCAAATCTATGGTGGACTCTATAAACAATTAAAAGAAAATTTCTCCAGAATATCACTCGCAATAACACAGAAATAAGAACTCATAGAATATCTATTAGGATAAGCTCACATTAACTATTCTGTGATTTTTGCATAACCTGGTGTACATTTGGTCTGCACCAGAACAGTGATATATTTGCCCAAAATGGGACCCACACATAATAGAATGCAATAAAACTCTAACAATCATTTATCCATATATAAATTTTATAGCAAATAATTTACATGTTGAAAAAATTACTTTAAAATTTTTATTTACATGTAATTATTTTATTACATTGAATTTGTATCATTTGCAGATGGGCTCCATACGCATATCCGATTGGGATGAAAATTGATATGATAATAGAATACATTATTCTAAATACAATAGGTGGAGTAAATTATAATTTTATTATTATGTGGAGCCTATTTTGATGCCACTGTACCATAATTATGGTATAGTGGCGCTGCGCCTAAATATAATCCACATATATAGGAAAAGAATCAAGTGCATTTGGACTGCACCATAATTTCAATGCAATCCATGCATTGTGGGGCCAACTTGATCATGAATAAAAAATCTATTTCACCAATTATATTTAGAAGTATTCACTTTATTAGTATATTAATTTTCATCCAAATCCAACATATATATGTGTTCCATCTTAAAATGGTATAGAATCAACGTAATTAAATAGTTTAATATAAATATCAAGTTTAAAGTGATATTTTCAACATGTAAACCATCTAAAGTATGATTTTTATGTGGATAAATGACTATATAAAATATTATTATATTTTAATGTGTGTGAGACCCATTTTGCAGTAGACTGATCATGTGCAAACGAACGACGCCATAATTATGGTGCAGTTTACTGCAAAATGGGCCCCAAGTGTATTAAAATATAATAATATTTTATATAATCATTTACCCATATGAAAATCATACTTTAGGCGATTTAGATATTGAAAATATCACTTTAAAGTTGATATTTACACCAAAATATTTTATCACGTTGATTTTGTACCATTTTAAGATGAAGCATATACACATGTTGGATTGAAATGAAAATTGGTACGCTAATAAAGTGAATAATTCTAAATACGATGGGTGAGATAGATGTTGATTTCATCATTTAATGGGACCCATTTGCAGTAGATTGCACAATAATTGTCTGCACTTGATCAAAATCCTATATATACGTATGTATATATATACAAGGAGTATTCAAGTGTAGTAGACCGAAATGGGGCCCACATGATGCTTAAATTATAATCTACTTCACTCATTGTATTTATAATAATATATTCTACTACCATATCAATTTTCATCCTAATCGGATATGTGTATGGACCCCGTCTGAAAATAGTACAAATTCAATGTAATAAAATAGTTTGATGTAAATAACAAAATTTAAGTGATTTTTTCAATATATAATCCATTCACTATAAAATTTATATATGGATAAATGATTGTAGAAAATTTTATTGTATTCTAATATATGTGGGGCTCAAAAATGGGCAAATGTACCACTGTTGGCGCTGGACCGGAATAGCTCTATATATATTATAGAAATATTTAAGTGCCTCAAAATGGGTCTCATATGATCATAAAATTATAATATACTTCATCTATTGTATTTAGAACTATGTATTATGTTATCAAACCAATTTTCATCCCAATTGGATATGTATATGGACCTCATCTAAAAATAGTATAAATTTAACGTAATAAAATAATTTGATATAAATAATAACTTTAAAGTTATTTTTTCAACATGTAAATAATTTTCTATAAAATTTATATGTGGATAAATAATTTTATAAAGATTAATATATTTAAGTACACATGGAGCCCATTTTGAGCGAAATGCACCATTAATTACGGTACTGTTAAATGCACAAGAAAGGTTTTCATATATATATATATATATGAGAACCTTGAAGCTATATCATAGTTAATTGTGCATTTGGCTTAAAATGGGCCCCACATGTACTTAAATATATTGATATTTTATACAATCATTTATTCATATATAAATTTTATAGGAAATGGTTTACACGTTGAAAAAATAACTTTAAAGTTGTTATTTACATCAAACTATTTTATTATGTTGAATTTATACCATTTTTAGATGGGGTCCATACACATGTCCAATTGAGATGAAAATTGGTATGATAATAGAATACATAATTTTAAAAACAATGGATCGAGTAAATTATAATTTTATGATCATACGGGGTCCATTTTAAGGTAACTGCACCGTACTTATGGTGCACTAAAGATGCACCTGAATTTTTTTTTCTCTCTCTTTATGTATATATGTGTATGATTCTTCTTCTATGTAACCAAGTTATGTAGGAGTAGAGCCATATAATCCTTCAAAATCTAAAATTTTGATATTTTATGAAAAATCTAATCTATTCATTGTATTTAACATTATTTATTTATCTAGGAGATTAAGTTTCATCCCAATCAAGTATATTTATGGGGCCACATTGGTTAGAAAATATATATTCATGTGTAAATTGTAAAAAATGCTAAAATATCAATTTTAAAGTAGTATTTTCAACATCTAAACTGTCTAAAATATTATTTTTTTTGTTAATAAATTATTCTATAAAGTATTATTACATTCTAATACACGTGTAAATATATCTAAGTGTTTTTCATAATTTATATATGAATATATATTTTTAAACAAATGTAGCCCATAAACATACTTGGTTGGGATGAAACTTGGTCTTTTTAGATAAACAAATGATATTAAATATAATGAATGGATTAGATTTTTCATTAAGTATCAAAATCTTAGATTTTGAAGGGGTTACATATTAAAATGTATTGAAACTTTATATAATCATTTATACATACATAAATTTTATGGCAAATAGTTTGCATGTTGAAAAAACTACTTTAAAGTTATTATTTACATCAAACTATTTTATTACGTTGAATTTGTACCATTTTCAGATGAGGTCCATACATAATATCCAATTGGGATGAAAATTGCTATGGTAATAGAATACATGATTCTAAATACAATGGATATAGTAGATTATAATTTTATGATCATATGGAGCCCATTCTGGGCAAACGTACTGCCGTTTTGGTGCAGTTGTGCTGCACCAGAACAACTCTCATATATATATGAAAAATATTCAAGTGCAACTTCACTGCACCACAATTACGGTGCAGTTATCTCAAAATGAGCCCTAGATGATCATAAAATTATAATCTACTCCACCAATTGTATTTAGAATTATGTATTCTATTATCATACCAATTTTTATCCGAATTGGATGTGTGTATAGACTCTATCCAAAAATAGTACAAATTCAATATAATAAAATAGTTTGATGTAAATAACAACTTCAATATTATTTTTTCAACATGTAAACCATTTGCTATAAACTTTATACATGGATAAATTAACGGTGTATTTGGCCCAAAATGGGATATGAGAACCTTTCCTGTGTAGTGAAGTTGCACCATAATTAATAGTGTATTTGGCCCAAAATGAGCCCCGCATGTACTTAGATATATTATTACTTTATACAATCATTTATCCATGTATAAAGTTTATAGCAAATGATTTACATGTTGAAAAAAATAACTTTGAAGTTGTTATTTACATCAAACTATTTTATTACGTTGAACTTGTAACATTTGCGGATGAGATCCATACGCATATCTAATTGGGATGAAATTAGTATGGTAATAGAATACATAATTCTAAATACAACGGATATAGTAGATTATAATTTTAGGATCATGTAGGGCCCATTTTGAGGTAATTGTACCATGATTGTAGTGTAGAAAGAGAGAAATATTCCAGTACAGCTTCACTGTACAATTATCTCAAAATGGGTCATATATGATCATAAAATTATAATCTACTCCACCCATTGTGTTTAGAATTATTTATTCTATTACCATACCAATTTTCATACCAATTAGATATGTGTATGGACTCCATATGAAAATGATACAAATTCAACGTAATAAAATAGTTTATTGTAAATAACGACTTTAAAGTTATTTTTTCAATATGTAAACTATTTGCTATAAAATTTATATATGGATAAATGATTGTATAAAACATCAATACATTTAAGTACATATGGGGTCAATTTTAGGCCAAATGCACCGTTAATTATGGAACAACTTTATTGCAAGGGAAAGGTTCTCATATATATATATTCCACTTCTTTGTAACCGCGTTGTATAAAAGTGGACCCATGTCACCCCTTCAAAATATAAGATTTTGATTCTTAATGGAAAATCTAAAAATTTATTGTATTTAACATCATTTATTTATTTAGGAGATCAAATTTCATCTCAACCAAATAATTTATATGCCACATTTGTTAAAATATATATTCATGTGTAAATTATGAAAAATGCTAAAATATCAATTTTAAAGTCGTAATTTTGACATTTAAACCATCCAAAATATCATTTCTCTATGAATAAATAATTCCACAAAGTATTATTACATTCTAATACATGTGTAAATAGAACTAAGCATTTTTCTTAATTTACTTATGAATATATATATTCTAACGAATGTGACCTATAAACATACTTGATTGAGATGAAACATGATCCCCTAAATAAACAAATGATGTTAAATACAAAGAATAAATTAGATTTTTCATCAAAGATCAAAATCTTATATTTTGAAAGGATTACATGGGTCTACTTCTATGTAGGTTACATAGAAGCAGGACTGTATATATATAGCGCTCTTCTTCAATGTAACCAAGTTACATAGAAGCGACCCTATATAACTCTATCAAATTTTATGATATTGATCTTTGATGGAAAATTGAATACATTGATTATATTTAACACCATTCGTTTAGCTAAGAGACCAAGTTTCATCCAAAAGTATGTGCATGGACTACATTTGCTCAAAAATATGTATATTCATGTATAAATTATTAAAAATGCTTAGATTTATTCACACATGTATAAGAATGTAACAATACTTTATAAAATCATTTATCCATATATTATTAATATTTTAGATGGTTTAGATGTTGAATATATATATATATATATATATTGCTTCTATGAAACCTCGTTATTATGTATCCTCATCCATATTTAAAATTTTGATTGTTGATGGAAACTCCACTCTATCTATTGTATTTAACATCATTATAGTATTTTGGAAACTCTT
This sequence comes from Annona cherimola, assembly GCA_030490835.1. Taxonomy (NCBI): domain Eukaryota; kingdom Viridiplantae; phylum Streptophyta; class Magnoliopsida; order Magnoliales; family Annonaceae; genus Annona; species Annona cherimola. The sequence goes on from CM059972.1 coordinate 86,701,986, forward strand.
TTATTTATTTAGTTTCACTGTATATGGGTAAATAAATGTGTAAAATTAACATAATAAAATGGTTTATTGCTAAAATATCAATTTTAAAGTAATTTTTTTCAATAGCGAACTATTAAAAATGCCACTATTATGTAGATAAATAATTCTATAAAATATTATTATATTCTAATACATATGTGAATGGTTTTAAGTGTTTTTTATAATTTACTCATGAACATATATTTTTCAACAAATGTAGCCCATAAAGATAATTAATCGGATAAAACTTGGTCTCCTAAATAAACAAATAATGTTAAATATAATGAATGGATTAGATTTTTTATTAAAAATTAAAATTTTAAAAATTAAAGGAGTTATATGGCTTCACTTCATGATAATATACTATATATTGTATATTAGCTTATTGTGCAATATTTAATTTTTAATTTATTTTTATTTTTTGATTTTTCTTCATAAAAATATTTTTAAAAGTGTATTTTATTCATATAATAAGTTTTGTCATTATAATAATTTTACATTTTTATTTTTTAAAATCACATTTTTAAGGGGTGAAAAATGACTTATATGCCCCTGATTTTTAAAATTCAAAAACTAAAAACGTAAAAGTATTATAAAATAGCAAAACTTAGCATATGGATTAAATACACTTAAGAAAACATGCTTATGAAGAAAAAATAAAAATAAAAATAAAAATTGAATATGGTACAGTAAGCTAGTATATAATATATTGTATATTATCATAAATGTATATATTAAAACTCATCCTGTGCAAAGGGACTGCACCATAATTATGGTATTGTCCACCCCAAAATGGTCCCTACACATGTTAGAATGTTAAAATATTTTGTGCAATCATTATCCATATAAATAACATACTTTAGATGGTTTACATCTTGAAAATACTACTTTAAAATTAATATTTATGTTAAATTATTTTATTATGTTGATTTTGTACTATTTTAAGATAGGGTGTACACACACGCTAGATTTAGATGAAAATTGGTACGCTAGCAGAATAAATAATTCTCAATGTAGTGAGTGGGGTAAATATCAATTTTAATATATGCTAGGACCATTTTGTCTGCACTTGAATAATTTCTTATATATAGACAGAGAGAAAGAGATGTTACAGTGCATTTGCCCTAAAATTGGCCCCACATGGACTTAAATGTATTGATATTTTATACAATCATTTATCTGTATATAAATTATGTAAGAGATAGTTCGCATATTGAAAAACCAACTTTAACGTTGTTATTTATGTCAAACTATTTTATTACATTGAATTTGTACCATTTTCGGATGTGTTCTATACACGTCCAATTTGGATGAAAATTTGTATAATAATAGAATATATTTCTAAATATAATAGGTGTAATAGATTAATTTTATTATCACATGGGGCCCATTTTGTGGCAACTGCACCGTAACTTACGATGCAAGTGCCACGATGCAGGTGCTTGCACTAGAATATTTCTCATATATATAGGGATATTATCAAGTGCAGATCTGCTGCATTGAAACTAAAGTGTAGATATTGCATCCATCAATTGTTGAATGCAAGTGAAATCTTGGTTGTACATTTGATTCGCGAGTGTGGACAAAGTTGTTTTGCGTGTATCTTGCATATCGCATGGAAAAGTGGAAAGTACAGTTGTATTGCAAGCTGTAATTGAGGATGTGAATTAAAATACATTATTGCAAGGGGATGTAATTATGGAAAATGATTTCAACATTTTCAGATCAAAACTTTTACCGCGTGTTTGGCCATGGCTATTTTTTAGCTAGCAATGGCTTGAGGAAGATAATGTTTGTATGGGCATGGTGCTTCAGCTTTGTTGCTAACTGAATCTGGTGGTGGTTGGAGGAGATAAAAAGGCAATTTTCTTTCTAGACTTGTGGCAGGCGATGGAGGTGCAACGGCGTGCCTGTGGGCAATTCTCGTCGATGCTAGAAAGGAAGATGTTATTAATATACTAGTTATTTATGGTAGATTTGGTTTTTTGATTCACAAATATATTTTCTTGTTTCTTATTTATGGCAGATCTGGTTTTTTTATTTACAGATCTAGTTTTTTTATTTCGCACTCCCACCAATAGAAGTAGAGGGCCGGTCTTTATGCTTGGGTGGTTATGGTTTGCAGTGTTCATCCGACCCCATCGTGCAGCGTACGACTGCTTAAGTATTACCCCGAAAAGGCAGGTTGGGAACGATGGAGCCAAATGCACCATTAATTGAGGTGCAAGCAGTTGCGCAGATAGGTGCGCTTCACTGCACCACAATTATGATAAAGTTGCCTTAAAATGGGCCTCACGTGATTATAATATTATAATCTACTCCACCCATTGTATAATGTATATTCTATTATAATACCAATATCCAAATTGAATGTGTATAGACCCCATCTGAAAATGGTAGAAATTCAATGTAACAAAATAGTTTGATATAAATAACAACTTTAAACTTATTTTTTCAACATGTAAACTATTTGCTATAAAATTTGTATATGGATAAATGATTGTATAAAGTATCGATACATTTAAGTAGTGGGGGTCCATTTTGGGCCAAATGCATCGTTAATTACGATGCAGCTTCACTGCATAGGAAAGATTCTATATATATGCACCGTAATTATGGTGCAGTTGCTTTAAAATGGGCCCCACATGATCACGAAATTATAATATACTTTGCTCATTGTATTTAGAATGATGCATTCTATTACCACACTAATTTTTATCCCAATTGGATGTGTATGGACCCCATTTGAAAATAGTACAAATTCAACATAATAAAATAGTTTGGTGTAAATAACAATTTTAAAGTGATTTTTTTCAATAGGTATGTCATTTGTTATAAATTTATATATGGATATATGGTTGTATAAAGTATCAATATATTTAAGTAAATGTATGACCCATTTTTGACCAAATGCACCGTTAATTATTATGCAACTTTACTACACAGGAATATATATATACGATCCCACTTCTATATAACCTCGTTACATAGAAGTGGACCCCTGTACCCCTTCAAAATCTAAGATTTTGATCCTTAATGAAAAATTTAATCCATTCATCGTATTTAACATCATTTGTTATTTAGGAGACCAAGTTCTATCCCAATCAAGTATGTTTATAAGTCCATTTGTTCAAAAATATATATATTCATGTGTAAATTACGAAAAATGCTTAGATCTATTTACACATGTATTAGAATATAATAATATTTTATAAAATCATTTATTCATATAGAAATGATATTTTGGATGTTTAAAATTGATATTTTAGCATTTTTCTTAATTTATACATGAATATATATTTTCTAACAAATGCTGCCTATAAACGTACTTGATTGGGATGAAACTTGATCCCCTTAGATAAACAAATAATGTTAAATATAATAAATGAATTAGATTTTTCATCAAATATCAAAATCTTCGATTTTGAAGGAGTTACATGACACCGCTTCTCTGTAACCTAGTTACATTAAAGCGAAACCCATACATATATATGCTAAAATATCAAGTATATTTTTTCGCACACTACCACCAACAGAAGTAGAGGACAAATCTTTATGCTTGATTAGGTTGTTATGGTTTGGAGTGTTCGTCCGACCCCATTGTGCAATGGACAATTGCAGAAGTATTACTCCAAAAAGGCAGCAAATGACAAGAAGGTTGGGGACGACGGACCTGTATTTTTAATGGTCTAATAGCGCACCAAAACTACACTCATGTAGCTCCTTTTCGTGATACTTATGGTGTATTGAAAACATGTGCACTTACAACCACATTAGAATGATCTAGACCATTGATTCAATTTGTATTTACTCTTGATTTATCTTAATTGTCCAACTAATGTCTCTATGAATTATTTGATCTAATTATATATAATATTCAATATCTTCGTATCAATGCATCCAATATTCATCAATTACATTTGTCAGCATCTATCAGAATTAGCATGCTATGCCGAATCTAGGTCTAGCGAGAGTAACGGTCCAATCGACATAATTACTATATTTGTGTGTGGATTATTAAGATGAGTATGCTAGTTTGGGATAATATATTTTCTTTTTCTATTTAAATTGACATGTTTTTTTACAACTGCAAATTAGCATGCTTAATGTGTAACATTTGAAAATTTTGTAAAATCAGCATGCTAATGTTTGATATTAGCTTGCTATTATTGATTTAATTTTTCCTTATCAAGAAAATATTTGAAAATAATCATAAAAATAAAATACCTAAAAATGTAAATTTTTTTAAAATACTAGTAACTTAAGAAAATATTTTTAAAATACAAAAACTATTATTTTTAAAAAAATTTCAAATATTAAATGAATGCAGATTAAAATAGTCCACCAATTGTCGCTAGACAACCATCTATGGTGGACATTCAATCCATGTCTCCCTGACACTAGGTGGTCAAGGTGTATTTGACAGACTTCCTGCTACATGACACAATACAGTATAAGGACTATCATCACCCTGGGACAATCTTCAAACTATCCTAATCCACTTCCATATTAAATAGACTAATGTTATGCTTGTTGAATTTTAAGATTTTCATGATAAATAGTTTTAAAATTTTATTATCTACTATTTCAAAAGAAAATGCAATAATATTCTTCAAAATAATTTTTAGATTTTAAACATATTTACATTATATTTTTTGAAGTTAAAACTATGAGTTCAACATAAAATAGAAGAGATGATTTCTAATAAAACTAGCTTACCAATTTTCCTCGTGGAAACAATATGGGGTTATACGCTAATTCACCTCAACAATAACCATTCTGAGATTGGCAAAATTCAGATGCGGAATATATGCAAATTAGCTTGCAGATCATATTTAGCATGCAAATTCATATTTAGAAACTACCCATAAGGCAGAATTCGCATGCTAATTTTTATATATTTCGCATGTGAAATTCATATAATCTACGTGCCAATTTTGTATTTCGCATGTGGATTTCTACTAATTTCAAAATGGTTATTGCCGAAGTGAATTATGTTAATTCCATAAAAGAATTAGTGTGAAAATTTTACTAGAAACCATCTTTTTTACTTTAATTTATACTCATCTTATGAATTTCTTTTAAAAAAAAGCATGGCTACATTAGCATGTTAAATTCATACATGCATTTTTAAAGAAATGTAATATATACTAATGCTAATAAAAATATTAGCATCCTTGTTTTAAGAAATACATTTAAAATCTAAAAGTGTCTAGAAAAATATTATTGTATTTTCTTTTGAAATAGTAAACAACAAAACTATTCATCAGAAAATTTTAAAATTCAACAGGCACAAAATTAGTATATTTAATATTTGAAAATTTTAAATAAATTTTTTTATTTTCTAAAAGTATTTTCTTATAATTTTCTATTATAATATTAGAAATTAAAAATTTTAGTTGTTAATATATTTAATACATTCAAGAATTAGTCCAAGTGATTTTTCATATTTTAGACATGATGATATATTTTTGTATTGAAACATTACAAAATAAATTTTAAAAATATTTATCACGGAAATTTTATAAAACTTTGGTAGACACAAAAATTTATTTATTTAATATTCAGACAATTTGTTAAATTTTTATATTTTAAATTATTTTCTTCTATTATCTTTTATAATATTAGAAATTAAATTTTCAAAAATAAATTATAGAGATTTTCAAAACCTAACCAACATTAAACATACTTATTTAAGGTGGCCAATATTTATAAAAGTTTATATTTTAAGGTTTTTTTATTTTTTATGGCTAAATTTAAGGCATTTTCTTAACAATAAAGAAATAATTTAATTAATAATAACATGCTATTATGAATATTAGCATGCTTATTTTATAAATGCCTCCAAATGTTATACATTTAGGCATGCCAATTTTAAGTTGTAAAGAAATTATGCTAATTTGAAGTGTGGCATTTGGAGGAATTTGAAAATTCAAAGTGTTATTATTAATTAATTCTATCTTTCTTGTGAAGAAAATATCTAAAATATAATTTTTTTTATAAATATTGGTCACCTTGAATGCGTATTCTCAATGTTGGTTAGGTTTTGAAAATCCCTATAATTTATTTTAAATTTTAGTTTCAAATATTATAAAATAAATATATAATAAAATAATTTTAAAATATAAAATTTAACGAATAATCTAAATATTAAATAAATCAATTCTATATCTATCAAAATTTTAAAAAAATTCTATGGTAAATACTTTTTAAAACTTATTTTGTAATATTTAAATACAAAAATATATCATCGATTGTAAAATAATATTTTTCAAAATGATTCTTAGATTTTAAACTTTTTTTAAAACAAGTATGCTAATATTTTATATTAGCGTACTAGTATATATTACTTGTTTAAAAATGCTAGTATGAATTTAATAATATAGCTACGTTTTTTTTAAAGTTCAAACTACGAGTTTAATTAAAATAAAAATGATTTCTACTAAAATTTGCACACTAATTTTTTGATAGAAATAACGTAATTTACTTCAGCAATAACCATTTTAAGATTAGCAGAATCCACATGCGAAATACATGTAAATTAGTATGTAGATTATATGAATTCTACATGCGAAATATAAATAAATTACCATGTGAATTCTGCCTTATGGCTAGCTTCTAAATATGCATTTGCATGCTACATATAATCTGGATGCTAATTTATATGTAGTTCACATGTGAATTTTGTTGATCTCAAGATGGTTGTTGTTGAGGTAAATTAGCATACAGCCCCATTCTGTTTCTATGAGAAAAATTAGTATGCGGATTTTATTAAAAGCCTTCTCTTCTATTTTAAGTCAAACTTATAATTTCAACTTTAAAAAGTAGAATATATAATATTACGCTGATATAAAATATTAGCATACTTGTTTTAAGAAATATGTTTAAAATCTAAAAATTATTTTAAAGAATATTATTCCATTTTCTTTTGAAATAGTAGTTAATACAATTTTAAAACTATTTATTATGAAAGTATTAGAATTTAACAAGCATAAAATTAGTCTATTTAATATGGAAGTGGGTTGCCGACCCCGCCACATAAGTGGGAAATGGCTGATGATGATGATGATAATGATAATGAATATGGAAGTGGGTTAGGACAGTTCGCAGACTGTCCCTGGGCAATAGAACCCTCGAACCTTAGTGTGCCACACATCAGTAAGCCTGCCAAAATACACCTTTGCCACCTGGTGTCAATAAGGTGTGGATCAAATGTCCACCACAAATTGTTGTCCAGTGACAGTCGGTGAACTCTTTTAGTTACGTTCATTTAATATTTGAAATTTTTAAAAATAAAAGTGTTTGTGTTTTAAAATTATTTTCTTAAGGTTACCAATATTTTAAATTTTTTATTTTTAGGTATTTTCCTGCCTTTTCACGGTAATATTTTTAGGTATTTTAAACATTTTTGTGTATTTTAATATTTTTAAGTATTTTCTTATCTTTTACTTCGTTTTCGTGGTAGCACTTTCGCTGTCGTCCATTGCACAATCAGGTCGGATGAACAACATCACCTCACCGGAACTGCAAACCATGGCCACCCAATCAAGGATAGTGGTCGGCCCTCTGCTTCAATCGGTGATAGTGCAAAAAAATAGATCTATAATTGAAAAAATCAGATCTACGATAAATAAAAAATAAAAAAACCAAATCTTCCATAAACAATTAACCAGTGCGGCGACAACATTTTCCTCTTTAGTGCCGACGAGATCTGCCCACCAGCACGCCATTGCATTTCCATCGTTTATCACAAGTCCGACAAGAAAATCGCCCTTTTTGATCTCCTCCAACCACCTCTAGATCCAGGCAACAACAGAGCTGAAGCACCATACCCGCATGAGCGTCATCTTCCTCAAGCTGTTGCTAGCAATGCGTTGCAAAATTTTCTATTTAAAAACTTTGAAATTGCCTTCACCAATTACATCCCCAGGCAATAGCGTATTCTAAACTCACTCTTCAATTACACCAGTACGACCGTATTTTCCACTTTTCCACCAGATAAGCAAAATACACACAAAATGGCTGTCTACACTAGAACCGATCCATGGCCAAGATTTCACCCGCATTCATCCAGAGGTCGGCACTTATAATATCCTATATATATATATATAGAAATATTTAGGTGCAGCTACCTCAAAATGAATCTCATATGAGTATAAAATTATAATCTATTCCACCCATTGTATTTAGAATTATGTATTCAAGTACTATACAATTTTTTTTATCTCAATCGGATGTGTGTATATATCCTATTTGAAAATAGTATAAATTCAACGTAGTAAAATAATTCAATATAAATAACAACTTATATATATGAGATACATTTTTGTGTATTTGTCTGCACCGTAACTTACAGTGCATTTAGTCCAAAATGGGCTCCACATGTACTTTTTTTGATATTATATATAATCATGACACCTTGATATTACAATAAAGCACATTCAACTCTCAATTGTATGCGCCAGGATACATAAACCTATTTTTTATTTTTAAAAATTTTTTTTACTCAACTGTTAATCGAATTTATCTAACATACACCCATTTTTTATTTTTTAAAATTTTTTACCCAACTGTTAATCTAAGTTATCTAACATGTGTATTAATTTTTGCTTTTTTAGAGATTTTAATATGGTGCAGCTTTACTATACAGGAAAGACTATATATATGAGTAATATTCAGGTGCAGTTGCTTCAAACTGGGCCCCACATGATCATAAAATTATAATATATTTGGCTCATTGTATTTAGAATGATATATTATATTACCACACCAATTTTCATCCCAATTGGATGTATATAGACCCCATTTGAAAATAGTATAAATTCAACATAATAAAATAGTTTGATGTAAACAACTTTAAAGTAGTTTTTTTCAACATGTACACCATTTGTTATAAAATTTATATATAGATATATGATTGTATAAAGTATCAATATATTTAAATACATGTGAGATCCATTTTTGACAAAATACACCGTTAATTATGGCGCAACTTCACTGCACAGGAATATATATATATATATATATATATATACGGTCTCTTTCTATATAACATAGTTACATAGAAGTTGACTCATGTAACCCTTTTAAAATTTAAGATTTTCATCCTTAATGAAAAATTTAATCCATTCATTGTATTTAACATCATTTGTTTATCTAGGAGACCAAGTTTTACCCTAATTAAGTATGTTTATGAGCCACATTTGTTCAAAAATACATATTCATGTGTAAATTATGAAAACTTCTTAGATCTATTTACACATATATTAGAATGTAATAATACTTTATATAATCATTTATTCACATAGAAATGATATTTTGAACAGTTTGAAATTGATATTTTAGTATTTTTCTTAATTTACACATGAATATATATATTTTCTAACAAATGTGGCTTATAAACGTACTTGATTGGGTTGAAACTTTATCCCGTAGATAAACAAATGATGTTAAATACAATAAATGAATTCGATTTTTCATCAAAGTTCAAAATCTTAGATTTAGAAGGGATTACATGACTCTGTTTCTCTGTAACCTAATTACATAGAAGCGGAGCTTGTATATATATATGAGAGATTTTTAGGTGCAGCACCACTGAACTGTAATTACGGTACGAGGCATCACAATGGGCCCTACATGATGATAATATTATATCTACTCCACCCATTGTATTTAAAATAATATATTCTATTATCATATCAATTTTCATCCTAATCGGATATGTGCATGAACCCCGTCTGAAAATTATACAAATTCAACGTAATAAAATAGTTTGATGTAAATAACAACTTAAAGTGTTTTTTCAACATGTAAGCAATTTGCTATAAAATGTATATGAATAAATGGTTGTATAAAATTTTATTGTATTCCAGTATGCGTGAGGCCCAAAAATGAGCAAATATAGTGTTGTTCAATTGCAGTGGCACTGCACTAGAACAACTCTCTCTTTATATATATAAAACCAATCCAATGTAGACAGACTACATCATAATTACTTTATAGTGCACTGCAAAATGGGCTCTACATATATTAGAATATTAAAATATTTTGTATAATCATTTATGCATATAAATAATATACTTCAAACTATTTAGACCTTGAAAATATTATCTTAAAATTGATATTTATGTTAAATTATTTTATTACGTTGATTTTTTACCATTTTTAGATGAAAAAATATACATGCTAGATTTGGATGAAAATTAGTATGCTAGCAGAATAAACAATTTTAAATATAATGGGCAGGGTAGATGCTAATTTCAACACGTGGAGCCCATTTCGAGGCGGACTGCCCTTTGCACTTGAATAATTTTCTATATATATCTAAAAAATGAAATCTCACACCTCATTCCCTCTTCCCCATTTCATTTTCCCTTCCTACACATCCCTCGCTATGACACATAAGGAAATCATCATTCGTAACAATGAAATTGTTGTCCCTTCTTCTTGATTTGTCAATCTTCATTTCATTCTTCATTAACAGTCTGAATCACAACTTCCTGCCCACGCAACGAACGAAATCGAAATCGTTCTAGTTCTACCTCCCAATTTCCCATTCCCCACTTTGATTTCATTTTGAACGAGTGAATAGGGTTGCAATGACATTGATTTAATCCTTGTAATTATTACTGTGTTGTCTAGAATGGCTTCATGAAGGAACCCAAAAGCTTTCATTCCTGTTTTCTCCATTCAGGTGCCGTGAAATTATTTCTATGTTGGAAGTACCAACTTGCTGGGCTCAATTGGCATATAGTATAGTCAATTGGATCGTCGGTTTGGACGTCTTGAATAACAGATTTCAAGCCAACTTACTAGGATAGGTTAGATGTCAGTATTGAATTTTTGCTAGGTTAATAATTTATCGTATATTTTTTATTAAATATATTTTTTTGATAATCAAGAAGGATTCTACCCCATCCTCAACCAGCTCAGTAGCTCGGGAGGTTGAGAGAGAAACCCCACAAAAGAGAAATACTATAAAAATCATTATACATCGCTTTAGCTATATGATTTGGAGACATGTCTAACCAAACACAAAAGGTTAGGTCCTACGTCATAGAAAATTAGCTAAAGAATGAGCAACACTGTTTCCTAGCCTAGATACATAAGAAAATATACAATTTTCAAGATTCCTATGACATTCTAAGATTTCTCCAATCATGTTGCCTAAATTTGTTCTAATTACATATTGGGTAGTAAAAAATGATACGAAATGAGAGAATCTATCTCTAGAATGACATTTTGGAAGGGAGGTCCATGTTCCATTTAATACCCAAAAGGAATCCTTTAATCTCCATCCGAAGCAGTTCCTCTAAACCATTCCAAGACTAATAAGAGGCAACTAAGAAGCAGCCATTGTGATCACAAACAATTGCTCCAACACCAACATGTCCCATATTTCTAATGCAGCTAGGATCAATATTAATTTTCACCTAACCATTTAGAGGGGGAATCCAACAAACAAGGATCACGACCTTCAAGCAGTTTCCATCCAAATCAAAATTTTGATGTTGCAGTTGATATATGAAATTTGCATATTCTTCTGAGATTTCCAACAAGTTTGGATGATCTGCTGTTTCATGATATGTATTTCTATAATACCATATAAACCACCAGAAAATGATAAGTCTAGGAATCAGATTTCCTTCCCCACAGTTCCTTAATAATCTGAGAACCTGCCAGATGTCTTCAAAAACATACCCATTAAGGATTGCTCTAAAAGAAGGATCTAGAGCATAATGGATGTGGGGACAGAACCAAAATAGATGTACCACATTCTCGACATCCGACTAACAAAAACAACATAATGGATTAATAGTAATGCCCCTTTTTTGTATGTTTAACTTTGTAGGCAATGCATCCATTAAAATCCTCCAGTTGAATATTTTATTTTTTGGTAGTCTCAACATCCAAATAGCTCGCACCACATCTAGATTTTATGTATCATAAGACGTTTTGGCCAAATTATCAAGAAGCTGAACCGACCAAAGCAACCATTTGTAGCCCAATTTCGCCTTGTACTGGCCATCAGATTCATTTGGCCAATAGACTGTGTCTTCATATTAATGTGTAGGAATTTGGATTGATTTGATTGTTTGCTAACCACTCTCTCCCATTGCCACTTTAATAAGGTCCTCATTCCAGCACCTCCACTCCTAGTCAATAAATAAAAAGACTTTGGTATCTTCTGGGATTAAGAGGGGAATAGGGCCAGCTTTTAGAAGGGGTCTAGGAGTCCATTTATTTGAGAACATTGAAATCTTCTCACCATTGCCCAATCTCCAATAGCATAATTTTTTTAAAAATTCTTTAGTTGACACAATACATCTCCATGGGAAAAAGGTAGCAACAAAAGCAGTTAGGGATCAGAAATCACCCTTTGGGAAGTACTTTGCTTTCAAAATCTAGTAGCATAAGGAATCTTCAATTGTCAAGATTCTCTAAGCCTGCTTAGATAGAAGTGCCTGATTAAAAGTAGAAAATGTTCTAAAACCCAATCCACTTCTAGCTTTAAAACAACACATTTTCCTCCGTGTAATCCCCACCAGAATCTACTAATTATTGAGTTAATAGCTTCACGAAATTTCTTTAGCAAACACAACATATAAATTACATAAGTGGGAATAGCCTGAGCCACAGCTTTAATTAGAGTCTCTTTATCCCCATATGAAAGATGTTTTGATTGCCACCCCTACTCTTTTCTCTAAATTCTCTCCTTCAAGTATTTGAAAGCCCTAGATTTTTCTTTTCCAACCCAAACTGGCAAACCAAGACACTTCTCAAATTATTTTCCCTAATTGCTGAACAATTGTTCCATTTCATTTCTTACTTCCATTTTGACATTTCTGCTGAAATATATTGCTATTTTGTTCATGCTAATCCTCTGCCCAGTATAGTCCCCATAAATACTCAAAATCTATAAGAGATGATTTACCTCTTTGTGGGTAGCTTTTGTGAAAAGGAGAGCATCATCAGCAAAGAGAATGTGAATTAAGTTTAGACCTCTTCTACCAAATCTTAAACCACTAAGCTTTCCAATTGCGTGGGCTTCATTTAAAAGAGTGGAAAGACCTTTAGTAAAAAAAAGAAATTAATAGGGAGAAAGGGGGTCACCTTGTCTAAGTCCTATACTAGCTTGAAAAGTTTTTGACTTAAAAGTCATTGATGATGACAAGAAAGATAGTAGTAGAAATGCAGCAGTGAATTCAATTTACATAGGTTTCATTAAAACTCATCTTCCTCATAATCCTGCATAAGAAATTTCATTCAACCCTATCATAAGCTTTTGACATATCTAATTTAATTGTCATAGTCTCACTGATTCCATATCTCCTCTTACACATTAGATGAAGAGCTTCATATGCAACTAGCATATTATTTGATATAAGTTGGTCAAGGATAAAAGCACTTTGATTATTAGCAATAAGCTTATGTAAGGAGCCCTTAAGCCTATTGGTAATAACTTTAGCAATAAGTTTATAGCCTACATTACATGAGTTAATTGGCCGAAAATCTGATAAATAGATGGAACCTTCTTTCTTTGGAATGAGAACAATATCTGTATGGTTGATTAGCTTCAGAATAGCACTTTGATTCGCTTGAGAATTTGGATCCAAAAATTTTTTGCAACCATTAAAGACCCAATCCTCAACAATATCCTAATGTTGTTTATAGAAGCTTGCAAGGAGACCATATGGACTTGGAGCTTTCCCTAGATCCATAGATTTTAAAGCTTTTAGGAATTCATACTTAGAGGGCCAGCCAACATTGCATTCTCAGCATCATTACTTTTTTGGTTATATCAAATTAGTAACTCTTTCCACATCTCTAGCACCCTCAGTTTTGAAAATGTTAGAGAAAAAACAACAGCTATATTTTCTTTATCTGTTTGATCATCCAATTGATGCCCATAATCCTCCACAAGGAAGGAAATATCGTTACACCTTTTCCTTTCAATTGCAATTTTGTGGAAATAATTTGGGTTTTAGTCACCAAATTGTAACCAATTAAGTCTTGAATGCTACTACCGCATCAGTTCCTCATCTTCAAGCAAACTATTAATTTTATCTTCTTGTTGCTTAATATTCTCATCTCTTCTATCCGATGGGAGAAGGCTTTTGTGGTGCCCAAGGATTTCCTGTCTTTTTTTTATTTCTTGTGCAATATTTCCTCTATGAAAAGAGGACCGTTTCTTCAAGTTAGCTCCACATTTATCAATCATGGCCTATAGAGATGCAAGAGACTCATTTTGCAAAGGCCTATTTTCACCACAAACTTCTCTAGTCAAGTCAATAGCTCTTTATTCTTTGCCCCAAAGCATCTCATACCTAAATAAATTTGTAGGCTTTAGTTGCTTTGGGAAAATATTTAAGTTAATATAAATTGGGCAGTGATCTGAACCTGCAGCAACCAAATGAAGATTTTTTGCAAGTGGGAACAAATCTAACCAATCAGATGAAGCTAGAGATCTATCTAGTCGAGCTTTGACCCTTGCCTCATCCTTTTTATTGTTTCTCCACTTGAACTAAGATCTAACAAAGCCCAAATCCTTCAAGATACACTCATCCACAACTTCCCTAAATTGAAAAACTTGATGTTTAGCTCTCAAATTCTTTCTAAGAAATTTAGAAGCCCCAAGAACCCCATTAAAATCATCTGAAATTAGCCATCGCAGATTAGTAGATTGACTTAGTGAGTGAAGCAGCTGCCATGATTCCCATCTACATTGACATTATGGATTTCCATAAAATCTAATGAACCTCCACCGCTTCCTTTGTGTATCATAGATTTCAGGATCAATGCAGTTCACAAAGTATGAAGTAATAGTTACTTGCCAGTTCTTTTCCCAAAACAGATCAAGGCCCCCTCTTCTGAATATACAATGCACAATAAATAGGCAATCAAAGTTTGCTCTTCTTCTAAGTCAATCCAATTCCTTTGATTTTCTCTTTGTTTATGAGAGGAATAGGAAAATAGGGGCTTTTGACATGATCATGTCAAATAGATTCCCAAGCCCACGACAATTCTAGCAGAGGATAACCATTTAGCTTTGGTGGGGCTGAGACAACTTTAGCCTCCACTGTTTCAATGTTGTCAATTTGAGTATTATCTTCTTTGCAAATCTTCCTCTTAGCACACATCACAAAGTCTATAGTTAAGTAATAAAAGCTAGAAGCAGCCCTCTTCTTACAAATCGCATCCTTCATATGTTCATTTATTTTTGTCCTCTTCAGATTTCCCATACTTCTTGCTTTCCTCTTCCATCTTCCTCTTGATATGTTCTCTTGTTTAAGGCTTGCGTCAACCTTTATTAGTTGATAATTTATCTCTGGCATGAACTATTTTGTTTGCAATTTGAGGTTTTGAGCTGCCAGTTGTACTGCATTGTATTGGGATTGGTGTTCATTTGAGTTCTATGAAATTTCAATGGGACATATTTCTACCTGTAGCTTGCTAACAACCCCTGTATCTAGCCTCTTACTCATCTGATCATCACGGCCCCCTCACTGTTTTGAACAGCTTCATAAACAAGTATTTCTTCTTTACTTCTTGTTTTGTCCCTGGTCAAAACATTCCATAAGTATCTCATCATTTTGCCCCTGGAATGACCTTCTCCATGACCACTACCAATTTATGTCCTTCTTCATTCATATCCCTTTCTACCTATACCCTATTAAGTATATTCACTTCCTCATTAACTCCATCATCATTTCTCCTATCTGGTCCCAAGTAAACACATGGGTTTACCTTGTTTTCCCCCTCCCCAACCTGATTTAATCCTTCATTCTTTATACCAGCTCTCAGATAGTTTCCATGTGGCAGCTCAGATTCTTGTTTCTCCTTGACTTCTTGTTGAATGTACTGGCATTCATTCAATCCATGCCCCATTCTTCCATAGGCAAAATAAATGTGGGCAATCTATTAGAATTTTAGCTACCTTCTTCTCATTTGAGAGTATTGAATAAAAATCCGTTGTCTTACATCCAATTCCACTTGTATTTTGATGTCATTACCTTACAATTTTAAGTTATAAAACTTGCCGAAAAAGTTCACTACCATTTTTCCAATTGCCTCCTTGTCATGCATAATTGGAATATCACCAATGTGCAACCACATTGCTGTGAAGTATATGGGTACCTCCTTTGAGTTTTTTGGAGATGACAGTTTCTCAACAAGCACCAGCGGCCACGGTCATCCTTCCAAAATTCTCTATAAATCCTCCTCCTTATCGAAAGAGAGTAGGTACAAACTCCTTCACCTCTGAAAAGTTAATTTTCCCCTGTATTTTCCATAATTTTCTCAACATAGCTTTGAAAATTTCCTTATTATAGGATTTCCAGGACCATACTGAACAGATGGCTGAATGTATGTTTCCAGGGTTTGGGATCTAAATCATACCTTTAGAAATCTTCAGCATTTGCAATTCATTTAATAGAAGAGCTTCTTCACTACAGGACATTATAAATGACCGGATGCCCCAAATTGGAAGTCCTCTTTTCTCCCATAGGATCGTCTTGCAAGAAACTCAATGGGATCCCCTCTCAAATGTGAAATTTGATCCTCATTTACACTCCACCACAGACCCCTAAAGGAGGAAATCGACTAACCAATTCTTCACCTCTCTTCGCCCGTGAAATCGCCCCTCAAAGAGACTCAGGAATAGACTACATTTCAACCAAGTTGCAATGCCCACGGGTCACTTAGGCGTTGCTCATTGCTCTTGCACAGCCATTTTGCGCTTATTGCCTTTAACATTTTATATTAAATATTAGTATAGATAGTTAAATTGGTTAGACACATTTTATATTAAATATTAGTATAGATAGTTAAATTGGTTAAACCAAAATTACCAATTCAGTTTTGACAACACTGATTTGACTCAAGTGGCAAATATACTCATGTTTTTTAGACTCATTTTTATTATGTTAAGAGAAATTTTCAAATTTCAAATTGCAAACATGCCCATGCTAGTCGCAGAACAATATTTGCAATGTGAGGATATAACTATATTTACAATATTTACGATTCAATGAACATAGCTGCAATCTTGGTCAAAACTATTTGGACATATTTCCATAATTTCTTTTTAGTTTTATGAAGTTTACATAATCTTTTAGAATTATTTTTCTCAATTCTCATATAACTTTAACGTATTTTACTAACTTGATGGCCTTTTTTGGTCACTAATTTGATGATCAAGTAGCTAACATGAGTAAGGTGAGAGTGTATAAGGTGGGAGGCCCAGAGTTTGAAGTTGAATAAGGCATTTACATTGTTGTCTCTCCTTCGGAGTTATCATTGTTGAGTCATATTTATATTATGAATTTTGATTATTAATTAAGAAGAATTTGAGTGTTTAAGATACTTTAAATCATATTTTGATTGATTTAGCTTTACAAAGCATAAAACACTCACAATTGATTGATTTGTGTAAAGCAGGAGGAATGTGTGCAATTTTAATATATAACATGGACAAATTGATAAGCTTAGATGAAAGCGGAAGTAAATTACAAATTCAAGACTCAAATATGAAGAAAAATTGTGTTTCAAGAAAGGCAATATTCATATGCAGTTACTGTTCACATTTGGTACTGTTCATGCACAACTGTTCATGCGCGTTATGTTCATGCGCAAGTATTCATACGCACACTATTCGCATTACTGTTTATGCGCACTATTCACCTCTATATAAACACTTGTGGAGAATGTCCTAAGGCATCTGAAAACATCCTAAGAGCTTGTGTTGAGGTCCGGAAAGCGAGAGAAGGTGTAGAGTACGAGGCAAGGGGCGAAGCTGCAAGTTGTGTTAAGCGACCGACACACCATTGGGGCTTCCAACCAATAAGCTTTTCTATCTCTTTTCCTTTTTAATTTTAATTGCATTGTTTAAGATGGATTTGAATTTTAATTTTATTATGGACTTAAACATGCATGGTTAAGGCCTAAATCTAGGGTTTAGGATGTAGCATGCGTACACTGTAGCGTAGCGTGTGGTTTTAATTTATTTATAATGGATATTATTGTTAATTTAAGATCTTATGATTTTAATACTTGCTTTATACATAGGTCCGTACTTTGGCATGATTCTATATATTAGGTGATGGAACCGAAAGGTAAAAATCTAATATATGATAATCAATATATTAAACCTGAAAATCTAAGATCATGAGAATAGGCATGATGACCTTGAGAAATTCCATGACCAAGCCATAGAACTTAATGGATTCTAATTAACTTAATCCCATGAGAATAAGTGATTGAGAAAATTAAGGTACGCGTTGTAGGTTTCGAGAGAAGGTGCAATGATAAATTACGATTTGTTCTCCTTTAACAAACAATATTGGGATTAAATAATTATACTACGATCCGTTGCAAAAGTCGTATGTGAAATCGTAGACTTTAGGTATTCACATCCTTATTTTCTACTACTCATTCTAGTTTTCAATTTTATTTTCTCTTATCACTTTTTCACTTTCTATTTCATTTTATGCACTATATTCTCTTCATATTCGATAAAAAAGCGTTTAAAAAGCAAAATTTATAGTCTCGAATTCCCTGTGGATCGATAATTTATATACTACAATCTATGACCTGTGCACTTGCGATGGATTGCGAACAAGTATTTTGGCACCATTGCCGGGAAATTCGGCTTTATTTTAAATTTTATTTTTAGATACTTTCTTTGTTCTTTTCTTTCTCTATCATTTTTTTATCTATTTTTTTATCTTTCTACTTTCTTTCTCTTGTCTCTATTTATTTTTTCTTCTTTTCCATCTCTCATTCTTATTTATTTTTACCTTTTCTGAACTAGCTAGTTAATCTTTATATGCACCTACATACTCGAATCTTTACAAAGCAACTAGCTGAAAAACTCATTGTTGCTTACTCTAAGATTGAATGTTCTTTTAGGAAAAGAGTTCGTAAGTACAAAAAGCAGCAATCTTTTCAAGAGACTATAGCAGAACGTAATAATTCAAACCCGCCACATCAAGAGCAGGAGAAAGGTCAGGCTGAGAACAATGTTGCTCTTAGAAGGATAACTCTTAGCGATCGGAACCGCCCAAACCCTCGAGGATTTCAATCATTCACAGTGGAACTAAAAATTGATGCAAGAAACTTTGAACTCAATCCCGGGCTTATCTAGATGGTTCAACAAGATCAATTTGCAGGACTATCCGTCTTCAGCTTTTCCCATTTTCTCTTCGTGACAGGGCAAACGAGTGGTTCTATTTTATGCCACCCGACAACTTTAATACATGGGATGAGCTTTCTACTGCCTTCTTGGAGAAATTCTTTCCACCCACTAAAACCAGGAAAATCAGGGACAAAATCAATCTGTTCATCCAAAAAGATGGCAAAACTTTCTACGATGCATGAGAGAGAATGAAAGATCTGTAGCGCAAATGTTCTCATCATAGCATCTCGTAGGGTGACATTATTGAAGACTTTTTCAATGGACTCGACCGACCTACCCGAAGTGCCGTCAATTCAGCCACTAGCGGCCGATTCATGCGACTCATTGACGATGAGGCTCTCGAACTCCTCAATAACTTGGCTTTTTATTATTCTCAATACGACGACATCCAATGACCCTCTCGGCAAGGTAATGTATATGATATCGAATACATAAATTCTCTTCATGCTAAACTTAATCAACTTTTGCAGCAAAAGAAGCAGGAACCCACGAACTAAAATGCATCTTCTTCTCGACAAATTTCATGTGAGATCTGTGGAGCTTCACACTATACGTTTGAGTGTAGTTTTGACATCCAGGACACCACAAGCGAGCACATTAATGCAATCAACAACCAATATGATACTCACACTTATGGTAACCCTTACTCAAATAATTATAACCCTAGATAGAGAAATCATCATAATTTCTCTTGGGCAGACCTGTCAAATACCCAAAACTATGGTCAAAATAATAAGCCACCTGGTTTTCTAAGAAAACCTCTCAACCCACCATCATATCAGACTCAGCCCACGTTACTTGCACCACCTCAAGCACAATCCTCTAATTCCTTGATTGACAAATTATTTGAAAGATTGGACTAAATGCAAACCCACATTAATTTGTTTTAAAACCAAATTACCCAATAAGCCACGCATCATCTTATAGAGAACAGGGCAAACTGCCTAGCCAGCCTGAAGTGAACCTTAGAGAACAAGTGCAAGTAGTTACCTTACAGAGTGGAAAGTGACTCAACCCACCTCAACCATCTCAAATTGACACTAAAAAGGAGGCTGAATAGGTACAAGAGCAAGAAGAGGAGACACAACCTAAGCCAATGGTGGATAAGCCATACGTCTTGCTACCTCCTTATCAACCTCCTCTTCCATTCCTTAAAAGGCAAAGACAGGCAAAATTTCAAAATCAGTTCAAGAAATTTATTTCAATACTCAAGAACCTATCAATCAGCATGCCATTTATTGACATGATCTCTCATATGTCAACTTATGCAAAATTCTTAAAGGAGATGCTGTCCAACAAAAGAAAGCTTGAGGAGTACGGAATCATTGCGCTCATTGAGGAGTGTAGCACCATTTTACAGAACAAGCTACCTGAAAAGCTAAAGGATCCTGAGAACTTTTCTATTCCCTGTGCTCTTGGGAATGTCCAAATTCGTAAGGCGCTACGTGATCTCGGAGCCAGTCTAAGTCTGATCCCTCTCTCCATATGTAAAAGTTGAACATGGGTGATCCAAAACCAACTTCTACGTGTCTCCAATTGGCCTATCAATCAATCAAATTCTTAGTTGGCATTCTTGAAAATGTTCCTTTGAAAGTCGGCAAGCTGTTCATCCTAGTCGACTTTGTAGTCCTTGAAATGGAGGAGGACCGCCAAATTTCAATCATTCTTGGACAACCTTTTTAGCCACTGCTGGAGCCATCATAGACGTCAAGAATGGTCAACTTTTTCTAACAGTTGGAGATGAAAAAGTGGAATTCAACCTCTTCTCAGCCATAAAAAACCCCTCTCTCGATAACTCTTGTTTACGGGTTGACGTGATCAATGAGTCAATACACAAAAGAATTTCAAGCAACCTAACTCGGACAAACAAAAGTAAAGGAGAAGCTGTGAAAGACTTGAATCAACAAGTTGCTAAATCTGTGGCAACAACTGAAAATGGGAGATCAAAACAACAAAAATCTGATAAACAAAAGAGAAAAACTGACAAACTGGTAACAATTCATCTCCTTCTTGTCGTTCTTTTAAAATTAATTGCAGCGGTTCATTGGCAGGAAAAATTCTCAAGCAAATATGGAGGTCAATTCAAAGAACGACGAATGCGAGAAAATCTGGAGGCAAGAAAAAAATCAGGGAAATGCGAAAGTTAGAATTGGTTAACATAAGATGATTAAATTGTAGTCAGGCTGATGACTTTAAACCAAACGCTTTTGAAAGGCAACCCGAACTTTTCCTCTTTCTTTCAGGAGAGTTTTAGTTTTAGTTTTTCTTTTAATTATTTTTATTTTAAAATTTTGATTCTTTTTAATTTGGAGCTTTATTGGTTATTTTTCAGAGCCTACATAGAAGGAAGCACCATGGGATGAAAATTTGGTTCAACTAGCAAAAGTAGAGAAGTTAACATCTCACATCCTTTACAACTACTCCCTTTATTTTGATCTATCATTTTGATGGCATGATTTACATTGAGGACAATGTCAATTTCAAGTGTGGGGGTGAATGTGTTGCATTATTTTCTTTTAAAAAATTCCTCTCACTATCCTGATGATTATAATTTTTGTCACGTTTTGAAAGAATTTTTGAAAATTTTTGCACATTTCTGAACTTTGAACTAATTGAGACCCCATTTTGAGTTCTTGTAAGTCCTATAAGCATACCAAACTTAGAATTTCAAAATCTTTTAGTTATACAAATAACTGAATCCTAGTGAGATGTTAAATATGTTTTCGAACATGTACTTGTTGAAAATACTTGAATTCTCTATCCTAAATCACTTGATGAACCTTATATACTCATATACCACTTCTGTTTTCTTTCAAAATTAGATCAATCCTTTCTAATTTATCAAAGGTTATTTCTAGTACACACAATTGGTCATTAAAAAAGGTAGCTTTTTCCATATACGTGAAAATCTTATTCTTGTTAAAGAATTTCCAAAGCTAAAACTCAATTTGCTTTGTTTATGGATATGATTAAGGCATTCTTTTCCTAAGAGCCTATTTTAAGAGTATAACACTCGTTTACTCCTATTGAGTCTGGATTTAAATGTTTTTTCGAACCTCAATTCCCACTTAATTGAGCCAATTTTGAATCTGAATTTTGAGCTTAAAAGAATAATGGGAATAAGGTTTGATCACTTGGCTTGTGCAAATGATAAAAATGATTTCCTACATACCATTGTTGGTCCCGAGTTTATGGCAATACCCGAGAGGGGAGGATTGAATTGGGTAATTAAAAATTCTTTGCTTAATTAGAAACTTTCCCCCTTGTAAATTAGTCCCCTTGATGAAACGTCCAACAAGTTAGAATGAGAGGGTGCAGTAGAAAGATAAAACATAAGCAATCAAACCACACAAATAGACAGTAATATATAGTGGTTCGGGCAACCTTCCCTACTCCACTCTTCCAAGCATGCACCCGTTGTGTCTTGGATTCCACTATTGTATTATCAATACAGTTTAGAGCACCCGCTCTCTTCTAAATTTTAGCTCTAAGGGGCATATACAACCTCAGCACAAG
Source organism: Annona cherimola (assembly GCA_030490835.1). Taxonomy (NCBI): domain Eukaryota; kingdom Viridiplantae; phylum Streptophyta; class Magnoliopsida; order Magnoliales; family Annonaceae; genus Annona; species Annona cherimola. The sequence goes on from CM059972.1 coordinate 86,724,715, forward strand.
TAGGTGACAAGTTCTACTTCAATCATACTCTACATTGCCTTCACTTGGTTTCAGTCTCCAATACCAAACTAAGTGGGAAAAATAAGTAATCAATAAATAAAAAAAGATCTACATGTTAAATATTATGTATGCAGATTCGAGTGCGTAGAAGAAATTGTAAAAGCAGTTATGGATGGAGCAGTACAACTTTCAACAGTTTAAATGCAAAATTCTTCTTGAAACTTCTTGTAGATCACTTAATTGCTAGAGAGAGTGGAAAGTAAGCTCATTCAATATTTTTCCAACTCCATTTACGTTCACTTGATGCTCCTTAAATAATGAGAAGTAAATTCGAATGTTTGGAGGTAGGTGGCGCGCATTTAATGCACCAACGTTTCGAATTTTTTCAACCGTTGTGAGCCAAGTTGCATTTGGAGTTGACTTGGTATGCGACTTCATTCAAGTCGCAGACTGGAGTCGACTTCGGGAATGACTTCGACCTTCAGCTTTCAACTCAAGTTCTATGCTCAAGTCGACTTGGTCTTGGACTTGACCCAAGTCGCAGGTGGAGTCGACTTCGGATGCGACTTCACCAGCCATATGTCTTGTTGGAACTTCAAAGCATTGCTTGTGATCTACATGTTGTGCATGGCCTTCTTTTCTTCTCTTTTCAAGTACATGGATCTTTATTTGATATGCATTACGATTCTTGAGTTGTGCAATACATTAGTCTCTTGAAAGAAATCCTCTTTAGTGGCCTTGATTCATGATTATCATTGCTTCTTGATTTTGATTTCCATCTCAAGGAGTCTCAGAAACAATATAAGGTTGCTTTGTACTTAAGTCGTAGGCTTGAATCGACTTGGAGTACAAAGTCACCCAAGTCGCATACTTAGGTCGACTTGAGATGTGATTTTACCTAAGTCGCATGGCGAAGTCAACTTGAAGTGCAACTTAACTCTGACATTTTCGAAGTCTGTAGTCGAGGCTTACCCAAGTCACAGGTGGAGTCGACTTGAGGTTGCGATTTCACTAAAGTCGCATGCGAAGTCGACTTCGGTTGTGAATTCGCCTGTCTCCGAGTCTTAATTTCATCTCTATCGATTTTTGGGCATTTGAAGTCGATCCTGAAGTCGACTTGGGTATTGACTTGACCTAAGTTAATGCCTGAGTCGACTTGGGTTTGCGACTTAACCTGCTATCTTTTGAACTTTAATTTTATACACCTTAGCATCACTTAGCAACCTCATTAGTACTTAAATATTTCTCAAATTGAGTTGTTAATCATCAAAACATGGATTGTGTTTAATTTACCTTAAATTCAAACAACCCTGAAATATGGTGAGGGGAGTTGTTTATAATAAAAATAACTTCCTAAATACCCTGAAATATGGTAAAGGGAGTTATTTGTAAAAAGAAAGAGAGTTTCCTAGATTTTTTTAAAATATGATGAGGGGAATTATTGTCAGACTTGGTTTGAAAAAAAATTTAATGTTAAACCAAGGGTAAGAACAGACTTGAAAGAGAATGAAAGCACTAAGTGTGGAGGTAACATTATTTCCTACTGCAAAATGAGACTCAAATCAAAGTGAAGATGGCTCGATTTTTGAAATTTTATTTTTTGTGCTAAACCTAATTGTTGTCCCACCAAGTCCTTATGATCCATGAATTGGTTGATTGAATTAGTTGATTGAATTGGTAGAGAAAATTTGGATGTAAGACTTTGATGAGATGTATATAAGTTAATTTCACTGATATTTTTTCTGCATCACTATCATTACTTGAATTGTTGAATGTGTGTATTGAATAACCAAATAAAAAGGGAGAATATTTGATAACTAGGAGTTTATATTATAGAAGTTTTTAAACTCTTAGTGATTGAAAGCATAAACAGTAACGGGATGTATAGTATTAATCTAATGAAAAGGGATTTTTGATTAAGATTTTGACAAGTGCTCTGTTTCAAAGTCTTTTATTCAACATCCTCACTAGTTTTGATGATCATTTATATTTAGTTTTTTCTCAAAGTTCTTGAAAGGCCAATTCTTAAAATTCTGTGATTTGATTATTTCGTATTCGCTTGAGGACAAGCAAAGGTTCAAGTGTGGGGATATTTGTTGAGTCACATTTATATTATGAATTTTGATTATTAATTGAGAAAATTTTGAGTGTTTAAGATGCTTTAAATCATATTTTGATTGATTTAGCTTTACAAAACATAAAACACTCATGATTGACTAATTTGTGTAAAGCAGGAGGAATACGTGCAATTTTAGTATACAATCTGGACAAATTGATAAACTTCGATGAAAGCGAGAGTAAAATGCAAATTCAAGACTCAAATTTGAAGCAAAACTGCGTTTCAAGCAAAGCACTATTCATACGCAGTTATTGTTCATGTGTGGTACTGTTCACGCGCAACTGTTCAACACGTTATTGTTCATGTGCAACTATTCATACGCATACTATTTGCGCATTGTTCATGCGCACTATTCACCTCTATATAAACACTTGTGGGAAATATCCTACGGCATCTGAAAAATTCCTGAGAGCTTGGGTTGAAGTCCGAAAAGCGAGAAAAGGCATAGAGCATGAGGTAAGAGGCGAAGCGGCGAGTTGCGTAGAGCAGCCGACATACCATCGGGACTTCCAACCAATAAGCTTTTCTATCTGTTTTCATTTTTAATTTTAATTACATTGTTTAAGATGGGTTTAAATTTTAATTTTATTGTGGACTTAAACATGTTTGGCTAAGCCCTAAATCTAAGATTTATGATGTAACATGCGTACAATGTAGCGTGGTGTGTGATTTTAATTTATTTATGATGGATATTATTGTTAATTTAATATCTTGTGATTTTAATGCTTGTTTTGTACATAGGCCCGTACTTTGGCATGATTCCATATATTAGGTGATGGAACCGAGCGGTGAAAATCTAATATACGATAATCAAGATATTAAACCTGAAAATCTAAGACTATAAGAATAGGCATGATAACCTTGAGAAATTTCACGAACAAGTCACAGAACTTAATGGATTCTAATTAACTTAATCTCATGAGAATAGGTGATAAAGAAAGATTTATGATGTAACATGCGTACAATGTAGCGTGGTGTGTGATTTTAATTTATTTATGATGGATATTATTGTTAATTTAATATCTTGTGATTTTAATGCTTGTTTTGTACATAGGCCCGTACTTTGGCATGATTCCATATATTAGGTGATGGAACCGAGCGGTGAAAATCTAATATACGATAATCAAGATATTAAACCTGAAAATCTAAGACTATAAGAATAGGCATGATAACCTTGAGAAATTTCACGAACAAGTCACAGAACTTAATGGATTCTAATTAACTTAATCTCATGAGAATAGGTGATAAAGAAAGATTTATGATGTAACATGCGTACAATGTAGCGTGGTGTGTGATTTTAATTTATTTATGATGGATATTATTGTTAATTTAATATCTTGTGATTTTAATGCTTGTTTTGTACATAGGCCCGTACTTTGGCATGATTCCATATATTAGGTGATGGAACCGAGCGGTGAAAATCTAATATACGATAATCAAGATATTAAACCTGAAAATCTAAGACTATAAGAATAGGCATGATAACCTTGAGAAATTTCACGAACAAGTCACAGAACTTAATGGATTCTAATTAACTTAATCTCATGAGAATAGGTGATAAAGAAAGATTTATGATGTAACATGCGTACAATGTAGCGTGGTGTGTGATTTTAATTTATTTATGATGGATATTATTGTTAATTTAATATCTTGTGATTTTAATGCTTGTTTTGTACATAGGCCCGTACTTTGGCATGATTCCATATATTAGGTGATGGAACCGAGCGGTGAAAATCTAATATACGATAATCAAGATATTAAACCTGAAAATCTAAGACTATAAGAATAGGCATGATAACCTTGAGAAATTTCACGAACAAGTCACAGAACTTAATGGATTCTAATTAACTTAATCTCATGAGAATAGGTGATAAAGAAAGATTTATGATGTAACATGCGTACAATGTAGCGTGGTGTGTGATTTTAATTTATTTATGATGGATATTATTGTTAATTTAATATCTTGTGATTTTAATGCTTGTTTTGTACATAGGCCCGTACTTTGGCATGATTCCATATATTAGGTGATGGAACCGAGCGGTGAAAATCTAATATACGATAATCAAGATATTAAACCTGAAAATCTAAGACTATAAGAATAGGCATGATAACCTTGAGAAATTTCACGAACAAGTCACAGAACTTAATGGATTCTAATTAACTTAATCTCATGAGAATAGGTGATAAAGAAAGATTTATGATGTAACATGCGTACAATGTAGCGTGGTGTGTGATTTTAATTTATTTATGATGGATATTATTGTTAATTTAATATCTTGTGATTTTAATGCTTGTTTTGTACATAGGCCCGTACTTTGGCATGATTCCATATATTAGGTGATGGAACCGAGCGGTGAAAATCTAATATACGATAATCAAGATATTAAACCTGAAAATCTAAGACTATAAGAATAGGCATGATAACCTTGAGAAATTTCACGAACAAGTCACAGAACTTAATGGATTCTAATTAACTTAATCTCATGAGAATAGGTGATAAAGAAAATTATGGTACTCCTTGTAGGTTTTGAGAAAAGGTGCAAGGATAAATTAGGGTTTGTTCTCCTTTAACAAATAATATTCGGATTAAATAATTACATCGCTACTCATTGCAAAAGTCGCATGTGAAATCCTAGACCCTAGGTACTCACATCCTTGTTTTCTACTACTCGTTCTAATTTTCAATTTTATTTTCTCTTCTCACTTTTCTACTTTCTATTTCATTTTATTTACTATATTCTCTTCATATTCGATAAGAAAATGTTTAAAAAGCAAAGTTTATAGTCCAGAATTCCATATGGATCGATATTTTATATACTACAATCTACGACCCTTGCACTTGCAATGAGATTGCAAACAATCATCCATCAATTGTATGATCATGAAAAATGAATGACATGATTGAATCAAAAAGCTTTATGACCTTTTCTAGTAGAATGTATAATTAGAAATGTTTGTAAAAATGGAATTTTTTTTGTAGAAATGCTTGTAACAAGTAATTTTTTTTTTGTATCACCCACATTTGATGATTAGGCATGTAATGGAAGTGCACCTAGAGACAGTACAATGAGGCTATTGCCTCTACCAAACAATTGAACCCTAGACCTCTCATTCACACCACTATGCACACTCATGTCAATCATTTAAACATACAATAAACATATAAAAAAGTGATTAGGGTCAAATAAGAAGAACTATTTGGTGTAGTTATATTAAATAATTTAAAGAGGCATGATCTTGTTAACGTGTTAAAACTTTTTAAATTTATTTTGTTTTTTCTTCCATAAACTTATTAATCTAAGTGCATTTAATGTATAAATCAAACTTTATCAATTTTAAAGATGTGTATACATATATATTTTAGATTTTTAAACACAAGATACTATTAAAAAATGATTAAAATACCCCTATGTTTAAAAATTTAAAAGATATATATATATCCAAAAATGGTAATTCTTGATTTATATATTAAATACATCTAGATTAGAGAAAAAGGCAAAAAAAACTAACAAATAAGTGTATCGACACGGGCTAAGTAATGGCATATCTAGCCTAGACTAACAAGATCCTGCCACTAATTTAAAATTATTGACTTTTGATACAACTCTAGAAGAGCAAAATGTTCTCATAGGAAGTTGAATTTAGAAAGTAATATTTATGTTAATTTATTCAGAATATTAGGATTAACGAAAATAAATAATTTATTCAACATTTATTTCATAAACTAGTACAGAAAGTAAAAAATGACTAAATTCTAAGAATTTCAAAAGGAGAAGAATGTTTTAGGAATTATCCAACAATAAGTTTTAAATGAGCTAAAAAGCACCACGAAAGTTGCTTATAGCCCACCAACACACTTTCTAATGTAACCTACCTAAAATTTTTTTGTGACTTACTTTGCACAACTGAGCCAGACATTTAGACATTTTGAAAATAAAAGCCGCGTCAAATTTCTTCTGTACTTATCTAATTTAATTAAGTATACTAGAAACCATAAAAAATCGCCACTATGAAAATTTTCTACATTCTTTTTTTGGTGAGCAATTTTTGCATTTCTTAGTTGTAGATAAAAATACTAAAATTAGCTGAATTATATGCAACTACAATTAAAATATTATTATTTAATAAACATTTTTATTTTAATGATGACTTACTACTCATAACAAAATTATTATAGATAGAATTTATAATGTGTGGCTTGGTAGCGAATTTCTTCTTCATTAAAGATAGCCTAATTTTTTTGTACAAAATCCTTATTACTGTCACAACACAAATAACATATAACATGTAAATGTACCTCAACAGACGAAAAAGGGGAGAAAACAGCCGTTATAACAGCCCGTACTTTGTCACAAACAGATTCACAGAAAACCATAAGCACTGTTCTTCGGTCGAAAGACCAATATCTCAATTGATGCCCATCCCAGACGATCCTGTACAAAACTTCATAACCTATACAACCTGAAAGCTGCACGATCAAACGTTGAAGATCTTTATTACCTGATCAATCTTTGCACGACAGATCGGGCATCCCAACTTTTTGGCTTTGCCATCACTCAAACAATGCAAGCAACCAACCGCATGGCCACATGGAACACATGCTACCTCTTTAGGAGCAGCCCAACATATTACGCAGAACCTAGAAGCACTAACATCATCTTTCATTTTATCCATCAATGGCTTGATCGCCATAGCAGGCATGGGTAACTCTCTTGGGCTAGAGTCAATAGACGGATAATGAATTGGACCCTCATCTACGCCATCTGTAGTAATTGGTAGGGCGGAAGGAATTGAAGGAATTCCTTGAGGAATGCTTAGAGCAGCAGCACTGGAATCCATTGAAGGATGATGCTGCTGCTGCTTTGTTTGACTGGCATTTACACCACAATCTGGTGCATCCCAACCATTATATGCATCACCGTTGGCAGGCGCATCAACTAATCGACTGCTGCTCTGTTCTGAAGGTGGCAGGAGCCATTGCGATGGGCCCCAGCCATTACAGCTTGCACTGTTTTCAGAACTCACCCAACCATTCGTGTCTCTTACTTGGGAACCTTGCAGAGTACGAATGACTTCTGGTCTTTCCGCATAGTTGACTGATAGGAGGCATTGATGGCCATGGCTAATTCTAAATCTTCTTAAGAAGGTGGCACCGAAGGCGGAGTGGCGACCTGGTTAATTAGACAGATACATGCGACAACAGTCATGCAATGTCTCAACTGGGAAGCTTTATCCGCATGTGGCGCAAGGATTACAAAACATCGGATGAAATTTTCCATGAAGAATGAGCAGTTAAAGATGTCCTTCGCTCCTAAATCTCAAAAGGACCATAATGACAAAAGATAACAGTTGAAGTTTCTCAAGCAGTGATTTTCAACTCCCAGCATCCATAAAGTATATCGAAGCAATTCATTCCATGGCAACAATTTGCACAAAAATTGTTCTTAAAATCTCATGATGATATACGCTCATCAAAATTCTACCAGTATTTGTGGCCTAAGTGTCCAATTAGGGGCTCATCATAGGTGTTGTGAGCTTTGATAATTGCCTAGACACCATGTAAGCTTGCTTTTTGCTAGCTAACCCCAAAGGCTTTTCCATATTTCACAAATACCTCTGGCATTACAATCCATTATAAAATATTTTTCATATTCTTTTCTCCTAACTTAATGGTCATTTGTTGGAGGACTACAATGCTAAGAGCATTAGTGCGCGCACACCTCCCCCCTCAACAATAAGAAAAAAAGCATCTCACTCGTATTCTTGCAGTGAGCAAAGTGACTTGATGTTGGGCACAATTGGATAAAAGCCTAGGGGCATCCATGAAAACAACTACTTTAATCAAGATGGTTTATTGAATCTTAGACAAATCCATTGAATTCATCTAGCACATCATCATGATCCTTAATCAAATCATTTTCATGGATTGTTGATGAAAACATTACCAAAAATCATTTCCCAAGGCCAAGGGTGAAATAAATAACATGATAGAATCCACAACAATCACATAAAAATGATTGAAAAATATGGTAGTAGTGGAGGGAAAAAGTTTTAGATGAAAATTTTTTGTTTTGGTGAATAACAAATGCATCCTAATTTGACAACTGATGCCAAATAAAGAGAACAGAAGACATGCCCTAGGCATCTCGTCAATGTCTGGATCATTATCTTTTTCAACAACCCAATTTACAGCAGCATCAAGGCTAGTGTTACCTAGAAAGAACACAATAAATTCACTTAAGCCCACCAAATCTAATTGAAAAAAAGATTATAGGCATGGATTTGAGTATAAGATCAAGAATAAAATCTATGTCAATTATGATCTATGAAAATAAATAAATCGTAAGTTCACCAGAATTCATGGAGGTGTTCATTAAGAGTAATAATATATTAAACAAAGTCAATTGGAAGCTGAAGTGCAAATTAGAAATGAAAAAGGAGCATTCTCGTTATTTATTAATGCCCCACCAGAATAATGGAGTGCTCTTGTGGTACGAGCTGTTGGGAATCCCATTGATTCTAGTTTGTTGAGCAGATTCTTATCAACTTCTGGAACAACCATCTCTATATTGAAATGTAAAAAGCCATGTTGGACAACCAAAAAATCAAAATGAGGAAATATACAAAGAATCAATTTCAGTGAAGACCAACTAGCATCACTCCTAATAATAGTATAACGAAACAGTATGTCAATGACCAAAACACCGTTGCATCATGAAAAGAAAGAACCTTTATGCACATCTTGTTAGGATTTTCAAATTTATATAACTATAATATAGTTTAATAGATTAACAACAAAAACAAAGCAGTCCAAGTGGTGAGTTACGAGGGTGTGGCCGGGGCACATATTGTGTTTTCCGGCTTGTGCTTCTTAGCAGCTATCTGGCATTGGGTGTATTGGGACCTAGAAATATTTTGTGATGAACGTACAGGAAAACCCTCTTTGAATTTGCCTAAGATCTTTGGAATTCATTTATTTCTCTCGGGGGTGGCTTGCTTTGGGTTTGGCGCTTTTCATGTAACAGGCTTGTATGGCCCCGAAATATGGGTGTCCGATCCTTATGGCCTAACCGGAAAAGTACAATTCGTAAATCCAGCGTGGGGCGCGGAAGGTTTTGATCCTTTTGTTCCGGGAGGAATAGCCTCTCATCATATTGCAGCGGGGACATTGGGCATATTAGCGGGCCTATTAAAAGATTTTGTTTGGGAATGAATAAAATTTTTGATAAAAAGTTGTAGAGAGTAGAAGTTGTCAAATGATGTGATATAATAGGGATAATGATGAGGAATAAATAAGATAAAGTTGAAATAGATAAGAGTTGTATTGGTAGTTTTGTAGAAATGATTGAAAAGTAGGGTAGTTGTATAGAAAAATATGAAGAAATGTTAAAAAATAGAATACTTGTGGAGAGTGAAAAGTTTTAACTTGACAATTTTTACTTATTACCAAACACACACAAAGTTGTGTACCTAAGTGCTCCTTTCTCATTCAGACATATCTTATCTCCTTGAAGATATTGTGTTGTCTCTATTCAGACATCCCACAGCTTGTCTTGATTCAGACATTATTGTCTTAATCAAGTTTTTGTAGTTTTACCATATTATTTTGAAATTCTCTCCATTCAACTAAGAATTTTATTTTCAAGTGTTCGTGTGTCTAAAAAAGGTGTTGCTTCTTATTCTAGTTCAAGTTTCACTTTTTGTATCCTGGGGGTAACTGCAAAATTACCCTAACCAGCAAATAGGGTAGCAAAGTTGTTTTAAGGAAAGTGACGTCGTAACATACCTAAAGTGAAACTAGATTTTAATTTCGCTTTTCTTACTTTCCTTAATTTTTTCTTTTTTATATTTTCCCCAACAATCTTAAGATAATTTTTTCCAGTCTTGTCCCTTTTTTATTATTTATAAATGGTCCCCCAGTTATCCATTCTGACTACAAAGCCAGATGTCTCAAGATTGAACTGCTGTGTTTGTACCAATTTTAAGAGATGGAAACAACAATTTCATCTTTTCTTAATCCGCATTGGAGTTGTGTACGTTCTCACCATATTAAGACCTGAAGAAAAAGAAGATAAAATATCGCAAGATCAACGCCGACAAGTAAAGTGGGACATGGACAACTATATTTATAAAAGGCACATCATTGAAGCGTTGTTTGGCTCGCTAATTGAAATATATCAAGATGCATATATTGGCAAAGGAATCTAGGATTCACTTCTACACAAATACAATACTGATAATGCTAGCGCCAAACAGTTTCTAGTAAGCGATTTCCTTAATTACACTATGACTGACGATAAATCAATTCTTGATCAAGTTAATGACATTAAACATATCGTTAATAAACTTGTGTCACAGGATAATAAGATGGATGAATCTATTCTTTTTGGTATGATTATTGAGAAATTACCACCTAGTTGGAACAACCACCTCAAAAGTCTAAAATAAATGAAAGGATCCATAAGTTTAAATGATCTTGCTTTGAATCTTCGCACTAAAGAAAAATCAAGAAAAAATGAAAAGAAAGAATAGCAAGTTTTTGCTAAGGCTAATGTGGTTGAAGTTTCAAATCAAGTGACAAATGTTAATAATCAATGTTCTAAGAAATTTAAATTAAATGCCAAAAAGACCATTACTAAGAAGAAAAAGGGACTTTACTTTTATTGCAAAAAAATGGATCGTTTGAAAAATGAGTATTCACTTCTCAAAAGGAAAAATAACACTCAGTTTGGATCATATCAGAGAAAAAGTCCAGAGGCCCATTTAACTGAGAAACATTTTGTTGCCATGATTTCTGAAATTTATACAGTAAGTGATGACCAAAGCTGGTGGCTTGACTCTTAAGCCCCTAGACATGTTTGCAAAGATAGAAGTCTATTTAAAACCTATGAAATTAATCAAAATAAAAATAAATTATTCATGGGTAATTCTTCTACTGCTAAGGTGGAAGGATTAAGAATCGTGATCCTGAAACTGACTTCGGAAAAATCACTTACTCTCACAAACATACTTCATGTACCAAAAATATACAAGAATCTTGTCTCAATTAGTTTTCTTAGTTAGTATAGTTTTAAATTGGTATTTGAGTCGGACCAAATTATTGAAACCAAGGGAAGTGTATTTGTGGGCAAGGGCTATGTTGTAAATGACATGTTTCGCCTAAACGTCAATAATAGATCATTATCTTCTGCTTATATGGTTGACTCTTTTTCTATATGATATGGTAAACTAGGTCATGTTCATTTTCGTAGTTTGGACACTATGATAAAATTAAGTTTAATTCCTAGATCACTAAATGAATTTCGAGATAAATATAAAATTTGTGTTCAAACTAAAATCACTAAAAAACCATTTTAAAAGATTGAAAGAAATTATGAATTATTAGATTTAATTCATTCAAATATTTGTGATATGGAGAATATATTAACAAGAGGTGGAAGGAAGTACTTCGTAACTTTCATAGATAATTTTAGTAAATATACTTATGTTTATTTATTAAGAACTAAAAATGAAGCCCTAGATAAATTTAAATCCTATAAAGCTAAAGTTGAAAATCAACTTGGAAAGACAATTAAATCCCTAAAATCAGTTAGAGGAGGCAAATATTTATCAAGTGATTTTAATAATTTTTATGAAAATACTGAAATTATTCACCAAGTAACAACCTTATATACAACCTCAACAAAATGAAACTACGGAAAGAAAAAATAGAACTTTAGTTGAAATGATAAATTCAATGTTAATTAATGCAGACTTAAGTAAATGTTAACGGGGTAAAGCTTTATTAATAGCTTGTCATATTCATGACAGAATTCCCCATAAGAAAACCAAAATTACAGCCTATGAATTATGGAGAAATAAAACACCTAATCTTAAATACCTAAGAGTACAGGGTTGTAGAGCTTTAGTAAGATTACCTGATCCTAAAAGACTAAAATTATGACATAAGGAAATAAAATGTATATTTATAGGTTATGCAATGAAAAGTAAAGCTTATAGGTAAGTTAATACTGAGACTTGATCAAACTTATAAAACTTCTTCTTAACTATTGAATAAATCTATAGTTGACAATTCTATAATCATGGAAAAATAGATAGAAGATAATAATGTGAGAAGAAATAAACGAGCAAGAAAATATAGCTATAATCATTTTGAAATTGATTTTCAGTTATACCTTATAGAAGGATCTAAAGATAAAATAACTGAAGAACACATGATTGTATTTCATACTCTAGGGGATTCATCTACTTATGAATATGTCATGAAATCTTCATATGCTTCATACTTGAAAGAAGTCATCCAAGATGAAATGGATTCTATAATGGAAAATGGTAGATGGGCATTAGTTGATTTACCACCTGGGTCTAAATCTATAGGTTACAAATGGATATTTAAGAAAAAATTAAAAGTTGATGGATCTATTGAAAAATTTAAAGCTGAATTATTAGCTAAGAGCATAAACAAAAGAAAGGTATTGATTTCTTCGATACCTATGCCCAGGAGCTAGAATTTCAACCATTAGGTTATTAATGACTTTAGCATCAATTTATAATCTTGAAATTCATTAAATGAATGTAAAAAGTGTTTTCTAAATGGAGATTTAGATAAGAAAATTTATATCAAACAACTTGAAGGTTTTGTATTACCTGAACAATAAAAGAAAGTTTGTAAATTAATTAAATCATTATATAGATTGAAATAGACACCTAAGCAATGACATGAAAATTTTGATCAAGTTGTATTTATACTAAATTTTTGCTTATAAAGGTGTTATTATTTGCTTATATGTTGATGATATGCTTATATTTGGTACTGACCTTAAGATTATTATAGAAACTAAAAGTTTTCTATTAGTTAATTTCGATATGAAAGATATGGGCAGGGCCGATGTCATCCTTTGCATCAAAATTATAAGAGATGATAATATATTTTCTCTTTCTCAATCTCACTACATTGAAAAGATACTCCAGCAGTTTAATCATTTTGATGCTGGTATGGTCTCAACTCATTTTAATCCTAGTATCAAGTTATGTAAAAATGAAGGTAGATCTATTGATCAATTTGAGTATACTAGAGCGATGGGAAGTTTAATGTATGTTATATATTGTACTAGACTAGATATTGCTTTCATTATAGGTGTATTAAGCAGGTTCACTAGTAATCTAAGATATATGCATTGGAATGCAATTCATAGGATTTTGAAATATTGAGAAAGACCATTAACTATGGATTTACATTTCAATGGTGAACCCACTGTATTAAAAGGGTAAAATGATGCGAGTTGGATTTCTGATACTAAGGAATCTATATCCACAAGTGGCTGAATTTTTACCATTAGAGGAGCTGTTGTTTCATGGGCTTCTAAAAAGAAAACTTGCATTTACACATTCAACCATAGAGTCTGAGTTCCTTGTTTTAGCTGCGATAAGGAAATAAGCAAAGTGACTTAAAAATTTATTACTTGAATTTCTACTTGGCCTAAGCCAATGCCTCATATTTATTTGTATTGTGATAACGAAGCAACTTTATCTAAAGCTTACAATAAGACTTATAATGGTAAGTCACGACAAATTGCATTGAGACACAATTATATAAGGCAATTGCTCTAAAATGGAGTGATTAATATTGATTTTGTAAGATCAAGTGAAATTTAGCTGACCCTCTCACGAAAGGCTTTACCAGGGAAGTGGTTTGGAAAACATCAAGAAGGATGAGACTGAAATCCACATCTAAGAGTTGCAGTAACTAAAACTCAACTCTATTCTTGTAGTCCAAGTCTAAGAGTTGAATGAGCAAAGTAAGTTATTTTTGCAACTTGTAAACACTGGTAATATTTATAATTTTGCATCCCTCAGGCAGTGCTTGGATCCTGTAACGTATTTATGAGGTCAAGTGTTTTATACTCTTAATGAATCTAAAACATTATGTTGGAGTATTTAGTTAAAAATACTTTAAATAGATCCACCTATATGAGTATTGGAATGGAGACCGCTTCTGTTTGTAGAGTATGTTGATTCACTCTAAGGTGCTCATGAAACTGGGATAATAACACATGACCATAACTTGTTACCTTTTAGAACACTTGATATATTTTGAAATCTTATATATGAGATATGTTTGATTTATCAAATGGCGTCGATAGTTCAAAGTCTCGGCTACTGTACACCTCGATAAATCTTGATATATTTTCACTAGGTAAAGGTTTAAGTTTAGCCGACACCTTTATTTATGTATGAGATTTTTTTGGTTGAATGGAGTTGACTTCAATTTTGAAAATGGTGAGGGAATGTTGGGATTTTCAAATTTATAATAAGTATAATATAGTTTAATGTATTAACAACAAAAACAAAGTAGTTGAAGTGGTAAGAGCTTTGCCAATTAACAGGTCTTGGGTTCGAATCCAATTTAGATGTTTTATTTTTGAATTTTCAGTTTCAACCAAAGGATGCATCCAACCCAAGCGCTTCTATCTCATTGAAGCACATCTTGCCTCCTTCAAGACATTGTGTTGTCTTTGTCAAGACATTCCATAGCTTGTCTTAATCAAGTTATTGCAGTCTTACCGCATTATTTTGAAATTCTCTTCATTCAACTAAGACTTTTATTTTCAAGTGTTCATGTTCCTAGAAATAGTGCTGCTTCCTATTCTAGTGACATCATAACATGCCTGAAGTGAAACTTGATTTTAATTTTGCTTTTCTTACTTTCCTTAATTTTCTCTTTTTTATATTTTTTCTCCAACACATCTCATTCAACTATAGAACATCAAAACAAAGCATTAATGCTCCTTTTAAATGGAATGAATGTTTGGTTGTCCCCTTACCGCCCTTCAAAGAGGAATGGACTTTCTACCTATCAATCTATCTTATGAAGCATGACGCTAATGAATATTAAGATAGGTTCCGTTTATCACAGGAATGAGAACAAGTAATATCAATAAGAGTCAAACTGATGTTAGAAAACCAATAGATAAAGGCAAACAGATAAACCCTATTGTGGAAAGATGCATACCATACCAATATTATGGTAACTAGAGAAGGTGAATATCATTAAAAAAGGTAAGTTCCCCTCCCCCTTTTCCACGTTTCCAAACAACACTACATGTTTGTTTGTTAACATGAAAAAGTAATCAAATATTCTAAGTAATCGCTAATATAATAAATATATTTCTGGATGCGTGATGTTAATACCGATTCAGCAGATTCTAATGCAGCATGATTTTGCCGTTAAATCAATTCAGAAAATTTTAACAAGCTGCTGGACGTTGATAAATATATATTGTTTTGATTTTTCATTTAACAACAAATTGCTGAACGTTAATTTATTAAATTGCTGATGAACGTTAATTGATTTAATTTCTTCTGCACGTTAATTATTTAATAAACAGCATTTATAAAAAAAAATGTTGAACGCTGCTGGATTTGAAATATTGGACGGGCAGCAGGTATTTTTGGTTTTGATTTCATTAAATAATTTTCAGAACTATTATTTAAATATCCTGTGGATTGTTATTTATATGATTAATATTTTGTTGAAGACATGATTGATATCAATAATTAATTCAGCATGATTTGAAAACTATTTAATTAAATCAGCTTGATGTATTGTTAAATGAAAAGTTGCAAGTATTGAAATAATTAATAGATATATAATCATACATGTATATAACGTCTAAATCAAATTTATTTTAATAATTTAAGCGGCCTATGAAATATTGGGTATAAGTGACGTTTAAAACAGATTTTATTATCTTATAATCATGTTTAAAGCATAATTAATGAATAATGAAAGGATGGGTAGAAATTACTGGCCAATCAGATTCTTATGTTTAATCTATAGTTATGGAAAGATGGATGCTATTTTCTGAAAATTTAATGAAATGACATGTGCAAGTGACCGTCCAACATAAGCTATTTATGGGATGATACCATTATAAATTTGATATGAAAATAAACATGAGTATTTCGAGTATCCAGAAAATATATGAAAGAAAATTCTGTTATGAATAAAAGTAGACGTCCATGGTGGAACGGAATTTATGGAATTGAGAAGGGAAATCAAAGGTAGAAATTGGTCAAAATTTAAAGTGAAAAAGGTATGGGTTAGAAAAATAAGTTCAATGTGCAAGCTTGAAATGTTATAAATAGTCCTTTTCACTTGTATAGGAAAAGGAAAAGGAAAAGTGGAAGGTACAAGTTGACTACATAGGTAAGCAAGCAAACCTTTTAAAAATATAATTTTATACGACCTTATTCTGCAATCTTAAATTGTCTTGGAAATTGCTTTGTTAAAAGTCAATCCTTTTAATGTTGAAAAATATTGAAATGCAAATGTTGAAAAGGTTATGTTGAAAGGAAAATGAGATTTTAAAATGATATTTGAAATAAATGTATTAGAATAGTTTTATTTCAAGGTTTTGAAGTATTTTAAGGATATGTTTCAAAGGTTCTCTAAATATTGGATTATTTTGGCATTTTCAAAATCCATTGTTTCGAGCAGGATTTAAGGAAGGCCAACACGATAAATTAATTTGAAAAACGATTTGAGTAATGTTCAAAGGATTATACAAGTCTATCACATATAGAAATGAACAATAAGACTGGTAGACAAAAGTATATGATATTAGATAAAAGCATGTACTTGCATGTCCTTTGATCATAAAAAAATCATAAATGGGAAAAGCATTTATAAGAAAAATCTTTTGGTTTCACTCATTTTTTAAAGACGTTTTATCGTTTAGAAATTATTTACAAAACGGTTAGAAAATATTGTTATTTTAAATGTTTTCCTTGAATACTTCAAATGAGTTATGAAATATAAATGTTTTAAGATTGGTCATCCTTACAAAACGTTTTGAGCATAGAACTCGTTGACATGGGTTAAGCCCAGTTTTTTAGATTTGAAAGGAATACAGGCTGAGGTCTGTAGTACTTTATAAAAGCATGATAGCATCAAGTTTTTAGAAAAGGAACACAGACTGTGGTCTGTGGTTTTTATAAAATCATGCTAGCACGTAATTGTGAAGGAAACGTGTGCACAAGTATTATGTATTAGGTCTACTGTAAAGGATATGCAAGCCGGACGTGGTTGCAAATTAGGCCCCCTTTGCATAGGCCGAGTCGCTTGAATAAGGCTAAATGCCGGCGGCGCCCTCCCTACAATGGGAGATGGACACGGATAGCCTCCTGGCTCGTGGGCTATCACATGGAAGAGTTTTTCTCCTAAGGAAGGATGATCACTTGATAAGTGTCACCTACCAAATAGACAGACACGTATTGCATGTTGCATATGCTTAAAAAGGGTTTTATGAAAAGTATTTTAGGACATGAGAATGTCCTATGAGAAAAGGAGCTTCAATGAAAAATGTTTTAGAACATAAATATGTCTATGGAAAAAGAATTTATATGTCAAGTTTTACAAGCATATGTTTGCCATGAATTGGGATTATGAAATGTTTGTGAAAGGTACTTATGAAAAGGTTTCCTCCAATTGCTAGTTGAACGCTTGTTAAGCGTCTACTACTGAAAGGTGAGAAATGCATTTAAAATGAAAAATGCTTGCTTATTGAGTTTGGACTCATGTTTTGTTTTTTCCAACCATAGACAGGTATCGTACAGGCCTGCAGGAAAGGAAAAGAGTATGAAGAAAATTTTTCAACAAACAGGTCTGTATATGGTATGAATGATTATATGGAATCATCAAAATATGTATGTATGAAATGTTTAGATTGAAGTAACTTGTGATGTAGATAAGTCAGTTATTATGATATGAATAATATATGTGAAATTAATGACAAGAATATGTTCATATATGATGATATGATGTTATTATGAGTAGCCTATTTAATATACCCTACATAATGAATGGATTAAATTTTACAAAATATGTCTACAAATTTTTAAAATGAAATTTTATGCCAAAATATGATTTCGATTAAGTTAAAATATGTACTTTACTCCAATTGAGGTGAAATTTTATGGGTAAGGCTATTTTAATATGCCCAATTTAAAGAAGGAATGAAATTTTGGAAAATATGTCTCCAAAATTTTAAAATGAGATTTTTTATCCAAATATGAATTAGTTAATTAAAATAAAATAGAAATTTTTTTCAAAATTCCGAAAGGTACATTTTGTGAGCAATTGTATATATATTAATAAGAAAAATTTTCATAATATATAAGTGTGTATGTAGGCAGTTATAATTTAATTGATTAATATTGGAATTTACCGTAAAAAGAAAAGAAAAGAAAGAAAACGTCAACAGCGCTGAAACGGTGCATGTAACGTATAATTGCTGAATTTTTAAAATTCAACACCTGTAATGTATTAAGCGGTGAGCTGGGTTAAATGAAATTTAACCATGGTAAACCGCTCAAGGTATAATATAAAAAGGTCGTGCTGATTAATGGATGCTGTCACTGCTGGAGAACAAAAAATTCTGAGAAGAATGCATAAAGGTGGACGTTCAAGAAGGGCAACAGCGTTATACATTTTTATCTGAAATGGCAACGGCCAAAGCATCCAGGTATTAATATATTCCCTTCATGCTGATTCGTTCCCTGCTTCAGCAATTTAAAACTTTTATACACATGGATCAGATGCTGCACGTTAACTATTTAATAAACAGCAAAAATAATAATAATAATAATAATAATAATAATTTTGTTGAACGCTGCTGGGTATGAAATATTGGACGAGCATACCATATATGAAAATAAAATTTTATTGCTGAAATGCAAAGGGCGGGGCAGCTGTATTTTAATTATTGATTTTTTTTCAACAGCTGTATTATATATATATATAGTGGCTGGAATAATGATTGAAATGCAGCAGCCGTATTTTACTGAATTTATTTAATTCTTAAACGTTAATTGATGCTGAAATTAATATAAAGAAGGCAGATGGGCATTGCTGGACGTTGTGGGCAGCAGCGGTAAAAAAACATGTCTAGAAGTTCATAAAACAAATTAAATCAAATTCGTTTAAGTCTCCTAGAAGGATGCCCAAAACAAGATCACCTCGTGTTTCAGTTTCACTGCTAGGAACTAGGGGTGTTAACGGGTCGGGTTGAACGGGTTGGAGCCTAATCCTAAACCTAATCCATTTAATATATCTCAACCCTAATCCGTTTATTAACCCATTTAAAAAACTTCAACCCTAACCCATTTACAACCCATTTAATAAACGGGGTAACGGGTTGTGTTTGTTACTAATTTTCATGCTAAATTTTTTTAATAAAATCTGTAAATTTAAATAAATTAAATAATTCGAAGCTAACATACCTGAATTTAATTTATTTTAGCTTGAAAACATCAGCTCCAATCTCAAGTTATCTATTTAATGTCAATTCTTGTTATAAATATTACATATATATATTATAATATATTATATTAAATGAGTTATACGGGTTGAACGGGTTAAATAAACGGGTTGGACGGGTTGACGGGTTGCGAAGCCTCAACCCTAATCCGTTTATTTAATTAAATGGTTGAACAGGTTGGCAGATCATAACCCATTTATTCAAAAATCTCAACCCAAACTCATTTATTAACGGATTGAACGAGCGGGTTAACGGGTTGACCATGACCATTAACACCCCTACTAGGAACACCCTCCACTTCCACAGTTAGAGCTTTTGGAGGCTTTAGATCAATTGGTTTTGCCGCATCCATAGTTTTGTCTCTGCAATTAGTATCTCCAGTTCTCTTTGTACGGTGACGATGTAGTGAAAAGACCATGACATTTGATGTGAGTAAACATACCATTATTGACGCATGTAATGAAGACCAAAAGAAGAAAAAAGAATATCATGTTACCCTACATGCTTACTTAAATATTGTAAAGTAGTCTTCATTGTTTTGAATTTTATGATTAAGATAAACGTGTATATACTTATGAATCTTGATCATTATTTGTAAATTTTAAAATATAAATTTGCATAATAATGGGTTGATTTCAATTGGATATAAAGAGTGTGTTTGGGAATGAATAAAACTTTTGATGAAAAGTTTTAAAAAGTAAAAAATTGTCAAATGATGTGATATAACAGGGGTAATGATGAGGAGTAAAGATGATAAAGTTAAAATAAATAGGTTAATCGTGTGGGTAGTTGTGTAGAAATGATTGAGAAGTAGGGTAGTTGTATAGGAAAATGTGAAAAATGATTAAAAAATATTATAATTGTAGAGAGCGAAAAGTTTTAGATTGAAAAGTTTTAAGTTTACATTTTTTCTTCCTTGCCAAACACACCCAAAGTATAAATCATTAATGACAGAAATCCTTGCAAAATAGCTTTCTTGAATTCACATAAATTAATCCAATTTAATTGCAGTTATATTCTCGAAATAATATTAAATAATCATTTAATATTAATTGCATGCAATATAACTGTTAAAATAATTTTAAAATAAAACAGCAAAACATAATATTTATTGGCACGCATATGCCCGAGGATACCGCTAGACCACCGAAGCAGCCGCATGTGCACAAAAACACATGCACAACCAAAGCATGGCATGCGTTTCTTCTTCCCTAAAATGAGGATCCGTAAATTCCAGTTCAAAGACCAAACGGATCCCGTGCTTGCGTTTCCCCACCAACGGCTTCCGTTGGCAAATCAAAGCCGTTAAAAAAATGGAAGGAACCCATCTCCCAAAAAGGAACTCTAATGGCAGCTCTCATAGCACCGTTAATGGCTGCTCAACATAAAAAATGGAAACCCATCCAAACATTTTTTTAAAAGAATAATGACGTTATTAAATGGAAGCATGAAAATTCCATATAGCACACGTAAATCAAACGAATCCATATGAGAATATTAACCGGGAGTATAAAAAAAAATTTATCTCTATAGATCATCACCTATATCAAATCCATATGATCGAATCCATATGTATTAATGTCTGACATTATGACCAAATCCATATGGGAGAATTAAATTCATAGAATTTTCAATCTTTCAAACGTGCCCAGAAAATCAAGATGAAAATATTCAAAGCAAGCATGTAATCAGCATGATCTTTTTTAGCATCATAATTATGCACGGTATAGCATGTTTGTGTACAAAATCCAAAGAACTAAGATAGAATCAAAATCATACTATGCAAAAACAATATGACCAAGCGAGGCTTATAATTTTCAGTTTGTAAGCATGCAATCGACATCTATGACAATAATATCAATACTCAAAATTTTTGTAGTAATTATGACAATTGAAGATACGACATCCGGTGTACATATAATAAAGCATCATATTCAATTATTCTTTAAGCATGTTCGTCATCAAGCATACCCGTTCATTTTTTCAATCATGCTATTATTCTTTCTATAATTTGATTTATACCTCTTAGATAGTATTTCTGTTCATGTATATGCATGATTGATTTAGAAAGGCATGAAAATGTAATTTCTTAAAATTCCATAAAGCATGCCAATGAAATTGAAAAATGCATCCACTCAATTCGTTAATATATATATATTCCATAAAGCATGTGAAGCATATTAATGCGTTTGGTTCAATTTAAAAAATGTAAATAAAAACTTTTCAATCAAAAACTTTTCACTCTCCGTAACTGTCTTATTTTTTAATTATTTTTCACATTTTTCAGTACAAACTAACCAAATTTTCAATCATTTCCTCACAACTACCCTTACAATTAACTTATCTATTTTAATTTTATTCTCTTTACACCTCGTCATTACTCCTATCATATCACATCATTTTATATCAATTTGATAATTTTTACCCCAAAAGTTTTTTATTAAAAAGTTTTACCCCCAATTAATTTCCATAATATCTATTTATTATTCAAACCAATAAATTTAAATATGCACCGTTATGACCTATTGGCATAGATTGCCAATTATATGCAATGAAATATAAATTTTGCATATACATATTCATTGCCAAATTTTCATAAAAATTATAGGTAAAATCTATTGTGCCGAAAATAGTAACATGGACTTTGATACCATATATTGAAAATTATGTGATGTGAAAGCATACTTGTTACTATATATACCATGAGTATAAAGACGTTGAGTGGAAGACCTTCTTTCTCAACACTTCTCCCACAATACTATCGTTGATGGGTAACCAAAAAATGTAATTGTGTGTGAGAGAGAGACTCACACTCCCTTGTACTCAAATAGAGTCCTTCCCATCATGATTCAAATAGTAAAAGAATCACTACATAAAGATAACTGTTATATTCTATGGTACGCTGGACTTCTACTTTTACGCTGAATCCAAAGACTACTACATTAGGCCACTCATAGAATTTAACAAATTGTAGAGGAAACAGATGATTGACATCTAGTTAAGGGTCGGTGGGAGGGTAAACATGTCGTTTTTTCACAATTAAAGATGTATTTGGGAATATATAAAACTATAAAAAAAGTTTTATTGTAAAGTTTTTTTAAAAGGAAGAAAATAATGTGATATAATAGGGGTAATGACGAGAAATAAAGAAAATAAAGTTAAAATGGATAGATTAATTTTACCTCAAAAAAGATAAATTAGTATATAAGTTGTTGTTAAGAAATAATTGAAAAGTAGAATAATTATAGAGAAAAATGTGAAAAAAATAATTTAAAATAAAGTAATTGTTAAAAAGTAAAAAATTTTATATTGAAAAGTTCTCGCTATTCCAAATACACTATAGTTTAACATTTAAAGTATGTTCCAAACCATACAAGATTCTATGACCGAATTTACATTTGGGATGAGAATACAATGATGTTTATTGGGAATGAATAAAGTTGTATTAGAAATAAGTAAAGTTGTTTTGAAAATTGGAATCCAAAAGTTGTCTTGGAAATGACGATGCAAATTAAATGCAAAAATCTTATATGACTTGGAATAGCTGATTTTTGTCTTTGCAAATGTTTATGTATACACAGGGAAACCGTGCTAAGTTTTGGGCACGTAAAGACTTTCGTAAGATTCCTAACGATTTGGCAAATTCAAAATTTTCATCGATTTTTTTTTTTTTACCAAAAGTTTTTATCGATTTAATTTGATTAGATTTTTAGCCGCTAGAAATGATTTTAAGATGCACGATGTAATGCATACTACGTACCCGTCGGTGGGTGATTTTGCAGATCACCCCTCGTACCTTTGCTTAATATCAAATTAAACCCTGCTTTGGATTTTATAGAACAGATATTTCGAGTTGACACTTGACAGCCGCACAATGAACTCAGGTAGGGGTGGGAATTGGGGCGGGTCGACCCATGACCCGGCTTTGACCCGACCCATTTTTGGCTGGGTAAAATTAATATTTTTTTGACCCGGTATAGGGATAGGTCAGAAATTTTAATCCGAATTTAAAAATAGGATCGGGTTGGGTCAATCATGTTCCGACCTGAAAAATCCGACCCGCGCCACATATATTAATTTATTAAAATTTATAAGCCTATGTTTAAATATTATTAATATTATTTTATTTCAAAATTCTCACTTTTTTATATTCAACTTTATAACAATAGAATAATCAATTTATTCAGAAAGCAATATAAGAATTAATAAAAAGAATTTGTACATATAAAACTCTTTTGTGTAATTGTATATTGACTTATTTTAATAAATTTATATTATTTTTCAAATGTTTTATTTTCTTAATTATGTGTTTTTCAATAATTAGTGAAATATTGAAGCATATAATATTTAAAAATATTATAAATGTATATTTATGTTTAATAGGTATATAAAATTTTAAAATTATTTTATTGAACATGCATTTTTGACCCGACCCGTTATCCCGAAACGGGTCCGATACCAACCCGAAGTTTGTCCGGGAACCTATTAAAAAAAATAAGGGTCAAATCAACATCGTCCCGATCCAGTATAAAAAGAGGGTCAAGCTCAATTTTTAAAAAATAAGGTCATGGTTCAGCAAACCTTGACCCGGTACAGCCCGCTCCGATTTCCACCTCTAAACTCAGGTCTTGCTGAACGGACCCTCTTACAATCCCGTCCACATCAAACTTTATTACGAAAAATATTCTGAAAGTTGAAGGGCTTATTATACAAATATATAAATCACAAGCACTAATTTTAAAATAACAAAATTGTAGGGTTCCTTTGCAAGAGCCGCGGTTTTCATTTTTTAAAATTCCCCGTCTCTAATATACCGGTCACAACGTAGAACCCAGCTTTAACGGCGGCCGGTTTACCCGATTAAAAATTATTTATTTTTTTATTTTTTTAAAAAAATAACAAAACAAAAACGAACTGTGAAAACTCATCCCGATTCCCATATCCCCAATCCAGCGTCTGCTCTTGGACACTCACTCTCTCCTGCTTCTCTTTCAAGCTTTCCTAAAAACCCTAGACAGAGCAACGCAATCTCCTTCTTCTTCGATTTTTTATCGCTGCCACGCCCGTCCTGCTGCAAGTCGGCAATCCTTCTAGCATGCACAGTTGCTGCTTCGCTGGAAATTAAACTTCAAACACCGTCAGCCTCCGTCTTCATTGGATCGCTGTGATAACTCCTCACTGCGCTTGATAGGTTTGTTTAAAAATTGTAGATTAGTTTTCTTGCATCTCGCCTTTCCGAGTCTTGAGATATGTTGGGATTAAAGCTTTTGTAATTGAATATGATGGGCAGCTCCGAACTTTCTCTTGAGTCATTTTACCTGGCTGCAAATTTCTCCTTTTTCCGACTTATCATAATCGGTCCGATGAAAACCCGTGATGAAATTTCATTGCTAATACCTACTTCACGTATTGTAATAAAAATATAATTTTTTTAATTTTAGTTTTATTTACATCTTGTAACATAGCAAGCATCCTTAATAATTTGAGGCATGCATTTCTTGTTAGTAATTTTTTAATTATATGTTTTAGGATGTAAACAGAAAACAGCGGCCTCGAAGTGGGAGCTGTACTGTGGGCTGTTGGTTTGGTGGGTCGGTTCAAATAGATATATATTTTCAGTCCTTTGGTTTGAGTTGTGGGTGCGGGCATTGTGTTGATTTAGGCGTGGGTTTTTTCTTCGTTATTGGTGCAGCTGCATTTTAACTTCTGACTGACTGGGTGAAAAAAAATTGGAATTGTACATTTCAGTTGATTGCACAAACAGAGATGATTTGTCCAATTTTCTTTTATGAGTGTCTGCGTAAGTTTAGATTGCATATTTAACAGCACATGCACATGGTTTAGACCTCAATTTTGATTCTCAAAAGACCCAAGTTCTTTTGGTGGCACATCCACTGGCTAGATAACCATGTTCTGTAGACTTCTGACTTTCGTGAAATGGACCTGGCCAACAGCATTGACACTTACATTCTTGGAAAAACGACTACTAAGAGTATTTATCCCCGCATGAATGGAAGTACTTAAATCTCTGTGGGGAGTTTGAATTTTAAGTAGCTTGCTTTGGTAAAGTAATTACCATGTGCTATGTATTACGCTGAAAGATTTTAAGCTAAAGCAGTATTTTCTAAGCAAGGAAAATAAAAATCTCACAATAGCAAAGCGTAGACTGTTGTTTCTGAAACTGCTTTATATCAATTCATGTCATCACCTTACATTAGTTAGATCTATCAAAGAAGAATTATATTCATTATCTGCGTAAATCAAAATACCAATTGTACAAATTTATAAATTTGCAAAAACAATAATCCCAGTAATTCTTCCATTTAACAATGCACCCTGCAGTTTACATAGCTGTAGGTCCATTTGTTCCTGCCTTTCATTCCTCAGTTTGCCTTCATTTACCACTATTCATCCCATTCCCCAGCAATCTGCCACTGTCTGCACTTATCATTTCTGCGTTTCACCTGTCTTGTATTTGCATTATAGCTTGCAACCAGTTTGTGATTCTCTGATACTGTCCTTTCTGTTGAATTATGGCCTTTAGTGCGAGTGCAATTCTCACTTCCAAATTGCAAGACACAACTAATCGATAGTTAGAGACAAGATGGAAAAGTCAGCAATGCAAGGGCAAAAATGCAACTAATAAAAAAGCTACCATGACAGTTACTGGACTAGTTTCTTTTGTGAACTAGTAATTAGGATCCACAAGTGATTCCTTGGCTATTACTTGCTGTATGTTGGAGGAGGCGACTTGGACTATCTTTGTGTAAGATGATTCTCAATTCATCAATGAAATAGAAGCACCAGCATAACTAGTTTATGCTTGCTGATGGCATTGGAAATTGACATGGTAGATATATGCAGCTCAGGAATAACTTGCGCATTGAATAATATAATTCTGTGAAAATACTAGCAATATAACATTGCTCAAATATTTAACAATACAATTATAAAGCAGTATATTTGAACTACATAATCACTAAAAGTATTCAGAATTCAGTACCCACATAGAATATCCGAAAGTAAGCAGAAATAATGAATGAACAGAGAATGCATTGGCATTAAAACCCTATCATTCTAATTGACTAAAACAAAGGCAACTAAACACTGAATTGATCAATAAGAACCTCTCTGTTCAGAATAAGATCAGACATGCCCTTGCCTTGTAACAAATTTTCATATTTGGGGCTAATAGATGGATAAAATAGAAAAAATTTCCCAGATTCCAAATCCCTAATCAGAAAAAGGATAAAGTAATCACATTATATTGAATGATTATTTTTAAAAAAAATAATTATCTGATGCAAAAATTTTGAGTGATGGTAATTGCTACCAATGTAATTTTCTCGATGAAGCATTGAACCATGGTGGTTGTTTTAATTAGAGCTTCAGTGTATAATATGCCTGATGCATAGGAGTCATTAAAATGGTTAATTGAAGTGAACATGGAAATGACCATTTCCGTTGTCTTTTGTAATTGATGCTATCATTAGTATTGACAGGGATATTTCATACATAATTCTGGTTCTGTGGAAGAATGGTGGTGTTGTAAAGGAATTGGTTGATGCATTTTTATTATGGATAATTGGATGATTAGATAAAGTCCAATCTGACCATTGGGTTCATCCTTTATACAAAAAAAGAAAATGTTTCATGGAACTGATTCCTTTATTTGTCCTTTCAAATTATTTTAATTTAGTTAGCCGCAAATACTTTTAATAACATGTTACTAGCGTTTCAAGCTAAGCAAGAACTTCTAGATACATTGGTTGAGTAGAATTTTATCAAAATCTTTGGATTGATGAGCTGACATGGTTCATTGTTTTACATGCCAGTGGAAGAAGGAAGTTGTGCATGGAATTTAATGTGATCTTTTGGTGACAATTCAAACTAGAGGGAAAATGTTATTGGGTAGCATGAAAATGGAAATTCTCTTTGGATGGAATGTTTAGTGAGTAGAGAATGGCATTCTTAGTAGAATGATTGCATGTGGAGTCATTTGAAATGGGGCTTTGAAGTGGAAGCGTGGCAAGTCTTGGAAGGTAATACTGCAATTGAAATCTTTAATTCATAGGGCATTCTTGTTTTTCCTATTGTATGATAGCAATACTTGAGGCCCTAAGAATATTGTCATTCTCATGACAATAATACTTTCCTTTGCTTTCCCTTCCCTATGTAGCTTTAGGTCGTCATTGTATTATGTGCGCTAAATCTAAAAGGAGAAAGCGGGACTTGGATATGATAGTTGACTTTTTGCATTTTTAGCTCGACATAAGCAAAACGCTTGAAGATTTTCATAAATAGGAAAACAATTGTTGTTTTCCTGTCATAAGCAATTGAAAAAGAGAAGGAAATGGGTTGAAGTAGAAGAGCAGTTTAAAATTCATTCAAAGTGGACATGGGGACAATATGCATTTTAGGAATCTTTAAGAAAAACAATTGTGAAGATGAAAATCTTGGCCTCACTCAAATATTTCACCTGCATCAATGATAAGCGCATCAAAGGTGAACTCATTCAATGCAGGCCACTAATGGCAAGATGGTGAGAATTTTTATGATTTATTTGGGTTCTTGGGTACTTCTGGTTGGACAGAACAACAAGAGAGATGATAAACTGAGAAACTTGTGGAGGGAAGGTTGGGATGTAGGAGTGGGAGATGAGAGGGAGGTTGGGGAAGGGTGGGATGTAGGGTAGGGTGGGAAATGGAGCTTGCGGAAGGGAAGAGGGAGGGAGGGAGGGAGCACTTTGTCAAATTTCTACTCTCTATAGTGGATTTTATGTAACTTAGGATCTTTCTTAGTCTTATATCTACCTTTTTACATTGGAAGTATTGACATAAATTCTGACACCATGATTAACATGTGCTAAACAACCAAACCAGTCATTCTTATGTTGCTTCTCATAGGAAAATTAAGAATGTTGACATTGTTCCATGGGTCTTATCATGACGCCCAAAGCCCTTGATTTTAGCATACACACATGCTTAACGCAACCTGGCCTTTATGATTTCTTATTGGTTAAATAACATATATTGCTCATTGCTATGATGCCTGTTTGAGGATAACTAAGAAGTCCGACATTATCACAATTAGACTGTCTCAAGTCCTGCCTGACTACTAAAGCCTTAGTTTAATGCAACCTGACTTTTTGATTTCTCATGGGACCAATATGCCTAGAGGTCCAGCTTTTCAGATTTTTTCATGGGTTAATAATTTGGCTTGGTAAACTCATCTTTCTAGTCATTTTCTCTTAGGTACAACTAAGACTTGAAAACCCAATGTTGTAGGTTCAAATCTTACAAAGCATGATTTCGTTCTTGTAATGGAAAATCAGTAAAACAATAAAATAACTGTTCTAATTAACCACACACATGGCAAAAAACCAATCAAAGGTCCAATTGAGAACTGTGTCTGTATTGTAAATATTCAGATAGCTATGCACCGACTATTTTAAGTGTAATGATATCGTGCAGCCATCTGAGGAGGAGCTCTCATGGAGCTAGCCCAATTTACTTATTATTATTTTATTATTTTTTGTTTTTCATAAAACCGTTATCCTAAGTATATTTTTAAATTCATATACTAAGTTTTACCATTTTTTGAACTTTAGTCAGTTTTTACCTTGGAAAATTACTAAAATGCTAGTGTTTGAAATTTAAAAAAATACAAATTTCTAAAAATGGTAAAACTTAGTATATGAATTAAAAAATATATTTGGGATGACAGTTTTACGCGAAAAGAACCAAAAAAATAAGTAAATGAACAAGCTTGAACCAGCTGCATGGGAGCTCTCAGGCCTCTTTTATTAATATTATGACTTCTTATATTGATGTGGTAATTTATGAAATAATAATTAAATTTAAATGAGTTATTTCTGCTCATAACGATTACTTTTTACACAAATTGCGGTCGTGCTCATGACTTGAAACTTATTGCAGTCATGCCTATGGATATCTAGAAACGGGTCCTAAGTAGTGAAATCAATGTTCCCACCGAAATTTTGTGGGATCAGTAGTCATTCCCCACCTTTCTGTTTAAATCAAATCTAAATCACGTTGTCCAATGTCATTTATTTTATCCTATAACCAAAAATCATTTCAATCAGAATTTCACATGGGTCATACATTCTCTCTCTCTCTCTTTTTTTTTTTTGATGATAGGGCCATACATTCTTAAAATGTACATAATCATGTGTAAATTATGGAAAACACTTAAATGCATACATAAATGTATTAAAATAGTATAATAATTTATAGAATCTTTTATAAACATAGAAATAACGTTTTAGGCAGTTTAGATGTTGAACTAACAATTTTAAAATTGGTATAAAATGATTATGTTGATTTTACTCGTCTTTGATGGGGCCCATGTGCATCTTTGATTTGAATGAAACTTGGTTTCCTTGTCTAACAAATGATTTTAAACAAAATGGGTGGAGTAGATTTCATATCATCATAAAGGTGGGCCAAAACAATGTGGATCCCACCAATATTTTTGGTGGAAACCAATACCATTGAAGTAGGATCCCTAAAAAAATACTTGTAGCTATACCCATAGCAAGGGCAAACCTCTTAGTTTTTATAAACGATGCTATTTTTGATAAATATCCAAGCCATTCATTGGGTTTTTTTAATATCAGCGTAGTTATCAAAAATCGCATTGATTAAATACCTTGATAGTTCTCAAAAAAGCCAATGAAGGTATTTAATAAAAGTGTTTTTTGGTATATTGAGTAAATGCATACTAATAAACATAATGGTTAGTTTGGACTTATTGAAGTATCATGATTTACAAAAACAAAGAGATTTACCCTCACCATAGGCATAATTATAAATATTTTCACATATACATAGGCACATTTAGAACAAGTTTCCCATAGGCATAACTGTGATTTTTGTTAAAAGGTATAGGTATTAGTGCAAATAACTGAAATTAAAGTGAATAAAGCTAATCTTTTAATTTTTGAGTAAAATATAAATGTGAGGAAGCAGATCTTAAAGTTTTGGTAACTAAAAATATGTACAATAATAAATAAAGCTTGTTAACTAAAAATATGTATACTAAAAAATAAAGTTGTTAGACCTAAAATTGTCATATTCAGAAAATTAAAAAAAAATCCCTTTCCCATTCCATACTAATGAATGGACTAGTTGACAATGAGAACTGTAACGCACGGATCTAGCAAAGTGACCATTGGGCCCAACACACAGAATGCATAAAGCCAAAAAAACGACCATTAGGCCTGTGGGCTGTGCCTCACAGCGTAATATTATCAGCTCTGGTTTGGCAACTCAGGTAGACGGTATTAAAATGCGTTACACCATGTTTAATTTGGGACCCACTTACAAACCATCAGGAACTTTCTTCCATTTTCAATGTAGGATTCAGTTTTGGACTATTACAAGCCCACCAGCTTCTATTTGATTAATCGTCGAACCACAACTCAACTTAGGGCTTCTGCCTACAATTCTAACTTTCACTGGCTCAACTTTCCAAACCGCATCTACTGAAGGGGACCTGACTTTGATACCACTTGTAACGCAAACTCAGAAAAATAACCATTGGACCTGACGCACAGAATGCACAGACCTAGAAAAATGACTATTGGGCTTGTGGGCTATAGGCCTCACAATGTGATATTGTTCGCTCTAGCCTGATAGTTTAGTCGTACAGTTTTTAAAACACGTCACACCATGTTAACTTGAGACCCACTTATAAACCATTAGGGACTTTCTCCCTTTTTCGATGTGGGATTCTATTATGGGCTATTATAAAAACATTTATAGACTGGTTGTGATTTATTTTCATGTCTTTGTAAAACAAAGAAAAAGAAATATTAAAATGCAAGACACACAGTGCAATAGTAAAGGTATGCTTTTGTTTATTTTTATAATTACAATGTATGTTAGACTATGTTATTAAGGATGCTGTTTGTAACTTATTTATAATATATTAATTCAATGAGAGAGAATTTTATATTGCAGTAGTTATAAAATATATCAATTTCTTGAACTTTCCCCATCCGTTGACCTACTTCACACACCCAAACTTGACCTGAATTCAACCAAATTTTAAATGTAAAGGATGGGGGTTTTTACATATGGGTAATTTACACTTTTGACCCTTAGGGTGTGCTTGGTGACAAGGAAAAAAAAGTAAGAAAACTTTTGAAAAAGAGAGATTGGTGTGATGTGTTAGTGGAAATGACAAGGAGTAAAGAGAAAAAGGATAAAATAGCTAAAGTAGTTGTATAGAAATATGTGAAAAATAATTGAAGATATAGAAAATGGTGGAAAAAGTATGGTAGTTAGGTATTTAAGATTTCAAATGACATTCAAAGATAGGTAGAAAGGGGTTAAAAATAATTCCCGAGTACCAAGGACCCTTAAGTTTCATTTTTTGTTACATGGCTTTAAGATTCAGAAATTTGTATTGACAGTCACTCCCATTAGGTGAGACCCTAATTTCATTAACTTATGACACGAAATAGCCAAAATACCCTCCTTATAATTCTATTCAAAGCCTAAATGGATACCATAGTTTGGTTGGATCTCTTCATAGGCCACTTTTTTTTTTTTTTTTTTTTTTTTTTTTTTTCCATTATGTTTCTTGCAAGACAAGAATAATTTAAATATTTCAAGATATGTATTTCTGTTAGAAGGGCATTTTTTTAAAAATCTTCTTATGTCATACGTTATGGTGTTAGGGATTCACCTAACAGGACAGCTTGCGCTTGCAAATTTCTAAAACTTGAACCGATCTAGAATAAATATGAAACTTGAAGAGTCAGAAAGTGCAAATTTTTTGCAAACTTGAAGTACCTGTTTTCAAGAACCTTAGGTTAGGGTTGGGTGAGGTGAGATTTTTTGTAAGCAGTGTTGGGCTTGAGTTGGTATCAATCCGGTCTGCACCTGTAGCAGAAGTGACATATTCTTATTATTTGTACAAATAAAAGTATGGATGATGGGCACAATCAGGGGGAAAGTGAACTGGATGGTTTTTTATGTGATCGAGCATGAAACCATATCTCCAAGCTGGTTTGCTAGGATTGCCTTCTTCTTGCTTAGAAAGATGAGGGAAGCAAATAATGGGTATGTGCTCAGCATCAACAGGGTGTAAAAGAGTCCAAGACAGCAAAATGTACTGTTCTTTTTAATTGAGGTTTTTCCCTTCAGGGATGAAGTCTAGATTGCTTCATGATTTGGGATAGTTGGATAGATGTACACTTTTCTAGCAAATGGAGTCTCATTAAACAATTCTATATAAAGAAAACGTCAATCGATCCCAGAAACATATGATAAGGGCAAAAATAATATCAATTAAGACAAACGGATTTATCAACATATAAGGTCAAGACCTTGAAGAAAACTGAAATCAATTACTCCCTAATGACCCTATTTTTCTCAATTATTACATATATTTGTAATCATTATTTCATATTTTTCCATACAACTACATTATTTATTTTATCTTGATTCTCTTTACTACTGATAATCTTCTAACAAATGGAGTCTCATTAAACAATTCTATATAAAGAAAACCACAATTGATCCCAGAAACATATGATAAGGGCAAAAATAATATCAATTAGGACAAACGGATTTATCAACATATAAGGTCAAGACCTTGAAGAAAACTGAAATCAATTACTCCCTAATGACCCTATTTTTCTCAATTATTACATATATTTGCAATCATTCTTTCATATTTTTCCATACAACAACATTATTTATTTTATCTTGATTCTCTTTACTACTGATAATTATTCCTATCGCATCAGACTTTGTTTTTTCAAAATAGTTCCCTAAAAATACCACCCCCAACCCAAAATCCCAAAAACATTTCCCTCGTTGCCAAAAGGTAAATTCCGTTTGGGCCTGTAAATGAGAAAATTGTGTCTCACCAAGTACTCTTACCTCACCTACAGGGTTTTTACCACACCTACGAGGTTTACTTGTAATGTGTCAGTATATATCCTGGTTTAAATTCTGGTGTTGACTACTTGCATGCTGATTCCTTTCCATTCAACTCTGATCCATTTTCTGTATGCAAAACTGAAACCAGTGTACTGATTCATATCTCTTTCAACAGATTCAGATTTGATGATTTCCTGCTATTAGGTGGCATCTAATTTGCAAAAGCATGGACAATCAATATAGTGAGGAACATGTACATGTTAAAATCTCCCAACTCTTACCCCTGTCTGTTTATTTTGTGTACCTATTCCAATCAGTTCCCATGAGCAAAACGCCTGTCTGCAGGATGAAGTGAACATCATGGGATTTGAAGTCCCAAGATCACCTGACTCGAGCTACAATAATCCCTTCCCAGGAAATGAAGATGAAGGGCGGGATCCACCAACTGTTCCTCCCCACTTGCAGCACACGCTACTGAGTTTCCCCACCAGTAGAGAAGCTTATACAGGTGGTCTTCCTTTACCCCAAAATGTTGTTCTCAATCATCTATACATAGAGAACCGGGAGGTACCACGATCTGTTGTGGCCCTTGGAATTACTCATCGCTTCCGCTCAAAGTTTGTTACAGTCGTCCTTTATAAACCAATTCCTAGAGGGGGCACATAGAGGTGTGCAAACCCTTCTTCTGTTGGTTTTGTTTAGGAAATATATCCATCAGTTATTGCAAGGGAACCCTGGATTAACCCACTTAGGCAGGAATTTAGTTTCCATTAGCTGATGATTGGACCCATGTTATATCAGTCCTAGAAATGCTCTGAGATGATTGGGAGCTTTGTCTAGTTGCTTATGAGCACATATTGTCTCCGATGGATTGGCATTATACCATTCTTGATATTGTTTGTATTCTTTAACTTTGGGTGGCATTTGGATGGTTCTAACGTCTTGAGATTGTTATCGCCTGGATGTTGTCTTTCATGTCAT
The DNA here is from genome assembly GCA_030490835.1 of Annona cherimola. Taxonomy (NCBI): domain Eukaryota; kingdom Viridiplantae; phylum Streptophyta; class Magnoliopsida; order Magnoliales; family Annonaceae; genus Annona; species Annona cherimola. The sequence continues at coordinate 86,759,052 of CM059972.1, forward strand.
TGATGTTCACACGTGAGAGGTGTGGCCAATGGCATGGCATGATAGCTTTATGCTTGACACTGTTCTTTGGTCGAACAAAGGGTTTGTTTGGGCCTGTGATGCAAGGTAATCGACTTTTTAAATCAATCCATATTGCAGGCCAAAAAAATTATTTTATGAATCATGCTGATCCATAAATATATGCATTTGAATGTCATAATAATTTGTGAAATCTTTCACCCACTTAGGAAGAATTTTTTTTTTTTTTTTTTTTTGAGAAATACCCGGAAAGAATGTTTTAGATAGTTTAGATGTTGAAATAACAACTTCAAGATTAGTACATAAAAAAAAATATTATCATGTTGATGTTGTACTTTTATTGGGTCTTTATATCAATGCCATATTTCAAGTCAAAAAATTATTTTATGAATTAGGGTGACTCCTTGGTATATGCATTTGAATGTTGTAATTATTTGGCCTATTAGTTTCCGCCTGGTTTGTATTCGAATGATAACTCGACTTTGAACGCTCAATTTAACTTTAGACCTCTGTGTGTAGCTCTGGCTTTTACTAGATTAAATCTTTGAATCACATTTACTCGAGTGGGTTAGCTTAGGTACCACTTATTAACGCATAAATCCAAAAAAGCAAGCCTAATCTCGTGAGGGTGGGCTTTACTATATTATATTCTTCGCTTTAGCTTGGTAGTTCAGCTGTTTAGTTTTAAAATGTGTCATACTAAATTTAATTGGATACCTACTTATAAATTTTTACCCTCTCTATCTTATTAGATGTAGGATTTGATTTAAGGCTGTTACAAATGTCAAGCTAAAAAAATGACAAAGCAAAGCAAACGTAATTTAAGCTTTCGAAAAAGAAAAAAAAAAAAACCACTTCGGCCCTAAAAATATCAACGACTTTGGCTTTTGGAAAAATTATACAAGAAGTGGATTTGGTCTAAAGTATTGGACAATGCAACGACTTCGTCTTTTGGAATAATCAAATGACTCGCGAATAGAAAGTACAAGTATTTGGCAACTGAAGTTTGGGTCCCTACCCGTCGAAGCTTTCTACTCTCTTTGCCTGCCTCCTCCAATCGTTGGGATCGCCTGGGCACAAAATTTGAATCAGAAGCTTGATTTGGCTTCTCGACACTTGAGTCTGCCAAAATCTTTTCTCCTCTTATTGCAACGGAAGGATTAAGGTTGTAAAACGGATTTGCTGCAACCTTAACCTTATTTATAAAAGAGTATGATTGTATACATCATGACGCATTTTGAGTTAAAATACAATATTTATTTATTTTTATAATTAGTTATATTTTTTGATTTATTCCTCATAAACATGTTTATCTAAGTGTATTCAATTTATATGTAAAGTTTTACAATTTTATATTTATAATTTTATAATACTTTTAACATATCTATTTTTGATTTTTTAAAAATAAGCTTTTTAAAGGGTGTGAAGTGACTTAAATGCTCTTGAAATTGATGATTTTTTAAAAAATAAAAAATAAATATGTAAAAGTATTGTAAAATAGCAAAACTCTGTATATAGTTTAAATACACTTAAGAAAACGTGTTTATGAAGAAAAAATAAAAAAATATAATTAATCTTAAAAATAAATGAATATTGTATTTTAGTCTAAAACGCATCATAATGTATACAATCATACTCCATTTATAAAGTAAAACCATAATATGTTAACTTTATTTATGTATAAGTTTGGGTAAAGAAGTTCGAGTTTGCTAGTTTTTATTTGATTTAAGAGTAGCGGTGGAGCTGCGGGTGCCTTTTTGCTAACGTGGTAAGGTCGGTCGGTCGGTCGGTATGCTGGCAACCAACGTGAGTTCGAAACAATGGAGCGTGTCGCATCTCCCCTCCCTCAAGGGGTCGTGCATATTATTAGGGTATTATTTGGTAGTATTATTTGGTTCCTCGATGAGGATTATACACGTATTTCCAATGACTCGATGTATATAAATAAATCTAAAGGTGGAGCTAGAACCTTTAGGAATAAGGGTGCACTTATGCCGCCGCCACAGCTAATAAGTTATCTAAATGATAAGCATAATAATATAATAATTTTCTTAAACAAATTAGATCATTTCCAAAGTATAAAGAAAAATAAGAAATGCAAAGGAAACAAAATTTAAATGTAAATGATATAATATTTACTTAGAATATTATTTTAATGAGAAGTGATTTTGTCGGTGTTGTAAGAACCGGACCGGACCGGCCGGTCAGACCGGGAACCGGTCCAAATCCCGGTTCGATTACCACCGGTTCGGTCCAATAGAATTAAACCATCTGAACCGTCAAACCGGCTTCATCGGTTGAACCGTGTTCGACCGGTTCAGACAGTTTCTAAAAAATGAAAACTCTGCTCCTCTCCCACCCCCACCTCCCCCCTACTGCCTTCCTCCTCCACCACGTCTTCCACAATTGCTGGCGCACCCTAGCACCTCATGCAATGCACTCACCAGATCAATCAAATCCATTGAATTCCATTTGAGTTTGTCTCTCTGATCCCAACGTCCCCTCTGCTCTCCTCGTCGCCGTTCTTCGTTCATGGGTACGAGCTCCTCCTGCTTTATTCTTCTTTGCAGCTGGTGAATCGAGTCCTGATCTACGACTCTGCCATGGAGAAATGGGCCCGCTTTGACGGCTACGCTCCGATTCCCACTCAGAATTCCCTCCAAGAAGTCATCTTCTTCGATGGGTCTCTGCATTTCACCACGCGGGAGCCGTTCTCGATCTTGGGTTTCGACGTGGGCAGCAGCAGGTGGAGAGAATGGGCGGCGGAGCTTCTGATAAAAGCCGCTGCCATCGGCGATCCCCTGTTGCCACAGGTCAGTCGTCTTCCCTTTGTCTGATCGGCATTCGGCGACGAATGCAGCTCCTGCTTCCGGCAAACAGCAGAGCCCCCAAATCGGTGACCATGGAGATTTTTGGGTGGCATTGCATTCCAGGAGATCAAAGGTTTTAAAATTGGTGATGCGGGTTTCGCCATTGGTGGATTCGTGGCTCAGATTACTCCTTCCTTCGAGCTGGACCGATGGATTGTATCCATTGCTGGCTAGTATGCGGCCGAGTAGTGCAATGGCAGTGCGGTTGAACAAGGAAGCTGAGATGCTGGAGGTGTTGGAAGATTGAGGCGGGAAGGTTTTGAAGGCCATCAGTGAAGTTGGGGAAAGAAATGGGAGTCTATGGATTGGGTCAATGCTCATGCCTTTCGTTGGTTTGTTGAAGCTTTAGATCAATATTCTTGTTTGATTCCGGTTACATGGATGAGAAATAATTTAGAGAAGAAATTTTTTTTTTTGATTGTGGAGAAGAAACTATTGAAATTAGATGAACAACATAGCAGGAGGGTGTTTATTTTTTATTTCGCGTTCGCGAAATTCTATTTTTAATTATTTTGTTCAAATTATGTAATTAAGGTATAAATAATCTTATAATGAGCTCAGGATCATATTACATGTGTTAAATTAGGATTAACTTATTAATATCAAAAGTTAGATGTCGTTAGATGTCGTTAGATATCATTAGATGCTGTTAGATAAGGTGAATTTCATTAAATCCTATTATCTGGGTTTCAAATTCTGTAATTAAGATATAAATGACCTTATAAAGGGCTTAGAATCATATTACAAGTGTTAAATTAGAATTAACTTCTCAATATATTTACTTAAAATTTAAAAATAATTTAATATTTATGACATCATAAATATGTCATGTTGACGTCACTGGTTCGCTTAACCGGTCAAACCGGTTCGAACCAGACCAGTTCCTTTACCGGTTCGGTTCTAACAACATTGAATTTTGTTAGCTAGGGCAAAACAAATATTTTGCTTAGCCCACCTCAAAAAACTCATTTATCACATTTTTTTTACTTTTTTCTTCACACACATGTTTATTTAAGTGTATTTAACATATAAACCAATTTTTATTATTTTTGGATATGTGTATATATTTTTTTGAGATATTTAAATATAAGAGTATTTTAAATACATACATATACATAGATGTTTAAAATTTTCAAAAAATATATACATATAACTAAAAATGGAAAAACTTTGTTTATATGTTAAATACATTTAGATAAAAAAGTGTATAAAAAAAGTAAAACAAAAGTGTTGTAAATGACATTAGAAGTAAATGACAATAAGACGCCGACCAGCGAGGCTGTGGATTTGGGCCAGAATATTGATCGAATGGTGAGAATTGGTGGGGGCCATGGCAGATCTGGACAACTGGCCAGGGAGCATGATGGTAGCGTGCAGACATGGAAATTGGTAGCAGCAGATGACTGCTTTGCTTTGATGGCATGGATAATTTGATGTATCACTGAGCCACATGTCCCTCCCATAGGGAACAAAAAAAATTTAATATCCAAAGTCATATTTTATTATAATTTGTACTTTTAAAATTAATTTTTTACAACATACGATTTTATAATCCAAGGGTTAATTTCAAATATAATTATAACGTTTACCCATATAATCATTCAAGCCACAGTGGTACGAAGTCATGCCCCATTTGCTAACTTTGTATGACGAATGAGTGGTGGGGAAGAATGCCCATAATTTTTATTATACCCACGAATTTAAACCCATAATTCCCCCAGTACCCAAGTCGTTAAAATGAGTAGAAATGGACATTAAAGCAAAATGTGAATGAAGATCATGCCCTGATGTGGATTGATTATTAGGTTGTAAATGGCATTCGTGTATGTTACACATGGGCCGGCTTTTGTAGATTACTTGTGACAACTCTAAAAGGGTTTAGTTAGCCTCTAAAAGAGGAGTTTTGTGCAGAGAGGAGTGTCGATTGTAATCTCTTGTTTCTGTTGCAATGTAATAGAGGGTGACTCCCCTTAAGAGTCCTTCTGAGATTATAAAGCTTATCTTGCAAGAGAACAAGTGCTAATGTTTGATCCGCCTTTAGGCAGAATTCCATCAATTGGTATTAATGCTTCAGGCATGGCAACCATGAAGATCGAGGAAGTAGAGCAAGATCAAGGGTTACAGAGAGTTCAAGAGAATTTTGCTGGACAGATGGTTTAGCTGAAAACCCTATCTCTTGGGTATTGATTCCAAGGAGGCTAAAGAACGTCGTAGACACAAGAATGACCGCAGCAATAGAGAAACCACAAACAGGCTAATTCACCACCAACAGTCATTCAAAACTCAAGAAGCAGAGGCGACGATCTCACTTGAAACACGCAATCACCGCCCCAGCCGAGGAAAGAAGCCACTAGTAGCATGGAGGGGTTTCTTGATGGGGAGAAGGCGATCGATAGCAAAAACCCACCATTCTTAGAGCGATCATTAGGGCGTCTTGACACGATCAAGGACTGCGATCGCCAAAGGTAGTTCGATGTCTTGGTAACAGCCAAGAAAGAATCGCCAAAGCACGAACTTGCATCCCCGATCAAGATGATCTTACAGACAGTGGTGACTATGAGCAACACAACCAGCAAGAACAAGAAGGTGGTAGCTATGATGAAAGGGAAATCAAGGGGTCCACCGCCTCTCTGTTTTCGTCTCTCTATTGTCGAGTTCATTTTCAGCTCGCCAACCTACAAGTGACTGGCCTTCAACTCAAAGCATGGCGAGTTTTGCACCCACACTTGGGATCTAGGTGAAAGGGGCATTTCGCCTCCTCCCTCTTGGTTCCGATCTCCGCCATCAGGCGAAGGATCATTGGTGTGGTGAAACTCGAGGCCGCTACACTCGTTCACAGACATTCATCTCACTTTCACGGGGGTGGCTTTATGGGGGCCAGACAGGCGACAAGGTGGTGTAATGGAGTCGCAAATGATATGGAACCCTGATCGACTATGGAACCCGAACCAGAGGCATTTTCTCGCAAGTCACAGCGAGCTCCGACGACTCCTTCTGTTGCAAGGGTGTGGCTCGAGCAATGAGCTAGAACCATTCGAATATGGGGGGCAACGACGTCCATGTGATCCGGGGGGAGTGAGGGTTGCTAAACAATGGGCACTAGCAAGTCATGCAGAATGCACGCTTTCGAATGACACTAGCTTGGAGGTATACGACCATGCGGGGAGGAAGATGACATGTGTGGTGAACATGATGCTTCTTTTGTTCAGATCACCGCAGGCAGTAGATTCAATCGTGTCATGCCAACCTAGAGGACCAAGTTGATCTTAGGCAATCGAGAATGATGTGGATTGAGTATTAGGTTGTAATTGGCATACATGTATGTTACACATGGGCTAAGTTTTGTAGATTACCTATGATAGTTGTAAAAGGATCGGTTAGTTGTGAATTAGAGTTGTAACAGAGGTTGTAACAGAGTCCTACAAAAGAGGAGTCCTGTGCACAGAGGAGTTCGATTGTAACTTTTGTTTCTCTTGCAATGCAATAGAGGATAACTTCCCTTAAAAGCCCTTGTGAGGTCGTGAAGTTTGTCTTGCAAGAGAACAGGAGCTGATGTTTGATCCACCTCTAGGCAGGGTAACATCATGCCCCTCGACAACATCTAACTTCACGTATCTCCTGCAATGTGAAATCTAGCTTGGAATTACAGACTGACAATGAGGGCTTCTGCCGTCAGCGACTAGAGGTCATTGCTGTCAATTAAATGGATTGCCTAGTTGCTGAATTTCATACAAGCTTAGCTATGTGTGCACAATTGTGCCAGCATGCTAGAGTACCATAAGGTATGTTTGGGAATAGATAAAACTTTTGAAGAGTAGAAACTGTCAAATGATGTGATATAATAGGGGTAATGATGATGAGTAAAGATGATAAAATTAAAATAGATAAGTTAGTTTTATAGATAGTTGTGTAGAAATGATTGAAAAGTATGGTAGTTGTATAGGAAAGTGTGAAAAATGATTGAAAAATATGGTAGTTATGACAAGTGAAAAGTTTAGATTGAAAAGTTTTAATGTAACAGTTTATACTCATTGTCAAACACACCCTAAATTTGGTGCTCCATCTTCAATAGCTTGGAATCCATAACGGCCATGGCTGTGTTCAAGATGGCCGAATGTAAACCAATTCTCCATTGATTTGGACAACACCCGTCAACTCAAGTCCACACAAGTTGTATCAAATCTGATTGATAACCTATTCAGAAATTTGTTAAAAGCAAAGAGAGCTTGGCGATCCCTGCAAATCCTAAATCCGAAATTCGTCGATAACTAGCGCTAATTTCGACAAGCTCAACTTCATCACCGACAGCAAACATCATCCAACGGTAATGACGACTCTTAACAATCGAAAAATAGCCTTACCTTCTTCAAATCCAGCAAAGCAACCCATCATAACTAGAGATGCCATTGAAGCCAACACCAATAATTTAAGCATTAGCAGCAGCACCAACCACACATCTCTCATCGACAGCTGCTGTGCAAATCCAAATTGTAGCACCACTTTCAAATTCAACATCGATCAAACCATCAACTCGCTTGTGGTGATTCTCATTCAGCTAGCTCAATGAAACCAGTAATGGACGACTGATAGGCCAAATTCCACTATAAAAAAGAAGAATGTAGAATATTCCAACAAACAAGCCATGAAGAGGATGTGCCATAAGCTTTTGTGCACCTGTAAGCGAAGATGATGAGCATGAAGTTGAAGTTTACATGCAATTCAAGGATTTATCTAGCTTGGTCTTCAAAAGCGGCAACAGAGAACATGACATTCTACCCCATGTGTTTTGATGGGATACGAACCCCTTGAGGAGGCGTTTGTAAATGAACTGTTGAACAACAAGTTGGTGAGCATGGGGTAATTGCAAGATACAGTTGCCCATGATATGAATAGATGATCGCCCATGATGTGAATACATGAAAAATGTGAATGTGATAAATATCTTATATCTTGTAACATTATATATAGTGGATGAATGGTAACCCGAAGATATGATCGAGTAGGTTGCCTCCGTGGAGTAGGTTAACCGAACCACGTAAATCCATGTCTTGATCTCTGTTTCTCTTCACTTGTTTTCTTTACTCTTTCTCAACACGGTATCAGAGCTACGAAACAGAAGTTCCTTTTCTAGACTTTGTTTTCTCCTTTCGTTTTTATAGGAAGGATGAAGACAACAAGCAACTCGACGCGTCTCTAGACCCGCGTCTGTTGTCATCTTCATTACTAAATCCAGTGTTGCGGCTATCTTGCAGCTACTTTCATACCCTGCTGCATTTCCTTCGGAGCAGAGAAGCCCACGATCAACATTGGCAAAATCCGTATTGGATTCAGCTGCTATGCTGACACCAGCCTCCGGCTCAGCATCTTGCTCAGGTTCCAGTTCACCTGTGCTGTCGCTGCCTCATTCGGCACCTGTAACAGCAGTGTCTCCAAATTGTGTAGATCGACGTAGCCACGCTAGATCTCTGCTCACAGAGACACTGCTGCTATAATTCGTCAATCCTCTAGATAGGGTTGTTAATGGATCGGGTTGGCCGTGTTAGAGCCTAATCCTAACTTATTTAAAATATCTCAATCCTAATCCGTTTATTAATACATTTAAAAATCTCAACCCTAACCCATTTACAACCCATTTAATAAACGGGTTGGTGGGTTGTTAACTAGTTATTAGCAAATAACCTGAAAGCCTATACTCTAGTATATGATTATCTCACAGGGAGAACGAGAGAATATTTTTGACATAGGGGAAATGGAAATAGGGCAATAATGAAAAAATGGAATTAGGGCGGCAGTGAAAAAATAAAAATTAGGTGACTGAAGGAAGATTTAGAGAGAAAAAATAACCAAGAAGTTTACATATATATATATATATAACTTTAATGAGTTAAGCAAGTTAAATGGGTTGAACGAATTAAACGGGTTAAACAGGTTATATGGGCTAAATGGATTACTAAACGAGTTGACGAGTTATAAAATCTCAACCCTAATCTATTTATTTAATTAAATGATTAAACGGATTGGCGGGTCATAACTCATTTATTCAAAAATCTCAACCCAAACTCATTTATAAAAGAGTTAGACGAGCGGGTTGACGGGTTGACCATGATCATTAACACCCCTATCTACATAAATTAGCCATCCATAGAAATTAGCCATCCGGATTCCTGCTTGAAATCACCTTGCAGCACTGGCTCTTTGCTATAGAAAGAAGCCTTTCTGAAGGACCATCTTTCCTTCACAACCGCGACTTATGCAGACGCCCTCTTCGTTTCTAGCTACCTTTGTTCTGCACCAAACACCTTCGTCGGTCATGGCAGGGACCTCCTTCTCTTTCGGTTTTAGTTCTGGCAGATCTGGAGGTGCAAATTTGGACTACAATAGTAGAAGAGATATGCCACTAATATCGGTTCATTAAGAGCCACAAGCTCCGGTTCATTGCACAATCAGGTCGTGCGACCAGTTGCAGCCAATGTGCTATTCTTCCTAAACTTAATTGTTGTTATTTTTCAAAAAATGGCTACTTCAGAATCCACTAGTACCTCGGATATAGTTGGACGTTCAAGTACTAATATCAGTGATACCAACATGAAGTTAACTAATACATTGTTGAATGGAACAAATTCTCTCTCTTGGGCAAGAGCTGTAACCGTTTCACTTAGTGAAAAGTCAAAACTTGGGTATATCAATGGAAAAATTAAACCAACTAAACCGAAAGATCCCAAATTTGATGAATGGTAAGCTATAGATAATTTGATAATGGTGTGGCTATTCGACTCCTTGGAACCTCAAATATATGAAATATTCGCTTATTTTGAAAATGCCCAAAATTTATGGGATTCCTTAAAAGAAGTCTATGGTCAAGTAGAAAAAGCCTCGAGAATCTTTGAATTACAGCAAGAAATTGCTAGATTAGAACAGAATTCAAATCAAAATTTCATTGAATATTTACGATATATAAAAAAGAGATGGGATGAATTAAGGCAATATTGTCCTCCTACTGAGACAATTGCAGAATATTCAAAAAGAGAAGAACAAGATAGAATTTTTAAAATGTTATCCAGACTTAAACAAGAATATGAAGACTTCAAGAGGTAAATATCGATGAATTTATCACTTCCTTCATTTTCTAACGTATATGCAATTATTCAAAGAGAAGAAACTAGGAGGCGTGTAATGAACTCAAATTTGAAAGTAGATGCTAATAAACTTGAAAATCATGCTTTTGCTGCTAAAGGAGAATACAAAGAATTTACACACTATGGTGGAAAAGGCTCCAATCTTAGATAAGGAAGAGAACAAGGTAGAGGAAATTGGAAACACTACAACAAGCTAGGGCACTTCAAAGAATGAATCTTACATCCTTGCACACTTTTAAAGAGAAAGGTTCTATAAATAAGATTGCTTCTCATGTCAATTCCTCTACTCAAGCCTCTATAGAAAGCATCTCCAAACAACTTCTGCAAACAGGGCAACAACTCCAACAACTAGTGGACGTAACCACAGAAATTCGCTCTCCTACCCAGATCTCGGAGGCTTCTACATCTCTTGTTCAATCCTTTAGTATGGCTTTACTTCTTTCTGCTAACAAAGACTCTTGTTCAATCCTTTAGTATGGCTTTACTTCTTTCTACTAACCAAGGCAATTGGGTGATAGATTCCGGTGCTACGGATCATATGAGTGGCAATTGTAATTGCCTAACCGATATTCATTTCAAGCATATACAATCACCTATTACAATTGCAAATGGTCATCAAGTTCCCATTCAAGGAATTGGCAAATTTGAACTTCTTTCTTCTACATTTGATGTATTATTTGTTCCAACATTGACTTCCAACTTGCTGTCAGTTAGTAAAATCACTAATGATCCGAATTGCGATATTTTTTTTCCCCAAATGCTGTGATTTTTAAGGATAGGGCCATAGAGATGAAGATTGGTGAAGGCAGAGTCGGTCAAGGACTTTATATATTTAATATGCCACAAAAGGCTCTCATTGCTAGAAATAAAGCAGAGTTCTCACTATTATAGCATTAAAGGACTGGACATCCCTCTAATTAGATACTGCATGTTTTGGATTCCTCTCTTGAGCTCGATGAATTGCAACTTGTCATTTTTCTAAACAACACAGATTGCCATTTCCAAAGCATTCAAAATTTTCAAACAAGTCTTTTGAACTAATTCACTTTGATGTGTGGGGGACCTTTTCCAATAGACTCTTGAGATGATTATAAATACTTTGTTAACTTTTGTTGATGATAAATCTCATTTTCCTTAGATATATTTATTAAAATCCAAAAGTGAAGTTTTGTGGATTTTTCAAGACTATCGCAAAATAATTTTGACTCAGTTTAATGTCTCACTAAAAGTATTGTGAATTGACAATAGTGCTGAGTATGTTAACTTAGCTTTTTCCTCATATCTTAGAGCTCACGGCATTATTCATCAAACCTCTTGTGTTGGCACACTTCAACAAAATGGGATCAATGAGCGTAAAAATAAACATATTCTTGAAGTAATACGTGCCTTACTGTTTCAAATGAATGTTCCAAAGGAATATTGATTTGATATTGTACTTACCAGTTGTTATCTTATTAATCGTCTCCCAACTCAAATTTTAGATTTCAAATCTCCTCTGAAAATTTTGCAAGACAAAAACCCGGCCTTTCTCATCTTCGTATGTTTGGTTGATTATGTTATGTTCACATACAAAATAGTGGTAAACTTGATTCTCATGCCAAACGATGTATCTTTCTGAGTTATTCCTCCACTCAAAAGGGTTACAAATGTTCTGCCCCTAATCTTCAAAAATTATTTATCTCTCGAGATGTTTCCTTTATTGAAGCTCAAGCATTTTTTCAATCTTCGGATCAAATTCAGGGGGAGCTCTTTCATAGGAAATTGGCTCCTATGCCTCTTGCAACTACAACTGATGGATCTCTTACAACTAATAATGTACAAGAGAGGTTTCTCATGAAAATGAAGACCCCGTGGCCCTTCTTCGCAGGTCGTCACGTATTTTCAAGCCTCCCTCTAGACTTTAATATTTTTACACTTATGATATTACTGCCTTTCCTATTCAAGATTACATATGCTAAGATAATATCTCAGTTGATTGTTCTGCCTTCTTGGCTAATATTAATTCTCAAAAAGACCCAACCCATTTTCAAGAAGCCATTAACATGCGTGAATGGAGAAAAGCTATGGATGATGAAATTAAGGCTCTTAATAAAAATAATACCTGAAATATTGCGAGTTTACCAAAAGGAAAAAGACCAGTTGGTTGTAAATGAGTCTATAAAATCAAATATAAAGAAGATTGATCCATAAAAAGTACAAAGCTAGACTTGTGGCTAAAGGATTTACTCAAACCTATGACGTTGATTATAATAAAACTTTTGCACCCATAATCAAAATGAATATGGTGCGAATTCTAATGTCATTAGCAGTTAACCGTGGATGGCCATTATTTCATATGGATGTAAATGCTTTCTTGCAGGGAGATTTATAAGAAAAAGTTTATATGAATCTTCTCCTGGACATGAATTAGAAGGCAAAGAACAACTAGTATGCAAATTGAATAAAGCAATATTTGATTTGAAGTAATCATTTAGAGCATGGTGCAACAAACTTAATATAGCACTTGAAAGGTCTGTTTTTACTACATGTATTTTTGATACATCAATGTTTGTGAGAAGAAATGTTGTTGGAATTGTAATAGAATTGATTTACGTTGATGATATAATCATCACTGGGAATGACAATGTTGGTATTTCAAACCTCAAAAAGTACGTTCGACATGAAAGATCTTGGTAAGTTAAAATATTTCTTAGGTATTGAAGTTGCTCATTCTAATAAAGGTCTATTCTTGTGTTAGAGAAAACATATATTAGATCTTTTAAGAGAAACTAGGAAATTGGGCTTAGAGATAGTTGATACCCCCATGGATTATGCTGCCAAACTTGTTAAGACAAGTGAACCTTTAAAAAATCCTAAAAGATTTCAAAGGCATGTTGAACAACTTATATATCTTACAGTCACTAGACCAGACATTGCAAACATAATCAGTTTTGTTAGTCAATTTATACATTCCCCTACTGTGGAACATATGAGAATTGTGGAATGAATTTTTTGTTATTTAAAATCTTATATAGGAAAAGGAATGTGGATGAAACTAAATAATCATACTGATGTCTCCTTTCATGCTGAGATTTTAGGATATGAGGATGGAGACTGGGCAGGAAATTCAAAGTATAGAAAATCTACCATAGGTTACTATACATTTTTTTGGAGGAAATATTATAACCTGAAAAAGTAAAAAACAAAATATTGTAGTTAGGTCAAGTGCTGAAATTAAATACAGAGCTATGTCTTCTGCTACTAGTGAACTGATTTAGGTGAAATCAATATTACAAGAACTGGGTTTCAATACTCAAAAACTAATAAAGTTATTTTGTGATAACCAAGCTACTATACATATAATATCAAATCCAGTCTTCCATAAAAGAACTAAGCATATTAAATTTGATTATCACTATGAGCGAGATAAAGTTCAAGAAAAATTTATCGAAACACCATATGTTAGAAGGACCAGCTGGCGGACATCCTCGCTAAAGCTCTACCAAGAAGCAACTTTGAATATATATCGAAGAAAATGGATATCATTGATATTTATTCCCCAACTTGAGGGGGAGTGTTGAACAACAAGTTGGTGAACTGGGATAAATGCGAGATACGGTTGCCCATTATGTGAATAAATGATCACCCATGCTGTGAATAAATGAAAAACATGAATGTAATAAATACCTTGTACCATGTAACATTATATATAGTGGATGAATGGTAACCCCAAGATATGATTGAGTGGGTTGCTTCCATGGAGTAGGGTAGTCTGTGATACCAAGAACAAATGTGACTCATACATGTAATCTAGGCATGTAATTAGTATTAATTATATGATTGAATTGGATGGATGAAATTAGGGCAAATGACTAAGTAAGGTGGTTAAGTTAATCACTTTAGCCTAATATGAGTTAATGTGCTAAAAAAAAGACAAAACGAGGTATGAAAATGATGATTTGGCATGATCTTTAATTCTATTAATTATGATTAAGTTGATGATAATTATGAGATTGATGTGGCTATTGTTAGAAAATTTATAACTTGATGCTAATAAAGCGGATTAACGTGAAATTTAAAAGGTACGTAAAAGTTGACGTGCTCTACCTTATGAATGGTATGAATTATGTTAATCATGATTAAACTATGATGATAATGATTTAATTTTATCAAGTTTTATATGATATTTTCAAATGCCCATATCTTGATTTTGGATGATCATTTTGAGATAAAAATTTTCATGAATAGTTAAAACAAGGTGTTTTATCATATGGATGGATTTGATCAAGTTAAATATCATGGAAAATTTCTTAATCACATAAGGACAAAAGCATTTGACTTTTGCTCGTGAAAAATGACATACCATTAATGAACCAAAAGGAATAAGTGACATGTGTCAATATGGGATTCATTGAGCAAAATTTAAAGTCAACCAAATAAATGGAAAGTTAACTTTTGAAAAGCAAATAAGACATGTGTCAAACAAGGATTCATTAAGAGAAATAAAAAAATCAATGTGTTTAATGCCTTGCATAAGGTGTCAAAGGGAGAGAATTTTGAGTAATTTTTACAATTTCAAAATTTTGAAAAATGTCATGATAAAAGGCTGCATGGTGAGAACGTGTTTAGCTATGGACATGATGGCATGAGCAAAATCATAGATTTTGGCATTTAAAAATTTCATATAAATAGAAACCTTAAGGGGTAAGCAAGGCAGCTCAAGTGGGGATAAACATTAGGGGTGCAACTTGGGTTGGGTACCTGCGGTTCGACCCACTGGGTACCCTAAATAGGGTCGATTCGGTTCCATAGAACCTACCCATAGGGTCGGTTCGGTTCCGCAGATGAAATACCCGTTCAAATTTGTGTAGGGGTCGGTTCCAATGTTGGGTACCCGGAACTGACCCAGATTTCATATATAATATATACATAAATGTAATAATAAGTTAATAACATCCAGACCAGCCGTCCAACCCTAAAATCCCATCCCGAGTTCCCGACCTGATCCCGCATTCCCATCTATGCATTTCGATCTACGGCAGCGCGGCTCTACGGCCTCCGCCCTCGACAACAATGACAACAGCGCCAGTGCCACAACTTCTTCCCTCACAGCTCCAATGCTCCTCTCTCTCCCCCGACCCTCTGCCCTCGGCATTCGGTGCGCAGGTCCTCCCCTCGACGGCCGACGACTGGACACGCAACTGCGCAGCTCCTCCCGTCGACAACCTCGCGGCCCTCGCCTGCTCCAGTGCTCGGTGCTCTCTCTCTCTTCCCCCCCCCCAAACCCTATGCCCTTGACGCATATGTTCCCCTTCGATGGCCAGCCCCCATTCTAGCCACATCTCCTTTATTTCAGTTGCAGCGTCGGAGCCGAGTCCATTTCAGACTGCTTGCCGGAGAAGACAGTTAGGTAGGCTTGAACTTTTGATTTGCATGTTGTCTAAATGATTCGTTTGTATTTTTCAAGTAGATTTAAGGTTGAAATCTTGTTGATTGAAGCTCGGATTGAACAAAATGGGGTGGATGAAATAGGAAGTCATGGAAGATCGCCCCTTTTATGTTGCATTGTTAATTTTTAAGTAATAATTATTAATTCTAATGTTTAAGCATGTTGCTATGATGTTAATCATCAATCATCATGTTAATGGATAATGTTGATGGTTCTACATAACTTGATTGATTTGTTAAGTCTTTATTACATAGAAATTTAGTCTTTTCTATGTTGATCTGTTGTTCTTATAAATCTTATAAATCTTGTGATGAGAATAAATACATATCTTATATTCAGGGCCGTTTATTCTATCTCATCAGTTTTTTCCTGTTTTTGAATATATAAACAGGTTAGCGAAGAAGTTGAATGGGCATTAGCAAAATTGTCAAAGGTATTTAGCTCTCTTTGTGTATAATGCTAAGACAATAGAATGATGTCCCTAATTTTGCTTTGCCATTTATGTATAAATGCTAAAGTAATAGGAATGATGCTCCTAATGTTTCTTCATCATTTATATTTGTAATACGTCAGCTTTAGATGTCCTAGTCTATCTGTTTTTGTGTTGGGTGCATGTAAATATGAATGTTAGCTGCTTCAGTTCGTTAGAAACTTAGCATAGGTTGCCTTTGTTTTATCTTTGATTGACCAACATGGGTCGCTTCTAACTTGTGCTGATAAATGGTAATTTATGTCTTCAAATATTAGATGTCTTGTAGTTTGCAACTTTGTTTTTTATGTAGAGGATCTACACTTCTAATCCTTGACCTATTTCCCTCACATCTTGTAAGATAGTTTGTCCTTCTCTAACTCTATCCAAAACACAGGTCCTCCCCAAAACAAATTGAAGAGCCTGATAGAAGAAACTTATAGTTGCATTTCCAGTCAAGATTTTCGCTTCTAATTTTTACTGGAGGCAAGGTAGAAGGGTAACAGGGTGTTGCTGTTCATGTGGTTCTGTTGGATGCAAACACTAGCCAGGTAGTAACAGCTAGGCCAGAGTCATCAGTGAAACTAGATGTTGTTGTCTTTGAAGGCGACTTTAACAATGGTTATTCCAAAATTTGTCTGTTCTTGACATTTTGTATCCAATTCCAACAGGTACTTGGAAGTGGCATGTCAAATAAGATATGGGAGGTTCTTGTAGATCATGCAAAGACATGTGGTTTGAATGGGAAACTTTATGTGTACTACCTTGATGATGGCAGAAATGTTGGTGTTGTTTTTAATAATATATATGAATTAAGTGGCCTTATTGGATGTGAAGGATTTTGGGATTTATTCATGGTAACTAATAGAACAGAATTATGGTGGGAGCCTAGAGAGCAGTAAGTTCATTTGTTTTTTGTTGGTTTTTCATTGAAATCAGTCCTATTCAGAATTATTTCTTATTTTGTTCTTACCCTAGCTGTCTCAAGTTGTTTCTAGGCTGATAATTATGATAACTTCAAGGCCTTCACAAAATAAAAAAAACTATCATCTTTTGCCATGTGGCAACTTCTGCATTTTTACTAGCCTATGCAAATCTTTTGTTGTAGGGATATCATTGGAGTAAAATGACATATGTGGATAGTTTTGAATGCATGACTTCTTTAGGAACCGATTTGAAACCGAACCGGAACCGACCCACTCTTGAGAAAATTGGGTAGGGTATGCTCCGGACCTACCAGGTCTAAAATATGGTAGGGTAGAGATTTTTGAAAAATAGGTAAGGGTAGGTTCCACCCATACCCGGACCTACCCGACCCAAGTTGCACCCCTACTGATTTATTTAAGTCAAAATGAGGTGGAAAATGCACCCTTATGAAAAGGGAAAGTGGGCAGCCATGCACGTTTCTTCATGGACAGCTTGGGCGTCCATATTTCTTGGACAACAAGTTGAAAAAAAAAGGGCAGCAAGGTGGACGGCCAAGCAAGGAATAGAAAGGAGGAGAAAATGAAGGAGAAAATGAGGGGAGAAGAGGAGAAACCAAGCTTAAGCAAAGAGGAGACAAATCTAACAACTTCAAATAAGTGGTCGAACCAAGTTTTGGTTTAATAAATTCTAAGTTTTCTAACTCAATGAATGGTTCATAAAATTGATTCATTATGAACCCTAAATAATTATTCAAGAAGCCCTTTATAGGGTTATTAAAGGATAAATGAACTAGGAGATTTACTTCAAGCTTTCAAGGAAGCATATGTGTGATTTAGAGTTGATTATGCTATGTACACCATGCTGAAATTTTTGGAAACTCCCAATTAAAGTTTCTATTTTAACCCTTTATTATATGTTGATTATGTGAATTATTTTCATGATTAATATATGTTAAAGTAAGCATGTTTGATGGACTTTAGGCGGGTCAAACATAGAGTTGACAATTTGGTGCAAAATTCTACTCATTTAAGGTAGAATTGATGCATAACTTAAACAACATGATAAATGGATGATTATGTAGGTAAAATACCCTAAATATAGGGTATTATGGACGTCCAAAGGGTGAAATTAAGAAGGGTAAAAATTTATTTTATAGAGCCTTAAAGATGTGGACGTCCAAAGTGGAGAAAGAGGGAGACAAGTTGTTGTTTTGGGCAATCCAATTGATGGATTTTAATTTCATGATTATACCTAACTAATGTACAAAAAGGTGCTTAAGTTAAGCCAAAAAGGAGAGAAAATTTTCTGTTTTATATGAACTTGAATTACACATAATATATGTGTGTTTAAAGGAGTGAACATGGAAAGTATAGATGACAAGAAGGAAGAATGACCACGTATGATTAGCTAAGGTGCAAAAATGAAATGAAAACATGGTAAAATAATGAAATATATGGCCGTTTTGAGAAAATTATAAAATCTCAAAAATTTGCAATTGAAACTAGTAGCCCTAACTCATAAATAGGTGCCTTGGAAGAGCACCAATGTGAAAAATGTAAAGAACGGGTGTTAAATGATAAATGAGAAGTATTAAATTTCCATATGTTGACTTAACCTTAGAGGTTATAATAAGCTTGAAAACTTACCCTAACTAAAGGTATCTAAAATGAAGGGAATGGTTAAAATGAAAAGAATAATCACAATTAAGTAACATGTCACACTGATGTGTGAATTAGAAGATTAACACCCAACTTGAAAGACAAGTGACTTAAGCTAGTTGAGATAAGTTGATGTGGATTCATATAGATTGGAAAACCCTAAGGGATGCAAGCATTTGAAATTTATGCATATAAATGAAATGTCGTTTTCATTATCTAGGCAAAGGCAAGGAAAAATATGGAAGAAGGGGATTAAGGTTATCTCAGGTAAGCAAGCTAACTTTTCAAAATATTGATTTCCTCTTATGTGTTAAAATGATTACAAATATTTATGTTGATATTTTTATGAATTTCTTACAAGTGGGCAAGCATAAGTTTTGAAAATGATGGCTTTAATGAAATGCCTCAAGGATTGCTTCATGGGAAGCATGCAACACTTTTTAAAATAATAATTTTATCACAAGTGTTGCAAAGATTAGAAATATTTTACATTGATAGTTTTAAGAATTTACTTACAAGTAAGCAAGTTCTTCATGATACTATTTTCAAAGGAATTTTGAAAAATATTTATACATATGTTGTTAAAAGGAGTTTAAGGATTACCAACCCGACAAGTTGATTTCATAAAATAAATTGAATTCGGGTTGCTAAAATAGGCTACAAAAGGCTATACAAGCCCATCTTTACATAAAAATGATAAGAGTGATATGTGGAACAAGGATATGATACCAAGGTGGATAAAAAGGGAATGATGCAATTACATAACCTTTTGTGGGCAAAAAAGTCCCAAAATGGAAACAAAGAAAATATTAGCAAAATACGTTGTTTATTCTTGAAAATTTAAAAGCTTTGAAGTCTCTTTATCTTGATAATTTTAAGATTTATTACAAGCAACATTTTTAAAAAATATTATTTTCTCAAACATTACAAATGTTTATCAAAATGTTTTACTTAAATATTTCTAAAAGTATTTAAGGGTGATCATCCTAAAATTAAATTTCAAATATGTCAAAGTGGGTACGCGCACTTTTTCAAGATGGTTTAAAAGATACGGACTGCGGTCTATGATGTTTCATGAAATCATGCTAACATATTGATATCAATGATGATGTATGGTACACCAGAATAATGGATAGGTCAATTGTAGAGACGGTCGGAGATAAACCAGGGCCCACTCTACATATGACCAAGTCGCTAAAGGATAACAGGAGACCAACGACACCCTCCCTGAGATGGGAGAATGATTAAAGAACAACCACCTTACTAGTGTGCTGTTATATGATGGATTCTCTTCCAAAAAGTAGAATGATCACTTGATAAGTGTCACTACTGGATGGGAATAAATGCATTCGCATATGTTTTTCTTTTGAAAAACCTAGAAACTGAGATATAAAAGTATTTATACGAAAAGTTACCCTAAATGGAATTTTATGAGCCTATACAAAAAGGTTACCCTAAAAATAGGGTGTTTTACACACAAGAAAGTGTAAATATCAAGGATGAAATGAAATATATTCTATGCAATTGCTTTCATGAAAAAGAATTATATGTATATATCTTGTTTGCTATAAACAAGCCCCAAAATAGAGATTACAAAAAAAGGGTTTATGTGGAAAAATATTTTAGGACATAAAAATATTCGTTTCCAAAAAGGGTTTATATGGAAAAATATTTTAGGACATAAAACTGTCCATTGCCAAAAAGGGCTTATGTGAAAAATATTTTAGAACATATAAACGTCAGTTTCCAAAAGAATTTATGTGAAAAAATATTTTAGGACATAAAAATGTTCATTAGCAAAAAAAGGATTTATGTAAAATGTCTTGGAGCATTAAAAATGTTCACACAAAAACAAAGAAAATTATCTAAAAAGAGTTATATACATATGCATTGCCTCTGAAAAGCCCTAACGTTGCACACAAAAGGTTTATATGAAACGATGTATATGAAAATATTTTAACGGAAAGTGTTTTCCTAAATGATAAAATGCTTGTTTACTGAGTTATCACTCACGATTTATTTTTCCAAACCTTAGACAGGTGCAGCGAAACTCAAGAGGTCGAGAACCTAAGCATTGAAGAAAGGTATGAGATGATATTCATATGTAGGCTAAAATGATTAGCCATGATGTATGGGATGGTATGATTGAAAGTTTTAAGGTAGGTTAACATATGTAAACTTGATGATAGTTCTAAAGGCTATGTGAATTGATGTTAGATGTGTGTATCCAACTATATATGTCAAATATTTGAAGATGAATGTATTTTATATGATTATGGCATGGCTAGGTTGATAAAACCAATGATGTAAGAGAACAATATAGAATTTTATGAATGATATGTGTAATTGATGCAACTGCAAGGTTGTAAGATTATGAATAGGAAAAAGGATAAAATGGGAGTCAAAGAGTATTTTTAAAATACTAAGTGTGATGATTCACAAATGTATCGTTGCTTATGATATGAATGAAGTGAAATGTAAAGAAATGAAATGATGAAGGAAAATGAATGAAACGAGAAAAAAAATTGGACGAGATCCAATTAAGAACTCATCACGTGATCAGGACAACAATCTTGATTCACATTTACCAATTAATAAGATCTAGGAGTAATGCTCAGGATGTGACGCCTCGGGTTGAGGGCACCACATAATCGAACTACGTAAATTCGTGTCTTGATCTCTATTTCTCTTCACTTAATTTCTTTGCTCTTTCTCAACATGGACTCTCAACAAAGCGTTAGGAAAATACACCCAATGACATCTAGGTAAAAATCCAAGCAAGAATATGACAATCTCCACCATGTGTCTCGATGGGATACAACCCCCTTTGAGGCGATGTTTGTAAATGGATTCCAAACAAGGCATCACAAAAATACTCCCAATAGCATCTATTTAAAAATCCAAGAAATGAAATCACGATAAAGAAATGCACTAGCAGAGAACCTCTTCTTCCATCAACACGGGCTACCCTTCAAAGCCAACACCCACCAGCCACTGATGACCGCAAGCTTCCCTAGATTTTAAAATTTTTCAGATTTCTAAACAACTGAATGCTTGATGGGTAGTTTAGGTATTTAGTTAATACATTAAAAAAAGATTTAAGTGTAGCAAACAGAAGGTAACGACATGGGTATGGGAGGAATTTTGAGTAAAATTCCGAGAGGAATATTTCAAAATTCGTATGTATAAGAGGAAGGGTGGATAAAATATGTGAGTATATTTGAGAGTTCCCCTATTTTATAATATCCAACTAATTTTTTTTACTTTTACTAATAGTAATATTGTAAATTCATATCACTCTTAATGTCAGTTTTAACATTTATATCGTATTTAGAATTAAAGGTAAAATATGTAGTTCATTTATGTTAATTTTATAATTGTGTCGTCATATTTGTGAATATGGGTAATACTTTTACACCCAAATTCAGTGGCCAAATTTCTGCTTAGTAGCTACTGCCATATGATATATGATACAAAATGTTAACAACTATTACTTTTCTTTAGTAAAAATTTAACTGGAAGAGAGCCAAAGCGCATAGGGCAATTGGTACTCATGTCTGGCCTTAGTGTAAGAAGTCCCAAGTTCGTTGTCTACTGCAGTTATCCATACGTATATTGCAAATTGTGGACAAATTAGTTGGGATGACTGATTCTGTTGTAAGAAATAGAGATCTTGTAAAGTATGATTCCAATATAAGGTGGAACAATAACAAAAAAAATCAGCTGGAAGATTCAAACTGATGGATCGTTCATTGCGGCAAAATGTTGGGCCAGAGTGGGCGTCTTTGACTCTCTAACGATGGACGCCATGTGGCAATGCAGCTGGGGTT
Source organism: Annona cherimola (assembly GCA_030490835.1). Lineage (NCBI taxonomy): Eukaryota > Viridiplantae > Streptophyta > Magnoliopsida > Magnoliales > Annonaceae > Annona > Annona cherimola. Next base: position 86,781,388 of record CM059972.1, read on the forward strand.
GATCTGGCTAGCGGAAATGCAGATTGAATAAGTAGATCTAGAGGGAACTCAACGGTGCTGATCAACATTCCAAACCGTGGTGAGATGGTGTTGCCCCCTGCTGCAAAGACATCAAAGGATATCGAAGCATGGAGTTTGAACTTATCCTTCGGGCATGTACTTTGTAGTAACAATCATGTAGCACATACGTTGTTTTGAGAAGAAGAAGGAAAAAAAAAAAAAAAAAAAGGAAAGTAGCACGTATGTTGGCAGATCTTGCGTACCAAATGGTACTTGATAAGGTTTGGATGAAAATTCCACCACAATATTCTGTAGAATAAATTTGCAGAGATATTGTTATGTTTTTTTTTTATTAGTAGAGATATTGTTATGTTGATTGAATGAGAATAGGTGCACTTTTTTTCCATTTCTAGCATTATATTTTAACGTGAGAAATGGTCTTTTAATGGGGCACCCCAAAATTTATCATAAAAAATTTACTTTTTCTAAGAAAAAGTTTTTCTTATCAACAATCAAAGTTTTTATAAGGATGCTATCATCTCTCACACATTCAATCGTCATGCCCTTCGAGCCTTATTTAAACTGTTTCAATTAAATGTAAATATATGTTTGGTGAGTGTCGATCTTTTCTGACCGGTCGTTTACCTGGCTGTTTTCGACAACGTGTTAGGCCTTTTGATCAGGAGGGGAAAAAAACTGCCGTCAGATTAATTTTTAAGAATGGATACACTGATGGAGCATTTATTACAAAGAAATTTTACGCCCGCCACCAGAAGACCATTCTTCGTCTTGATGCCAGCTTTCTTGAAGATCCGCAGCAGGTAGAGCCCCACCACGACAACCCCGAAAGCCTGCTGGAAGAAATGGATGCTTGCAGAAGCTGTTTGGACCTTGAATTCGAATTGTTTATCTATGGCAATTTGAACCATACAGAGGGTTATCCTATCGACGGACATTCATCGCGAAGAATGAAGGTTGGAATGGATGGCTATGGAGGAGTGGATGCGTTACAGACAGCTCCCACGTTGTTTGAGGAAATGTGTGAGAAGGTTTATCGACTACCTGTACTCGACCTCATTCAACAGATGCCGCTCTTTGACAAGGTGGACAAGCGGACGCTCGATGCTATAGGCATGCGGCTAAGATTGGCGGTGTGGACGTGAGTCATGTGCCCAGTGCGGGAGGGGGACCCGCTCAACGAAATGACCTCGATCGTCCATCGCTACCTCGACTTCTACACCATCAACGGCGACCGGATTGGGTTCTTTAACACCAGCGGCATTGGGCCAAGAGAGTTTTGTGAGGAGGTGCTGCTGAGGAGGGTATTCGACTCGCATCCATGCATCCTCTTCGCGTTCTCCACCCGCATCTTCAGGGCTCTCACCGACATGGAGGCCTTCACACTCGGCGCCAGGGACCCACGGTTCGTTGCGTCACAATTACAGAAGCTACACAGCAGAGAGTTGCGCCACAAGTTCCGCTTTCACTTGCATCAATGGTGCGCGTGCTGCATCCAGACGGCCTGGTGCCAGCACAAGCGAGCGAAACAGGGGCGCCGGGAGCTAGCTTAGTTGCGGGCGGGGGAGCGCGGGTAAGCCGTGCGGACTTACGGGCATGGCTTTTTGGTGCATGCAATGTAGCTGGGTGTGCTACAAGTTGCTCGGCGCCAATTCAAGAAGAAGATGTTGTTTGCTCAGCTGAGGGCAGAGGAGGCTAGTACACATAGGGTACATGAAGATAAACCGGACCAGATGGACGATAGACCAAATAGGCTGAAGAAGCTAGATGAACCTTATTTCAGTCTTGATGATGATCACACGTGTGGGTCTCTTGGAAATGGACGATGAAGATTCGAAGGTTGGAACTCAGCACTGTATCATAGATAGTTTGTGTAATAGCCATGGATCGAAGCCACTGATGGCATTGCACAAGTCCGTCATGTTGCTCGATCCAAGCCACACATCCTTCGCACCCGCTTCGTCCATAGAAAATACCAAAAAACACCAGTAACTTATGGAAATTATAGAAAACGATCAAATGTTATCTAAGGTTATTTTTACATATGTTTGAAGCAAGGAGGGAGACGACGGGGAAGAAGCAATCTCTGTGACGCGAATGGCATGGATTTGTTTTGCCGGTGAGAAGGGCGACAGGAGGAGGGGGACGACGAGGAATAAGCCTAGGAGAGTGAGAAGAGAGGAGATTGAGGAAGTCGTGAGAGGAGAGGTGAATCGTACTGAGGAGAGAGGGAGGCGCTTGACAGCAGGGGTGTTAACGGATCGGATTAAACGGGTTAAAGTCTAATCCTAATCCTAACCCATTTAATATATCTCAATCCTAATCCGTTTATTAACCCATTTAAAAAACTTCAACCCTAATCCATTTACAACCCATTTAATAAACGGGTTAACGGGTTGTGTTTGTTACTAATTTTCATGCTAAAAATCTTCAATAAAGTCTGTAAATTTAAATAAATTAAATAATTCGAAGCTAACATACCTGAATTTAATTTATTTTGACTTGAAAACATCAGTGTCAATCTCAAGTCATCTCTTTAATGTTAATTCCTATTATGAATATTATATATATTATAATATATTATATTAAATGAGTTATACGGGTTGGACGGGTTGCGAAGCCTCAACCCTAATCCGTTTATTTAATTAAATTGTTGAACGGGTTGGCGGATCATAACCCATTTATTCAAAAATTCCAACCCAAATTTATTTATTAACGGGTTGAACGAGCGGGTTAACGGGTTGACCATGACCATTAACACCCCGACTCGACTGGGATGCAATTGCAAAATTTTCAGAGATTGATTGATGCTGCTAGCGCTACTTTTTCAACGAGTATGATTATATGCATCAAGTTACGCTACAATAAAACATTTATTTATTTTCATAATTAGTTATATTTTTAATTTTTTTCTTGATGTTTTCCTAAATGTATTTAATCTATACACCAAGTTTTGTCATTTTACAATACTTTTACATTTTTATTTTTTATTTTAAAAAATTAAGTTTTTTAAGAGATGAGAAATGACTTAAAATGCCCCTTGAAATTGATATTTTTAAAAAATAAAAATTAAATATATAAAAGCATTGTAAAATGTCAAAACTTGATATATGTATTAAATATGTTTAGGAAAATATATTTATGAAGAAAAAATAAAAATAAATGTTGTATTTGAGCTTAAAATATATCATGATATAAATAACCACGCTCCTTTTTCAAAGCCCATGCAATTGTAGATGTTCATCTGAGCCGATCGAATGGTCATTTTAGTGGATTGAAAACAACCCCTAATAACGATGAGTCCCAAATGATCATGATTCATGTGTGATTAGATACAACTAGAACGGAAAAAAGTAATAGTAAAAAATGTAAGTGAATAACATTATATGTGACTAGAAAACGTTATATACGAATAAATGAAGTTACACTGGAAGAGAACCAATTATGCGTAGACGACTGTACCATAATTCGGGTACAGTCTACTGCAAAATGAGTTCCACACATATTAAAATGTAATATACTTTATAAAATCATTTATATATATATAAATTATACTCTAAATGGTTTTAGATGTTAAAAATATTACTTTAAACTTGATTTTTAAGTTAAACTATTTTATTTTATTAATTTTGTATCATTTTAAGATGGGACACATATGCAAGTTAGATTTAAATAAAAATTGGTATACTAATAAAGTGAATAATTCTAAATACAATGAGTGGAGTAGATTTCCAATTCATGAACAAGTAGGCCCTACAGTGAATTACAATGCAGTCTGAATGCACTTGAATAAATTTCATACATATATAACGTTATATGCAAACAGATAATGTTTTGCATGAATAAATAACATTATATCTGAATAAATAAAGTTACTGACAGCTAAGTAAGGTTAAGCACAGTAGGATGAGACTATGATTAACCATTAAACCTACTTGCATATATTCGATTGCCGGTAAGAAGTGATATATGAATTCATGCCTTTACCATGCTAATTATTAGTGTAAAAATGAAATATTATATCAAAATTCATTATAATACAAAGTTAAATGTTATCTTGTTAGCCCACGTTAACAAATTCATTTGTTAACCTAGGCCAATATATACACATATTCGAAACTAGTAAAATTTAACTCACAAATTACATATCAATAATTTTATATAAAAAAAAAAGTTTAGACTTAATAATATAGTTCTTTTATTCTTTTATTTTATAACTCAACTCAAGTACAAATTTTTCAGTCATTTAATCAAGAGGCTCAAATCTAACAATATGTTGTTGCTTGTTGCTGCGAGATGTAAAACTATCCTCGTTAGGATTCGAAGCCAGATCTTCCGGCAAAAAGGTGGATCCTCGCTGGTCGCATGCTAGCAATAAAATAGAATTAGATATGATTAAATAGAATTAGATGTGATTAAATATTACGAATAAATAAATAACCCTAATAATAACATCTAACTTCTCTTTCAAATATTTTATGCCCTAAATGTTATTTGCATGTGACATAATTATAATAAGTTAATAAATTATTTTGGATAATCAGTGATAACTAACTTACTAAAATTAGAAGATAAATCTAATTAAAGACAGTTTAAACTAATTAGAAGCATTTAAATGCAATTAAATTCGACAAAAGAGAGCAAAATTTGGGGGGAACAATTTCAAGCTCAGATATGGTCCACTTACAAAAAAGTAAAAAAAATTTAAAAATTTTGTAAATTAGAAAATTAATAGAATTGATAAGTAATTTTCACCTATACATAAAATGAAAAATATTTGAAGGTTTTTAAATATAATTTCTTTAAAGATATTTATTTATTTTTCTTAACTTAAATTAACAATTTTATAAATATTATTTTTATCTCTTAAATTCTATTTATTTCTTTATAAAATATTAATTATGGGATTCAAAGATTGAAATATTAATGAAATTTAGATTGAAATGATGTAAAATGTATAAATTTTTATTCGAATGAAAATATTTTTAGTATAATTTTAATAATTGATACAATTACATTATATTATAAATAATTAATATGGAATTCAAAGGTTGGCATATTAATGAAATTTAGATTGAAATTATGCAAAATGTGAAAATTTTATTTATTTTTTATTACTATGTTATATCCTATTGTACTTTAACCTTGATATATTTTAAAATTTTATTTTTCTTTATATTTTTAACATTCAACGCAAATCAAAATATAATCTTATGTTAATTTTTACAATAGAAATTCGGTTAATCAAAAAACTATTAAAGTAATTTGGGAAATGATATTTGAATAAAAAAAATTTATATAAAAGTTTTCAAAATAGTGTAAAATGATGAGATATAGCGTAAGTAGTGACGAAGTGTGAAGAGAATAAAGTTAAAATAAATAAGTTAGTTGTATGGGTAATTAGGAAAAATGATTGAAAAGTATAATGGTTGTGTAGGAAGATGTAAAAAAATAATTTAATAAATATAGTACTTATAGAGTGTAAAAAATTTTAGATTAAAATGTTTTAGTGTGAAAAGTTTTGGTTTTATCTGAACACACTCAAATTGAACAACTTGATAATTTGATTTATAAAATTAAGTCTCTATAATTTCATTCCATTTTAATAAAACATAAAAGTGGAAAATCAAGTGAAATGCTCTTTAAAATATATAAATCGAAAAAAATGAAAATAGCTTAAATACAAACTATTTTTTCAACATGTGAAATATACAGCAAAAGTAATGTGTGGTAAGTTGGAGCATATATAGCCCTACTATATAGTTCAAACGTCGCTATGCATTAATCTTAAATCAATAAGAAAATAATAAATTTTCATTTATTTAAGTTTTTTTAAGTATGATGACAAGAAATGTGGACAGTTTGAAGTGTATAGAAGTAACCTTTTATTATCATAATTTGAATGTATAAACATAATCAGCGCAACTCTCACAGAACACAAAAATAAAATAAGTATTAAATTTTGTGTGGAGCAATGCTACTTAAATTTATTAAAAACACTTAAAAATCAAATTAATTAGATAAATATTCAAAATATCATTTTTAAAAAGTTGTAAAACATTTTTATACATTTAGGGTCCTTGATTGAGTTAAAAAAAAGCTCTCCCATCTTTTAATATAATTTATGTTTTTTATTACATCTAATTACATTTATTCTTTCATAAAATTATTCAATCTCCTTATATGGGTGGTTATCCGGTACACCCGGGTGCAGCTCAATTTACCCTGCTGCAAAAACTTAATTTTTATTTTTCATAAATTTTTTTATAAAATTATTAATCTGAGCATATTTAACATATGAATTAAATTTTATCATTTTCAGAGAATTATACATATTTTTTATTTTTTTAAAATAGGTGTATTTTAGGTATTTTAAATTACTAAAATAACCATGTTTTTAAAAAATTAAAAAAAATATTAATCTCCAAAAATGGTAAAACTTAATGCATTTGTTAAAGGTTTTGATATTGTGCACCCGAGCGCACTTAGTCTCGGTGCATTCGGATGCAAAAATTTATTTTTTATATTTTAAATCTAAGTAGATTTAACGTATATATTATTTTATACTTTTTTTGAGATTCGTGGATTTTTTGAATTTTTTAAAATCAGTAATAATTTCGTAATTCATAAATTACAAAAATGCCACTAATTTTTAAAAATTCAAAAAAATCTATAAGTCTTCAAAATAGTAAAAATTGATATACATTTTAAATACACTTTAATTAACAGTTTTGTTAAAAAAATTCAAAAAAATTAAAAAAGATTAAATACACCTGTGTACACCAAAGCTAAGTGTATACACCGAAGCTAAGTGCACTCGGTACATTTGGTCAAACCCGCATGTTCATATACATATTAACAATTTTACTAAAAATTCATCATCACCGTCATCGTAAAGTCATTTCCCACCTAGGTGGGGTCGGCTACATGGATTTACCACCTAGTATAATTTTTACTAAAAATTAAAAAATAAAAAATAAATTTTTGCACCCAGTACACAAATGCCTCCCCTTCTATTGCATCTACGGTCCCATCTCTTTTATATTTTTTTAAACAATTAGTCTATTTATTTTATCTTTATTCTCTTTTCTCCTAAAAATTATACTATTTTTTCAAAAAATTTCCCAAATTTTTTTTTCAGATCTTACTCTCATTTTTTGACTTCCACTAGTACCCTCACTTCTATTCAACCGAAAGATAGAAGTGGATCAAGTGGATCCGCTCTCCATTTTTAGAAATGCAGATGCTTAAAGGTCTCTTCTTTGAAGAGTTCTATTTTGATAATCTTCCAAATGCTGTATTCTCATTTTTTCTGTTTGTTATTTTGAAAAAACAATAATATTATCATCCCAAGTATATAACGAAGGAATTGGATTTTGCATATGAGATACTTGATCCCCCATCTTCGGAAAAGGAACTTATATTTTTTAAGACACCAGCAAACTTCCACGGCAGATCATTATCTACCACATCTGCAATCATCATTGTCATCAAGGCCATTAGGGATAGGTGTAGCAAGAAAGAATATTAGGTTAATTTCAAGTGTACTAACAAATTTTGCCTTTAATTTCAAATATTAACTTTTTTAAGTATAAAATTTTTCACTCGTACCCATCATATTTTTTTGTTAGTCTCAAATGAACCCGAGATGTTAGCTTCCGTTGGTTATATAGGAAACCGTAGTATTTTTAAGTGTAATTCTCATATATACCTACATATGTTCTCCATGATTCTTTTTATACCCACGGATTTTTAAATATTCCTCTGCTACTCGCACCTAAGCATTTTTCCATAAATTCGTTTCCTTTCCTGCGCCTTTAGTTTCTGCTGAAAATGACAAATATGCGCTGATATAGCCCGTCTGCTGCAACGGGGTTGCATCTTCTTCTCTGGCAGTCGTTGCAAACGGCTCCACCACCACGCACAAAAATCTGGCGGCTGTTAGCGTAAAATTCACTGGTTGCTCTACCCACAACAAGTCCCCTGGTTCTTCTCCGAACCAAGCTATGTCTTCCTACCGAAGCATGCAGCCATGGATGTCGTTGTTACATGCAACCAGCAACTAGCAACCTCCGCCTCTATGGCCGACGACATCTTCTCTCCTGCAATAATCTATAGTTGCCAATAATCGGAATGCTCATGAATGGCTACTGCTGACATTCCCGTTTTAGCCAAGGCATGTATAGAGGTAGACTGAGCCAAATCCATCACCATCATTCTACAATTGATCGTCGAATATTGCAGCAAACTACTTGTGTACCCACCATCCAAAGGCCCCGAGACTCGCAATCCCGCTGGCCAAATGAACCACCCCGCTCCCCACGTAATCAATTACGCCAGAGCATAGCTGCATTATGAAGATGAGATAAGATGGGAGCTCTAGAAGTAAAGCTGCTGGCATTAATGATCACGTGTCCACCGCTAATGAGTTCTAAAGGGTGGCTTGTTTTGAAAAATCATGGCTACAAGGGACCGCCTAGACAGGGAGAGGAGACTGCTAGATTTGTACCGACGCTGCCCGCTGCGGAGGATTTAATTGGTGAATCTTTTTTGTGGTTGTCACAATTTCGAAAGGAGGCAATTGGAATTGATGGAGGAAAGGATTCATGGACATGGACAACTAATCTATTGCAGACGACAGCCAGGGAGACTAGTTACTTCAATGGTGCTGCAGCTTGTTTGATTTCTGCGCTCGTTAAAGATGAGGGCAACAGATCATTGCTATAGGAAAAGGGTATATAACTAGTCACATTAGGTTTGCCAGTGGCATAAATAGAAGCATGCACGGTCGATTTGGGAAGAATCAATGTGGATTAATGGAGGGGGCAATTGTGGCCGGACTTGAAGATGGAGGAGACGTGGGCAGTATTGGTATTTATTTAATATAAATAATAAAAAACAGAAAAATCCAAATGATAGCAAACTGATGGTAATGGCATAGGTATGTAGGAATTATGGGTAAAATTAGTGTGTATAAAAGGAATATTTGAAAATCCGTAGGTATATGAGGAATTTCGGGTAAGATATATAGGTATATTTTTTAAAATCCCTTATTTCTAATGGGTAAATTTTTTTTAAATGACTAGCTTACTCTTTCATTACAGAAATAGAAATAGATGAAATTGAGATGACATACAGTTGGAGAAGGAAAGTAAAGCCGTTGCCTAAATTCGAGATAAAATCAGTGAAATAAATTCCAAACTTTCACTCGGCTGAAATCCTTCCTATCGCCCAAAATCTAAGCAAATATCAGCCCAATCCCCTCCTTTGAAGCCGGCAATTAGTAGCAGCCAATGACGCCACTCTCCAACAACAGCACATCAGCAAATTGTGAGCACCATCGCAGCACTGATCTCCAAAATCTCTCAATCTTCCATGGGCGAACGGACCTACCCGCCCTTTCCTATTTCGCCCAGCAACCCACCAACTCCAACATGAATCTTAGCCTTCGTCAAATTTGGCTAACCGGCGACAAAATTGCTGACTGACCAGTGATCTGATCTTGCTCACAGACCTTGATGGTAACAGCAGCTGTTGCAGACTCGCTGACCACAGTGTCGCCTCTAGCCTCCAGCAAACACCCTTGTCTACCTTCTTCTTGCAATAGCCGTCCAAACCAGCCATCAGCCAAGCCAATGCCACCAATGCCGCTACTGCCACGACCATTCAATCCAGAGTAGGTCGAAGAAAAATCAAAATTCAACATTTTCCTCCATTTTGCGAAGGGACAAAGCTTGCATCAGAAGGTTACAGTGGTCATTTCCAATAAAGATTTTCTACCTACGATGAAGCAGCAGCAGACGAGCTGCGTCGAATTGGTTTTTTTTTTTTTTCCACCGGAAGGAGGGCTTAAGAGTATATCCTTCATTTGCTCTCGGTATTAACGGCCCTCTGACGGAGCTGCCGATTATGAGGTTTGGGTATACATGTGGTATATTTGAAATTAAAGGCAAAAATTGTGGGTATATTTGAAATTAATCCAATCAGGAAGGCATAATTGGTTGACAAAAGCCAGATCAAACCGGCCATTATATAAAATATATGATATTTTACAGCTCAGAAATAAAAATGAGACGAGGCCCAGTTTCAAACCCTAGATCTCTTAAACATGCATGCACTAATGTCGACCACCCAATCATCTAAGTGTTGACGACAATCAACAAGTCAAATAATTAGGAATTACAAAAGATTATCTTTACCTTTCCAGCTAATAGAAGCCCTAAGGTCCTCAGGGTGGTAACAACTGCCCTAGCCATCTGATCTCGGTGGATTTTTTTTTTTATAATAATAGCCCATGAAATATTCTAAGCTTAATTTCTAAATGGTCAAAATATCAACGGTTAAAAAGTTAACCTTGATTCATAAATTTTTACATCATAATCACACTTTTGAAAAACGTGCATATTGCAAACTTTTTTTTTTATGGGTAGTGTATATTACAGACTTGAATGTGCAAAAGGAGGTTCCATCATTGCACACAACATTTTTCTGCACAAACCTAGAGGATTTCAATGTCTATTAAAATCAGCATCCATGCATTGCCTTAGTTGTAAAAGGAAAAAAAGGATTAACTTCAAATATACTAGCATCCTTTGCGCTTAATTACAGATACACTTATTAAGTTTGAAATCTTTCATATATCCTTAATATCAAATATAACGTTCTGTTACCAAAATAGGAAACAGACATAGGCAACAGTTCTCCTGTGATGAGTGTATGTTCGAGACAAACAATAGAAGACGAGAGTAATCTCATCATTTCTACTCAAGATTGACGGCTATCATATCGACCGTTAGGATTTCTGGAATGTTTGATATCAAGGATATACATAATAGGTATATATGAAGGATTTCAAACTTAGTCAGTATATTTGTAATTAAGGATAAAGGTTATGGGTGTATTTGAAAATAACCCTAAAAATAATACAAACTTTTTTCTATGGGTAATAATACATTTATGCAACAAATCACAATCAATAAATTCTAGGGACCATCTAAAGGTTTAAAAAATACCAATAAAGCTGCCAGAAATGAACACTTAGCTTCAACCCTATAAAAGAACAATAGTGACATAATCTAGAAGTTGATAAATAGGAAGGAATTAATGAACAGTAGGCTTCAACCTTATAAAAGAACAATAGTGACATAATCTAGAAGTTGATAAATAGGAAGGACTTTGTACAACAGTGCGGCAAAGGGCCTGACCATTTATCGATTGATCCCATTTTGATTGCTGGTTCCTTTCCTCATCATCGCAACAAACTCTGCATAGTTTATTCTTCCATCCTAACAAGAGAGAGAGAGAGGGCAACTTAATAATAATTGTTTACATGAGTTCTCAACAGGAGAATATCATAGTCACATAAAGCAAGATTCAAAAGATTTTAAACATTCAAGTCAGCATCTGATCATCAATTTCACTCATTGATATCAACATGTGAAAGACTTGAGTTTTACACTCAAGCAGTTGATCCATAACCATGAACATGACGAGGAGATGATTTTATCAGAAGTATCCATTCCTTCCAGCAACCCCATATATGATAACGTCATCAAGGAGATTCAAACTCATAAGCAGTCCATGGTGGGTAAAACCAATATTGGATTGATGAAAGAGCCATAAAAGCAAATTGTTGAAGCCTCCAGAATGACGATTGGGCATTTTCAATAACATTCATGGTAATGGCCGATTTAAGTAGACACTCATAAGTAATAAACAATTAATAGCAATCATTATTTTCCAATAACTATTTTGTTGGTTAATAGTTTTTTATTACAAAAAAATAATTAAAAAATAAAAATGGGATCGAGTTGTTGATATTTATTTGTCAAACTCTGCATAGGAGCAAATGAATTACATGAAATAGGTCTCCTCTAATAATTTGATAAATAATTATTAAAATGGAATTAATGGAAACCAACGAAGGATGCATTTAAATCAGAGAAGACAGCAAAAAAGCAAACCACAATTGTGAGCACTGAAATGGAAATAACTTCATCTCTCTTCTTTTTTTTTTCACAATTTTTTTACTTTTAGATTGTGATGCTAGATTTTCAATCTAGTGTATGTAGATGGTTTAATCTAAAGAAGGGATATGTTCGCCATGATTTTTTCCTAAAACAGGTTGTACACTGTGATTAGAACAGATTAAGCAGTCTGGATTGGTTAACAACCATCTAAAAGTCAGATGAATGAAGTTTGGAAAAGGCGTACTTTATTCACATTCTATATCCGATTATACTAGAAATGCATTGGCATGCACGTGTTGCTGTGGTTCATATGATGTTACCTAAATTTAAAAAGAAAAACAAAACATTTGCAACCATGTAATTTAGGAACAAACATTATAGGATATCAACTCACATGATCTGTATCAATGTCATTGATGACTTCATCAATAGTGGCATCATCACCCATCCCATATTGAGTCATAGCTTGTTTCAACTCATCTCTCGTGATGAACCTGATAGAAACAACAAATAAGAAAACATCTTATTTGATTTGATATTCATTTACTAGGGAAAAATCACTTTGTTTCAATTCAAATAATTTTAATGTGCATATCCGTGATAGTGTTAAGTCGAGCAGTTCCATTATTCCATTTTCAACTATCAAATGCAGTCCTGCTGCTGCCCACCCCACTGTTCCACACCATGTTTGGATTTGGATAATCATCCCATTATTTCCCAACTTGCAATCCAAGATATTCATATAATTTCCCTATTGCTACTCCCATCCCAACAGGGGCATTATGCATTGAAAGTAAATGTTGTCTGCCATTTAATGAAGGAAAGATTTCAGGAGATGCCTTGACCTCACTGATTAATGACATGACCAGATCTCTATCCCAATGAGCTCACAGGATGATGCACCTATGGCATGATAGCATATGCAGTTCTACAATTACATGAAGGGGAATCTGGACTCAACATACACAAGCCAGAAGATTGCATGAAAAAAAGGAAGGAAAAAAAAAAAAAAATACTCCACCATAAAGGAGATTGTCAACCAATAACTGATACGCTAGGTGAATGTTCAAGGATACCAGAGAGCGAATATAAGACGTAATATTTACCCGCTTCCATCACTATCAAAGAACTGAAAAGCCTTCATCAAATTTTCGTCTCTCTCTAGTCTATGCTGATGCATGGTAGCTGCGATGAATTCAACATAATCGATGCTCCCATTTCTGTCGACGTCAGCCTATTCACAAGAAATAAAATGATCATCAATCATTGAAATGATAGTGAATAATGATGCTAATATAAAATATGTTACCGCTTCCATCAGCTGCTTGACTTCTGGTTCACTAAGCCTTGATCCTAACCTGGTAAGGCCAGTTCTCAGCTCTTCATATGTAATTGTACCACTGCCATCAGTGTCCATGTTGTTGAACATTTGTTTTAGACCCTTAATTTCCTCCTCAGAAAGATTTTCAGCAATGACCTTAAAAATTCCAAAATGCATGTTTTTTAGTTGATTATATTGATGTTAGCAATGCATTCATAAAAGAAGACAATAAGAGGCTGAGGAACTAACCTTAAGAGCAAGTTTCTTTAGCTTGTTCATTGCTCTGAATTGCTTCATCCGTTTCAACACTGCACTATCAATGGGTTTGTCTGGTACTGCAACATCTTTTTTTAACCAAGGATGCTCTGGTTGATACATCAAAAAATCAAATGCAGGAATTGTTCTGTAATCCAGAATGATACTTGTAAAGAAAATGAAGCAACTGTTAGATGGAAAATAGTTCAGCCTTCCATTTTTGTATTCATCTATAGAACCACAGACATAGAAGTATTCTGGGGATACATAACAGCACAATTTTGTGAAAAAAACATAGCTTGGGCTACTTAGTTTTGGGACTTTGACCAGTACTGAGGGAAAAGTGTTAAATTACAAAGTACTGGTTTATCCAAGAGGAATACAAATTACAGGTCTGAGATGATGTTGCGTAGCAGATGATAAAGTGGTACAACAATCATATGAAGTACATGCAAGTTTGCTTGGTCAACTGGCAGTAGGGGTGTTAACGGATCGGATTGGACGAGTTAGAGCCTAATCCTAATCCTAATCCTAATCCATTTAAAATATCTAAACCCTAATCCGTTTAATAACTCATTTAAAAAAACCTCAACTCTAACCCATTTATAACCCATTTAATAAACAAGATGGCGAGTTGTATAGCAAATGACCTGAAAGCCTAGACTCTAGCAGACAATGATCTCACAAGAAGAGGCGAGAGAGTATTTTTAAGGCAAGAGAATTGAAAATAGCACAGTAACAGGAAAATTGAATTAGGGCAGCAGTGTAAAAATGAAAATTAGGTGGGGGGAGGAAGACTTGGCAAGGGAAAACAACCATGGGATTTACATTTATATATATGTAACTTTGATGGGTTGAATGGATTAAATGGGTTATTAAACGGGTTGACAGGTTATAAATTCTCAACTTTAACCCGTTTATTTAATTAAATGGTTGAACGGGGTGACGGATCATAACTCATCTAGTCAAAAATCTCAACCCAAACTCATTTATAAACAAGTTGAACAAGTGTGTTGACGGGTTGACTATAACCATTAACATCCCTAACTGGCAGGCTCACCACTATAGATGAGAATATCTTTCACAAAACCATTTTCAAGTCCTTATTTTTGTGAACCATTAGGCAAACAAAAACCATATGACAACTCTATATTTTAAATAAGGGAATTTTTAACCTAGAACTGGTTTCACATGAGAAACCGGTACGTTGTCACCCTGCACATTATTTTTTTTTCCAATCCAACCCCTCCATTATATCGATTAATAGTTTTTTAGTTAAGATATAAAAAACCATCATGATTGGAATATTGGTGGATAACATTTGAATATAAACACATAAGATTGCTTCAAATTTTGATGTGGCGCACTCATGCATCTAATCTTGATGATTTTTCATATCCTAACAAAAATAGTTTATAAAAGAATAGATGGGTTGGAATTTTCTTAAACAAATAATAATAATAATTTTGGAGTGAAAGCCAACCAATTCAGGTTTTAGAGTTAAAATGAATAGGATCTATATTCCAAAATCATAACCATTAAAATAAGGGATTATCTCAAATATACCTATTATGTTTGACCTATATTCCTGATATACCTACTACGTTTCAAAATTTCCAAATTTATCCACAAAGTATTTGATCAAATTCCATTTAAAATTTTTTCACATGTTTAAAATGGCCTCATCATTTTAGGGTTTTTCCACAAATGTCCACCTCATTACTCAACAACATGGCATCAAGTACATGCCTCAAACTAGAACAGAATTTAGTTTTAGCAACAAAATTAGTGATATTCTGTTTCTAATTTGTCACATTTGTTACGTTGCATTTAAAGCTTCTATAACAAATTTAGGAATTTACATTGCCATGCTGCCTAATTTATCTCCTTGAGTTGCAAATTTGGTAAATCTTTTGTTGCCCATAATGATGTGCGACAGAGTAGCAATACGAAATCCGTAGCTACTTCTGTTGCTGCACATAATATTCCTCGTAGTGTCAAGCTCTCACAGATTTCCTAACCATGAAGCTTGATGAGATTTTCCATCATCATTTTCTTAATTTTCATTCTTAATTCCAATTTCATTACTGAAGGCGCTTCTTCTTCAGCGAATGGTAGCATGTAGCATGCGACTTGTCGAAAATAGTGATGGATTTTTTTTATTTTTTTTTTGTGTCATAGTTGCAAAACCAGTCATCAATCTGCAGATTTGGCCAGATCTGAGGGTGACATATAGCATGAAGTTCACCGAAATTGGGTTGGATTTTTTTACTTAGTCACGGATCCAATCAGCAGTGTGTAGATCTAACCAGATTTGAGGATGACATCAGCATTTGGTTAGCCCAAAACTGTGCTTGTTTTTTCTTTTTTCTTTTTTTTTGCCACAGTTGCAGATCTAGTGGGCGATATGCAAATCTAGCCAGATCTGAGGAAGAAGACACCAACTGCAGTGGCTTTTGCAATTTGGGTTGTCGGATAGTGGGGATTTGATGCAGCACCAAAGGAAATGATGGCCGGAATTGTGTTGCCATTTATGTAGTCAGAGCAAATCCTCTATCCAATGGTCATTGGCAAGTGCGTATAAGCCAGCAACCATGGCTGTAGTTGGTTGCGGAAGATTATTCTAACCATGAATTGAAGTTTGTACACATGTGGTTCATGATTTGATCCAAACCATTGAACTGCTTTGATAGTCTTGTAATGATATCTTGATTATTAACAAAAGTTTTAATCAACATTAAAAATGAAAAACTAAATTATGGGGATTAATCTTCTATGTTCTCGTCAATTGTTATCTTAAGCTTCTGAGATATGCAATTGAAGCTCAGAAGGAGTCTCAGACCTCTAAGATTGCAACTGAAACTCAATTGCATCGTTAGACCTTTAAGGATACTTCTGAGAGACTAACCCTTCCCCCACCCCACCCAAAAAAAAAAAAAAGGATACTTCTGAGAGGATGCAAGGCTGAACAGAAATATAAGTTTTGAGGCTAACATGTCAGGTATAACCTCAGTCCCCTAAGGTTTGCAACCGGAGGCCAGTGGTTTGGTTCAATCCCCTGACAGATGCTTCTGAGGCAAACTATTGATGGACAAAAAGATAAGGCCTAAGCTCAACATCTTAGAAGCGGTCTCAAACCTCTGAGACATGCTTCGAAGGGTCAGGACCAATACTTGATCCCTTTAACCCCTGCATCCAAACCTGGCGAAGAGAAGTCAGAGATGAAGATTGGGAGCAATACTACTCAAGAGCAAGCACGGTCCCCTGAGCTTTTCGACTGAGAGTCGATGGATACTTACTGTCTCCTACCCATGCACCTGAAAAGCAAAGTTGCTAAGTTTTCAAGCAATTACAGTTTCATGTTAGTCAGAAGTACCTCTCGGGCCCCTAAGAAATGCTTCTAAGGCCGAGAAGTAAAGCCAGGCCTCTAACGGCTGACCCTTGCCTCTGGAGTTTTGTACCTATGGACAGAAATAGGGAGGCACATTGCTCAACAGATATCTCAGTCCTCTAAGATTACTTCTGAAATGTTAGAAGCAATCACAAGCTTCTGAGGACAACGCACCGGGGTAAAAAAGCTATTTTTTACTTTTTTTGAAAAAAAATTCAAAACAATTGTTAATCCAAATGTATTTAATCTATATGTCAATTTTTTATCATTTTTGGATATTTTCAAATATTTTTTTGATTTTTTAATAATAGGGGTATTTTAGTCATTTAAAACAACTAAAATATCCCTGTTTTAAAAAAAAATCAAAAAAATATTACAAAGTTCCAAATTTTGTAAAACTTAAAACATATGTTAAATATACTTGGATTAACAGCTTTTTAAAAAATTCAAAAAAAAAGGTTTTTCACCCAAGTGCACTAGATCATTCACCATAAAAAATTGAGTTAAGAAGTACTGGCCAGGAGCTACACCCAGGCTCCTAAAATTAATCAAGTTGAATGCATGTTTAGCTGTCTGAATGCAAATGAGATGACCATTAACTTTCATTTTTAGGGCATGTTTGTTTCCAACTAGAACTTTTCACTCTATATAGTTATCCCATTTTTTAATTATTTCTTCATATCTTCCTATGCAACTACCCTACTTTTCGATCATTTTTACACAAATACCTATAACAAATAATCTATGTCAACTTTATTCTCTTTACTCTTCATCATTACCCTTATTATATCACATCATTTTCTACCAATTCAAAAACTCTTACACCAAAGACTTTTCATCCAAAAGTTCTATAACTTCCCAATGCACCCTTAGTTTAAAAGTTTATTTCATTATTTCTCATGTTTAAATTGAAAGTCAAAAATGTCTCACCCTTTTGAGAATGCACCTAAGCTTGGTAGTTTTGAAGATAGGAACAAGGTCTTTGGCATAAGGAGTCAAAAGCATTTTCGGTCCCCTGAAAATGCACTTGAAATCTCAAGAGCAACCTCAACCACTTGACCAAGCCTCTAATGAGTCATCATCATCATCATAAGTCATTTCCTACCTAGGTAGAGTCAGCTACATGAATTCTGTTGCATCATTCTTAACGATTTGAGACAAAATTTTCAGTAATCTTCGATATTTTCAAATCTTGTTTAGTGGTTTCCATCCATGTTTTTTTGAGTTTTTCTCTCATTCTCCTTCCACATTCTACTTAGACTTTGCTCTCCTAAGCAGTGACCAAATCATCTTAATCTATTTTCCCTCATTTTATTATCTATTGACCTCACTTTTAGATTTCTCAAATTATTTCATTTCTAATTTTATCTTTTCTTGTTTTACCCCTCATCTACCTTAACATTCTCATTTCCGCTACGTTTATTCTATGTGTATGTTATTGTTTAACTACCCAACATTCTGCCCCATAAAGCATAGTGAGTCTAATTGCAATCTTATGAGTGCAACAATAAATAAATAAAAAATTTAGACTTTTGAAGTATTTATCATATGCTAACTACCACTAAATGGCTAAGTCTTTCCCTACACTATATAAAGGTTATTAAAATGAACGTGGAGGGTTGCTGAAAACATTAAAGAGCCATAAACTTCCACTAACAAGAGCATTCAAAGCATTCAACACACTTAGAAGCTTTCGAGTGCTGAAAGTTCAAGATTTTGCACGTCCACCACATCTACAACTGAAGAAGTTTTATGAGCTTAGAGTCTATAAAAGTGTAGTTTTTACTATTTTACTCGAAATTTGCGTTGTGCCTTAGATTAGAAATGCAAGCCAAGGCTAAGAAAAAGTGAAAAACAATGATTGTTAGTGTCTCACAACCATTTTTCACTTAGTTGAAAAGCCTTGCTTGAGCTGGAATTTAGATAGAATGGTTAACTCTAATTGTACTTATTATAAATCTTAGTGAAACTCAAGACACAAAGGTATGTTTAAAAAAGTAAAGTAGGGTGGCTAATCTAAACCCCTACATATCATGTCTATTATGTGGTTTGCTTTATTGTACATTCTCTACATTTAGATCTCCTTAGCAACAAGCTCACTCTAAGGGATTTTCAATATCCAAAATTTATTTACACAAAGTTCAACTTTTTAAGAACCAAATTCATCTCTCATCCTAGGTTAAGCCATTATATGGGACCAACCACTCTAACACCAATGATCAACAGAGACGATTAGGCCAAATTCAAGAAGTTCTAGAAGAACGGATTAAACCTAATCCAACATGGACAAAGAATCAAACCCAACCATCTAAATAGTCATGCCATTCTAGCCAACTCAAACCGTAAAACATTCCTTGCAATCGGAGTTGCAAATCCTTGTGGTTGATTGAATAGAGAAGTACGGCCAAAGACTAAAAAAGGGAGGAGCAAATCTGGCCGCTAAAATCGCAATCAAAAAAGGCAAAATGGAGATGTACAACAGAATTGCAAATTTCATCATCAAACCCAACCTGGCTAAATAGTAGCTAAATCAATTAATCAAGCTAGATTGCACCCTTTTTTGCCTCATTGGTGATCAAGATTATGTGAGGCACCATGTGAAGCGGACAACAACCATATAGAGGAGTTTTTGTTTTTTGTTTTTTTTTTTTTGTGTACCTCACCGGCGATGCAGAAGAAGGGCGACATGAACATTAAGCCATGGTTATGGTTTGGGGCTACTGCAAGGTAGATCCTACCAAAGAAGATGAGTAGAGGGATCGTGCTTTTTTCTATTTCATCATCATGGAAAATAAGGGTAGCACTGTGGAGATAGCTAAATCCTACTGGAAGGAACTCATCAGTGCGTAAGGGCATTTTTAGTTTTCAAAATATTTAACCACACAATCTGGGGGAGAACCGATAGTTCATGACAGAATGGTAAATGTGGAATTTGATCAAATACTTAGTGAATATATTTGAGATTTTTGAAACTTAGTGATATTGGAATATGGGTAAAGTATAATAAGCACATTTGAGACAAACCCTTAAAATAAAGAAGACATCAAATTTCATTAATCTAACATTCAATATTTAAGTTTAACAAATTGATATTACTTAAAAGATCACAAGCTCAAAAGACAACAATAAGAAACTCTACTAGGATCTAAAATACAATATTTTAAAAATGGCAACGTAAGTCACAATATAAGAATTGTAATTTATAAATGAGATGTAGATATATGGTGCATGATTTACTGAAGTGAATCAATTCATTTGTCATGTTTAGGTCCATCTGCGTTATAGTAAGAAATCCAAACCATTCATTAGTATTATCATCATGTTGTAAGTCACAATATAAGAACTGTAATTTATAAATGAGATATAGATATGTAGTGCATGATTTACTGAAGTAAATCCATACATTTGTCATGTTTAGGTCCATCTGCGTTATTGTAAGAAATCCAAACCATTCATTAGTTTTATCATCATGTATATTTCTTAAGAAATTGAAAAGTATCCAAACCAAAGATTTATATTAGTCCCAATAATAATATTCATCTTAGGGCACGTTTGGGAATAGAGGGTGCGAAACGTGGGAGGGAAATGGTGGGTACACGGATTTCAAGGCACCTCATTAATCAATCAATCATCGTATTTTTCCACTTTTATCCCTATATTCTAATCATTTTCCCTATCAACTACCTTCCAACAAACCTATTTATTCCAACTTTACCCCCATCATTTCATATCAATCACACAATTTTCAAAATATTCCATTTTCTACTCCCACCAAATACCACATTTCCCACAACTTTTATCTTCCCAAACGTCCCCTTAGAGTGATTCCAAACTCATTAAAATTGTTTATTTATTAAAAACAACCCGCAAATTATAAATTAAAGATCTAAACCTTCTAAAGTGTTCATTTCACCAAAAATAATGTTGATCTATAATTTTGCAACATTCTAATACTTTATCCAATAGATTCAAGTGAATTTCAAATTCATACACTTTCTAAAGTATAGGGAAAAGAAAAAGAACTTATACATGATTTTTATTGATTTAGAAACAACATATGATCGAATACCAAGAAAGTTAATATGGCAAGTGATGAAAAAGAAAAGAATTAATAATAGATACATGATATTATTAAAAATATGTACGACGGGGTTGTTACGAATGTGAGGACCATTAGTGAAGATACTAATATTTTTCCAATTAAAATAGGTTTACATCAACGCTCAGCCTTGAGTCCTTACCTTTTTACCTTAGTAATAGATAAAATTACTAAACATGTCCAAGAAGAAGTACCTTGGTGTATAATATTTGCAGATGACATTATTCTAATAGATGAAACTAAAGAAGGACTAAATTTAAAATTGAATAGGTGGGTGGATGCTTTAGAATCTAATGGTTTTAGAATTAGTCGCACAAAACTGAATATATGAAATGCAATTTTAATAATAGCGAGAACCCAGATGAGAAACCAATTAAAATTTTAGATCAAGTAGTAACAAGAACTAATCACTTCCGGTACCTATGATCAATAGTTCAAGAGAACGTGGAAATTGAGAAAGTTATAATAAATAGAATTCAAGCAAGATGGAAGAAATGGAGAAGTGCATCAGGAATTTTATGTGACCGTCGAGTTCCAATCAAACTAAAATGAAAATTTTATAAAACTGCAATTAGACTTACTATGCTTTATAGGGCAAAATGTTGGGCGGTTAAAGAACAACATATACAAAAAATGTGCGCAGCGGAAATGAGAATGTTAAGATAGATGAGTGGTAAAATAAAAAAAGATAAAATTAGGAATGAAATAATTCGAGAAAACTTAAAAGTGAGACCAATTTGTGATAAAATGAGAGAAAATATATTAAGATGGTTTGATCATGTTAAAAGGAGACCTGAAGTAGCACCGATAGGAACAACAGAGTCTATCCAAGTAGAAGGTGGTAGGAGAATGAGAGGGAGACCCAAAAAACATAGATGGAAGTTATTAAACAAGATTTAAAAATGTTATAAATTACAGAAAATTTAGTCTTAAATTGCTAAGAATGGCGCAACAGAATCCATGAGCCGACCCCACCTAGATGGGAAATGGCTTATGATGATGATGATGACACTTTCTAAAGTTGCAACCCACATAGAATTCTGATCCAAATGATTTTTGGTGTCTAGTCTGAATGGATGGCAATGAACATAACTAATGGACTGAATTTTGTAAAGTTACCAAGATGGAGCACAAACATGGCAAATGTACCAATTCATTTTGGTACTTCATGAACGATTGAAGTATTTCCCTACTAAAAAAATTGGAAAAATCAAAGACATTGGTATGTGGAGGATATCAACTTTGCCTAAGTTGAACAAGAAGCATGAAATTAGAAATGTCGAAATTCCACAAAGTTTTATATTTTTGACCAAGTTCAACTAGGCACATTTCAAGGCGCAAGAGGCATGTCTAGGTTCTCGTTAATCAACAACTGTGTCCATGTCCCAGCAACTTTTTTTCATTTCAAGTCTCGAAAGCTAAACCAACAGGAATATAATAAAGGACTATAAAGAATCAGAAAAGCTGCATAACCAATTATTGAAACAAAAAACTCACCCAGTGCTTGGGCAGCAGTAATTCGCCTTTTGGGGTCCTGTACTAACATCTTCCTGATAAGGTCCTTCGCAAGAGGAGATATTGAAGGCCAAGGATCACTTTTGAAGTCTATATCACCTTGTAAGACAGCATCAAATATGCCTTTCTCGGTCTCTACAATTGATTGGACCCATTGAAGGAGATGTCAAAGAAGCGTGACACAAGTTCGAAGCAAGATAGAAATTTTCAAAGAATCATTCAAATTGGAAGTTCCCTCCCTTCTCATCTATCAAATTTCAACCTCATTATCATGACCTTTATCAAAGATATCAAATACAAAAAGCATGGCCATTTTGAGTTGGATGCGATGATATGCTAGCCCAATTGAATGAACTTTGCATAATGACACAGGAAGTAAATTCTACTTACCAGCCCAGAATGGGGGCACACCACTCAGAAGAATATATAAAATGATTCCAGCACTCCAGACATCTATCTCTTTACCGTAGCTCCGCTTCAACACTTCTGGGGCTACATAGTAAGCACTACCCACAACTTCCCTGTAAACTTTCCCTGCAAACAAATGTTCGGCTTTATATATTGGGTAACAAGAATAGATATTACTCAAATTTGCAGATTTGGATCAAAAGTTTCATGGGCATCTATGATTATGAAACCAAAGGAATTAAATATAGCTTTTGTGAGCACTCAGAAGTCTGCACTTCTCTTAATGCTTGTGGCACAGGTGCTCGAGGAAACCTTTGTAATATAGCCTTCATCATTCCTCACAATCTGGCCAGCCCCATTTTTCTCTGCAAGCATTCATGGTTCGTCTTAGCCACTGCATCTCCTACCTAACAAGATCCATGTTAAATTTCACCTATAGTCTCTTTTAGTTGCCCCATCTCATTCTTCCATGGCATGATGGGCAGCCATTTGCACAGATCTGCACTGTTTCCAAATCAATTCCAACAAATTAAAGCAAATTTGTGCTGTTTTGCACACATATTCTGTTGGATTCAACAACTCCTTCAAATAACTCCACTGAATTCCCCTCACGATGACAAATCAAGGCTAAAACACTAGGAGAAGAAAAACTCAAAGTAAGCATGATAAAAGCTGGAATGCTGGATGAATCGTTTTCCACCCACTTTTCCTCATTCCAAAACTCACTGTAAAGTAATAAGTGTGCTACACAAAATATAAGCTCTGCATGATGGTGCACAACCACTTTAAAAGTAGACCTAGTGCAACAAGTGAAAAAATACACTTCTATAGACTCTTATCTAACGAAAGCTATAAAAATGATCCACTTAAACGCCATAGTAGTATTAGATTAGCAAGTCTCAAATAGCTTCTGTTTTATATGGACAAAATGGATTTATCAACAGATGTTCCCATTCTCATGGAATTTTGTTGGATACTTTCACTCTTCCACTACTGGTAGGCACTTTTGTGTGTTAAGCACATATGGATGGGTGCCAATTAGTTTTACTGGTGTGTTACAAAATAACAGACATGGCTCTATGCAGTTTGTCGACAAGTAAATACTAATCCATAGAAGCCTACATGCTTGATATGGATACCTTCATCTTCAACGAAAGAAAGTGAAGTTGTGTTTGTGAACCAGTTGTCCAAGCATGTTCATTTCATGGCATTTACTCATACTTTACTGTTGAATATGTTGCATATGCGTTCATTCATGGTGTAGTTAAGTTGCATGAATTCCTGCCTATTAACAGTCATCAAAATCCCCTTTTCATGAATTGATTTTGGAAGAAGATCTTCCACGTTCAAAATACAAAGTTACACTTTACCACGACTAATCCTCTATTGGGAGTATAGGATGAATGTGATTTCACGTCGATGGCTGCCATTGAGACCCAATAGAGAGGAGGCTAGGGAGATAGAAGATAGGGAAGCAGACTTGCAGTATGCTCATACAAGGAAAATAGAATGAGGTTACCTCTATAAAACTTGTACTAGGCTCTATAAACAGAGAGCTTCTACAGGGTTCTTGGTGTACAGAGTAGAAATACGATTCAGTTTTCTCTGTCATTATCGAAGGCTATATGAATTGTCAAAAGATTGACGATAGAATACAAGATTGTAGATTGTATGGTCCATTAGGAACATTACTCATCCGGCCATCCTGAAACAGTACTTTGCAGCCTAAATTGCATTCCATTCATCCATCTCAATAAAGGCTGCCTAAACCATGGCATGCATTTGCATTCATCCATAAAAGCAGGCAAGCAAAGAAATTCTTGCAGAAAAAACAAAAACAACAAGAAGGAAGGTTAAAGATTAAAGTTTAACAGGCACGCCAACCAACCTTCCTCGATAAACACGGAAAGCCCAAAATCCGTAGCCTTCAGCGGCGCATGCTCATCCTTACTAGAGAACAGGAAATTCTCTGGCTTAAGATCCCTATGCATCACCCCCATGAAATGGCAGACATGAACGACGTTGACGACGGCGCGGCCGATATCGGCGGCGGCCCGCTCGGAGTAACTCCCCTTGGCAATGATCCGGTCGAAAAGCTCGCCGCCGGAGCAGAGCTCCATCACCACGTGCACGCTCTGCCGGTCTTCGAAAGCGCCCTTGAATTCCACCACGTTGGGCTGGCCGGTGAGGTGCTGGAGGATACGGACCTCCCTGCGTACATCCTCGGCGTCGCTCCGGTTGACGAGCTTGCGCTTGGAGATGGACTTGCAGGCGTAATGGATGCCGGTGGACTTCTCGGTGCAGAGATAGGTGACGCCGAATTGGCCGCGGCCCAGTTCCTTGTCGAGGGTGTAGAATGAGGCGACGTCGGACATGGGTACTCGGAGAATGGTGCCGGCAGTGGAGGCGCTGTTGTCGAGAAGGGATGACGTAGTGAAGAAGGGGGAGTGGTATCCGGGATGTGGATGCTGATGCTGCCGCTGCTGCTCTTCTTGGGGCATCTTCTGCGGTGGTGGTGTGTATGAAGAGGTGGTCCTCGAGGAGGGAGATGAAATGGGAATTTCACGCGTCCATGGGCAGCAGTTACCCATTTTGGAAAACAGGGCGCTCTCTCTCTCTCTCTCTGTTATATATCTGCCTTGAGAACAAACAAAGCTAAGCTTTGCGCGCGCTCTCTCTCTCTCTCTCTCTCTCTCTCTCTCTCTCTGTTATATATCTGCCTTGAGAACAAACAGAGCTAAGCTTTGCTAAGCTTTGCTCTCTCTCTCTCTGTTATATATCTATCTGCCTTAAGAACAAACAGAGCTAAGCTTTGCTTGCGTGCTTTGGTTGTTTTACTGGGATTTCATTTCATTTCATTTGCATGGCGGAGAAAACTATAATCAAGAAAACCTTGTTTGAGCTTTCCAAAGCTTAATGGCTAACCGGCTCTTCCCTGCGATGCCACGCTACATGGTAAATGAAGAGCAGGAAAAGAAAGATTCGAAGAAGCTTCCGCGGTCGCTCAGCCTCAACTGGCGCTCTTTCAGCTTCCCCAAGCGGCCCCTTTTTATTTGCATAATATGCTTGCTTCCCGCAGCGCCTTGGGCAAGTTTTACGTAATTGCAATTGCACCTACATCCCAATTAGGACGGTGGGAGGATATATATTCTCATATATAGGTATACACCTTTTTTTTATAATTATTCTACTTTAAAATCATCTCCTCCCATCTTTACATATAATTATCATATGTTTTAATTTTATTCTCTTTATTCTTAATTATTACTTTATTTTAAAATAAATCTACCTACAGCTCAGCAGGGGCAATTGGCCCACTTAAATTTTAACATTTACATAATTTTCTATAGAAATATAAAATATATTTCAAAATTTTATTTATTCTTATATGATTATCTCTTTCAAGTAATAATATAATCTTTTTATGTAAAATTATCCATTGGCCAAAGATCCTGAATCGGCTCTAATTATTTGCAAAATATTTTTACTAAAATCAACCAGGTGTAGCTTAGTTGTCCAGGGATGTGCCTTGCCACGGCCCTAGGCTCATTCAAATCTCGGGTTGCCACTAGGGGTGCAACTTGGGCCGGGTTCGGGCCGAACCCGAAAAAATACAGTGTTGAAACTCTGAGATTTTCAACCCGAGCCCCAACCCGAATTCAAATAGGTCTCGGTTTCGGGTTCAGGCAAGCCCGAACCCTGTAAACCCGAACCCGAATTTGCATTTATATAAAATATATAATTTATATTATAATAATAATATATTACTCATGGATGGATGATGGACAACAGGAGTACGGCATGGCAATCATGGACAGCTCATCGCCGAGACAATCTAACGTCTTAAGTGATTTCAACAAAATGCCTATTCCCAATTTACATTACGATATAGGTCCAACAGTTTTTTTAAAAAAAATTACTCTTCACTCCTTTTCTACTGAAGCCTTTTGACCAACGAAATTCTGTGATACTAAATATTAAATTTTTTTGAAATCTTTTTTTCCAACGGGAAAATTTATAAGAACTTTAAAATTATAGTTGTAAAATAAGCTTAAAACAATAGAAGAGTAAAAAAATACAATTAATGATTAATAATACAATTTTATTGACAACGTTTACACATAATCCATATTCTACTTGATACAAAGAGAATGCTCAAAACAGGTTTCTTTCTTTCTACTCTTAAGCGGTATTTGAATTTTTCTTAATTTCATACAATAAATTATTTTTTAAACTTTTTTATATAATAGATTTGTGATAAAAAATTATATATAAGATGAGTAATAAAGACATATTAATAGAAGATGTCAACCCGAAATTCAACCCGAAACTCAACCCGAGCCCGAATTTCAAAAATTGGGTTAGGGTTGAGGTTTACAAATAGGGTTAGGGTTAAGGTTAGGGTTGAAGTTTTACAAATAGGGTTAGGGTTAGGGTTGAGGTGAACCCGAGTTTCATGAGCCCGAGTTGCACCCCTAGTTGCCACCATCGCAAGGGAGTATTAGTTTTCTGGTGTAGGAGTAATAATCTCCCATATTATGAGCTTTATGGAGTAATTTGTAAAAAAGTAATTAGATGAAGAAAATGAAATATTGTAAACCATGATTTCGAGATCGGAACAATAAAAAAAATTAGAAAAATTATCTACGTACTCGTAACTTTTGGCTAATATTCCTCTTATATTCACCATAAATCGACAATCCCTTGCATATCCTCAATGTTTCACCTATAATTCCTCTTACACCCAGCGTCATCACAAAATAATCGTGAGAGGAAAAATGATGATTTTGTTCACAAATGAAAAATTCTCCATATATCCACAACTTTTGGCTTTTATTTCTCTTATATCTATAACATTTCAAAAATTTCTTCCACATCTAAAATATTTTAACCATTATTCCTCTTGTGTTACCATCATCATAGGCCATTAAGTTGTAATTTTCTGAATTCTAAAAATACTATCTTATTCCCAAGAGCTGCCTCTTCCAGCTGCAACTAGGGGTGTAAATAGGATTAATTTCAACCTAAACATGATTAATCCAACCCGATTTATAATAAGATTGGGTTAGACATTTTTAAAAAAAATAAATTATATAACCCGATTTGAACCAAATTTATTTCAAAAGTGGGTTGATTTGGATTGGACCATTGTCAACCCAACCTAATTTCATATATTAGTGTTCAATATAATAAATTATTAATAAATAGTCTTACATTAACACATAATACATATAATTAACTAAAATTTATTGATTTAAAATAAGATTAGTTTGTAATTATATCATTATATAAGTCATAAATTGAAAAGTATTCCTACAAAAAAGATTAATTTTTATTTTTCATATAAATTTATAGCTTAAAATAGATTTAATTAAGCAAAATATTTTTAACATTATACGTTTATTAATCTGATTTATAACTCGAATCTAACCAATTTTTCTAATGTTAAAATAGGGTTGATTAATGTGTAAAAAAATAGGGTTGATTAATGTGTAAAAAGTAGAGTTGAGTTGAGATTTTATAATTTGAGTTAGGGTTGTGTTTTCTCCAATCCGAGTCAACTCAATCCGATTTACACCCCTAACTGTAACCCCTTCAAGTTCAACACGGACTTGACAAATGAAACTTGAGGGACCATGACGGTGGTGGCACGAGAAGAATAATAGGTGAAATCTTGTGGGTGTGCACGATGGACAAAATCGTCATTTTCACTTTAGTTGACAACCATTTGTGACAGCGTAAGTATCGGAGGAATTTTTGATGCAGCACGACACTTAGCTTCAATACATCTAGGTGTAAAAATTTAGGGTGTGTTTGTTTAGAGTAAAAAAGTGTCAACTAAAACTTTTCAATCTAAAACTTTTCACTCTCCATAATTACTCTATTTTTTAATTATTTTTTTCACATTTTTTTATACAAATTACCCTACTTTTCAATCATTTCTACACAACTACCCATACAACTAACCTATCTATTTTAACTTTTATTATCTTTACTCCTCATCATTACTCCTATTATATCACATCACTTTCTTTTGATTTGACAACTTTTACTCCAAAATTTTTCATCGAAAGTTTTATCTCCAACCAAACACACCCTTATTTTTAAAAAAAAATTTAAAATTTTTTTACACAATTGTTAAACTAAATTATTAAACATGTATATTAATTTTTACTATTTTTGGATTTTTGGATTATTTTTGGATTTTTATGAATTACAAAACTACTACTGATTTTAAAAAAATTTTAAAAAATATCTACAAATATCCGAAAATAGTAAAGATTGATACGCATGTTAAATGCACCTAAATTAACACCTATATAGAAAATTTTCAAAAAAAAATAAAAAAAATAGATTAAATACACCCGGGCGCACTACCCAATGCATTTGAACATGCAAGATTACAAATTTATTGTATAATGCATGTAAACCATAAATGCCGAAATTTATGTCACCCGGGTTAAAACAAAATTTTAAAAATAAATAAAAATATTTTTGATTATTAATATACATAAACATAATTTATTTATCTATTATTCTTATAAACATAATTTATTTATCTATTATTCTTTATATATTCAACGGTTTTTTTGAGTCGTTACGATGGATAACATTTCAAAGATTCAAAAAAAGATGTAACAAGATTAAAACTGGTGGTATAATGAAAAATATATACTTTTAAGTTGACATAGAAGCAAATAACTGAATATAAATCTAAAATTTGGAAGAACCGGGGTCATTTGCAAAAATCCCTTAAAAAAAACGGTTATACTCTCAGGCGTTGGAGTTGATTGATGCCTGCTGCGGTGTAAACATGTGAGATTCTATTCCTTCCTTTCCTTGAGAAAATCTGAAAGAACATCAAGGAGACGTATCTGTTCTTTTCATCTTCTCAGTCACTTTTAATCGGCCGAAATGCCCATATGAACCCTCGATATATTTTTTTTTATTCCATCTTTACACTTATTTTTTGATCTTTTACAAATGCTCCCAACAAAGGTTCGAGTGGAAGACAAAAAGCTCCATGACAAAATTCCAACCCTCAAACTTTTGATACATAGGCCAGGAACACATCAGCCCTCAACGTTAGGCATCAAGAATTGATGCGATTCTTGGGGGTATGAAATTGATTATTTAATTGATATTATTTTTAAATAACTAATGACTATAGGTGTGTTTGGTCGAGGGTAAAATTTTTGATGAAAAGTTTTGAGATAGAAGTCGTCAAATTGATAGAAAATGATGAGATATAATAGGGGTAATGATGTGATTAAAGTGAATAAAATTAAAATAGATAAGTTAGTTATAAGGGTAGTTGTGTAGAAATAATTGAAAGTATGGTAGTTTGTATAGAAAAATGTGAAAAAATAATTAAAAAATAGAGTAGTTATGAAAAGTAAAAGGTTTTGGATTGAAAACTTTTTGATAATATTTTTTTGCCCCAGACAAACACACCCTATAAGTTATTGCAGGATGCTTCTATGAAATCCCTTTTCTACATAACTTTCTCCATTTTCAATATCCAGATAGTCGATGAAAAATTATTTTGTATATTGTGTTTAACATCATTTACATTATTATGGAAACTTTTTAAGTTTTCTAATATCACTGTTTATGGACCTCATCTACAAATATGTAAAATCAACCTAAAAAAATAATTTAATACTAAATATAAATTTTTAAGTTTTATTTTCAACATCTAAACAATCTAAAATATCATTACTACATGGATAAATAATTGTACAAAGTATTACTGTATTCCAATACATATGTGAATGAATCTAAGCATTTTTTTTAATTTATACATGAATGTACTTATTTTTGAGTAAATGTGGCCAGTATACATATAAGATTTCAATGAAACTTGATTTCATAACTAAACAAATAATGTTAAATATAATAAATGGAATACATTTTTCATCAAATATCAAAAGTTTAAAATTTGAGAGAATTATATGAAATCACTTCTATGTCACTCAATTACATAGAAACGGGCCTCAAGTTATTGATAACGTGTTAACATTTATGAATTGTATACTGAAATGTAAAATGTAGATCAAACAATAAAAACAAAATATCACTGATGATAAATTTTTGAGTTGCATCCATATCTCTGAAAATAAAAGATTTACATCCATGTTAATGAAATTTGTTGCATTTGTATCAATAATTTTTAAAATGTTTGCATCGTTTATGCCAACCTCATGAATTTATAGTTATAAAATTATTTTTAGCATAAAATTAATTTTAAATATTTCTTGCATTAAATAAATTAATTTTTTTCTAGTTTATTTTACAAATCTCCATCATAAATATCATTAAAAATTAATTTTTATAAAAAAGTGTGATGGAAATTAATAACGATCAGATGGATGCAAAACGTTTTAAAAATCATTATCATTGATAGAATAAATTTGAAATTATTGACATAGACAAAAATATTTTACTGTCAAGTTAATATGAATGCAAATAGCCTTAAATTTTTTAAAAAAAAATAAATTCAACACAACACAAAATAGACTAAATAAAATGGACTTATAAAATAACTAGAAAAGAAAACTTCTTCCTTGGTTCATCACTCCTACAATTGTTCAATTAATTAGTAAATGAACTAAAATAACATGCAAGCATTCTCAAATATATTTCGACTACTGTCCTAGCCAGCCAACAGGTTAGTTCAAAACTTTGTAATTTTTGAAAGGTTAAAAATTATCATATAAGTTCGTAATCCAGGAATCTAGTGAACTTTAATCAATAGATTCAATTTCCAATCTCAGGGACTGATGCTATTCGGGTCTAGCATTATCTTCATTCGAATATTAGAAACTAAAATACATAATAAAATATAATAATCATTTTAAAGAATTTTGTCTCTGTTTGACCGGCTTATACTGAAGATTTCCATTTAACCATGTGGATGGGGCTTTTTTTTGATAAAAATCTAAATTCTGTTTGACAAGAAAACCAAATTGATCTTAATCAAACGCATGAATAGCCTGACCATCACAAAAAAGATATATACAGCCCCATTTAGAAAATGAAGATGCTTCTATGAAATCTCTTTTTATGTAACCACATCCATTTTTAACATGTAGATAGTTGATAAAAATTTTACTTTATCTATTACGTTTAGCATCAATTATATTATTATGGAAATCTTTTCATTTTTCTAATATCACTACATATGGGCTCATCTATAAACATGCAAAATCAATATAATAAAATGATTTAATGGGAAATATCAATTTTTAAGTAGTATTTTCAACATTTAAACTATCTAAAATGTCATTACTACATGGATAAATGATTTTATAAAGTATTACCACATTATAATATATATATATAAATTGATCTAAGCATTTTTACTAATTTATACATGAACATATATATTTTCGAGCAAACGTGACCTATACACATATTGATTTTAGATGAAACTTGATCTCACAACTAAACAAATAATGTTAAATACAATAAATGGATTGGATTTTTCATAAAACATCAAAATCTTAAAATTTGAAAGGGTTACATGGAACTGAACTCATTTAAAAATATGTAAAATAAACAAATTAAAATAGTTTAACTTATATATCAATTGCAAAGTTGCATGAATATCATTCAAAACTTAAATACTATAGTATTGGATAAATATATACATAATTTATAATAAAATGTGTAGTGTTTACTAATTCAGCCTAATGACTATGAGGAAGATTTACATTAATCAACAGTATTTAGTCATTTCAATTATGGTTTTATTATTCCTTTTATAACTTCATTTGGTTGTGGTGTTATAGGAGAAAAAAGTTATGATTTATTATAAAATTATCACAAAATTATAAAAAAATTTATCGTAAAATTCTCATTCATGGTCACTTTTAATAAAAAATTTACAATCCACATTTATTTTGAATTTTGTAGTAAAAATTTGAAATAAAGTATAATATTTTCCTTTGTTACTTAGAAACAATAACTATGCATATGTACAACTAATTATCAACAATTACACAAGTATACTGTTTATCAATTAAACTTCTAGTTTATGTTGGTTTAAAAAGATTTACATATAATAACTATAAAGCTTTTATTATTGGCACAATGTCTTTTGGTTTAAAAGAAACTTTCTTCACATACTTTCTTCTCTTTACCAATTTGACAACTATCAAACGTATAGTTTATTTTTGTTTTAATTTTTCGTAAAATAGAGTTATCAATACCCATTTTTCACTCAATTTGAATGCTAGTATGAGAAAAACATGTAAATTCTCGTAAGAATTGCATTAGGTTTCATTATTTGTGATTTTATTACATCGCGTATAGTTTTGATGTATTTCTATTTGATTTTAGTTGGAGTTCATCTTAATTTAGCTTATTTTTATTCATTAGTTCATTTAAGAATGTATTTACTTATTTTTACTTTTTATTGTAGGAAAAGGAAGGTTACTTGCCAATGAATCCAATGTAAAAAGAAAATGAAATGAAATAATAAGTTTGTCTCAAGCAAAGTGCAAGAATTCAAGGTAGCAAGGTTGGTGCCCCGGCCTTAGATGTTGGCACCCTAGCATTAGTTACTACCAGACAAAATTTTTCAGAAACAAGCAGATAGCAAGGCTTCTAGACGACGCTATGGCGCTAGCCCTGCACATGTGTGTTTCTCACACATGTTAACGTCCAAATGAAGGGGAATATAAATTCATCTCTTAGGATTTGTCAAGCATAAGCTAGGGGACACAAAAAAGAGGCAAGAGGAGTAGAAAATAAGGGTTTCAAGGCTAAATGTGGAGATGAAGATGGAGATTGACTTGGAGGAATCCAACTGAGTTTCATCTTCTTTTTCTCTCTCTATTCTATTTTTTTATCAATCTTTTCCATTGAGATGTATGTAAACTTGATTTTGCTAGGATTCTTAATCATGTTTATGAGCTAAAACTTGTGGTAGGAAGTTATAATGATTTTGAACTTTAGACTGTTGATTTAATTTCTTTGTACTTGAATGAATATTTGATATTGTTGTAGCTTGTGTTGTGTTGGATTATCTTTGTATATTGTGTTTAATGCTTCTACAAGTTTGCTTACCTTATAGATTGATATAATATCTAGATCCACGCTTGAAAAGTAAAGTTTAGATGAGATTTATACGTAAAACATAGGTTTCTGGCTCCTTACAATGGTTGGATGTTAATACCGATAGAGATATACCTATTAATCCTATGTGATCTTGTTTAAGTTATGTGCAAATTAGCTTTGTTTTACTTAGTTGCATGGGAACATAACAACTGACTAAAACATAGTTAGGTTTATATGTATAAGAAGATATATGTAAATATAAATGAACCTAAATCAGTGATTCTCTACACAACTAATTAAAAAGGAATTAATTTGGCATAATTGGAGTCAAGGGATTCATAACTCTCATCTATCTAATCATCGCTTAATAATCTCAATTCGTGCAACCTTTACACTGGTTGTTTTAGCCGATTTTTAGTTGTATAAGTTTAACTCTTCAACTTTGATAAATTTCTAGTCAACTTGATAATTCATAATTAGCAAGTGGAATCATTGGTTGCGATACAGTTTAACTCTCCTTCCTTGTGGAAACGATACTCTACTGATATTTTATTATTTGATCGATACATATATTTGCGTTGATCAAGCCAAATAAATTAGATATATACGCAGCTTGACAACTAACCACAAGATCAAATTAATGAAAAATTTGAAGTTTTTTTTATTGTATGTAAATAATTAGGCAACTCCTTTACACATTTCATTGCAAATTTTATCCTTAAGCAAGGGAATGCTTTATGTGAGTGCAAGTGAGAATTTACTTCTTAGCTAATTGAGACTACATGTAAGGATTTTTGTGTATGACTGCGGTTGTGGGTTGTCCATCCTTGGTCTGGTACAGTGGGTTGGGGACGGGTAATTCCTCCACCCTCCTCATAGAAAAAACTACGCTTTATAAATTGGTGTAGATCGATGAGATGCATGAAGCTAAAGAAATCTTGTAAAAGGTGATAGGAGTTGACCCCTTTGCTTGAAACAACACAATAATACTTTAATCTTGTTCTTGAATTTAGTGCTTGAACAAAAGAAAGTAAAAGTTGAATAAGTGCTCTAGCTAATCCATCCAAATGCATTAACTCTCACATTATATACACTTAGAGAGATATGATCGTTCCCATAATCGGTAGCGTACATTTAATGTTGCAATATCTGAAATTTTCAATCGTTATAACTTGAGATCAATTTATCTCATCTTAGAATTCATTTCGAAGTCAACGTTGAAATTGATGTAGAACAAATCTAATATATAACTCATACTTGTAATGACTATTAGCTTCAAAACTTATTTCAAGTAGCTTACCAAGTTGATGTGAGGTTGATCTCATATCCAACTTCATTTCTTGGATAAATCACATTGATTTGGACTTTAACTTCATAATCCATTGAAGCTTGACCACTTGAAGTCCTAATATCTTGAGCTTATTTAGAGTGAGTTTGTAGTAGAGGTTGATTTTGAGATTGATCTTTATGTTTGAGATCACATTTTACAATGACTTTGCTGTGAATCTATCTTTGTTTAATATATATTAAGATTTAGGCTATTCATCATTTTACAGGAGTGCTAATAACTCCTGTAACGGATTTTTAACTGTGTGGTTATAAGTAAAAATTTAGGTAAAATACATTGGTATATTAGGGATTTTTGAAAATTTATGGGTATAAGTGGAATTAGTGATCAAATTCGTGAGTATATGAGGTATTTTCCATAATATAAATGATACTAAATATAATGAATAAAGTGAAAAAAATGAAAAAGAATACATAGAAAAGTAATTTCATGGAAACAGAGCCCGAAAAAAATAATTAAAAAATAAAACAGCAGCGAATAATGAAAAGTTTTGGATTCCCTTGATTGCCAAGCACATTAATTGAGAGTTGAGACATTAGACCTAAATTTTTTTAAACTAAAATTTTTTAATATAAAACTTTTTGCTCTCTATAATTATTATATTTTTAATTATTCTTTCAATTATTCTTATATAAGTACCTCATTTTTCATCATTTATATACAACTATCTATACATCTACCTTATCTATTTTAATTTTATTCTCTTTACTCTTTATCATTACCTCTATCATATTATATCATTTTTTCATATTTTAAAATTTTTTACATAAAAAACTATTCATCAAAAGTTTTATCATTTTTCAAAGACACTCATTATTAAAACAAAATTGTGATTATTTATTTTCGAACGGTTAAACCAGCTTTAATTATTTCTAGATACAGAATTTCATCTTCAATGTCTTTAATTGACCATTTAATTTTTTGGAAAAACAAGAACATCACGAGACATCAACGGGGAAAGATGACGGGCGTGTATTTTCTTTCTTGTGGCTCGTGTTATTAACGGAAGAATTGAACTGGCCATCTCTCCTACGGAATTTTGCCGCTTTGCCGCGTTTGTCAGTGTTGGCCTGCGATCTTTCTGTCCCCAGCTGCAGCTGCTGGAGAAACCCAGCCGTGCCCGGAAATAAGATCTCGCTAGGCAAGCTAGCACCGATCTGCTTTCCACGGAAATGGCAGATCGAGGAGGAAGCGATGGAAGAAGACCTCCTAACGACGATCCGCGTCGCCTCTACAACCCCTATCAGGACCTCCAAATCCCCGTCAAAACCCTCTACGATCTCCCGACCTCTCCGGAATTCCTCTTCCAAGAAGAATCTGTTGCCCAGCGCCGATCCTGGGGCGAAAACCTCACCTATTACACCGGCTGCGGCTACCTTTCCGGAGCCATCACTGGCGCTTGCAAGGGCTTCGTCGGCGGCGTCCGCTCCTCCGAGCCTGGCGATACCCTCAAGCTCCGAGTCAATCGAATTCTCAATGCCTCCGGTCATGCAGGTCGGACCTGGGGCAACCGTGCTGGTGTCATCGGCCTGCTCTATGCTGGTCTCGAAAGCGGGATTGTGGCGGTGAGAGACACCGATGATGTGATGAACAGCGTTCTTGCAGGGTTGGGGACAGGTGCTCTGTTTAGGGCGGCCCAGGGGCCACGATCTGCTGCTGTGGCTGGTGCCATTGGTGGGTTGACGGTTGGAATTGCAGTGACGGGAAAGCAGCTCGTGAAGAGATATCTGCCCATCTAGGTTTTTCCTTTTTTACTTTCCGTTCTTCTTCTTGTTTTAGTATTCATCAATGGAAGATGGTGATGCTCTATTCTTTCTCCTTCGCTAATCCAATGTAACTGTAGCGTATTTGGATGCATGCTTAATAATTTTGGGAACGCGATATAAAGAACACATTCTTTGACAATTTGTAGGAGTGGTGCTTTGGCATGCCGTTTCGGTTTTTCTCTGTAGACCTGGTTACCCGGTATTGGTTTTTTTACCATGGGAAAGCAGAAAACTACCTCCCCTTTGTGTCATTTCCATTTTCCAAGATCCTTTATCCAAAAGTCCTTTTGGAATAATTATCTGCTACTACAAATTTTGCCATTATCATCACTTTCTGGGGTTCTGAGTGTTTTTTTTTTAAAAATTTATTTCTGGGATGAATCAATATGGCCTGCACTGATAGAAATCGCTGAAAAAACAGAGGAATAGTACGATAAAGCATCTTGACAATGGTCTTTCGTGCAAATTTGAACATCAGAATTCTTGACCTTTCAATTAGGCGTCTCTGTCTTCACCATTAGAGTATAACCTGTGGAGTTAGTAATTATTGTTTTAAAATCATTTAAAATTTACTGAAATCTAGCTGAATATTATTTTAATTTTGTTTGCAAGTAGATTTGGATTCCTACTTTTTTATATTGATTTTTCAAGAAATTACAAGGATACTATTCTTACAAAGACCATAATAAGGCCTCCCTTTATAGAAAACCATGAAGAAAGATCATTACAAAATTGTCTGTTTTTATCAATTGTAATTTTCTAATGCTGTTTTGCGTAGTCATGTCCATCGAGCATGATCAATGGTGCTCTCAAATTGGAGATTCAATCTTACCAACACTTATAGTTTTTGTCCTCATTGGTGAATATGCCACTTTATTGAGGATGTGAAACAGTTGTGTTATATTTCTCATTTCATTGAACAGTTGCCACGATATCTTGCAAAAAGGAAAAAAAAAAAGAAAAGTCTATTGGCCTGCAATTTTGTTTGAGCATCTTTGCAGTTTTGCGATAAGAAATGTGAAATATCAATTGTGCCCGCAATTTTTTTTATTTTTATTATTATTTTTTTTTGATAAAACGCAAAATGTGGTTTTTGAATCAACTATCATTTCTAAAAATGGTAAGGCTAAAAGAATGGGCTTTCTTCAGGAACACTGATTCAATGTGCCTATGTGCATTGATCTTTAGTGCACACTGGCGCATGGCCCCTTAATTTAATTTTTTTTTTTTTTTTTTTGTGTGGATCTTGTCAATTTCATATGTGGTTGCAAGCATAATGTTTCCATATACGTAGTTTTTACATTTTCTTGATTTTTTTAATATTTTTGAATTTTGAAAATTAAAAAATTAAGCAATTTCTCATGCACCAGTAGATGTTTCACATTGTTTTTTGTATTGGTGAGCCAAGGAGAAAAAATAATGATATAGCTTTCTGTTAAAAATAGGAGCATATCTTGTGTATGTGGCTCCTACCAATGCATGATTTAGGGATTGTGAGATGTATGGACCCTAATTACAGAATTTATTGTGAAAGAGAAGTAATACTTGGGGGAAGTTTGTTGAATGAGAAATTGTTCTCTTGGTATGAAATTTATAGTGAACCAAAAATTTCTTTTAGAGCAGATAATTATAAACAAGTTTGAAGTAAGCTAAAGATCATCGTCATTATTATACATTGTTTCCCACCCAAATGGAGTTTTTTGCATGGATCTTGTTGAGACATTCCTATTGATCACGAATTGTATTTGAATAAGCTCCAATGTTTATATATCTTGGGCATGTTTAGTATTTGATAAAACTTTTGAAAGAAAATTTCTGGTGTAAAGGTTTTTGAAATGGGAGAAGTCATGTGATATGATATAAGTAAGGATGAGGAGTAAAGATAATACAGTTAAAATAAATGAGGTTGTTGTATGGGTAGTTGTGGAGAAATAAATGAAAAGCAGGGTAGTTGGATAGGAAGATGTGAAGAAATGAGTAAAAAATAAGGTAGTTATGGAGAGTGAAAAGTTTTAGATTGACATGTTTCATGGAATGCCAAGCACACCCCTTCTTTAACTGCTGCTATCAATGTTTGTTTAGGCCATTTTCTTCTCTTTTGTTATTATTATTTTTAAATTTTTATACAGTCTTCTGGCCATATGAACTCATGCCTTGTAGTTTCAGTCTTTATTTTGTATGCCTATACCAATTTAGCCTACCTTTCATCATTTCATTGCCTATTGGTTTTATCTTTAGATTTTCTTGAAATATTTCATTTCTAATTTTATCCTTTCTTGTTTTACCAACCATCTATCCTGCCTTTCACTTTTTCTATACTCATTTTGTGTACATGTTGTTCTTGCATTGCCCGACATTTCTCTATGTAAAGCATAGCTGGTTTGATTACTGTTTTATAAAATTTCTCTTTTTATTTAGTTGGCACTCAACAGTCACATAGGACTCCTGAAGCATCGTGCCTTTTCCTGCACCATACCTAAATTTTACTTGTGATGGCTTTATCAATGTCTCCAATTTTCTTGAATGATTTGAACCCCTTGGCTTTACAATTAAGATGTGTATCATGGAAGGCTTAGCACGTAAATGTAATCTTAATGATCAGCAAATCCTTTTAGGGTTAATGAAGGGCCCAAAAAAATGACTTGAAGAGAACTATTACTTCTCATAGCGATATTGATCAAAATGTCAATAATGCACATGTTACTGTTTGATTGGTTTAAAAATCAGGAAAGGCACAGCAAGATGCAACTTGTTGTGTTTGAAATTGTTGAAAAGATGTGCTTGAAGAGATCATTGAAGTTCAAAAGGAATCCTTTGTTGATGCTCTTGATGAGCCAAAATGTCAATCAGACAATTTTGTGAATGCATTAGAGGAGGTTTATGATGTGCTAGAACAAAGGTTAAAAGATGAATTCATGGAATTTATGGATGCAAATGATCTAGCCATGGTCAAGAGATCTGAAGAAATTTATGTCATTTTGTCTCATCTACAACAAGTACCTACAATGGAAGAATTCGATAAATGAGAACTGTCAAGTACTGATTGTTGCAGTGGATAAAACATAGATTATAAACAAATTGATGAGCAAAGAAGTAAGTGATGATTGCATTGTTGAAATCCTTGAAAATTGCTGCTAGGAAGCAGTTAAAAAATCATACAAGTTCATGAAGATAATTTTATCAGTAATAAAGCAGTCAAGATCCATGATTTCATTGTACAAATCCACAAATTAGCTTTCCCAAACAGAGGAAGATAATGCCTAAGTCATGAAAGTATATCAAGAAAGAAAAGAGAGAATGGAGAGTTGTCTCACATTATCTTAATCTTAAGTGCACTATGGAATTCAAAATGAAGAGATGCAACATTAGTTGTTGCTAAAGCTGAGAAAGACATGCTGATGGAGGATAACAACTATCAAACTTTAGGAATTAGTAGTAGTTTCATCAAGCTAGTGACAATGATGCAGATCAAGAGACTACACAGTTGATTTTTTAATATAATTTTAACAGCTTTGGTTTCATAGGATTTAAGTACTTGAAGATGGTTTATATTTTTGAATTAGTAGTTACTTTTATTTGTAAATTCGTAATTTTTTATGGGTTGCTTTTGAAGCATGAAATCAAGCTTAATAAGTGTTAAAATATTTTATTTTGATTGCTTATTATTTGACTGGGATTTAGATTATGCAAATTGAATACTGTTGCATACTTGAATTTGACTCTTAAGAGGATTGTGGATTCTAGGGGTGTGTTTTTGGCAATGATGTTTTTTTCCCTCTTATAAATGTGTTGTAAGGGACAATTATACGCATGCAAAGAGTTTGGTGAATAATAATTTTCCTGTTTAAAGATTGAATTGTGGGAATTGATTCCCTTAGACATTATGCCTAAAAATGTTGGAATGATTACTAGAATTTCTTTTTCTTCTACTTTGTCGAATAACAATCTGGTAAATCTTTACCAACTTTGAAGCTCCTCCTTTTAGCATTTCTGTCAGGTCTAATCCTCCGTTTAATAAGATATTTATGATAACCATTGGAATAAGAAGTAATAGTCTTATCTTGAAGGATTTTTTAATGTAAACTGAGTTTGAGGCAAAGTTGATGCAGCATACCTACTGACAAATGACAAGACTCGAAGATGCTTCTATATGGTAAGAAATTTTCTACATGAATGTTGAACTAATTCTTTTATCTTGAGGCAAATTAAGAACATACGCATTAGATCCAATCTGTTGAAGAATTTGAAAAGGACTATTAGCTTGTGCCTGCAACTTTCTGAATGAATTTTTCAGGTAGCATACAAATATTAGCATAAATCATCTTCATTAAATTCATCATGTCTATAATGAATGTATGCATCAACTTATAAGTTTCATTACTTAGTTTAATGTTTTTCTTATAATAAGATGAACATTATGAATATGCTTCGTAAATGAATCAGAAGAGGCAGAAACATGAGTATCTGGTGATAAAGGAATAAGATCGATTGATGTATTGTAGATCTATTTGTGACATTGTCATAGACAAATTTTGCAATAGGTGAAACTGATTTTCAAATTCACCTATTAAACACCTAAGTAAATGTATCAAACTTCAGTTAAAAACCACTGTTGACTATTAGTATGTGGGTGAAAGACAAAAAATTTAGTTTAATTTCTAAAAAATTTCACAAAATTTTCCTAAAATAACTCAAAAGACAAAGATCCCTGTCAAACACAATTGTTTATGGTAACAACGAAGCCTGACAATCTTCTTAAAAACAATTTTGTTAGATAAAAAGTTTAGCAATTTTCTAGGATGACAGAAAATGAACCATTTTTGAAAACTGATCTACTACAACTGGAATTGAATCATACCCTCTAAAGGT
This sequence comes from Annona cherimola, assembly GCA_030490835.1. Classification (NCBI taxonomy): domain Eukaryota; kingdom Viridiplantae; phylum Streptophyta; class Magnoliopsida; order Magnoliales; family Annonaceae; genus Annona; species Annona cherimola. The sequence goes on from CM059972.1 coordinate 86,823,411, forward strand.
TCTTGGTAAACCAAGAATTAAATCCATGACAATGTCTTTTCAAGGAATATGCGACAAAGATAAATATATGTACAATCAAAATTTGGGAGATTTACTGAGATGTTGTGTGGATGATCACTTACAAACTGGAACTTGGTTTTATGTATTATAGACTTCTCCTATATCAATTCCATAAATAGATTGACAGGCTAAATCTGAATTTGAAATTGTGTGAGGTTTTGCTTCTTGTGCACGAATTGTTCTTGTTCCTTTATTACTTAATAATTATGTTTCTACTTTTACTGAATCATTTGCACAACATATTCATGATGCTTATCTCACTGTAAAACTGTACTAAGTAATAAAACTTATAAGATTGTTATAGATGTTCATTGGAAGCATAGTCAATTTAATAAAGATAATTATGTTATGATTCATACGTGACTTGAGTAATCTCCAAAATTTTTTTTAAGAAGCTGCATGCATAAGCTACCTTGTCAAATTCTTCAGAAGATTGAACAAATTGCATACATTCTTGACATACTTTTAAATGAGGATTAGTTCAATATTCATTATGAAACATTTTTTTATCCTATAAAGGCATCTTCGAACCTTCTTAGGATTCAATTGGCTTCACTTTTCAAGTGAGTGTATGTGCTTTTCCGCCATGCCACCATGATATATTGAATCTAGTGTTTGGATAGGTGATGCGTCAATTAGGTGCTTTTCCTGAATTTTAGTTAAGGATGCAACTCCGGGTGAGTCGTTTTGGTTCTTAGTCTACCTTGTCTATACTCTGGGTGTGTTTGGTAATGAATAAAACTTTTGATGAAAAATTTTGGAGAGTAAAAGTTATCAAATGATGTGATATGATAAGGGTAATGATGAGTAGTAAAGAGGATAAAGTTAAAATAGATAGGTTAGTTATGTGGATGGTTGTGTAGAAATGATTGAAAAGTAGGGTAGTTGTATAGGAAAATGTGAAAAAATGATTAAAAAATATGATAGTTGTGGAGAGTGAAAAGTTTTAGATTGAAAAGTTTTATGGGCAGAAGGAACAGTGGGAGATGGAGAATATATTTTCTATATGATTTGACTTCTTAATTACTTAGTTACTATATTTTTTTATTATTAACTATTATATTTCAATAATTTTTCACATTTTTTTCATACTACCACTTTATTTAATCCCACTTTACTCTTATCATATTCTATCACTATCACACTTTTCAAAATTTCTTTCATTCTTACTTTTACACATCATTAAATGGGCACTATATAGAACCTTACCTACCTTATTTTGTAGGAGAAGTAATTTTTTTCTACAGTATCCTAACTCATAGGCAGTACGCAAATTAAGGTTGGTTTAGTGGGTACTCACGGGTATCCTGCCCAAGTTGGATCCTTATTTTTAGGGAAAATCAAGCCCAAAAAGCTCATATGGTGGAATTGCCAAAATCAATTTTCTAAAAAATGCTTACGTGGATTTTCTTCTACATAAGTTGCTATGCAAACGCAACCCCAAACAAAGCCTTATTTGCCTACAAGCATAATAAGATAGCATTTGTCTACCTCGAGCTTGGTTTACACCTATAGATCATGTTGAAGACTCTTTCAAGATGAGATTATTACTTCTCTTTTGGTTACCATAGATATCTTGTTGAATGGAGAAACATACTTGATACGGATGCTACTTGAATACTTGAAAAGGAGCTTTAGACTTTTGGATTCAAATTAGTAGGGTATTATCATTGTGAGGACCCTCCAATGAGGTGAGCAACAAGGGAGAATTGATGGAAATTGTGCTACCATTTACTCAATTTGTACTTATGCGAGACACAATTGTTGAAATTAGGGCCAATTTAGGATTTATTGTGCACTTGTTGATGGACCGACTAGATTGATTTAGGGTATTTATTTTTATTTTGAGTTATTGCTTTTTGTAAATTTGCTTTTTAGCAACTTTCTCATTTCTTATAAATAGAGATGCTTGGGTCCTGTATAAGAGAGCTTATTTGGAGGATTAATTGAGACGAGACCATTTCTATATAACCGGATTATATAGAAGCAGTTTTATGTAACCCCTTTAAATTTTAAATTTGATGCTTGATAGAAAATCCAATTGATTCATTGTATTTAATATCATTTGTTTATTTAAAAGACCAAGTTTTATTTAAATCAAATATGTGCATGGGCCATGTCTGCTCAAAAATAGGTATATTCATGTGTAAATTAGGAAAAATTCTTAAATTCATTCACATATGTATTAAAATGTAATAATACTCTATAAAGTTATTTATCCATATAGAAATAGTATTTTAGATGGTTTGGATGATAAAAATACAACTTTAAAATTGATATTTAACATTGAGAACCCATCATGTGCAGACAGATTACACCATAATCCGCTGCAAAATGGGTCCTACACATTAAAATATAATAATACTTTATACAATCATTTATCCATATAAAAAGCGTACTTTAGATGGTTTGAATGTTGAAAATACAAATTTAAACTTGATATCTATATTAAATTATTTTATTATGTTTTGTACCATTTTAAGATGAGGTACATACTTTTTTTTTTTTTAAAAAAAAAGATGGGACACATACACATGTTGGATTTGGATAAAAATTGGTATGCTGTCAAAATAAATAATTATAAATACAATGAGTGGGGTTATAATTGTATAGTCCATTTGCACTGGATTAATTTTCCTTTAACATTAAATCATTTTATTGTTGATCTTACACATTTCTAGATGGGGCCGTACACAATGATACTAAATAAGTGAAAGGGTTTTCAAGATACTATAAATGACGTTAAATACAATAGAAAAAGTAGATTTTTCATCAACCATCAAAATATTCAGAATGGAAGGGTTTACGTAGAAGAGGGGTTTGATAGAAGCATTCCCGTAACTGAGATCTTTATTTCCCAAAAATTCTCGATTGCTTTCCCATTGATTTGGTCTAATCCTAATTCTTGCAGTTTCATGCCCTTCCCTTTCTTCCTGCTTCTATCTTCTTCTCTACTTGTCTTGAGTCATAGACATCTCATTCTTATGAAATGTAATATTATTCCGACCTATGCTTCATAAATGTTAGGCACAGTATTTTTGAAAATGAGGGAGTGAATCTCTGCCCAATCCCAGATCCGCCATTGAAATGACTGAGTGAATCTTTTCTGCCAAGGTCGTAAATCAAACACTTAGTTGGAGCCCCAATTTGGATGTAGTGGGTTCCTAACAACTTGCCACTATCTAACCAAGCACTTACCAAGGTTTGATATATCAATGCAAGTCTGATTTTTTTCCCCTGTTTTGAAGAAAGCTAATATATCTACTATTCCAATCCTAAAAAACCTTACTTTTGTTTCCTCAAAATAAATTGAAACAAAAAAAATTCCCACAGAAACCTAATCTTCATATTTGGGGCAATCAAAGTGGACTTTTTTCAACTATTGAGATTGTTTTGCATCATTGAGAGAAGTATGATGTTGCCTCTCCTTTTTTCTATGATGGATGTAGAGGCAGTGTTAGGGTAATGATGGGGGATCAGATACAACACATGAAGAATCACAAGGAAAATCTCTCCTGTTGATTATTTTGCACATTATGGTGATACAGAGCCAACATGGGGGCTAGATTTTGTAGAGAAAGTTGTCTTAGTTTACAGGTTTATTAGACAACTTGATTTTGGATTTTCTTAGTAATAAAATTGAGTTTTTTAGGGTGTGTTTGTTTAGGGCAAAAAAAGTGTTAACTAAAACTTTTCAATCTAAAACTTTTCACTCTCCATAATTATTCTATTTTTTAATTATTTTTTCACATTTTTCTATACAAACTACCCTACTTTTCAATCATTTCTACACAACTACCCATACAACTAACCTACCTATTTTAACTTTATTATCTTTACTCCTCATCATTACTCCTATTATATCACATCACTTTCTATTGATTTGACAACTTCCACTCTAAAAACTTTTCATCAAAAGTTTTACCTCCAACCAAACACACCCTTAGTATATTATAGTTCAATTTTGAAAAACTCAATCAAGCTTGATTAGTGTTAAAATATCTCAATTTGATTGCTTATTGAGTTGGCATTCAACTGTGATTCAGAATTCAGATTATGCAAATTCAATGGCCATGTTTCGAATACATAAATTTGACCAATAGGCTACAAGAGAATTGCAGATTTTAGGGGTATTTTTTTCTTCTTATTGTTTCTCCTCGTGGACGGATTGTAATAGACAACTACAAGCATATAAAGGATATGTTTGCGAAGTGTAAAACTTTTGGATGAAAAATTATAGAAGTTTTTTAAATGGAAAAAAAAAAATGATATGATATGATAAGGGCAATGATGAGGAGTAAAGATAATAAAGTTAAAATAGATATGTTAGTTATATGGGTAGTTATGTAGAAATGATAGAAAAGTAGGGTAGTTGTACAAGAATATGTGAATAAATAATTAAAAAATAGAGTAGTTGTGAAGACCGAAAAGTTTTATATTAAAACAAACACACCAAAGTTTTTTGGCGAATAGAAGTTTTTCTTTCTAGAGGTTAGAGGAGTGATTCCCTTGAGCGTGTTGCTTTAACTGTGGAGTATTAGAAAAGGAGTGAACAGGAGTTTTATTGATGGATGTTGGATTGAGAACAAGTCTTTTGATGCTTTCCTAATGACTTTGGTTATATGAAACATCCTCTAGAGTTGCTGATGTTGTGCTTTTTTCTGTAATCCAGAGATTAGAATGGTGGATATCTGGAAGAGAATCATTGTGTTGCTAGGAGTAACACATTACACAGAAAAGGATTAACATTCATAAAAGCACTAACGTAGTGTTATGCTCAGAAGATGCTTGCATTACATGCAAGTCTTTTTGTGTTTGCATCTTAGCCTTGATTGAAATGATAAGGAGGACCAGGTATGAATCAACAGAATGGTTTTCTAATCCTTTAGTCTAAACTATGGTCTCTCTTGTCTGTGTGGAGATTTGTTTGATCTATTAATTCACCGTATATGATCACAGTTGTGGGTTGGGTTTGCTCAAGTTAAGTTTATAAGGATAATTATGAATGGCTTTGCTTCTATGTATGTTTTGGACACCTTCTTGATTACATGAAATCCATTATGCCCCATTGTGTTTATTTGACTAGGGAAACCAAGTCTCATCTAAGTCAACACTGTTTGGTCGGTAAAATCAACGTGATAAAAAATTGTTTGATTTACATACTAAATTTAAACCTGTTAATTAAACATCTAAACCATCAAAGAGATTGTGTGTACATGATTGATTGCATAAATTATTATAACATTTGAATGCATCTATGAATGGACCTTAGTGCTTTTCATAGTTCAGACATGATTATCTATATTTTACGCCTCTCGCCTAAAGCTCAAAACGAAATAATTTTTGGTGCCATGAGAAAACTAATGATGGTAAACAATGCGACTGGTTGTACGTTGACTTTATCATCAACGTGGGTCCAATCCTAGAGGTTTCTTGAATTCACTGCTATGAAACCTGCTTCGTGAAGGCGGGACCGTGATAATCTGTCTTCAACGGAAATGGTCTGGCGTCCTTTGCACTTCTGCAACAAGTCAAAGAAAGAAGAGGAAAAAGAAAAAGAAATCAAAGGTAGATTATTTATGGAAGTTGTTAGTGAGCAGCGTGAGCATAGGTTGGTCCAACTAAAGTAAAATTGCGTTAGTCTCATGCTTAAAGAAAAGGTTGCGTTGTATTACTGGGCTTGCCCCAGTGGCTACGCTGGGGTGATGGCAGTTGGTCGAAGTTTTGACCCTCCCTAAACCCATTGTAATACAAAAAAGAAAAGAAAAGATTACATTTAGTGATCTTTTTAGCCCGGACTAAGTAATTACTTAACCTATTTTAAAATTTTCATTTAAAAATCTTTTTTTTCTTCATATATTTGTTTATCTAAGTGTGAATTTATTTCTATGTAATCGGGTTATATAGAAGTGGTTCCATGCAACATTCTCAAATCTTAAGATTTTGATATTTGATGGAAAATTCAATCTATTCATTATATTTAACATAATTTTTTTAGTTACAAGATTAAGTTTCATTCAAATCCAATATATGAACATGCCACATTTGTTTAAAAATAGGTATATGTTTGTGTAAATCAGAAAAATGTTGAGATTTGTTTACGTATGTGTTGAAATGCTTAGATTCGTTCACATATGTGTTGGAATGCTTAGATTTGTTCATGTGTGTTAGAATGTAGTAATATTTTATAGAATCATTAATCCATATAGTAATGATATTTTAGATGTTTTAAATGTTGAAAATGCTACTTAAAATTTGATATATAACATTAAATTATTTTATTATGTTGATTTTTCATGTTTGTGGATGTGGTCCATATACATTGATATTAGATAAATGAAAATATTTTTATGATAATATAAGTGATGTTAAACACAATAGATGAAGTGGATTTTTAATCAACTATTTAGATGTTGAAAATGGAAGGGGTTACGTAGAAATAAAGTTTCATTAGAAGCATCCTTGATCTAAGTGTATTTAATACATAAATCAAAATTTACCATTTTTTGATGTGTATATATATTTTTAAAGATTTTGACTACAAGGGTATTTTAGTAATTTTCAATGGTTAAAAATAGCTAAAATATTCCTATATTTAAAAATCTTAAAAAAATACGTATAAACATATCCAAATGTTAAAAATTGGTTTGTATGTTAAATATGTATATATTAACAAGTTTGTGCGGAAAAAGTAAATTAAAAGTTTTTTTTAAAATGAGTTGTTTAAGGTAGGCTAATTAAATTATTATTTAGCTCGGGCTAGTAAGATCATTTCTTTTTAGAGTATATTTTGCAATAAATATAAAATATCAAGCTAAAACTTTTTAACATTTATAAATACTATATTTTTAATCATTTTTTCATATTTTTCTATACGATTATTCTATTTTTCAATCGTTTCTATACAAGTATTCATATAATTAATTTATCTATTTTAACTTTATTTTTTATATCTATTGAGGCAAAGCCTCAGTGGTAAATGTCATTTTGCTCTTAGTTGCGATGTCGTTCTGAGTCTTTATGCCAGCAACAATTTTCAGTTTCGATGACGTCTTCTCCTCAAAAATTTCTGTGGTAGTGTTTACCAAGGTAGGATATTAGAAAGTATTGTTGGGAGAAAATTTGAATATTGACAAGATATTTGTTGAATGATGTTTAGACATTGTAAGAATTTCTCATATTCCTATTGCAATATCGGTTGAGATCATGTAATATATTAAAAATCTTTTTTGTTATCTTTACTTTTCATTAGTGCTTTTGTCATATCATATTATTTTTTTTAGTGCAAAAACTTTTACATGTAGAACTTTTCGTCTAATAGTTTTAGTTTCATATCCTTGCTGCCTGCTGTCGTCCCCTCGATGATCGGCGAGATCCGGCCGCCTTGCAGAAAACCCGATCTGAGCGATACCGGTACTGGCAGAAATGGACCATCCCTTTCGCCATGGGCAAAATTGCAATGGCCCCCATGAAAAAATCCATCGCCATTGTTAGTTGCTCCCGCATCGTTCAAGAAATCAAGATCTACGTTGCCATCCCCACGTGGATCTGAAGCTTGGATCCGGCAACGGATGCCGGTAGAATACAACCCAAATCTGATAGTACTCTTTTTGAAACTGGCTGAGGTATGGATCACTTTGCAACCAGGAGTTCCAACCGCCCAAAAATCTGGCCATGCAATCATGGCAGCCAAGGCAATGTACCATGATTGCACCTGTTGTCAAGCATCCATTTTTATACATACACATTACCCCCATACATGTAAGAAACTCATATTGGGGTTAGTGATCTTGCTACCCCATTTTTTAAAATAAAATTGTTTTTCTAAGTATATTTAAATTATATATTAAGTTTTACCATTTTTGCAGATGAGCACATGCGTGTGTATATATTTAGAATTTCAAACACAAGTGTGTCTTAGGTAACTAGTTCCTGTCAAGGTTGTATGTTATGTTTCTTTTGGGTAATTTACTAATATATTGACACAGTTCGACTATAATTGCAACGATATCTACGAAGTTTCAAAAATTGTAAATAATCTATACATAGTTTGACTATAAATGTAAATATGACCACATTATATAATGCTGTTATTGTACTATCATAGTGTGAATATATTTGTAAAGATATGCAAATTATATAATATATATTTTTTTGATGAAAAATTATGTGGTATATTTGAGAAAATTAAGTATACCCACTTAATGTTTTAAATTGCAAATATACATATGTAGTTTGCGTATCTTTGCAAATATACTCATGATAAGACAATGCAGCGACGATGTGCTGCGACAGTGCAGTAACGATGTCATAAAAGATGTGCATATTTGCAATTGTAGCCAAACTATGTGGAAGTCATTTGCAATTTTAAAAACAGTATGAATATATTTATAATTATGGTCAAACTATGTGAGTGTATTTGCAAATTACACTTTTTTTTTTCTTCCCTTCCGGTTAAAAAAAAATAATAATAACTGGTTATTACCAATGACGCTCCTTTGTACCCCCACAAGCAAATATCTATTCTCAATTTCGGGAACGCCCAAATTATGTCACCTAGGACACATACAATGTCAAAAAGACAGTGATGCCATTAAAAGCAGACAGTGAGGGCTTACTTAGGCATCACGCTAGAAATCAAATAGGTAAGAAAAAAGGGACAAAATGAAAGAGGTATGAATTCATTACAGATGCGAAAAAGAGAGGAACTTGAGCTCGCAACAGACAAGAATAAAAAAAAAAAAAAAAAAAAGTTTTCTCCAATGCATTCTTGTAAGAAAACAAATAAAACTGGCTGGCCACAATCACCACTTGTTTATGGAGCATGCGTCCAAGAGCCTAAAACTGGATGAAATATGGAAATCAGAGGTAAGAGGGGGTTTCGAGATTTCTCCTTTCATGATGAATGTTGAAAATGTTTCACCTTTTGATTAAACAAATCCCACTGGAAGGGAAGTTGGAGAGTTGATGTGGTTTGCCCCTTGCCCTTTTACCCTCCCACTCCAAATTGATTGAAAGGGTTTTAAGGTTGAAACTTGGCATGGCTGAACTCGAACTCTGCATAACCAACTTAAAAATTTTTAGAATTAGGGTTTACTTTTTTAGAATCCAAGTTTAAGGAAACCGATTTCAAATAGGATTAGGGTTCAAGAAAACTTGAGAAACGCAAGCCTAATTTGCATTTATATATTTAATTATAAAATATAGTATATATTATATGTTTATATAATATTTTGAACTTGTCACTCTTAAATTAAATATAAATTTTTTAACTCAAATTCTAACCCAAGACTCAATCCGAACTTGATTCTCACAAATAGAATTAAGGTTTAGATATTACAACAAGAGTTAGGGTTAAAATTTAAGTTTCATAAGTAGAATTAAAATTACAGCCGAGGTGAATGTTTGTTGCACCTTTAAAAGGGTTGAATGCTTATTACAACACACTGTTTAACTGCCAATTGAAACCGCCAATCTCAATTTTTATGTAAATTAATGGTGGATATGTTAATTTGACAAATAATCGATATTAAAAATGTAAAAATTATTATTATAAAATTAAATCATTTTAGTAAATGTTATTGATGGTTTTAATTAAAGATAATTAAATTTAAGAAATTTCTATGGTGTATATTAAATATTTATTAAATAATAAATGGGAGAGATTCAAATGTGATTATATTTATTAACTTATATGTCATACATCAAATGATAAAAATAAAAAGGGATGTATAGGTTGCATGTGAGTAGCAACTCCTATTTGGAAAAAAATGATCGGGCTTCTATGAAACTCCTTTTCTATGTAATCCCCTCCATTTCTAATATCGTGATGGTTGATAGAAAATCCACTCCATCTATTGTATTTAACGTCATTTATAATATCTTCAAAACCCTTTTATTTGTCTAATATCACTGTGCACAGGTCTCATTGAAAATCAACGTAATAAAATAGTTTAATATTAAATATCAATTTTAAAGTTGTATTTTCAATATCTAAACTATCTAAAATATCATTTTTATGTGAATAAATAATCTATAAATTATCATTACATTCTAATATATGTGTAAATAGACGTAAGAATTTTTTTATAATTTACACATGAATATATATTTTTTAACAAATGTTGCCTGTAAACATACTTGATTGGGATAAAACTCGGTCTCTTAGATAAACAAATGATATTAAATACGATAATTGAATTTTTCATTAAAGATCAAAATCTTAAGAATTGAAGGGTTCACTACAACGTCCTGCTAACTAAGTTAACACCTTATTGTGAGAATCATCATAGGCTAATGAGGAACTCGACAACTAATACTCAGGTTCAATAGTAATACGAAGAACAACCATAGGTGAGGTGATTAATATACATCTTATCCAAATTCAGTAAAGCAAACATCCTATATATGTACAAGTGAGGTGATTAATATACATTCATATCCAAATTCATAATTTATACGAATGTTTATCCCTAAATGATTCAAGAGCGAAAGTGATAAATTTTTTGCATCTATTTGCTTGTCCAAACTAAACCAGCACCTCCTTGGTGGTTTATACCTACGGATCTGTCATCTAAAATAACTAAAAAGAATGAGTCTAAACAAACTCAATAAGTAGAGTATATTCAATAAACGGGCATGCTTCTATGTAACCAGGTTACATAGAAGTGATTTTGTGTAACTCCTCCATTTTTAAGATTTTGACGTTTGATGAAAAATCCAATCCATTCATTATATTTAACATTATTTGTTTAACTGAGAGTCCAAATTTCATCCAAATCCAACATGCGCATAGGCTACATTTGCTAAAAAATAAGTACATTCATATGTAAATTAGAAAAAATGCTTAGATCTATCCACATATGTATTAAAATGTAGCAATACTTTATAGAATCATTTATTCACATATTTATGATATTTTAGATGGTTTAGATGTTGAAAATACTACTTTAAATTGATATTTTAGCATTAAACGATTTTATCACGTCGATTTTACACATTTATAAATGAGACCCATATACAATGGAATTAAACAAATGAAAGGGTTTCCATAATAATATAAATGATGCTAAATATAATGGATGGAGTGATTTTTTCATAAATCATCTAGATGTTAAAAATGAATGGAGTTATATGGAAAGGGGTTTCATAGAAGCGCTCATAATAAATATAAACTGGCAAAATTTGAGAAAACAATATGAATATGAGTTAACAAACAAAAACCATCTTACAAATCCAAATCAGGCTTTAAATCATATGAAGTACATGTTTATGCCCAAGCATGCATCAATGCATCACACATATGTCACTTCTTATATCAATCTAGCAAAGGTCTCAAATTCAACAGGAAAGTTTAGTAACTTGTACCAAAATTCTGCCTATTGTGTAATTGGATGACCAATATAGCATAACATGAATGACTAACTTAACATTAATGGCCAAACTATCACAACATGGGTGGATTTGGAAACACTTTTATCCAAAATGGAGTGCAACTCATATCGTGTTGTGCTCACCACATAGTTGCAATCACGCCACAACACATTATGTGAACGACTCCCAGCCCACTATTACCTTGAGGGCCATTAGTCCCACAAACCAATTTATAATATACTTCATGCAAATCACAAAGGCCAGACGAATCGGGTCTATAGCCTACCAAACCCATAACGGTCAGACATGCAGGTTTGAACCAATGCCACCTAGGCCATTACATCCCGATCCTCGATCAGGATATGCTAACGGTCATCACTGATGGTCCAACAATATTTTCCAAATCTATAACCATAGCCATGACTCACGAATATGCCAGCATTCCCAAACATTACATGCCAATGTTATAATATATAATGCATAATGCTAGTATGAATAAAGGTTAAACTTGACATCATAATAAATTACCGTAATTAATAATATTCATTCATTCAAAAATTATAAAATAATGATATTTAAAACATACATGCCTGTAACTGCACATTGCAATACTAAATCAAAAAGGAGAAAAAAGTGCTATTTACTTTAGATAAACTCTATCTGATTCTTGTATCACAACATTCGTTTATCTTCAATTTACTACACTAAAAAAACAACATTTTCTTAATTAATATTTAAAATATTATTTTTAACCATGATTTAATATAATATTTTGGTCCAAGATGCTTGGATACCCATATGGACTATAACCTAGTAATTTATTTAAAATATGATTTCTTGTATGACTTAAATGATCTCACATCCTTCGTTATCAAATATCATTCCTCAAAATAAAACTAGCTAATTATATCTAGGTATTCTTTAAAATTATCATAGTATTAATTATTGATTAATAATTATTCAATCCGAAAATTTAATACAACTATAGATGGGTCTTCTATTAATGATACCAAGTTTTAAGAGTATATTCTTATCTAATTTAATTTTTAAAATTCTTCAAATATTTGATAAATTTTTTTTACATAAATTAAGTAAATAATTACATATTTTAATCAATTATGTCATTTTTGATCATTATCATTTATGTTTAAATTTTTGTTTTAAATATTCCTCAATTTGTCCATAATTGCTGAAATCAGACACACCAGGTCCTTTTGCTTTTTCAGTATATCCGAATCAAGGAGTTTAAATCTGAAATTTCAACCATAAACTAATAATTACATGAATTAACTAAATAAAATAATTCCAACATAAATAGTTATTATTTATATTTATTTACGTATTTTAATTCTGCTGGACAGGAGTGCATATTTAGGGATGGTTTAGATCATGTTACTTTTTATCGGTATTTATCTTATTTAAAAATTTATTTGTATATTTTCTAAGTGATATATAAGATGTTATTTATATGTGGTGTTTGTCTATACCAAAAATATTTTAAGAGTGTGTTTGGTAATGAATAAAACTTTTGATGAAAAGTTTTAGAGAGTAAAAGTTGTCAAATGATGTAATATGATAGGGGTAATAATGAGTAGTAGTAAAAAGGATAAAGTTAAAATAGATAGGATAGTTGTGTAAAAATGATTAAAAAGTAGGATAATTGTATAGGAAAATGTGAAAAAATAATTAAAAAATATGATAGTTGTGGATAGTGAAAAGTTTTAGATTGAAAAGTTTTAACTTGACATTTTAGATTGAAAAGTTTTAGATTGAAAAGTTTCAGATAAACAAGTTTATGGAAAAAAATGAAAAAAATTGTTTTAAATCAGATTTTTGAGGTGGGCTAAGTAAACGCCCCACTTAGCCCACCTTAAAAAGCCTATTTACAACAACTTTTTTTACTTTTTTCTTCGTGCACTTGTTTATCTACGTGTGTTTAACATACAGACCAAATTTTACCATTTTTGAATATGTTTATCTATTTTTTTGATATTTTTAAACATCTATGTGTATATATGTATTTAAAATACCCTTATTTTTAAAAATCTAAATATATATATATCCAAAAATGGTAAAACTTGATTTATATATTAAATACACTTAGATAAACAAGTTTACAGAAAAGAACAAAAAAAAGTTGTTTTAAATCAGATTTTTGAGGTGGACTAAGTGAGATATTTACTTAGCCCGGGCTAACAAGATCATATACACTATTTAAGTTTATATGTACCCTAAACTAAAACTTTTTAATCTAAAATTTTTTACTCTTTATAACTACTCCTTTCTTTTGTTATTTTTTCACTTATTCCTATATAACTGCCGTACTTTTCAATCATTTCTACATAATTACGAATACATTTAATTTGTTTATTTTAATTTTATTCTCTTTAGTCTTTATCATTACCCCTGTCATATCACCTCATTTTCTCCTATTTAAAAACGTTTACACTAACCGCTTTTCATTAAAAGTTTTACTACTTCCCAAACACACTAATCATATAAAATTTTCGGCACCAACGTCTTATATAAAAATTATGAAAAATTATTGAAGACAGTTGTTTTTGATAGTCATTTACACTATTTAAGTTGATTTTCTAAGAATTTTTAATTCACAAATTGCATAATACTGTTTTGATAAGTATTCATATGTTACAATCATCTCAACTGATATTAAAAGTAAATTCTGAGATATTTTTATAATATCCTAACAATAATCTTACAAACATCATACCAATAATTCAATTTTTTCTAACAGTATTTCCTAATATTTTTCCTCAACTAGTGACCACTGGTAGACACTCCTACACACTAGGGGAGGAATCACACCACTAGATGATGCAATACCACCACGCAAGACTGCAGCTGTGCCACGAATAAAATGTTGTTCTGCTACTTCGAACTGAAGACACCTATCCCCAAGGACATGTCTTCGTACAACTAAGGCACCGACCTCAGTGGCAAATTGCATAATACTTCGGCACCAAATTTTGATTATTGATTTATGGGAACTAGGGGAGTAAATCAAGTTGGGTTAACTCAAGTTGGAGTAAATACAACTCTAACCCAGCTTCTAAAATCTCAACTCTATCTTATTTTTCACACCTTAACTCAACCCTATTTTAACTCTCTAGAAATTAGTTTGGTTTAAGTTAAAAATCAGTTAAATAAATATAAAATATTTTAAAATATTTTTCTTAATTAAATCTATTTTATATTATGTACTAATGAATGATAATTTTGTAATAATTTTTTATATTTTACACTAATATATGAAATCGGGTTGGGTTGGGTTGGTAATCATCTAACCCAAATTAACCCATTTTGAAATTGGGTCAATTCAAACCGAGTTATGTAGCTTAATTTTTTTTCAAAATGCCTAACCTAAACATATTATAAATCGAGTTGGGTTAGTTGGGTTTGGGTTGAGACCAACCCTATTTACACCATTAGTGGGAACGTTATAAGTTTGCCAAAAAAATTTCATGCTAAAAATGCTTAATTTACTATTTCTTATATATTTTTCTTTTCTATTTTAGATTTAATACACGAGTTATGCAAGTCAACTTATAAACCGTTAGAATTATTAATCTAAACCACAAATTACAATTCTAATCATAGATAAAACACATAGACCATAGAACGTCACTTATTTAGTCTTAATCCAAAGGTTTGGATCATCAAAATAACTTTTGTAATAAATTTTTTAATGGTCAGATCAATTGATTACCATTTCTACTAATACATCTATTAAAGTGACTGAATTGAGAATTTTCAAATCTATCCATCCATCAGCGTGTCCACACATGGTCTAATATTATATGAAAAATTAAATTTTACACATATTTAATAGTTCGGATCATCCAAATTGTGCACAAAATTATTGATTCAATGGTTGAGATCATCCTCTAGTTATCTGTTGAAACAGAATCTATTTGGGCCCACTTTTGATCAAATTTTGGGCAGAATGCTCTGAAGTAATAGCTCCTAATCATGGCCCATCCCGAAGTATTAGGAACTCCCAATCAAATCATAATCATATTTAACTAAACTGATATTTATGGACAGTAAATTGCATCCTTCATGCATGAAATTCATCTCTCGAATTCAACTATCCAAATTGATCTATACCCGTAATCCTTATTGAATTTAATAAAAAAATATGAAAATAAAAAATACTAACAAGAATCAGGATGATTGATGGCTGGGATCAACTTGATTTACTCATTACCCCAATTTCTTTTCTCCTTCCTTCTTCTAAATCTCCTTCTCACTTTGATCCAAAATGAGCCATCAATTCTCATTTATAAATCCCAACAATTTTTCAGTGACAAGGCACAATTGGCCACTTCATTTTCCTAATTTTTGTGTTTAATTATTTTGGATAATAACAAGCCATTTGCACCCTTCTAGAGAAGGAAAGTTTGACTTTTGCCATGTTTAGCATCACATGGCCGGTGCATGGCTTATTCTTTTGAAATTTTATAGTTTGCATCCCTTTGTATTATTCGTATATATAACCTATGCTGTGGAAATTTGCAATTTCACATCCGATTTATTGTACAATATCAAAATATCTATATTTTCTTTACAAAACTTCTCATAATAATAATGACACATTTGAATGTACTCTATATATTAATGATAAAATTTAAGTATTTGAAGCACGTATAATCATATAAAAAATATAAAAGATATTTATTCTATATGTATTATATACATATGTTAGTAAAAGTACAAATTTTCTTCTAAAATTCAAGGGGCTGCAGTTATATGCACGGTGTATTGAGCCTCAATGCACCCGGGTGCACACAACCATTTTTTTTTTCATTTTTTTTCGATTTTTTTTTTACAAAACGGTTAATATAAGTGTATTTAACATATATATCAATTTTTACTAATTTTGAAGATTTTTAGATTTTTAAAAATCAGTAGCATTTTAGTAATTTTAAATTACTAAAAATGCCACTAATTTTTAAAAATATAAAACAAATATCTAAAAGTCTCCAAAAATGATAAAAATTGATACATATGTTAAATACACCTAGATTAACAACTTCATGAAATTTTTTTTAAAAAATAGGTGTAGTACACCCAGGTGCATTGAGGCAATGCACCCGGGTGCATACAATGGCAGTCCAAATTCAAAGAAGGTATTTATAGTTATATGTAGGGGTGCAACTCGGGCTCATGAAACTCGGGTTCACCTCAACCCTAACCCTAACTCTATTTGTAAAACTCCAACCCTAACCCTATTTATAAACCTCAACCCTAACCCTATTTTTGAAATTCGGGCTCGGGTTGAGTTTCGGGTTAAGTTTCGAGTTGACATTCTCCTATTAATATGTCTTTGTTACTCATCCTATATATAATTTTTATCACAAACCTATTATTTAAAAAAAAATTTAAAAATAATTTATAATATGAAAATAAGAAAAATTTAAATACTACTTAAAAGTAGATTGAAAATTTGCGTCCTTGCTGCCGTAGGTTTCTCAATTTATCCCTTGCTTTCATACTAGTTGTTTGGTTAAATCATCAATAATTATTGGATATTTCATAACAAATGCTAAGACTATTTCTAGAAAAAAAACTTATATGAACTAAAATTAAAATGACATGGGGCGAATATTAATCCACTAAAAAATTCAACTTTAAGGAGATTCTAAAATTTTTATTAATTAAAGATTTGTATCAAATAAAGCTACAAAAATGATTCAATTTACTAAGCTATACCGTGTAGCGTGTACCTAGAATTTATTTCAAGATAAATGTTTCCGGTAGAAAAACAACATAGTAATTTGTTTCTCATCATGTATATATGGCAATAAACAAAATTTTAAAAAACACATACTAATAGCGCCTGTCTTTCATTTCAAATCTACTTCCATTGTGGATAAAATAATTTCTCCTAGTCGTTGAATGACTGAATGGATTTGTACGACATTTTGATGTTGTTTATGAATAAAAAATCTTAATGATTTTTATTCCCTGTATGTAATTTTTACACTTTTCTCAGAAATTGGTGATGCGAAGTGGTGATTTGAACCGCAGTGATTTTCCGTATGCTACTGCTAATTTGTTTTCATGCACAATCTACGCCCTTCCCTTCCAAATGCAGACAACGGTCCATTTTTTTTTTAGTTTTAAGAAAAAAAGTCATTTACGAAATTGCTATTAACATACATGGCAGGCTGCCCAGTAGTGGAGATTAACTTACCGTATGTGGTAGGCACCAGCAGTGAAATGCCGGAGACTGAACTCGACACCAGCAGCGGCGTTGTGGCAGGAAGGCAGCGGCGTTTTGGCAGATGGCGACAACGGCGTTTTGGCAGAACGGCAGTGGCGTTTTGGCAGAACGGCAGTGGCGTTTTGGCAGAAGCATTTTGGCTAATGGCGACAGCAGCGTTTTGGCTAACGGCGGCAGCGTCGTTTTGGTGAACGGCGGAAATGCAGCGGGCAGCGAGGTCGTTTCGATGAATGACAGAAATGCAACGGGAAGGCTGGGAAGCTGGAAATGGCCCCGCGAATGGAAAAAGGGAGGGACTGGAAATGGCGCCGAGAACTGAAAGCTGAAAATCGAATGCGAATTTGAAAATCAAAACAGGCTGGAAGTCGTCAGAGATGGGACGCAACGGGCAGTAGCTCAGACATATAATAATATAATATTAATATTTTTCAAATATAGGTTCGGGTTCGGGTTCACCTGAACCCGAAACCGAAAGCAGAATAAATTCGGTTCGGGTTCGGGCTCATAATTACAGAGTTTCAACACTGCTCCCACCCGGGTTCGGCGGGCCGGGTTCGAGTTGAACCCGGCCCAAGTTGCACCCCTAGTTATATGGCTTGGCAAGCTCTTTGAAAAATAGGGCAAAGCTTGTTCAGAAAAAAAAAAAACATAGTTAAGGGAAAAAAACATGGAAGGAAGAATTACTTAAAAATGATTTAGACGTTGAAAATATTAATTAAAAATTGATATTTAGTATTTAATCATTTTATTACATTAATTTTGCACATTCATAGACAGGACTCATTTATGGTGAAATTAAACAAATGAGAGTTTTCGTGATAATATTAATGAAGCTAAATATAATAGATAGGTGGATTTTTCATTAATTATCAAAATATTAAAAATGAAAGGAGTTACATAGAGGAAGAATTTCGTAGAAGCAATCCCGTATATGCATTATGGTCAACCTTGTCATTAATGTGAGAGAGGGAAATCTTGAGCCATACGGTTGGTGATGATGACCTTAACCCTATTATCAACGAGTGAGATATGTTTCAAGTTATCTAATGATTTTACAAGCTTGGGGGTCTGACATAAATGTGAGAGAGACGCCCTAAATAGTATAAACCATAATATATTACATAAGTATACTTTCATCTTATTTGGTAGCAAAGTATTAGTAAATTGTGGAACTGTAGGTATTTGCATGAGATGCATTCATATGTGCATTAATTAATGTACAATTAACTTCAAAATAGATTTAGTAATTATATACTACTTACCTCATGCCGTTGTTTGCCGTTTGGCAAGACATAAAACTAGATTGTGAGTGAGAGAGGTCATGTAGCAAGAAGTTCATGTATATCTTAACTCTTACATATATTTTTAGTGATTTCAATGGTGAGTTCTTTTGGGATAAAGATCCATATGATTATATATTCATTTTGTAAACTAAAAAAAAAAAAAAAACTGAGATCTATTTTTAGTTGCTTAACTCTTTGGTAAGTGGTTGCGAGTAATCTCTTCTTAGTTAAAAATTTTTGCTACTTACATTTTGAGTAAGGAATGTACTATTTACTGAACTTGCCCGAGCTCATGCCGTTGTTTGCCATTTGGCAAGACATCAAACCAGATTGTGAGTGAGAGAGATCATGTAGCAAGAGGTTCATGTATATCTTAACTCTTACATATATTTTTAGTGATTTCAATGGTGAGTTCGTTTAGGGATAAAGATCCATATGATTATATATTTATTTTGTAAACTAAAAATAAAATAAAATCAAGATCTATTTTTAGTTGCTTAACTCTTTGATAAGTGGTTGCAAGTAATCTCTTCTTAGTTAAAAAATTTTGCTACTTACATTTTGAGTAAGGAATGTACATATGCAACCTTAAAATATTAAGGGAAACTCTGCAGAAATTTTCACAATAATTCTGTTGTGCATTAGTTTTTATGGTACCATGAGATGATTATTTTTTAGTTTAGGCCCTCATATGGACATGTCCTAGGTTAAAGCTGACGTCCCCGTTAGACTAAAGGTTGAGGCGTTACAAACAGTGCATCAGCAAAATCCTTTCTGACGACCTTTAATGGTGTTGTAGATGGGTAGATCTGAGGGTTCTTTTCTTATGGGGCTGCTAGGACAGAAGAGGGTGTGCGCGAGGCCATAGAGAAGCAGTTTTTCATACTGCTTTGATTGGATAATGTCAAGCGGACACATGCCCTAAGAATCTTTTGTGCTTACATTCGGTGGCGTGCTACACTAGTGACTCATATGACATATAAGAAAAGCATTGTCTAGCATGGTACTAAAAATACTCTCGCCTGTTGGGCGAGAAAAGTCAAATGACTGCTCCAATCCGCTTCCATTTTATATTGGCGGTTACTAATATAGAAGGCTAGGAGCGAGCATGAACCATTGACAGGGGTCTCAGAAGAAAGGGCTGCGCATTTTGACTTGTGCTTGAGAATTTTAGGCACGAGAGTACAAAAAAGGGCCCCAGGGAAAAGAGTACTTTGTGAATATACTCACATAATATAATTGCAAAGATACCTATTTAATTTTCGAATTCAGAAATTTATCATGTGTATATTTGCAAATATATACAAACTATGTAGTTAATATGCAAGTTTGGTTACTGAAAGGATATATTTCCAATACAATCAAACTATTTGAGTACACTGGCAAATTGTCATTTAAAATTTTTTTTTACATATGTATATAATTTATTTGAATTTTGACGATCAATAATTTAAAGTTATTTCAATAATTTTTAGGGGTGCAACTTAGATAGAGCACTCATGGATACCCATTTAACTTATCCTAATTTATGTAAGGAAAGATAAGAAAAAATTATTCTATCTTCATTAGCAAATTATCCAAGCTTTTTTTTTTTTTGGTTAAAAACATCAGTCACAAGAAATCTAAATCACAAAAATAACAATCTAAGTATTTAAAATTGGTAAATGCAACCTTAGATACCTTAGGTACCCATCTAAGCTGGTTGGGGATACCTATGGTATGGAACCTAACTCTACCCAAATTAAAGTTGGTTTGATAGGTACCGATGGATATATTAACTTTCCCATAACCTTGTATGCTTTTCTAGGCTTAACTATTTTATGCACTATGGGATTTATTTGTCATAATCAACAGTTATGCTCTGATACCACAGAGAAACCCAAATAGCTTATAAACTTTCAAAATAATTCTCATTTATTTATAACCTGTCTGATTATAACTAATAACTAGCAGTCATATTGGAAACAAAAGATAATAAACTTCAGCTATTTTGACTTTCCTATGTTGACTGGATCTTTAGCTTTAACCCTACTGAAAAGGACCTGCAAGACTAAAATATTGTGGAATGAGCTCAATGGCCAGTAAGTCTCTGTCATCTTCTTATGCCTAATGTATGATGCAACAACGATGGTTGGAAATAACCGCTTTGAAAGGAGGAGAATCATGAGAGATTGATATACAAAGGATATCAGTGAAACAGGGAACAAAAATATAGGCTTTTTCTTTGAAAATGCAAGAATTTAATGAAGATATATCTAACCAATAAAAAAAAAAAAAATTTTGGCCATCCCCAAAGCATCTGAGTCTTGAATGAAAAGTCCGTCATTGCCCTAATCCACAGGAAGACATGTATTGTTCAATGCATGAATGATCTAATTTAGGTTATATCTTCTAGCCCAATAAAATCCCAAATATTTTGTCACACAAAATAGTAATCTCTTGAGGTGACTTTGGTTGAAACAAATTCATGATAAAGGTGAAATCCAGTGCAACTAAAGCTAAGTCAACAAGAGCAAACTTTCCTAGAAAATTTGTTGCTGGAAATGTGTTAGTTAAAATTTTCTTCATTTTGCCCCCTACCTCCAGCTGCAATGTTCGGAATCATTTCCCTGAAAGTTCTCGACCCCTATTGGCAGCAGCCACGACAGCATTAATCAATGCTCCACGAAATCCGCTGTTCTCCAACTCACGGATACCAGAAATGGTAGTTCCTGCAGGCGAAGCCACATCGTCTTTGAGTTGTCCTGGATGCTTTCCTGATTTGATTACCATTGTAGCAGCTCCCAAAACCTGTTCAGGGCAATTAGACTCCATTAACTGGTTTTACTGTGCTTGGGAGCATGAAGAAAATGAAGTTGGGAAAACAAAGCGAATCATGAGATGTAAGGGTAATACTTCAAAATAAAATAAATCAGGCAAATGATCATTTCAAAGTTCAAACTGGTCTGAAATCGAAAATGATTAAAATACCCTTGTATTTAAAAATCCAAAACAAATATATAGACATTACTAAAAAGGTAAAATCCAGATTAACAATTTTACAAAAAAAAAAAAAATTAAAAAAACAAAAAAAAATATTTCTTGGAGCTATCTAAAATGATCATGCTCCAATAGATAAAGACAATATAAGTATGATTTTTTATACAAAAAGACGAAAAAATGACTACAAATATAGACAAAATCTTTGAAGGGGCAGAAAACTTTCTGACTTCTTTTTTTTTCTCATTCCTAAACAAATATGGATCTATTATTTTGATAAAATAGATTTAGAAGCATGGACTCGTTAGGGCACAGAATCTCGTTGTCAGCATCAATATTTCTTGTTTCATGTTATTAGATGACTGGATCAATGCATTGTCACTGGAAAGAATCAAAGAGCATAAATAGCAGCAGCCAGGGTTAAGAAGGTGATGCAATCAAACCCAAGCTGGTCATGAGAGTTGCATTCAGGGAGCTGCTTAGACTTACTGTTTGAGAAGCTAGCTTTAGTGCCAGATCTCGAGGAAGACCAGCGGCCACTCCTCCATCAGCAAGAGCCTCTATTGCAAGAAATATGTAGGCTGGTCCACTACCACTGAAATTCATGGACAACAAATACATTATCATAATAAAATGATAGAATAATGAGACTAACAAGAATCAAGATATCACAGCTTATAAGAAATTGCAATAACAAATGCTGTTTTAGAATTAATTAAATAAACTATTAGATAGAAGAATGACACCCACTACAAAATTTGAAACAAACCTCAAGCCTGTGACTGCATCGAAGCATTTTTCATCTGCTCTCCAAATCTTGCCTATTGCTCCAAAAATAGACTCTATAAATTTCTCATCTTCTTTTGTTGCCATTTCCCCCAAGCACATCACTAAATAAGTGAAGCACATTAGAAACCCTTCGAAGTTATGTCCAATTCAATGCATTCAGCAGAGTGCATACATAAATATTGAACTCTAGTAAAATGACCAGACTACAAACTGCACCACATGCAATTCCAGCATTATGGAAATCCCATGTTGTATAGAAATCTTTTCAATTTTTGACATCGAAATAGAGAGAAATTCATAAAAGGCGCAAGAATCCAACACATGACCTATAGATATCAGAGACATGATCAATCTATGTCTCCATGATGCTATTAGCAGCTCAATTGCTTGGATTACCATGCACGAGCCAAAAAGTTTTTGAGTTCATTAGTAACTGTTACATCACCATTAGTTATTATCAAGGAATTATCTCCATTGAAGATTATCCTTTTGTGTGTGTTTGTGCGGGAACACACTTTTTCATCATTGATGTTGTAGATAAGCAACTGCATTGTCCAAACTCCTTAATTTGCAAGTAAAACTTAACACTTGCTTTGAATTGGATCATATATTTCTCAGTAATGCGTCCAGATCCTGGGTTTCTGAGGATACCCATTTTCTGGAGCTTCTCTTGCATACATGGTTATCGCTGTTGGCTATCACCAGAAAGTGCATTGTTGTCAACGCTTAGTAATTATTATAAAACTCGCCTTAGAAAGGCAATTATTGTTGCAATTCCCTGGAGATAGTACGATAACTTTGGTTGATGATTTGAACTGTAATGGAAATCATCAGGAGGTGGTAGAAAAGATGACTTTCTATCAAAGAGGTCTCAGGGCAAGGTGAATGACAGATTTAAAAATTGTCACCTGATGCTGCCTCCTCCACAGCTGAAGGAGTATTCGGCATTACTCTGATAATTCGACCATGACCAGCCCATTCCTGTATGAATTATATAGTTAATTTACTTGAACAATGGAACATACGTTATTTGCATAATAAAATGCTAAAGTGCTAAAGGTGTTCTTAATAGAAATTGAATTTGCACTCTGGATGGCTTTGGAAAAGATTGTTAGATTTTGCTAATTACTGTCTCATTTCATTATCTTCAAACTATACAAATTCGAAAATAAGTGTGCTGATTCCTCAACCAGATGGAAATACTAAATTTTGAAACAAAAAAAAATGCTGGCAAATGTCAATCAGATCCTACAAACTTATTAGGATTTAGGACAAATTTACAGAACATAAAATACTTCAATATACAGCATAATATTTTTACCCTAAAGCAAAATTATGCCATTCAGTATTCCAAAGTTCATTTGCGTGTAACATGTGGTTAAAATAAGGTTGAATGCAATGCTTTCTTTATCTTTCTTTTAGTCATACGTCGCACGTCATCTATAGTCAAAGAAAAACATACACTAAAAAAGTATTAAAAAATTATAGAAAAAAACTCATTCCTGCTAGAAATCCACAATAACAATATATAATTTGAAGTTCCAGTTGTGAAATTTATACCTGCAAATCTTTTAGTTTTATTCCTGCAGCAATGGACACAAGAAGTTTCTGCTTTGAGAGAAGAGGCCTCAACTCCAAAAGCACCTCCTTCACTGTGATGGAAATATGTTTTTATGGTAATATTGAGGTAAAAGAAGGTAGAGATGAGTAACGCAGATCTTTGCCTACAGGATAAAATGTAAAGCTGTGCTAGTGAATCAATGCCACCATTCAAGTTTTTGCTTCGAGCAAACAAGTTCCAATGTTAAATTACGAAATGGGATGCTACAAAAGGAAATGAACTACAAATAAACAGTATAGAAATGCACAGAAATGACTATGTAACCTACAAAAGAAAGATGAAAACATTGATGTCAGAATGTTCCGAAGTAGAGGATAATTGAAGCAATCACTGAACAACATCACTGAACCATGGACCACAACTGCAAACTGAACCTTCTTGGCTCTTAGCTTGAGCATTATATGCTATCTAAACAGTTAAAAATGCTAGAAAGAGAAAATAACTGGAATCTCTGCAGCCAACATAAGTCACTCAATGCAGGAAGCATTCTTCTTCTTCTCTTGTTCTTCTTTTTTTAAGTAAAATGCAGGAAGTATTCTTATGACTTATGAGACAGCGTAGTTGGAACTGGTGTTTCTAGCATATTGAGGAGCTCATATAGGTCTCAGAAGGACATGTGACTGCCCTTAGTCTTGAGTTCTCTTTTTCAAACTAAACTCTTCAACGTGTTAGTAAAAATGATATGTTCAGTAGCATTTTATAGGGATAGAAGTATTCCCAAGGTGACTTATGAAGACGAATTTTCTTGCAGCCACTTGTGTCATCTCAATCACAATTAGTCATCACTTCCACTGATAACAAAGCCCCAACCAACAATGTGCTTCAAACTGTGTTGAAATTCCTGCCGATGATGATCAAGTTGGAGACCCAGTATTGGTTTTGCCCAGTGAAACACTACCTGTAGATGCATGTTATCAAGCAGTGGTACTTCTTGATGCTGCGTGATCTCTTGAAGTTGATCATGATCCTTTCAGATATTCTTAGCTGAAAGTTTTTTTTTTAACAGTTCAGTACTCTGTGTTGAGCATATACATTGATTATCACAAAAAACATGCTTATGTGTCAGGATTTCAGTTTTCTTATATGGTGGTTGCATCTCCAATAACATCAGTCTTCAACAATTAAATGTGTATATCTTCTGCTCTTCTGCTCTCAATTCCATGTATATCTTCTCTTCTGATTACTTACTGATGTTATCAAATCATGTGTACTATACCTAGCTTGTATGGTGAACAATATAATATAGTGCTCTCCCTTCTATGTAACCTACATAGAAACGGTTCCATATAATCCCCTCAATTTTTAGGATGTCGATGATTGATGTAAAATCTAATCCATTCATCGTACTTAACATCACTTATTTAACTAGGAGACTAAATACCATCCAAATCAAGTATGTGCATGGGCCATGTTTGTTCAAAAAATATATGTATATATAAGAGCAGTTCCGGTGCAGCACCACTGCACTAGAACAACAATACATTTGCCCATTTTTGGGCTCCACACATATTAGAATGCAATGAAACTTTATACAATTATTTATCCATATATAATTTTATAGCAAAGGGTTTACATGTTGAAAAAACCATTTTAAAGTTGTTATTTACATCAAACTATTTCATTACGTTAAATTTGTACCATTTTCAGATGGGGTTCACACACATATCCGATTGGGATGAAAATTGATATGATAATAGAATACATTATTCTAAATACAATAAGTAGAGTAAATTATAATTTGATCATCATGTGGGGCCCATTTTAGCACCACTGTACTGTAATTATAGTGCAGTGGCACTGCACTTGAATACTCCTCTCTCTCTCTCTATATATACACACACATATATATATACATATATGAGAGCTGCTTCGGTGCAGCGCAACTGCACCGGAACAGTGCCCCACACATATTAGAATGCAATGAAATTTTATACGATCATTTATCCATATATAAATTTTATAGCGAATGGTTTACATGTTAACAAAATCACTTTAAAATTGTTATTTATATCAAACTATTTTATTATGTTGAATTTGTACAATTTAGATAGGGTACACATATCCGATTGGCATGAAAATTGGTATGGTAATAGAATACATGATTCTAAATATAATGGGTGGAATAAATTATAATTTTATGATCATGTGACGCCCATTTTGGCGCAACTGCACCTGAATATTTCTCTCTCTCTCTCTCTCTCTATATATTCATGTGTAAATTATGAAAAACATTTGGATCCATTCACACATAATAATACTTTATAGAATCATTTATCTATACAGTAGTGATATTTTAGACGGTTTAGATGTTAAACAATTACTTCAAAATTGATATTTCAGCATTAAACAATTTTATTACATTGATTTTATACATTTATAGATAAGACTCATATATAGTGAAGCTAAACAAAGGAAAGGGTTTTCATAATGATATAAATGATGTTAAATATAATAGATAGAGTCGATTTTTCATTAACCATCAATATATTAAAAATGGAAGGGGTTATATAGAAAAATGGTTTCATACAAACAGGATCAATATATATTTATCTCTACCATTTAAAGAAGAAAAATGATCCTGTTAAACTGGGCTAAGTAAATGCATCGCTTAACCCACCTCAAAAAACCAATTTAAAATACTTTTTTTTGCTTTTTTTCTTTATACACTTATTTATCGAAGTGTATTTAACATATAAACCAAGTTTTACCATTTTTGGATATGTGTTAAAAATCTCAAAAAATATATGCAAATATCCAAAAATGGTAAAACTTGGTTTATATATTAAATACACTTCAATAAACAAGTGTATGAAGAGAAAAGTCAAAAAAAAAAAAGGTATTTTTAAATGAGTCTTCTGAGGTGGGCTAAGCGAGACATTTGCTTAGCCCGGGCTAATAGGATCACTTCACTTTAAAGAAAGCAAATGTAGAGACTTTGTGCAGCTTGAATATCTTTGATTTATGCTGGCCATCTCCCTTGGTTTTAAAAGAAAACATAAATATTCAGCATGAGACTCAAATTTACTGCAAAGAAGCATGTTCCTGAATGTGTCATATATCTGTCATATATTTGTCAGCTGATGAAAACACAAAATAATATAAGCGGATGGTGTTGACATTGGAAAGCCAGACATTATGTCATGTATTTGTTCACATATAGTTGGAAATGTAATAGATGCCCTAACAGGTTTTTATATATGCAAATTGTTCAAAAATTCTTATCTGCCCTTTACTCAAGGCATTAGAGAATTTATTACCATCGTCATCATCATTGTTGTTGTTGCTGTCTTTTTCCTATCATTGTTCTTGTTATAGGTCTCCTTTTTAAATTCTTCTTCTTCATTGGGCTTCTTCATGTGTTTCTGGTACATCTCTAAATCTATGACTTCTGTCTTTCTCATTTTGCAGGGCATGGTCCTTGCGGGCACAAGTGTAGCTGAGAATCCATGCTCACTGGAGAATCACTGCCTGTGTTTAAGGAAACAGGTCTTGTTATTTCAGCTGGAACAATAAAATGGCTATAGTTCTTCATAGAAGGATTTCGTATCAAAGATTTTCTTTTTCAATATCACAAGTATATGTTATTTTGCAATATTTTCAAAAATAGGCGTAGACTTCTAAGTTCTGGTGGGTATGACTGCAATTCAAGAATAGTCTCATGATTAAAGGGACGGGCATCCTGTGAAATGCTTGACAAATTTTGAGTTTCATAGATTTTTTTATTTTATTTTATTTTATTTTAAAAAAACTGTCCTGCTAGCATATGGGCACGTAAATGTATTAGAGAAAGGTTGAATTAACAGTGAGATAATATCAATGGATCTACTTGGTTCTTGTGCTCTATGCTGACACTTAGCTTTAGTATTATGCCCATCTATGTCATTTTCCTTGCATTGACCCAGATATCTAAAGTATCACTGTTGTAAATGTCAAGGTTCATGACATATGCTAGGAAAACAGAGTTTATCCAAGTAGAAGGTCGTAGAAGAATGAGAGGAAGACCTAAAAAAATATGGATGGAAGTAATTAAACAAGATTTAAAAATATTACAAATTACGGAAATTTTAGTCTTAAATCGCCAAGAATGGCGCAATAGAATCCATGCAGCCGACTCCAGGCTTATGATGATGATGACTTTCCAGAATGGTCCACTGAAGCTTGAAGCATTGACTACTGGATCAATGTCAATAATTTTAAAGATTATTCACATGGTCAGTGGTGCACTTGTGCCATTTATCCACCTTGACATATGACGGTAATGTAGACTCTTTTAGACAGCCTTTTGGGATGCATTCAATTGCGCATGTACACCATAATTCTCATTTATGGGCTTTGCTTCTATAGAACCCCTCTTCTATGTAACCCCTTCCATTTTTAATATCTTAATACTTGACGGAAAATCCATTCTGTCTATTGTATTTAGCATCATTTAAATTATTATGGAAACTCTTTCATTTATCTAGTATTACTATGCATGAGTCTCATCTGCAAATGTGTAAAATCAATGTAATAAAATGGTTTCATGCTAAACATCAATTTCAAACTTATATTTTTCAACATTTAAACCATCTAAAATATCATTACTATGCGGATAAATGATTATATCAAGTATTATTATATTCTAATACATATGTAAATGGATCTAATCATTTTTCATAATTTACACATGAACATGTATATTTTTAGCAAATGTGGCTCATACACATAGTTGATTTAGATATTCTCCTAGATAAACTAATGATGTTAAATACAATGAATTGAGTGAATTTCCCATCAATCAACAAAACACACATAGAAGCACGACTGCTCATTTATTACCTTTCCTCTGGGCGTTGCCTTGTTCATTTATTTAATTTACATGTGTTTAGTCCTGCCAGATGTAAGCCATCTATTTTTATATTGAATCATGGATCATAGACTTTTTCTCTCTCTAGTTTTGAACAATGAAGAAGTTAGGGGTGCAACTCGGGTCGGGTTGTACCAGGTTTGGGTGAACTCAAACCCTAAGCCTACCGGGTTTATGTTAACCCAAACCCTAACATTAGAATCCGAGTTCGGACCGGGTTGCCATTAGTTTCAGGTTGAAATTCGGGTTATTCTCAAACCAATAAAAGTTGAAATTACTGATAGAGATAATAATTTTTATAAACACTATTCCATTAACACATGAATAATTACATATGCGAATATATTTATATGACCTATAATATATTTAATTTTGATGAAAGTTAGTCTTTTAATTAAAAGATAATTTTAAATATAATGAACGTAATGAATTTACACTAACAATCAAGGTAATGTTATTAAAAAAATCAAGGTAAGAAAAATAAATGAAATTACAAGAAATTATTATCTAAAGTTTAATAAAAGTGAGACTTATATTTAACGTAGTTAATTAATATATATGTAATAAATTTAAAGAGTAGGTATATTTATAATTATTTGCAAATAAAGCTAATGTAAATGTAATATATTTCAACTTTTATAGACAAATGCATATAATATTTAAGTTTTAGAATAAACATCTCATAGTTTAACTAAGTTATGATTATATGAAATAACGTTTGTTGCAATTACAATTGAAATACTTAATACATAAACAAATATAAATATTTTAATAAATTAGGGAGAATATCGAGTTCAGATCGAGTCGGGTTTTGGTACCAAGTTGATGTAAACCTGATATTGGTTTCGGGTTTGCTCGGGTCGGTTGAAACTGGTTCTAATTTGAAAAAATTTCAAACATTAAACTCAAATTTGGTTTTAAAACCAGGTCGGGTCGGGCAGGTTCAGACCGACTCCGTACCAAGTTGCACCCCTAGAAGAAGCGTTAAGGGAGGAAGAAGAAAAAGTAAAACATAAGAGCAGTATTTGCATCTTTTGATGTGTTTGATTGAAGCTTTCAGAAAATAAAAGCATAGTAAGACAGTCAAGAATCAAAAGTATCATATTAGTAAGATTGCATAGTCTTGGAGGTTAAGAATGCTTAAGACCATGAAGCGCCTATTCAAAGGTTTGCTGACGCAATTGCTGGTCCTTTTGTTTACAATATGATGACATTAGCAGCAGCAACATTTGCTTTCTGGTATGCGTATTTTGGTTTGATATTGCTTCCACATTTTTCATAATGTTTATGGGTTTACCCTCAGTGGAAAATTCCAACCAATAAATTTGAGGGGAAACACATTGCGAATATTAACTGATTCTTGGACACAGAATGTCACATAAAAAGGACATATCACCAAAGGCGTCAAGTATCAACTACGGCACCATGGTTTTTATGTTACCACAGTTTTGTTTCACTCAAATTGAGTTATTTAAAAGGAACCTTAATTATGAGTGCTTCATTCCTGTCTTAGGTACTCTTCTAAAATGGATAGGCACAGAAAGTAAAAGGAGGAAGGAACCTCTTGAGGGAAGAAGGAAAGAAATTAGGGGAAGATGAAGAGAAGAATAGAAAATAAAACAGGAAGTAAAAGGGAGGTTAAAAGAGAACTTGAGTTGAGAATTTGGGAGCAAGAGAGAGGAAACTTGTAATTGGACAAAATTGTTTCAACCTAACACAGTTTACTTTATAGACACAAATAAATAATACAGCATATCTGAACCATCCTTCAATTTGATTTTTCCGACCCTTTGGGTTATACAAAGAAAAAAAAAAATCTAGCTCATCCCAAAATAAATCGGTAATGATTCAATACTTGCCATAAGCATGGAGGCTCCATGGTTACCCTTGTTTTTTTTTTAATTTTAAATTATATTTTTTAATCTAAACCATTTATCGAATTTAATACATCTTATTTTATCATATTATCAAAAATAATTTCCATTGGGATCTCATATCTTGTAAAAAAAAATAGCATCTTTTGGGAGTGAATGCATAACTATTGAAATTTTAAAAAATCTATAATATAATACATAGAATTTTGCAATACATCTAATTTTAGGAATTATAAAGAAATGCACACGGATAAATAAATTATTTAGATTTTAAAAATATTTTAAGATTAAAAACTAAGGGTAAGCATGGAGCATCCATGCTTACAATAGGTATCCAATTACTACTTAGAATAAATAACTCATCTTCTTCTACATGATTACCCTTAACTTTAACAAAATTTGTCCTAGTCTACTAGAGCTTTATTGAGGTTGACCATTTTCCGATTTGTGACTCATTTTTGTTGTTGTTGGTGGTGGTGGTTTTAGCCGTCTTTGCATTTTTCTTTTTCGTTTTTGGTGATATAATCATCCACGTCAAACAATGAGTTGACATATAGGAGCACATTGAAATATACGTTACTGCTCTAGCATTCTTCTATGCTTCCACGTTGTGGTCTTCGATTTCTTGATTATTGCTGCATGTGGCTTTTTCTTCAATGACATAGGAATAATTTTCATAGATTAAAACAACACATTAAATCATTGCCTACTTCTTATCCACAACTCTCACCATTTCCCCCCCTCCTTTTTGTTCTTCTTCTTTAACATCCGATGGTCAAATAATTGTCGGATTCACAAAAATGGACTTCTTTTCATTGCATTTTCTTGTCATAGACCCTTAACAGTGTCTGGCGTTTGATTTGATTTTTTTTTCCCAAAAAAAAAAAAAAATCCATTTGTAGTTAATGTCAAATTCATTTATGAAATCTGCTACACATTCACTTAGAATAGCATTACCAGCTAGACAAATCTTCACAAAAACATAAACTATTGATGTAGAAAGCCTTTGTTCTCAAAAAAAAAAAAAAAACTTGTCGTATGAAACACTCTGGGGCACCGGGCAGGATGCAATGATGATGTCAGAGAAGATCCACTAATGGGTTTTGTTTGTGATACCAACTTGACATAAAGTGAAATGAGAAAATAATCAGAAAAATGAATAAGGATCCTCTCAAGGAGAATGAAGAGCAGGTTTTAGGGAAAATAAGGGAAGGGTTATAGAAGATTATAACAGTATAGCAAATTATAACAGAGTGGAATTAATATCTTGAGGAGGAAAATTAGACCAGAATGAAATGAACAGAAGTAGCTTATTATCAATTAACTAATGGCTAATATTTAAGCATTTATTTTGACCCTCTGTTGTTTGAATATCAAAAGAATGAATTTCTAGCTTATGCCTTATGCCTAAAATGAATAACTATAGTCCAGCATCAAGATCCTATTTCTACAATGAAGTAATTGGCTGCCATCTGTTGAGGTATTATGTTGGAACTCAAGTCTTTCCAGATGTCCCACTCAATGATATAGCTGGCCCTGATGGGAATTCATTGCCCTTAAGTTCAAGCTTGCTCTCGATGTACTAGTGAGTAACCATAAACGTGTCGTTGGAAGCCAGAATTGTAGTACATTCTGGATTCATGTGCGAGTTTGTTCCTTCCATATTTCTTATTCATTTATGGATTAAGCATTAGATTGCCTGCCATGGACACAACTTGAAAAATTGTACCAATGTGATTAGATTACCTGAAGGGTGCCTTTCTCTGTGGAAGTTCTAATGAGTTTTGGTAGTTCAAATGAAAACTGTAAAATGCCCCGTTCACTGTTCGAGAATAAAGGAATCACTTACGATCTCAGGACTAACACATTAACACTCCAACCATGGCTTGCATATAATTCACAAGGTGCAAACCATTTGCAGTAGTATTTTACTCTATTGGAACTGTAAAATCATGTAAGGGGTCCTGAAATTTATCGTGCAAGCAGACATGCATAGTAGAACTATGTGCATGCATTCCAAATTTCTAGGTTTTCTGACAGCTAATTTGACAACCTAACACACTCTTCCTGTTTTGATCGCATTCCCTGCAAAAAAAACTCGGATTGACGAGCACTTTATGCCTTGGAATGCTAAAATTTCAAGATATCAATGGAAATATCAAAACAAAACCCACATTTGACTTTTCTTTTAAAAAAGGGCATTAACATCCATGTCAATGAAAAACTAAATTATTTTCATTTATGTTAATAATTTCAAAGCTCTTCCATTCATGCCGAAACTTTTCCAAATTAATTTATTTATCCCAGTACTGACAGCTGCTGTTGCCTGTTAAATTTCAAAGTTAAATAGGTTGTAAATGGACAAAAATACCCATGCTTGCTAAGACAAATCATGCTTATGTCTTCAACGGCATTTTTGTCCATTCAAAATTCAACTTTGAAATATATTGGCTAGTATCAGTATTGGCATGTATGAAATTCATTTGGAAAAATATTGACATGGATGAAAGACTCTTCAAATTGTTGGCATCAACGGAAATAATTAATTTTTTGTTAGCATGGATGTTAATACCCATTAAAAAAATCATGGCAAGCTTCAAAAGTTGGTTTTTTTGTCAGCATTTTTTTTTGGATCAGGCCATCCATCTCGGATGATCAAGTACCTGATGGAGGTGTACTCCAAAGGAGGGGTAATGAGGCCACTACCTCTAGCCAACTTTAAACTCTAGACTTCATTATCCTAACATCCTATACACACATGTCAGCCTTAGTCATCCAAGTGGAGACGGTTTCTATCAGCTTTTGAACTAGTTGAGATCATCCAACTAAATGGTTCCAAATTCCAGCACCCATTCTCAAACTTCTCATTTGGTTTTCACCAGTATGAAGAATTCTCCCCAGTATGCTAGGAGAATAGTGCCAGCACCTATCCAAGCAAGGGAATCTGATCTCAATATGACTTCATGAAGGCTGGGGTTACTGTAGCTAGGAATGTCATCCTTCCTCTTAGAGGCGGGTGGGCCAACTATCATTTCAATGAGAATCTAATCTTCTCAGACTCAGTGAAATCATAATAGAGATGGAGGCAAATCAAGCAACTATTATGAATAGATGGGATAGGAAGGAAGAAACACTAATAGCATTTACAGCTTCTTTTGACAATCGATTTACCAAGCATGCTGGGTTCAACAGTCACTATCATGTGTGTGTGAAACAGGTATCTACATATAGAGTTCTACTTCTATGGAACCTCAATTCTACGTAACCCATCCATTTTTACCAGCTTGATAATGAACGAGAAATCTATTGCATCCATTTTATCTAGCATCATTTATATTCTCATAGAAATCCCATCATTTCTCTAGTATCGTTATGCATATGCTCATTTAGAAATGTGTAAAATCAACACAATAAAATGGTATGATGCTAAATATCGATTTTAAAATTCAACTTATAAATCATCTACGTAAAACAGAGACCCCAAAAAAAGGATCTTGGGACTGTGGGTTATGGGTTTTACTATGTGATATTGTCCACTCTAGCTTGGAAGCTTAGCCATACGGTTTTAAAATGTGTCGTACTAAATTTAACTTGAGACTCACTCATAAGCCCCTAGGAACTTTGTTACATCTAAAATATCATCATTATGTGAATAAATAATTTTATAAAATACATTTAGATTCTAACACACAGGTAAATGAATTTAAGCATTTTTTATAATTTACAGATGACTATATAGCCATGCGCATTTTTTATTTGGATGAAACTTGGTCTTATAGCTAAATAAATAATGTTAAATATAATAAATGAAATAGAAATAATTATAGAAAATCTAAAAGTAAGACCAATAAGTTATAAAATAAGGAAAAATAGATTAAAATAGTTTAGTTATGTTAGATGAAAGCTTAAAATGGCACCGGTTATGATGGCTGAGTCTATCCAAGTAGAATGTGGGGGGAGAATGAGAGAAAGACCCAAAATTATGAGTTAATTAAACAGGATTTGAAAATATTACAAATTACTAAAAATTTAGTCTTTAATCGCCAAGAATGATGCAACAGAATCCATGCAGCCAACCCCACCTAAGTGAGAAAGGGCTCATGATGATGATGATTTCCATCACCCATCAAGGTGGAAAAAATGAATGAAGTTATACGACATTGCCTTTTTGTATCCTAATTATATAAAAGCGGGACTCCTACATGTATACACTCAAAAATCCATATCCCATGTTTCTTAACAATAACATATAAGCATCCAACCACTTTTTTTTTTTTTTTTCAACCGATAGATATGCAAGCTAAAAAAGGAATTTTTCTGAGACTAGTGTGGGGCTTACCAACTTGCGGTTTTACAGAAAGGATAACCACATTGCTGCTTTCAACGACCTATTCAGAGAATAAACAACGGAACAATGAGTTTTTTCCTTTAAAAAAATGATTAGATTGAAAGAAAAAAGACAGCATCATAAATAATGCGCAAACTAAGTTCTATTAAGTTGAGGCAAGATTAGGAGACTCCTATCTCCTACAGGAAGGGTCATAAGAAGTGCAATAGTTGATCATATGATCATAATCACATTTGAACGGTTGGGATTGAATGGTGAGCCTGATATCGACAACAGAGGCGATCAGCGGGAGCAAGTAGAAATACATCGGGACAGTAGAAATACATCAGGTTGTAGCTTACCTCGGCGTTGTGCTGGTAGACCTTGACGCCGAAGGAGGAGAAGACGTCGCGGCGATCAGCGGTGCGATGCGATGTGCGGAGATTGGAGGGCTGAAGTACGCCGGACTTGACAACGCCTCTGGCAATGCTCTCCGCCATTTTTCCAGCGCCGATGAAGCCGACGTTGATAGCTTCCATGGCGAATCTGCTGCTCTGCTCGCTGAGCTGGAAGGCTACCACGTTACTCTAGGCTGAGCTATTCAGTTCACCCTCACCTGGTTTGGCCACCCTGGGTGCGGCCCACCTGATATGATTGCATGATGGGTGCGAAAGATGGGGGCCTGTTTGCCGGGCCGGTAGAAGGGAGCCCGTATTCTATGCTCCCGGGAGGTTCCCTTTTTTCTTTTTCTTTTTTCCAGTTTTTTTCGTTTTTACTGGCATTCATAATTGGCGCCTGATTATACATATTTAGTTATATTTTAAGCTAAATAACATCATTTATTTTTTATTTTTTCTTCATAAACATATTTTTCTAAGTGTATTTAATCTATATACTAAGTTTTGACTTTTTTTAATATTTTTATATATTTACTTTTTTGTTTTTTAAAAAATATCAATTTTAAGAGCATTTAAGTCATTTTTCACGCCTTAAAAAAATTAATTTTAAACGCAAAAAATAAATATGGTTTTTCTCAAATATATCCACTATATTTAATCTTAATTTTAAATATACCTACTACATTTTAGAAATTTTAAATATACTCGTTACATTTGCATTTAATTTAATGTTAATCTATTTAAATACAGGTTATATTTTCATAAATAACCAAAATACCCTTAGTGTAAAATAATAAACGATAAAATGAAATGAAATGGAAATAAAATTGAAGTTTTTCAAATTTAAAACTTTTGTGCAATTAAGATAACAATG
Organism: Annona cherimola; assembly: GCA_030490835.1. Classification (NCBI taxonomy): domain Eukaryota; kingdom Viridiplantae; phylum Streptophyta; class Magnoliopsida; order Magnoliales; family Annonaceae; genus Annona; species Annona cherimola. The sequence continues at coordinate 86,860,082 of CM059972.1, forward strand.
AGTTATGATATTCAGTTTTTGAATCTAATCTTAAATTTAATAAGCATATTGGCAATTTCACAAATAGCTAACCGTATTTAGCAACAGCGTCTTTAATTGAGTGGGTATTTTTTGAGATTAAATGTAAATATAATTGATATATTTATGATTTCTTAAACTTAATTGATATATTTAAAATTAAAGTCAAATGTACCAGACAGCTCTGCCAGTCGATGTTTCCTCCACGATACTTTTTTTATTATTATTATTATTTGAAAATCTTTCCTCATCCACCGAAGCTGGGCGATCTGCAGGAGTATTTTTTAGGGATGATTAACAGGGCTGCAGCCAATAGCGCCAACGTTATCCAAGGAACAAAAATTGTTGGCGGTCATGGTTGCCGTTCAAAAGGAGGAAGACGATGGAGCACCACTTTTTGGTGCTACATTATTTACTGCTTGCACCGAAACTGTAGCATCCCCTTTTCTTCCCAAAATCGAGACTTGCCGCTGCTGCAATATCAATCACCTTCAACATCTACCACGTTAATGGCAGTGGCTGTGAATTCATTAGCTGGTGCAGCGATTGAAGAGGAAGAGTTTGCGAGGTACTTTCGGAATTGAAAAATAATAATAATAAAAGAAATTGAAATTTAATTAGTAGTGCAACTTGGATTGACTCAAACGTAGTTCGGATAAGGTATGGTAGAAAATATTACCAATGAGTATGAATAAGGTAAAATCATTATCCGCTTCTTCAGATAAGATACGGGTTGGGTAGATCCGTTAGGTACTTGGAACTGACCCACATCGTTACTCATATAAATAATTAATTAGGTGAATAATTATATATATATATGATTTTAATCAGTGCGGGACGGAATGCACGGTACTGTAATTACCGTTCAGTCTGCTGCAAATGAACTCATTTGATCATTAAATCAACATCTATCTCACCTACTGTATTTAAAATTATTTACTTTCACAGTACACTAATTTTCACCCAAATCAAACATATATATATGAATTCTATCTTAAAATGATACAAAATTAACGTAATAAAATAATTTAACGTAAATATCAATTTTAAAATTGTATTTTTAACATTTGAACAGTTAAAAATATATTTTTATATAAATAATTAATTATATAAACTATTATTACATTTTAATACATGTAAAGCTCATTTTGTAATGGTCTGCGCTATAATTATGGTGCAATCTATTTGTAAGGATCATATCTCATATATGAGGACCTATTATGTGCAAATGGACTGCACCATAATTAATTAACTATGGTGTAGTTTGCTACAAAATGGGCCCAACACATATTAAAATATAATAATACTTTACACAATCATTTAACCATATAAAAATCATATTTTAGACGGTTTAAATGTTGAAAATATAACTTTGAACTTGATATTTATATTAAACTATTTTATTATATTGATTTTGTACAATTTTAAGATTGATCATATATACATGTTAGATTTGGATGAAAATTGGTATAATATCAAAATAAATAATTCTAAATATAATGGGTAGGATAAATGTTAATTTTAATATATGTAGGGTCCCTTTTTGGGAGGACTGTACCGTTATTATGGTATAATCCGTCGACAGTGGATTAATTTCCATTATATATGTATATAATGTATGACCTTATTTCTACGAAACCCTTTTTCTATGTAATCTTTTCTATAATTAAAATATTGATAGTTGATGAAAAATCTACTAAATCTATTGTATTAAACATCATTTATAATATCTTAGAAACCCTTTTGTTTGTCTAATATCATTGTACATGGGCCTTATTGAAAATCAACGTAATAAAATAGTTTAATGATGAATATTAATTTTAAAGTTCTATTTTCAACATCTAAACCATTTAAAATATAATTTCAATATGGATAAATAATTCTATGCAGTATGTAATGCATTTTAATATGTGTATAAATGGATCTAAGTGTTTTCATAATTTACACACGAATATATATTTTTTAACAAATGTGGCTCATAAACATACTTAATCGAGATAAAATTTAGTCTCCTAGATAAATAAATAATGTTAAATACAATACATGAATTAGATTTTCCATTAAGAGTTAAAATCTTAAAAATCAAGGGAGGTATATGGCTCCACTTCTATGTAACAATTTTAACAAATTAAGGGAATTTACATTGTATATCTTGTGTTTTGTCTATTCTATGTGTGCATACTTATCTTAACAAATTTAAATTCAAATAATCTTGTGCCATGTGAAGTTATGGATTATAAAGTAAGAAATCAATTCTGTTATATATATCATTGACTTCTAAAAGCCTTTTATAAATAGGCTTGTGAATTGTGATTATAATATATTAATGGTTTCAATGATTGGGTTATGATAATTTATACTTTATATTTTTTATATAATAATGTAAACAATAGCATATGTGAATGATAGGTCCATGATTTTAAAATATAAATGAGTATTGCTTTATATTATTTAAATAATATTGAAATATTTTTTTAAAATATTGTATTCGAGTATTAAAAGAACTGATTTGGAACTGAAACGGGAACTGACCATATGAGCAATAACTAAAATAGGGTAAACTAAGAACCAAAATAACAAATGAGTAAGATAAAGTAGCCCTTTTACAAATAGGGTATAGATAAGATAAACTACTACCTAAACCGAACTGACTGAGTTGCACTCCCGTGAGTATATGAATATTTAGGATAATTTATAAGCACAAAAGGAATTATTGAAAACACATGCTATATTAAGAATTAGGGTAAAAATTCATGAGTATATTTTAAAATTACCCTAATAAAAAGCTTATAACTGTTATTTTAGTGCAAGGCCAGAAAGAGCTTAGAAACGTTCTTCTAGTGCAAGGCCGAATAGAACCTCAGGTGGAATTTGGTACCATGGTTACAGTAGCAAGGGAGGAATGTAAAAAAGTAAATATTTTGAAAAACATATGAAAGATATGATATGTATACCCACAACTTTTACCCTTAATATCAAATATACTCATCAAGTATGAAAAGTTTTAGATATACCCAAATTCCTAACGGGCCGTTACAAGGCCGTCAGCGCCAGAGGTAAATGACTGATTTACCCCTTTTACATTTAGGGCTTCGTTTTACCCCTTCGACTTCGTTGCTTGACAGCGGCTACGGTGAAAATTTCGCACTGGTCGTTTGAACTCTGACCCATTCGGAAATCCCATTTCCGGCTTTACTCAATGGAAAATCCCCTTTTTGACTCCCAGCAACCCGACAACTGTCTCTCCCTCTTCTTCATCTTCCGTTCTATCGATTTTGGAGGTGAGTTTTTGAAAGGCTCGTATCTTGCCAGGTAAGTTTTTGTGCTTCAAATGGAAATTTTTTTTATTTATATTTGGCGTCCCATTTATTGCATAATATATTATGGTTTATGTCTTGTTGCTGTTTATTATTTCGTGGTTTGGGCATCCCATTATATATCTCGTGCTTTTTTAATTGATTTTCAAAAACCCATGGGCAATAGATTTTGTTGGTACATGTAAAAAAATGCGGCTATCTTGGATATGTGGGCTCCAAATGCATTTTGAGAATTTTCTAAAAGTGATGGCTCTAATGGTTCTTGCGTTCAAATTGAGAGGTAGCGTGGTGTCCACTTGGTAATTATGTCGAATTTGATAGGCAAAGTGGCAGCAAAAATGTATTCCGTGGTCCCCTTGGAGGACACTTTCGTTGGGCTTTGAAGTAGGATTTTTTGGTGAGGGATGGTGGTCCCCTCATGTCTGTGATAACCAAAAAGGGTTTTTTGGTGAGAGATGGTGGTCCCCACATGTCTCTAATATCTCAAAAATATGCATGGTTGCAATGGGTGTCTTGTCTTTAAGAGATAAAAAATGCAACTAGTTGCGATGATGGTCATGATTATAAAGTTATGTGCATATTGTGTGACCGACAGTTGGAAATAGTTTCTTCAAATACTATATGAGTGTCTTGGTAATGGGTCATTTAGTTTCATGTCTAATCGACAAAAAGGCTTACACGAGGCAGTTCAATGTATATTCCCACGAAGCCATCATCGCTATTGCATGCGACATATTGTCAACAACTTGAAAACGAAACCATTTGGCAAGGGAGACCCAATAGTAGACTCATTCTGGGATGTCGCTAGGTCATATACTCGTTCCGAGTTTGAGGAAAAGATGGATGCCATGAAGATCATCTCAGAAGAGACTTGGGAATGGTTAAAAGAGATAAATGGGAGACATTGGTGCAAAGCTTGGTTTTTAGACATTATACCTTCAAATCATATAGATAACAATGCATCAGAGGCATGGAATCGTTGGATCCTTGAGAAAATTAGACAAAAGATGATGTCAATTTTTCAAGAATGGCGAGAGAAGGCTGTGAAATTTCAACACAAAGTCGTGCCACGTGTCATAAAAATCATTGGTGAACTGCTACCCAAAGCTAGACATGCGATCGTGCTACGTGCTGATGAGTTTGAATATGAAGTAACTTGGATGGAAAGGCAGCATACAGTGCACATTGATAAGAGGACATGCTCCTGTAGGAAGTGGCAGTTAGATGGGATCCTATGTGTACATGCACTTACGGTTATAATGTGGCCCTTGCAAGCAGATACATAAGATTTCTGCTCACCTTATTTCAGTGTTTCTACATATAAAGCAGCATATGAACCGATTATCCATAGTTTACCAGATTATGCAATGTTTGATAAAGTTGATCCCATGGTCACTATTCTACCGCCAAAGTTGAGAAGAACTCCAGGCCGACCAAAGCAAAAGAGAAGCAAAAGTGCATGTGAAGATGAGGAAAGACGCACCAAAAGACAAAGAGGTCATAAAATAGTAAAATGTCGCCATTGTGGTATGTTGGGACACAACAAACGAACATGTAAAGGTGGTAGAGCTCCTACTGCTACCGCAAGTGGACAACATGGAAGAGGACGAGGTGACAACTTGCAAGGAAGACTTTCACCCCAAATAAATATGGATGCTAGTGAGTATTTATGCATACATAGCTGCCTTGTATTTATTAAATTGAAAATTATAATAACTTACTATGCATCTATCTAGGAGCAACACGTTCGGGGATAACACATTCCTCAGGCCCTCGCATACCAAAGCTTCGTCCAATTCGATCAGTGAATGCCACAAACCTCTCAACTATGATCCAAGGAGGAGAGCATGCTTCTCAACAGAGCACAAGTGAGTTTTTTGTACAATATGTTTTTTTTTAGATGTTCCACATTGTTAACGGTAACATTATTTGTTTTTGTAGATGTGACCACCTTTCCACCCAATAGCTATTCAACAAGGTAGATGCTAGAGGAGCCGTTTGGAAAGCAAGCAAGTGGCTTCAGAAGTTAATCCAAGTGGCCTATATTGATGTAATTTTTTGTGAATTTTGTTCCAATCTTGTTGCAAATTTTATACTCAGGTAGTGTAATTATGGAGAACTCAACCTGTTGTTAGTCTAGAGAATTTGCAACTTTAAGAATTCAGATGTAATGTACTTTCTAAAAGCAGATGTGATTTTTTGAGACTATATGAATTTCAATATATGTAAATGGGACAAATAGACGAGCTCTTCACTTTTGTGCCTAAATTGTGTTTGACAGTTTATGTAAATGGGATAGCAACGTATTCATGTTTCTTCAGGGTATTAGCATAAATGAGTTCTGCCATTCTGCAAAAATTTTCAACTATTAATTTATTGAAAGAAGGCAGCCTTATGGAATAATAGCTACTTGACCAAAGCAGGGGCTAACTCCACCCAAGCAATTTCCGATCTTGGGCGGTTAGTGCTTCAGTAGGGGCATTCTATTATGCAATCGTGCAGATTTCACATTTAAGGAATAACCTAAACATTCAAATCAAATATATATTGGGTTTTGTATTAATTATCAAGGTTTCATAGAAGCATTTTCCATTCAGCAAATTCGGTAAATACAGTATGGCGGTTATTTTTTCCACCTTAAAATCGTCCAAAAGTTCCAAGTGCCCCGCATACATGCGCATATATACTTGTACAAGCATGTCTAATCTCAGAATTTTTAATTCTTCTATAATTTTTTGTCCGTTTTTAAGGTATATATTGCCTCAAAATTTTTAATTCTTCTATAGTTTTTTGTCAGTTTTTAAGGTATATATTGCCTCAGAATTTTTAATTCTTCTATAGTTTTCTTTCAGTTTTAAATGTATATATTGCTGTTTCAGTGGGCTTGCTTGTCTGCCTTGAGCGGTTGTCTATCTCAGGGAACTCATTGCAATCTTTGCCTGAAACAATTGGGACCTTGTGTAATGTGAGCGCTATAGAAGAGTTTAGTAGTGGCTATTGTCAGTTCTACAAACTTATGCAACAGAAATTATAAAACCGTGGCACCCACATCATATTACATAAAACCGAAGAAGAGAACTTTGCGAATTTCACATTTAAAGAATAAACCTAAACATTCACATCGTATTACATAAGACTGTAGCTTTGTCTTAAATTTACAACATATATCTCATCTATTTCAACTTCCACTTCATAAACCATCAAAAGTATAACTTAGTCTTCGATCTTCAATTTTTCCAAAACCTAAGTAGAACTTGACATATGCTTTTCAATCAAAAGCTCTTTTTCTTGCTTCAAAAGAGCAATCTCCCTATGTGCTAGAGCAATCTCCTTTTCAGCAATTTCTAATTTCTTTGTTAATAGTGCATTCTCTTGTGCAACCATACACTTGCACATGCTCGAGCTTTCATCTGCTTGAACATTAGCAACATACTCATCGCACCATAAGAAAAATTTACAATCTTGCGATCCCTATATAAACAAATTCAACTTAGTTTGTACTGCATTATCTAAGTTATTCAATGAAAAAGAACATATCAAATAATGAAAATATGTCATACCCATCCAGGACATCTGTAAAACCATCTTTGTGGATTATTTTTGGTATTAGACATCATTTTACTACACAAACCCTTTCCACATTCACAAGCAATCATTGGATAATTCATCGCCTCCCCTTTTCTTGACATATCTTCTACAAGAAAAAAATAAAAGGCAATGTGCATCTGTTAGATAATTGAACAAACAATAGGACAAACCTTTCCATTTTTACATAGCTGTCTTCTATGTGTATTTCTACTTATCTGGATCTGTAGAATACATGAAAATTCATCAACAGAAGGCATTTAAAATTGGCATTTAAAATATGGAACTGAAAATTCGATTACATACTAAGCCTCTACAATTAAAGGGCATTTGAAATGAAAATATTGCAAGAAAATTTGCAGCCATAGTGTGTATTATTCATATGTTTTATACATTTATCAATAGAGGACATTGTTTCATCCAACATGGAATACATGTTCATATGCACCCTTGTTTCTGTGCATTAAAAGGCTGGAATGACAACATGAGTTGCACCCTTGTGTCTGGGCATTGAAAGGCTCCATGGCTTAGGATTCAACCAACACCTCCAACTGCCACAAACGAGCGCCAAGGTTTAGGATTCAACCAACTTCTCAAACTGCCACAAATGACCTCTACATGTAGATTCATTTGTGCACCAGTTGAACTTCAATTGAATCATATCCAATACTATGACAAACTAAATCGTAGTGCATTCTTCTACAAGAAAAAAATATAAGACAATATGCATCTGTTACAAAATTGAACAAACAATAGGACAAACCTCCCCATTTTTACATAAATGTTGTATGTGTATTTCTACTTATCTGCATCTGTAGAATCTACTTATCTGGATCTGTAGAATGCATGGAAATTCATCAACAGAAGGCATTTAAAATACGGATCAGAAAACTAAATTACATACTAAGCCTCCACAATTAAAGGGCATTTGAAATGGAAATATTGCAAGAAAATTTGCAACCATAGTGTGTATTATTGCATTCGTCAACAGAGGGCATTGTTTCATCCAAAGATGGAATACATGACTATATGCACCCTTGTTTCTGGGCATTCATCAATAAAAGGGCATTTGAAATGGAAATTTTGCAAGAACGGTGTGTGTTATTCATATGTTTTAAACATTCATTAACAGAAGACATTCAAAACAAGGAAAAGAAAACTATAGTTGCAAATTTTCCACAAATTCCACAATTACCAGAGTTAGAGAAGGCTAATATGCATTCTTTTTTCCACAAATTCCAGTCGGTGAACTTAGTTAGGACAATTAGGGAAAATTTCCAACATAGCTACATCCATACAATTATTAAAATAATTCCAGTGGGTCAAATCTGTTAGGAGAATTGCGGGGAGAAAATTAGGGAAAATCCCGTTAAACAAAATAGAAAATTAGGAAAAATCTCCAACACAAAATCGCAACAACAAATTTGAGCAAGGACGATTTCCATACCTGTTTCTTCCACAAATTCAACTGCAAAAATCCCATTATACGATTCCCAACAACATTAGCAAAACAGAAGCAGATTTCAAATATGGAAAAAGAAATCGAAGCAGAACTCTAATGTCCATCCCTTCACTCCCGCAAAATCAAGAAGCTCAACTCCCACTTCAACTTTCGAATGCTTCCCAAATTGTTACGGCTTCTCAAATCTCGTTGTGGGTTGGAAGTCCAGCTTCTCAAATCGGAAAGGGTTGGAAGTCTTTATCATATTAAATAGAAATCGGGGCAATTTCGTCATTACAAATTACAGCTTTAGTAAAAAGGACACCGTTTTCTACTGCTGTAACGGCCCGTTAGGAATTTGGGTATATTTGATATTCACGTCGAAGGTTTTGGGTATATCTGAAACTTTTCATACTTGATGGGTATATTTGAAATTAAGGGCAAAAGTTGTGGGTATATTTGAAATTTACCCATAAATAAAGTAACTGTGAAATATATTGATTGGAATACTGGAGGAAAGTTGAAAAACACGGTTAAATAACTAAAATATCAAATCGTTTATAAGAGTGTGTGAAAAAGTGAAGAAACTATTAAACCCGTTCCCATTTAATTACCAAACGTGAGTTTTATTTCACAATTCAAAAGATATAATGCTGCTTCATTTGAAGATCGTCACCAACTAGCCACTCGTTTAGGTTTAATTGTTTTGTTTTCATTTATGCGTCGGTTATTTAACGGTCTGGTCTGTTTGGGAAACAGCAAAACTCGAGCTTATAAATATGAACAGCTGTAAAAACTAGTTTTTTTTTTAAAGAAAATTTTTAGTAGATATACATGCTCTACTTAGATCTTCCTGATTTCCTCTCTGTAAAATTTGACAAATTTTTAAATATATTTGTTATTTTATATTTTAAAAATCAATAAAATGTACATAGGATATACACACGTCCTTTATTAATTTTTTCAAAAATAAAAATATCAAATAAATTTAAAACATTATTAACTTCATAAAGAGAAAGATCAAGGCAGGCTCACAAATTTTTAAAGAAAACCAAAAAATAACTTTTCATTTGCCTTTCTGTCACCTATTTCCATGTCACTGAAAATAACATAGAAACAAATTTGGTTTGGAGTTGCCACCCGTTTTTCCTCTCAAGACTAATCCACATTAGAGATTTTGATTAGGATGTTTAGTTATGAAAAGCGAAGGGTTTAGACACCCTTCGCACCCCCAAAAAATGAGTTCCCATAGGTGTTTGTTAATTTTCCTTTTACTCATACAAAATTTTCACAAAATTTGGGTTAGTTTAGAAAATTTCTGATATATTCATGGGCAGTAAAAAATTGATTTCCGTGAATGAATGCAAATATCGCTCTCAATCAGCAATGAGCAATCAATATCAACAATCCCTTTCATGAGATCACGAACAGGATATATCATATAGATTTGTCATGCTGAACTTGCCAAGAAACATGGAAATCTGCGACACACAGAAAATTCAAACATATCTGAAACAAAATTACTACATCCATTCACATATTCCATTCTAAGCACTCAAAAGATCACAACCCATTTCATTCACATATTCAGCTGTACGATCACGAACAGGATATATCATATAGATTTGTCATGCTGAACTTGCCAAGAAACATGGAAATCTGCGACACGCAGAAAATTCAAACATATCTGAAACAAAATTACTACATCCATTCACATATTCCATTCTAAGCACTCAAAAGATCACAACCCCTTCCATTCACATATTCAGCTGTACAAATTTCATGCTTCGGGTTACAAAATAGCTTCATTCATTTAAACATTCTATCCACATGCATTGAATAAATCACAATCTCTTCTATTTTTACATAGATTCTAATAAAAACTATAAAATGAAGAAATACCACGAAATCAGACTTACAAAAACTCCTGTAATGATAAAAACATCACAAATCACACGGAAATTTTTTTTGGACCATCTGCCATCTGTTCGAATATTACAAAGACTCCTGTAATGATAAAAACATCACAAATCACATGGAAAAAAATTTCGGACCATCTACAATCTGTTCTAAAATTATGGGATATGCGCAGCCTATGTCCATTGAAAATCAGATCATTATCCTCAGCTCAAATCAGATTCATGCAGGAACGTAGAGATCATAAAGAAGATACCAAAAATGAAATAGAATCAAAAAAGAGTTGGACGAATCGCTCCAATCATCCAAAAGTGATGGAAGCCAAAAAAAAAAAAAAAAAACCCAAAATGATAAATTCAAAGCAATCAGAAAGGTTCAGCTGTTTATTCAAGACCAATAAAGACAAATTCATTGCATGAGGATTTATTAAGAACCAGAAACTAAAACCGGTGGAACCACGCAATTCCTACGCAATTGAAAAACAGAGAACCTAAACAGATGTATTAAAAACGAGGAGCGATCCTTTACGACCGGTCGGATGATTTCCGACCGGTCAAAAAAAAAATATTTTTTATTTTTTTTTAAAAATATTTTTATAAATATGTTAATCTAGTTATATTTAATCTATAAATCAAATTTTACCATTTTTGGATATGTATATATATTTATTTTGGATTTTTAAATACAGGGGTATTTAAGTCATTTTAAAATATTTAAACTGACTTAAATACCCCTGTATTTAAAAATCTAAAATAAATATATATACATATCCAAAAATGGTAAAACTTGGTTTATAGATTAAATATAACTAGATTAATATGTTTATAAAAATATTTTTCAAAAAAAAAACAAAAAAAAATATATATTTTGACTAGTCGTAAAGGATGGCATTAAAAACAGTATAATATACCCGAACAAATAATATGGAGCTGATTTCCTTATTGCATGCATAAATTCCTATAACTAAACTGAAAACCCGATAAAATCATGATAAAAGGACCATATGAGATAAAAACGATTTCAAATCAACCATCACTCAAAGATATTGGGTGTGTTTGAGAATGGATAAAACTTTTGATGAAAAATTGTAGAGAGTAGAAATTGTCAAATGATGTGATATAGGGGTAATGATGAGGAATAAATAGGATAAAGTTGAAATAGATAGGTTAGTTGTGGTGGTAGTTGTGTAGAAATGATTAAAAAGTAGGGTAGTTGTATAGAAAAATGTGAAGAAATTATTAAAAAATAGAGTAGTTGTGGAGAGTGAAAAATTTTAAATTGAAAAGTTTTGACTTGACAACTTTTACTTATTACCAAACACTCTCATAAAATGGATCAGTAGCACCAGTCAAAAAAAAAAAAGAAGAAAACTCAAAACGTAATATATGTATGTATATATACATATGTATGCATGCCTAATAAGAAAACGAGAATAACACTAATCCTAAGAAATAATCAAAACAAAGCGAACCAACAAGAATATCCATATGTCAGTGACGACATACAGAAATCAAAATTGGAAGCGGAAAAACAGATCCCATTAAGCGAAAGACGCTTTCAGACGATCAACTTGGTGATTTGATTCAATCCCAATCGTCCAAGATGGATATAAAACCATCAGAGAAAATCCGGAAACAACTGAAAACAGATATAAGACGGAACAAAAGACAAATCTGATAGAATCTGAAATCAGCAGAAATAAAAACAGATCCAACGACTTCATTCCTGGCCAATAAAGATTGGCTTATGTCCCGCTGGTTTATTCCTAAAACGGTCGCAAAAACCCAAACGATTACATGGCTGTGTAATAATCAAATCCAAGAAGAAAACCTAAAGTTTATTTTACCTAACCACAACAAAGTAGGGGTGTTAACAGATTGGGTTGGACGGGTTAGAGTCTAATTCTAATCCTAACTCATATAAAATATTTCAACCCTAATCCGTATATTAACCCATTTAAAAAACCTCAACCCTAACCCATTTACGACCTATTTAATAAACAGGTTAGTGGATTGTTAATAGGTTGTATAACAAATAACCTGAAAGTCTAGACTCTAGTAGATAATGATCTTGCAGGAAGAGACGAGAGAGTATTTTCGGCATAAGGGAAATAGAAATAGGGCAGTAAAGTGAAAATGAAATTAGGACAATAATGAAAAAATGAAAATTAGGTGATTGAAAAAAGACCTTGAAAGGAAAAATAACCAAAGGGTTAATATATATATATATATATATATATATATATAACTTTAATGAGTTAAGCGAGTTAAATGAGTTGAATGAATTAAACGGGTTGAACAAGTTATATGGGTTAAATGGATTGCTAAACGGGTTGACGAGTTATAAAATCTCAACCCTAATCCATTTATTTAATTAAATGGTTTAAACGAATTGGTAGATCATAACCCATTTATTTGAAAATCTCAATCCAAACCCATTTATAAATAGATTGGACGAGCGGGTTAACGATGACCATTAAGACTCCTACAAACAAGAACTGAAAGACCGAGGCTCCCAACCAGACGAGAAAGTTGCCGTAAACACCCTCCGCTAGCTGAGAAGAAGATGGAAAAGCTGTTTCTCCCGAAATGCTTTGGCAAGTACTACAAAATCCGAAAAACGAAGAGCCTCCTCCCAGCCCAAAACCGAATCTCTTCCCCATGCAAAATTCGTTTAGGGAAGGTGCGTGAAACTTCCAATAGTGGGTCTCACGGATGAAATCAACCAATCACAGCCCTCCACCTAATCCCAAACCGTTAAGTGGGGGAGAAATATCAAAACAATGCTCTAAGCTTTCCAAGATTGCATAATAACACCGACTTTTAAAATGCCTAAACAACCTTCAGTTTTCAAAAAATGCCCAAAATGCGACACATGATCAGCAAATTATTAACATAATAATGACAAAATAAAATTAAAATAGACACAACGGGATGTCTACAGCACTTCCAAACCGTCACCCGTTGTGAATAAGTTCACAACGCTTTCATTCATTACATTCTCCAAAATTGCTTGATTGCCCTTAGGTATCAAATGTTCTACCAAACAAACAGAATAGATTCATCTAATAATCTTTAATAACTTGAGATATTTTCTTTGAACCAAATCATTGTCCAAAAAGAAAGGATCAAACACATTCTAGAATGAAGTTACTCTCCCCTCAAATGCCATCAAGAATCCTGTTGACAGCATCCAAGATGCTAGCAGCTACAGCTTCATCGCCTGCACTGATGGTAGTCTGAGTTCTGCTGATTTCTATTGTAGCCTTGTTGGGCTCGTGGAGACACACAAGGCAAGAACCAGCTTGCAAAGAACCATCTATGGACCCATGCATACCCTTTTCCTGTAATGCCAGTAGTAAGAAATTTGGGTCGACGGAACCCCAGTGGAGCAGCCTGCCGTCTAAAAAGCCAGATGGTTCCTTTGCCATAACCAACAAGTGTTTGCCGTGGCTTACTGTCAGCTCCCCTCTCAACCTTGCCACAGCTATATTTTCCCGCCTTGTCCTCTGCGGCTGGAGCTTGAATGCCAATTCGGTTGCCATGTCAGCTTCATAATCTTCCCTCAAGCTTGGCACACGTACTGTTTCATTCTCTGAGTAGTATAAGAATTGTTTTATGTTAGCACTCGGAGCATGGCGCTGGTTTCTCATATCCTCGGGAAACTGTTGAGAAAAAACAGATTGAAATTATTTGAAAAAAATCCAACTATTGGCTGTCAATGTTAAGAACATAATGAAGTAGAAATTAATTACCAGAACAACCTTTGGTTGCAAAATCTCCAGTAGTGGCTGAATCTTCTGAATCCTGCAAACATGAAAATGCAAGGGCTTCCTTTTATTGAACTCTTTTGTAGTTTTGAAGGCCAAATTGTTTAAATTAACAAACAACAAAACGAGACCTCATTTGATCAATAAGGTATGGAGATTCACACACGGTCACATCCATGGATACTGGGCTGTCAAGTCATGCGTCTGGTATCCCCAATCATTTAGATATCTCCTCATTCAGAACATGATCATAAGTAAATAAATGAGAACTAGGAGAATGTTCTCAAACATTGATAAGCATGCCCAGTGATGATATCTATAACTGTTCCTCCACTTTTTTGAAGAGGCTGTTTCCAGTTAATCAACCCTGCACCCACCAAAAACATGAATGACGAGCCTTACAATTCCATAAGGCAACAGCTTCTGTTCTCAGACAGTCATCCGTAAGGCAACAGCTTCTGTTCCCAGACAGACATCTTTTGACATGATTAGACTGCCTTGCAAAGGGCATTTTCAGGGGAGTCCACTTCCAAAAATGCTTTGTATATGGTGCTGGCTATACCACATGAGATACTGTAGTTGCGGCCAGTCCCAAATCACCAGCCCAGGCAGCCAACATGAAAATCTCAACTGTACAAAAACAAGCTCATGGACATTGTGCAAATCCTAGTACTATACGCAACATTACAGACAAAATTGGACAAAGAAGCCGATTATGACCCTACAAAGCAAAAAACTATCCTTACTTTATTCCAGATAGAAATGAGCATTGAAGAACCTTCATTGCTACTGGTGCATATGGCAAGAGAGCCACATCAGCATCTATTCCTTCCTGCCAACCAGAAATGCATCATCCCATAGAGTCAGCCCACTGCTATATCATATGAGAACTCATAGTTGGTGGAATATAACTAGTTCCCTGCCAGTACCCTCTAGAATCTACTCATGCATGTAAGACAGTACAGTTACTATAATAGCACACCTCCAGAATGAGTAAGCAGTTTGGATTTCCAGACCAGCGCCGAAGCAAGTGAACAACAGGACCAAGCCGCAGGCTCCAGTGTGGACAAAATACAAGGCAAGGCTCCTGCCATGTCATCCTGTACATAGGAATAAGAAAGTTCCTTCAGAAATGAAAATAGGAGCAAAAGGATGATCATGCAGGCATAAGCAGGCGCTTCAGTATCATCCCAGCAGAATGCTGGATATGCACAAAATATTGGAACTGAAGATTCACTGTAGGAACCTCTCACTTCAGCCATAGCAATCCAATGATCCAGGGAACCACTTTTGAAGTATCTCATCATCTCCCATAATCATATCATACAGAATTTGTCTGTTGCAGGTGAAACATCAGACATGGATGATAGCAATCCTCAATTTGCACTCATCCACAAGAGTCGTGACACATTCCCAATATCTGTTCAACCTTTTTTAGGAAAAAAAAATTCAGACTCGTATCAAGTAAGCTGTTCAACTTTTTTCTCAAAACTTTAAACTCCAACCTGGAAGAAATAAAATGCAGATAAAAACAACCAAAGGAATAGTGAAAATAAAGTAATCAAAACAAATGGTATCTGAGTCACCACCACTACCGCCATCATCATCAACATCACCATCATCATTATCTCCCCATAATAAGCCATTTCCAAGCAAGGTAGGATCAATTTTGATGGATCCTATTGCACTTTCCTGCCAATACTGAGTAATGAACTCAATAAGCTTGAGCATTTTCACATCATATCTGTCTTAATGACCTCCAAACATGTTCTTTTTGGCCTTCAGCTCTCTCACGAGCTAATAATTTGTATTCATCAGTCTTTGGTACCTTTATTTGCTCCCAGAATTCCATTGTCAAACTAGAGTGCATATGCCTATACATTATAAAACTAATAAGGACAGACTTACAATAAATTGGATGAATAAATTGCAGGAAACACATGAAGCTTTTTCCCTTTCATAAGCTCTTCATGACCAAATAATGGCTCACCAGAGTACAGCTGCATAGCCAATCCATGGAGCATCATCTGTTTAGTTGTTGTGTACTAAAAACAGATTAAAAGAAAACTGGTTTGAATTTACATGAAAAGAAGCTAAAGACACCATACATTTTCTTGACGCTGCTTGCACAGCCATTCTGGTATTACATTTGTGTATGCCAACGTCTCTTCAGCCATAGAAGATATCATAAAAATAGGAACCTATAAAATTCAAATTTACTATATTCTGTAACCATTTAGACTGGATAAGTAAAATACCAAAAAACAATTCATTTCATAACTTTTAGGTAATGAATAAAAATTACAGAAACAAAACTTTTTTGAGCCATGAACTCCAAGCATATTCAACAGATTCAACATTAAGCTTGGCAAAAAGTCATAATTTCTAAACTTGGTAGAGTTATAAGAGCAGATATCAGGATCATGGAACTGTTCCCCCAACCAACAAATACATAGTTCATGCTATTGATATTGTTATCGTAGCAAACATGAATAAACCAACAAATAAAGGTAGTTGAAAGGAATTAAAACAAAAAAAACAAAAAAAAACCTTCAGATTTGAAGAATCTAGCGATTGAGATATTTGCTCCAAAAGCTGCAATACAATGCCTAGCCGACCCACTGGTATTAGAACAGAGCCTCCTTCTTTGACAGAATTCACAGCACAAGAACATATAAAAGCTATCCTTTCCATCTCGTCAGAGTTCTCATCATTTGTTAAGAATTTCACAACCCCATCCATCCCATCAAAGTTCTCCCTGCAAGAGATGGAAGATATGTCTCTAGAAATACAAGAAGAACAAAGAAACATTATAGAAATGCTATAAAAAAAAAAGGACTTTTTTTTTTTTTTTTTATAACATAGATCCAACTTCTGACTCAATGTCAAAAGGAACACTTACAGCCCAATTGGCTGTTAAGTCCAACAAGCATAAAGAGTACTGTACCAATGAAGTCCAAGCACCATACAGTTGATAAGAAATTCAATTTTACAGCTTATTTTCTTCATTCACCTTGGATGCCAGTACAAGAGCCTGATTCTTAGACACAACAATCCTTTTTACAAAATACAAACCCACCATAGTTATAACATTCATGGGCAAATACAACAGTAGATTGCATGATAACTCATCTCGTGATGACAGTACACTCAGTATTACCTGTCTAGCCAGAACTGATTGCTACCCCATGCAAACATGAATCAGTATTTGCTTTTTTGATGATTAAAAATCTGCAGCGGTCCATAAAAAAATATACTGTTGCATTATTGGAGATAACCTCATTTTGTTTGGAAACTAATCAGCGAAATAGAAAATTTTTTAAAAATTAAAAATTTCTATGAAACTTCATAATAAATTAAGCTAAATATAATTGTAAAGAAAATAAATTATTTTAACGTTCAAGTCTAATGAACCATGGAAAGTGGAAACAAATATATATATATATATATATATATATATATGTATATATATATATATATGTATGTATGTATGTATAGGCTTAAACAAACTTTAATAGCCTGAATTTGGAAAAAACATGGTCGTGAAAGATCCATGTACACATAGGGGGCGCAAATGGGTTTAGATTAAGCTGTGCCCTGGCTAAGTCATGGACTAGGGTTTAAGTCAACACAGGTATCTAACAGATATAACCTCTTAAGGTACATGGGCAGGTCATAGGTTAAGATCAACTCGGTAATGCATTCAAAAGTGCCCTTTAAATGTATGATTGGTTTATCCGGCCACCTTTTTCCTACCCTCCATTATTTAAAGATTGTCTTAATTATGAATACTTATGTACTTGCTTTATTTATCATGCTTGTCCACTTTTATCTGTTCATCTGTCTTAATGATGGCTTATGTAGCCAACTGTTGGATCCAGCAGTTGAAACATCGGTCTTATAAAACCAGTCATTGTGCATCCTCTATCATCTAGGATCAATCATCTTGTACCTCAAATAAGAAATAGGCAGTTTACTTCTATATGTTGGAAATGGCTTCATCGAAATTTTCAAAAGCATTGAGCTTTTTTAGTGAGGAATTCCTCGAGAAAAGTATTTGATGTACCCAAGAAAGCTAGCCGAAAGAATTGCAGCAATTCAAAGTAGCATCAGAAAACAGACCTGTCAGCTGAAAATTGTGGAGCTTCTGTCTCTGATGTGGCCAGACTTGTAAGCAAGGTGTCACCATATAAAGGTGAAAAATCAGAAAATATTAAAATATCATTCCCTTGCAGAGACTGAAAATTAAAATCCATTGCAGCAGCTGACTGAAAGATGGAACTTGAAAGGTATGACACATTTCTCCTGGGACCATTTATCATCCAATTACAACTACCCATCTCCAAGCCTGAGCTGAAAGCTTTTACAACCACAGTGCCATTATAACAGACTTCTTCAGCATATTTAAGGGTCTGAATCTTCTTAATGCAATCATCAATATCTGCTGCACTGACAGTACAGCATATTAGATCCTGAAGTAACCACCACAACCAGAATGGATGCAGAATAAATAACGATCATCCTTTCCAAATTGGATTTCATAAAACAGTTATGGCATTCTTTTCCAAAAATGACTAGCTCCGTTACATTGACATGAAAGTTTTCATCCGGTCCAGATACATTTTTTGTTCTTTCTACATTAAATAGACTACCTACGCAGTAAAATAATTATTTATATAGGAACACCACGACAGGACAGGACAGGACAGGACAGGACAGAAAAGAGAGTCTTTCGATATGAAGGCAGGTGAACATAAAGAAACAGAGTGATGCATAGAAGGGATTCACCTACAACAGATGCCCCAAAGCCAACAAGTTGATATATTTTCTTAAAGCACCAGAAAAAGAAACTTCTAAGGTCTCTAAAAATGAAAACACAGGATCATCTATCATTTCATGCAACTGGCTGCACAGGATCAGTACCCATATAAAAAATGCCACAAGATTACCTGTACAATGGCTGCCAATTCCCTAACTCCAAGACATTGTCACCCGTTGCAATCTTTCTCAGCATGAATGGAAGGGATCCCAGCTCTTCTGGTTTCATCCATTCAGGACTAGCAGACTCCCCTGGTCCATGAAATTGACTTAATTCATCTTGCATGGAAACAAGATCCTTCATCATGTGTTGCCCCAATCTTGCAGCGACTTCTGTAGCATAAATCTTTCCAGGAAAAGAAAAAATAAATAAAATAGCCAGCTCAGGAATCAACAAGTCGACAATTTGTATTTTACCAAACCATTATAGAGAACATGCAATGATGAGGGAGCTTATTTGTACAAATATTACTCCAAATGTGGACCCAGAATTTTGGAATTATGCATATTGCCCAAGGTGGAAAGGCACTTCTAAATGAAGATCAAAATCTTGTGATTTGCTTGTTCCTGAAAATATTCCCTTTACTAGACCACAGAAAAGCCAAAATTGTTCTGATTCCAAAAATCCCTCTGTGATGAATTGTTATTACAATTTTGACGAGGATAGGATTCCTCTGCTGGTATTTTGGAGGATTGCCCCCTAACTGGTAGTTTTGCTTTAATTTCCACTACACTAATCTTTTCGATTAGCCAAACCATTGACACGTTGACTCTTATTAATAGGCCTGAGCTTGTCATGCCTACCAAATTCAGAAAGCATAGATCCTTCAACAAGCTGTGAAATCCACTGCACTGAGAAAGCTATTTTACTGAGATGATCAGTTTGATTTACAGCTAAGTTCATGTCCCCAGTGGAGCCCACCCTCTGATAATTTGAAAATCCTCCACTCATGGCCTAAATCAGCATGCATAGTGTCCAACACTAAAACTTCTTAGATAGGAATCCTGCGCACATGTTCTAAATCAGCACGCTTTCCACTAATTGCTCAAATTTCTTAACTACGCCCTCACCTTCGCTGAGAATCTGCAATCTCGAGTGAGAAATGGCAAGCCAAACATGCCCATTGGGCTCGAAATCAGGACGACATCGATCATCGAAACATCCCAGAAATGCAAATACTTGGCTGTCCTGTACCGAGGCGCCGCGCATATCAAATCAGTCGCCTCCAAGGAATTCCCAACCTTTCGCCTCTTCCGTTGGGCATGATCTTCAGAAGACGGTGACTTTTCGCCAGAATCGAAGGAACTGGCTTCTTGGTTTGGACTAGAGAAGGGGGATGGAATTGGAGAGAAGATAGAGAGAGCAGAGAAATCAATGGGGCAGTCGAGAAGCACGTGGAAGCCGCAGATGGTGAGGAGATGAGAGGGTGGGGAGTGAAAGCTGCTGCCTTTGCTGAGACACGTCTGCAGAAGAAAAGAAAAACTCCATAAATTCCCGGAAGAAGTGGAGAAAATAAGATGCAATGAAATTCAGAGAGACTCACAAGCTTCATGGGGGAACAGAAGGTCCAGAACGAGAGTAGCGAGATTCACTACTGTTGACGGGCAGTGAGAGCATCAAACTGGCGGCGGCGGCGGCAGACCTCGTAAATGACATTCCTTCGAACCTACGGGATCCTGGGAGTGTTACGCACTGACGAAAAGTTTTCGCATAAAACTTTTTAATTTAAAATTTTTCATTCTCTATAATTTTTTTATTTTTTAATTATTTTTTTACATCTTCTTTTATAAATCGCCTTACTTTTCAATCGTTTCTACATAATTACCTATACAACTAACTTATCTATTTTAATTTTATTTTCTTTACTTTTCATCATTACTCTATCATATCATGTCATTTTCTATCAATTTAACAATTTTTACGCAAAAAAAACTTTTTATTCAAAAATTTTATTACTTTCCAAACACACCTTTAATTTTTTTATTTTTCATATGTTATAATTATAAAATATTAATTAGGGTTAATTCCTCCTGTGCCCATGCCTTTTGAACCTAATTCTGCTAATACCAACACCTTTTTCAAAATTTCTCATATGCCCCTAACATTTATTAAAAATTTCTACGGTGCCCATGTCATCGGATGTCGTTACTAAAACATTTTAAAACGACTAGAATGTCCATGCCCATTCCATTGCTTCTCATCTTCACGTTTGGTAGTCGTAGAAGCTGCATCTTTCCTAAATCATGCTCACACCATCATTTTCTCGAAACTTGATAGAAAACACATTTGCCTTGCCGCCTATAGTTGCTACCATAATTGCACCCGCAAGCATTTTATGGGCAACACAGAAGGTGGGAGAAGTGCAAGCGAGGCAAGAGAAATGGGACATGGGCTTGGTACTCCGACGTCAACCATTCTCTTTTGTAGCAACTGATGGATTAGAACAAACATCTTTATTATAGAATAAGCCATTCTTGGTTTACTTCAAATCATTCGGAATGCAGTTTTATATAAAATTTATGCGATAGAATCTCATTCATTGCATCCATCCAGAGAAGCAAAAGTTTTTTTTTTTCCTTATCTTTTGCTACAAGCATTCTTATCCAGAAAGGAATTGCAACTTTGATGGCTAGCAGATTTACACTCTTGGGTTGATTAGAGGATTTTCAAAAATTGACATTATACTTCGTTATGGAGATTGTCCAACTGTGGTGCTGGTTTTCTTTCTTTTTCCTAATTTGATTTGACGGTTCAATGTTTCGTATTCCTCTCTATTCCATTCTCCTTAGTGTTGCATTAAGAACAAGACAGTGTGAGTATAATTTGAGGACGATGCAGCTTCTATTACTGCCAAACTTGAAGATGAGCTGCAATGGAATGGGCGTGGGCATTCTAATCATTCTAAAATATTTTACTAACGACGTCTAACGATATGGGCACCACTGGAATTTTTTCCAAATATTAGAGTCATATGAGGAATTTTCTAAAACGTGTGGGTATTAGGGGAATTAAGGTCAAAAGGCATGGGTATAAGAGGAATTAACCCTATTAATTATTTTCTTGGTAATAAAAAATCATAACGATCATGCAGGGGTGAAACCAAGTCAGGTTATTAAGTTGGAGGTACACTGTAACCCTAACTTATTTAAAAACTCTTAACGTTGATTCGATTACAATTCATTTTCCTAATTCTAATTTATTTAACATACTTAAGTTAGTTATCAGGTCGAACACAGGTCAAGCCAACGAATTATTAACTGCTTGATGAGAAGATTAATAACATATAAAATAAGAATTAAAGTTTAGCAAGTACATACATATACATACTTACATAGCTTAGGGAGTTAAGCATGCAAGCTTATGCTTATGCTTCTATACAACTCCATTACACCTTCTGTCAACATTTCAAATATACTAAAATGTGCTTTGCATGAATGAATCGTGTTAAACAAAGGATGTGTTTGACAATAATAAAACTTTTTTGACCTAAAATTTTTCTTTTTTATAATTACTCTATTATTTAATAATTTCTTCACATTTTTCTATACAATTATCTTCTTTTTTAATTATTTCTTCACAACTATTCATATAATTTTCCTGTTTATTTAAATTTTATTATCTTTACTTTTCATCACTACCTTTACCATATCAAGTAGCTTCCCTATTTCACAAATTTCACACAAAAAATGTTTCTTTCAAAAATGTTACCAAACATATCCAAAGCAAATTCAGAAAATCAAGAGTATGTTTGACATTTTCATAAACTTGTCAATCTAAAACTTTGTGCTCTTCACAACTCCATATTTTAATCGTTTCTTCACATTTTCCTATATAATTACCTTACTTTTCAATTATTTTTACACAATTACCCTATTTACTTTCTTTTATTCTTTTTATTATTATCCTTATTATGTCACATCACTTTTTCCATTTAAATTTTTTTTATTTACACTAAAAAATTTTCATTCAGAAAGTTTTATTAAATGGCAAACGCACCCCAAAACAGTTAAGACTTAAAAATCACGTTTCCAAACCATGTGTAGGAGAAAAACTAATTGCTCATATTAATATACACAAACTAATCATATTAAAAGGTTTTTTTATCACACAATATTATAGCTCAAATCTAACACTATCAAATCAATTTACAATAAATCTATCTTTCGATATATCCTACATTCTATACTTAAGGCAGAGTCTTAAAATAACGAAAATAGGAATTATCTCATGCTTTCACTCTTCAAGGTTTTTCATCCATTATGCATTTCCGTTTTATCTTACACTCATCAACAATTGATGAAGAAACTTAAAATGCACCAGGTATTTGATTCATTTTCATACAATCTTCTTCCTTAGACATTACAACACCAAATCATGTGCTTAAATGATTATCATATGATTAATCAGCAAAATCATCATCGTCTGTCATAAAAATGCCAAACAATAATCTTTGCTAAAAATAAATGGAGAAATTTCCAGATATACCAAGTATTTTGTCTACAATTTCTTTTATAGTATGAAATTTCAAATATTTCTCTTATGTCCGCTAAGTTTACCCATAATTCCCCCATACCTACGCCGTCACTATCCATTTGCTATGTTTCAAATTTTTCATATTAACTAAATTCCAAAACTACCCATCCCCTGCCATTGTCATTCCCAAACAAGCAAGCAAATCTCCATCTCCAACAATCTAAATCATGTGCCATTGCCACTTTGAATTTTTTTGCTCATCTAATGCTAAAAAAACCTCCAATAAGTGCAGGTCAATCTCCATTTTCAGCACAAGAACCCATCAAAATGCCCATCTAGGAGCCGCCGATGAGCAAGAACTCAATGTACTATTTATCCTCATCAAAATTAGTGAAAAATCATGACAGATCTGTTGGTCCCGAGTTTATGACAAAACCCAAGAGGGGAGGGGTGAATTGGGTTCTTGAAATATATTTTTTTGGTAAATCAAAGTTTAAACCCTTTAAACTTTCAATCCCTTAGATTGTAACAAATAGAAAGCAATGAGATAATGAAAGCAATAAAGAAAAGCAATAGACAAGATTTATAGTGGTTCGGGCAACTTTTCCCTACTCCACTCTTCCAAGCTCACACACCGTTGTGACTTGGGTTCCACTATGTATTCCGCGAATACAACTAGAGTCTCCGCTCTCTTCTAGATTCTAGCTCTAGGAGGCATATACAACCAAAGCCTCTGCTCTCTTCTAGATTCTAGCTCTAGGGGGCATATACAATCAACACAAGTAAGTGATGAGTTACACTCCAATCACAACTCTACTTGCAATGTCTTGGATTGAACCACCAAACTCAAATCAAGCACTAAAACAATCAATAATGTAAGAATAAAGAAGATCTACACATTACTGGGTTGTGTAGCAAGTATCAGCTTGAGAAAGAATTTGTAGGAGCAACCGATTGTATTTCGTTGAAGCAAACTGCAACTTTGAAGCTTGTTCTTCCTTTGAAAGTATATAGATCACTCAATTTTAGAGAAAAGCAAATGAAAGCTCTTACTAGCACTTCTTTCCTCTCTTTAGGCTCTATATTGTGTGTATCCACGTTTGCTTGAGTGTCTATATATAGAGGAGGAAAGATTTTGAACGTTATAGAAGTGGTTGGCGCGCAATAAATGTTCCAACGTTCAAAAATTTGAACGTTACGTCCCCAAGTCGCAGGTGGAGTCGACTTCGTGTGCGACTTCGCCCAAGTCGCATGCTGGAGTCGACTTCGTGTGCGACTTCGGCTGTTCTTTAGTTTTCAAGTCTGTGTTCTGGGTCGACTTGGTTTCAGACTTGGCCTCAAGTCGATCTCGGAGTCGACTTGGGGTGCGACTTGACCATCTTCTTGTGCCAAAACAGTTTGACCCTTGTTGATTCACCTCTTGCTTGCTTAGCTTCTTTCCTTCAATAATAGAAGAATTATTTTGTTCTGGATTGGCTTCAAATCTTGTAAACCTTGTGAATCTTGGAGAACTTGAAACTTGTATGGTCAAATCTTCTTTGATTTGGAATGAATTCATGTACCTTGCTCGCTTTAAATTTGTATTAGTCTTCATATCTTGAGTTGTCTTCGTTTTTGAAATGAGCTTGAACCTTTAACTTGGGCTTGAGAAACTCAAGTTGATCTTGGGGTCGACTTCATATGCGACTTGGCCTCAAGTCGCAAGTGGAGTCGACTTCGACTGCGACTTCGGATGTTCTGTCCCCAAATTCAACGCTGGAAGGAAATGTGTAGCTTCAAGTCGATACTAGAGTCGACTTCGTCTGCGACTTGGCTTCCAAGTCGCAAGTGGAGTCGACTTCGACTGCGACTTCGGATGTTCATCTTCCAATTTCAACTCTGTCTATCAGGTACCTGTTGAAGTCGTATGTGGAGTCGACTTCGAGATCGACTTCACCCTAAGTCGAAGTTGGAGTCGACTTGGGAATCGACTTGGCTGATTTTCATTCCTTAAGACATTCATTAAAATTATTAGTAATCATTTCGTACTCAAATTTATATTTGTTAATCATCAAAACTTATGCTTTGGTCAATTTATTTTGTTTTAACTATTATTTCCAACAAGATCCTCTATGAAGCCTAATAATGAGCCATCTAGCTGCTGCAATATCTTTTACTATCTACTAACTTCACAACTATAGCTGATGCATCAAGAGGAGATGACAGAGGTGGAGCATGGAGAAGAAGAGAAAATGAGGAGATTCAATAGTAAAGTGCAGTGAGACTGACAGGGGAATGTTGTTTGGGTGGCACCATCACGATGGTCAACTCTAATCATCGTCTGGTTGCTGCTAATGAGAGATTCCAAGTGTCGACAACGAAGGAGCTTATTTTGGGGAAGAAGATGCCTTAGATTATGGTGCTCTGATGAACTGCTTATATGTCTAATAAAATTACTCATTGAAATGCAAGTATATGTGTTAATCAAGTAATCAAGAGTGAGTAGAGTTTCATTTTATAAGAAGAGAGTTAAATGTAGCATAACCAAAGATTTCATTTGCCACTTATGAATTAATCGATTGAATGAATTTTTTTTTATTAAAATGAGATAATTCAAACTTAAATAATGAAAAGCAACTAAATGACTAATGGTAGGATAACAACTACTGAAGATTCCCAATGGATGATTAGATAAATGAGAGTTATTAATTCTTTGACTTAAAACTATGCCAAATTGGTTCTTTTTTTTATTAGTCATGCAAAGAATTACTAATCTAGGTTCATTTATATTTATACATATCTTCTAATACATATAAACCTAACTTCATTTTAGTTAATTGCTATGTTCTTATGCAACTAAATAAAATAAGAATGATTTGCACATAACCTAAATAAGATCACACAGGGTTAATTAGTATATTTCTATCTGAATTAACATTCAATAACTACAAGTCATTGAAAACAAGTGCTTAATATATGTATCTCATCTAAAACTCACTTTTTCAAGTATAGATCTAGATATTACATCAATTCACAGGGTGATCAAGCTTGTATAAGAATTAAACATAATATGTAAAGGCAAATCTCACACAAACACATGCAATATCAAATCTGTAATTTCATTCCAACCCAAGAAACCAACCAAACATAGTTCAAGTTCATCACAACATCCCACAACAAGTTTTAGTCCAAGAACATTGAAACGATTCCTATTAAAACCATGTTCCAATACATATCAAATGACGAGAATGATAAAAATAAGAGAATAAAGAGAAAGAGGAGATGAAACTCAGTTGGATTCCTCCTCCAAAGTCAATCTCCTTCTTAGTCTCCTCCTCTTGCCTTGAATCTCTTTCTTTTCTCCTCCTTAGATCTCTTCTTCATGGCCCCTAGGTTACATTCTTCAAATCCTAAAAGATGAATTTATACCCCTTGAATTTGGAGCTCCATACGTGTGAAAATTTCATACACACAGGGTTGGCACCACAGTGCTATGTCTCTGCCTGCTTACTTTTTAGAAATTTTTGTATGGCGATTGCTAGGGCCACGACACCAATGTAGTTGATTTGAATACTTGATTTTTGCCTGCAAGAAACTTCTTCTCTCCATCTATCTACTTTGAGCATTGAAATTGCAACGAAATCACTCTTCTTTTCCTACAATAAAAGAGAAGAATAAGTAAATGAATTTCTAGATGATTTAATGAATTTAAAATAATCAAAATAAGATGAATTATAACTATATTCAACTCGAAATGCATGAAAACTAAACAAGATGCAAGAAATACATAAATAATGAAAACTATTGCAAAACCTATGAGATTTTACATGATCATCGCGAATTAGCATTCAAACAAGGTGCAAAATAAGTGTTGATAACTCTATTTTATAACGTTATCATGCTTTAGCGAGAGGAATTACAGTGACTAATGGAGACATCAGGCTGACTCCATCAATGTCAAAGAAAATGCCTGTGCAATAAGGGATGAAGAGGATTTAAGGACTTTTGGAGGATGGTGAGATGAATTCTCCCGTGTAAAGTCTTTATTACTAAGAGCATAATCATTATTGTTATTATCACTTATCATTCTTCTCTTTCCATCTTAACAACATCGCTATGGAGGAATTACTAGTAAAATTCATAGGTATGAAATGAATATTTAGAAAAATCTGTGGGTAAAAGAGGAATTGTGGGGAAAAATATACTAGTATATGTAGAAATTCTCTAAATAAATACCTCAATTGAAGAATGAAGTTTAGGAAAAAAATGCACACATAACAAATCTAGCTCTCTCTCTCTCTCTCGTCTTCATTTGGCAGCATAATAGAGAGATTTAGAATTCCCATGGTTAGTCTCGGAGGGCAATCTTACAAACCATGATGGTAGGTTCCAGTAAGTGGTTTTGGCATCTGGGGAGATAAGGTCCTATTCAAACTTGGAGGTATTAAAACTTTAAAGGATGAAATGGACTGAGAAAAAGCTAAGTTGTTGATAGATAAAATTAAAACACTGGTGATTAGAGAGGGCAACTGCTAGAAAGTTGATCTAAAGGGACAATACTTATGCTTTATTTGGGCATCAAAAGACTACAACATGAAGCTCTTCAAGGCTACAATGAGAAAGGTATAGGAGACAAAAGAGAAGATCCGAGACATTGAAGTGAATTTATATCCGTTGAAATTTGAAACAGAAGATCTCAAGATGATAATAGCAGGACGACCTCCATTATTTGATTGGTAGATGATCATCTTTAGAGAAGTTGGGGAATCGATGGGCTTTGAGGAGATTTTGTTGTTAACCCCCCACTTGATAGATAAGGAGACTCTAAGACAAATGATTGGAAGCTCACTTGAAGGTTTCTTTGATCTTCTTAGTCCGACACATAGGAAAAAGTTGATCAACTTCCAAAATGATCGCCTACCTACATATTGCTACACCTATGATAATCACAGCAAGGTAAGTGTTGTTGATCCTTGTTAGCTTAATCTAAGAGGGGGGTATTAAAAATTTCTTGGCTAGTTAAAACTTAACCCCAATTTAGTGGCATCTCCTCGAATGAAACAAATAGAACTAATGAGAGAGTAGGAGAATCAAGGAAATAAAACTAATGAGAGAAATAGGAGAATCAAGTCAAGCACACAAGAGAACATAAATAATTATAGTAGTTTGGACAACACTTCTACTTCACTCTTTCAAAAACACACCCCTCATGTCTTGGATTCCATTATCTCATTAACAATATAGCTAGAGCCTTAGCGGGAGAATCAATTCTTTACTTCTTTAACTAGAGACTTAACCCTTTTAGCTAATTCGCCATTCACAAAAATCATTACATCATATTGCCTTTTCTTTTTAGCATATTTAACAAGTCTCTTCGTTTCATCATATAGTGCATTGTAGGCTTGTTGTAGTTCTTCTAGCATGACATATATGATACATTCATCTGTGGATGAGCAAACTAATTGAGAAAATGAATGATATGATTTAGATGATACAACATCATTGCTTATGCAACTTGTACTTAATGTTTTTCTCTGGATTATTTTTGTTGTTGTGAGACAAATGTGAGAATTTTCTTTCTTAATTTGTGCTACGAGATATATTCATGCACAGTTCATTGTGCCTTGATCCTCACTTGATAAGCTGCTCGAGGAAGATGACTCTTCATTCACACAAATGCCCCTTGCTTTCTGCTTAGGGAATTTCCTTACGTTGCTTTCTCTTGAATTTCCTTACGTTGCTTTCTCTTTCTTCGCTTGCTTGTCTTTTGACTTGTTTCGTCTGATATAGGATATTAGGTTTGCATATGTCCTCCTCCCCCACATTTATAGCACTTTAATATATCTTTTTCTTTTCTCATTCTTTTTCTTGTCGTTGTAGGCCTTTAATGAAACTATATTCTTCCCTTTCTTACAAATTTTTTGAATGCTTTTGTAAGGAGAGAAATTTTCTCGTCCTCATTTGGTAATGTTGAGGAAGATTCGTCTGAACTCTATTGAGAGGCTTTTAGCAAAAGAGTTTTCTTTCCCTTACTAAGTCCTTCATTCTTTTTTTATCAACTCATGAGACATCAAGAGCTGATTAGATCTTCAAGCTTCAAAGTATTCAGGTTCTTAGCTTCCTTGACGATTATGATCTTAGGAGTCCATGACTAGGGTAGTGCTCATAGAATCTTCATGACCTGCTCAGATTCATATATAGGGTGTGTTTGGTTGGAGGTAAAACTTTTGATGAAAAGTTTTGGAGGTAGAAGTTGTCAAATTGATAGAAAATTATGTGATATAATAAGAATAATGATGAGGAGTAAAGAGAATAGAGTTAAAATATATAGGTTAGTTGTATGGGTAGTTGTGTAGAAATGATTGAAAAGTAGCGTAATTTGTATAGAAAAATGTGAAAAAATAATTAAAAAATAAAGTAGTGATGGAAAGTGAAAAGTTTTGGGTTGAAAAGTTTTAACATATTTTAGCCCCAAACAAACACACCTGATTTCCTGCTCAGATTCATATATAGTATTAGTAATTTAAGAGAATCCTACAAATATTTGAAATATTTAGCTCCCCAATAAGAATATTCATTCTCATCCCTTGAACCTGATAAGTATCCTCATATATTGAGATAAGAGTATCCCATATTTCCTTGGCAGTTAGACATGATAACACTCGATTATGTTTGGCTGCTATGAGAGCACAAAATAGCAAATTCATAGCTTTAGCATTATTCTTTAATACTTTTACTTCCTCCTTTATCCATTCAGAGGCTTTCTTACTCTTGAGTAGAATAACATCATCTTGGATAACAATCTAAGAGTCTATGTCCGTAGCCACGGTCAATTATTTCATTCTCAACTTCCAATAATTGAAGTTATTCCCATCAAATAAGGGTGATCTTGTAAAATATTTTCCTTCTACAAAAGTGAGAATAAAAGTTGATTGGGTAGCCATAGATTATAAAATCTATTCAGAAACAACATGAAGTCGGCTTTAATATCACTTGTTGGTCCTGCATTGTTGGCTTAATCCAATAGAGGAAATGTGAATTGGGTTATTAAAAATTTCTTGACTAATTAAAACTTAAACCCTAATTTAGTCATGTCCCCTTGAATGAAATAATTAGAACTAATGAGAGAGCAGGAGAATCAGGTCAAGATATAAGAGAACATAAAGAAGTATAGTGCTTAAGGCAACACCCCTACTGCATTCTTCCAAGCACACACTCTTTATATCTTGAGATCTACTATCTCATCAAAAATACAACTAGAGTCTTAGCTTTTTTTTTTTTTAGATTTTAGCTCTAGGGAAATTTATAATAAACATACAAGTAGTCGATAAGTATCACTCCAACCGAATACCACTTGTAGCTCATCTTGACCTTGGTCTCTAAAATGAAGCCGAGTAGCCAAATACAACAAAGAACTTGAAAAGAAGTGGAGCTATATGTTATACATGTGCGTAGAACAAGGAAGCGAAGTAGTAAGCTCTTTTTTTATGTAAAAAGTGTTGTATCATTAACCAGTATCCAACAAAAACTGATATAGAATCTCTCTGAGGAGATATGGAATCTTTAAGCTCTTAAATTAATTTTAAGAGACTTGCTTTGAAAACCGATTAAGGAGACTTTGAATACTTATATATGGAAAGGTTGAAGCTCAATGAATGTTTTAACTAACTCTCATAACTTTATTTGACATATCTTAAATAGCTTGAGAATGATTTTGAACATTAAGTGATAGGTGACACACATTTAATGTGCCAACATTCAAAAAAATTATGACTATTACAACCGAAGTAACATCTAAAGTCAACTTGGCCTATGACTTTTAATCCGTATCGGACTTGATTTACATAATTTTTAAGAAATTTTTATATAAATGCTTGTTGTACATGTCCTAGAGCATCTTTTTGAGGTTCAAAAGTGAAAGAAACTCAAGAGCATGAGAAAAGAATCAAAGTAGCACATTACTTGGAGCATTCAACACACCATTGAAGATTTAACTAATAAACATTCTTTTTTCTTCTTTCTTTTGATTTAATTGTCTTATTTTTGATGAACTTTGAATACAATATCATTTTATATTTAATTTTCATTATAAACATGATAGACTAAATGTATAATCTAGAATTTAGGATGTACCATATGAACTATGTAAAAGATAATGCGATTTTACTTTATTTATAAAGGATATTGTGTGTTAATTTGATATCTTATGATTCCAATGCGTGTTGGGATTTGAGCTCACACTTTAGCAATGATCACATATATTAAGTGAAAGAAACGAGAGTAGAAATCTAACTATGATAATTAGTATATTAAACCTGAAAATCTAGACTACGCGAGTAAGCATGATGACCTTGAGGAATCCCGCAAACTATTACAAAACTTACTGGATTCTAACTAACTTAATATCATGACAATAGGTGGTTAAGAAGATTAGGATATACCTTATAGGTCTTGAGAAAGGGTACAAGGTTAATTTAGGATTTATTCTTCTTTAACATATAATATTCAGATTAAATAAGCATATCGTGTATCTATCGCGGACGCCACTTGTGGAACTCTAGATTCTAGTTACTCTCATCTATTGATTCTTTACTACTTATTTTACATTTTCATGATTTACTTTTCTTCTTGTCATTTCTTTCTTTACTCCTATCGTATTCTTTCGGTGTTTGATAGAAGCTTTTAACATCAATGTTTGAATTTCCAAATTCTCAGTGGGATCAATCTTATTAAATGCTATAATGTATGACCTATGCTCTTACGTAGAAAACTGAGAAAGTATTTTGGCGATGTTACTAGAGAATTCGACATCACTAAAGGCTTTGTGTTTAAACACTTTCTTTCTTTCTTTATATTCTTCTTCTATTCTCTCTTATATTTCCGTCCTTCTACTTGTTTATGGTGCTCTATTTCATAATTGATTCATCAATAATGTACGCACTCACATACTTAAAATTTTGCAAAACAAGTAGCTGAGAAACTCTTTAATGCAGATCCTGAAATCGAATAAACTTTCAGGAAAAAAGTTCATGAGTATCAACAATAGCAATCTTCTCAAGAATAGACTTCACATCAGTAAGAAAAAATGGCAGACCAAAATAATCCTAACCCACCACAGTAAGAGCATGCAGAAAACCAGATAGAAAATAATAACACATCGAGAAAGATAAAGCTGAGTGATTGGAATTGTCAAAACCATAAAGGCTTCACGTCTTACACTGTAGAACCTCTTAGTCTTCTGAATGTTCTTTAGCAACATTTTCCTTAGCTAATACTTTTGCTATTGGCTTAGCACTTCTAATTTTCTCTTCAAAATCTTTTTCCTTATCCTTTTTAATTAAAATCTTCTCTTTTAAATTAATTAGTAACTCATTATCCATCCCATAGTCGCTGATTTCTTCTTCTTCAAATTCTGTTGCTGGAGAATCCTCAACGTCATTGGAAAACTAATTAGAGTAGTTAGTTTCACCGTCTTCCTCAGCAATGGGAGATAACTCGCACTTAGATACTTCTATAAACTCCCTTGCTTTTGATGAATATCCAATTCCTATCTTCTTAAACCCTCTTCTGGTTGACCTAGTTCTGGGAGGAATGGATTCTTTCTTTGATGAAAAGGTTTTTTCATAGAAGGTTTAGTAGTATGTTGTGAGCTTGAAGAGGATGGATGAGATTCAGATGAGGTTTTCTATTTTCCTAGTGATGACTTGGTTGTGCTTGGTATGGACTTAACTGGTGTTTCTTGCATGTGGCTTTCTTTGTCATTAAAACTTTGGATTTTTTATGACTAGCTTGGGGTTTTTTAGAATGTCTTGAAGATGTTCTAAAGAGCTAGAAGATGGATTTCTTTCATTTCTTATGTCAGCATGTTCATTTTTCTTGACTATTAACAGATTTACCATTAAACATTTGGACATATATTTTGGCCTCGAATTTTGCGGTTTCAAACTGTTTTGTGTTGGTCGGTATTAGAAAAATAAATGCTCAATTATTCCACCTCCAAAGTATTTAATTCCTTTAACCGAGTTCAAAAAGTATATCATGAAAATATTTTGCATTGTGTTCCACACTCTGACTTTTTACATCTCTAACGAGAAAACCCTTGATTAAAATAGTTGAATACAATAAGTCCATAAAAATTATGATTTCATTAAAATGATAATAAAATGCATAGAAGGTCTTTTTACGACTTTACACATGCACGAGAAATTGTGTCTAACAAAAATATAAGGATGAGTACACTTTACCCTGCGTCGTGACTCAAAAATGGGTGGCACATGAAGCCACGCGTCATGACTTAAAGAGGGTTGCATATCGACTACGCGACATGATTAATAAAATTAAATTTAGATTACTTCGTCACACGCCATGACCTAAAATGGGTGAGCACATTATGCCAAGTGCAACGACTCGAAAAAGGAGAGAATACATGACTCTACGTGCCATTACTTAAATGTGAGTTTACGCTTAACCCATCGACCAGCAATGACTTAGTTTGAGACTAGTGAGGGGACTGTCGACTACACTAGCAATCCTACACAATAAGCTAAGTGCACTCTCAGCTCTTAGATTTACAAAGCAGAGCGGCGTCTCCCGCATTCAGCTTAATAAACCAGCTTGTCCCGCATTTAGTCTCTGAATTTACACAGCAGGCCAAAACGTTCTGCATACAGCCTCTGGATTGAAAAGTTGGGTGGTTTTACAAAAAAACTGGGTGGAAGGTCAAATGCTTATTTGGGCCAAGAAATTCTGGGCCCAACTAGGCTTATTGAAAGGAGTTTGGGCTTAACTAAGCTTGACTCAACAAGTCTAGGCCCAAGTGAAGTGTTCTGAGTCCAAATGGGCCAATTGGTAGTTATGGGCCCAAATGTGGAGTATTAGGACTAAGTAGGGTCATTGAGAAGTTTCAAAGTCATTTTGGGTTATTTGAAAATTTTTGTGTTTATTAGTAAGTTTTGGGCTCATTGTGTTGGTTTTGGACCCAACTGGGCTTGTTGATTTTTTTAGATCTGATGAGCCTGTTGAAAAATTTTGGGCCCAACTGGGTCTGTTGTAGGGTTTTGGTTCAAATGAACTAGTTTTGAAGATTTTGGATCAAACTAGGATGTTTTAAGCCGCCCTGAAAAGTTTTAGACCTAAATAAGGTTAGGGTTTTGGGCCCAACTGGGTTCTAAGCCACCTTGGACACTTGAAGTTCTTGACGCTCAATAATGGTTTTGGAAAGCTTAAAAAAATATAAGCTAATCTCTCTCTCAAATCTCCCATCCTCTCATTCCTTCTCCCCTCCTCTTCTCTCTTATCTACCTCACATTCTCTTTTTTTTTTTTAAAAAAAATAATGTTGCTAGTCCGTGAGCTCAAGAGAGGGAAAGATATGATAACGGGATTGGTTGTTGGACAAAATTACAATATGTCATTCTACCAATTAAGCTTCACTATTTTCTTAATATCTTTTATTATAAAATTTTGATTGACGAACTGTTTGTTAGGTTGGATTCTAGACTAAGATGAATTTAATGATATATGGCACACCTCGTAACTCCAAGAATATAAATTTTGGCACTCTATTAAAACTTAGCAAAGCTTCTACTTTCTTATAGAATTTTAAAATAAATTAAAATTTTAACTTTTCTCACCTCGAAATTTTTTTAAAATATTAGTAATATATTTAAATTATTTTAATGACTACATTTGTGCATTTCATGCATTAATTTTATTATGTTTGTTAAATTCATCCTTTAACTTATTTTTTACACAATGTATGTAGTTTCAAAATCTGAAATCTTGGTTTTCACAGATTTAAACAACTGCTAATGAATTAATGTTCAGTTGCATCATTTTTTTTCTCTCCCCTTCATTTTGATGCATGGATAATTTTATTACCTTTGGTTTCATGAGACTGGTTTCAAGAATAAAATCGATTTTGTAGTTTTCATGGATCTCTTAGATCTCTCGAGATTGATATTAACATGGGAGAACGATGTTGCTTTCGTCAGCCTCTATTCAATGAGAACTCCTTCAAAAATTAAAAATTTTATTTTATTTCAAATATATAACCGCATATATTACTTAAGAGTATAACTTTGACCATTCATAAAGAAAATTAAAGAAATAATATATTATCATGAC
Organism: Annona cherimola; assembly: GCA_030490835.1. NCBI lineage: Eukaryota > Viridiplantae > Streptophyta > Magnoliopsida > Magnoliales > Annonaceae > Annona > Annona cherimola. The sequence goes on from CM059972.1 coordinate 86,895,525, forward strand.
TTTAAATGAGTAAAACTCATAAAATTTGTATATTTAGCATATAAATTAATACACAATACTTATCATCTTTAAAAAAGATTTTTTAGACTCATTTAGATAAAATATATGTATATAATTCAGATCATACAAATCTTATTTTGTTTATTAGTTATAATATAAAAATATATATGCACTTAATATCCTTGTATCATAATTTCAACCATTCATAATGAAAATTAAAAAAAGATATTATTGTGACCTTAAATAAGTAAAAATCATAAAATTATATATTTACAATAATTTTTTTTTAAACTCATCTAGATAAAATACATGAATATAATTTAAATCATAAAAATTTTATTTTGTATATTACTCATAATTTGAGAATAGATACACCCTTAATATCTTTATATCATTATCTTTAATTTGATGGTTAGCTTCCTACTACTTTCAATTTCAAACATCCCATTACATTACCATTGGAAGTTGGGAGGGAAGGTTTCCCACTTCATGTGAAGCAGAGATACCCATAGAGGTAAGAAGAAGAGCAACGGATCTAGTTCTGAAACTCGTCTCTACCTCAATGTAGATCAATCACAAAAAAAGCTAGAATAATTATAAATCCACATTTATCCAACTTGTTTAACTGGAGAATTTTTCGTTTATTTTTATTTTCACAATGAAACCAATTAGAACATTCCAAAGACTATCCTAAGATGATAATATTATTTATTTTTATTTATTTTTATTTTTTGATATTTTTTTACAGCTCAACAGATGGGGCATCTAGATGCCTTAGCCTTTGAATACCTGTTGATAGAATTCTCAAAGCACTTGTGGGCTCTGGATTCGAATTAATTTGGTATCTAGTGGAAGTCTATGATGCCATTGCATGTTCATTTCAATTCAACAACTTTTCATTATTCTTTGGAGTCTAGGACATCTTCTACATAATTGGATTGCCAATAAATGGTAAACCAGTTACTGGTAAAGAAGGAAAGGCAAATGTAGTTTACACATAGTATTTAGGTAAAAATTTTGATAGAAAGGAGAAAGATAAAAGCAATTGTTTTATAAAATTAGTAAAACTTAGGGAAAGATTTTCTATGGTTCCAAATGATTAGATAGAGATAGTTTTCAATATTATGTAAATGCATATGTATTGTACGTATTAGGAGCATTTGTTATTCCCTCTCATTTTGGATTTGAAGTTTCTATTTTTTATTTTTCATTATTGGAACACGTTGACCAAATACACAACTATGCATGGGGAGCTTCAATGCTTGTTAAGTACAACGTTCTATCAAAAGGTGAAAGGAGTCTCGATTACAAGATTTTAACGATCATAATATTGGAGGCTACCTTCTACCTCTTCAGGTAAATATCAAACCTTTCTTATAACTTCTTCATTTTTATTCTGTAGATTTTAATTTTTTTCATCTTGCATAGATTTTTATATTTCAGCGGTTTCCTACACTTTTTATGTATTTGGTCCAAGTGAATATATGCCCTCCGATTTTGTTCCACTAATGGTTCTATGGATAAAATTTTTTAGAGAAAAGTTCATATTTCAATTCTAAATTGCACAAAGATGAAATTTTTAGAAGTCATCTCTATGATTGAAGAAAATCAAGTAAGTTTCTTTTCTTTTTTTAGAATCCTTTTTTCACTATATTTACTGCTTCATAACTTGTGTATCATTTTCTTTTTGTAGATCACTTTTTAGCCATACGAGGGCATTGAATGCCCTCTATTTCTTAAAGGCCAGCAGATCTTTGGAAGGTCAGCAACATATCTTATTTCATTTTATTGTAATTGGTAGACACTATCTCAAGATGTTCTAAAAGCAATTTGGTGATGAGCCGTTGAGGGAAGTTGCCTCCTTGAAATAACATATATTGTTAGTAGATGTGGTCTGAAGGAGGGGAAGGATTAGGCCAAGTATAAACTTTATGTAGGACCACTGAAAAATTTAAGAGTAGAGGCATGAGTTTTTCTACCACTGTACTACTTTCAAAATAATGTTTATTTCAATATCAATATCTTCTAAAACATTCTTCTTTTATAATAGACTTGCCCACGATAATTTTGTTTATTTCTAATTTTTCAATCGACATTTCCGCATGAACCAAGTGCTCCCCTCCCATCTTCTCAAACTATTTTGCTCCCTTGCCCATCAAGTGGTCCCCTTTATCCATCTGCAGAAGGTGTGAACATAGAGGAAGAGGAGATGGAAACAACAACAGAAGCAAAACTTGACAATAGAAATGATTCAAGAAATGGTACTACTTTCAAAATATTGTTTAGTTCAACATCAATACCTTCTAAAACATTCTCCCTTTGTAACGGACTTGCCTATGATAATTTTTTTTATTTTCAAATTTTTAATCGACAACTTCACATGAACTAAGTGCTCCCCTTCCACCATATAATGTTTTGGTTAATATATAAACATATTTTGATTGATCATTTTCTTCAAATTCAGGGGGTTGTTTAGATAATTGACAAGCTTTGCAAATCTTATCCTTGTCATATTTAAGCTTTGGTAACCCTTGTACTAGATTCTTTTTCCACAATGTTTTGATATTGGACATATTTATATGTCCAAGCCTTGTATGCCATATCCATGGATCATTTTATATGGCTATTAGACATTTTCCCTCAAGTTCATCTAGGCAAACCAAATATATATTTTTATGTCTTTTGCCACTAAATACTATGTGTTTATTATAAAAAACATTGCATATAGAGGATTCAAATACAATTTTATATCCTTTGTCACATAATTGACTAATACTCATTAGATTGTGTTTAAGTCCTTCAACAAATAGTACATCCTCAATACATGCATTTAAAATATCATAAACATTTCCTTTACCTTTTACCTTTTTCATTATTTCCAAAAGCAACTGTTCCTTCATTGCACGGGTTGATCTTATGGAACAGTCCTTTTTCTCCTGTCATGTGTCTTGAGCAGCCACTATCCATAAACCATATATTATTGACCTTAGCTCTAAGACAAACCTACAAAAATAAAGTCAAGTAGAGCTCATTCTTTTGGTACCCATTTTATGGGTCCATTTGGGTTAGTCATCCATTGAAGTCTATATCGATCTTCCTTTGAAGCCACAAATCCAATGCTTTTGGGCATCCAAATCAATTTTGTACCAAAGTTTTGTATTTTTTTTAATTTTCATTGATAAACATTGTGTCCCAACTTGTTGCAAAAGTTACAAGCTCCCGAGAGTCTAGGAATGGGAAGCCATTTGGTAATTGGTTCCCCAGTTGGTCTTTTGGTCCAAGCCACATGATTTATCTTGGGTTTAACATGAATGGTTTTGGTTTTGTTCCTTGGAGCATTAGATTTGCCCTGCTCAAATGTGGCATACCTAAGTCCTTTCTTACAACTTTGGATAGTCATTTTCAAAAATATTTTCACACTTTCTCCTAGATTAGAAAACTTGGCAAGCGATTCATTTAATGATTCATTTTCATTTTTGAGTTTCTCTAACTCATTTACCAAGGTATTCTTTTCATTTTTCAATTGATCGATCTTTTCAGTAAGTTTACCGTTCACAATCATTACTGCATCATATTGTCTTTTCTTTATTGTAAACTTGTTTCCTAATTTCTTTATTTCCTCATATAATGAATCATAGGCTTGTTGGAGTTCTTCTAATTCAGCACATTTGAGGCATTCATTTGTAGAAGAAAAAATTGAACAGGATTTTTGTTTGGAGGTTACCTCTTGACTACTTGTGCAGTTTGTTGAAGTAGCTTGATCCTTCAAGATTTCCATTGCTGCAAAACATACGTCGGAAATTGTCATGCAACAAATTCTTGGGCAATCCGCTTCACATTCTTCACTTAAAGAGCTGCATGTCGTTGATTCCTCTTCATTTACGTACATGTCTCTTCCTTTGATTCTTTGAAATTTTCTGTTGTCGCCTCGATCCTTTCTTTGCTCATTTGCTTTAGTTTCCTCGGGTGTTGGGCATTGGGCTTGCATATGCCCCGAACCACCACACCAGTAATATTTTATTATTTTTTTTGTCTTTAGGATTTCTTTCTTTAATTTTTTTGAAATTTCTACCTTTCCTTTCAAATTTTCTGAATCGTTTTGTAAGTAAGGCGATTTCATCGTCGTTTTGTGACGATGAGGACGTGTCATCCGAATCTTGTGCGACTTTCAAGGCGATGACTCTTTTTCCTTTATGGTGATCTTCATTTCTTTTCTTGATTAGCTCATGTGACATTAATGAGCTAATAAGGTTTTCTAGCTTCAATGTGTTTAGGTCCTTGGCTTCTTCTATTGCAGTAATTTTTGGAGTCCAAGATCCCGGTAGGGCTCTTAGAATCTTCATGACCTGCTCAGATTCTGAGATAGCTTTTCCAAGACCTTTCAGAGCATTAGTAATTTTAGAGAATCTAGCAAATATTTCAGAAATATTTTTTGTTTATATTATTTTAAAGATTTTTAATTCTCCAATCAAAATATTTCTTCTTGTCCCTTGGACTTGAAAAGTTCCTTCATAGATAGATGTTAATGTATCCCATATCTCTTTGGCGGTCAAACAAGAGGATACTCTATCATATTCGGAAGCAGTAAGAGCACAGAATAATGAATTCATAGCTTTGGCGTTGCTCTTGACAATTTTCACTTCCTCATTGGTCCATTTGAAAGCTTTTTCATCAGTAGGCAAGGTCACACCGTCTGAGATTGCAATCCAAGAGTCCATATCTGTAGCCATGATGAGTTGTTTTATACATAGCTTCCAATAGCCAAAATTGTTTCCATCAAACAATAGTGGCCTAGTAAAAGATTAGCCTTCGACAAATGTCGAAACAGAAGTGGATTGGGATGCCATATCAAAAGATCTCTTTGGTAAAACTCAAAGACCTGCTCTGATACCACTTGTTGGTCCCAAGTTAATGACAATTACCCAAGAGGGGAGGGGTGAATTGGGTATTTAAATTTTTTTAACTTAAACTGAAACTTTACCTCGGATTAAATCAGTCCCCTTTAATGAAGCAAATGGAAGGCAATAAGATAATGAAAGGAGAGATAGAAATCAATAGAAAAGATTTATAGTGGTTTGGGCAACCTTCCCTACTCCACTATTCCAAGCTCACACTCCCTTGTGACTTGGGTTCCACTATGTATTCCGCGAATACAACTAGAGCCTCCGCTCTCTTTTAGATTCCAGCTCTAGGGGCATATACAACCAGAGCCTCCGCTCTTTTCTAGATTCTAGCTCTATGGGGCATATACAACACGTAACACAAGTATGTGACGAGTCCCTACTCCAGTCACAACACTATTTTGCTTACACTTGATCTTAATTACCCAAACTAAATCAAGTTCAATACAACAAGAAAGAATAAAGGAAGATTTCTACACGTTACTGATGTGTAGAGGCAGATTTAGCACGGAGAAGAACTTGTGAAGCAGTCTGAAAGATTCAGCGAGCAGCTCTTGACAGTTTGAGTGCAGAGTTCTTCTTCTAGATGTTGGCCAGATCACTTAAAGCTCTTAGGAATGGGAGTTATGCTCAATTAATGAGTTTTCAGTTACCCCCCACGTTCATCTTGAATGCCTTATATAAATGACGATGGTACTCGAATGTTTGGAAGTAGGTGGCGCGCATTTAATGCGCCAACGTTCGAAAAATTTCCGACCGTTACGACCTAAGTCCAGGTGGAGTCGACTTCAGTGCGACTTCGCCTAAGTCGCATGCTGGAGTCGACTTCCGGTGCGACTTTGTCCTTCAACGAATACTCCAAGTTCCATTCTAGGTCAACTTGGTCCTGGACTTGACCCAAGTCGCATGTGGAGTCGACTTCGGGTGCGACTTCGGATTCTTCCAGTTTCCAAGTTTGTCTTTTAGGTTGACTTGGTCTGAGACTTGACCCAAGTCGATGCTGGAGTTGACTTCGTTTGCGACTTGACCTCCTTATCTTGCCAAGTGAGCTTAAAATCTTTTGAAATGACTTTGGTCTCTTTAATTTCTTCAAGTTTAAATATTCTTCCTTTATTTTGTATTTCTTGGAACACTGTATGATTATTTTTCTCGAAAACTTTAGATTTCATATCTTGAATTCTTGAGTACTTGAGTCTTGAAATGCATGAAAGATGTCCAAATAAGTGTTCATGATCCAACATGATGAATTCATGCAACCTTGCTCTCTTTGGACTTGTTTTTATCTTCATTTAATCCAAGTCGAATATTTGAGTCGACTTGGCCTTCAACTTCACTCAAGTCTGATATCAAGTCGACTTGGTCTGCGACTTAGCTCTTCAAGTTTTGCACTATCAATCTGAAGTCGAAACTGGAGTCGACTTGGTTTGTGACTTCATCCAAGTCGCATGCGGAGTCGACTTCGTTTGCGATTTCGGCAGCTTTGCTCCCTAATTTCAACGCTGGACGAAAAATGTCACTTGAAGTCGCTGTTGGAGTCGACTTGGGGATCGACTTGGCCTAAGTTGATGCCTGAGTCGACTTGGGGATCGACTTTACCTGTCATGCTTTATTTTTTTTATTTTTATATCCTTTAAACATCTCACAAACATGTTAGTAACCAAAACTTACTCAAATTAATTTGTTAATCATCAAAACATGGACTTGGCTTATTTTGCCATTGATTTCAATACATGTTTCCAACACAAGTTGTCCAAGAAGAAGTAGAGGAGGTAGAGGAAGATCACCAGTTCAAGTTGTCAAAGAAGAGGTGGAAGAGGTGGAAGCAGTAGTACCAGCAGAATTGGAGGAGAGCTCATCGTTATAATTCAAGAAGTGTCCTTCAGGTTGAAGTCTCAAGATACAGATAGAAACATAGTAGCTTTTCTTTTTTTTTATAAATAAAAGAATAATAAAAACTCTAAATGAGTATGAAGTGGTAAGTCTTTGTAATTTCCATCCAGGATCTGAAAGCTTTAAAAAAAACTAAAAGTTTTGTCGCGTTGTAGCAAGAGCAACAATCCTAGCAACTTGCTCCATGAAAGAAGTAGAAGAAAAGGAGATAAAGGTGGATCCAACAAAGACAGTAAAGGATAGGATAAATCAACAAAGAATTGTGGCAATTTTTGTAGGATATGATGCAAGAGAAGGCCAACCAATGCAATTAAGGGAGGAAGAAGTCATGGGGAGCAAGTTCCTCAATTTTCAAAACTTAAACAGAAGAGGAGTTATAGTCCATCCCAAATGTCCATTGTGTAAAAAGGAAGATATATGAATTTTATTCGATAAATGACTAATTGTCTTATCAGCATCATAAAATAGAAATTTAACAAAAAGAAAAAATTGACCTCTCCAACTTAATAGGTCAAATTGTTCCTATCTCACACTGTAACTTGGCATCATAATGCCTATTAACTATCATGAACTGGGGGAGATTTTAATGCAAAGCCTACTCCTATAGGCTTGATGCTTATAAAAAAATACGTTACTTATTTTAAAAGTGTTTTTGTCAAGTTGGTATATATGTGTTTCAAAACAATGAATTTTTTTATTAGATTGAAGGTTGGTATATCTATACTCACTAAAAATTTTCATTGTAACTATTTTCATTTTTTATTATTTAGTTGAAAATGTATGTCATCATTGCATTCATCTTGGGACTAAGAATAGGGACTTCGAGCACTTCTTTTGATGGCAACAACTAGAAGATGTGCTTCAAGTTCATCTCGTTCGGTTCCATGTCCCGCACCCTTTGAACTTGTATTCAAGAGCTGGCTAGTACTTCACAAGTTCAAATTCGACATGAGAATACACACATGCAAATAGATATAAAATAATTATTTTTGAACATCCATCTATAACCTCAACTCCCTCAACCATGAAATCGATCTCAACTTGCGAGCTTGACCTAAATCGTGAAATTGATATCACTGTCCATATCGATCTCACGAGATTGATACCAACATATGAGATTGATTTCACTTTCGGCAACAGGGGGTATAATCCTAGCCGAATCGATTTCATAAATCATTTCCCATTTCATTTTCTTTCGATTGGCGATAAAAGCTTCTTACCCTTTTCCAATCATCTTTTGACATCTCCATTGTATTCTTCTTTGATATCCAAAGCATTTTAAAACTCATTTTCATCATCCATCAGAACCATGGCCGTAAAGAAAGTCGTAAGCAAGCCAACAACTAGATTAATTCACAAGAATGTAATGGATGGCTCTCCTTTACCCACTACAAGAGGTCAAGAACTAAGAAAGTGACCATTAAAGAAGCAAATCAATGACGTGCTGAAGCTCTTGGTGTGCATATAAGGACTAAGCAAGTGTCCATTGAAGAAGCAAATCAAGACGTGTTGTAGCTCTTAATGTGCAGATAAGGATAAGAGTGAATGCTTCTTATATTCAAAAGCTGGCTAGTACTTTACAAGTTTAAATTTGACGTGAGAATCCAAAGTCAAGTGGAGATGCTCTCACTTCATTTGAGGAATCCAATGCATCTTTCCAAGGCAGCACATCCCAAGCTTCATCCTCAACTAAGGGAGTTAATGCCCATTCCCCCACTCTTTTCCGTTCAAAAGAAGAACACTTCGGAAATGAGGAAGGAAAAGAAAAATTACGACGATGCCTGAAACCTATTTCAAAAGCAGGAATCAATTTAAGAAATTTTACAAATACTTTGCTTGGTGAGACATGTTTCCTCCCAAGAAGATAAATTTTAGATTTCTTCAGCAGTATGAGTTTGATATTCTTGACATGATAAACTATTAAGGATGGACAAAAGATGCTAAAATATGAGGACAATATTTACGAGGAACTTTCTTTATAATTTTATTATGGTTGAGATTTTGTATATTATCAAACATTTATGAAAGGTACATTCATATACTTTGGCATGGATGTCACTCAAGTGGAATAGACTTTAAAAGACATTCTTGGAGTGTCTTCTCAGACTAAAGATGATGATCACACAATGGCCACTAATGAAATCTTCAATGCTTTATGTGGGGCAAAGGAGTACAATGCAGGAGAAATTTTTGAAGGTAATGGATATAGGTTGCCAAAATAAAGTGGCTAGGCTACTCATTGCTCATTGTATCTTTCCCAAAGTAAGGGGCACAACAACAATTAATGAAAGAATGGAAAGAATCCTATCGAAATTTATCAACTACAAAAGGATTCCTCTTCCTTTTCCATTTTTAGAAGCCTTAGAAGCTAAAAAGAATAAGTTAAGAGAGCATATTTTCTATGACATGTGGATAACAAAAATAATGAGGCATTTTGGGATTGATTTGGATGGTGAACCTCACATTATATTGAAACATACTAATGTCATGAATGAAGGCTCAGCTCTTAAGATACATTTAGATCTCTCTCACTTCTATCTTCAACAACAAGCCTGTAAAAGGGGAGAAGATGTCTGATTACCAATGCAAGAGCCAGTGTAAGATGAGGTTGCAATGGAAGAGGAGGATGCAGGACATGATGTAAGAGAAGGCTTGCCAATGGGACCAACAAAGGAACATGGAACTCAGGGAGAGCAAATTCGAGCTGGCCCCAATCATACTCATGCATCCACTCCCACCATAGCTGATGTCATGCACTATCTCCAACACACCATCATGTCATTCCTTCAGGACATTTGTGCTAGGCAAGATGCTACGAATGCCCGTCTCAACAATCTAGCCTACATCATAACCACCCTTGCACCTCATCCTACTCCTTAAAGAGAAACCCAAGCCTTCACTCACGTTGCATCACCATCTAGGGGTTATTCTCCCACACCAAAGCCTATGCATTGAGATTTCTAGCTTGAACTTGCCATAGAAGAGCCATCATCTTCTAAGAACCAGATTCTAGTTCCTCAAAATTGCTGCTCTTTTAAACAAGCTCTTAGTATCATTATGGAGGAAGTTCCATCCTCTCCAAAACTAGGCCTCACAGCATCAGCCCATTCTTCTAAAAAAAAACTCCTTATTCTTGATTTGAATGGATTGCTTGCTGATATTGTTCCTCTTGAAGATAATCTTAACTCAGATTTCATAATTTCTAATAAAGCAGGTAAGTAACATTTATGTCTATTTTTCTTCCTAAGAAACGTGTAAAAAAGTTTATAAAGCTTCTATCTAGTGCTAAGTAAAATTAATCATATGCATTATTCTGATTTTTAAGAGGTCTTTTTGTGATGATTTCTTGGAATTTTACTTCAACAATTTTGATGTTGGTGTGTGGTCCACCAAAAATTGGTAAGTGTTTGAGATTAAATTTTTTCCAATTTCTCCAATTTCAACAAGGGTGTGACTTATGTTTTCTTGCCATTTAGTGGTTACCGCTTCTCTAATTGTCCCTTCTGATGTAAGATGGGTATTTCTATTATTTATGTGTAGACGTAATACATGTGAAGTGGTTCAATATTACGAAAGATTCCAGTGGAAGACAATTATTCTGCTAGATAAATAGTTTACAATTATTGTGTGCACTAGTCCATTTATACAAATTTAGGATAGTTTACATATTCTCCTCTTTGATTTCATTTTAGATAGCTAAAAGACAATATTTGTTGCCATTGATTCTTTAGAGCAACCCCCTCCCAAATTTCTTCAAGACCTAGAAATGTACACAAAGACAAACTTCAAAAGTTTGGATAATGTGCAAAAGCCATTATTTTTGAAGGAAATAAGAAAATAATGGGATAAAAGACCCAAACATCTATTGGAAAAAGAGGGATTATACATTGACAAATACATTGTTACTAGTTGATTCTCCTTATAAGGCTCTCCTTAATTCTGTAAGAATCATGTCTTTTTGTTGTTTTCTTTTGTGGATATTGCTATTTTGCTTTGTCTTTAATGCTCAAGTGATTTATTAACTTTGCATTTCAGCCATTTACTGCAATCTTTCTTAGTCCTTATAATCATGAAGATAAAAATGATGATGCACTAGATGTGTATTCATACCATACTTATGGTAGCATCTTATTTTACTTTATTTTATTGATTGGTTGTATACAATATTAGATCTCATTTTTTTTTATATTACAATCAAGCTCATGGGATACAATAAGCTCCCTTTCTATCCATTTAGGAGACAACAAGCTCTTGCTTCATATTGGTATGATGCCTAAGAATTTTGTAATTTGGTATGATGCCTAAGAATTTTGTAATTTGGTATCTGAATCACTCCTTTTTCAGTTCGAATCACTTTTTTGTTAGTAGCTTCAAATCATAACTATTTAAATTTGGTATGCAACGTCTTGAGTCTTGAATTCTCTGTGGGATCGACATTTTATATACTATAATCTATTCGTGCACTTGTGGAGATATCATGATTATATTTAAGTTTATAAATATTCAAGTTTAATATCATGATTATCATAATTAGACTTTCACCTTTCGGCTCCATCACCTAATATATGGGAATCATTGCCAAGGTATAGGCATTTACACCAAAGAAGCATTAAATCATAAAATATTAAATTAACACAATATCCTTCAAAAATACATCAAAACCACAATATCTGCTATATTGTATGCATGCTATATTCTAATCCCTAGATTAAGGGTTTCGCCTTGCATATTTATGATTAAATTCAGATATAAAATAAAGTCTATCTTAAGCTGATCATAAATAAGACAATATAATCAAAAGAAAAGAAAAAAAGTAAAGCTTATTGGTTGGAAGCTCCAATGATGTATTGATAACTCCAAGAAACATGTTGCCTTACTTCTCGTCTTGTGCTTTATACCTTCTCTCGCTCTCCGAACCTCAACTTAGGGTCAAGGGACATTTTCAAGAAGTGTTTATATAGAGATCTTTAAGCTCCTTACTCATACATTCCGAATTGTGCATGATTTTGCAATGGCGAGGCACCCAAATCCACACAGTTCAAACCATGTGGCACTCTGGAGTGCTTAGCTTGCTCAAAAATTTTGAGGTTTTGCCGTCCATTTCGCCCATATTCATGTTGAAACTTCCCAAACATTCTTTAGATTGCCTTGATCATCATTTTATCTTCTTTTCAAAATCATCAAATCAAATATGGCCTTGTTCCTTGAGCTTTGAACATCTCAAAACAGACGAGTGTTGTGCCAAAATGAATGTACCACTTCAACTGGTCATAACTTTTGATCCGAAAGGAGTTACGAGAGCTACAATATGTCAACATAAAATATTTTTCACACCTATCAATGTGGCAACTTAAGGAAGCCTAATTGAGTTCATTTTTTTTATTGAAATCCACTATTTTTGTGTGATTCAGGGATCCAAATTTGCATGTAATTTTCTTCTTTCCACGAATTGAATCAATTGTGAATGTTTATACAAAACTAAGTTTGATTAATCAAAATACGATTTAAATCATCTTAAACGCTTAAATTCTTATAGAATTATTATCCAAAATAAATAGTAGAAAAATGACTAAATACGTGACAGTTAAAATTTAGCATGCAACTATATTTGTAAAGTACTCAAACATTCTTAAGTAAATAAATATTTTCTATTTAATTGATGACTTTTGCATGGAACCATGGAAATGTCATTTTCTACTATTTAATAATTGTGAGAATTTAGGAAGAAATGAACTTAATAGGTGAAATTTTGAAAATTACATAAGACGTGATGGTTTCTAGCGCGGATGAAATGCTAGATATGTGTGTGATGTGTGAGAAGTGATTTTGATGCATTAGAGGTTACATATGATTTGGGCCAATGAGACCCACTGTATAGGCAAAACGACTAAAAAAATTAAGTTGATAGGTCAAATTTTGTATTAGAAATATTTCGATCAAACAAACGACATTAATATGATGACATTGTCTATTTGATTGATGAATTTTGCATGAAATTATGCAATTTGGTATTTGAATCACTCCTTTGTTAGTTATGGATCAATTAATGGCTTCAAATTGTAACAGTTAAAATTTTGTATGCAACTACTATTTGTAAAGTACTCAAACATTTGCAAGTAAGTAATTATTTTTTGGTTGTCGATGACTTTTGCATGGAACCATGGAGAAGTTATTTTCTATCATTTAATAATGTGTGGATAACAAATGAAATGATCATCTGATTTGCTCAAGTTCTACTTCCTTTTATTCATGTTGTGAAGTAAAAAGCATGAAATATTTATATTTCATGCAGGCCTTAGAGGAAAGGTTCGAGTGTATCCACAGGGAATAGTTGTGGCTGATAGACTGTTGAACGGAATCAATTTGGCCAACTTGCAATTATGAATACCGTCTTAAATTGATTTTTCTACTGTAAAGTTATTGAATATGTGTCACAAAGATATCCTTTGCATAATTGGGAAGCAGCAAAGGCTTGAATTTTTATTATGAAATTAAAAATTTTAGCCTGAAAAAATTAACTTTTCATATCTTCTTCAACCAGCATTTTGGACTTAGCCCACGTTCTCCGCCAACCTTTTCCCCTGAAGGAGAGCTATGCCACACAAGATCATCAACTAAAGGAAATGGTCTCAAAGAATGAGAAAGAGATAGCCATTATGAAGAGCAAGCTGAATATTTGTCATATTCTCTTTGGTGTTATGTTTGCTATTTTACGTTTTAAGTTACTTTGACTGTTCTTTTTGTTTCAGATCATATTATCACTATTCGAATTGTATTATTTTTAGTGTGAATGGTCAAAATCATATTCTAATATACGAGATTAGATTTTTTAAATAAAATTAAAGATGGTTATGTAGGTGAAATCAATCTCATTTGGCAACCCCAATTTAAAACATGAAATCGATATCACTAGATCGATGTAACTTTCGACAACAAGGGGTAGAACCTTTGTTGAATCAATTTCGTAAATCATTTATGATTTCATCTTCTTCCATCTAGTGATAAAAAGAATTTCCAGTCTTTTCAAATTGATTTCTAACATATCCACTGCATTAGCTTTTGATATCCAAAGCCAATGTGACATTGAGAAATGAAATAGATACCCATGTGAAATCTCTTTTGTTCTCTTCACACTCCTCACTCAATCTAAATCATCTATTGGTTACATTTTTCATATAAAAATCATTGCATAAAAAATTAAATGTATCGAATTTGTTTGTAAGTGGATGAACACAAATAAGCATCAAATCATTCTGCAATTTCAGATAGAACATCTAGACATGCAATTTATGAAAATGAAAGCTAAAACTAGACATATGTCCTTCCCTAATTTCCGGCTCTAGCAGTAATAGGCACACTTGTATTTACAAAGCTGTCGATCACAGACTCTATCAATGCAGATAGGTTGATCTATCTTACTATTTATAGAACTCAGAGAGGTGATAATCTTCTTTATTGTTCTCAAATTTATCACAGAACACTTTGTAAGATCAACCCTTGGATACTTACCGCAATGAAAAAACTTATGTAAGCCTGACTGTTTTTCTTTGAAGTTCAGAACTAACTTGAAGGAATATCCATATGGGAATACATCTCCATTGCAACGCATTGAGACTTGGACATATCTTTTTTTCATTTTTTATTTCTTGAGACATGGACATATCTTTATGCACAATGTGGATTGATCTCATCCGGTGACCTCGATTTGAAACATGAAATCAATATCACCAGCCGCATCAATATGGAGAGATCCATGTCAATATATGATATCGATATAATTTTCAACAACAGGGGGTAGAACCCTCGTTGAATCTATTTCATAATCATTTATAATTTTATATTCTTCAATCCGACAACAAAAAGAATTCCCACTCTTTTCGAATCAATTTCTAACACCTTCATTGCATTGCCCTTTGATATCCGAAGTCAATGAGACATGTTGAGAAATAAAATCGATAACCATGCGCAATCTCTTTGGTTCTCTTCACACTCCTCACTCAATCTAAACTGTGCACTGGTTACATTTTTTATATTAAAATCATTGCATAAAAAATTTAAATGTATCGAATTTGTTTTTACATGGATGAACACAAATAAGCATCAAATTATTCTGCAATTTCAAATGGAACATCTCAACGTGCAATTTATAAAAATGAAAGCTAACACTAGACAGTTGGCCTTCCCCAACTGCTGCCTCTAGCAGCAATAGGCACACTTGTATTTGCAGAATTGCTGATCGTAAACTCTGTAAATATAGATAGGTTGATCTATCTTACTATTCATAAAATTCAAAGAGGTGATAATCTTCTTCTCTATTTTCAAATTTATCATAGAACACTTATAAGATTAACCATTGGATACTAAGAACAATGAAAAAGCTTTTGTAAGATTGACCCTTTCTATTTAAAATTTAGAACTAACTTGAAGGGGTATGCATATGGGAAAGAGTATAAATAAATCTCCATTACATTGTCCTTTGATATCCGAAGAATCTTCAAATCATTTCCATCATCAGTTACAAGTTATGACGGGAAAGAAAACAGACGGGTTGATCTAATTGCCCATATTCATGTAAAATAAATGCAAGCACATTGAGATTCGTCTACAAATGACAAACTCAAAATTTGGATGCGCACACTTGGTTTTCCACAACGAGAGTGGTGTCTGCTAAATGCTAATAGTGAGGTGTCTAACGATGTATCATCGACATTAACTTGGTTTAGTGGACCTTTGATTTATTTCATTTCTAATTGTGAGATAATCAATTTAAGAAATTTGTGAAAAATGATGATGTTAACCGTGAGGAGGTTTGATGTTTGTGATTTTATCGTAAATGACTTAACGAATATCAAATAAATTAAATCAAATATATATTTCTTGATCGGGAATTAAATCAGTTAATTAATATGCTCTTAAATAAGTAAAAATGTATATGATATACCAACAAATTTAGCACTTCCTTGGCATGCTATGAGTTTCTTCAAACACCTTCCTTTAAAGATCCATCGGAAAAACAATATGGATAAACCAGAAAAACAAGTCCAAAAATCAATAAGTTAGAAATGTGCTTTTTCTAATTACACAGGATGCTAAGTAAATATATAATCATATTTATAAAATATCAATACTACTAAATAAATATATATTACTATTTCTAAATATCAACATTAGAATACTAAAATTTGTAGGCATTCCTTCTCTTTAGAAACGCACTCTCCACATTTCAGGAGAACCATCCCAAAAAAAATTATTATTTAAATTTTATTTTCAAAATTCCATCAATCATATGTCACTTAAGATATAATTTGAATTGTGCATAATGAAAATCAATCAAATACTTTTTGCAACATAAAGAGACTATGGTTCTCATGCAAGACTGGGTCTATCATCAAAGAAAAAACTTGTCACGTTACATACCATTTTGCTTCATTTCCTTCTCCGTAATTGATCTATGGAATTGATCCCTTTGTGGGATAATGGATCCATTTCTTAGATCTAACCACCTAGTGTGTTTGAAATTTTCATATTGATTAACATTTTAGCAAATCGCCTAATTAAATCACTTTAAAATGAATATTTTCACAAATGAACATTCAATGGTCAAAATATTCATTTTAAGTGTTTGATTTGTGTGATCTATAAAAACCTTTTTCAATATGAAAAATATGTACTTGTCTAAACATAAAATTTTAAACAAAATGAATGATTTTGATCTAAGTAACTAATTCATTAAACCCAAAAAGTCCTTCAGATTGGTTCAGGTTCCCAGTTTTGTAGCCTTAAGTGTTGATACTTAAACGCATCATCTTAGAAGTTAAATAAAATAACAGTGGCTTCACTGGCTTGGGTGTCGGGAGGATGGCCGGAGATGTCACATTGAGTATTGCTGCCTCCAAGTTGAACGGTTCAAAGATGTGGAACATGGAACTAAAGGAGATGGACTTGATGCACATCTTCTTGTTGTTATCATCAAAAGAACTGCTCCGAACCCAATTATTAGTCCCAAGCTGAATGCTATGATGGTATACATTATTAGCCAAACAATAAAAAAACAAAACAAATCATAGTGAAATTTTTTAGTGAGTTATGCATTAATATACCATCCTTCAATCTAAAGGCATGTTTGTTTTACACCAAAATTTTTTAAACTAAAATTTTTCAATCTAAAATTTTTTACTCTCCACAATTATCACGTTTTTTAATTATTTTTTCACATCTTCTTATATAACTACTTTACTTTTCAATCGTTTCTATATAACTACCTATATAACTGACCTATCTATTTTAACTTTATTATCTTTACTCCTCATCATTTCTCCTATCCTATCACAATATTTTCTCTTAATTTAAAAAATTTTGCACTAAAAAATTTTTATCCAAAATTTTCATCACTGCCCAAACACATCTTAATAAAAAAATTTCATTATTTTGAAACACATGTACTAACATTCTAAAAGCACATTTAATCATAAGTAACATTTTTTTCAAGTAGAAGACTACATGAGCAGGCTTTGCATTGGAATCCCAAAAAAAACTCAACTGGAAAATATTTCAACAAAGGAGCTGATATTTGGAGAATATTGCAGTGTTTGAGTAGCTAATATCTAGAGATATTGTGGTGTTTGAGTAGTCAATATTTGGAGATATTATAGTGTTGATTTAAAATATATTACAATATATTTTCTTTCAAAATGCAATGATTTCTAGCCATGTTTTGATAGGTGGATTAAATGCTTAATAGTTTACTCAATACGTTCAAATAGGTTGCCCAATAAGACTTTGCTATTTATCTCTCACAAATGTTCCATCCCCAATTGCAAAAACCATCAAAAAATCCATCAAACAGATCATGCATACCTAGTGCCGAGAGGTGGCAGTCGCAGGGTGCATGTCGGAGCACAGTAGGCTCATTGGAAAGAGAAACAAAAAGTAAATGGGAATATAGGTAATGCAGTTGGACAAGATGGTGGAACCCAATCGTATGCACCCGGGTGCATTCAGCCTCAGTGCACCCGGGTGCACTGCACCTTTTTTTTTATTTTTTTTTAAAATTTTTTCATAAAATGGTTAATCTAGGTTTATTTAACATATGTATCAATTTTTACTATTTTTGGAGACTTTTAGATATTTTTTTTAGATTTTTAAAAATCAGCGGCATTTTCGGTAATTTTAAATTACGGAAAATGCCACTGATTTTTAAAAATCTAAAAAAAATATCTAAAAATCTCCAAAAATAGTAAAAATTGATACATATGTTAAATAAACTTATATTAACAGCTTCATAAAAAAATTTCAAAAAAATATATAAAAAAATAGGTGCGGTGCACCCGGGTGCACTGAGGCTGAATGCACCCGGGTGCATACGATCGGGCTCCCAAGATGGTGGGAGCAAGGGCGGGAGGTGCGAAAAGACAATAATGAGGTAGCAACAATCCTGGCTAGAGGGAGGGAGATCCACGAGACTAGGCAAAGCGGTGACATAGAGATGGGTGAGAGCAAGGGAGAGAGCACGTGAATGTTTAGAAATCCAGGTGAAGCCCGAGAGAAAAAGAGTGGTCTCATTAGCTGTCAGCCTGACACCTCACTCGTTATTCGAAATTTCACCGCAACTACACGGGTCGTAAATTATAGTATATAAAAATATCGATCTACGGGAAATTCAAGTCTTAGAATGTTGGATTTAAATACTTTCATATCAAATATCAAGAGAATAAAATGAAAGAGAAAATAAAATTTAGAACTAGATTAAAAATTAGAAAGCAGAAATGAGAGTATCTAAGATCTAGGGTTTTACATGTATATTTTGCAATGGGTAGTAGTATGATTATTTAATTTAGATATTATTTGTTAAAGGAAAACAAACCCTAATTTATTCTTGCACATTCTCTCGAAAACCTGCAAGACATAACCCTAATATATTCTTAATCTCTTATTTCTCATGGGATCAAGTCAATTATGATTCATTTAATTTTGTGACCGTTTGCGGATTTCTCAAGGTCATCATACCTATTCTCGTGGTCTTAGATTTCCATGTTTAATATTTTGATTGTGGTATATTAGATTTCCACCTGTTAGTTCCACCACTTGATATATATGAAATCGTTGTCAAAGTGGGAGCTCAAACACTAGGCATGTATTAAATCACAAAAATATTAAATTAACAATAATATTCATCATAAATAAACCAAAATCACATACCACACTACATTATATATATGTTACATCCTAAATCCTAGCTGTAGGGCTTAGTCAAGTATGTTTAAGTCCAAAATATAATTAAAACTCAAATCTATCTTAAAAAAAATAATTAAAATAAAAAGGAAAGAAGAAAGAAAAAATTATTGGTTAGAAGCCCCGATGGTGTGTCGACCACTCCTCGCAACTCGCCGCCTTGCCTCTTGCCTCCTCTCAAACCCTTGCTTTCTCTCTTTGCTTTCTGAAATTTTCTCTGATTTTCTGTTTAAAATCTGCCTCCTATTTCATGTAATTTCTTTTATAATGATGCCACGTTGCGTATATGCTCGGAGTTCTTCTCTACTTACGCACTTAAACCGCAATTAACTTTTACGCAATCTGAATTGCATTCATGCTCCATATTTGGACGGGTGAAAAAAATATCTACGCTGGACATTAATTTCTTGGCGGTGATGATTTAACAGTGGAATGCTTCAGATTTTCAGCCGCTTGATTAAATGGAAGAAATTTGGACGGCCGTCAATTGTTGAATTAGCCGCTGAATAAAAAGAATGGACGGCTGGATCACTTGAAATTTTTGGCTTTGCATTTAAATTGACGGATGTATGGTGGGCCCCACTAAATTTTGGACAGCTGAATTTTAATAGGTTAAGCCGTGGAATAAATATGGACGGCCAGGATTTTGGATTAAGTGGACGTGATGGCATGAGAAGCAGGTCATGTGACTTGATGAGAGACCTTCAATCTGAAATTTCAAGTTGTGCAAAAAATTAAACGGCTGGATGGAAGAGTTTATGGGCGGCTGAGATCAATGCTTTGGTGGCTTGCTTGGACAGTTCCGGTGGGTGGTCTGAAATGGATGGCTTTTTAATTGCATGATTTCTGAACGTGAATGGCCTGGATATGGACATATGAACTTTTGCTGGCCGTGATTTATCTTGCCTTTAAATGGACAGTTGAGATCTTGTGGTGTGGACGGCTATGCTGATTTCCCGATTGGCTTAGATGAAAATCTTATGCACAGCTTGGATTAGTGGGCCCCACACCTGGACTCGTTAATCTGCAATAAAAATATAATTAATTTTTTATTAATAAAAAATATTTTATGCTCATTTAATTTCATGGCGACAAATAAAATGCAATTTCAAGTCAAAAGATTACAAAAAATTATTTAAATAACTTGAAATTTATATGAATATCTCAGAGCTTCAGTGTAATATGTGTTCAGATGTACGTGAATATACCCATCAAAAAAAAATTTGTTGCAAATACATATTTCAAATCAATTTTCACATTATACTCAAATAAATGCCTACCAAATTAATATAAAATAATAAAAAATAAAATATACTATTATTTACCAATTATCACCCATTTTCCCGCTCACCACCCCACTCGTGCATTTTTTCCCCTCCTTACCAGTTTCTGCATTTTCGTTTTTTGAGACTTAGGGCATATCTTTATATATAATATGTATGGTTGTGTGAGTGAAATCGATCTCATCTGGCGGCCTCGATCTGAAATGTGAAATTGATATGACTCGCCACACCGATCTAGAGATATCGATGTCAACATTTGAGATTGAGGTAACTTTCGGGCAACAGGGAGTAGAATCTTCGTTGAATAGATTTCATAAATCATTTATGATTTCAACCCTATGTTTTTCCCTTCCCTGCAGTTTCTCGCTGCAATCATCCTCTCATTCCGAGGGATGGATGACTTTTTGTTGTAGATGAAGAATGTCATCTCTTGCCTAATGCCTTGCCCCACGCGATCGGGCTGCAGCGCAGCACTTGTTGTTTGGAAGTGTAGGTTCTGCATATACAGCGCCCCAGCTTTGTTGATCTTCCAATTATCTCCAACCATGATCCTCCAAGCTTTCGAGTTCACTAGAAGATTCTTGCCATGCTGCAAGATTTTTATTTCATCAATATCCAAGCCGCAAGTACTGGCTAATCTGCTTCTTCCCAAAGCTATTACAACTCTTCACAAGTGTGCACCCCCGGGTTCCTAACTTTGCCGACAATGCTGGAGAAGCAACGACCATGGTGCCCCGCCTGGGTCCCATGAAAAGATGACTTGTTACAAAGGTCGTGTTCTAAATTTTTGCCGGTTTGTTAACCAACACGCTCTGAACCATGTCTATATGTTCTCAACACGTTATTGCCTTTAAGATTGCTGATTTGACTCTTTTTAGCTCTCTAATCCATCCAATTAAGCATATCTTGATTCTCAAATTTTGATTCTTCATGATTTGCCAGCATTTAATCCTGAATTAGATTGAATTCATGCACATCAATAAATATGAGTATCTTGCATAAAACAAAGTAAATTTTATCATTTAAACTTACAAAGTCATATTTAAATCAATGATATGATCATTAAATCATCCAAATTGTAAGGAATAAGCTTAACTAACAATTAACCCAGTTGGGCCCAAACTAATTTATGTTGACCTAAACACATTTTGAAATTTGGTCAAACCCATTTCTTAGTAAAACTATTCAATTTTCAAATTTAGAGACCATATGTGGAACACACCGGCTTTCTATGTAAATTTAAAAATTATGTGCGCAATACATCAATTTATTGTGTAAATCCAAAAGCCAAATGAGGGACAAGCTAGCTTACTGTACAAATCCAAAAGCAAAATGCAGGAGACACTAGCTTACTGTAATATTCTAAGTAATAACAACTATGTAAAGATACGGTAACATATATTATGTAGCTTAAGAAGTCACAGGATAGTAGGATTTTGAGAATCAATGGATTGATGTGTGAAAAATTATATGAATTGTGTCATTAAGAACTGGATGAGTGCATTTTGACAAATGGCTCAGTAAAAGCTTGGTATAGATTCTCTAGATGATTTTGGATATGTGGGAATCTTACATTTGGTTAAATGATGGGTATTTGAAACTTGACTATTATATGTAGATTTTGAACTAGAAAAGGGCATACCTTGGGGTTGACTAGATTTCAAATATATTGAGGTATGGGTGAGATATCTAGCATGTTTGAAATGGATATAGATGGTTGTGGGTGAGAATCGAATGATAAATTTGGATGGATGATAAAAATGGGCCTAATTGTGTCAGTAAGCCTGAAAGAACTGTGATAATATAAAGGATTGAGGATCATTGATGAGAGTCATGATTTTTATGAAAATTATTCTACACATGATTTAAATGTATTCATGATGCTTGACAATAAAATCGACATGATAATTTTAAAAATTAAACTATTTAGAGGTTAATGGTGAGAATTCAACACAAAATAAACTTAACGGGGTGAAAATTTTCAAATGACATGGGAAATGAAGGTTTCTATCATGAATAAGATACTAGATATATGTATAATATGTGAAAAGTGATTTTGGAGACATTATATATGATATATGTGATTTGAACCAGTGAGACCTGTTATAGAGGCAATGTGACTAAAAAAATTAAGTTGATAGGTTAAGTTTTGTATAATACATGTTTTGATCAAATAAATGATATAATATGATATTATGATGATAAAAAAAATTTGTAAATGATTGACTTGGTGTTTGAATATTTTTTTGTGTGAAATAGTTATATTCATTAAGAATGAGTGAAAATTTTGGTAAAGTTGTATAGTAAAATGCATGCCGCAGTTTATGGTAATGAAATTTTGAGCTAAAATTTTGTGGAGAGATATTATTTGAAGTTACGAATCCAACACAAAAAAATCATGTCAACTAGAGTTGTATAGAGAAAGTTCTAAGCAAAATGGCACATGGTAGCTGAAATCTAAACGTTTATGGGCCTACACCAGGCCAAATTGTGTAATTTCCAAAATTACATGGGTCAAGCCATGTGGAAATCTATTTTAAGCAAAGAGGTTCTGAACCCACCTCATTTCTATGCCATTTTCTTCTCTTCTTTCTTCTAAGTGATCTAGCTTACTATCCCCATGAAAACCCACCTAAACATGTCTGACTTCATATGATTTTGCATCAAGGGCGCTTGATGGAGCAAGGAGAAGGGTTGAAGCTTTAGAGATCTCAGAGATTCATAGAGAAAATCAAATTTGAGTAAATAGGTTGTGTTTTTGAAATAAATGATAGATTTGAGTTGCAAATGACATATTTTGATGTTTGTTTACGAGCATCGACTTTTGTTGAATGATTTGGACAAAATTTTATGATTGGGGCTTGATTTAGAGGATGAATGAGTGTTAGAAATTGAGGGTTTTGGTGGAAATGCACGTAAATGATGAAATGGAATTATTTAGAAGTAATTTTGTATGATATTATAATATGTTAGGTGAAATCCCATGAATTTTGAGTGAGTTGGGCATGACTTCCATATAAAGCCTATGAATCTACAATATATTCAATGAAATGTCTAAGTAATGTTAAATGTGTAGGAATGAAATATAAATGCTCATGTAGAACTTTGTGAATGTAAATGATGTAGTGAGAATGTTTGAGATATGCGTAATAGTAAATTATTTAAAATGAAACTTGTGATGTGCTTGATATACATGAGTATATATTTTGAATTGGAGATATGTTGCTTGAGCTTATTGATGATTGATATTGATTCGTATAACCCTCGTGTTGAGGAGAAAATCATGGTTTCTAGTTTAATCTAGCTTGAGGCTATAGTTGAGGAGACCAAGGATGGACTTATGCCTTGATACGATTGTGTTTAGATGGATTTTGGGATGGTCTGGTGTTAGATATTGCATGTCGCGTGTTAATTGGATTGATTTGAGGCAAGGCCCTTCGATGATGGTTTAGTTACTTGTTTTGACATGGTTTTGTGAAACCACATGGTGGATATTTTGTGAGATATTTTGTGAAATGAGTATGGGCATGGTTTTGTAAAACTAATTATACATGATTTTGGCATGAGCATAATGTGTATGACCTAAGCGATACATGTGTATAGTTTGTTTACGGTTGTTCATGACCCTTGATAAACATGAGGTTGGTTTGGTTTCATCTGTGTCTGTGGCATGATATTATTGTGTACTGCTAGTGACAGCTTAGTATTTTCATTGTATATAGTGGCATGACATATATAATTGGTTTGGCATGAGTTTGCTGATGTTTTTATCGATTGCGCCTAAGTACTAAGTTTGCCCGACGCACATTTTTATTTTCGATATTTTAGCAAGGTGGGCATTGCAAGTATCTAGTTGTGATCTTGAGCTAGGTTATATTGATTCCAAATTGAGGCAGATTATGGCAGGTGTAAGTTTTATAGTTTTAGATTATAGTATTTGAGATTGATGTGTATGTGAGATATACATATGTATGTATTATATGATGAATAATGGGTTGTGCATGATATATTGGGATATGGTTCATTGATGTATACCATATTGAGGCCTTATTAATGTGTTTAGAAATTGTAAATGTGTATTTTACTTTCATTGAGATGCAAATGATGGAAATAATTATAGTTTAATTGATTTTTGTTATCATATGTCTAATTGATGACTTAGTCGTGGATATCTAAGGTTGTCATAGGTGAATTTTCATATATATATATATATACATATGGTCCTTTGCTTTTGAAATTATGGCAGATCTTGGGGAGATGTTGTCAGATCTCTATCGTAACAACTATCAATTCACGGCGGTGGCCGGCAGGGGCCTACACTTACTACACGAATCCAAAAACTATATGCGGGACACACTGGCTTGCTGTGTAAATCTAGAAGCTAAATGTGGAAAAGATTAGTTTTCTATATAAATATAGAAGTTAAATGTGCACTTAATTTTTCTATGTAAGATCACTAATATAATTGTTGTGTTATTTTCATATATTATATTTTGAATAATTTTTTGTGTAAATTTAAATGAATAGAATGTTTTGAGTCAAATATTGATTAATTTAGATTAGTTATGTGCAAGTACTCACGATTGGATGCTATTTGTGTAAAATAGGAATATTTCATGCAAAATCGGTGATAAAGATGATGATTCAAGATGCAAAAATGAAAAGAGGTGTGTAGGAATGAAATCAAGATGCAATTTTGAAGCAAAACAATGTAGAAAATAGTTTAAAATGTGTAGAAGAAGTTACAACACATTTCAAAAAGTGTCAAGGCAAAATAGATAAAACTTTTGGAGCAAAAATGAAGGTCCAGAGGCCCACATAGTTTAAACTATGTAGATCTGGGTTGAATCGTGTGGAGCTCTAGTGATGTGGATACAGTCCGTATCGGACTCAATTTGTGTAATTTTCAAGAGACTTCTATGCTAGGAGCTATCAAGACACCATTAGAGCTTTCAAATCAATTAAATTTCTCTTTTTTCTTTCTTTTGATTTAATTGTCTTGTTTTGATGAATTGAGAATACAATATTATTTTGTATTTATTTTTTTTATTAAAAACATGTTCGGCTAAACCCATAAACTAGGGTTTAAGATGTAATATATAAACTATATAAATGATAGTGTGGTTTTTCTTTATTTATGATAGATATTGTGTGTTAATTTGATATCTTATGAATTTAGCGCTTGCTAGCACATTGACATAATCCTGTATATTAGATGAATGAATCGAAAGGTAAAAGTCTAATATACAATAATCAAGATATTAAACCAAAAATGTAGACCAGATAACAGGCGTGATGACCTTGAGGAATTTCACAAACTACCACATAACTTAATAAACTCTAATTGACTTAATCCCATGAGAATATGTGGTTAAGAAGATTAGGGTACGTCTTGCATGTCTCGAGAGATGATGTTTGATTAAATTAAAATTTGTTTTCCTTTAATACATAATATTTAGATTAAATAAGCATAACACGTATCCATTTTAGATGTCACATGTAAAATTCTAGACCCTAAATGCTCTTATCTCTTGATCTTTTAACTACTCATTTAATGTTCTCAAGAGTCGTCTTGTTATTTCTTTCTTCGCATCTTATTCTCTTAGTAGTCGTTATAAAGTATTTAAAATCAACATTTTGAGTTCTGAATCCCCTATGGAATCAATCTTATTAAAAATTATGGTCTATAACTCGTGCACTTACGGAAAGACATCAAACAACAGCCAACAGGCCCCTCACTTGCCCTAGATCAAGTCATCGTTAGTCAATAAACTAAGCATAACTCACCCTAAATCCTAGTGCGTAGTGACTATAGTCACCCATTTTGTTAAGTCATGACATGTGGTGACTTGTACTTTATTCATTTTTATTATTCATGTCACATGGTCAATACGAAACCCATTTGAATCATGGCGCGTCGTGACTGTTGGTCCCGAGTTTATGTCAAAACTTAAGAGGGCGTGAGTGAAGTGACTTCTTTAAATTTCTTTGATGTTTAAAACTTAACTCCTTGTGAGTTTAGTCTCTTTGAATGAAAATGTGGAGAGTAGATAGAGCAAGAAAAATCATACACAAAAAACACCAGCAATTATAGTGGTTCGAGAAAACCCTCCTCACTCCACTCTTTGAAGAGCACACCTCTGTGTCTTGGGTTATACTATTCCAACAATGATACACCTAGAGTCCTTGCTCTCTTCCAGATTATAGCTCAAGGGGGCCTTTGCAACAACAGCTCAATTAGACGATAAGCTCCACTCCAACTATATACTACTTTTCTTTACTTAGCCTTGGTCACCAACACCAAGCCAAGTACCAATACAATAAAGATATTCAAAAAATTAAATCTACATGTTAAAAGTTGCGTAGAGCAGATTCAAGGTTTGAGTAGACTCAAAAAGATTGAAGAGGATGAAAGCTTACAGCACTTTACAGTGAGAATGTGAGCTACTCCTCATAGAGCACTTAATGCACACTTGAATAGTGCACACTTGAATGCTTATAGGAGGGAAGGTGTAAGTTCGATGGATGCTTTAGTTAACCCTCATAACTCTCTTTAACATCTATTAAATAGATGTAGAGTTATTTTGAACATTAAAGGGTAGATGGCGCGCATTAAATGCACCAACGTTCGAATTTTTATGACTGTTATAATCCAAGTTGCATTTGGAGTCAACT
This sequence comes from Annona cherimola, assembly GCA_030490835.1. Taxonomy (NCBI): domain Eukaryota; kingdom Viridiplantae; phylum Streptophyta; class Magnoliopsida; order Magnoliales; family Annonaceae; genus Annona; species Annona cherimola. The sequence continues at coordinate 86,922,505 of CM059972.1, forward strand.
TCGAATACGAGACTCCAAGTCACGGTCTGGAGTAGGGGTGTAAATAGGGTCGGGTTCAACCCGAGCCCGCATCAACCCGGACCGATTTATACCATTGTTGGGTTGATGTTTTGAAAATTCGGTTTTTGAACATCGGGTTCAACCCGACCCGATTTTCAAAATCGGTTTGAGCCGGGTTAGGGGGTCGGTCGACCCAACCCGAACCGACCCAATTTCATTAGATATGTATTTGGATATGTTTATGAGAGTGGATTTCATTCATGTTATTTGGATATTTAAATAAAATTGTGTGGAGTTTGAAAATATGTTTGACAATTTGGTTGTGAAATGTTATTTGAATTTATTTGGTTTGGAAATATATTTGGTTAATTAGTTGTGAAATTATGTTTGGATTATTTGGTTATGAGTGTGTTTGGTAATGAATAAAACTTTTGATGAAAAGTTTTGAAGAGTAAAAGTTATCAACTAATGTGATATGATAGGAGTAATGATGAGTAATAAAGAGAATAAAGTTAAAATAGATAGGTTAGTTGTGTGGATAGTTGTATATAAATAATTGAAAAGTAGGGTAGTTGTATAGGAAAATGTGAAAAAATAATTAAAAAATATGATAGTTAAAAATATGATAATTGTAGAGGGAAAAGTTTTAGATTGAAAAGTTTTAATTGACTTTTTCTTTCAATTGCCAAACATACCCTATATTGCATTGTAAATAGGTTGTTTAGATGTTCGCTTGCATTGGTGATTTGAAATAACGAACAGGTCAATTGGGAATTTGAGATGTTTGTAGCTTTGATTGGAAGTCAACTAAGAATGTAAGTAAGACTATGATATTCGTTTTTTCATTTTGCATAATTTACTGCAATACTTTTACTTGGCTTTCACTTTTTGACTTGCAGGGGACATCAATTGCTCCAACAATACAAAAGCAAAAAAATAAATCAATTACAAAACTTATCCTCCACTTTTGAGTTACGTAAAACTTTTTAGTACTTATTATTTTTATAATTATCATTACTTTTTTGTTATTTTAGAAATTTTGGTGAACAAAAGCTTAACTAACATTGATAATATGTGTAATCTATTAGCCTGATTTCTAACCCGAACCGAACCGATTTGAGGTGGGTTGAAATAGGGTTGGGTTAATGTGTGAAAAGTAGGGTTGAAAATAGGGTTAGGTTGAGATTTTACAAGGTGAGTTAGGGTTATATTTGTCCGAACCCGAGTCAACCCGACCCGATTTACACCCCTAGTCTGGAGTAGACTTAGGTTGCGACTTTGGTCTCCTCATTTCCTTCCTAAGGGATTTACTTCTTGTCTTCAGCTCCAAGTTCCAATATTAGGTTGACTTTGTCAATTGACTCAAGTCATAAATAAAGTCGACTTGGGTTGCGATTTCGCTTTGCATTATGCACTTTGGGACTTAAATCTTCTTAAATTGAGTACTTTGACCTTTAAAATCTAATGTCTTCATGGTTTAGCCTTTCTGGACTCAGTTTCCATTTGAACTTCTCAATTTTCATGTGGTCTCACAAATGTAGCCTTCATTAATTCAAGACTTGTACTTAAGATTTCAATTCTTTAGGGTTTGAGCTTCATTTGTAGGCATTTGTCTTCAAGATATGTGTTCCTTGAGTTTTATTTTTTGATCTTTGAGTTCAGTTCTTCAAATTTTGAACCTCATAGTGTCAAGCCATGTACTGGGTATACAACTTAACCTAAGTCGCAAGTGGAGTCGATTTAGAGATACGACACTGATATCCATTGTATAAATGATTCTTTAAAAATCTTCATTTTAGTACTTGACAAATCCAAGTGTCATTATTGGGTTGATTTTATGTGGGACTTCACCTATGTCGCACGTCGAAGTTGACTTGGGGTGCAACTTGACTTCTTCGGATTCTTCATCGATGGCTTGAAGTCTCCCAAGCCACATGCTGAGTTGACTTAGGTTGCAACTTGACCTAAATCGCATACGAAGTCGACTTTAGTTGCAACTTTGCACGTTCACAGCGTCCACAAGTTTATATCTGCCTCCAAAATACTATTTGAAATCAATTTTGGAGTTAACTTGGATATCAACTTGACTCAAGTCGATGCCTGAGTCGACTTGACTTTTTGACTTGATCAGTCTTGTCTTATTTTTGAAAAAGTCTAACTTAAAACATTGCATCAAACATGTCAATACCTTTAAATTCTCAAATTTAGGTTGTTAATCATCAAAATTTGGATTATACTTGATTTGCTAATTGAGTTTACAACAATAACATGTACTCATCCCTTTCTTAATTCATAGCGCGGGTGAGCATACTCATCTATCTTTATTTATTTGTTCAACACAACTTTCTGTGCACTTATAAAGTCATAAAAAGACATGCACATCTTATTATCATTTCAATAAAATAATGATTTTGAGCAATTGGATTAATTGTATTTAGCTCTTTTAATCAAGAGTTTTTTTAATATATAAAATCAGAGCATATAGAACACAATGCAAAATACTTCCATGATATTCTTTTAAAACTTAATTTTCTCATATTATAACATAAAATACAAGAAAATACCTTAAACAACAATTTTTAACATTTTCCTTAATTAAATATGCCTTTAAAATATTCATCACAAAAATTTTCAAAGATAATTTTCTATAATTTTATTATAATATTAGAAAATTAAATTTTAATATTAATTATTGTGGAAATTATCAAAATATTAAAGACATCAAATTAACTACTTATTCTAAGAAATATTTTAAATAAAAAGTGTTTATATTTTTAAACTATTTTCTTGTATTTTATATTATGATATGAGAATATTTATTACTAAATTTATTTGTCAAATTTAATAGAAAAATTAACATATTTAGTTTGATTAATATTTTGACAGATAATATTTTGATTTTAAAATATTTTCTTGTATTTTTCAGTTATAACATTAGAATATAAACATTATTTTTCAATGTTTTACATTATGATATGAGAATATTTTTTAAACTATTTATCAAATTTAACAAAAAAAAATTTAACATATAGAAGGAAGTAAAAAATAATTAAAAATAAATTAGTTATGGAGAGTGAAAAATTTTAGAGTAAAAAGTTTTAGTTTGAAATGTCTTTAGTGTAAATAAACACCCCCTTATTTTTATAAATATTTTTGACAAATAAAATTTTTATTTTAAAGTATTTTTCAATTAACCATTAGAGAACTCAATTTTTTATCATATCACCCACCTTAGATGAGTGGGCACCTGACAAAGGTGTACTACCTGTACCTAATGTTTAAACATTGAACCCCACTCATACTATACATACATCATATTAGTTGTTTAAGCATCAAAGTAGAGACTTAGAAAAATTAATTTTGAAAATCAATTAAAGTATCTAAAATGGGATAGACTTGGAATTAATTTATTTAATGTTGAGAACACTGGTATAAAATAGAAAAAAAATGTTTAAGGTTTTTTCTTGTTATTTTTCTTATATGCAAGAGTTAAATTTATTACTAAAATATCTATAATGATTTATTTAGCATTTTAAATGGTTTTTACAATAATTACAGCAAGAATAATGGTTGAAAATAATAAAGTAAACTGTCACTTGCAATTTCATCATTTCAGAAAAAATTTTAATGTTAATCCACACAACCCTAAGCACGCATGCAATTTCATGCAAAATGTTGAAAGATATTTTGCAATTTTGTAAAACTAAGGTACAACTGCAATTTCCGGCAAATAACGTTGGTATGATTTCGAAAATCCCAATTTCTAAAGCATTGAGGGGAACTCCCGTCAAGGTCTCAAGGATTCATAAGTTGTGAACTGTTGGATTTTGGGATAGTAAAAGGAGCCCCATCTCCTATACTCCTACTTGGGCATTACATATTTATATCTCGTTGGTTATAGCCGTAGGCTGTTGAATACTTTCATTTCCACTTACCTACATGTCTACAACGCATATTTCTTCTAGATTCGCACCTAAAATTACATTTTACAAGCCATTTTCAGAATGCATCATTAGAATATAATGATTTACTATCAGAAAAATCTAATTCTATTTAGAATTCCTAAAAATAGGTTAGAAATAGGCACGCAACCCTATTCATAAAACTTAAATCCTAATACTAGCCTATTTATAAACTTAAACCCTAATCATATCCCTACTTATGAAAAATTGAGTTGGAGTTGAGTTTCAAATTCAAATTCAAATTAATAAATTTTCATTTAATTTAAGTATGACAGTTTAAATTTCATATGAATATGTGACAACAACAAATTATATAAATACAATCCAACTATTTTTTAAAAAAGATAAAAGAAAATTTTTAAAAACTTAAAAGTAATAATGTGAGTATAAAGGTAGGGAAAGTTAGGGATAAATGAATTATACAATTTATCTATATTATAATTCCAACGTAATATACATATATCCAAACTTAAACATAAGAAAATATATAAATATGAAAAACATTATTTTGGTATTACTTATAAAATATATTTTATATTAAATATGAAAAATGAAAAATGGAACCCAATTTACCAATCAGGTTCTTGGGTGGGTTCAAGTTCTAAAAAGAGTTAAAGGTCCAAAAAAGCAAACCCTAACATCACATTTTCTTATGGATCCGGGTTAACCAGGCCCAAGTTACACCCTAGTTAAAAGAAACTTTAATAATTACAATCAAGAAAAGGCTTTAATAATTTCAGAAGAAATTTGGGTCCACTGTGGGTATTATAAATGCATGTCGGAAGACCAAAAAGAAACAAAACAAGAATACTGGAATGGTACACGCCGTCAACAGCTACAGCACGAGCGCGGGTTTGATGCGAGCTGAAATTTCCCCCCAAATTTACGTAGGTTTTACAAATTTCCCTACTAGTTGAGAGTATTTATAAAAAATGTCCCTCAATTGTGTGAGAGTTGCAAAAGTACTTGAGTGTAATATCAAATGTGACTGTGTATAAAATATCAAAAAAAGAACATTGGAACACAACATTTTTTTAAAAAAAAAAGAGTAATTTGCATATATATCAACATAATTTGACGCTAATTGCACATATATCAACGTAGTTTCACGAAATGTATATTACCCCCACATAGTTTCACCAAAATTGCGTATTACCCCCACGCCGTTAACTGTCGTTAATATATAATATCTGCCGTTATATTTTCAAAAATGACGAAAATACCCTCATTCATATTTTCACGAATTGCATATCTCCCCACATAGTTTCACCGAAATTGAATATTACCCTCACGAAGATAAGGGCATTTTCGTCATTTTTTAAAATATAACGGCAGATATTAATGGTGATTAACAGCGTGAGGGTACTACGTAATTTTAGTGAAACTATGTGTAGGTAATATGCATTTCGTGAAACTACGTGAATATATCTACAATATTAGTAAAACTATGTAGGTATATATACAAATTACCCAAAAAAAAAACATCTAAATGTACAGACAATAGAGCAGAAAAAATATATTGTTGAAACAAATATTAAACAGATGCTATGCCAATTAAATTGGGTGAACCAAAAAGGAAAATAACCAAACTCAGGTTGTTTCTCCTCCAATTTTCTATTGCACTATCTCACAAACCTTGCCATGTAATATATCATGATTCGTTATGCCGCAACTGGCAAGTGAGTTTGAATTTACTAAAGCGTGCTTCGCTGACATCTTAGGACAGTCATAAAAGTTATGTAAGACGACGTAGGGAATGCAAGAGGGAAAAAATGAGTAACATCTTTCAAAGACTCTTTTGGTGGGTCACATTTCATGATCTTTTTTTTTTTTTTGGTTAAAAAATGGAAGTTTTCTTCACAAACTGCAACCTGTACAAACCAGAAACAATAGATTCCACACCGAAATTTTAAAAGATAATAATAAGAAGAAGAAGAAGAAGAAACGTGAAAGAGGACAGTGCAGTCATCACATGTGGCCCAACCATGACGTTATTAGCTCACTGTGGAAAGGGTAGCACTGCCCACCCACCATGGCACCCAACAAGCTTGCTTTATTATTATCTGGCTGATTTTCGTAAGCAGCATAATGACTACAGAGAATTAGATGACTTGCAGCACTTAAATGCAGAGGTCAGACACCAACATGGCCAATTAACTTGCAGTTGAACAGCGAGGTCTAGGTCCATTAGCCATTCCGATCGGCAGTATAGTTCTCTTTTACCTTTCGATATCTATCACCGCGTCCTCAAAAGCTTTGGGGTCCAGTTTCTCCAGCTTCCTCTCTCTTTCAATCTCCAATCCCAAATGCCCCATCTCTTTGATTTGGCCTTTTTCCTTTCAGGTTCTTCAGAAGCTTCTCTTGGAGTAGGATTCTTGACGGGGAGTTGCGGGCTTCCAACTTCTTTTAGATGTCCAATCTGTTTCAACAGTTCCAGCACTTCACTCATCCTGGGCCGCATCTTAGGATGCCGCACCAAGCACTTGTTTGCAACTGCAGCAAGCTTCCGAGCAGACCTAACATCATATTGGCCTTCAAGCCTTGGGTCCAAAATCATATGAAATTTCCTCATGTCCTGAATGAACGGCTTGATCCACTCCAAAAGCTTTTGTTCACCTCTTGGTCGGTTCCTTTCCAATACACGGCGGCCCGTAATGAGTTCATAAAGAACAATACCATAGCTCCAAACATCACTCTTGGCAGTGAGGCGTCCAGTTTGTATGTACTCTGGAGCTGCATATCCAATTGTGCCTACCACCTGTTTCAGATTTGACGACCAATGTAAATACAGACAAGTGTAATTTCATATCAGAATCATTTAAGCAAAACAGCTACAAGCAATTTCAGATTGTGTAACCATAGAAGCAAATAGAAACATTTTGAGGTATCATTGTCATTAACTGAACTTGATCTAGACATTGAGTAGATTAGGAGTATATCTCCCAAGTAAATCAATTCAATCATCAGTTCCAACGACTTCTGTCAATTCATACAATGTTTTTAAAATAGAAGGTAATTTAATAAGAATATCAAATAACACACTACATATGTTGTCCTCAAAAGTATAGCTTCAGTTCTATTTATAAAATTGAATGGCTTTGAATTTTAGATTGATTTATTACTGATACATTTTTTCCTGCTTTTTAGAATCTAATCAATCAAATTGGTGAATTTTACTCTTGTTCATATTGAAATCAACCTTTACATGAGGAGTTAGGCAATGGACCGAGCATGTACTTATTTTGAGTGCCTATTTATTTTCTATCGGTATTTATGGACTGATTAATAGACAAAACATATACATTTTTTGCATTCAGATTGTGCGCTTGCTTGTATATCGGGCGATACATGGGCAGACCAATATGTTATTTATTTTTTTCATAGATGTGTAGGCCACCTAAATTGATTCTCATACCAAAATTTACATTTTTTATTTCACTGCACGTTTTTATTTTAATAAATTTTAAAAAAAAAAGTTGAAAACAAATAAAATTTTGGTTTGGAAACTAATCTACATGGGGCACACAAATTTATGAAGAAAACAAAAGAAATATTTTTATGTTGAGCAATATACGAGCAGCCATACTCTTTCAACGTGTTGATAGAAGTAAAAAAGAAAAAAAGAAAAAAATTATTCACTGCAGGAACACTGACCTGGACCGGCCAGCTTGATATAGTTTTAACAACATTAATTTTTACATTCAAGGGTGGAATAGTTTAAGTAGTGCAACATTTGGCTGAAAGCAGGAAGTCAGCTTAACATATATTGTAGATAGTCAGATTACTAAAAAATGTATAAATATTCATGCTTCCTCCCTCTCTCATGAGCATTCCAAGTAGCAGTTCCTAGGAATACAGTAAGTAACCACCAGAAATGGCAAATCAAATTTAAAACATCAAGGATGAGATATTTCATAATAAAATTGTTATATACCTAATTATATGTAAAGCAACAATGTGATTGAAGTTCTAGCCACCAAACAATCCATAGCAGGGTATCTGTCATCATATGGCCAAATCAGAAATGACTAGAAATAGCATATAAGCTCAGGTTCTTTATCTCAACAGAGGCTGAAACAATTGCTAAACTTCACAGACAGCACCATCAAAAGCATGCTTGTTAACACATGATGTGATTCATGAGCAATAAGCCAATGACTCAATATAAAGAGCTAAAGCCATCAAACATAAAAAAGAGGGCAAGGGGTACGTGCACATGGGTGATAACACAAAGAGGGGGAAAAAAACAACTCAAGTAGTGCTTTCATTCGTTGTCTTGTTGTCGATTTTTTATTTCATAAACTTACTGCTGTTGAAACATGACTTTTTCCTTCTTCTGGACCCTCTCTAGCCAACCCAAAATCTGAAAGCTTTGCATTCCATTGGCCATCCAAGAGAATATTTGAACTTTTAAAATCTCGGAAAATGATCTAATAGAACATATGAAGTATATGTTAGCATTGACATCCGTGCAAAACATAATTGCGAAAACAAAGATGCTATAGCCACAAAAGCAGCTTTCTCCAGAAGTACATAACAAAATTCATTAGCACTGTATTTTCCAATTTCAAGTTCTACAAACCTTTCAACTGAAAAAACTTCCACAAAAAAAAAAAAAAACGTGAATTAGATTTAAATGATAACCAACTAAAGAAACAAGACAATATAGAGATGACCAAAGAACAGGCAGCTGATAATCAATCATCAAAAGTTTTGCAACTTGGCTCCATTTGGTAAGAGGTAAATAAAATAAACTTTCCAACTCTTTCCTATAAACCTTTTAATATATGATTTAATACCTAAATTACCTAATTATCCTACTTTTTCTATCATTATATCTATATTCCAATCTTTTTTTTTTCACATCTTTCCATACAATTACTTTGTTTATGTTAACTTTATTCCTATTTATTTCAAATCATTACCCCTATCATATTACATCACTCTTTCACTTCTTCAAAAATTTCCTCACTTTTTTAATCCATACCAAATGTAACCTTAATGCATATTATATTCCAGAAAATCAAATTTTTAAAATAAAACCTTAAATATAATAATAGAAACCATAGTCTAAATTATTCATCAAGTTGATTTACAGTTGAGTCATTTGATGCATAAATAAAATCCTAGCATAAGTAAATGGATAAAATCTCAAACAAAACATCCCCCGCAAAATGTTCGATTTACATTTGAATCATTTGATGAATAAATAAAATCCTAGCACAAGTCAATAGCTAAAATCTCAAATAAAACACCCCCAAAAAATGTTCGTGTCAGTCTATTTTGTTTTGCATCACAAGGATCAATAGGTCAATAAAGTAAAGAAATTGACGAAGGCATTTCAAATAGAATTCAAGCTGGGAGGAGGGAATGACAGTTCTTTAGGAGTTCTATGTGAGGGTTTTTTATATTTTTTTCAGAAAGAAAATTCTATGTGATAGTTGAGTACCAATTAAAGTAAAAGGAAAATTGTATACAAACGCAATAAGACCAGCTATGCTTCATAGAGTACAATGTGGGCAGTTAGAGAACAACATTTACATAGAAAAATGTAGAAGAAATGAGAATGTTAAGATGGATTAATGGTAAATTAAGAAGGATAAAATTAAAAATGAAGTAACTTGAGATAATCTAAAAGTGGAACCACAACAAGTAAGTAATAAAATAAAATAAAATAAAAAACTCAGACAGTTTGGACAAGTAAAATGAAGGCCACAAAGTTCACTGATTAGGAGGCATAATTTTATGGCTTGAAGTAAGTAAGAAAGACGTGAAATCATTGGAGTATGACCAATAAGAATGGTGCAACAAAATAAATACAACTAAATCCCCGTAGGCAAGACAAAACTAAGAAGAAGAAGAAGAAAATGATAATGATGATGCTCACAACTATGCTAAAACAAGTGATCTATAAACCCTGCAATTACATCATCGTGATGATACTCACAAGTATGCTAAAAATAAGTGATATGTAAATCATACAATTACGCCATTATCATCATAAGTTGTTTCCCACCAACATGGTGTCAGCTACATGGATTATGTTGCATTATTCTTTATGAGTATGAACTATGCTCTCAGTAATTGTTTTTATATCTTTCTTGATTACTTCTACTCTTTTTCTTCTTTTTTTTCCCTTTCTCTCTTCCTCTTTTTTTCTTAACAATCTTCTATTCAAATAAACTTACCTCTCCTAACTAGTACAATTTCAAGCCTCTACTTAGCATGCCAAAACCACCATAATCTACTTTTTCTCATTTCATTACCTATTTGTTTCACCTTTAGATTGTTTCAAATTACTTCTTTCTGAATTTGCCTTTTTTCTTTTGCACTAATCATCCACCTTAACAGTTTTATTGAGAGCTACCCAGAATTTGGATGAAACAAAGATATGTCTGAGATCCTTATAAGCTTAGATAAACTGAGGCATTTTGGTGTTTTGTGATCTCTGAAAAAGTGTTGGTTCCACATTGGGTTTTGGAACCGAAGGCTAGAAAGCCTCAGAGAACAGTGCAGGCATAAACTCTTCATCTCTATTTGCTCATGTGCATATATCCATTATTTCATTCTTGTTTCTGAATTTGAAATTTATTTTGGATTCCCGCGATCATTTGGGTTATTATTTGTCATATCCACCAAGGAGAACAACACAAAGGACTACTATAATTACTGCTTTTAATCAACTTATACTCCCAACAGATGCCATTTACTCCATCCCAATGCAATTGGAAAATGTAAAACGAAGAAATGAAAAGAGGAAAGAAAAACAAAGATCATAAGAGCAAGACTGTATCCTATTATAAATATATATATTGGTGCTAGAAGCTTATTGTTGCCATTTATCCACAGATCATTCATTTTTAACAGTCACGCACAAAAATAAATCAGTGTAAACCAAGAATGACTAAAATACCTACACATCACATTGAGAAATGTCCAATGATAGAGCCAATCATACGTCATGTCCAATAACATCAGCTATTTGGAATAAAGCAATGATGATCATGATACCAATGATGGTGGCGGAGGGATGCAAACTCAGTCAAATAGTACAATCTAAAAAACAAGTACCTGAAAGTCCATTTCTTCATGTAGGTATGTTAAACCACGGGCTGAATCTATGGCTATTTTCAATCTCCTGTCCCATGAAAGTGGCATAGATGCGCGGGGCGATATATGGTCCTCTACACTTCGGTTTGGCATAAATTCATATATCAGGAGTCGTTGTGCTCCTCTTTCATCATCTTCAGCACAATATCCCACTAATTTAACAAGATTAGGGTGATCAACTATCCCAAGAACATTCACTTCCGTCACCCACTCCTTATGACCCTACAAAATGAATCGTCGAAATTAGTGGATTCCAGCAGAACACATACATCATAAAATAAGTGTCCTCATTAACTACATGTGGGAAAAAGTCTTTTCAATAAAAATAGTAATCAATAATTATCTTTGTTGTTGTAGTTTTCATTAACACTGACAACTCATCATCATCATCATCATACTGTTTCCTACTTAACTGGGGTAGCTACACAGTAACGGTTGAACAGGTATAGAAAAGCAATTACCAAAAACCTTTCACCGCATAACAACGAATGAGACAGTCATATGAATAGATAGCTAAAATCACATTGGCTCAACAGAATAATATTTCGTTAGGTCAACAGCAAGCTACATGTTTTTTGATCGGTTGCAAGAAAGGTAAAAACATGCTTTTCTAATGCATGCATCAAAGTCATACTAAATCGTAGATGTTAGAAGTGAGTCTGGACACGAGTTGAGAAATGTTCCCCATGACATTAATTTAATTTGAAGCTTGCTTTGAATTCAACTTAGGTGGCTAGAGTTGAAAATGGAAAGAAATGAGGTTAAGGAACTGGATGAGAGCCCTGAATATACACATGTGAAGCCGGGAACTTGAGATCAAGAGAATTTTTACTATTCTTCATTTTATTAAAATTACAAGATTAGAAATGTTGAGCATTTAGAATTTTGGATTGAGAAAACTCAATATTTTTCATTTTTGACCTTTCTGGTATTGCTGGTAGCATTGAGATTTTCCATGATTCGTGCTGTTTTCCACGTTGGTAAGAGCTTCAATCAATCTGCACCTCAAACTATGCATATATTTCATTCAAAGACCATCCGAGCCTTATCCCGTATAAGAGTATATAAGCATTATGCCAAGTAATTGGATTCCTATTTCATCATCCAAATGCCTGCTCAGCCTTCTTGCTTTCAAGGTAAGGTTCTCAAGTCCTCTCTTGCTGTATTGCGTTGTACCCTTTAGGACTTCACCTACTGAAACTGTCTTAAAGAATTTCTTACTTCAACTATCCACAATACCACATCCTCTAAGATTTTCACCTAGCCTTCACTTATCATTCAAATTGGAGCAAATCACTCTTAGCTGGGCATCTCCTAGTCAAAAGGAAATAATTTCACCACCTGAACTCGTAAGTCAGATGTGGAAAGAAACTATCTGCTGGAAGTTATTTCATCTCACATTGATTTAGTACGAAAAAAAAAATTCCTAAATTTCAAAGAAGCATATCGTCTTTATTTCATTGTGAAAACTAGTGCAAGGAAATCTCTGAACCTTGAATCTGCAAAATAAAGCAGTCAGAAAGGTGTCAAACTGATGATGCCACTCAGATACTCAAGTCACTAAATAGCAGGGAAGATTACCAGATGACCTTATCCAAGCTATTTTATCCTTTTACTAGGTTTTTCATAGGAAGGGTAGAAAGATGAAATTGCCGATGAACTCTGATACTCATCCTCCTATAGTGGTCGTATTACATTTATTTTCTGTAATCAACAGGCTAAGTATTTGGGGCAATCTTAGAGAAGTGAATTACCTCAGTCAGCCTCAGCTACTATAAAAGATTCATGTGTTGACTTCCTACTGCACATGGCATCTTTTAACAGTACTACTCCAATATATCAAAATAGACATGAGCCTACAACTCCAATATCCAAACAATTGCTAAATGCAGGAATATATTGTTATTTTATCTTTACACAGATAATGGTGCATCAGTCCATTCTCTACCTAAGGTAGCCGACACGCAAAGGAGGCAATCAAAAAAAGAACATTTTTTATAGCCAACAGATATGTCCCATATCTCGTTCTCAGCCAATACCTATGAAATAGGTATTGGTATTGGTTGATATTCAAAACCATGCGTATAGTCATTGCACTTGCCCAATCAACAGCTTTATCCAAATTTCTCAGTCATTTTTTTGTTTTATCAACATAACTATTGGCCACCACTTATACCTTTGAGTGCAATAGAACTCTGCTCACACATAGCTATGACATTAACGAACCACTATGGCACACTTGCCTCATTCTGTTGGTCAGTTAACTTATTGATGCTCACATTCTACAAAATATAATCTTGTGGTCATTTGGTCACACAAATGAGCCCAACTACGCTGCCCATGGTAATTATAGTTTCCAAAGTGGACAAAATTGATGAGATCGTATCCCTCCAAGTGCATGACCTCATGGTTTAAACATTGATTGAGTCTAACATTCTTATACTTGGTCCAACCATAACTTTTTTTTCTTGGTCTGCGTGGAAGATAATGCCCCAGTCTAAGTTCAAACCTCAAACCTCTTACACGCACAGACTTGTGCCAACTACTTGGTCATTTAGATGTTTACATAACTTATATAGTGGCAACAATAAGTATTTTATGTTTTGTTAGAAACGTTTGGCCAAGGTCCAAATGGGTTGGGCTCAACCTATAATCAGCTAAACCCAACCCATTTTAAAGCAGGTAGGGTTAGGTTGTGTTGGAAGATGCGCTTAGAAATTTAGGTCGCATTCTACCCAAATTCAGTGTGTTTGGTATTTGATAAAATTTTTACAATAAAAGTTTTTGGTGAAGAAGTCTTTGAAATGGAGAAAGTGAAGAGAAATGATAATAGTAATGATGATGAGCAAAGAGAATAAAGCTAAAGTAGATAAGAGTATTGTATGAAAATTTGTGAAAATTATTAAAATACAGGATAGATGTGCAGAAAGATGTGAAGAAAGTATTAGAAAATAAGATAGTTATGGAAAGCCAAAGTTTTAGATGGAAAAATTTTTTGTTTTGGTGAATACCAAATGCACCCTTAAAGTTGGGCTGGGTTGGGCTGTTTCAGCCCAATTTATAAGTTGGGTTAGGTATATGAAATCCTTGATGACATGAACATGCTATGCAGACAATTAACCTAGCTGTGTGTCCATCGCTCAATGGATTTATACGTTTATATTATTTTATTTTATTGAAAATTTATAATATTCATATTTTGCATGATTAATAACAACTTTTCTCTGTATCAATACTAATCAAAGCTATTATATATATATATATCCTTTGTTTTCTATTTTGATCATGTATTAATTGTAAATCTAATCCAAATATAAATAAAAATACATAATTTTATTTTCGATTACCTATACTTTAGTTAGTCGTGTTGCATCACGAGACTCAACTAAAGTAGAAGATCAATGAGTTGCTAGAATCTAACTGATTTCTATAGCAAATCCGTGGCTATTTCTATTTCTTACTCACCTTCTTTCATCTCTGTTGAGGAACGTGGTCCAATCAGAAATGATTCATTTCTAAGTATTCAATTAAAAAGCTCCCCAGATACTTTAGAATAACATTATCTTTTTAATATAAATTATATTAGTCATATTAACGTTTTTTTTTGCTAATAATGTTTATTTAGGTAATATTAATTGTATAATCAAATATTTCCAAATAATTTTCTTTTATCCGATAAGTATACTTTTAGTAGCATTTTTAAAAAATATATAAAATACTATCATTTATCAAAAAATCTTTTATTTTTTGTTTTTTATAAAATTACCCCATCTAATAAAACATTAGGAAGACAGTATAAAAATATTTATAATTTTATAAAATACTTCAACTCCCTCATTTTTATGTTAAAAAACAATTTCATAAGGGATTCTAATCGCAATGGTAATGAAAATTTCACGCAACTGCTAGCACGACCACTTATCATTCCCATTATTGGGGAGGTCATGCAACCCACAATTTGTCCACAAATTAATTCCCCTCTGTGAAAAAAAAAATGATGCAGTAAATAAACAATCAAACAAATCACAAAGAGACGATTTTGACATAGAGAACCCCTCAATGTTAAGGGTAAAAACCACAAGCCAAAATCCGAGCAAGCTTCCACTATATGAATAGGATTACAGAGTTTTTTTCCTCATACAAATAAATATGAAAGAGAAAACAAAAGATCTCATTCAAATGATGGAACACTCGAACTTCTCAAGAAACTTCTTAAAAAGTCACTTAAACCTTCTATAGGCTTCATGCACCAAACACCAGGAGGAACTCTTAAACTCTCTTGCTTTGCCTAATGCCTTATAAGCATAAAAGACCCCTATTTATTGCTTTCGTAGCTCATCCGTGCATATCTAATATGCTACCAATGAAATGCACACCATGCAAAACTCATAGGGCTAAATGCTTGTGCATGAGATGTGCATCGATGCATGGCTTAGCTTGGGGAGTGGATTGCTGCCCAAGCAATCCAATATAGTCCGATGCAGAACAATCTCCCTCTCCAGAGTCCAGCCCCATGAGGAGGGCACTCCTCCTCGCTAGGAAGTCAGAGGACCTGAATGCTTTCCGAGTTCTTACATAGCTCATTTTTTTCCCTTGGCGCAACTTTGGTCATCATGTCTCCTTAATTTTCACTTACATGAATCTTCAGCAAATTCAGTTTCTTAGTTCGATCACATCATGAATCCAATGACATCTCACAACAACATCCTTGATTATGGAGTGATAGGTAATAGGTTGCATTCTTACTTCAGTTTACCACACTCTGACTGCTGCATCTAACCACATATTCCTTTTGCTTCAAACAAAAATCTGAGTAAATTCTCTAGCCACATCATCTCTTTCTAGGCTTCTATTGCAACAATGTACTCTACTTCTATAGTTGATAGGGCTACATACTTCTACAATTTTGACTACCATGACATGGCTCCCCTTGCAAAAGTAAACAACCAAAAGTTGATCTCCTCCGGTCCAAATCTTTTGTCATATATGCACCTGTAAAAAACCTTCTAGTGTTAGTGCTGAGGTTTTGAATGTCAAGCACACTTTAGAAGTGCCTCTCAAATACCTCAAAATCAACCAAACCAACTGCATGTGCAGTGCCTAGGCGTACACACACCATAGCATACTCTGAACTTCTGACTAGAGATGCATAAGGAGCTTTCATCATCTTTTCCTTCTCTTCCTCACTTGATAGGCACATATGCATGCTTAGTTTGAAGTGTCCCGCAAGTCAAGTGTTTACTAACTTGGCATAATTTATATTGAATTTTTCAATCAGCGTTTCAACGTACTTTCCTATGATAGCCAGAGTTTTCGGCTTCCTCTATCACATTTGAAAGACATGCCAAGTATTAGTATTTATTTTGCAGTTTTGAAGTATTTTACATCAAAAGACTTTCTTAGCTCCATCTTCAATTTGTTAATCAAGTCAACATCTCGACCAATGATAAGCATATCATCAACATATAATAGCAAAAAAGTAAATGAGATGGTTGAGAAGTACTTGACATAAACACAATGATTTGCAAATATTTTTGTGAGCCCTTAACCTAACATGAATGAGCCGAATTTCTTGTACTACTATCTCAGAGCTTGCTTTAAGCCATAAAAGTCATTCTGAAGCTTGCAAACCATGTGATCTCTTCCTTTTTCATAGAATTCATGTTACTCCATGTAAACTTCTTCAATCAAATCACCAAGCAAGAATGTTGTCTTTATATCCATCTATTTAATTTCTAAGTTCAAACGAGCTGCCAAACCTAGGATGACAAAGACAGAAATAATCTTCACAACTAGAGAAAAATTATCATCATATTCAAGCTCTTTTTTTCCATTTCGACCTTTCACCACTAGCCTTGTGTGTTTATGCAAAGATTGAATTGCTTACACAGCTTGATACCACAATTCCTTATTTGGACTCTTTTGCATCTCTTACAAAGTTTCTGGTTCACCATTCTTTGTTAGCATAACATAATCTGAAGGAGGATATTTTAACGAAAGCATATGTACTTTTGATGACCTTCTCAACGCAGGTGACTCTTCTTAAGTAGGCTACTCCCCCTAGTCAACTTACCCTGTATCTGATCACCTTCAAGCTCAAATTCATCTGATCTTCTTCCTCTTCACTTCGTTCATAATCTTCTTTAAGGTATGCTTGGGAAGTGATAAAACTTTTGGATAAAAAGTTTTTGGTGTAAAAGTTGTTAAATTGATAGAAAATGATATAATATGATAGGGATAACGATGAGGTATAAAGAAAATAAAGTTAAAATAAATAAGTTAGTTGTATAGGTGTTGTGTAAAAATGATTAAAAAATAAGGTAGTTGTATAAGAAGATGTGAAGAAATAATTTTAAAATATGATAGTTATGAAGAGTGAAAAAGTTTTAATTTGGAAAATTTTTGTTAAAAACAAACATGCCCTTAGTTTGTTGAACTGGTGAAGAGATCACTATTGGTTCTGAGTGCGCATTTTCGACAACTCTCGTTGGCTCAAATTCATTAAGCTTGATACCTATTTCCTTCTCACAAAAGGCAACATCTCTTCTTTTGGTTAGTTTTTTTTTTTTTTTTTTTTTCCAATTCTCAAAACCTATAACCAACATCACCATAGTGCAGAAAAATACATTGGGCTATATTTATTGTCTAATTTGGAATGATGTTCATTACGTACATGTAAGAATGCTATATAGCCAACTACTCTTAAATGTGAACAAAAGATGTCCTTTCAAGTCCACGCTCCTAGAAGATTACCTTTCAATGCATAGGAGAGAAGACAGATCAATTAAATAACAAGTAGTGTTCAAAGCTTCACTCTTAAAGAATTTTCCATGAGATAACATACATCTCACTTTCTCTAGAATAATACAATCAAACCTTTCTGCCACACCATTATGTTATAGAGTATATGGAATAATCTTTTCATGCTTTATACCATTTCTAGCACAATATTCAATAAATCTTTTGCATATGTATTCACCATTATTGTTTATTCGAATGCATTTCAAACGCTTCTCAATTTGTCTTTCGACTATGACATAAAAATTTTCAAATGTCTGAAACCCTTGGTCTCTATTTTCATGACATAAGCTCGTACTTTTCTAAATGAATCATCTATAAAAATGATAAAATAAAAGCCACCACTGAGAGGTTTTCCTTCCATAGGACCACAAATATTAGAATTGATTAATTCAAGAATATTATTTTTGCAGCTCACAGAATTACTATGAAAAGAAATTTTATTTTGTTACCAAATAAGTGATAATCACATGTGAGAGATGTACCTCTGAGTTTAGGAACAAAATTCTTTTTAGAAAGACTACTCAGACCTTTCTCATGAATATGACCAAGATGTTGACACAACAGATCAGTGAAATATTCTTCAAAAGCAGTGCTCAACTCCCCCTGGTAATATTAATCTCGGTCTTCTAAAGAGTATTTTTCTTTTTGCCCCATGCTACAATAAGAGACTCTTTCTCCAATTGTCATTTTCCTCAATTAGAGTGTGATACATAGCCTTCATCATCAAGTTTTCTGGCTGATATGAAATTTAACCTAAGATGGTAGCATGCACATTACTCTTTCCAACAATTTTTGAAATCTAACCATTGCCCAGCTTGACTATTCCAAAATCACCAGATTCATCTGTGCAAAAATATTTTTTCATGAGAAGCAACATGAAAGATGCACCAGAATCAACGATTCATCTATCTTCATCACTGATCATTCCAAGATAGTTTTCAATAGAGAAAATCAATACTTCACCTTTTATCAAACCAATAACTGTTTCTTTATCGTTATCTCATCTCTTGCCAAACCAACAACTGTTTCTTTACTATCCATATGATCACGTTTTAAATTTCTGCACTCCTAATAATGTCCGGTTTTCTTGTAGTAGTCGCAGACAATATTCCTTCAAGACTTTGATCTCTTTCGTGATTTGTTTTTATCAATATGCCTCTATATCTTCCTTGTTCTTCTGCTGCTAAGGCCTATCCATGAGACAATCTTGCAAAGTTCCTTGTGATTTCTTTATTCAACAACCAGCCTGAGACTTGACCCAGACAAACTTTTCCATTAATTACCAAATTACTAAGCGATATAACGAGGGTTTCCCTACTGTTGGGAAGAGAACCAAACAAAAATAATGCTTACAATTCATCTTCACAGCTGATGGCTGATTTATGACTTTGCATCTTGCTTAAATGCTTAGCAATTAGACAGTTTTCATCATATTTCAGATTCCTAAGCTTTGGAATTAAAAAAATTCCTATAGTTTTTCTCTTAAATCCTTTACAGTTTTTCCTCTAAAATATGATGGTATACAACATCATCAACCCAGTTTGTAACACACTGTGACTTTCTCTTCTAGAACAACCCAATCATCCTTAGACATATCTGGTGGCTTCCTTTCTACCGCTTCCACAAGTTTGTAGCAATGTTTATAATAAAGAGATATGTCATCCTGGATTTCCATAAATGTCAATTTTTCCATCCAAACTAATCATCCTACTTGTATCTACAAAATCTACACTTACATCGCACAAGAAAATTTAAATTTTCAACCAGACTCACACAACCCACAGCATCTCCCCAAAATAATTCTCCTTCTTTGCAAGAAAAATAAGAACAATGCGGTAAAGTAGAAAAACCAAACAATCAGACGAACTACAAAGAGATATAGTTATAATGTGGAAGATCCCTCAATGTGAAGGGAAAAATCATGGGCTAGAATTCGAGTAAACCTCACTACATGAATGGCATAATAGTGTTTCTTCTCATACAAATAAATATGAGAAAACAAAATCTTACCCAAAGGATGAAACATTTAGATTTCTCAAAGAACTTCTCCTTGAGAAGCCGCTCCAAACTTCTCTAGGCTTTAAGCATTAAACACTAAGAGTAACAATCTCTAAAAGGAACTCTTATACTCTCTTGTCATGCTTGATGCTTTAGAGGTGTAGCAAACCTCCATATCTATATCTTCCATAGCTCAATGCAGGCATATGTAATCCGCAACCTATGAAACACACACCATGCAAAATGCATGAGGCTGGATGACTGTGCATGAGATGCGCATCTACACATGTCTTGGCTTGGGCAGTTGACTGCTACCCAAGCAATATGATGTAATCTAAAGTACAACAACCACAAGGAGCTAAAGCATTTTCTACTTTACTCAACCTGTTTCTAGCACGTCAACAAAACAAAATTGTTAAACTAGAGGTAAGTTGGGTAGGGCTTCTAATTCTTTACAGAGGATTGGATTGGATTAGGACACAGAAAAAAATGGGTTATCAAGTGGGCTGCGTTGGAGTCGTTTGCACCCCTACTTGTAACTGGTATGATTCTTCAATCGCTCATTTTTTGCACTTTCTATGTGTTTTAGTTTTGACATCTTAAATAGAGACAAAATGGGCCATCATGTGGGTTGGGTTGGAATCACTTTTGCCCCTACTTATGACTGGCATGATTCTTCAATCGCATGTTTTTCACACTTTTTAATGTGTTTTGAGTTCACATCTTTAATGCCTCACAACCCCAGTGTTTTCCTATTATTAACTATGCTTCCAATCATTCTTTCTCATCTTTTTATATAAAAACTTTATGTATTGTCTTTATTCACTTTATTTATAATCATTGTCATTGTTCACACTATATCATTCCCTCTTTTTTTCCTCACTGTTAAATATTCCTTCTTTCCCAACATGCTTCCCCATTTCAAAAATTGATCAAGTGTGTTTTTCTGGAGTAAAAAAATATGCAAAAGAAGAGAAGTAAACGAAATTTAAAACAAAGAGATGATGATGTTAACAACCAGAGATAATGTCAGTTATAAAGCAAATAATGACAAAGTAGTTAGATGATAATATGGAAAATCTAGCTAGAAATAGATAGCCAATAGGCTGTTTGGTTCGGAGAAATGAAAATGGAAATTTCCATTTTCAACATATTGCAAAGTGCTAATTAGGCATATAACAATCCGACTTTCTTTATCGTCATGACCTATATTTTCAATTATAACCTCCATTTATCATAATTTTATTTACTTTATGGCTGCGACCATTCTATAGTTATCTTTTCGTTTCCTTCCCCAACCAAACTGTTAAATGTTAAAGTAAAGAAAAAGAAACTTCTAGAACTCTTTATGATAAAGAGGCCTATTTACCTCAAGACAAAACACCCAATGAATGGTATAGATTCTTGTGTTCCACAGTGAAATACTAGCTAGTGCAACTCTTGGGTAACCAGATGAAAACAACTGTAGTGAGTGCACTTTTCTTTTCTTTTTTCTTTTTCTTTTTCTTTTTCTTTTTTTTTCCTGATAAGAAGTGCACTTTTCTTTTGGATTCAATTAAAAGCAATTGGTGATAAAGTACAACAGAAATAACTGGAAGAGAACTAAAACAAGCAACCTGCAATCCTCTTCTGCTCAATTGCTTGACAGCAATGTCCATCCTGCTATGAGGATCCTCAGGTGTCTTGATTGTACCCTTGTATACACACCCAAATCCACCTTCTCCAACAACATGTGATCGACTGAAATTCCTAGTAGCAGTCTTCAATTCTGCAATTGTGAAAACCTTCAGATTGTTTGGTCTCTCGGATAAACTTGGAAAGGGGCTTCGCCGGAAAGATTCGGCACTTGTATCTGACACATTCAGAGAGACGAGCTCTGAACCGGACCTCCTTGTCTCACGATCAGACATTTCAGTGCTGAAAGATCGAGAAGAAGTGGACTTCGTAGTCTTGCGTTCATCTCTCTTCTCTCCATCGGAGAAATGGAAACAATTCATAGGCCTCAAATGATTAACAGAACCTAATTTGCCAATCTGCAGCTCAAATGCCGAAAAAATCATTAGAAAATTGAAGCCATTGGAAAGAAAATCCTGACACAATGAATAAAATTCCAAGTAAAAAAAAAAGTAACAAAGGGTTAGACATTTGGGGTCCATCAAATGGACGACCTGATGTGCTAGATCCCCTAGATAGACACTTCACCAAAAGTTACAAGGCCTTCCTTGATATACGCTTAAAAACTTAAGTTGACCCAATTCAGCCTCAAAGTTCTCATGCCCTAATCAGTTAAAAATCTGCTTTGGATAAGTGGTCATAAAATAAAATGAGACGAATACATTTTTTCAGCATCTATTGAAGAGGACCTAATATTAAATTTCTTTTCTTTTTTCTTCTTTTCTGTTCTTTTTTCTTCTTTTTTGTGTTTTTTCCTATGAGAGATCCAGTATCAGGAATGCCACAAAAAAAATAAAACATAGGCTGTCAATTTTCAAGTCACAGTTCAATTCCAAGCTTTCAAATTAGAAAAATAGGGGGAATGATTTCTCATCAAAACAAAATTCATAAAACTTACCGCACAGCATGGCATAAAAACTTCTCTCATTTTTTCCCAACCAAATTTCACGACTCCATCTGCATAAACACCCGAATCCAAATTTTTATTTAGAAATTTAAGTGCTCAGACGCCCAGATGTTAAATGTCAACTTCACAACGAAAGTAAGCCTCTGCAATCCTTTAATTTTGAAGCCCTTTCGGTACTTTTAAAGTAAACTTCCAAAATTCCAAAATCCGCCATTAAGATACGTTATTTTTCTTGGAATTTTTCATAAAAGAAAATTTTAAAAAAAAAAAAACTAACTAAAGTAAAATTTCTACAAGCCAAAAAAAAAAAAAAATCCAAATTTAATGCTTCCAGAGATTCAGCTCGTTGTCACAAAAATGCATGTCCAGTGCCAAGTCATCCTTTTCTTCCGAAACAAGAAAAGAGATCCCTTGCTATTACCAAGCTCAAAGTCCAAAACGCAATCTCCTTTTCCCTCCAAAACCGAATTCACCAAAATTCCCAAGCAAACTAGAATCAAAAGGAATTGAAAGAAACAGCGAAACAGCCCAAGAAGAAAAGGCAAAGACTCACTTTTCCTCTGCTTTGTCCCTTCTCTCTGCAGCCGAAATCGAAAACGGGAATTTCCCCTGTTATTGACACGTTACGCACAACCGAGAAAGAATCTCTCCTATATCTTTGACAGCTAACGGTGCATGGAGAGAAGGACAAGGTCAGACTTCAGAGAATAGGGAGACGAGCAGAGCCCCCAAAGTGAACAGAGAAAAAGACAACAGAAAAAAGAAAGGAAAAAAAAAGTCAAAACAGAGCAGCTGGAATTCCTCTCTCTCTCCTTCCCACCCACGTTTTTCTGCGAAGCTCTCATGCAGTGGACCCCGGAAATGAGTAGATTCTTGTTTACTGCAGCTCGGACAAACGAAAGTGGATCAAAAAGAGGATAAATATGACAACGGGAGTTTGAAAAGACGGTGAGACCAGACTGTCACGTTTGCAATTGTTCACATGGTTAAGATGGCTTTCTTGTCCCTGGCTGTATTTGGTAACGAAGGGGTTGGTTGGTAATGTATTCTTTTTTTTTTTTTTTTTTTTTTACCCTTAGGATTGGGTGGAGACTGAAAAATAAAATATTTATTTTGAGATATATGTGATTAATATGAAATGATATGGGTAAAGTTGAAATAAATAGAGATGACGAAAGATAGTTCTATAGAAAAATATTTGGAATGTAAAAGCAAAATTAAAAAAATAAAGTTATCAAATGAAGTAGCGTGTGTTCCAAGTCATACAAGATTCTTAGATTGAATCTATGTCATCATTTTCAAGACAATTTTTCAATTATCGAGACAGTTTTTTCAATTTTCAATACAAATTTACCCCTTTTCAATACAATTTTACTCGTTCCTAATATACATCGTTACATTCTCATCACGTACACAGATTCGATCCAAAAATTATATATGATTTGGAACACATTCTAAATGATTTGTAAAGAAATAAAGAGGGTGAGACATTTCCCATCCATCCCCCGCCCCACCCCACCCCATCCCATCCTATACCACTTCCAAAGATTACTAAACATCCTTATAGACTATGATAGTAGGAAAGCAAGCAGGGCATAGAATTTAGTAAAATAGTTTAATTTTAAATATCAGTTTTAAAATTTTATTTTCAACATCCAGATCATCTAAAAATGTTATTTCTATGTGGATAAATAATTTAATGAAATATTATTATATTCTAATATAAATTTAAATAAATGTAAATATTTTTCATAATTTATACATGAATATATTTTCTGCAGCAAATGTACCTCTCTACAAACAAATTTAATTTGGATGAAATTAGATAATTTATAAATATATATATAATTTAACTATAATTACAGACATGCTCACATAGCTTCACCAACAGCGGATAAGTCCAGTAAATAAAGAAAAAAGACAAAGCAGACAACAAAAAAGAAAAAAAAAGTAGAGCCGCTAGAATTTCTCTCTCTCTCTCTCCTACGTTTTTCTGTGGAACTCTCATGCACTAGATGCCAAGAATGAGTAGATTCTTGTTTACTATAGCTCCGAAAAACAAAGTGGATTAAAAGGAGCATATCTCCCATTTGAAATCGTTCCCATGGTCAAAATGGTTTTCTTGTCTCTAGATGTGCTTGGGAACGTAGACTCGATTGTGGAAAAGCAAGTGGGGCTTGGAATTTAGTAAAATAGTTTAATTTTAAATATTAATTTTAAAATTTAATTTTCAACATCCAAATTATCTAGAAATGTTATTTTTATATGGATAAATGATTTTATAAAATATTATTATATTCTAATATAAATTTAAATAAATATAAGTATTTTTATAATTTATGCATGAGTATATTTTTCGAGCAAATATGCCCCCGAAAATAAATTTAATTGGGATGAAATTAGGTAATTTGCAAGTATATTCACATAATTTGAAAAATTATTTTGTTCAATTAGTTGCAATAGATCTTTTAAATGTACTGGTAATTCTGTATAACTAGATGTTTTTATATGATTCTTGAATTAATATGTCTATCATTTCTTTGTTTGACCTATTAAGTCTTCTTTCAGGTTAGATATCTGGTATAAGTGGAGTGGATGATGGTGAAGGATTAGATGATTCAGAGGTTTCAAAAGTGGATGTTTGTTTTAATATATTTACAGAAAGTAATACTTGGTTATCAAACCACTGAAAGAAAAGAATATTTTTTTTATATGTATCCAGTATATGAACCATTTCTTTATAATTGTTTTCAGTTCTATTGAATTATATACTTTTGAAATGTAGTCCCTCTTTTCTTTATTTTTTTTATAGATTTATAATCTTTTAATATATCATTTTATCGAACTTGAATGTTGATTTTTCAATAATTTGATTAAGTTGAAAATCTGATTCTGAAGGTTCAATATCTAACTTTGCAATATTTTGATCATAATTTAATGGGTGATGAAGGTTGGCGATGAAGATTTTAAAATGATTTTTGGTGTTATAGGTCTTGAAATACTGAAAGGATTTCTTTTAAGAGATGGGTCAAAGTTAAGAATTATATTGTCTGGAGTTTCGGTGATTGCTTCAATTTTTTCGGAAGATTGTATTGGAACTTCTAGTGATAAATCATTTTCTAATTTCCATTCTGTGGGCAAATTTACTTCTGACCATAATATTCTTTTTTGTTCTATCTTCTTGTGAATAGGATTAGTAATAAAATAAAGAGTAGAACCTTTCTCTTGTAATAGTTGGATTTGATGTGATCCCTCTCCAAATTCTAATACAGTCTCTAATGTTTTAATTCTATAATCAGTTCTGAAATCAAAAGTACTAATTTTATAAATTTATTTTATTGGTACTTTAGGTATTTTTCAGTTTTGTATAGATTTTTCGATGTTTTCATAAGCCCCTTCGGTCATATTTTGGATCTCATCTACTCTGATAGAATGAATTTCTGTATCAGTAGAAGAAGAAGATGATGATGTAGAAAATATTTTTTTAAGGTTACTCATCTTCACAGTCAACGTCTTATACATTGTGTTCCCTTAACGTAATTCTTAGCAACGATTGGTATTAAATTCATGATTAAGAAGATTTAGATAAATTCTGTTGAAATACTCATCTCACGAAGTCGCGCATCCTCGCTCATAGCCGTGTGAAGAAAGGCGTAAAGCATTTAAGCCGTTGACTGTGAAAAAATGAGTACTTTCAAAAGAATGTTTTCTTCGTCTTCTTCTTCTAGCAATGATTCTGAAATACACTCAGTAGGATTAGATGAAATTCAAAATATGTCTGAAGGAATTTATGAAAATATTAAAAAATCTATACATAACTGGAAAATTCCTAAAGTTCCAATTAAAGAAACATATAAAATTGGTGCTTTTGATTTCAATACTGAATATAGAATAAAAACCCTTGAAACAATATTAGAATTTGGCGAAGGATCTCATCAAATTCAACTTTTACAAAAGAAAGCTATGAAAGAATTATATGAAAAAAAAATTAAATTTCTTCATTTTGGTTTAATACAGATAGCAATCCAACCTCTAGTTAGAGCTGGATTACAAGCTTCTGTATTAGCCTATTTAAAAGATAACCGACATAAAAAAATTTCAGATTCTATTCTTGGAATTATTCAAACTTCTCTGCATGCTAGACCAGTTTATTTTAATAGTTTTCCAAACTTTTCTATAAGTTTAACAGATCCACATACTTTAGATGTATTATCCTTACTTATACAAACTCAAGGATTTAACATGAAAGAAGGATCTAAACCTTTATGTATACAATATAGAATTTATTATAAAGTCATGAAAACATTGGTTCCAAAAAATAGATTAGAATGGATACCCAACTTTAAGGTGACAGAGAAGCAGACGAGATACCCAAGAAAAAGGAGCTACTCCTTATTTTATAACAAATCCTATTCATAAAAAGATTAAACCTAGAAAATTTTTATGGATAGATGTAAATCTATCCTTTAGAATGGAAAATAGAAAAAGATTTAACACCGGAAATTCCTAAACAAAATTCTAAAAAAATTGAATCTATTATAGAAACTTCAAAAAATATAACATTAAATTTTGAACCTATCCCTCACAGACATTTGGTCTGTATATTTTGACCAATAACTTCACAATCTATAAATTTAATATCTAGAAAATCTATGTCTTCGATTTCGGGAAGATTCCCTTTAAACTATGATCATAACATTGCTAAACCAGATTCTCAAGAAACAAAAATAGATCCAAAGCCTTCAGAATCTGATTTTCAATTAAACGAAATAATAGAAAAACAAAATTTCAAATTTGTAAAAGAAACGTTATTAAAAGAATATAAAGAAAATTATAATAGAAAAAAAAGAATTTGGATATCAAAAACTTATAAAGGAAAGGAATTAAAAACAATTATAACAAAATGGGTAAATTATTGCAAGTTTGTAGAATTAAATATACCATTTTTAAATGGTATGATGACCAGGTAAAATTGTCAATCAATATGCTAAAAACTCAAGAAAATATATCAGTTTCATCTGAAGAAGAATTAGAACCAGAAAATAGAAACAATATACCTGCAAAAGATTTAAACGGGTTAATTATACAACAAGCCTATAAAAAATCAAGTTATAAGGAAACACCAGTTTATTTAAAAGATTTATCCCAAATTATAAAACAAAATAATTTTACAAATAATAAACTAATAAAAATAGAAAAATATTTAAGCAAAAGAAAACAATCCATGTCATTCTATAAAAAACCAATGGAATTATCAAAACCAACAACATCTCAAGAAGATTTATCACAACAATCGACTATACAATCAATATCACACTTACCCAATTCAAAACAAATCAAAGATAAAATAAGAGAAATTAAAAACCAATCAAGAAATTTTATTCAAACGTTAACAGAAAATCCAGCCAATACAATACATAGACTTTATACTAGCAAAAATTATTATCCTCGACCCACTCCTATGGATCAACAATTTGAAGAAGAAAGACCAACTGCTCAAAATTGTTTTAATATAAATGTTTTATATGAATGGAGTATAGATGGAGCCTCCGAATATCAAATATGAAATATGACAAATAGCATGATTATGTATGCAACTATGTTACAAGCTATTAAAAAATTCACTAAAAGAGATTTAGCTATATGTATAGCTTGGGGTTTCACCGGACAGCTAAAAGCGTGGTGGGACATTCAACTATCTAGAGCTGATCAGGCAAGAATAACTGAAGATCCAGACACGGTCAACACTCTTATTAGTACAATTTTATATCATTTTTTAGGAACTATAGAAGATTATCAATCTGCTATTAGAGAAAGATTATTGAAATTAAGATGTAAAAAGATGTCAAAATATAGATGATATAAAGATGTATTCTTAACAGATGTTCAAATGCCGGAAGATGGAAATAAAGTCATTTATAAAGAAAAGTTTTTGCAATGTCTCCCTTCTGTGGTTGAAAGTAAAGTTAAAACATTAATAAAACAAGAAAACGAAGGAAAATTAGAATACCATAATTATACTTGGGGAACTTTATTTACGAAGGTAAAACAAGTAGGAATTAAATTATGTCAGCAAAAGAAAATGGAAGAAACTAAATTCTTAAGATCTCAAGATTTATCTATATTTTGTTCCCAATATGGAATAGAAAAAACACCATTATAAAAAACTATGTTTAAAAAATCAAAATACTTAAAAGCAAAACCTTATAGGAATCAGACAAGAGAAAATATGCCAAATAAATATTTTTCAAAAAGAAGATTTAATAAGAGTAAGCCAAAACCTTTAAAAAATAAAAATAAAAGGAAAATAAGATGCTATAAATGTGGAAAGATAGGACATTATGCCTCTAAATGTTATAAAAAATAAGTTAAAGAGTTATTAACAAATAAGAATCTAAGTATAGAAGAATTATCTAAACAATTAAATCAGTTATCTATCACTTCAGAAAGTGAGATAGAATCTTCATCTTCAGAAGAAGAAGAAAATGAATATGAATTAAATAGAATTTATAAAGAATCAGAATCAAATAATGAACACCAGTGTCAATGTTCTTATAACCCACAAGAATATCAAACCTCTTCAGATTCTGGATATGGGTGTGTTTGGAAATGGATAAAACTTTTGATGAAAAGTTTTAGAGATGAAAAGTTGTCAAATGATGTGATATGATAGGAGTAATGATGATAAATAAATAGGATAAAATTGAAATATATAGGTTAATTTTGTTGGTAGTTGTGTAGAAATGATTGAAAAGTAGGGTAGTTGTATAGAAAAATGTGAAGAAATAATTAAAAAATAGGGTAGTTGTGGAGAGTGAAAAGTTTTAAATTGAAAAGTTTTAACTTGACAGTTTTTTGTTGTTACCAAACACACCCATTATTCTTTAAACATGATGAATAATTCAAATCAAGCTTTACTAGAATTAATTAATCAAATTGAATATTCAAAGCAAAGAACGGAACTACTAAATAAATATTTAAAAATGGAAAACACCAATGATCAGTTAACTCTTCCAAAATCATCCTCAATTATGAATATTATAAAACACCAAGAAAAATATTTAAAGGGAGTCCCAAAACCTATCTCTACACAGGAGAGAAGAGATTTTTCTTTCCAAAATTTTTATATCTGGATAGATCCAAGCTAATTGTTCATTATAATAGTTGATATGTTTTTTAGATTCTTCAAATTCAAGTACGGATCTAAGAAATTGTTCATAATCTCTTAATAATCTTAATTCTTTTACAATGAGAGAAAGTATTAGCATTATCCTAATAGATAATAAAGTTAGTTTTTAATAATTTTAATAGTATGTTGAATTATTTTTAGGGTAGTGAATACTCCTATATGAACTAAAAAATTATGGGAATGAATATTAGTATTATGAATAATAATAAGTCTTACTAATCTATCTTCATCGTCTTTTAATTCTTTAAGTCTGAGACTTAATTCTCTTACTTGATAGGATAATGACATTAAAATTCTTCGTCAGATGAAGTATAACTTTCTAAATCGAATTCTACAATAATTTCTTCATTATGATTTATAATACACATTTCTCTTTTTGATATTTCGTTAGATTGAGTTTTTATTACAAATGTAATACGATCGTTAAACATATAATGATTACCATGCCATAAAAGAAATCTTAAGATGCAATATTCTAACCATTCATCATAGATAAACATTTAAAACAAACTTTCATTAAAAGAAAGAATATCTTACAAGAAGTAGAGAATTCTAAAGACTCTTTATAGGACAAACTTAGAGCTCGAGGTTTTTTCTGATCCTCTGATGCCCTTACAACTGACTCTATACTGAATTTATAGACTCGAAAAGAGAAAAGCGGACTTGAACACCTTTGAAATCCGGGAAGTGATAAGATTCGGGCGCCGAAAGTGGAGACACGTGTCCTTGAAAGAGTGGAGTCGTACAAAACCACTTGTCGTGGCGCAGCTTTACTTTAACAGGTGAGAAGGTCTTTTGACTTCTTTTATAAATGCAGCTTTACTTTAATAAAATTTCTAGCTTTAAGTCACATCAACTTTAAGGTGACAGAGAAGCAGACGAGATATCCATAACCTCATCATCAATCTGGCTGTCAAACAGGAACTCGAATGCTTTTAACTTCTGCTCCTTATCAGATAATCTTGGAAAATCTTTTTTAACCATCCTAAGTGCTGATTTAAAAGCTTCCTTGGTTTCCATAAAGGTCTTCAAATCTTTTAAAATGGTGAACTGATTTCCTGCTGGAGAAGAGCATAATGATCCTGCCACTTGAGATGCCTTTTGCGAGATCTTTTTCTTTCGCCAGTCGTGGGAGTGAAGGACAAGATCATAATCAAACTTTGGCCACCACTTTAGTTAGGAAGTATAGGTTATAAATGAGGTGGTTTCTGAATCAATATAAAATGAGAAGTCCCATCGGATGATCCAAGGGATTGATTCTTGAATTATAAAATCATTTAGTTTATGGAGATCTGAAATATTAAATGATAAATGAGAGATTAAATCATCTGGCAGAATGGTTTTTTCAAAACCCCAGTATTCTCAAAATTTTTCATAAAACCATACTGGGATGTCTCGGGAAGGATGTATAAGGTTGAAGCGAATTCACCAGGAGTGAGAAAAATAAAGATTTTGTCTTAAGAAGACCTTTTTCCATGCATCCTGGTAATCCCAAAAATTATATTTTGGATAGGTTTAAATTCTTCTTTGAGTGTTCGGAAATGGAATATATGCATTTGGATCACTGGCGAGCTAGTTTTCCAAGGATAAAATCCTTTTTATAAATATCTTTGAATAAATAATCATATCATTTTTTGGCTGTTTTGTAACATGCTCCAGAGTTATAGAATTTGTTTGCAATAAAATCCTTTTATAAAATTCGACATTTTTACCAGGAGCTGTTGGAATAAATCATTCAAATCTGGGAAGATATTTTTGCTAAATCTGGCAACATGTTTCTTGAATAGCTTTATTTTCTTTATTACTAGAAGAAAAATGATATTCATCTGGAACATTTTTTTTGCATAATTCAAAGTCTGGTTTTTCCAAGTATAGAAAAACTTAATCATTATACATTTCTAAATTATAATTCTTTAGAGTTGGTGTTATAGTTGGGGAGGAGCTTGGTGTTGCCATCACTTTCTTCCCTGCAGGAATTCTCTAAACAAAAAGTCAGGAAGAGAATTGTTTTTACCATTAATGTATTCAATTTCGAAATCAAATTGTGCAAGCGTGGCTTGCCATCTGGCGAATATATGCTTAAATACTTCATTTTTTACATCTTTTTCTATAATATGCTTTGCAGCTTTGCAATCTACTCTTAGTAAAAATGGTTTATTTATTATATCTTCCTGAAATTTAGTTACACAAAGGACTATAGCTAACATTTCTTTTTTAATAGTAGGGTATTTTTGTCTAGTTTCGTTCCAAAGACCCGAAGTATATCTAATCAATTGTTGTTTTCCTTCTGAGGTTCTTTGTTTTAAAATTCCTTCATAGCCTATATCAGATGCATCAGTTTCTACTATTTTAAATAATTCTGGATCTGCTAAATGTAGGTATGGAAGATACTTTAATTTTTCATTTATATTTTTGACTGCTTTGGTGTGCTCTTCTGACCATGATGGAGGATTTTTTTCTCAATCTTTGCAATAAAATTCCTCGATCAAAAGCTAAGTTTTTATAAAATTCAGAGATATAATTTAGACATCCAAGAAATCTTTGAAGTTGAGTTTTATCCTTAATTTCATCGGGAAATTTTTCAGCAAATATTATGGTTCTATTAATCGGCTAAATAGTTTTATTTTTTATATTGAATCCTAGAAAATTAAAATATCATTAATATACACAATGATAAATTCACTATAAGGATTAAATATGTCATTCATATTATTCCGAAATTCTGATGGTGCATTTTTTAATCCAAATGGCATAACATTCCATTCAAAGTGTCCAAATGGAACGGTAAAAGCAGTTTTGTATTTATCTTCTTCGGCAATTTGAATCTGCCAGTATCCTGATTTTAAATCAAACTTTGAAATAATTTTCCTTTTATAATTCTATTCAATAAATCTTTTTTGTTTGGTAAAGGATATCTTATCCATTTTAGAACTTTATTAAGAGGTTTATAGTTTATAATTAATCGAGGGGTTCCTCTTTCTATTTCAGCAGCATTATTAACATAAAATGCTGAGCAACTCCACGAGGATTTATTTGATCTAATTAATTTTTTATCTAATAGAGATTTTATTTCTTTTTTACAGTATTCCAATAAATTTGCATTCATTTGTATAGGTCTTGCTTTTGTTGGAATTTTTTCTTCATTAAATTTTTCTATATAAGGAAGTTTAACTATATGTTGCTTTCTATTCCAAAAAGCATTTGGAAGTTCTGAACAAACTTCTTTAGATAATTTATTTTTAAAATTTTCAATAGGTTTCTTTAACGGTCCTTGAATTTTTTTTTCTATATATCTTATAGAATTTTGATCTTGTAAATGACAGAGAAAATTTTTCTTATAATCTAAGGTTTCTTTTAATTCAGCCAGCAAAGACATTTCTGGAGGTTTTATAAAAGAAAATATAGTATCTTTTATTTGAGTCCCTTCATCAGTAACTGAAAATAGTTTTAATAATTGAAGGAAGAGTGTTCCTAAAATAATTTTTTGTTGCATATTTTTAATTAGTATAAATGGTGTTTGAAGGCATAATTTTTTATTGTATATATGTGCTGATGATGATTTATATTTTACAATCATATCTGTTCCATCTGCTGTAGCGATTGACGAATTTGTTGTTTCAAAATATTTTGGTGGTATTATACCTTCTTTTATGCAGTTTAAATCTGCTCCTGAGTCTACAAGGGCTATAAGGGTTCTAGAAAGCTCTTTAGGAATATCAGGAATTTTTAATGTAATTTGAATATACCATTTTTGAGATATAACCCTTTGAGTGTGATGATATAAGGCTTGTATAGAGCTTTCTGGTTGATCTTCTTTTATGATTTCATTTAAATTTGTGTCAAAGTCTTCTTGATCATTATCATCATGTTCTATATTAATGGATAATTCTTTTAATTCTAAAATTTGAATTCTCTTTCTTAATTCAAAATCTCTAGCTATGCTTGGGAATGTAGACTCAATTGTTGAAAAGCAAGTGGGGCTTGGAATTTAGTAAAATAGTTTAATTTTAAAATTTTATTTTCAACATCCAAATTATCTAGAAATGTTATTTTTATATGGATAAATGATTTTATAAAATATTATTATATTCTAATATAAATTTAAATAAATATAAGTACTTTTATAATTTATGCATGAGTATATTTTTCGAGCAAATATGCCCCCGAAAATAAATTTAATTGGGATGAAATTAGGTAATTTGCAAGTATATTCACATAATTTGAAAAATTATTTTGTTCAATTAGTTTCAATAGATCTTTTAAATGTACTGGTAATTCTTTATAACTAGATGTTTTTATATGATTCTTGAATTAATATGTCTATCATTTCTTTGTTTGACCTATTAAGTCTTCTTTCAGGTTAGATATCTGGTATAAGTGGAGTGGATGATGGTGAAGGATTAGATGATTCAGAGGTTTCAAAAGTGGATGTTTGTTTTAATATATTTACAGAAAGTAATACTTGGTTATCAAACCACTGAAAGAAAAGAATATTTTGTTTTATATGTATCCAGTATAAGAACCATTTCTTTATAATTGTTTTCAGTTCTATTGAATTATATACTTTTGAAATGTAGTCCCTCTTTTCTTTATTTTTTTTTTATAGATTTATAATCTTTTAATAATATCATTTTATCGAACTTGAATGTTGATTTTTCAATAATTTGATTAAGTTGAAAGTCTGATTCTGAAGGTTCAATATTTAACTTTGCAATATTTTGATCATAATTTAATGGGTGATGAAGGTCGGCGATGAAGATTTTAAAATAATTTTTGGTGTTATAGGTCTTGAAATACTGAAAGGATTTCTTTTTTGTCAGGTCTTTTTTGTCTGGAGTTTCGGTGATTGCTTCAATTTTTTCGGAAGATTGTATTGGAACTTCTAGTGATAAATCATTTTCTAATTTCCATTCTGTGGGCAAATTTACTTCTGACCATAATATTCTTTTTTGTTCTATCTTCTTGTGAATAGGATTAGTAATAAAATAAAGAGTAGTACCTTTCTCTTGTAATAGTTGGATTTGATGTGATCCCTCTCCAAATTCTAATACATTCTCTAATGTTTTAATTCTGTAATCAGTTCTGAAATCAAAAGTACTAATTTTATAAATTTATTTTATTGGTACTTTAGGTATTTTTCAATTTTGTATAAATTTTTTGATGTTTTCATAAGCCCCTTCGGTCATATTTTGGATCTCATCTACTCTGACAGAATGAATTTCTGTATCAGTAGAAGAAGAAGAAGATGATGTAGAAAATATTTTTTTAAGATTCCTCAACTTCATAGTCAACGTCTTATACGTTGTGTTCCCTTAACGTAATTCTTAAAACTTAGAGGGCTTTTAAACACTACTTGCACACACTTCCTAAGCACTCGTGCAAAACTCTTAAAACTTAGAGGGCTCGAAGTCTCTTCAATGCTCTTACAAGACTCAACACACCTATTTATAGGAGACGGAGTTTACAATGGTTGAAGTCTGAAGCGAACTCAAAAGGAGTATAAGTCCGCTATCTCTTCAACTAGGCATCGTGTTCTAGATAAGGATGGAGTTGAGCGGCCCATTTCACGATAACTTTAATAATGCTTTTGCTGTAGCAACTCCGAATAGTTTCTTTTGTCCTTGGGCATCTTAGAATGATAATAAAGTTGTTTGAATAGTAAGATTCACATTTTGATAATGGAGTCTTGTCAGTCGGAGAGAGATTGTGACGAGATATTCATTTGATCTGAGTTGATTTAACTGTAAAATAATAATTCAAAAGTTTTTGCTTACTGCTCTCGTTCTGATAAATGTCCAAAATCTTCTTGAATGAGAGCTAAGGCCTTTTTAAGGGCATCTTTGGTGGCTTCAGACCTGGCGTGCATCTGTGAAATGGATTCAGCTTTATTTTTTTTTTGTTGCCTGACACATCTCCTTTGTCATCGACATCTATTAACAATATCTTCGTAGAAGAATTTCAACAACCATTTTGTATACGAAGAATAGGTCATATAAGGTTGAGTGGTAGGCTTGGTATAAAATGAAAAGTCTCATCTAATGATCCAAGGAATATTTTCTTCTAGTATAAATTTTATTAAGATAAATACATTATCAGATAGAACTTCAGGAGGGAGAACTCTTAATAAATCTTCTAGTATAATGTCTGGGTTAAAACTCCATAAATCCCAAAATTTATTTAGAAACCAATTTGGAATAGACTGGTTTGGATTTTCCAAGATAAATCTGACCCACCAAGAATGAGAAAAGAAATAGTTCTGTCTAAAAAATATTTTTTGCCAAGCCTCCTAATAGTCCCAATAATTATATTTCATCATGATTGGTCTGAATTTAAATCTTTCACAATAGTAACTGGTTCGGGGAAAGAGAATAAGGTATTGGGATTGTGAGAAAACCATTGTTCTAGAGGAATAATTTTTTTAATATGTAATCTTGAATATAAAATTCAATCGTCTTTAGGGGGTTTTGTCACATGTTCTATAGATATAGAATATGTTTGTAAAAGAATTCTTTCATAATAATTAATATCTTTTTCAGGTACATAAGATATGAACCTTTCATCTCTAGGAAAATATTTTTTATATAATAAAGCGGTGACTTATTGTATAGTTTTTTTGTCCTTTTCTCCAGATGAGATCTAATAAGAGAGTTGTTTTGATTTTATAATCTCAATATCTTGTTTTTCTAGATTAATGATAAGTTTAGCTACATAAAATGTAAAATTATAATTTTGTGGGATAGGCGAGGATGAGGATGAAGCTTTATCATTTGGGTTCTCGGGAGGAGCGGCTGGCCGTGCTGGTTGTAACAATTGAAGGCTTTCCCTGTAAAAATTCTTTAGATAAATAGTCAGGGAGCGCATTATTTTTCCTTTTGATATATTCTATTTGAAAGTTAAAAAGGGATAACATAGTTTGCCATCTAGCAAGTATATGTTTTGATACAAAATTCTTTACATCCTTTTGAATAATGTCTTTAGCTACTCGATAATCTATTCTTAATAAAAAAAATTATTTAATAAATCTCCTTAAAATTTATCAATGCATAGGACAATAGATAGCATTTCTTTTTTGATCATTGGATATTTTTGTCGTGTCTCATTCCATAATCCAGATGTGTATCTAGCCAAATATTCCTTTTCTTGGTCCTTTTGTTTTAATATTCCTCAATATCCTATATCAAATGCATCAGTTTCAACAATTTTGAATAAGTCTTGATTAACTAAATGCAAACAGGGTAAATATTTAACTTTGTTTTTAATATTTTGTACTGCTTTAGTATGTTCATTTGTCCACGGAGGTAGATTTCTCTTTAGTTTTTGTAATAATAATTTTCTGTCTTAGGCTACCTTTTCATAAAATTCTGCAACATAATTTAAGCACCTTAAAAATCTTTGTGATTGTTTTTTATCTTTTATTTCACCAAGGAATTTTTTTGCAAAAATATAACACTATTTATGGGTTGAATAGTGTTGTTCTTTATATTGAATCCTAAAAAAGATATTTCCGATTGGAATAGTCCATTATGACGAATTATATTTTTGAAGGGTTTTAAATGTTTCCATTATTGCAGAATTGAATCTTAGTATAATAGAATATCATCAATGTAAACTATAATAAATTCGAAATAAGGATTGAATAGATCATTCATTATGTTTTGGAATTCAGATGGTGCATTTTTCAATCCAACAGGCAAAACGTTCCATTCATAGTGTCCAAAAGGTACAGTAAATGCTGTTTTATATTTATCTTCTTCTGCTACTTGAATTTGCTAATATCTTGATTTTAGATTGAATTTTGAGAATATTCTTGCTTTAATAATTCTTGTAACAAATCTTTTTTATTCAGAAGAGGATATCTTATCCATTTTAAGACTTTGTTTAGTGGTTTATAATTTATTACTAAATGCAGAGCTCCTCTTTCAATTTCTGTTGTGTTGTTGACATAAAAGGTTGGGCAGCTCCATGGCAACTTGCTTGGTTTTATTAATTTTTTATCGAATAAAGCTTGAATTTCTTGTTTACAATATTTTAATAATTCTAAATTTATTTGTATGGGTCTAGCTTTAGTTGAGATTTTATCTTCATTAAATTCTTCTATATAAGGGAGCTTGATAAAGTAATACTTTCCGTAAATATGTTGCAAAAAACATCCACTTCTGAAACCTCTGAATCATCCAATCCGTCGCTATCATCTACTCCACCTATACCAGATATCCAACCTAAAAGAAGACTTAATAGGTCAAAGAAAGAAATAGATGGACTAATAATTCAAGAACCATATAAAAAAATTTAGTTATAAAGAATTACCAGTACATTTTAAAGATCTATCACAATTAATTGAACAAAATAATTTTTCAAATTATAAATTAATAAATATAAAAAACAATTAGAAAAAACCAAAACCAAAGGAAAAGAAAAACTAATCGAACCGGAATTTATTAAAGCACCAAAACCTATTAAACCAAATTTATCATTTTTTAAAAAACCCATAAATATTGTACAAGAATTACCTGAGAAAGAAGAAACCTCTATATCCCTGAATTACCTTCTCCCTCAAATATGGCCAGTTTAAAAAAGAAACTCGAAGAAATAGACCAAAAATATAAAGAAAAATATATATACAAACACTCTCTGAAACAAATCCAAATATATCAAGAGAAGATCCAGTCAACTTATTACAAAGAATGCATATGAAAAACACAAAAAATTACTACCAAAGACCATCTCCGGTAGATCAACAATTCAAAGAAGAAAGAAAAACAACAATAAATAAATTCAATCAAAATTCAGTACATGAATGGAATATAGATGGGGCCAGCGAATATCAAATATGGAATATGTACAATAGTATGATAACTTATTCTCAATTATTAATACAATAAAGGAGATTTACGGCTCGAGCAACTGCTATTACTGTAGCTTGGGGATTTACAGAACAATTAAAAGCTTGGTAGGAAATCCAATTAACATTAGAAGAACATAATATAAATTTAAATAGATATAAGTATTTTTTATAATTTATACATGAATATATTTTTCAAGCAAATATGCCCCCGTGAACAAATTTAATTGGGATGAAATTAAGTAATTTGTGAATATATTCACATAATTTAATTATAATTGTATATATATCCACATGGCTTCACAAATTGCAGATAATCCTATATAATTTCATAAATTGCATGTGTACCTATGAGCCCACTTTCCAACTACCTATTGTTAACATTTAGCTCAAAATTTTGAAAAACGACAAAAATGATTGTGTTCAAATTTACATTAGAATCCATTAGCTAGAAGACATCCAATGCATGTAAAGAACTACGAAGATTTTGATTGACCAAAGGAGAGCCTTTGAAGGCTTGATATTTTTTAAATTTTTGCAAGAATTTTTTTGGGTAGAAGAGATCCAAATTTGTTTGTATAAGAGATAGTTAGCAACTGCTGTTAACATAATATGAAATGACCAATATATTCTAATTGATTTAGAATTGTGAAAGCATCCTTTTTATTGAAAATATCAACCTTGGTCACATCTTTTCTTTATCTCTTGTTATTGATTTTTCACAAGTTATGCAACCAAATATAATTAATATTTTCTCATAAAAAATATATAGTTAATGTTGTAACTTTCTTTTTTTATTTGTAAGGGTACGTTAGTCATTTCACATTTGTGTTAACAGCTACTAACGAACACCAATGACGTGGGTATAGGAGGAAAAGTTCATGGATATAAGAGAAATTAATGAAAATGTATGGGTATATTTGTAATTATGTAAAAAATTATGAGTATATTTGAGAATTTTTATACCATTTAGTATGTTAGTTTTGATACTTAATCGTAATTCTAGATAAGTCCTCAAGAGTACCATACTCTATTCACTTTCTATCACTTGTATGACAATATATATACTTGTATCTAGAAAATCACTATCACATTTACAGTGGTTGGGATGTGACTTGGTGAATGTTGAGTTTTAGGTTTTGAAACCTTTAGTTGACTTTGAGGTGGATTTTGGGGGGTTTTATGGGGATTCTCACATTTTATGTCATGCATACTTTATTTGTTTGAAGTTGATGCTTTATTTATATGTTTAATTAAGGTTGAACATTTGGGCAATTTTCCTCAGTGTTTTATTTGATAATTTAAGGAGCATGCGGACAAAAATGTCATGATAAGTTATTTAGCTATAGTATTTTAATGATAGACGGGTTAAGAAGTTAA
Organism: Annona cherimola; assembly: GCA_030490835.1. Taxonomy (NCBI): domain Eukaryota; kingdom Viridiplantae; phylum Streptophyta; class Magnoliopsida; order Magnoliales; family Annonaceae; genus Annona; species Annona cherimola. Next base: position 86,962,368 of record CM059972.1, read on the forward strand.
TGATTAAAATGTGTGATTATATTTTGGTTTGAGATGAATTGTTGTAACAAGTAAGTATGAAATTGTGTTGTGAATTTGTTGAAGTTTTTTCTATAAAACTTTAGTAGTTTTGGTTTAAAACTTCAACAATTTTTGCTTTAAACTTCCACAGTTTTAAGTTGAAACTTCGACAGTTTTGGATTAAAACTTTGACAATTTTTAAGAGCGATCTATGGATAGATAATTGGATATTGATGCAGCATAACGATTAGTTTGTTATGATGAGTTGTCTTGATTTGTTAAGTCGTTACAGGTTGTTGAGAGAAATCCGATTAGTTGTGGATTTTGTGGAGAAAATCTCTCTTGGCAGTTTTAGTTTGTTAAGTTGTTACAGGTTATTGAGAGAAATCCGATTAATTGCAGATTTAGTAGAGAAAATCTCTCTTAACGGTTTTGGAAGTTCAAAGCTATAAATAGACAATGAATTTCAACCGAAAATTCAATTAAGAGAGAATCATTTCAAAAGTGCAGATTCTATCTCAAGGTATTCTCCGTGATCCTCTGTCCATCTGTCAGAAGCAACATATTGAAGATCGTCGTGACCATCTTACTAGAGCTTCATATCCGTACTTATGTGTTATTCAACTGGTTGTAAATTTTTATTTATTTTTGTTTATTTTACCTTGAATTAGAGACTGTCTAATGCAAGAGGAAAATTTTCATTGTAATTTGTGGAAAGTTTTACATGCCACCTGAAGCTATTTGTATAATTCAGAAGAAGATTAAGATCATACCATTTTAACTTGAGGTTCTAAGTTGAATGCTGGAAACCCCAATCAAAGCGTTAGCTTGGAGAGTGAAGTGTAGGTGCATTAACCAAACCACTATAATTTGTGAGTCTTCTTTGGATTATTTTTTGTGGTGTGTGGAATCTATCTTGTTCTTTCTTGGATCTTTATTTATGCTTTTATCCCTTTCTTTTATTAGTTTTATACGGGCCCAACAATTGGTATTTGGGCGGCCTTTGAATTAATCTAAAGAGATCACAACAACCGAGAAAAAAGTAGAGGTTGGATATGGTAAAGTTCATTACATAACTAGACCACCATATTTTAATGACACAAATTATGGATATTGGAAATGCAGAATGCAAATCTTTTTCATGGGCCAGGATTTAAAACGTTGAAATGTTGTTCGTAAAGGTATTATTTTACCTAGAGATGATATAACTAAACCTAATGAACAACAAAATGAACAAGTGCAATTAAATGTCGGAGCTTTAAATGTTTTATGTTATGCACTTTGCCCACTTGAATTTAATAAGGTATTTGCTTGTGTTACGACCAAAGAGATTTGGGATATACTCATGGTAACACATGAAGATACTTTTCAAGGTTAAGGAATTTAAGATAAATATGTTGATGCATGATTATGAACTTTTTATGATGAAATCTAATGAATCTATTATTGAGATCTTTTGCACATTCACCAACATAATTAATGCCTTGAAAGCACTTAATAAGTCTATTGAAGCAAAGGAATAGGTAAAAAAGATATTGAGATCACTTTCTTCTTCTCGGACTACAAAGGTTATAGTCATAGAGGAGGTCAATAATTTAACAACTGTATCCGTAGCTCAATCAATAGGCTCCCTTATGACACATGAGATCATTATGAAAAAAAATGATGATGATGATTCAAAAAGTAAGAAGGATGATAATGTAAGTGATGATGATGAAGATATTGCTATGTTAACAAAGAAGATAGGATTATTCATCACTCAAAATCGAGGAAACGATAATAGCAATAAGAATGCAGCTGCTAGAAGGATACAACGACCTGAAAAGAAAGGAGAACAGAAGGACCAGAGGAAGATTTTTGAGAAAAGAGAAGGAGACAAAGTAAGATATCATAACTGTCAGGGTTTTGGACATCTTAAGAACGCATGCTCATCTCCTATCGAATAGAAAAATTTCAACAAAAGAAAAAAATCAAAATTATGAGGCATGATGTGATAGTGATACTTCAGTATCAGTCACTTCAGGATCCGATAATAATCAAGCTAACTTTGCATCACATTTAGAATTTATGACAAATTATTAAGATGAATTTGAACATTCTGAGGCAAGTTATACAATTGAACCAAACGGAACAAGAATATGCTGAACTAGGTCGTGAAATTACTATTTTGATAGATAAATATATAAAATTAAAAATTGATCTAAAATTTGAAAAAGAGAAAAATATTAGTTTGTAAAATACAAATAAAATCTCTTGTTGAGGAAAATGAAAATTTGAAAAATCAAATAAAAGAAAATATATATAATGGAAAGTCAAATAAAACATTTAGGCATTAAAATGAGATTTACAATTTTTGTTATAATTTTGGACATTTTTTATATATTTGCCCGGTAAGGAAAATGCAGATGCTTGGAGCGAAATTAATTTGAAACTTAAAATACATAATAATGATACTAACCAGTATGGACCCATAAAATGGGTAACAAAAAAGTGAAGCTTTTTCTATTTTGCAGGAATGCATGAAGTCAACTTAGCAAATAAGATGGTATATACATAATAGTTATTTACATTATGTGACCAGAAATAAAGGGTAATTTGCATATATACCCACATAGTTTGACGTTAATTGCATATATACCCACGTAGTTTCACGAAATACATATTACCCCCACGTAGTTTCACCAAAATTGCGTATTACCCCTACGTCGTTAATTGTCATTAATATCTGCCGTTATATTTTGAAAAACGACGAAAGTGTCCTCATCCGAAGTTTCGCGAATTGCATATCACCCCCACATAGTTTTACAAGGGCATTTTTGTCAATTTTTAAATATAACGGCAAATATTAATGATAGTTAACGACATGGGGGTAATACACAATTTTGATGAACCTATACAGGGATAATATGCATTTCGTGAAACTACGTGGGTATATCTGCAATATCGGTGAAACTATGTAGGCATATATACAAATTACCCAAAAATAAATATGCATTAAAATATTAAGAAATACAAAACGAGGGTAAGGTTACATTTGAAGATCAATTAACATTTTTTTAAAACCACTTCTCTCTGAAAAAATTTCTTCACATAAGAAGAGAATTGGGTGTATACGATCTTTTTCATGACATATGCATCTATGTAAATATCATATCATGCAATTGATGATTTTAGATCATATATTTATCTACCAATTTTTAGTTTCATTTTTTAAACAATAAATTTATTTTTTAATAACGTCATTTTTATTAAAAAAGTTTTTAATAAATTTTTATAAATAATAATATCTTTTGTTAAGATTTTAAAAATAAAAAACATGAAAATGTTAAAAAACACATTAAAAAATGTTAGAACCTAACGTTTGATCTAAATGTTAAAATAACCCAACAAAAAAACAACGATAAAAAAAGTTAAAACAAAAAATAAAAATAGTTTAAATGAAAATTAAAAAATTAAAAATTAATAACGTGAAAAATTAAAAAAGTAAAAAAATGTTATAAGTAAAAAACATTAAAAATAATGTTAAAACTATAAAAATATTTTTTGACAAATAACAGATGTAAAAAGAGAAGGGTTAAAAATAATGTTAAATAAAAAAAACCAAAACAACATTAAAAAAAACAAAAGCATCATAAGCCAAGCGTGCAACGTGCACATGCTACATATTTCATAAACAATGCTTACTTAGAACTTCACCTGCAGATAGTGATGATTGGACTTGTGGCATCCTGATAAAAATTCTCTCTAGCCCACTCTCTTTTATGTGTTTTTTCATATCTCCACAATACGCCTCTCTTTAGCCACAAAATCCCCTCAAGTCTCATTCTTTTCTCACCCGTATTTTTAAAATTTGAATCTTTTCTTTGATTTTTTTAAAAATCAAATCTCCAACCACCCCAACGAAATCTTTCAAATCTCATTCTTTTCTCACCTGTATTTTTGAAATTCAAATCTTCTCTTTGATTTTTTGAAAATCAAAATCTCCAACCACCCCAACCAAATCTCTCAATTCCCATTTTTTTCTCACCTGTATTTTTGAAATTCAAATTTTTTTGATTTTTTGAAAATCGAATCTCCAACCACCCCAACCAAATTTCTCAAATCTCATTCTTTTCTCACTCGTATTTTTGAAATTCAAATCTTCTCTTTGATTTTTTGAAAATCAAATCTCCAATTACCTTAATCAAAACTCTCAAATCCCATTCTTTTCTCATATCTTCAAGAAAAACCATCTCATAAATTCATCTCACTTCAGTTTGTATTCATTGTGATGGCTTAGAAAGGTAGTGCACTAGCTGGAAAAAAAGTATTTCTATGAGGAAAAGGTAAAGTGGAAGGTGGATTCAATACTCTCGGATCCTCCATCCACTAGTCTATGTCAGGCCTCTAGCATCCACATCAATGAGAATGAAAATCTTTCTCCTCGTGCTACATCATGCATCTCTACCCCGCAAAGCTGCATATGAAGTAATTCTATGGATTCTAGAAATCAATCTATCAAGCTGCTCGAATGTCACGTTCCATAGATCATGCTGCTACCCCATCCATAGTTTCGAATTTTCACTACAGGTCTGATGAAGATGCTTTTGTGGGTAAATTTTTACATCAAATATTTACCACATGTAAAAAGTGAATTTTTTAATTTTTGGCAAAGAGACGTTTGAATTTGTGCATTTGTTAAAAGAATATGAGCTTCTTGAATTCCTGAAGAAAGATTTTTATATTTATTCGGATCCAGTGAAACACTTTTATTTCAACTTAACACTGGAAGACACTGCCTACAGATCCTTCTTGAGAGGAATTAAAATTAGTTTCATAGAACAAGAGTTTGCTGGGTTCATGTTATTACCATTTCATGCTACCGATTCATGTGAAGACATTAATTTCAAGGAGGTTATTTTCTATTTTATACAAAAATGAGTCGCTAAGCCAATAACAATGCAATTTTACAAACAAGAAATTTCTAAACTAGATTATAAATTGCTACATTTAGTTGTTGCACATTATTTTCTTTCTAAAGGCGGATGATATGATATTGTTACACTTAATGATGTAGAATTAATGTAGGAAATTGTAAAAAAAATCCTATAACATTGCTGGTGTGATGTTATCTTATATGTTGTTACAGAAAAGGAGAGCAAATAAAAGTTTGCCCTATACTATGTATGTAATAAGGCTATGTCAACATTTTAACATAGATTTGAAAGAGAAGTACCCATCAAACCAACAAGTTATGATGTGATAAATAGGTCTACACTCAAGCGTATGCGATATACTCATATTGGTGATGGTGAATGAGTTATGAGTTCAGATTTTCGTAAAGCATACAATTAATCTTCTCCAACACAACAAAGGATTTCTATTCGAAATGATGATCAAGATGATGAACTTGGTCAAAGACAAGATGGACAAGATAGCTACTTGGGTAGTGATGGACATCATGGACATCAAAGTAGTCTTCCTAAAGATGTTAATGTTGAGATGAGCTAAACCCACCTTTTCCTTTTCACGATAGTGCAACGATAGAATAATTTCATTTACTCGAAGGCCACCCCATTTTCAAAAATACAAACCTTCCAAATCCAGCAAGACTAAGGGATCTGTCGGATTCTGATGATGAATAAGGATTAAGACCCGTACAGTTGATTCTGATTCATATGATAATAGACACGTAGAGTGGCTTTTCATGGCTTTTTGGTGAAATTTGAAATTTGAAATTTTTTAGTAAACAAATAATATTGGCATATATTTATATGGTTTATTTTTATCATAAACATAATATCGTGCATATTGTTATATTTAGTTAGATTTATTCTCAAGTTTTGCATTTTCATTTAAATTTTTAATAAGGCTATCTGCTATTCCATCCCTTCGTGCTTTTTGTTAATAACAAAGGGGGAGAAAATACATGAATGATTGGAAGTATTAAAATAAAGAAAGTATTCATCGGAGAACTCACTATATTTTTAACATGTCACTTGTGATTTTTCATCATCAAAAGGGGAAGAATTGTTGAGTTATAGTATTTTGATGATAGATAGGTTAAAATTTTAATTATTAAAATTTGTGAATGTATTTGGTTTGAAATGAATGTTGTAACATGTAACCATGGAATTGTGCTGTGAATTTGTTGAGGTTTTTCTATAAAACTTCAATACTTTTGGTTTAAAACTTCAACAGTTTTCACTTGAAACTTCAATAGTCTTAAGTTGAAATTTTGACAGTTTTTAAGAGCAATCTATGGCTAGAATATTGGATAATAACATGACAAAATGGGTAATTTGTTATGATGAGCTGTCTTGGTTTGTTAAGTCGTAAGGTTGTTGAGAGAAATCCGATTGGTTGCGAATTTAGTGGAGAAAATCTCTCTTAGCGGTTTTGATTTGTTAAGTTGTTACAGGTTGTTGAGAGAAATTCGATTGGTTGCAGACTTGGTGAAGAAAATCTCTCTTGTCTGTTTTGGTTTGTTAAATTGTTTTAGGTTATTGAGAAAAATCAGATTGGTTGCGGATTTTGTGGAAAAATCTCTTTTGGTGGTTTTAGAAGTTTAAATTTATAAATAAACAATGAATTTTAACTAAAGAACCAATTCACAAGAATCATTTTAAAAGTGCAGATCTGTCTCAAAGTATTCTCCGTGATCCTCTGTCTATCTGTCAGAATCAACATATTGAAGATCGTCGTGACCATCCTACGAGAGCTTTATCTTTGTGCTTCTGTGTTGTTCAACTGATTGTAAACTTTATTTCATTTTTGTTTATTTTATCTTAAATTCGAGGCTGTCTAATTCAAGAAAAAATCTTTCATTGTGATTTGTGAAAAGTTTCACTTGCCAATTGAAGTCATTTGTATAATTCAGAAGACGATTAAGATTGTAACACTGCAACTTGAGGTTCTAAGTTAACTAGTGAAAACCCCAATCAAAATATTGGCTTGGAGAGTGGAGTAGGTGCATTAACCGAACCACTATAATTTGTTAGTCTTTTTTGGATTATTTTTTTGTGGTGTGTGGAATCTATCATGTTCCTCCTTAAATCTCTTTTTATGCTTTTATCCATTTCTTTTATTAGTTTCATACGAGCCTGGCATAAGTTATTACATAGAGTATGTTTGGGAAATGATAAAACTTTTGGATAAAAAGTTTTTAGTGTAAAAAAAGTTAAATTAGTAGAAAATGATGTGAAGTGGTAAGGTTATTGATGAGGTGTGAAGAAAATAAAGTTAAAATAGTTAAATTATTTATATAGATAGTTGTGTAGAAATGATTTAAAAAATATGGTAGTCATATAAGAAAATATGAGAAATAATTTTAAAATATGGTAGTTACGAAAAGTGAATATTTTAGTTTGAACATTATTTATTAAAAACAAACATGCCCATAGATAATTTAGTGGTCAACGTATATACCATAATTAAATAAGGATATGGATTTGCATATAACACATTTGAGCATAATGGCTTGCATAGGCTATTGATAAACTAGGAATTTTTAGCGTTATCGTATGGTTGTGGGAATGTTATCGTTAATCTTCTGTCTTTGTATTGGTCCCGACTCCCAAGTTTGTGGCAAAACTCAAAATGGGAGGGGTAAATTAGATTATTTTAAATTTCTTTTGGTGTATTAAGCTTAACCTCTTGTGAATTAAGTCCTCTTGAATAAAAACGTAGAGAATAGAAGAACAAGCGAAGCAATCATACAGATACAATAAATTATAGTAGTTCGGGACAACCCTCCCTTCTCCGCTCTTCTAAGAGCACACTTTGGTGTCTTGGGTTTCATTATATTAACAAGATTAAAATTAGAGTCTTTGCTCTCTTCTAGATTCTAGCTCTAGAAGGCCTTCACAAAGATAACACAAGTAGGCGGTGAGTCACACTCCAACCACATAAGTCTTGTCTTTAATTGGCCTTAGTCTCCAATACCAAGTCAAGTAGAATCACAAAAGAGTAGATTAAAAAAAATTCTACACTTTACAAATTATGTAGAGAAAGTTTTAGCATGGAGAAGATTTTGAGGTTGATGAAATGTTTCTGCACTTGCAATGAATAGCCCTATTTTTCTTGTAGAACTTGAGGTTGAAAAGCAAAGGCTTAATGAATGCTCTAGCTAATCTTCTTCACTTCATTTGACAAACCTTAGATAACAGAGGAATAAATTCGAACGTTACGAGGTTGGTGGCGCGAATTAAATGTGCCAACGTTTGAATTTTTTCCACCGTTACAGAGCAAGTCACAGCTGAAGTCGACTTCGGTTGCGACTTCACTCAAGTCGCATACTGGAGTCAACTTGGGGTATGACTTCGATCGGGAATTTTCAACTTCTTAAGTTCTCAACTCATATGCAGTGCTCTTGGAGTTTTATCTTAAGTTGACTTAGTCTTTGACTTAACTTAGTCATTGACTTAACCTAAGTCGCATTTGGAGCCGACTTCGGAGTACAACTTCATATGTTGTTATTTCAATCAGTGGAAATATGCAACCCTAAGTCGACTTAACTGTAGAACTTTGCCCAAGTCACTGGTGGAGTCGACTTGGCTATATGACTTCACTTCTCACTTCAAACTTAAAACTCCATAACCGGTGTTTCTTTGCGTTCATTCTTCTGAGTCTTTGCTTTGAGTCAACTTGATCTAAGACTTCATCCAAGTTGCTTGGTGAAGTCGACTTGGTTATGCAACTTGAGATTTGGTACTTAGCACTTGAAATATTGCTTGCTCTTCATGAATGCAGATCAAAGTCTCGAGTCGACTTACCCTTCAACTTAACTCAAATCGCAGGATGGAGTCGACTTGGCTCTTGATTTAGCCTCTAAGTCGATTTGGCTCTTGATTTTGTCCAAGTTGCAATCAGAGTCGATTTGGGTTTGCGACTTGACCCATCTGTACTTCGTGATTTGCATTCCTTCATCATAAGTTGTAGCTTGAGGTTGACTCGGGTATAGATTAAACCCAAGTTGCTTATCTGAGTCAACTTGACTTTGGAAATTTATTTGCTATACTTTATAAATCAAAATTTCATCTTGAGAACACTTTACCAAGTATGTTAGTAATTTGTAATACTAAAAATTGAGTTATTAATCATTAAAGCATGGATTGCTTTTAGTTTTCTAGTTAAGTTCACAACACTTTGTTATTTTTATTAATTTTTTTACTTATTGAGTTAGTCAATACTTATAGAGTATGTTTGGCAATAAGAAAAAATGTAAAGCTAAAACTTTTCACTCTCCATAACTACCCTATTTTTAATTATTTTTTACATTTTTCTATAAAACTATCATATTTTTAAATTATTTCTATACAACTACTCATACAACTAACCTATCGATCTTAATTTTGTTCACTTTACTCCTCATCATTATCATACCATATCACATCATTCTCTTCAAATTCAAAAACTTTTATATGAAAAAACGTTTCATTTAAAAGTTTTACCACTTTCCAAATATACCAATATTATTTTCCTTTTGGATAACAAGGTGGAAGGAATTTAAGGAGTGAGAGCTAAAATTTGGACTAACAGAGAGCTTTATCTTAAAGTGATGTTCCACTAGTTAGACACTAATGTTTGGGAAATGATAAAACTTTTAAATAAAAAATTTTTGGTGTAAAAATTATTAAATTAGTAGAAAATCATGTAATATGATAAGGATAATAAGAAGGTGTAAAAAGAATAAACTTAAAATAGATAGATTAGTTATATAGGTAATTGTATAGAAATGATTAAAAAAATGGTAGTAATATAAGAATATATAAAAAATAATTTTAATTATATTTTCTGTAGAGTGAAAAGTTTTAATTTAAAAAAATTTTAGTTTAAATTTTTTTTGTTAAAAACATATGCACCCTAAAATTATTTCAACTTGGGACACCTATATAATTATATCTTGACAAAAGTGCATGAATATTTGGGATTGGATGTGCGCATATTTTGTACTAACAATGGTGACCTTCATTTACATGTTAATTATATCTCTGTATGAGGTTGATGCTTCATGATTTTGACATTTATGACATCACTATTGCTATTACATAACATCATTTTCTCACATAAAAACTTTTTTTACTAAGGGCATGCTTGACAAATTTTAAAACTTTTCCAATTAAAACTTTTCACTCTCCACAACTACTTTAATTTTTAATCATCTCTTAATTTTTCTATACAACTACTATATTTTCTAATCATTTATATATAACTACTTATATAACTAACCTATCTATTTTATCTTTATTTTCTTACACATCATCATAACCCCTATCATATCATATTGTTTTTTATTAATTTAACAACTTCTACACGAAATTTATTTATCCAAACACTTCCTAAATATACCTTAAAAGTTTTATCACTTTTCAAACCTACCCAAAAAATCTTTCATCAAAAGTTTTATGACTTCTTAAATGTACCCTTAGTATAATTGGCTCCTTGGTAGTCCCTCTCATTCATTTTTCACTTTTAAAAAACTTTTCCAACTTTTTTACCTTATTCCAAACAAACCATTGTAATATAATTTTTGATCAATATGCCAATACCATTTAGCTTAATTTTTGATCAATATGCCAATACCATTTAGCTTAATTTTCATTCATTTTGCATTTCATGTACAACATTGAGTTTTCATGCATTTTTAGTGTAATTCGAGGCGAATTTTGTGATTTTCGATTTTTCATATATCATCTCATCATTTATAAGTACATTTATTAGTTTTAGCTTATTTTGCAGGAAAAGAAGTGTAACTAACCCTTTGGAGTATGATGAGATGAAGAAGGGAGTAAACAGTGCAAGCAAGGCCGCAAATAGTATCCATGAACACTAGCGCCCCGGCGTTGACTTCTGGCGCCTAGGCGCCACTTTACCGTCTTAGAAGAATTCTCCAGAAACCCTCAAGTCAGCAAGCTTTCAGAGAGCGCCCCGTGTGAATTTGAGAACGTGTTTAGTACTAGGTTTAAGGGGGTATAAATATACACTTAGAGTTTCATTTTGAGGGAGAGAGAACTCGTGGGAGCAGCCAAGAAGGAGAAAGGAAAAGATTTCCAAGCCACGACAACTTGAAGTGAAGATTCAACTCTATTTGGTGGAAACTTGCAAGTTTTAGCTTCTCTTTCTTATTTGCTATATATTTTTCCTTTTCTCTCTTGTTGGGATTCATTCAAACTTCGTTTCAATGGGATTTAAATTCATATTCATGAACTAAACTTCAAAAGATGGGATGTTGAGATGATTTGATTCCTAAATTATGTTATTTTGGTTCTTGATGATTTAAATATGAGTATTTAATTATTGTATACTTGTGCTATGTGGATTTACTCTTGCATGTGGTGTTTAATATTTTTTACAAGCCTAGCTACCTTGTAAGATGATTTAGTAGCTAGAGTCATATTTGGAAAAAGTGAATCTAGACAAGGTTCATGTGTAACGCATAAGTTTCTCATTTGGCTAAGGAAAAATGTTAAAATTGATAGAAATATACCATTAAACCCTATGTAATTATGTGCAAGTTATGCGTAGATCGATCCCATCACATTCGCTTGCATGGCAACATAGCAATTGAGTGTTGTGTGATTAGCTTTATGTGTGTTGGAAAATATATAAAGATTTATGAACTTGGATTATTAAAACTTTGCACAACTTAGTGAATATGAACCAATTTAATATACTTTAGAGTCAAGAATTTCCAACTGTCCCATCTACCAATCCAACCCTATAAATCCTTATCACAATTCTGCTCCTCTACTAGTCTTTATCTCATTTCCTTTTATTTTCATTGCACACTCAGTCAACAATCACTTAAAATTCTCCATTCATCAAAGGCAATTGAAGTTTAGACGTAATTAGTTTAGACCAATTCCTCGTGGGAACGATATTCTACTCATTATATATTACTTAATTGATGCGTATACTTGTGTGAAAATGAACATTTTAATTAGATATATACGCAGCTCGTCAACTATAGCTATTTAAAAGGGTACATAATCCTTAGTGAATTATAGAAGTGCTTAGATCCATTACAAGTGTATTACAATGCAATGTTATTTTATATAAAATCATTTATACATAAATAATGATTTCTGATAAAATTTATAAATTGAAAATATCAGCTTAAAATTCGATAATGAATTAAATAATTTAGAGTTTCAATCCTTTTTTCTAATATTATTATATTTTCTTGGATACGATTCTTATAACGTTCTAACCAAGATGCAAGTCTAATAGTAAATAAACTTTCATTAGTCCTTAATTCTTCAATAGTTTGAGTTAATCTTTCTCGTTCTCTTCTTAAAAAATTCAATTCTTGCTTTAATTCCTTAATCAAGAGATTCATTTATCCTAATAAAAATTGAATTTGTCTTTCTAATTCACGAATACGAGCTTCTATATGGTTGAGAGAATTTTTTAACATATATATAATCCTAAGAGCACGATATTCATTTCCATACTCAATTCTAATTTGAATAATATTCCTCCTAAGAGCATCTCTTTTTCTTTTACTGAAGATTAAATTTTGTTGTAAGTTTCTTATATGAAAATTCATGCTAATAAGTAAGAAATTTGTTCTTCTATTTGATTAATTGAGAATTGAACTAAATATAATGCTTTAACAGTTTCTTTATATTGAATAAAATCATACAGGCTATAGATTTTAATTTGTTTAGTTAGTTTAAGAATATAATCTAACAGAGCTTTCTATTGTTTTAAATCTTTTAACCTGTTACTTAGTACCTTAGCTGAAACGGTAGTGGCATAATTAATTTTCATTCGAAATATATCCCCATTCTAATTCTATACAGAATGTAGTTTCGTTATTAACAATATGCATAACACGATTTGGATGCTCTTCTAATTGAGTTCTTATTTTAAACACGATAGCGTTATAATTAATCCAATAATCGACATGCCATAATAACAGTAAAAAAAATCTTATATTCTATCCATTCATCATAAGAGAAAGAAACTTCAAACATTAAAAGTCAAGTATAACTTACATAAAAATTGACATCAAGCTTACAAGGGACGGAGAAAGCTTTAGAGAAGGTTTTACACTTGAAAACTCACACTCCAACACTCTTAAGACACTCAGGAGGCTCGAAGATTCTTCAATGTCAATACAAGTCTTAGCACACTTATTTATAAGGGACGGATTTTACAGAGGTTGAAATCCGGATTGGATTTGAAGGCAGCATAATTCCACTGTCTTCTCAAGAGGTAACGTGTCCTGGATCTAAGCAGAGTCGAGTGGCCCAATGATAGATAACTTTAGGAAAAGCATCTGCTTTAAATTCTTTGAATAGTGCCTTTTGTCCTTAAGAATCTTGAAATAGTGATAAAGCTGCTTGGAATAGTAAGATTTGTATTATTCTTTCGATAATGGGGTCTCGTCCATTGGAAAGAGATTGTGATAAGATATCCATTTGATCGGATTCCACTTGGCTAAAGAATAGTAGTTCAAAGGCTTTTTCCTGTTGATCCTTATCTGATAATTCCGGGAAATCTGCTTTTAAAAGAGACATAGCTATCTTGAGGGCTTCTTTTGTGACGTCCGATCTAGCTGGCATTTACGAAACAGATTTGAATTTTTACTTCAGCTGTCTTTCATACTTTCTTTGCCAGCAGCATCTGTCCATAATATCTTCATAGCTAAACTTTGTCCTCCATTTCATATAAGAAGAATAAATCATATAAGGCAGCGTGGTAGGTTTAGTGTAGAATGAGAAGTCTCATCTAATAATCCAGGGAATATTTTCTTCTATTACAAATTTTAACAGGGCAAATGTATTATTTGATAAAATTTCTGGAGAGAGAACTCTCAATAATCCTTCTGCAATAATATCAGGGTTGAAACCCCATAAATCCCAAAATTTTTCAAGAAACCAATTTGGAATTGGTTGATTGGAATTTTTTAAAATAAATCTGACCCACCAAGAGTGAGAAAAAAAATAATTTTGTCTAAAAAATACTTTTCGTCAGGCTTCTTGATAGTCTCAATAATTATATTTCATCATAGTTGGTCAAAATTTTGATTTTTCGGCTATGGCCACTGGTTCAGGAAAAGAGAATAATGTATTGAGATTATGAAAAAACCATTGTTCTAAAGGAATAATTCTTTTAATATGTAATTTTGTGTATAGAATCCAATCATCCTTAGGAGGTTTAGTCACATGCTCTATAGAAATGGAATAAGTCTGTAAAAGGATTCTTTCATAATAGTTATTATCTTTTCTAGGGGCATGAGAATAAATCATTCGTCTCGGAGAAAATTTTTCCTATATAATAAAGTAGTTATTTCCTGAATGGTTTTTTCTCTTTTTTCTCCAGATGAAATTTGATGAGGGAGTTGTTTTGATTTAATAATTTCATTATCTTGCTTCTCTAGATTAAGAATAAATTTATCTACATAAAATACGTAGTTATAATTTTGTGGAATAATTGATGATGATGATAATGATGATTGATGATGATGATGATTTAGAAAAAGCTTATGATCGAGTACCAAGAAAGTTAATATGGCAAGTGATGAGGAAAAAAGGAATTAATGACAGATACATTGATATTATTAAAGATATGTATGAGGGGGCTGTTACAAATGTGAGAACCATTAGTGGAGATACTAATGTCTTCCCAGTTAAAATAGGTTTACATCAAGGCTCAGCCTTGAGTCCTTACCTTTTTACCTTAGTAATAGATGAAATTACTAGACATCTCCAAGAAGAAGTACCTTGGTGTATGTTATTTGCAGATGACATTGTTCTAATAGATGAAAGTAAAGAAGGACTAAATTTAAAATTGAATAGGTGGGTAGATGCTCTAGAATCTAATGGTTTTAGAATTAGTCGCACAAAAACTGAATATATGAAATGTAATTTTAATAATAGTGAGAACCCGGATGATGAACCAATTAAGATTTTAGATCAAACAGTAACAAAAACTAATCACTTTCGGTACTTAGGATCAATAGTTCAAGAGAACGGGGAAATCGAGAAAGATATAATACATAGAATTCAAGCAGGATGGAAGAAATGGAGAAGTGCGTCAGGAATTTTATGTGACCGTCGAGTTCCAGTCATATTAAAAGGAAAATTTTATAAGACTGCGATTAGACCTGCTATGCTTTATGGGGCAGAATGTTGGGCAGTTAAAGAGCAACATATACAAAAAATGAGCGTAGCGGAAATGAGAATGTTAAGGTGGATGAGTGGTAAAACAAGAAAAGATAAAATTAGGAATGAAATAATTCGAGAAAACTTAAAAGTGAGACCAATTAATGATAAAATGAGAGAAAATAGATTAAGATGGTTTGGTCATGTTAAAAGGAGGCCTGAAGTAGCACCGGTTAGGAAAACAGAGTTTATCCAAGTAGAAGATGGTAGAAGAATGAGAGGAAGACCCAAAAAAACATGGATGGAAGTAATTAAACAAGATTTAAAAATATTACATATTACTGAAAATTTAGTCTTAAATTGCCAAGAATGGCGTAACAGAATCCATGCAGCCGACCACACATAGGTGGGAAATGGCTTATGATGATGATGATGATGAATTGATGATGATGATAATGCTTTATCCTTGGGGCTTTTTGGAGCAGCAATTGGTTGTGAAAGCTAAAGACATTCCTTGTAAAAATTCTCTAGACAGATAGTCAGGAAGCGCATTTTTTTTTCTTTTAATATATTCTATTTGAAAATCAAAGGGAGAGAGAGAATAGCTTGCCAACGAGCAAATATTTGTTTAGAGACAAAATTCTTAATATCCTTTTGGATAATATCCTTAGCTTCGCGACAGTCTATTCATAATAAGAATTTTTTGTTTAATAAATCTCCTTGAAATTTATCAATGCATAGAACAATAGATAACATTTCTTTTTTAATTATTAGATATTTTTATCTTGTTTCATTCCACAATCCAAAAGTGTATCAGATTAAATACTTTTTCTTTTGGTCTCTTTGTTTTAATATGCCTCCATATCCGAGGTTGGATGCATTCGTCTTCACAATTTTAAATAATTTTGGATTGACTAGGTTTAAACATGATAGATATTTAATTTTAATATTTTGTACAGCTTTAGTGTGCTCATCGGTCCAAGGAGGTGGATTTTTCTTTAGTCTTTGTACTAATAATTTTCTAGTTTGGGCTACCTTTTCATAGAGTTCTGCCACACAATTTAAATAACCTAAAAATCTTTGTAATTGTTTCTTATCTTTTATCTCATCGGAAAATTTTTCAGTAAAAATAATAGCTCTATTTGTGGGATAAATAGTATTATTTTTTTATATAGAATCTTAAGAAAGATATTTCTGTTTGAAATAGTTTCATGTTTCTTTCAGATAAAACTAGTCCATTATGATGAATTATGCTTTTAAAAGTTTTTTAATATTTCCAATGTTGTTGAGTAGAATCTGAATATAGCAGTATATCATTAATATATACTATAACGAACTCAAAATAAGTATTAAATACATCATTCATTATGTTTTGAAATTCTGATGGAGCATTTTTTAATCCGAAAGGCATAACGTTCCATTCATAATGCCCGAAAGGTATAATAAAAGCTGTTTTATACTTATTTTCTTCTGCTATCTGCATTTGCCAATATTCGAATTTTAAATCGAATTTTGAAAATATTTTTACTTTTATGATTATTTGTAATCGATCTTTTTTATTTGGAAGATGATATCTTATCCATCTTAGAACTTTCTTTAATAGTTTATAATTTATCACTAGACGTGGGGCTCCTCTTTCTATTTCTGCCACATTATTAACATAAAAGTCAAGACAACTCGATGACAACTTACTTGGTCGTATCGAGTTTTTGTCTAACAAAGTCTAACTTTCTTGTTTGCAATATTTCAATAATTCCAAATTTATTTATATAGGTCTAGCTTTAGTCAGAATATTATTTTCATTAAATTCGTCTACATAAGGTAATTTGACAATATGTTTTTTCTATTCCAAAAAGCATTAGGAAGCTCATAGCATATTTCTATGACTAATTTTTTATGAAAAGTTTCAATAGGAATTTTATATGGTCATTGTATCTGTTGTTCTATGTGCTTAATATTATTTTATTCTTTTAAATAACATAAAAAATTCTTCTTATATAGTAGAGCTTCTTTTAATTATGCTAGTAATGACATTTCTAGGGATTTTATAAATGAAAATGTAATATCTCTATTTTGAATTGTGGTATATAATCCTTCATCTGTTACAGTAAAGGGTTTAATCATTTGTAAAAATTGCGGTCCTAAAATAATTTTATTTTGCATATTTTTAATTAATATTAATTGTGTTTGAAAACATATATTTTTTTTGCAAATATGAGCTTTTGACAATTGATATTTAACACCATGCCGGTGCCATCGGCTGTGGCAATAGACGAGTTTGTTGTTTTAAAATATTTTGGAGGTATTATTCATTCTTTTATGCAATTTAAATATGCTCCTGAATCTATTAAGACTATTAATTCTATAGAAAAATCTTTAGGATAATCTATAATATTTAAAGTGATTTTCGAATACCACTTTTGGAATATAATCTTTTGAGTCTATTGATATAACATATGAAGTGAAGATTCTGGGTAGTTCAGGTCCTTTTCTTTTATAATTTCATTCAAATGTTGTTCAAAATTTTCTTGTGTTTATTCTTGATGTATTTCATTTTCATTTAAGTTTTGTAGTTCTAAGATTTGAATTCTATTTTTAAGCTAAGATATTTCTACTTTCATTTTTTTTTATTTCTTGATATAATTCAGGAATAGTTGGTGGTTTAGGTACCCTTTTTTAATATTTCTCTTGCTGCTTGTTCTCCAAGAGTTAGTTGAATTTCCCACCATGCCTTTAATTGACCTGTAAATTCCCTTGCTAAAGTGATAGCAACCGTTTGGGCTGTAAATCTTCTTAGTTGTATTAATAATTCAATATATGTTATTATACTATTACACATATTTCATATCTGACATTCACTAGCTCCATCTATATTCCATTCGTATAATGAGTTTTGATTGAATTCATTTATTATTATTTTTCTCTCTTCTTCAAATTGTTGGTCTACAGGGGAAGGTCTTGGATAATAATTTTTTGAATTTTTCATATACATTCTTTGTAATAATTAACTGGATCTTCTCTTGATATAATTGGGTTTGTTGCAGACAATGTTTGTATATATTTCTTTTCTTTATATTTTTGGTCTATTTCTTCAAGTTTTTTTTAAAACTGGTAGTGTTTGGGGGAGACGATAATGTAGGAGTTTCATTTATTTTTTCAGTTAATTCTTAAACAATACTTTTGGGTTTTTTAAAAAATGATAAATCTGGTTGATATTTGATTGGTTTTGGTCCTTTAATAAATTTTGTTTGCTTTTCTTTTTCTTTACTTTTCTTTAATTGTTTTTCTATATTTATTAATCTATAATTTGAAAAATTATTTTGCTCTATTAATTGTGATAGATCTTTTAAATGAACTGATAATTTTTTATAGCTAGATTTTTTATATGGCTATTGAATTATAAGGCCATCAATTTTTTTGTTTAATATATTATTTCTTCTTTCATGTTGGATATCTGAAATATGTGGAGTAGATGATGGTGAAAGGTTGGATGATTTAAAGGTTTCGGAAGTAGATGTCTACTATAACATATTTATAGAAAATAATACTTAGTTATCATACTATTGAAAAAATGGAATATTTTGCTCTATATGTACAATATAAAAACCATTTTTTTATAATTGTTTTAGTTCTTTAGACATATATATCTTTGAAATCCATTTTTTTTCTTTTTTTTAAGGACCTATAATCTACTAATAACAAAGTTTTATCGAATTTGAATGTTGATTTTTCACTAATTTGGTTGAGTTGAAAGTCTGATTCTGAGGGCTCAGTATCTGGTATTGCAATATTTTGTTCGTAATTTAATGAAAATCTATTTATAGAGGAAATAGAAGGCATAAATTTTTTTTGCTAAAGTTAGTGATGAAGATTTTAAAGTAATTTTAGGTATTATAGGTCTTGAAATATTAAAGGAATTTTTTTCAAGAGATGGTTCGAAGTTGAGAATTATATTGTCAAGGGTTTCTGTGATTGCTTCTATTTTTTCAAAATTTTGTTCAAGAATTTCTGGTGATAAATCATTTTCTAGTTTTCATTCTATGGATAGATTTGTTGGTCCCGAGTTAATGACAATTACCCAAGAGGGGAGGGGTGAATTGGGTATTTAAAAATTTTATAACTTAAACAGAAACTTTACCCCGGATTAATCTATTCCCCTTTATGAAGAAACGAAATAGAAAGCAATATAATGTAGAGAGCAGAAAAATAAATCAACACACAAGATTTTATAGTGGTTCGGGCAACCTCCCTACTCCACTCTTCCAAGCTCACACTCCTTGTGCCTTGGGTTCCACTATTGTATCTCACAAATACAACTAGAGCCGCTGCTCTCTTCTAGATTCTAGCTCTAGGGGGCATCAATAAATCACAGCAACAGTAGGTGATGAGTTCCACTCCAATCACACACTACTTTGCTTACACTTGATCTTAGTTACCCAAACTAAATCAAGTTCAATACAACAAGAAATAACAAAAGAAAGTTTCTATATGTTACTGTTGTGTAGAAGCAGTTTTGGCGCAGAGAAGAACTTGTAGTGTTGGCTTTGAAGGATCAGTAGTTGAGCTCTTGCAGTTTGAAGCAAAGTTCTTCTTCTAAGGATTGACTTGATCACTTGAAGCTCTTAGAGATAGGAGTTATGAGCAGTTAATGAATCTCAGCTACTTCTCTCGTTCACATTGAATGCATTTTATAGTTGTGGAGGGAATCCAAACGTGTGAAGGTAAGTGGCGCGCATTTAATGCGCCAACGTTCGAATATTTTCCGACCGTTGCGACCCAAGTCGCAGGTGGAGTCGACTTCGGGTGCGACTTCGCCCAAGTCGCAGATGGAGTCGACTTCGGGTGCGACTTTGCCAGTTTGCAGCATCTTCAAGTTCCAGACTGGGTCAACTTAGTCCTCGACTTGACCCAAGTCGCAGGTGGAGTCGACTTCGGGTGCGACTTCACCTCAGCAGGTTGCTTGACGAACTTGAAATCTTTGGAATGCTTTTATTTTTACTTGGATTTCTTCATGTCTTTGTTGTTCTTCCCTGATTTAGTTCTCTTTGAAACATTGTGTCTTCACTTTAGCTTGTTCCCATTTGCTCCATGATTTGCAAGCCTTGAGTCTTTGAGTCTTGAATCTTGTATCCATGAGCAAGTTCTTGATTAGAACAGTTGAGTTTGTACTACTTCTTTCTTTGGACTTGGATTAGTCTTCATATGTTCCAATTTGAACATCTGAGTTGACTTGCTCTTCATCTTTACTTAGTCCTGCCTTGAAGTCGATGTAATCCCAATTTGTCTTCTGAAATTTCTCCTCTGTCCGATCGAAGTTGATGCCGGAGTCGACTTGGTCTGCGACTTCGTCCAAGTCGCATGTTGGGTCGACTTGGTCTGCGACTTCGGTGCCCCCAGTTCTCGGTTTCAACTCTGGATAGAAAACGACGCCTCCAAGTCGCTACTGGAGTCGACTTGGTCTGCGACTTCACCTCAAGTCGCAAGTGGAGTCGACTTGGGGTGCGACTTCGGCACTTCGGAGTCTTGATTTCAACTCTGGAAGGAATCGTCATTTCGAAGTCGATGCTGGAGTCGACTTGGTCTGCGACTTTGCCCAAGTCGCATGCGGAGTCGACTTCGTTTGCGACTTCGGCAGCTCTGCTCCCCGTTTTCAACTCTGGAAGGAAACGACGCTTCGAAGTCGATGTTGGAGTCGACTTGGGGATCGGCTTGGCCTTAAGTCGATGCCTGAGTCGACTTAGAAATCGACTTAACCTGACATGCTTCATTTTCTTAAAATGTATATCCTTTATTCACTTTCACAAACATGTTAGTAGCCAATACTTACTCAAATTGATTTGTTAATCATCAAAACATAGATTTAGCTTATTTTCCACATATTTCCAACAAGATTAACTTCTGACCATAATATCTTTTTGATACTATCTTTTTATAGATAGGGTTTGTAACAAAATAAGGAGTAACATCTTTTACTGGGAAACTACGATCTAGGGATTAAGGTTTTCATAACCTTATAATATATTCTATATTGAATACATAAAAGTTTAGATTCTATCCTCATATTCAATCCTCGAGTTTGAATTAGTAATGATAATACATTTAAAGTGTGGAGATCTGTTAAGCTTATAGAGAAATTTGAAAAACTATTAAAATATATTGGTCCAGCACGTAGAGAGGTTTGTAATATTCCTAATATAGAGTCCGAAAATCTTCTATGCCTATTATCCTTTAGACATGCTAAAACAAATGCTTTAACCTGGCTCTTATTAATGGTTGGATAGTTCTCTTGATTAATCCGAAATGAAGGAATTTAAATTCTTTATCACATAAATCTTTAATAGCTTTCTTTTGTAATAATTGAATTTGATGTGAGGCTTCTCCGAATTCTAATACTATCTCAAGTTTTTTAATTCGATACTTCGTTCTAAAATCAAATGTTCTAATCTTATAAATTTCTTTTATAGATACCTTAAGTATTTTCAATATTGTCATAAGCTCCTTCAGTCATATTTTGAATTACATCTTAACTTGATAGAATAAATTTCTGTATCAGTTGCAGAAGAAGAAGAGGATGATGCAGAAAATATTTTCTTAAGATTACTCATGGTCATAGTCACTGGCTTCTAAGTCGTATTCCCTTAACGTAATATTTGCAACACGAGATTTCAACAATTTGCGCGACTTCATGAGTTTTGAGTTCTATAAGAAAAAGTTTTTACATTAACCTGTCAACTTAGCTCTAATACCAATTTTAACTAAGGAGAGTTTCAATCCTTTTTTCTAATATTATTATATTTTCTTGGATATGATTCTGATAACATTCTAACCAAGATTCAAGTCTAATAGCAAATAAACTTTGATTAGTCCTTAATTCTTCAATAGTTTGAGTTAAACTTTCTCGTTCTCTTCTTAAAAAATTCAATTCTTGCTTTAATTCCTCAATTAAGGGATTCATTTATCCTAATAAAAATTGAATTTGTCTTTTTAATTCACGAATACGAGCTTCTATATGGTTGAGAGAATTTTCTAAATTTGATAATGAAATGCAAATTAAACCAATCACATTGTTTGATATAAATTATTTTATCATAAGACCAAAAAATATTCTAAACATAATTTTTGGTGTGCTATAGCTATTTGAAACGATGTATAATCCTTAGTGAATTATAGAAGTGCCACAGATAAAACTTTATTGGATTTGAAGATTCTGGTATCAGAGCCTTGTTGAATTTGATTATGTTTAAAATATCTCTCTAAAGAAACTTAATCGTCATGAAGTCTCGCATCTAGCTGAAATCCCGTGTTGCCAAGAGGGCGTTGAAGGGAACGCAGCATATAAGACGTTGACTGTGAAAATGAGTTCTCTAAAGAGAATGTTTTCAACATCATCATCTTCTTCTTACATTGACACTGAGATTCACTCAGTAAGACTTGATGAGATTCAAAATATGTCTGAGGGAGCCTACGAAAATATTGAAAAATTTATACAAAATTGAAAATTTTTTAAAGTCCCTATTAAAGAAATTTATAAAATTGGAACCCATGATTTAATCTCTGAATATAGAATTAAAACTCTAGAAACTGTATTAGAATTTGGTGAAGGATCTCACCAGATACAGTTATTATAGAAAAAATCTCTAAAGGATTTATGTGATAAAAAATATAAATTTCTACACTTTGGACTCATACAAATTGCTATACAACCACTAGTACGAGTTGGTCTTCAAGCCTCGGTACTAGCATGTCTAAAAGATAAGCGGCATAGACAGTTTTCAGATTCTATTCTAGGTATATTACAAACATCATTACATGCTGGCCCTGTATATTTTAATAGTTTTCCAAATTTCTCTATAAGTTTAACAGATCCTTATGCTTTAGATGTATTATCATTATTAATCCAAACATAAGGTTTTAACATGAGACTAGGATCAAAACCTTTATGTATACAATACAGAATTTACTATAAAGCTATGAAAACTTTCGTACATCGATCTCTGGTTACTCAAGAGAAAGGTGTCACTCCATATTTTATAACAAATCCTATACATAAAAGAATTGAACCAAAAAGAATTTTATGGTCAGATATTAATCTTCCTACTGAATGGAAAATAGATAATGATTTATCACAAGAAGTTCCTGAACAATCTGCAGAAAAAATAGAAGCTATAACTGAAACTCTAGATAATATAATTCTAAATTTTGAACCAACTAATAAAAGACATTCTTTTAGCATATCAAGACCTATAACTCCAAAAATAACCTTAAAATCCTCATCATCCCCATCTTTAGAAAAGAGATCTATGTCTAATATCCCTTCTACAAGCAAGTTCCCAATACATTATGATCAAAACATAGCTAAACCAGAAATTGAACCTTCAGAATCGGACTTCCAAATAAATGAAATAACTGAAAAAATCAACATTTAAATTTGATAAGGAATTATTACTAAAAGATTATAAATCTGATATAAATAAAGAAAAAAGGATATGGATATCAAAAACCTACAAGTCCCAAGAATTAAAAAAAATCATAAGAAAATAGTTTTATTACTGTGAAAACATTAAACAAAACATTCCTTTTTTTAAATGGTATGATGAACAAGTATTGTTATCAGTAAATATGATGCAACAAACCACTAATACTTCTGAATCTTCAAATCCAACTCCATCTTCTACACCACCTCCTCCAATTATAACTGATACTAATATACAACCTGAGAGAAGAATGAGTCGAACAAATAAAGAATTAGAAGGACTCATAATACAAGAACCTTATAAGAAATGTTCTTATAAAGAAATGCCTGTGCATATGAAAGATCTATCTCAAATTATTGAACAAAATAATTTCACAAATAATCAATTAATAAATATAGAAAAACAATTAGAGAAAGGAAAAGAAAAATTAAAAGAACCGAAAATTCTAATCCCTAAACCAAGAAAACTAGATTTATCATTTTTTGCAAAATCTATAGAACTCCCTCTAGAAATTTTTGCTAAATTCAAAAGACCTGCTGAGCAATCATCGTCAACTTCTCCTTTTTCTATACCACCTCAAAGTATAAATGATTTAAAAAAGAAACTAGAACAAATTGATAGTAAATATAAAGATAAAAAATTTCTTCATACAATAACACAGACTTCATCTATTCACAAAGAAGACCCTTCAAATTTATTACAACGAATATATATGAAAAATACAAAAAAATACTATTCAAGACCATCACCAATAGATCAGCAATTTGAAGAAGAGAGAAAGCCTATTGGAAATGAAATTAATC
This sequence comes from Annona cherimola, assembly GCA_030490835.1. NCBI lineage: Eukaryota > Viridiplantae > Streptophyta > Magnoliopsida > Magnoliales > Annonaceae > Annona > Annona cherimola. Next base: position 86,986,737 of record CM059972.1, read on the forward strand.
CTAATTCTATCTATGAATGGAATATCGATGGAATAAGCGAATATCAAATGTGGAATGTATGTAATAGTATGATAATGTATGCTCAAGTACTACAACATATTAGAAGATTACCACAAAACTTAGCCACCGTATGTATAATTTGGGGATTTACAGGACAACTGAAAGCATGGTGAGATATACAAATGACACAAGAAGAAAGAACTCTTATATTACAAGATGATCAATCTGTAAATACACTTATTAGTACTATAATATATCAATTTTTAGGAAAAGTAGAAGATTATCAAACTATTATTAGAGAGAGAATATTAAAATTAAGATGTAAACACTTATCTAACTTTAAATGGTATAAAGATGTATTTTTAACCGATGCACAATTACTAGACGATGGAACTAAACCTATATATAAAGAAAAAATTTTACAATGATTACCATCTGTTATAAAAAACAAAGTAAAAATCTTAATAAAATAAGAAAATGGTGGAAAGCTTCAATATGAAAATTATACGTGGGGAACATTTTTCTCAAAAATTAGACAAGTTGGTACTGAATTATGCCATCAAAAGAAAATGAAAGAAACTCACTTCTTAAAGTCCCAAGACTTATAAAGTGGGAATGAACATTAGTATTATAATGTCTGATGAGTCTTAACAGTTTATCTTCTTCATCTTTTAATTCTTTAAGCCTATGACTTAGCTCTCTTACTTGATAAAATAATGACATAATTAAAATTCTTCATCAGTTGAAACATAGTTTTCCCATTGAAATTTTATAATGATTTCTTCGTTTTGATTTATAATACGGATTTCGCTTTGTGGAACTTCGTTAGATTGAGTTTCTATTACAGAGGTGATACAATCTCTGAACACATAATGATCACCATGCCATAAAAGAAATCTAAGAATACAATATTCTAACCATTCATCATAAGTAAACATTAAAACAGACTTTCATTAAAAGAAAAGAGTATCTTACAAGAAAGAGGTAGGGAACTTCTGATGACTCTTACAGGATAGACTTAGAGCTCGAGATTTTCTTCGATATCCTTACAACTGAGACTCAACTGAATTTAAAGACTCAAAAAGTAGAAAACGGATTTAAACACATTTGAAGTCTGGATAAGAGATAAGATCCTACGCCGAAAGTGATGACACATGTCCTAAAAGTGGTGGAGTCGTACAGGTCCTTTCATCGAGGCGCTCTGCTTTTCTTTATCAAAGATAAGATTCTTCTGCTTTATTTTCAGAAATAATGTCTTTAGCTTTATGTCACTTCTTCTTTATGGTGATAGAGATGCTGACGATATGTCCATGTCATATCGTCTATCTGACTGGAAAATAGGTGCTGGAAGGCTTTGAGCTTTTGCTCTTTATCAGATAGTCTAGGAAATTCTTTCTTCAACATCTGTAATGCAGCCTTGAATGCTTCTTTTGTTTCTGCGGATGTCTTCTCAGGATTTTGGGAAGGAGAAGAAGATGAAGAGCAAAGGGATTCAGCTATAATTGAAGCCTTATGAGTTGCGCGACGTTGGCGCCATTTATAACTTTGAAGTATATTTTCATAATCAAATTTCGGCCACCATTTTAGATAAGAAGTATAAGTTATAAATGATGAGGTTTCAGTATCCATACAGAATGAAAAGTCCCAGCGGACTATCCAAAGAATAGATTCTTGTATTATAAAATCACTTAATTTTATTGAATCAGATATAGAAAATGATAGGGATGAGATAAGATCATCGGGCAAAATAATTTTATCAAATCCCCAGTAGTCCCAAAATTTTTGATAAAACCAGACTGGGATATCTTGTGAAGGATTTATGAGATTAAAGCGAATCCACCAAGAATGAGAGAAATAATTATTTTGTCTTAAAAACACTTTCTCCCGAGCTTCTTGGTAATCCCAAAAATTGAATTTTGGATATGTATAAATTCTTTTTTGTGATTCAGGAAAGGGGATATAAGTATTTGGATCACTAGCAAGCTAGTTCTCCAAAGATAAAATCCTTTTGATAAATATCTTTGAATAAATAACCATATCTCTTTTTGGTTGTTTTGTGACATGCTCCAGAATTATAGAATTCGTTTGTAATAAAATTCTTTCATAAAATTCAACCGTTTTGCCTGGAGCCGAGGGGATAATCCACTCGAATCTAGGGAGATATTTTTGATAAATCTGGCGACATGTTTCCTGAATAACTTTATTTTCTTTATTGCTTGAAGTGAATTGATATTCTTCAGGAATATTTTTCTTGCATAACTCAAAGTCGGGTTTTTCTAAATATAAAAATATTTTGTCATTATAATGTTCAAAATTATAATTCTGCGGGGTCGGAGTTATAGTTGGAGTGGAGCTTGCTGTTGAGCTTGAGGAGGCTGCCATTTTCCCTGTAAAAATTCTCTGGATAAATAGTCAGACAAAGAATTATTTTCTCCTTTAATATATTCTATTAGAAAATCATAGGGAGATAGCGTAGCTTGCCATCGAGCAAACATATGATGAGAGACAAAATTCTTAACATCCTTTTGAATAATTTGTTTTGTTGCTCGACAGTCTACTTTTAATATAAATTCTTTATTTATAAGGTCTCCTTGGAATTTATTTATACAAGTTACTATTGCTAACATTTCTTTTTTAATAGTAGGATATTTCTTTCTAGTTTCATTTCATAATCTTGAGGTATAGCAAATTAATTCTTCTTTATCTTAATTCTTTTGTTTTAATATACCACCATAGCCAATGTCAGAAGCATCTGTTTCAACTATCTTATATAGATTAGGATTGGCTAGGTGCAAACATGGTAAATACTTGATTTTTCTTTTAATATTCTGGACTGCCCTAGTATGGTCTTCAGTCCAGGGAGATGGATTCTTCTTTAATCTTTGTAATAATATACCTCTATCATAAGCAACCTTTTCATAAAATTCAGCAACATAATTCAAACATCCTAAAAATCTCTGCAGTTGCTTTTTGTCTTTTATCTCATCAGGAAATTTCTCTGCAAATATTATAGCTCTATTGACTGGTTGAATAGTATTATTCTTTATATTAAATCAGAGAAATGATATTTCTGTTTGAAATAATTTCATTTTCTTTTCTGATAATACTAAACCATTATGATGGATTGCGTTTTTAAATATTTTTAAATGTTTCCAATGTTCTTGAATAGAATTAGAATATAATAGAATATCATCAATATAAACTATCGCAAATTCCAAATAAGGATTGAATATGTCGTTCATAATATTTTGAAATTCTGATGGGGCATTTTTAAGACCAAACGGCATAACGTTCCATTCATAATGTCCAAAAGGAATTGTAAAAACAGTTTTATACTTATCTTCTTCTGCTATTTGAATCTGCCAATATCCTGATTTTAAATCAAATTTAGAAAATATTTTTGCTTTAATAACCCTTTGTAATAAATCTTTTTTATTAGGTAAAGGATATCTTATCCATTTTAGTACTTTATTTAATGGCTTATAATTTATGACTAGTCTTGGAGCTCCTCTTTCAATTTCTGCAGCGTTATTAACATAAAAGGCAGCACAGCTCCAAGGTGATTTACTCGGTCTTATGAGTTGTTTGTCTAATGGGGTTTGGATTTCTTGTTTACAATATTTCAATAATTCTAAATCCATTTGAATAGGACGAGCTTTTGTGGGTATTTTTTCTTCATTAAATTCTTCTATATAAGGTAGGGTTACTATATGTTTTTTTCTATTCCGAAAGGCATTAGGTAATTCTGAGCATATTTCTAAGCTTAATTTTTTACGAAAATATTCAATATGTTTTTTCAAAGGTCCATTAATTTGTTGTTCTATATTTTTTATAGTATTTTGTTCCTTAAGATAGCATAAAAAGTTTTTCTTATAAAATAATGCTTCTTTTAATTCTGCTAATAGAGACATTTCAGGAGGTTTTATAAATGAGAATATTATTTCTTTATTTTGTATAGTTATGTGAATCCCTTCATCCGTTACTATAAACGGTTTTATTATTTGAAGAAAGGGAGTTTCAAGAATAATTTTTTGTTGCATATTTTTAATTAATATAAACAGAGTTTGAAAACAGATATTTTTATTACATATATGGGCTTTTGATAATTTATACCTTACTGTCATATTTGTGCCTTCTGCAGTGGCTATTGACGAATTTGTTCTTTCAAAATATTTAGGAGGAATTATACATTCTTTTATACAGTTTAAATTTGCTCCTGAATCTATTAAGGTTATAAGTTCTATAGAAAGGCCTTCAGGGTAATCAATAATTTTTAAAGTAATTTTTGAATACCATTTTTGAGAAATAACCCTTTGGGTTTGATATAAAATTTGTAAGGATGACTCAGGTTGATTGAGATCCTTTTCCTTTATAATGTTGTTTAATTCTTGTTCAAACTCTTCATCTTGTTCATGCCCTTCTAGGGTTTGATTTTCTGTTATATTATGTAGTTCTAATATTTGAATTCTATTTTTTAATTCTACAATTTCTTGCTTCATTATTTTTATTTCTTGATATATTTCAGGAATAGTTGGGGGTTTTGGCACAGCTTTTAAAAAAATTTCTTGATGTTTTATTATGCTAAATAATGATGTTGTTTCATTTAAATTTTGTGATGATAGTCATCCCTCCTCGGGGGTTTTTGGTGTGAAATATTTAAAAATTTAGTTAGTAACTCAGCTTTTTGTTTAGGATCAGGTAATTGATTTATTAAGTCTAATAAAATTTTGTCTGTAGCATTTAACATAAAAGAATGTCTTTTATTAGTTAGTTCAAAATTTAGAATTATATTATCTGGAGTTTCAGTTATAGTTTTTATTTTTTATGCAAATTGTTCAGGAACTTTTTGTGATAAATCATTATCTATTTTCCATTCAGTAGGAAGATTAATATCTGACCATAAAATTCTTTTTGGTTCAATTCTTTTATGTATAGGATTTGTTATAAAATATGGAGTGATATCTTTTTCTTGAGTAACCAGAGATCGAGGTACTAAAGTTTAGCTTTATAGTAAATTCTGTATTGTATACATAAAGGTTTTATCATTTATTTTATCATAAGACCAAAAAATATTTTAAACATAATTTTTGGTGTGTTATAGCTATTTGAAACGATATATAATCCTTAGTGAATTATAGAAGTGCTTAGATCCATTACAAGTGTATTAGAATGCAATGTTATTTTATATAAAGTCATTTATACATAAATAAGGGATAATTTATCTTATACTCATAACAAATGCACATAATTCCTCTTATACCCACAATATTTTGTAAATTCCTTTTATACCTATAACGTTTCATCCTAAATTCCTCTCATACCCACACCGTTAAAACCACCTTTATCTACCCTATTGAAAAGACGATTTTGCCATTTTAAATTTTTTCTAATTAAAATAAATCAACCTTAATATGACTTTAAAGTTTTTTAATATCTTGTATTAATGATTTACTTTTATCAATTGAGTCATTTATGGTTAAATTATCTCATTTAAAAAAATTAAAATTGGCAAAATTATCTTTTCAAAGGCGTAGATAACACTAGTTTTAACGGCGTGGTTATGAGAGGAATTTAGAATGAAATGTCATGGGTATAAAAGGAATTTACGAAATATTATGGGTATAAGAGGAATTTTGTGCATTTATTATGAGTATAAAAGGAACTATCCCCTAAATAATGATTTTTGAGAAAGTTTATAAATTAAAAATATCAGCTTAAAATTCAATAACAAATTAAATAATTTTACCACACCGATTTTTACACCTTTTTCATATGATGCCATATAAATCTTTTGGAGGTGACGAAACTTAATTCGCCGTAAAACCAGTGATAAGGTTGAATCCAGCTTTCTTAATTAACATGTGGTTCATTTGCGGAACTTGATTCCTTACATCGGGTACATTTAGACTCGGCGCACCTAGGTACATTTAAAATTATGTCAACAAAAAAAAATGGAAGAAACCCAATTTTTAAAATCTCAAGACTTATCACAATTTTGTTTGCAATATGGAATAGAAAAATTGCTATTTCAAAAGAATATCATGAAAAAATCAAGATATCCTAAATCAAAACCTTATAAAATAATTCCTCGTCAAATTATGAACGACTTACTTATCATAAAAAACCATCTAAAAAGAATTTTAGAAAATATCATAAAACAAAACCAAAATATTCTAAGTCTAAAAAAGATATTAAATGTTATAAATATGGAAAATCTGGACATTATGCTTCAAAATGTTATAAAAGACAGGTCAAAGAATTATTAGCAAAAGAAAATCTAAGTCTTAAAGTTATAACAAAAAAATTTAAAGAATTAGCCGTAACATCTAGTGAAGAATCGAGTGAAGAATCAGGAACATCAGATGATATTCAATTAAATTATTTAGAAAAATAAGATTCATCAGATTCAGAATCAGATCATATATGTCATTGTTCTTATTCTCCAAATAACTATCAAACTTCTGATTTTGAATATCATTCTTTAAATATGTTAAATTCTACAGATAAAACTCTCTTAGACTTAATAAATCAAATTCAAGATCCTCAACAAAAAGCCGATTTATTAACCAAAATTTAAAATATTTCAAATAAAAAAACCCCCGAGTAGGGATGGTCATCTCTCAATGAATCATCAACCTCATTATTTAGCATAATAAAACACTAAGAGAAATATTTAAAAACAGTACCAAAACCTCCAACTATTTCTGAATTATATCAAGAAATAAAGAAATTGAAACAAGAAATAGTAGAATTAAAACATAGAATTCAAATATTAGAACTCCAAAATATAACAGATAATCAAGAGGGGCAAGAAGAAGAAGAAGAATTTGAATAAGAATTAAATAGCATCATAAAGGAAAAGGATCTCAATCAGCCTGAATCATCCTTACATGCTCTATATCAAACTCAAAAAATTATATCACAAAAATGATATTAAAAAATTACTTTAAAAATTATTGATTATCCTGAAGATTTCTCTATAGAACTTATAGCTTTAATTGACTCAGGAGCAGATCTAAACTGTATAAAAGGTATAATTCCTCCTAAGTATTTTGAAAGAACAAATTCTTCTATAGCTATCTCTGATGGTACAGACACGACAGTAAAATATAAACTATCAAAAACTCATATATGTAATAAAAACATATGTTTCCAAACCCCATTCATATTAATAAAGAATATGCAACAAAAAATTATACTTGGAACACCATTCTTACAAACGATTAAACCTTTTATAGTAACAGATGAAGGAATTCACACTACTATACAAAATAAAAAATTAGTATTCTTATTTATAAAACCTCCAGAATTGTCTTTATTAGCAGAATTAAAAGAGACATTATTATACAAGAAAATTTTTTTATGCTATCTTAAAGAAAAAAATACTATAAAAAATATAGAACAACAAATTAAAGGACCTTTAAAAAAACATATTGAAGATTTCTATAAAAAATTAAGCCTAGAAGTATGCTCAGAATTACCTAACACTTTTTGGAATAGAAAGAAACATATAGTAACATTAACTTATACAGAAGAATTTAATGAAGAAAAAATAACCACTAAAACTAGACCTATTGAAATGAATCTAGAATTATTAAAATACTATAAACAAGAAATACAGATTTTATTAGATAAAAAACTAATAAGACAAAGTAAATCGCCTTGGAGTTGTGCGGCTTTTTATGTAAATAATACGGCAGAAATTGAAAGAGGAGCTCCTAGGTTAGTAATAAATTATAAACCATTAAATAAAGTATTAAAATGGATCAGATACCCACTTGCTAATAAAAAGGATTTATTACAAAAAATTATAAAGGCAAAAATATTTTCTAAATTTGATTTAAAATCAGGATATTGGCAGATCCAAATTATAGAAGAAGATAAATATAAAATTGCCTTTACCGTTCCCTTTGGACATTATGAATGGAACGTTATGCCTTTTGGTCTTAAGAATGCCCCATCCGAATTTCAAAATATTATGAATGATATATTCGATCCCTATTTCGGATTTGTAATAGTCTATATTGATGATTTATAGTATATTCTAATTCTATTTAAGATCATTGGAAACATTTAAGAATATAATTCATCATAATGATTTGGTACTATCAGAAAGAAAAATAAAATTATTCCAAATAGAGATATCATTTTTAGGATTTAATATAAAACACAACACTATTCAACTTGTCAATAAAGCTATAATATTTGCAGACAAATTTTCAGATGAAATAAAAGATAAAAAACAATTACAAAGATTTTTAGGTTGCTTAAATTATGTTGCAGAGTTTTATGAAAAGGTCGCTTATGATAGAAAATTACTATTACAAAGATTAAGGAAAAATCCATCTCCATGGACTGAAGAACATACAAAGGCAGTCCAAAATATTAAAAGAAAAATTAAAATTTTGCTTTGTTTACATTTAGCAAATCCAGATTTATTCAAAATAGTTGAAACAGATGCAGCTGATATTGGTTATGGAGGTATACTCAAACAAAAAGATCAAGATAAAGAATATCTAGTAAGATATACATCAGGATTGTGTAATGAAACCAGAAAGAAATATCCAACTATTAAAAAGGAAATGTTAGCCATAGTTATTTGTATAGATAAATTTCATGAAAATCTTATAAATAAAGAATTTTTATTAAGAATAGATTGCCGAGCAGCAAAACAGATAATTCAAAAGGATGTAAAGAATTTTGTCTCTCATCATATATTTGCTCGCTGGCAGGCAATGTTATCACCCTATAATTTTCAAATAGAATATATTAAAAGAGAAAATAATTCTCTGCCTGATTATCTATCAAGAGAATTTTTGCAGGGAACGCCTCAGGTTAACATTGTTACTAGCTCAATCATCAAACCAACCTCAACTCAGAGTTATTCAATCACCGGTTCCTCCAAGGAATCCGGCTGATAAAGCCTCCTCAAGCACTCCACAGAATTATAATTTTCTATATAATGCAGATAAATTTATTCAGAATTTAGAAAAGAGAGATATTGATCTTATAAGGAGCAAAGATCTTCCAAGCACTATAACTTCATCAGAAAAAAATGAGAAAATTCAAGAAGTTACTACTATTATTTACAGAAAGTATTTTTCAAAAGATGAATGGACTATTCCTGTAGCTCCTGGAAAGGATATAAATTATTACGAAAGAATTTTATTACAAACTCGATCTATTACTATAGAACATGTTTCTAAACCACCACGACAAGATTGGATTTTATATTCAAAAATGCATATCAGAAAAATTATTCCATTAGAATAATGGTTCTCAAATAATCCAAATACTTTATTCTCTTTTCCAGAACTAGCTACTATTACTGAAAGGCCTAAATTTAGACCTACCCCATTAAAATATAATTATTAGGACTATCAAGAAGCCTGGCAAAAGGTTCTATTCAGACAAAATTATTTCTTTTCTCATTCATGGTGGATTAGATTTATACTTGAAAACCCAAAACAACCTATCCCTAATTGGTTTAGTAACAAATTTTGGGATTTCTGGGGCATGAATTTAGAAATTATTCCTGAAGACTTATTTAAATTATTACCAAAAACAGTTATGTCCGAATCACTTATTTCAGAAAATGGTTCAACATTTCTTAGATTTATTATAGAAGAAAATATACCATGGATTATTCGATGGGACTTCACCTTCTATACCAAACCTGATATTATTCCTTATATGACTTATTCATCTCATATTAAATAGTGGCCTAAATTTGATTATGAAAATATTCTTGAAAAATATCACTGCCTGCGCCGATATGAAGAGAAAGAGAAAAATAAAACTGAATTAGTTGAATCCGCCTCTCAACTCCTACATCAATCAAAAGACACAAAAGATGCAATGAAGAAAGCTCTTGAAGTTATCAAAATAGATTTTCCCCATCTATCTCCGGCAGCACAAAAGGTGAAAGCATTTGAATTATTATTCGACAGCCAGATAGATTCAGATCAAATGGAGTTATCATCACAGTCGCTTTTCAGCTGATTTGACGACATCAAAAGAAGTGCTATTACTATTTGGTCACTATTCAAGATTCCAAAACCATCAGTCGCCGACACTTATCTGAGCCACTTTATTCGCTCTTATCGTCTTGGGATAATCGACTTCACAACATCAAGGACACGTATCCAACCGATAAGGCTCCAGATTTATTCTCCTCTTAAGTCCGCTCCACTTTTGTAAACAATATTCCCTTCCTCATCTATAAATATGTGTGTTTGTTTATGTAGAAAGGCATTCGAAGAGTCTTCGAGCCTTGTGAGTGTTTTAAGAGTGTCAGTGTAAAAGTCTCTTGGATTGCTTAACTTGCTCTTCCTCCTGTAGATCATCTATGTAAGTTTTCTTTTAATATCAGATATTCCGTTTTCTTACGATGAATGATTAACATATCGTATTTTCAGATTATTGTTATGACATACTGAATATTATGTTCCTCAAAATTGCATTGTATTTTATATCGAAACTCAAGCCACAGAACTACTAAAATGAATCATTCATATAATAAATAATAATGAGAACATTCTAGTAGAATTTGAATGGGAATTTTATACTTCATCTGACGAAGAATTTTAATATGCCTTTACCTTATCAAGTTAGAGAATTAAGTCACAGACTTAAGGAGTTGAAATACGAGGAAAAAATTATGTTAAGACTTATCAACAGATATAACCATAATATCTAACTTCATAATTACTTAGTTCATATAGAAGCATTAACAACTTTAAGAATAACTCAATACGACATTAAACTTATCGAATATCAACTTTATTATCTCTTAGGATGAATCAAAGATTGAAAATTTTAAGGGCACATTTAAACTTCATCAGACGAGAAAGAAAGAATAATTGCTGAATTAGAAATATTAAAGCAAAAAAAATGAAAATGATAATGCTTTAATAACCTATTTAATTAATAGATTTGAAAATATATTCACGAAGAAGATGAAGTCAGAATCGCTCTTGAAAAAGCCATCGAAAATCTCCTGGGCTAGTCCTAAGAATGTCTTTTATTAGTTGGCTCAAAATTCAATATTATATTGTCTGGGGTTTCTGTTATAGTTTCTATCTTCCCAGCTGATTGTTCTGGAACTTCGGGTGATAAATCATTATCAATTTTCCATTCGGTTGGAAGGTTTATGTCGGACCATAAAACTTTTTTAGGTTCAATTCTTTTATGTATAAGATTTGTTATAAAATATGAGGTAGCACATTTCTCTTGAGTAACCAATGATCGAGGTACTAGCATTTTCATGGCTTTATAACATATTCTATATTGTATACATAAAGGTTTGGAACCCATCCTCATGTTAAATCCTTTAGTTTGAATTAATAATGATAATACATCTAAAACATATAGATCTGATAAACTAATAGAGAAATTTGGAAAGTTATTAAAATACACTGGTCCAGCATGCAATGACATTTGTAATATACCTAGAATAGAGTTTGAGAATTGCATATGTCTATTATCTTTTAGACAGGCTAATACAGAGGCTTGAAGGCCTGCTCTTACTAATGGCTGGATAGCTATTTGTATTAATCTGAAATGTAAAAAAATTATATTCTTTGTCACATAATTCTTTTAGAGCCTTTTTCTGTAATAATTGTATCTAATGAGATCATTCTCCAAATTCTAATACGGTTTCTAAGGTTTTAATTCTATATTCGGTTCTAAAGTCAAATGCTCCAATTTTATAAATTTCTTTAATAAGAATTTTAGAAATTTTCCAATTTTGTATAGATTTTTCGATATTTTTATATACTTTTTCAGACATATTTTGAATTTCATCAAATCTTACTGAGTGGATCTCAGTATCAGTGGAAGAAGAAGATAATGATGTTGAAAACATCCTCTTTAGAGTACTCATCTTCACGGTCAACGACTTATATGCTGTATTCCCTTAACGCAATCTGAGCAACACGGGATTTCAGCTGGATGCGCGATTTCATGATAATTGAGAATCTTAAGGGAGATGATTTTAACAAAATCAACTTCAACTTGGCTTTGATACCGGGACTAGCTCAGGAGACTTTTGATGGCTTTTTCAAGAGCGATTTAGACTCGGCGCACCTCGGTACATTTAATTTATTTTTTAAAATTTTAAAATTACTAAATTGTCATTGATTTTTAAAATTAAAAAATATTTAAAACTCTTCAAAATTAGTAAAACTTAATATGCATATTAAGTACACATAAACTAACATCCGTATAAAAACTTTATTAAAAAATTAAAAAACAGTTAAAACACCCCCGTGCATTGAATGCACCGGCTCCATCTCGTCAATTCCCTCGTTAGCAGACGTCAACGCTGAGCTGCAATGCATATCTCATGTCCGTACTAAACCGTCGGTCAATCGACCCCTACCTCCGACTAGTCTGATATAGGCACACCTGTCACGCTCCGGAGCATGGTGATAAATCCTTAGCCGGACCCCTCTTTCTAGCTCTGGCGCTTAGCTAGATTGCAGTCGTAGAAGTCTTCATCTTCGGATTCGTTAGGTAGCGGTGCCGGTGCGACCGCAGCCTGAGCGTTCGATTGTTGCCATGGGCTGCTCTTCTTCCCTTCCAGGTATCGATTTCTATTTCAGAATCCAATTCCCCTTTACCCTACTTTTCCTTGGATTCCTTTCTCTTTCGAGCTGCACGAGTTGGGAATTTTCGCTTAAGCGACGCGGGATCGCTTCTAGATCCTGTCGTCAAATGCTTGAATTGAACAAGGAAAGAAAGAAAGGCATGGTGATCGAGCTGAACTTCTGGATTATGAATTTTCCCAGCATGCAATGCGAGCCGTCTCCGATATATGAAAACTCTGTCAACGGGGAATTCTAACCGTCCAACTGATTTTATTTATGTAGACTGAAGTTCCCCAATTGCTTTTATTTTTGTCTGCTAGCTTCTGGAAGATTACTGATTTTTCTGATTTGGTTAACATTTGAGCCTGAATTGGGAACTTTTAAAAGCTCTTTGAGCTCAAATTTTCCTGCCGCCCTTTGTAGCTCTTTCCAATCCAGAGATCATGTAATGAAGGAAATGTCTTTAAGTGTAAGGAGCACAAAAGTTATCATTGCAACATCTCTCTTTTGACTTATAGGATCACGAATTATGAAAAACAGTAGACGAATTCTAGGTATTTGCCTTAGGTCATTAGTGAGTGATTGATTAAAGAAGAACGTACGACAAACTAGCTTTATCATGCTATGATGGAGGCAAAGCATTCAGTTTGAATTTGTGATTGTTCTTTCTTTCTTTTTTCCTTCCAGAAGGCGAGAAGGGATGTCATTACCTTTCCAGAGGCTAAACTTGTACGGTTGTACCAATATACAAGAGACCTACCTTCTGATGTTGAAGTTGGGAATCGTAATTAAACCACAAAAAAGAGACAGATGAAAGCTTATTTATTTATTTGTTTAATTTTTGGGAGAAGTGAAAAGTTGAGCATGGGCGTGATGGGGAGTTTGTCCTTTTCCCTACATGCTTGAAGATGAACTGTGTGCGCTACTTGAGATGTTACTGACCGGTGTAGATTTGTAATGTTAACGTAGCCTACTTGTGTTTGGCTTATATCCCCATGTTTGGAGCTAAACCTATGTAGAATGAGAAAGGAGGAGAGGAGGAGGAAATGAATAGAAGAGTAAGGGAGAAGAAGAGTAGTATATGATGTGCAAAGATTTTTTGTTTATAACCAAAGTTTGATTTTCTAATTAGTGGGTAATGATCTTATTAGCTTTGGGCTGACTATAACTCCTAGTAGCTTGGGTCCATTTATATTTCAAAAATTTTAAATGTTTTCAATGAAAATGTGAGCTCAAATGTATTTAATTCATATATAAAATTTTACAAAATTTGGATATCTTTATATATATATTTTTTAGAATTAAAAAATCAACAGTTCTTGAGGGGTGATAATTACTTAAATACCCCCAAAACTATTATTTTTTGGAATTCAAAAAAATATGCATATCCAAAAATTATAAAATTTGGTATGTGAAAAAACTTTGGTCTAGATTTTCATTAAAAAATTAAAAAAACACATGAATTGCCTAATGGGATCACAATCCTTAGTAAGTTTACTAAATTTATTAGAGAAGCAAACTAAAAATAGTAATGCTATTTTTAGTAAACTTCTTTGAGAAACAAATAAAAAATAAACAACAATGTCTCCTAGGGAATCTAAAATAGACAACAATATCTTTTTGGAAATCTAAAATAAGATACAGCTTTTGTAGAAGACTTCTTGGAGAAGAACTTAGGCTTATACATTTTGTACTTGCATCGGTATGGCTGTAGCAAGTACATTTAAAATATGATTCTTCATTATTTCCGTTAATTCTATTCGGCTCGGAAGAATTAATCATTTTAGGCTTTTATATGTGATAGTATTTAAAAAATTTGAGTATTTTTCTAGCAACTCTCATCTTTGCATTTGCCAAGCATTATTAGAAAAAAGTACAAAGAACTGATGCTTATACAACAAATCCCATTACCACAGGGGAAATTATAAAAATCAAACTGAAAGAAAAATATTCACCCGCCTATCATAAAAAAGAACTGTTTGAGCAATTGCTAAATTTGAGAGAGAAGGATCATGTACTATGATTGAAAATACCTTGACAAAGTTGAAGATTTGGTTATGAATTGTCGGGTTGATGAAGAATAGTGGAATCTTCACCAAAATTATAGTGGACTGAGATTTGAAATCAAAAGAGAGTTTAAATTACATTCATCTGAAAGTACGAGGAAGACAAATTGTAACGCTTTGGAGTTGAAAGTTACAACACGAGATGTTCAACTTCCTTAGTAGTAGAGACTAAGATGACCAATATGTCATCGAGTCAGTCTCTTTCCTAGATTCAAATGAACTTGTACAATCTAAGCGTACAAATACTTTTTTTTTTTTTTTTTGGGTGGGATCCATCTTTTGACATGGATGATGGCAAGGCTATGATGAGGACACTTACATTGGAGTTGTTCGTTGCATTATCAGTTTATCATCATTCTAGTAGTAGACACTGATTGGAGATCCATTGCCATTTTCCACCAATATTTTGAATGGAATGTGGATTAGTATAGTATTGACACCGTTTGCACGTGATAGTGTGTAGTATTGGATGACAGACTACATTAATTAACATGCTAAATAATGCTTTCCTTACATATCATGATGAACATGCTAATTAGTGTGACCTGCTACCCAATAGACATGACTGTTGTGTGCGGGCAGTGTCAATATTGTTCTAATCCGCATCCTTTTAAATGTGGAAAAATAGTTCGCTGGCTGTAATAGCTGAAGTTTCATGAATGTAGTATAGTCAATGATAGCCAAATGAAGTTATTAACTGAAACACACCCACAACCTTACCAAGAGGAATGAGTAAATAAGACTTCATTACTTGTGAATGAAAGATATTTGGTTTTGATAACAATGTATGAACATTAGACAAGATTTTGTGTGATATGCTACCCCTTGATGTGCCACATATTCTTCTTGGTCACCCATGGCTATATGATATGGATGCTATTCATTAAGGAAGTTCAATAGCTATACAATTTAAAAAAAAAAAAAAATAATAATGGGAAGTCTCTTCTACTAAAACTTGCCAAATGACTGGTAAAGGATTTGATTTAAAACATATACCATTGAGACACCTTTATAGATCTTGAAAAAAAAGGATTATGAAAAGGAGGTACATGGAATTTGGCCTAATTTTCGACTTACATTTGGTAAGGGAAAAAAAAATGAAGGAAAAGATTGTAGGGAAATTTTTTTGAAAAGTGGGAGAGTAATGTAATATGTTAGGGTTAAGGATTAAGAGTAAAAAGAATAAAGTTTGAAATAGGTAGAATAATTGTATGAAAAGATGTGAAAAATTGATTGTGAAAGTAGAGGTAACGATTGGAGAATAGGTTTGTTCGATGTCACATCAAATAAAAAGAGGTTAAGAAAGTGGGATATACCAATTAATTGCCATATGGCTGATGTATAAATAGGCAAAATTAGGACACTATTGAAAGAATTCAAAGTTATGGTTCAGAGTGATTTCTCTACAAGCGGCCACCTTCGAAAGATGTCCAGGATACTATTGACTTACTTTCGAGATCTCTACTGCCAAACTTTATCATATTACAAAATAAATTGCAAAGAACATTTTGAATAGAGAAGGCAAATCAACTGGCTTTTAGAAAGAGGATTTATTCTTGATAGTATGAGCCCATCTGTAGTAAATACTAAACCCTAAAAAAATAGATCTTGTAGAATGTGCATGGATGGTTGACCATAAATAAAATTATCATCAAACACAAAGCTCCAATATGTTGATTCAATGATATGCTAGACTTCATAGGTGGCGTGTAATGTTTCTCCATAATTGATCTTAGAAGCGATTACCACTAAATTTGCATTGATCATGATACGGATGGAAAACTATTTTCAAAAGCAAAGATGGGTTGTACAAGTGATTGGTTATACCTTTTGGCTTATCTAATGCCCTAAACACATTTATGAGAGCAATGAATCAAGCTTCGTTTATAGTAGTTTATTTTAATGACACCCTAATCTCTAATCGCACTAAGGAAGAGCACTAGAAACACTTCAAAATGGAAAACTGCACATAAATCTCAAGGATGTTACTTCTTGTAATAAGGAGTGGCCTTCCTTGGATTTGTGGGCTTTCTTAATGGAATTTTAATGGACTAAAAGCTATTAAGGAATCACTTGAGCCTCCTTCTGTTGTTGATGTTTGCAATTTTCATGTATCAACTAGTTTTTTTTTTTTTTTTTTTTTAATAGAAGATCCCGCGGAAAGATTATTTCTATTGCAACACCCGATTGTATGGGAAATGGAGAACTCAATGGAATTGCTTCTCCATCTAAGACATTTTAAGAAATTAAGGAGGAAATGACCGAGTCACCTGTGTTTCGACTTCTTGATTTAACAGCAGTATTTAATATGTGACAGAGTTCTAAGCCATTGTATAAGCTCTTAGGTACTTGAGATATTATTTATTTTCTTAATAATTTCTTTTGTATTCTGTCTATCAAGCATCGAGATACTTGCACAGAAAACTTAGTTCCAAACTTGCTGAATGAGTCATGTTTTTTCAAGAATATACATTTGTTCTAAAGCATTATGCTGGTGTCGAGAACAAACCCATGGATGTGTTGAATCGAGTTGTTTGCTTCTTTCATGCCATGAAATTAAATGTGATTTGATTTGATAAAATGAAGGATGGGTATCCCATACGTCAAAATTTTGGAATGGCATTTCCTGAGATTGAGAATCACTACGATCAAGATTATATTGATTTTGCGAATCAAGATGGTTACCTTTGCAAAGAAACAAAATTATATATTCCTAATATTTCTTTGTGAAACTTCTAATATGTAAATTACATTATAAAGGAATTGTTGGGCATTTTGGAAAAGATAAACCATTGCACTTGTTGAGGAGAAATTGTATTGGTTATCTTTGAAGAGAGATTTATTTCGAGTCCCAATCATAAGCGCCTAGGCTAAGCGCTGGGTGCTTAACCCGCTTCATCGAGAGTCGTCCAATTGCTCGGCGTTCATATGGGATGCTAAATCATTTTTTATGGAAAAGATTTATAGCAGTCCCCATTTAGGGACTATGTTGACAAAAAAAAAATAAAAATCGGCAAGCCCTCAACTCATCTTTTTCGCACCTTCAATTCTTTTCATCTCTCTCCGGCAACGAAAGTGGCAATCTCCATGCTTTCTCTCCTCTTTTTCATCTCTCTTCCTCGCATCTCTTTAGCGATGAAAGTTGGTAGGTTTCGCTCATGGATCTCTCCCCCAAGTCTACCTTAGCCGTCTCCCTCATACGTGCCCAATCACAATCATCCTCCCGAACCCTAGCCATTTCCATCGCTTCTATCTCCTCCAAATCCTTATCTCCCGTCTTCCCCCTCTCTCCCTTTGATTTTGGCAATCAGCGGTCACCAATGCCTTGTGCATCATTTCTCTCCCTACCTAGTTGACAAATCGCCATTAAAAATTTTTGAATGCAAATAAACACCATTAAACAGGAGGGCATATTAACTAAAAAAGATGGACTTACCGTTAGCTTGCTAATTGGTCTGTGGTTGTATGTTGCTGGATGGTTGGCTTTCATGTAAAAGAGTGGTTATGCAGTTGTGGATTTCTTTAGTGATGAGGAATGCTGGACTTTTGTCATGGCTGTGCATCTTTATTGGTGAGATGGATTTTTGCTTGGTTGCTTGACAATTGAATGGATGGTTTCACTGAGCAATGAAATTGATGGAGGGTTGGCTGCTGTTGATAGCAATGGGATTCTGCTATTGTCTCTTTGCCTTCCCTTTTTTCAGATTAGACAGTGCATCATTATGTGAGAAAGCAGCAAAGCTGAGGTTAGGATGATGGTTCACGTATGCCTGAGACATTATGAATTAGACTTGTAGTTGTTCATCTGCAAAGTGTATTTGTTTGAATGGATTGGCTAAGAGGAAAATGGTTTCTATTTGTTTGAATGATTTGGATATTGTAGTTGTTCAATTGCAAGGCATTTTATTTGTAATTTTTTTGAATGAATTGATTTTGGATGAATTGGTTATTGTAGTTATTTGAATGAATGGACATTGTATTAATTTGTTCGAATGAATACTAGTCTAAATCAATCACCAGATGGATTTTGGAGGTGTGGTGAGGTGATAATTTTCCTTGTATGCAATCAAGGGGTGCAAAAGCCATCTTATGGCAGAAATATCATGTTCATCTCTAGACAATTAGGATTCATATTCAACTCATCCAATCAATGTGTATGGCTCTAGCCAGCAAGTGAAACTTGGGTATTCTATTCAGTCATTGAATTGTTAACTGCCTCTGCACGAGTTATGTAGGATTTCAGTGATTAAAAAGATAATCTTAGTGTTTAATCTTAGTGTGTTCCACTTTCGCATCTCTCGTTTGTTTGCCAGATTCCTCAAAGTTGGCGTGGGTATTGCTTCTAAGCAGTCCACATGAACAAATATTTGAGAGGAAATGTCAAACTATAAAATTTGACTGATCTTGGGATTGAATGAAGTGGAGAATGCCAGGGTATTGAATTGGGACATGGTGGACCGAAAATAAAATAAAAGGACAGCTTAACTATGCTGATGTAGAAGGAACATAAACAACAGGCAGTTAATGAGAAAACACACCCAACTGTGTCAACTGCAGCTCTTAGAAAATCGTTGAATGAATTGCTTCTGAGATTGGTTCCCAGAATACAGTCTGCTAGTACTAGTCAGATAACCTTCTTGGACAATTGAAAAGAGCACAGAAAAGATTTGATGCCTGCCAGTTTGATCAATATGCAATCCATCATGAAATCCATCTTTTCATCGTCCTACACTATACCAGCTTCTACAATATGCCTAAGGTTTATTCAGATGTTGCAACTTCGAATCACATACTGTTGCTACCATTTTGAATAACATTACAACAACCACAATAATGATTTTCCTGCCAATGATGCAAGCCAGGAGCAACTTGTCCCTGAAAATTCTTTATTTGCCACCGATGGGAGAGAGATAGGGAGGGAACTTGAATGTGGATGTAGGATGTTTGCATAAAGAGGGAATGCCTACTTTGTTGTTATTTTTATTTTTGGGTTTTAGGCCTGAACCAGCCTCCAAGTGAACTGGTTTGCATACTTCAGGCAGTTCTTAATAAAACAGAGAACTGCCAATGAGCTGAAATGTTGAACTGGTCTGACTGGATGGGTTGGTTCGTTTTTTTAAAAATATTATCCCAACTCTGACCCTAATCATTAAGACAGGAACTAGAGTCTTCTAACTTGATTATTTGAAGTCTGTAAACCACTGCAACATATGTTTTTCGCATTTTGTTGACATTTGGCACTTGGTTGAAACTGTTCTCAGGCTGTAAGCTTATGTTTACAGCTTTTTTATGTGGAATTTGTACTATTCTTCTAATGAAAATAACGATGGAAACTTTCATATGCAGACTTGGACCACCAACCATTTCTCTACCACTGTTCCTGATTCCAAAGCCTTATAGTCTGGTTTAGTTAATTAGACAGGAAGTATTTATTGTTCTTTGTTGTCTGAAAGCATGTGTGAAATATGAATTGCAGATCCATGTCCTGCTAGAAGCTTTCATCACACATGAATGCACTAACCACGGAATATTTGCCATTCCATCTCCATTGGCGAATGAATGATTTGTATCCTATCCCATCTTGTAGCAAACAAGGATTCACATGTGGAAGGACTTCCTCATGTCTTTTCATATTTTCAAATCCAACGACACTGATTCACCTGCATCATTGAATGGGCGAAATGAAGTGGGCTAAGTGCCTGGGGCATGGCTTGATGTGTTCATAGTAGTGTCTTGTTAGGAGAACATAGGATTATACACCTTGGAAAGATATTATCATTAATTTTGCCCTTGATTTTCCTTAGACTCTTTCAAGAGCATGATTCTATTTTTGTTGTGGTAGAAAGATTTTTTAAAATGGCTCACTTTGTTCCTTGTGTCAAATTTTTGGATGCTTCACATATACGCTATGTTTGTTAAGAAGGAAAGGAGAAAAAATTTCCCCACTTTCTACACTTCTTTTGATGTGATATGATATCTTAACTAACTAATTTTCCTACTTCTTAATTATTACATCTACATTCTAATAATTTTTTAACATTTTTTTATATCTATTTTATTTTTATTCTCTTTACATCTAATCATTACCTCTATCACATCATATTAATCTTTCACTTTTTTGAAAACTTTTCTCTGCAAGATTCTCCCATTTTTTTTTTCCTCATTATGAAAAGAACCTATAGTTAAACTGTTCTTTAAAGAAATTGGCATACTTAATGGTCTCCTTACAACTATTGTGTTTGATCTAGATGTCCAGTTGTTAGCTAGTTTTTGGAAAACATTGTGAAAACTTTTGGGGTATGAAACTGAAATTCTGTACAACTTTTTGCCACCAATTGATGGGCAAAAAAGGTAGTTAATCGGATTCTAGGAGATTTGTGCAGATGTTTAGTGGAGGGACATATCGGAATTTGGGATTCTTACTGCTTTTAGTGGAATTTGCCTACAAAAATTGGTAAATTGGACTATTGGCGAATCATCCTTTGAAATTATCCAACATTTTAATGCAAGAGCACCTATTGACCTTGTTCCCTTATCCATCGATAGCAATACATTTCCTTCCACCGATAATTTTGTTTAAAGTATCTGCGATTTACGTGCTGATATTAAACAAAAAATTGCATTGAGTAATGAAGACTATAAGTTAGCAGTAGATTTACACTGCAAAGAAAAAGATTCAATATGTGAGATTATGTTTTGGTTGATACATGACCAGAAAGCTTTCCTAAATAATTCCTTTAAAAAAAATGCATGCAAGAGCCAATGACCCATATTAGATAATCAAAATATTCGTTCTGATGTTTGTAAATTTGAATTACCTTCAAATAGAATTAATTCAGTTTTCAACACTTTTGAGCCTCTTAACCTATCATGTGTGACTACCCATTGATGCCTCATCTTCAGCACCTGTGCTTGTTGTGCGTCATCTACAATCATCAAATATAGATCATATTGAGAGCATTCTACTGGATGAGATAGTTCAAGCCAAGGTGGTTTTTTGCTTTATCTTGTCAATTGGAAAGGTAGATCTGATTCAGACACCATGCAGATTATAGATGTAGAGCTGAGACAGATTGATCTAGATCTCTTAGAGAAGCACCATAGATATAACTTTCTGAAGATGAGTTCATCCAAGACATGGAGGATTGATAGATATCATGTTGTATCATGTCAGATTGGCACAAAACCGTGGAGTAAGTGTAGAAATTAATTGTTTTATTGTAATTTTTATTTTATTATTTTAGGATTTTGTTTATCCCACTAGGACTTGATTTAATTGAGTAAACTTAGAAAAACAAGCAATTCACTTGGCTTTGACATGAGGGAAGTGAGCAATCCACTTCTGTAGCTTGATAAGTGTAGAAACTCTCTTATAAATAGAGAGCTGAGTTATTGGTTTTTTCATACTTCCGATAGTCAATTAAATGTTTTTGTATATCGTTGCCCAAATCTCTCTCTCTCTCTCTTTCTCTCTTGTTAACTGCTTTTCTCTCTTCCAATGTCCTTAATTCTTCTATTTCTATTCCTTTCTTCTATTCTCATTTCCTCGAGAGCATCCTTCCTCTTTTCTCTAATTCTTCTCCTTACATGTGCTACATCATTACTAAGTTAAGTTACATGAACTGCAGGTAATGATATGTCTGTGAAGGTCCACAAAGCTAAGTTACAAGAACTACAAATAACAACCTGCACACAAATTTAGCAGCTTGGTTGCATCACAGTTATAGTGGACAGCAACAACTAGTGATTTCAATATATTATTTGTCATGGATAGCTATACTGTGTTTAGCATTGATACCAATTGAAGTAGAATGGGAAAAAACAAGAAAGGGGAAAGGAGATAGGAAAGAAAAGCGAAGTGGAGGAAGCGAAAAGGTACTTGGTCTAGAACCAAACATTGATGCCTCTTAAGGCTAACAAAAAATATATATCTATGGATTTAAGGGACCACCTATTAAAGAAGTAAACCAAAAATAGTCAATGTTATTTTTATTGAAAAAGCAGAGTTCTTTTTATTGAACTTCTAGGAAAAGCAGATGAAAAATAGAAAGTGTAATCTTTTATGAACTCTGAAATAGTTACAATACCTTCTGGGAAATCCAAACTAAGATGCAACTATTTTAGGAGACTTCCTGGAGAAGAAACTTATGCTTCTACACTTTTTACTTGCCCCCCTGGTAAGTAAATTTAAAATATGGTTTTTTATGATTTCCATCATCACCTATGCCTAAGGAAATTGCCTCTTGTCTACATAAATCATGAACAATTTTCAAGAAGGAATGTAAATGGACTGTGATTCTGCTTATACGAATACTTTTGTTTTGTTTTGTTTGTTCTTTTTCCCTTATTGGTTTGGATTTGAATTTTTCTGATTTTTGGGTTATTCATGCTTACTGCTTAAAATTGTTAGATTCTGTGGTGAAGTACAGTCCAACAAACAAATAGATGGAACATGGAGTGTTAGATAAGTTTCCCGTACTTCAAATGAGCTGGAAAGCAATAGCTCATATACCACACTTCATTAGTTTTCATTGATCACATGGCTTTCATTTTCACTTTAATAAGAGTTCACTAGAGTCTTTTATGAAATAGTAGATGTAATAATTTTCTTATTTGTTTCTTACTTTCGTTTTTCTTTAATTATCAACATCGCTTGAGTTGACCATTGGCATTCATTGTAGATAGAAGTTCTGGTTGGGTGGGTGGATTAAACGCTGAGAACTCTACAGCTGCCGACTCAAAAAACTTACGGGTGAAGGTATGTTGGTTGTTGCTTTGTAATTATGCCAGCCAAAACAAACAAGGAGAAAATGAAAGAAAGGGGAAAAAAGAAGAAGAAGAAAGTCAGCTCATTGTGGAGATTGGTTATCTACTATTTCTTTGCTTGGTCTTCTACTATTAGCTTGGCTGAGTCTAATTTGTACCGGCTGAAATAGCTATTTTGAATCTGAAATCTGAATGGTGATATATTGATGACAATGGCTTGCCCTTCTGTAAACTACTATAATGTAAGAAGTTGAATGGATTAAAATTAACAGGGCTTCCTTCTTTGCTGAATCGTATATACTCAGATGTTGTAGCTGCTAGCCAGGTGTGTGGACAGTTTGTTATGTGCATTGATTGAATAGCAGGGTTTGGTAGTTTCTTCTGTTGATTGTAGTGATTCATCATTTCATCTTGTCCTTACTGTGGAGACTGCCAACATGGTTACACTCAATACCAAGATAATGTATGCAATTTCTAAATGTCTAGATGCTCAAATGGAGCAATTATCAGTACACGCGACACTGTTTCACGAAGTGATAAAAAGGTAAAAAATAGTTAGGAATGAGAGGAAACAGATAACAGCCATGGTGTGGCTCAGACAGGGAATCTGTCCACAGATAGAATTGAATCCATGTCTAATTGAAGATTCTGAAGTGTCAGATCAAAAATTTCATATTAGACCTGCACCTTTTTTTTTTTTTTGATAAAAGGATTACTCTAGGCCGACCCCCTCCCATCTTGAAAAGGGTTCGGAATAGAGAAATCCGCAGAATTCATAGCTAAGAAATTGTCTATACAAATTTTCTCGATGATAGCTTGTGGAGGATTTCCCCACCAAGACATATGTTCCCAATCAGACATAGCTGCCAAATCAGCTAAAGCATGGGCAACCGTATTCCCATTCCTCAGAACATGGTGGACGGAGAAGTGGGTGTTAGCAGAGAGGGTTGTTCTGAGCATTGAAATGGTATGACCAACCGGAGAGAGAATTTGACTGTCATTTGTCAGGTATGTGCACAGGAGAAGAGAGTCGGTCTCAATCTGGACATGGCGGAACTCTAATTGGAGGGCCCACTGAATGCCAAAACGGAACGCTTCTGCTTCCAAAATAAGGGGCTCCCCCACCCCCGTTCGTCTCCAACCACTGGCTGCAATGAAGAAACCGCGAGAATCCCTGATAACTGCAGCGAACCCCGCAACCCCCCTATCCGTTAAGCACCTGGCATCCACATTCATCTTGAAGACCCCATCTAGTGGTCTGGTCCATCTAGGAACGAGAGGAACGTCCAAAGCACTCACCTTGTCCTGCACCTTTGTTTCTAGATTGGTAGCATTTTTCCTAGTGCAATCCATCTACTCAGATTTGAAATTCTTGCTCAATTCTTGGTAGTTTCTCCTTTGGCTTACCTGGATGACTCTTGATTGCCTACTCCACCCAGATGTGCAGAGTTCTGAGGCCATTATGTTAGGACCAAAATTCGGAATATTGTGTAGAATTTTGGGTAATTCAAACTTTGGCAGGAATCTTCAGAGGACTAGAGTCAGGTGCCTTTGCGAGATGGAGCAATCTCTCTTCCTTGGAAAAGTCTTTTTGGTTCAGAAGAAATCAGTTTATATTCATTACATTCCCCCTTCTTTTGCAGAGATCTATGTGTAAAAGTCTGATGTATTTTATTACTCTTAATTGCTTCTGTTGCACTTTGTATTACATTTATGCGTTCAATATTTTCCCAAAGGCATAATCACTGTAACTTTTTCTTGCAACTAGTGTTTGACCCGTTCTGCAATGAGCCTCATCATAACTGCATACTCTCTTGGTCTTATGTTGTCGCATGGGTCAACTAGTGTTTAATGATAAATAGTATATAGTTCACTTAGCATGTATTATTTCCTTTCATTTTTTTACAAAGAAGTGCTGTTAATTATCAAAAAATCAAATCACTTTCGGAGATCCTCTACTTTGTTTTCCCTCCCAATGCAACAGCGTCTGCATGGATGTGTAGCTGTAATAGCTGAATACGTTATGCGTCTGCTTAATTATATAAAATATGTTTGCAGTTGGTGCTTTTGGGTGACTCAGGTGTGGGTAAAAGCTGCATTGTTCTTCGCTTTGTCCGTGGGCAGTTTGACCCAACGTCAAAGGTAAGCATTTCAACAGAAGTTAACATATCCGACCATTTTTTTGTTGTTTGTTGGTAGGGGTGCACGTGGGTTGGGTTCAACCCACCTCCTGTTGAACCCAACCCACTTAAATTGGGTTATGGTTGGGTTGGGTTGAAAGATGCGTTGGGAAAGCTGGGTTGGGTTCAATCTGTTTTTAAATTGAGTTGAGGTTGGGTTGAACAGTCGGGTTAGCATCAACCCAATTTAAAACAACCTAACTCGTTTCATATTGACGAGAACGTGTATTAAGCATATTGGGCCGGCAAGCTATTTAGCCACATTTGGCTTGGATGGCATGCATTGCTGTCATGCTTGTGAGCATAAATTCCCTTAATTAAAAGCTACACCAGCTGCCTCGGACAAAAAGTTTGAAAAAAAAAACCTAGCCGAAACACCCCCATATCCCGTATCAGACATGGCCGATATGGATATGATACGGCCGATACGCCCCCGTAACAGCCGATATTTGAATCCGTGCTAAAAGGTCGATCTTTTCTATCCAAAAAGGTCGACCTTTTGCTACTCCAGTTGAGATGACAAGAAATCTGAACCAAAAGGTCGACCTTTCGGAACGGTTCCAAAAGGTTGACCTTTCCCTTGGTTTTTGCAAAATACAAATTTTGAGGAAACGCCCTATTTCGATCATGTTAACCCACTCAAGATAATCATAAATGAATAAATCAATCTTAATTCAAGATTAAGCACATCCTAAAGAGCATATCCCATGATTATTCCAAGTGCAGTTATCAATTAAGCATATTTCAAGATTATTCCAAACATTCTAAAAAGCATGTTATTTTGCTCCATTTTTGCAGTGTGCGTGAAGTCTTGCACAAATTGGAAATTGAATTCTAAATCATTAAGGCTTTTGTGCATTAATTTATTTAGTTAATTAATAAATAAATAAATTAATAAACTTATAAATAAACTATAAAATAGTAAACTAATAAATAAATGATAAAAAGATAATATAATAAATAAACTAGTAAATTAATTAATTAAAAAATTGATAAATAAATCAATTAACTAAGCGTGGTGGGCGCTAAGCAAGAGAAAAGAGGTAAAACTCTTCTTTTTACTTAAATTTACTTTGACTTTTAAGATTTGTTTAAGGTAAGGCGCTAAGCAAGAGAAAAGAGGTAAAACTCTTTTTTTTACTTAAATTCACTTTGACTTCTATGATTTGTTTTAGGTAATGGAAAAATGTTAGGACCAGTATTAAAGAAATTAAAAGCTGAATCCAGGAAGTCCTTTAGGATCAGGAACTGGATCTGCAACTGGACCAAATGGAAATGGTTCAGGCAGTAACCAAGGTCCAAGTGGACTCGATTCTAGCCATGATCTGAATTTCCACAGATTCAGAGATTATTTTAATCGGTTATAGTCTTCAGAAGAAGATAATCGAATAAATAATAGGCAGCCTAGACTCGAGTTTAGATCTCCAAGAGGTGAGGATCAACAAGGATCCACCAGTACCTGGAGAACCCCTCTTTTCGGTTATACTTAGAAATCTTTTAGCTCTATGATAGCCTCAACTTTACATTTTTCTGTAAGTTTCTGAGGATTATCACTAAATTTTTTTAATGTATTTCTTTAATTTCCGTTAAAGAATACTTATCAGACTGGGGTATCTGATTAATTTTTAATCTATCCCTTTGCTCTTTTTCTCTAATTAGATCAAAAAGGATATCTGATGTAGTAAGAGAGTTATCCTCCTTTTCTTTCATAACTAATTCTTTAGTTAGACTAAGAGGATTAACAACCAATTTTTTCTGCTTTCTGAAAGATTTTTAGACGACCTTGCTTTCCTGCTTTTTTTGCCTTCTTTTGTGGTTTCTCAGGGCACTGGCTAGCATAGTGTCATTCTTCTTTGCAGATCTAGCAAATCAAAGGTTTCTTTTCTTTTCTTGAAGAAGAGAGATTTTCCTTTGCTTTCGTTAGAGTTTCTTCTATCTCCTGTATTTCTGTAATTATCCTTTCGTATTTCTCCTCTACTGGGTAATTTTTTTGAAAGTGTCTAGTTTTCTTAGTGTCCTTCTTCTTTGCAAATCCAACAAATCAAAGGTTTCTTTTCTTTTCTTGAAGAAGAGAGATTTTCCTTTGCTTTCGTTAGAGTTTCTTCCATTTCCTGCATTTCTGTAATTATCCTTTTGTATTTCTTCTCTACTGGGCAATTTTTTTGAAAATGTCCAGTTTTCTTACAAAGGTGACAGTATGCAGATGTTGAAGCCATTTAACAAGTTCGTGGAAAACAAATTTCAGCAAGCTCTCTTGTTAATGTGTCAGCTAATACATTTGGAGAACTTTTGATATGTTCTATTTCAAATCTGTATTCAGCTAATTGTAATTGTTATCTGATTAATTTCTTCTGTTTAGTTCCTTTAAGCTGTAAATTTCTAAAGAACTTTACATATGTTGAATCTATTCTAACCAGAAATTTTTCAGATTTTACAAATAGCTCATTGGCTTCTACAGATAAGATTACTGCGTAAACCTCTTTTTCATGGATTGACCAATTCATTTAGGCATCCTTATAGGCTCCGCTCCAATATCTACAGATTTCTTCTTTTCTTGAGGATTTTTCTTGTTTTGTTTTTAAAACGCATCCCCAATATAAATTTGAAGCATCAACTTCTAAGATTAAAAAATCTCCTTCTTGTGGTAAATTCAAAGTAGAAAGATTTTTAACCTTTGTCTTTAGCTTCTTAACAAATTATGTATTTTTGTTACTCCAAGTCCAGTGATTTTTACTGGATAGTTTCTCATACAGTGATTTTACCATTTTTGCCAAGTTTTTTATAAACTGTCTGGCATAATTAAGGATTTTTAAAAACCTTTGAATTATAGAATTTTATTTAGTGGTTAAAAAAGGAAGCGCAACGTCTATTTTGGAATGATTGATTTTGGTTCCTTTTAAATTAGAATGTAGATGAATTAGAAATAAGATATGAAGTTATTATTGAAGGGTTAAAGGAGAGTTGTGTCTGAGAGAAATAATATTATTTAAACAAACTAAATTGGACACAGAAAATGCGCTCAACTATCTATGGGGAATGATTTTATTTTGATTTCTAGTTGTCTTCAATTTTTTTTTTACATTTTACAAAAAAAATTTGTGTAAAGTATCTTATTCTTTGAGCAGCCTTGGTGTGATTGTATTATAATATCTTATTTTGTGAATTTTTATATAAATATAATTTAATGAAATGGATGATTGTAATATAATGTTGGATTTATTTATAGTTGGGCAAATTAGGTTCAAATGGGTTGGATTAGATTGGGTTTGGTTGGGTTAAGATGAATTGGGTTAGGGTTGGGTTGGGTTGGGTTGGGTTGGGTTGGGTTGACTTTCAACCCAACCCACGTGCACCCCTATTTTTTGGAGATAACTTCATAAGTTTGTTTTAGTTTCTTAACAATTTATAGCAAGGAAATTTCAATTTCATTTTCATTTTATCCTGCTTTTTTTTTGGTTGCCTTTTTCCCCTATCCTTGTCGTTAGAGTTGTCTGTGTTTGTCTATGGATTTCAGGTAACTGTAGGTGCATCATTCTTGTCACAAACAATAGCTTTACAAGATTCTACGACAGTTAAGTTTGAAATATGGGATACTGCAGGCCAGGAGAGGTAGGATTACTATGCCATGGTTTTGACGTTAACCTTGCTAGTCTATGTTTGCTCTCCATTACAGGATTATCAATACAAGTGATACTGTATATTGATATCATCGTTGATATATCATCTAAATTGAACAAAGATTTCAGTTCTAATGTTATAAATTGAACAAAGATATCAGTTCAAGGGACATTATGTAAATGTTGACGAAACAATGAATTTTTTAATTGAATTTAAAACTCATAGAGATAGTCATGCACACATCCATATGACATAACATTATGCAAAATAGCATTGATGACAAATTTCCTAACTGTACAGTCGAAAATTTGCCTTGTTTCTTCCTAACTGTATGATCTAAATTTTGTGTTGTGTGATAGAAACAATGTCTTCAACGTGTTAGATAAGATTTTCAATATAATAAATAGATAATTGAGATCTACATATGTTGTCATTATTAATAAATGATACATTTTTCTCTGCCAAGTATCAAACAATGTTTTTGTATATGGATGCTATAGGATGTCTTATGGGAATATATTTGTATGCCAATATCACAGCACTGTTTTGCCAAGCGGATATCTTTTGCATTTAGTGCAAGATATTGTAGATTTATTGCTACATATACATTTTCAGCGGTATTCTCGTGCAGCAGTTAATGTGTTCTACATCCCTCATGATTATGGTCTTCCAATGTAAAGTTCTTTTTGATAATTTTGCTCCCAGATGATCTTTTGAAATCTTTCATTGCCCGAAGAATTTAAAGTTCTCTTATTTTCCAAGTAAAGTTCTTTTTATTTTCAACTTAGTTGTAGTTAAACCTTGTTTTGTTGGCTGCCGTTTGTCAGGTATGCTGCATTGGCTCCACTTTACTATAGAGGAGCAGCTGTGGCAGTTGTTGTTTATGATATAACATGTCTCGAGTCGTTCAATAAAGCACAATACTGGGTTAAGGTATCTTTCTGTTTCTAGAATTTAGGCCTCTTTGAACTCCAGAAAGATTACAATATTATGTTGTCAGTTTTGCTTGTGTTATGCGACTAGCACTCTAGCAGGTCTGCGTCATTTGACTAAGATGTCCTTTCTTGGTCAATGTCCCTGCGCACCGTGTACAGTTATATGTGTGGATCATGAAACATATTTTCTTAAATAGTGGAATCTACTTAAGTTTTCAGATACAGATGTTTCTTGCATTGAAGTATGTGAGAAACATGTTAATACTGCACAATCTTAAGGTCATGATGTTCCAGTTACCAGCATGGAAAGAAGGTACGCTAGGTTCAATGTTCAAGAATTGGCTAGGAAAATGGGTTCAAGAAAGGACTGTTTCAGGTGATTTTTATGAAATAGAAAAAAATGAAATTGACAAGAATAACAAAAGGAAGAAAGGATCGTATCTAGGTTTTGGGTCTTATAGCCTAAAGAATCACCTTGCACTTTTCAGTCAATAGAAAGCATTTGACCTGTTTTGACCAAAACTATTGATAATCTCTTTGATATCATAGCTTTCCTGGCTTTGTATGAAAACCTTATTAATGGAAAACAAAAATTCTGGAAATGTACCTAAGATTCTTTGTCCTATTATTCATCTGATTTAAGTGGGCCAAACCTGCCAGTTTTTTTTTAACAATCTTGGGCGTATTGGAGAACTCTATGAAGAACGGCTGGCCTATTGCACTCAATTAGCTTTGCATTTTATGGATTGGAGAGGGGCATCTATGTATGTAGTCTTGCCATACTTTGTTACCACAAAATCGTTTCCGATGAGATGGCTTAGTAGAACAAAGTGTCTAAGAAAATGATTACATGATTCAAAATCAAAATAGTTAAACTATATAGACTCTAGAACTCCATAAAAGTTCTACAAAAAGTTCAATCAACATGATGGTCAATTCACCACGCCACGTCAATGCCTCATATGAGGCGGCTGCTGGTTCAAGTGTCTGCTCCCACGTGTGGCCGTGTGGCGTCAGTTGTCCTTCTGGAGTGTGGAGGTCTTTGTAAAAATATCCTTCCATGGAGTGAGGGCTGTGAAGGTGCCTGATTATAATATTAAGTTGTCACAGTGTATAAATATACCAATAAAAAAACATGACGGTCAATTCATGACTTGAAGCAAGATTATCATGCTGACAATCTTATTGTCTGAGTAGTTAATTATTTGATTATTGTCGCTTCTTTGTTTGCATTGTACGTGCCATTTCCATGGGATTTGGTTGATGTTTGGTGTTTGAATTTCGCTAAGGTTGGCATTATTGATCCCAGTTAAGGAATAGGTTAGAATACTCATTTTCAAGGAAATGGGCCTTAATAACTTTTTGCAAGCTACATATAACTTTAAATGGTTAGGTTCAAAGGCAGTTCTTCTGAAATTGTGCCTTAGGCTTCTTTAAAAGGTCTTTGAAACTTAGTCATGGCCCATTGCTCATCTATTTCTATTGAATTCTCATTTTGGTTTCTTCTGATTTTTGAAAAATTGAGCATGTAATGGTATGTATTTATTCAAATTGCACCCATTTCTCATCTATCACTAATGAATTTCATTTTGTTTTCTTTTGTGTTCTCTTTTCTTTTTGAAAATTTGAACTTATAAATAGTATACATGAATTCATGACTCGAAACATTTTTTGGTGTCCGCCTATTCTTGTATTATGAATGTGCCAACTGATCTTGCTTGTTAGGAAATATTTTAACGTCGCTACTCCTAAGTTTTAAGTGATGGAACTTCAAAATTCTACTTCTGAGCTTTTCTATTAGTAGTTTGATTTCTTTAACATGGTCTTAAATGAATAAGTAGTGAGTTTCAAAATCCTAAAAGTAGTTGTTGATCCCCTTTAGTTATGACCACCAAGCCTTACATTTAAATTAGGTTTTTCTTTTTTGGAGGTTGTTTCTTTTTGTTGTTGTTGTTGTTGTTGTTGTTTCACGAGTTTCATAAATTCGGTTTTATACATGGTTTAGATTAGTGTTTTGCTTGCTTTTCTTTTAGGGTTTTAAGTTATTTGTGATTTTGGTTTTCTGATTATGCCAGATTTATGTATTACTTGTTAATTAAGTTTAGGATTCAACAATTTTCTTATCTATATGGTTGCTTTGTTCAATTGTAAAAGAGATCCTATGAATTGAGATTTTTTTTTCTTCTTTGGCGATGTTTTTTCTTCTAATTCATTTGAGATTTCTTTCATGTCTTTCCTTCTTTCTCCATAAGAGGAGATCTTCCTTTTTTTGTTTCAAAATCTTTTCTTTTATTGATAGAGCAATCCTGTCTATCATCGACTTGGTATTAGAGCAAACCCCTTGGATTTGTCTTCTATAATCCTTCTGTAAAGCCATTAGATGTCATATCTGAATCTTCTTCTTTATCTCAAGTCACCGTCGCACCAGCATGTTATTGCTGCTATCAACAGAGAAAGGAACGCCTTTTCAAAATAGCTCTGCCATTGAGAACTGATGTGATGCTTTATTTCTCTGTTTGGTGGCTTTAGGTCTTAAGCATTACTGCTGTTTAATTTACATGTAATTTGCAAATATACCCACATAGTTTGACGCTAATTGCAGATATACCCACACAGTTTCACGAATTGTATATTACCCCCACATAATTTTACTCAAATTGCATGAGCACTCACGAGCTCACTTTCCCGTCATCCACCGTTAATACATGGCTAGATATTTTGTAAAATGACATAAATGACCTTCTAAGCGTATGTCGTTGGGGATCATGCAGTGCGTGAAGAAGTCAAATTCCCCATGGTGGGATTCAATCCCATTAGCCAGTTATCGGATCTTCGGCCTCCCTGCGTTGGGGATCATGCAGTGCGTGAAGAAGTCAAACTCCTAGCAGCGGGATTCAATCCCATCAGCTAGTTACCGGATGTTCGGCCTCCTCGGCCTTCATTTTTTTTTATCAAATGTATATACATATATTTGATGCTACCAAGTTAATCTTCAGGCAAATCCTCCTCTCGACGCCGAACAATGTCGTCTTCACCTTCTGACTCCATGTTATATCCACGCCATCTTTGCCCTCTGCTAACTTAAACTGCTATGGCTTGAAGTTTGGTTGATCCTCCCACACATCCTCATCCACCCTGATCTCCGATGCTGTGAAATTGATGATGGTGTTCTTCCGCAAACTTCCTCTTCCTTCCCATAAACAGAAAGACACTTAGGATAGCCATGAATACACAAAATGGCACAATCATCGGCAACCCAATTAGCAAAAATTCTGATCTATTTTTGGGTTTTCTCCATGGGAGCTTAGGAAGGTGCGATGGATCGAGGGGTCGAACTTGGCCATTAACTTTGAAGCTCCATTGCAAACTGTAATGATATGAGGTAATCACAGTTGTTGATGAAGAGAAACCGTTATGCATCTCTTCCAACATGATTGACAGAAGGTTTGCGGCTATGGAAATGAGAGAGTGATTGGGTTTGGGCTCTATGATGGGGCACACCGTCGTGTTGAGCTGGTTCTTCGCGCCATCATATTCCAATCAAACATTTGTCGGCATACCACTTAGAAGGCTGATGTTCTTGAAGCTTCTCGTTTTGTTGTCAAAGCAAGACACTACAGCAGATCTCAAGTTGTTGAAATCGACTCCGATATGGTCGTCGTTGATGTCGCCAACGTTTAGACTGTGGATGGTGTCGAGCTCAACAACAAAATTGTGGTTGGAGAATGGTGTGAGTGACAAAGGCACTCGAACACTGGATGATAGTTTTCACTTGCAAGGGAGTTTTGACCCACAAGCAGCTTCAAGAAAGGAGAAGTGGATCCTTTGATTGATTCAGTAAATGAATATTGCAATTGTCTTAGTCTCTAAAACACAATACATGACTCTTTTATGCAACAAACACCGGTGCACCTTGACAACTGCACTTACTCACTTGCTGACTGACTCAAAACAACGCATCTATTTGGGATAAGTTCCATTGGCCACTTGCGTTCCATGTGCCTTTATAAGTTTAGCCTCTCCTTTGGCTTGATATTCTCTCTTGGCCTTAGCCCTGAGCCTAAACTCGTCCCTGTTTCTTCCATTTCTTCTTTCTCCTCTGCCGCACAAGGAATTGCTGTTGTTGGTGGCGTTGAAGATGCCCAGAAACTGCCCCACATCACCTCCTAGAAAGTCCTTGGAGGGTGAGATGATGAAGGGAATTTCTCTTGCTTTTTGGGTGGGTTTGGAAGAAGTGGAATTTCTGCTGTTGCTGCCAACGAAAGAGGAAGCAAGAGAGAAGATGAGCACGGAGAGGTGCCGCTAAAGATGCTCTCCAAGAGGGTCATTTATGTCATTTTACAAAATATCTAGCCATGTGTTAACGGTGGATGGTGGGCAAATGAGCTCGTGGGTACGCATGTAATTTTAGTAAAATTATGTGGGGGTAATATGTAATTCGTGAAACTATGTGGGTATATCTGCAATTAGCGTCAAACTATGTGGGTATATTTGCAAATTACCCTTACTTACACTTGTTATTTCCACAACTTTGGTTCCTTCTATACCCATTAATGCACGGGGGAGGAGGAAAAAAGGGAATTTTCAGACTTTCAGAAAAATAGCCCTTAACCTTTTTATTTTATGCTAAATTCCTTCACAATAGAATTGCAAGCCAGTCCTTCACTAGGAATTTTGCCAAAAAGGCTTGTTCCAGAAATTGTACAGATAGACCATGAGTTCTTACAATTTGCGAAACTTCTTTATTTTGAAAATTATGGAACAGCACCTCTTTTCAGAAATTACAAAACTGACGAGCTTTCAAAAAATTGCAGCATAGCACTATTTAATAATAATTGTATTTTCGAACCTCAGTTTTTGAAAATAGAAAAGCAGCCTTGTATTTCTAAGATAGCAGAAGTTTTTTATTTTTAGAAAAAAGAAATATATTATGATTACCAATGATGAACAATGGGGTGCAAGCCTTGTTCTGAAGCTAAGAAGAACGGAAAGTCCTTCCAACCTTGATTGGAGCATTATCTGCCCAAACCCAAGTTTTCCATTTTCAAACACCACTCAACTATAAGCTCTAGGACAAACTTTCAAAAAATCTATATCTGAACTGATGAAAGCTATAAGCCAATTCACACTTTCAATAGTCAAGAAAACTATGAAAGATTCCGGAATGAAAACTCTGTAAAAAATTACAAACCACTCCTATCAAGAGTTTGTTTCATCAGAAAATTTCATGGTTATGGAATTTGTTCAACCTGTATTCATCATTTCTAAAGAAAATGATGGTTTTATTTTTTGAGAAAAACTATGCTAAATAGTCAGAATGTGGATTTTTTTTTTAAAAAAAAAATGGAGGAAAAGTTTTTCTAAGCTGAGGAGACTGATATGAGAACATGATTGAGTATTTGGCATTATGTTTAAATGAAGGTTTACTTTTTTCTACTGTTGTTTTATTTGGACTTTTTTGTTATTTTAGAAATTTAATATCTTCAGTTTGATTAATGGTTTAGAGGGCAGGCCTTCGCTCAATGGTAGAGTTATTGCTTTTGTGACTGGAGGTTGTGGGATTGAGTCATAGGAAACAAGTCTCTTTGGTAAACAAGGGAATGTGCAGGAACTCTATGCATTGGGCCAGCCTGGCCCTTTGATAATGGTTTATATAGGTGTTTTTCATTCTTTATTTAAAGTTTTTCTATTTTTAGTTTTCTTATTTTGCGAAAGTTTACATATTACATGTGGCTTAAGTTTAGGCTTTAAGAATTTTCTTTCAACTAACATTGCTTTATTCAGTTGTAACATGGAATTTAGGAGTCGAGATTGCTTTGGTTCATCGCTATCTAGCATTATTTTCTTTTCCTATTCAATGTAGATTCCCCCTTTCTTCCCTTCTTTTTCTGGTCAGAGTGGTTTTGTTTTGTTTTTTTGTTTTTGTTTTGAGAAACTGTTGAGAAGATCTTGCTTCTTTCTCCTAAAGTCTTCTCTTTCACTGATTTAGGGGAAAACCTTGTGTTTCTTCGCCAAGTGATTGTGGACCATAATAAATCGCTAAATACAAAAATATAAAATTATGTTAGCAAGCATATTTCAACACAGAAAATAACTCAAGATCTCTTTCATGTCTAACAGGAGTTGCAAAAACATGGCAGCCCTGATATTGTCATGGCATTGGTGGGTAACAAGGCTGATCTTCAGGAAAATAGGAAAGTACCTTCCCATGTATGTATCCTGTTCCTGACATTTGTTGCATTATAATATATATGCATATATGCGTTCAGGGGAGTGACTCAGTACAACCGGTTGCATGGAGCTGTCCATGCTACTGGTTGCTAAATATTCTTTAATCTAAACCATTTATAACATAGCTAATGATCTGATGCAACTGGGTTGCATGGCTCGCTTGCTTTTCTTTTAAAATATCTTTTTTTCAAATCTAAACCATTTATTATGTTTACTCACATATATTTTATTTATGATGCCAAAAAGCACTTTGATTAGAAGCTTATATTTTTGTAAAAAGTTAACATATCTTGAGAGTGATCATATAACGACTATGTTTAAAAAATAGTATATAGAATATATATGGGAACTGCTTCAATTCTGATATCATTGGAGATGGTACCATCCTATTTTGGGCCCACTTTGATGATTATATGGAATTCACTTCATCTATTGCACATAATTATTTGTTCAATTCGGGAACCAATTTTTCTCCCAATCAAACATTTGAATGGGCCCCATCTAATAAAAGTATAAAATCAACGTAATAAAAAATTTTGATTTATATCAATTGAAATTGTTAGTCTGACATCTATATGCCTAAAACATTCTTCCCACATAGATAAATGGTTTTACAAATTATTATAACATTTTAATCCATCTTTGGGTGGATCTGAATGTTTTCTTATATTTTATATATGATCATAAATTAAGGATCCGATAATCTATAACAAGCAAACAATCACTTTTTAATGGTTTAAAAATATTTTATTAAAATATAAAAATTTAGAAAATAAACTAATATAAACATGTTTATGATGCAAAAAATTATTTTAATTGGAGACTTATATGCTCTAACTATTTAATACAATTAGGAGTTAATATGTAACAATTAAAATTTTGAAAGTAAATATATTGCACATAAAATTGTTTGAAATATGTGATTTTAAAATCATAATTACGTACATACTAATTCATATTGTAAATGGTTTGGATTTTGTAGAATATATTAAATATAAAAAGTGGTTGTAGTTTCGATGAAAACCACAACAATTATATGAAATTATAATCTTTATAAATATTTTTAAGCAAGTAAGCACCCACCCAAGACTTCGATGGAAATGAATTTTGATAACTTCAATGGTATTAGTATCATCGAAGTGTTTCCCTATATTACGTATTAATTTCCCATTTCCCCTTATTTTTGGAATTATGATTAAATGCTTAGGGATAAACATAATAAATAGTTTAGATTTGAAATAAATATTTCAAAACAAGAAAAGCAACGAGGCGCATG
The DNA here is from genome assembly GCA_030490835.1 of Annona cherimola. Lineage (NCBI taxonomy): Eukaryota > Viridiplantae > Streptophyta > Magnoliopsida > Magnoliales > Annonaceae > Annona > Annona cherimola. The sequence goes on from CM059972.1 coordinate 87,024,399, forward strand.
GATGTGTCCATGTGGTTCCATTTGATCATTACCCTTGTAACATCTATTGATAGGTATTTCCTTGTGATTCGAAAATCAAATTGATTGGAAACTTACACGTTCTAAAAATTTAATATCATTTGGAAGTGAATTTGTAACTATTAATGAATCAATCTCCTTATCTGCATACGATATGGGCAATACTTTGATATAGCTAGGTGCATTGAATTGTTCATGTAACCCTTTCTATTTTAAAATATTTTTTTCACATCTAATCCATTTATTGTGATTTTTCAATTAGGGCAACACATTTTATTTATTTTTTTTGAAATTTTTTTATAGAACCATTAATCTAAGTGTATTTAATATGTGTATTAATTTTAACCATTTTAGAGTATTTTATATATTTATTTTTTATTTTTGAAAATCAGTGGCATTTTAGGTAATTTAGAATTACTAAAATGCTATTGATTTTCAAAAATAAAAATAAAAATCTAAAATACTCCAAAATAGTAAAAATTAATACATATGTTAAATACACTTCTATCAACAGTTCTATAAGAAAGTTTTAAAATTTTTTTTTAAAAAAAATGGGTTAAAGCACCCAGGTGCACTGTATTAGAGCTGTGATTTTTCGTATGCATTTAGTTCTGATTTCAAAAATCACATGTATTGAAAATTTTTTTATGCTTTTTTGGAAAAAATTAATAGTTATGTATTCACTCTCAGAGATGCTAAATCCTTTTAAAATATCTGTTTCTTGAAACTGATTTTTGATAAAACAAAGTGTTAGCAAAATAAATGGTTTAGATTTGAAAAAAATGCAAAATAAAAAATTAGACTAAAATGAAAAGGGCAAGGGGTTTCACGGACATTTTCGTACACCCAACTTTATTGAATCATTGCCCTAGATAGTATGCTCAATAATCATCTGCGTCGGTCGTAGATGGCTACCATCTACACTGGTCATAACACTCATTCTTCAAAATTCTTTTGAGATTTTTTTAATAGAACTATTAATCTAAGTATATATTATTTATAAACCAAGTTTTACCATTGTGAAAATGATCACAATACCCTTGTATTTAAAAATAGAAAATAAATATATACATATTTCAAAAAATAGTTTAAAAAAATGCAAAACAGTCAAAAGATATCTGAGTGAGAAGATCACATCCATATATGTATCTATTTGAGGTGCTTGTATTTTGGATGGTTATTTACTAACTTAGCTATGACCTCTGATGCCCCTCTCGTGTCATTTATTAGGATGCTATAGAGTATGCTGAGAAGAATGGAATGTTTTTTATTGAGACATCTGCAAAGACTGCTGATAACATCAATCAACTATTCGAGGTACAACACATCATATCCCATTGCTCATGGCTTTTGTTTTTTGGAAAAATGAAAAGTAGTGTGCTATTTTGGTCTGCTGGCACACATGGAAGGAAAGCTTACTCTATAAGCGTGTGGAGATGATGACAAAAGGAGTAAAAAAAAGTTGTAGTGGATATACAGTGCATAGGCTTATGTTGTGCCCTATGTGGGTTTTATCAATGTTCATGATTTTGCTAAAAGGTACAGTTGCACTAACCATGGGAAAGGACAAAAAATTTGGCTAAATTTGTTTAATATTTCACTAGAATTGAAAAAACTATGAAATAGAGGAAACTTAAGAAATTTAATGAAACTTCACAGAAAGTTATGATAAATAGGGTGTGTTTGGCAGTCCATCAAACTTGTCAATTTAAAACTTTTTTACTCTCTACATCTATCTTATTTTCTAATCATTTTTTCACATTTTCCTATACAATTATCTTATTTTTCAATCATTTTTCTACAACTATCCATATAATTACTCGATCCATTTTAACTTTATTCTCTTTATTCTTTATCATTACTCTTATCATATCACATCACTTGTAATTTCAAAAATTTTTGCACAAAAAACTTTTAATTCTAAAGTTTTATTAAATACCAAATGCACCAATAAAATTATACTTTCCAAGTCAAAGATATTATTGTAAAGATCAATAAATAAGAACTAATGGAAGCATATCAGTATTAGATGCAATGATAATGGAAAAATGAAGCAGAAATATTACGTATGTGACATTGTAGAGAAGTTGTAAGCAAGCCAGAAAGACACAAGATTTATGTGTAGAAGTAGGGGTGTAAATCGGGTCGGGTTGACTCGGGTTGGCACAAATACAACCCTAACCCACCTTGTAAAATCACAACCCAACCCTACTTTCAACCCTACTTTTCACATTTTAACCCAACCCTATTTCAACCCACCTCAAATCGGTTCGGTTCGGGTTAGAAATCGGGCTAATAGATTACACATGTTATCAATGCTAGTTAAAGTTTTGTTCACCTGAATTTCTAAAATAATAAAAATAATTATAATTATAAAAACAATAAGTACCAATAAAAGTTCTACATAGCTCAAAAGTGGAGGATAAGTTTAGTAATTGATTCGTTTTTTTGTTTTTGTATTTTTGAGCAATCGATGTCTTCTGCAAGTCAAAAAGTGAAAGCCAAGTAAAATTATTACAGTAAATTATGGAAAATAGAAAAATGAATATTATAGTCTTACTTACCTTCTTAGTTGGCTTACAATCAAAGCTACAAACATCTTAAGTTCTCAGTTGACCTGTTATGTTATTATAAATCACCAATGCGAGCAAATATCTAAATAACCTATTTACGATGCAATATAACCAAATAATCCAAACATAATTTCACAACTAATTAACCAAATATATTTCCAAACCAAATAAATTCAAATAACATTTGACAACCAAATAGTCAAACAAATTTCCAAGCTTAACACAATTTTATTTAAATATCTAAGCAATATGAATGAAATACACTCTCATAAATATATGTAAATACATATCTTATGAAATCGGGTCGGGTCGGGTTGACCGACCCCTAACCCAACCCAACCCATTTTTAAAATCGGGTCGGGTTGAACCCATTTTTTAAAAACCAAATTTCCAAAACCTCAACCCAACCATGGTATAAATCGGTTCGGGTTGATGCGGGCTCGGGTTGAACCCAACCCTATTTACACCCCTATGTAGAAGTGACTTGACAAAGGATATTTGAAGCCCCAAAAAATGAGAAAACGAAGATTTTCACCAGAAGCTTTTTTGAAAATGAGTGTTACTCCAAAGAATTCAAATTTCGTTAGTTATCAAAAAGATCGCCTCTTCCTTGGTTTGAGTTATTTTTTAAACTCTATTGTCTAACGTAGTTTCGATCGTCTTGATACTTCTTTAAACCCCGTTGGTGGATAACCGTGTTGGAGCGTATAAGAGAATCTCGGATAAAATGGGTTGGTGGGCGTCCAAGCCTAAGAGAAGGTAAGAAGAAAGAGTCAAAAGCACTTGTCATGTATTCTACTTATATGGTACAATTTTCCATGCTCATTATATGACAACGTTAAGGTAGATGAGTGGCAGAACAAGAAAAGATAAAATAGAAATGAAATAATCTAAGATAATCTAAAGGTGAAGTCAATAAATGATAAAATAAGGGTTGAACATGTTGAATGGAGGCTTGAAATGGCACTGGTTAGAATGATTTTTATTTAAATAGAAAGCGATAAGAGAATGCGAGGAAGACCCAGAGAAACATGGATGAAAGTCGTTAAATAGGATAAAATGTTAAAAATTTCTGAAAACTTAGTTTATGATCATCAAGAATGGCGTAATAGGATCCATGCGATTGATCCCACATAGGTAGGAAACAACTTTTGATGATGATGATTGTATGCCCCTCATTTTATTCTTTTTCTTAGATGAGTCGATGATTATGATGATTGATATATTTTAAAGCCAAATGCTATTAAGCATGAATTCATAATAACGTGCCTAGACTAATGCATGAAATTGTGAAATGCTAGGTTCGGCCTTGAAATTTTCTTGTCATGGCTGAGTCCATCCTTGCATTCATCAATCAGTGTATACATCCATTGCTCACAAGCATTTAATGTTGTCATGTTGTTTTTGGTGTTACTAGTGAAGAACAGTATTATGCTTGTGTCAAAATCAGGGTATATTTAGTTTAATGGTTATTTTATTTTAATGATGTCATTTTAGAGATTTGATATTTAGTATTTGATGACTTGTTTGGACATTTTATGATGTTGTCAACATGCAACTCACTCTAATTAGAATTGGGATTATGTGAGTTATGAAGCAAGTCCATGAATATCCCACTAGAATTGGAATTGCATAAGAATAGCGTTAGAGTTTTATTTTGGTTACAAATGGATCATTGTGTAGTTCAAATAGTGGAAGGTGTGGTCTGAAAAATCAACAAAAGCATTAGTCATGGGTTTGAGTGCAGATAGTTGCAGACGCACAAAGGTCAAATGTTTAGTCAGGGGGAACAGTGTCAGGGCTGGGCCCATGGGTTTACTCAGGGGTGGGCTTGGATGTAAGATCCTTACATCTTCGGGGCCACCTGCATTAAATTGAATTGAATTGCTTCTCGTTGTTTATTCTTGCTTTCTAATTTTATCTCATTTTCCTCAAAATTTGTGTTGGTTTCTCTTCCTTACCTTTTCCTTTCCTCGAGAGGATACTTCCTCTTTCTTCTATTTCTTGACACTCCCATCCTACATCAATTTGTTATTAGAGCTGAAAGCCTAATTTTCTAAGTTTCATCACTCTATTCTCAAAGTCATCCACGATTAAAAAATAATAATAACCTGATTTCACCTTCTCATGATCACTATCATGGTCGAGACCCATTGTTGAAGTCTTGAAAGCCAGAACCACAACAAAGCAGCACAAGCCCTTCCTTCTTCAAGTTCTTTTCTCCTGAATGTAGTGACATTGGTGCTAAATCTTGCGATCGATTAGATTGGGTTTTCATCTAGAGTCTTTCCTGGCTCTATAAAACCTCTTCCTTGCTGTCGGAAAGTACCCGGAAGTCTCTCCTCATCAGCTCCGACTTGCTCTCCAATTCTGCCTTCAGTGCATCAGTGATTTCTCTGCCAGATCTGATTACTGGCAGTATCAGGTGCATCTTCACTGCCACAATCATCATAGCCCTGTATCACTGCTTTTCTTGGGTTGCAGATTCCCTTCTTCATTATTGGAAAAGTTTCAACCGACAATTTAATAGGCTTTTCCATTCTTGGTTATGTCTCAGAAGTGTGTTTCAAACTCATTGCCATTGCCGCGTGTGCTGCAGCCTGCAAGAAGAAAAACAACAGGGAATTTTGATCTGTTGGATTTACGTCAGCAAGCCCCTCCAGCTTCCGAGATTTTAAACAAAGTTCCTTGCATCAGAAGATTTCAGAAATCACCACACCAGTCCCAAGCTTGTCTGAAAGCCCTTCCAGCTTTTACTCTGCACCCAAAATTTCTGAAATTGCAAAAGAGTTCCTATGTTTCTAAATAAACAACCTTGATTTTTTGAAAATATGCAAAACTATCCTAAAATTTTCTGAAATTGCAGAAACACACTGAAGCTTTCAAAATTTGGAAAAAGATCTTCTGACTTCTTGAAATTGCAATTTTTTTTTTCAGAAATTGGCTGATTAATAAAAGAGCACGATAGACATGTTTATTGAAACTTGAGTGGAGTTTCTTTAAGCTGAGGAGAATGATGAAGAACATTATTAGGCTTGTGTGAAAATTAGGGTATATTTAGACTGAAGGCTATTTTTTTAAATAAGGTTATTTTAGAGATTTGATATTTAGTATTTGATAATAGATTGCATAAAGAGTTATGAAGCAAGTCCTTGCATATCCTGCTAGAATTGGGATTATGTAAGAATTGTATTAGGTTTTTATTTTGGTTATAAATATATGCATTGTGTTAGGGTTTAACAAACATTTGATTGAATTGAATGGAGGTTGCTCCTTTGTGCTTGTTTTTGTTCCTACTTCTATCTCATATTGTCTAGATTTTGTCTTGGTTTTCGTCTATTTCTTTTATTTTCCTCTCCTTGATAAGATTCTTTATCTTTCTTCTATTTCTTCACACTTCCTGCTGTATTGCCATTCATTTAATTTAACGGACGAATTGAGGCATAAATGGTGTCCTTTGCATTTAAGGTGAATATCGATATTGTTTGAGGAGTGAATGTTTGAGAGTTGATAAAGAGGGTTTAGGCATAAAATGATGAGAGAGGAAATGAATATGAAAAATCAAGTCATGTAAAGAGCATGCACATAGCAGATGTTTTAAAAATTTTTTCTAATAGATGAAACCCAAGGAATAAACTTGAAATTGAATAAGGGGAATGATGCTGTAGAATCTAATGATTCTAGGATTAACCTCACAAAAAATGAATGTGTGAAATGCAACTTTAATATTTGCAGGCATTTAGACGAGGAACTGATTGAGATTTTAGGCTGGCATTTCAGGTTGGCAGCCGGTGCTATTAAAAATCACTGCCGCATCTCTTATGGATTCCGAAAATATACTGAAAGTTGTCAATGCTAGGGCATCCCCTGTAAGCGACGCGCTGCAGTGGAGCCCAGTCGTAGTGAGAAATGAGCAAGGGTTGCTTGGGCATTTCCTCAGAAGCGACGCGCTACGTCGGAGCCTAGATGTAGTGAGAAATGGGAAAGGGTTGCTAGGGCCTCCCCGGAAGTGACGCCCCACAACAACGTCCAGTTGTGGCGAGAAGTCGGTAAAAGTTACCATGCCTTTATGGACGTGGTTTAGGGAAGAAGATAGTACCAAAACACAAGGTCCGTTTTGCCTCATGTAATGTTGGGACTCTTTCAGGGAAAAGTATGAAAGTAGTAGATGTTACGAGAAGGAGAAAAATTAATATAGCATGCCTTCAAAAGACTAGGTGGAAAAGAGAGAAAGCTGAAGAGATTAATGGATTCAAATTATGGTATATAAGAAATGATGGTAATAGAAATGGTGTAGGGATAATAATAGATAACTAACTCATAAATAAAGTTGTAGATGTCAATAGAGTAAATGATAGAATTATTCAAATAAAACTTGTATTAGGTGTAGAGGTCATAAATGTGATTAGTGCTTATGCACCACAAGTAGGATTAGATGATAGAATCAAGAAACAATTTTGGGATGACTTAGTGTTATGCAAGGGATACCTAACCAGAAAAAGATTATGATAGGTGGAGATTTAAATGGAGAATGTAGGATATGAGAGAAGTCATGGAGGTTTCGGCTTTGGAATAAGGAATGAAATGGGAAATGCCATTTTGGACTTTGTCATAGCATATGATTTGGTTATGGCAAATACTTTATTTCAAAAACGAGATGAACACTTGATAACTTTCAAGAGCGGGACCAATTCTAGCCAAATAGTTTTCTTCTTTATAAGAAAATTGGATAGATCTCTTTGTATTAATTGTAAGGTTATCCCAGGTGAGAGCTTAACTATGCAGCATAGATTATTAGTGATGGATATATATACACAAAAAGAGTCAACAAAAACTAAAGGCAATATAATTCTAAATATTAAATGGTGGAATTTAAAGGGAAACAACATGGAACCTTTTAGTAAAAGAATTATAGTAGAAGGAAAATGAGACACACAAGAAGATAGAGTAGAATCAATGTGGGATAAAATGACAACTAACATAAAAGAAGTAAGACAAAGTATTGTAGGTATATATAAAAATCGTAGATCCTCACATAGGAAAATTTGGTGGTGTAATAAGAATGTTCAAAAAACTATAAATGCTAAACAAGAAAAGTTTAAAACATCGCAGAGAAATAAAAATGATACAAACTTACAACAATACAAACTGTCAAAAAAACTACTAAAAATATTATTAGCGATGCTAAACACAAAGCTTATGACAACTTATATGACAGATTAGGAACTAGACAAGGTGAAAAAGATATTTTTAAGTTGGCTAAATTAAGAGAAAATAATGACAAAGATTTAACACATGTTAGATGTATTAAAAGTGAGGACCAAAGAGTTCTAGTCAAAGATGATATTAAAAAAAGATGAAAAACTTATTTTTATAATTTACTAAATGATACCGCACACGAACATGTAACATTAGATGTTAGTTTAAATAGTAAAAATAATAGGAATATCAGTTATTTTTCAAAAATTTGAATATCTGAAATAAAAGAAACTCTAAGGAAAATGAAAACAGGAAAAGCCTTAGGCCCAGATAATATACCAGTTGAGGCATGAAAGTACATAGGAGATGAAGGTGCAACATAGTTAACAAATTTTTTTAATAAAATTATAAAAACAAAGTTAATGCCAAGTGAATGGAGGAAAAACATTATAGTTCCAATCTATAAAAATAAAGGAGATATTCAAAATTGTGCAAATTATCGTGAAATAAAACTAACGAGTCATACTATGAAATTATGGGAAAGAGTAATTGAACATAGACTAAGATAAGAAACTAATGTATCGGAAAATTAATTTAGTTTTATGCCAGAAAGATCAACCACTGAGACTATTTTCTTACTTAGACAACTATTTGAAAAGTATAGGGAGAAGAAAAAGAACTTATACATGATTTTTATTGATTTAGAAAAAGCATATGATTGAGTACCAAAAAAGTTAATATGACAAGTGATGAAAAAGAAAGGAATTAATAACATATATATTGATATTATTAAAGATATGTACGAGGGAGCTGTTACGAATGTGAGGACCATTAGTGGAGATACCAGTATCTTCCCAATTAAAATAGGTTTACATCAAGGCTCAGCCTTGAGTCCTTATCTTTTTACTTCAGTAATAGATGAAATTACTAGACATCTCCAAGAAGTACCTTAGTGTATGTTATTTGCTGATGACATTGTTCTAATAGATGAAACTAAAGAAGGGCTAAATTTAAAATTGAATAGTTGGGTAAATGCTTTAGAATCTAATGGTTTTAGAATTAGTCGCATGAAAACTGAATATATGAAATGCAATTTTAATAATAGTGAGAATCTGGACGAGGAACCAATTAAGGTTTTAGATCAAGTAGTAACAAGAACTAATTACTTCCAGTACCTAGGATCAATAGTTCAAGAGAACGGGAAAATTGAGAAAGATATAATGCATAGAATTCAAGCAGGATGGAAGAAATGGAGAAGTGCATTAGGAATTTTATGTGATCGTCGAGTTCCAATTAAACTAAAAGGAAAATTTTATAAGATTGCGATTAGACCTGCTATGCTTTATGGGGTAGAATGTTGGGCAATTAAAGAACAACATATACAAAAAATGAGCGTAGTGGAAATGATAATGTTAAGGTGGATGAGTGGTAAAACAAGAAAAGATAAAATTAGGAATGAAATAATTTGAGAACACTTAAAAGTGAGACCAATTTGTGATAAAATGAGAGAAAATAGATTGAGATGGTTTTGTCATGTTAAAAGGAAGCCTAAAGTAGCACCGGTTAGGAGAACAATAGGTGGTAGGAGAATTAGAGGAAGACCCAAAAAAAATGGATGAAAGTAATTAAACAAGATTTAAAAAATATTAGAAATTACAGAAAATTTAGTCTTAAATTGTGAAGAATGGCGCAACAGAATCCATGCAGCCGACCCTACCTAGGTGGGAAATGGCTTATGATGATGATGATAATGATGAGAATTGGTAATTTAAGAGAATGGAGACATTGAGAAAGACATGATGAACAGAATTCAAGCAGGAAGGAAGAATGGTGAAGTGCTTTAGGAATTTTACATGATCGTTGAGTTTTCATTAAATTAAAAGAAAAATTTTATAAGAAGCAATTAGACCAGCTATGCTATAAAGTATGAGATATAATGTTGGTAGTCAAAGAAAAACATATAGGGTGTGTTTGTTTGGGATATAAACATGTCAATCAAAACTTTTCAATCGAAAACTTTTCACTCTCCATAATTACTCTATTTTTTAATTATTTTTTCACATTTTCCTATACGAACTACCCTACTTTTCAATCATTTCTACACAACTATCTATACAACTAACCTATCTATTTTAACTTTATTCTCTTTACTTCTCATCATTACTCCTATTATATCACATCATTTTCTATTAATGTGACAACTTCTACCTCAAAAATTTTTCATCAAAAGTTTTACCCTCAACCAAACACACCCATAGATAAAATAAGTGTAGTAAAAACGATAATGTTAAAGTGGATGAGCGGTAAAGGAATAAAAGATAAAATTAAAAATGAAGTAATCTGAGATAATTTATGGATGGAGCCGGTAGATTACAAGATTAGGGAACAGATTAAGGTGGTTTGGGGATGTTAAATGAAGGCTTAAAATGACACTGGTTGGTCAAGGTGAGTTTATTCAAGCATAAGGGAGGAAGAAAATAAGAGGAATTCCTAGAAAAATATGGATGAAAGTAATTAAATAGTATTTGAAAGCGCTAATGATTATTGATAACTTAGCTTAGAACCGTCAACAGTGGCGCAACAAAATCCATGCGGTTGACCCCACGTAAGTAGGAAACTACTTTTGACGACGACGACGACTTGGCTTAGGCCCATGAGCCAACAAAATCCATTTTGTTTGAAATTATTTTTTTTTGAGGTACATTTTGTTTGAAATTCTTGCGCATATGTCAAGATGGTTATCCACCAATGTGGCTTAGAGGAAGCCAAGAGGATTGGAACAATGGTTAGGAAGTGGAGTTTAACAGATAATTCAAGCCAAGAAGGAAGACAAATAATTTTTTTGGGTACTCAACTATTGAAATTTTAATTCTATAGAGTGGATAATTTCCAAAAAATTAAAGTAAGATTCTCCCTTCTTGTTGATTTTTGGTCTTTGGCTATACTCTGACAAATTTCTTTTTCCATGTACATCTTCTATGCGGTTGGCTTGTGACTTTCCATCATTATGTTTGTTCCATAATTTTATTAAACATATCATATAAAAAAAGAAGAATAAAAAAGCTAGATCATGGAAAAAATTACACCTCACCTCCAAAAAGAGGTTCATGGAGGTTATTCAATGTTGTTCTTGTCTTTGAAATAGAAATGTTCTTATGATGACTTCTTATGACATAGTTGCTTATGTGAGTTGGTTGATTTGAAAATGGATTATAAAGATGTAATCAGCTCCACTATCTAGGAGTCAAAGCAAGGGATATATTGAAAGAATTTAACTAGATTCAATTCATCCTTTGGGATGGGATGCTTGATAGGGGTGGGAATTGGGTGGGTTGTATCAGGTCAAGGTGTGGCCAACCATGATTTACCCTGACCAACCATGATTTTGTTATGTAAAAATTTTATTTGACTCTATTTTTATATTAGGTCGGGACAAGGTCAGTTTGACCCTCACAGTTTCTAAATAGATCTCGAGACAGTTTCGAGTTGGTATCGAACTGGTTTCGGAACAATAGGTCGGGTAAAACATGTGGGTCAAATAAGATAATTTTAAGAATTTATATACTTTTCAACTATAAAGACACATTAAATTTAAATGTTGTATTTCAATATTTCACTAATTATTAAAAAAATGCATCATTACTTAAATAAAACATGAGAAATTATAGTATAACTTTATTAAAATAAATTAGTATACAATTACATAAGAGTTATATATATGTGCAAATTCCTCTTATTGATTATTATATTTTTTTTTCGATAAATTGATTCTTCTATTGCTGATATAGTTAATTATAAAAAAATGTGAAATTTTTGAAAGAAAACAATCATGTGATTCAAACATGGGTTTATAATTTTTAATATATTAATATATGCGGGGTGGTCACGAATCTTTGGGTCAGGACATAGTTGATCCACCCCAACTCCATTTTTGACTTCGTGTCAAAATTTGACCCATCCATATAATGAGTTAAAAAGTATTGGTTTTACTCAATCAAAAACAAGTCGGTTCAGGGATCGACTTGCCCCAATTCTCACTCCTAGTGTTTGATATCGAATGATCTCCGTTGTGGATCAACATGCTTCATCAGTTCTAATTTAGATGGGATGGATCGTCAGGTGTTGAATCTAGAGAGTGTAGTGCCGAAACTCCATTAGGATCTTTTGGAGGCCAAGATGGTAAATCTTAAGGCTTCTTTGAGTTTGGGGTGATAGGATCTTGTTATCTTCGCAAGATCAGATTCCTATGAAGAGGAACTGTACAGAAAGGAAATAAGGAATATTTGGTAATTTGTTTCTTGTTTTCAGACAATTTATAAATCATATCGCTTATTATTACAATCGTGTGATTTAACTCGCCCATACTTGTCTTGTCTCAAAGATATGCTCAACTGACTTGAGCTACCTCAATCCCAAACTGTTTGGGATGTGGATTGCGACAGTTCATGAAGACTGCAAGGTAGCATGCTACCTTACACTGAGAATTGTCGTATGGGGACAGTTCACAAATTGTTGTAATCCGCCTCCAACTGTTCGCCTTGTCCTCCAACTGTTTGCCCTTGACCTACCCTCTCTTCAGCCTATATGCTGCTGCTACCATGGGGAAGCCAGTTGGAGTATATTTTTCAATATTTAGTGCAAATGCACGAATGAGTTAAAGACAAAGTGAGCCTCCGTGTGCAACTTGTAAAGAAGGGTTTCCAACTTCCCCATACAAGTTATTGGTAATATGTATTATATAAAAGAGAAGAAAAAACATAATTTTAATATAACTTCAAAAGTTCACTGGTGGAATCTGAAGGAATTTTTTAATAAAAGATGATAAAGGAAAATGGGAAAATACAAAAGATGTTGAAGTAGAATTAATGTGGATTGAGATGGAAGAATCCATTAGAAAAGTTGGAAGAAACTATCTCAGGGGTATAAAAATCGTAAAGAATTACATAGGGAAATTTCAATGGAATTTAGATGTCAAACACGAAGCCTAAATTATGTGATAGACTAGGAACTAGAAAATGTGAAAAAGATGTATTTAAATTGTCTAACCAAGAAAGAAGGTTTTAATGACTTGGCTTATGTTGGATTTTTAAAAGTGAAGACCAAAGAGTATTGATAAAGGACAATGAAATTGAGGAAGTGCACTAATTAGGAGGCCTGAGTTGAGTTTGATAGAAAGCTGTAAGAGAACTAGACTGCCTAAACATCATGGCCGGATGTAATTTAAAAAGATACAAAAATGTTGTAGCAGACCCAACAACATTGTGCATGACCGGTGTAACTGGCACAAATTTCATGCAGCTGACCTGACTGGTGGTAAACAACTTACAATGATGATGATGATCACGACGCTCATGGATTATCTTAGAGTTTCTTTAATTGAGGATATATTTGTATTTATTATATTATGAGTTGTCAGAGAACCCTTTGTATTCATAAATAAATTGAGAATTCCCATTATTCTTTCTTTTCATCTTGTTACTGCTTCCCTTCATGACATCTTCTCTATTCTCTCATTTTCTTGTTTCCCTTCCCTTTGAGAGATTCTTTACGTTTTCTTCCAGTCTGCCCTATCCAGATTGATTTTAGTTCTAGACTAGTCTATATACTCAGTGATTCATTTATTGAGTGAATTGCCCAATTAGGAGCATATATCTTTCCTCAGGACATCTTTAAACCTAAAACTGCCTACGCAAACCGTGCCGTGCTTCATAGTTGGGCTTAAGTGACCTGGATGACATGGAGGATGCATGGTAGTATAGTTAAACATTGTTGTAATAATCATTGACGTTGAAGATGTGTTTCTTTGTTGCTGTGTTTCAGGAAATTGCAAAGCGGCTGCCCAGGACATCATCCTCTTCCTGATTGCAACTACCTATCAATTGTATCATAATATTATTTATGATAGATTATGCAGGCAGTAAAATCATAAATTGCTTTTCAGCTTGTAACGTTGTTGTGTTTATAGCATGATGTGTCCTCACCATGTATGGGGGAAAAAATCGTGCTTTCGTTCTTCTGATAAGCAAGTTATTTTCTGATATGCTTTTTAGATTGGCCACAAGTGTTTGTTTCATGCTACAATATACATGTAATTAGGCTGGGTGATGGAATGGAGAAGCGCACCCGACTGCCATTGCATGAACTACAAGCATATTGAGATGCTTGGCTTTCAAAGTAGAGGCTTAGGCTTGGACCATGTACCTTCAAGCTCATCATCATTGTCGCCATCGTCGTTGTCGCCATTGTTATCATTAATTTTTTTCCATCGCGTATAGAGATAAAAAGGAGAGAATCCAAGTATACTCAGAGAAAAAAAGGTTGAAACTGGAATTACACGCGGAAATTTTATGACCGACTACAGGGCAGGCCATGTGATGTTTTTAGCTCAGTTCAGCCGGAAATCAGCTAATATCTGTAAACCTGGCATAGCTGCGGCTCAAGTTCAATTAAGTGTGATGTTTAATAAGTGATGCAAATAACGAGGCCATCCCCCCAAGCGAGACTTCCACTGGCAATTTGATCATGAATTCCAAGTGCTTCGACCTAGTAGCCTAACTTGTTGCTCTTCGACTATTGCAGAATTACGAATAAATTCATAATCAGTGGCTGATCCAACATCCAAGACCTGAAATGACCAAAATCCTTTATTTAATTTATTCAAATCTCAAATTTGCTTCTCTATTTGGTTGAAATCTTTTGGATAGCTTTGGTATTATTTTTTGCCAGAAAATATATTAAATTTCAAAAAACGGTTATCAAAATATGAAAAGGGCATTTTGGTCATTTCAAGTTAATATTAACAGTTTTTAGAGTTTTACGTCAGCGGAGGGACAAAACAATGCAAAGGTATATACATCATGGTTGTACGGATTCACTTCGGTATTCTCATCTAATTTAGGCACCATGTTGATGATTTTATAAATTTTGAACTCTTCATTGCATTTCATACTATTTATTCTACTCAAATACCAAAAATCATATCAATTGGGGTTATATGTGGGCCGCATATTCTAAGAATATATAAAAATGTGTATAAATTTAGAAAATTAATTGGATTCACATATAGAATGCTATAAAATCTTATAGAACCAGTAATCTAGGTAGGATAAGTGTTTAGATGGTTTAGATAATGAATTGGGACCTTATTGATCCTTACAATAAACAGACATTTTAATTGATAATTAAATTTGAGAAGGATACAAGTTACGGAGCCGTTTAATTTTTATTTTTTAACTGTGTGGCACTAATATGTGGGCTTAAACATAAACTGTTTATATGTGCAATATTACATATTTCGAATTTTTTAAATATTGTTTTAAATTTCTAAAACGGAAAGGGGCAATTATTTCATGCATGAAAAAGTTGCATTTCTTTCATATAAATATAAATATATATAGTTTATGTTTGAACATGCATATTAGTGCTGAAAATGGAAAAAAAAAAAAATACAAAAATGGTTCCCCCGAGTAGGATCATTAGTTCAATGCTTGCAAGACCAGGGGATTGAGTCCGAAAAGACAGGAAGGAGATTTTCTTTGTTCAGAACACCTATATAATAAATTTCCTTTATCTAATGAGAAATATATTTTTTATAATTATTTTTTTTACACGATTTGTTAATTAATGTATATTTGCATGAAATTTTTAAACGTGTAACTCTTAACTCAAATGAAAACTTTCCAATCTGAATTTTGATATAAACTTTTTTTTTGAGAAATTTTGATGTAAACTTGATTTACATAAACAGAGTTAAGGGTTTTAGAAATTAGGTTAAGAGTTAGGGATAATTAGAGATTAGATTTTACAAATAGCACTAAAGTTAGAGCTAAGAGTTGAGGTTGATTAGAGTTTCATAAACTTGAGTTGCACATCTCCTCCTAAAATAAGTTAAAAAGTCGTGCGGTGACTAGCGAGGGTAGCTTAACATTAAGGTGTTAGATTATTATTTGAGAGAGGGCAATCACGTCGAAATAAATAATATTTAAAATATTTTCAGAACTTTAAAATTGTATAGTTTTTGAAATTTGAGGAGCCATTTGCCAAAGGTTGCTATTAGAGGTCCTAGAAATTATCAAACTGCACAAATATGCCATTTTTTATTATAAATTCACTGACACTGTTTATGCACCCTGACACAAATTCTATCACGACAAGAAAATTTCTTATTTGCGGCCGCGTTTTTGCAGCAAAATACGAATTTGGCTGCAACTAATGGTAAACATAGCCAAAACAGAAATAGCTGCGTATAATGCTATATGCAGCCAAATTTTGTTTACATGATTTTCCATAAAAATCTCAAAAAATGTATAATCCGAAAAAGGTAAGACTTGGTTTATATGTTAAATACACTTAAATAAATAAGCACGTGAATAAAAAAAGTAAAGAAAGTGTTATAAATGAGTTTTTTGATGTGAGCTAAGCGAGACATTTATTTAACCCATGATCATTCATCTTTTCAAAAAATGGCTATATGTGAAATAAATATAAGATGTATAAGTTTTTAAAATATTTGATTTTTGAAATTATAATTAAATAAATTTGGATGAATATCATGAAGGGTTCGGATATTAAAAAATTGAGTATCGATTCAATGCAGTGGAGTGCATTGAAACTTTGGTGCACCTTAGTGCAAGACTCATTTTTTTTTGAAATTTTTGATAAAAATATTAATCTATGTGTATTTAATTATGTATTAAGTTTTACTTGTTTGAAGATAAGATATGTATATATATTTTTATTTTTGAAATAGGGGATTCCAGTCATTTTAAAATAAATAAGATACCCCATTTTTTAAAAAAATATGTATACATATCTTCAAACACCTAGATTAACATTTTCAATAAAAATTAAAAAAGAATTTTACATGTGAGCGAACTAAAGTGTCAATATACTTAGGTGCATTGAATCAAATAGGACTCTAATAAACCACATGGGAAGTGAAAAAAATCATTTTTATACACCACACAATGTAAACGTTTGTTGCGAATCACTCCCCAATTCACTATTATCGAATGAACATGACATTTAGTCAAATCTTTTGAAGTAAATATAATTTCTTAATTTTAACGCTGTTTTTTCTTTTTTTCCCAAATATTTTAATAGTAAACCTCTTCAGTTTCAGAATATTGTAAAATATGTCTTTTTAATCAATGGAGGGGACTAAGGATTTAAAATGCAAAGATAAAAAATTTAGAAAGCCTATTTTGTAAAAAATTTGTAAATAAAATCATCCAACTTTCATATTTTCACATTCGAAACTTAACCCTACTCTTTAAGGTTCATAGTTTAACTAGGATTTTTGCCAAAATATAATTGTAACTTGGCATGTGTGTTTTGACATTTCGCAAATGGGTTTGAGTAAAATTTAAAGCTTTGCAAAATACTTCATGTTATTGACGTAAAGCAACTTAAAACACTTTTCATTTCATACAGGTTTAATTAGAGATACCCTCAGCTAAACAGCCTAAAAGTTTCGTTTTCTTTGTTTCTGGTTGAAAATTATAAGTAAACAGGGTATGTTTTGCAAAGGCTATACATTCATAAAGTTCATTTTGCAAAACGCCGAAACACAAATGCTAAAAATCTCGAGGACCGATCTTTTCAGACCGGTCGGAAATCCGGTGATTTCCGACCGGTCCAAAAATATATTTTTTTAATTTTTTTTTGAAAAATAATTTTATAAACTTGTTAATCTAGTTATATTTAATTTATAAACCAAGTTTTATCATTTTTAGATATGTATATATATTTATTTTGGATTTTTAAAAACAGGGGTATTTAAGTCATTTTAAATATAAAATGACTTAAATACCCCTGTTTTTAAAAATCCAAAATAAATATATATACATATCTAAAAATGATAAAACTTGGTTTATAAATTAAATATAACTAGATTAACAAGTTTATAAAATTATTTTTCAAAAAAAAAATTTAAAAAATATATTTTTGGACCGGTCGGAAATCACCGGATTTCCGACCGGTCTGAAAAGATTATGCGTCAAAAATCTCCTCCTGTTTCAGAATTCAGATGTGAAATTTAGCAAGGACCATGATCTTTTACCGCCGCCTAGGCCCAAATTTTTTTTTCCCTTTTTTGTAAAACTGTAAATCTATGTGTATTTAATTCATAAAATAATTTTACCATTTATGAAGATGTATAGGTATTTTTTTGAATTTTTAATCCTAAGGGTATTTTAGTCGTTTTAAGAGTGAAAAATGACTAAAAATATCTACACATTTTAAAAATAGTAAAAATTGGTTTATAGATTAAATACACCTAGATTACAAATTCATAAAAAATTTTAGAAAATAAAGAATACGTTTGGTGGCCGTTTTGAGTTTTGCCCAACGATTTCAGATTCTTGCAACATTGACCTTTTTATTTTTTACAATAAAATTTTAAGATAAACTTACAACTATATTTTTTGTTGCAAAGATCTTTCTATAACTTTAGAACTTAGATTTAACTTCTTATAATGAAATTATTTCTTTGCGAAGGAAAAAAAAGATCTTACAATGGGAGAATGTTTCAATGCACCAGGGTGCAAAACCTCATTTTTAATATATTTTTTTAAATTTTTTTATAAGATTGTTAATATAGTTATATTTAACTTCCGTATTAAGTTTTACAATTTTTGGAGATATATAAATATATTTTTTGATTTTTTAAAAATAGGGGTATTTTAGTCACTTAAAAATGGCTAAATTACCCATGTTTTTAAAAAAATCAAAAAAATATATCCACATATACAAAAATGGTAAAATTCAGCTAATAAATTAAATACAACTATATTAACAGTCTATTTGGGTATTGATCGTAGGCACTTAGGTGCACTTATCTTTTGTGCGCTGGGAGTTCAAATACTTATTATTTTTATTTTTTAAAATGTTTACAAAACTATTAGGGTGTGTTTGGGAAGTTGTAAAACTTTTAATGAAAAGTTTTTTTTATGTAAAAGTTGTCAAATTAGTAGAAAATAATGATATTGTAGGGGTAATGATGAGGAGTAAAGAAAATAAATTTAAAATAAATAGGTTAGTTGAATTTGTAGTTGTGTAAAAATGATTGAAAAGTAGGGTTGTTGTATAGAAAGATATGTAAACATAATTATAAAAAAAGTAATTATGGAGAGTAAAAAGTTTTAGATTGAAAAGTTTTAACTTGACAACTTTTTCAAATTGCCAAACACACCCTTAGTCTAAGTGTATTTAACATGTGTATTAATTTTTACCATTTTGGAGATTTATAGGTATTTTTTGTTTTTTTAAAAAATCGATGGCATTTTAATTATTTTAAATTGCTAAAAATACCATTGATTTTTAAAAATTAAAAATTCTACATATCTCCAAAAATGATAAAAATTGATACATATTTTAATGCATAAAAAAATTTTAAAAAATAAAAGAATGGGTTAAAAGCACTCCGGTGCACTGAGCCTAATATATGACTATTCTGGTCCATTTATCATCAACTGGTTGCTAATTGACTGGTATCGAGTTGAAAGGCAGTTGAATAATATATTATTTATAGAGAAATGGTATTAGCTCGAGCTTACTTAGCTCACATAAACAACTTATTTAAAAATTTTTTTAAAAAAATTTTTTTTTAAAATTTTTCTTCGTACATTTGTTTATCTAAGTGTATTTAATATATAACCAAGTTTTATCATTTTGTATATGTGTATATATTTTTTAAAGATTTTTAAACATGTGGGTATTTTAGCCACTTTCAACCTTTGAAAGCAGCTAAAATACCCCTATGTATAATTTTTTTTTAAAAATGTGCATATATTCAAAAATGGAAAAAATTGACTTATATGTTAAATACATCTATGTTAAGAAGTTTATGAGGAAAAACAAAAGAAAAAGTTTTTAAATGTGTTTTTTGAGGTGAGCTAAGTAAGTCATTATTTAGTCCGGACTAATAGGATCATTTTTTTAATCAACTAATAATTCTAATGTTAATGTTTTTACTTAAATTTAAAAAATCAATTTTCATATTTGTTTTTCATTAGAATGTTGATTTTATAAATCAATGATTATGTATAACTTGTAACATAAATGCAAAAAGAAAAAACTAATTCTTTTACCTTATATGTTGTAAACGGTTTATATGGTTGGCAAGTTAAATGGAATGGGTTATCAGGTAAACGAATTGGAGACGCTCAATTCATAACCGAACCATTTATTTACGTGGATTTAATGGGTCATAGGTTGTGCGTTGAAAAATTCTAATTTTAATTTATCTCGAATCGGATTGGATTAGCAATCGAGCTATTAATTCTTTTTGTTTTCGATAGACGATCTATTTCTGTATCATTTATGATAATTAGACGACCTATTTATTTAAATGTAGTTGCATGTTGAAAATTTTTAGCCTTAATTCACCTCCGGATTAGTAATCGACCCATTTATTAAAAGAAAACGATTAGATCATAATTATGGTAAAATCCACTACCAAATGAGCCCCCGTGTACTATAATTAAAATATAATGATACTTTGTATAACTATTTATTCACGTATAAAGCACGTTTGAGGTAGTTTAGATGTTAAAAAAATAATTCTAAAATTAATATTTAAATCCAATTATTTTATTATGTTGATTTTATATAATTTTCAGATAGGGCTTGTATACATTGATGAAAATTGATATATCATTAAAGTAAATAATTAAAAATATAATAGATGAACTAGATATTAATTTTTTGACAGTGGATCAGGGTCATGTGATGCAGAGTACAACTATATGCACTTAATAATTTTCTTATTATTTTTTTTATAACGGGTCTACTCTATCTCTACCCTCTTTCGATTTGAAAGGGAGTAGGGATAGAAAGATCCAAGCAATTCATTGCCAAAAAATTGTCTGTACAAATTTTCTCAATAACAGCTTGGGGAGGGGTACCCCACCAAGACATATGGTTCTGGGGAGAAACCAAGACCAATTCGGCGAGGGAGTGCGCAACGGCATTTCCCTGCCGTAAAACATGATGAACAGAAAAGGACGCATTCCCCCAGAGGATCGATATGATTTCATCTATTATAAAACCAACAGGGGAGGAGAGGGGATCCTCGTTGGACAGGTAGTTGCAGAGCATTAGAGAGTCGGTCTCAAAAAGCGCGTATTTGATGTTGAGCTGAGTGGCCCATTCGATTCCTAGAAGAAAAGCGGTCACTTCAGTAAATAACGGCTCCCTCGCACCTGGCTGCCTCCATCCCTTTGAAGCAATAAATGAGCCCTTGAATTCCTGATCACGGCTCACATCCAAATCCGTCCCTTTCCCCAAGGTTCCAAGCGTCCGTATTGATCTTGACGAATCCTTGGGGTGGTTTGAACCATCTGGTAACCGTGTTGATCTTATTTAAATGTATTATATGGGTGATAAAAAAAAGGCTGCGTGTTGAAAATTTAAACCTTAATTCGCCTTAAACCAGGTTGGATTAGTCGGGCAAAGGGGGACAAAGGCTGGAGGCTGGCCGGCTGGCCTGCCTGCCTGTCATGATGCCATCCATAAACATTCTGTCAATAAAACAAAAGTAGGCAAGATGCAGGCATTTGCTTCGTCCGAGACAAAAGCGACGAAGGCCTGGAGAAAGTGAAATTGTATGATGGTACGACTTTTAGCTTTGTTTTTTGGGTCCTTTGCACATGGCAGAATTTCAGTGTCGTTCTAATTGCCATAGCCATGATGCAAAACAAAGCCAACGAAGGAAATCCTCTCCAAATGCTGCTAGACAACTACAAGAGCTGAGGCACTAGAGGACGGCCGAATCTCCTACATTAATAAATTTAGACTAGGGCCTCCAGGTTGATGTTGACATTAGTCACCACTTAATTTGTGTCCATTTCTCTACAGCTTGATATTAATACCTTAGATTTCACTGAAATAAAGAAAAATAAAGTTATCTCCGTTGTACAATGAATGGCATTAGTTATACATTTTATATGTAGGTATCCTTTTGACAATCCGTGAAAAAAACCCCTTTGTATACACTTTTAATATAATTTGACATCTTAACTATTTAGCTTTTTTTATTTTACTTTAATATTTCAATAATTTTCATAATTTATGTACAACTATTATCTATTTATTTATTTTTATTTACATCACTCTTTTATATTTTCAAAATATTTCCACCTTTTTATACTAGTTACTAACTAATGAGTAAAAAATGGAGGGAAAATGCGAAAGGCAATATTCTTTATTATAGTGTCACTTCCTTAGATGACAAGACAATTGATGAAGACAACTCCGAGAGGGGTGTAAGGGCAACATTTGGTTGTGAATAGTTGGTGGAATATACTGTACATCAACCATTTGAAGGTGTTGGGATAATCCTGATCAAATCAATCCAATAAATTATAGTGTGGCTCACCTCTTAGGAGATCACATCGGAAGAGTTGCGGAAGTGGGATCGATGCTACGCTTTAAGCTTTACGTAGCCTGGCCGGATTAGAATCACAAATCGGATACCAACCACAATTTTTACCACTTAAGTGCTTACAGTTTTGAGAATGAGATCTCAAGAATATTTTCTTGTCGTACAAAAAGGAGGGTCCTTAATGACTCTTTTATAGTAGAGCGGAGCCGAGAATCCTGGAAAATCCTTCTACCAAAGATTCCTCCCATTAACTATCCGAAGAGATAACTCCTGTTAAGATGACCATCTCAATTCAAGTTGGAAACTTATCCTTCCCGATAACCCTCATCCTAGAGAAGCTTACATGAGTGCAAATTCTAATATCCCCACTAGCACATGATGGGCAGCTTCATCATTCTCAGCTATACAACTGTCCGCATAGGCAAATAAACTATGTGACCAGAGAGTATAACCTACAATTTGGGAGCTTAATCTTATGCGCCTGTTAGGGATATGTGGTAGCTACAACTCGAAATAAAATAATATCTCACTATGCCCCAGACTTCTTTTGTTACATCAGTCTAAGTATACTTAATCCCTCATGAAGATTATACTTGACTTTTTCTATTCCGAGCACGTAACTCGGTTACATAAATGGACATAACTGGTCAACTAGTGAATACAAGCAAGTGATGTAAAACAAAACAATATTCATTTTGCATATATATATATATATATATATATCTTTGATCATGAACTAATTGTTTTCCTGGACGTGTCCTATAAAACCGTATCACTCATGACCTATAGGCAACATGCTAAAGTAGCAACTTTAGACTAAGATCTCAAAATATAATCGAAAGTCAAATGGGGTACAAAAATGAAGCACTTGTTGCTTCAAGCGCTTTCATAATGAGGAGACAGAGCTTATCCTAAAAAGGTACTCTACTCACTCCCTTATAGGTTATTGATCACACATGGCATGAAATATGTGTTATGGTGGAAGGACTCCTAACCAATAAGGAGTCTATGTCATGAATTCTTTGACACGATATAGGCCTTGGTTCAGTCACTGTCAAATTCCTAATCTAAGTCCATGACAGCCAACTCATTTTCCTCTTTTTATTCCATTCACTATATTAGAAATGACTCATCACGCCATTTAGGTCATTAAATTTCATGGCAATATAAATAGGTGCATAGCTTGGTATGGCTTGGGCACTACTTTAAGAATAACTTGTCTATTAACTCAAGACAGAAATTTCTATTGTCGTCCTTAAATATTTCTCCGTATCCTTACCTTTAGGGTTTTGAATACTCCATTCTTTAACCATACAGGTAATTCCAAATATGTTTCGAAGCCTTGTCTTTTTGAATTGATTTCTCTTTCTCTATTTGTTATCTTTGCTCTTTCTAACGTTTGAACTAAAAATAAGGCCATCTTTGACATGTTAACTAAGAGCATCTGCTATAAATAGCTAGGATTTTTTAGCATACTAACCTTCAAACAGGAAACTCTGATAAACACAAGAGTATCATCTGTGAAGAATAGATGACTCACAATAGGGCCTTGCTTGCTCATATGAATTTCATGCATTGTTCTCTCCTCATTTGCTTGAATTATTAGTGAAAATAGGCCCTTTGCGCATTTAAGAAACAAATAAGGAGATAACGGATCACCTTGCCTTAAACCTTTGGATAGTATGAACATATCTATGTAGAAACCATTAATGATCACTTTATAGCTAACCGTGCAAAGACAATCAAACATCCATCTAATCCATTTTTCTATAAGATTCATTATTTGCATAATTTGATATAAGAATTTCTACTCAACCTTATCATAGGCTTTTGCCATGTCTAGTTCAAATAATCTTGATGCCCCTTAGGAATTAGAACAATAATGCTCTAGTTTGTCTCCCTTAGCTGTTCAAATTGTTGCTCTCAATTCGGACACTCCAGGAAATTTTTGCAAGCTTGATATATATCATTACCCAATGTGGCCCAATATTTCTAAAAGAAGGTCGAAGCATTCCATCAATTCCCAGGGCTTTTTTCATTGCTTGTAATGCTTGTGTAACCTCATCAAGAGATGGTTCCTTTGTGAGATTAGCATTCATTTCATCCAATAATTTCCTTTTGACATTGTTTAAAATGTTATTAAAGTTGGAAGGATCATTTGATGTGAACAATTTTTTGAAGTACAAGCTTACTTCTTGTTCTTTAGCCTTTTGTTCTGTCACCTTGATCTCACTGTCAATAGCCAGAAATTCTATGAAGTTGTCTCCTTCTCTTAAAGGTAGCTTTGTGAAAAAATTTAGTATTGAGGTCGCCTTGTTGGATTCACTAGACACGTGAACATTATTTCTAATGTTGCTCTTCGTCTAGTAAGAGAGAATTGATTCTCCCTCCATATTTCTGATTTCTACATCACGAGCTTATGATGTTTCAAGATCATTTAGCTCAACCAGCTTCTCTTGGATTTTCTAGATTGCTTGTGGAAGATAGCCTCTAGTTCTTTTATTACATGCTAATAATTGTTATCCACACTTCTTGATTTGCCATCTTACATTTTGGAAACATTGTTGTCCATCCCTTCTCTCTTTGGCTCACATGTTATTCACCACTTGAATAGCTTCTACGTCCCTTAACTAAAGTATCTTGTAACTAAAAGTTTTCATAAGTCTTGTTGTTTTCTATCTTGCGTTCAAAATCAACATTATAGGAGACTAATCTAAATGTGTATGCGCCAAGTGATGAATTTAGGAAAAAGGAAACATTCTGGTCCATAGTTCATTCACTAGTCCCTATCAAGTTGAGTTTCCACTTTTTCCTCTCCTTCTTTTGTTTCTCCATGTCATGTTTGGCCCTACATGTTGCATATCAATTAGGTTGTACTCATACAATGGTATCCCTAAATCCCTGTATTTGCTATTCTCATAGAGTTTTATTGCTAACTTATTCTGAAGGCTCCAAGACTTTATTAAAATCCCCTCAAGTAATCCATGGCCTAGTACATTGGTGGCTCAACTATTTTAGTAGACACCATGATTTTGTTCTCCTTACTCACTTTGGGTTTTCATAGAAACTAGTCAAGTGCCACTAGTTGTCATCTTGCTTGCTTTTTATTTCCATATCAATATGATTAAGAGAGAAAGAGTAAACCCTAAGGTTCAAAGCTTTGTTCGATAAGACTACTAGTCCACCTCGGTGATCATTCCTATCTGTTGTCCCAAGTTTAAGGCAAAATTCAAGAGGGGAAGGATGAATTAAGTTCTTTAAAATTCTTTCGAAAAATAAAATTTAACCCTTTGTGATTTTAGTCCCCTTGAATGAAGAATGTAAAGAGCATGAGCATCACACACAAAAAACACAAGAAATTATAGTAATTTGGGACAACCCTTCCGAATCTACTCTTTCAAGAACACGCTCTTATGTCTTGGATTTCACTATTTCAAAAGAAATACAACTAGAGCCTTTTTTCTCTTCTAGATTGTAGCTCTAGTGGACTTTCACAGTCCAAACACAAGACAAGCAGACGATGAGTCTCACTCTAATTGTACACTATTTGTCTTTACTTGACTTTGTTCTCTAACACCAAGACAAGTAACAATACAACAAAGTGATTTAAATAAAAATCTACACATTATAGATTGTGTAGAGAAAATTTAGCGCAAAAGAACTCTTGAAAACTTGAGAGCGATTGCATGTTGCAGCACTTGCAGTAAATGAGAGAGTTCTTCCTCTTCGAGCACTAAATGCACACTTGAATGTCTGTTGAAAGGAAGGTAAAAGCTCAATAAATGCTCTATCTAACCCTCATAACTCCCATTGTCGTGCTTTAAATAGAATGAGAGTTATTTTGAACATTGGAGGGTAGGTGGTGCACATTAAATGCTCCAACATTTTAATTTTTTGATCGTTATGAGCCAAGTCACATCTAGTGTTGACTTTGGATGCGACTTAACTCAAGTCGTGGGCTGGAGTCGACTTGAGTTATGACTTTAATCTTCCACATTTCCTTCCTAAGAGATTTTCTCCTTGTCTTCAGCTCCAAGTTCTAACTCGAGGTCAACTTAGTCTGGGACTTGACTCAAGTCTCAACTGAATTCGACTTGGGTTATGACTTCACTTTATAATATATTCTTTGGAGCTTTAAATCTTCATAAATTTAGTATTTTAATCTTTGTGCTCTAATATCTTCATATTTCAGCTCTCTTTGACTCAGTATTCTTTCGTCTTAAGATATAGCCTTCATTACATTGAGTTACATGCCTTAAACTTCAATCCATTGTAGTTTAATCTTCAATTTGTGTCATTTGTATCAAGATATGTATTGCTTGAATTTCATTTGATGGCTTTGAGCTCAGTTCTACAAAGTATGAGTTCTTTTTGTGTCCAAGTTGTATACAGAGTCGACTTGACTTGCAAATTGGCCCAAGTCACAAGTGGAGTCAACTTGGGTATGCAACTTTGAATTTATTGCATGCTTAGATCTTCAAAATTCTTCATTTTTACACTTATTTAGCCCAAGTCACGTGGTTGAGTCGACTTGGGGTTTGACTTGGCTTTTTTGGATTCTTCATCCGAGGCTTGAAGTCTCCCAAGTTGCATGCTGAGTCAACTTGGGTCGCAACTTAACACAAGTTGCATGCGAAGTCGACTTCGATTCCGACTTTACCTGCTCATGTGTCCATAATTTCAGCTCTACCTAAAAAATGACTGTTGAAGTCGATTCTAGAGTCGACTTAGGTATCAACTTGACCTAAGTCGATGCCTGAGTCGACTTGACTCTGCGACTTGATTTGTCATGTTTTACTTTTGAAAAATTCCAACTTGAAACATTGCAACACACACGTTAGTACCTTTAAATTCTCAAATTTGGATTGTCAATAATTAAAACATGAATTGTGCTTGATTCACTAATTGAGTTCATAACACTATCTACTGTGTAACAATTATCAAAGTGCAATTTCATCCAGATCGCCTCCATCTCCTACTTTTTGAGTTTAATTTCTATCAGAGAAACTACCATGGGAACTTGTTTTTTAACTAAATCAGATAAATTTAGAACTACTCGAGGTTTCCTAAGCCCCTGGCATTTCCAAGATATGATTGACATTATATACAGTGAAGTCGAGAGATCTTATTGGCGCAAGCTTCTAGATGATAATCTTAGTTGTAAGCTTTCATTTCTATGTTTTTTTATTGTAGCTTGGTGTTGGTGGTAATTAAATCTAGAGTAGATAGATAGAATAATATTGTGGTTATGTATGTGATTAACTAAGAAAACCATTTGCAGCTTTAGGAATCCATATGACAATGAGAAACTACACCACTATAACTTTATATTGAAAGTTGGTTAGTGGAACCTAAGTCAGAGTGCTTAATGAGTAAAATACAATCACATTTGGATAAACTACTATAAATTGTATTGTCTTTTATTTATGTTTCTACATTTGGTTAATCCAACACTATTTAAGCCATTATGAATGGGACCCAAATGTTAATATGATAAGATTTGAGATAAAAGCTATTTAGTTGAAAGTAAAAAAAAGTTGAATACCAAGGCGAAGTTATCTTTTGAGTTTATGGAATGTGATTTATTATAGCAAACGTGTTATATTTTGAGAAGAGTGCATGATTGTTTACTTAAGAATAGAAATTAAGTTACAACACAACTGTTGAGATACTAAATAGTAAGATCTGTCAGTTAGTTCAACTACACTAGTTTAAAACTGATATGATTATTTTTTTGTATTTCTATTTTATGATACTTTGGAGGACTATAATACCATACCTTTCTTCACCTAGACCAAGAACCTCTTAGTTAGCCACGACGACCTTGGCGTCATGGTTGTGGATGATGGCTACATGTTGCCCCGTCCACATTTTGAACCTCATCAGGGACATGTGTCCCACGCATAATTGTTGGTGGAGTTTTGTCTTCATATTTATAGTTGGGAGCGTGTGGTCTCCCTTCAGATAGGTGGAGTATATTGTCTCTAAGAGGGTGAATCTTACAGAGAGTTTGTCAGAGGGTTGAGTTGGGATCAACAGAATTCTGACAGAAGGTCCAGGAAGGTTCCCAATAAGTAAGAATGGGTGACAGAGGGTTTGGGGTGATTCTTAGAGAGTCTAGGAAGAAACCTAGTAAGTAAGAGTGAGTTTCTAAAGGTCCAAGACAAAGCCTAGAGGGGTGAGATGAATCAAAGGGGAACATGAAATGAACCTCTAGGGGTTTCGTCAAAGGGGTTAAAGTGTCGAGAAAAATTAGATAGATGAATGTGAGATGTGGAATGAGTGGGAGTTTGGTCCTGATAGAGTTCCTCATAGAGCTTCCTTCCAAGTAGGAGAAATGATCTGCTATTTATAGAAACTTTGTATGTCCGGTTAGAGTGGGAGCATGCCCATGTTTGCTTGTATTATCCCTTGATTTTAGGAGATATTATAGGACTTAGTAGCAGTTGGTTAAGGAACGTGGCTCATTTTGTGGAAAGTAGTTTTGAATTTGTCTTTAACTGACATATAACTCCACATGTCAATTTGTTATTAGTTAATATTATAAATATTATTTTATTAGAGGTGTATACCTACACCTACAGTCTCCATAGTGAATGGACTTGATGTGTCATATAAAGATGTCACGATATAGAATGTATAATACAAATTAAAAAAAAAAAGCCTCGTAGTCTGGTTTGTTCTACATCTCACCCTTGACCTGATCCCTAAATCTCCTTCAGCTCAACTCAAATCAATGCGGTATATATAGCATATGACTCATGACCATGTTTGCTACTAACAGACACTGGTGATAACATTAGTTTGAGTTGGGTTGTACATCAAACAACAAGTCGAATTCAGAAAAGAACTTTGTTTTTCTTTTTTAATTTGTTAAAATAGCTCGCGGCTACATCGTCGATGTGGGTAAAACAAACCTCGATTGGGATTAGATAATGCTTCCAAACCGACGGCAATGAAAAAAAATTGCCATGTCCTCCTTGTGACCCGAACATCTTTGTTTTTTCTTTTTTGGCTTTCATAAGCATACGGATCCAGAGTCTGCTCCCATATTAAATTCGCTCACAACTTCACCTCTTTCCCCTGAGTGCAAGCTAATCTGATTACATTTTTTGAGAATTTCAAATAGGACAAGTGGAACGGGTTAACTAAGAATTAGTGGGGGAGTTACCCATGCAGCTCTTCTATTTTAAACCTAATATGACATTTTCTCAATCAGAAATGATCTTTATTAACCTACATTAACGTCTGAATGAGTGACAACATTAGACGTTTCAATGGTGTAATTGGTAGAGCAGTGTTTCCCTTTTACTGTATAAATTAACAGCATTTATAATCGAATTACACTTATTAAAATTATTTAGTAATTTAAGGAGATATAATAATGTATTTTTTATATCTAATTAATACTGAAAGAAAATTTATTTTCAGCAAGCATAATTAAGCTATTTTGACAAGTGTCACTATTCACTAGGACCTTCGTAGTCCATATTTTAAATATTTGATAATTAGAAATGCTAAAAGTCGTAACGTTTGTATTAACTATATCTTACTACAAAGTACAATAAACTATCATTTATAGATAAGTAGTTCTAACTCTGAATATATATATAATCCAATCTATTCATTATATTTAACACTATTTGTTTAACTAGGAGACCAAGTTTTATCCCAATCCAATATGTGGATAGGCCACATTTACTCAAAAGTAGGTACATTCATGTGTAAATTATGAAAATTGTGTAAATCCATTCACATATATATTAGAATGTAACAATACTTCATAGGATTATTTACCTACATTTTATTGATATTTTAGATGGTTTAAATATTAAAAAACTACTTTAAAGTTGACATTTTAATATTGAATTATTTTATTATGTTGATTTTATACATTTATAGATGAGACCCATATACAATGAAATTAAAAAAAAAAAGAGTTTACAGGATACTATAAGTTATACTAAATACAATGGATGAAGTAAATTTTCTATCAACTATCAAGATTTTAAAAATGGAAGGGGTTTCATAGAAGTGTATGAATATATGAGACCCATTCATGTGCAGACGAACTGCATTATAATACGATGCAGTCCGCTGTAAAATGGGCCCCACACATATTAGATTACAATAAAATTTTACAATTATTTATCCATATAAAAATTATACTTTAGACGGTTTATATATTAAAAATACCACTTTAAACTTGATATTTATATTAAACTATTTTATTACATCGATTTTGCATCATTTTAAGATAGACATCACACACATTTTGGATTTAGATGAAGATTGGTATGCTAATAAAGTGAAAAATTCTAAATACAATGGGCGGGGTGGATTTGCCATTTATAATCATGTGAGGCCCACAGTGCATGGACTGCACGATGCAATCGCATGCACTACAACATTTTCTTATATATATATGGTCCCGCTTTTATGAAACCTTATTTCGATGTAACCCCCTTCATTTTTAAAATTTTGATAGTTGATGGAAAATCTACTTCATCCATTGTGTTTAATATCATTTCCAGTATCCTGGAAACCCTTTTAATTTTTTAATTTTATTGTATATGAGTCTCATCTATAAATATGTAAAATCAACATAATAAAATTGTTCAATATTAAAATATCAACTTTAAAGTAATTTTTCAACATCTAAAACATCAATAACATGTAGATAAATGATCCAATAAAGTGTTGTTACATTCTAATACGTGTGCGAATGGATCTAAGCATTTTTCATAGTTAACACATGCATATACATATTTTTGAGCAAATGCGGCCCATGCATATACTTGATTTCAATGAAACTTAGTCTCTTAGCTAAACAAATGGTGTTAAATACAATGAATAGATTAAATTTTTTTATCAAGGATCAATATCTTAAAATTTAATACGGTTACATGGGACCGTTTCTATATAACCTGATTGCATAGTAGCAGAGCCCATATATATATACACATATATATACATATATATACGCACACATATATATAAGGCTTCGCTTTTATGTAACGTTGTTATATAGAAGTGGATCCATATAATCTCTTCAAAATCTGTGATTTTGATCTTTGATAAAAAATTTAATCCATTCATTGTATTTAACATCATTTTTTTTATCTAAAGGATCAAGTTTCATCCCAAGCACATTTATTAGAAAATATATATATTCATGAGTAAATTATGAAAAATGCTAAAATATTAATTTTAAAGTAGTATTTTTGACATATAAACCATCCAAAATATAATTTCTAGGTGAATAAATGATTATATACAGTATTATTACATTCTAATACATGTGTAAATAGATCTATGCGTTTTCATAATTTACACATGAATATATATATATGAACAAATGTGGCCCTTAAATATACTTGATTGAGATGGAACTTGATCTCCTAGATAAACAAATGATGTTAAATACAGTGAATGAATTAGATTTTCAATTAAGGATTTAAATCTTAGATTTTGAAGGGATTACATAAGTCCTCTTCTATGTAACGAGGTTATATAGAAGCGGGACCGATATATTTATATATGAACATTATAATTAACTGTGCGTTTGGGCCAAAATGGGCTCCATATGTACTTAAATGTATTGATACTTTATATAATTATTTATACATATATAAATTTTATAGCAAATGATTTACATATTTAAAAAATAACTTTAATATTTTTATTTACATTAAACTATTTTATTATATTAAATTTATACCATTTTCAGATGGAGTCCATACACATATCCAATTGGCATGATAATTAGTATGATAATAAAATACATGATTATAAATATAATTGGTGGAGTAGATTATAATTTTATGATCATATATGGCCCATTTTGAGGTAACTGCACCATAATTGTGGTGCAATAAAATTGCACTTGAATATTTCTCTATATATATTAGTCTCGCTTCTATGAAGCCCTATTTCTATATAACTCCATTATATTTTTAAAATCTTGATGATTAATAAAAAATTCACTCTATCTATTGTGTTTAATATCATTTCTAGTATCTTGGAAATCCTTTTATTTTTTAATTTTATTGTATATTATTCCCATCTATAAAAGTATAAAATCAACGTAATAAAATAATTTAATATTAAAACTTTAAATTAGTTTTTTTAACCTCTAAAACATCTAAAATATCAATAATATGTCGATAAACGATCCTATAAAGTATTATTACATTCTAATATATGTGTGAATAGATCCAAATATTTTTCATAATTTACACATGAATATACATATTTTTGAGCAAATGTAGCCATATCTGATTTAGATGAAACTTGGTCTCTTAGCTAAATAAATCACGTTAAATACAATGAATTGATTGAATTCTCCATCAAGGATTAATGTCTTGAAATTTGAAGGGTTACATGAGACCGCTTCTATGTACCTGGTTAGATAGAAGCGGAGTCATATATATATGAGAATATTTCTTGCGCAAAGCTACACCATAATTAATGGTACATTCGACCCAAAATGCATCCCACATATACGTAAATGTATTGATACTTTATACAAGAATTTATCCATGTATAAATTTTATAGCAAATGGTTTACATGTTAAAAAAATATTTGATAATTAGAAATGCTAAAAGTCGTAACATTTGTATTAACTATATCTTACTACAAAGTAGAATAAACTATCATTTATAGATAAGCAGTTTATATATATGTAAAATCTAATCCATTTATTATATTTAACACTATTTATTTAGTTATAAGACCAAGTTTTATCCCAATCTAATATGCAGATAGGCCACATTTGTTCAAAAATAGGTGCATTCATGTGTAAATTATGAAAAACGCTTCAATCCATTCACACATATATTAGAATGTAACGGTACTTTTTAGGATAATTTACTTACATTTTATTGATATTTTAGATAGTTTAGATATTAAAAAAACTACTTTAAAGTTGAAATTTTAATATTAAACTATTTTATTATATTGATTTTATACGTTTATAGATGAGACCCATATACAATGAAATTAAAAAATAAAAGGGTTTCTAAGATACTATAAATTATGCTAAATACAATGGATAGAGTGAATTTTTTATCAACCATCAAGATTTTAAAAATGAAAGGGGTTTCATAGAAGCATGTATATATATGTATATATATATATATGAGACTCATTCATGTGCAGTCCATTGTAAAATGGGCCCTACACATATTAGATTACAATGAAATTTTATATAATTGTTTATCCATATAAAAATCATACTTTAGGTGGTTTAGATATTAAAAATACCACTTTAAACTTTATATTTATATTAAAATATTTTATTACATTAATTTTATACTATTTTAAGATAGGGACCACACACATGTTGGAGTCTGATGAAAATTGGTATGCTAATAAAGTGAAAAATTCTAAGTACAATGGACGGGGTGGATTTCCCATTTATGATCATGTGGGGCCCATAGTGCATGGACTGCACGGTGCAATCGCATGCACTGTAACATTTTCTCATATATATATATATATATATATATATATATACGGTCTTGCTTTTATGAAACCTCATTTCTATGTAACCCCCTCCATTTTTAAAATCTTGATAGTTGATGGAAAGTCTACTCCATCAATTGTGTTTAATATCATTTCTAGCATCTGAGAAATTCTTTAATTTTTTTAATTTTACTGTATATGAGTCTCATCTATAAATATATAAAATCAACATAATAAAATGGTTCAATATTAAAATATCAACTTTATAATAGTTTTTCAATATCTAAACTATCTAAAACATCAATAACATGTAGATAAATGATCCTATAAAGTGTTGCTACATTCTAATACGTGTGTGAATGGATCTAAGCGTTTGTCATAATTAACACATGCATATACATATTTTTGAGCAAATGTGGCCCATGAACATACTTGATTTGGATGAAACTTGGTTTCTTAGCTAAACAAATGATGTTGAATACAATGAATGAATTAGATTTTTTTATCAAGGAACAATATCTTAAAATTTAATAGGGTTACATGGGACCGCTTCTATGTAATATGATTACATAAAGCAGAGCCCATACATACATATATATATATATATATATCTGCTTGTATGTAACGTGGTTACATAGAAGTGGATCCATGTAACCCTTTTAAAATCTGTAATTTTGATTTTTGATAGAAAATTTAATCCATTCATTGTATTTAATATCGTTTATTTATCTAAAGGATCAAGTTTCATCTCAATCACATTTATTAGAAAATATATATATTCATGTGTAAATTGTGAAAAATGCTAAAATATTAATTTTATAGTAGTATTTTTGACATATAAACCATCCAAAATATCATTTCTAGGTAAATAAATGATTATATAAAGTATTAATACATTTTAATACATGTGTAAATAGATCTATGTGTTTTTCATAATTTACACATGAATATAAATATATATATATATCTTTGAACAAATGTGGCCCTTAAATATACTTGATTGAGATGAAACTTGGTCTCTTAGATAAACAAATAATGTTAAATACAGTGAATGGATTAGATTTTCAATTAAGGATTAAAATATTAGATTTTGAAGGGATTACATAGGTCCTCTTCTATGTAACCTGGTTATATAGAAGCGGAATATATATATGAACATTATAATTAACTATGCATTTGGGCCAAAATAGGCTCCACATGTACTTAAATGTATTGATATTTTATGCAATCATTTATTCATATATAAATTTTATAGCAAATGATTTACATGTTGAAAAAACAACTTTGATATTTTTATTTACATTAAACTAATTTATTATATTAAATTTGTACCATTTTCAGATGGAGTCCATACACATATCCAATTGGCATGAAAATTAGTATGATAACAGAATACATAATTATAAATACAATGAGTGGAGTAGATTATAATTTTATGATCATATAGGGCCCATTTTGAGATAACTACACTGTAATTGTGGTGTAGTAAAGCTGCACTTGAATATTTCTCTTTATATATTAGTCCTGCTTCTATGAAACCCAATTTCTATGTAACCCCCATCTATTTTCAAAATCTTGATGATTGATGAAAAATTCACTTTATCCATTGTGTTTAACATCATTTCTAGTATCTTGGAAACCCTTTTATTTTTTAATTTTATTGTATGTTAGTCCCATCTATAAAAGTATAAAATCGATGTAATAAAATAATTCAATATTAAAACTTTAAAGTAGTTTTTTCAACATTTAAAATATCTAAAATATCAATAATATGCGGACAAATGATCTTATAAAGTATTATTACATTCTAATATATGTGTGAATAGATCCAAGTGTTTTTCATAATTTACACATAAATATACATATTTTTGAGCAAATGTAGCCCATGCACATACCTGATTTAGATGAAACTTGGTCTCTTAGCTAAACAAATCACATTAAATATAATGAATTGATTAAATTTTCCATCAAGGATTAATTTCTTGAAATTTGAGGGGTTATATGAGACCACTTCTTTGTACCTGATTAGATAGACGTGGAGCCATATATCTTTGAGCACATTTCCTGCTCAATAAAGCTACACCATAATTAACGATGCATTTGGCCCAAAATGCTTCCCACATATACTTAAATGTATTGATAGTTTATACAATCATTTATCCATGTATAAATTTTATAGCAAATAGTTTACATGTTAAAAAAATAATTTTAAAGTTGTTATTTACATCAAACTATTTTATTATATTGAATTTGTACCACTTTCAGATGGGGTCTATATACATAACCAATTGGGATGAAAATTGGTATAGTAATAGAATACATAATTCTAAATAAATGGGTGGAGTAGATTATAATTTTACAATTACGTGGGGCCCATTTTAAGGTAACTGCATCATAATTGTAGTTCAATGAAGCTGCACCTGAATATCTATATCTCTCTCTCTATATATATGTATATATAGAGAGAGAGAGATATTCAGGTGCAGCGCAACTGCAACCGTAACAGCGGTGCAGTTGCACCAAAATGATCCTCACATGATCATAAAATTATAATCTACTTCACTCATTGTATTTAGAAGAATTTATTCTATTACTATATTAATTTTCATCCCAGTCGGATATGTATGAACATTATCTGAAAATGGTACGAATTCAACATAATAAATTAGTTTGATTTAAATAACAACTTTAAAGTAGTTTCTTCAAAATGTAAATCATTTTCTGTAAAATTTATATATGGATAAATAATTGTATAAAGTTTTATTACATTATAATATGTGTGAAACCCAAAAATGGGCAACTACACCACGGTTCAGGTGCAGTTGCATTGCACTAGAACAGGTCTATATATATATATATATATATAGGAATATATTCAGGCGCAGCGACGCTGCACCGGAATTCCGGTGCAGCATCGCTGTAATGGGCTCCACATGATCATCAAATCATGATCTACTCCACCCATTGCGTTTAGAATAATGTATTCTCTTACCATACCAATTTTCATCCCAATCAGATACTTTAAAGTTGTTATTTACATTAAACTATTTTATTACGTTGGATTTGTACCGTTTTCAGATGGGGCCCATATACATATCTGATTGGGATGAAAATTGGTATGGTAATAGAATACCGTTTTCAGATGGGGCCCATATACATATCTGATTGGGATGAAAATTGGTATGGTAATAGAATGTATTATTCTAAACGCAATGGGTGGAGTAGATCATGATTTGATGATCATGTGGGGCCCATTTCAGCGACGCTGCACCGGAATATTATCATATATATATATATATATATATATCTGTGTGTGTGTGTGTATCTGTGTTGTGTATCTACATATATATATATATAGAGAGAGAGAGTTGTTCAAGTGCAATGCTAACCAAAATAGCAATACATTTGCCTAATTTTGGACCCCACATATTAGAATATGATAAAAATTTATACAATCATTTATCCATATATAAATTTTATAGAAAATAGTTTACATGTTAAAAAAGCCTCTTTAAAGTTGCTATTTACATCAAACTATTTTATTATATTGAATTTGTATCATTTTAGATGGTGTCCATACACATCCGATTTGGATGAAAATTGATTTGATAATAGAATAAATTATTCTAAAATACAATTGGTAGAATATATTATAATTTTATCATCATGAGAGGCCCATTTTGTCGTCACTGTACCATAATTACAGTGAAGTGACCCTACACCTAAAAATTTCATATATATATATATATATATATATATATTCATTTAGGGTATGTTTGGCAATAGTTAAAAAATGTCAAGTTAAAACTTTTCAATCTAAAAATTTTTACTTTCCACAACTATTATATTTTTTAATTATTTTTTCACATTTTTCTATACAACTACTCTACTTTTCAATCATTTCCACACAACTTCCCACACAACTAACCTATTTATTTTAACTTTATCATCTTTAATACTCATCATTACCCTTATCATATCACATCATTTGACGACTTTTACTCTTTAAAATTTTTCATCAAAAGTTTTACCCGTTCCCAAACACACCCTTAGAATTCAAGACTAATATTATATTAGTATAGCAAATGGCAAGCTTGTAGTTTACGCCTTATGACTTTTGATTTTGCACCCCATTTTTGAACTCTATTTGCAAAAAAATTTCATAAGACATTAATCTATTCAATATAAATCATAATACATGGATTCTAAAATTGCAAAAAATCACGGATAAATGTTGTTGGGATAAAGTTGGAAACTTGGAGTCTTTTCTAAAAGGAAATTCGAAGAGCATTATTTGCAAAGTAAAAATTACGAGGCACAAATCACAAAGGGGTGCAGCTAATGTCAAGTCCAGTTATACCCGATTCTAGTGAACTAAATGCTAACCGTAATTCTATATCTCGGATCCTGGTCGGGTTCATGTGAGTTTCAATTTTGACTTTGGGTTGAAAATTCTGTTTAGGGTGTGTTTAGATTTATCTAAAACTTTTTAAATAAAATTTTTTTATGATGTGTTTGGGAAGTGGTAAACTTTTGATGAAAATTCTTGAGTACAACAGTTTTTGAAATGCGAGAAAATGATGTGTATGATAGAGATAATAATGAGGAATAAAGATAATAAAATTAAAATAAATAGGTTAGATATATAGGTAGTTGTATAGAAATGATTGAAAAGTACGATAATTACATAGGAAAAAGTGAAAAAATAATTAAATAATGGGGTAATTGTAGGGAGTGAAAATTTTTAGATTAAAAAGTTTTGTTGGTTAATAACGACCCTTAGTCTAAAACCTTTTACTCTTCCTAATCATCTTATTTTTTAATCATTTTTTAATATTTTCTTATTATTTTTCATTCACTTCTACATAGTAACCTATACAACTAATCTTCTATTTTAATTTTATTCTCTTTGTTTCTCATCATCACCAATGTCATATCAAATTATTTTCTCCCATTTTAAAAGTTTCATTTAAAAATTTCAAGTTTATAGTTGGGTTGAATTTTAACTTTTCTATTATTTTGTTTTCAAAATATACTTTTTCATTTTTAAACAATATATTATGTTATCAAAACTAATAAACTAAAATAATCTATCTAAAGTATATTTTAACTTTGATTTATAAAACAATGTAAATAATAATCAATTATTAAAATTTTGATTTTATTACATTAAATTTCAATAAACAACACTAGAAGAACTCTTTAAGTTAACAACACTAGAAGAACTCTTTAAGTTAACAACACTAGAAGAACTCTTTAAGTTAACAACACTAGAAGAACTCTTTAAGTTAACAACACTAGAAGAACTCTTTAAGTTACAAGTTTTGAGAAAGTGGTTGAATTACCATATGCCCAATGCTTTTTTAAAATATAAATAATATCGTATATAATTTTGAATTCATCTCCAATGAAAAATATTTAAAACAGTGAAAAGATAAGATAAAATTGATGTATTCGTTACTTAAAATTATTAAAATAATTATCTTAAAATGAATATTTTCAACGTTAATTCACCTATCAATTAAAAATATATATTGGCAGTATATGTCAAACATATAATGGTGCTCACAGATATGATTGCACAGGAAAATGTAATATTATATATGAAATAACCTTGGATTAAAAATTGATACCTGATTGGGTTCACATACATCTAATTCAACTCTATTTTACTTTAAGCTCGGGTTGAACCAGAGTTTTTTCGGATGGGGTTAGGACGGTAAGGTCAAGTTTGGGTCAACCAAACCCAACTTGTATCCCTAGATCTTTAGGAGTCCTTTGCAAATATCTCCATTATATTTTATAATAGAAATAAATTAGATAGTTAAAATTAAGTGAATGAAAATTCCATTGTAAAAGTTCACCAAATTATAGCAATTAAATCTAACTTTCCTCTCTAGTTAAACTATTAATTCTTAAGATTTTTTAAAACTTTAATTCATTTTTGAAACTAATTGAGTGAAATATTTATTATTTTTTTGATTGGTGTGTAATAATATATAACTCATCCGATATTACAATCAGGCTCAATAATTCTATAAAGAGACAATAATAAGCTCTCACAATTTACATGTGAGGCCACACTTTTTCTATTATTAAAAGGGAGAACAACTACTCCAAATGAGGGGATGAGGTACTAACCTACATCCCCAATTAGGAGTGCAATTTGGGCTAGTTTGAGCCTGATTCTAACGGTGTTAAATTTTTTTAATAATACAAATGTGAGGAACCTGATTGTAAATATCATCTGGTTAGAATTTAAGTAAACCCAAACGTGAAGAACTCGAGTGTGATTTCTTATTTTATATTTATTATAAAATGTATTATGTACATAATATCTAAATAATATTTCTTTATATTTATGTACTTATGTTATTTATATTTATATTTGAATACATGTCAAGCATATTATAATTATAATATAAAAAGTATAATATATTCATTTATATTTATCTTTTATTTCTATCATTTACTTTTACGTCCATTAATTTTCTTTATTTACTTTTTTAATATTAAATTTTCTTCTAAAAATATTCTTTATGTCACTATATATTTTTAAAATATGTAGTTTGACTACATATTATTATGTTGACTTACTTGATTTGTTGTTGTTATATATTCATAAAAAATTTTAAACTTATCACTCTTAAATAAAATATAAATTTATTAATTTAAATTTCCATATGAAAATCAATGCGAATTTGATTTTTAAAAATAAGATTAGAATTTAAGTTTTATAAAAAAGGTCAGTGTTAGAGTTAAGATTAATATTTTATAAATAAAGTTAAGATTAAAGTTAAGCTAAATTCGAGTTTTATGAGCCCGGGTTGCATCCTTATCCCTAATGATGCAGCTCATGTCATTATCACTCGGGCAAAAAATCTTTTTTTTAGTTGTAATTAATTGTTGAAAACTATTCCAGAGGAAAAGCTAAGATTAATTATTAAGAACCAAGTTAGTAATATTGGTTCGGCAGAATTGAATCCATTAACCTATTTATTTCAACCTAGCTACTTTGGAAATTAAATTAAAATCCAAGCCGATGGCTATATTTGACATTATTTATTAAGTGTGATATTGAAAATATTTCAATTAATGTTTTATACGTGTTTATCTTTAAAACATATAAAATCATTTGTAAATTATGATAAATGCTCAATACATTTATAAAAGCATTAAAATATTGTAATCACTTAGATCTATTTGTATGCATGTAAAATCAGAAGTAAAATAGTTGTTTCTACATAAACGATTTTAGACTACGCGAAAACCTTTCATCACTTCTATTAACTAGGGCGGACGAAAATATTTGATTTGGATGTCACTTAGGTTTGCTTTGTAAGATAAATTGAATGAAATGGGCACAGTGGATCTTAATTTAACTTCGAGATAAGCTGATTACATACAATTTTTTTTTTTATAATGTATTCCATCACAAGAATAGAAGATGTGCATGTGCACCTATCACCATCATGAAAATGTATAAAATAAACACAATAAAAAAGTTTTAATTTCAAAGCTGTAACTGTCTAAAGTACCATTTTCATATGGATAAATAATTCTATAAAGTATAATTATATTTTAATGCATTTGTGAATAAATCTAAGCACATGCATTTTTCACAATTTATACATGAATATATATATTTTTTAAAATATGACTTACTCAACAACTTTGATTGAGATGACTTTTATTCCCCATAAAATAAATGATGTTCAATAATGTCTACAGTTGATTCTGATTCCATCATCGAAATGTTCCCCATTCACAAGATTACCGAAAAAAAAAAAAAAAAAAACTTCAGTTAGTCTAGACTGATAAAAAATATGTGGGACATTATAGGGTGTGTTTGGTTGGAGGTAAAACTTTTGATGAAAAGTTTCAGAGGTAGAAGTTGTCAAATTGATAGAAAATGATGTGATATAATAGAGGTAATGATGAGGAGTAAAGAGAATAAAGTTAAAATAGATAGGTTAGTTGTATGGTAGTTGTGTAGAAATGATTGAAAAGTAGGGTAGTTTGTATAGAAAAATGTGAAAAAATAATTAAAAAATAGAGTAGTTGTGAAAAGTGAAAAGTTTTGTGTTGAAAAGTTTTAATTGACAAGTTTTGGCCCCAAACAAACACACCCTATATATGGGAAATCAAATTGCCAACAATGTAGCCGGTGAACTTAGTTTCATGGAGTCCTTTACAAAATCTTCCAAGCGTTTTGCTTGGAGTGAGACTTTGGTCATTTCACTTCTTCGGTTATTTTATTTATACCTTACTTAAGCATTAATTCAGTTGTTAGTGTATCCTATTTTATCCCTGTGAAAGTGATCGGTGCACAGCTATTTCCAATTTCGTTCTTTTCTTTTAATTACATGTTAAGGAATTGAACGTGAGATAAGATTTTAAAGGAAAAAAAGTATCATTGTTTGGTGAGAATAAAAAAATTAAATGAGAATTGGAATATAAGATACAAAAAGTAAATTCTTATTTCGGAAAAATGAAATCATTATTTTTTGAATATTGAAATTTCATCTCATCTTCGTCCCACCTTATCAGTGGACGGACAAAATATTTAATCAACGACACCAACATCAAAAAGAAAGGTAGATATTTAAAATCTGTAGTTATTAAATTATGAAAAATATGTATAGAGTTTGAAATGCAATTATATTTTAAATTACTCAATGTAATCTTAGGTATTTACACGTTTACCCATCCCCGTCTAGAGTTTATGAGACCCACTCTACCTTATTAAAGGAATGAGTATTTTTTCATGCTTTGCCCTAACTTATGAGTATTTTTTTCTATCTTGCCCTACTACTTACGAGTAATTTTTTGTATCGTACACCACCTAAATTAGGTTCGGCTCTGTCGACTAATATTTTAGCAGCAAACCCACATGCGAAAACCGACGCAGCTTTTAAAATATAATCCCAACTTTAATTCTTTAACTAAGAATATAATTATTTTTGAAATACTAACAATATAATTTTTAATTTGATACAATATTTAATCAGCCATCGAATTAAATTACTTATTTTATTATTAGGTGATTTACTTTGTGGCCCATTAAAATTTTTATCAAAATAATAGTTACATTTTAAACTAATAAATTTTTTGTAAATTCATATATTATAAGATATAAATAAAAAAGAACCGGGTTCCTTGGAATCACTGCCAATATTCCATAGAATGCTATATCCTGTTGGGACCCAGAAAATCTGAAAATGACACGCCTGCCTTTCCAATGAGATGACAGTGATGCATAGATGGATGGGCATGAGAGCACCCAGAAGCAAAATTTATGGCACACGCGGCAGCCGCTTTTGCAAAATGGATGTGATCGGTATGCCTGATTGCCTTTTTCACGTGTGTTTTGACATTTTTCAAAATAAATTGGTGGAATAAATTGGGTAAGCCACCGGGGGTTACCCCAGCGATAGCACCCATGACTCATTTAGGTGAGATGAGGTGTTCGATTCCGGCAGTGTGTTACT
This sequence comes from Annona cherimola, assembly GCA_030490835.1. Taxonomy (NCBI): domain Eukaryota; kingdom Viridiplantae; phylum Streptophyta; class Magnoliopsida; order Magnoliales; family Annonaceae; genus Annona; species Annona cherimola. Next base: position 87,067,530 of record CM059972.1, read on the forward strand.
TCTTTCTTGTTTGATGGGAGTTAAATATATACATTTTTTCTTTATTTGATGGTTCTCTTTCTTTCCGTATAAATTTCTATATGATTTGATAGTTTAATTGTTCTATTTTTTCTATTTTATCTCCATATTCTAATTCTTTCACATTTTTTCATAAACTGTCCATTTTATTTTATTCATATTTTCTTTATTCTTAATCATTATCTGTATTGAGTTATTACTTTCTTAACTTTAAATTTTTTTCCAATTTTTCCACTTTTTGCGGATTACCAAAATGCCCTTGGAAACTTTTGTAAAATGAACCCAATTTGCTTAAACAAACACTCTTCTAAACTGTTTTAAGTGTAGTTTGAATACTTTTGAAGAATTTATAACTGGATATGCTGCAAGCGGGGCTCACATTGATGATAATATCAAAATTCAATGTCAGTTGGTTTAGTGTTATTGATTCCACTGCGGTCAAAAATTTATTTCAATCAACTTCCTTAGTGGCTGTTCCTACTTTAAAATATATGTAATCATATATAAATTTGAAAGAAAAATAATTGCATCCAATTACACGTGCATTCAAATGTAGCAATATTTTATTGAATTTTTTATCCAATGGAGTAATATGGTAGATGATTTAGATGTTAAAGGTACAATTTTTGCCACATAGGTGTTACTGGGGTGGTAACACTCGGAGATTTTATTCCACCCACTAGCTTTCAAGTCCCATCAGCCATGTGAGTAAAAATTTGCAATTTTTGCCTGATGTGGGGATATTTACAAATGTCTCCTGGCGTACAGGTGTCTATAGAGAAATTTCCTCCATGGTGTGAGTGCTATGAATATGCATTATTGTAATACTAGTTGTAATGATTATAAGTCCCAATAAAAATATATAACTTTTGAACTAATATATATAAATCAGATAATCTTATTACATTTATTTTATCTATTTATCAAGGGCAATGCATATAATTGATTTAAATAAAACTTATTTGGGCTTAACTTCTGTGTAATTCGGTTTTATAAAAGTTGTTTCATATAACTCCTTTAATTTTTAAAATATTGATAATTGATGCAAAATGCATTTTATTCATTATATTTATTATAATTTGTTTAGCTATGAAACCAAATTTCATCCAAATCAAGTATGCGGTGCAACGCCACATTTGCTAAAAATAGATATATTTGTATATAAATTAGGAAAAATAGTTAGATTCGTTCACATATATATTAGAACGTAATAATATTTTATAAATCATTTATTTGCATAGTAATGAATTTTAAATAATTTAGATGTTGAAAATGTTATTTAAAATTTTTTTGTTTAGTATTAAATTATTTTATTACTTTGATTTTACACATTATAGATGGAGCTCGTATACTTTGATACTAAATAAATAAAAAGTTTTGTATGATAATATAAATGATATTAAATACAATACATAAAGTGAAGTTTTTATCAATCATCAAGATATTAAAAATGAGACGGGTTACATAGAAAAGAAGTTTTATAAAAGCATAGCCACACTTAGTTTAATGGTTGAATAAATAAATTTTTTTAGACAGGTTGAATAAATAATTTTAAATACATTAGATATATCGAGTTTTGATAATCATCAGGATGGATCTCATATGGAGCGAATACACCCGAGTTGGGGTGCAGCAGCATATCCCGTTTACAGCATTTCCATCCTTGTGGTGCCAACTGACTATATGACAAACAAACACTACAAACCCAACAGGCGGCATCCTGGAGAGCACGAGTACCTTTCCACAGCACCACAGGTATAGCACTTGAAAAGAGTATATTATATTAATTTTTAATATCTAAAACATTTATTACATTTTAGTTAAAATTTAGTATCATAAAAACACATTTAAAATATTTATATAAATTTTGAAGAATTAAATTTATTAAAATATTTATTTTGATTTGATATTAGTTCCACGAAAGTTATATTATCATCAATTTTGATATAAGTATATTTTATCATGTTGAACATGGCGTATGGATTTGATTCGAAAAATAAGTTAGTAATATTACAAAACTCATTGTGTATGCACGGTTAAAATTTCATTCCAGTATGCTTATTATAACGGGCGATATTATATCCAATATATTCAGTTTTCCATATAGTGATTTAAATTTGAAAACAACGACTAATAGACGGTTCAGATGTTTTATTACACGTAACTTTTCTCAAAATGTTACATCTAAGGGAAAAGAGCGCGTTGCTCTTTGAAATTCGGGTTCGAAATGGAAACCCTGGGAATGTGGTACAATAATGGAGAAGCGAACACCGATTATAGAAAAATGGGTTTGCGGGCCTGAATTGGGTTAACGGAACGGAGAGGAGAGTCCGTGAGCGTGAACCTACTTCAGAGTACGCTTGGCTTGGCTCGGCTGCTTCCCTATGCTGGTTGTCTGGCTGATCGGTCGGGCCCACCACGAGGACAACACGGGACCATGAGAAGAACGGGCTGCAAAATTATTTTAAAATATATAATAAAAATAAAATAAGAGTTATTTGCCTCATGCCAGCTCAAAAGAAAGATTTCTGTGCCTATGCTTAGCTGATGTTTATTTTTTGCATATCGACAAGTTGGGCGACGTTTGTTAAGGTGACAAATTGCATGATTGTGGGAAATGGTGAGAAATAGAAAAAAATATATTTTAAAAAGTGGATGATTGATATAAAATGACAAGGATTATGTTGGAATAAATAAAGTTATTAAAAGAAAAAATTATTGAAAATTAGGGATAAAAGTGAAAAAAATAAAAAAAAATTATGATGACAAAATTATATCTTGAAAAACGTGTTGTAAGTACAATTACCATGATTTCCCGCACCTGCACGTTAACAAACATGGCCCAATGTTAATTTCAGCTATTAGGGACCTACTAAAATATCCCATAGGGCTTTTTCCATTTCTAAAATCTGTTTCTATTTTTAATAAAAAAAATTTACTTTTTCAATTTTCAGTATTAAATATAATTTCCCACATCCCGATGTACTACATCACTGCTTCACCCGCTCTCCTCGTCACATTCCTATCCAGTTCCACATCATGAATAGTACCTAAATACCTTTCAAGAGTGTTAGGTTTTTTGGATGCATTTCCCAACTAAAACATGTTTTCTATAGTTTGTTCAAATATATAATAATATAAATGTTTAACCTAATAAATAACACATTAAATAAAATATATTATATAGAAACCAATTTGACATTTTTAATTTCAAATATTTAAAAATACTTTTAGTATTTTAACTTATTTTCTTGTTTTTTCTATTATAATTTAGTAAATTAGATTTTCGGTTGTATTTACGGTGAATAATTACAAAACATGGAAGGCACCCAATTTATTTTTTTAATACAAGAATTATTTTCTAAAAATTATTTAGATATAAATATAATTTCATTTATGCATAAATTATTTTTTTATATTAGTTTCTTATAGTGATGAAAATGTTATATAACATATTATAATACATACTATGTTATGTAAGGCCAACGATCATCTGTGGTCAGCCTACCACTTAACCCTTCTTTATTTTTATAAAACTATTAATGTAGGTTTTTTTATTTATAAAAATGAAATTTTATTGTTTTTGGAAAAGCGTATGTATATTTTTATTTTTAAACACTCTAGTGCTTAAAAATCCAAAAATATATATAAACATTTTTAAAATAGTAAAAATTAATTTATAGATTAAATAGGCCTATGTTTAAAAAGAAAAATATATATAAGATTTGCAACCGGCCGCAAGAGATCGGCCATCGGCCATGATTATGTAATAGTTTTATTTAAATATATTTTTATTCTTTTATATTTTTTTAAAAAATTCTGGAACATATGGTCACCTTTGAACTTTGAAGTCGACGCTCACTAAGGAACTTATCAGCTGTTAGACGGAGGTTAACGGGTAGTGACATATATTTTTTTAAAAAAAATTATCTTTAAATAGTTAGAATATAGAATGAATGAAAAATAAAAAAATAGGCGGCATAGAGGCAAATATTATATTTTTTAAGCTGGTTGTGGATGCAAATAACTTTAGTAATAAAAAATGAATTTATTTGGAGGGAAGGGTATGTATGTACCAAATAAAATCCATCGCAGAGGACAAGAATCACGTGCTTCTGCTGAAGATCGATCTTACTCTTTCTCAGGGTGGCTTGCACATGCCAAGCTATTTCATCGCATCCGTATGCCTGGCCTAGACACAAATAGCGTGCTTTTCCCGTACTCTAAAATGGGTAGGGTAAATTTGAATTTTTATACATACAAGGAATGGTAAATTCTAAGAAAAAAAAAATCAGTTCAATTAGGATAAAATAGGTTCCAAAGTCCAAGTACCCAAAACTGACCCGAATTATTAATATATGTTTAATATAAATTTTATAAAATATTTTTTATAATGACAGATATAAATATATTCTTTAAATATATAAAAACTTGTTTAATTTATCAATTATTTAGTAAATTTATTGAACGTATTTCAAAATTATATCATTGTCATCTTGATTTTATGTTTTCATATAAATCTTTAGTAAAATTATAATTTTCAAATATAATACAGAGACTATTTTGAAGAACCAATTTAGAATTGAAACCAGAACTAACCCAACTTTAAAATATAGGATATGCTATGCTTAGAATTGACTTAACCCAAAATAGGGTAAGAATAAAGTTAACCTCAAACCGAACTTGCACTTCTACTTTCACATTTCCGATGGAAAGCCCGTTCCTACTCACTTCCAATTGCCAAGTATTATTTTGTAACCGATGCAAAACTGAAGCCTACGCCATGCCCGCATGACAATCTCTTAATAATAATAATAATAATAACGAGAATAATAATAATAATACACTGATCACCATGATCAAATTAAAACATTGCCCTGTCAAATGGAAGCAATTTCGTATAACCTTACAGTATTTTCACTTTGATGATTGATAAAAAAAAAATTTCATTTCATTTAATCAGTATTATCACAAGTTCAATGTCTGTAGAGTGAGAGACCGGAGATACAAAATTGAATGGAGAGATTTGTTTTGTTACCCCTCCCCCTCTCCCTTATAGTTTTTCGATGTCATTGTCTGTCATTTAATGTAGATAACATGACAAAAAAAATTTCATAATTGCATTTAACATTATTTATTTGACTATAAGACCAACTTTCGCTAGAGATATTTACTTTGTTATTCCTTCATAGAATTGTCTCCCATCAATTGTTTAGTCATCTAATATGAGTTAATATGAGTGGAATGATAAAAAAAAATGCACATCTGTTTATATACATAAATATTCATGTATAAATTATAAAAATTGATTAAATTTATTCACGTATGCGTGGGAATCTAACAAATCATTTATCAAGATAATAATAATATTTTAAATAGTTTAGATGTTAAAATACTATCTTTAAATTATTATTCAAAATAGAACTATTTTATTATATTAATTTTATATATTTTTACATGAAACTCATGCACAATCATAAATTTTCATGTTTAAATACAATAAATGGAGGGAATTTTACATATGATCATGATTGAAAAAAGATGGGATTAAAAATAAGAGTGGTTCATCACAGATGCTAAAATCTTTGCACCTTCCACGGTTCCACCTCAATTTTCTTATCTTTATGGTAATTGATGACGAGAGGGAGGATAACCGAAACCCAAGTGTCAAAATGGCCGCGATTCGGGATTCCAGATCCCAAAAACAGGCAGAAATTCGAAATCCAACGTTGAAGTTTACAGCCCAGCCTGCATACAGAAAATGACGGTCCACACACGGATCTGTCACCTATCCAGCCGTGTCCATGAATGTTAAAATCCACCCCAAAAAATCACGCCACCATCTCTGTCTACATCCGAGAAATAAGCATAGCCAACCAGGCCTAAAATAAAATTCCAAATTAAAGTATGTAGAGCGTGCAAACAAATAATAAAATGGGCACGCGATCTAAACTCTTTTTTATTTAGGACACCAGTCATCAGATCACTGCTGCTCCTACTTTAATTACTTAATTAATTAATTATTCAGTAAAGTTCGCTGGAAATCGAGGTGCATGGTGCAGGTAGACAAAAGCGACACGACCTCCCCCCCCCCCCCCCCCCCCCCCATATTCGCAGAGTACTACAATTCCATCGCGGAAAGAATGGGTGTGTTTGCATTTTAATTTTGGACCACGCACCAATCCAAATCGTGCACATCCATTTCAAATTCCAAATTCCAAATTCAAACATTCCATAAAAGATGGAAAAAAAAAACTAAACTAAATAGCTGAGCTACTGCTTCAAATTCAAATTGCACTGGCGACATGAAGAACCGAAAAAGGAAATCAACAGCTGTAAATAGATATAAATAATCAAAAGATTCCCAATTTCCACCAATCTCTACTCAAACACAGACCCAAAAGCTCCAAATCTCTTCTCGGATGAGGAAAGAAACAAGAACATTGGTGATTGAGATATAAAAATAACTCTTAAAAAATTAAAATTTCAAAGAAGAAAAAAAAGGAGAGAAAATAGCTTAGAAAGAAACCAGAAAAGACGACTAGACTACCTGGAAAGGAATAGATCCTGTTTTGAGCTACTGTGATGCCGCCGCCGGCTTTCTGCAGAGGATCATGTGCATTGGGGTGAAAATGCCCGTCTCTCCGCCTCTGGTGAGATAATCCGCGGTCTGGAAGAGCATCTCGTGCACGTCCACCACTCCCTTGGGGGCAATCCCCAGCACGGTGAGCACCGTCACCACCACGTGATTCCTCCAGTACGCAATCCGCCCCATCTTGAGGCGCCGCCACCACTCCCCCGCCGGCGGCCGCGCCAAGTCCCGCTCCGCCACCACCTCGAACCCCACGTTCCTCGCAATCTCCGCGATCTGGTTGTAGCTCCGCAGACCCGGAAGGGCGTCCCCCCTCTCGATCCCCTGGATGATCTCCACGTGCTCCGGATCCTCAGCCCGGTATAGCTCCGTCGTCACCCACTCGTACGAGACGTAGAGCGCGCCGGGCTTTAGCACCCTGTAGATCTCGCCGTAGACGTCCTCGAGGCGGGGCGCGTGGCAGGTGGCCTCGATCGAGTAGGCGCCGTCGAAGCTGGATTCGGAGAAGGGCATCTGGAGGAAGTTGCCGCATACGACCTCGCAAAGGGATTCGAGGCCGGCCTTCTTGTTGTGGATCTTAGCGCGCTTCACCTGGTACTCGTTGATGGTGATTCCGACCACGTTGGAGCGGGAGTGGGCCGCAATGGCCCGCATCGGGCCGCCGACTCCGCAGCCGACGTCGAGAATCCGGTCGCCGGGCTTGACGGCTAGCAGATCGACGGCCATCTCCTCGTGGAGGCGGGTGGCGTCCTTGTGGGACTTGCCGGGGAGAGAGGGCGAGAAGTGGAAGCTCTGGCCCCAGCCCCACTCGTAGATGTCGGTGACGAGATTGTAGAAGGTATCGACGAAGTGGGGGACTTTGTCGGCGGTCTCGATCTCTTTGGGGCGACGGAAGAAGGACCAGTACTGCTTGTACTTATCCTGGACCTTCTCGCGGGAGATGGAACCGCTCGTCAGGTCCACAGCGCGCTTCCCCTTCTGCTCCGCCGACCCCAGGATGCAAACGAACCAGTAGAGTCCGCCGACAAGGAGGGCGCCGGTGCAGAAGACGGCGGCCAAGGAGTCCATGGGAATGGGTGGGATGGATAGATACGGGGAAGAGCGAGTGTAAAAAGGAGAGATTTTTTGGTGGGAGTGGAGAGGAGCGAACAGCGGAGATGATGGAAAGGGATGCCTGCCGCGATTATTTATTCACGGGGTCTTTTGATCTCACGCGCGGCACTGCGCACCTGCATTGCGCATAGCATAGAGCAGCAGAGTCCTTTTTGCATTCGTACTCGCGGCAGCACGTGCCGCCGTTTGGGGAGGAGGAGCGAGGGAGAGAGAGAGTACTCTCCATCCGAGTCTCCGACGGACTCATGGCGCGGATGTTTGTTTTCGTTGGACATTAATATTTTACGCTGCGGGGGTCTCAGCGTCGTACGCACCGGATGTATTTCACTTTTTTTTTTCTTTTCTTTTTTTGAAAATGTTAATATATGTATTTAAATTACTAAAAATGCCGTTGAATTTTAAAAATTGAAAAAAAATCTAAAAATCTACAAAAATGGAATTACTAAAAATATAATTGATTTTTAAAATCAGAAAAAAAATCTAAAAGTCTCGGAAAACAGTGAAAAGTTGATACACCTGTTAAATACATTTTGACAACAGTTATATAAAAAAAATTTTAAAAATAAAAAAGGGTGTATACACCTAGACACATTGAGTCTCACTGCACTCAGGTGCGTATAACTGCACTCTGATCTCCGTTGGGTCGTTGATTTATAGTTACCTTTTTTTTTGAATATTTGCAATGAACACCAAAATTTTCATCATCCTCGATTTCTCCCACAAAAGTTTTGATTTTTTTGAAGTTGGTTTGCAAAATACACTATTTCCAACTTCATTTGCAAATAACCCTTCTCTTGAACTTTATTTGCAAAAATCCACCAAAAACTAATTACTAAATTTTAGCCTTCCAAACGGAATTAGTTCAAAGTTTATCCATACATCTCTTTTCTAATGAATTTATACCGTTTTAGCATCCATATATCATTATGGCTATGCTTCTATGAGACTTATATTCTATGTAACACATTCATTTTTAATATTTTGATAATTGTATAAAATTCGCTTCATTTATTGTATTTAATATTATTTATATTAGGGTAATTTGCAAATATCTCCCCACAATCTGATGCTAATTGTAGATATGCCTTTATTGTTTCACGAATTGCATATTATTCACATAAATTGCTTATGCACCTCGGTTAACAATTGAAATTTAACAGTTGTTAAATAAAAATACATAATTTGCAAATATGCCCTCATAGTTTGACGCTAATTGCATATATGCCCCCATTAATTTGTCATTATCCAAAATTTTAATGCACGTTTGGTGACAAAAAGATGTCATGGGCACGCAAGCAATTTCGGTGAAATTTTATAGGGATAATATGCAATTTGTGAAACTATGGGGGTATATCAACAATTAGCGTCAAACTATAGAGGCACATATGCAATTAGCATCAAATTATGGGGGTATATTTGTAAATTACATTTTTTTTATAACAACTATAAAATTTCAGCTGTTAACAACAAGGGTACGCCAGCAATTTATGTGAAACTTCGTAGGAATAAGCAATTCATGAAACCATGGGGGTATATCAATAATTAGCGTCAAACTATAGAGACACATCTGCAATTAGCGTCAAATTATGAGGATATATTTGTAAATTATATTTTTTATTTAACAACTATTAAATTTTAGCTGTTAACAACAAGGGTATGCGAGCAATTTATGTGAAACTTCGTAGGGATAATATGCAATTCATGAAACAATGGAAGCATATATGCAATTAGCATAAACTATGATGACATATTTGCAAATTACCCTTTAAATTATTATAAAAACCTTTTTATTATCTAGTATCATTGTGCATGGGTCTCATATGCAAATGTGTAAAATCAGCATTATAAAATTATTTAATATTACTATCAATTTTAAAATTGTATTTTCAACATTTAAATCATCTAAAATATCATTGTTATATAGATAAATGATTATATAAAGTATTATTACATTCTAATACATGTTTAAATGACTTTAAGTATTTTTCATAATTTATATATGAATATATATTTTTCAATAAATATACACTTGATTTAGATGAAACTCGGTCTTTTAATTAAACAAATAATGTTACAAATAATAAACGGATTAAATTTTTTTATCAAATTTACAAATCTTAAATTTTAAAGGGGTTACATGAAAGCACTTCCATGTAACCATATTAATGATTTATGCTAAATAAACAAGATATGAGAGACATTTTGCCAACAAGGTAAAAAATGAGGTTATTTGCAGAAATTATTGGACAAATTATAAAATTTAAAACAATCTTTCGGCGTAATTTGCAAATATCTTTTTCTGTCGATTTTAGGGTTGTTTTGAAAATGTAGGTAATGATATGAAAAAATATGATTATTGTGTATTAAGATATAATAATATGAGAAAAGTGATTATTATGTTCTAAGAGATGAAAAGTAGAGAATTGTTATATGTCAAAAGAAGAGGAAATTTAATGATCTATTTGGTCTTGCCGTAAATTTTTTGGATAATTGCGCATGTTAAGAAAGAGGAGTGATCCTTTTAGGCCGAGCTAAGTAAATGCTCCACTTAGCCCACCTTAAAAAACTTTTTTACAATAATTTTTTTACTTTTTTCTTCGTATACTTGTTTATCTAAGTATATTTAACATATATACCAAGTTTTATCATTTTTAAATATGTTTATCTATTTTTTTGAGATTTTTAAACATCTATGCATATATATGTATTTAAAATACTCTTATTTTTAAAATTTTTTTAAAAATATATACACATATCCAAAAATGGTAAAACTTGATTTATATTTTAAATACACTTAGATAAACAAGTGTATGAAAAAAAATAAAAAAAAAGTTGTTTTAAATAAGATTTTTGAAGTGAGCTAAGTGATGCATTTACTTAGCCGAGGCTAACAGGATCATTCCTCGTTAAGAAGAGAAAAAAAGCGGATTTTGGATCTTATCTATACTTAAAGCATTTTATGGAAATTTTTAAGTGAAAAGGATAAGCCCAACCGAGTATGCATAAAAAACCCAATATTTGAGCCATTTCCGCTTGCTACCCAAACGGACATGAAATCCAAATTTGGAACTGCCAAACAAGCCATTGAGAATCAGTCAAATGATGATAATGATGATAATAATAAGGAAAAATTTCCCTTTATACCTACAACAATTGACCATAATTTGTCATATATCAACAGCATTTTAATAATTCCCTTTATACCTACTTATTGAAGCGACTGCTTTTCTTTTGGGAATCAAATGGGTCATTCAACTAAACATCACGCAGGCACATCTTGAGACTGACTCGCTTCTGCTTTACAATTTTTTGTCCAACCAAGAACCTATCTCATCCCTGGTGGGTCTCATCATTGATGAAATTAGAATGATCCTTACTTTATATGAGTTCTTTTTTGTCCATCATGTGTTAAGGCAGGGAAATGCCGTGGCGCACTCCCTAGCTGATTTGGTCTCCGCCTCAAATGCGGATCATCAATTGTGGTGGGGTGTTCCACCTCAAGCTGTCACTGGAAAACTTTGTATAGATAATTTTTTGGAAAGGAATTTATTGAATTCCGATGTCCTTCCCTTCTCTCAAGTTGAGAGAACGTAGGGACAGAGGCTATCCCTTTCATCAAAAATAAATAAATAAATAATTCCTCTCGCACCTATAATACTTTACCCCTAATTTCTTACCTACCTATAAAGTCGAATCCTGATCTTCTACGACCGGTCGGAAATCCGGTGATTTCCGACCGGTCAAAAAATATATTTTTTTTTTATTTTTTTTGAAAAATAATTTTATAAACATGTTAATCTAGTTATATTTAATCTATAAACCAAATTTTACCATTTTTGGATATGTATATATATTTATTTTGGATTTTTAAATACAGGGGTATTTAAGTCATTTTAAGAATATTTAAAATGACTTAAATACCCCTGTATTTAAAAATTCAAAATAAATATATATACATATCCAAAAATGGTAAAATTTGGTTTATAGATTAAATATAACTAGATTAACATGTTTATAAAATTATTTTTTAAAAAAAATAAAAAAAATATATTTTTTTTGACCGGTCGGAAATCACCGGATTTCCGACCGGTCGTAAATGATCAGTCGTCTATAAAGTCACAGACTTGCCTACATGATAATAAGCTACTTACGGAAATGATGATGATTTCGCCCCTTCCAAATGACAACCCGATCACGGCCGAACCACAAGCTCCTCATCAATTTCTATGCCTGTCTTCCATAAGAAAAAGAGAACATTCCGAGGTGTCATGCATGTCTCCTCTGTCCCCATTCAGGCACGATGGACAGTAGCTCCATCCCAAAGAATTTGGCCTTGACAACCATTATCTGCAGCCTATTGATTTAGATGATTTTTATCATCCACAGCACCGCGATCCAGATCGTGGGTTGCCCATCATGTGTTCAAAAATTCATCATTCCTATCAAGGCCAGCATCTCCCTTAATGGAGCAAAAATCATGAGTGGCAATCGTTGCTAATTTCACAAAGAGAATGGGTCTGTAGACAAATTGCTGTCATTTGGGGACGTCGATTATGGAGACACCCTTTGGATTCCAATGCTCTGTCATCTCCAAATTCTACCGCGGTCGTGGACACTACTGCCATGCAAGATTGATGCATTCTCAGTTTTATAGCAATTTCAGAGTTGGCAATGACTCTTCATCTTCATGTCTAGTAACTCCATCATCATGGTCGGCAGAAGAAACACCAAGCAACCTACAAAATCTGGCTAAGATCTAGCACCAAACCTATCGATTCAACTCATGATACTTGTTAGTTGGTCTCCAATCATGATAGAGCTTCCACTCGTATCTGCTCCATCTTCAACAAATCCGTACTTGTTAGTTGGTGGGTTTTAGCTAGAGCGCATCAACAACGCTGCATTCTTCACTGGATGTGGAGAAGATGTAGGAGCAACGATTTGAGTAGTCAACAATGTTGAAGAAGGGTGGAATAGAACAGGATCTAATATAGTGCACCCTGGTGCTTCAACTTTTTTTTTTTTTTTTTTTAGTATTTTTTATACAACTGTTTATTTGAGTGTATTTAACATGTATATCAATTTTTACTATTTTTAAAATATTTTAGATATTTGTTTTTGAAAATTAGTAGCATTTTAGTAATTTCATTTAAAAAATGGTAAAAATTGATACACATATTAAATACACCTAGATTAAAACTCGTTTAAAAATTTTTTAATTTTTTTTTTTAAAATGGTGCATTATACGGCATATAAGAAATTTTCAGCCATTAAGATTGGTGTACAGGGTGACCTCTATCCGTATAAGTCTATGATGGACTAATGGCACCATTGTTTTGCTTGACATTGATGGAGAGGATCTCATCCAGGTTGTTGCTTGATTGTGACGTTTTTGGTGTTTTGCAAATGAACCTCAAAATTTTCACCATTTACAATTCACTCCCAAAATTTTTGGTTTTCAGATAGGCCCTCATTTTTTAGCTTTGTTTGCAAAACACACCCTTTCCAATTTTATTTGCAAATAATCCGCACTTTTGAACTTTATTTGCAAAAAGTCCTCCAAAACCAATTACCAAATTTTAACCTTCCTAGTAAAATTAATTCAAAGTTTATGCGCACGTCATTTTTCAAATGAATTTATACCATCTTAGCATCCTTATATTATGATTTATGTCAAATAAATACCTCGAGGCAAATAAATATGGGGCATAAGTCATAAAATAAAACATCTTTGGGATTATTGGTAAATATCTTTTCCCTTGAGCTTGTTACGATAGACATAAGTAATATGTGAAAGAATATGGTTATTAGTAGTAGAAGATGAAAATAGAGATATGAAATCCGAGTTTGAAGTTGCTTAACATGACATGGAGATTTGCTATCCCCCAAAACATGGTAATTGGTGGGCAGAAATGTGGAAGGGCTGCCCGTTGCCCATGTGGCCAGCGTGCACTTGCTTGGATTGTGAACCAACTACCAAAATGGGGATGCTCATGTATGACTTTGGCTTCTATATATACAATACTACTAAATCGCTTTGGTACTTCTATCTATTTTTAGCTCTATCTTGATGATTTTGTCAAGTTCAATTAATTTATTATGTTTAACACTATCGATTTTAATTAGATATCAAAGATCATATCAATTAGAGTTATGTATAGGCCATATTGTTTAAAAACGTATATAAATATATATATAATTTAAAAAATTACTTAGATCTATAACTAAGGTTATAAAATGTCATAAAATTACATAAACCATTAATCTAAGTAGGATAAATAGAAAAGGATAAATATTCTAGATAGTTTAGATACTCGATTCGGATGTTACCGGTCCTTATAATAAATAATTCATTTTTAATGAATTTAAAATAATTCTTAAGTAATTCTTTAGTTAGGAAATGATGTGAGTTATGGATTGATACACTTTTTGGTATATAAGTAAAAAAAAAAAGTATTAAACATAATATACAGATTGAATTTAACAAAATATGACGATAGGACTCAAACTTGATGATCCTACTGAGGTGAATCTATAATACCAATATATAAAAATGGAGCTCTACTCGTATTGCTTCTTATGAACAAGGAAATTGTCAAAAATGGTGGGCTACTCCCAGCTGTCAAACTATTGAAGTTGTAAAAAGAGTAATTTTAGAAGTGCTTTGTCAAAATTTTGTATAAATCTTTCTTCAACTTTTTATTTTGCAATTTATGTCGCCAAATGATGATTTTATAAATTCTTAAGTATCCTTCTGTTTAAGATTTTGAGTATGTTCCTTCTTTTACACTTCTTTTTGAGTGTCAAATATAAACAACATGGACTCTTCGAAAAGTAGAGTTTCGTTTTCAGGAATCATGGCTCAATTTGAAAATACATGTGGAAAAAGATAATTTTTGTATTTTCAAAATTAAAATAGAAAAGATCCTAATTAAGTATTAGTGATTGTGGTAGACATCATACGTGGACAAATTTACTACAAAATGCTTGAATTTAGAGGTTATTTGTCATAGGTTACGAGGGAAATACTTCAACTTGAACATGACTATAAAAGTCTTTCTAGATTAGGTTTTTTTTCTAATGCTTGACTAAATGCACTTTAGTTCATTTAATTTTTAAAATTTTTCAAAATTTTTTTATACAACTGTTAATTTAGGTGGTTTTAACATGTGTATTAATTTTCATTTTTGAAAATTTGTAGATTTTTTTAAAAATCAGTGGCATTTTTAAAAAATCTATAAATATTTAAAAATGGTAAAAATCGATACAAGTGTTGAATACAACTAGATTAATAGTTGTATAAAAAAGTTTCCAAAAAATTTTAAAAATAAAATTTTGCACTCGAGTGCATCAAAGCTAAGTGCACTTGGGTGCACTAAAGCCGACCTCTTTTTTCTTTACCCAAAAATTAACTGAGTTTTCTGTTAGTTTAGCATTACATATTTAGCTAAAAGGTTCGGCTTCTACATAATTGATTACATAAAGGACCACATTACAAAGATGAAATTTTATTAATATTGAAATTAGAACTAGATGGTCACATTATTTGACATCATTTACTTTACTATATACCAACAATCATATAAATGAAAGTCTTTAGCATGCCATGGGTCATACCTATCTAAACTTTTGCACATTCATATGTAAATTATAGAAAAGTACTAAAATTCATTTGTGGATATATTAAAATGTTATAATAAAGTATAAAATCATATATGAATATAAAAAGAATATTTTAGACAGTTTAAATGTTGAAGTAATAGTTTTGAAATTAGTTTGTAAGTTAAATTGATATATTAGTTCCCACAAAATTGTTCCATTTGAGTTAAATTCAGGCTTTATATTTCAACCTTTTAAAAATCTTGGTACGAACGGCAAAAAATTTTTATAGGACAACATGAGTTTTTGGCGAAATTTTTAGGATAATATACAAATATATTCACATAATTTGACCATAATTACAAATATATGCACTTAGTTATAAAAATTATAAATAATCTCATTGTTTAACCAGAATTATAAATATACCCACGCCATCATGGTATTGTCATACCTCCGTAGCACCATTATATCGTAGGTATATCTGCAAATATATTTTAAAAATAGAATTTGCATATAATTGCAAATATACTCATGCCTTGATGAAGCCGTCATAGTGTTAATATGTTTGCAAATATGGTCGAACTATATGGATCATTTATAATTTTTAAAACTACGTATTTGTATTTACAATTATGTCAAATTATGCGCGTACATTTGTAAATTATTCAAAATTTTAAAATAACTTACGGGGATCACAATCATTGAAAGTCGTGATTGCAATAAAGCTTGCTTATGCGAATCGCATAAGCCAATCTTGGTTGCAGATATCCACAATTAAAAGACAATTACCATCATAAAATTAGAAGGAACTTGTAAACCTTCCATCAAAAAGAGAAAATTTTCCATGGTTGTCCTGCATGTCTCCTCCCTTTCCATTCAGGCAGGACGGACAACAGCTCCATCCCAAAAAATTTGGCTTCGACAACCATTATCCGCAGCTTATTGATTTTAAATGATTTTTTTTTTAAAATCATCCACACCACCGTGATCCAGATAGTGGGTTGCCCATTATGCGTTCAAAAATTCATCACTCCTATTAAGGTCAGCATCTCCATTAATGGAACAGAAATCTTGAGTGGGAATCGTTTCTAATTTCACAAAGAGAATAGGTCGGTAGACAGATTGCTGTCATTCGGGGATGTCAAATTTTGGAGACACCGTTTGGATTCTAATGCTCTACCACCTCCAAATTCTACCACGGTCGTGGACACTACTGCCATGGAAGATTGATGCATTCTTTGTTTTATAGCAATTTCAGAGTTGGCAACGACTCTCCATCATCATCGTCGGCAGAAGAAACACCGAGCAACCCACAGAATCCGGCTAAGATCTTGCACCAAACCTATCGATTCAGCTCATCTCCTCGCAAAATTCAGTCGGCAACTCTATAGGTCTCCAATCGTGATAGAGCTTCCACTCCCTCTCCTTCATCTTCAACAAACCCATAATTATTAGTTGGTGGATTTTAGCTAGAGTGCATCGACAATGCTGACTGGATCAACGAATTGAGTAGTGAACAATGGTGAAGAAGGGGGGGGAACATAGGCTGCCTAATAAATGCGGTGACGATGGTGTGTATTTGATCGAGCAGGAATTCGTCATGTGAAGATGGTGGTAGATTGAGATGAATGCAGATATAGAAGCTGAAACTAGAATAGATGTGTCTGATTCAGCTAGTATAGGCAATTTTGACAAAAAATGAACATTTTCATATTTCCAATATGTTAAACATAACTAATGGAAATGTGATAGTACAGGCATGTAAGGAATCATGGGAAAAATGTTGCGGGTATTATGCAAAATTACTAAAATGTAGTAGGTATAAGAGAAATTATGATCAAATGTTATAGTATATAAGAAATTTTCCTTAATAATAATGAAGTCATTAAGATTAGTGTCCAGTGTGGTCTCCATCCATCTAAGGTGATATTTGGTAATTTGAAAGTTGTGAGAATTGTGGGATGAGATGAGAGTGGAAAATGAAATATTTGAAAATTGTGTGATTGATATGAAATGATAAGACTATAGTTGAAATAGGTTTGTTGGAGGGTACACTACAAAAGATTTTAGCAAAGGCAACAAAAAATTTTGTTGCTAACACCAAAAATTTGTTGCCATTGCTATTGGCAACAAAAAAAAATTTCTTGCAAAATTCGTTGCTGAATGAGCGTCGCATTTAGGTGACAGCAGCGAATTCAGCAAAAAATTCGTTGCCATTTCCATTGGCAACAAAAAACCTTCCTGCAAAATTTGTTATTGAAAGAGCGTTACATTTAGGTAACAGCAACGAATTTCGGTAAATAAATTCGTTGCCATTGTTGTACTCGTCACAAATAGTTGACTGCTCGTTTGGTTAATTGCAACGAAATTCTGGTTGCAGCATTTTTGAAATTACACAAAGACACATGATAAGCTGAACCAAATTTTAAAAAATATAAAAACCACACTAAATGCAGAAAAAATTATATTAACATGATTTAATAATCTCTATTTACAAATGAATCTCCTTTACATATTAAGAAATTAAATAACATAAACAAATTTAAAAAATACAATGAAATAAATACTTCACAAATACCAACATGATTTTACAAAGAAAAATTTGTTGAATTACAGTCAATTACAATAAAAAATTTCAAATAACTAAGATGAAGCCCCCAGCAGGTTTCGAATGTGACTTGGAGCCTCCCATCTACATCAAAGCTCTATACGTTATACAAAAAAAAAAAAAAAAAATTGTAACGAGAAAAAAGAAAAGAAAATGAGATCTGCAGCAAAAGAAGAGATTCACAACTTGGTCAATCAAAGAATCACTTTTGAAACTTCCGAACAGATACTGCTAAATTGTTAGAGAGAATGAAATTAATCTACTGGAGTAATTGATATTTAAATGATGCAAGAAAACATTTAATATATTTTACAGGACCACATGTTAGGTCTTCTGGCATTTCAGGTTTGAAACAGAGTGAATTAGTTAATCCATCATATAAATCCGTATAATTTGACTGTCCAACTAGAGAGAACCCATCAAATCAACCTATAGTCTGGAAGAATCTTACGGCCAAGTGACTGGATGGTTGGACATCAAACCTGCTAAACTAAGCTCACTAAGTTCATTGAACGAAATTTTAGTCCCAAACAATTTTCGGAAGTTTCCCACAAGGAAGTTTGTGATTACCACCTTCCCAGACTCGACTGTGCTAACTGCAGCACCAATTGATAAAATCTGTCCAGAAAAAAGTAATCAATTTATGTAGTAATCCACAATAATCATTAATTGAACGCCTCCGTACTTGAGGCTTACCTCACCAACCACGTATTCAAACATGACAGCAGATTTTGGCAACAAAACTGCCAAAATTCCACCTGCTGATTTCTGAAACAGAATATTGCACCATTAACAGCACTGTTTGAAGCTAGGAAATCATCTCAAAGTAATCAAAATTGAAAAGTAAACAATAGTGTTTAGTGGCTGAGACATCTGCATCATTTCAATAAGAAAATTGAGAAGTTTCATTTCTTTTGAAGGACAAAGGCAAAGCCAAACTAAACTTCCTGAGTTGGTTCCAATGCAGTCTGAGAAAAAATTGTTCACCTTTGTAACGGATTTATAATCACAAGTGATTTCTTCACCATATTGAATAGGACGTAAAACACATATACCAATCTGGTAATGCTATCTACAGTAGCAACACTACATAACAAGAAGTATAGTTTGATAAGTAAAGAAAATAGAATATAAGCATGAGATAAAAATTGAAACTACAGCAAAAAATGCTCAACCACAGAAATTTCCAAACTACTTTTAAATATGAAATTGAGAATCCAGGCTCCAAAAATGACAGGGCACATTTTTTAAAATCATGGAAGATTGTATTGAGAAAATACCTAATGGATTTGCAGTGCAAGAAACTCTTTAATTGTGATGTAAACCTGTGAACAAGAAGAATGTCAGATAGAAAGAGAAATAATCAAACTAGAAGATTAGTCGATAAAATAAACATTTAATATCAGTAACTTATACATCATTGGTAAGAAATAAATGTGAAAACAAATGATGCTGATGTCATTCCACTAAGTCACATAATTGAATACAGTAGCAATTGCATGACCTTCATATTTGTATTATTCATCATCGAGGACAGGCCATTAATATGGTTACATCTCTGGACTCTTTTTTTAATTTTTTATTTTTGGTTTGCGGGGGGTGTGGGTGATCAGTAGTTACATTTCTGGACATTACAGAACTCACACAAGTGGGAGTCAAAGGGCATTCCGATATCCTTGGATTGAAGTTTGAAATTTAAACACCAAAGATAGTAGAGAACTTCCCAACTATAAGAACAGGAAAGAGATTGAAGCAGCTTACTTTTTTTTTTTTGATGAAAGGATAGCCTCTGCCCCTACGATCTCTCAGCTTGAGAGAAGGGAAGGACAGCGGAATCCGATATATTCATTTTCAAAAAATTATCTATACAAATTTTTCCAATGACAGCTTGGGGTGGAACACCCCACCACAATTGATGATCCGCATTTGAGGCGGAGACCAAATCGGCTAGGGAATGCGCAACGGCGTTTCCCTGCCTTAACACATGATGGACAGAAAAAAACTCAGATGAAGAAAGAATCGTTCTAATTTCATCAATGATGAGACCCACCGGGGATGAGATAGATTCCTGGTTGGACAAAAAATTGTAAAGCAGTAGCGAGTCAGTCTCAAGTTGCGCCCGCATGAAGTTTAGTTGGATGACCCATTTAATTCCCAAAAGAAAAGCAGACGCCTCAATGAGTAGAGGTTCACTCGCCCCAGGCCTCTTCCATCCCCGAGCAGCAATAAAGGACCCCATAGAATCTCTGATAACTGCGGCACAACCAAAACCATCTCGATCCGCAAGACATCGGCCGTCCGTGTTAATCTTGACAAAACCCCCGGGGGGTTTTACCCATCTGGTTACCATGGCACCACAGGTCAGCTCCGAATGTGGCATCAAATGTGCCGTTCTGTGTTGAGTAAGATACTCTCTGCACCAAGCAACGGTTCCTGCAAAGTGTGGTTGAGCACCCTCCTCTCTGAGCTTGTTATGAAGAAACCAGATCCGCCAGCAACAAAGAATGAAGAAAGTTAGATCATCACGCCTCTTGTCGCGCACACATGCCTCGAAGACCTCCAAAACCGATAATCTAAGGGGATCCCCTCTCATAACACTTTTGCAAATGTCTCTGGTCGCCTCGCACCTAATGAAGAGATGGTTTACATCTTCAATTTCCTCCTTGCAGAAAACGCATCTTAAGTCCATAGCAATTCCTCGGAGGTTGAGGTTTAGCAAGGTAGGGAGAACATCCTTCGCCAATCTCCATCCAAAGATGACAACTTTTGATGGAAGCTGCGTTCGCCAGATTGCCCAAAATATGCCCGCTTGAACCTGCGTGTCATACCCTCCACATAACATCCTATAAGCAGACTTAACCGTGTAGGCCCCATTGGGTTCGTGAATCCAATACATGCAATCATCCACAGATCCCCTGGGAAGGGGAATCGCTCCGCCCAGCGATTCTCGCCCAAAGCTGCAACCACGCTATCCTTATTCCATGATTTTGTAGCACTGTCAATGAGATGGTTGACAGTCATATTATCCATCATAGAGGAAGGGAGAGGTCCAGCTTTGTGAACTTTGTTCTCCAGCCAAGTGTCGAAAAACACTTTCACCCGATTCCCGTTACCGATCCGCCATCTGCATCCCAACTGGATTACATCTCTCGCTTTCAAAATGCTTTTCCAAGTGAAGGAGTCCATGGTTTCTCAACGCTGTTCCATATATCTGTATTCGGGAAGTATCTGGCCTTTAGGACTCTATGGCAGAGGGATTGAGAAGATGTGACCAGTCTCTAAACTTGCTTAGCAAGAAGGGCACAGTTGAACTTATGGAGATCCCAGAACCCCATTCCTCCGCTACACTTGGGCTTGCACATATCTTTCCACGTCACCCAGCTCAGCTTCCTCTTTCCGTTCTTCTCTCCCCACCAGAATTTGCTGAGCATGGCATTGACGTCATTGCAGAAGGATTTGGGCATTAAAAAGATACTCATCGTGTATGACGGTATGGCCTGGGCAACTACCTTAATTAGTACATCCTTTCCACCTCCTGATAGCAGCTTGCTATTTCAACCTTGAATTCGCTTCCAGATACGGTCCTTAACGCCTCTGAAGAAAGCCGCCTTTGATCTTCCTAACCAAGTAGGGAGCCCCAAATATTGGTTTAGATCCTGTCCAAAGGAGCCCAAGAGCTGAAGTAATTGAGATCTGGAAAGGTCCCCTGTGTTTGGACTGAAGAAAACCGCCGTTTTGTCCACATTGATCATCTGACCCGAGTGACAGGCATATCGGTTCAACACATCAAGAAGGCCCCTAACGTTCGATTCTGTCGCCTTTAGAAAGAGAATGGCATCATCAGCGAAGAGAAGATGGGAGATCGTCGGTCCATTGGCGTTGATTTTGATTCCATGGATGGCCTTGCTTGCAATAGCCTGATGAATAAGGCCCGATAGCCCCTCCGCGCATAACAAAAAGAGATAGGGGGATAAAGGGTCACCTTGGCGCAGCCCCCTCTGGGGTTGGAAGTATGAAGATTTGAAACCGTTGATGTTCACCCTGTATGAGACAGATGGGATGCAGCACATAATCCAATTGACCCACACTGGACAGAAGTTCATAGCTGTCATGAACTGTTTGAGAAAATTCCATTCGACTCTGTCATAAGCCTTAGACATATCTAACTTGATCGCCATCTCGTTCTTTCGCCCCACCTTCCTCCTACGAATAGAGTGGATTGCTTCGTATGCAATAAGCATGTTGTCCGTAATCAGCCGCCCCGGGACGAAGGCACTCTGTTCTTCCCCAATGACACCATGGAGAACAATCTTGAGTCGATTAGCGAGGACTTTTGCCAGGACTTTGTATATCACATTGCAAAGACTGATCGGCCGGAACTGAGACAGGTATTGGGCTTCCGCCCTTTTCTGGAGTAAGATCAGTGTGGTGGTGTTGAGGGCCCTTATAAGCCTCAGCAATTGGTTCGGGTCCCTTTCATCAAAGAAAGTCCTGCACCACTTGGTAATATGATTCCCCACAGTATTCCAGTGCTGATGGTAAAACCCTGCCGATAGCCCGTCAGGTCCGAGTACCTTGGTAGGTCCCATGCTTTTGACCGCCTTGAATACTTCCTCATTCAGAATTAGCCTGGTTAGCCATTGCCTTTGATCATTGGAGATTCTTCTAGTGATGACTGTCTCCACCCAAGGCGCCTCAAAGTGAGAAGAGGATGAGAAAACCTCTTTAAAATGCGTGACCGCCAAGTCTAAAAGTTTGTCCTGCTCCCGAACCCACCTGCCATCCTGGTCCCTTAACACCTCAATGGTATTAGCTCGACGTCTGTTGGATGCAGCCCGATGGAAGAAACCAATATTCCTATCACCCTCCCGAAGACAATGGGTCTTGGCCCGCAACCTCCATAGCTGCTCTTCGTCCTCCAATAAAAGATTGATCTGGAGTTTGAGTTTTTGCATGGCTGCATCTCTACAGTCGCTCGGATTCTCATGAGAAATGGCTTCGACCTTCCTTTGGTTCTGTTCAATCCTCCTCCTGATATTTCCCCTTCTCCTTCGATTCCATATGGAAAGTTCCGATGCAGTCCGCTCTGATTTCCAGCATATCTCTTTATCAACAGTCATGTCCATCATAGGCTGGGTCTCCCAAACTTGGTTAACAATCCTTGTAGCTTCATCGTCCCTGTTCCAGAATAATTCATAGCGAAAAGCACGTGGCGGTTTTCTTCTCTCGCGATTGGGCTCAAGAACAAGCAATAACGGACAATGATCGGAAGTTGGAGCCTGTAAATTGATAATTTTTGCATGAGGGAGCCGGTTAAGCCAGGATAGGGTGGACAGGCCTCTATCCAATCTCGCTTCGACTCTATCTTGACCTCTTCTGTTGTTTGTCCATGTCATTGGCGCACCATTATAGCCCAAGTCAATGAGATTGCAGCAATCCAAGGCATCACGAAAGCGGTCCATTTGGGCCTGGGGCCGGAGTCTTTCGCTGTTGTATTCAGTGTGATCTGTTACCTCATTGAAGTCCCCGATTACAAGCCAAGGGTCGGGGCCTTCCGAGCTTAGATGTGTGAGAGTGTGCCAGCTGTGGTGTCTCTGATGAGCTTCAGGGTGTCCGTAGAATCCCATAAACCGCCAGCCACAAAAAGATGCATCAATATGGTTGCTAGAGAAGCTCCTGATAGCAGCCTCCATGTTATTGTTCCATAATAGTGCCAAACCTCCCCTCCTACCCTGGGGGTCGACAACAAAACACCCATCAAAATTGAATCTTCTTCGAATTCCCTCCATCTGTTGGGAATGGCATTTAGTTTCACATAGGAAGACCAAACAGGGAGCTTTTTTCCTAACTAGGTGAAGGAGAGACTGAACTGCCCGAGGGTTCCCAAGCCCTCAACAGTTCCAAGCAAGTAGGGCCATGTTAGATGAGGCAGGGCTGCGAGCTTACCGCAGCCTCCGCCTCTCCCGTTTTGGAGTTCCCGTAGATCCTCCTTCGTTTTTGTGTTTCCCCTTGTACTCTTCCATCACAGGATCTACCCCTTTTCTGCTGATCTTGCATTTGAACTTCTGGTAGATCCCATGCTTCCTCTACTTTCCTCGATCTGACCCTCTTCTTCCATTTTCCTTTCTTCTCCGTAGGTCTCGAAGGACTCCTCCCAACCCCATATCTGTCCTTCCTTAGCCCGACCTGTACTTCAATGAGCCCCTCATCCACCCTTTCAGCCCGCTGCTTCACCAACTTCTCATTTTCCTTATCCATCCCTAATCGTGCTAGTGTAGAGACAGCCTCTTCTGAGTATGGGAGCACTCCCCAGTCCAGCTTCCCCGTATCACAACTGAATTGCCTCCCGCCCCCTGCACTGCTTTCCCTTACTGATGGTGATCTGCCCGGCCTCGCGATGTTTACAGTAGGTCTCCTCTCCATGGGTTTCTTGAATTCTGTGGATGCGAATTCTGGTGGCCTCACTTCAGTATTCATATTGGCGAATTCTGGTGGCCTTACTTACTTTTGAAGTAACTCTTTATTTTCTTATCCACTACTAGAGCAAGTGCAGACTGCTATAGAATAGTTTACAGGTGGGAGAGATCTTTGCTTGCATTTTCATTACTCTCCAAACATGTATACAATGAGAAACAACAAATATTTTGGCAAATCCTATGAAAATTGATGAAGGCACGGAAACTACTTATTACTACTTATGGCATGTCCAACTAGCTTATTCCAGGTCTCATTGTAGATATAACAGCATCGTGAGACTTCAGGACTGCCTGAAAGATAACCACTTCATGATTTAGAAAGAATTAGCCTCAAGATTTAGAACATTTTATAGAAAAAACTTTTTATTCTCATGAACACACTTACAGTGAATGAACAAGTGATGTCAGAGCCATAACTCCCAGAGATCGTTTGAAATAATAGAATGTACAACATACATACCAATCCGATAATGGCCATCCACAACAGTACCTCTGCACAAGAGTAGGAATTTGATCAGTAAAGAAAATAGAATATAAGCACAGAAATAAGTACATTTGGATAAGAAAGCAACTCCTTGACAGACCTCTTGGATCTCACGAATCTAGGCCCCAATTTAACCAAGGATACAAACATCTGTTTGCCCTGCAAAAAATATTCATTTGGAAATAGGGAAAAGGGATGAGAATATTATAAAATAAGAATAAAAATAAAACAAATGGGCTGTTATCAAAAGATGAAAATGATGAGACAAAATATATACAATGTTAAAGAGAAAGTAAGCCACTAGGAAATTAAAATAACAAATCGATTAGAGATACACTGGATTAAAGATTTCAGTCAGAAATAATAATAAAAAATTTATCCTTTGAATTTCTAGTAAAGTCCCTAGCCAATCACTAAATTTTTCCTGCCACAAAATCTAACTTGATTTTGTTGAGACAAGACTTAAACCATCCAGATTAGTAAGAAATCACACAAAATCAAGTCAAAACGAAAGGAAAATAAGGAGTAGAATGAACCTTAAAATCTATGCTCCTACTATTTCCCACTCCCTATTTTCCATATCCATTACCAAATTTGTAAGTCTGTGATGGACTAATGGCACAAGTGTTTTGTTAGATGTTGATAAAGAGAATCTCATCGGCATTGTTGATTGATTGTGACTTTCTTGGTGTTTTGCAAATGAACCTCAAATTTTTCGCAATTCACTTCTCAAAAATTTTGATTTTCAAATAATCCCCCATTTTTTAGCTTTGTTTGCAAAACACACCCTCTCCAATTTTATTTGCAAATAATTCTCACTTTTGAACTTTATTTGCAAAAAATTCTCCAGAACCAATTACCAAAATTTAGCCTTCCTAGTAAAATTAATTCAAAGTTTGTACGCACGTCATTTTTCAAATGAATTTATACCATTTTAGCATCCTTATATTATGATTTATGTTAAATAAATATGTCGAGGCAAATCTTTTGCCAACGAGTCAAAAAAATGAGGTTATCTACAAAATCAGAAGTTATGGGGCATAAATCATAAAATAAAACATCTTTGGGACTATTGGAAAATATCTTTTTCCCCTCATGTCGAGCTTGCTACAAAAAACGTAAGGAATATGTGAAAGAATATGGTTATTACAATTAAAAGATGAAAATAGAGTTCGATTTTAATATGAAATCCGAGTTTGAAGTTGCTTAACATGACATGGAGATTTGCAATCCCCCAAAACATGGTTGTTGTTAGGCAAAAATGTGGAAGGGCTGCTCATTGCCCATGTGGCCAGTGTGCACTTGCTTGGATTGTGAACCAACTACCAAAATGTGGATGCTTATGTATGAGTTTGACTTCTATATATACAATACTACTAAATCACTTTGGTACTTCTATCTATTTTTAGCTCTATCTTGATGATTTTTCAAATTCAATTAATTTATTATGTTTAACATTATTGATTTTAATTAGATATCAAAGATCATATCAATTAGAGTTTTTTTTTGATAAATGGATACACTCTATCCCTGACCCCTTTCAATGTGGAAGGGGTAATGGATGGAGTAATCCAAGCAATTCATTGCCAAAAAATTGTCTGAACAGATTTTCCAAAAAATGGCTTGGGGGGGTTAGCCCACCAAAGCTGGTAGTCTAAAGCTGAGACAGAAACCAAATCAGCTAAGGAGTGAGCAACAATATTTCCTTGCCGTAATACATGGTGAACCGAAAAAAATTCACTTTCTCTGATAATCGATTTGGCATCATCAACAATGAAGCCCACAGGGGAGGGAATGTGTTCCTGATTGGCCAAAAGGTTGCAAAGGGTGAGGGAGTCGGTCTCGAACAGAGCCTGTCTGATATTGATTTGGAGTGCCCACTTAAGCCCTAATAGGAAAGCAGTAGCCTCCATCAGTAACGGATCCACACACTCTCTCCGCTTCCAACCACTTGCAGCAATAAAAGAGCCCTCCGAATCTCTGATCACAGCAGCACACCCAAATACTCCCAAATCCCTTTGGCATCGAGCATCAGTATTGATCTTCACATCCCCAGGG
Organism: Annona cherimola; assembly: GCA_030490835.1. Classification (NCBI taxonomy): domain Eukaryota; kingdom Viridiplantae; phylum Streptophyta; class Magnoliopsida; order Magnoliales; family Annonaceae; genus Annona; species Annona cherimola. The sequence continues at coordinate 87,094,481 of CM059972.1, forward strand.
GGCGGCTTGACCCAACGGGGCACCATTGGTCTTTCCAGCATCCCTGACTGAACAAGCAGTTTAGCCTTCCTATGTTGGAGAAGGAACTCAGCACACCAGGCTAAAGTGTCCTTAAAATTTGGTTGGGATCCCTCCGCTTTGAGTTTGTTCCGCAGAAACCAGACCCTCCAACAGCAAAGGATAAAGAGAGTGAGATCGTCGGATCTGTTCATTCTCACAAGCAAGTCAAAAATCACCTGTATCGTTGCGTCAGTGGAGGCCAACCTTGCGGCCTCTCTGCAGACCCCCAATGTCGTAGCGCACCTAAGAAAAAGGTGATTCACATCTTCAATTTCCCTTTTGCATAATATATAGAGGGGATCCACCTCCATAACCCTTCGAGTTAAGTTTTGCATCGTGGGAAGGACATTTTTGAGGAGTCTCTAACCGAAAATGATTACTTTTGATGGGAGATTTAGCCGCCAGATTGTTTTGAAGGATACGCAGGGGGTCGGGGTGACGCTACCCCCGCACAGTAGCCTGTATGCCGACTTGACCGTGTAGTTGCCGTTCGGTTCGTGCTTCCAGAACACACAGTCCTCAGCAGGTTCGGAGAGGATTGGAATCAAATTAACTTCATGCCACCTTGCCTCCCCCATAGCAGCCACCACGCGGTCCATTTGCCACGAATTCGTTTCACAATCCATGAAGTGGTTTTCCGTCACGTCCTCCGGGATTGAGGCCAGGAGGGGTCCCGCTTTATGCATCATCGTATCAAGCCAAATGTCAGAGAAGACCCTCACCCGTTGCCCATTGCCGATTCGCCATTTGCACCCCTCCTGGATCAAATCCCTTGCCTTCAGTATACTCCTCCAAGTGAATGAATCTGATGACCTCACACTGCAGGCCCAAATATCCGTGGTGGGGAAGTATCTGGACTTGAGAATTTTGTGACATAAAGACGTTTCTCTAGATACGAGTCTCCATACCTGTTTAGCTAACAGGGAAAGGTTGAATTTGTGAAAGTCTCTAAATCCCATACTGCCTTCCCTCTTAGGTTTACACATTTCCTTCTAGGCCACCCAGCTCAACTTCCTTTTGCCATCCTTTTCGCCCCACCAGAATTTATTCAGCATCCCGTTTATATCATTACAGAATGATTTGGGTAAAGGAAATATACTCATGGCATATGACGGGATAGCCTGAGCAACCGCCTTGATTAATGTCTCTTTACCTCCCCATGACAACAGTTTACCCTTCCAGCCCTGAATGCGTAACCAAATACGCTCCTTGAGGCCTTTGAAGAAACCCATTTTGGATCGACCAAGCCATGCCGGGAGACCCAGATATTGGTGGAAATCCTGACCGACAGATCCAAGGAGTTGGGTCAAGTCCCTTCTGGTGTTGAGCTGCGTGTTGGAGCTGAAGAAAACCGCAGTTTTATCCACATTGACCAATTGGCCCGATGAACCTGCATATTGGCCTAGCAAATCCAGCAACTTCAAAATATCCTCTCCACTCGCCCTTGTAAATATGATAGCGCCATAAGCAAACAGAAGGTGGGAGATCACTGGGCCATGCAGTTGAAGTTTGATACCATGGAGGAGCCCGGAAGCAACTACATGAGAAATAATGGCGGATAACCCCTCGGCACACAGAAGAAAAAGATAGGGAGAAAGCGGATCGCCCTGCCTTAGTCCCCTATGGGGAGAAAAGTAAGGAGAATAGAAGCCGTTGACATTGACTCGGTAGGTGATAGTGGAGATACAACTCATAATCCAATCAATCCATACCGGGCAGAAATTCATAGTCTCCATCATCAGTTTGAGGAAGCCCCATTCAACTCTATCATATGCCTTCGACATATCCAGCTTGATCGCCATCTCTTGTTTGCACCCCCTCTTGCGTTTTCGAAGGTAATGGATCGCCTCATAGGCTATCACCATATTGTCAGTGATAAGCCTTCCAGGGACAAAGGCACTTTGTTCCTCGCTGATTACTTCATGGAGGGCCAGCTTGAGTCGGTTAGCTAAGACCTTAGCCAATATTTTGTATACCACATTGCAGAGGCTAATAGGTCTAAACTGCGAGAGATTTTGAGCACCACTCCTCTTTGGAACCAATATTAGTGTGGTGGAGTTTGTGTACCTAATGAGCCTTCGCATCTGAACGGGGTTTCTCTCATCGAAGAACGTCTTGCACCACTTGATTATATCTTGCCCCACAGTTCCCCAGTGCTTTTGAAAAAAACCTGCTGACATTCTGTCCGGTCCAGGGGCTTTTGTTGGGCTCATGCTCTTGATTGCCCTTACAACTTCGTCAGCCTGCAGTGGTTTGGTCAAGGCCTATCGCTGTTCAGATGAAATTCTTCTCAAGACAACATTTTCGACCCACTGTGTCGTCGTCGGGTTTGATGAAGCAAAGACATCAAAGAAGTGCTTAACAGTAAGCTCCATGATGTGATCCTGGTCTCTAATCCAATTACCATCCTGGTCCTTCAAGGCCTCAATATAGTTTGCACGTCGTCGGTTGGAGGCAATACGATGGAAGAACTTGGTATTTTTGTCTCCCTCATGGAGTCGGTGTGACTTTGCCCGCAATCTCCAAAGTTGCTCTTCATCCTCCAGCAGTAAGTTGATTTGGAACTTGAGTTTCTACACTGAGTCGTCTCTCGTATCAGTCGGCCGTAGGGATGATAGAGAGTTGAGTTCCCTCTGTTTCTTCGCGAGCACATTGCGAAGGTTTCCCCGTTTACCTCGGTTCCACTTAGAGAGTTCAGTGGCTGCTCGCCTGATTTTCCATGGTATCAGAGAATGAAGATGTAAATCCATAGGGGGCTCGGATTCCCAGACCTGGTCAACGATTCTAGTGGCTTCTTGGTCTCGAGCCCAGAAGAGTTCGTATCTGAACTCCCTAGGGGGTTTCCTTTTGCCGCTTCTTGAGTCAAGTCTCAACATGATGGGGCAATGGTCTGAAGTTGGGGCCGCTAAATGGATAATCTTAGCATGAGGGAATTGATTCAACCAAGAGGGCGAACACAGTCCTCTATCTAATCTCGCCTCCACCCTACGCCTACCTCTCCTGTTGTTTCTCCATGTCATAGTTGTACCGACATAGCCCAGATCCATGAGGTTGCAGCTATCAATAGTTTCATAAAACATGTCCATTTGGCATTGAGGGCGGATTCTCCCACTCACATATTCACTTGGGCCCACAACCTCGTTGAAGTCGCCCATTACTAGCCAAGGATCGTTACATCCCCCCCTTAACTGCTTCAGAATATTCCAACTGAGGTGTCTTTGATGAGTTTCGGGGTGACCATAAAACCCAGTAAACCTCCAACCACTGAAGGTGGCTTCAATATGATGGTTAGAAAAGCTCTTGATGTGTGCCTGCTTGCCATTATTCCAGAGGAGAGCCAAACCCCCCCTCCTGTCGTGAGGTTCTACCGCAAAGCAACAGTCAAATTTCAGTCTTCTTCTAACTCCCTCCATCTCTTTAGAGTTTCGTTTAGTTTCACAGAGGAAGATCAAACAGGAAACTTGTTTCTTAACCAGGTTAAGAAGGCTCCGAATTGCTCGTGGGTTCCCAAGCCCACGACAATTCCAAGCTAAGAGGGCCATGTTATGTGAGGTGGGGCTGGGAACCGCCCCCAGCCGCCGCCTCAATCGCATCGTGATCCACCTGTCCTTTCCGTCTCTTGTGCCGCCCCTCCACATAATTCCTTTCTCTTTCTCTACTTCGCTTTTCATAATGACGCACACTGCATTCTTGAGGTTCATAATTTTCCAATTCCTTATCCCCTCTGGCCCTTCTCTTCCACTCGCGGTTCATATGACTGGCCTCCATATTGCAACCCCCTTTACCTTTGCTTGTCCCTGGCCTGAAACTCAGTTCGTCCCCCTGTTGGGCAGATAACATGCTGGTTGTGCCAGCCATTTTGTCTTCTTGAAGTACCTGAACGTCAACGAGCATGAAGCTGTCCACCCCTTCCACATGGAAACTGGCAGTGTTTGCCATAGACAGCTTCCTCTCCTCGATAGCCCTGGCCTCCTTAGACTTCTCATGCACCAAAACGGCCCTTTCCCCATGCCCATTGCCAGGGATACTGCTGTCTGGTTCTGCCATTCGTCTTCCCATCACAGCACGCTCGGCATCCAGCTTCAGCTTTGACGCTGCTCCAGTCTGCATCGTGCCGCCCCAATGGAATTGAAGTCCTCCTGGCTGGTCTGTTCTCTCTTATGGCAGCTTGGCCCCTCGGTTTCTGGAGTGTTCTTGGTCTTCAGTTAGGGGCTGCTGGTTGACGGCGTGTAAGGCCGCCAATTCTGTGTTCTTCATGACTGGATGATTGGTTGACAGCTTAGAGTCGGGATGTTGTGGCCTAGCTGAATCAGAGGGTGACTCCTTCAGTCTTGGACCCACAAATTGTACCATTTGCGCTCCTAAGGATGCTCCCTCATTATTCCAACCAGACAGCTTGTCTAGGTCAGAGGTGGCTCTTCCTCCCTGCTCCGTATGACATACGCCAATGCTGCCACTCCACTGATCACTCTCCCGTTCATGTTCTCCTCCCTGACCAGAATTTTCCCCTGTTTCCTCTCTTTGGGCGCTGATACTCCCTATTACCATTAGAGAGCTCATTACTTATCTTAGCCGGTCTTACCCCAACCCGCAGCCATGATCCGTACGGCAGGTCTGCTTCAGCCACATGATTCTGCATCATATCTGCTAACTGGCAGTCCCGGTAGGCATGACCCATTCTCCCGCATTGATAGCAGAATAGAGGAAGTTTCTCATACTGGAAAGAGATCCACTGCCTGTTTTGTGCTCCTATCTGGATGAACATCCCTCTTCTTAGAGGTTCACGACAATCCACAATCACTTTGAGCTTGAGCTCAGCCTCATTTGCTACCATCTCTGACATGGTCTCAAAGGTGCTCCCAATGCTGCGACCCAGAAAAGTCTTATCGACTATGTGAGGGATTCCGGAGACAGACAGCCATAGCGGCATTTTTACAAGCGTAACATGTGCTATATCCGTCTCTTCTCTGAGATCCGTCAGCAGCACCAGGTTCCGTTCGAAGGACCATGGGCTCCCCTTCAAGACCATGTCTTTTTCCTCTCCTTCTTCAAAGGTGACTTAATACAGATTCTCCCCTAACTCAGTGAACCTGCATGATCGCTTCATCCTCCACACTCTTCTCAATTAGAGTTATATATAGGCCATATCGTTTAAAAACGTATATAAATATATGTAAATTTAAAATGTTATTTAGATCTATAATTTAGATCTATACACTAAAGTTATAGAATGTCATAAAATTACATAAACCATTAATCTAGGTAGGATAAATATTATCAATGGTTTAGATATTGCATTCAGATGTTAAGGGTTCTTATAATAAATAAGTCATTTTCAATGAATTTAAAATAATTCTTAAGTAATTCTTTAGTTAGGAAATGGTGCAAGTTATGGATTAAAATATTTTTTGGTATCTAAGTAAAAAATAGTATTAAATATGATGTACTAATTGAATTTAACAAAATCATGAAGATAAGATTGAAACTCAATGATCCTACTGAGGTGAATCTATAATACCAATATATAAAAATTGAGCTCTGCTCATGTTGCTTCTTATGAACAAGGAAATATCAATAATGGCGGGCTACTACTGGCCGTCAAACTTTGAAGTTGTAAAAAAGAATAATTTTAGAAATGGCGTTTTCTTAAAATTTTGTATAAATCTTTCTTCAACTTTTATTTTGCAATTTATGTTACTAAATGTTGAAAAGAATAATTTTAGAAATGGTGCTTTCTTAAAATTTTGTATAAATCTTTCTTCAAATTTTATTTTGCAATTTATGTTACCAAATGTTGATTTTATAAATTCTTAAGTATCCTTCTGTTTAAGATTTTGAGTACGTTTTTTCTTTTACACTTCTTTTGGAGTGCAAAACATAAGCAATAAGGATTCTTCCAAAAGTAGAGTTTCATTTTGAGGAATTAGGGCTCAATTTGAAAATACATGTGGAAAAAGATAATTTTTGCATTTTGAAAATTAAAATAGAAAAGATCCTGATTTAGTAATTGAAGTAGACGCTGTAGGTGTACAATTTTACTACAAAAATGACTGAACTCAGGGGTTAGTTGTCATAAGTTACAAGGGAAATACTTCAACTTGAACATGACTATAGAAGTCTTTATAAGTTAGGTTTTTTCTCAACGTATGATTAAATGCACCCGGATGCATTTAGCCTTAATGCACCCAGTTGCGTTTATCTTATTCTTAAAATTTATTTGAAATTTTTTTATAAAAATGTTAATTTAGGTATATTTAATATACGTATCAAAGGACCACATTATGACAAAGATGACATTTTATTAATATTGAAATTAGAGCCAGATGGTCACATTATTTGAAATCATTTACTTTACTACGATACCAAAAATCATAAAAATGAAAGTCTTTGGTAGGCCACGGGTCGTAATACCTACCTAAAATCATACACATTTATATGTAAATTATAGAAAAACACTAAAATCCATTTGTAGATATATTAAAATGTTATAATAAAGTATAAAATCATTTATGAATATAAGAAGAATGTTTTAGATAGTTTAAATATTGAAGTAATAGTTTTGAAATTAGTATATAAATTAAATTGATATATTAGTTCCCACGAAATTTTCCCATTTGTGTTAAATTTAGGCTTTGTATGTCAAGCTTTTAAACACCTTGGTAGGGCTTTTTTAACCGAAAAAAATTTTATAGGACAATATAAGTTTTTGGCGAAATTTTTAAGATAATTTACAAATATATCCACATAATTTAACCATAATTGCAAGTATACATACTTAGTTTTAAAAATTGTAAATAATCTCATATTGTTTAACCACAATTATAAATATACCGACAACATCATAGTATTGTCTTGCCTCCACAATGCCATTATAACATAGGTATGTCTACAAATATATTTTAAAATTAGAATTTGCATATAACTGCAAATATACCTATGCTTTGATGAAGTCATGATAGTGTTGGTATATTTGCAATTATGATCAAACTATATGAATCATTTACGACTTTTTAAAGTAGATGTATTTACAATTATGTCAATTATGTGCCTACATTTGTAAATTATTCAAAATTTTAAAATAACTTCCACAATCACTGAAAATCGTGATTGCAAGAAAGCTTGCTTATGCGAATCGCATAAGCCAATCTTGGCTGTAGATATCCACAAACTTTTTTTTTGATGAAAAGATATCCACAATTAAAAGACAATTAACATCATAAAATTAGAAGGAACTTATAAACCTTTCATCAAAAAAGAGAAAAATTTCCATGGTTGCCATGCATGTCTTCTCCCTTTCCATTCAGGCATGAAGTACAGCAGCTCCATCCCAAAAAATTTGGCTTTGACAACCATTATCTGCAGCTTATTGATTTTGAATGATTCTTTTTATCATCCACACCACCGCGATCCAGATCGTGGGTTGCCCATTATGAGTTCAAAAATTCATCACTCCTATTAAGGTCAGCATCTCCATTAATGAAGCAGAAATCATGAGTGGCAATCGTTGTTAATTTCACAAATAGAATGGCTCGGTAGACAGGTTGCTGTCGTTTGGGAATGTGAATTTTGGAGAAACCGTTTGGATTCCAATGCTCTATCATCCCCAAATTCTACCACGGTCGTGGTCCTCGTTGACACTACTGCCATGCAAGATTGATGCATTCTCAGTTTTATAGCAATTTCGGAGTTGGCAACGACTCTTCACCATCATATCTAGTAACTCCATCATCGTCGTCGGCAGACGAAACACCGAGAAACCCATAAAATTCGGCTAAGATCTCCCACCAAACCTATCCATTCAGCTCATCTACTCGCAAAATTCAGTTGGCAACTCTAAAGGTCTCCAATCGTGATAGAGCTTCCACTCACATCTCCTCCATCTTCAACAATTCCATACTTGTTAGTTGGTGGATTTTGGCTAGAGCGCATCCACAATGCTGCATTCATCACTGGATGTGGAGAAGACGTTGGAGCAACGAATTGAGTAGTGAACAATGTTGAAGAAGAGGGGAAACAGAAGTTGCCCAATAAATGTGGTGGCGATGGCGCGTATTTGGTCGAGTAGGAATTCGTCATATGAAGAAGATGGTTGTAGATTGAGATGAATGCAGATATAGAAGCTGAAACTAGAATAGACATGTCTGTTTTAGCTAGTATAGGCAATTAACATAAAAAAATTAACATTATCATATTTCCAATCCGTTAAACATAATTAATGGAAATGTGATAGTACGGGCATGTACAGAATTAAAGGTAAAGAGTGGTCTGGGCCAGGAAATTATTGAAATATTATAAGTATAAAAAAAATTATAGTCGAATATTGTGAGAATATAAGAAAATTTCCCTAATAATAATAAAGCCATTAAATTGGTGTGCAGTATGGTCTCCATCCATCTGAGTCTGTGATGGACTGATGGCACGGATGTTTTACTGGACATTGATGGAGAGGATCTCATCTGGGTTGTTGATTGTGACTTTTTTGGTGTTTTGCAAATGAACCTCAAAATTTTCATAATTTACAATTCACTCCTCGAAAGTTTTGATTTTCAAATAGCCCCTCACTTTTTAGCTTTATTCACAAAACACACGATTTCCAATTTTATTTGCAAATAATCCCAAATTTGGAACTTTAATTGCTAAAATTAATTCAAAATTTATCCACACGTCATTTTTCAAATGAATTTATACCATTTAAGCATCCATGTATTATGAGTTATATTAAATAAATATGACGAGGATCTTTTGCCAACAAAGTCACAAAAATGAGGTTATTTACAGAATCAGAAGTTATGGTGCATAAGCCATAAAATAAAACATCTTTGGTATTATTTGCAAATATCTATTTCCCCTCGAGAACAACATAAATAATATGTGAAAGAATAAGCTTATTAGTACTAGAAGAGGAAAATAGAGTTCGATTTTAATATGTCCGAGTTTGACGTTGCTTAACATGACATTGAGATTTGCTATCCCTCAAAACATGGTTGCTGGTGGGCGGAAGTGTGGATGGGCCGCTCGTTGCCCATGTGGTCAGCTTGCACTTGCTTGGATCGTGAACCAACTGCTAAAATGTGGATGCTCATGTATGAGTATGGCTTCTATATATAAAATACTAATAAATCACTTTGGTACTTCTATCTATTTTGTGCTCTATCTTGATTATTTTTGTCAAATTCAATTAGTTTATTATATTTAACACCATTGATTTTAATTAGATATCAAAGATCATATAAATTATAATTATGTAGAAGCCATATTGTTTAAGAATGTATATAAATATGTGTAAATTAAAAAATTACTTAGATCTACATACTAAAGTTATAGAATTTCATAAATTACATAAAATCCTTAATCTAAGTAGGATAAATATTTCTTCATAAAAAAGTAGAATAGATATTCTTGATGGTTTAGATATTGAATTTGGATGTTACAGATCTTTATAATAAATAAATTATTTTTAATAAATTTAAAATAATTCTTAAGTAATTCTTTAGTTAGGAAATGATGCGAGTAATGGATTGATATACTTTTTGGTATCTAGAAAAAAATATTAAATACAATGAACGAATTGAATTTAGCAAAATCATGAAGATAAAACTCAAAATCGATGTTCCTATTGAGGTGAATCTATAACACTAGTATATAAAAGTCAAGCTCTGCTCATATTACTTCTCATGAAGAAGGAAACGTCAATAATCGGGAGCTCTTGCCAGCTTTCAAACTTTTGAAGTTGTAAAAAGAGTAATTTTAAAAATAGCGCTTTCTTAAAATTTTATATAAATCTGTCTTCGACATTGTTATTTTGCAATTTATGTTGCAAAATGTTTTCATAATTCACAAATTACAAAAATACCACTAATTTTAAAAAATAAAAATATCATCAAATCTTTAAAAACGATAAAAATTAATACACATGTTAAATATATCTAGATTAATAGTTGTATAAAAATTTTCAAAAATAAAATTTTGCACTTTGGTGCATAATATCATTTCTTCTTTTTCTTTACCCAAAATTAACTAATTTTTCTATTAGTTTAGCATTGTGTATTTGGCTAAAAGGTTTGGCTTCTACATCATTGATTACCTAAAGGACCACATTATAAAAAAGATGACATTTTATTAATATTGAAATTGGAACCAAATGGCAACATTATTTGAAATCATTTACTTTACTACAATACCAAAAATCATATAAATGGAAGTCTTTGGTGGGCCATGAGTTATGCCTACATAAAATCATGTACTTTCATATATGTAAATTATAGAAAAATAATAAAATTCATTCGTGGATATATTAAAATGTTATAATAAAGTATAAAATCATTTATGAATATAAGAAAAATGTTTTAGATAGTTTAAATATTCAAGTAATAGTTTTGAAATTAGTATATAAATTAAATTGATACATTAGTTCCCACGAAAATTGTACCATTTGTGTTAAATTTAGGTTTTATATGTCAAGCTTTTAAACACCTTGGTAGGGCTTTTTAACTGCAAAACAATTTTATGGGACAATATGAGTTTTTGGCAAAATTTTTAGGATAATTTGCAAATATACTCACTTAGTTTGATTATAATTGCAAATAACTCATATTGTTTAATCATAATTGTAAATATATCGACGCCATTATAGTATTGTCATCTCTTCGTAGTGCCATTATAACATAGGTATATCTGCAAATATGTTCTAAACTAGAATTTATATGTAATTGCAAATATACCCATGACTTGATCAAGTCGTGACGTTGTCAGTATACTTGCAATTATGGTCAAACTATATAGATCATTTATGATTTTTAAAACTAAGTAGGTTTATTTATGACTATGTCAAATTATGTGAGTAAATTTGCAAATTATCCAAAAATTTAAAATAACTTACTGGAATCATAATCATTGAAAATTGCGATTTCAAGAAAGCTTGCTCACGCCGATCACATAAGCCAATCTTGGTTGTAAATATCCACAATTAAAAAGCAATTACCATCATAAAATAAGAAGGAACTTATAAATCTTTCATTCTTAAGCATAACCTTTTGCATAATATTTTGGGGGCGCTTGGTAACATAAAAAACTTATCAAACTAAAATTTTTCAATCTAAAATTTTTCATTCTCCACAATTATCCTATTTTTAATCATTTTTTCACTTATTCCTATATAACTACCTTATTTTTCAATCATTTCTACAAAACTACTCATACATTTAACCTATTTATTATAACTTTATTACTTTTGCTCATTATCATTATCCTTATCATATCACATCATTTTCTCTTATTTACATAAAAAATTTTCATCAAAAGTTTTATCACTTCCTAATCTTAAATTCAAGTCATAATCTTAAATCCTTTTTAGAAAAATATATATTTATTTTTTATTTTTAATTAGATAATCATTCCTTTACACCTAGATATATAGTTTATAGCCTATATATTTATTCTTAGGCTATTTGGAACTATATTCACTATGTTTGACTCTAATTCGATATATTTTCATGTCATTTTTAAAATGACAAGAATTCAATCATGCAAATACATCAAACAATATAAGTCCTATATGCTCACATTTGCCACATCTTGTATGCACAACAATCACCATTACTACTATATAGCTACCAATTTACATATTAACTTCGTGACTATAGAAAAATTATTATAAAAACTCTTAGATCTCATGTTGGCTAAACCAAAGCTTTTAATAAGGGGTCAAATGAAAGCTAAGGTGTATGATGTGCAAGGTTAGATGAAAAGTTGTAGACTAATTGCTAAGTGGTGGTTAAGATAAGTTGGCAAAGTTGGAGTAATGGAAAGCATTGATGTAATTCAATATTGTCAAATCAAAACAATGCATTTAAGAAAATTTTTAAAGACTTATAGCAGCAGAGAGAATAATGTTGAAAATGTGGTAACATAGAGTTTCGATGGTGTGCTCTAAGATGTATTAAATGTCAAAAAGATAGAAAGTATAGAGATGAATAAAAAAAAAGACAAGAATGTGTTTGACACACTTTGTATTTTTTGTCAGAAAAAGAAGTCAAAAAGGAAAATTTGTTAAGATCAATGAGGAAAGCAAATGACTTGCTTCTAGGTCAAGATTGATGAAAAGGTAAGTAGATAATTTTGTTTTCTAAAATATTTATAATGGATATACAAGAATTAGATTTTATTGAATGGTTTGTAGTGGTTGATTGAGTTTTAGAATTTGAAAAGAATTTTTACGAGCGAGAACGACTAGTTGAATAAGAAATGACATTGGCAAGTTGCTTGCAATATGGCATGCATTGCACAATTGTGTGACTGAATAGTTTGGTAACAATTGGTAGAGAGATTAATAGTTTGATCCAGAGATAGAGTTCTCCCTAAGGTTTGAAGCTTGATGTTGTCTAGAACTAGTTGGTATTGACTGAAATCTATGAACGTGACATAGCATGCTTGCATGAGATGCATCGAGTTGGCATGAATATCAGAAAGGTTATTTGATAATATTTATAACTTCTTTCATTTGATCATTATCGCTTACCTACTTATTGACTTTACTTGGACTCAAGTGTTTTGTCTCTAGTTTTTAGTTGGCTAATAAGTTGACAAAGCCTAATAAAGAGTTGAAGCTCAAGATAAGATTATGGGTATGTTTGGTAAATCATAAAAGGTATTAAGCTAAAACTTTCCAATTTAAAACTTTTTACTCTCCATAGTTACCTTATTTTTAATCATTTCTTCACATCTTCCAATATAACTACCTTGATTTTCAATCATTTTTACACAACTACCCATAAAACTAACTTACGTAATTTAACTTTATTCTATTTACTTCTCATCATTATGCCCACTATATAACATCATTTTCTTTCAATTTAAAAATTTTTATACCAAAATTTTTCATCTAAAAGTTTTAGAACTTCCCAAACACACCCTATAATAGAACCAAATCATAAAGCAGTTTGTAACTAGAATGTATTCTAGGAAATTTTGTTAAATTTGGATGAATATATGTTATAAATAGAAACACAAAAAGGTGTATTGAGTTATGGTATATGAATTCTATGAAATTGTTATAAGCTGAAATGCACATAGAAAATGATAAAAATGGCTTATGTATGACTCCCATTAGTATAACATATGGTTTCATCTATGTTAAAGGGTAAGCTTACTTCTTATGACAATGAAGGGCTTATCAAATGCAAATAATAGTGTGAACAGATAGATATGGGGATACAATTGATATTGGGAAGACAATATATAATTCTCAATGACCACTTAAACCTAAAAGGGGCTATCATCTAGCTATGGGGTTCAATAACCTACGGATGATGGTTGGAACAATTTGTTAAAATTATATAAAAATCATATTCGTGTAGTTATAAATTGATTTGCAATAGTTATATATTTACAAAGTTGTAATAAATGTCATTTCGAAAATGAATTTATTTGTCAAATGTATCAAAAAGTAGCTATGATTTGATAAAGTGGATGGAAATAATTCTCAAACATTGCACTATTATTCTACTCCTCTCCTTTACTATAAGGATCTTTAGATCAACTCGTGCACATCTTCTCTTGTAGTGCCTTACATAAGAGGTCAATAGTTAGGGTATGAAAAAAAGGTGGTACTAGAGCATTGTGTAAGAAGAATAATGTATGGAAGATGATGAACAATGGTTGGAATCTATGGCTCCATTTGGTAAGAGGGGGAGGTGAGAAGTTCACTTCATCACTTCTCTCCCACACAATTTTTAAAAATTATTTGACATTTTAACTATTTAATTATTATATTTTCTCACTTTAACTCTCATATTTTAAATTTTTTACAAATAATAATCTTATTTATTTCCACTTTACCTTTATTATATCCTGTAACTCTTACAGTTTTTATAAAATATTTCCTTATCCACTTCTCTATTAATGAATTGGGTTAGGAGGGACTGGAAGTGCTAGTTTAAAATATGAATAAAATATCATTGGATTATTTTCTTGATTATTTACGTGTTAAGTTTCATGGATATGTTGAGAATTCATGTTAAGTTAGTTATATAATGTGCTTGTAACGTGGTGCAAAAAAAGATGATATTGAAGAAGAATGTGGACAAGAGCAAGCACTCCATTGGAGTTTCGAAGCCGGAAGGGTTAATAATGCGATCATGCATTTTTAGGTTGTGATTAGAGATAGATAAAATGGGGACTAGGAAAGGGAAGATATTGAAGTTTAAATGGTGGCATCACGATGGTTGTCGAGTAACGAAGAAAGGGCATAATGTATGCTTCAAGGTAACTAGGAAAGGAAAGAAATAATAGGACAAGAAAACTATTAAAATAGCAAAAACATAAAGGAAAAATGAGTTGGAGACTAATGATAGGTGACACTTTGTTGAAATGTATAATTTCAAGACATGGGAAAAGTATAGAGAGATGGATGTTCACCCTGAAATGAATTTGAGTATTTAAGTCCCCCTCTTCTAATAGTGTAGCCTACTAACAAATAAAGACTTCAACTCGATCAGAACTTAACCGATTCCAAGTAGAAGTTTTTGGCAATTAGTGAACACAGCGGTTCAGCTGGGTGGGAGGTTGATCTTCCCATGGGTTTGGGTGTCAAAGTAAATCCGATGGATGTTCTTATGATAACATACATTTAATATATATTTGAGTTATGTGCTTATTAAATTTCTTAAAACATGAATGAAAATACATGAAAAAGATTTAAAAATGCAAAAAAGAAGAGAAACAATGCTAAAAGCATGAAAAAGGAAAGATACTAAACCACATGCCATGTGTGGTTAGGTGAAGACACATGTTATGAAGTTGGACAAATACATGGAACCATGTGATTTTCTACATGGCCCTTGTGGTTTCCTACACGCTAAAATTTTGAAAATAGATAAACACATGAGGGCATGTGATTATCCACACGCCTCGTGTGATTCAGCCGACCTGAATACGTAATTTAATGTTCAAAATCTTCCTGTTCTAATTGGTATGCAATGTTCAAGGGGAATCCTTCTCACATGTTAGAGGAATCTTAGCAACTACAGAAAATGTCTGGCTACTACAAAGTGAAGGTGTTCAAGCTTAGAAGCAGAAAGCAGGCTTAGAGAGTCGATTTTCTTTTTTCTTTAGCTTATTATCTTTTTTTGTTAAGCTTGAGATGGATTTGAACTTGATTTTTATTATTGAGTACATAGTAGTGTGAGTGGCTATTCTCTCATGCTAGGGTTGTAATGTATAATTATCATTACTTTATGATATTGAGTTTGAATTATTTATTTAATTTGTTTTTAATGCTTCTATGAGATTGGCCACATTATAGATTGATTTGTGAATCATGTATAACGTTTTGAAAGAGATACTATGAGATTGACTCTAGGGTTAAGAAATATGATCTATGCATTCTTTGAGATTGCTTTGTCTCATACGATTGTGCTAGATTTGCTAATGTAGCTAGAAATACTTGTTATTTATGTGTATTCGTTGTTAAAGATGTGTTTGACGCTAATTGAGGTTTTGAATTCTTATGGTTTAGATCGGAGTATAAGATTTTCAAATACGACTTATAGTACCATCAAAAGAGGAACAGAAGTGTTATCTCCTTAGACTGATAATTCAATTCAATAAGATTAAATTAAGAAATTACAATAAATCATGGGGATACACAAGTGGGATCATGATCCGAGTCGCATCCGGCATTAGGAATTCTAACATCCCAATCTTTGTTTGCACTTAACTAATTCTAGTCCTTTACTAATTCTAGTCCTTTACTCCTTTTGACTTCTAAACAATTCACCTTTAAAGTTAATTAACTAGTTAGAATCTAATAATCAATTTTTAGTAATCCGTGATTATTTATCACTCGTCTATATGAGAATAGTAATTCAACTCTAAAATTTATAATACTTGTGTGATTCGTACACCTATCGGAAAATAGGTAATATGTTTTTGACATCGTTGCTAAAGACTTGTCACTAGATAATTCACTAATTCAAGGTACAAGTATCATATTTTTATTCAAAATTTTATTTTCTTTTGTTTTTCCTTCCTTTCCTTCTCTTTTAGGTGTTTGTTCTTTTCTCAAGACTTTAAAGATTTACGTATAGATCAAGACGATGAATCTTCGATCTACTACCTTTTGATCCGAAACTAGAGAAAACTTTTCATCAACATAGGAGGTAAACCAAAATTATTTAGAATTTGTTTGACAACATCACAAAAGTAGTAGACAACAATAATGACAATCAATAAAACCAGGCAAGTGACCAGCTAGTTGTTTTAATGCAGGCGATGCTATGATATGGTATGAGATTTATCCCGAATCGGTAGTTACCAACTCTAGCATTCAAAGGCTAGATGTGAATGCAAAAAACTTCGAACTCAAGCTAAGTGCATTCAAGCTCATTGAATCTCATGCCACATTTAGCAAGTGCGAATCTAAAGATTCATATTGTCATCTAAGCTTATTTTTGGAGGTTTGTGATACCTTTAAAGTACAAGGTGTTTTGTAGGATGCTATTATATTAAGGTTGTTTTCCTTCTTACTTCCTGATGATACTTGAAATTGATCAAATTCTCTTCTAGAAAATTCTATTATAGATTAGATTGGCTTTGCATACAAATGTTTAGACAAGTAATTTCCACCTACTAAATCCTTACAATTTCAAACTAACATTACCAATTTTAAATAAAAGGATGGAGAAGTGCACTATGAAGCATGGTCTCAATATAAAAGCATGTTGAGAAAATGCACAAGTTACGATTTTCACCTTATAAGCCAATTCAAATATTATAGAACAAGCTCTCTCATGCAACAAAATGAATGACGGATTTGGCAGTGAATGAAGCTTTATCTAAAATGAACAAACAACATGGCAAATCATATCCTTGAAGACATAGTTGAAAAATCTTATTAAGTTTCATATTGTAGTTGTGGGGTGTTGGAGTTGATGCATTATCTGCCATTCAAGCAAAGATTAACACTCTAGCAAATCAATTTCAACAATCCAAAGTCAACAAAGCCAATATCAACAACATTGATAATGTTACCTACTAATGGTGTGGTGTTGTTAGACATACCACCAAGAAATGTACACCGAATTCGAAAAGCAAATTTGGTGGTAATTGATCACATCCAAAGGAACCCATACTCTAATACTTACAACCTATGTGAGACTCATAATTTTTATATTAATTTTTATTTATAATTAAGATATGGTACACATAAAAAAATTAAAGAGACCATTTGAATGGAGCTTCATGATTTTAATTTAGTTATAATATAGAATTTTGTAAAAATATAAGCAAAAGAAGGCAATTTACAATTTTTCTAATAAGAAGGGATAAATAGGTGTGAGAGGGAGTAAACTTCCCATATCTTTTTCTTTGTCTTCTTCCATTTTATTCCTCCACCATTCTTAGACTTTAACCCATATTCTAAACTTTTTTTAAACTTTTCAAAAATTATTATTTAACATTAATGAGCATCAACCCTCAAGAGATTTCAAGTTTCGAGCAATGATTTTGGAAGAAACTTAGAGGAAATTGGATTCCAAGTAAGTGACTTGTATTTTTTTGAAAAAAATTACATATTTAAAATATAAATATGCTATTTAACTTTTCTTATAAGTATGACACATATGACTGAGGATTTGCATCAATTTTATTCATTCAAGAGTGGTACAAAGAATGGAACTTGTTGAAATTAGGGACTTGAATGAAAATCTATGAAATGAATGATGTAGAAGCACTTCCTTACTTATTTGAAATTAATTGGGTTGATCTTAGTTGATTCCATACAATATTTCAATAATTTATAAATAATATAAATCAAATGTTTGATGAAATATCTAAGAGAAGTGGCTAAGTATTTTTTTGAATAAAAATGAAAACTTGAAATCATAATGAGGTACGTAATTTTTTGGGATGATGAATTCCTAAAGAGCGAGCTTAATTATGGATTAATTAAAGTAGACTTAAGGCATGGGTAACACAGTTCATGCATTGGGTCATGTCATGAAGTTCGAATTTAGTTAGTGAAGTATTATGCATCTATGATAAGGTAGTCATGTGTAGTGCCCCGACCCGTGAGCGCGCCACCGCGTCGTGGTACCTTACTCCAGGATCTTTTTAGGTGGTGAAACTTATGAATGAAACCGAAAGTTTTGTTGCTTATATGAGCGAAAGCTTTTCCTAATTTGTCGGAAAATCAGCATGAATTTTTTTTCTTTAAAACCCATATTGATTTTATTTCCTTAACTAAAATCCGGCAGCATGCCGTCTATACTTAGGATGTTTGGGTAATACAAAATCCTGATAGTCAATACAATTTCAACATGTTCTACTAATTCATGCACATTTACTTCAATTCAAACTAATACATTCCTTATACAATCATATTTCACATGACAGGCTAACTACTACGTTTAACAATAACATAAAACATTCAAATATAATACATACTCACAATTATAATAATTACAATCCCATGAATCCATATTCATCAAAAATATTAAAAAACATACAAACAGTGAAGTCTCTTCTATCAAATCTGCATCATCTGCACTCACTGATTAGTTGAAAACAATGAACATAAAATACTCAGTAAGCAAGCATCTAAAAATATAAACTGTTCAAAACCCGTGGCATTAACTGAAATCAAATAACTCTTAAAATCTCATTATGCATGTGTGATAATGAGATGAATGCACACACATGCATCATTCCATGACTTATTCCTCGTTTGGCAGATGACACTTATCAAGTGATCACCTGCCCATACGTCGGACGCACCGACCAGGCAACGTCAAGGATGGACTACCTGTCCAATTACAACCTTGACAAAGCCTTATGCATGAGTTTCATTCACACGTGCATCATATGCATTTATGTCATGAATTGAGTATTGCCAACTCAACATGATAACAGGGTTTGTACATGAAAATAAAGTTGTAAAAATCTTTCAAGTACACATTCTTGTTGTAAAACCTATGCACAGGGTAATGGTCATCCCTAAGTACTTTTTCAATGCATGTCAATTTAAAGAAATATTTAAATAAAATATACTCACTTGAAATAAAAAAAGCAAGAACATATTTTGCTTGCTATAAAATTCTTTTGAACAAAAAGAATCTTGAAGAGTTTGCTTACTTCTTCCTCTTAGCATTTCTCCATTTTTCCTTTATACTTTCCTTCATCTTTTCTTTACCCCTTCCTATTATAGCCAACAAAGAATACATCTAAGCATTATTTCACCCATCACACATACTTATTCCATGATTAATTATGCATCTAACTACATACTTTTTCGAGACCTTTGGACATGGAGTTCAAGTATTCATGAAATTGAAATCTCCTTATCCAAAGTTCCTAACTTCCCTTTACTTTAACCACACTTTCAAATTGGATAAACCATAGCCTTACAAGTTAACTACCCTTGAAATACCCTTTATACCCAAACTTGAACTGAATCTAAAATTTCTTACTTTTCAAGCTATTTAAACCTTTATACCATCCCACATTTAACTTACATTTGAATAAACTTATAAATTGCATTAGATTTGCATTTAATACTTAACTAATAATTACAATTCAAGTTTTAACTTTATACATAACACATAATGAACATATAAGCTTAATATAGCTTCTGTCATTATTTATACAACTTAAAAGTTAGTATATTCCATTTTCATTTTATCTCCATAAAATTTTTATTTTCAAATAGTGAATTCATCTACTGCAACTTAGATCTCATTTACACATACCCACATTAACACATTCATTGGGTTCTCTATTACTTACATTTCTTTCTTTAAAATCTCAATCATATAATTCAATTTAACTATCTAATAACAACTAAGATCATTTGGCATATTAACTAATAACCTTATTTTACCCAAAAAATATATCTTATTTCCTTCCATTTTATTTAAAATCTTGGTTTAGCCCTTTCAATATGACTTGCACACATCAAAGAATCATCCCACACTTGAGCAAACATCTTACCATCATTTAAGACATCAATACACGAAATTCAACACAGTGACATCATAAAAATTAAGTTAATCTTAATCTTATAAATCCTTTATACTTAGGGTATGTTTGGCAACGGTTAAAAAATGTCAAGTTAAAATTTTTCAACCTAAAATTTTTCACTCTCCACAACGATCATATTTTTTAATTTTTTTTTTCACTTTTTTCTATACAACTACCCTACTTTTCAATTATTTATATACAACTACCCACATAACTAACCTATCTATTTTAACTTTATTATCTTTACTACTCATCATTACCTATATCATATCACATCATTTGACAACTTTTACTCTTTAAAACCTTTCATCAAAAGTTTTACCTATTCCCAAACACACCCTTAGAATTTATAAATTTTAAACTATATCATATATAAAATTTTATGTACTGTAGG
Source organism: Annona cherimola (assembly GCA_030490835.1). Taxonomy (NCBI): domain Eukaryota; kingdom Viridiplantae; phylum Streptophyta; class Magnoliopsida; order Magnoliales; family Annonaceae; genus Annona; species Annona cherimola. The sequence continues at coordinate 87,114,948 of CM059972.1, forward strand.
CTGTTAAAACCTTTTCATCCTTTTGTATTCAAAAATACACTTAGATAACTCATATATGTATAAACTTTGCATTTAATATATAAATTAAGACATATATAATAATAGACCTTTCACTCGATATATAAATGATCTTTTCATATTGTAAGGTCATTTGAACTTAAGATAGCCTTTACAACCTTTTTTTTCACTTCCCTTCAAAACATAATCATCAAATCTTAATTACCCATTGAAAAATACCTTAAGTAACTTGATATTTTAAATTACCCAACATGCTCCTCAATTTCATAATTCATTCAATTTTACTCTTATTTAACTCTCTCACTTGCTTAAAATGCATCATTTATTTCACTTCATTTTAATTTTATTTCCTTTCTACGTAAAGCATATGAGTTAATCTAATAAATTTATTTTCATGGCCAAACAACCTATTAACTATGTTATTTCACTTAAATCTTTAACACTCATAGCTTAACATATAATACTTCACCATCTAATCATTAAACTAATCATAATTATATAAATACAATAATTAAATGCCTAAAAATTAATATCCAAGCTCATAATCTCAATTTAATAGTTGGATTTTCCCTAACTTCCCTTTACTTCCATTTATCTAACTTATAATTTATCATTCTATCAACATTCATATGTATTATACTTTTTTTAAATAATAATTATAAGCCAAATTCATCATATATGCTCCTGCCTAAATTTAACCTTCATTTAGGCTTACCTGAAGTTCCTATATATATTTATTTAATAATTACAACTTTGCTTAACCATCCATTTATCACAAATAAATTATATATTATGCTTCTAAAATTAAAATTAATCATTTAGGAGTCATCTTTAAACCCAAATTCATCACCCATACACTACCCAACTTTGTCCAGGTAGATGAGAGGGTTTTAAACTTTAAAATTAATGGATTTTTACTCCCTTTCATTTTCACATGATTTATATACAACGAGTTTAATGTTTTGAACCCTCCATCCATTCATATACATGTCATACAATTTGCTACTCATCATCATTTTTTTCATATTTATTTGATTCCAAAATTATATAAAATTCATCCCGTACACATTTAGTTAAAAGAAACTCATACCTAATACAAATTTCCTAACTAGCCAATTTCATTTATCATATATGTCTAGATTTTGGCTTTAAGATTTGCACATTTTGATCTAAATTCATGTTGATATATTATTATATTACTAAACTTAATATTTATAAGCAACAACACATACCCGTAACGTATATATACCCACCTGCCCTCATTTTTCTTTCACTCATTTCCACATCTGAACGGGTTCAGAATTATTTATAAATCATCCTATACATAAATAGTATAAAAGCTTTATGCCTAGGCCACATTTTTAGGGCGTCCCCACGTTCAAGGTATGATGAAAATTTTGAATTTTCTTTCCAACCAAGATTATACATGTAATTTTACAAATAATGCATCCCATCATCATTTAAATACATTATATAGCAATTTGGGGCAAAAATATTAAAGCTTTTCAACTCTTGAAATTTCGGATTCATGCATAGGATTCAATTTTCACATTTCACATACATTATTTGGCTCCCAAAATAAAGATCTACATGAATCTACGAAAACCCCCATGATTCCTACCCATTTCAGGAAGAAATTTCAAAACGTTAAGTCACCGTAGCTATGGATTCGAATTTCCATCCCCTTTCTTACAATTTCTCCATTCATTCTTATAAATCTACCCATATTAAACAAAAGCCTCATGATTTTTCCATGCTTGGAAAGAAAATTTCGAAAATAAACAAAAACCCATCTTCCTTACCTCCGGCCGGTGATGGGTTGGACGGCAGCGGCGGCGACGGCGGCGGCGTGGGGGTGGACGACCGGCTCCTCCCCTCCCTCCTCCTTCCTTCTCTTCTCCTCCTCCTCTTCTCCTCTTTCTCTTTCTCTTCTTCTCCTTCTCTTTCTTTTTTTTCCTCCTCTCCCCTGTTCGTTCTCCCTCTCTGTTCGCGCGATGGGAGAGACGGGTTGCTTTATGTGGCCCACTTAAGGTAGTTCGCACGACACACGTGCGGCTACCCCTCATATATATTTTTATTTTTTTGTAAATATTCATATTAACTATATGTCGTAAATCATGTTATTTTAAATCTTATGATTTGAACTCATAATATATGTTTAAAATTATTAAATCATGATCATTCATTAATTTAAACAATTTAAATCAATTAATTACTTAAATTAAACCATTTGACTGAAATTCATTCATTAATCTAAAATTAAATAATTCATTTTATTATTATTCCATTCAACATTAACACTCTAACTCATCATTACTTATTTATTAATTCTCCCTTTTCTTACTTCATAATTTCAGGCCATTAATAAAATTCTAATTTTATTAATTTCATGGCCCAAAATTTTCATTTATATATGCCACGTACTTATGGGTTGCAATATAAAAATTGCGGGTACTACATCATGGGAGTTGGAATGAGCTAAGGTTTTAATGGGTACAGTTGTGGATTTGTATATGTGTATAGATTTAAGTAAATGAAAATAATTATGTTGATTAATTAATTATTTTGAAATTAAAATGATAAGTAGAACTTAACTTGATGGCTAAGGTGTGGAGTATTATAGCAAGAGAACTTCATTAAAAGTAAGTAGGTTGTTTTCTTTTTTGAATGAATTACAAATTTAACTCATAAATGACTTGTTTAACCATTACATATGATCACTAGTCTTGTATTGTATGTTTTTAGAAATTTCAGATTTTGGATTGTGTAGGGACTTTTGGAATTTATTGGAAACTAGAGGTTTCTGTTAGAACATATGATCAAAAGATTTAGAAGTGAATTTTCAAGCAACTATAATACATTGAGGTGAATATTTTGATTTCATGATGGTTTCTTATGACTTGTTGATTGTATTTATTAAGTGTTTGATAAAATGCCAATAAGAGGTACGATTCATTGAATTCATATGAAAATGAATATTTAGTGTTCTAAAGATATATGTAAGTTGATTTCCTTTCAAACTAACCTTAATTTTGAGTTGAGAATAACTTTTTTTATTGTATTCATGGGCAGCACGTTGATTTCATAGCTTAAGGCATTTTCAGGGGACTATGATGGCATAGAGATCTTAACATCTTTGAAAATGATAGATCTTATAGAAAAGTATGTAAATGATGGATTAGAAATGATTAAAAGTAATTTTGAATGAGTTTAGCATGTAATGAATGAAATCCTACGAAATTTGCTTAATATTTTTATTTTTTTGATAATGCCTACATTGTGTTTGATAAAATGTGTAAGTAAGATTAGTTGTAGACTATACATGTTAATATAGCCTTTTGGTGTAATAAATAAATTTCTTACAATGGTTGAATCATGTTGGCTTGTTATTGGCATGGAATGAGACTTGTGACGATTTGATATAGATGGTGCTGAGGTATATTGTTTATAAGAGATTAACTTTGCTTGTTTAGATAATAACTCAAAATGGATGGATGATATGATTATGAATGGATGGATTCTTGCGCATTTTTCGCATAAATGATGGTTTAAGTGATGCTGTAATACTATGAGAATCAAGTCCTAACCTTAAGTGACGGCATGTGGACTATGATGGCATAGAGATCTTAACATCTTTGAAAATGATAAATCTTATAGAAAAGTATGTAAATGATGGATTAGAAATGATTAAAAGTAATTTTGAATGAGTTTAGCATGTAATGAATGAAATCCTACGAAATTTGCTTAATATTTTTATTTTTTTGATAATGCCTACATTGTGTTTGATAAAATGTGTAAGTAAGATTAGTTGTAGACTATACATGTTAATATAGCCTTTTGGTGTAATAAATAAATTTCTTACAATGGTTGAATCATGTTGGCTTGTTATTGGCATGGAATGAGACTTGTGACGATTTGATATAGATGGTGCTGAGGTATATTGTTTATAAGAGATTAACTTTGCTTGTTTAGATAATAACTCAAAATGGATGGATTCTTGCGCATTTTTCGCATAAATGATGGTTTAAGTGATGTTGTAATACTATGAGAATCAAGTCCTAACCTTAAGTGACGGCATGTGGACCCTCCCAAACTAGATTTGTGGGTCATTGATGAGTGGATGTACATCAAGTAGTTGGGTAGGTAATGGCATCAATAAAAGGGTATTTTCATGTACTTAAGGCATATCCGTTGTATGGCATGTAGTTGAGTTTTGTTATTATGGATTAGATGTGGTCACGTGTGTTTGTGGCATGACATGATATGGTTGTTTAGGGCACCCGATGTCAGCACTGCATAAGGTGGCATGACATACGTAATAGATTTGACATGGCTTGTCATTATTTTCACTAACCAAATCTACTTATTGAGTTGGCTTGGACTAGTATATTTATTATTGATTTTTTTAGCAAGGTTGTTGTTGCAAGTACCTAGCTATAAGCTAGGTTATATTTGACTCAAATTGAGGACGATTATGACAGGTATAAGTTGCGTTGGTATTGAATTATCGTTATTTTGAGGTTGTTGTAATTATTATACGGAAGATTATATTTATATATATTATATGACACGTAGTGGGTTGTATATGGTATTTTGGGTTGGGGTTTATAAAGGTGTAGTTTAGTGAGACTTTATTATTTTCAATGTTATTTGTATTTATGGCTAATAAATATTTATTTACTTCTGTCATGAGTTACACCTAGCTTTTATGTGTTGGTTATGATGATGAAATATAAACGATGGAAATGACTATGGTTTATAGTTTTTGCAGTCATATTCTATTTGATGAATTATTATTGATATTGAGGTTGTCTAAGTTTTTTTTTTTGCATGTGGTTCTTTGCTTCTTAAAGTGTTATAGATCTTGGAGGGATACTGTCGGATCTCCATCATATCGACTGTTAGTCTTAAGCTTCAGCCGACAAGGGCTACACCCTGATTGGAGAAATCATCCTAATTTTTTTATAAGGTCATCAAGCAAATTAGTAGCAAAATAGTTCCATTAAGCCTCCATAAGCCATGCCACATTAATAACCTTTGTAGCTCATCTCTCCAGAACCCAAACGCAAGAAGCTGGCATTTGAAAAGCTGGTGGTGTAATTGATTCAAAACTAGGGGTGCAAGTCGGTCCGGGTACCCACAGGTCGACCTGTTGGGTACCCTAAATAGGGCAGTTCGGTTCATGTACGTTACCCACAGGGTCGATTCGATTTTGGTTATAAAATACCCATGGAAATTTGGACAGAGTCGGTTCCAGGTGTCAGGTACCCAGAACTGACCTGGATTGCTTATTAATAATATTATTATAATAGAATATATATACTCATATCATGGTTGCCCTAATTCCTTTCCAACCTTCGTTTGCTCGATGCTTCGACAGTCACAGTCTCCCTCTATGCTTTCGAGCACACGGCCATCGCCCTCCAGATCTCCCTTCTTCCATTCATTCGACCGTCGACGATAAGACTTTTGAGTGCATGGTAACACATAGTCACCCTCTTCCTTCCTCTTCGACTCTAGCTTTTCGTCTCTTCCATTCATTTGACGACGAGAAAGTAGACGAAAGTCAACGGCCATCCCATGTTGTCGAGATTGGAGAAGACAAGCCCCCCATCGGCCACCGCCCTCACCACTGTTGCTTCGGTTGTTTCTTCCGCTGCCATCGCATCCATCGGTAAGCTGTACCTATTTAGGTTTTTTTTGGATTTTTCATTTTTTCCCAAATCTGAATATGCATGCTTCAATGCTCATAGATTAATGCATCGGCATGGTAGGAAAGGTAAATCTAATCCATACAGCTTAAGATTCAAGTCTAATTTTTTTCCAAATCTGAAAATGCATGCTTGGATGGACGGATTCGAGCAGGTTTAAAATTCTTAATTGTTTTTCGAAAAATAAGTTAAACTTAGGTTGGGTTTTAATTAGAAATATGAGTTAAGTTTAAAATGTTTGATATTTTACCCTATTGCAAACTTAGTCACGTTGTAGTTGAACCTAGAAGCTGAATGCTAAATAGACTAATAAATTAAATTAAAACACCATTATTATAATCAAACAATACGTAAACAATGCTAAACAAATTCATAGGTTCACATACGCAAATATGAGATATATTTACATTTATGTAAGTGAACTTTATATATCATTATTAGATTGTGTCACTGGCTTGCAGCAAGTTGAGACAAGACTAATCTACCTCAACCTAAATTTAAGGTTTAGATAAAATATTATAACCTATTTTAAAAGGAGATTATTTGGTAAGGTGAAAATGGTGGAAATGGATTATAATAAATATGATGTGTAAAGTAAAAATAAAATGTAACTAAGTATGGTCATTATATTATATAAAAAAAGGTATGGACAGTTTATTTAATAACATTTGGATTAATGATTGAGCATGGATGGTTTGTTAATGATAGTTTGTTGCCCTTTTTGTAGGCGTTAAACAGATACTGCAGACTAATACCTTAGGCAACTATTTCTCACATAACATTGAGGGAAAAAAAAATTTTGTTGACCCTACTTGTATTAAAAATTTTGTCATTAATTAAATGTTTTAATCAATGTTGTAATGTTACTATTTTAAAAGTTATTGTAATATTAAGTACAGAAGTTGACAGCAGTGTGAACAAATATGTTGATTTAAATATAGATGACATAGTTAATATAATAGAGGACTTAGAGGTTGAGAATGAGGATGAGAATATGGTGAAAAGGGATGTAATGTGAAAGGTGGGTGTGAGTGAGAAAGATTTAAAAGATGAGAAAACTACAAATGATGTTGTTCTTCCAAAACTGAAATTTCAATATAAAGTTTCTTCTAGTGTGTGGCAACAATTCACTAAGAAAGTTAAGCAAATTTTAAAGAATGGTAAGAAAGAGGAAAAATAGGAAGTGGCATGTAGTTACTGCAAGAAGGTTTTAGCTTATTCAAGTAAGAATGAGACTAGCTCAATGAGAAAACATCTAGATAGATGCACTTATTACGATCGTAGTTAGGGTGACAAGAAGCAGAAATTGTTGAGTCTATCGTCTCCAACAAGCAATTCTAGTGGCCAAGTAGGTAGCTTGACTGCTTGGCAATTTTATCAAACTGCAAATAGAAGAGGTTTTACTGAAATAATAATAATCGATGAACTTCCATTTAAGTTAGTTGAGTGTGAGGGGTTTCGCAGATATATTAAAAATTCAACTGCTTGTGAAATTTGTATCTAGAACAACAGTTGTTAAAAAGATGTGGTTTCGTTGTATGAAAGTGAGAAAATAAGCTAATGAGTTCTTTTCATGACCAAGTACATAGAGTATGTTTAACAACAGATATGTGAACATCTATAGCTAATGAAGGTTATTGATAACTCGTAAAAATGCGAGTTATCATGGTCCATTTCAGACTGTATTTGCCCGTTAGTCCAAGAGATTAGGCATAGTTTGCATCTATTTAGCTTAATTTTCACTCGCTTTGCATTTTAGAAGCGTTATTTAGTTTTTATTCATTTTCAACATAAATTAGGCATTTTTAGACTATTTATTTATTTTATTCATTTTTTGTAGGAAAGACGGGCAAGATAAAGGCATGCAGGCGAGTGGAATGCAGGTCGGGACCAAGTCACAAGGCATGTGAATGGCGCCCAGGCGCCACCCTACGTGCCCTTGCTAGAACCCCAGCACAATCCAGCAAATAAACAACTTGTAATGAGTTGGCGCCTAGCGCCTAGGCACCACTTCATCAACATACAGCCAAGTTAAGAAGGGTTTTGAGGTCAGCAAACACAATAGCTTCCAAGGAGTTGGCGCTTAGGCGCCAATAAGGGTACAACTCGGGCTCATAAAACTCGAGTTCATCTCGACCCTAACTCTAACCCTATTTATAAAATATCAACCCTAACCCTAATCCTAACCCTATTTGTAAAACTTGAACCCTAACCCTATTTTTGAAAATCGAGTTCGGTTGAGTTTCGGGTTGGAAGTTATGTTGATGAATTTACATTTATTTAAAAGTGATAAGTTTAGAATTTCATATGAATAAATAATAATAATAAATTATGTAGGTAAACATAATAATATATAATCAAACTAATATTTTTTTAAAAATAGTAATATAAAGAATATTTCTAGAAAAAAGTTAACAACAAAACTAAGATAAAGGAAAAAATTAATAAGTGTAAAAGTGAATGATAGAAATAAAAGATAAATATAAATGAAATAATATACTTTATTTATAATAAAATTACAATATGCCAAATATGTATTCAAATATAGATATAATAACATAAAATATAAAGAATATAAAGAAATATTGTTTAAATAGTATGTATATAATATATTTTATAATAAATATTAAATAGAAAATCAGGCTCACTTGAACCATAACCCTATCATATTTACAAATCGGGTTTCTCGGGTTCGGGTTATGAAAAATCAAGTTTCAACACCGTTCAAAATCGGGTTCGGCGGGCCGAGTTCGGGCTCAACCCGGTCTAAGTTGCACCCCTAGGCGCCAAGGCCATGAATTTTTAGGGTTTCCAGAAAGGTTTTAAGTTACCCAACACACAGAGAGTTGGCGCGCCTAGGCGCTAATACGCATCCATACGCGCAGATTTTTGTGCGTGTGTTGCGTAACTCGACTTATAAATAGCATTTAAGGGTTTGCGCGTGAGGAGAGGACCCAAGGAGAGCCTGGAATGGGATTACACAGCCAGAGAAAGACGAAAACGCGATAAAAAAACACAAATTGAAGAGAGGATTCGACTCCGTTGGTGGAAATTGCCTGAAAATCAGTTTTCTCTTTATCTTTCTATTTTTCTTTCTCTGCTTTTCTGGATACTACAATAATGGTTGTAAAGGATTTTACGATCATGTCTTTGAACTAAACTTCCTTTAGATGGATAGTTAAGATGAATTGATATCTAATTATATTGTATTGGTTCTTTGGAATTCAGAAATGAATATTTGATTTTTCTATATGATTGTGTATGATTTACCTTTACACATGTGATTTAATGCTTTTACAAGATTAGCTATCTTGTAAGATGATTTAATTATTTGATTTATCCTTGAAACAAGAAAGTCTCTGCTAAATCCGTGTGTAAGGCATAGGTTTCCTCTTGATTAAGGAGAGTTGTTTAACGGATAAAAATATACTATTAAACCATGTATAGTCACTAAACAGGTTATGAACTTATCAATTTCACTTTATTTAATGACATAGGAACATAGCAATTGAATAGGGTATAATTGGCTTTATATAGTGTTGGAAGACATATATAAAAATTATTGAACTTGGGCTAGTAAATCTATGCACAATCCAATGAAAAAGAACCAATGCAATATAAATTAGATTCAAGAATTCCGAGCTATCCATCTCTCATCCCTAATTGTTAAACCCGTTTCTAGTATTCCAGCGATTCCGTGAAATCTACTCTGATTTCTTGTTACGTTTATTAGCTTTAGTTCTAAATTCAAACTCAAAATTCTCTACCCATCGAAAGTAATTAAACTGATTAATAATTCTGGTTAAACAATTCCTCGTGGGAACGATACTCTACGCACTCTTTATTACTTAATTCGGCGCGTATACACTTTTATAAACATATACGCAGCTCGTCAGTTATCTATGCATTGTTGTACATTTTTGTAGATGACAAATGGAAGCTAAATAAGAAAGTTATTAACTTTTGTTTGTGCCCACATCCACACACTGGTGAGTGCATTGCTAATGTTGTCTTTTATTGCTTGATGAAATGGAACTTCAATGGAATTTGTACTATGACTATGGATAATACATTTAGTAATGATGTCGCAACTAGAAAATTGAAAGAAACTTTAATGGAGAAGGGTTTACTCATTGTGGATGGATCCACATTTCATATTAGGTGTGCAGCACGTATTTTTAATCTAATTGTGTGTGATGGAATAGATGAAATTCAAAACTCAATCAATCGAATTAGAAATGTGATTAAACATGTAAGGGTTTCACCTGCTAGGAAAGATAAATTTGAAAAATATTATCAGAAAGCAGGGATCAAAGAAAAAGATAGCTTGTGCTTAGATATTCCTACTAGATGGAATTCCACATATTTCATGTTAGCTAGTGCTTTAATGTTTAGAGCAACATTCGATAAATTAGGAAAAAAGGATGCAATTGCTGCTAGGGAAGGACCTCCATCAGTGTTTGATTGGGATAATGCACAAGTTTTGTGTCGATTTTTGAAAAAAATTTATGAGATTACAAAGGTTTTGTCTGACACATCCTATGTTACTTCTTCAATGCTTTTGGTCCAACCATATGAGGTTGAAAAACTTTTACTCATGAGAACAACATCAGATAATTATCTTCTTCAAGACATGAGTAAAAGAATGAGAGACAAATTCAATAAATATTAAGGAAGCCTAGACAAAATTAATATCATCTTGTTAATAGCAAATGCTTTAGATCCATGATACAAACTTAGATTTTTAAGCTATTTTTATGCTAAGCTATTTGATAAAAGCAAATCCGTTAGAGCCACTCAAATGGTCACTTCTGAATTGCATAAATTGTTCAAGTTTTATGAATCTCATTCCACTCCAAGAAAAGCTTCAAATGAAGTGGAAGAGTATAGTCAAAGCAATGTTGAGGCTTGTGCAATTGATGATTTTCTAGAATTTTGTGAAAAGAATGATGAGCAATTATTGAAAATAGAAATTGATATATATCTTCAAGATCCTGGATTGTTGCCAACTAGCACAATTAATGTTTTAGATTGGTGGTCAGCTAATGCATCCAGATTTAGAGTATTATCTTTGATTGCTCGTGACATATTTGTTATTCCCGTTTCTATCGTGGCATCTGAATTTACTTTTAGTATTAGTGAACAAGTTCTTGATGCATGTATAAGTTTTTTATCTGCAAAAACTGTGAAATCATTCATATGTTGTCAAGATTAGCTAAGGACAACCCCCAAACCATCCGACATTGAAGAAGTATTTAGAGAGTTTTTCATTACAGTACCAAGTACCAATTTGAATAGTTCAACGTCAGGTAACATTTTACGTTTTTCCTTTTCTTTTTTACATATATTAAATATATTTTATAAGTAATAAGTTCAAAAGCATAGCTTGTATAACAAATTATCATTAATATATGTTTTCTAATTATTTTGCAGACAATACAAGTGTTCATTCCAATGTTGCTAATGTTGCCACCATTCCTAATAAGGTTGTGTTAATTTTTATTTTTCATTCTTCAATCTTTGTATTTTAAGGTCAAATGATTCTTACTAAATTTTATATCTTCTACTTTCAGGGAAAAGACATTCTAAATAAAGGATGAAAATTGAGAGATGAGAAGAGTTCTTAAATTCTAATATTATTCATGTTTGGACTTTGATTTCAATCATTAGATTTATTATCTGATTTGTGTTGTGCTTATGTTATACCTGTTGTTTTGTATCTGACTTTCCAACAGTTTTTTATTGGATTGAACAGACTTGAAATTGTTGAAAATAGTATATTCTAATGAGATAATATTTCTTATACTATTTGAGTATTTGATTCTTTTATACAGATTTCATTATCTACAGGTTACACTTTTTTAACATATTTCAAGTTGTAGTACATACATATTGAATTTTTTTTACACACAGATTGCATTTTCTTGTAGACTGTGTTCTAGTATGTACAATTTGAATTATTTTACAGATTATATACAAATATGTTACATGTAAACAGATTGCACTTATTTGATAGATTTCATAGAAATAAATTGTATGGATTATGGTAGTGTATGGACTGAGCATTAATATAACAGATGTATTTGAATGCATGACTTCTTTAGGAACTGATTTGGAATTGAACCAGAACTGACTTGCTCTTGAAAAAATTGAGTATGATAGGCTTGGGACAGACCCGGTCTAAAATAGGGTAGGGTAGAAATTTTTAAAAAATGGATAAGGTTAGGTTCCACTCCTACCTGGATCTACCAGACCCAAGTTGCACCCCTATTCAAAACTAATAGGTTATGCTCTAAAGCCAACAAGTATCCATTAAAAATCTTGAAGCGCAACTTGAGCAGATGGCAACAACTCAGAATAACTTGTTGAATTTTTGGACTTACGTATATAATAATTATATATACACTATCATAAATAGTGACCCAAAATTATTAAAATGACCTTGTAAGGTTTATGGGCCTAAATCATTTAAGAGAGTATGAATTTCCTATGTGTAGAAACCTTATTGTCTATTTTCTAAGTTTTGTTTTTATGATTAATAGTTTTAATCTATAAGATTCTCCCAACAAGATCTGGTAGTTTATGGGTCTTCCAAGTTAGCACCTTAGGGTTTTTCATCTTTTTCAATAATGAAATATTAGAAAAGAAATCATAATAGTGCATAACCTAGGGACCACAACCGTTTATATAAGGAGCCTATCTTTCTTATTTCTAATTTAGCGCATCATAAAAATAAAATTAGAAAATAGGTAATAATATTTCTACGCATGGGAGATTCATACTCTATTAGATGATTTAGGATCATAAACCTTACAAGATCACTTTAATAATTTTGGGCAACTATTTATGATAGTATATATAATTATTATACATGTAAGGCCAAAAATCCAACAATCCCCCACTTAGAATATATAATTATATAATTATATATAAATTATTAGCTCAAAATCTTCTGCTATCATGACCGAAATCATCTCCGAACAATCCCGTCCATCAGTTATTCCAATATAGGATCAAAACGACCTTTGTCACATTCATCATAACTAAATCCATCCATGGTCATATATATATAACATAACTAAATGGCATAAATCAAGTATGGATGCTTAGCCTGGAAAGTATATACAATGTGATCTAACATGCCTATTTTCAACTAGTCCAATTTATTTGGTGAGATCAAACCAAAACTAAAATACTAAATAACCGAAATACCGAATACTTTATTTTTACAGAAAATATTCATAATCATAGTAAAGTGTCCACACTAGAAAAGTAAAAAAAATACAAAGTTCCACTTAACTAGCATATCATTAAATCATACAACACCTATATGAGCAGTGCACTCATGAAAGACTTTGGGGTGTTAGCTTTAGTAAGCGGATCCGCAACCTTGGAGTTTATTGCAATATACTTTATAGGCACTCTATTTTCTTGAATTCTTTCCTTAACAACTAAGAACATCACTAAACTCCTATTATTGTTGAAATATAAGATTACTAATTTACTGTCGCAAAATAACTTAAGTAGTCTTTCTATGCTATCCATATTTCGCAGCCCTGTGACAAAATTTTGTAGTCATATTCCACAATAGGATGCCTCATAATATGCTATAAACTTTGTTGTCACGGTTGAAAAGCTATGAATATTTGCTTAGTACTTTTTCCTAATATAGCTTTTTCAACAAGCAGATATATAGCCTGAAGAGGATCTAAAACTGTGTTTGCACTCAATAAAGTCAAAATCTAAATACCAAATGATCTCTAACTTACCTAACCTTTTTTATATGAACACGTAGTATTTTGTTCTCTAAAAATACTTTAAAACCTATTTTGTTGCTTCTAAAAGATCTATTCTATTCTAAAATTACTTAGATATCTGCTCAACATTTAAACAATGTATGCGATATTCAGATGCATACAAACCTGAACAAATATTAGACTTTCTAATAATAGATCATAGAAAATTTTATGCATAATAGATCATAGAAAATTTTATGCATTTACTTAGATTCAAAATTGTTATTGGGGCACTGATTTAGACTAAACTTGTCTCTCTTATCAATGATGTGTTTTCTAATCTGTAATCTGTAATCCTGCATGTCAAATATCTTAAGCACTTTCTCAATACAGGTCTTTTGTGATAATTTGAAAATACACTGAAAATAATTTCAATGTATTTGAATTTATAATACAAAAGATGTATTTTTAAGATTTTTCATTTCAAATTTCTTAGATAGAAATATCTTAATTTTATACAATAAACTTTTATTGATATTGACAAACAGTATGTCTATAAGTTACTCCCACTGAACCTATGATTACTCTCACTGTACTTATAGGATATGCAATCATCAACCAAATTCATTTCCAAATCGATTGAGATGACAATTTAATAAAATTTGCAATACCATTAATGAAAAACTTGCTTAATCTAATAGATGAATTTTTATTTTAAAATTTAAAAACCATATTCTTTTTATTTTCAACCTTTTTTGTTGTACTTTGTAAATCATCTCTTCAGTTTCACCATTGAGAATATTATCCTTACATTCATCTACTGTAGCTCAAGGTTAAAACTTAGTACTAAAGTCATTTATCTTGAAAGAAACTTTCAATAAAACTGGAAAGAAAATCTCTTTTTGTGTCTTCCTTTTGAGTAAAGTCCATTGTGACGAGACAAACGTTACTCCTTTCCATATTATCCTTTTGAATCCCTCTTGGTTCTAAACATCCATTTATAATAAATCAGCTTTGTACCTTCAGGTAATGGGGCATGTTACCAAATTATCATTGTCTTTCATGAACTTAATCGCATATTTATGACATCAGTCTACTTTTGAGAGTTTTTACTGTGAATTACTTGATGGGATCACCTTCCACTAATCCAATATCATCCTGATGTATTGGAGAAATTTGATGTAACCATCAAAAACTGCATTCTCCTTTCTCTAGTAAATCTCTTCAATGACATTCATTCTTGAGGGTATTGAACTTGATCATTAGGAATAATCTGTTTATCTTGATAAGAGAGATTTTCAACAATATCTTATCAAATTTCTTTTTAAAGACAGTCTTTAACCGTATTTGTCTCTCAAGCTTAATATCCTCAAAGAACTAACATTTTTTATTTCAAAAGAACTAAATGTGGGATCATAGGATTTATATTTTAAAATGTTCAGCATATCCAATAATATTCGAATTCAAAAAAAAACTAAACCAACTATTTCTAAATGAACAAGAATAACCAAATTTATTCAGTGCGAAAATAGAAACCAAATTCCATCTAAAAATAGTATCATATATCTCTTTTAAATTTCCATATAGTCTTAACCGTATCTGTTTTGCCATTGCCTCCATTAATGAATCTTTCATCATCATTTGGCTTTTGACAACTCAAGTAGTCCCGCATGGACCCTCTTATATGAATAGCAATATCAAATCTATTCATAAAAAATATGTCTTGGGACTAAGGCTAAATTAGTAGTTGAACAAACTAAAGTGAAAAATGTATCATTATTGGTACAGTTTTTCTCTATGTGTCTAAAAGCCTGACAAAATTAATAGCCAAATTTCTATTTAGTTCTTTTATGTTGGATTACCCGTAGTTTCTTTATCCTTTTTAATGTCTTTATAGGTACTTGCGAAGTGAATATTTTTAGTCTTTTTTTGCTTCAACCTATTCTCCTTTTGCACACAATGAAAATAAGCTCATTAAGACATCATTTATCCTTTTGTCAGTCATAATTAACTTTAAAATGACGAAATTGTGTCGGAAGAATTAAAACTAAATGAACAAGTAAATCCTTAGGCTACTTTAACCTTATTGCCTTTAATTTTAAAGTAAAATGAGACAAGTACTCCCTTATATTTCTTTTAATCTTATACCTTATTGAAATCAAATTTTACCAAACTATACTTGTTTCAGCTTTATTTCTTTTAGCAAAGCACTTTTCAATTTTCTTAATAGAAATTTTGGCATTAGTTATCTTCTTAGACATGATGCCCCCTGAAAGTTTCTAAAATTTTACACTTTATAATCATAAAACTCATGCAATTTGAATAATCTCGTTTCTCAAAATTCCCATTTTTCCGTATTGGAAATTTTAACTGCAAAAGTAGTGAGTTGTTCAATTTTTAGTGCAAGGTTTATATTCATAAAGTCAAGAATGATTATAATATTTTATTTTCATTGCTTCAACATGAAAATAGAATAAATGTTGGCAGATATAGCACAAGCAAATAAATTAACCGAAAATTGAAAAAAATAATATTTTCACATAAGATTTATATAGAACTTTAGCAATTCACATAATGGTAGGGTCCATCACAAGATATTTAGTACAAGATTAATGCTTAGTCTTTAGACAAAAGTATTAACTTATAAGTAGTATTCTTAGTGCAGTAATCAAATATCGATAATAAAGTTCTATCAAATAATAAGTCTTTCTTTGGACCGACTTACTATTCACATGAAAAGCCGAATAATTATCTCATATTTATTACAGTAGGTGTTCACGCAACTCGGACAAATATTAACCTTACTTTGGGCCAATTAATATCTGCATAAATTACATTCAGACAATCATTTTAATATTTCAAAAATAAATTAACAAACACAAGAGAGGCTATTTTGGAAGCTTGTTATTTCAATTAATTTATTCCAAAATATCAGACACTCATAATGAATATTTGTACCATTATTTGAATTTAAAATTCTAATAGATCCGAAAATTGAATTTTGCATGACAATAGGTTAATATGAATTTTAATAGAAAACAGCAAATCATAAATGTATAAAAATTATTCATAAATTTCTTTCTAAATTTTCATAAATTAACCATATAAATTAATTGCACATATAATTCAAAATTGCATGCATATACATAAATTCACAAAAAAATTATATTTTTGGACCTATTTGGCTCAATCAGACCATTCCATTCATTCGGAACATCCAAAAACATAAAAAATCACTACTTGATTGTCCAAATTAGATATTGGGATCATAAAATATAACATATTTTATATGAACGAGTCATATATTGCCACGTGTCGGCAAAAAAATATTAGGTTAGGACTGGGACTAGATTCTAGGTTGAAATGGACTGGGTTCACCAGCTTGGGCATGCAAACTGGGACAGTAGGAGACTAGATAAGGACCCTTTAGAATTTAGGCTTGTAAGCTATAGTGGGCCTGGACCAGACTATTAGGCTTTGAATATGGCCTAAACCAGTAAAAGGGTGTCATGGGGCTGGTTTGTAAATTTTTTCTAAACAGGGAGTCTTTGTGTAAATTGCTTATAGATAGGGTTTTTTTTGCAATTAATCCATCTTCTTCTTAAAATTTTCCTAAGCTAGGAAACCCTAGCCGCCGCCGCCTGTGCTACCGTTATCGCGTCCAGCCACCGCCACTGTCTGGCCATTGATGCCCCATCGTCGGAAACCCGATGTCAAAACTAGTGTTCTCCCAGTGTCCAAAAGATGACTAACAGGCAGATTGGTCTACTGTTTTTTTATAGCCAGACAATCTGAGTTTTACCTAAAACCCAAATAGATTGAAACCCAAATTCAAAACGGCAGTTGAATTCCTAGGTGAAAATAATTTAGGCAGAATCCATAAGATGGCAGCATGAAATCCCGACGACTTGAACCCATACCAAAAATCCTTATATGGATGCTGCTGATTTATTTGCCATTTGAATTTCATGGCGGCCAAAAAAATATGAGCGGCGGTAGGTAGGTAATATATGTCGTCTTCTCCGACAGCCGCAAACTGAAGGGTTTCTAATCCAAGAAGACCTCTTGCTGCTGCCTCCAATCGCATATAGCTTATCAAAATAATATTATAAGACATATTAACATTCCTCACCCTGAACTGTATTGGAGTAAACAACTGAATACTATGGACCAATAAGATTAAAACCGACATATATATTATCATATACAGCACTGAATAGAGATACATGTATTATGTATATCCCAGAACAACATTCAACCAAAAAATATATATACATATATACTATATGATCTAAAATTATGCTTGAACCGAATATCAATGAAAATAAATTCTGGGCAATCTTGTTGTCTTATGTAGAGCATACAAAATTAAACAGGGCATACATACCCAATGCATGCGGGGCATTAAATCAATAATAAAGAAGAAACAAAAACGTGGGTGAGTACATATCTAGTTTTGCAAAAAATGTTCATTAACCCTAATCCAAGAATTAAATCAAAACGGCATATATCTGAATCCATCGATAATTCTGAATTCATAGAAAATCAATATACATGCCAGCAAAAATTCCTAAAGGTAGAAAATAAATTTCAAAATATTTCTTAATAATTTTACATGAAGATTGCTCTGATACCACTTGTCGAAAAAAATTTATTGATTAAAACCATAATCATCCAAGGATCCCCCATGTTAAATCATCAAGAAAATAAATCATAAACGGAAGCGTACCTGTATCCATAGAAGTAGTTGTTCTTGAATTTGGTGGTTTCTAGATCTTCCAAGTTAGTGTCTTAGGTTTTTTTTTCTTTTTTAATAATGAGATGTTAGAAAAGAAATCCTAAAAGCGCATAACTTGGAGACCACAAACGTTTATATAAGGAGTCTATCTTTCTTATTTCTAGTTTAGCCCATTATAAAAACAGAAATTAGAAAATAGGCAATAAGGTTTTTATGCATAGGAGATCCGTAATCTGTTAGATGATTTAGGCCTACAAACCTTATAAGATCAGTTTAATAATTTTGGATTACTATTTATAATAGCGTATATATAATTATGATATATGTAAGTCTAAAAATCCAACATAACTGACCTTAAGGAGCCGAGTGACATTAAACCAAATACTAGAGGCAAAGAATAATGCAAAGCAATTTAGCTTCAATCTGGTAAAGCTTTACTAGAAGTTATTTAAGTTTTAAAAGAGGAAAACAATTTAGAAAATGCAAAAGTTCAATTAGATTTCATACAAATTAAAGGTCCCATTGTTGATAAAATAGATGAACAAGCAAACATACCTATAAAAAATAGGAAGCAACCAAAAGCGACAACTTCTAACTATCCTATTTCTAAACTGCCTCCTCTTTTTCGACAGAAGCTGTAAAAAAAGTCAAATTTAAAAAATTCTTGAACATATGGAAACAATTACATGTCAACATCCCTTTCATAGAGGCAATTGAGCAGATACTAAGTTATGCAAAATTGTTAAAGAATATTCTATCAAAGAAAAAGGTCTTATTAAATTTGAGATAATGGTAATGTTTGAAGAATGTAGCACAATGATTATGATGTTGTATGATGAGATCCACATGATTATGTGCCATTTATGCTTATGTTAGGAAGATGTGTGTAAAACCATAGCATAGAGCACATAGATTTGATTGTTAGGTAAATAAATGAAAAAGATGATAAAGGAAGAAGTTTACAAGGTTTTAAAAGAAGCTTATAGTATTTTGATGAGAAGCCGTAAAAATCCTAAGTGGCATAAAAAGAGGATTCGATGGAGAATGGAAAAATGCCGGTTAAGAGGGTGATGGTGTAAACATGTTGAAAACTCACAACACAATATAGTGATAATGATACGAGAGGCTAAATGATAAATAATTAGGAAGTCGTGACATTAATAATCCCCTTCTATTAGGTATATTTTTTTTAATGTTTCTTCTATTAGATAGATTAAACTATAAAAAAGTTGAAAAAATCCACTCTATCAGATTCATCTTTCATTGGATTCAAACTCCACAAAGAATCGTCACTTTGCTGAATTTGTCATTAATTGGTTTCATCAAATTCAACCTAGCATCTATGACTTAAACAATCAAGATTATGATCAATCTTTTATGATTTAGCACTTGACATGAAAATAGGTGGTCATGATTAATCGAGGATAAGCCTGCTGCCTCTCCTAAATGGAAATGATGGCAAAACTCTCCCAATAGTGATTTAGATTTAAACGCTCTAGCATTTGCAATGAGGCACTTCTCCTAGCCTATTAGTACTCTAATGCCAGTCAGCTTCAATAACATAAAAAAGAATTCAACTAACTAATTTTACTAGTTCTCGCTAATTACTAGTTCAGTCCTATTCACCCCGATCTTGACTCACCTTGTAGTGCCCTGAACGCAGGGTACTACGAAAATTATCTTACTCTAGGAATCGATTTATAACAAATTACAAAATTTCACCTTAATTTTTTTATACCGTAAGTTCATACAAGCATTTCATGTTACAAGTATAAGGAAAATTATCTTAAATTATTACAACCTTTGCCTAAATACATTCTATATTTATGAAACCAAATAGTGGAGATAAGTTTTTCCTTTCATCGCACCTGTACCTGCCTCATCTATGACCTTCATAGCTATATTTTAAAATTTTGAAATGAATGGGTATGTTATTCAGTAAGTAGGCATATAAGGTTTCAAACAATTTAAAGAAAAGTTTACATGCTTGTAGCTTAAAAACTCTACATGCCTGACAATGCATTGCATGAATCATCTACATCCTGCTTAACCCAGATGGTACTTGAAACACCTCTTGCGCCACCCTTACGACCTGAGGTCAAGTGACTGGGCTCAGTTTTCTCGGAAACATCACTTTCTGGCTAACCCCACAGGATTGCTTAATGCATTTCATACACACCATGGATCATGATCATTGTGAGAAAATATACATGTCATCATAAAATAATTAAAATTTTTATCACATCATGCACATATTGAATGTTTGTGCAATTTCATAAAAAAAAAAACAATTCCAAATAACATCTTTGAAAATGGAAAGCATAGCCTACTTACCTTTTGCAGTGATTAGTGGAAGCTCTCTTTCTGAATTTCTTTTCCTTCTCTTCTTCCTATAATTATATTAGAGATATTAATTTAAAATTTAAGGAATATTATATACTACGTTCTATTTTATCGCTTATTCTTTCATCTAAATTCTTAAGTTACTAACTAGTCGCTAAATTCGTTCCTTAATTATTATAATTAATCATTTATTATTTATTGACATTATTATTATTATTATTATTATTATTATTATTATTATTATCATTGCAATATATATATGTGTACTGAGAAAGAAGAGATCCCGAGTTGAAAAAGTTGCATCCATTTCATTTTAAATAGAATTTGAAAATTCCTACCACAATTGTCTAGTGGAGTTGTCCGGAATATACAACAGCTAAAAATGAGATGCCGGGATTCAAACTAAGATTTTAGATATAAAATCAACGTCCCTTATTATTTTGGCAAGGTTTATATATATATGAATTTTTTTATAACACTTATGCGTTAATAAAACCAGCAGCAATTTATAATGATTTTATGCACCAAACAATTTAATTGGACCTTTGATTAGTCCAATAAAATCTTTCCCGCCACCACCTTTTGTTACACGTCTCCATTCTTTTTTTTTTAAACGTTTTACTGGACCGCTTGTTCGATCCAGTTAATTGTATCTTTTATTATTTACTTTTTTTTCATTTTAACTGGACCGTCCTTAGGTCCAGTTGTGTTTTTTTTAACTTTTTACTGGACAACTTGTTCGGTCCAGTTAATTATATCTTTTATTATTTACTTTTTTTCATTTTAACCGGACCGTCCTTAGGTCCAGTTGTGTTTTTTTTTAAGTTTAAGGTCCAGTTAATTTTATTATTTACTTTTTTTTAATTTTAACTAGACCGTCCTTAGGTCCGGTTGCGTTTTCTTTTAAATTTTACTGGACTGCTTGTTCGGTCCAGTTAATTTTATTATTTACTTTTTTTTTTCATTTTAACTGGACCATCCTTGGGTCCAGTTTTTTTTAAAGTTTTATTGGACTGCTTGTTCGGTCCAGTTAATTATATATTTTACGATTTATTTTTTTTCCATTTTTAACTGAATCATCCTTGGGTCCAATTGGTTTTTTTTTTCTTTTTTTTTTCAATTAGATTGTCTTTCAGTCCAATTGCGTTGTATATATAAAAATGTATATATGCGTTGCCGCATATAAATTTAAGGTGGTTCCTTAGAAAATCTTCAAAAAAAATGCTTTTCATAATATTGTCCGCTTATATTTTAAAACATACTAAATTAGTCGTTCATATTGAATCTCACGTCGAAATGATTAAAAATTGATTAAGATATAAATGTTTAAACCGATTCATGAAATTCATTTAGTTTTAGTTATTTAAGGTCTTTGTAATCAAATTTTTTTATAATCTAATCCATTCATAATGCGGGATTTTTTAAAATATACTTACGGATGAAATTCCATGTAAATGACGGCCTACGAAAAACCCGTCGTTTCACCATTCCGTCGTCGCAGCTTTCTGCCGTCCTCTGTGTACTACGGCAACAGGAGTCGGGTACAGTGACGACCCGGTGCATCTCGAGATCGACGAAATTCATTATACGGATGAATATTCCAATAGTAGCATTAGAAAATGAGATGAGCTATTATCCGAAATTCAGCTCATTAGAAAATTCCGCTGGCTATTATCATTGACGACGCATTAATTGTCGTGTACTGCAGCATTTTCCCGGCGCATTAGAAAACGACCCGCTCTGCCGATGCGACAGTTTTTACCGGCGCAAAAACCCGTCACCCGTTTTTTGTGAAATACCAAACAGACCCTAAAATATAATTTCGTAACTACTTAAAATTTCAAAGAAAAAAAACTGAACTTTCACGCATAGTCTGGTAATTCTGACATTGGTTTTTTTTTCAAAAGGTTTGTAAATTTAAATGGTTTCATTTGGTGTATTTAAAATTTCCAATTTCCTTCCCATAAATTCCTAAAAATTCATTTCCATACTTTATTACATTATGTATTTCTTAATTTATTGGTAGCATTTCTTAGAATATTTATATTCGTATCCTTACATATAAATACTTTCTTAATCATATTTTAAATTTTCTAATCATATTACTAATTTGAATAGGTAAAGAAAATCAAGGATTAATTTACCTAGTTCTATGTAGCCATCACATTCTCCTCCCGTTACACAGGTTTCATCCCGAAACTTGAATGTGACTATTCAAATAAATATGAGTATTTCTTTTGCATAGCTTCCTTGAGTTTCCACGTAGCTTCGTTTTCAAAATTTCGGTTCAATTGAATTTTCACATATTCAATTGTTCGATTTCGTAAATGTTGCTCTTTGGAATCCAGGATTTCGATAGAGACTTCCTCATAATTTAAAGTATCCTTAATTGCAAGAGCTTCTGGTATCAATATATGACTTGGGTCCGGAATATAATTCTTGAGCAACTAGACATGAAAAACATTATGAACTGCAGCGAGAGTTGGGGGTAATGCAATTTCATAAAATTTTCATTTAATTTCATGTTAAATTCACACAAGTAAATATTAAAATGTTAAATAAATACATGTTTTAAGTGAAATTTCATAAAAATTATATTTTTCATAAAATTCTTAATTTTGCTATAAAATGAGTCATTTTGCAATATTTTGAAAATAAAAAAATTTATAAAAATAACTACACATGCTAAAAGGGATTAAATAGGCTCACATTGAAATATGGGTAAAAATTATAAAACCATATAATTAGAAAAATCATACATACAGTTATAAATATAATCTAAAATATGGTTATAAAACAAATTGTCAAAACATTTTAAGATAAAAAATAATAGTAATAAATAAATTCAAAAAGGGCTAAAAAGAAAAGTAAATTAAAAATCTCTGCAAGCTTATTAAAATCATTTTTGACAAAAATTAAATATTTAAATCTGTTTTTGTTTGCAGCATGAGTACACGAGACCTTGCACCACCGGAGCACCATATTCTGGTGCTCCATCATCCCCAAATCAAGCTTGGCATCGGCAGATTCTAGCAACCAGAAACCGTGAGCAATCACCGGCCTTGTTTCAGCAAAACCGGACGGCAGCCATTAAAATCAGAAATTGCAGCTTCCATTGATCCTCGCCTCCGGCAGAAATGGTTTCCATTCACCCATCGGCAGCCCTCTTTTCCAACCTTGCAATTTTGAATGCCAAGTTACGGCACTCCAAATCTTCTCCATGCCAAGCAACACACCCGATCAACACAAAAGCAATCATTTCCCTTGGGTGGGACCCATTTTGTGGGACCCCTAGCAAGGAGGTGGGGCCAAGCAATAAAATTTTCATTACGTGGAGATTTTGCTCTTCATATTCGGGTGATGTAAATTTTATTTTATTGTTTTATGCTTTGTAGCGTTTCGTACTTATTATTTTTCAATTTGTAGTTTTAATTATTAGATTAGATTTACTGCTTTATTTACTGCTTTGTAATTTTTAGATTGAATTTAATATAATTTTCTTTCCTGCTTTAATAGTTGAATTTCATAGCTTTTATTGTTTTCTTAGAATAGTTTTAATTAAGTTGTTAGCTAATTATAATTTCTTTTAGCTTCTTGTCTCCCTTTCTTTTCTCTCCAATTTCTTCTATTTTCATTTCTTTTCTCTCTTCTCTCTCTTCTCTCTTTCTCTCTCTAATTTCTTCTATTTTCTCTTTTCTTCTCTCTCTCTCTAACGTCTCTTTCTCCTCTCTCTTAATTTCTTTCCTTTTCTTTCTATCTTCTCTTTCTCTCTCTTCTCTTTCTCTCTTCTTTCTCTTCTTTATACCTTTTTTTTCTCTTAAAAACAATTCAAAACTACATCGCCTCTATGTGGATTCGACCCGACTCACCGTTATTCTACACTATCACCCGTATAGTGGTAGCTTTAATATGTTTCGGTTAATTTTAATTAAACTGGTGATCACAGTGTTCTTAACGACAAGCACTTGGTGCGCATCAAGTTTTTGGCGCCGTTGCCGGGGAGGCGTATTGAGGTTTGAATTGTTTTATTAGATGCTTTAAATTTCCTTCACTTGCTTGCAATAGTATAATCTTTACTGCTTTATTTACCTGCTTTCTTTACTTACTGCACTTGAACTTTAGATTACCAATGTTAATCCTTTCCCAATTTTAATTAGTGACCATTTATTGAGAAAACCTTTGGTCTAATTAAATTTCTATTTGACAACTGGAGGTTGGTGTCTAGGCTAGAGGTTTAAAGGCAAAACGTCTAAGTGGATCTGTGGTTATTTAATTAGGACCTTGTGAATACAAGGAGAGCCTCCCACAATCCCACCTCTTACCTGACTGACCAAAGGAAGGATTATAGAATTTAATTGCACCTTAGTTATTCTTAGTAAATGAATTACTAATTAAAAAAAATCTAATTAAAAAAAATTTTAATTTAAAGAATGGACATGAATTTTATTGATCAGCAGTTAGGTAAGTTAGAAGAATTAAACCAAAAGCTTAATGATTTACTTGCCTATCAAAACTCAAATAGTTCATTCTTAAATACATCGTTTCCTTTTCAAACGACATATTCTAATGAGACTCAATTTTTACCATTTCAAGAACAAGTTCAAAATTTTCATGAGTTACCTACACCTGATTATAATTCATTTTCATATACATATAACTCAGAATTGAGTTGTCCTAATACTTTTTGGACAAACCAACAAATGCAACCCTACCCTCCATATCTACAAACCCAGTGGCCACCTGAGCAAAGTCAATTTTCAAATTATCAATATCAATCTAATCATTATGAAAATACATATGGGCCACCTGCATATCCTGAAGAAAATTTTTCATCACCTCAACCTATTAACCAATCTCTTCATCAAACATATAATTATAATGAGGAAATTGAAGAACTAAATTTTTTTTTTTCTCAATGGCTTTCAAACCATAGAAAATAAATTTTCAGAGTGCCTAAATCGAGTTGAACATTGCAAAAATATGTATTTTCACTCAAATCCCCCACAAGAAGACTTTTCAAATTTTTCATCAGATCAAGTAGATTATCAACAATCTCCTCACTTAGATGACTTAGAGGGAGGATTCAAAAGATTAGATCAACAATTCCTTTCCGACCAACAATCATTTTCTAAGACGACAGATCGTAATCTAGTTGATCATTCGAATTTTCAAATTCAATTAGAGTCAATACCATTAGAAAATCCATATTTTGAAAATGACTTAGCATTTCCAAATGCTTTAGAAGGTGAATCCCTTAACAAACAAAAGCTAGGTCAAAAGAAAGATAATTTGAAAATAAATGATGAATATTTTGATACATTATGTGGGGAGAAACCTAATGAATCAACTATCACTCCAGTAAATCATTTTGATTATCAAACTCAATTAGATCAATTACTATCAGAAAATCTATTGTCTGAAAATTTGGTAATAATTACAACATTATGTAGTGATGGTTTCTCAGATCATACACTTAACGAGAATTCCTCTCTTCATAATCAAGAAAATATTATAGAAAATAATGGAAAATTAATTAATGATAGATTTGAAGGAGAAAAAGATCAAGAAAATATTGAGGAGATTGATGATCATAGCCAAATTAATGGTGAGGTGAGAAATAAAGAGTCTATTGAGGATAAGTTGGGGGGAGATGAAAATGAAATTATTAATGAAAATTTTGGAAAGTACATACCTGTTATTTCAAGCACTTTTAAAGATGAGCTCATTAGCATAGATGAATTAATGAAAAAGAAGAGATGATTCAAATGTTTAAACAGGTTCAAGTTAAAATTTCGCTCTTTGATGTTATTCAGTATATTCCAAATTATAGTCAATTTCTCCAAGGGCGTTGTATTCAAACGGAATCCTGTTTAACCCAAAATAAAATCATGCTCTCATTTGGTAATAGTTCAACAAATTTAAATAATTTAGATCAAATTGAAGAATGCTACATATTAAACGTCATTGATGATTCATTCACAACTCTTGAGCATTAATATATGAAAATAATAAATAACCTACATAGTATTAAAAATTTTAACAGAGCAGGAATTAGATAACATGAATTATTACGTCCGGTTGAAGACGTAAAACTTAGCACTGGTTGGGAGGCAACCCGACATGTGTATATATATCTCTTTTCTATTAGTTTGCTTTTCTTTTTGTAGGAGAAAGCTGCGACAATTTCATCAGATCATTACACCCCAGGTTGTCTCTTTCCCTGCTATCTTATTTTCATAAATTTATATTTTGTGCATGTTTATCAAAGATAGCTATATTTAAGTTGAGGGGTCTGGTTTGCTTAACGTGATTTATTTAAATATATATATAATATAAAAATAAAAAATAAAAAATAAAAAAAATTATATAAAATATTAAAAAAAAACATAGAGATAAATCAAAGTACACTTGCTATGCTTGATACTAAGTGAAGAAGCAAACTGTAATTAGTTATATTTGTAAAAATATTTTCATGGTGTTTTTAAAATTTTTATTAGTACTGATTGCACTTACACGTCAATGAACCTTGTGGGTACCATGATAATATAGTTTTTCTCTCTCATCCAAATAAGTAATCTTTAATATCATTGTAATTGATAGCTGTTAGTTAAAAAAAAAAAATTTTTTTTTAGATCCCCAGATACCCTGAAATATGGTGAGGGGAGAATAGAAAAAATAGAAAAGAAAAGAAAATCCCTAAATATCCTGAAATATGGTGAGGGGAGAAAAAAAAATCCCTAGATATCCTGAAATATGGTGAGGGGAAGAAAAAAAAACGTTGAAGATAAAAAAAAATTTAACTATCACTATTATAAATATTACTTAGATTGGATGAGTTGAAAATAACTTATTTATCAAATACTCATTTGTTCATTAGCACACATACAAATGTGCTATAATCTTTTATATACATCATGAAAAATATTTTACACATATACACTAAGAAAATTTACTTCTAAAGCTTACTATCATTATTAGCAATGCACCTAGATTTTTATAAAAATTAATAGTACACCATGATAAAAAAAAATTATATTAAACAATTTTCATTGCTAAGGGACTAGCAATGTTTAAGTTGGGGGGTGTGATAATTCTAAAAATTTTCATTTAATTTCATGTTAAATTCACACAAGTAAATATTAAAATGTTAAATAAATATATGTTTTAAGTGAAATTTCATAAAAATTATATTTTTCATAAAATTCTTAATTTTGCTATAAAATGAGTCATTTTGCAATATTTTGAAAATAAAAAAAATTATAAAAATTACTACACATGCTAAAAGGGATTAAATAGGCCCACATTGAAATATGGGTAAAAATTATAAAACCATATAATTAGAAAAATCATACATACAGTTATAAATATAATCTAAAATATGGTTATAAAACAAATTGTCAAAACATTTTAAGATAAAAAATAATAGTAATAAATAAATTCAAAAAGGGCTAAAAAGAAAAGTAAATTAAAAATCTCTGCAAGCTTATTAAAATCATTTTTGACAAAAATTAAATATTTAAATCTATTTTTGTTTGCAGCATGAGTACACGAGACCTTGCACCACCGGAGCACCATATTCTGGTGCTCCATCATCCCCAAATCAAGCTTGGCATCGGCAGATTCTAGCAACCAGAAACCGTGAGCAATCACCGGCCTTGTTTCAGCAAAATCGGACGGCAGCCATTAAAATCAGAAATTGCAGCTTCCATTGATCCTCGCCTCCAGCAGAAATGGTTTCCATTCACCCATCGGCAGCCCTCTTTTCCAACCTTGCAATTTTGAATGCCAAGTTACGGCACTCCAAATCTTCTCCATGCCAAGCAACACACCTGATCAACACAAAAGCAATCCTTTCCCTTGGGTGGGACCCATTTTGTGGGACCCCTAGCAAGGAGGTGGGGCCAAGCAATAAAATTTTCATTACGTGGAGATTTTGCTCTTCATATTCGGGTGATGTAAATTTTATTTTATTGTTTTATGCTTTGTAGCGTTTCGTACTTATTATTTTTCAATTTGTAGTTTTAATTATTAGATTAGATTTACTGCTTTATTTACTGCTTTGTAATTTTTAGATTGAATTTAATATAATTTTCTTTCCTGCTTTAATAGTTGAATTTCATAGCTTTTATTGTTTTCTTAGAATAGTTTTAATTAAGTTGTTAGCTAATTATAATTTCTTTTAGCTTCTTGTCTCCCTTTCTTTTCTCTCCAATTTCTTCTATTTTCATTTCTTTTCTCTTTTCTCTCTTTCTCTCTCTTCTCTTTCTCTCTTTGTCTCTCTTCTCTCTCTCTTCTCTTTCTCTCTTCTCTCTTTCCCTCTCTAATTTCTTCTATTTTCTCTTTTCTTCTCTCTCTCTCTAACATCTCTTTCTCCTCTCTCTTAATTTCTTTCCTTTTCTTTCTATCTTCTCTTTCTCTCTCTTCTCTTTCTCTCTTCTCTCTCTTCTTTATACCTTCTTTTTCTCTTAAAAACAATTCAAAACTACATCGCCTCTATGTGGATTCGACCCGACTTACCGTTATTCTACACTATCACCCGTATAGTGGTAGCTTTAATGTGTTTCGGTTAATTTTAATTAAACTGGTGATCACAGTGTTCTTAACGACAAGCACTTGGTGCGCATGCATTGGAATTCACAATCTTTTCATAATAATCCACAAAGCAAGCATTAATAAATAATAATCAACAAGAATAACAAAGAAGAATAAACTAAGGATTTCATGGGAAATAAAAGCATGAGCATAAATGAATTGGGAAATAAGAATAAAGAATTATGAAATAAGAATAAACAGCCCATAAAAATATAAAACATCAGTATTCTTATAACATGAGCTTGATGACATATAAAAAACATAAGTATTTTTATAACGTGTGTTTGATAATATATGAAAAAGGAGTAATTTTAAATATATCCACAATCTTTACCCTTAATATTAGATATACCTACCAAGTATAAAATCTTTCATATATACTTATTAAGAATATCCCAAATATCAAAAGGGTTTTATTCAATTCACCTGGATGCACTTAGCTTCAGTTCATCCGGTGTATTTAACCCATTTTTAATATTTTTTGATTTTTTTTACACTATTGTTAATCTAAGTGTATTTAACATGTATATCAATTTTTATCAATTTTGGAGATTTTTAGATTTTTTTAGATTTTTAAAAAACAGTGATTACTAAAAATGCTACTAATTAAATGCCACTAATTTTTAAAAATCTAAATATATCCAAAATTAGTAAAAATTAATACATATATTAAATACACTAGATTAATAAATGTGTAAAAAAATTTCATTTTTTTTAAATGAGTATTTTCACCTAGGTGCATAGTATCGTAATCCAATATCAAATACATTCAAAACCCCTTCTACTCTAACTAGTTTTAGACCCTAATAGAAACCATTTTTCGTTCATGGATATAAGGAGAAGTTGACTAAGAGATTTGTGGTTACACATTGACTTCTAAGGGGCTTAAAACCAAACTCAAGTCTTTTAACAAACACTAATGATTTGAGGCATATTTGATATTTGGGACATTTTATGAAAATTTTTATACTTAGGGGGTATTTGTTAAACTTTAAAATTTTTTGCTCTCCACAATTATCCTTTTTTTAATTATTTCTTAATTTTTTCCTATATAACTATTTTAATTTTTAATTATTTCTACGGAACTATCTTTACAACTAATTTATCTATTAACTTCATGCTTTTTATTCCTCATCATTACCTCTGTAATATCATATCATTTTCTCACATTTAAAAAACTTTTACACAAAAAAATTTTCATTAAAAGTTTTATCATTTCTCATATACACCCTTAATGAGTATATTTAAAACTAAGGGCAAAAGTTATAAGTATATTTGAAATCATCCATATAAAAATGTAGAAAAAGGTTAAAATAAGGTAATTTTATGGAAAAGTACGTGTATATATATATTTTTTTTGCCTGTGCAAGCAATACTGGATATGCGACGCACGGCACTTCGTACACGACAATGCACCAATGCAATCATTTTAAAATGAAAGCCTCTCCCTCCCACCAATCACAGAACGAGCTTCAACTCCGAACTCCAGACCCAACTCCGAACGCTCTGCTTCTTTCCAACCGTGAGCGAATGAAGGGAGATTTTTTGCCCTCTGCTGAAATGAACGCGGAAGAAGAAGAAGGTGAATCGGCTGGCTTCTTGTTGCAGCCCATTGATGGCGACTCCCCAGATCTGGATTTCCGCATTTCGCCTCTCAAATCCTTCAGATCTGAAGGCCCCTGCCCCACCGCAACCAACGATGATTCTTGCGGTCAATTTTCTCATCGGGGTAAGAATTCTTTACATGTGAGGTCCAAATGTCTCTCATCGCTGCAATCATTTGCTTTTCGTGTCTAACAATATCAGAATACATGGCAGCACCACAGCACTTGGATACTTTTTCATGGTCTCAGCGTCACTTGGGGTTGGGGGTTTGAAATCTAGGAACTGGGTTCTTAAGTAATGGTTCCAATTCCAGGCTTCCAGACGCACGCAATTTGGCTGTTGAAGAAAATGCTGGTATTTCAAAGAGCATGGAATGCCCAATGATTTTGGGCCTTTTGGCATTCTATTCATAATTCTGGTTTTATGAAAGGCCGTGTCTTCTGAGAGCTCTTCTCTGAATTTAGGTGTCAGTCTGTTCGGGCAGGATTGATTTTTTGCAAAGATAAAAAAGGGATAGCCTGCTAGAATCTGCCTCTTAATTAAAATGTTTGCACCTCAACTGAGGTTGGTGTGATTTGACCTTCTTTACAAATGCAGCCTTAGGAATATGTGCGTTGGTTAGAAAATGTTGAGGGAATAATAAAACCACTGTTGGAATTGGATTGCTTTATTTGCTACAGCTAGTGTCAGCTCTGACTACTCTTAAATCCATCCTTGTGAAGTCCAAAATTCTTGTGACATTTTATGCTCTGGTGTGATTGCTGATCTCGCTCACTTGCTGAGGATCCTCTCTGGTTTAGTTATGGGCTATCTGGGAGCCATCTTTGTACATGAATTATAAATAAAGTGTTCTGGCTTTGTACATGAATTAGGGGGTTAGATAGATAGAAAGAAAGGGAGGTGATTTGCTGTTTTCGAGAGATAAGTATTTGATTTTTGAATTGGTGTAGTCATGGGTTTTCTGGTAGGAACCTGTTCTTCGTAGGTTCCTTCAACTTGTTTTTTTCAACTAGGTTTGATTTGGGCTCTAGAGTTAAGATAGGTGTAGAAGAGGTATATGATCTTCTCCACATTTGTTTTTGTCGTCGTGTGCTAATGGGTTCTGTCAACTCCAAAAACTAGTTCTAAATATGAGACTTACTCTCATGTTTATAAAGTAATTCCCAACCTCTTTCATAACCAATGTGGAAGAAACCCGACAATCTCCCTCTCATATATCGGGCAATAGGTTGGATCCCCATCAGTCTAATTTCTTGGATTCTTAGGCTAAGTTGTTAATACTTGGCTTCCGATACCACTTGTTGGGTTTAGACTACCAAATAGGCAATCCAATTTTCAAACAGCTAGCATAATAGAACCAAACCGACAATCCTAATCAAATTGTAGAAAACAATGACTTTATTAGAATCAACTGCGAATTACAATCTAATGATAAAAATTGATTTACAAATCAATCACGAAAGTCCCAGCTATAAAAGCCAAGTCTTGGAGGATCTACTCTCCGTTACAATCTACATTTTCTAGTCCAAACCCTTTATGCTATCTAAACAACTCAGAATACTCAAAAGCTAAAAAACCCCCTTCTCATTCTTCTATGGATTATTTATAAGCTCCAAGCCTACCGACCATCCCAACCATCTTTCTTACACAACCCTGCTCCCTTCATACACTATCCTTCCCATATATCCCAACTACCATCCACATTAGTTCCCCACCTTGCCCACAAGGTGGAAGAATAACATTGCCGACAATTACATGATGGAAAACACAATGTACAATACAAGGAAAATGATACTAAACATTCGAGAAGGCTAGTCACCTTCACTTCTTGCACTGGGTCAAATGGGCCTAGTTGGCGCATGAAAAGGAGAACAACTAGACATCTGGCAATCAGGGTTGCTTGGTTGCCAGTGCTACATAAAAAAAAAATCAGTACGTAGTTGAAACAATCCAATCCAAAAATCTCCAGAAGCCCAAAGCCTTTCTAATGCCCCAGACTACAAAATGCCACTTATTGTCTACCATAATCTGGTGTGCAACCAAAATAGCAGCAATGAAAATTCAAAATTGCAAATCCGCATCCACTCCAGGTATGTAAGTAGGAATCACATCAGAATCTACATATCCTTGGCACAAAGTTGTAAGCATCCACATTGGAATTTCCAGGCAGAGCTGCGGTTGTATTATACATGCTGAACTACATAACAAAGGGCCAACGAAATTCTCCTTTGAATAGGCCACCCAAATGGATCTGCCTAGATCCCATATCCAAGTAGTCCTAGTATAACAACCATCAATCCACTGGGATCCCAATTCACATGTGAATAATTGCATCCAACCCCTTTATCCACAATTATCCTGGGTCCTAGTTTGCCATTGCAAATGGGAAATTTGCGGCCATCTTGCATGACCATCATCGACTGGGATCCCAGTCATCAGGAGGGTCATGTACTCTCTTCCTTAACATCCATGGTAGATTACCCTTGTAAGCACCTACCTTTGTTATTGTTGGACTCTAGTACTGGCCGATGGAAATTCCTTTTTGCTTAATAGCAAATATGAGGCAAGCTTTAGTGGAGAGAGGAGCAGTAACTAGCCTTTCCTGTTCAAGAACATTTCCAAACACTTAGAAGGTGAAAGTTATCTTCGTATGACCCTTCAACTTGCCTTCTTCGCCACTTGCAGTTGCGTCCTTTTTGGAACCAACCTGTCGTCACTCGACACCTCTTTGACTATCCTTGCAGGTGCGGGATTGGGTATCGTCTTTGGTGATCCAACACCTATTGTTAGCTCATCACTCGCACCAACATCTTGTGTAGGATTTTCACCCAATTTCAATGCGCTGACAATAGTAGCACCCTCTCTCACTATCCTCATTAGCTTCTTGTCAGCGATCACGATGATGTGTGCTGGAGTTCCTTTCATGGGTTCTAGGCTTTCCATAATCCTTTCGCTCACCGACAAGGATTCCGATCCCTTGATTTTGGCTGTGTTGTGGCTCCTCATTGGCTATGTGAGAACGACAACCTTGTGGTCGATGTCCTGCTCGGTGCGCATCAATCCATTTAGTAACCGTTTGCCTTATACGCTCAATGTTGGTTCCCACTTTACGATTCTCTGCCTGGAATGCCTTGATTTCAACAATTATTGTCAGCATTCTACGTTGCATGTTGACCATCTTTTGAACGAAAGATTTGAGATAGTTAGTCATCTTCGCCTCCTGTTCGTCGCCGCATAATCTGGCTTGCATCCAAACTTCTCCACTAACCTATTGTACTCTCCACCTAAGGGCTCTCATGAGCCTGTAGATGATGCCCACCCATCTAGATTGCTATTGTCCATTGATGGTTGTTGCCATTTGCTCAACAGCACTGACCTCTCCTACTTGTCGACAAACCCATCTGCATACCCGCACGACTCGCTATTTTCCTAGCAATGTCTAACATTGCCACTGGTCTTTCAAGAGCCAAATGAGGCTATTGTCACCCACCATAAATCCGAGTGCCTCTAGCCCCATCCTCACCATTTGAATGCCAAAGATCTAGGAGTCGCTGGAGCTATCCAACCAGAAGCATTGAAAGCAAAAGGCAAAAACTCACTCGAATGTGGACTCCATTCCCTCCATTTGGGCTCAATCAAGCCATGCCCCATGGTTACCATCGTCAATCCCCTAAATGACGATGAAGCTTGCCCTTGGTCACTGAAAGGATTGGCCATTATAGATCAACTGCTAGAACTTTGATATGCCTCAATTTCATCATCTCTCATACAGATCAATAGCTCTGATACCTTTAATAGAACCAAACCAACAATCTTGATCAAAATGCAGAAAACAATGACTTTATTAGAATCAATTGCAAATTACAATCTAATTATAACAATTGATTTACAACCTAACTATAAACGCCTAGTCTCGGATGATCTACTCTCCGTTACAATCTACATCTTCTAATCCTAACTCTCTACGCTATCTAAACAACTTAGAATACCGAAAAGCTAGAAAACTCCCTTCTCATTCGTCTATGGGCTATTTATAAGCTCCAAGCCCATTGACCATCTCAAACGTCTTTCTCCCTTCGTACACTACCCTTCCTAGATATCTCAACTACCATCCACATCAAAGCAACACGATCAAACAAAAATTAAACCTACAAATACCTCACAATTTTTAGGTAGAAAACCCCTCTTTCTGAAAGCAAAAAGAGGAAAAAATGTAAGACCTAGCTTAGACATGTCTTCTATTATAGAATGATGAGATTGCAAATAAAAATACTTCTTGGTGAAAACTAGAAGATTTTATCATTACCACATGAATGAATTTCAACAAAACAATGTGAAAGAGAATAGGTTTCATCAAATATGAGTAAGATAACAATGCTTGAGAAGACTAAAAATTTTCCTTCAAATCTTCAGCTTAATGAATGAGAGGGATGACGGTTGATAAGAGAAACTCATGCATTCTTTGATCTCTACTATCTCTTGTATAGGGGAATAATGAGAGAGAGAGAGAGAGAGAGAGAGAGAGAGAGAGAGAGAGAGAGAGAGAGAGGTAAATGGAAAATATCAATAATGATGATTTTCAAGAGTAGCAATTGAAAATAATTTTCTTTTTATGTGAGTGGTTGTGAGTATTGGGGAACATGGGGCCCTAAGCCGCATGAGTACTGCCTTCAAGTGAGAGGAAAAACTTAACAGATGTCCCTTGTTCGACTAAATGAAGGGCTGTAGTAAGCCTGCTATCTCTTCGCATATTATTGGCTTTTCATTGGTTACCATGGATCCAAATATAGGTAGATACGCCCATATATCAACTGTTTTGACCATCTTTGATACAAGATATATGGGTTTTTTAGCTAGGATTTTTAAAAATTGGACAAATTGGCTAATACGAGGGATGTATATGTATTAGCTAAGATGAGGGCATATCAACCGTATATGCCAATACGGGGTGTGTTGGCTTAAATATATATAATGTGCTGGGTGAGATTTTTAGATTTATTCCATGTTGGCTGTGGAAAGGGCTAGGTGTTGCTTGATAAGTGTGAAGAAAAGCCTCATCTTTAGAACTCGCTTTTGGGGTTGAGTAGGCTCATTAGCATCCAATAGTTGCTCTTGATATTAGAGTCTTGTGGAGTGGCATATGGGGTGATGGAACATGTGTAGATTGATAGAGAATGATTGTGTGCAATTCTAGATGTAAACTTTATGTAACCTTTTGTGATCTCAATGGATTTGCTTTTGTCTTTTGTGATTTTTGTGTTGAAGGGTTTTCTACATGAATACTGGTGTACCTTTTTGTGTAGGATTATTAATGGGTTGTGATCTATTGAGATAATCCACAATCACTATGTTAGCGGTGGTAATTCTAATAATTTTGTTAGTATTGCAAGTAGTTGTATTTTTTTTAAAAAGTTACCATTGTCAATAAGCTTCCGTAATTGATTTTGTCCTAATCTGAAAATGCACCCCAAATTGGAGGTAGTCACAAGGAGGGCTGTTTTAATTTTGGGGGCTCATCTGCTAATGAAGTATTTCTTGTTAGTAGATTGGAAATAGTTCTGGGTTATTGCGTAATTAACCTGATTTCATTTGTTTTAGATTGGCAAATATTGCTAAGCTTGGATAGTACTATCTATGATGACATTGATAATGTGATGACTGTTGGCTCAAGTATTAGCAAAGTTCTCAATCATTGGAGAGAACCCATAATGTTCCCTCATTAGAAATGTCAACTGTCATTTCTCAAAGAAAGAAATTCTTATTGCCGATCTTAGACAGCTATATCTAATAATTTTATGATTTGAAACCAAATCTATTGATTGAGGTAAGTATCTTTTAGGCGATAATGATTTTTGTATTTTTGTTTGAGGTATGATCTTGTTTGCTCGGGTTAATAGAATTAGTTGTTAGCCCGAGCTATAAAATCCATTTTGTAAATTTTCCTTTTTTTTTTTTTTTATAAAAGCATTAATCTAGGCGTGTTTAATCTGTAAATCCAGTTTTACTATTTTTGGAGATGTACATATATTTTTTCGGATTTTTAAACGTAGGAGTATTTTAGTAATTTTTCAACTGTTGAAAATGACTAAAATACCCTGTGTTTAAAAATCCAAGAAAATATATACGCACTTTAAAAAATGATAAAACTTGGATTATAGACTAAATACACATAGATTAACAATTTTATTAAAAAACAGAAAAATAAATATAAAAATGGGGTTTATAGCCCGAGCTAAAAAGTAACAACTAATCTTGTTAGCCCAGGCTAATAGGATCATGTCCCTTCTTTTTTCATCCATAAAACCAAAGTGCAAGAGCCATTAGGCCTATATGTTCTGGCTGACTAGCAATAAATATTGCATCATAGAAATTTGAAAATTATCGTGTGTTATAGGGAATTTAAGAGTGGAATTTGTATGGTGAGTCTCTGGACGCAAGGATTTTGTGAAAAAGCTGCAACTTTAAAGCTCAGGCCCCTATTTGTGGCTTAAAAAATGTGCTTGGAAACATTCATTTCTCATAGGGAAGGCTGTTTTTCTGTTCTCCTTTGTCATATGTATTTGGAAGTGGGTACATCTAGGGTAGCTATATAAAGGGATGAAACCATTTTGGAAGTTCATCTTAAAGCTCAAAGTGCTAGTCCTGTTTTGGTGTATTTAAAGGGTCCATAGTCCATAAAGAGAATTAGCCAGTGCCATGACATTTGCACTGCCCTAATTTTGTAACACATTGTGTTTGATCACTATCGACATCTAGCAAGTGTGTTGCAGATTTGATCAATTTCAACGCAGTGTGTGCTTAACAAGGGATTTTAAAACTTGTTCACTTAACAAGGTAGTTTGATGTTTAAACAATGGTGTTGCATGAGGACGGGACCATAGGATGGTGCAGCTGATGAGTGCACTTGGGTGAAACTGCAACATTATTGCATTGGTGGCAACATCTTGCTATGATCTGGTACATAAAAGTGAATTAGCATAAGCAGTTTCTTTTCTCATAACCTTCCTTCACTTCTATGGCCCGTGTGTGCTATTTGATTGCAAAGTTTTCACTGAAGAGAATTTGATGTGTTTCCTGATAGCTTTTCCATTCATAGATCTACTTGAAATGATAAGGTTCAATTGTTTTCCACCTTGTGAAAGTCCAATTTCCAGCCCATATTACTAGGGGTGCAACTCGGGTCGGGTTATACCGGGTTGGAGTGAACCCAAACCCTAAGCCAACCGGGTTGGAGTAAACCCAAACCCTAACCCTAAGAATTTAATCCGGGTTCGCATTGGTTTTGGTTTGGTTTCGAGCTAGAATTCGGGTTACCAATAAACTGTTTTTTCCAAATTTAATTGTAATCTAAAAGAAAATTATTGGAATATACATACCTGTGTTTATGAAGTCAAGCTTCACGCTGAATTCTGCAACATCCTTTCAAAGAATTCTGCAACATCATGCTGAATTCTGCAATATTCTTTGAATGAACTCTGCAAGCAATTTTTCAGCACCCTATAGACACAAATAAATGACAAATTAGTTAGTTTTATGACTGGTTGGTTATTTCTATTTAATAGCTAATGGAAATGACTCAAGTGTAGCAAATAGAAAATGAACATATCATACCAACTATTGTAGTTGAAACTAAATATTATCATAAGAATTGTTGAAATTGAATTTAAACTGAATATTTATCATACAAATTGCTAAAATAGAAATTGACCACTTGTCATACCAATAAACTTAAAATATGAATCAAATTTATACTACAATCTAAAATTCAAACTAACAGATTTCTCATACTAACAGAAAGTATAATATGAAATAGATTTATCATGCCAACTCAAATTCAAACATAATCCACATAATAGTTATTCAAAGCAACTAAATCTAAATACACTAAGCATAATGGTTCAACATTTCAATTTAATTTAAGTGCAATCCAAATTTAAAATGACAATATAAACAAATCTCAAGTTTAAATAAGCTAACATCCACTTTTAAACAAATTCAAAATTCAAATGAGTTCATGTCTAAAAAAAAACATGTATAATTTATGAAAAAATTATATAAATTACTCCGGGTTCGGACCGGGTTGGTGTGAACCCAGTTTTGGTTTCGGGTTTCTACGGTTGGGTCGAAACTGGGTCTATTTTGAAAAAATCTAAAAAATAAAACCCATTTTTGGTTTTGGTACTGGGTCGGGTCGGGCGGGTTCGGACCGACCCGATACCAAGTTGCACTCCTACATATTACTACTTGGCATGTGTGTCTCCTGTATGAGACACTCACAATGGTTCTCCTCAAGGATGAACCATCCCTTAGAAGGTGTTTAAGGTACAAGGCTACTTAGGCAGAAAGGCCTCTCGGTGCCTGGGTGCAAGGTGCACAGTGAGTAGGGCCCTTGGTTTTTGTCTTCGCTTGTTTGTAGTAGGTACAGAGGTAGATTAGGATATATGCCTACATGGTGTGCCTGGTTGGGTTGGGAAGATCAGGTATCGCACTGACTCGACTTCATATATTGCTCGGCTTTGCCAAGTTTCAGCGAAGAGAACTGTGCCCATTACTTTTCGATGTAATGAATTGATTAGGGTGCTGCTCGACTTTCTAATATGTCAAGATGTGAGGGTAAGCAGGTTAAGTGGCCCTCTTTTCTGACATCAAAATGCTTGCCTAAGTTAATGAAGAATGTCTCCATTCCCAAATGATGAGCCGTATCATTCAACAGTTAAGTTACTATTGGTGATTTTGTATATTGACTCATTGACTGTGCCATTTCAGTGCTTTCTTTTGTTTGGAATTGCAGTCCATTTCAAAGTCACTGGGATAGTAAAATAACAGTTCAATTGTTCTCTTTTTAATGAATTCTGATTGCTAGGAAATTGATGATTGTGAACTTGGGAACTCAATATCGTGCTTGGAGCACAAACTTTCAAATTCTTCTTTATATCCTAGATTTCTAAACATTTTATTATATTTAGGGGGTGTTTGTTTACCTAAAAAATTTTCAATCCAAAACTTTTTACTCTTCACAACTACCCTATTTTTTAATTATTTTTTCACTTCTTCCTATACAACTACCTTACTTTTCAATCATTTCTACACAACTACTTATACATCTATCCTATCTATTTTAACTTTATTCTCATTACTCCCTATCTTACCCCTATTATATCACATCATTTTCTCCCATTCCAAAAACTTTTACACCAAAAATTTTTCATCGAAAATTTTATCACTTCTCAAACACACTTTAAAGATTTGGCTATGCAATGAAGCTATTTTCTATTGTTTCTCAGAATGCATATGGCTAGAAACTGGTGCAATGAAATTAAATATGCTAACGTTGAATAAGCTTTATGCAACAGCAGACGTTTTGAAGGACAATCAGAGGCAGAAGCCCTATTGTTCATCACCTAAAACTGCTGAAGGTAAGGAGAATATTGACGTGGTGTTGGAGAACAATTTTGGGATATATTTCTCTCTTGAAAAGGGGGTTCAAGCAAGAAAGGGAAAAAGGGCTGGAGGATGTAACCTAAGGAAAAGCTTAGCATGGAATACGGCTTTCTCTACTGAAGAAGGTATTGATTGTATTTATGTCTGCTATTTTCATTTTTTACTGAAGGTTTATGTAAACAAGCTTCTGTCATCATTGCAAACCCATCAGGAATTTTGAATCCTCAAGAGTTGTCTATTTTGAGTGGGTCTAGCCAGAGTTTGATTTCCAGAAACAAAGAACATAAATACTCTGCTGTGCCTAGTTCAAGTTTTGAGGATATATCAGACTCAGGAGCTTTAGAAGAAAAGTCGTGCAAAAAACCAGCTCCAAGGTTGCAAAGTAAAGAGCTAAGGCTTGCTGGCCTGCCCTCCTTGGCACAATCATCTACTCAAGAAGAGCCTCTCACGTCTGGGGTCAGTTCTCTCATTTTCCTTTTTGTATTATGTATTGAACTTCTATTGGTCAATTTCTCGACATGTAACCTATGTCAAAACTGAGCTAGTTAACAAATCAGTCAGGCAACTGGGCTAGTTGAAACCAGTTCAACATTTATGAAAACCGGATTGGCTATTATATCACCTGTTTATGTAAGAGATGATATATTGCTAACCTAGACCTAAAACTTGAATTTACAATGCAATAATTTGATTCTATGGATCTGAGCTGGGCTTTGTTGTTATGTTATTGTGGTGTTACTAAAGGTAGTGGCTTTGTTGTAGAGATGTACAATACTCATATTGATAAAGGAACTTGAAGGATGTTTTTTTATCTCTTATGGAAAGAGAGGACAAAATAAACAGTAGGGAAGTGGTCCAGCCTTTTTTTCTCTTCCTTTATGTTATATATATACATTTTACAATATGGCATTTTTGAGTGGCCCAACAACAAGGACCCACAGGAATGAAAAGTGTAGTGGTCGAGACTTCAATGTGTATCTAGACTTTTGCTTTTTCCAGCCTGGGTTAACTGGAATATCCAATTCCAATGTGCCTGCTGGTTCAAATGGTTCTATCTGGTAACTGCAGTGAATTGAGTAGGTTGCCTGTTGCCAGATTCCCAGTTTGACCGATTAGACTGGCCAGTAAGGATTGGTTTTGACAACACTGCACATAACATGTGCAATAGCTTCTTTTGGATGAGCTTTTTTTTTACTAAAAGAAAAATAAATTTGTGCAACTTTTTATCTGTTTATATATAAGTTGAAGACATTAGGTCACCCATATTATTACTCAAAATATGTCAAATGTCATGTTTAGGCATCGAAAAGGAGCAAACTAGCCTCAGGAATCAAAAGAAGTCTGCCACAAGGTGGGGGCTGCCTGCAACCATCAGCTTCATATACATATCCTTCTTTTACAGTCATCTTATTATGCAATTTCATGACATTTTTGTGGCTTTATCCTTTATGAACTTCTATTACATCATCTTAAAAATCAATGTGATCTTTGACTCTTTACTCTACAAAGAAAAAGCATACACATACAAATGTAACAATTGGAATGTCAAAAATTCCAAAGGTTGTCTCGTCAAAAGTGTCTTTGACCCATCATCTCATGCCTTCCAAAAATAACGTCACAGCTATCAGTGGCTTAAACTGTGACAAAAATGGCCCACCAGGTTTGCTTTCTTGACTGACCATTAAAAAAAAAATTCCGCATGCGGTTTCAGTTTTATTGGTTTGAGATAATGAAATTGCCTGGATATCAGCATATATTCAGGTCCTCTGTGTTCTACGGTTAGCAGATCTCTCCTTAGCTCTATCAATGACCTGGATATATTCTGTATTGAAGGCTATAAAATTTCAATTTGCATTTCTGAAGACCTTGCTTAAAGTTGGCAATAATCATCCAGTCTGCATGCCTCAATCATGGTCTTCACACAAAGTGAATCTCATATGATTAATAATATAGTAGCTGCTGATGATCAATAATATAATTCCTTATTTATTTCATAATTATTTTAATGGCCTGTTTTAGCAGATAATGTGGAGAAGAATCTGCATACCTCAACAAATGTAGACAAAAATGCAATCTGTGCAACATCATCAGATAAATCTTCTGAACTCAGTTACGGGAAACATGTGGTGAGATTTCATATTCTCTTCTTACGAATCTAAAGACAGTACCATGTTTTTCCACTACTAAAACGTTCTTGGCTCTTTGTTTATTGTTACTCTCTTAAATTCTTTTTTCAACTGATTTATGTTAAATAACATCACTTCTCATAAAATACAAGTTTTTGGCAGATGTTGCTTTGATGACATTGTCAATATCTGAAATTCCAAGAAAAATTTAACATAATTATGATCAAATAGATCTCGCCCCTCAGACATACTAATGAATGGTGAATACGTGCTATCATTAATACCTGATGTTAATTTTCAAGCATGTTTATGGTATGTTTGTGGAAAGAAATGGAAGAGAGGGGCATGGCTAAAGTTATGGTCCCAAAGATAGAAGATTCAGTTCTCTAACTGAAATTTGGTTTGGACCACACTTTATCAACTTAATGGTCAGAGTTTGGAGCATAATAATGGACTCCCAAAGGGGAGTGCTAAACAGATGTGGTGTCATTAATAGGACTTCCGATTATTGATTTATCTTGAGTATTGAAGTTAGATAAATCTCAATATGGTTTGCCTGTCCTGATGTTTCTTAATATTTTCTGTAGCAAATCTGGCCAGGTTGAGCTAGTCGCAAGGGTTCAGGTGGCCCATTCCATCAAACACATCACAGACATGATATGGAATAAATCTTCATGCAAGACGAAAGCTAATTCAGAAAACTTCTTAGCAATATTTGAGTCCTATGATGGGTTTGTGTGATGATTCAATACAGCCGGCTCTCCATGCAGACCCCTTAATTTTTTATTTATTTATTTATTTTTATTTTAGACTTTTTTGCAAAACTGTTTATTTTGTTTAATATGTTTATTTTATCATCTTAACAAAAATCACTTTCATTGGAAACTTATGTTTTGTAAAAAATGAACATCTTTTGAGATTGAATATGTAATGACTAATTTTTTTTTTCAAAAATGTGTATATACAATTTTTTGAATGCATGTCATTTTTGGCATCATAAACAAATGCATATAG
This sequence comes from Annona cherimola, assembly GCA_030490835.1. Classification (NCBI taxonomy): domain Eukaryota; kingdom Viridiplantae; phylum Streptophyta; class Magnoliopsida; order Magnoliales; family Annonaceae; genus Annona; species Annona cherimola. The sequence goes on from CM059972.1 coordinate 87,158,272, forward strand.
ATAAATATATTTGGAAAAAAACACTTAAAGTAAAAAGGGGGCTGCATGGATGTCTCCATGTAGCTGTCTGTATTTAATCAGTGATCAATGGGTTTACGCAAGAAAATAACATGTTGCCAGGCAAAATAAACTAAAGGATGCACTTAAGCCTACTCATACCCTCATAACCGTTTGTTTAAATCCAATGCCTACATCTCTTTCATCAAGGGAGGCCTCTCAGATGAGAGCACACCTACTTTCGTAGCAAGAGGCCTGGGGTCTCAACCTTGTGAGAAGTGGGTTATACACCCTAGCCTAGAAATTAGATGAGCTAATCCACACACATAATTCTCTGATTCTCTTCAACTCCATTATCAGATTCTTGTCTCAAAGTAAGTATATAGAGGTACAGAATAAATGGCAGAGTTTCCTTGCAAATATTGGACTTCCTTCAAATGGCGGAGAGAGCAACTCAATTTATAAGCTTTTAAGATAGCAATATGCAATTTTAGGCAATTGGATGGGCATCAGTGGGAGTTAATTAACTAAGTCCACTTATTTCCAATTTTAATAGATGATTTTGCAATCAAACTAAAAGCCGGAGCTCACTTTCAGTGTTCAATGGGCATATTTTAGTACCTTCATCATTTTCTTTCTAGCTATGTATTATTCAAAGGTTTCTTTTTGTTCTAATGTTACCGAATTGACAGGCCAATCAACTTTCTGAACAGCCCTTAGCAAAAAATCTTCTAGCTGCACATAAAAGCAGGGGTATAAGGGATTTGAAGATGATCTCAGGTTCAACATTTCTTGCTGCAGCAAATCAAAAAAAAAAAAAAAAAAAAACATTTCTTGCTGCTGATAAAAATGCATCGACTAAGAACACTATTCCTTCTACCATTGAAGTTCCGTGCTCACAACATGATACTTGCCATTATGGAAATCATCCATCCCCAAAATACCTTATAAAGCCATCTGGTTTGCGGATGCCTTCGCCATCATTAGGCTATTTTCATCAGGTATGCTGAAGTAAATTCCCTTTCCTAGACACCTGCAGATGCCTTGGTGCCTACACGATTCCTTTATACCATTTCATTCTGTTTAAATGTTTTTCTGATAGCATCATTTCTGCTCCAAATCCCCTTCAGGCAAAAGCGACTGCCTCACATAGTGCCTTGAAACTGCAATTCACACAACTATATGATCTCTCAGTTTTTTGTGATCGTCCTCTAGGGAAACTTAATGAGAAAGATATCAGCCGGTTGAGTTCTCCGCATGCCACTGCCAACACACTGGCCAAACTCTCACATGCTGCCGTGGACCACAGTATTGGGGTGGCAACTCCTGGCCAACAATTTATTTCCAGCTTAAACAGTAGAGTTCCTTACATCGCAAATCTGGGTTCTCAAATGACTCAGAAACCAAATTTGAAAACCGAAGAACTAAGGATTATGGGAGTGCAGAAGACATGCATTTCTGGAACTCATCAGAGAACAAATAGTCAGCAACTGCTAGATGATAACTACTCGGGGACCGTTACTGAGGAGCCGAACCTCAAACAATCTCTAAGAAGTCCAACACATGATCATGGTGAAATTATGCAAGGCTTTCATGAAGAAAATGGAAAACTGCAGACAATAGATGTGACCTTTGACATTAATAGCAGATATTCTAACAGACAGCCAGGATCTAATGATTTTGAGAATGTAAATGATGTCCTGCAAAAAGGTAGAGATTCTTGCACACTGGGATCATCAAAATTTTCCATTTCTCAAAATAGTTTAGAACAAGTGATTGGTGATGTGAATTGTCATCAAGAGGAAGTTGCTGCATCAGAGACTTGCCTTGGTGAGTATCAGAGACCTTCAAATTTTTACCTACAAGAGAATACCACGTGTCCCAAATTTCAGTATGAAGGCACCAGCATCTGCAATATTGACCAACTTGGTTGTTTGGTATCTGAATCTTTGAATGATGAGAAAAATACAGATCAGGGGATTAGTAGCAGGTCAGAATCATCTTTTGGTTCCTCTAAAGAAACACACACACGACATCTAGCAGAATCTCCTGCCAGTGAAAGGATCTCTCTAGGTGATGATTCAGATTCAGTGAGTGATCATTCACCTACGGAAAAACACCTTGCTCCCTCTGAAAATCATAAGCAATTAGACACTGATGGAGTCCTCTTGAAGGACGGTACGTTGACAAGAAAAGATGACATTGCAGCTACGATGTTGTAAGTATTTAATTTCTTGGATACATTACTTTTAATCAAAATGCTGAATATGATCCTTATTCGTGGGAACAACAGGAAACCGATTTTGGAGGTCTCCAGCAAGGATCTTGTTCCATTCTCGGATGAATGGTTGGCTGCTCGTGTGGCTGCTGGAGAGGTAATTTGATTTCCATGTTCGTCATTACATAATGTTTTTAAGGGATTGACAGGTAGGTGGAATGAATTAGTCTATGGAACTAGTGTAATAACTAATGAAACTTATCTCACACAATGGTCTCATTGCAAACTGTTCTCATGCAAATTATCTATACCTCTATTAAAATTTAAAACACTAGCTTGAAAACCGTTCTTGTCTCCTTTGTTTTCTAGGATTCTTCTCTCTTGTAGTGTGACTATGCTCCACATTCCTTCGTATATGATTTACGTAGTTTTTATGCAACTTGAATCCTAATTGAACTCATGCATACCTTTAAAGCTAAATTCACATGGTCAACTTGATTAAAATTTTAAACTACTTTCATCAACTTAGTTCTCATGATCTAATCCTAAACTGTTTATATTAAGGGTGTGTTCGGGAATGGATAGAACTTTTGACGAATAGCTTTGAAGAGTAAACGTTGTCAAATGATGTGATATGATAGGGGTAATGATGAGGAGTAGAGAAGATAAAGTTAAAATAGATAGGTTAGTTGTGTAGGTAGTTGTGTAGAAATGATTGAAAAGTATGGTAGTTGTATAAAAACATGTGAAAAAATAATTAAAAAATATAATAGTTGCGGAGAGTGAAAAGTTTTAGATTGAAAAGCTTTAACTTAACATTTTCTGCACATTGCCAAACACGCCCTAAAGAACTCTTTAAATAATATCACCACAAAATTTTATATCAAACAAAGTTTACTAACTTAATATCTAGGTCATTCATCATGCTGAACAACAACCATCTAGGCCTGCCTTGCCAATCATTGCTTATCCGTGCATGTTTGGAAGCGTGTATAAATAGTGAGCTACGCATGCTGAAGCCGATCTCTCTCTTAGCACAATGCTTGATTGGGCTCCCTTTTAGTCTACTCTCGTGTTGGAACTACATGGTCACTAACAACCCCCTAAAGGGTTATATTTTTAGAAGATAACTTATTTTAAATACTTTAATTGGTGTAATATAGACTTTGCAAATTTCACCATAAATGGTTATAAAAATTAATTGTTCTACCATTTCATTTTCTTAATTTCTTTTAACTCTTACTTTAGAAAATATGAGATATTACAAGTAGAAAAATAAGGGAATAAGAAAAGCTCATAAGTGGTCACTATGTCAACCTATATCAACTTATGCTTTACTTGGCCAAATGTTTATGTAGCAGTTTGGTGTTGAATGTGATTTTGTGTGGTTTGGGAGAGCTAGGAACTCTAGTTGAGGGTATAAAGGTTTGTTTGGTTGTGTGTTGTCTTGGGCCATCATTGTTGGGGCAAATGCATGAGGAAATGAAAAAAATTAAGCAAAGTGAGAAATAGTAAAAACAAAATAGTTTCACTTTAGGCGTGTTATGATGTCACTTTCTTTAATTTGCAATTACCCCCAGTATACAAAAAATGAAAGCAAACCACGAACAAGAAGCAGCTCCTCTTCTTGGGCACACAAACACTTGATTCATGGTAGAAGACTTAGATGGAAAGACGACTTTGTTTTTCGTAAAGAATGCTTAAGAGTGTGATGATGAGTGGAAAATTTTGTGCGGAGAACAATGTCACCAGCCATATATATAGTGCACTTTCTCATAACTGATGTCTCAATGTTCTTATGCCATTGAATTGAAAGGAATGTTGGATGGTAACATTCACAGTTGGTGAGAGGCATTCATGCCTAATGTAACCTAAATGTAATAATGATATTTTGAAGAATAACCAACAGTCAGTATTTTAAAAATTTTTGAGTGTTTGGCCTCATTCAGAAGTATCACATCTCTTAGGAAACAAGCTATTTTTAGTAAAATCTTCTATGCTTCTGGGAAGTTGCTAGTTGTTGCTTTTCACAAATGTGCTAGTGGCAAGATTTTGCTAGGTACAACATCTAGGCCAAAGAGGCCTAAGCGCTTAGTTGACTCTGAACTCGACTCTATTTAGGACATGTTTGTTATGGCTATCGTACTTAGTAAAATCCTACTGCCAATACATTTGTGGGAAGCATCAATGAAAATATAGAAACTTCTACTAAAAATAACTTACTTTCTACTAAACACTCGTAATTTTTAGAAGTACTGTTGTTCTGAAACAACATATGGCCCGCCAAACAGGCCCTAATCCAACCCCAAAGTAGTAGGGCTTTCTTCTTGTGCCTTCACATGTTTCCACATCCTCGATGTACATGTTTTTGAGCATGGACTATTAAGTGCAGAATTCATAGTCTATAAGAAGATTTCTGGAGTTTTTATATCATAGCATGTTCTAGTTTTCTTTGAATTGGTGTTGAGCATGTGGATTTTCTTCTGTGCAGATTGTTTGGGTTGAATATGGTTCTGTTTGGATATGATTTCTGTGTATTCTGGATTAAGAGTGTAGAATTTCTGATTTGAATATGATGTAGAAATTGAGGGACTTGATGCTTATAAAAGCAAACACCCTTGAAGAGCATTCATAAATAAACTCAAGCCTATTAAAGGCTGTACACTGTATTCTAAGGTTACATAAAGCATGATTAAGAAGTGGAGAGACACAAAGGAAGAAGGACGGGAAGGAGAGAGGTTTGACACCTTCGTGGGAAAATCTCCGTTTCAGTAAGAGAATCCACTTTTAAGCTTTTTTCCTTCCAAAGATTAAGACACTAAAAGAGGCTTAATCTATGATCAAAGTGGGCCAAGAATGAAAATTCATGGAAACAGAGTCTACTTGAGTGACTTACTCCTGAAAACCTGCCTCAAATAGTGGTCCCTTGGTAGATCACTAATCTTTTACCCGATACACAGCCACTTTCAATGCCGGGATCATCAAGTAAGCTGCAAGCCCCAACTTGATGGACCCTGGTTCAATGCACCCGGGTGCATTGAGCCTCAATGCACTCGGGTGTACTTTACCCATTTTTTTAAATTTTTTTTGAAACTTTTTTTTATGAAAATGTTAATATAAGTCTATTTAACATGTCTATAAATTTTTACCATTTTTAAATATTTTTAGATATTTTTTCGGATTTTTTAAAAATCAGTGGCATTTTTAGTAATTTAAAATTACTAAAAATGCCACTGATTTTAAAAAATTCAAAAAAAATATCTAAAAATCTCCAAAAATTATAAAAATTTATACACATGTTAAATACACTTATATTAACAGTCGTGTAAAAAAAATTTCAAAAAAAGGGGTGAAGTACACCCGGGTGCATTGAGGCTCAATGCACCCGGGTGCATTGAACCAGGGTCCCAACTTGATCTAGCTGCAAGGTGGAAACAATCAAACAATCCGTCTGAACAGTGACAGCATGTTTTACCCCTCTTGTGAGACAGACACAGATTCTTTATGGTGGATGGTATTATTAGAGCCCTGATCTTGTGCGGCTGGATGCACGGTTGCCTCCATGCGTCCGGCTCAAAAACATATTTTTTATTTTTTTCATTTTTTTTTCATGGGCAAGTAAATCTAGGCGTTTTATATCTATAAACCAAGTTTTACCATTTTTTGATTTTTTAAGTATTTTTTTTATTTTTAAACGCAGTGGCATTTCTGTAATTTTTGGATCTCAGAATATTACGGAAATGCCACTGTGTTTAAAAATCCAAAAAACAATACTTGGAAACATCCAAAAATGGTAAAACTTGGTTTATAGATTTAATATACCTAGATTTACTTGCCCATGCAAAAAATGAAAAAAACAAAAAAATATATTTTTGGGCCGGACGCACGGAGGCAGCCGTGCTTCTGGCTGCAGATGATCAGCCGTTGTATTATTAAATATGATCAACTTAGAGTATATTCTCTAAGTTACAGAACTGTCGAATCAAAGATTAATGGGCCACCCATGATGTTGTTAGAGAAATTACTAGAAGATCTGACAGATGGTGATAATGCCTTGGAAGAATGATTGAATCTACTTGATGGTTGAAATGCTCAATCAGATATACTTGAATTTTTTTTTTTCCTTCTAAAATTTCAAGGTGAATAATATCATCATCAAATATTTTTTTCCCGCCTACGTGGTTCAACTGCATGGATCCTATTGCATCATTCTTTACAATCATGAAGTATTTTTTCAATAATCTCTAACATTTTGACATCTCGTTTAATTATTTCTTTTCACATTTTTTGGTCCTCGTTTCAGTCACTTCTTTTTATATGAATAAAATTTACTCTTCCAATCAATGTCATTTCAGACCTCCATTTAACATGCCCAAAGCACCTTATTCTACTATCCCTCAAGGTCAATAGTATAATTTCTAAATTTGAGTCAGCTCCACATGGATCAACCTATGCTAGATTGTGGTAGTAGACATGGGAAAAAATGTATCTCAAAACAAATCGACTGAATTCAAGTACAGAAAGCAATCTGGATTTATTGGAATAAAAAAATCTAAACCAGAGATTAGATTTTTGGATTATGAGTTTCTTCCATGACTAGATTTTGCCTGAACTAATTCTTGTTATGTTCAAGGGGCATGCAAAGGCCATAATTAAGACCTTGGGCCTAAAGATCAAAATTGGACGAAGGACTTGATCTGGAACCACTTCAAGTGGGCCCAATTTGCATGGTTTGATGGAGTTTGTTCCATAAATTTTGATTGGCATAATTGTATTAGTTCAGAATATATATATTTTAAAAAATAGAAACAAGTGAGGCTACGAAACAATAACCATTTTTGCAGAGTGAAGATAAACATGCTAACATTCTCTTTTTATTTGTGGCCCGCAGAAATTTCAAATAAAATGATTTTAAGTGTTATTACAAATGCTTTATGGCAAGAAAGATGGAGAAATAGATTCCATGAAACCATGCAAATGGAACCCTTAGCGGTTCCTAAGTAAGCTTTTGTGGGACCTATTCCATGTGAACATTGTCCTAAGATAAATACCCAACAGATAATTACCTAAGGTGAATGAAGGGCAAGGCAAGACTCACATGAAGCAACAATGAGCCAGCTAAAGTAACAAGATTAGTTTTTGCGTCAATTAAGTGAATCACCAAAATGGAACAGATGATTAATGCCATAGAAGAATGTCAACTGTTCAGGAGAATCAGCAGAACTGAAAGGTTCTGAAAGCTCATTAAAAAAAAAAAAAAAGTGAACTTCTTTTTATTCCTTAATTTATCTCAACTTAAAATTCAAATGCCTTAACTAATTCAAATGCCTTAACTATTTCTAAGATCTTTATTAGCATATATTTGATAGATGCTTGTTCTAATTGTTATTTCAATTCAAACTGTCAATTGAGAGATGTATTCTTTAACATGACATATATGCGTTGTATTTGTAACATCATAAGGCCTGAATTTGGCCTAAATTTTGCTGAAGATTCTGTACGTCTTCTTATAGAAAACATAATCTTAAAACTATGACCTTCACGGCACTGTGAGTATGATGAGCCTGACATTTTCTTAGGATGAAGGTTGAAATGAACTGTGTAGGGAGTGCATGATATAACATAAGAATGTTAATAACTTGATGCAATGACGAAAGTGCGATCTTAAGATAGTCGTGCTAATGATTTACACATGATACCTTTTTATTATGCTTTGATCTGTACTTGGTGCTTTATCCTCTGCATATGGATTGTTGCTTAATATATAAACTTATTTATTGGGTTATCGAGCTCATGTGGCATTTACTATTTTTGAGCATCAGCAGGAGCCTTTTAAAGGACAAGCTGGAACTCAATTTGGGTGATTTCACCAGTTACTTCAATTTAGCTTCAGTGCATAATTCAAACGTCCTGCAAGCAACCTCATTATGAGGCTAAAAGAAAGATGGAAAGTAAGAAAGAAAGTAATTTCTCAACTAAAATTGCTTTAGGTCATACCATTGCCTTTTCCTTGGAGAAAAGGAGCTAAGCAAACCAAACAAGGGAAATAAAAATAAAAATGAAAAGAAATCATGAAAACGAGAGCATTTGGGAACCTTCTAATATCCATATTGTTTATTCGATGCATATAAGCTTTCCCTGTGACAATCCATTCAGTGTGAATTTTGAAGAATCAAACATGATGGCATCATAATACACATTCTTCTCTTTTGTTTGAAATCTATAAATGTCAACACCTTTTAACATCGCTGACCTCCGAGAATTCCCTTTAGACATTACTGGAAATAGCAGATAATAAGTGAACCAATAGACTTGGGTGATATCATCACAAGTTCCATTGTATTAACTTCTAAAAGTTCATAAGATGAACATTCTGGTTTATCTAACATTTGTTACAAGCAACATTACAACTTTAGTGGCTTAGGACTTCGAGCAATCATTAGTTTCATATATTTTATCCGTATTTCGGCAAGTTCCTGTCATATTCCTTATGATCATTAGCATACACTCTTTCCCATTTCTATGGATTCAACTGCATATTGTGTCATTTCTCTCAATCTTTGGTTGTGTCCTCAACATACCTTGGTATTTCCATCTTTCCTAATCATGTTTCCTGACCTATTGTATACTCTTCTATTGTAATACTGTAATTTGACAGGATATGTTGACAATGAAGACAGGTGCAGTGCAGAATTCTCCACCAGAAAAATCCCTTCCTGAGCCCAGTCCATGGTCCCCAGTATGACCCCACTATATTTTTTCTGTTTATACTCTTGACGAAAATATGGATTTCCTTCATAATATTTTCATGTCCAAGTAAAATAATGCCTCTTGTTGCGGAGTGAAAGCATTCTCCTCTCACATTGTGAAACTATTTCTGCTAAGAAATTGTTTACTTAATTACTTAGATATGCACCACCAGCTGAAGAGCCTGCCGGGATAACTTTAGATTAGCTTTCTTCCAGATACGTTTTAAAATTTTTTTGGTCAAAACCCATTCTGAATAGAATGAGCCCATATACAGATACTATGTACGGGAAAATGATGGATAAAAAGTAAAGAAAATAAAATATAAGAACCCTTCTAAGCATTAATGACTGAAGTATCTTGAAAACTAAGAATAATCTAGGAACTTGTTGAGAAGATGACACTTCTGATGTTCATTAGAGTGAGGAACATCTAATTTAAGTCATTTGACTAGGATTGAGTACTGTTCTGTTGCTATTTTTGAGGGAACACTGGATTGGCTAGGTTAATAGGTTATGTACAAGAGTGGTTCCCTGGCAGTCTCACTGTATCAATAAAATTCCAGCAGATGACTTTCTTGTTTTTCGGGAGTGAGTAGGGCACAAATGATTTCTGAGACTGCATCTCATTCTCATCTTCAAACAAAATGAGCCTGAGTTGGCAAGCACATTGTGGGTGTACACTTTAACTTCAAGCATAGGCATTTTTTCTTTGCTCTGTATGCACTTGAACATGCATTTTTAATCCAACTTCAACGGAATCCTATATAGATGGCGCTGATCTTATTCAGTCGCTGGAGAAATATTTTTATTTTTATGCTTTTATAAATGCATGGGCCTCGCGTAGATCTTCTTGTGAAATTTAGAAATTTTTTGAACCTCTGGTATAATCCTGTTGCTTGCACCTGCACGAGGCTTGTTTATTCCCTGAAACTGGCCATATTGTCGTCTAAGTATTCCAGGGTGGTCATTCCTAGCATCTGATCCTCCACATGGTGGCGATCTCAAAGCATACTTGCAGAGTCTTTTTCAGACTTATTCCTTGATGGCAGGTTGCCTAGAAGGACCAGGCAATCGCTTAAGGATTGGTTTATTTGGTGACTTGAAAAAGACTGTGGGTTCAACAAGGGTAATTTGGAGTCAGGGAGCGAAGAGCCTTCTGGAATATGAGTGATCTTGTAGAGCCAGCCAATTTTGGAGAGACTGGAAGTACCAAGAGGGGGCAGAGAGATGAGTTTAAAAAGTGGAAGAAGTTGCCATGAATGATAAGCGGGTATAAAAGAACTTGACGGACTCTGTATTTTAGATATTATTAAGAACATATTACTGTTCAGGCACAAAAAAGGTCTTACGCATATCGTCAAAGCTGTTTGCTGAAAATTGGAGGTAATGGATTGGAAGAAAAATACCAAACAAATACAAGAATTTCCAAATTTCATAGAAGAAAGATCTAGGTTATATATATTTTGATAAAGCCTATATATTTATTAAAAAAAAGTAAAATATTTTTTCTAGCTGGCCGTATTGCATGTGCAATACTGGAGGCTGTATAAGACTGGCACTCTGTATGTATCTTAAAGAGAGAGACTGGAGGCTGTATAAGACTGGCACTCTGTATGTATCTTAAAAAAAAAGAGAAACCTCATTTTATTTTAGAAAAAAAAAAGAAAACGTTAATAGCTTGGTTGCAGTTTGATATATCTTGCCTTTGGATTATTTTGCCTTTCTAATTCCATCCGTCATTTACAGGTGAAACGCAGCAATCAAGACGTAGGGCCATTTGATTGTACAAAATATACTAATCTTCAATTGATGAATTCTTCGAAACCTTCTTGAATGACATCTGCCTGAGTTTGGACAAAATGGTATGGCTATTTTTTATTATTTTTTTCATCTCGAGTGACTTTCTTGCTTCGTCAGCATTTCAGTTTACTTCTGGAAATATTAGCTTCCCATATTCTTTTCCAGTAAAGGATTTTTGGGGAAGATTTATTATTATCATTAATATTGTTTTCTTTTCAGCATCTTACACTGCAACAAAAATTCCAGAAGTTATTCTTAGTACCAAAGCAGCCCAGGAAATATGTGGGAGTGTACACCATTTGGATAAATTTCGAAATATTGTTAGCTGTATGGTAATATATTAAAAGAAATTTGTTCAAGTATCTTCGAGCTTAAGTTGGAAAATATCTGTTGAGATGATTGTAGATATCCATAAATGAAAAAGCAGCCCCGGAAATATGAGGAGGCACGAATTGCAATTTTTTATTTATTTTGCAATTATAGATTGTAGTGATGTCCAGCCTTTAAAATCGGATCCTTGGTGTTGAAATTAAGGGTCATGCTTATCATCAATCTTCTCAATTAATCGATACTAATCTAAGCATCGGATGTCTTTACTTGGGAAGCTTGAATTGGCTTCACATTTAGTTGTTCAATTACAAAGGATTCACAAATCAATTAGACTGACATTACATTATAAAAAAGGATCCCCTAATTAGCCTTTCATAAAGAAACGACTTTTGGAGTGTTTTTTTTTTTTCTGGAAGGTTCATTTAAATTAAAATGTGGTTTAATGTAATGTTGTCAGAACCGGATCGGGCTAGTTCAACTGGTTCGATTGAGAATCGGTCACATAGCTGGTCTGATACACCCGGGTTCCCAGTTGGGCTGATTAAGCCGGTACTAACCAGGTTCAATCAATTTGCATCTTCTCACCCCAATTTTGCCAAATTTTAGGTTTCTATCTCACCGATTTTGCCCAAATTCTAGATTTCCCGCTCACTGATTTTCCCGATAAATTTCGTATGGATTTGAAAAAACCTCTGGCAGTAATCGAAAGAAGAAAACTCCCTATTTCTTCCACCAATAAAAAACTTCTCTTTCACATCTTCATCTTCCCCAACCGTTTTGTTTGTGGTCACCGGACTTTGTTTGCAGCTGTGGTCTTCTTTTAGAGGATGTTGTCTTCTCTTTCTGGTCATCCAACAGTGGCCTACTTATGCCGGTTGGTTTTTCATTCATTTTCTCCGATTAAAATATTTTTCCTGTTAGATTAACATAATCCGGTCGGTCTTTATGCTGAAATTTATTTCCGCAAAAATGCTGGGACTAAAAGCGGAAGACATTGATTTTGGGGGCTCGCGTCTATATGTAACCTCTTCAAATTTTAAGATTTTGATGCTTAATGAAAAATTCAATTCATTCATTGTATTTAATATAATTTGTTTAGCTACAAGATCAAGTTTCATTTAAATCCAATATCTTTACAGACTATATTTGCTAAAAAAATAAGTACATTTATGTATAAATTAGGAAAAATATTTAGATCTATTCACCTATATATTGGAATATTGTGATACTTTATAGAATCATCTATCCATATAGTATTGATATTTTAGATGATTTAGATGTTGAAAATACTATTTAAAATTGATATTTAGCATTAGATCATTTTATAATGTTGATTTTATATATTTGTAGATGGAGCTCATATATAATAATGTTAGACAACTGAATTTTTTTTTGTAATAATATAAGTAATGTTAAACACAATAGATGAAATAGACTTTTCATCAACCATTTAGATGTTGAAAATAGAAGAAATTACATATAAATGAGGTTTCATAGCAGCATGCCCATGATTTCGGCCTTTGACTTTTGATGTCGGAGTTGGTGGAATGTTATATGAGTTCAGGTAGGGGTGGGAATCGGGGCGGGTCGACTCGTGACCAGCCCCGACCCTGTTTAATACCCAGGCGGGTCGGGGCAAAATTCAGGTTTTCACAAGGTGGTGGGGCGGGTCAAGGCGGACCTACCTACTGACCCGTTTTCTGATATTTTACATTAAAAAGAAAAACCTCGTTCAATGCTAATTTTCATGTTTTATTTAATTATTTATATTTACTTTGACTGATTAATAATAGATTCAAGCATATAGTAGTTAAATTTAATATAAATTTGTCTTTATACTTGATAGTTTTATAAATTTTTAAAAACTTCTTACTTGACCCGCAGTTTTTTACCCGACCCGTTGACCCTATACCGACCGAATTTTGTCTCGAGACCTTGTAGAAAAAAGTAAGGGTCAAACCGACGTTGTCCCGACCCGGTATAAAATAAGGGTCAAACAAGATTTTTGAAAATGAGGGTCAGGGTTGGGCACACCCTGACCCGCCCCGATTCCCACCCCTAAGTTCAGGGCCAAACTTTGTGGAACTTGTAGGCATTTGTGTTTTGTGTTTCTTCTTCTCGAATATTTTTAATGCCCAAAATGTTAATATATAAGTTCAAATTTCTTACAGTGTGTTTTGTAATGTTGCTGGACTGAATGATTATCGTGAACCCTTTCCTCAATCGGAGAGTTTGTCTGAACTTGAGTTACTTTAGGAAGCAAACTATTTTGAGGATATGATCTGTTAAAGACTACAAGCTGTGTTTTTCAATTTCATGTTTCACGGGATTTTTAGGTTAAAATAATTTTCAATTTTGTGTTGGGAAAATTCTATATATACTCCTAATTCTAATTATACCTATGAATTTTCAAAAATGTTAGTAATACTTACGAATTTTCATCATAATTCCACTTATACCCACACTGTTAGGAATCTGTTAAATGAGCCGTTAAGCTCCTTGTAAAATGACGAATATGCCCAAGCTCTAATGTAATTTAAAGTTATTTTGATTTAAGTTAAAAATTTATTTTTAAATAATTTATGATTTCATAGTTGTAGAATTACTAAAAATTCATTATAATATGAATTTTTAACTATAAAATCATAATTAGGGATGAACATATGCATCATTTTTCAAAGAGTTAACGGTCTTTTTAATGGATCTCTAACGTCGTAAGTATTACTGGAATTAGGATGAAAATTCATGGGCATGGAAATTTGGTTTTATTCTTACTGGAGATTTGTTTCTACCTTTCGGATGATACAAGCACCATGCTTCTTTTTGATGGATGTAATTTTGTTTCAAGATGTTTAGAATAAAACTTGGTATCCTAAGGCTTTAGATAATAAAACTCATAGAAAATATGGTATATTATTTGAATTAGACAAATATTGCAAGTGCCCTTCAAGGTTCTAGGTGAGAGGATTCTTATGTCAGGCAGCTCATGGCATCATCCATTTTTAATTTAGAAGCACGTCTTTGTTAAACTATGGCTAACATGTGGTCGGTTGGATGAGGATGTGTCTAATTTTTTGAGGTAAGTACATCATCTTTTATAACTTCTTCAAATTATGATTTTAATTTTACATTATTTTCAAACTTTGAAATTATAGGTTTTTAATTTAAAAATCTGTCATATATTTTATATAAATTGTTAGTATACTGATTCAATCTGGTTTTTACAAACAGTTGACTGGTTTAACCAGAACCAATTACTCAACTGGTCGATTTTGACAACATTGGTTTAATGATATAAATCGAGATGTGCCAACAATATGGGATGTTGTTGGCGGACAAAAACTTCCTATTTCTTGGTACATTTCAATTAGTTGTAAAAAAAATAACAATTTACATTTTTTTAATTTATAATACAATATTTTCCTATCTCAATATGGTTATTTCCATTATCAACGTGCAACAACATTTTTTTTCATCTCATGTTCATCACATTCATGCTATGAACAGTAGTGCATCATGTACTCTATCTGTACAATCATCGTGATTGATATTTTTGTTTATTCAAAATATTTAAGTGATGCAGGACACCAAGTAGGTGAATTTCTAGAGTGGGTAGGACTATCACCAGGCACAAAGTGGAGAGATCTTCACATAATAAAAGAGCAAGAAAATTTTTAATAATTATGATTTTTAATCCAGGTGGAATTATGAGAACTACAATATATCAACAGAAAATTATTCTACAATACATCAACAGAAAATTATTCTCGAGGCCAGCTTGGTGACAACATTATAGATTCTATTTTATAATTTTCGTCTTTACTATTTTTAGTAGAATCCGAATTTTCTATTTTTAGTAGATCGTGCAATTTATTATTTTTAGTAAAATGTGTGAGAATGGGTGGTTAGGGTTTCTTAGTGCTAGAGTTACTTTTTTCTATAAAATTGTAGATTTTGTTGTTATTAAACAGTCTTTCATGAATGCGAATTTCTAAGTTTTTTTTTTCTTGTGATTGAGTTCCGATTGGAGACTTGTTTATCAACTTCAAGGTGTAGTTTTGTGCTAGCCTTGTTTCACGTTTCCCTCATTGAGTCAATTGGTATCAGAGCAGACAATCTCGCCCAATCTCGTGGCTAGCAAATTTGGCGATGGAGGCGGCATTTCTCGTGACGAAGATTGGAGAACTGAGACTTCAGGATCTGCAAGGCAAGATTGTGGGGTGGCACAAATGGATCACAGATTCTAGCATTTGGAACAACTCTTTGAAAAGATTGCAGATCAACGCAAAGCTTTGAGCATAGATGCCATTGGAATGACGAGAGGCCACATACCGGAGATAACCATGCTTGCAGGCAACCTTTCGACAGACTTGTTCTTGCATATGACTGTAAATAGCGTGTCTACATAGAAGATTCAGATGAAGAAGAAGATTATTTTGTAGAACCGATCAAAGAACGTAGATATGGAAAAATCGATTGTGGTGATAGAGATATCCACAAGTTTAAGCTAAAGGTAAATATATTTTCTTACTTCTATGGGGATCTTGATATTGAAGAATTCTTAGATTAGATTATAGAAGTAAATAGGTTTTTTGAATATGTGAATATTCTGGAACAGATACAAGTGCAACACATCGGATATAGACTTAAAGGTTTAGCTTCAGTAAGGTGGGACAAATTGCTTTCCAAATGGGTTCGTGAAGGAAAGACAACAATTTGTTCATGGTGGAGGATGAAACATTTTATGGATGATTATTTTCATCCCCTTGATTATGAAGATATTTTGTCAATGTGGTACCAGAGTTACTATGAGAATAATTATAAGGAATCTACTGAAACAAATATATTAACACATGATGCAACCAGTCTTACTGATTGATGTAAAGAGGAGAAGGTGACTAAAAAGAAAATAGTAATAGATGTGGACGAGGGATAGAAATTGAAAGTCTTTATGTTATAAAGGGGTCAAAAGAGGTTCACAATCTAATTGTAAAAGAAGTGTTGACAGAAGAAGAGGAGCAGAAAATTAAAATTTCTTCTGTTATCGAAGAGTCCAAAGAGGTGCACGATCAAATTGTAAAAAAGTGTTGACAGATGAAAGGGAATAGAAATTGGTAGAATACCCTAATACAATCAAGCCATTGTTAGTGGAATTCAAGAAATTAATGTTAGACAATTTATTTGATGGGTCACCATTTATGAAGAGAGTTAATGATAAAGCATGTATGGTGGATTTACTAGATATAGTGGAAATCTCTAAAACATTAAATGTGGCGGATATTTACCAATTCTATTCTTTGGACAAATTTCTTTACCTAGACTTCAGCAAACTCGAGGTCGAGTTTTTCTCAAGTGAAGGGGAATGATGCAGGATGCCAAGCAGGTGAAATCCTAGAGCGGGTAGGATTATCAAGATGCAAAGTGGAGAAGTCTTTACACAATAAAAGAGCAAGACAAATTCAAATAATTGTGACTTTTGATCCAAGTAGAATTATGAGAGCTACAATATATTAATGAAAGCTATTCTTGAGGCTAGCTTCATGACAACTCTTATAGATTGTATGTTACTAATTTTTCATTTTTACTATTTTTACTAAAACTTGCACGAATGGGTGTTTAGGGTTTCTTAGCGCTAGAGTTTGCTTTTTTCTTTAAATTTGTAGCTTCTATTGTTATTAAACAATTTTTCATGAATAAGAATTTCTAAGTATTCTTTTTTTCTTGTGCCTGTGTTTCGGTGATGAGACTTATTTATCAACTTCGAGGTGTAGTTTTGTGCTAGCCTTATTTCATGTTTCCCTCCTTGCATCATTAAGCGTTTTAATAAATCTATTCGGTCTTCGACTTTTAAAAATTGTGGATTATCTGCATTTTGGTCTCTCTAATTATGTGTATTTGCTTTTTAATCCATGAATTTTACGTATTTTCTTTTTAAACCTTGTAAGTTTGCTTTCTTTGTATTTTAAATCCTGCCACTAATGCATGTCAGAAACTTTGCCGTTAACTGTATATATGAGTTGAGTCATGCTTATGAGTCTACTTATAAACATGAGTCGACTCAATTTAACTAAGTCATAAGAGTATTTTAGATTTTTTACTTACAAATAATAGCCGTTCATTGGGTGTTTTGATGGTAGAGTCTAAAATACAAAGAGGGCAAACTTGTAGGATTTAAAAAGCAAATGCGTGAAACTTGTGAGTTAAAAAGAAAATACGTATATTTTGAGGGGCCAAATGCAAAAAATCCAAAAATTGTCCGCGAACAATCGTGCAACCTTTTTAGATATTGTGATGCGCTTAGACTTTTAATAAGGTTAGGATTGGGAATAAATAAAATTATGTGGAAAGAAATCCTTGCAAGTTTTAACATCCGAAAATTGTTTTAGACTATTTTATGAGTCTTCATTTTTCAGTCACTCAACGAACAGAGAACAAATGGGGCCCGGATCCTGTGCACCCGTGGGGATTCAATGCACCCATTTTTTAATTTTTTTTTTAATTTTAAAAATTATTTATGTGGGCCTAAGCACAGTATTTTAATGCATGTAGTTTTCTATATTTTAAATATTTTCTTTCGAATTTTAAAAATAAAAGCCATTTCTCAATGTGCTGGTGCTGGCGTATGAGAAATGACCTAATTTATTATTTTAAAAATTTGTTCAGTGCACAAGGGTGCATTAAATCGGTGCTCAAAGAAATGTATAAAAGTAAGCAGCATATTTTAGATCTTAATAACCACATCTTGTATTTAATATTAATGGGCCCTGATGCTTGGAAGGCAATCAATTCTTCATTGTTAACGCGTTTGGGTCGTTGTGGGCATGCAAAATCGAAAATTGGTTCTTGTTTTGTTAATTGACAAAATATTTTCGCTAGAGAATATATTGTTCGCTCACGCTTAGGTTAAGAGAATTTGCCGATGTTTGGAGAAATTATCGATAATATTTAGATATGCAAAGAAAAATCCACGGAAATGGAGAAATTTTCTACCATCATAATAAGTTTATAACTTTTCCACTTTTTATTTAAATTCCAATTTAGATTTCAACTCCACACCCGTATATATATTATACGATATGCTGACTAGCAAATTATTAATGCTAAAAATATTTCGAAATTTTTTCTTTCTTAAAATTATATAAAATGGATAGTAAATATATTTCAAAATTTTTACTTTAGGAAAAAAGTCGGGTGAAATTATCGTTATTTTTTTTGAATAGTAATGAAAATTTCACAAATTTTTCCTTTTGAGCAAAACTGCGAACACCGGTCCGAATTTCAGTGCTCAAAAATTAAAAGAATTATAAATAGGGTTGTATTTCACCCGGATGATAAAATTTGTTGGCCATGAATGAATTGAATATTGAGTATCATGAAATCCATCAATCCAATGAATTACCTCATTTGCATTTTAATGTTGTATATAAGTTTATAAAGAGGGTTATACTTGGTTGTGATACAGTGCACTCAGCTTCCGTGCACCTAAGTGCAAAAACTCATTTTTTTTTATTTTTTTGAAAATATTTATATACAAATATTAATCTAAATATATTTAACATGTATACAAATTTTTACCATTTTAATTACGAAAATTCCACAAATTAATACACATGTTAAATACACATAAATTAAAAAATAAAAAATAAATAAAATGCACCGACATGCATCGCGGCTGAATGCGCCCACGTGCATATAGTTATGTCTAGTTGTACTTTACCGGAATAATAAGATGCATTGGGCTACATTAAATATATATACGTCTAAATAAACAATTCAGTTATTTAGAAAAACTAATAACTATCGATATTGTATATATAGATATTAATATTCATTTATTCGATTTCTAAAATGTAATGTACTGGATATTTGTATCCTCGGATTAATTTGGATCTACAAACACAGTTCCTTCTATATCCTAATCAATCTCTTTTGGGAATTACGTACAGAACACCAGTAGTTTGATCCAACCATCTAATTAAATTCACGTCAGATATCTTAAACGGGAATCAGAACAATATTCTACCCGGAACATAGCATAATCGAGTTCTAATTCTTGTCTAAATGCCAGATGCTATTTAATCCACGACTCCAATACTCAAAAGGCCTAATTACATTAAATTAGTTGTATATATGCTTAACTTACAATATTCATTTATAATTTTGATTTTTTGTGAACCTTTTTTGAAGTATATTTAACCCGTATATCAATATTTTACAATACTTTTACCTATTTATTTTTTATTTTTAAAAATCATTAATTTCGGAGGCATATAAGTCATTTTTCACTCCTTGAAAAAAATAATTTTTAAATATAAAAAATAAATATAAAAAGTATTATAAAATGTCAAAATTTGATATATGCATTAAATATTCCTAGGAAAACATGTTTACAAATTAAGAAAAAGTAAAAATAAAATTGAAAATGAATACTGTAAATTATATATATATAACTAATTGTATATAATCAGGCTTATCAAAATATATGCTGATCATGACACATATAAATTGGACGACGTGAAATTTATTAGTGACCAAACAATATATAATCGGTCCATCTCCAAGCTAATTAAATTTTAAAAAATAAAAATTAAAAGTTACACATGTCTATGTAACTTTGACCCCTTGGTATCTGAGAATTTCCCCAATCAGCTCACCTTTTCCTGAGCCAACATACCTCCCACGCACCTCCCCTTCTCTAATAAACAAGAAAGTCGGCACTTCCACCACTTTCATACCCTGCAAGAAATCCATGCAGCTATCGTTTTCGTCTCCGTTGAGCCTCGCAAACACCACCATCTCCCTCATCTGCCTCGACAGCTTTACCACCGTCGGATACACCTTCACGCACGGTCCGCAGTGCTTCAGCCCTACGTCCAGCACTATCAGCTTCTTCCCCTCCTTGTGCTCCTCCACCAGCTTCTTCACATCCTCCCAGCTGTGCAGCTGCTCCACCGCCGAGTGGTTGTCGCCGTAGTAGAGCACGTCGCCCATCAGCTCGTCCGGCCCGATGCCTTCCTCCTCGTGGATCTTCTCCATGCTCTTGTAGAAGCTAAAGTGGGGGACCTGCTCTATCTTCTCCCTCGCGCACAGCGCCTTGGTCGCCTCCGACTCGTCGCCCATCACCAGCAGGAACTCAACGTCGCCGCACGTCCGGCTCAGCTCCACCATGACCGGGTAGATCTTGCTGCTGTGGTAGCTGTGGCTCGCCGCAAACTCCACCACCACCAGCTTGTTCTTCGCGTTCCTCAGGGCCGTGTCGAATTCTTCGATGCTGTGGATGTTCTGAACTCTCTCGCCCTTGCTCTGGGGGGACTTCTCCTTCGCGGCGCCGCTCGTGGCGGTGGAGGAGGCAGAAATGGGTGAAGGAGACTTCGTGGGTGCTCTTCTTGTGATTATTCTTGTTGGGGTGCCACAAATTCTTCTGATGGGCATGCCTGAGAAGGATGATAGACTGGGGAGGGAAGATTGGTGGAGCCTGTAGAATTTCTCGAGAGGGAGTGGTCTCGAGAGGGAGTTGGTGATGGCAGCCATGAGAAAAAGATATAGCTGTGCTTCAATTCGGTTGTGGGATGCCAAGATCAGGAGAAGGGATTGGGGAGGGGAAATGAAGCTGTGGAGAGCCTTTATCCATCCACACTCGTTTGGCGTGTGGTGGTGGTTTCTCGCGAGCGGAGCTTTTTCTTTAAGAATATCTCCCCTCGGAAGAAAAAAAATCTTTGCTATGATAAGACGGGTGAGAGAGCGTGGAAGCCAAAGATGTGGACTACATGCTGGCTCCCCGGACTGTCTTAATGGGACAGCCCATTGACTGTTTTAATCTTCCTGCCATTTAAAATATTCGTTTTAGTTTTTTTTTTAATAAGTATATTACTTTAAGTGTATTTAATTTATAATGGCTGACTCCAAAAAGGGTAAAATTTAATACATATGTTAAATACACTTAAATTAACAATTGTATAAAAAATTTCAAAAAAAATAAAAAATTTGTTAAATGCAACCTGTCAGTAGTATCGGCCCACTTTGAAAATGAAATCAACATCTAATCCGTAGTTTAAGACTATTTGTTTTATCATAATCCAAAGCAATTCAAGTCTTAGTTGAGTCGTACTCAAATATATCTAATTATGTACAAATCATCAAAATACTTAAATCATTTTTTTGAAAGGCGACTTAAATCACTTTTAGATGCATTAGAACAATAATTAGTTATAGAATACTCTGTCCATATAGGAAAATTTAGGCCCTTTTTTCAAGCCTACTTTGTTGATTAAAAGAAAATCTCATCACCTATTTTTCCATTATCATTTATTTCATAATTTTACCAAAAATTATTTCGATTAAAATATTGAATGTATGACCAAGTGATTGACATAAGTATGTATAGGGTGTAAGGGTAAAGAGGTCTATGGTTTGAAGTTGGGTAGAGATAATAGCCTCGATACTTTTCCTCTAAAGCACACCTTTGTCGGATACTTGGTCAGCCGAGAAATGTAGACTGTTCCAAATTATGAAAAATACTAGATTCATCTACATAAACATCAAAATGTTATAATGCTTTATACAATTATATATACATATATATTTCTATAGGAGTATTATTTTAAGGAATGTTTCAATACATTTAGATGCATTGAAACTTGAATGCATTAAGATGCAAAAATCCAGTTTTAATTTTTAAAATTTTTTTAAAAAATTGTTAATTTAGACGTATTTAACTTACGTATCAAAATTTACCATTTTTAGAGATATATATTTTGAATTTTTTGAAAGGGTATTTTAGTCATTTAAAAATGACTAAAAATCCCATTTTAAAAATAAAAAATACATATAGATATTTTTAAAAATGGTAAAAATTAATTTATAGATTAAGTACAGTTGTTTAACAATTTTATAAAAAGATTTTCAAAAAATAAAAGTTTTGCACCTTGATGCATTAAAACATTCCTATATTATTCTAGACAATTTATATATGAATTAACAACTTTAAATTAGAATTTCAAATTGGATAATTTTGTTTCAATGATTCTGCACATTTATTGCACAATGGACATATTTGATTTGGATCAAACTTTATTCCTTAATTAAATAAATAATTATAGATTTCTACTTCTATTAGCCACCTCGATGGTTGATGAAAAGTTCATCCAATCTATTATATTTAATATTATTTATATTATCATAAAATATCTTCATTAGGTGTTGTATTATATGCGCGGCCATTTACAATGGTGTAAAATCAATGTCACAAAATGATTTGATGCTAAGTATTAATTGTAAAGTTATATTTTTAATATCTAAATTATTTAAAATATGATTATTATTTGAACAAATGATTTTATAATGTATTATTACGTTAAATGTATAGATGGACATATCTAAACATCTTTTATAATTTACGTATAAAAATATACTTTTAACCAGATGCGGCCATACATATCTTTGGTTTGGATGAAACTTGGACATTTAGTTAAACAAATGATGCTAAATATAATGGATGGAATTAATTTTTGCATTAATCATCAAGGTGAAAAAATGAATAAGTTTATATGAAACTAGGTTTTTGTAATTGGGTTACATAAAAGCAAAATTTATAATTTTAAATGCAATGGGTTGACTAGATTTTGATTTAATAATGAAAGTATGCCAAAATAGGGTGACAATATTAAAATATTTCAATGTTAACAATACCATTGAAATACACACTTTCTCTAATTATTAGACTCAATTTTTTAAGTTAATAACCTAAGTTGAAGATCGTATAAAATAAGATTTGTATTCCTACTATATATAGCAAATAGTTCAAGAAAGGGGGAAGTGAATTAAGCTATCAAAAATTTAATTTTGGCTAGAAGACTGTTACTTACATATCTATAGAAAAATAAGATTACAAATTCAAAAACACAACACACAATGTCACAAAATATGTTAGTCTCAATATGTTGCAAGAGCTTAAGAGGATGGATGAATTGAACTGTAAAAGTTTTTCCCAAAAATATAAAGGGGCATTAACATCCATGCCAATAAAAAATTAAATTATTTTTAGCCATGCAACAATTCTAAAAATCTTTTATCTATCTCAACACTTTTTGAAACTAATTTCACTTATGCCAACACTAATGGTATTGGTGAGATTTCAAAGTTAAATTGGGTATGAGTAGACAAAAATGTCCCCAATTGCAAAGAATGTCCTTATGTCTTAGGGCATTTATGTCTATCTAAAACTAATTTATTAGTTTTTGCATGTATGAAAACAAAAAAAAAATGTTTGCATGGATGAAGGACTTTTAAAATTGTTAGAATTGATGAAAATGATTTAATTATTCATTAGTATGAATGCAAGTGTCCTAAACACTATGTACCTATAAAAGATAAAATGTGAAAAAAGTAACAAACACAAATCAATCTAACATACAAGTATGATAGTTTATTCCAAATCTTATACATTTACTCCACTCTATGAGACCATAACCTTGGGTTCCATTGTACGAAATTAAGGTACAATCTTTAGGTAGTTTTATGAGTTCGCCAACAACTCATACATGCTAGTTTCTAATCTAACTAACAAGCACATATATAGCTGCTTTTGTAACCCTAAAAGAGTTGCAAACTCCTTTATTAAAGAAAGAAAATTATAATGAATTCTTCTAAGCAACCGGATTTATACAATAATGAAAAAAATGTACCAAATTTAGAGTTATCGATCTCATGATGAAATAACTCTAGTTGCTAAAAATTTTCATACAATTTTGATTGCTTGTTAACATTTAAGTATAAGGAGTTAAATTCGAGAAGTAATTGTTGAGAACTTGATGAAGTTGTCTAAATGTTAGCTCTCATACCAAATCAATGTAAAGGCAAATAGGATATAAACAAAAAATCATATAATGCAAAAACATGCAGAAGTGGGCTTATCATATAAGTGTGTAACAACATAAAGTGCAAGCAAATGCATCCATATTTTGCTCAATTGACAAGGAATCATCCGCAAAGGCATAGCTAGTGAAGTATAGACGATTGCATATACTATAAATGGAAAATCTTTCGGAATTAGCATCATAAAGCATAATACCATCATAAATAAAATTTTCTATTCTCTCTACGATTTGCTTATAAATTGTTTCAGTATTGCAGATTAGATTAGATATATTAGTTGCCTCTTTATATTCCAAAAGTTACAAAAAGTGGAGTATGCAAAATTCTACTGGAGTGCCTTAATACATATGATGACTATGATGAATCCGAGAAAGAAGTTCCATATGCCTTGCTTTTGAATGATAACGAATGTCTTAGGTTTCATCTTCACACACATGTTGATTCTTTTTTCTGTAGCATTTGTGATTCTCTACATCTCCAAATCTAGATCCTTAGGTTGGCAAATTTACGTCATCATTGTGCTTCTTATTTAACTAACACAACTAATAAGCTCATAAATATCCGCCACTATTTCATCATGTGCAGGTATTTCAACAAGCACATCATCATTAGATTTGACCCCTTTGATTCATCTAGCCATTAAGAGTATTTATAGTCCCATGTAGTTCTTGCACATTGTGATTACATTAGAATACTGACGAATAAAACTCATGTAATAAGTTACAAATAATTACTACAATGGAGCATAATATGCATTGTGATTCAAACATTGAAGGAGACTTTTGTCAAAATCATCTGTTAGGCTGGTATGAAACTGATAAAAGAAAGGAATAATAGCATAAAGAGTGGTCCAAGAAAGAACATGATAAATTGCACACACCACAAAAATAATCCAAGAAGACACCACAAATTATAGTGGTTCGGTTAACACACCTACTCCACTCTCCAAGTTAACGCCTTGACTCGGGTTTCTACTAGTTAACTTAGAACTCAAGTTATAGTGGTACGATCTCAATCGATTATGGATTACACAAATGGTTTCAGGTGGCACATGAAGCTTTCTACAAATCACAATGAAAGTTTTCCTCTTGAATTAGACAACCTCTAATTCAAGATAAAAATAAAATAAAAATTACAACTAATTTAACAGCATAGAAGCACGAAGATGAATCTTTTAGTAGGATGGTCACGACGATCTTCAATATATTGCTTCCGACAGATAGACAGAGGATCATAGAGAACGCCTTGAGACAGGTCTCCACTTTTGAAAATATTCTCTCTGAATTTAATTTCTAGTTGAAATTCATTATCTATTTATAGCTTTTAACATTCAAATCTGTAACCAATTGAATTTTTCTCGACAACCTGTAACAACTTAACAAATTGAAACCGCCATGAGAGATTTTCTCTACCAAATCCATAATCAATCGAATTTTTCTCAATAACCTGTAACAATTTAGCAGCCCAAGACAACTCCTCAAACTAGCCACGTCATTATCCAATCATCTATCCATTGATCTTGCTAAACAAATTATCAAAGTTTCAACCCAAAAACTATTGAAGTTTGAAACTAAATCAGTTGAAGTTTGAAACTAAATCAGTTGAAGTTTGAAACTAAATCTGTTGAAGTTTGAAACTAAATCTGTTGAAGTTGCAAGTCAAAACTGCTGAAGTTTTACAACAAAACCTTGACAAATTCACAACAAAATTTAATGCTAACTTGTTACAACCATTCATAGCGCCTTCTTATAGAAGAGCTCCACCCGATGAGAAAAGAGAGGCAAAAATCAATTCCTACTCTTTTGGGAGCAAAGATTACTCCATAGATCTATCAGAAAAACAACCTAGGGCTTTTTCAACGTTAAATAAAATTGGACCAAGAGTCAAACAAATTAGAGGTTCAGTTCATGCCCAAATAATTATAAATTAAATTATTCCAACGATACATCTCAGCTAAAATAAATAGATCTGTCACTGAATAATCATGTTACCTTATTATACATATTTATTTGATTGATACTGCTAAAAATCTAAAAAGCAATTAACTTGACTAAACTAGGATCAATTAAACTAGTGAGTTGATCAGTTCATAATCAAACTATTTCAACCTACTGGTTCGGTCCAGCTCTAATGACAATGGTTTTTTTATGAAGTCGTCAATAACACATATAGTATTCAGTTGTGTATTAGAGTGCAAAGTGGTCTCTATTATGAACTCAATTGAATCTTGTAAATCAAGGAACATCCATATTTTAATGATTAGAAACCAAAATTTGAGATTATTAATGTGTTTGGTTTAATGTTTGAAGTTAAAATCCCAAGTTTGAGATGAAATAGTGAAGTCCGTATCATCATGCAAATTTTAGCATCGACTTAGGTCAAGTCGATAAGCTAAGTAAACTTCAAATGACATTTTGGAGATAAATCAAACATTGTAAATAAGCAGGCAAAGTCGCAACTGAAGTTAACTCCGCATGTGACTTAGGTGAAGTTGCAAATCGAAGTCGAATCAAGACGAGACTTGGGTCTATTAGACTGTTGAAATTGAATTCGAAGAACTGAAATCAAACCTGAAGTCGACTTCACCCTGCAACTTAAGTTAAGTCGGATATAAAGTCAACCCAATTCTGAGACTTGACATTCTAGAACAAAAATGTGTAGATTTTTTCAAGTACCAGGAGTGAAGTCACAATCCTAATCAATTTCACTTGCGACTTGGGTCAAGTTCAAGACTAAGTCTATTCAAGTTCAAGACTTAGGGCATGAAAGTCTAGAAAATGAAGTTTCAAGGTTGTAATGTTTAGTGAATTTGCACATCCAAATAGACTTTATTTGCAAATTGGGTCAAGTCCAAGGACCAGGTTGACCTAAGAAGGAACTTCAAAAACACAAGACAAGATGGAAAGCCAAGTACAAGGAAAAAAATCGACCGAAGTCGCATTCTAAGTCGACTCCAATCTGCGACTTAGGGTAAGTTACATCCGAAGTCGACTCTAGTTGCGACTTGAGTCATGACGAATGCAAAAATTTGAACATTGGTACATTTAATGCTCGTCACCTACCTTTTGACGTTCAAAATAATTCCATATCTATTTAAAATAGTCAAGAGGAGTTATCAGGGTTAGTAAAAACATTGATTGAGCTTTCATTTGCCCATTTTCAAGCTATCAAGTATGCATTAATTGTTTTACAAGAGACAATTTTACTCGTACCACGAAGAGTTATAAGTTTCATCTTCTCAAGCTTCTCAAGAGTCCTCATCAGTGCTTTAACTGCTCAACACAATTGTAACATGTAGAATCCTTTGTATAAATCATTTTTGTTATATTGTGATACTAGACTTGTATTAGAGACCAAGATCAAGTTGTGACAAGTAGTGCATGATTGGAGTAGAACTCGACATCTACTTGTGCAATTATTGTAAAAGCCTTTTAGAGCTATAATTTAGAAGAGAACAAAGGCTCTAGTTGTAACCTCACTGAGATAGTGGAACCCAAGGTATGAGAGAGTGTGTGTTTGGAAGAGTGGAGTAGGGAAGGTTGCCCAAATCATTATATATCGTTGTATTCCCTGTGGTTGATTACTTTAATTTCTTTATTGTTCTCTTTTGTCATTTACATTTCATTCAAGGGGACTTAACTTACAAGAGGTTAAAATTTTAAATTACTAAAGAAATTTTTGAGACCGAATTCACCTCTCCCCTTTTGAGTTCTACCATAAACTCGGGACCAATGGTCTCTTCAGATCATTAGTTGATGGTAAGACATCTCAAACAAATATCACGCTGCATCATCAAAATTAGTCGCTCTTCCAATCTGAGGGGTGTATAGTCATTCCTTAAGCTGTCATTCTCAAACAAATTGTGTACTGTCCAAAGATAAATAACACTTCTCCTTGAGATTAAACCAACATCTCTTCTTTAGCATAAACAACATCTATAAAACTAGGATTAGTTATTTATAAGTAGATTAACTAAAAAAATACAGTACCCTCTCACTGTGTCACATGCAGAAAATGTTTCACAAATAACTGAACCTAAGAACACTCCAAGAAACTGGTAGCATCTAACCATTACCGTTTGGTTTATGATAATTCTATCCTTGTTTTGTATCACAATTGGACTATTCTTCCATTTTTAATCCAAACATAGTGAGATATTAATCGAAATGACTTTTGGGCTTGAAATTGTGTCGTTTTTATGTTTTGTGAGACTCATCATGATGGTGTTAGGGAAAAATATGAGAAAAGAAAAAATTAAGGAAAGCAGTAAAAGCGAAAAGAAAATCAAGTTTCGCTTTAAGCATGTTACAAATTCACTTTTATTAAAGCAAGTTTGCTACCCTATTTGCTGTTTAAGGTAATTTTATAGTTGCCTAATAAGATACAAAAAGTGAAACCTGAACTAGAATAAGAAGCAACATTTCTTCCGGGCACACAAATACTTAAAAATAGAATTTTTGGTTGAATAGAGAGTATTTTGAAACAATATGGTAATATTGCAAATCAACAACTAGGACACACAATGTATGAATTAAGACAAGAGCAATAGATGTCTTGAATAGGACACTAGGATGTCTGAGGAGAGGAGGGGATGAGTGGTTGATTGAAATCTTCCGGATGTCATCTCTATTTATAAATTTTAAGATATCCCATCATAGCATCTCTTCAATTCTATGTGTTGCATCTCTTTAATTCCTTGTGTCTAATTGAATTAACTTGTTGCATCCTGCATCTCTTGCCATTTCAGATATGTCGAAATGTTTGAACATTTCAAAAAAAAAAAAATTCATTGTGCCTCTTGATGAATTGTTGCTTTGCAATAAAAATTTCCAAAAAATAACCATTACCAAGAATTGATCCGAAGACTTATTAGAAAACCACCTAAGTCTCTATTAGCTTAGCTATTTTACTTTTGTTGTTAATTTATGAAACTATGTAATATTTATTATAATTTTGAAATCCCAACATTCTCTCGCCATTTTCAAAATTAAAATTAACTTCGTTCAATCAAGAAAATCTCATATATAAATAAATGTGTCAGGTAAACTTGAACTTTTACTTAGTGAAAATACATCAAGACTTACTGAGATATATAGTAGCCATGACTTTGAATCGTCGATCTCATTTGATAAATTGGACATACCACACATAAAAGATTTTAAAAAATATCAGTTGTTCTAAAAAGGCGACACATTATGGTCATGTATCAGTATCTCAGTTTCATGAGCACCTCAGAGTGAATCTATGCACACTATAAATAGAAACTGCCTAACTTTCAACACTCATATAAGTGGATCTATTTAGAGTACCCTGTAACTAAATACTTCAACACAATAGTTTTAGATCCATCAAGAGTGTAAAATATTTAACATCATAAATAAATTATAAGATTTAAGCACTGCCCAAAGGATGCAAAAATATAGATATAACCATTGCTTACAAGTTGCGAAAATAAATTACTTTGTTCATTAAACTCTAAGATTTTGGCTATAAGAATAGAATTGAGTTTCAATTATTGCAACTTATAGATGTGGATTTCAGTCTTGTCCTTCTTGATGTTTTGAAAACAACTTCCTTGGTAAGGTCTTTTGTAAGTGGATCTACCAAGTTTTCATTTGATCTTACAAAATCAAAATTAACCACTCCATCTTGGAGCAAATGTCTTACATAATTGTATCTTAATGCAATACGTCGTGACTTACCATTATAAGTCTTATTATATGCTCTAGACAAAATTTTTTTGCGACCACTATGTAAATAAATGAGACATTGGTTTAGGCTAAATAGGAATCTTAAGTAATAAATTTCTAAGTCACTCTGCTTCTTTTCTTATTGCAGCTAAAGCAAGGAACTCATATTCCATAGTTGAACGTGTAATGCATTTTTGCTTTTTGGAAGCCCAAAAAATAGCAGCTCATCAAATGGTAAAAATCTAGCCACTAGTTGATGTAGACTCTTTAGTATTAAAAATTTGACTTGCATTACTATACCCTTCTAATACACTTGATTCATCATTGAAATGCAATCCATAGTCAATGGCCTTCTCAAATATCTTAAAATTTTATTAATTGCATTCTAATGCATGTATCCCGAATTACTAGTAAACCTACTTCATACCCTTACAACTAAAGCAATATCTGGTTCAATACAACATATAATATACATTAAACTTCCTATTACTGTAGTATACTTAAGCTGATATATATATATATATATCTATCTATCATCATTTTTACGTAACTTGACATTGAGATCAAAAGGAGTTAAGGTCATACCAGTGTCAAAATGATTAAACCTCCTGAATATCTTTTCAATCTAGTACAATTGAGAAGAGAAAATAAATTACCGTCTCTTATAGTGTTGATGCCAAGAATGACATTGGTTCTGCCGATATCTTTCATATCAAGGTTAACTGATAAATTTTTTTTAGTTTCTACGATAATCTTAAGGTCAGTACTAAATATGACCATATCATTCGCACATAAACAAATAATAACACTTCTATTAGCAACAAATTTACTATAAGTACATTTATTTGACTAATTTAATTTAAAACTATTTCCTAACACAACTTGGTCAAAATTTTCAAGTCATCACTTAGGTGCTTGTTTCAAACTATATAAAGATTTTATTAATTTACAAACTTTCTTTTTTTGTCTAACTAATACAAAACCTTTAGGTTGTTCGATATAAATCTCTTTATATAAATCTCCATTTAGAAAAACAGTTTTTACATCTATTTGATGAATTTCAAGATGACGAATTGATGCTAAAGTCATTAACAATCTAATAGTTGAAATTCTAGTTGCTGGGGCATAAATACCAAATAAATCAATACCTTCCTTTTGTTTACATCCTTAGGTACAAACCTAGGTTTAAATTTATCAAAAGAGTCATCAAATTTTAATTTCTTCTTAAATATCCATTTGTAGCCTATAGGTTTAGATTCGTGTGGTAAATCAACTAATTTCTATGCATTGTTTTCCATTACTGAAACACAATTATATAGTCTTTATTTATTTTATCTTTGAATCATTCTACAAGGTATAACTAAATAAGACTCACAATAATTATAACCTTCTTTTCTAGCTTGTTTATTTCTTCTCACATTATCATCTTTTATACATTTTTCTATAGACATAGAATTATCAACTATAGATTTAGGTGTGTTTTGGAAGTGATAAAACCTTTTGATGAAAAGTTTTTTATATAAAAAAAATTTAAATTGAAAGAAAACTATATGATATGATAGGAGTAATGATGAAGAGTAAAAAGAATAAAATTAAAATAGATAGGTTAATTTTATAAATAGTAATATAGAAGAGATTGAAAATAGAGTAGTTGTATAGGAAGATATACAGAAATGATTAAAAATAGAACAGTTATAAAGAGTGAAAAGTTATATCTTGACATTTTTTTGTTATTTTCCAACGCACCCTTATTTAATGGTTGAGAAAAAGTTTCATCACTTTAATCGAGTTTAGGTATCAACTCATAAATATTTTTATAAAAGTCAGCGTCTCGGGATTCAATAATGGTATTCTGTTGAATTGGACTATTAGGTTCTCTTATCACAAACATATAAGCTTTATTATTTATTGCATAACCTATAAATATGCATTCTATTCTTATTTAATATAATTTTGGTCTTTTAGGATCAGATAATCTTATTAAGGCTCGAGAACCCCATACTATTAGGTATCTAAGATTAGGTATTTTGTTTTCCATAATTCATCAGAAGTAATTTTAGTTTTGTTGTAAAGGACTCTATTAAGAATATGACAAGTAGTTAATAAATCTTCACCCCACCAACTTTTACTTAGATATGCATTAATTAGCATAGAATTTACCATTTTAACTAAAGTTCTATTTTTCTTTTCTGCAGTTCTATTCTGCTTGAGGTGTATATGAGGTTGTTACTTGGTGAATAGTTCTAACATTTTCGCAAAAAATCATTAAAATTATTTGATAGATATTCACCACCTCTATTTGATTTTAGTGATTTAATTGTCTTATCAAGTTGGTTTTCAATTTCAACTTTATAGAATTTAAATTTATCTAGAGTTTCGTTTTTAGTTTTTAATAAATAAATATGTATTTGCTAAAATCATCTATGAAAGTTATAAAATATTTCTTTCCACCTCCTGTTAATGTGTTCTCCATATCACAAATATCAAAATGAATTAAACCTAATAATTCAAAATTATTTCAACTTTTGGAACAGTTTTTTAGTGATTTTAGTTTGAACATATATTTTACATTTATCTAAAAATTCATTAGGTAATTTAAGAATTATGGATAACTTCATCATAGTGCTCTGTGATGACCAGATATTTTATTTTATTTTTATTATAACCCTTCTCTATTTATGAGGTAACTTATGAACATGCTAGTAGGAATTTATGATGTTAATGGATACATAATATATATGGACACGACATCTAGGGGATGTATAGTGCATATGTGCATGTATTATGATCTTAGCACATTGAGTATAAATTTAAAGGTGTATAATTAGCGTTCCATTGATGAGCACTATGACTATTGTTTTCCTTGCAGAGTAGGTACGAGGTTCGACCTGCCCGATCAGATCGCAAGGGTTAAGGGGGCAGCGCCCCCGGATAAATTTTTTAATTATTAAGTCGTAGGAGTGGGAGAGTAAATTACTAATTGCAATTAGACCCGACCCATTCTTCGACCCGATGGGGGTTCAGTAATAAGGGAAGCCCGCGTGCTAGGGTTTATTTTCATCCCGCACCCGACTATCTTTCCCTCTTCTTCTCTTCCCATTCTTTGCTTCTTCTCTTCTTTCCCTACCATTCAGTTCGGTCTAACCATAGATTCCTTCAAGAAAGCTCTACTGACTGCTTTGAAGATCGTCGACTCCAATCGAGGAAGCTCTAAATCTCTGCGATCTAAGTTAGGATCACTGTTTTTAGGAGAAATTACGATCCAGGTAAGTAGATGTCGCCCCTTCTTAATTTAGTGATGAAATTTCATGCTAAACGTGATGTGGGACTGGTGGGAGTGTGTAGTGTCGAATAATTTCGTGGTATGGTACGTAGGGCTCGTAATAGTTAGGGTAAACAGGGTTCATTAGGAATTTGCTATGAATGTGCGATTTCTATGAAGTAAAGGATTCGTTAACAGTTTCTATATTGTTAAATGTGACGTTAATCAATTCGGCTCAAACGAGAGTATGAATTAAGGGTTCCCTTATTTTGCGTCTATCATGTGTTTGGTAAAATATTTGTATGACAGTTTTGTGTGTTGAATTTAAAGTAAACCTTGCCGATGTTGTATGTGTGGTTTGTGGCATTTATCATTGTCTGTTATGTATAATGTGTTGTTTAAAATGATTGGTTGTAAAGGGTTGTTCATGGCCCTGATTGACATGAGGAGAGGGTTGTTCATGACCCTTGATAGATATGAGTAGAGGATTGTTCGTGTTCTTCTATTTATATGTGGTTTTATGCATACGATCTTGGGAGTGGGTGTTTGGACCCATATGTCTTATCATGAACACAACATGTGCATCTAGAATTTACTTATTTCCACTTTGTGCTAACCACTATCTACTTGCTGAGTCTATTTAGACTCATATCGTTTGTTATTTTGACTTTAGATCACAGGCCAGGTGGAGAACTTCAAGATGAGACAAGTTGAAGATCACATTTGGGAGACCATAGCACAATATCTTTAATTTCAGTTCTTTTAAAATTTGTGCTCTTTTGATATTCGTATATATAGACGATTATTGAGACGGATTTACTTTGACAAACAATTGTATTTGGTATTTCGGATTGGATTATAATCTTTGTGGATGCACATATGCATAATCATTAGGTTTGCTTGATGTGTATGGGTAACATTCAATGATTTTCTTTCTATATGAATGTCCTTATTATATGAAGATGCAAGTATATAAATATAAGATTGAATGTTACAAATTGAAATGTTTATGAATATCAGGTCATGTATTCCATATTACCCCTTGTATATTATGGGGAGATGCTGCCGAATTTTTCTTAAGTTGTGTAGTACCCATTGACTAGTTATTGAGTATTTCTAGGAATGGGGCGTTACATGCTCATACTGCGAAAATTAACACAACCTAGTCTACCATATCATGCTAAAAAAGAGTCCACAATATAAGCAAAAAATGATAATCAATCATTAATGTTTAGGCGAAACATGTCGTTTACAACATAGTCTTTGCTCACAAATACATCTTCCTTGGTTACAATGATTTCATCTTACTCAAATATTAGTTTAAAACCATACTTATTAAGAAGACTATCTGAGACAAGATTCTTGCGTATTTTCGGTACATGAAGTACATTTGTGAAAGTAAGTAATTTTTTTGAAGTTAGTTTTAAGATCACAGATCTTGACCATTCAACCTTTCCACCTTGGCAGTAGAAGAATTACCTATGAAAAATTAATTTTTATTTTGATTAGTTACATAGGTTTTAAGCAGACTTCATCTTTGCGAACATGTCTAGTAGCTCTAGAGTAGGGGTGTAAATCGGGTCGGGTTGACTCGGGTTGGCACAAATACAACCCTAACCCACCTTGTAAAATCACAACCCAACCCTACTTTCAACCCTACTTTTCACATCTTAACCCAACCCTATTTCAACCCACCTCAAATCGGTTCGGTTCGGGTTAGAAATCGGGCTAATAGATTACACATGTTATCAATGCTAGTTAAAGTTTTGTTCACCTGAATTTCTAAAATAATAAAAATAATGATAATTATAAAAACAATAAGTACCAATAAAAGTTCTACATAGCTCAAAAGTGGAGGATAAGTTTAGTAATTGATTCGTTTTTTTGTTTTTGTATTTTTGAGCAATCGATGTCTTCTGCAAGTCAAAAAGTGAAAGCCAAGTAAAATTATTACAGTAAATTATGCAAAATAGAAAAATGAATATTATAGTCTTACTTACCTTCTTAGTTGGCTTCCAATCAAAGCTACAAACATCTTAAGTTCTCAGTTGACCTGTTATGTTATTCTAAATCACCAATGCGAGCAAATATCTAAACAACCTATTTACGATGCAATATAACCAAATAATCCAAACACAATTTCACAACTAATTAACCAAATATATTTCCAAACCAAATAAATTCAAACAACATTTGATAACCAAATAGTCAAACAAATTTCCAAACTCAACATAATTTTATTTAAATATCTAAGCAATATGAATGAAATACACTCTCATAAATACATGTAAATACATATCTTATGAAATCGGGTCGGGTCGGGTTGACCGACCCCTAACCCAACCCAACCCATTTTTAAAATCGGGTCGGGTTGAACCCATTTTTTAAAAACCAAATTTCCAAAACCTCAACCCAACCATGGTATAAATCGGTTCGGGTTGATGCGGGCTCGGGTTGAACCCAACCCTATTTACACCTCTACTCTAGAGTCAAGCCACCAGCTTTAGTCATCACTCACTGTATAAATTTAAAAAAATTTGACAACAAAATATTCCTCAGTCAAATGAGTCTTTGGATCTTTTCTCTGATAAGATTTAGACTAAACGTAATTCTTCCTTTTGAGAAGTCTATACTCATTTCTTAAATGACTCATCTTCTTGCAATTAAAGTAAAATTCTTTCTTCTTCTTATTAATGGTTTTTTTGGTATCTAATTTAGATCTCTTAGAATGTTGATTATTGACATTTATCACTTGATTTTGAACTTCAACCATGTTAGCCTTAGCATGAACTTGCTATTCTTTCTTTTTATTTTTTCTTCAATACAAAGATTGTGAGCAAGATTATCTAAAATCATGGATAATTTCATTCGTTTTAGACTTTTGCGGTGGTTGTTCCAACTAGGTGTCAATTCTTAATAATCGCACCAATGAGAACAAATTCATCTATCTTACTGCCCTCTAACCCAAGTTGGTTGGCAATATACTCAATCTTACGTACTTATTCAAGGTTTGGTTTATTGTCAGTAGGGGTGTTAACGGATCGAGTTGGACGGGTTGGAGCCTAATTCTAATCCTAACCCATTTAAAATATTTCAACCCTAATTTGTTTATTAACTCATTTTAATAACCTCAACCCTAACTCATTTACAACCCATTTAATAAACGGGTTGGTGGGTTATTAGCGATTGTATAACAAATAACCTAAAAGTCTAGACTCTAATAGATAATGATCTCGCAAGGAGAGAGAGATGCCATTTTCGGCATAAGGGAAATAGAAATAGGGTAGTAATGGAAAAATGGAATTATGGCAATGTAGAAAAATAAAAATTAGGTGACTAGAGGAAGACTTAGAGAAGGAAAATAACCAAAGGGTTTACATGTATATGTATACAACTTCAATGAGTTAAGCGAGTTAAATGGGTTGAACGGATTAAACTGGTTGAACAGGTTATATGGGTTAAATGGGTTACTAAACGGGTTGACAAGTTATAAAATCCCAACCCTAATCCATTTATTTAATTAAATGGTTAAATAGATTGGTGGATCATAACCCATTTGTTCAAAAATCCCAATCCAAACCCATTTATAAATGGGTTGGACGAGCGGGTTGACAGGTCGACCATGACCATTAACACCCCTAATTGTTAGTCATAGTATAATTAAGAAAATCACTTACTAAAAACTGTTTGACACTTGCATCATCAGTATTGTATTTGTATTGAAGCGAATCTCAAATTACTTTGGCCATATTTACATTTTGATATACTTCAAATAGTGAGTTGGATAGTGCTTCAATAATGTGTCATTTGCAAATATAGTTGTCAATGCACCACTTTGCTCTTCTGTTATCTTGCATTGTTTCATCTTACTTTTTTTAGGGTCTCGGCATAGTGAAGATGTATACAACTCCAAGTCGAGTTAAGAAAAAAATGAAGTCGCTGTTTTTATCTTTTGAAATTAGTACTGACAAAACAATTCAATCTTCGAACATCAGGCTTTTTAGATAGAATGAATGGTTAGAGAGCCATTTGTAAATAACAGAAAGGAGACAAGACAAAAAAAAATAGCCTTAAGATTGTTGGGGCCATATATGAGAAAAAGGAAAAACTAAGAGAAGTGGTAAAAGTGAAAATAGAATCAGGTTTCGCTTCAAGTATGCTACAGTGTCACTTTCCTTAAAGAAATTTTGATGTCTTATTTGCTGCTTAGGATAATTTTACAGTTGCTTCCTGAATACAAAAAGTAAAATCTGAACTAGAACATGAAACAACACCTCTTCTAGGCACATAAACTCATGAAAACAGAATTTTTATTTGAATGGAGAGAATTTCAAAACAATGTGGTAATATTGTGAATCAACAACTAGGACACATAATGTCTGAATTAAGTCAAGAGCAACATATGTCTTGAATAAGACACTAGGATGTCTAAGGAGAGGAGAGCATGAGTGAGCATGAGTGGATGATTGAAATCTCCCGAATGCCATTTGTATTTGTAGATTTTAAGGCATTCCATTATAGCATCTCTTCAATTCTGTGTCGCATCGCTTTAATTTGCATCCAATTGAATTAGCTTATTGCATCTCTACGTCTCTTGCCGTTTTAGACATGTTGAATTGTTTAAAATTTTCAAACAACTAAATCATTGTGCTCTTGATAAATTGCTGCTTTGCAACAAAAATTTCCAAAAAATAACGCTACCTAAAATCGATCCCAAGACCTGTTAGACAACCGCCTAAGTCTCTACCATCTCAGCTATTTTACTTTATTGTTAATCAATGAAACTATATAATATTTATTATAAATTTGAAAATCCCAACAGTTGGGACCCAGGAAAATATTTGGGACAAAAAGAACATTTGAGTATCAGATTGTTCATTATCAAATATAAGTGCAATAAGCGAGAAACACAAAGATATCAATGACTTTTATGCTACAAAGGTATTAAAGTGCTATGGAGTTGAATTGAAGAAGAAAATGACCTTTGTACTTACATAAATACCTGCAATTTTCTATGATGCACACATTTCTGTAGCCAATCATGCAATGATTTCTTGGGGACCAATAGTCTTACCAAATAAAGTGGTCTCCTGGCACCATGTTTTTCCTTTTTTGAAAAGCCACTCTTTTTAAGAATTGCACGATCTGTATCAGAATTAACAACGACAGGTTCTTCATATCTAAAATGATCAATTTTTGGTTCTGCGACAACGTCAAGGTCCAATTCATTGCGCAGCACTTTGAAAAGTGCAGCCTGAAGCTCCTCTGCCTCATTGTTTGGAGAAGACAACTGTTGGAATTTATTCCCTGTTATAATAATCATGTCATGCTCAACTGGCAGTCCTGCAACAAACATAATAACACTTGAATCGACATACTTCTTAGTAAGCTTCCATTATCTAAAATTCTGAGTCAACTGACAAAGAAATATGAGGATGATGGTGGAACTTCCAACAAAAATAATAGTGGGAGGAAACTTCTCATTCAAAAATGGATTAAGGTTAAGAAATTTAGATAGTAAAAGTGGGAGGAGACTTTTCATTTGAAAATCAATCAAGGTTTTAGGGAAAAAAAAATCAGGACTGAAGTGAAATACCAAACCACACTTGCTTCCATACTTAGAAAGCTGAAGAATCATAACTTCAAATTACGAATGATCATGCACGATCTTCTATAGCCTGTCTCCAGAGCAATCAGCAAAAATGATA
The DNA here is from genome assembly GCA_030490835.1 of Annona cherimola. Taxonomy (NCBI): domain Eukaryota; kingdom Viridiplantae; phylum Streptophyta; class Magnoliopsida; order Magnoliales; family Annonaceae; genus Annona; species Annona cherimola. The sequence continues at coordinate 87,196,899 of CM059972.1, forward strand.
TTGCAATGCAATATTTTTTTATTTACTTTCTTGAATACAAAATTTTCATAAAAGACTAGCCAAATTGTGCGCTTAAGTTTATAATAGTTGAAACCTAAAATAAAATATTTAGAGAGATAACAGTGTCATTTGCATTCAAGATTTTCAAATTGCTGTGCAACTTTTTGAACACGCAGACAAAAGATTCAGGAATTAAAAAAAAAAAAAAGTACTTTGTATGAGAAACAACATCCATATGATCCTTTAAAAATAGTTCAAACAAGGAAGTGGTTTGGATATCACCATGAACAGACATAAGATTTATTATATGTGTGCCACGAGAAGCACATATATGAACCTTTTTTCCAACCATAATTACAAACTATAGCCTTTTTGCCTTGGTGGATTTCTCTTTTTCAATAAGTGTGTAACCTTGGTTTACTAATTGGTGGATACCAGGACATCTGAAACCTTTTTGAATGATATTTAAGAAAAGAACATTCTAGAAAGATTCATAAAATTAGAGCAACTATTCATGTTGGATGAAATGATTGAGTATCAAGAAGCAAAGATACAAAAGATTCCTATAAGAACCCGCAAAGAAACAATAAAATTGGTCAATAGGATCAGAGTGCAAAGCCATTCAGGAAGATTTTCCTTTATTTGCAGCATGTTAGTAAAATAATTTGTATAATGTAGCTTTCCTGCTTTAGAATCCTGAGTCATCATGCCCAAAAGTGAAGTATTTATCTTTTGTGTTATTTTCTCCCCTTTTTACTACAACGACATGAATGATTTTCAAGGAATCCAGATGACTGGGGAATATTAGAGAAGCAAAAAATAAAAAAATAAAAAAAAATCGAAGTGCACATTTCTCCTAAGGTCTAATGGTACTTGATTGTGAGTGGTACTGGAAATGAAAAACTTGTCATAGAAAGATAAAATAGAAACAAAAGAATCAAAAAGGGAAAAAAATCAAAGGTAATATGAATAAGAACAAAAGAAGAAAGAGTACAGTAGGTTTGGATAGTTTTACAATGGGCCAATGGGATCAAGAACTGCAACTATGAGGAGCAAGCTCCTTCAAGTGGAAGAACATAGGATAGCAAAGGGAACAGGATCACTCCCCACAATTGCAACTATTCTTCTTCAAGTGGAAGAACATGGGACAGCAAATGGAACTGGATCACTCCCAACAATTGCAACTATAAGGAGTAAGGTTCTTCAAGTGGAAGAACATGGGACAGCAAAAGGAACAGGATCACTCCCAACAATTGCAACTATAAGGAGTGAGCTTCTTCAAGTGGAAGAGATACTGTAACATGGATCATACAGCAGATTCCACTTGATTGGGGAACAGCTTATAAAAATGATGATTATTAATCCTACATCCTAAAATAGACCAGATAATATGCATCACATCTCTTCCTTAAGCTGAAGAATGTCTTATCTTTAACTTGTTCCGACCTTCCACGTAGCTTTCTCTGGTCATCCTAAGGAATGCAAGCACTGCAATTCGAGCTTCAATCTGCCATAAAATGATAAACAGACAATTTAAGCCCAGATCTAAGTCCTATTATATTTTTAGTGAGCAAGCAGTTTTATGGTAAAAAATTATCTATTGATATCTCATCATAAAATCACAAATTAACAAAGAAAAAGAGACTCGCAAAAATAATGCACAAGTATTCTGACTTGAAATCTTGTCCTTCTATATTTCCCGTGTAAATAGCTGATTGAAACTATTAGAAAAAGTTACTTTCACAATGCAATTTTGTGCCTGATTGCATGAAAAAATAGTTAAATGAGTAATTTCGTTCCTAAGAAAATATAACAGAATGATTGATTATATGGTAATCACTACTTCACCAGTGTTGCTGCGACTGCTAACTTGCAGGGTAATACTCAACCCGAACTGTAAAAGGGGGTGCATGACTCTGAGGCGTGTTGATATATTATCCCTTTTACGAACGCAAGTCATTCATGTAATGTTCTTAATGTGCTCCTTTCCTCCCATGCATTTCCTTCTGAAACTTTCAGAATGACTTCAGACACAAAACCACTTGTTTCTCACTGTCAATGAATTAACTACTGATCTTGCAGGCACTTCTGAAACTTCAAGAACCCAACCCTAATGACTTATGTTCCAAGAATCCCGTTCTTATTTTTGGATGTGCTTGTAATTAGCTAATTCACCAAAATACCATTCTAACATCTCTGTTTTTAGTGCAACTAGAGCTCCCAACATGATGCTTCAGTTCGTTGAAACCAGAATAGTGTTTGATGCCCTTGCAGATTCAAAAAATTGATTGAACATACCTTAGTGAGACCTTGAAGATCAATCAATGAACCCTTCAGAGTTTCCCTTCTCAAGATTGTTGCCAACTTTTTAAGAAGAAGACCATTAGACTTGCATAAATTAATTTCATTGGAAGTGTTTCCTGAGAGGCCTCTTTCACTGTCCTTTATTACTCCTTCACACCATTCCTCAACTAGCTCCTTCAGGAAATAATCATTGGAACTGTATCTGCATTAAGAGGTAGAATTTGTGCAAGTTGAAAGAAAATGTGAAATGAAGGAAAGGAAATTCCATTACAGTAAGCAAAATAGCTGTTTATGTGGAGAACTTTTAGAAGATGCATTATTGACTCAAGTTACCCGGCTCTGCGCATATCCAGATATATGGCCAAGCATTGCTGAACTTCATGCAAGGATCCATATTTTGTACGAGCTTTTAGCAGTGTATTGTATGTCACCTGGAATGATTACTTTATGGTGTCAAATTTTTTTTACTGGACAATTTTTCATCCTGCAAGGGCTACCCTGTTGGTTAATTAAGTGGGAAGAAGAAGCTAGTTATGACAAAAAGAATAACTTGTAACCAGTTTTATCTATGTTAGACGTTACACAAAGTCTGATACATATCACAACCCAGAGATCATAAAAGCACCATACTATACAATCCAAAATATCTGTTGACAAGAACGTGATCAAAATTTGAATGGCAAAGTATAGGAGGAGCTCACCGCATTTGGCTTCAGCCCATACTTCTTCATCTCTTCAAATAATGAAAATGCAACCTTCAAATTTTTGTTTTGCACACAAGCCTAAAGAAAATAAATAACTTCAAATTTTTGTTTTTCACACAAGCCTAAAGCAAAGCAACATAAAAAAAAAGGAAAGACAAAATGGCACCATTATTAATTATATGATTAACAAGAACATCTCAAGCAGTAATCTGAAACCTTTTAGTCAATGTACTAACCCTTTAATGAGTCAAAAACAGTTCATGGAAGCATACTTTACCATAATTCATATCTGAGCTTTATCCCAAATTTTTAGGGTCAGCTACCAAGCACAAGACCATGATCATCCCATGAACACTAGCCACTGAATCCAATAAGTTATCTTCCTTCATCAAAATCGTTACTTCAGTAACATTGGTAAAATGTTCACATAGAAATCCTCTCAACATAGTTGTGGTGAAATCACTTTATTTGATGCCTTAAAGGACGAATCATCATCATTATCATCAAAGTCATTTCCTACCTAAGTGGGGTTGGCTATATGGCTGCTATGCCATTTTTGACAATCAATAGTTAAGTTTTCAGTCATCTTTATTGTTTTTGTATGTTGTTTAATTACTTTCATCTATATTTTTTTGAGTTTTTCTCTCATTCTTTTACAGTCTTCTAATTGAATAAACTCAATTCTTCTAATTGGTTCCATTTCAACCCTCTGTTTAACATGACCAAACTACCTTTGTCACCAATTGACTTTACTTTTAGATTATCTTGAATTACTTCATTTCTAATTTTATCTTTCCTTGTTTGACCGCTCATCCACCTTAAAATTCTCATTTCTGCTACATTTATGGAATAAAACTTTTCATTATTTATAATTATCATTTTTTTAGTTATTTCTTCGCATCTCCCTGTATAACTACCTTACTTTTTAATCATTTCTGCACAACTACCAATACAAATAACCTATTTATTTTAACATTATTCCCTTTGCTCCCATCATTACCCCTATCATATCACATTATTTTCTCCCATTTAATTTTTACACCCAAAACTTTTTATCCAACAGTTTTATCACTTTCCGGACACACCCTTAATGTATGTGTAAGTTATTCTTTAAATGCCCAACATTCTGCCCCATAAAGCATAATTGGTCTAATTGTATTCTTATAAAGTTTAATTAGGACTCAACAATCACATAAAATTCCTAAAGCACTTTGTTATTTCTTTCGTCCTACTTGAATTGTATTTATGATATCTGTCTTAATTTTCTCATTCTCTTGAACTATTGATCTTAAATACCGAAAGTGATAAGTTATTAGTAATACTTAATATGAAATATTAATTGGTTTCTCGTCTAGGTTCTCACTATTTGTAATTCATATATGCAGTCTTTGTGCTTTTAATTCTAAAATCATTATATTCTAGAGCATCTTTCCACTGTTTAATTTATAGTTTACTCGTCTAGTTTCATTTATTAGAACTATATTATTTGCAAGTAACATGCATTGAGGTAATACTTCTTGTAAATGCTTATTAAGCTCATCTGTAACTAAAGTGAAAAGGTAAGGACTTAAGGCTAAGTCTTGATGCAAACATATTGTAATTGGGAAAACATTTATATCTCCACTCATGGTCCTCATAACATCAATTTATTTGTTGTTAATTTATTTCTTTGTCATCACCAACCATACTAATTTTCGTGGAACTCAATTGTATGCTTTTTCTAAATTAACGAAAATCATTTATAAGTTCTTTTTCTTCTCTCTATACTTCTCTAATAATTGCCTAAGAAAAAAATTACTTTGATAGTCGATCTTCCTGTCATAAAACCTAATTGATTCTTGAAGATAGTTGATACTCTTCTTAGTATTTATTTAATCAATCTTTCCCACAACTTCATAGCATGACTCGTTAATTTTATTCTATGATAATTTGCACAAATTTTGAATATCTCCCTTGTTTCTATTGATTCATACTATAACACTTTTTCTCCATTCATTTGGCACTAACTTTGTTCTTATTCCTATATTGCTCATGCACTTCGATGCCTCAATTAATATTTTATTTGAACCTAATACTTTTCTTGTTATCATTTTTAAGTGCTTCCTTTTACTTTAGAAGTAAGAATTTTTAAGAAATAGCTAATATTTCTATCTCCTTCTACATTTGGACTATCATCTAATGTTAAATGTTTCGATAATGTACTATTTAATAAACTATAAAATAAGTTTTCCATCTTTCCCTTATTTCATCTCTTTAACTGAAGCGTCTAAGTTCTTACTTCTGATGTATCTAACATGCTATAAGTCTTTGCCTTTTTTCTTTTAAATTAGCTAACTTTAATACATCTTTTTTTAAAATAAGAAAAAATATATCCTTTTTCTCTCTAGTTTCTAATCTATCATATAAATTGTCATAAGCATCGTACTTAGCTTTACTAATAATCTTTTTAGTAACTCTTTTTGATAGTTTATATTCTTGGAAATCTTGGGTGTGTTTGTTTACAACTAAAACTTTTCAAACAAAAAAAATTCAATTTAAGACTTTTTACTATCTATATCTATCTTATTTTTTTAATTATTTTTTCACATATTCCTATTTCACATCTTGCTATACAACTATCTTACTTTTCAATTATTTCTACGTGATTATGTATACAACTAATCTATCTATTTTAACTTTATTCTCTTTACTCTTTGTTGTTACTCCTACTATATCATATTATTTTCTTCCATTTCAAGAAACTTTTATATGAAAAACTTTTTATAAAATTTTTTATCACTTTCCAAACACACCCTTTATATCATTTTTATTGGTTTAACATTTTTTAAACTTTTCTCATTTGTCATTTATAGCCTTTTGAATGTCCTTGTTTCACCACTAAGTTTCCCTATATGAGGATTTACCATATTTATATATTTTTAAAATTTTTTGTCCAAGTTTTTTGATAGAGTTTGTCATTTCATTCCACATTGATTCAACTTATGCTTCCTTTCTACCATTGTTTCACTAAAAAGTTCTATGTTATCAACCTATAAATTCTACTCCTTAATCTTTGGGATTATATTATTTTAAAATTTTTTTGTCACCTTTTTTTGTGTATATATATCAATTGCTAACAACCCATGTTGCACAGTTAAACTCTTCCCTGAAAGGATGAATAGTTAAAATTTTAGTCCCAAGAATGATGAATGGTTCAAAGCTTACCAATGCATCACAGTGGACACCAAAGAAAGCACCTTCACCAAATTTGTGTTGAAAACATTTTGTATGAAATAGTTCCCTTTCTAGAGTCTAACTTGAGTTAGGACCATTATGTTCATAACTTGAATTTGTCTAGCCCAACCTAAATTTTTGTTGAGATGAGTATTGGGAATTCTGCAAACTAAAGTTTTATTTCCAAGACTGTCAACCCAATCCTCAATCTGGTTGGTTTACATCATTTCATTACTTGCATTACACCATCATTAGAAATAGATATTATAGAAAGGCTTTTAAAGCCCTTACACAATATTCAAAGCCTGCATTAATTTTAAATTAATCAATGTTGTTATATCGTTGATCAATTAAATAATCAATTTACATGATTTTGTAATCCATCACATTTTATCTTATTTTATCATTTAATCAACATGAATGTGCCACTAGTCAACTAGGGTTCAGCCTTACATTATTTTATCAGATAATTCATTTATTTTACTCAACCGAACTTTAACATTCTATCTGAGGATTATTCATAAGCTTCAGTTTGTAACTTACATGGCTACAGCTCATAATGTACAATGGTACAAGTAATTGGAAGTTCTTTATTTTTCCTCTAACTTAATAATTTGTTTTATCCCACAGTTTTCTGTTTTGACATCAATACATGAAATATATTTTGTTGTAGGGATGGTTGTAGCAATTGATTGATATATTCAATAAGACAAATAACTAGATATGGAAAATGTCAACCTGAAGTGAAGCTCAATTTTGAGAAGTTAAGAGAAGCGTTTTTTATTTTTATTTCTAACCTCAGCCCAACCAGACTGAAGAAATAGGGTTAGGTCAACATGTTCACAGCTATGGTAAAGGATAGTTTGACTCCAGCCAATTTTAAACCAGTGCAACATGCAATATGCATAAGAGTAAATCCTTTTTTAAAAAAAAAATTTCGTTGTCATATGTAGTTGCAAATTATCATTTTCCACCATGCAATTCTGGTCCTGGAATAGGTATCTATATGGTGGAAGTTTTCCACAGAAAAGGTAGAATGACCATGGTTTAGATGTTGAAACAACTATTTTAAAGTTGATATTTTAATATTGAACCATTTTATTACGTTGATTTTACACATTTAAAGATAAGACCCACATGCAGTGAAATTAAAAAAATAAAAGGGTTTCCAGAATATTATAAATGATGCTCAATACAATGGATGAAGTGGATTTTCTATCAACCATCAAGATTTTAAAAATGGAGGGGGTTTCATAGAAGAGGAGTTTCATAAAAGCGTCCCTGTAATTACAGAGTAGTGGCGCTGAAATGGGCCCCACATGATGATAAAATAAAAATCAACTTCACCCCCATTGTATTTAGAATAATGTATTCTATTACCATATTAATTTTCACCCCAATCGGATATGTGTATGGATCCTATCTGAAAAATGGTACAAATTCAACGTAACAAAATAGTTTGCTGTAAGTAACAAAATAGTTTGCTGTAAATAACAACTTTAAAGTGAATTTTTCAACATGTAAACCATTTGCTGTAAAATTTATATATGGATAAATGATTGCATAAAGTTTCATTGCATTCTAATATGTGTGGGGCCCAAAAATGGGTAAACGTACCGCTGTTCAGGTGTAGGCCACTACACTAGAATAGCTCCTATATATATGGGATGAAAATTGATATGGTAATAGAATACATTATTCTAAATACAATGGGGGCAGAGTAGATTTTGATTTTATTATCATGTGGGCCCCATTTTGACGCCTCTGCACCTTAATTACAGTGCAGTGGCGCTACACCTGAATATTTTCCTATATATATATAGCTCCGCTTCTATGTAACCCCCTCAAATTTCAAGATATTGATCCATGATGGAAAATCTAATCCATTCATTGTATTTAACACCATTTGTTTTGCTACGAGACCAAGTTTCATATAAATCAAGTACGTGCATGAGCTACATTTGCTCAAAAATATATATATTCATGTGTAAATTATGATATATGCTTAGATCTATTCACACATGTATTAGAATGTAACAATACTTTATAAGATCATTCATACGCATATTATTGATATTTTAGATGTTTTAGATGTTGAAAAACTACTTTAAAGTTGATATTTTAATATTGAATTATTTTATTACGTTGATTTTACACTTTTATAGATAAGATCCATATATAGTGAAATTAAAAAAAATAAAAGGGTTTCCAGGATACTAGAAATGATGTTAAACACAATGGATGAAGTAGATTTTCCATCAACTATCAAGATTTTAAAAATGAAAGGGGTTACATAGAAAAGAGGTTTCATAGAAGCGAGACCATATATATATATAATTTGTGAAGCATATTTGAATAAACTGAGAACTTACAAGGAACCATACTATCAAGTTCTAAAACAAACAGACAGGTAGGGTTACTCATTCTAACCTTTAAATTCCTAGCATATTCTTATTCCTTAGGAGTAATAAAAATGTTAGAAACTCATACGAAAATGCAGTAGTATGATGAGGATGTTCCAATGGCCATTTAACGATAAACAGGTTAAAATAGAAATTTATAAATTACAAAATTAAAATAGATTTATAAAAATATATGAACTCAAGAAAGAAAAATTAAAAAGTAGCAAAGGTAAACACAATGTTTTTGATAAAGATTCACAACATGAAAAAATATATTCAAGTTGCCTAAATTCAGCGAAAGAAAGGCAAAGACTTGACTTATGTTAGACACAAAACTAAAGACTAGCGAGTTTCATGAAGAAGATTAAATTAAGGAAGGATAAAGAAAATCGATTTTGACTGTTTATCAAAATGCAATCAATTAGAAAGTAGAACATTAGATCAATAAGTTGATTCAAAAAGGCATGTTGCATTGATGACATGTTGAATATTAGATTCTCTGACAAGGATTGTTGGTTTTTGACCAACTTGAATGATTCAAATGAGCATATATTATCTTTGGAGTGTGATGGACCCAAAATAAATTTAGAACACAATGCTTGCATTTTATTATAACTAAATTGCATAGTCAGAGTGGTGAAATAGTCACTTAGTACAATGAGGTGTGAGGTTTAATTCTTATATAGGAAAAGTTCAAATTTTTTTCACTTCTGGAATGCCTAACATGAATTACATAAGCACATGGGAGAGGGTTTTGAATATTAAAGGGGAGTATGGGGCACTGATGGAGCAGATGGGGCATTGATTGTTTATCTCCCTATCTTATCTAGGGGAGGTAAGGAGAGAGAGGAGGAGTGTACGCATACAGTTGTGTTTAAAGATCTCGAAAAAGAATTTTTGGAATAACTCTTTCCATTCTTCTTGGCTCGTATGCAGATTATCATTTGTAACCATAATATTTTTCCATTCGTCTTTGACTTTATGTAATTCCTAAAATAGGTCAGTTTTTCTAGGTCGGAAAACTTTGAAGAGCTGTTAATAAAAGTTTGCAAAAAAAAAAAAAAAAAAAAAAAAAAAAAAAAAAAGTAAAAATCTCAAAAATAGAAGCTGTCTTCTTCATGGTTGGAAACTGGTGACAGAGATAGAATTAGAAGGTCAGTTCAACAATGAAGGGAAACCTAAAAAATGTGGGTGTGGCATCAGATGCTTACTAGAATCAAGGAACTTGTTATGATGAGGTTCCAATGTGTGGCAGAAGTGTTTTCCACTGGCAAGGATGACAGAATCGGAACATGCAATAGCTTCAAAATTTTGATATAAGGTCTTTTCTTTGTTTTTCTTTTGATGAAACAGAGAAAACATAAATAAATTACAATTAAAAAGTTAATTCTCAGGATTTTCTTTGATACCAAATTGATGTAGAACAAGATGATGCAAGGAGGAGACCTTGGGGAAAAAAAAAAGAACAATCATATCGTTTAGAAAGTAGAAAACAAAGGAAAGAAACCCCTACATGAATTAGAAGAAGGATACAAAACCAAAGAAAGAGAAACCAAATCTCAATTTATAAGCTTTCATAAACTCATCTCCCGCACATGAATTAAGTAATCCTATCATAAGAAATAACCACCTTAAGCAAGAAGCAATACACGAACTTCCATCACTAAAAAAAAAATCACAAATTAGATATAAACATCCTAAAATAAAAAAAATCTTTGGTGCTACAATTGCAATAGGTACTTGGGTTGATTTTTAAATACAAAGAATAAAAAAAAAGAAATAAAAATCTTAAAACCAATATAAACCATTAACCAAACTAAAGATGTTAAGTCTAAAATAACAAAATAATATACAAAACAAACCACAAAATTTTGGGTATGTTTGTTTAACATAAAAACTTTTTAAACCAAAATTTTTACATATTCCTATACAATTACCTTACTTTTCAATCATTTCTACACAATACCCATACAACTAACCTATTTATTTTAACTTTATTCTTTTTACTCCTCATCATTACCCATATCATATCACATCATTTTCTCCTAATTCAAAAACTTTTACACCAAAAACTTTTCATTCAAAAGTTTTCTCACTTCCCAAACAAACCCTTAGTAAACTCCATTCAAGTTTTCCATCAAAATCCGTAAATTCTTAGGCCAATTTAAATTCAACTTCAACGTTACATCTTTCAATATTTTAATGGGATCATGTGTCATGGAAATATCATAAAAGCAAAGCTTAGACAAGTTAGATGACCAATACAATCCATGTTAAAATGTAGATGGAAACCATGAAAAGAAGTTGATGAAGCATCAGAATAGGAATATACCATTATGAAACTTACCACAAACTAAATAAAATAACGAACAATATGAGAACAATTGCATCAAAAACAAGTACAAAACATTAGCATGTCTGGACAGTTTTAGACAATCGGTCAAAAGATCATATGGTGATACACGACTGCTTCTTTTCAGTGGATCTTAAATCATCCTTCTCTTCTAAATCAGTTGACATTAGAGCCAACATTTTCCATTTTGATATTACCAGCAATAGCATCTTTGGTACAATGACAGAAAGTAGGCTTAGAAGATTCAGTCTTCTGAAATTAGGACCAAACACTTTCAGTTAGGACGAAATAATTCGTTTAAAATAAAAATTGCTATAAGATGTCGGTGAGGGCTGAAAGAATTTAGAGGTCCTCAGGAAAAAAAATTCAAACACCATGGAATTAACCCAAGATCAATAAGAATGTCATAACTGAATCCATATAAACTTTGCTAGAAAACAACCAATGACGATGATAAAGATAGAAATAATATCTTTAATGAGTTACGATATGACACAAAACCTCACGCATTTTATACTTTCATATGTATTTTTTATTTTTTTTCACTTGTATGTGGGCCCAAGTGTGTTTAGATCATTCACCAAAATTCATGATTTTGGGGTTCTTCTATATATTCTTTACAAAATTTTAAAAATCAAAAAATTTCGCCCATCTCACACATCTCTTGCACATGGAAAATGTGAAATCTTTTATTTTAAAATTTTGTAAAAAATAGATAGAAGCATCCAAAAATGATAAATTTTGGTATATAATTTAAACACGCTGGCCCACATAAACGTGAAGAAAAAAATAAAAATATAAAATACATGAGGTTGTTACTTAGCTAAGTAAAAAACCCATTGTATAGCATTACAACTCATCTTTAATAATATCATTCTATGATAAGGCCAATAAATTATCGTAAAAAAACTGAAAAGTTTTATCTGTTTTAGATTTTATTAAAGGTCAATTCCAAATATGACCAGAAGTTAATTTCTCTACTTATAAATTATCACAACATAAACTGAAATGTTTTATCCATATTAGATTTTAAATTAATTCTAAATATGGTCACAAGGTACACTCCTACTCATAGATAAGAGTCCTAAGACCACTTTTTTTTTTTTTTTTTTTTTTTAACCATTCTTCAAATCTAACAACACCATCACTTTCCCCTTGTATTTTACAAAAATACTCTTTGCTAAAACCCAAATCCATTCCCATGTTTGTTATATGAAGAATCCTTTTTTATATGTTGTGGCAGCATCGTGTTTTGTTAACCACATGCAGAAATGACTTGTTTGTGTGTTGAGATTGGGTGTTAGCAAAGGGATTTTTAGTGAAAATACATAAGCAAAACTCACGTGTTGTCAAATTTAGAAAAAGGTGAAAAAAGCTGGTCGTATTTGCTATTTTTACAAATATGTAGTCTAATCTATAATTAGGAGTATAACTTGTCATATTTGGAATGAACGAGATCTTGATTTCGGATAAAACAAACAATGTTTAAAAAATCCAAAACTAACAATCCAACATTTGAGAACAGTTAATGAGTAATCTAATCTTATGGTAGTATAAATACAAACAAATTCCAACCTTGATAGCTGCCGTGTATGTAACAAGATCAGGCTTAATTCCTACATCACGCATTGTATTGAAAGCCTGCAAAGAAGGAAAAGGAAGGAAATCTTACATATCTTCATATAAATTTATCAGCTGTCTGACAATTGTACACCTAGATTGCAGCAAGTAAAAGCAATTGGAAACTTTATTTATCATGATAGCAATTGAGGTTAGATCCAGTTCTCCATCCTGATAAAAAAGCAGACATTTTTGCACAGTTACCATAATGGGCCTTTCAGCATCAATAATTAAGTTTCATTAAAAACATCAATAATCAAGAAAGACAGCTATTATTAATGAAGTCAAATAGATAATTGAAATAATTATTAGTGATGATTGCAAATATCGGTAGTATAAGTAAAACAGCACAGTTGTCAGGACAGGTAAATGTCAAATCAATTAAAAGATGCATCTTTTCTTTGTTAAGGGCCTTGCATTCAGCATGTAGAGAACACATAACAATGAGAGATATATATGGCTCCGCTTCGAACACATAACAATGAGAGATATATATGGCTTTGCTTCTATGCAACTAGGTTACATAGAAGCGATCCCATGTAACCTTCTTAATTTTTAAGATATTGATGATTGATTTAAAATCCAATGCATTCATTGTATTTAACATTAATTCTTTATTTATGAGACCAAGTTTCATTCAAATCGAGTATTTGCATGAGCCACATTTGCTCAACAATATCTATTCATGTGTAAATTATGAAAAATGCTTAGATCCCTTCACACATGTATTGGAATGTAATAATGCTTTATAGAATCATTTATCCACATAGTAGTGATATTTAGATGACTTAGATGTTGAAAAAACTACTTTAAAATTGATATTTTAGCATTGAACCATTTTATCACGTTGATTTTACACATTTATAGCTAGGACCCATATATAGTGAAATTAAATAAATAAAAGGGCTTCCAAGATACTATAAATAACGCTAAATATAATGAATGGAATGAATTTTTCATCAACCACCAAGATTTTAAAAATAGAAGGGAGAAGGGATTCATAGAAGCGGGACCGATATATATATATATATATATATATGGGAGTTGTTCCGGTGCAGCACAACTGCACCAGAACAGCAGTACATTTGATTAAAAATGGGCGCCACACATATTAGAATGTAATGAAACTTTATACAATCATTTATTCATATATAAATTTTCTAGCAAATAGTTTACATGTTGAAAAAACCACTTTAAAGTTGTTATTTACGTCAAACTATTTTATTACGTTGAATTTATACAATTTTCAGATGGAGCCATATACATATCTGATTGGGACGAAAATTGGTATGGTAATAGAATATATTATTCTAAATACAATGGGTAGAGCAGATTATGATTTGATGATCATGTTGGGCCCATTTCAGTGACGCTGCACCGGAAATTCCAGTGCAGCGTCGTTACACCTGAATATTTCTGTATATATAGAGAGAGAAAAAAAAAAGATATTCAAGTGCAGCTTTACTGCACCATAATTACGGTGCAGTTATCTCAAAATGGGCCCCTTATGATCATAAAATTATAATGTATTCCACCCATTATATTTAGAATTATGTATTCTATTACCATACCAATTTTCATCCCAATTGGATATATGTATGGACTCCATCTGAAAATGGTAAAAATTCAACGTAATAAAATAGTTTAATGTAAATAATAACTTTAAAGTTGTATTTTCAACATGTACATCATTTCTATAAAATTTATATGTGGATAAATGATTGTATAAAGTATTAATACATTTAAGTACATGTGGAGCCCATTTTGGGCCAAATGCACCGTTAATTATGGTACAGCTTCACTGCACAGAAAAGGTTCTCATATATATATAAAGAGGGAGAGAGAGAACCAATCCTGTGCAGTCCACTTCAAAATGGGCCCCACACATAATAATAAAATGTTAAAATACTTCATACAATTATTATCTATATAAATAACATACTTTGGACAGTTTAGATCTTGAAAATACTACTTTAAAATTAAGATTTACGTTAAAACTATTTTATGATGTTGATTTTGTACAATTTTAAGATGGGACACACACATGCTAGATTTTGATGAAAATTAGTATTATATTAAAATAAATAATTCTAAATACAATAGGTGGGATAAATGTTAATTTTAATACATGTGGGGCCATAATGGGTTGGACTACCCATAATTGCAATTACCGTGCAATTACAGTGCAATCCTCTGCACTTGAATATTTTTCATATTCATCCAGTGCAGTCCGCTGCAAAATGAGTCATAAACATATTAAAATGTTCAAATATTTATATAATCATTTATCCATATAAATAACATACTTTAGATAGTTTAGATTTTAAAAATACTACTTTAAAATCGATATTTATGTTAAACTATTTTATTACGTTGATTTTTCTCTGTTTTAAAATGGGGCATATACATATGCTAGATTTGGATGAAAATTGGTATGCTAGCAGAATATATAATTCTAAATGCAATGAGTGGGATAGATGTTAATTTTAATATATGTGGGGCAAACTGCACCGTAATCAACATTTGAATAATTTCCTGTATATATGAGATATGTTATTGTGTATTTACATGCACCGGTATTTACGATGCATTTGGCTCAAAATGGGCCTACATGTACTTAAATGTATTGATAATTTATATAATCATTTATCCATATATAAATTATATAGGAAATAGTTTAAATGTTGAAAAAACAACTTCAAAGTTGTTATCAAACTACTTTATTATGTTGATTTTGTATCATTTTTAGATGGGACCCATACACATCCAATTTGAATGAAAATTGGTATGATAATAAAAGAAACAATTCTAAATACAATGATGAGTGGAGTAGATGTACGTTTTATGATCATATAGGGATTATTTTGATGTAAATGCACCATAAGTTACGGTGCATTTATATGCACTGGAACATCTCTCTATATATATATGGTCCCGCTTCTATGAAATCTCTTTTCTATGTAACCCTTTCCATTTTTAAAATCTTGGATCTTGGAGACTGATGGAAAATCCACTTCATCTATTGTATTTAACATTATTTATAGTATCTTGAAAACTCTTTTATTTTTTTAATTTCAGTGTATATGAGTCTCATTTATAAATGTGTAAAATTAATATAATAAAATGGTTCAATGCTAAAATATCAATTTTAATAAATGATTCTATAAAGTCTTATTACATTCAAATACGTATCTAAATGGATTTAAGCATTTTTTATAATTTAGACATGAATATATATATATATGAGAGTTGTTCCGGTGCAGCGTCACTGCACCGGAACAGCGGTACAGTGGCCCAAAAATGGGCCCCACATGATCATGAAATCATGATCTACTCCACCCATTGTATTTAGAATAATGTATTCTATTACCATACCAATTTTCATCCCACTCAGATACTTTAAAGTTGTTATTTTCATCAAACTATTTTATTACGTTGGATTTGTACCATTTTCAGATGGGGCCCATATACATATCTGATTGGGATGAAAATTGGTATGGTAATAGAATACATTATTCTAAATACAATGGGTGGAGTAGATCATGATTTCATGATCATGTGGGGCCCATTACAGCGATGCTGCACCAGAAATTCCGGTGCAACATGCTGCACAGGAATATAATCCTATATATATATATATTTTTAAGCAAATGTGGACCATACACATACTTGGTTTAGATAAAACATGATCTCTTAGAAAAACAAGTAATGTTGAATACAATGAATAGATTGAATTTTAAATCAATTATTAATAACTTAAAATTTAAAGGGGTTATATGGACTGCTTCTTTGTTACCTGGTTATATATATAGGAAAATATTACAGTGCATGCGATTGCCCCATGCAGTCCATGCACTGTGAACCCCACATGATCATGGATGAGAAATCCACCCCACTCATTGTATTTAGAATTATTCACTTTATCAACATAATAAAATAGTTTAATATAAATATCAAGTTTAAAGTGGTATTTTCAACATATGCGCCATCTAATGTATGATTTTTATATAGATAAATGATTGTATAAAGTTTCATTGCATTTTAATATATGTGGGGCCCATTTTATAATGGAATGCACTGTAATTACGGTTCAGTCTGTCTACACACATATATAAGGCTCTGCTTCTATGTAACCAGATTACATAGAAGCAGTCCCATGTAACTCCCTCAAATTTCAAGATATGAATCTTTGATGAAAAATTCGATTCATTCATTATACTGAACACCATTTATTTAGTTAGGAGACCAAGTTTCATCCAAATCAAGTATGTGCATGGGCTGCATTTTTCAAAAATATATATATTCATATGTAAATTATGAAAAACGCTTAGATCGATTCACACATGTATTAAAACATAAAAATACTTTATAGGATTATTTATCCACATTATTGATATGATGGTTTAGATATTGAAAAAACTATTTTAAAATTGACATTTTAGCATTGAACAATTTTATTACATTAATTTTACACATTTATAGATGAGACTCGTATATAGTGAAATTAAAAAAATGAAAGGGTTTCCAGGATACTATAAATAATGTTAAATACAATAAATTGAGTGGATTTTCCATCAACCATCAAGATTTTAAAAATAGAGGGACTTACATATAAAGGGAGTTTCATAGAAGCGGGACCAATATTTATATGTATGTATGTATGTATGATGAGTGATCCTGTTAACCTGGGCTAAGCAAATGCTCCAATTAGGCTTTTTTTGTTTTTTACTTCATACACTTGTTTATCAAAGTTATTTAACATATAAACAAAGATTTACCATTTTTGGATATATTTATATATTTTTTTGAGATTTTTTAAAGATCCTTAAATACATATATACACATAGATGTTTAAAAATCTAAAAAATATATACACATATATACACAGACATGTAATCCTCATATATGTGAGTATATATGTATTTCAAATACTCTTAACTTTAAAAATCTACAAAATATATGTAAACATAGCTGAAAATGGTAAAACTTGAATTATATATTAAATACACTTAGATAAACAAGTGTGTGAAGAAAAAATCAAAAAAAATTGTTATAAATAGGTTTTTTTAGGTGGGCTAAGCGGAGCATTTGCTTAGCCCGGGCTAACAGGATCATTTAGAGAACTGTTCCTGTGCATTTGCCTGCACCATAATTAACAGTGCATTTAGCCCAAAATGTGTTCCACATGTACTTAAATGCATTGATACTTTATATAATTATTTATTCATATATAAATTTTATAGCAAATGATTTATATGTTGAAAAGACAACTTTAAAGTTGTTATTTACATCAAACTATTTTATCATGTCGAATTTGTACCATCTTCAGATGGGGCCCATACACATATCTAATTAGGATGCAAATTGAGACGGTAATAGAATACATAATTCTAAATACAATAGGTGGAGCAGATTATAATTTTATGATCATGTGGAGCCCATTTTAAGGTAACCGCACTGTAATTTTGGTGCAGTGAAGCTTCACCTGAATATATTTTTTTTTCTCTCTCTATTATATATATATATATAGAGAGAGAGAGAGAGATGTTACTATGCATTTACATTTATCGTAACTTATGGTGCATTTGGCTCAAAATGAGCCCTACATGTACTTAAATCTATTGATACTTTGTACAATCATTTATCTATATATAAATTATATAGGAGATAGTTTACACATTAAAAACACAACTTTAAAGTTGTTATTTACATTAAACTATTTTATCATGTTGATGTTGTACCATTTTTAGATGGAGCCCATACACATATCCAAGTTAGATGAAAATTGGTATGCTAATAAAAGAAACAATTCTAAATAAAATGGGTGAAGTAGATATACATTTTATGATAATTTGGGGCCCGTTTTGATGTAAATGCATCGTAAGCTACAGTGCATTTACATGCACTGGAATATTTCTTTTATATCTATCTATCTATATATATATATATATATATATAGGCAATTACGTAAAATAGAGGTTTCATAGAAGTAAGACCGATATATGTATGTGCACTTTTGCATAAGATGCATCCGTTATGTGCTTATAGATCACAAATTTTACATTTGTAAGTTATCCACAGTAAGAAGAGCAAACTCATTCTTCTCCAACATACTTGAGTTTAAAAGGGAATAGATCAAGTTCAGTTACTGACACAGGAAGAAAGCATTTACTAAAGCAATTGATGACTTGTATAATCTCCATTTACATGACTCAAGTATGTAAATCTCCTTTTACTCTACAAAACAAGAACCAAAATCCATTCCATTCTGTTTGGAAGTTGAGAACTATATGATAGAGAATCAATCACAATGATTCTTTCACACTACAGAGGGTTTTAACTAGATTTCTAACTTAAAAACACTTTCCATACACCTCAGAATCAAAATTTTCAATTTCAATCTACAGATCTCCACAGATTTTCTATTTGCTCTATGAGTAGACAGACATTCAATAGAAAAATATGATAGAAAATAAAAAATAATAATACAGAAAAGCAGTGTCGACAATAAATATTACATTGAACAAATGTCAAAGGAGGAAATTTTTATTTCCAAACCAGGAAAAATTACTACAGTCCTAGATACAACAGAAAAATGAAGACATTTATAAGGATTGGGGTGTTATAAATAACTAGTTCTGGCAAAGAAATATAACACCAAAAAAGAAACAAAAGTTATTGGACTTCGCATTCTAAAATTTTGCAGAAGAACCATGAGACAACATTGCATTTCATAAGTCTGGTCAGACAGAGTACAGGTTAATTTATATAAAATTCTCAATTCTCACTAACAGGAAAACCTCCAACAAGAAACAGGAACAAGGACTACACTAAACAGAAAGAGGGTTGTATCAAAATGCTATAGTCAGGATTAAAGATTTGAAATAACAGACGAAACACCTGGAGAAACAACGACTTTAATTAACAGGAAAGAAGAGTTGCACTAAAATGTTATTGTTAGTATTAAGTATTTGAAATACTTGATGGAATGCCCTGTTCAATTTTCTCACAGAATTCCAATCAAATTTCGAGCTGGAAAAGACAGGCCCCTGGATGAGAATTTCCCACATCTTCAAAATTTGCATGTATTTGCCCTCTAACAAGGCAGGATGACACCTTAAAATGTCCTCTTTAGAATTATCTGAAAATCAGCTTTCCTGATTATTTTTTTTTTTAAAAAAAAAAAAAAAAAAAATTGCCAGGGAGAAAATTTGAAGTAAAAAGTATTTCTGAAGATATCAGGTGATGGAAAAGATGTGAGAGAATGGTCATTGGATTATTATATCCTCCCTAATGTTCCAAGAAGCTTAAATTCAAATTGGAAGTCAATTTAAAAGAGCATGCACAGCAAGTATTAAACCAGTCCTGGGGACTGGGGGAATTTTCTAAATCATTAGTTGTGACACTTACAAAGCTCACACTTATTTTACTTAGGGAAACAGGCTCCTTTGGATTTGGATCTCAATGAAGACACTTTTGAATTTTCCCCATTCCCCATACAAGCTCTCATCTCCTAGTATATAAAACAACCCTAATTTTCCTCATTATTGGATTCAGATCTCAATGAAGACACTTTTGAATTTTCCCCATTCCCCATACAAGCTCCCATCTCCTAGTATATAAAACAACCCTAATTTTCCTCATTATTACCTATATATATTTTTTATATCTCCATACATGATTTCAAATATGCCTACCACAGCAATACTACTTTTCCAAATTCCTCTTCCTTTCCAATGCCAAATTCCACTAACTTAGCAGGCCCTAATGTAGTCAGGAATATCAATAATTGCCAGCTTTCATCCAAAGCAACCTAGAATTTCGGTCATTAAATCTCATGACAGGTGAGACAAATGCTCAAATTTCATATTTTCAACTTTCAAGCAGTACTCCATCCAGAAATAGATTTCTTCTCGAAGCTGTTTGCTGAATGAATTTCTTCAAGTCTTGATTCTGTCTGCTGAATCTGCAATCCATATACCTCATTCAAAATTTTGTTCATGTCAATGTCTTTACTAAGAAAATGAAATTTTTTTCATAATTCTTAGCCTCTACATTGTGTTTTTCAGGACATGACAACAATTAAGAAAATTTGATTTTTAGTGGCACTGATGAACATTGACTCAACTAGTAAATCAGAGATCTGAAGTCTACCTTTGTGAACGAGTGAGTTCACGTGACCTTTCCATCGACATTATCATTGTGATTAACGTTGAAAAAAATAATGAAAAAAATAACAATAATCTAAGCCCTGTGAAATCCATAGTTAGGTCATTTCAAGATACAATTTTGATGTATTTCAAACATTCACAGGTTTATCCCAACTGACAATGGACAGATAGATGAGTCATGTGAGAAAGGACAAAGAAATTTGCTAAATCTAAAAGGACAATGAAAAATGCAATTGTCGTCATCATCATCATTATCATAAGCCATTTCCCACCCAGGTGGGGTTGGTTGCATGGATTCTATTGCGCCATTCTTGAAGATTCAAAACTAAATTTTTAGTAATTTTTAATATTTTCATATCTTGTTTAATTACTTCCATCTTCTTCTTTTTTTACCTTTCATTCTCCTACCACCTTCTATTTGGATAGACTTTGTCCTACTAGTATCATTTTAGGCTTCTGTTTAATATGACAAAACCGTCTTAATTTGTTTTCCCATATTTTATCACCTATTGGTCTCATCCACCTTAACTTTATCATTTCCGCTACGCTCATTCTATTTGTATGTTGTTCTTTAACTGCTCAATATTCTGCCTCATGAAGCATAGCTGGTCTAATAGCAACCTTATAAAATTTTCCTTTTAATTTAATTAGGACTCGACGATAGCATAAAATTTCTAACGCACTTCACCAATTCTTCCATCATGCTTGTATCAATGTATTATATCTTTCTCAATTTTCTTGTTCTCTTGAACTATTGATCTTAAATACTAGAAATGATTAATTCTTGTTACTACTCGATCTAAGATCTTACTTGGTTCCTAATTTAGGTATTCACTATTATTAAAATTGCATTTCATATATTCAGTTTTTGTACAACTAATTCTAAAACCATTAGATTCTAAGGCATTTTTCCACTTTTTCAATTTCAAATTTGATCTCTGTCTAGTTTCATCTATTAGAACAATGTCATCTGAAAATAACATGCACTAAAGTACTTTTTTTTTATAGATGTCTAGTAATTTCATCTATCCCTAAGTGAAGAGGAAAGTAACCTATTTTAACTGCAAATCACAAAAGCAACTATCTGCTTCTAAAAAAGCCAAATACCTCTTTTCAGCACACAGAAGTTCCAAAACACAAGCAATCAAAGAAGGAAGATATCAAGGCAAGAAGCCCAAGTTAGGGTGAAAGAATGTGAGAGTCTAGAAAGTAATAAGAATTGCGGAGACAATAAGATTTATTCAATTCAGGAGGCTTGAAACTTCCAAAATGTAATGCTACAATATCGTCATAAAAAAATAAGAAAACAATATGTTGACCCAAAAGGTTGATGATTCTTGTCAACCATGTTTTATAATTTGCAACTCCACCAAATTATAAGACCAGTCCAGAATCTCCACACATATATAGTGTAAATAAAGTGTGTTGCTAAGAATTTAAAACTATTTGGGCTTGTATGGAGAAATGGAGATAACACATACACATTCAACAAGATATTTACATAAGAAGAAAACAAGAGAAAGAAGAGAACAAAACAAATAGTCCAAAGAAATCTTTCTAGAGACCATTATTCCAAGCCACTAACTCTTACAAGCAGGAATTCTTAACTCCAATTTACCTTCATAGCACCTTTCATATTGTGTGAACGCCCACAAATGTCAATTAAAATAGACCAGGTTATGTGATTTGGACAGAGACCCAGTGTCTTCATTTCATCCATGAGAGCTTTTGCACGATGATAATCAGTACCACATGCCTTCATGAGAATGTTATATGTTGCAACCGTGGGTTTAAAGGTGACTCCCATCGTTGTGCTGGGTTGATGTTGCTTAATGACAGTCTGTGCAAGTCCACTGGTTTTGTCTCCATGCTTCCATTCTAAGTTGATGCATGGAATTGAATTTCCCCCGAACGGTTGAGTATGAACTTTATGAAACCCATCCTTCACCCATGATTGGAAAAGACGAAAAGCCCTATCATATTGGTGTGACTGAACACAAGCATTGAGAAGAATGTTGCAACATTGAGCATTGGGCTCACAACCCGCATGAAGCATTTCTCCAAAGACCTGAATGGCCTGTTCTACCAAACCTGCATTTGAGAAGGCACCGATCAAAGAAGACCATGTCACAACATTAGGAATGACACCAGCACTAAGCATATCATCTTTCATTTTTAATGCCATGTGCCACATTTTAGCGTCTGCAAACACCTGGAAAATAGGAGGGACATATATATCATTAACAAAGATGACACGAAATAAAGGAAATATGAATCTCCATGAAATAAATGAATTCAAATAGCATGTGGGAAGCAGGAGCCAAAGAAGAATTTAATTCACAAATTCTTTCTAGTGGACCTTTATAATTGTGCTGTATGTGAAAACATCCAATTTTAGGACACCTATTGATTCCATTTGCTTCATTTCCCTGTATATATCCTGAGCCAAATCAATCCTCCTGGCAAGACAGCATGCCTTTAACAGTACATTGTAAGAAGCAACATCAGCAGAGACACCAATTTCCTGGAAAAAAGAGGTAAGGAAAATATAAGCAAATTTGTGCATCACTTACAAGAATAAAGAACCTGTAGGGTAGTACTGTAGTTTTGCAATAAAAGTGATCATAACTGCAAAGATTTGCAAATTGCACATTATTGATAAGAAAAAATGCAGCAAATATTTTACAAGGATTAAATAGTAACAGAAAATAAACAGAGAAGTTTACATGCAACACTGATTGATATGCTGATAACAGTCCTTCAATGCATTGCACAATCCACAAACAGTCTTAAGACAAGGACTAATGGAAGAACAGCAGAAATAAAAGAGAACACCTAGACTCAAATGAAATGCAAAAGAAAAAAGGAAGAACAAAAACAAAAACAGTAGGAAGTTCTCCCTAAAAAAATGGAAGCTTCAAAAGTCAATATCAAAATTGGAAGTTCTTAATAGACAATGCATGAACAACCCTCACAACTTGATGACATTCATTGACACACCACATGGCCAGAACAAAATCTTCACTGAAATAATCTCTTTTTTAAGTGCTTTTGTATACCAACTTCAGCCAACTCAATAATAATACCAACAACTGTGCAACATCCTTCCAGCCCTTCGTAAATACACCTTTTTCTCAGTCATTTTCTATTTTCCCCAATCTTACAATCTTGTCATGTAACATTATTAATAAAACACTAACACAATAAAGGCATCTTTATGTAAATTCATACCAAAATATCGTACTATTCAATCTTAGAACTTCTATTCCTTCCATTTGTATCAAACCCGAGGGGCAGGTTCACAGGAAACCACCTCTTTCTCATAAAGCAACAGTAGGTTGTGTGCATGGATGTCCCTCCCCAAATCAACCAGTGTGCAGGACCTTTGTGCAATATATCAGCCTTTATCTATCTTAAAGCTCCTCTAAGAAAATTGACTTCTTCATTTAAGCCCCAAAGTTTTCCCCCTCATTTTGTAAGTTAGAAGTCAACATTTTTGACTTCCCTAATGCCCAGTCTATCATGCAAATTATCATGGGTCTTTCATAATGACAACCAAGAAGCACCACATGGGGTGGACATAAAACAAAATTTTCAAGTAGCTGGTTGCATTTGGGGATGTCCATGACTGCTATGAGGCTGTGATATACCATGGCTCTATTAGGTTATCCATTGATGGAAATTGGTTGTCATTAGTATCATTTATGATTATTGTAGTATGAGAATAGAGTTAATAATCCTATTTCATTGTAAATTGCGGAACTTACAAAGTGGATTTTGCATTAAACCATCTGAAGTTCTTGTTAGTAGTCCCGGTCAATGGTCTCTTTTAAGAATCTACATGACATTAATGTCTACAGGAGACTGAGGGTATGTGTTTATTTCACTTGCACTGACACAGCTTCTTGAAGTAATGAATAAAAGCTGGCAACTCAGGACTTCAATTTTTTGGACTTTTGAATAATTCTGCAATTCTTTAGTGAAAATTTGCTGGATTTTTTACTTCTCAGAGCTGTGCACATTTGCTTGGTAAGTTCTGTTAGTTTCAGCACTGGAAACAAAAATTTTATTTTGTTGAAAATCAAGCACTCTCTTTTCTAGGAATCAGTAGCATTCCTGGTGTCTAAAAGACATGGGCGTTCACATCAATTTCAAGCTGTTCTATGAAAGTAGCACTAATGACTATGGAGTATCCACTTTATCAGCGTTCCCTCAGATAACATTATTTTGGTAGCTGGCCTATAGAATATCTTATGTGAAACCAATATTATCAATTAAATCTTCTTCAGAAATTATTGCATTAATCCCCATTAGACAATTTTTCCGTTATTTCTTCTCCAACAATTGTAATAATTTCCAAAAATATTTCTATTTAGCATAGATTGTGATTGTTTATAGTTTACGTCTGTTGAAATCAACATACACTTAACTTTCATGCATTAACAATAGACTAATTTGTAGTTGAATTTATGGATCTTTTATGTATCTACATTGGCCACTAAATGTTGACATTCAAAATAACTTTTTTTTTTGCATTACACATATTTATATGTATCTGCATTTATCTGGTACTTTACTACTTTTATTCATTTAATTTGTTATTCTAATTTTTCATAAAATTTCTCGATTAAGATGATGTTATCTGTGAGTCTCTGAAAAAATCAACAAAATCTCTTTTCCTTTTTTTTTTTTTTTTTTTGAGCAGTGGCATATCACAGTTTACGATGTAGATGTCCTGCAAAAACATTGCATTGTTTTAGACTTAGTTACCATGCAGCTTTCTTCACATTTTATATGTCATTTCTGTACTTATTAGATTTTGCTAATTACCACTTCCAAGTTCCAAGCTTAAGGCCTTTAATTCCTTGTTGTAACACCAACCTAAAGGATAGGCTCACTCTTTAGGCACTACTTATACATTTGTTTCTGCTTTTTAATGCACTGCACAAACTTTCTCCACATATTATCTTCTTCCCTATTTTAGTTCCCTTCTCTCATTACAATGCTGAACATAATATCAACCCTTTCCATGAATATCAACTTCTACTTCACTATTTTAGTTTTATACCATTCGAATTCTTCCATTGCGTTTTTAGATCCCTAGTAACGCAAAATACTCACATTCTCAGTTTCTTACATCCTCAAATTACCTAAGCTCCAAGAATTAGCATAACTTTGTAAGAGGCACTCAATAATGGACAGTTGATGTCATATTGCTATAACATTTCAAGAGGCTACTATCAGCACTGAGCCTCATCATTCCCTACCTCCATCATAGCACGTTATTTCACAAAAAGGTTATAGCTTTCATTTAGTTTGTTCCCCATGTTCTCTGACAGTCAATCTGTTGGATGTTCAAATGTCCTTGTTTTAATGATCCTATTAAATGGACAAATGAGTTTTTGACTGGTAAGATAACAATTTATTTCGAAAATTTATGAAGTTTTCTTATGGTTCCACTCCGGGAGGTCAGTAAACCCCCACCATTGACCCCCTTAACAAAATGACAACGAAATAAAATTAAAAGCTCTAAGGATAATTAAGCAAATGAGCTGAGAGTTTCAATAGCATATAAGTAGCAAATTTCAAACAGCTCACAAAGATCTTCCGTGTACAAAATAAACTTATGTTAGAACAATAAAAATGGCAATATCATACTTGCATGCGCCTGTAAATTTGTAGGGTGTAGCTCAAATCGTAGGCATTCACATTCATGAGACTGTTGTAAACATATATATTTGGCGTGACATTCTGAGCAAGCAACTCCTGTCAAAGAAAAATTAAAAATGAATTATACTCATAGATTTAACAGCCAACGGAAAACTCGGATGACCAGCAAAGGTTTTAAAGGCAATATACATTCTAATGAAACAATATGTCCAAATAAATGAAATAAAAGTTGAGGTTTAATTACTGAAAACTAATGATGGGAGCCACACTTTTATATGTCCTTCTAAGAGGACAATAGGAGGTCCTTCCAACAAACGCCTATTGCTGTATTGGAGTATTTAATGAGATTGAAAAAAATTAAGGTTCCAAGTGTGGAAGTTAAAGGTTACAACTTTGCCGCATGGGAGTATTTAATAAGATTGTTTACCGATAGATCAAATATTGCCAAAGGATAAAGGCACAACTCATAATAGAAATCCTACTTAAATAATGCCACAAGTCACAAAACCACAGCCCTGAATCCAAGGACAGAAGCATATTGAACATGCTGTAAACATACTCAGCTTTCATGCTATCAGAACTGAATACAAGACAAGCAAGACACAAATATCAAATCCATGAATTGCCAGTGAACAAAAGCATGCTCAAATTCAATTCAAACAAGGATTCAGGATCAATAACAGTGGACTTTCAATGAAAAAAGTAAGCAACAACATACATTACAGATTCAAAATCATATTCCAAACAGAGACACCTCTAGCATTCATGCTCAGGTCTGAAAAGAATCTTAGTTCAGGCACGTGAATCGGATTGGGACAGATATCATCCTAGCACCAAATTTCGACAGAATCCTCAAATCACCTCCCAACCAGAGATTCTGGGTGCCAAATATCAATCAAACACCTAGTCTATGGATCAAGCAGTCCTCAGGGGAGTCATTGATTGTAAATTGTAAGAATATGGAGTCACTAGACTCACCACCAATTTTTTAAGATAACTGGAAAATCCAGTGACATTGGACTGTCCACAGGAGATTCTATGGCTCTTTACTTAGCTGTGCAATGGGAAAGTGTTAGACATCCATTGCACCCAAGAGTGGGTTACATAGAAGTGGCCCCATATATATGTATGAGAACCTATCCCGTGCAGATGGACTGCACTATAATTATGGTGTAGTCCACTGCAAAATGGGCCCCCACATGTATTAAAATATAATAATACTTTATACAATCTCTATATAAAAAAAAAACATATTTCTAATGGTGTAGATGTTGAAAATACAACTTTAAAATTGATATTTATATCAAATTATTTAATTACATTGATTTTGTACCATTGTAAAATGGAGCTCATACACTTGTTTGATTTGTATAAATATTGGTATGATATTAAAGTAAATAATTATAAATATAATGGGTGGAGTGAATGTTAACTTCATGATCATGTGGGCCCCATTTGCGACGAACCACACCGTAATTATAGTACAGTCCATCTAATGGGGGTTACACAGAAGTGATCTTATGTAACCCTCTCAATTTTTTAAATGTTGGTGATTGATACAAAATTCAATTCATTCATTATATTTAACATCATTTGTTTAGCTAGGAGACCAAGTTTCATCCAAATCAAATATGTGTATAGGCCACATTTACTCAAAAATAAATACAATCATGTGTAAATTAAAGAAAATGTTTAGATCCATTCCCAGATTTATTAGAATGTGTATAACTATATATATATATATATATATATATATATATATATATATATATATATATATATATAATAACGATAATAGGTTTCCTATTAGATTTTTGCAGAAATTTCAAACCCCAAACAGTGTGTTCTACAGCGAAACCTAGCATTTTCGCATATATTCATGGGCATTTTCTGGTAAACATACAAATTCAAGCAAAAATGGATTTAAACTCAATAAATGCAGCGGGTGTTTGTCAATCAACAAGACTTTCAAACTAAAACTTTTCACTCTCCATACCATCCTATTTTTTTTTAATTATTTATTCACTTCTTCCCATACAACTACCCTACCCTACTTTTCAATCATTTCTACATAACTAACCATACATCTAACCTATCTATTTTAACTTTATTCTCTTTACTTTTCATCATCATCTCTATCATATCATATCGTTTTCTCACATTTTAAAAACTTTTACACGAAAAACTTTTCATCAAAAGTTTTGTTACTTCCCACAATTTAAATCTTCAAATTCCATATGGCCAGCTGTCAAAGCAAGTAACAACTCATGTAATTAAGCAAAAAAGCTGCAGTTCAGTTATTAATTTCATAAACAGCAAAGTAATGATACCTATGCAGTAGCTTCAATTTCTTGAGTCAAAACCAAGCCAAAATGAATGATTAGATCCAAAGACAGCATTCAAGCATGACCTGAAGCCTTGGCTCACAATTCCCATAGGAATTGAGCGGTACTCCTATCCTAGCACTCGAAAAGTACTTCTTTCCTATCACTTCTTCTGAAAAACTAAAGGAAAAATTGGAAAAGGCAGAATGGCAGCAATGAATTCACACCAGAAAGACTTCCTCACGAGATTTAAAAAAAAAAAAAAAAAAAACTGAAATTCCCCCTTTTCAAAGAAAAACTCTCAGATTTTCCGAAAACCAGGCCAAAGATTCAAAAGCCAACCCCCAAACAATGAAGAAATGCTGGATCAATATATCAATCCAATGACAAGGGTTGAAAAAGGAAGAAATCAAGTGAGCATTTGGGTCCTATGGCTCTTAGGGCTCCCATTTCTAGAGAATTCTATCGCATACTTAGGATTGTTGAGGAAGAAACCGCTGTCCCTGTTCAAATAGAGGAATTTTTATATATTTGAAATGCCACATGGCAGTAAGATTTAGTGTGAAGATTTGCACACTCTGGAAAATAGTAAGACTCGTTTGCAAGCAAAAATAAATAGGCCACTCCTTGCACTAAAGAATTTAGCATTAGGCCATGCCCACTTTGGATGTTGGGTGCAAAAATAAGTAGGGTGCAAGTGGGTTGGGTTTTGGTCAAATCCAACCCACTTTTACTTTAAAAGATCAAGAGAGTTCTTTCAAGCTGGAAGAGATCAGATTATTACTCCTTCAGGTGGTTATCATAGATATCTTGTTCAATAGAAGAGCAAGCCACCTATTTTTTAAGACCTGCCAAGCCAATCCAACCCAAGGTAACCTATTTTTCAAAATCAGCAGCTCCTAGTATTAGAAACAAAAGCTAGCGGCAATTGTGACAACCAATTGGTTCCAACGAAATTACAAACCAAAATTTAGTTTTTACTAATGAAATTCTTAGATGCAAATATCTAAGATTTTAGAAAAGAAATTAGTTGTAAATGCTCTATGAAATCTAATACACTCAATAAAAATATTTTATTCTAAAAATTTCATAGCACATATGATCAAGCACTTAAATCAGAAACTTCATATTTAATTGTAGAAACCTCTTAGATGCAAATCAGATGTTTAGTTATCTATCATTATTATATGAAATGAATATTTACTTATTAAAAACATATTTTTTGATAATTATAGTTGCTGAAAATATATTTTCTTGCAGTGATGCAATTAGTTTTCAAATTTTTTTTGGAAGAATTTCTTTCCTTTATGATTAGTTGCACATATAGAAAATGAAAATACTTGAAAATTAATTTTGAAAAATTGATTAGTATAACCATTTGCAGGTTCGTAAAACGTGTTGTTAACATATTAAATAATAAATATTTTAAAATTTAATTCTAAATATCACAGACATCTAATGATGATAATCTAGTTAAATTTAAAACATCGCTTTTTCACATATTATTAATTAGAATATTGATTCCATTGTTAATAAATGCATAACTTATAAAATAAATATAAAAAATTTAACTTTTTCTTTTATACCACTTAGCTTTGAGAACCTAAATTATATATGATTAAAATTCATAAATAATAAACATCACATTGTTATGAATCGTTTTTATAATAAGGGTTTTTTGCAAATATGCCTACAACATTTGACCAGTATTGCATCTGTGTCCCTAAGTTTGCCAATATTACAAATATGCCTATAAAGTTTATATAAATTTGCCAGCATGTCCCTTCTGTTAGGATGCCGTTAAAATTTTTGTGTAATGATGATAATGTCCTTTAAGTCAAGTGATATACTTGTCATTTTTGCAAATATTTTAAGTATATTTGAAAAAAATCTAAAATAATAATATATGTAAAAATATATAAAAATAGCAAATATGTTTTCAATATTTGAAAAATTGCAAATGTATCACTCAGCTTAAAGGGCATTATCGTCATTTTACAGAAAATTCTAACGCACTCTAGTGCATTGAATTAGTTCTATACATTTATATAATCCTAGGCAATATAGGGTGTCTACAAAACGCATAAAAATATGAATCAAAAGAAAATCACATTTTACAAACAAAATCCATTAATGAAAGAAAAACATGAATACTAAGCAATTAAACGTTATACAAAATTACCTCGAAAATGGCTCTGGATATTAGGAAGCCACCACAGGAACCACAAACATCAATTATACTACGGCATATGTACATATTTGGAGCATCTAACTTCACTTTTAAGGTATTGAAAGCAATCAATGCAGATTCTAAGTCTCTCTTCTTTCCAAATTCTTGTATGATGGAACCAAACATGATCTCTTTGCGTGGTAGAATACTTGCATACCTGAAAATAGTTGAGAGGAGCAATCATATATTGGAATATTTGTTTTTCTCATAAAGAGTATGTCCTAAATTTTTTCTCAAGAATATATCAAAATTGAAGTAATTTTGTATAGTAATTATTCTTTTATTTACCCATTATGTGCTTAGGAATATACAATCAAGATAAAAGACATCATCGTCATCATCATGTGTTCTTTCCTGCTTAAACAGAATAAGTATTATCAAAAAAATTTTAAAAACTAGTCATTATGTAAGAAATTGGTCATGATGTGAAACTTTTTTTTTTTTTTATGGAAGCCATGATACGAAAAAAATATGCAACCCATGTTTGGTATCTGGCATTGTGCAGTCTAGTATTTTGTTTTAAGGGTCCATATATCCATTGGTATTACATGAGGCATCTGCAGATATACATACACATTTTGCCATTTATTACAGATATTCTTGTATTTTTTGAAATATTAGAAAAATAACAGTGAGTGGTAAGTTTTTAGACAATTTGCATCAACGACAATTCCATCAAGCACCCAAACAAAATTTTTAAACAAGAGTTAATTTTTTCTAGAATCTCTAATTTAATGTAACAAGGCAGTCCTACATGTGAATGTGATAGCACGAGATTATTGAGGTGGTGGAATACAGGCCATGTTAGTGCAACAAGGCAGACCTATCCAAGAAAAGTCTAGACCTACACATAGCACTCAACATTTTGGCTCCATCAAGAGAGAAATGGGGACTATATCTTCTTTGGAACTTCTTTACTCTGAAAACTAATCATAAGTGCCTCAAGTGCTTCCAAAAGAAACTAGTTATGACCCCTGCCCAGAAAAAGTGGTTGATCAAATTGCTTAGGTATAAACCTTGCTATTGAATACAAACAGGTTCAGAACAAACAGACCACCAATTGCTGATACTCCATCCAACTTTCAAGGGCCTGACATAAGAGTTAAGACAATACCTTGAGGACAAGCTGTCTCCTGAAAGGGAATGACTCGAAAGTGATCACAGGACCAGAAGGACAGCAATCAAGCGCAAAATGGTAGATGCTAAACAGCTTAACTCAATAAGACAGCAAGACATTCATATGCAACATGAGATCAGGCCCTCCTGAATGCAGAATAATGGTCACGAGCAAGAAAGGTTATCAAGTTAGGCGGCCTGTTATGAGACTTGAGAGAAGTTACCACAGTCATGCAGGCTTGCAAAAAATGCAGGCAAGTGGGTAGGATTGAGCAGAGTGACCACAGGTCCAAAATAGGGATTTTTCTATCTGTGAGCAGGACAACAGACGCTGCTCAAGCAATGGGCAAGAGCCTCTAATCATGCACAAGGTCAGCCAGTAAATAAGTGGATGGGTATGCACTAGTACTGGACTGTACTTAGATTCCTAGATCAGTAATTAAAATGATATCATCCAAGAGCCAAGCTTTTGGTCTTGTAAACTAGCTAGTATATGATGAATTGAATATGGTCACTCTCCTAGCTAGAGAATCAAAGTCATCACTTGAGATTACAAGGGGAGGTAACTAAGTTTTGGTGAATGAAATTGTACAGATCCTAAAAACTTTCGGGTTGACTAGTCCAAATAGGCTATCCTACATGGCAATGGTTGAGCATTTGACCAACTGGGCTTGAGTCATTTGTCATTTAGGTTTGTATTTTTAATTTAATTATAAATAGTATTTTAGCAACCCTTGTACCTTGGTTGGCATACAAGTGGTCAAGGTCTCTTAGAGATCAAGGATTTGAGTGTGGGTGCCTCTTTGGGCATGTGCTCCCCATAGGATAGACTTTCATATAGATAAAATCATTTAAAGTTAAATTCATAGCGATAGATTTTTATCGCAAGTCAAGGAGTTTGATATTTTAGTTCCAACTAGATATTTTTGCCTCAACTAGAAATTTTTGTTGATGTTTTCTTACAAGAATTTTGTGTATCATGCACATGAGTTTAGTTTATTTCTTTTTTATGGATGGCATAAATAATTCTTTGTTCCTAGATAGTGCAAGAACATAAAACTATATAGATGAGGTATGCCCAAGTTTTATGCCTAAAAATATGTGATATATCATGTTTGTTAAAGGGATTTATTATGTAACTTTTCCAAAAGAAATTAATTAAAAAGGATAAAATAATACATCAATATACATAATGTAAAGTAATACATGGTTTCTTGAAATCAATAATACGTCAATGCATTAATTCCATTATTGGCTTGAATATTTATAATAACACATGTTCATATGTTCGGACGTTAATATTTGATAACTCGTGAAAATGCGAGTTATCATGGCCCATTTTAGACTATTTTTACGTGTTAGTCCAAAAGATTAGGTTTGGTTTACATCCATTTAGCTGAATTTTCACTCGTTTTGCATTTTAGGAGCATTATATAGTTTTTATGCATTTTTAGTATAAAATAGGCATTTTTAGTTCATTTATTTAGTTCATTCATTTTTTGCAGGAAGGACGGACAATTACAGGCATGCGGGCGAGTCGAATGCAGAACAGAGTCAAGTGAAGAAGCAAGTGGGCTAGCGCCCAGACGCCACCCTACATGCCTTAGCAAGAATCTCCAACACCTCACACGGCAGAGTTGCTTCCAGTAAGTTGGCGCCCAGGCGCTAGAGTGGGGCGCATAGGGACCACTTCACTAGCATCCAGACGAATTCCAGAAGAGTTTCTAAGTCACAAAACCTCCAGGGGGTTGGCGCCCAAGCGCCGGCTTGGGGTGCCTAGGCTCCAAGGAATGAGTTTCCAGGGCATTCAGAAAGGTTTCCAAGTTACACAGCACACAAAGAGTTGGCGCCTATGAGCCACTACGCATCCGTACGCGCGGGTTTCTGCACGTGTGCTGCGCAGGCTAATCAGTTTAAATAGAAACCTAGGGCTGCGTGCGCGAGAGGGAGAGAGCCGACAGAATAAACACCCAGAGAAGGAAAAGAACCCGTTTGAAGCGCGGATTGAAGAGGAGATTCAACCTCGTTTGTGGAAACTTCCGGAGA
The DNA here is from genome assembly GCA_030490835.1 of Annona cherimola. NCBI lineage: Eukaryota > Viridiplantae > Streptophyta > Magnoliopsida > Magnoliales > Annonaceae > Annona > Annona cherimola. The sequence continues at coordinate 87,231,052 of CM059972.1, forward strand.
TCCAGTTTTCTCCTCATCTTTCTATTTCCTTTTCTTTGTTTTTCTGAATACTTACAATATGGATGTAAAGAATTTTTACATCATGTCTTTGAGCTAAATTCTTTTAGATGGATAGTTAGGATGAATTGATATCTAACTATATTATATTGGTTCTTAAAAATTCAGGAATGAATATTTGATTTCTATATGATTGTGCGTTGTGGATTTACCCTTGTATATGATGTTTAATGCTTTTTACAAAATTAGCTACATTGTAAGATGATTTAATTGCATTATTAATCCTTGGAAAAGGAAAATCTCTGCTAGATCCATGTGTAGGGCATAGGTTTCTTTTTTGTTAAGGGCAGTTGTTTAATGGATAGAAATATATTGTTAAACCCTATGTAGTCATGAACAAGTTATGAATTGATCAATTCCACTTTATTTAATGGCATGAGAACATAGCAATTGAATAGGGTGTAATTAGCTTTATATGCGTTGTAAGACATATATAAATATTATTGAACTTAGACTAGTAAATCTCTGCACAATCTAACGAAAAGGAAACAATGCGATATAATTTAGATTCAAGGATTCCGAACTATCCATCTGTCATCCCCAATCGATAACTCCTTTTTAGTATTTTAGTCGTTCTGTGAAACTCTTTTCTATTTCCTTCTTGCATTTGATGGTTTTAGTTTTAAGTTTGAAATCTCAATTTTCTACATCGACATGTAACTTGGTTCGCGAATGAAAAATGAAAATGCATGTCCTGTTTTGTGAAATGGATGATTTTTCAAGTTTAGATTATTCTTGACCTTGTTGAATAGAGAGATGGATTGTTAGAAGCATAATCAAAAGCAGGTTGAGTTGACAGAGTCCAATTTCATTTGTTCATTCATTCATTCATTTTGTTTGCACGTGTTGCTCGAGGACTAGCAATATTTAAGTTTGGGGGTGTGATAACTCATGAAAATGCGAGTTATCATGACTCATTTTAGACTATTTTTGCATGTTAGTCCAAGAGATTAGGTTTGGTTTGCATCCATTTAGCTGAATTTTCACTCGCTTTGCATTTTATGAGCATTATACAGTTTTTATGCATTTTTAGTATAAAATAGCCATTTTTAGTTCATTTATTTAGTTTATTCATTTTTTGCAGGAAGGACGGACAATTACAGGCATGCGGGCAAGTCGAATGCAGAACAGAGCCAAGTGAAGAAGCAAGTGGGCTGGCGCCCAGGCGCCACCCTACATGCCTTAGCTAGAATCTCCAACACCTCGCACGGCAAAGTTGCTTCCTGTAAGTTGGTGCCTAGGCGCCACTTCACTAGCATCCAGACGAATTCTAGAAGAGTTTCTAAGTCACAAAACCTCTAGGGGCATTCAGAAAGGTTTCCAAGTTACACAGCACAGAGAGTTGGAGCCTAGGCGCCACTACGCATCCGTACGCGCGGGTTTCTGCACATGTGCTGCGCAGGCTAACCAGTTTAAATAGAAACCTAGGGCTGCGTGCACGAGAGGGAGAGATCCGACAGAATAAACACCCAGAGAAGGAAAAGAACCCGTTTGAAGCCCGGATTGAAGAGGAGATTCAACCCCGTTGGTGGAAACTTCCGGAGATCCAGTTTTCTCTTCATCTTTCTATTTCCTTTTCTCTATTTTTCTGGATACTTACAATATGGATGTAAAGGATTTTTATATCATGTCTTTGAGCTAAACTTCCTTTAGATGGATAGTTAGGATGAATTGATATCTAACTATATTATATTGGTTCTTAAAGATTCAAGAATGAATATTTGATTTCTATATGATTGTGCGTTGTGGATTTGCCCTTGCATATGATGTTTAATGCTTTTTACAAGATTAGCTATCTTGTAAGATGATTTAATTGCATTATTAATCCTTGAAAAAGGAAAATCTTTGCTAGATCCATGTGTAGGGCATAGGTTTCTTCTTTGGCAAGGGGAGTTGTTTAATGGATAGGAATATATCGTTAAACCCTATGTAGTCATGAACAAGTTATGAATTTATCAATTTCACTTTATTTAATGGCATGAGAACATAGCAATTGAATAAGGTGTAATTAGTTTTATATACGTTGGAAGACATATATAAAGATTATTGAACTTGGACTAGTAAATCTCTGCACAATCTAACGAAAAGGAACCAATGCTATATAGTTTAGATTCAAGGATTCCGAACTATCCATCTGTCATCCCCAATCGATAACTCCTTTTTAGTATTTCAATCATTTCGTGAAACTCTTTTCTATTTCCTTATTGCATTTGATAGTTTTAGTTTTAAGTTTAAAATCTCAATTTTCTACTCACCAAAAGCAACTAAACTGATTAATAATCCTAGTTAGATCATTTCCTCGTGGGAACGATACTCTACTCACTCTTTATTACTTGATCGGCACGTATACTTGTGTTAAAACGAGCATTTTAATTAGACATATACGCAGCTTGTCAATATTATATTTGTCAGAGTTGTGACTTGATTCCAAATTTTCAATAGCCTTTAGGTTTTGTATATTGAACATTATATGAAATGAATGGAAAGCATGTCTGACATTTTGGAGTTGGGTATAAATTGAAAATTTTGTGAAAAAATAGTCCCTGTAGGGAAATTTTTCACAGAAGGAAGAAACTTTGGAGTTTTACAAAGCCAACAGTTGGGAGAGTTTGCACTCTTGACCCCTATCCATTTTGCCTGAGCCAGATATTGGGCCAAGCCCAGTGCCAGGCCAGCCCAGCCCAGCTCATATCCATGGGCTGAAGCAGTCCAGGCCCAGATGGAGCCAGCAAGGAGATGGCAACGCTGACATGGCAGATTCTGATTGATCCATTGTATCATTATATGTTGATATTTTATGCAAATTAACTGAGAATTTTATGATTAAATAATCATTTTTATGTACTTATGCTTCTAAACTCACTGGAAGGATTAGATTATCTTTTTAGTCTTAATTTTGAAGTTTTAATTTTATATCATTTAATTAAATTTAAATTGGAACAATATCCATTTTCAAATAATTTTCTACTTGCTAGTCATGTGGGGACTTACTATTTATTTTACAGGTAGATCAAATCAGGTTGGAAAATAAAGATTGGATCATCGATAAGAGAATAAAAGAAAGATTTAATTTTCATTCATTTAGTCAAAGGCATGTATTGAGATACTAGACATGCATTTTTTTTCATCCCACAGATATAATAAGGGTACATGACTAGTGCATTTTGAAAATTTTTAATTTAATTAATTATGTCATATATGTGTGATTGATCTTGGAGATTTATATTTAGGGTGTGTTTGGTCAGTCAAAAAAATGTCAACCAAAATTTTTCAATTAAAAACTTTTCACTCTCCATAACTACCCTATTTTTTAATTATTTTTCACGTTTTCTATACAAACTACGCCACTTTTCAATCATTTTCACGTAACTACCCATACAACTAACCTATCTATTTTAATTTTGTTCTTTTTATACCTCATCATTACCCCTATCATATCGCATCATTTTTCCCTATCATATCACATCATTTTTCATTAATTTGACAATTTTTACCCTAAAAATTTTTCATCAAAAAGTCTTGCCCCCTACCAAACACACCCTTAATGCATGGTACAATCACTTTTCTGGGTCTTAGTGTTACAGAAATGAACCAAATTCTCTCCAAAAGAAAAGAAATGAGAGAAAAAAGAAAAATTCAAGTGAGAAAGAATTAGAAAGCAGTAGGTAAATCATTTCTTTCAAACGGCAGTAAAAAACTCATAGAAGAATCAGCAATTGCTTTTCTTTTGATTCATAACTTAATGCAGACCTAGGAGGTGATTGTCAACATGGAATGGAATTTCCAAGATTCTACTTCACAAAGGTTGATACGATGTGTACTCTTATTAACTACCTTAAGTGAAATGAATAAGAACCTAGCTTAACCCACCAACCTAATACAAATCTACCCTACTTGGAAAATTCTTGCACAACTTAACCTAAGTGCATACGAATAAGAACCCTAAATGCTATACTAATGTAGTCCATCCATCATGTTGAATAATATTTTTAATCATTTGATACACACAAATTTTTGCAAAGCAATTACACAAAATATCAAATATATAGATATATATATATGTGCAAATCTAAGATAATAATCCATTGCAATCGTTTGCTTTCTCATGTCAAATATTTTTAAATATAAACCTTATAATATTCATCCATGTTGTATTACTTATAATTCCAAAAATCACATATATTGAAAGGTTTGATACGTTGTATATTCATTTTTAAAAATTAAATAGTTATAGATTTGCTTTCTAATATGTTCAATTTTTTTACATAATATAAGTTTCCAATTAAGTTTCTATTAAAATATATTCTAAATGGTTTAGATTAATATATATTATTAAACAATAATAAGCAACCGGTTTCATGGACACTGGTTGCATGGGCAGCATTAGATCAGTATCCATATATATAGAATAATTATTTTACCACATTGGGACTGTCTGGTTATCAACTTCATTGCAAAATTAGTAGAAAACAGAATGAAATTCAAGTTTGAAACCCAAAGTCACCTCAAACTCAACCAAAATTTCTAAGATTGTGTAATGGTTGGATTAAGATTTATAAAGTTTAGAAAAATGGTTGGAATGATATTCTCACAAACCAGGTCGGGATTTAGTTAACCCCCAACCTGTCCAAACTCAACCCAATTTAATTGCAATGTTATGGATTAATATTCTTACAAACAGGGTCAGGTTTGGTTAAAATTCAACCTAGCCTAACCAAACTCAACTTCGCCCTACAGTCACAGATAAGGAACTGTAGCCTAATACTCGAGTCTCCATATGATGTAGCACAAGTAGAGAGTTAGAAGAAAGAGGAAGGATCCTATCATTGAAGAGAAGAAGTAGGAATAGAAGAATTAGGGATTTAGGAAAAAAGAAAGCAGGACACGAGAGAGAAATTAAAGGAACTTCATGCAATACCACTAAATTGAATGTCAAAATATGAGGAAAAAACATAGCTGCTTATTTACAAGAGAAATTTTGTAACTTAATCCTCAAGCAAAGAGGATTGTTTGCTATATAAGTCCTATTCAATTAAATCGAAGTCCTACCAAGATTTTTAAAAGAGAAGTAATCATATTAGCCCAGGCGAAGCAAATAGTTCGCTTGGCTTACCCCAAAAAACTCGTTTAAAATATTTTTTTTTTTTGTCTTCATACATTTGTTTATCTAAGTGTATTTAACATATAAACCAAGTTTTACCATTTTTGGAATTTTTTTTTAGAGTTTTAAACATTTATGTGTAACAAAAATGGTAAAACTTAGTTTATATGTTAAATGCACTTAGAAAAACAAGTATTTGAAGAAAAAGCAAAAAAAAAAAAAGCGTTTTAAATGGGTTTTTTGAAGTGAGCTAAGCAAGTCATTTGCTTAACCCGGGCTAACAGGATCATTCATCTTTTTCAAAATAAATAATAAAATTTCCTAAAATAATAAAATAAACCACGAACTATGCTGCATAGTGTATGTATGAATCTAACATAACGCAACACAAACTCCATCAATTCCTACCTTGAAGAATCCACACATTTGTCTTTTTGATGCTTCTTTAGGAGATCCGGATCAATTGTCTCAATTCAGCATCTGTAATTGACATAATGAATTCAATCCACCTCACCACAACAGGAAACTAAAAACCAACTTCACTTGAAATAGCAATCTTGTCCACTGGATGATATCAGCCTAATCTGTATATGATGACTGTACTCAAGGTAATGTAGGGATGAATGCTGAAGATGAAGCACTTTGAATGCAGTTGCCTACTGACGAGTAGTTAGGAGGCTTAAAAGTGCCTTTATAGGAAATAAAATTGAAAATTGAAAATTGAACTAATTCCATATCTTAAGGTAAACTTAAGCATTAGAAACAATCTTTTAAATGATTCAATATGGGCTACTGGCTCTTGCATGAGATTTTTTTAAATCATGGAAATGTTGAGAAAGACTATCAGCAGAAGCTGATACCGACCATCAATAGGCATGGAACAAGATTCATGGGTGCTCTTTGGTTAAAACTTTGAACAATATAAAAAGTTGATATGTCAGTAGCTTGATTTATCAAACTATTTTAGTGAATTCTGCTCCAAGTTCCTAGATGTCTTACCACCAAACTTCTAGGTAAATCTCCTAGACTCCAATTAAATACCTCTTTTTGATATGTTTTTGCAGGTGAATAGCTGTAAAGAAGTTCAGTTTTGTACTGGAGGATTTCTATGATGCTTTCCAAAAATAGTGAAGAAATCAAACATCTTGATCAGACACAAGAACAATTGATCGACCATAAAGTCTGACAATTTTTTTGAAAATAGTTTGCCCATACATGAAGTATCCATAGGTTGGAGGGAGGGCGCTGGGGTTTGCTTTTGCAAGTTGGCATGTGTAACGATGAGAAACTAGTTTGAACAAGTTTAAAGGTAGCCAATAAACATACTCAACAAGACACAAGTGCAATTTTCTTATGTTTTCTGAAGTGTTCTGCCATTCCTCAAGCATATAATTCTCATATTAGAAAATCTCGCCAAAAAAGCATTCGGAATACACAATTTTGTCCCTTTGAAAAGATAACCATCTTAACCACAAAATCGACATAGTATTGATGGTTGTCAGTCTCAATCTCAGTAAATATATTCCAAATTTTGGACATGTTAGGTATCCATCCTTCCTTTTATCAAATCCGATCACATTTGTTTGTTAGAGTTTGAAGGATGGAAACAACTTTACTCAATGCATCTACAGGTTTGTTCTACTTTTTTTCTGATGAAACCTTCTGTAAAAACAAGCCAACCTGTGAAAACTACAGACTTTAGCAAGAGACTTAGGATTAGGTTGTTCCTTAATAGCTTTCACTTTTGAGGGCTCACTAAAATTCAAAAAAACCACAAATCCAAGGAAAATCACTTCTGGCTAAACAATACTTCTTGAGATTGATGTACAATTTTTCATTTAGAAGCGTTTCTAACACGTCTCATTCAAGGCTCTTCCTTAATATAACAGTACATCAAGATTTTATCAAAAATAAACTATCACAAACTTTCCAATGGAAGGATTCATTGCCTTATAAAGGTGCTTGGACATAAATTAATCCAAAAGGCATAACCAACCACTCCTATAGCCCCCGTTTTGGATTTTGAAAGCAATTTTCCCATTCGTCTCTTCATCTAATGCAGATTTCGCGATAATCACTTCTAAGATCAATTTTTGAGAACTATTTTGGACATGCCTTGAGGTCTAGCATATTATCAAGCTGAGATAGGAAATATACATTTGAAGATAAATTTATATGGATCAAAAAATTATGCCAATTCCATCATATGTGTGCTTCTTATATAGATCAGACATGGAGAGCTTGGGACATTTGTCTAGGTCAGATCTTTTAATTGAGCATCTGCTTCATTATTTTGCAATTTGCAGTGATGATTTTCTTCTCTTTCCTAAATCATGATGACAAATCACAAGAACAGATACTCCAACCAAAATTCAAAAGTTCCTACACCTAGTAATTCGTGTAATATCTTATTACCATTTTTTGATCATGTTTATAAACACAAATTCCTAAAAAGAATGTAGAGAACTGCCTACAAATTAGAAACACCTTACCTTACTGCCATTTTTGGGTCACGTTTCTCAATAAAAATTCGTAAAACGGAAAATGGCTTCACAAAATCTTTGACAGAAAACCCAAAACCTGATGCAAGAAAAAAATCATTCACTGTTAGTTGCAGATTAGGATTTTTTTTTTTTTTTTTTAGAAAGGTAAAATGTCAACGTGTCTGGTTTTCCAGTTGTTTATTTCTATTGCAGGAAAAGGAATAATGCAGATTGAAACACCAAAACCCATAGATATGTTGTATGTTCTCCAAGAAACTATTCTCAAATCATTCTAGCAAAGAATTACAAGACAGTACTCTCCATGAAAGGATTGGATTGTCAATGGAACACGTTAAAAAACAAAAGAGAAAGAAAAGAATAAAAGAATATATAAAAAGAACAACAATAACAGAAAAAGGAAAAATAAGAAATAAGAAAAGAAGGATGAACACTTAAGAAAGCCAAAAAAGGTACATTTTAACATGAAGTGAATTTTCGAAGTCACAGATATTCATTCACATGGAGACAGACGTCACAGAACCATGGGTAGAACTGAAGGTAAGAGGCCTGTAAAAAAACCATTGTAGCCCAGAAGCATCAAGCATATCATTCTGAAAGCAGGGAATATGGCTGATGGAAGACACAATGTCTTGCATAGAATTACATCCTTGAAAATGAAGTGGAAGTCGAGGAACTTGAATTTACAAGACAGACATGAAGCAAGAAATTTAGAATTCCCCTCCATGATCAGTAGATAGTGAGGTTGCAAATCTGAGAATGATTTGAGTCCACAAGGAGGCCTAGTATTTAACTGAAAATGGAAGCTAACTAAAAGGAAAACACTCTTCCAATCAATATGTACATCAATTATCAAAGATGTAACCATAACGGTTGTTGTCTCAATGTAGTGCATTGTAGGCGTGTAGTTCCAGAAGTGCTCTTGCAAGGGTGCATCCCTAGATTTACCTGCCAAAAGATGCAAACAAATCAAATATGCAAAGGACGCAAACCTATTTCTTTGCATTTGCTAGGGAAGGAGTGGTTGGTAACTAGTACAACATTTTCAATGGATGTAATAGCAGGGGCAGAGACAATTATTCACCCGATCTTGGAAGAAGCCTTCTATAGAATAAGAAGAGCAGCCGATCTCAGAAAGAAACCAAAAACTACTATTAAACATAAGAAATCAGAATTTTATTCTTTAAATGCAAACTTTGTACCAGCACTCTGGCCAGGAATCCGATTTAAAAGCGCTTGGAGAATATGACCATTATGATTGATACATCTGGAGAAGGGAGACTAAAGATCAACATTTAGATGGCTCCTTCTTCACTTCCTTTTTTTTCACTCTTTAATAATAGACTAGTCTGAGTCTTTACACTAATGCAGCAAATCCCCTGTTTATTCCCTGTTCTCTGTTTTTTTTGGAATGCACACTCTGTTTGCTTCCAACTAGATGCTTAAAAAGATTAAGATCATCATACGGCCATATGGCCATATGTTCGGTAGCAGGGAACACTTTTTAGTAACCAAAAATACTTATTATTGCTTACAGCATTTTTTGTCCAAAAAGAAACAACATTTTTTCTCCAAAAAGAAGCAACATTTTTTCTGCTCTATAAAAAGTGATTTCTACATTTGAAGAAGAACACTAGTAGTTTTTTCTCCCCACCACAGAAAATAAGTTTATGAAGCAGAAAGAAAAAGACCAACGACCCTCAATATATTAGAAGACGAACTCCACATAATATTTGTAGAAAGCACCTTTAGTAAGAATTTGAACCAAGTTGGATTGGAAGTACAGCTAGGAGCATGATTTTTATATTTACTCTTGATTCAGGTGGAATTTTTATATTTATAGATGGTGCTAGTGATGATCACATATCAAAGTGAGCTCCATCATCATCAATTATCATCCAATGAATGGGACGAAGAACATGCAAAAAGCAACTAATCAAAATTTACAAATTGGCTGCAAATGGAACGTCTACCAAACTTTGCGCGATGATGGTCCCTAAGCTGCCACAACCATTGCTTGCTTTTACTAATAGAAACATCTTCGTCTTGTGCAAGGGAAGAAGTCATCATGGGTAGTCAGTTACTGGGTTCATGCTGGCAACATAATGGCCCTTTAGTTCATGACAGGGGCATCGGCGGAATCATATTATTGAAGAGTGGGTGAAATTCAAGCAGTGAGGGGGGAATTTTGACATTGTGCAAGCGGTAACTGGTCTTTTGCAGACATGAAGGTTGTACGAATCAAACTAACCACATCTTGAAAGTTCTTTCGGCCCAATGTGCCCAGTGAAATTACCAAGAAAAGAAAATTGAGAAAACGAAAATGCCACGAAATCCAGTAGAATTACCCGCAAGAAGTTCAACCAACTCCACATACTCGTCCACTCTGCCAGAATCCACGAGGCGGCAGCATTCCTTGGCAAGCATTTCCATCGCTGCCCCATCAAACAGAGACAAAGGGCAAACCCCCAGCTTTTCAGCCCAGTTCAGGACCTCCGCAACTGCAGGGAGTTGCCCAGCACGAAGGAATCGTAGAAGCGCCTCCGATAGCAGCGTATAGAAGTCAGTAGCAGAGGAGGACGCCAGCAGAGCATCAACCTCCCGGAGAACGTCATCGACCGCCATGCCATTGCCGTCCACCACCAGGTCAGAGGCGTTGTGGACGTTGGGGGTGGAGGCGAGGGCTGGGAGGAAGCGGAAGCGGGGGTTTGGGAGGAAGAGAGGGCGCGATTGCAATTGTCTTTCATAAGCAGGAGCGTGGAAGGTTTTGAAAAATGGTAGAGCCTGAGCAGGAGGAGTACGGGAGAGTAGGGGAGGAGGAGGAGGAGAAGGCGCTGCCGTTAGCAGCAGCACCTCACTCATTTTTCGCCAACCGTTTTCGGAAACGGCCGCACTTGGCTTTTTTTTTTAATTGATATTCGGATTTTTGCGAATATGCATGCGATATTTGACTTATATTACATCTGTATTCCTAAGTTTGCTAATATTACAAATATACCTACAAAGTTTATATAAATTTATAAGTATGTCCCTTCTGTTAATTTTTGTGAAATAACGATAATGCTCTTTAAGTCTAAGTGATACACTTGTAATTTTTGCAAATATTTTATATATATTTGAAAAATCTAAAATAATAATATATATATAAATATATAAAAATAGCAAATATATTTACAATATTTGAAAAATTGCAAGTGTATTACTTGGCTTAAAGGGTATTATTGTCATTTTACAGAAAAATCTAACAGCGTGGATACGTTTGCAAATTCATGTAAACTTTGTAAGCTTTGTAAGCATATTTGCAATATTAGAAAATTTAAAGAACACAAAAGCAAAGTTGGTCAAACTTTGCAGGTGTATTTACAAAATTTCATGGATATTTAATACACTTGTAGCGTTTGGCCTTTTGCAACGGCCGAGGATTGAATGGAATCCACATTTTCCTCAGCACTTAACGGCTTTACTTTTTTAAAAAAATTTATTTTCATATTTTAATTATTTTCCTTTTATTTCAGCGTTAGCTCTTCATATCACGTTAACTTTTATGTTGTGATTATATATATCCAAATGCATAGGAGTTGGCCAAAATATATTTTTAAAAAAGTTTGTTTTGTCAAACTATTATTCTACATATATTTAATTCATATAATAAATTTTATCATTTTTATTTTTGAATTTCAAACGTACAGGTATTCTAGTCATTTGAACAAAAATATTCCCTTGTCAAATTTTCGAATATATATACATTTTTGAAAATAGTAAAACTCGTTATAGATTAAATGTATTAAGAATAATAGTTTTATGAGAAATTAAAATTTTTTAAAAACTATTTGAGCCCAATGTATGATTGATGTCATGCATGTGGATGTATAAAACCATATCTACTTTTTAAAAATCCATTTTAACGATTTCAAGTTTCAACCAATTACTGATTCCGAAACGCTCCAACCTGGGAGAAACATCGGGCAAAAAATAAAATTTTTATTTGTTATCATAGTTAAACTTAAATTGATTATAATATTAATTAATATATTTATCATTTTAAAATTGAGCAATGGAGGGGGCAACTGATGGTTGCAAATGGCATTCAATAATGATGAAATAAAAATTTAGGGGGTCATATTGTTTCAATTTTTTATCATGATTCAAAAGTCCTTTTAATTATAGTTTTGGGTAAATCACACCTGTTTAAAAATATTAGAATCATGTGAAAATTATAAAAAATATTTATATCAATTAACGGATGCATTAACATGTAATAATACTTCAGAGAATGATTTATCCACGCAGAAATGATGTTTGGATAGTTTAGAAGCTGAAAATACACCTTGAATTTTGGTATATTTGAGGGCAGTGTATAAACTCCTGTTACAAATTGGTATATTCAATTTTACACTCTTTCAGACATGGTCCATAAACATCTATAATTTTTTTATGGAACTTTATTTGTGTGTTAGTTAAATGATTTAAAATAAAATCGATGCACTGAATTTCTGTTGCGGAGCCATTAGCACCCAACCGTACCCTATTAGGGTTTATCCTAGAACCTCTCTTTAAAATTTGTAAAAATTTGTAATTTATGTACTCTTTTTTTTTTTGAAAGGTGTAATTTATGTACTTTTAAATGTCAATGAATATGACATATTTACTCTCGAATGATTATGATTTTGCAAAATACAATTTTTAATTAACGTTGTGGCTGATTTAAGTGTATTTAAAAACACTGCGTGTGCGTGTGTTTTTTTTTTTTGGAAAAATAAGAGGTTCGGTGAGACTGTGGATTGCATATAAGGTTTAAAAAAAAAAAAAGTCTCATTACATGGCAGTAGTTTCATATAACTAATTTATTTTTCTCATTAAGAGAAATATTAATTTTTCTATTGTGTTTAACATTATTTATTTAGTTAAAAGACCAAATTTTATTCAAATCTAAGATATACATAAGGTATCATCTGCGGCTATCACAGGTGACAGGGGTAATGAACTCTTTAGCTCAATCTTTGGTTGGAAAGGAATCTTTACCAAAAAAGTTCACCTGAAATAAGGGTTTTATTTCCCCCATAATATGAGGGGTTTTGGGATTTTCTCCTTGAAAGTGGAGGTGTTATAGGAAAATTTTCTCCATGTGTGAGGGTTGTGAATGTTCCTCACTGATACCAATTAAATATATATATATATATATATATATATATATATACATACTCACATGTAAATTATAAAAATACTTAGATATATTTGCATATATATCAAAATGTAATAATATTTTATAAAACTATTTATCCAAATAATAAAGATGTTTCAATATTGAAAATACAATTTTAAAATCGAAGTTTAACACTAATTCATTTTATCAGGAGTTTTTGCATCATACTTATAAGGTTTTTTCCAAATTGCAAGTGTATTAAGATTTTTGCAAAATTTGCATCCGTATTTATAAGATTGGCCTGAAATTGAACGCGTACTCACTTAAGGTAAATTTTTAAAATGGTAGAAATACCTCCATAAATAAATAAAATTACAAAATAGAGGAATCCTTTAAAATATAAAAATATTTTTTTAAATATTCCTCGCATTGAATTATTTACCATACTTTATTATTATTATTATTATTATTATCATCATCATCATCTTTAGGTTCTAATTTTTTTATATTTTTCTTACAACTACCATATTTTTTTATGATACTACCATCTTTATTTTATCTTTATTCATTTAACATCTAATCATTTTAGCCATCCAATCACATTACTTAATTAGATTTTCGAAACTTTTCGGTACTTTTCCCCCTTCTTTTAAACAAACCCTAGATGATCAACTTTCTTCTTTAATTTATATAATAATGAAATGTATTGTTAGTTGAAAGAAAACCATTTACATGGGTTTTGTTTGATGTGTTTTGCTTCAATGAAACCACTTTCATTTTTAATATCCCGTTTTTTTAATGAAAAATTTACTTCATCTATTATATTTTTCATTATTTACATTATTATAGAAACTCTTTTATTTATTTAGCATCATTATACATGGATTCCATCTACAAATATGTAAAATAAATATATAAATTATTTTAATATTAAATATTAATTTAAAGTTGTATTTTGAATATTTAAACAAACTAACATATCATTACTGTGTTGATAATGATTCTATAAAATATTATTATATTATAATATATATATAAATGAATCTAAATATTTTTCATAATTTACACGTAATTATAAGTGCATCTGGGAAGTGATAAAACTTTTGAATAAAAAATTTTTAGTGTAAAAGTTTTAAAATGAGATAAAATTATATAATATAGTAAGGATAATAATGAAGAATAAAGAGAATAAACTTAAAATCGATAAGTTAGTTGTATGAGTAATCATTTAAAAATAATTGAAAAATAAAATAGTTACATAAGAATATGTGAAGAAATAATTAAAAAAATAGGATAGTTGCAGAGAGTGAAAAGTTTATTTTTAAAACTTTTGTAATTTTCAACTAAAATTTTTCACTTTCCATAATTATTTTATTTTTAATTATTTTTTTACATTTTCTCATACAACTACTCTCCTTTTTAATCATTATACACAACAACTTATATGACTATCTTATATATTTTAATTTTATTCTCTTTAAACCTTATCATTATCCTCGTTATATCACATTATTTTCTACCAATTCCAAAATTTTTACACCAAAAGCTTTTAATTAAAAGTTTTTTAACTTTCCAAACACACTATATATTAAATACAGAAATTTGACTAAATTTTCTATCAGTCATAATGAGGTCAAAAAATAAAAAGTATTACATAGAATCACTAGATGATTGGTTGCTAATAAATTAATATTTATGGCATGTCCTAAAAGATTCTTCCGTGAAATTTGTACCTAGGATACGAATATTATGATACGTATTGAGAATATAAAAAATTATACTGAAAATTGAAAATTTGTCTCGAGAATGGGTTTAAAAATCAAGAATCCTTTATCCTTCGAACACAGGCCCTTATGTGTGGACTAAACTCTGCTGCGACAATGTCGTGGCGAGTAGTAGGGATTGGATCCGGATATTCCCGAAGACCCGCCGACAACAGACACTTTCAACCGGAGTCAGGCGTGCGGTCATGCCGTCATGGTCACTCCTGCTTTCTGCTCGTGGGCCTTGGGTCTCCCTGTCGTTACAACGCATAGGGATATTAACATACGACCCCCAAGTCTTTTGGATTTTTAAAAATTTGTGCCTTGTATGTTTTAACATACGACCCCATTGTTTAACTTTGTTTGCAGACACGACGTATTTATTAAGTCTAACTCGAAAAATCCATTGTTTAACTTTGTTTGCAGACATCACTTATTTATTAAGCCTAACTCGACAAAAGTTGTTTGGACAAAGTTTGAAATAATTATCATTTCGAAAGTCTAAAATTCAGCAACAATTACTTGGATTTTTTTGAATATAAATTGAGAAAGATTTATTTATCTAGTTCATTCGTAAGATAGATAATAAGTTCCCATCTATCCTTTATAGGAGATAATAATCTCTATCTCTTATCTTATTCTGATGGAAGACCAAACACAAGGGTACTATAAATTTTACCCCACAAGGGGTTGAATACACGAGCTTGTGGCACTTGGGCCTTGGACTGTTTTGTCTACAAAAAAAAATGTTTGAATGCATAAGTTCTTTGTAAAATAGTTTTAGAAAGTATTAGTCGGAAAAACAAATCAAGGCTCCATGTGACATTATGTTCCGACATTTCTTATACGCTTACCTTTTATGCTACAAGATAAATTGCGGTAAGCGTTTGATGTAGATGAGTTTAGCAATTAGCTCTCTTACACGCGTAAGGGAGTAAGCTCTACTTATCCCTTAGGGCATTTTGAAATGCAAAAATACTGCTTCCGTTGTAAGTCTCTTTCAATTTATCAGAAGCAAAAGTTACGTTAATGACTCAACTTCAAAATTGAGTCTGGTCAAATTACATATATATATATATATATATGAATTTTATTTCTAATTTCATTTATACCTATGAACTTTTAAAATTTTCAAATATGCTCATGTATTTTGCTTAAATTTGTAATTATACTTATACTGTTAGGGATTCATTAAACGGTCTTGCTTCTATGTAACCTGGTTACATAGAAGTTGAACCATGTAACCCCTTCAAAATCTAAGATTTTGATCCTCGATGGAAAATTAAATTCGTTTATTGTATTTAACATCATTTGTTTATCTAGAAGACCACTTTTCATCTCAATCAGGTGTGTTTATGGGCCACGTTTGTTCAAAAATATATGTTCATATCTAAATTATGAAAAATACTTAAATCTATTTACACATGTATTAAAATGTAATAACATTTTAAAGAATCATTTACTCATATAGAAATGATATTTTGGACGATTTAGATGTAGAAAATACTACTTTAAAATTAATATTTTAGCATTTTTCATAATTTACGTATGAATATATATATTCTAACAAATGTGGCTCATAGACATATTTGATCAAGATGAAATTTGATCCCCTAGATGAACAAACGATGTTAAATACAATGACTGGATTAGATTTTCTGTCAAAGATTAAAAGCTTATATTTTCAAGGGGTAACATAGTTCTGCTTCTATGTAACCTGATTACCTAGAACAAGTTACATAGAAGCGGAGCTCTTCATTAAATAAATCGTTAGTCCCACGTCAAATGACACATATGTTCAAACTTTAATATAATTCGAAGTTGATTTGATCAAAGTTAAAGATTCATATTCAAAAAATATTTGATTTTATAGTTGTAGAACTATTAAAAATTTATTAACATATGATTTTTTAGGTATAAAATTATAATTAGAGATGGAAATTTTTGTCATTTTATAGGGGCTAACGGCATTTTTAATAAATCATTAACGACACAGGTATAAGTGAAATTTTACACGAAATATATATGTATATTTGAAAATTTGAAAGTTTATATGTGTAAGTGAAATTAAAAATAAAATTCATGAGCATATATGAAATTTACCCTAAACTATTTTCTTATAAAAGTTCTACTCAAGTAGCTTGGAACTCTGGCACAGGCATACTCGGTCAATTTTCTACCTAAGGCGTGAAGGCATTCGAGTTCAATTTCGATATGAGGAGATCGACTTTGTCTTCCATTTTAGGAGCAATGTCTCTTATAAATATATTATTAATTATATTGTTAGATTTACACTTGTTGAATAAGAATTAAAAAAAATATACTTGAGATGATTTAAATTATAAGATACAAAAAATAAAAAAGTAGCTAAGTACCCATCCAAATGAAGTTTAAGACTTTAGTTGGCTAGCTCCTTTTTATGGGATTCTAACTTTCACTTTTGAAACATTATATATGTGCTTGTAATAGAGTTATATTTTGTAACTTTTGAATACGTATTTTTATTACTTAGAACATCATAAAAGCGTGGAATAAAAATACAAAAGCTTAATGTTTAGGCAAATGAGGGATTAAATTTATCATGATATATTGAATAAAAAATGAAAAAAAATTGTAATAAATGCAAAGCCAAATCGAGCCTAAGAGAATATTGCACATGCTAATTAATTAAGTTGGATTTTTCTTCCATGTTGCCAGGTGGACGTATTTGACATGGCGATAAAATGAGATATTCAACCTATTCAGCCATCATCATAAGAAACATTCGAGTCCCATTTTTTGGATTGTTAAATTATTGATTTAAAAATGGGTTGCGGTAAGACTTAACGAGTCCCGCCTCTGTAAGCCCTGAAAGGCGACCCGGTCGTCAGCGAGGCTGAGTGTGGGTGTGACGGAAGTGAGGAAGACGATCGGAGGTAGGGAGGTCGGGCGGTTAGAGCCTAGTTCGGTAGCCTATTAACGGGTTTCGCCGATGGGTGTAGTAGTCGGTATATCTCCTTCGACAGAATGAATCCCAATGAGGCAGATCTGCTGGGGGCAAAGCTACAGACGATGTCTATCGATGGAGCCGCCATTCGGTCAATACAACTGGGGGATGAGGATGCTATTCTGTGTTCTCTCTGGTCCTCAAAATCGTTCAACAAGGAGTTCTTCAAAGGGATGATGAGGAGAATCTGGAGGACGCAGGATAGGTTTTTCTTCACCGAGGTGGGCAAAAATTTGTTTAAGGTGTCGTTCTCAAATCGGGAAGATAAGGAGCGGGTGATGGAGGGTAGAATGTGGCTGTTCGAAAGGAACGTAGTCATCCTTGCCGATCTAAACGAGGAGCTGGAGCACGCTCAACTTATGCTCGTGAAAATGCCCCTGTGGGTCCATGTTCAGGGAGCTCCATATATCGTTGATAAGAGCTTCCTGGGTCGGAACATTGGCAATACTTTTGAGGAGGTACTGGACAGCAAAATCACAGACACTGAGATCAAGATAAAAGTGGTGGTCGACTACCGTGAGCCCCTCTGTAGAGGCATGTTTATCAAGGTAGGATTACAGCAACGTAAATGGTTAAGTTTTCAATATGAAAGGCTTCCTGTGTTCTGCTATTTGTGCGGGATTATGGGCATTCCCACAAGGACTGTCCGTTTGCAAAGGAAGGGCAGTCAACCATGGAGGCAGATATGCCTTATGGAAATTGGCTGCGACATGGCTTTAAACCAATGAGATTGAAGGAAGAGGCCAATCCTAGTAACCCCATGACTCCCATAAAATATCTGGGCCATCTGGAGGAGACATCAGAGGCTAATAGCAAGCGGCAAGTACCTAAGAAAATCACAACAGCGCCAGACAACACAATGGAGATAGCTGGCACGGTGGACGGGGATAGGGGCTTGCTGAAGGAGGCAGAGGGGTCTCGTGAGCTGATGGTCAACTCAATTCCGAGGGGTGCTTATCCGATAGATGCTATGAAGTCCTCCTCTTTTATCCTTCAGGCATCTCCTTCTTTGCTGAGTCAAGGTAATCACTTCCCCATTGATCAAATATCAGAAGAGGAGTGTCTTGTGAGGGGAGTCTCCCCTAGTGAGGGAAGGGAGCCGGTCACCGCTGTAACGGACTGGTCTTCTGGTGGGAATCAGGGGCAATGTTTGGAACCTACGGCGCAGGTGGTCTTGGGGGAAGCAGTGGCAGGTTGGAAAATAGCAGGTAGGCTTCGTGTGGAAGAATGGGAGGGCATTAAACTGTTTGACATTCAAGTGCATGAAGACGCAGGGGGTAACGACCTTGTTGATGCTGGCGTGTCTGAAGGAGTAGGCAGTAGGGAATCAATGGGCCCCACTTCAGTTATGCAACCCTCCCAATTAATTAGTGGAAGGTGGAAAAGACGTGCTCGGCAGGGGTTGAGTTTGTTGATGAACAATCCATCTGTTTCCTCGGCTTATGGAAAGGCAAAAAGAGGGAGGGAAGTGGATCAAGGGGAGCATACAGTTAAGTTAAAGCGTGTGAAGATACTGGCCAACGAGGAGAATGTGGAGGTGGTGGCCGAGGAGATCCCTCGGTCCCACCTCAACTGATATGGCGGTTTTAGCTTGGAATTGCCGCGGGCTTGGGAACCCACGAGCAATTCGCAGCCTTCTTGACTTGGTCAAGAAACAAGCTCCCAGCTGGTTTTCCTCTGCGAAACCAAGCGCTTCACTAAGGAGATGGAAGATATTAGACGAAAAATCAGATTAGACTCCTGTTTTGTGGTGGAACCTGTGGCCAGGAGAGGAGGGCTTGCTCTTTTTTGGAATAATAACTATCCTACGTCTGTTTGTAGCTTCTCTACTCACCATATCGATGTGGATTTTATGGGTTGGCAGTTTACTGGGTTTTATAGTCATCCAGAAACACACTGCCGCCATCAAAGCTGGCATATTCTCAATCAGTTAGGCGAAGGGACAAACACTTCATGGCTAATCATGGGTGATTTCAATGAAGTGGTGGGGCCTAATGAATATTCCAGTATGAGGACCCGCTCTCAAAATCAAATGGATCTTTTTTGTAACTCTATTGACAGGTGCAACTTGCAGGATATCGATTTCGTGGGGGTGCCTATGACATGGAGTAACCATCGCAGGGGTTCTTAGAGAGTGGAAGCTAGGCTGGATAGGGGAATGACAACCTCCTCGTGGCTTTAGCTATATCCTTATGCGAGAATTTTTCATCTGGCGGCTGCAACTTCTGACCACTGCCCGATTTTGTTACTGTTGGATCCAAAGAAGGGGTCAAGAAGGCCACCACGGGAATTCAGGTACGAGTTATTTTGGGCTCGCGATCCCGAGGCTAAGAGAATCATTAAGAGGGTGTGGGAGGCGAAACCTTTATGGGAAGTGAGGGCTGCCGACCTGCTAAACTGGAAGCTTAGGCGATGTGTTTCTGAATTATCCATGTTGAATCGAAAGGAGAGGGGAAACTTGAGGAAAACCATCGAGCGAAAGCAAAAGGAGCTCCTGGAACTTATGAAGCAGGACCCTACAGATGTTCGTGATGAATCCATTAGTAAACTGAAATTGCAAATTAACCTGTTGTTGGAGGATGAGGAGCAACTTTGGAGCATTCGTGCTAAGACCCATTGGCTTCATGAGGGGAACAGAAATACAGGCTTCTTTCATCGCATAACATCTAATCGCAGAAGATGTAATTATATAGAAGCACTCAGAGATCCAAACGGTCGATGGGTCAATGACCAGGATCAGATGTTGGAGTTGGCAGCGTCTTACTTCTCTGAGATCTATACTCAATCGGAGACTGCGGATGCCAGCTGGGTTAATGATCATATCACTAGGAGAATCTCCGACAATCAAAGGCAGGTTATGATAAATCCTCTAACCGTGGAGGAGGTGGAGAGAGCGGTGAAGAGTATGCATCCAACAAAGGCCCCGGGGCCGGATGGGATGTCCCCGGGTTTCTTCCAGCAGCATTGGAATATCATGGGCAAAGAGATCTTTTTGTGCTGTAAACTATTTTTGGAGGAGAGAAACCAAGTTCAACGGGATAGCCATATACGCGAATCAAACACTACGACTTTGGTATTAATTCCAAAGGTGGCTGGGACACAAGATCTATCTAAATTCCGCTCGATCAGCTTGTGTAATGTGGTCTATAAAATTCTGGCTAAGGTTCTGGCTAACAGGCTTAAGGGATCTCTTCACGAGGTCATTGGTGGTGAACAAAGTGCGTTCGTTCTCGGCCGGCTCATCACAGATAATATGTTGGTTGCTTACGAGCTATCCATTCTCTCCATAGGCAAAGGGGTGGCAGACGAAGCGAGATGACTATTAAACTTGATATGTCCAAGGCTTACGATAGGGTCGAATGGAATTTCCTCGTTCAAATTATAGGGGCAATGAACTTCAGTCCGGTGTGGATCAACTAGATCAAAAGCTGCATATCCACGGTCAGGTACCGAGTTAAAATGAATGGTTTCAAATCCAACCTATTCCAACCTAGTAGGGGCTTAAGGCAGGGGGACCCGCTGTCTTCCTATCTATTCCTCCTATACGTGGAGGGTCTTTCTGCATTGATTTCAAGTGCGGTCGCCAGAGGCGCACTCCATGGTATCAGAATCAACTCACAGGGGCCTCAACTCACTCACCTTCTATTTGCGGATGACACCTTATTATTTATCAGAGCCGATGACCACAATATGAGAACTTTATTAGATATTCTCACTCAATACGCCTCCTCTTCGGGTAAGATGATCAATGTGGACAAAACTTCTATTTTTTTCAGCTCAAATATGAATAGCTATGAACGGGGGGAGATGACAAATCTCTTGGGGGCCTTCAGTCAGGATTTCCATCAGTATCTTGGTCTCCCTGCTTGGCTCAAAAAATCCAAGAAAGGCATGTTTAAGGGCATCAAAGAGTGTATCTGGCACAGAATTCAAGGGTGGAAGGGTCGCCTTCTGTCTTATGGTGGAAAAAAAGTTTTAATCAAAGCCATTGCCCAAGCAATTCCGTCTTATACCATGAGTATATTTTTGCTTCCAAGATCCTTTTGTCATGCTATCAATGGTATGCTTAGCAAATTCTGGTGGGGTGAAAAGGGGGACAAAAGGAAGATTAGCTGGATTGCTTGGAGGGATATGTGCAAATCGAAGAGGGCGGGTGGTATGGGTTTTAGAGACATTATCACTTTCAACTACGCCCTTCTGGCCAAACAGGTATGGAGATTGTCATCTGGTTTCGGCTCTCTTTGCTACGATGTACTGAAGGCAAAATACTTCCCCAACACGGACATTTGGAATTGTAAGTCTTTACCATCGGATTCCTATATGCGGAAGTGCATTCTTAAGGCCCGTGATGTCATTCTATCTGGCTGCAAATGGAGAGTGGGTGACAGGAGGAGGATTCGGTTTTTCAAGGTTGTCTGGCTTAAATCAGTCTTGGGAAAGGCGGGCCCTCTTCCGTATTCCATTTCAGAGGATGCCCGTGTCTGTGAGTTCATTAATGTGGAAACAAACTCTTGGATTAAGGACAAGGTTGTTGCAGCGGTGGACGATGTCGGATGGCAAGAGATCAGCCTTGTTCCCCTCCCACAGGGTGATGTAAAGGATTGTGTTTTCTGGGCGCATGAACCAAATGGCCAATTTTCAGTAAAGTCCGCATACAGGATGCTTACCTCGAGTATGGAAAACCCGAGTTTCTCACCATGCTTTCGGGCCATTTGGAGGACCAACCTCCCTAGTAAGGTGATGATTTTTGGATGGAGGTTATTGAAGAATGCTCTCCCAACCTTACAGAACTTATCCCATAGGGGTATTGAGGTGGATGTTACTTGCTTATTTTGCAAGAGGGAGGCGGAGAATACAGACCATTTGTTCTTGGGTTGTCCATATACTGCGACGATTGGGCGTTTAACCGCCAATTGGTGTTCTCCTGTGCCTTTGGTTTCGGAAACGCTGAGATTACTATCCCGTAGAAACAAACCTCATGATTTAGCTTTCTTTATCTTATACTGCTGGAGGGTCTGGTTTCTAAGGAATAAGCTGAGAGAAGAGGGTCTCCAACCGGGTTTTGACGATATTCTGGCTTGGTGCCATGACTATATTGAGCAGTTTAGACGGGCCAAACTCCTTGTGCAGGCAAGTGTTCTGGATTCCCCCTTGGTGGCCAGATGGACTAAACCTCCGGAGGGAGTTTTTAAGTTGAATGTTGATGCGCGCTGCTGTGAGGCAAGAAGGGTTACGGGTCTGACTGCTGTTTTAAGGGACTCTCGTGGGTACTTCATTGCTGCGAAGGGGTGGAGATGGAAGGGCGTGGTGGAACCTCTTCTCATGAAAGCACACGCCTTTCTATTGGGTACTAAGTGGGCGCTCCAGCTTAAGTTGTGTAGAGTCCACATTGAATCTGATTCTCTTCTCCTTTGCAATTTTTTATCAAATGATCGCGTGATCTCCTCTCCGGTGGGTCATGTTATTTCCAAGATAAAATCCATCCTAGAGGCCAATGCTCACTTATCCATTCATCATGTCCTTAGACAGGAAAACTCGGTTGCCCACTCGTTGGCTGATTTAGTTTTGTTGTTTGATGTAGATCATTTATCTTGGTGGGGTAACCCCCCTCAAGAGATCATTGGAAAAATTTGTACCGACAATTTTTTGGTAATGAATTGCTTGGATTACTTTCCTCCGAACCCTTTTCAAATGGAAAGGGTGTCGGCTTAGAGAAATTCTTTATCAAAAAATAAAAAATGGGTTGCGGTATATCTTCACCCTTTACTACCCCATCTCACTCTTTCACCTATCGAAGTCTCATGTATTATTTGCAATGTAGTAATTTGTTTTTAGTAATATAATATTATCAAAATTTACAAAATCTTTTATAAAACTTGTCCGCATACTTTTCAATATAAATATTTTATTTTTAAATCATTTTTACATATTTTTCTATGCAACCATTGTCACTTTTAATATAATTTTTTCGATTTTTCCATTTGAAATCTTATTTTTTTACAAAATTTATTTTTCATATAATTCTATAAATTTTATAAATTTCCTTGCAAATTAATCCCATCAAATTAATCTCATCAATCTTTATAAATCCTTTAACATTACCCAAGAGATAATCAGATTTTCTCCAATTTGATGTAGCTCGACTAGGCTCGGACGTGCCTGCTCAGATACAACAGACGGCGTCAACAAGTGTATTATACGGGGACAACTGATCCTATGCGGTCGGCCGCATGAGACCCTTAGTGCGTTCAGCCGTGAGACTCTTTTTATATTTTTTTTATAAATATGCAGAGTTAGGTGTATTTAACCTATAAACTAAGTTTTATTATTTTTAGATGCTTTTAAGCATTTTTTTTTATTCAGTGGCATTTTTCGTATAATTTCTGATCAGAAAATTACAAAAATGTCACGGTATTTAAAAATAAAAAATACTTAAAAAATTCAAAAACGGTAAAATTTGGTTTATAGGTTAAATACACCTAACTCTACGTTTTATAAAAAAATCAAAAAAATATTTTTAAGTATTTATTTTTTATTTTTAAACGTAGTGACATTTTCATAATTTTTGAAGACAAAAAAATTACAAAAATAACTCTGTGTTTAAAAATAAAAAATAAATACTTAAAAGTATTTAAAATAGTAAAAATTTATTTATAAATGAATTACATCTAACTTTTGCATGTCCATGAAAAGAAATGGAAAAAAAAATAAAAAAAATAAATGTTTTTGGGCTGGATGCATGGCTGCCGCGCCAGCTGCAAAAATTCGGCCGTCTATGTAGTTGGCCGTTAAATATTCTAGAACAATGGTCACCAGAAATTTCTTACTCTTCTACATTGTTATGAGATTTTTGTGTACACCCTCCTCAATCACACATCGGTTCTTATTTGGGATTGGATGACGATGATAATGTACTACGTACTTGCAATTGGTTCGGGTTCATGAGGTACTACTCGAAAGTAAAATTAACATCATGCAGAAGGGCTTAAATGGGATACGAATGATATAGGATTTTTCTTCTTAAACGAAAGTTTTCTCCATTATAATACAATTTTTTTTTTTTTTTCCCATACATATAACCTCGCTTTCCTTATTTTTAATATCACCTTTTCGAATCCGAATATAATTTCTTCATTTTCCAATACACAATAATCTCCCTTTATTTAATCTCCTTGTCTCATTTACATCTCATTCCATCTATTTTCAATCAATGTGACTAATACTTTGTTAGTATGTGGATTTACTTTTATAATTAGCGAGAAATAATACTTCGCATTAGGAGAAAATGCTCAATTAATGTGAGAACTCCAAGTCTTAATTTCTGATGTAAATTAATAATGTACATGTTGATTCGACATTGACAAAGTTGTTATTGAAATTGTAAAACAATTTAAATCATTTTAGTAAAAGATGTTGATGAATTTAATTAAAGATAATTAAAAATAAAGGAATATTTAGGGTGCATACTGAATTTTTATTAAATGATGCTCAAATGTGATTATATGGTCTACGTTTCTATGTAACTTCTTCATTTTAATATCTTAATAATTGATGAAAAATCTAGTTAATCTCTTGCACATAACATCTTTTATATTATCATGGAAACTCTTTCATTTATTTAGTATCATTGTGCATGGCCCCATCTACTACTATGTAAAATAAATATAATAAAATGGTTTAATACTAAATATTACTTTTAAATAGTATCTTTATATTTAAACCATCTAAGATATCAGTAATGTGTGGATAAATGATTTTATAAAGTATTATTATATTTCAATATATACGACTATTTTTTTTAATTTACACACAAATATATCTATTTTTAAAATCATTTATCCACACATTAATGATAAGAGACTATTTAAACATTTCATATCACTCATTTGACTAAGAGACTAAAGTTTTATCTAAATCAAATATGTACACGAGCATTTTTCATCATTGTGTTTGTTGCATATTTTGGTGTTTTGTGCAAAATAGTTTTAAAAAGTATTAGTAGGAAAAAAAATTAAGGCTCCATTTGTCATTGTGTTATGACATTTCTTATAGAGAAAATTCTATACATATTCACGAATTTTATCCCTAATTCCACTTATACTCATAAATTTTCAAAAATTCTACATATACCAACATATTTTGCCCAAAATTCTCATTATTCCCATGCTATTAGAAATCCATTAAAGGGGCTATTAGCAACCCTGTTAAATGATACATATTACTGAATCCTAATATGATTTGAAATTAGTTTGCTCGAAACTAAAAATTTACATTCAAATAACATGTGATTTTATAATAGTAAAAAGTGCTAAAAATTCATTTAAAGATAAACTTTTATTAATAAAATCATAATTAGCTATGAACGTTTTTGTTGTTTTATTGGTCTGCTAACGATTCCTTTAATGGATTCTAACAGCATTGGTATAAGTGAAATTTTACACAAAATACGGAGGTATATGTGGAATTTTAAAAATCCATAAGTATAAGTGAAATTATGAAAAAAATACGTGAGTATATATGAAATTTGCCCTTTCTTAGATGATTACCCTTTACGGGTCATGATAAATTAAAATAAGCATTCGATAAAGATGAGTTTAGTTAGCTCTTTTACGTGCGTAGAAGAGAAGCCTCTCCTATACACTTATCCCTCATGACATTTTGAAACACAAGAATACTACATCATATGTTAACTCTATTCTCTTTACTCCTCATCATTATCCATATCATATTACGTTATTTTTTTTATCAATTTAATAATTTTTATGGCAAAAGATTTCCATCCAAAAATTTTATAACTTCCCAAACACACCCATTGTTATGAACACAATTAAAAAATCAGGAACAATCTATATTTTGATGATCAACAATCCAAAATTGAGCATTCAAAGGGACTAACACATTTGGTGGAATGATTTCAAGTTAGAAATTTCAAATACCAAATCATAGCAAATCAAGTCTCATATCCAATTCAACTCAGACACTTAACTTAGGTTAAGTTTATACTTAAGTTAACCTCATAATGCAACTTAAGTTGAAAGACTACAAGGATAAAAGTGTAGACAGGTCAAGTCGCAAACCCAAGTTGACTCAAATTGTGACTTGGGCGAAGTCGATAGCCAAGTCAACTTAGGAGGTTTCATATTTTTATTGACACGAATTGAAACAGCTGAAGTCGCATTTGAAGTCGACTTCACCTTTTGACTTGAGCAAAGTTGAAGACCAAATTGACCTCAGACTCTGACTTGAGTTTCTGAAGAACCCGGGCAAGATTTCAACACTAAGTACCAAAAATAAAGTCGCATACCCAAGTCGACTCTGCTAACGACTTGGGTGAAGTTCAAGGTCAAGTTGACTTAGTTGCAAGACTTGATTAATCCAAACCAAAAAGCATTTTTAATTAAATTTAGAGTTTCAAACAGGTAGTGAAGTTGCAAATCCATGTCAACTTCATTGGCGACTTGGATAAAGTTCACGACCAAGTCGACTCAATTCAAGGACTTGGAAGATCGAAGCCAAAAAATGTATTTCATGAAATTCAAAATGTCAAACGGGTAGTGAAGTCACGTAGCTAAGTTGACTTCACTAGCGACTCGGCAAAAGTTCTAGAGTCAAATCGACTTAGAGATTGCATATTTCCACTGAATAGACAAATTACATGCGAAGTCACACCCGAAGTTAACTCTACATGAGACTTAGGTGAAGTCAAGGACCAAGTCGACCCAAGTTTGAACTTGAGGAGCACTATATTCAAAGGAGAACTTAAGAAAAGTAATACCATGGTGTATTTAATGCGTGCCATCTATCCTCCAATGTTCAAAATAACTCATCTTCTATTTAAAGCATGACAAGTGGAGTTATGAGGGTTATCTAGAGCATTGATTGAGCTTACATCTTCCCTCTCATAAGCATTCAAGTGTGTATTGATTCAGCTTACATCTTATCACTGAAAAAGTGTGTATTAAGTGCTCTAGAAGGAAGAATTCTCTCATTCACTGCAAGAGTTGCAATGTGTCATCGATCTTGAGCTTACAAGAGTTCTTCTCTATGCTGAACCTTGTCTATACAAATTGTAATATGTAGATTTCTTTTTTAAACTTACTTTGTTCTATTACTACTTAGCTTGGTGTTGGAGACCGAGGTCAAGTAAAAACAAGTAGTATGCAGTTAGAGTGAGACTCACAATCTATTTATGGTGTGATTGTAAAAGCCTCCTAAAGCTACAACATAGAAGAGAGCAAAGTCTCTAAGTTATATCATTGTTAAATTCGTGAAACCCGAGACATAAGGGTGTGTTTTTGGAAGAGTAGAGTAGGGAGAGTTATCCCAAACTACTATAATTTCTTGTATCTTTTGTATTTGAATTTTATTTCTGTATCTACTCTCCACATTGTTCATTCAAGGGGATTAAAATGACAAAATGGTTAAGTTTTCATTTATTAAATGATTTTTAAAGAACCCAATTCACCCATCCCCTCTTGGAATTTGCCACAAACTCGGGACCAACACCCATAATGTTGTAGGAACAAGGTAATGAAGATTAATCAGGAAGGGGAAAATGAAGCTATAGCCCAATTTACTCATGATATCCTTATCTGCTGTGTCGAGCACTAATACTTATAGATCTAGGCAAGTCAGAGGGTTGGTCAATGGAAGGAGCTCTATAATTTTAGTAGACAGTGCAAGTACTCATAATTTTGTGAATATTAAAATGGTTTCTAACTTGAAATTGCCCATGGGTGGTGATTCTCTCTGTTGCGGTTCACATAGCTAATAATAGTAAAATGTATTGCAAGATAGTTTACAAGGGATTAATGGTGGAAATACAAGATTATAAGGAGCAGATGGATTTTCTTGTACTAGCTTTAGGTCAAGTTGATGAATGATCGTGTTACAATGGTTTTATGGGTTGGGAGATGTATTGTGTAATTGAAAAATATCCACTATGATATTGACGTGGAAGGAAGAAGGGTGAAGTTTAGGAAGAAATAACTTCTCATGTTGTAGAATTGGTAACTTTGTGTGGAGATGTTAACTATAGGATGCAGATTGTAGAAGAGAATATGCAATTAGCAGAAGGAAGGGGGTCATTTGAGATTGATGTTACTAAGTTAAATATATTATTAAATAAGTTTCATGCAATTTCTGCTAATCTGCTCAGGTTGCCTCTAGTTAGAGGATTGGAACACCGAATTGAGTTGATTCCTAATTCTTCGCTAGTTGCAGTTTGATCTTACTGTTATCCCTTTGTGAAGAAAGCATAAATAGAGCAGTAGGTGTTGTAGTTAATGGATAAGAGCATAGTAAGGAAGAGCAGTCCGTTTGCAGCTCTTGTATTGTTGATGAGTAAAAAGGATGGGAATTGAAAGATTTACATGGATTATAGGACCTTGAATGTGATCATTATTAAAGATAAATTTCTTATTCCAGTGATAAACGAGCTCCTCAATGGATTAAGAGGGGTGTAGATATTTTCAAAGTTAGATCTTAAATTTGGGCATCATTAGATATTGAGGTAGCAAGAGAACATACATAAGACTGCATTCCAGATTTATAACAGGTGATATGAGTTTTTAGTAATACCCTTTAGTCATACTAATGCCCCTATAAATTTTCAAGCTTTGATGAACAAAGTTTTCAAGCAGCACTTGAGAAGGTTTGTTCTGGTTTTTTGATGATATAGTGGTTTATGAGGACTTGTTGTTGTGAACTCAACTATAAAACCACTAGAAACCCAAATTTTAGTATTTAAAGGGACTAATATATTTGGTGAAATGATTTCAAGTTGAAATTTTCAAGTGCTAAAGCATAGCAAACCAAGTCTCATGTCCAAGTCGACTCAGACAAGTGATTTAGGTCAAGTCTAGGCCGAAGTCGACCCCAAAATGCAACTTAGTTTGAAAGAGTGCAAGTCTTGAAGAGCAAACAAGTCAAGTTGCAAATCCAAGTTGACTCCGCCACTGACTTGAGTAAAGTTGATAGCCAATTTGACTTAAGGGGTTGCATGTTTTTCCTGACTCAAAATTGAACATGCAAAATTGTACCCTAAATCGACTCTACGGTGCGACTTGAGTCAAGTCGTAGATTAAGTTGACCCTAGACTCCGACTTAAGTTGCTGAAGACTCGAGCAAAATTTTAGAGACTCAGTATCAAAAGTCAAGTTGCATATCCAAGTCACCTCTGCTAAGTGACTTAAACGAAGTCCAAGATCAAGCGACTCAAATTAAGGACTTGAAA
Organism: Annona cherimola; assembly: GCA_030490835.1. Taxonomy (NCBI): domain Eukaryota; kingdom Viridiplantae; phylum Streptophyta; class Magnoliopsida; order Magnoliales; family Annonaceae; genus Annona; species Annona cherimola. The sequence goes on from CM059972.1 coordinate 87,260,838, forward strand.
GATTGAAGACAAAGAAGCACGTGTTGTGAAGCTTGAAGTTTCTAGCGAGGAGTGAAGTCACATGGCCAAGTCAACTTCACTAGCAACTTGAAAAAATTCCATAGCTAAGTTAACTTAAGGGTTGCATGATTCTACTAACTAGAAAAGCTACACATGAAGTCACAACCGAAGTTGACTCCACGTGCAACTTGGGTAAAATCGAGGACTAAGTCGATCTAAGATGGAACTTGAGGAGCATTATAATTCAAAGGAGGACTTATGAAGTGAAAATGCTCCGATCAAAGTCGTAGCCCAAGTCAACTCCAGTGTGTGACTTAGGTGAAGTTGTGGCCGAAGTTGACTCCAGCTGCAACTTCCACTATAACGGTCGAAAAAATTTGAACGTTGGCGCACTTAATGTGCACCAACTACCTCCTAACGTTTGAAATAACTCATCCATTATTTAAAGCATGTCAAGTGGAGCGAAGAAGGTTAGCCAGAGCATTCATCGAGTCTTCACCTTCCTACTTACAAGCAATTAAGTGATCATTAAGTATTTCAAAAGAAGAACTGTGATTTTCACTGCAAGTACTAAAGCCGCTCATCAATCTTAAGCCTTACAAAGTTCTTTCTTGTGTTATAACTTCCTCTACACAATCCGTAATGTGTAGAACTTTCTTTTAATCCATTCTCTTATAATCCTACTTGACTTGGTGTTGGAGACCAAGATCAAGTAAAGATAAGTAGTGAACGGTTAGAGCGTGACTCACCGTCTACTTGTGACATGATTGTAAAAGCCTCCTAGAGCTATAATATAGAAGAGAGCAACCACTCTGGTTGTATATCTATTGATACTGTAGTTGTATATTTGTTGATATAGTAGAACCTAAGACACAAGAGTGTATTTTTGGAAGAGTTGAGTAGGGAGGGTTGTCTCGAACCACTATAATCTCTTGTGTCTGCTATTATTATTCTGTTTTCTCTATTATTTTCCTCATTTTCATTCAAGGGGACATAACTTACAAGATGTTAAACTTAAGTTGTCAAAAGAACTTTAAAAGAACGCAATTCACCCCCCTCTTGGGATTTGCCGTAAACTCGGACCAACACTTGAGCAACTCATTTATATCACTTGTATTTGGTGTTGGAAGTATTAGCAACTTAGACTTTGTTTGCAAATAAGTCAAAGTGTGAATTTGTTAAGTTTAATGTGCAATATCTAGGGCACACTGTGTGACATGAAGGTGTTTAGGCAGATGAAAGTAAAGTAGAAGTTATTTAGTCTTGGAACAATCTCAATACTATTAAATTATGTTCCTTTCTGGGATTAACTGGCTAGTACAGAAAATCATAAAGGGCTATGGAGAAATGGCTAGACCATTGACAAAACTAGTGAAAAAGGATGGTTTTACTTGGAATGCAGAATCAAACAAAGCTTTTGAACAATTGAAGAAGGCTTTAAGTTTACCACTTATTTTGTAACTTCTCAACTTTTCTAAGTCTTTTACCTTGGAATATGATGCCTCGAGAGTGAGATTTAGGGCAATTGTATTATTACAAGATGATAGACCAATGGCCTACTTCAGCAAGGCTTTGTCAATGGGAGTGCAAGGAAAATCTGCTTATAAGTAGAAATTAATAGTCGTTGTTTTGGCTATTAAGAAGTGGAGGCTTTACTTGATTGGAATGCCATTTGTAGTTAAAATAGTAATAATTAGGAATAAAATAATAAGTTGACAAGTCAAACGATGATGTGTGCATTGATGTGACTATCGACTATTGACCATCTGACCAAGTAATCGGTCAGGAATAAGTGGAATGTTATTGGGGTAGGCCCAATTAAGCCCACTTAAGTTAATAGGTTGAGTTAAATAAATTATTATAAGTGTTTAACTCAATAGCCCAATACGCTTAGATGGTTACGATCTTAGTCTCTGGTAAAAGAGGTCTTGAGATCAGGTCCTTGTTGGGGAGTGATACATTTTGCCTTTTTGAGCCTCGTGAACATCAATAATTTGAAATTTAAAATTCAAAAAGAAGATCAAAATTGGTTATCAGCGCAACTTCTTCATTAAGGCAGGGTGTTCTACCTTGTTTTGCCTTTGATTATGATATGATTTAATAAATAAAGATTTGTTGTGTGATTATATAAATATGTTGATTATATAGTCATGTTATTAATCAGGCTAAGATGATTTCACATAATTAATTAATTATTTTGGAAATATAATATTACATTGAGATTAATCGTGTGAGGAATTAGATGCATTAATAATTTTAGTAAATTTCTGTAGCATATGGATAATTTTAGACATGTTACGAAGCATTAATAAGATAATTATAATTTATTTTTGAGTAAAATAAATTAAGAGGTATAATTATGTAGGTGATATTACCCTTGGATGACTTAAAATTAAATAGGTTAGCTAAATTATCGATAAGAGGATTTTATGCATTTTTTCTTAAATTTAAATGCATATTAAGAGCCTTAAATAATATTATATGGAATATATACTACATTACTATATATTCTATATAAACTACTGTTTGGAAATGATATTTTTCGCTGGCCCAACAATTTTCTAGAAATTTAGATGCTATTTAGGAGTTTTTATAAAATAAAAAATGGTAGGAGATACCATAAATTTCAAAAGTTGGAATAGGCCTTTAGGGATTGGGCCAGATCTAGGCTGACTAAGTAGTTGATGAGCTCAAAGTTGGTTTTGTGAACTTGGAGCCAGGCAAGCCCAGTCTAAGCCCATGCTAGGAGTCGCCGGAGATGGCCGAACAGTGGTGAATTGGTGGCAATTGGCGACAACAAAAGAGGTGGGCTTAGGCTGCTATTTAGAAGCCCAAAAAGAAAAATGGGGCATAAATTCCAAGTGTCGACCTAGACGGTAGAGCCCAGGAGTAGCCCTTTAAGAAGCGTAATTGTGCAGAGCGCCGACGTTGTCGATGATAAAGGGAGATGTGACACTTTGTGGTGCTTACATCTTTAAAATGTTGTAAATTAAGTTCTCGAGGTCCAATTTGGTTGGTCCAGGAGCCATTTAGTATGAGATTGGACATTTTGAGTTCAATCAAATGACTAGATTAGCCAAATGAGACCTAGATATTTGAGTTTTGGGATAGAAGAGTATCCTAAGGGATTTAGGGCTCTAAATCCTCAGGGTAGTCTCTACACTCAAGAGTAAATACTTTTAGGAGCAGATAACAGAGGAAATAACCTATAAGATATTTTAAAGGCTTAAAGAAATGTGACAATTAAGAGAAGATTTGATATTCCTTATTATCTTAATTGCATAATATGTTTCTATTGACTAGGTTTTTGTGAACTTATCTCATTCCTTTATATGACTTACAAATGACCAAAAGGTTGTTGACCAGTTAGATGATGGTGGTGTGTAGAACATATTATTCAATTCATTTTTGTAATAAGTTGCTTGGTGGGTGTAAATCCTTTCTATTTCATGTGGGCATGGCTATAATAATTTCATAGATTTGATTGCTTGGATGTGACAATGCGAGTTTATTTATGTTCTATTTTGAAAATTTTTTTATTCAATGCATAAAAGATCCTGGAGAATTAAATGCTTTGATTCGATAATTAGGGCGAAAGCTTCAAATTTTTAGTCCATGCCATGACAAAAATTGATCAAAACAATTTGAAATATCTACTTTAGCAAAATGTCACAACTCTAATGTAGTAAAAGTGGATGGCAACATTGGTAGGTTATGATTTCAAAATTGAATATAAGAAAGGAGTGACTAATGTTGGGGCTCATACTTTATCAAGGCAAATGAAGGTGCATAGCAACACATGACTATGTCAACTGTACAAGATTTTCTTTCATTTGAATATGTTTGCAAGGGTTGTTTGGTCAATGCTAAAATTCATTTGTTGAAATAGAAAATTGAGGAGGATCTTTATAAACCCTCATTTTTTGAATTTTCAATAAAAATGTAGCACTTATAAATATGTAATTTAGGAATACATAGATTATAATTATATTAAAGAAATTTAGTCTTATGTTAAACATCTTTGTCAATGAAAGCTTCTAAATATTCTAATATTTGATCCAAGAATGTATACATGTTAGGTAGTGATGTAATGGTAGAAATGATTATCCGTAACATTTAAATTAAAGGTTTGAGTCTCCTTAGCTCAATTTTTTATTGGTATAATTTTTTGTTTTCATTTTCCCTGAATTGATAGGGAATTATTTTTAATTTTCAAATTAAATACATTGATATAAATTGTAAATTATGTGGCATGGTGTTTAATAAGAGGGCAAGGTGGCAAGTTATGCACACAAAAATCAAGAGTTGGTGGAAAAACTTTTTATATGGCATGATTTTAATTACGGGTGCAACTTCGGCTTACGAAACTCGGATTCGCCTTAATCCTAACTCTAACCCTAACCCTATTTCTAAAACCTCAACCGTAACCCTATTTATAAATCTAAACTCTAACTCTATTTTTGAAATTTGGGCTAGAATGCTGGTTGAAATTATTCTATATATTTGTTATCTATCTTATACTTATTCAATTTTAAATCTATCATTAAAAAAATTAAAATTGATATTTTTCTACTTTCAAGAAAAAATTCTAAAGTGTTTAAGAATATAAAAAGAAAAATCTCATTTAAATATTCTTTTTATATTAAGTAGACTAATAGTCATTTCTCAAAAAAAAGAGCAGACTAGTAACTCATTTTAGAAAATAAAAAAGTACATTATTTTCCTATTATGCAATTTAATATTAATATCATAAACATATACATAAACATGAATATCTAATTATAAGAAAAACCTTATAATGTCAATCATAATAAAAAATATTCAACAATCATAGTATTAAGCCAAATAAATTATAACAAATTTATTTCAATTAGAATAAATATCTAACTACTAATATCATATTGAAACGACCAAATGATAACATCCTACATAAGTAGGTAAGTTAAAATACCAAATAAAATATCTCAAGTTCTAAAAGTTGTTTTCATTTGTTTGTTTTAAAAGTACCACTAAACCAAACTCTTTTTTCCTAAAAGAAAATATAAAAATATTATATTATATAATTGAACTTAATGAGGAATAATGTTTATATATGGTATAAAATAAATATAATATATATGAGGGGAATGGAACTAGATTTATATGGAGTATAAAATAAATACAAAATATATGTGTTATATATAATTCGGATTAAGGTTCATTGGGTTCGGGTTTAGCTTAACCCGGGTTCAAGTTCTTTTCAATTCGGGTTCAGGTTCTACAATGGATAGTTTTAACACTATTTCAATTTGGGTTCATCGGACTGCGTTCGGGTTGAGCCTGACCCAAGTTGCACCCCAAATTTTAACCAGAATAAATAAATAAGTAATTAATTAATTAATGCAATAATAAACATTTAAATCTGTCATAGCAGAACACATCCAAGTAAGTTTAAGAGGGGAAAAGAAGACAAGATGAAAAGAAGAGATAGGATAAGATTAAGAGAATCTTAGCCATTTATCTATCCCATTTAGGTTAGTCATGATTTATTTTAGGCAATTTTTAATTAAATTCAGTAGTGGTCAATGGTGGAGATCAATATGAACTATTGAATTGGGATACAAATTTCAGATTTGAAGGAAGAGAATTGATGTCCACAAAAATCAGATTTATTAAATTTGATGGAGGTTAATTTTAATCTGTGAACTGAGGGTTTTTGGTACTTGAACATGACGACAGTCAAAGGCTGTAATTTGGAAAAATTCTGCCTATAATTTTGATCAAAAGTGAGGTCCAAATAGATCCTGTTACGATATATAAATAAATGTGGTCTCAACCATTGAATCCATAATCTTATACACAATTTGGATGATCCAAACTATTAGATGTTTGTAAAACTTAATTTTCCATAAAGATATAATGCTAAACTGTATGGACACTCTAATGGATGGTTAGATTTGAGAATTCTCAATTCTATAACTTTAATAGACATATTGTTAGAAACTATGCTTAGTTGATTTGGACCATTAAAAATTTAATGAAAATAAATTTCATGTTCCAAACCATTGGACTAGAGCTAAATAAGTCATATATTACGATCTAGAAATTAGATCTATAATTAGACCCCTGATTTGTGGATTAGAGTAGCGTTTAAAACAGCTTGGGAGTTAAATTACTTAAACCATATTGTAAATTTGGAATCATAAAGAAATATATGTGATAAATAACCAACGAAGCATTTTTAGAATAAAATTTTTTCTAAGAACTATTGATATATCTAATAATCAATGAACAAAATTTTGTATAAAGATGTTTTGTAAGTTTAGAATTAAACATCTTAGAATAATCAAATTGAATAGGGTGAATGACTCTTGATATCAGCTGTCTTTAATGATTTTTCATAATTTTTATACAACGGATTCGGGGATAAAAAAATTTCATGATGTAAATAATGTTCTTATCAACATTTCTAAAATATAAAAATAAAATTTTAAATAAGATAAATACGGGTAAAAATAACTTGATCTGGACCATCCTAAATATGCACCTCTGTCCAGCAGAATCAAAATGTATAAACAAAGATAAATAATATGCATTTTTACTAAAATTATTTTATTTAGTCAATTATTGATGTATGGTAGAAATTTTAGGCTTAAATTCCTTGATATAATTATAAATAAAAATCAGAATATCGCAATATATCTGATTCCAACAATTATGGGTAGATTGAAGAAGAATTAAAATTAAATTTTAAAATAAAATATTAATTATATAAAATAACATAATTAATTAAAATATATAATTATTGACTTAATTCATGTAAATATTTTTATAAAATATTGGGAGAATTTTAAAAATTTGATTGAACAAAAATATACTATCAATAGTTAATGTGATTAGGGAAAGGTCCACCTATATTCATATTAAATATTCAAGGTTGAATTAATTATTATTTGATAATTAATAATATAAAAATGATATTTAATAATGAAAATTGATTACTTTAATAAGAAAATTATTTTAGATAATCTAGAAATATAAACTTGAAACTGAAGGGGTAATATATAAATTTTAAAGAATACCTAAATATAATTATCTAGTTAATTTTATTAATTTGGAAACTGATAATTGATGATATAAAGTTGATGTTTAAAAGATATGTATTATTTAGATAAAACTTTTATTTTTCAGTGTAAATAGAGAATTAGCAAATCACAATATAAGGATCAAATATAGTTTATACGAGTTAAGTAGAAGTCCTTTCTTTTTTTCTTTTTGATTTCGTATTGTAATGTATAACTATTGGACATGAATGTTTTAGATGTTGTTGTTTTCTAATTTTTAAGTTAATAAATATTATCAATTGCGGTGATTTATGACATGATGTCAAGTTTGGCTTTTATTTATGCTAGCAATATGCATTATAATATTGACATATATGCTTTGAATGTTGACATATCCGTAAGTCATGATTGTAGTCGTAGATTTGCAAAGTGTTGTTGTTGGACCATTTGTGATAACTGTTAGCATATCCTGACCGGGGATCTGGATGTGATAACCTGGGTGACATCGGCTCAGACCTACATGTCTAACCATTCTATGTCGATTCGGTGAGCTGCAGACTTGCTTTGTCTAGCCCTTATAATTTGGATAATATATACTGTGAACTGATCAATGAGACTGTGACCCTCAACGTAATGGTTGATGCTAGAACTGTTTGTGTAATGTGGTGTGACATGGTTGCGGCTATGTAGTGAGCACAATAGGGTATCAAATACACCACCGGTTTGGATAAAAGTGTTTCCCAGTCCACCCCTATTGTGCTAGTTTGGCCATTCAAATTGGGCAAAGTTGTCCTCTCGTACTATGCTGCATTGGTCATCCAATTGCATAATAGACAGGATTTCATGGCAAGATACCGAACATCTCATTGAATATGAGGCCCTTGCTGGATTGATTTGAGAAGTATCAAGTGTACGATGCATTAACACATGCTTCGGCATAAACATATTTAGATTTGAAAGATAATTTTTGGTTTGTGAATTCATATCTACACTGTTTACTCAAATTTTATTAGTTTATATTTATGTTTTCTATTTACTGAGTTTTTCCGGATTCATCCTATCTTTTTTCTTATGTTAGATGGCAGCTTCGTGAGTATAAACCACAAAGGGGATGGTGGTTTAGTCGGGACAAGCAAATAGATGTGAAGAACTTATCACTTAGGCATCTTGACTCATTTTGGGATAAACGCTCATGTAAATAAATTATGGATTTGAATATGTATGTATATTAATCATCTCATTTGTGTGTGTAATAAGATATTTGTTTTACTTTGGCACCTATGGTTGATCTTTCCATTATTATTAATCCTGGGTATTAGCCGTCGGGTACCCCAGTAGTCTGTGACAACTATTGCACTAAAGCATTGACTTAGTTAGCGGGGTGTTACAATCTTACTACTTATTCTCAATATGAGGCACACGGTGGTTTAGTTTACAAAACTGGCAGGTCGTTATTGCCTTCGGCAGCCCTTGTATTCCTTCTTTTTGGTCACTTTCATGACTCATTGATAGGCAAGCATTTGGAATTCTTCGCACCTACTGAAGAATTAGTGAACATTTTATTTGGCGTGAGATGAAGGCTCGAAGAAGGACGTACGTAACCAAGCAAAATATGAGGCAATGAAACTTGCTAGACTGTTACAGCCACTTCCAATATGTCATCACTTGTGGGAAGATTTGGCTATGTGTCAAAGGGAAAAACAGCGGTGTTGGTTATGGTTGGTCGGTTGTCAAAGGGGGGTCACTTTAGTGTTTTGGCTGTGAAATCCCGATCTTAGACACATGTATAAAATCCTAGGGTTGTAAACCCTAGGTAATATATTTGGAAAATATACATTCATGAGTATGAAATATGTGGGAATAGAAGTTAAAATAATTATTTATGAAATTCGGATGAATAGTGCACGTGAATAGTAACCTTGGGATTAAGACACGTGATTAAGAGTTAATCACTTGGATTAACTTAATCACAAAAAGACGAAAAAGAGATTTAATCACTGCTGGAAGAAATAGCATTCTTTTTTATATTTTAATCCAATTTTGGATTTTAGTGAAAAATTAAAGAAGAATTCATAATTTGCAATCCGGGCGTCGGATTTAGATGAAATTTTTTATGGATGGTTAAAAATTCATGATGAACATGATGAACGGGTTAAGATGTGATGAAAATTACAAATCAAGAGTCAAGATGAAACGTCAAAAGGAGATAAAAAAGTAGCTTAATTTTTCATTAATTCTACTTTTGACTTTTTATTAAAATTAAATAATTAAAAAATAAAAAAATTAAATGCAAATCTGCAAGGGTGGCTGGACGTGCAGGGGCTGTGAAAAATGGAGCCAAATCCAACGGCTCAAAATTCATCCTCATCAATGATCAATGACTAAGATTTAATTAGCCTAAATTAAATAATTTTAAAAATAAAAAAATTATGAAAATTAGGGCTGACATAGGGGGGCTTGAGCTGCTGTAGGGTGGCTACACATGGCTCAAAGCACCTTTTGAAAATTAAAAAAAATACATTTATAATTTAATACCTCAAGCAAGGGAGGGTAAATTCCAATTTCATGAAAAATCAAACCCTATAAATAGGGGCCAAGGGTGGACGTCCAAAGCACAGCAAACCCAGCTCCATTTGAGCATTTTCCACCCCCACCACGTTTTAGCCTTAGAGAGAAAGAAGAGGAGAAAATTAGAGAGAGAAAGTGAGAAAGGAGGAAGCATATCTCCACTCCGGGTAAGTAATTTCTATCTAAACTTCTTTTGGATGTTAAGTGGGATAAAACCATGCTTAGATAATGCCTAAGCATGAGAAAATAAGTGTAGTTACCATGCTTAATTGGAATTATGCTAAAACATCAAAAATTTGGAACAAAGATAGAACATTCGAAAAGATAGCATATGACATGTGTAAATAATGCTCCAAAATTGATAAATGATGATTTGGGATGAATGAATATGATAAATATAATGTTGGAATAATGATATATTAATTTCATGATTTTCGGAATTCAGGATCATGCTTAAATGAATTTATGTTGATTTTTAGTATATGGAGAAAATGATTTATTTAGCCAAGTTAATGATGATAAATTCAAAATGTATGAATTTTCCCACGATATACTAAGCATAAGCTATGTCATGGTATTTTTTATTTTTGGAAAAAATATCAATTTTTGGAACCCATGAACAGTAACCCCACGTCGCTGTGAACAGTAACATTGGGCGAACATTAAACGTGAACAGTACCATAAATAGTAATCGTGAACAATGATGATAACAGTAATCTGCTACAGTGATTTTGCTACAGTGACATGAACAGTAAACAGCGTGATTTTGGAGAAAATTTGAGATTAATATTTAAATATATGGATAAAATTTTTAAAGGATTTATGGATAAAAATCCATATAAAGAGGTAATGACCAAGTATATTTATAAGATTAACCTCTATAGAAATGAGGTAATGAATGATTATAAAGTATGCATGAGAAGTAAACTAAGACATGAAATGATATAGATAAAATATCATTTTTTCTTATATAGAAAAAGGAAAGGAAAAGGTGGAGGACACAGACTGAGGAGGTAAGCAAGCTATATGCTTTCTAAAATATTTTTAAATGATTGCAAATTTTTTGCTCACATGTTTTATGAATTATATTTAAGGATGCCCATTCCTATAATGCTTTACATGAAATGATTGCTAACTGCTTGTTAAATTACTTTTTAAATGATTTATCAAGTTTTATGGAACATGTCATGCCGGCATATGTATGAACATGGTGCACAAGGAAGAGACTTTGGTGGAGGTAGTAAGCGGATCAGAGGGTCCCCCTTCACTATTGTCAAGTCGTAAGGGCTGTATGCCGGCGGTGTCCTCCTAAAGGTTGGAGGCACAAGGAAAGCCATGAATGAATGAATGCATTGCATTCTCATGAAATGCATGAAAAAGTTTCTATCCTATTGGTAATTGACCACTTGGTAAGTGTCTCCTACCAAATGGGGAGAAATGCATTTGAATGAAAGGAAAATGTTTACTTGCCAAAGAAAAAGGCTTGCTTACTGAGTATTATTACTCATATGTGTTTTCAAAATGACAACAGGCTATGAAGCTGACTCATAAAGGATGCCAGGTAAAAATGACCTGAAAAATTAATCGCGGTTCTATGTATGTGTTCAAATGGACAAATGTATGAAAATTATGTTGAAGTCATGTTTTATGAATATTACAAACATGATTGTATTTATGTGAATTATTTTAATAAAAGAAGATATGAATGATTTTATGATGATATGGATAAGTCTAATGTAATGAATGTATGTCTATGTGATGAAAGAAAAAGAAAAAAAAATTTGGACGAGATCCAATTAAGTACCCACCGCGTGATCAGGGCAACAATCCTGACTCACATTTACCAATCGACAAGATCTCGGAGTAAGGACTATGTGGAAGCCTCTGTTCGGGGCACCACATTGGCTCACCTTTTGTTGTTGCTTTTGTTGCCAAGATCATTCTTTAGGATGTGGTCAAGTTACACGGGTTGCCTAAAATCATTGTGTCATGTTTGATCAAGACCTTGTATTCCTTAGTAGTTATTGGAAGTCCCTATTTTTTACACATATAACTCAGCTTATCACCTCCAATCAGATTGGCACGCCAAGCTTTATCTTGCCGAGGTGCTTGAAATGAGGTAGTTGCTACATGTAAGAAAGGTTAAGCAGGAAGTTCATGTCCGTTGGCGGAGTTTACCTCCTTGTAATGATGCTTGGGAGGAAGTTTCATTATTTCGGCGGCAATTTTCGGGGTTTTCGCTAAAGGAGGTAGTACTTCCTCAGGCATGGGGGGTGTTAGAACCATTTCTAGTAGTTTTGTTGCTGATCTTTCACCCAGGCTATCACAGTACTATTCAGTAAAGGAGGCTTATGTGGCGTCTGAGCATTCTGTAGAGGAGGCGTATTTGGCTCTTCAATAGGTTAACCAAAAGACAAAGTAGAGGAGCTTTTGTCTTAGACCATAGAGCCAGAATCTGCCACTTGTTCGGTATAGAAACAGTTGAAATGTACATGTGTGACTCACGTGTGGTCTCTTGCTCTATAAGCAACGTTGAAGTCAACTTTCGTTCTTTCGTTTTCCTGTAAGCTTGCCTTGTAAGCTTAGTTTGTTCATATCCATTCCTTGTCACAACTTTAATAAAGTTCCTTGAGAATTTGCATTCAAATTCTTCAAATCGGATTAGTTGGCTTCTCTTAATGTCCATGCAAAGCGCTATAGTGGTGAGCTTTTTAAAGATGTTTGGCTATGTGTAATTCAGGATTTGAACTTGAGGGGAGCATTATCTATGTAATAAGAAGAAAAATGTTTGGCTGAGCTTATTCATTTACCTCAAATATTGTATATTAAAGCTCAAAAGGTGCCGAATAAATTGCAAAAAGAAATTTTTTTTGCTTAACCGGTTCCACAATTTCATTGCTTGGCCAACCAATCACTCAAAACGGGCAAAAGCGAAAAAACACAAAAACTAATTACATAGAAAGGCAACAATGCCGGCACTACGTATATCCCCGTACAAAATCCAAAAGGTATGAAACTTGCATGAGCATTAACAGCAAATGGCAATCATACATGGGGAGAGCCATATATTGACATCTACGTAAACATATGGCTTAGTTAATACAATCCTATTGCTTACGCTCAATTAAGAAGTTTCCAGTAACAAACTAAAACGCAACTAATTAGTAGAATTTCAGTCTAGATATATAAAATGCGAGGCAGGTATATATATCCGGTTGCAGTCGTATGCACCTAGGTGTATTGAACCTTAATGCACCTGGGTGCATACACCCATTTCTTTTAATTTTTTTAAAATTTTTTTTACACAACCATTAATATAAGTGTATTTAACATGTGTATTAATTTTTACCGTTTTTGAAAAATTTTAAATATTTTTTTGAAAATTTTAAATATCAGTGCCACTGCTTTTTAAACATTTCAAAAAATTTAAAAATCTTCAAAAATAATAGAAATTGATACGCATGTTAAATACACTTGTATCAATAGTTTCATTAAAAAAATTTAAAAAAATTTAAAAAATAGGTAAAGTGCACCTGGGTGCATAAAACTTGAGCCGGTATACGTCACAGCAACGCATTTCCGAAACGTGATCGCTTGCCGAACGTACATTTTGAGGTTTGACTGCAGCCCGAATGCATGCACGCTAGCTAGCGCTCTTGATTTCTTCTGAACATTTTAGCAAATCTTGAGGCCACTGACACCACAGGCCTGATGATGAGTTGTCGGAATATGTTGGCTCTGATCAGGCCTCTCTCCGGAAAACGATTTCCTTTCGCCTTTTTTGGATACTCTGCTTGATCTTCACGTGCCATTTTTTAGGCAGTGGAAATTTTCAGGATCCAGAAAAAAGAAAAGGAAGATATAGAAAGGGGAGCAGGACGGATGACAAGTAATGCACATAGGAAGGAGAAGGAAAGTGAGAACAACGTTGGGATTTAGCGGGCATTTATAGTAGACTTCAGGCTTCGCTATGCAGTCAGTCACGGGTGATTTAGCAGGCATATTATGTAGGGGTGTTAATGGTCATGGTCAACCCGTTAACCCGCTCGTTCAACCCGTTAATAAATGGGTTTGGGTTGGGATTTTTGAATAAATGGGTTATGATCCGTCAACCCGTTCAATCATTTAATTAAATAAACGGATTAGGGTTGAGGCTTCGCAACCCGTCAACCCGTCCAACCCGTTCAACCCGTATAACTCATTTAATATAATATATTATAATATATATGTAATATTTATAACAGGAATTGGCATTAAAAAGATGCCTTGATATTGGAACTGATGTTTTCAAGCCAAAATAAATTAAATTCAGGTATGTTAGCTTCGAATTATTTAATTTATTTAAATTTACAGACTTTATTAAAGATTTTTATTATGAAAATTAGTAATAAACACAACCCGTTAACAACCCGTTAACCCGTTTATTAAATGGGTTGTAAATGGGTTAGAGTTGAAGTTTTTTAAATGGGTTAATAAACGGATTAGGATTGAGATATATTAAATGAGTTAGGTTTAGGATTAGGCTCCAACCCGTTCAACCCGATCCGTTAACACCCCTAATATTATGGTAGACTTAGTCTTTCGTTAGCGGGGTCGGGTCGTATGCTTGGGTAAAGCAGCAGTGGAAAAGCAATGTCACATCGCTTTCTTTTTCTTCTTATTATTTTTAATTATTATTATTTCACATCGCTTTCCTTATGATCAATATTTTTTGTTGCTATTTTGCGCGTGGAATTCCATAGCGTGGAACAATATAAAGCTGCCGCGTTCTCACATATTTTTTGGACCATCTTCACCGCCCCGAAAAGTAAGTTGAGTCGACCAAAATCACTACAGTTTTCTATACACGTGGTCCACTTCAATAATAATAATAATAATAATTATTATTATTATTTTAAAAAAAGTCTCGGTTCCAAGCAACTCAAAACGAAACGAGTATGCGAACCTGCCCATAGGGCGGTTGGTTTTGCATGAGGGCTTCGTGCCCACGCACCGGGCTTCAAGTCCTGTCTCCTGCAGTTGCCATTGAGCGGTTGCTGCTATGGCAAAATTAAAAAAAAAAAAAAAGAAAAAGAAAAAAAAACGAAACGAGTAGCATTCGCTGAAGCTTCTTTTGGGCCCACGGCTTTGCCATTGCTTCTTTTCTGCCGCGCATGCGGACGCGGGGGAACAAACCGCCTGCTCTATGTTGGTTTAAATCCCCGCCGCCACGGGTGCAGCTCGATTTATGAAATTCGGTTCATCTTAACTTTTATTTATAATACATTAATCTTAACTTTAATTCTAATTCTATTTGTAAACTCTAAACCTTAATCTTATTTTTAAAAATTAAATTTAGGTTGAATTTTGAATTAAAATTTAGGTTGATAAATTTATATTTTATTAAGAGTGATGAGTTTGAAATTTCATATGAATATATAAGAATAACAAATCATATAAGTAAACATAATAATATATAATCAAACTACATATTTTCAAAAAATATAACAACATAAAAAATATTTTTAGAAAAAAATTTGACATTAGAAACAAGATAAATGAAGAAAATTAATGAATATAAAAGTAAATGATAGAAATAAAAGATAAATATAAAGGAATTTATAATATAATTACAATATGTTAAACATATATTTGAATATAAATATAAAGAATATAAAACACACAAAATATAAAGAAATGTTGTTTAGATATTATATATATAACATATTTTATAATAAATATAAAATAAAAAATTGGACTCGAATCGGACTTGAGTTCTTCGAGTTTAGATTTACTTCAACTATAACCCTGTTATATTTACAAATCGGATTTATGGGGTCGGGGTCGTAAAAAAGCAAAATTTAATACCGTTGGAAATTAAATTCACGCTTAACCTGACACAAGTTGTACTCTTACAACCCATGTTTGAAGTTGAGGGAACGGAACTGTTAATCCAATTTAGGCTTAACGAGATTAACCGTTGGTTTAAACCATTTTAAACCATGAGAATATAATTATAATATAATAATTTCATTAATTATTTTAAACTCGAAATATTAATTATTTGTTTGGAAAAATTAAATTAAATACAAAAAAATTAACGAATTTTTAGATACAACTATTCCATTTATACGGACTAAATATAGGGATATTGAAGGTACATATGATATCCAATGCTATTCTGTTCGTTATTTTATTCGTATACACACTGCATGATAGTGAGTATTTCATAGATTGTAATTTATATGGTGAAAGACCTGCATCCAATGGTCAGAGGCGATTGGTTTGGATTTGACGGTTCAATTTTTCACCATATCCGAAAACCGGAAGTGAACGAACCGTTAATCTTGCGGTTCACAGTCCAACCGGTTCAACCTTATATATGGGTTTCTTAGTGTTCATTGCATAACTTTTGCCAAGAAGAATTTGGGGAATTGATTATAACTTTGTAAGTATTCTTAGAGTTTGTTTCATATTTACCAAAATATATGTTTTCCATCTAAATTTTTTATTCATAAATACTTTAATTTTTCAATTATTCATTCACATTTTCTACAGCAACTAGTTTACTTTGGAATGATTTCTTTATAATTTTTTATACAGCCATTTTATTTATTTTAACTTTATTTTCTTTACTCTTTATCATTACTCTTATTCCGATAATATCATATCCATAGAAAACTTTTAAAAAAAAAAACCTTCTTAAATAACAAACTCAGGGTTATTACAAATCATGCATGTATTATACAATTATGAGAACACCTACCGTAACATGTTTTTCCCTATTGATCAAGGGTAAAGAACCATTGGACAAGATCTGCGCCTACATTAATGCAAATTTATATTCTCAAATATCTGCTAAAATTATATTCCTTCATATTGGTGCCTTTGTGGGAAACGAACCAACAACCAAATAGTTAAAAGCCATGCGCTGGTCACTAGAGCTTCTAAGTCCCAATTTTTTTCCTAAAAATAAGAAGAAGCGCGGAAATGACACCTCCCTAAGCCAAATGGATAATCTAATATAGTCCAAAATATGTGGTTCTTAAGCAAGCATAAGCTTCTTTCAAAAGCTGAGCCAAACTGGCCTTAGCTGTTTCCAATCTCTGATTCCAAATTCCAATTTTGTCGTCGGATGACTTGTTAATTAATTCTATCCTATTTGAAAGTAGCTGGAGGAGGCTCAGACATGTCTATTTAGATACAACGGACTGAGTCAACAGATGTAGATAGAGCATATATAGTGGGCCATTCGATATTAATCTAGAACAATCATCTGGTGAAATTATCCACCAGAAATTTCTTAACGTTCTACACTGTTATGGGATTTTTGTGTACACCCTCCTCCACTAGCAATCACATACCGGTTGTTATTTGGGATTGGATGACGATGATCAAGAAAATGATAATGTACTATGTACTTGCAATTGGTTCGGGTTCATGAGTTAGTGGTAGAGAGTAAAACCATGGCACAAAGGGCTCAAATGGGATATGAATGACACAAAATCTTTCTTCTTAAACAAAACTTTTGTCAATTATACCACAATTTTTTGATTTGTCCATACATAATAACTTCGCTTTTCTTACTTTCAATACTGCTTTGCAAAATCCTAATATAATTTTTGAATTTCCCAATTACACAATAATCCCTCTTCATTGAGTCCCCTTATGTCATTCACATCTCATCCTACTACTTTCTTCAAACAAACTGATCAATACTTTGCTAGTATGTGAATGTACTTTTATAATTAGCTAAAAATAATACTTTGCATCAACTTTGCATAAGGATAGAAGGCACGATTAGCAAAGCTGGATTGTGTACCTATACTAAAATTTCTTTGTGATGTTGTTGTATGCCACGGTAAGTAGATTACTTTTTCACTACATTTTTTTCCCAATTAACTTACTTTTTTTCATTTTTATCCCTATTTTCTAATCATTTTCTTATATTTTTCCAATAATTTTCACATCATTTTCTACAACTATTTTATCTATTTTTTTCTTTATTTCTACTTTACTTCTATTACATTCATTTTTATTTTCATTCTCCATGTTTTATTTTTCTTTACAAAATCACAAATTAAATTGATTTTTAATATTAGGAGTCTTTCATCCATACTTATATAGGTTGTATGAAATAGAGTAATTTGCAAATATACATATATAATTTGATTATAATTACAAATATATCTAGGTAGTTTCAAAAAAGGCAAATAACTCACATAATTTAATTATAATTGCAAATATACCCACATCATTAAGATGTCATTATTGCATCATCCTAGTGTGTGTATATTTTTGAAGATATACAAACTATGTAAGTACTTTTGGAAAAAACTAAATATACCTACTTAATTTTTGAAATTGTAAATATACCAATATAATTTATATATCTTTGCAAATATACCCATGTATAATGGTGTAGTGATGGTGCAATAACAATGTGGGTATATTTGCAATAATGGTCAAACTCTATGTGTTATTTGCAATTTTTAAAATTATGTGAGTATATTTACAATTATAGTTATATTATGTAAGTATATTTGTAAATAATCCTATATCTTTTCATATAACTATATTATCTGTTGTTTCTTTATTACTTTACTTAAATCATATTCATTTCATTCTAATTCTTTATTTTTTTATTTTCCCTTAAACAAACACGTCCTAAATTAAATTTTAATATTAGGGGTCTTTCATCCGCACTTATATAAATTGTACAAAGTTACAAGTGTATCCTTTAATATCACAAGATTTCTTTTACAAAATTGCAAGTGTATCCTTTAATTTCACAAGATTTCAATTACTTGAAAGTGCAGGTCTATCCCTTCGGTTAAGATTTCATGAAAGGCAATTAAATTTTTTATCAAATAAAAAAATGCCCTTATTAATATACGTTACAAAAATATTTGTTATTTATAAGAATTATTAATTATTGCAAAAGCCCTTGCAAATAACAAATACAGCCTAGAGCTTAAATAATAAAAATAACAATATTAATAATTAATTTTTATCTACAGGGGCATTTTTGGTATTTTAAAAAAAATTAACTTTTGTTCGTGAAAACCTAACCTAAAGGATGTTCTTACACTTTCATACAAAAGTGGCAAAGTACTTTGGAATTTTTTGAAATTAAGAAACACGCTGACAACTTCGTCCAATTAAACTGTGTAGGCGTATATGCAAAACCTTCTTAGTAATTTTTTTTTTATGAAAAAACCTTCTTAGTATTATTTATAGTAGGAAATTGCAAAACCTTAAAAACACAGTAATCGAATTGATGAGAATTTTTTTAACACTTTCAAGGTACTATCTTGTATTTTTACTATAAATAAGAAAAATGATTTTTAATATTGTAGATGGGGGAATTTGCAATTTGAAAAAAACCAAATTAATTTTCAATATTTTATTTATATTATTAACTTATTTTATCATATTTTTATTAATATATTTGTTTATAAATAATTATAAATTTATTTCTATCTTTTATTCTCGGGTTCTCATCTAATGCAACCAATTCCTTTGTTTTTTTTAGTGTAGGAAAATTTTTAAGTGTAATCCATTTAATATCTTTACTAATAGTATTTATATATATGATAACAAAAATCACTTTCATTAAAAACTTATATGTCTCAAAAATTAAATATACAACTACTAGAATTAAAAACTAAATGTATAATAAAAAATTATTAATTTATGGGTGTGTTTGGGAAGTGATCGATAAAACTTTTGATGAAAAGTTATTGAAATGTTAGAAAGTTATATGATATGATAGGGTAACGATGAAGATTAAAGAGAATAAAGTTAAAATAAATAGGTTAAATATATGAGTAGTTGTGTTAAAATGATTGAAAGTTAGATCCAGAAAGAAATGAACAATTAATTAAAAAGTAGAATAGTTGTGGAGACTTAAGATTGAAAATTTTGAGATTGAAAAAGTTATATATGTTACCGAACATCCCCTATATCATTTTTAGCATTATAAACAAATCCACCAAGATGAATATTATCAATGGTTTAAATCAAGGCCAAAGTACTCACTCGGCCTCAATTTTCAAAACTTAAAGGACTATTAGCAGAATGATTTTATTTCAAATAGCATGCACATGCAGCAAATTTGAAAACAAGTGCGGTGTATTTGGATTTTAGTTAAATATAATGAGAATATTTGGAAGAAACCCTTAATTTCACTTTCCACGCTTTCAAGTTTCGGTGCAATTTGTGAACCCATTGCATATCCTAGTAGTATCACATTATGGGTGCGTCCTGTGGTCTCGACTTCGAGTCCAAAGAGGAGCAGATGACTCATTGTAATGTAACGTAGTAATAAACAAAAGTTTGGGTGTAATTTGCAATATTAAACTTTCGTTATCCAGCACTCTCTCCCCGGAACCTCAGCGGACGTGATCTTCATGCCAGAATTGAGATCAAGAACTCTAAAGATGAATTAGATGATGGTGTTGCACACTAGGGGTTTTTGACTATCGCATCATCGTGGGTCACCACAAAAATAAGATAAATGGATTAACATGAGCAACTAACAGCAGATTAATGCTATCAGGAAGGGTGCCAACTGTCTCCAGCTAGCTGGTTGACGGTGCAAGTAATTTGGAGAAGATCTAGGGTGGGAAAAGAACAGAATCCAATCATACCCAGCTGGAGAAAATGATGTTCGCATGGAAAAACAAAACAGGTCTCGTTCTTCTCTTTAATTCATGACTGGAATTATCTGCACGACTCTCGCCACTACTGTGGAAGAAACATTTCATCCACTTGAAAAATATCCTGGGATACGCTTCGATCGGGAAAATCAAGAAGGCTAGCTGTGTTTCTTTATTTATCCACTAGCACAAAGCTGTCTTTAACAGATAAATTTAAAGGAATCTTACACAGAAGTATGTATGTGCATCGGTCCTGTTATGTGGGTAAGTAAAAGAGGATCTACCACGCTTTAATCCTATTTCGGGTCCTATTACGGTTGAATTCATGAATAATTCATGGAACCTCTACATTTGGGGGGCCGCCTTAATGATCAAACTGAAATCTGATCGACCAATCGTATCGTTTAGCATCATATGATTTATCGTGTATCCGAAACCATTTCAATCGGAATTCTACTTACAATGAGCAGTACCTGCTGCAGGTTAAAGAGATATAGGCAACTTATTCTAGCTTCGCGCACCCAAGTGCAAAAACTTAGATTTTTTTTAAATTTTTTTAATACAACTATTAATTTAAGTGCGTTTACCATATATATCAAAATTTACCATTTTTGGAAATTTTTAATATTTTTTTTGAATTTTTAAAAATCAATAGCATTTTTGTAATTTTGAATCATTTATATTGGGAGATATTTAAATATATTGATACTTTATACAATCATTTATTTATATATAAATTACATCCGAGATAGTTTTCATATTGAAATTTATTTACATCGAACTGTTTTATTACGTTGAATTTATACCATTTTCAGATGGAGTTCATATGCATATCCAATTTAGATGAAATTTGGTATGGTAATAGAACAAATAATTTTAAATATCATGAGTGGAGTATATTATAATTTTATGAACATGTGAGATCTATTTTGAGTCAATTGCACCGTAACTTATGGTGTAGTTAACTGCACTGAAATATTTCTATATATATCCCACTTATATGTAATTTGGTTACATAGAAACGGAATCGTGTAACTCCTTCAAAATCTAAGATTTTGATCATTGATAGAAAATCTAATTCATTCATTGTATTTAACATCATTTTCTTATCTAGGAAACCAATTTTCATCCTAATTAAGTATGTTTATGAGCCGCATTTGTTAAAAAATATATATTCATGTGTAAATTATAAAAACGCTTAGATTCGTCTACACATGTATTAGAATATAATAATATTATAGAATCATTTACTCACATAAAAATAATATTTTAGACAGTTTAGATGTCAAAATATTACTTTAAAATTGATATTTTAGCACTTTTTACAATTTACACCTAAATATATATTTTTTAACAAATGTGACCCATAAACATATTTGATTGGGATGAAACTAGGTCTCCTAGATAAATAAATGATGTTAAATACAATGAATGGATTGAATTTTTCATCAATGAACAAAATCTTAGATTTTGAAGGAATTATATGGCTCCACTTCTATGTAACATGTTACATAGAAGATGAGCCATATAATATATATATATATACACATATATAGAGAGAGAGAGAGGAAGATGAGCCATATAATATATATATATATATACACATATAGAGAGAGAGAGAAATGTTACATAGAAGAGGAGCCATATATATATATATGGGATATTATTATGTGCATTCTGTCTGCACTGGTATTGACATGCAGACGACCCATCTGACCGTCTATTTCGGCGGGCAAAATCTGAATCATTGACGCTAGGTGTGAGTATAAGTATGGAGAGAGGGGTGCATGTAAATGGATACTCACAACTATAAATATCCTCATTTTAGGGTTGCCACATCTTTAGACTTTCAAAACTAAAAGGAGAGGGTGCGGCGAAAAATTTTAGGGAGAAAAATCAAGCTTAAAACTGAGAAAAGTACCTACCTTCAATATTTGTCTTCATCTCCAACTTCATCTCAGGCTTCATCACTTTCTCCGTCGATGTTCTATCTCAGATCTCATCTCCATCTCCGTCTAGCTTCCTTTACCGTCTTCATCTTTATCTGTTTCTCTCTCTTAGTCGCGAGGTAGACGAAGGTCACAACACAAAAATCTTAAAATGATTGGCTTCAGTCACATTATAGGAAACTTAAAGTGGCATCGAATTTTGTAGAAAATGTATACCGTAGGTTAGAAAGGTAAAAAATTTAGTCATATATGGAGATTTTTTTTCTCCTTTTCTTAAAATGGCAAGACTGCAATCGAATCCTATAAGTGTCAATGTTACTTTCTCTGAAGCCAAATCCATTTTTTTGCGACAATGATGTTGAGATTTTCGTTTGCAACAACTGGTGTTTCTTGCATATGTTTGCAGACATTTTCCCATACCCTTTCTTTCATTTTTTTTGTTGGCCGACCAGTAAGCAAGATTAGGCTAGCACCTATTGTTGTTCCAGATTTGCTTCTTCTCTGCTTTGGTGTTAAGGTGTACCGATGGTGGCCTCTTTGATTTTACATTTGGTGTAGTCCTTTCTAATAATGCTTTACTAGTTTTTTTTTTATTTTAAAGGCTTGGACCATGGCTTTGTCAGCTGACCTGCCATTCATCCCACCTTGATGACGGGCGTTGTTTCTTGTAGAGGCAAAGTGCTTTTTTAACTGTTACTCTGCAGCGGATGGTTGATCTAATGGAATTCCCATTGGTTTTATGGCTGGTTGTAGTTCAATTTGGTAGCCTTAACACCATGATGAACTTTGCCTCTGCACTGGCCAAGCAACGTTGGTCATGCTCTAACTCCTTAATGGTGCATAACTCTTCTTTTCGTCTATTCTTCTTTTTCTCCTCACAACTTGATGTAACTTTGGGCTGTGGACTTGAGTTCATCTCCAATTTTGCTCGGATTTGTTTGTCTGGATATATATATATATATATTAACTGCAAATCAATTCTAAGGCACATGTCTACTTTTAGCTATCCACTATTTTTATTTTCTCCATTGTTGATGGGGAAAGCCCATCAATTTCATCCACTACAGTCGCTGCTCTATTCAACTTCTCTTCAACATGCTACTATCTATTTCCCTTCTTCATTTTGGACACCTAGCATTAAGGCAGATTTGGGCATTTATATTTTGGGCGACTACAACTGACAACTTAGTTGTATTTGTGCTTTGTCCGAGCATTCATCTTTGTTTCATTGATTTTTTTATTTGCCTGTTGCTACTACTGCGGTGTGGTAGAATAACACAAAGCCTTCACGTATAATGGCGAGTTATGGCCCGCTTTCTATCAGTAGCATCCTAAAATGGCATACCACCCATGTCCTGTGGAGCAGAGAGCATCCCTCTAGGAACACCAGGCAATGGAATATCAGACATGTTGTGCATAGTAGACTTGCCCACTGGAAACTATTTGCTACTGAAGCAATGACACCACGACTCCAGCTACTTAAAAGTCTTCATACATCGTCATCTCCTCTTCTACTAATGGTGATGGTTTTAAAGGCAAGGGAGCTTGACAACCATTCTGCTCCATTTCTTTTTTTTTTTTCTTTCAAGCTGCTAGAGATATCATAAATCTGGACGTTGTGATGCAGCACTTAGTATGCTAGCAAAAATTTTTTTAGCCATTTGTAATTTTTCTATAATCTTGGCTACCTGAATAATAATTTTTTTATTATCATTCTAGCCATCTATTTTTTGTAATATCTCTGGCTATCTTGTAATCTTGGCTACATTTTTTAATACAAACTTATCATTGTAATGAGTCCAAAATTATTCCCATTACATGGATAGCAAAAACGTGAAGAGGGGTTGTCAATGACTTTGAATTAGTATGCGGATTTTAGAATCCGCATGCAAAGTCTTCTACAAAAGAGCAAAAAGTTGTCAATGACTCTAAATTAGCATGCAAATTTTAGAATCCGCATGCGGAGTCTTCTACAGGAAAATGTTGTCACTAATTTGAAATTAGTATGCAAATTTTAGAATTCGCATGCGAAGTCTGCTACAAATAGCAGAAATGTCAAATTTTGAATTAATTGATTAACTACAACAATAACGATCTTGAACTTATCTAAGTTACATGACAATTTCATATCCCACATAATAGTCCATGTCTAGATACAATCCATGTTTAAAGCCACTAAAATTTGACATATTTTGCATGTTGATTTCTTCATATATATATGTTGATTTTATATTTTGCATGCTAATTTCAAATTTGTGTCGACCCTTTTTAACATTTCAGTTGTCTAATTTTATAATCCACATACTAATTTCATATGCTAATATCAAATTAGTATGCGAATATTTCCTCATATAGCTAAAATGTCAAGATGAGTTGTTACTGATATGAAATTAGGATACGAAATATGACATTAGCATGCAAAATTTGTTAAATTCAACACATTTTTAGAAAATTTGAAGTTTGAATAGCATGTAGGATGTGAAATTAACACACAAAATTTGAAATCAACATGCACTTTATGTAAGAATAAAAAAAATGAAGAATGTAAGTCACTGTCTCAGAATCAGCATGCGGATTCTAAAATCAGCACACGTTTTACATCAAAATAAAAAATGAAAAACGTAAGTCACTGTCTCAGAATTAGCATACGAATTCTGAAATCAGCATGTGTTTTATAGCAAAATTAGAAAAAATATGAAGAATGTAAGTTGTTGTCTTAAAATTAGCATGTGAATTCTAAAATTAGTATGTATTTTATGTCAAAATTAGAAAAACATGAAGAATGTAAGTTACTTCCTCATAATCAACATGTGAATTCTAAAATTAGCATGTGTTTATGTCAAAATCAGAAAAAATATGAAAAATGTAAATCACTTCCTCAAAATCAGCATGCGTTTATGTCAAAATCAGAAAAAATATGAAAAATGTAAGTCACTTCCTCCAAATCAGCATGCGAATTCTAAAATCAGCATGTGTTTATGTCAAAATCAGAAAAAATATGAAGAATGTAAGTTATTGCCTCAAAATCAGCATGCTAATTTTAAAATCAGCATGCTAATTTTAAAATCAGCATGCTAATTTTAAAATCAGCATGCTAATTTTAAAATCAGCATGCGTTTTATGTCAAAATCAGAAAAAAATATAAAGAATGTAAGTGACTCACAAAATCAACATGCAAATTCTAAATCAACATGTGTTTTATGTCAAAATCAGAAAAAATATGAAAAATGTAAGTCATTGCCTCAAAATCAGCATGCGAATTCTAAAATTAGCATGCGTTTTATGTCAAAATCAGAAAAAATATAAAGAATGTAAGTGACTCACAAAATCAACATGTCAATTCTAAATCAGCATGTGTTTTATGTCAAAATTAGAAAAAAATTTGAATAATTTAAGTCACGGTCTCAGAATCAGCATGTGTTTTGCATAAAAAAAATGAAGAACGTAAGTCACCATCTCGGAATTAGCATGCGAATTTTGAACACAAAACACATGCGGATTATGTGTGTTTAGAATTCACATGCTGATTTTAAGACAATGACGTACATTCTTCATATTTTTCTAATTTTGATATGAAACGCATGTTGATTTCAAAATTCGCACGCTAATTCTGAGATGGTGACTAACGTTCTTCATTTTTTTATTTTTATGTAAAACACATGCTTATTCTGAGACCGTGACTTACATTTTTCATATTTTTTTCTAATTTTGACATAAAACACATGCTGATTTAGAATTCGCATGTTGATTTTGTGAGTCACTTACATTCTTTATATTTTTTCTGATTTTGACAAAAAACACATGCTAATTTTAGAATTCGCATGCTGATTTTGAGGCAATGACTTACATTCTTCATATTTTTTTCTGATTTTGACAAAAAACACATGCTGATTTAGAATTCGCATGTTGACTTTGTGAGTCACTTACATTCTTTATATTTTTTCCAATTTTTAAATAAAACGCACGTTGATTATAGAATTTGCATGCTGATTTTGAGGCAATGACTTACATTCTTCATATTTTTTCTGATTTTGACATAAACACATGCTGATTTTAGAATCCGCATGCTGATTTGGAGGAAGTGACTTACATTTTTCATATTTTTCTGATTTTGACATAAACGCATGCTGATTTTAGCATTCGCATACTGATTTTGAGGAAGTGATTTACATTTTTCATATTTTTTCTGATTTTGATATAAAAGCATGCTAATTTTAGAATTCACATGTTGATTATGAGGAAGTAACTTACATTCTTCATGTTTTTCTAATTTTGACATAAAATACATACTAATTTTAGAATTCATATGCTAATTTTAAGACAACAACTTACATTCTTCATATTTTTTTCTAATTTTGCTATAAAACACATGCTGATTTCAGAATTCGTATGCTAATTCTGAGACAGTGACTTACGTTTTTCATTTTTTATTTTGATGTAAAACGTGTGCTTATTTTAGAATCCGCATGCTGATTCTGAGACAGTGACTTACATTCTTCATTTTTTTTATTCTTACATAAAGTGCATGTTGATTTCAAATTTTGTGTGTTAATTTCACATCCTACATGCTATTCAAACTTCAAATTTTCTAAAAATGTGTTGAATTTAACAAATTTTGCATGCTAATGTCATATTTCGTATCCTAATTTCATATCAGTAACAACTCATCTTGACATTTTAGCTATATGAGGCAATATTCGCATACTAATTTGATATTAGCATATGAAATTAGTATGCGGATTATAAAATTAGACAACTGAAATGTTAAAAAGGGTAGACACTGATTTGAAATTAGCATGCAAAATAAAAAATCAACACATAGATATGAAGAAATCAACATGCAAAATTTGCCAAATTTTAGTGGCTTTAAACATGGATTGTATCTAGACATGGATTATCATGTGGGATATGAAATTGTCATGTAACTTAGATAAGTTCAAGATCGTTATTGTTGTAGTTAATCAATTAATTCAAAATTTGACATTTCTGCTATTTGTAGCAGACTCCGCATGCGAATTCTAAAATTTTCATACTAATTTCAAATTAGTGACAACATTTTCCTGTAGAAGACTCCGCATGCGGATTCTAAAATTTGCATGCTAATTTAGAGTCATTGACAACTTTTTGCTCTTTTGTAGAAGACGTTGCATGCGGATTCTAAAATCCGCATACTAATTCAAAGTCAGTGACAACCCCTCTTCACGTTTTTGCTATCCATGTAATGGGAATAATTTTGGACTCATTACAATGATAAGTTTGTATTAAAAAATGTAGCCAAGATTACAAGATAGCCAGAGATATTACAAAAAATAGATGGCTAGAATCATAATAAAAAAATTATTATTTAGGTAGCCAAGATTATAGAAAAATTACAAATGGCTAAAAAAATTTTTGCTAGCATACTAAGTGCTGCATCACAACGTCTAGATTTTTGATATCTCTAGCAGCTTGAAAGAAAAAAAAAAGAAATGGAGCAAAATGGTTGTCAAGCTCCCTTGCCTTTAAGACCATCACCATTAGTAGAAGAGGAGATGACGATGTATGAAGACTTTTAAGTAGCTGGAGTCGTGGTGTCATTGCTTCAGTAGCAAATAGTTTCAAGTGGGCGAGTCTACTAGGCGCAACATGCCTGATGTTCCATTGCCTGGTGTTCCTAGAGGGATGTTCTCTACTCCACAGGACATAGGTGGTATGCCATTGCAGGATGCTACTGATAGAAAACGGGCCATCACTCGCCATTATACGCAAAGGCTTTGTGTTATTCTACCACGCAGCAGCAGTAGCAACAGACAAAGAAAAAAATGAATGAAACAAAGATGAATGCTCGGAAAAAGCACAAATACAACCAAGTTGTTAGTTGTAGTCGCCCAAAATATATATGCCTAAATCTGCCTTAATCTGGGGCATCCAAAATGAAGAAGGGAAATAGATAGTAGCATGTTGAAGAGAAGTTGAGTAGAGCAGCAACTGTAGTGGATGAAATTGATGGGATTTCCCCATCAACAATGGAGAAAATAAAAATAGTGGATAGCTGAAAGTAGACATGTGCCTTAGAATTGATTTGCAGTTAATATATATATATACATATCCAGACAAACAAATCCGGCAAAATTGGAGATGAACTCAACGTCCACAGCCCAAAGTTACATCAAGTTGCGAGGAGAAAAAGAAGAATAGATGGAAAGAAGAGTTATGCGCCATTAAGGAGTTAGAGCATGAAAAATGTTGCTTGGCCAACGCAGAGGCAAAGTTCATCATGGTGTCAAGGATGCCAAATTGAACTACAACAAGCCATAAAACCAATGGGAATTCCGTTGGATCAACCATCCGCTGCAGAGTAACAGTTAAAAAAGCATTTTGCTTCTACAAGAAGCAACGCCCGTCATCAAGGTGGGATGAATGGCAGGTCAGCTGACAAAGCCATGGTCCAAGCCTTTAAAATAAATAAAAAACTGGTAAAGCATTATTAGAAAGGACTACACCAAATGTAAAATCAAAGAGGCCACCATCGGTACACCTTAACACCAAAGCAGAGAAGAAGCAAATCTGGAACAGCAATAGGTGCTAGCCTAACCTTGCTTACTGATCGACCAGTAAAAAAAATGAAAGAAAGGGTATGGGAAAATGTCTGCAAATATATGCAGGAAACACCAGTTGTTACAAAGGAAAATCTCAACACCATTGTCGCAAAAAAATGGATTTGGCTTCAGAGAAAGTAACATCGGCACTGATAGGCTTCGATTGCAGTCTTTCATTTTAAGAAAAGGAGAAAAAAAATCTCCATATATGACTAAAATTTTTTGACCTTTCTAACCTACGGTATAGATTTTCTACAAAATCCGATGCCGCTTTAAGTTTCCTATAATGTGACTGAAGCCAATCGTTTTAAGATTTTTGTGTTATGGCCTTCGTCTACCATGCGACTAAGAGAGAGAAACAGATAAAGATGAAGACGGTAAAGGAAGCTAGATGGAGATGGAGATGAGATCTGAGATAGAATATCGACGGAGAAAGTGATGAAGCCTGAGATGAAGTTGGAGATGAAGACGAATATTGAAGGTTACCTCTCTTTTCTCTCTTCTAAGCTTGATTTTTCTCTCTGAAATTTTTCGATGCACCCTCTCCTTTTAGTTTTGAAAGTCTAAAAATGCAGCAACCCTAAAATGAGGATATTTATAGTTGTGGGTATCCATTTGCATACACCCCTCTCTCCATACTCATACTCGCACCTACCGTCAATATACCAGTGCAGATAGAATGCACATGATAATATCCCTATATATATATATATATAGAGAGAGAGAAATATTCCTATGCAGACATCTGCACTATAAGTTACGATGCAGGTACCTCGAAATAAGCCCCACATGATCATATAATTATAATCTACTCCACCCAATGCATTTAGAATTATTTATTCTATTATCATGTCAATTTTCATTTAAATTGGATATGTATACGGACCTCATATGAGAATGATACAAATGTAATGTAATAAAATAGTTTGATATAAATAACAAATTTAAAATTATTTTTTCAACATGTAAATGATCTCAAATATAATTTATATATGAATAAATAATTATATAAAGTATCAATATACTTAAGTGTACTTGAAGTCCATTTTTGAGGTAGCTGCACCATAACTTCGGGTATAGGTACCTGTTGGTCCCGAGTTAATGGCAAAACCCAAGAGGGGAAGGGTGAATTGGGTTCTTAAAAATTCTTTGGTAAATTAAAACTTAACCCCTTTAAAGTTTAATCCCCTTGAGTGTAACAAATAGAAAGCAATAAGATAATGAAAGCGAAAATGAAAAACAGTAGACAAGATTTATAGTGGTTCGGGCAACCTTTCCCTACTCCACTCTTCCAAGCTCACACACCCTTGTGACTTGGGTTCCACTATGTATTCCGCGAATACAACTAGAGTCTCCACTCTCTTCTAGATTTTAGCTCTAGGGGGCATATACAACCAGAGCGTCTGCTCTCTTCTAGATTCTAGCTTTAGGGGGCATATACAATCAACACAAGTAGGTGATGAGTTACACTCCAATCACAACTCTACTTGCTATGTCTTGGTTTGAACCACCAAACTCAACCCAAGCACCAAAAACAAACAACAATATGAAAATAGAAGAAATCTATACTTTACTGACTTGTGTAATAAGTTTCAGCTCGAGGAAGAATCTGTAGAAGCAACCAATCGTATTACGTTGAAGCAAACCGCAACTTTGAAGCTTGTTCTTCCTTTGAAAGTGAATAGATCACTCAATTGTAGAGAAAAGTAGATAAAAGCTCTTAGTAGTACTTCTTTCCTCTTTTTCAACTCTTTCTTGTATGTATTCACGCTTGCTTGAGTGTCTATATATAGATGAGGGAAAATTTTGAACGTTATAGAGTTGGTTGGCGCGTAATAAATGTCCCAACGTTCAAAAATTCGAACGTTATGTCTCCAAGTCGCAGGTGGAGTCGACTTCGTGTGCGACTTCGCCCAAGTCGCATGCTGGAGTCGATTTCGTGTGCGACTTCGGCTGTTCTTCAGCTTCCAAGTCTATCTTCTGGGTCGACTTGGCTTGAGACTTGGCCTCAAGTCGATCTTGGAGTCGACTTGGGGTGCGACTTGACCTCAAGTCGATCTTGGAGTCGACTTGGTGTGCGACTTGGCTATTTCCTTGTGCCAAGTCAGTTTGATCTTTGTTGATATATCTCTTGTTTGCTTAACTTCTTCTTCTTCTTATGTCTTTCAATACTTAGAAGCTTATTTGTACAGACTTAGCTTTAAGTCCCGTGAACTTGAGGAACTTGAATCTCGTATGAACTATTCCAACTTTGGTTTGGAATGAATCCATGTTTCTTTCTTGCTTTAAACTTGAATTAGTCTTCATACATTCAAGTTTGAGAAACTTGAGTTGTCTTTATCTTGAAGTGGACTTGTGCTTTGACTTGAACTTGAAAATCTGTTTTATCATGTTGAAGTTGATGCTAGAGTTGACTTTGCCTGCTACTTCACCCAAGTTGCATGTGGAGTCGACTTCAGTTGCAACTTCAGAAGTTTTGCTGCTCAATTTTAACTTTGAAAGGAAGACGCCACCTCAAGTCGATTCTGGGGTCGACTTCATCTGTGACTTAGCCTCAAGTCGCAAGTGGAGTCGACTTCGTCTGCGACTTCGGTTGTTTTGTCTTCCAAAATCAACGCTGGAGGAAAAATGCTGCTTCAAGTCGATACTGGAGTCGACTTCATCTGCGACTTGGACTCAAGTCGCAAGTGGAGTCGACTTCATCTGCAACTTCGGTTGTTCAACTCCCCAATTTCAATGTTTTCTAAAAAAATGCCTGTTAAAGTCGCTTGTGGAGTCGACTTTGGAATCGACTTCGCCTAATTCGAAGTTGGAGTCGACTTGGGGATCGACTTGGTCTGATTTTTCATTCCTTAAAGACATTTATAAAACTCATTAGTAATCATATCATACTCAAATTTGTATTTGTTAATCATCAAAACTTGTGCTTAGGTCAATTTGTTTTTTATTTAACTATTGTTTCCAACAGTACCTGCACCAGAATGGATCTCACACACGCGCGCGCGCGCACACACAGTCTCACTTCTATGTAACTGGGTCACATAGAAGCGGACCCATGTAACCGGGTTTCATATATATATAAGCGTTGTTCCGGTGCAGCGTCACTACATCGGAACAGTGGTGCAGTTGCCCAAAAAAAGGGCCCCACACATATTAAAATGCAATGAAACTTTATGCAATCATTTATCCATATATAAATCATACTTTAGATGGTTTAGGTGTTGAAAAAATTAATTTAAAGTTGTTATTTATATCAAACTATTTTTATTACATTGAATTTATACTATTTTTAGATGGGGACAATACACATATCCGATTGGGATGAAAATTGATATAGTAATAGAATATCTTATTTCAAATATAATGGGTAGAGTAAATTATAATTTAATCACACATATCCGATTGGGATGAAAATTGATATAGTAATAGAATATATTATTTCAAATATAATGGGTAGAGTAAATTATAATTTAATCATCATGTGGGGCCTATTTTAGCACTGTTGCACCATAATTATAGTGCATCGGCGCTGCACTTGAATATAACTCTCTCTCTATCTATGTATATGAACATTTATGGTGCAGTGAAGCTGCACCATAATTAATAGTGCATTTGACCCAAAATGGGCCCCACGTGTACTTAAATGTATTGAGACTTTATACAATCATTTATCTATTTATAAATTATATAGCAAATGATTTACATGTTAAAAAACAACTTTAAATTTGTTATTTATATTAAACTATTTTATTATATTGAATTTGTACTATTTTCAGATGGAATCTATACGCATATTCAATTGGGATGAAAATTGGTTTAGTAATAGAATACATAATTCTAAATATAATGGGTGGAGCAGATTATAATGTTATGATCATACGAGGCTTATTTTGAGATAATTGCACCGTAATTATGGTATAGTGAAGCTGCGTTTGAATATTATATATATATGGGATATTTTTAAATGCACCTAGGTGCACTGAACCTGGGTGTAGTTAGACTCTTTCTTTTTTGAAAATTTATCTATGCAACTGTTAATCTAGGTGTGTTTAACATATGTATTAATTTTTATTATTTTTTTAGATTTATAAAAAAATTTTGGATTTTTCAAAATCAGTGGTAGCCACTGATTTTAAAAAATGCAAAAAAATTATAAATCTCCAAATGGTAAAAATTAATACACATGCTAATTACACCTAGATTAACAGTTGTATAAAAAATTTTAAAAAATAAAATATAGAGTTTTGCACCCAACTATACTAGATTGCACTCCCATACATATAAGAAAATATTATAGTGTCCATGCATTATGGGGCCCACTCGATCATGGATGAAAAAGCTAGTTTGCCCATTGTATTTAGAATTATTACTTTATTAGTATACAAATTTTCATCCAAATCCAACATATGTATGTGGCCTATCTTAAAATGGTATAAAATCAATATACTAAAATAATTTAATCCATATATCAAGTTTAAAGTGATATTTTTAACATCTAAACTATCATAAGTATAATTTTTTATATGGATAAATAATTTTATATAGTATTATTACATTTTAATATATGTAGGGCCCATTTTGTAGCGGAATACATCATAATTACTTTGTAGCGGAATGCACCTTAATTATGGTATAGTTCGTCTGCACATATTAAAATGTAATAATATTTTATACGATTATTTATCTATATAAAAAACATGTTTTTGACCATTTAGATATTGAAAATACAACTTTAAGATTGATATTTATGACAAACTATTTCATTACATTGATTTTGTATTATTTTAAGATGAGGCCCACATACATATTTGATTTGGATGAAAATTAACATGGTGTTAAAGTAAATAATTCTAAATATAATGGAAGAAGTGGATGTTAACTTCATCATCATGTGGGGTCCATTTACAGCAAACTGCACCATAATTATGATGCAGTTCGTCTGCACTTGATAATTATATACATAAATGAAGAATATTCCAGTGCAGTGAGTTGGCTTACAATGAGCCTCATATGATTATAAAATTATAATCTACTTCATTCACTATATTTAGAATTATTTACTTTATTAGTACAATAATTTTTTATCTAAATGGGATATGTATGTGAACCTCATTTTAAAAAATACAAATTCAATGTAATGAAATAGTTTGATGCAAATAACAATTTTAAAGTTATTTTTTCAACATGTAAATTATTTCAAATATAATTTATATATCGATAAATAATTGTATAAAGTATTAATATATTTAAGTGTATACGGGGCTCATTTTGAACCAACTCACGGTGCAGTTGGCTGCACCGAACATGTTCTCTATACGTATAAATATGTATAGTCCATCATGTTACAAACATGATAAAGCGATGGTTAAAAATTAACATTTATATTAATCTGGGTCATCCAAAAATGATATGTACTCTGAATGCCATAGTTACTTTTTATATGGGCAGTTGCTGACTCTATAGGAAAGTTATAAGGAACAATGATTTTACAACTTGATCATGGACTGACATTGAACTCTGAAATTGGCTCAACATCATTTCAAACGAAATAATTGAATGAGTTAACAATAAGGAAACCAAAGGTTGACATCATTGCTTTAGCCGTAGGGCATATATTAAATATTCATTAGCAGAAGACATCAAGAAAAGATGAAGCAACACACTCGAAAAAATAAACTCCCAAATATTTTCCGTATTAGAAGCAATAAGTGATCAAAGTATGTGATAATCACCAATGCTGCAGGTCATGCATTGACTATTCAAAAAATTAATGGGTAGGTGTAAAATAAGATTAAGAAATATGTAGATGTCCTTGGAAAATAGGAGTGATTTTGAAGGGAAAAGCGTAACCATTTGCTGATTCTACCCTTACACATTTCATTAACATTAATTAATAGCTACTTCAACGATTACACATTTCATTAACAAGAATTGAAAATGGCAATTGGCTACACTGCGCAATGGAAGACCTAATTCGGGGTAGGTTTAGGATTAATATCAGAGTTGGAAGTATCCTTCACAACCATATGTTCAACATCTTCCTCCACAGTACCAGTTGTTAATTTTTGTTGTTGTAGAATCAGACATCATACCATCCTCTTGTCTTTTTGTAGTCACTTTCTCACATTGCAAAATCTTATTGATTTACGACATAAATACAGTGAGATCTCCTTCACATCCATCTAATTGATATTTCCGTGCTTGTTAACCATATTCATCACATCTTCATCCACTTCATGCTACCAATTGCTTTAGAAATACCCATGTTAGGATGCTTGAAACCCACAGTAAAATTGTCTTCAAGAAATCTGGATGACTCCATTATCTATTTCTCTATGTCTATCCAACATTGTTCATCGAGGTCTACAACATCATGCTGAAACTTTTCTCCAGCGTAATTAATGACCTTTGTAAATACATTCATAGTGAATTGTTAGTGTAAATCGATTAGCAACCATTCCTACAAAAAATGTTTAGATAATGTCAATAACAATGAGTTGAAGTTATCAAACTTATACAAGTAAATTTTTATTCCATCAGCACTTGTAAATTAAACACCAAATAATAGATAATGCCAATAATAATGGGAGTTACGATGTCATTTGAAGCTAGTTGCAATTTTTTTTTGTTTAAGGTTTTAAAATGTTGGGAAAGTTTATTATATTCATCAATATCAAACATTAGCAACTCCGTTTTCAAATTTCTAATTTAAAAGGCTCCACATACGCGTTTCTATATTAATATAACAAGCAGTTCTACATGCATTTTGAAAATCGCACACAGGGATTAGAACGTTGTTTTCACAAAAAGTTGTGTGCTACATTGGCGTGCCCACTTTCTGGCTTCTGCAAATAGGGATTTTTAAGTATTTTTAAGTAATTTTTCAAAAAGAAAAAAAAAAAAAAAACAGTACTTTTTACCAATCTCAAACACATCCAATCAATTGCACAACATGGATTGCATAAATAAAAAGCCCGGATAGGGTTAACGGGACTACGACAATTAGTGTTGGCCCTTTATGTGATTGCTAAGGGAAAATTACGTATAAAAAACTAGAATTCAGACTGAAAAATAACGGCGAGGAAGATGAACTCGTTGGCAGCGTGTGCAGCTTCATGGCTCGTCGGCACCACTGGATGATGGGGTAGGGAATATGGGAAAGGAGGAAGAGAAATGACAGCGTACGCGGCGAGGTAGAGTTACTGACACTAGACACAAATGTAGACGGGCACAGAGATAATAAATTAGGAATCTTTGTTGCAGCTGGAGTTCTAACTAGAACAACTGAGGACAGGTCGTTTGCCCCCTTTCAGTTTAGCCTTATTTTCATAGGTATCTTAGTAATTTTACTTATTTTTTAATGCCGTTTTCTCATGTCCATGACTGAGTAGGCATATATGAGATTTTGTGCAAACAGCTATGTATATTTGAGATTTTAGAAATGTAGCGAATATATTTAGAATTATAATTAAACTTAGTTGGCATATTTGAAAAAAACCTTTTTTTTAGACGAGGCCCATGCACATCTTTGAGTAAAATTTGGTTTTTCAATTCAAAGGGTTTGTTTGTTAATACTTAAAATTTTTTACTTTCCACAACTACTCTATTTTTAATTATTTTTTACTTCTTCCTATAAAATTAACTTACTTTTTTAATCATTTTTAAGCAACTATATGTACATCTAACATATCTATTTAAACTTTATTTTCTTTGCTTTCATCATTACGCCTATCATATCACATCATTTTCTCATATTTTAAAACTTTTACCACAAAAATTTTTCATCAAAAATTTTATTACTTATCAAACATATCCTAATATAAACAATTTTAAAGGCAATGAGCGGAACAGATTTCATATAATCATCAAGGTGGGACCCAAGTATAAAGATTCCATAAATTCAAATTCATCAACTAGCTTAAATCATAAAAATGATTTTGTAAGCGATTTAATTTTTACATGATCAGGCTCTTGGGTTGTGGAGTGATTTGATTTTCATATTTGCGTTGGGATTTATCCTCTTCATAAAACGTACTCACAATTTATTTGTTCACAGTTGTATCTAAGTGGTTCACACCTTTCTATCAGAAATTTGGATTCAACACTTGAACTTTCAGATAATTAAGATGTCCTTCAACTCCAGTGTAAAGAAGCACAGAATCAAAGGAAGAGACAGAAAATGGTGAAAGACAACTGCATTTCTTTTCAACATAGGACCAAAATTCACTTCCTTTTTTTCTTTTCAATCTCCTGTTCCTGGGGGAGGAAAACACAGAACTTGACACCAGATGCAAGCCAGCAATCGACTTTGAGGACATCACTTGGGTGGCAGTGGCGCCACGAGGGTGTAGATTAGAAGCACTGAAACAATGACTATAGCTCCTGCTAGCGTGAATTTTGGACTAGTCCAGAGCATCAGGTTTGACCTTTCTGTCCTCTTGATAGGATCAACTTCTTCTGACAATGGATACTCCGACCGCTTTGGATTCCAGCTCACATATTTGTCTGGTTTAAATTGCGAGAACAGTGATTTCTTTCCTTGCTTCCTGAAGTTCGACCAAGCCTTGTCCCAGTCTGTCGGTGCCCTATTACCTAAAAAGCACAGTCAAAAGTGCCAGAGAAACCATATTCAAGAAAGCAAAATCTAAACAATTTTGGACTATGAATAGAGAAAGTCAGGAACAGTGAAGCAACATTCATGCAAAGTATCACACACGAATTTCCTCATGAACAAAGGACCAGAAAATGCAATTATAGTAATTAACAATCATTTCTTTTGTTTTTCAAATCATGAGCTTCTAGGAAAGGGCTTTCAGGTTGGGCATAAGTGACCCATAGCCAATCTAGTAGTTGATACCTCTTTCGACAACATGAAGGAAGTAACATTGCCACCTTCAATTTCTAATTCCCCCTCAACCAAATCATATGAGAGGCACAAGCAAATTTGACTGCGCAAACATTTAAAGCTGAATTAGCAGTAGACCTAATCACCATAACAAATGTAGGGCCTGTTTGGCCGTGCATTGCAGAAAAAAATTATGCACTTATTTACCTCGAATGACATTTATCTGTTTTTGAATGGATTCTTAAAAAGTCTGATTTTGCCGATTTTTGTGTGCAGAATTTTTAAATTCTTTTAAAATGGGCTGCACGTTGGACTTTTTTTTTAATACTAAAATTCGGCCTGGCCAAACACAACCATAGTAACTAATGAACTAGGCTAGAATAATAGCACACTGCTCACACCTGCTGGCAGTGCTTCCATTATCACTTCACAAATCACCATTTGGAGGTCAAGCAGGATTACTACAGACATAATCTTGCATCAACGAGCATCTCATTGAGAGGGAATGAAAGACAACAATAAAGAAGGATATTGCAGCCTGAAATTCAAGAGCCCATAGGCCTATCGGCTACCACAGCCTCTACTAATTCCAAAAAGGTCATGGGAAGACGTCTTCCTTGATTTCTTTGAAGGCCTTCCAGCCTCATAGGGAAAACCAGTGATTATAGTAATTGTAGATCGGCTTTTCAAATAAGCCAACTTCAGCACCAAAATCCACTTTCACAACCCACAGTAGCCAAATCTTCTTATGAGACGTGGTTGGACTCCATCACTTTCTGAAATCATGCGTCTAACATAGAAAGAGTCTTCCTAAGTGCATTTTGAAAAGAACTCCTCAAAAATGGCAGAGCACAACTGAGCTGTAGCACAGCAAAATATTCCCGATCATATGGTCAGACCAAGATGAAAAACCAAACACAGGAATCCATCTTAGATTTATCTCCAGTGCCAAACTTGCAGAATGGGAGACTTGTTTGCCGTGGGCAGAACTATTACATAGCTCCTCTTATCAAACCGAAGCTAAAAATCTCCTCCTTTAGGAAACTATATGGAAGACAAACACCAAAATCGCCCCTTAAAAGCACAAATCATGCAAGTAGAAAAAGCGAACACAAGATTGGCAGCCCAAGATGCTGCATTGATGCCACTTAAACAGAATTAAAATAATCCCTATATGCGTAGTCTGATAGACATTATCAGGACGCTGAGCTTCAGGTGGGGACGAGGCAGCTGCACCACTAATAAATGATCAGGAAAGAAGGAAACATGAAGTCAACTCCAAGATAATATTGAACCTTCAGAGTTAGTGCTAGCATTGGACTAGGGACCTAACAGTTGGACCTCCCTCAGTCATTGAAACTACATAAACTGTTTCATGCATTCTTCCCTCCTTAACCTGAGTATCAGGTCAACTCCTGTTATCAAAGAATTGCCAGACAGTAATGAAGACAATGAGATAAACCTACAACCTGCAAGCATTAGCCTTACAAAGAGGTTGCCCTGGGAAATTTTATCCATACAAAAACAAGAGTCCACTAAAAATTGACCTTCAACGAGGACGCAAGACCATCCCCACAAGATAGGTCCTGATACCATGGTGGACATATCAATGGATCTGTCAAATACAGTTCTGTGTATTTGTGGAAAATCATGTAGTTGGCTCGGAGCTTTGGCTAAAACAGATCCAGACTTGAGCTCCAATGCCATATTAATGGAGAACAAGAAGCTCTCTTGATAAAGAGTAAGAACAACTAATACTAAATTACTCTAGTTCAAGACTCCACTTTTATAATGCAAAAAAAGAAGAAGAAGAAGAAGAAGAAGAAGAAGAAAACAAGGCTAAGGGAAGTAGGAGTTAGCAAATTATCTTTTGAAAAATCAGAAGCATGCTTATAACAGGTAAACGTAATGCTGTGACGAGTTCCATATTGTCAAACCTCAAGGATGTATGCAAAAAGCTCAAAGAAAAGATAAATCCTTCCAACAGGGAAGAAGAGATGGGATTAGAAGCAAATACTAGAAAATAGGGAAGAAATTGATAAGTAAAGGAGAATTAGAGAACAAGAAAACTTGAAAATAAATTTAAAAATCAATTGAACTAAATTGGTATAAAACATGATATCATATTTATTTAAGACTAAATACAGAAGAAAAACCTAATTCGAGTGTGAATAAGTAAAAAAATAAAATTGTAGAAATAAATATCCAAATTATCCATAAAGTTTGTCTATGCTTAGATCAGCTGATGTCAATTGATACCGCAAAAATAAATAATTACAAATCACAAATATGCATGAAATAAACAAAATTTAACGGTTTTTCTGAACCTAAATAAGTGTTTCCATAACATTTTGTATCAGTTCTGTGTCGCCTCTTCTCAATGATAGTCATGCTAATTTGCAAATGACCAAGGCAGAAAGAATCATGCATTTGAAAGGGAACCGCCAACATAACTCAAATACCCTTGTTTAAAAATCTATAGATTACCCGTAGAAGCGGAGCTAAGTCAAATAATCTACATTGGGTAGCTTTCAGGGGTCTTTTTTCCCCCTATCTCCCCCTTTGCAGAAGTTCACCTTTCTCAATGTGCTAGCTTTAAAAATTTTCAATTTCCAGTAAATCTGCAAGCTCAGCCATTTGCCATCATAGCATGTTGAATAGACTAGGTTTGAAGTTGATGCAGAGAGTAGAATTTTTCAGCATCAAGTATAAATAGCTCAGTAAGAGTGTTGGACACGCATTCATGCCATAGTTGATGATGGGAAGGGATGTATGTGACTTATGTCACTTATCATCAAATATGGATGGAGTGATGTGCAACTGTGCAAGCGCACTGCAGGTCGTTGAAGGACTTATAGGACATTTGATTCTTGATAATAATAATAAAAAAAGAATTAAACGTTCAAATTCAAAAGGATAAAGACTTAAATGTTTGGGGCAAGAACCTAGCTTGTTGTAAACAGAGAAAATAACTTTGTTTGTGATTGAAAGCCAGAAAAATAGCTACAAAATATATGGTGATTTCCACGAAAGGGCTCAGAATGGATATTCCAGCAATGGTTTCCCTCGTTTTCCCTAGATCTTATGAGTATAGTAAGAAAATCATGCAATATAGATCACTGAGGCTCTTGCATACCAATCACACTGTTTTTCTTTTTTGACATGCAAGATGATTGCCGATTTGTTGTGGTGCCAAATGATGAAGAAGTCCACCTAGGCCATCAATGTGGTCAAGACAGTTGACATATTCCCACAGTGAGATTGAAGCAAAATATAAAAACATCAAACATCATCTATGTATATAAAAACTATGTTGGACCACTATGAAGGGATCAAATAAACTGAATAGTTAAAAATGAGAGGAACGATTCTGACTTTCAGCTTTTCATCGAATTGACAACTCAATATTTTGGCTTCCTTTATGAACCATCAGAATAAAATGAGATGAAATGCTGCTGGTCGATTCCAATTCCATAGTTCGGCCCACAGCCCGCCCAAGAAAGTTTAGTATATAACTACGAACCCACATTATAATCCTAACTGGGAACAAGTTTAGCATGCCGAGAAGGAAATCAAAAGTTCACAAACAAACTTTTGAGAATGGCATCATGAAATTGTGCAAACTAAAACAAACAATGATTTTATTCCATGTGAATTTGTGATGGATATCATCCTTATTTGGCGTGACAACCCATTTGCTGCGTGTTTTTCAAATCGTTTGTCAAGATTCATAGCTGACAGCTGTAATTTGGTTAGTCAAGTAGAATAAATACCAAGTGGCTGTAAGAGTGGGGAAATGAAGAAGATCAAACCTGTTTACGAGTTTTTCTTTTTTCCTTCTTTTTCCATTTTTCTGTTCGGGATAGTTGTAGATAGTTTGAGGTTATCAATAAAAATTCAGTTGAAATTTCTCAACAATCCCATCGCTGAAATTAATATTAATGGCTCACACAAACATGATCCGATTGTCTTTTCTTTCTGTTGGCATTGAAACATCAAGGCAGAGAGGTAGGACGAGATGAAAATTAACACAACAAAATTCATTCAACAGTCGCTGTTAGATAAGCTCATTCCACAATTGGATGCAGAGGAGAAGTCCAAACATGCAATCGACATCATCTACCAACTGAAAGTGGCAGTGATGGAACAAAGACATTATGCTGCGTATTTAGAAGCATGGCAGTAGGAAATAGCTCTTTACCTTTGTTGTCGTTACTGTTTCCTTCTGGCGGTGGTCGAGAGCTATTCTTAGAACAGGAAGGCCTGAGAACGGAAGGGTGAGAAGATCTCGAGAAGCTGATTGTCCCACCTCCCAACATTCCTGTGAGATTTCTTTCGGTTCACGAAGACAAATGGATTTTATTATTATTATTATTACTTTCTTTTCTTACTCTTCCTCCGTTCTGTTCTGTTCTGGTTGGAAGAGCAACGAGGCACTGGAGCCGCATGTTCATCCACGTGGCATAGCTCGTTGGATTGACAGCCGGGTGGTATCGGAGCGTGACAGGTGGAAGTTTGCCCGATCCTAATTTTATTTTTTAGAAATTAAGTTTGAACTTTTTCTTATACCGGGTTAGAAAAAAGTTGATTTGACATTTATCTTTTTTAATAGATTTTGTAACAAATTTTGAAGTGATATCCGACCAGTTTTGGAATGATCGGTCGAGTAAAAAATACGAGTTAAATAAGATAATTTTAAAAATTTATATAACTATCAAAAATAAGTATACGTCTATACTAAATTTAAATATTATATGCTTCAATATTTTACTAATTATTAAAAATACATAATTAAAAAATAAAATATTTGAAAATATAGTATAAATTTATTAAAATAGGTTAATATACAATTACACATTAGGATTATATATATATAAATTTTTTATTGATTCTTATATTGCTTTATGAATAAATTGATTATTTTATTATTGATAAAGATGATTATAAAAAATGAGAATTTTGAAAGAAAATAATAATAATATTTAAATATAGACTTATTATTTTTAATAAATTAATATACGCGCGACTGGTCAGACTCTTCGGGTTGAGACATGGTTAATCATCCCGACACTATTTTTGAATTCGAGTCAAAATTTCTTACTTATCCCTATGCTAGGTCAAAAATATATTAGTTTTATATAACAAAAAACAAGTTGAGTCAAAGTTGAATCATATGTATCCAACAAGTACTTTTCAAGTACTTAAATTGGACATGGGTGTTGACTCTTGAGGGAGTATGGCCATTTTATACTAAAAAAAAACTTACGTTTATATAGCTTATTTTTAATATTTAAATATTAATTGTATTTTAGTTAAAATTTGACATCATATAATCGAATTTCGGTTATTTATATGAGTTTCTAATAATTACACTTTATTGAAATATTTATTTTTGAATTAATATTAATTCAATGAATATTATATTATCTTAATTTTTTGTTATAAATATATTTTTATGCTTAACATATTAAATGAATTTAATTTAAAAATAAGTAATTAATATTGCAAAAACCATTGTATATGTATTTTAAATTTTATTTCTAAATGCTAGTTATAGTAGATTTTACACATATCCAATAAATTTAAATTTAGATATAATCCCTTTAATATAAAAATTATAACTAATATAGATTTAGGATGTTTCATTAAACATCCAAAAAGCTAATTTGAAAAGGTGCTTTTTCTCTTTAGGAAAACACAGCGCTCTTGTAATACGGTTCTCGAATTAGAGTCTTGAGATAGTCCCGCAAATTACTGATCCCTATCAACGGGTTTCCAGCCCGGTTATGGACCAGTTGGGCCTACATTTGAAGCGAGTAGTATACAATTTGGACCGAGTTTGACCGGGCCCAACCTGAAAGATCTTAGCCCGGAAGTTACTAATACGCAATGGTTTAATTCAATGCTACAGTAGTCGCATGCGGCCCTGTTTTTCATTTTTCAAAAAAAAATTTCCCCCAAATCTCAAACATTTAAATTATTGAAAATATCGGTTTTACCAAGTCACTAAAAAAATCATTTTTATTAAACACATACATTTGTAGTACATTAGCATCATATAGCTATTATTTTTTCAAAAAATATATAATATATATTATTTAAGCAAGTGCAAAGATGCTTTTCCATCACCAAATGGCCTAAATACGAACATTAAAACAAAGGGTGGTGCAGAGAATTAGAACCCGTTGCCAGTAGCCCCTTTTTCCATCACCGAAATCATTTTTCATTAAAAAAAAAAAAAAAAATTTAATTACAGCCAAGCTTCTTTGTTCGGTCAAAAGGCTCCCATTCTCGCGCAAAAATTGCAACAGCTTG
Organism: Annona cherimola; assembly: GCA_030490835.1. Lineage (NCBI taxonomy): Eukaryota > Viridiplantae > Streptophyta > Magnoliopsida > Magnoliales > Annonaceae > Annona > Annona cherimola. The sequence continues at coordinate 87,304,776 of CM059972.1, forward strand.
CTTTTGGGTTTTTCACTGAGTACTCATATGCCTCTGGCGACGATACTTGTCTTCAGGTGTCAGGCGTAGTAATGCCTCTGATGACATTGACGCCAAAGTTGCTCTCAAACTGCCTTTCATCATCAATCACATGAAACCTAATTCCACATGAAAATAAGGAAGTCCTTGGGAATGGAAGCTCGTAGGCCTTTGTGATCACCACTGCCAATAAGCTTCTTTGCATTATGCTGGCTCCACTCATCTTCAGCTTCATCAATTGCCTCGTTAAAAAACAGAGGTGCTTCCTTAGCAACCTAGAGGGGTAAAGGAATGCATTTTGCCAAGCAATGGCGATGCTGCTTCAAGAATCAAGAAATATCACTTCCTTCTTCTGATTTGCAAACACCATAATGTAGCAGTTGTACCTGTCTGAGGATTTTCAGGTATCCTTTCCCTTTTCCAGCTTTGCTTTTTTGCTTGGAGGACTATCAAAATTGTATTCATCATCAACTTGCCCAGATATGCTACATTGTTTCTTCCTCATTATTATACGCTGATAGGGCAAGCGGAAGGCGGCTAGAAATGGGAGACGGAAGAGGAAGTGGCGGTGATGATGAAGGAGGGAAAGGGAATAAGGAATAGATAAAACGGTGGTGGCAGGGGTAGGACTTGGGTAAGATATCAATAGTTCGACCAATGAATAACTTGAAATTGATAAATTATGTTTCTAATTTTATACTTTTAAGATAGAATAGGTTTCAAGTAAAAAGTACTCCATTTAATTAAAATAGATTAGGTTACAAGGTTTGAATACTTAGAAGTGAACCGAATTATTAATATATGTTCGATATATATTTTATAAATCTTTTACATTGAAAGACATAAATATATTCCTTAAAAATATAGAAATTTGTTTTATTTATTTATTATTTAGTAAGGGTATGTTTGGTAACGGTTAAAAAATGTCAAGCTAAAACTTTTCAATTTAAAATTTTTTATTCTCCACAATTATTATATTTTTTAATTATTTTTTCACATTTTCATATACAACTACCCTATTTTTCAATCATTTCTACACAACTACCCACACAACTAACCTATCTATTTTAACTTTATCATCTTTACTACTCATCATTACCCTTATCATATCACATCATTTGACAACTTTTACTCTTTAAAATTTTTCATAAAAAGTTTTACACATTCCCAAACACACCCTAAATTTAATAAATATATTAATAAATAAACTGTCCCGATCTTAAAAAAATTAGGACAAAGTAGGCATAGAACCAACCCAACTTAAAATAAAGTAAGAGATAGTTTTTGAGAATAAGATAGCAGTAGAATTAATCTTATATCCAGCTTACACTATCCAAGTTGCACCTTTGGTTGGTAAGGCAGACAACAGAGATGGGATAGCGGATGAAACAATGCATGTTGCTGCTTCTCACGCAAGCAAGCTTCAATGCGAATAACACGTCTGGCCTCGGTGGCCAGTGTTGCTAATGTCGGCTGCCCAAAGATAGATTTTGGGTAGGTTTGTTTAGGGCCTATTTCAAACCATATAAGATTTTTGAATCGAATTTGAGTAAAATTTTTGAATCGAATTTAGGCTGAGAATGTAATTATATGTATTAGAAATAAGTAGAATTGTATTGTGAATGGATAAAATTATATTGAAAAATTGAAAAAGCTATCTTTGGAATTGAAAAGCTTCAATCCAAGAATCTTATATAACTTGAAACATGTCCTTAAACAATAAAATTTTGGAACATGTCCTTAAGCAATAAACTTTTAAAGGTGTGATCAAACTTTAAAATAAAAAATTTTAAATGTAAACGTTTTTAAATTGAAAGAAAATAATGTGAAATGACAGGTAATAATGAGGAATAAAGAGAATAGTGTTAAAATAGACCAGTTAATTATAGGGGTAGCTATGTAAAAATGATTTAAAAAAAGTTAGTTGTATAGGAATTATTAAGAAAATGATATTTATGGAGAGTGAAAAGTTTTAGATTGAAAATTTTAACTTAACATTTTTTTTTAGTTATTGCCAAACACACTCATATGAAAAGTTTTAGTTTAACATTTTTTCACTTACCATAATTATTTTATTTTTAATTATTTTTTACATATAATTTGTCTATTTTAACTTTATTTTCTTTACTTTTCATCATTTTCTCTATCTTATCACATTATTTTTTTTATTTTAAAAATTTTTATACAAAAAATTTTCTAAACACACCTTTTAACTTTTTTGAAAATTGTAATTACAAATGAATCTCATATGAAAAGTTGGATGCTAAAAATTTACAGGGATTTATATATAATTTACGAGACATGATCCTGTTAGTGCTGGCTAAGTAGATGTCCCACTTAGTCCATCTTAAAAGATTCATTTACAATAATTTTTTTAGTTTTTTCATATATTTGTTTATCTAAGTGTATTTAATATATAAACTAAGTTTTTCCTTTTTGGATATATGTGTATATTTTTTAAAGATTTTTAAACATCTATGTGTATATATGTATTTAAATACACATACTTTTAAAAATCTAAAAAATATATATACACGTATCCAAAAATGGTAAAATTTGGTTTATATGTTAAATACACTTAAATAAATCAGTGAATAAAAAACTAAAAAATTATTGTAAATGGATTTTCGAGATGGGCTATAAGGGGCATTTGCTTCTCCTGGGCTAACAGGATCACTTCTCATTATTGATTTTGCGTAAGTCTCACCAATTTAAAGATGTTAATAATTAGCCACGACGACTCTTACAGGTAGATCCACAAGCCTTTATTTTCGCAAGTCGTGGGTTCAGCTCTCCATCATTAGGTGTGGGGGGAGGGGTTTATAATTTCCCCCCAATGAGGGGGTTTCAAACAAATTTTTTTTATGGAAATTTATAGAAAAATCCCTCTATTGTGTGAGGGTTGAGAAAAAAAAATTCCTCAACTGCGTAAGGGTGAAATGTACTTGATTGTAATATCAAATGTCATATTGTATACATACCCATAAAAAAGATGTTGATGATTAATGGAAAAGCGTAATTCATTAATTGTATTTAGCATAATTTGTTTAGCTAAAAGGCTAAATTTCATTCAAATTAAATATGTGCACAAGCCACATGTGCACAAAAATAAATATATTCATGTGGAAAGTAGGAAAATGCTTAAAACCATTAACACATAGATATATATTAGAATATGACAATATATTACAGAATCATCTTTCCACGCATTAGTGATATTTTTTGATTAACTTAGATGTTGAAAATACTACTTAAAAATTAATTTTCAATATTAAATCATTTTACCATATTGATTTTACACATTTATAGATAGAACTCATACACAATGATATTAAACGAGTAAGCCAATAAAAAACTAATAAAAAGAGAAGTAAGAGGATTTTCATGATAATATAAATCATCCAAAATACAATAAATTGAGCAAATTTTCCATCAAAATTAAAAATATTAAAAATGAAGGGGATTATATTGAAGATGGGTTTACCGAAGCACATCCCAGATTATAGAGTGTTTGGCCTTGCAATTTTAAAAGTATTTTAGCAATATTTTTATTTTTCTGTAAAAGATAAAAGTAATTTTAAGGGACTAAAATGAAACATAATTATTTCTAAATTTGAAAAATTGAATAGTAAATAAATTTCCAATGAAATCATGATTGAAAATTTTTAATAAAGTTTAATTTTACAAAATTGTAGAAATATTTATTTTCTTCGAATATTACTTTTACATAGATAAAATAATAATCTATCTTATGTAATTTTAAAATTCTGATAAAAATAAAATTTTAAATTTCAATAATTTTGGTATATCATAACGAGCTTTCTCGTTAGAATCGCACTTTCTAATAATGTTGTGTTTAGTTTAGATATTAAAGTGTTTTTAAGTACATAAAATACCAAAAAAAGACATGTGAAATAACTTTAAAATTAATTTATTAAAATATTTTTATGATTTCTTTTAATTTTTACTTACACTTTTGTAAAATTTATTTTCGATCTAAATTTATAGCATTAAAATTCAAAACAATGTCAACATTTATCCAATCTCCTTGTAAAATATGTTTATCAATGAAATCTAAAATTTTAAATCAACACACACACACATATATCCATTTCTATTTGAACGTATTAAAATAAATTAGATGAAACTTGATTTATGTGTATTGAATTATTGGTGATAAATTGCATTACATTAGGTGAATTATATATGAGTATTAAACCTTCTTCATAATATTAATACTAAAAATAATATAGTATATATAACAAAAAATGATACACTATGATCATTTTCATATTTGTAAAAGAATAAGTTTAGCATGCAGCAGATTGCATGCCCATTTTAAATTTCTTTTTAGTTTTTTAACAAAACAGTTTATTTTGGGTGCATTTAGGGGTGTTAACAAATTGAGTTGTACAGGTTAAAGTATAATCTTAATTCTAACTTATTTAAAATATTCTAACCCTAATCTATTTATTAGCTCATTTAAAAAACCTCAACTCTAGCCCATGTAATAAATGAGTTGGCGGGTTGTTAACATGTTATATAGCAAACAACTTAAAAGCTTAAACTCTGTAAGACGATAATCTCATAGAGAGAGATAAGAAGATGTTTTCGGCGTAAATGAAATAGAAATAACAAAATAACGGGAAAATTGAATTAGAACGGCAATTATAAATGAAAATTAGGTAGCAAGTTGAAGACTTAGTGTTGAAAAATAACCAAAGAGTTTACATTTATATATGTAAAACTTTAGTGGGTTAAACAAGTTAAATATGTTGAATGGGTTAAATGAGTTAAACAATGTACTAAACTGGTTGACGGGTTATAAAATCTTAAACATAATAATTTATTTAATTAAATAGTTAAACGGGTTGGCGGATTATAACCCATTTATAAAAAAATTCCCGCCCAAACTACATTTATAAACAAGTTAGACGAGCTAGTTGATGAGTTAACCGTGACCATTAACACCCTTAGGTGCGTTTTGTATTCATCAAATTAAAAAATTTTCCACCTATAATTTTTCCTCCACATCTACCTTATTTTTCAATCATTTCTTCACTTTTTTATGCAATTATCTAACTTTTCAGTCATGTATTCATGATTTTTTATACAACTATCTTATCTATTTTAATTTTATTCCCTTTGCTTGTCATCTTTACCCCTGTCATATCGTATCATTTTTGGATTTTTATCTTATGCACTTAGATGTATTTAGGTTCGGTGCACCCAGTGCAAATACCCATTATTTTGTATTTTTTGAAACTTTTTTTTACGAAATTGTTAGTCTCAGTGTATTTAACATGTTTATCAATTTTTATTATTTTTGAAGTTTTTAGATATTTTTTTGGATTTTTAAAAATTATTGGCATTTTTAATAATTTAAATTTACTAAAATGTCAATGATTTTTAAAAATTTAAAAAAATCTCAAAAATTGGTAAAATTTGATACATATGTTAAATACATATAAATTAACAGTTTTGTAAAAAAAAATTTGAAAAAAATAAAAAATAGGTATTTGCACCGGGGTGCACTGAAGCTAAGGGCACCCGGATTCATAGAATCAAAATCCATCATTTTTTTCCCTTTCAAAAACTTTTCAAAAACTTTTCTAGTTTTATCAAATATAACACCCTCAATTCGTATACTCAGTTTTACTATTCTTAGATATTATATATATTTTTAATTTCAAATATAGGGGATGATAGATCTCGATTTGATCGAGAGTTAATCTGAACTAGATTAAAATCTAAATCGTGAAAGAGTGGATTAATTAGATTATTGCATATAAGATTTACATGAAAATGAGCTGATCCAGCGATGAGATTAGCCCAAAGAATGACGAGAGGGAGGAGGCCAAATGATTTCACTGTGAATGTTTTATTTACAATTGCGATGAGTATTAGCTTATTTGACTCAGGCCAACCCTTTTCCTCTGGGGCAACTGGGGATGCATGTACACGGTGGATTCTCGCTGCTCATCTTGCGTCCCTACTCCCTAACGGAGAGATTTCTATCTATTCTTAGAGGTCTTTTGGCCAGTTATGTGTCCGTTCCCTACTGTTCTTCGCCAATCCCGCCCAGCGTGAGCTACCATCGGTTGATGAAAACATTTGTAAGAATAAAATTTTTGATGAAAAGTTTTGAAGAATAAAAGTTGTCAAATGATGTGATATGATAGGAGTAATGATGAGGAGTAAAGAGGATAAAGTTAAAATAGATAGGTTAGTTATATAGGTAATTGTGTAGAAATGATTGAAAAGTAGGGTGGTTTGTGTTGGAAGATGTAAAAAAATAATTAAAAAATAGAAAATTTGTAGATTTGTAGATAATAAAAAATTTTAGATTGAAAAATTTAGACGAAATTTTTTTTGTCATTGCCAGACACCCCATAAATGCTCGGCTGGCTGCGCTTCCATTAAATGCTGTATGAATGAGGCAGGCTTGTCTTGTCAACTTCTCTTTAGTCTAATCCCAGGGGAGGTGTATTTGCCATTCTGAGGGTTCGCTGCTTGCTTATGTGGAGGAGGGACCAACAATGCTGAGCCTCTAGGGTGAATCGTTTAGAGGTCTTGCCCACTCTCTGGTCTAGGTCCATGTAAAATACTTTCGACGGGAATCCTAATCAGCACTAACCATGTCGGGGTATTTTAGTCGTTAGATCATGTAATTAGTGATTTTGATGATGACAAACTAGTTGATTGATTGTGAATTGAATTGAATCTCTTGCGAAAGATATTTTTACGAGGAGAAAAATCTGATTTTGAATGGACATCTCTTTGCTTGTGATTGGTTGGATGCTTAATTGTAATTGGATATAACTGTACGATTGAATTTATTCTTAATTGTGAATGGATATGTTCATATGCATCATTGATTGAGATAGATTATGACCGGATATATTCGAGATATTTTTTATGTGTAAACTGGTATGGGTGTTTGTAGGAAGTAATAAAACTTTTGTTGAAAAGTTGTTGGAGCAAACATTTTTGAAATAAGAGAAGATGATGTGATATGTAAGAGTAATAACGAAGAATAAATAAAATAAAGTTAAAATATATAAGTTAATTGTATGAGTAATTGTGTAAGAATGATTGAAAAGTAGAGTAGTTTGTATAGGAAAATATGAAGAAATAATTAAAAATAAGATAATTATAGAAAGTAAAAAATTTTAGATAGAAAAATTTTATCTCTAAACAAACACACCCTTGTGAGTTGTCATGAAAAGGTAAGCATCAAGGTAGAGTAAAATTCGTTTTTTGTGAAGCTGATGTTTATAAAAAAGATCAACCGATAATTCAGCCATGCCACTCTAACTTCTCTTAGAAGTAGAATGGTTGACTGTTTGGACATAAAAGTCAACTGTTTTCTTTTGATAGATAAAAAGGTCAACTATTTTGGATGGAAAGGTCGACTGTTTTCAAAAAGTGCTAAAATCTTGCATATACACCTCATCTAGCTATATACACAGTCAAGCTACCTTTTAGATATAGAAATGACTATAAAAGGGAGCTTCTCAAAGTGGAGATCAACAGATGTTTTTTTAGAAAGAGCAACTCTCAAAGAGATATGAAGATTGAAGAGGAGATCTTGAAGGATTTGCTGCGCAACTCTCATCTTAAGTGCTTTATCTTGAAAATCTTGTGCTATCATTGTTGTTCAATGCAGATATGCTAATTTATTTATTTTCCTTTTGAGTTTATTTTTATATTATTTTGGTGTTGATATCGATCAAATTAAGAGAAAGTAAATCTGGAGTGTCAATTAATTCACTAGCCACTTGGAGTTAGATTTTAAATTCAGAAGATAGTTGTTTGAATTGTATCATTGCAACGTGTATGATTTCAATTGATTAGTGAAACCCAAACCTTGTATACTTGGAGAGTAGAGTGAGACAAAGGGGCCGAACCACTGTAATTGTGTTATCTTTGTGTTTTAGATTTATATTTTGACTATGTTTGTGATTGATTTACTATTATTTGTCTAAGTTTTCTTTACTAGCCATTACACAAGACTAACAGTAGTTATTGGTAACCCTTAAAAATAACTAAAATAACCATGTGTTTGAGATTCAAAAATAACGAATATCTTCAAAAATAGTAAAAACTTGTTATGTTTATTAAATTCATTTTGAATACCAATTTTATGAAAAATTAATTTTTAAAAAAATATGTACATGAGGTGACTTTATAGGAACTCCTATGAAGTCGACTTTATAGAATCATGTCTCTTTATAAAATATGAAAAATACCAAAAATTAACAAAAAATTAATGCATAAATTTCAAAGATTATATATTTAAGTATGAACCATAGTTAATTATATATATATACATATATCAGTCTCGCTTCTATGAAATCTATTTTCTATGTAATCCCTTTTATATTTAAAATTTTGATGATTGATAAAAAAATATACTCTATCCATTATATTTAGCATCATTTATAGTATCTTTAAAATTCTTTTATTTATATAATAATATTGTGCATGGGCCCTATGAAAATCAATGTAATAAAATGGTTTAAAGTTAAATATCAATTTTAAAGTTGTATTTTCAACATCTAAACTGTCTAAAACATTATTTTTACATGGATAAATAATTTTATAATATTTCATTCTATTACATGTGTAAATAGATCTAAATATTTTTCATAATTTACAGATGAATATATATTTTTTTAGTAATTGTGGCCTATAAATATACTTGACTAGGATGAAACCATTATCTTAGATAAACAAATGATGTTAAATATAATAAATGAATTTTATTTTCGATCAATGATCAAACTTTTAAAAATTAAGGAGGTTATATGGCTCCATTTTTACGTAACTAGCCCTTTATATATATAAGATATGTTCTAGTGCAATTACATGTACCATAAATTATGGTACATTTGACACAAAATAGGCCTTATACGTATTTAAATTTATTAATACTTTATACAATTGTTTATCCATATATAAATTATATCTTAGATACTTTACATGTTAAAAAAAACAACTATAAAATTGATATTTACATTAAACTATTTTATTACATTAATTTTGTACCATTTTCAGATAGGACTCATACACATATCCAATTTATATGAAAATTGACATGCTGATAAAAAATAATTCTAAATACAATGAGTGAAGTAAATGTACATCGTATGATCATGTGAGACCCATTTTATGATCATGTGACAAAAGCATGATCTCTATTCTCTAGAATGATTTAAGACCACGACATGAATTTAAAATACCATAAGACATACACAAAGTTGTGAATTTTTTGGAGTTGCGTAGGGACAACTTCATGTCTTATGAATTTTTCGTGGTTGGCTTATGTCATCTGCATAAGTATTAAAGTATAGCTTCTTTGCAATCGCGAAGTTCTGTGATTGGGATTCCAAAGAACAATTTAAAAATTTCAGCCAAACACCAATATCATCTCATCAAACTGCTTTTGTATTCAAGAAAGCTTGATTGAAGTTTCATAAAAGCTCATGAATCTTATAAAGAGAGGGATTTGCTGTACCTTTGACTCATCAAGTGAAGCCAGAGAGCTTTAAAATTTTCTATTAAAGATTGTTCCTCTTAGTGTTTGGTGTGTGAAGCTTAGAGAATGCTGAATTGATTTTTCGAGAAGAAGTTTCTTGAGAAGTCTTTAGTGTTCCGTCCTCCATGTGCAATATTTCTTTTTGCTTCATTCTTATTTATATGAGAATAAACTTTATAATGTTATTCATATGGAAGTTTGCTGGGATTCTGACTTACGTTTTATAGCTTAAGTTTGGGGGATTTTCCGCGTATATGTCTTTGTGGTTTTTCTGATTGTTTGGATTTTCTACTTCTTTGAATTATTTATATTTTCTCACAAAGAAATGGAATTATTTTGGGATAAATTTTGTGGGTTGTGTAATCTCCCCAACAAGCATAACATCCCCAAAAAGTGCTATCGCTGCCTGATTGAAAATTTAAAATTTCTTCTAAGATGTAATCATGAATACTACAGGCACAAGTTGAATGATTAGAATAATTTTCTCTATTGAAAACTATCTTGGAAGGATGAAGATAGCTTGGTAATTGGTTCTGTAACGCCCCAACCCCAAAAAATAATACTTTCGTGCTGAGCTTGGCCCTGAGGGTTATCTGCCAGGATCTATTACATGTTGGGCTCAAACTCTCTTGTATGCGAGATAATGAAACTTGATAAACTATAATAAAATGAATCAATTCAAATCAAGTAATAGTGGAATATTTGTTCAACCAAGTCACCACAAAATTGTTATGTTATTACAATGCTATCATGGAAAAATAAATAAATAAATAAGAAAATGAATCTAGTCATGCTTTTACTTCGACTTCAAGGAACCACCCTAAGTACCACCTGTTGGAGTATCTGTAGGATAACAATGACATACAAACAACATGAGTAAACTCAGTAAGTAGAATAAAGAATTTTTCTTTTTTGCATTTTATAGTCCCAAAATGCAATATATCACTATGTGTCCCTCTTTTAGCTTAATATCTAACTTATTAGATTCATCTGCTAAGCTTACCGACACGATGTTGCACATTGATGTCTTAGGTGAGCCTTAGTAGTGGTTAAAATCATAAATAAGACACTAGCCAACCTAATTTTATGATCCAATCCTCAAATGGAGAATCAGAACCCTCTATGTGACTCAAAAAGGTCCAAAAACCTATAAATCGACTCTTGGATCACCCAAATCAGAGTTTGGGGTCCAATTTGATGAAGGATCATGCTTAGACGAGCCTCCTTTGTTGCGGGCTATCGCCCCCATTGGGCTGTTCATCATGGGCCTCATCTACTGGGCTCAGTCCAGTTTGGTTTCACCGGATTTTGCCTTCGCCGTCGCTGGGGTTGTTGCCACCGGTTGCCGTCCTATTGGGCCTCGCATGGCTCAGCTTACTACTAACTCTGCTGGGCATCTATAGGCCTAGTCTATCAGCCCACGAGCCAGCACCGTTGCTGGACTCGTTGGGTTGGTCTGTTAGGCCTAGGCGGGAGCCGATAGCCCATGCGAAAAGGGGGAAATGAATCAAGGGGTTTTGGTTAGGGGTGCAACTCGGTCCAGGTACCCTCGTGTAGGGGTGAAACCTACCCTTATCCATTTTTTTAAAACTTTTACCCTACTCTATTTTAGATCGGGTCGGTCCGGAGCCTACCCTACCCTATTTTCTGAAGAGCAGGTCGGTTCCGGTTCGGTTCCAAATCGGTTCCATTAATAATATAAAAGAAGATTTTGGAATGGACCTTCGTTTGAGGCAGGTGAAGCATTTTGATGTTCTATAATTCACAGTTAAAGTCTCACAGAATTGGTCGAGATCCACCTGTCACCTAATTTTGATGTACAACCTGCTCAAGTCATACAATCACACTTGCTCAACAGTCATAATATAAATTCCATGTGAGGCTGAAGGCATCAAAAAAAGGTTTCCAAGTATTAGGTCTAGATGAGCTTACCGACGGCGGCGGATGCGCTGGAAGTAGCTGTGAGGGCCGCGGCCAATGGGGGGCTTGTCTTCCCCGATCTTTGATCTCGCCGTCGAAGGAATGGAGGAGTCAGAAGAGGAAGGAAGAGAACGATGGTGTGTGCTCGATCACTCGAACTGCTAGCTGTCAACGATCGAACGAAGGGAGGATAGCGGGTGCGTGTGCTCGATTTCGACGGCATCTCGACGTCGGCAACTGTGACTGCTGTCGTCTGTCAAAGGGAGGGAAGGGCTGATGGACGATTGAGAGAGCTTGAGAGAGACTGAAGGAGAGAGTGAGAGAGAGCTCGATAAAGATCGAGATAGAGAGAAATCGAGAGAGGGAGAGAGATTGAGATTCAAAAGAGAGAGAAACAGAGAGATCGAAATCGACAGAGAGAGAGAGAGAGGGAGAGAGAGATTGAGCGAGAGAGACAAAGAGAGAGCCTGAAAAGGCAATGCCGGAAGGGAGATAGGAGATGAGAAGTAACGATGCCGAAAAGGGGAGAGAGAGAGAGAGAGGAGATGCAGTGGCGCTAGGTATCCAGGAGCTAGAAAAATCGAGAAGGGGGAAAAGCGGGAAAAGCGATGAACGATGGATTGAAGTTGCAGAGGGGTACTCGGAGGGAGAGCAGAGGGCGATGGTTCGATTTCGAGGTCAAAGCCAGCAGGAGGCAGTCAGGCAGAGCAGTCGGGGTCGAGAACGAATGAACGGTGAGAAGAGAAGAAGTCTCGAGAGATCGAGATCGCCGTCGCCGACTGAATACGAGTGGTTTGGTCTTGGAAAGGGGATTAGGGCTAGGGCATCCACTGAATATAAGATATATATATATTATATGCAATCCGGGTCGGTTCTGGGTACCCGGCACCTGGAACCGACCCTACCCAAAATCCTGCGGGTATTTCAAAACCGGAACCGAACCGACCTGGTGGGTAGTAAAATCGGAACCGAACCGACCCTATTTAGGGTACCCATCGGGTCAACCCATGGGTACCCGGACCGACTTGCACCCCTAGTTTTGGTGAATTTTTTGGACGAAGGAGCTTTTGCAAATTCTCAACTTCTTGGAGTTTTCTGTGCAAAATCCCCCCTGAACATCCCAAATTCCATCTCTTTCTTCCCTGTTCATCCAATAGGTTGCGGCAGCCATAGCTACCTAAAAAATCATCCATTTCTAGCCCAAAAAATTTGTTTTAAACTTATGGCTATTAGTATTATCAACAGATTTGCATGCATCTAACATTATTTCTTAAATTTCTACACAAGAAATTGAGATCGTAAAATAAAAAAAATTTGGAATTGGGTTTTCTGGAGATGAGTTTATCTCTAGATACTATGTTCACGATCCATCCAGTTATTCCCCATTCACATTTAATTTCCAAGTAGTCGGATACTCGTCTATAATGAAAAATGAACTAACAAATTTATAAATCTTCCACTTGCCTCTGAATGAACGATTTCCTAAAAATATCTAGTATGGTGTTTTCATTTTGACTTCGACTGTCCGAAAGCATAGACTATAACTGTGCCTCGTTGCATAAGAACGCAATCTAGACCTTTTCGAGATGCATCACTATAAAATACATAACCTTCCCCATTGTTTGTTAAGGCCAAAATAGATGCAGTGACCAGGAAATTTTTTTTAACTCTCGTAAACTTCTTTCACACTCATCCATCCATCTAAACTTAGTGTTTTTCTATGTAAATTTGACTCAAGGCACGACAATAGAAGAAATTTTTTCCACAAATCGTCTGTAATATCTAGCCATCCCTAGGAAACTACGCACTTCGGTCACAGTAGTTGGTCTTTCCCATCTAACTACTGCTTCCATTTTTTGCGGGTCTACAAATATTCCTTTTCCACTTATTATATGTTCTAAAAAAGCTACATGATCCAACCAAAACTTATATTTTTTTAGCTTGGCATATAAATTATTATCTTTTAGGACTTGTAATATATCTCTAAGTTGCTACTTGTGTTCTTCACCATTTATGGAGTACACCAAGATGTCATCGATGAAGACTACAACACACTTGTTTAGGTATTAACGAAATATCCTATTCATCAAATCCATAAAAGTTGTGGGGGGTATTTGTCAATCCAAACGACATTACTAAGAATTCGTAATGACCATACCGAGTTCGGAATGCTGTCTTCGGTATGTATTCATCTCGAATTCTCAATTGGTGATACCCAGAGCATAAATCTATCTTTGAAAAAATAGTCGCTCCTTGCAATTGATCGAACAAATCGTCTATACACGGTAGTGGATATTTGTTTTTTACCGTCACCTTGTTTAGTTCTCTGTAGTCGATGCATAACCTCATGCTACCATCTTTCTTTCTTACAAAGAGAACCGATGCTCCTAAAGGTGATGTACTAGGGCATATAAAACCCAAATCAGTAACTCCTGTAATTGTGTTTTCACTTTAGTAATTTTGCTGGGACCATCCGGTATGGAGCCTTAGAGATGAGACTTCTTCCTGGTGCTAGGTTAACTACAAAGTCGATTTCTCTATCGGGTGGTAATCCTAGCAATTCTTTAGGAAAGGCATCAAAAAATTCACACACGACCGGTATATCTTCTAATTTGGTCTCTTTTGATTCTACTGATATCGTAGAAATTAAAAACCTTGGCAATCCTTGCCGCATCATTCTGATTGCCTTAAGTGTAGTTATGAAATGAGGCGCTTTTCTATGATTACCCTGAAATATAATTTCTTTATGGTTTGAGACTTTGATTATAATTGATTCATTTTATGGGTTTATATTACTAACCCACTTTTTAACCAATCTATGCCAAAATAACATCTAGGTCTTTCATAGGCATTACAATTAAGTCTATGGGTAGAGTTGCCTCTACTATTACCACAGGGCTGGATTGACAAACTCTGCTTACTTCTATACTTCCACCTATAGGCGACACTATTTCTAATTTATGATATAAGGGTTTATGAGACAGGTTATGTTCATGCACTAAATCAGATGATATGAAAGACCTAGTAGCACCAGTGTCAAATAAGGTACGTGCATAACTATTAAAGACACGAGTGATACCTGTAATCATACCTTGGGGAAGTTAGTCTTGGCCTGGATGAAGTGCATGAACCTGTGCTTGGGGCCTTTGGTTCTGTTGTAAACCTCCTTGGGGTCGTTGCACTACTGGTCTACCAGGTGGTCGATTTTGAGGCTGGTTTGGCTATGGCTGATTCTGCATTGGGCCCACATGGGGGCAAAGTTTGGAAATATGACTCGCTTCCCCACACTTATAACACACCACGGAGCTAGTGCAATCCCGAGACGAATGCCCTGTCTGTCCACATTTAAAACAAGCATCTGGAATAAAGTGACATTCCCCTAAATAGAACCTACCACAATTCTCACACTTCTTGTTCCTTCTAGGCTTAAATTTCTTAAATGTTTTAGACCCCTCTTTCTGGCCAGGTGTAAACTTGAGACCTGCTAGTTGGCTTCCATGTTTTTTTGAGGATGCTTCTCCTCCTTCCATCATGCCCTTAAGCTTTTCAAAAAGTTAGAGTAGCTCTTTGGCATCATATTCCACCCATAGAACCTGTTTGACTGACTCTCCATAGGTGTCACACTGAAAGGATATAACCCTTCCTCTAATTCCTTCAGCTAAGCCGTCATCGAATTTTCACTTTTTAGCTGCATCATCCACAATGACTGCAGGAGCAAAGCGAAAGAGGGAGGAGAACTTGGTCTCATATTCTGAGACTGTCATATTACATTAGCGTAATTCGGCAAACTCTTTTGCTTTTTCTAGGAGAACTAGTGGAGGAAAAAATTTCTCAAAAAAACCTCTTGGAATTTGTCCCAAGTAATTTCCTCATTCCTACTTTTTAAGATGTGCTTTTCACTTTTCCACCATCTATATGCATCCCCTTCTAATTTGAAGATGACAAATTAGACTGTTCGCTGATCTTTACAACCAAGGTAGTCTAATATCTTATTAATACTCTTCATCCAGTTTTGAGCCATGATACTGTCTCCCCCTTCGAATGAGGGAGGATTCATCTGATGAAAGGACATGATGTTCTTTTTGTCTTTCTTTGATGGACGGGTTGTAGTAGTTCTTCTACCGCTAGAGGGATGAAATTCTGAAATCTTTTCTCCCTCCCTTATCGGTCTTGATGTACGAGTTTGATCGTCAAGGTACATCCTCTCATCCTGGGTAGTTTCTCATGGAGTCTCCCGATTATCTTGCCCTGAAGAGCCACCATTTTTCTGTTGGGTTACCTCCTCTATGCATTGAGTTACTAGCTCTAATTGTTTTAAAATTTTTAGTTGGGTTGGGTCTCTAACTTTGTTCATATTATTAACTTGTGCTTTCAATGTAGACAGTTAAGCTCCTATGTGGCTAGTACCTTCTCCAGCATGAGACTTGTTTTTGTTAATTGTCATCCTTTCTGTCATAAAACATAATAGTTATTTAATAATGTATCAATGTCACACCAAGACAAAATAATCTATGCATTCTACACTTATTAGTAATACTAAATATGTTTTGCAACGTGAGATTAACTCTTATTATATCGAAAATTGCAAATCTATTTGCTAGGGCATTGAAATTTTGTGTAGCCTTTTCCTCCACACTTGTGGCAAATGAGTGCTTTTTCTGAGCATT
The DNA here is from genome assembly GCA_030490835.1 of Annona cherimola. Lineage (NCBI taxonomy): Eukaryota > Viridiplantae > Streptophyta > Magnoliopsida > Magnoliales > Annonaceae > Annona > Annona cherimola. Next base: position 87,320,922 of record CM059972.1, read on the forward strand.
CTGACAACAAATGATCTTTTGCTCTGCAATTAAAACAGGAGTGGCGGAATTTGCAAGGTGGGGCATGCTGCCTCCCACAAAAGGCACATTTCTTGAAAATTTTTCCTTATGAAGAGGTATCCTCGTTCTCCTTTCCCCTCCTTTGTCTTTTTCCAGACGTCTTCTCGGTGGTTCTTGCCAGTATTTTTGACTTCTTCACTCGTAAGGGAATGACATTGGTAGTCCTTACCACCAATGGAGGAGTCTGTTGAAGAGTAGGATCATCTACCCTTAAGTTATGGGCGTGCCTTTGGCCATCCCTTACCCGGCGATCTGGCGATGGTGAAGAATCTGGGGACCGCTGATTTGGGTTTATCTGTAGATGGATCTGTTCCGTTGAAAGCGTCTCTGTTGCCTATGAGGGTATACCTCAAAGTTGGTCTCTTGAGGTTCTCCCTTCGAGTTAGTGTTCCATACTACCCGCCTCGGTGGAGCGGGTTTCTACCGTCGAAATTCATATTGAACTGCTTTTATTGCCCCGAGCAATAAGTCCATCTTTCGATGTAATGAAGCTAATCCATTTTCAGAGTTTGAATCATGGTCTATTCTCCTTGCAGTGGTCTTAGTGCTGGCCATTATCTAAAATAACAAAGCATGACATGAGTTCCTTTGATGGCATTATTATGCAATTTAAGCCCTTATCTACACATGATTTACTCTAATACCACTTGTAATGCCCTAACCCAAAAAAAATACTTTCATGCTGAGCTTGGGCTTGAGGGTTATCTACCAGGATCTATCACATGTTAGGCTCAAACTCTCTTGCATGCGAGATAATGAAACTTGATAAACTATAATAAAATGAATCAATTCAAATCAAATAATAGTAGAATATTTGTTCAACCAAGTCACCACAAAATTGTTATGTTATTACAATTCCATAATGTAAAAATAAATAAAAAATTAAAAAATGAATCTAGTCACACTTTTGCTTCAACTTCAGGGAACCACCCTAAGTACCTCCTGTTGGAGTATCTGTAGGACAACAATGACATATAAACAACATGAGTAAACTTCGTAAGTAGAATAAAGAATTTTGTTTGCATTTTATAGTCTCCCAATGCAATATATTACTATGTGTCTCTCTTTTAGCTCAATATCTAACTTATTAGATTCATTTGCTAAGCTTATTGACACGATGTTGCACATTGATGTCTTAGGTGAGCTTTAAATAGTGGTTAAAATCATAAATAAGACATCTAGCCAACCTAATTTTATGATTCAAGCGTAAAATGGAGAATTAGAGCCCTCTATTTGACTTAAAAGGTCTAAAAACTTACAAATCGACTCTTGGATCACCCAAATTGGAGTTCAGGGTCCAATTTGATAAAGGATCATGCTTAGATGACTCTAGGCATGCCACGTGGCACACCGGGGCTAGCCGCCATCGGCACTGTCCTGCGGGCTTGGACAATGGGCCGCTGCAGGCCTCCTTTGTTGCAGGCTGCCCCCCATTAGGCCGTTCATCTACTGGACTTAGCCCAGTTTGGTTTTGTTGGATTTTGCTATCGTCGTGGCTAGGGTCATCGCCGTCGGCTGCCATCCTATTGGGCCCTGCATAGCTCAACTTGCTGCCGATTCTACTAGGCCCTGTATGGTCCCAGTCTACTAGCCCACAAGCCAGCGCAGTTGCTAGACTCACTAGGTTGGTCTGCCAAGCCTGGGCGCAAGCCCAAAGCCCAAGCAATAAGGGGGAAATGAATCAGGGGTTTTTTTTGTGAATTTTCTGGATGAAGGAGCTTTTGCAAATTCTCAACTTCTTGGGGTTTTTTTTTGTGTAAAATCCCCCCGAACATCCCAAATTCCGTCTCTTTCTTCCCTGCTCATCTAGTACGGTTACGGAAGCCATAGCTGCCTCAAAAATCATTTGTTTCTACCCCAAAAATTTATTTTAAACACATAGCTATTAGTATTATCAATAGATTTGCATGCATCTAACATTATTTCTTAAAATTCTACACAAGAAATTGAGAACGCAAAATAAAAAAAAAAGTCTGGAATTGAGTTTTCTAGAGATGGTTTTATCTCTGGATAATGTGTTCACGATCCATACAACTATTCCCTATTTAAATCTAATTTTCAAGTAGTCAGATAGTTAGATACTCGTCTATAATGAAAAACGAACTAATAAATTTGTAAATCTTCCACTTACCTTGTAATGAACGATTTCCCAAAAAATGTGTAGTATGGTGTTTTCGTAAAAATCTTTTCTCCACAGTAACCTTAGCAGCAATTTCTTTCCTCTTAGATTTTTCACCTCCCCTCTAAATCACTCTCCCTTAGCTTAATAAGCCTCAGTCACTTTGCCGTTTGTGGTATAAATTCTGGAGAAAATCCCAATTGTTGCCACAGTGACTATTCTGACCGAGTATTATGGTCGAAATTTTGACTTGGTAAAATAAAATTCCTTTTGGAGAAAATAAATGATAAATATATATATATATAATAACATTGCTTTTGTGACTACTTGAACTCATGTAGGTTCTAGGTGAAGTAGCTTTCTTACCGTGCTGTTAACTGACTTTTTAAACACAATATTACAATTATTATTTTCTAAACCATTTTTTCGAGGTCAAATTTTCAACAGTCAAACGTCTACCCGACATGTAGGCTTTCACATATTAAAAATACAATTTTAAAAATGTATATTACAGGTTTTGTTTCATCTTTTTATGCCACTTTACATGAAAATTATTTCTCCACATACGAATTTAGTGACTATTGAAGTGTCAAAATGAGCAATTATTTGATTTTAAAAATTACTAAAAAGTGTAATTTGGATGTTACTATTAATCTTGGATTATTTTTAACCCTCAAGGACATGAGGTATACATCAAATCTCAAGTCAAATCTCAACTCAATAGTAAAGCTTGATGATAAAGGCTATGTTTAACACTTTAGTTTAGGAGCATGACAACTAAAGGAAGACTATCTTATCATGGAAAGAGGCAAAAAATATAATATTTTCTACGAGACCACAATTGATATAACCGGTGGTTGGGGGTGGTTAAATATTTTTCTTGAAGAATCTTCTGCTAATCTATAGCATTAACATCTTTGTGATATTGGTGAGAAATGTTTGGGTGATATATTTCTCATGCCTTGATTATTATTTATTTTGTAAGTAAAATACTAAGGGTGCAACTTGGTATGGGTACCCCCGGTCGACCCGCCGGGTACCCTATTTAGGGTTGATTGGGTTCGGTTTCAAAGAACCTACCCATAGGGTTAGTTCAGTTCTGTGAGTTAAATTACCCATTGAAATTCGGGTAGGGTCGGTTCCAGTGTTGGGTACGTGGAACCGACCCGGATCACATAGATACTTAACCTTCGACCCTTTTGGATTATGGCCTAAAAATCTAAACGCTCTGTCCCTCTCCTCTCATGTCGTGACCGTGTCGCCTCTCCTCTCTCTCTCCCTCGGCGCCGGCTTCTCCTCTCTCTCTCTCTCTCTCCCTCGGCGCCGGCTTCTCCTCTCTCTCTCTCTCTCTCCCCCTCAATGTGCTGCCGGGCCGCCGGCTTCTCCTCTCTCGAACTCTCTTCCTCTCTCTCCCCCTCTCCCTTGGTGTAGCTCACTATTCTCTCTCGCTCTCTCTCTCTCTCTCTCTCTCTCTCTCTCTCTCTCAAAGCGCTGCCGACTGTTTCTCACTCTCTCCAAGCTCGCTGCTCCTCTCTCTCTCTCTCCCTCGACGCGCTACCGGCTACTCCTCTCTCTCTCTCTCTCTCTCTCTCTCTCTCTCTCCGAGCTCGCTGCTTCTCTCTCTCGCACTCTGTTCTCCCAAACCCTAGCAAGCAACGGTGATTTGGCGATTTGCCGGAGGAGATCTCCCAAACCCATTCTATGTCGTCTTCTGTCAGTCCGTCACGCATCAACTGCCCCTTATCGCTCCGTCGCCGGTCTCCCTAACTCCGTCGCCGGTCAACCTTCATCAAATGGAAGTTTTTGATCTTTCCTATGTTGATTTGTTGTTCTTATAATAAGACGATGATAACATTTCAATCATGGAGTTTATGTTTGGATGTTTGATCTGCATTGGTTTATCCCTCTCATTTTAATTCATCATATTTGCAATTTTTATGGCAATTAGATTTGAAATTTGATTTGAGTTGTATTGGTTTTAATTACTATGAAGTTGAACTTAGATTTTCAGACCTAATTGTTATCAGATTTTCAAACTGGATTGAAAAAGATTGCTTATAGGTTGTCATGGAGAAATGAAGCTAAACTGCTAGACTTATATTTTAAGACTTGAAACCGATTTGGAACCGAATCGAAACTAACCAGTTCTTGAGAAAATTAGGTAGGGTAGGCTCCGGACCGACCCGGTCTAAAATAAGGTAGGATAAAGATTTTTAAAAAATGGGTAAGGATAGGTTTCACCCTTACTCGGACATATCCGACCCAAGTTGCACCCCTATAAAATACGATTTTCTTTCATAGAAATTCTATGAGCCACAAATAATATTTTCGAAGTGATGCATTTTGATTTTTGCAATCCTATGGACAAAACCTCTCAGTGATGGCTTATATTTTATCATTTTTATAGAATTATTGATAATGCATTTAGAAAAGTATAAGCTTATGTCATGAAAAGTATAGACCAACGGTAAGGTTTTTAGATATTCAAGAACTTCCCAGTCATAGTTGAAAGACAAACTGAGAAGTATTTAAGATGCGTTTGAATGGATAATAATAGTAAATATATATTCAAAAGATTTACTGAATATTATGTTAGATACGGTATAAAGAATGAGAAGAGTGTTTCATATACCCCAAAAATAGTGCGGCAAAAAAGTTTACCATACCATTGTAGAGAAAACGAGATGTCACATGCAAAATTATTGAAGTAACCTTAGTGAAGTCCTAAATACTGCTTATTATTTGATTAATTGGTCATCCTCCTATGCATTAGAATGTAAGATTCCAAACAGGATGTAAATTGGAAAAACGACATCTCCCAAAATTCACATTTTAGGAGTATTTGACTGTAAGGCATTCTCACTTGTACCTAAAGAAAAGCATTTCGAATTAGATAATAAATCAGTTTAATGTATTTTTTAGGCTATGGAAATGATAAATTTGGTTACGAAGCTTTGGAAATTGAAAAAAAGAAATTAATTAAAAGCAGAGATGTTATTTTTGGTGAGAATGAAACAAGTATCAAACTTGATGAAATTGAGCTATTAAAAGCTGTAAAAGATCTTTATATAGAATCAATAGTGATTTTTCCACCAGTTCAACAGACAAACGAACAATAAAAACAAAGTGAAGAGGAAGAAGATGATTCAGATGAGTTCCAGCCTGAAGGTAACTAGATACAAAATGAGTCTGAGTAGGTGGAGAAGATAAATTCTGTTAGTACCATCCCAGGGCTAGAGGCTAGCTAGAGCTTAGAGTTTCAACAGATGGATGTGAAGCTAGCTTTCTTACATGGTGATCTGATTTTAAAAAATATAAATAGAACAACCTGAAAATTCCATGTAAAAGGAAAAGAATGCATAGTCTGCAAGCTTGGGAAGAACTTATTTAATTTAAAGCAAGCTCCCAAACAATGGTACATGAAATTCAACTCTTTCAGGTTAAGGGTACAAGAAAATATATGTAGATTATTGTGTACGTGTCAAATATTTCTTAATTAACTAACTTATTATTCTATTATTATATGTTGACGTTAAGCTTATTATTGGTCAAAGACGTTGGCTTGACTAATAGTTTGAAATGGATCTAAGAAATTCTCTTAATATGAAAGAGTTAGGAGTTGCTAAATTGATACTTCATATGTTTATCAAGCATGATGAAGTAGAAAAAACTTCGGCTATTATAAGAAAGAAAGTAGAAAAGCTACTTGAAAATTTTAACACGAAAGACGCCAAGCCAGTGGACACAACTTGTTGAACACTTCAAATTAGCACTAACATGTGCCCATAAGTGAGGAAGAGAAGAAAAAGATAAAGAATGTTCCTTATGCGTCTGTAATCGGAAGTTTAATATATGGTATGGTGCATATATGCCTGAAATTGCGCATATAGTTGATTTGGAGAGTAGGTATATCTTAAATCCAAATAAAAAATATTAAAAAGCTGCCATGTGGATTTTAAGGTATTTGAGAGGCATTTTAAACTATTCTTGACATTTGAAACTTTAGCACCAACATTAAAAGCTATACAAATTCAGATATGACAAAAGATTTGGACCAAAGGAGATTGACTTCTAGTTTTTTGTTCGCTTTTTGCAGTGAGCTTTCTAGTGGCAATCAAAATTGCAAGTGGCGTAACAGAAGCCTGTAAAGGGATGTTATGGCTGAAGAACTTACTAACATATATGAGTTTGAAGCAAAAAGAGTACATGATTAGACGCGACAGTCCGAGTTCGATCGACTTAAGCAAGAATGCAATTTATTACTGTAGAACCAAACACATTAATGTCAGATATCATTGGATTTGTGATGATTGAAACTACGAGACTGAATTGGTTGAAGATCCATATAGGCAAAAGTCCAACAGACATGATGGCCAAAGTTGTTCTAATGAGAAGCATGAACTGTTCAAGAACTTGGCAAGGAGTTCCCTCCTTGTGGGGCTAGAGGTGAAGATTTGTTGCGCACGTATCTGGGCAGCAAGCCAATGTTGACCGCCCAAGCCATCCGTAGAAGTTCATCTTATAAAGTGCACATGCTTTCATTCAAGCCTTCAATCAAGAGAATGTAAAGAGGAATTGGGTTCAAGGAAGTTGATAAAAGATGATGCAGACGTGAGACATGAGGATAATACAGCTTTTGGCAGATTGTAGTCCATTTCCCATTAACATGGAATAATTGGATTTAATGATGGATAAATTTGTGGATGTTTTCAAGGAACTAGAGGGGCTACCACCTGAGAAAGGTTTAAAGCATTGTACTTAGCTAAAAAAAAGAATACCTTACTAGCAGTAGGGAGACCATATCGTCATCTTTATATTCAAAAGTAGAGATTGAGAAACAAGTGCAAGGATTATTAGACAACGGTATGATTAGAGAGAACATAAGCCCATTTTCTGCTCCTTTATTGCTAGTTAAAAAGAAAGAACGACAGCTGGTGCACTTGTAATGATTAGAGGGCTCTAAATACTATAATGGTTTAGGATAAATTTCTAATTCTTATTATGGAAGAGCTTGATAAGCTAAGTAGCGCACAAATTCTTTCAAAGCTGGTTTTGAAGTCAGGTTACTATCAGATCCTCATGCATCCTCCTGATACCTCTACAATGGCATTTCAAACTCATTATGGTCAATATGAGTTTCTTACTATGTTGTTTGGCATCTAGGGCCCCGACAACCTTTCTAGCTTTGATAAATTGAGTGTTTTGCAAATTTCTATGCCAATTTGTTCTAGTTTTTCTTTAATGATATTTTGGTGTGTAGTAAGTCTTGGGGACCTGGTTCAATGCACTCCCGGGTGTACTTTACCTATTTTTTTATTTTTTTTTGAAATGTTTTTTACAGAAATGTTAATGTAATTGTATTTAATATGTATATAAATTTTTACCATTTTTAGAGTTTTTAGATATTTATTTCATATTTTTTAAAATCGGTGGCATTTTTAGTAATTTAAAATTACTAAAACGCCACTGATTTTTAAAAATTTAAAAATCTCCAAAAATGGTAAAAATTGATACACATGTTAAATACACTTAAATTAACAAGTTCATGAAAAAAATTAAAAAAAATTAAAAAAATAGATATATGCGGCCAGGAGCATTGAGGCTCAATGCTCCCGGGTACATTGAACTAGAACCCGGAAGTCTTGTAAGGAACATCTTGAGCAACTACAGGTCGTTTTCCAAACTCCGTTGCAACAAAAGTTGTATGTCAAGAACGCTAAATGTGAAATCTCTAAGTTTTAGGTACAATATTTAGACAATATAGTTTCTCATTCGAGGTTTCAAACAAATGCAAGCTAGTTGCAATATAAGCTTGGTCTAAATCTGAAAATGTTAAGCAGCAATACTCTTTCCTTCGATTTTATGGCTATTATATAAGGTTTATTAAAGGTTTTGGGAAGATTACTGCTGCTCTGACATAGCTATTGGAGAGAGATCAGTTTCAGTGGAATGGAAAAGCTGAGCAAGCCTTGATTTCTGCTCGTCTTAAAACTTCTTGATTTTTTGAAGCCATTTGTGATAGTGTAACACTGGTATTGGTGTGGGGGCTACTTAATTACAGGATGAATAATCCTAGCCTATTATAGTAAGGCTTTATCAAAGGGGTATAATAGAAATTTAATTTATGAATAAGAATTGATAGCTATGGTGTTCGCTATTTGGGAGTGAAGCCCAGATCTTATTGGCCAATCATTTTGTAGTGAGAACTTATCTTGGTAGTTCAGGTACTTGTTGCAGTAGTGTTTTGACGCCCGGTTAACAGTGACGGCAAAAATCATGGGACATGAATTTAAGGTGGAGTATTAAAGGGACGGTCGAATGTGGGTGTAGGCAGCTCGTCTAGAGTATTAGATACCTTCTCTATTGTATGAAGATATTTGAAGGGAATCTAGGCGGGATGAGGTCGACAACTTTCCTTATGATTATGAGCAGTGTAAGGCACATGAAGTATTGGTTTTCAAATAAGGCAGGTGTTCCTATTAGCAGTGAGCAGATTCATTCCTTTATCTCATTTTTATAGTTCCCTCATTGAGGGGCATTTTCAGTGTACTGAATTATTTGACTTCATTTCAGCCTACCATCCACAATCGAATAGCTAAACGGAAGTTGCAAATAGGACACTTAAAACGTATTTGAGGCGCTTTTTTTTATCGATTGGCCTAGGAAGTGGGCTTAGTTTCTGCCTTGAGTACCACTTACCATGCCAGAATTTGGACTTCTTTTTAAATTGTCTATGGTTGAATGAGACCCTCTATTGCACCATATGAGTCTGGTTCATTTGTTCTTGCCGATGCAGATGCCTATTTGATTGAAAGAAATTAGATGTTACAGTGGTTGAAGTTTTCTTTAATAATCGCTCAAGATAAAATGCATCATTATGCTAACAGCGATAGGCGTCATGGTCAGTATGCTGTGCGTGATTCGGTTTATTTGAAGTTACAGATTTATCGGCAACAAACAGCTCAACCCAGGCATTTTCATAAATTGTATGCTAAGCTCTATGGACCGTTCGTGGTGTTGAAGAAAGTGGGCTAGTTAATGTGGACACTATCATGGAGGACTTCTTGGCGCTGGCAGATCATCGCAGATGGGTCCCGACATACTAAAAGAGTGCGTCAATTTTAAATAACCATCACTTTTGATTTAAGAGTTATGGTGTTCATAGTATATAAACAGAAAATATTTTTCAAGCCTATTTTTATTTGAAATCTTCTGTTTGCACATGAATCATGGTCGTTGACATTTTACTCAATTTTAATGGAAGTGTTTTTGCATTCATACCTACATACTTTCATTAAAATTAGCGTGTGTACCTACATGATTTGATAAAAATTGGGTACATGTCGCTGATTTTAGGAAAGGGGATTAAAAACTTATACTAAGGGACTGTTTGGTTAAAACAAAAAATTTTCTTATCAAAATTTTTTTATTTAAAACTTTTCAATATCCATAGTTATTCAATTTTTTAATCATTTTTTATATCTTCTTATATAACTACTTTACTTTTCAATCATTTTCACACAAGTACCTATACAACTAATAAATCTATTTTAACCTTATTTTTTTTGTTCCCCATCAGTGCTCCTATCACATTGCATCATTTTCTACCAATTCAAAAAATTTATACCCTAAAACCTTTTCATTTAAGAGTGTTTTTGAGAAGTGATAAAACTTTTTGTGAAAAGTTTTTATATAAAGATGATTGAATTGAGAGAAAACGATGTGATGTGATAGGAATAATGATGAAAAATAAAGAAAATAAAGTTAAAATAGATAGGTTAGTTTTATGAGTAGTTGTTTAGAAATGATTGAAAAGTAAGGTAATTTGTACAAGAAGATATTAAGAAATAATTTAAAATTAGTGTAGTTGTAGAGAATGAAAAATTTTAAATTGAAAGTTTCTAGTAAAAAGTTTTATCTTTAAACAAACACACCTTAAAATTTTAATCACTTCCACAAGAATGCGAGAACTCACAGTTGCTGGTGGAGCTCTCTACCACATAATATTGTAAATATCTTGAAAAGATACTCAAACTTCTTGTAAAGTTTTTTGGAGGCAGCCTCGAGGACCATATTCTCCCATTGAGGGAGAAGATGAAAGAGAGTAAGCTCTTTTTTTTTTTTTTGTCTTGTTTAGCTTTTTTTTTTTGTCTTTCTTCTTTTTCTTTTCAACAATCGATTATTTTTTTGATGTGGGTTTTGATAAAATTTAAAATTTTCACATAAAAACTTTTTATTTTCTGCAATTATCTTATTTTTAATTATTTTTCACATCTTTCTGTACATTCACTCTATTTTCAATCATTTTTTATATTTATCCATACAATTAACATATTTATTTTAACTTTACTGTCTTTATTTCTTATCATTATTCATATCATATTATATCATTTTACACTATTTTAAAACTTTTTTCATCTAAAAGTTTTATTATTTTCCAAATACATCTTTAGAAAAAATTATTACTTCCCATACACAACCTATATGACAAAAATAACCATATGATCAGGGGGTGACAGATCTAACGATGATAAGGAATTTCCGTTACGATGAGGATAGCACTAACAAGATGAGGAATTTTTATTTCGGATAATGACTATAGCAGGTAGTGGCAGTGGGCCGGCTTGATGAAGATAGGTTGGTATCAGATGTGGTGTGTTTGATGAATTATATAACTGGTTTAGAAGAGGGCATCCTTGCGGCGATGATTATTGTTGTCGGCAGTGAAGACAGGCGTCAAGAATGGTGGTGACGGTGGGTTTTTGGCCTCAGGTTTTGTAGCAATGGTATCTCAGCTCTGTGATGGGTCCCGTCTGGTTTGAGGAGGTCAGATCTATGGAAGAAGACAACAATGATACCTTAGATTTTTGACGGCTGATTTTGTTGATCGCTCTTTCGATACTAGATTGTAGTCTTGGGCGTTGAAGCGTGACCATTGGCAAAGTCGAATCGGCAGCAGGTGGCAGCTATGGTTTCGAAATTGGGGTGGATTCCAGAGAAAAACTTTCTAATCCGGTGTTCGATTGATGCACTGCATTTCGTATGCATGCGACGTCGATTAAGTTTGGGGAATACTATGTTAGCTCGTGCCCAGCAAATGCCCACCTAACTTATATTAAAAAACTCATTTATAATTTTTTTATTTTTTAGTCATATACTTATTTATTTAAGTGTATTTAACATATAAACTAAGTTTTATTATTTTTAAATATGTATATTTACTTTTAGATTTTTGAATATAAATATATTTTAAATATATATATACATATAGATGTTTTAAAATCTCATATATATATACACATATCCAAAAATGGTAAAACTTGGTTTATATATTAAGTATACTTAGATAAACAAGTGTATAAAGAAAAAAATAAAAATAATTATTGTAAATGAATTTTTTGAGATAAGCTAAGCAGAATATTTATTTAGCCTGGGCTAGCATGATCACTCCTTTTTAAGTTTATCATAACTCTCATCAAACATTTTAGAAATGTTTGCTAAGATATTGATTTTTTAATGGCCCAACATTGTTAGATTATGAAAATTTCTATACTAAATCATTTTAAAAAATTATAATAGAAAATAAAAGAATTTAAATTTAAATTTAAAAAATTTTACACGAGTTCTTCAAATTAGATAAATTTTTTTGGTATCTGTTAGATTTCGAAATTTCAAAAATTAATAATTTTTTTATTTTTCTACAGTATTATAATAGAAGATATGAGAAAACAATTTTTAGAATATTCTTTATATTAAATATATCGATTCTGTTCTCACCAGAAAAAAATATATCTATTCTGTGTCTATCAGATGATAATAAAAATTTGTATGTTCATTACAACTATACATTCATATTTTTTGTATTTCGTATATATTTTTTATTATTCTATTTTATTTTATTTTTATTTATTCACAAGAAACTTCAACAAAAACAATATCATTTTCAACAGATGTAATTTTATATTTAAGGAACCAACATAAAGGTTCCGAAGCTACTACAGGCTACTAACTTGAGGAGTTTGATGCACTCATTTTATTTTGTTTTTAATTTTATGCCTCTATTTCAAGTGCTGCTTTATTTTCATGCCTATTTAAAAGGGTTATTTTGGTCATTTTGCTTAAATTTCTAACGCTGCCCATAAAATTATAATGGTAGTGGCATGTACCCAATTTTTATCAAACCAGTTATAAGCCTACAATTTTGCTGACATTATATAGGTATGAATGAAAAAGAAATTTTGTTTATTATTTATAGTAAATTGTTCAATTTACAACTTTTAGTGCAAACATCTGCTAAGCTTAAGAAAGCATCAATCTCCCCTGTGGACGTTATAGCCCCAGTAGCCTCTCCTTCTGCTCCAAAGGAAGCAGAAAAGCCAGCAGACGGAGACACCCATGATGAAACTAGTGAAGTTGGGAGTGGCGGCTTTGAGGAAGGGGAGATCAGAACGTCAGTGTTTGTTGAAGGCTTACAAAATGCTTGTTTTGCGACTTCCGCGAAATCGTCTATTCTTCTCTTTAATTCATTCTAAATTAACGCTTGAGCTTTCGTGTGTGAGACCTTTTTATTCACCTTAAAAGTAGTGTGATAGCCTTTATTGTCCTGTTTACTCGCTGCGTCACTTGTTACTTACAAACTATAGTTGCCTATGGGAACTCTTATCTATCCTTTTTTCATCCTAGCCGCCCGATATTTTCAGGCCGGGCCGTGCGTCCGGCTTAAAAACTTATTTATTTATTTATTTTATTTTTTCATAGGTAAATAAATTTATAAACCAAGTTTTACCATTTTTGGATGTTTTAAATTTTTTTGAATTTTTAAACATAGTGGCATTTCTGTAATTTTTGGATCTCAGAAAATTATGGAAATGTTAGTGTGTTTAAAAATCCAAAAAATACTTAAAAAATCTAAAAATGGTAAATTTTGGTTTACAGATTTAATACACTTAAATTTATTTACCCATGAAAAAATAAAAAAAATAAAAAATAAATTTTCAGGCTGAACGCACGAAGCAGGGCATGCGTCCAAAAGATCAGGCCTCTTCATCCTAAGTCATATTTATATATGAATAAGTCGTATATTGGCTTATATACAATATTTATTTTTTTCATCCTAAGTCATGCAACAGGAATAACGCGTATTCTTCGGATTGCTTGAAAGGCAACACAAATAACGCAGATTCTTACCGACATCTCAGAGGACCTCTATCCTATCTGAAATGAGCCATCTCAGATGAAATGAGCCATTTTCTGATGGATGGGGCCTCTAACTTGTAACCGTCTTTGACTACGGCAGAGGCACCATTAGAAATGAGACCTCCAACTTGTAATCGTCTTGGCCTGCAGCGGAGGCACCATTAGAAGAGAGAGAGGAGGCAAAACAAAGGAAAAAAAAACAAAAAAAAAGTGGGGAGCACTTGCTGACCCCCGGGGAGTCTGAGCCACCACATCGAGTTCAACCACACGTCGAGACGACATGACTCACAATCCCATGATCATAATCCTTCGAGTTCAACCATAGCGAGTTCGACATTACATGACTCATAATCCCATGATCATAAGCCTTCTAAACTGTTATTATTAGGTAAAATAATGAATCAATCGACTTATGACATGCTAATGGTTGTGTGAACGGATGTAAGTAATATCATAATTTACACGATTTTGCGTCTTTTTTGGACACTTCAACCTACATAAAATTTTGAATAGAATGATTTTTGGTAAAATAATTTAAAATTTGATAATGAATACAATGAATGGATTGGATTTTAGTTCACTGATAGAATGGTTAAAAGAATGAGTACGCTGATAACATAGGAAGTCATCTACAGCAGAAAAAGAGAACGCGGACAAGAAGCCCACCATCTCAATAGGACCCTTTTCAAATACTTATTATTATTATTTTTTTCGAAAATAACATGCGAAGCGATATGAACTAGATTTTAGTTCATCTACAGCAGAAAAAGAGAACGCGGACAAGAAGCCCACCATCTCAATAGGACCCTTTTCAAATAGGGACAGAGTGAAAACGTTTTTATTTTTATGTAAAATGCAAATGGGGGCAATATAGTCATTTCACACATGTGAGTATGATTGAAGGTGAAACATGAGTATGGGTAGGTGAAACAACTTATAATAAATCGTGGTACATGTTTTCTTATAGTAAATCATATGCTTTTAATAAAATGGTCGTGATCATGAATGATCCGAGACGTCCAATGTGTAACATAATCATCATAAATGATAATAGACAATTTATGCCCAAATTTTGGAACAATAAATTAGATTTATCAAAAAATATAACTGAATGAACGAAGTAATTTCGCTTATTTGATTGATTTTACAGATTTTATGGATTTTATAGATTTTATGGATTTTACAGTTTATATGTAATTCATGAGGATGATGAGTTATATAGGTTATCTATCTTCGTTTTTTTCTGTTAAATGTATTTTACAGGTTATTCAAATATAGCAGAAAATGTGCATACGTAATTGACAGTTTTTAGATATTTGACAAATTTTACAGAACATATTATTTTCCTGTTTAGTCGTTTAATGATATATACAAGTTATATAGTTTTTGACATCTTAACTAAGATTGATGATATTTTATTTTTAAAAATTATATGGAAAATACAGATTTTATAGGAATACTAGAAAATCATGAACTCATGTCTACATGCTTTATGATTTTTACCAATTATTCAAAATTTGATGAACTGATCTAATGGATTTTATAGATTATTCATATAATCTGTATTAAATGTATTAACTATCAAGTAATACCAATGTTTTTTTTAAAAATTAAGTAACACATTTTAGAATTCTATTAAATTTTAATTTAATTATTTTGTTATCGTATTATCTTATTTTATATTTTTATTTATTAAATAGATACAAAATAAACATTCTATGTTATAATTTTTTGCAATAAATACATATAATAAATCTATCGATTTAGAAGAATAGGTTAATGTGCATTTTTTTCTAGAAATATAGTCGATGACCTAAATTTTAAGTTTGAAAACCATTAATGCAGTGCATTTTACAATTATTCTTCTCAGCCCATGCTGTAGACTTAAAAAATTTTAAAAAAATTCTATGTAATAAATTTGTATACAGATTTTATTAAATAATATGTTAAAATAACTCTATGTTTTTGTGTCAACAAAATTATCCATGCCAATTTCATTTAGCTTGCTATACCATTGGCCCAATGAATTATTAAAACTAAAATTATTATTTTTTGCTTGAAAGAATATTTTGTATGGAAAATGACATGGAAAAGAAAGCATCCATATTGCAGTACCATACAAAATCTATCATTCGAGAAATAAATTGGATGAAAATAAATTTATTTTCAACTTGATCCAAGCCTACTCTAACCCATATATAAATAAATAGGAAAAGACTTAAAAATGGGTTTAATTTGGATTCATGTTGTTTATTTACATTTTGATTTATTAAATAAGCATAAAATAAACATTATGCTTTATAATTTTTTATAATAAATACATATAATACAACTATCAATTTGGGAAAATGAGTTTATATGCAGCTTTTTTATAAATATAGTTAGCGACCTAAATTTAAAATATTGAATATCGTTAACGAGGTGTATTTTAAAATAATAGTATTTTATTATTCTTTGAGTTTTTACATAATGAAATCAAGGCCTCATAATTTTAAGTAATTTTTTTTTCACTTTTATGAAATAAGCTCTACGCATTATAATTTTGCAAATTAAACTCCTGTTGTTTATTTTTAATAATAATAAACCTTATTTTACAAATAATTTTGATATTATTTTTCATAAAATAATTTAATAATGATGATTCATTTTAAATTTTACATTTCACGAAAAATTATGGTAAGTTAAATGTGGATCTTATAAAATACACTGATAAGTTATATATTTCCCATTTAATTCATTTTTTACCCCTTTATTTCAATAAAATTGCATTTTCATAAGGATTTTATGAAAAATTTTAAGAAAATTTAATTATTATTATTATTATTATTATTCCATTATTTGGGGAAGATTAATGATTTTTTGAGATTAGTGGGGTAAAATTTCAAGACATGGCAACAGTTTAAATTGTCATAACAAAGTTGTATGTACACTAATAATTGTACACTGCTAGAGTACCCTAATTATGCGTCTTCTCCCAAGCAGAATTTTCATGGCCGCTGCGAACCCACTGTCTCCACCAATTGATATCCCATCTTAGATTCTGCAAAAAGAAACACCTACAAGCAGATCCAAACCATCCGAATTGCTGGCAATCAGAAATCGTGAAGTTCGATTTAAATTCCTTCGTCAGATTCAAGCAAAATTCCTTGAAGCCCAGCTGTGATTCGTTTTCAAATCTTAGAAAAATCAGCAGTAGAATTTATTAACCATTTTACCTTGTTTTTTGTCTCGAATCTAAGCCTCTAACACACGAGATTAGCCACGATCTCGTCAGCTAGAAGAACAACAAATCTCGATTCTATGAAAGGCCACAAATTGTGCACAATTTCTCGTAACAAAAGACAATCAGCCATTGTGCTAAAGTTCTTCCAAAAAAAATTATAATTCTCTTTTAAATGAGAATTAATTAATAGGTAGTTTTATGCAAAAAGTTTTCATAATTATATTCTCTATAAAACCCTCCATTTGACGAATTTTAAATAATTAGTGGACTTCGTAAAAATATCGGATCAAATCACATGAAGATTTCGACGATCTAGATCTTGCAAGCAAAACTACATGTGCACGGAATTTTTGTGCATCACAGAACACCGAACTTCATCATCTTCCCCAACTCGAGCGGCCATGGCTGATGCTACTGCCGTCGTCAACCCCAACTGCTAACAGTCCTTTTCCCATTCTAGCAGATTTGTGCAGGATTCCATGAATCTGGCATCAAATTCGATGATTGAAGGCAGACATTGTTGCAGATATGGCCACGATCCAAACCATCAATGTCCATAAAATCCATCAGCAAGCACTGGATCTGCTGTAGATCTAGCCCCCTGCAAAATCCAATAAGCAAATGCCCTTCTTCTACACTAGCAGCGTCCCCCTCCAAATTCCAATCCCGTCCGCACTTGCATAAAGCTGTTGCTTGGCTGTTGTAAAATCGGCCACATGAACCAGATTCCACCATCACAAGACAATCCGCTGCCATTTTCATCGGATCGTATCACTTCCTGCATGAAATCCACCACGTCGTTGTATCTGGTCCAAGCTTGAAGTTCCAGCATCGTTCCCCCGAAAGAAGAAAGGAACGAAGCCACAGCTTCCTTGATAAGCCACTGAAAATTACCTACACGCAAATAGGCCTTTTGTGCATTCCCGCTTTGCCCTTTGAACATTATTGCAACCCAGCTGTGCATTTCAAATCAACGGCAGATGGAGCATGTGTACATTCAGCCAAGATAAAAACGTTTGCACAGAAACCGGTCTCTTTCAAATACTTATTATTATTATTTTTTTCGAAAATAACATGCGAAGCGATATGAACTACAGTGGCACGTAACTATTAAAAAGTTGAAATGAGTAATATGCAAAGTGACATTCCGACATTCTCAAATTGCAACAAGAAAGTATAGCACAGAACTTCGCCATTACCGGCCAAAACGGCAGAGGAGGAGGAAGAAAGATCGCCAGCAAGCAAAGGAGCAGAAACAACTCGATAGCACCAGCAGATAGCAGTAAGAAACCAATGCTTGGATGTTTATTCAGATTCTTTTCATCCCTATCTTCTGTTGCTGTTGTTGATTACTAAGGCATTTTATTAGAAAAAACCGTTTGGACATTCAAAAGACTAAATACAACAATAGTGTGATTTGATCATAATCTCTCATCTTTGCTGCATCTATCAAAATGTATGTGCTGCTGTTTTGCAGCGTGATGATTGCTGCGTCGCATTCGGCGACCCATTTCTTTATTGTTCCGATATTACAGTCATTGAGATGTGATACAAGAGTTTGATTCTATTAATACAAGACTTTGATTAAAATGATTTTTGATAAAATAATCTCAAAATTTGGGACGAGATACATTAGATTTTGGTTTTAGCATCAAGATGGCCCAAACCAAGTCGTTCTACCAGGAATTCTGCCCGGAATTCTACAAACAGAATAGCAGGTCATGATCGTAAGCAAAAAATAATAAAATCCAACCATTTCCATGCTCTAACATCTCTTCTGCTACAACTGATCAACAATTTCATGCTCCTACACCTCTCTCCACGTCAACTGCTTAAGCATAGAACGCGGAGAGATCGAAACCTATGCGTGTTCACCTGTTCTGTTAGAACTCAAAACGGCTTATTCGATTGAAACAGAGGATTGCAGAAAGGAGAAACTGGACCAAGGAGAGATCGGAACACCGATCCTCTAGAATTACAGAACAATTCTCGCTCTCTCTTCCTCTCTTTTCTGCTATAGAACATGAAAAACTAAGAAAGCTCAATCCATCGACATCCTCCTCATTTCCCTCTTCCTCTATTTATATTTCCCACCACCGTCATTCTCATGTACGCTCCCCGCGCAGGCCACGCTGGCCTCTCTCTGGCCTTAGGCAATACTCATGGCCTTCCACCCTCATCTTGGTTCCTATCATGTTCTTTAGCTGTTTATTTAGATTCTACGTTTGTATGTCGCTCACCTGTTCATTCTCTTCATCCCTGTTATTTCTTTTTGTTGTTTATGAAGGAATTGTATGAGAAAAATGTATTTGGACATTCAGAAGATTAAATTAATGTAATTTGGACATAATTTCTCATCTTCAGCTTAACATGAGTTATTCTTATGAGGCAGGTGTAAGTGCAACCGTTTGCACTTTTGCATAAAATGCAAATAGGGTAATATGGTAATTTCGTACCATGAGAGTAGCATTGTAGGTAAAGTGTGAGTATGGGTAGGTGAGATTAATTGTAATACTTTGGGGTGCATGTATTTCTGTGGTTAATCATGTGATTTTAATAAAGTACTATAGATGATAAGTGATCCATGACATTAAATTGAATGATATTCATTTTAAATTATAATCGGTAATGTTCGCCTAAAATTTGCAAATTCAGAATAGATTTATTTTAAAAAATAAATTTGAACGAATGATATAATTTAGCATGTTTGACTCATTTTATAAATTTTACAGATTTTACAGATTTTACAGTTTTTATGCAATTCATGGGGATGATGTGTTATACTGGTAATCTTTATTCATTTTTCTCATGAAATAAACTTTACAGGTTATTCGAGTATCACAAAAACAGCGCATATGCAATTCATAAATTTTATATATTTTACGAGTTGTATAAAATATATGATTTTGCTACGTACTTGTCTGACAATATAAACCAGTTATACAGTTTTAACACCTAAAATAGGATTGATGACATTTCATTTTCTCAAATTAGATGGACAATACAGATTTTACAAGAATAATGCAAAATCATGAACTAATATATGCATGATTTATGATTTTTATAGAGTTATCAATTTGTAATGAACTGATTTGATGGATTTTATAGATTGTTCATAAAATCTATATCAAATATATTATCCGTAAATGTAATACGAAGATACTAATAATATTAAATAATAAAATATAGATTCTTATTAAATTTTAAATAAATCCAATAATTGGATCCTTTACCTAATTAATATATTTAATAAATCAATAATAATTATTTACACTTTTATTTACTAGAAAGGTAGAAATTTTTATATGTTATAAATTTTTATAATAAGCATGTATATTAATCATAGTCAGCATAAAACCCGTCCCCATACTCATTATGTACCTATTTTTTTACCCCATATTGTGACTAAAAAATGAACAAATACTATAATACTTGTGTCATTATTTTTAAGTATCATTAATTTTTATTATTTCTCATAGGAGAAATTTATTTTGTAATAGGTGGTCTCAAAAGGTAAATAAATGACCGTTGTCATCTTGTTTATGTCTCCTATGATTTACAATAATTTGTCATCTCGTACCATTAAACTTATAATAAAATGACACAAATTTTAAACGATTTACTTTGGTTTACTAGAAAAATTGTAAATTTTGAGACCATCCGTTATTTACTTTTTCATTCATTTACGATTTACTTTTATTTAAAATGATTTATTTTGATTTATTTACTTTTTTGTGTAAATCATATAAAATTTACAACGACATACAAGTAAATAAATAAACATAAATCAAAAAATAAATTAATGGCACAAATTTACAACAGAATAAAAGTAAATAAATGAAAGAAATCAAAAAATAAATTAACGACACGAATTTTATTTGTCACCTCGTACCATTACCTCAAAAAGTAAAGAATTTGTATAAAAGTTAGGTGAGAATTTTAGGTAACGTTGAATTTAAATTATTTATCACAAAAATAGTTTTAATTAGGAGCGCTTAATGGCTGGTTTGTTTCAACCGGTCAGGTCTAAGACCGAACAAAATATAATTTCGGATTTTTTAAAAGTACACATCATAGTTGACTGCTTTGCATTTTAGGACCAAAGCTCATCTACCAATCACTCTAGCTTTTGTACATTTGATCCATCTCAGATATAAAAAATCAAGATATTTTTAATGAAGCAGAAATCCACAATTTAATAATTAGATTATTGAATTTTTTTTTGTTAAATGCTAAACTTTCTAATATTTTTATAGTTTCTCTTTTGTTTCCAATTATTCAAATTCTAATCGTTTAATTTACCTTTTTGATCGCATAGCCTGGTTAGGTTCTTGAAGTACAATTTTAATTTAATTTTGTATTTATTTGATAAGTATAAAATAAACATTATAAACTTCAATTGTCTAGAATAAATACATACAAGTAATCTATCATTTTGCGAGAATAAGTTAATGTGCACTTTTTTCAAAAAATAATCAGTGCCCAAATTTTTAATTATTGAATACCGATAATTAGCTGCATTTTGGGAATATTTCTCTTAGCCCATGCCGTAGACTGTGAAATAATTTATACAACTAAAAATTATATTATGCATCAAATAAATTATTTATATAAATTGTATTAATATACAAAGTTAACAAACGCAAAATTATGAGAAAAATCAAGGGTCGTGCACCTTTTCTAAACATGGTTTGTGGCAAAATTTTGACTCATTGAACAATGATAACAATGCGCATTTTTCACTTTTTTTAGTCGTACTGAAGACCAAAAAATTATTTATACTCCCTAAAATATCATAATATCTAAATGAGAGTTAATTAAATAATTTTCTTTGTTGATTTAAGATTATTAAGCACCGAATAAATTACTTACATAAATTATATTTATTAAATCGTCTTCCGCATTAAATTAATTAATGTGATGATAGTTTTTTTGCAGCCTGTGACATGTAAGAAATTTGAACCAAGATAAATATAGTATTTATGTGAGAACATTATAATTCTAATATTTTGGACCAAATTGCAAAAATTAATTTATTTCGTAATAGAGTTAGGTATTAAAATGTTTAGAATCAAATAAATTACATGCACAAATTGTTATTGATATCTAGTAAAATTTACTCAAAATAATTATAATCAAGAAGAAAATACTCACTTGAAATTATCATTTAACAGGCAATTTTAATTGTTCGTTACAAAAGTAAATTTGTTTAGAATAAGCTCGGCATCAAAGTTATGAAGCTCAAACAAAATATGTTTACAAATTTTATTTAGCATGCATAGCGTTGTCCCAACAATAAATACATTTTATCATCAAAATCTGTTAAATTGGAATGCCCATGCCTCAAAAGAACTTGTGTAGTATAGACCCAAAGAGTGGTCCAATCCTTTCCCAGACACCACTTGTTTGGGTGCTTAATGCACCAGGGTGCCCTTTATATTGGTCTTTGAATACTATTACATTTTGCTGCTTGTTGAAATGAGAAAACCGTATAGACTCTTCTTTTAACAGCTTCCCGGTACTCATCATGAATGGTTTGCCTCAAAACCTGCAATATGAAATCAAGAACTTGCCGTTAGCGTTTTCATGCATTTATCAAATGCCATAACACGTTTGCACTGAGAGAAGAGAATAATACCTGAAATTCATTCATGCACTCTTTCAACTTCTTCTTCAGTGTCCTGATGTGTTGTGCCAAGAACCAAAACCACATTAATAGTGATCCATCATTTGGTATTTGTCAAATTAAAATGCTAAGATTAGCATAGAAACTTCAAGCCAGCAATATTTCATGTCTGATAAAGATGAAAGTGATAGAATTTCCTGACATTGTCTTCCTTGATGCATTTTTAGTTGATCTTTAAATAACCCTCAGGTTATATAGTTAGCCCATTGTTTTGGTGACCCTCTTCCATCAATATTAGATTCAAAATTTAGATACGAATTTTAAGGTTTTAATAATTCCTATTTATATTAAATCGAAGGTTGTATGATGTAGAACCGGAAGAGTGAAGAAATAGAAAAAAGAGGAAGGTAGAAATAGAAGAAAGTCTATTTCAAGGAGATAAGAAGTGAAGAAAGGGGAGAAACTTGGTGAATATATTGGAAAGATGAGATAGAATTAGAGAGCAAGAATCAAACACAAAAAAAACTTTAACGTCAATCCGATCTAATGTTTTATAATCCCAAGTCGATGCATCTGTTTATATTTAAAAAATCCCTAACATAATTCTTACTCAAAATCTTACGTAGTCCTAATACTAACTTTCATGAGGTGCACTCACTCAAGTAAACTAAAATTTGACCCCTAAAGTAGCCATCATTTGATGAATTTCTTAATGAGAGTTGTTTTTTGACAAAATTTGGAATCGTCAAAGATAATTAGATTTTTTAGTTTAATCAAAATCATAAATTTGTACAGAATTTTGGTTTTAAAGGATTTTTTTGGACAAGTACATTATTGCATATGCAACTCCGATGGACGCCAACAAAAATAATATAAAATCATCAGTTCTTCCTACTGAACTTTGCATCGTTTGAAAATATACTAAGAAGTTCCTACGTTACTGGTGTGTGTGTGTGTGTTCTTTTTCTTTTGGAACTTGTGCTGCTCTTTCTTAAAAGAAAATTAATATAGTACTGTAGCTACACTTGCCAAACATGGATGTTCTGCATGGGTATTATTTTAAACCAATGTTGATATTGAAGCAGATTTTTAGGACAGAGAAAAAACATGTGATCATGCAAAGCATATGCTCAAATATGATGGCAAGTATAGTTTTCTTAAAAAGGTTGCTTGGACTTTGGGACTATGTGCAAGTAATGGCTATTCTGCTAAAGTCATTTGTAGAAATTATCTGAATAATGGCATCTAGAATGGAAAAAGTTTTTTTATTCCCTCCAAATCTCTGAATTTCTTTGTTCGAAGTAAAGTGCAAAGTCCCCAGACAAGTACATTCTAATTAGTTCTAGGGGAGATCATCTTTCTCATTTGTCCACTTTTGTCCTTTAAGTTGGCTCTTCAAGTGGGAGCGCTTAAAGGCTTTTTGATTGTTACATCTACAGAGATATCTAAATCCTTTGATTGTTGACATTATCGCTGGAGCTAAAATAGCTTCTGAAGGTCAATTTAGTTATTCATTCTAGACTTCTTAGGGTAGAGAATTTCTATTTTAATAAAAAATCCGGCTACTATGTGGCTTGGAAAGCATAAAGCAATACATACTAACTTACGTAGACTAGATCCACATCCTGGCTTTTGCCTATTGGTGAAATTACAAAACAGAACATTAAATTCCTCAGTCTCATCGAACACAAAAATTGTGACTATTTCTTATCAGTGTATAAAATTATGAAGACCATGAGTGGAGATACAAGTGTTTTCCCAATTCAATAGATTTGCATCAAGGTTAAGCCTTAGCCTTTACCTTTTCACTTTAGTTATAGATGAATTCACTAGACATTTACTAGAAGTACCTTAGTCCATGTTATTTATAGATGATATAGTTTTAATAAATGGAATTAGAGAAAGAATGAACTTGAAATTGAGCAAGTAGAAAGATACTCCAAAATCCAAAGGTTTTAGAACTAGTTACGCAAAAATTGAATACATGAAATTAAACTCTAATAATTGTGAGAATCTATATGATAAACCAATTAAAATTGCTAACCAAGTAGTACCAAGAACTGATCACCTAGATGAGGAACAAATTAAAATTTCAAATCAATTAGTAACAAGAATTAATCACTTTTATTATTTAGGATCAATAGTTCAAAAGAATGGGAAAAATATATAAAAAAGATATTATAAATAGAATCCAAGCAAGATGAAATAAATGACAAAATGCTTTGGGAATCTTGTTTAATTGTAGAGTTCCAATTAAGATAAAAGAAAAATTTTATAAGATTATGATTAAATTAGCTATGCTTTATGCGTTAGAACTTTGGATAGGTAAAGAACAACGTACACATAGAATGGTGCAGTAGAAATAAAAATCTTAAAGCGGATGATTGATAAAATAAGAAAAGATAAAATTAGAGATAAAATAACTTGAGATAATCTAAAGGTGAAGCCAACATGTGGTAAAATCAGGGTGAGCAGATTAAGCTGGTTTGGACATATATGTGTATATATTTTTTTAATGTAAGTGGTTTGGATATATTAAATGAAGGCTTAAAATGACAACGATTAAGAGACCTGAGTTTATTCAAATTGAAGGGGATAAGAAAATGAGAGAAATACCCCAAAATTATGTATGAAAGTAATTAA
Source organism: Annona cherimola (assembly GCA_030490835.1). Lineage (NCBI taxonomy): Eukaryota > Viridiplantae > Streptophyta > Magnoliopsida > Magnoliales > Annonaceae > Annona > Annona cherimola. The sequence continues at coordinate 87,345,789 of CM059972.1, forward strand.
ACAAGATATGATAACATTAAAGATTATTGAAAAAACTTAAATTCTGATCATTAAGAATGGCGCAACGGAATCCATGTAGCTAACTCCACTTATTTGGGAAAAGCTTATAGTGATGATGGTTCTTATTAGTGCACTTCCAACATTTCCATATTACGCCTAAAGGAAAAATAAGAAGAGGAAAATGACTCACATCCTTATCCAGAGCTTCAAGAGACTTCTTGACCTTCAAAGTAACCATTACAACATCTTCAATTTCCTTATCCATTCGATCATGATTTCTGCAGAGGCCAAAATTTAATTTTACAGAATGAAAAGGTAGATTGTGAACAAAATCTTGTGTCACGTCAGCTATCATAATAAGAGTAGAAGTAGTCGTTATTACACTTGAGCACCTTTCATGGCTAATGCCTTTGTCACTGAATGAGTTTCCCCATTTGCAATCTGGGTGAGTAAAGTAAGTTAGATAGCAGCTGAAGATTATGATAGGGATTCAACAGAAATATTACATTTAAATAAACCATAGCACTTAATTGATTTGGAAATTACACCTGAAGCTTTTGCAAATGGGTTGTGATTTCTGCTATTTGTGCATCAATATCGCCCACCTATTAACACATATTAAAATGGTTGCCTCAGTCATAAGGCATTTTAAAGTCTGCAAAAAACTCATCAATGAATATTTTCTACTTAAAACTTTTCAACTAAAGCAGACATGAAATGGTATAAATGAAAGAATGGAAATATATATTACCTTTGAGGATGTTGGAAAATTAAATTCTATACTACCAATCATAAATACTACGAATCTAATCGATAACAATGAAAGGATAAAGGAAAATATGCTATCCTTTTTAAGATGTTGGAGATTCGGATATGTAATGTTGGCAATAATCATTACAAAATCAAGCAATATCCATAGTTTGCTTCATGTTTCTTTAAAATACTGGTAGTTCTTGAAAATCATATATCTCAAGGTATAATGTCAAAATTTTATATAGATGGATATAAGAGTAACCTGCTTGAAGAAGGCATCCATATTTGTAGCTGATGAATCATCATCTACTTCGATAACTTGTTGTCTTGGTTGATGCCGACCCACTTCAAAAGAATGCTATTGACAAAAATTACAGATTTTATCTTAGGATGGGCACAGGCAAAGATGATGCATAAGAAATTTTAATAAGATGATAAAATGAGGTTGATAACAGTCATCTGAAGTGCTCAAAATCATCTGAACCATAGATTTTTGCATTAGGTTTCATACTCGAAATTCCTGATGTGAAATCATTCCATTATGCTGCTTGCCTCTGGGTGAATCCATGAGGCTAGATCCTCAGATGTATAAAAACAACATACAGTTCTCGAAACAAGAAAGACATACCTCGAGGAGAGATTCAATTTCCCAAAAGGATAGTTCCACAGAAATTACATATTTCTTCAGTAGATTAGCACACCACAGAACTAGAACATTCTTTCATTTTTTACCAATGGTTACAATTGCTTCTAGCAACAGAATTTTCTCACATGCAAGATTGATTGTCAACTAATTGCTTTTCTATCATGTTATTTTTTTAAAGCTAACATACATTTGAAACGAGTTTCCTATTTGGTTGAAACATGATAAATTGATAATGTGCTTCTTCATCCTTAATTGTCACCTAAAAAAATGATGTTCTTATTCTTGGGCATTGAAACGGTTTCTGTAAGTATATCTATTTTAATGATTGATGCTTGTTTGTTAGAAATTCAAAGAGTTGTGAGGTGCTATGTAAATGAATATCCATCTTTCTTTCCTGCTTTTATTTTTCTGTGTTTTGAAGGGTTAAGCTTGATCCTTAATGCCCATTCCAATATTAGTACTTCCAAATTCCAATGGTTTCTCTGATTATAGATGTAGCATCTTAGTTTATCTTGTGGTGCAGAAAGTTCGGAATGCTGTTTGCTAGTTGCTTAGTGGAAAATTTTGAATCAGTTCGAACTTTGCATGGTGCTGATTTTTTTTATTGGTTGTGTACGGTATTACATCTCATTTTTTATACTACAATCAAGTCCAAGGGAGACAATAGGCTCCCACCCATCTATCTAAGAGGCAACAAACTTTGTTTAACTAGGGAGACAATAAGGCTCTCATTTAAACATGGAGACAACAATGTTCCTAACAATAATCGAAACACCCCACGTGGGGGTTCGAACACATGAACACGCCCCTAAGGGACATTGTCCTTGACCACCAGGCCAAAAGCTAGTTGGCTGCATGGTGCTGATTGAATGTTAGCGTTTTCATGAAAAATATAGTATAATGAACAAATATATGATCCAGTGAAAGAAATTTCCACATTGATTATAGTATTTTGTGCACCAGATTCTTATCTATGGTTTCTATCAAAATCAGTGAATTAGTCTAGAATAACAGCTCACTGAAGTGGTTAGATGGAGCATCTTTGTCTCTAAGAAATTGACCATTGAACAATATTCAACTCACATATGTCATAGGGTAGAATTATATGTCATTTTCAAATGCATGCCCACTCAAAATCTTTCAGATCATGCTGAAAGCCAAAGTAATTCAATAAAATCAATGTTGAAAAACTTCCTCCAATGTTTACGTGCTAGACCAATTTTCATGTCATACTTAGTTATGTGGTATATGTTTGATTTGTGTTTCATCAAGAACTAGATGAAGCTATGCAGAGGTTTTGTTGGGCCTAGAAATGTAAATTTCTCTTGGTTTTACCTTCAATTGGCCTGATGTTGCACCGGCATTTGAGTTCAGTATAACAACTATAGAAAGGTGAATGAGCCTTACATCCAACATCACTCAACATATGTCAGTTGGCTTGCATTTCATTTTTCTTGATGTTTATTTTTTGATTCTTTTTGACAGTTTATCACTAATTAGCTAGTTTGAACCTGAATCTCATCCTCCCATCACCTATTCACAGCAGTATTTCTGCTGGATTTGGTATTAAAGGAAAAGGGAAGAGAGGGAAGACCTGATTGATTTCTTCACCACATTGCCAATAGTAGTTGATATTAGATTGATTACCTCTCAGCGGCCAATTTCAATTCAGATCAATTTATATAAAGAAATTTTCACATTGGATCTTGAATTCACAAAATTTTAGATACTTAAGATGAATTCTACTAAGAAAATAATCAATTTAATAGAGAAGGAGTGGACTTACAGTAAGTAGATTGTTCATGTCGAGAGTATATCAACGACAGTGATGGGGATGTAGAAATGTACAGAGAGAGAGAGGTAAAGGGGAGAAGGAGATGACTCCTACCTGGACTGCGGTCGGATCTCAGGCACGATGGACAATCACGGGCAATGAGACACGGGAGGGAGCAGTAGCAGCAGGAGAGAAGGAGATGACTGCTACCTAGACTGCGGCCGGATCTCAGGCAGGTGGACGATCGCGGGCAATGAGACGCAGGAGGGAGCAGTAGCAGCAAAGACCTGAGATCACGGGCAATGAGATGCGAGAGGGAGCAACAGTAGCAGGGTAAAGGAGGGATGAGGCAGCGAGGAGGGAGGGAAGAGAGAGAGAGAGAGAGAGAGAGAGAGAGAGAGAGAGAGGGAGGGAGCAACGGCAGCAGAGAGCCGGAGGGATGAGGCAGGAAAGAGGCAGAGAAGAGAGGGAGAAACGGGGGGCTTCAGTTAACCAACATTTACACGTGTGTAGATGTTAGTCCATTCCAATTTTGCCCTTGTAAATCTCGGCTACAAGTTTTAAATGGACGGCAGATTAGGCATTTTCACGTTCAACCCAATTGCAAACGTTTTCACTAAAACTGATCTCTATTCTTATTGAGTCTAGCCCAATCCAATTACAAGTCCAACTCATTCACTATATTTATACCATTTTCCGAGTACACAATGTAACTTTGTTTTAAATCAGATATTTACTTCTTTTGACGGAAATCTCGGATATTTACCTGGTTATCATTGGGAGAGATCTCTGCTACAGAACAGAGAGCTCGTAGGCCTTATTACATGCGTATTCTTAATGAGTCTAGACTAATTGAATTACAAGTCCAACTCATTCGCTATACTTATACCATTTTCTGAGTAAACAATGTAACTTTCTTTTAAATCAGATATTTACTTCTTTTGACGGAAATCTCGGATATTTACTTGGGTTGGTTATCATTGGGAGAGATCTCTGGCATAAAACAGAGAGCTCGTAGGCCTTGCTATGAAGGTCAACATATTAAACTTCTGTGGAAATCGTTTACATGAAAATGCAGCATTTTATTTAATTGGACAAAATGTAAATATATAAATTGCATCCGGATGACTTCATGCATTATTTTTCTTTAGTAATCATTTGTTTTCAGAGTTGTGGGTTGGTTTTTTGAGTTTTCTTCTAGGCTTTCTTCCAACTTTCCCTCAAAACGAATGCTAAAGAAGTCATTCAGTTGAGTTTTTACATTTCGAATTCGCATTTGGATGAATATTCCTTGAAATGAATATTATATATGCATTGTTCAATCAAAATAGCCACTCAACTGATTTCTCGTTATTCCTACTTGATTTCTTCATGAATAAGGTAGGCATGCCTTTAAACGAAACTTGTCGTCTGCTTTTCGACTATATTGTGACGTTGTGGCAGCTTATACAAAGGCTACAGGCGACATGCAATACTCAAATAGCTCAGGTTCATTTCTTCACTACAATTATTCTTTTTTTTCTTTTTGTTCATAACCAACAGCAAGATGTTACTTTTGCCAATAGCACAGAGTTGGATTTTCCTAGCGGAAACTAAACTCAAATAATAAGTATGAAACTATTAATAATTTTGAATTTTTCCATAGTTGGCAATTTAGTGTTATTAGCAATTAACTTCTTTCTAATTATTACGCTATTTTTTGTCTTTTTGGAAATATACCCATATTCGCTTGTTACAATTTGCAATTATAGGCCCATAGTTTTGACAATAGCAAGTCATCCTTTATAGTTTGTGTGTGTCTTTGAGAGAGGGACACACCTGTTCTTTTTGTAGCACAACTGCACTGGAACAGTGGTGCAGTTGGCCAAAAATGGGCCTCACATATATTATAATGTAATGAAATTTTATAAAATTATTTATCTATGTATAAATTTTATAAAAAATGGTTTACATATTGAAAATAACCATTTTAAATTTGTTTTTTACATTAAATTATTTTATTACGTTAAATTTGTACCATTTTCAAATGGGGTCCATACGCATCTCCGATTAGGATGAAAATTGGTATGGTAGTAGAATACATTATTCAAAATACAATGAGTGAGTAGATTATAATTTTATGATCGTGTGGGGCCTATTTTGGCACAACTGCACCACTGTTACGGTGCAATTGCGCTACACCTGAATGTTTCTCATATGGATATATATACACAAACATAGTTCTGCTTCTATGTAACCAGGTTACATAAAAGTAGACCCGTCTAACTCTTTCTAAATCTAAAATTTTGATATTTAATGGAAAATTCAATTCATTTATTATATTTAACATCATTTGTTTATCTAAGAGACTAAGTTCATCCCAATCAAGTATATCTATGGGATTACATTTGTTCAAATATATATATATATATATTTATGTGTAAATTATGAAAAATACTTAGATCTATTTACACATGTATTAGAATATAATAATACTTTATAGAATTATTTATTCACATAAAAGTGATGTTTTGGATGGTTTAAATGTTGAAAATACTATTTTAAAATTGATATTTTAGCATTTTTATAATTTATACATGAATATATATATATTTTTTAAAAATGAGGCCCATGAATATAATTGATTGGGATGAAACTTGATCCCCAAGATAAGCAAAAGATATTATATGAAATGAATGAATTAGTTTTTCATCTAAGATCAAAATCTTAGATTTCGAAGGGTTACATGAGTCCAAGCGGAGCCCATTCCCGTGCAGATGGACTGCATCCGCTATAAAATGTGTCCCACACATATTAGATTGCAATGAAACTTTATATAATCATTTATCCATATAAAAATCATACTTTAGACTGTTTAAATGTTGAAAATACTACTTTAAACTTGATATTTATATTAGATTATTTGTTACGTTGATTTTGCACTATTTTAAGGTCCCACGCACATGTTGGATTTAAATGAAAATTGATATGCTAATAAAGTGAACAATTCTAAATACCATGGGTGGGATGGATTTTCCATTCATGATCATGTGGGGCTTATAGTGCATGGACTGCACGGTGCAATCGCATGCACCGGATCATATTCTTATATATATATATCAAGGTATTTAATTCATTTCAAAATCATCAAAAATAATTTTCAAATCTTGAAATCTCCCTCATCTTCCTCCTTGTGCATAAAAGCATAATCACATAGCTTGCCATCTTTAGACCATTGATAATTTTTTTTTTTTTGAAAACAAAGACCATCTTCCCAAAAACATTAGAAACTGGTTCAAATTTTGGAAAAGTTATTGATGACCTTTACATGAGGTCTACACTAATGATGAGATGGGGAACCTAGGTATGAGAATGTTTATCCTTTGATTCTCTAGCATGTTGTGAGGTTGTTGCATACAAACAAAAAGTTTGCAGAGGATGACCAATATTCAAGTAATAGATGCTCATTTCCTTGCCTCAATTTTTGTCTCTTTCTTTCTTATCTTATTGCTTATTATCAATTACAGCATGTAGAATTGGAAGATGTTGTTGCAGAAAATGCGAAGTTGGAATCACAGAGCTCAAACCAAGCTCATGTACTAGAAAGAAATAACAAGTTTTAAATGCGTATAATCCTTTCACATTCTTACATAAGTTGGCAATAGAATGAATGTTATCAATAATAAATTTCTTTCTAATGATTCAAGTTTATTTTGCTATTTTTTGTTGCAAGGACAATAACGCTAATATTGAAGCAGTGGCAGCTGGCGTTGCCGCCGAAGAACAAGCAGCAGCAACAGTTGTACAGGCAGAAGCAGAAGAAACCATGAAGATTGGATTAAAAATTGCAGTCCCTTTGACTCTAACTGCAGCTGCTAGACTTATAGCTCTTTTAACAGCTTTTATTGGAGATAAAAGTGCAAGAAGAACCCGCAAGCTCTTGTTAGAGGCCTCCATAATATCTATGGGCACAGCATTTTTGTTTGGGTGTATTACAATTGTCTTGGCGATGCTTCGCCCAAGTTTTCATCTCTTGAGTGCTATTATTACAAGTCTCGTGTTGGCTGCCATAGGATTATTGATTTTGGCAGTGGTCTTTTTGTTTGCTTTCTACTTCCATCCGGATGGTTAGGGCGAGGAGTTCGAATTTAATATTTGTATGTTGTTAATTAAATACTTAGAAAATGTGTAATTAAAGAACACATAAAATATAATTATGTAAAAAAAAATTTTACTGTCATGTGTTCAACATCTCTACAAAAGAAAAATTTAAAATTATAATTATATTTCAAAGAAGAAACAACAAATTAAATAACGATGTCCATGGAACTGACTGAAAAGTCCAAAATATGTAATATTTAGTTCTATGCTTTACAAATGTTGGACATTAACAAAGTGGTAGGAACCGGTGGCTTGAAAATGTTATACCAAGGTTAAAACCCTTGTTATTTTAATATTGATATAAATGTAATACATGTATATCTAATTAAGAAATACAAAATATAATTATGTTTTTAAAAAAAATTAATTTTGTGTTCAATATCTTCATTAAGGAAAAGCTTCAAAATATAATTAAAAAAATTTCAACTAACAGTGTGTGCAATTGGAAATTTATATAAATGAAAAGTTTCAATATATATAATATATAGTTTCCTCATTATACATAAGTTGGATATTAACCAAGTAATTGGAACCGAAGCTTTGAAAGAATGAGATTCAAGCATCGAATCTCCTGTGGCTCAAATTTTCATTTATTTATTTCTTTTATTGCATTATTCATTTAATTAACAAGAGATTTATTATTTCAATTTATATAACCAAAAATATTAGATTTATGGGCTGAGCATTGATTACATGCAAGGTGGCACAATGTAATCAATGTATTAGCTTCTAGAAAATTGGTATGTGGCATGTTCTCTACCAAATTAAATTAATCCATTAATGAATAAATAAATTAAAGAGGATTAAAAATTTGCTATAAAACATCAGCACTCTCATGCTCAGATGGGAGCTGGAATAGAAAGAGAGAGAGAGAGAGAGAGAAGGTGGAGCTGGGCTTTGATAAAGTTAATCTCAACCATTAATCATCATCATCAAGGTTAGTTATTTTTTATTTTATGTCTTACATTTTAAATTAAACAATGATCAAGGTAAGAGATCAATTTGGACTGTTGGATTTGGGAAAAGAATTTCAGATTTGAAGAAAAAATGTTAATGCCCATAGATTTCAGATTTGTTAAATCTGATGGAGGTTAATTTTAATCTATGAATGGTGGGTTTTTGATACTCAATCATGTTCATGATTAAGGCCTAGTAATTGGAAAAAAAATTCTTCTCAAAATTGTGATTAAAGTGGGTCCAAACAAATCCTATACTGTTAGATAGCAAGATGACAACTCAGCCCTTTAACTCATAATTCCATACATGGTCTGGATTATCCAAATAGTTGGATGTGTGTGAAATTCAGTTTTACATAAAGAAATGATTTTAGATCATGTGTAAACATCTTGATGGATCATTAGATTTGGCGATTTACAACTCTGATCATAATTCTTGTATTAATGGAAATTATAACCAGATTGATCTAAACCATTAAAGGTTTAGTTAAAAACATAATTTCATAATCTAAAGCATGGATTTAAGATTAAATTAGTTATTTTCTCTGATCTATGTGTTAAACATATGATCAAGGCTGTGATTAGTGATTTAAATTAAAAATTAACGATTATAATTATAACTTCCTTGACATCACCCATGTAGTAGATATGGAATCAAAATAAAAATACAAAATAAATAGTAAATCAATAATTTTTAGCATGAATCTTTTACTAACAACTCATGATATTATTATTAAGGAACGACCAAATTTTTATCTTAAAAAATATTATATTGGAAATTAAAAATCCTAGAAGTTTAGCTCAGATAGTGTTGAACAATGATTAGGATCAGCTGCATTACTTAAATTTTAATAATTTTTATACAATGAAATTGAGGCTGAAGATTTTATATGATATAGAATATATCTAGATATCACTCTCCAAAAATAAAAATAATTTTTTGGATGATATAAATATGGTTAATTATTAACTTGATTTGAACCATCCCTAAACTCATATCTCTATCAAGTAGAATAAAAATACATAAATAGACATAAATAATTAATATTTGTGCTAAAAATATCTATCTTGGTTAATTCATGTAGTTATTTATATATAAAAGAAATTTTAGACTTAAACACTGATTTGATTATAAAACAAATTAAGAGAATTCAATGTATCTGAATTCAGTAGGTATGATCAGATTGGGGAATAATTAGAACAAAATTTTAAAATCAAATATTAATTATCAAAAGTAACATAATTAGTTAGAATATGTAATTATTAACTTAATTCATAAAAAAAATTTCATAAATTATTTAGAAAATGTTAAGAGTTTTATCGAACAGATTATACTGTTAATAATTAGTGTGCTTAAAGAAAAGTTCATCTATACTCGTATAAAATTTGAGACTAAACTAATTACTAATTGATAATTAAAGATATAAAAATAATATTTAATAATGGAGATCGATTATTTTAATAAGAAAATTATTACAGATAATTAAGAAAATATAAACTTGGAAACTAAAGAAGTACTACGTAGATTTTATGGAATACTAAAATATAGTTATCTAATTACTTCTATTAATTTGGAAAGTGACACTAAATATAAAGATGATGTTTAGAAATATATATTAATTAGATAAAACTTTCATTTTTCAGTGTTATGCTTCACGCATTAGAGCAAAGTGCAATATAAAGATTGAATATAGTTTATACAAGGTAAGTATAACTCTTCTTCTTTTTTTATTTTGTATTGTAATGGATAGTTACAAGTACGGATATTTTGGATGCCGTTGTTTTATAATTTTTGAATGAATAAATTGTATTGATCATGGTTATTTATCATGATGTCAAGGTTGGCTTTTATTCATGCTAGCACTATACAGTATGACATTAGCATATATTGCTTGATATGTTGGCATATTCATGAGTCATGACTATAGTTGTAGATTTGAAAGAGTTGTAGTTGGACCATCGATGACAACCGTTAGCACATCTTAACTGGGGATCGGGATGTGATAGCCTGGGTGGCCTCAGCTCAAACCTACCTATCTGACCACTATGGATTTCATTGCTTGCAAATTTACTCTTTCTGATCTTATATTTGGAGCCGGTCTACGGGACTGATGGTTCTCAACATAATGGTTGGGGGCCAGAGCTATTCACATAATGTAGTGCGGTATGGCTGCTTGATGTAGAGAGCGTAGTAGGGTATCCATTACACCTCTAGTTTGGATACACGTGTTTCCCAGTCCACCCATATTATGCTAGTTTAGCCATTCGTATTAGGCAAAGTTGGCCACTCTTGCTATGCTACATTGGTCATTCGATTGCACAATAAGTAAGACTTCGGGGTGAAATACTGAACTTCTCTATTGGAGTTGAGACCTTACTGGTTTAATTTAGGAAGTAACATGTGCTTGATATATTGATGCATGCTTGGCATAAACATGCATTCCATATGATTCAAAGCCCGATTTAAATTTAAAAAATGATTTTTGCTTAACGACCTATATACAATAGTTGCTCAAAAATTGTAAATTTTTATTTGTATGCTCTACTTATTGAGTTCAACCAGACTCATGTATTTTTGTTCCCTTTTATTTTAGATAGCAGAGCCGTGGGTGTAGACCACCAAGGGAATGGTGGCTTAGCTGGGATAAGCAAATAGGAATGCGCAATTTGTTACTTATGTTTTGACCCTCTTTGAGGGTCGACACTTATGTATATAAATTTTGAAATTGAATATATATATATATGTATGTACATTAATTAGCTTAGTTATGTAAATAAGATGTTTACTCTATGTTAGCACTTGCGATTGTTCTTCTTATTACTAACGATTCTGGAGATTAGCTACTGAATACCCTGGTAGCCTGTAACAACCATTGCACTAATGTGTTGACTTAATCAGCGGGGCGTTACGCTTGCCTAAGTCAAAGTTTTTACTTATTTTATTATTTTCATTTAAACAAGGGATTGATAATTTTAAAATTTTAAACTAAATATATAAATTTAAATATTTCAAATTATCATGTATGGCTATTAATCAGGAGTGGCAAGGTGTCTTGTACATAAGTCAAGGTTTGGTAACCGGCCTTTTATGTGGCAAGCTATTAACTAAGATGAAAGTAAATAAATAAAAATTTAATTAAAAATAAAATATGCTATAAAGCTGCAATTCGTGTTGAAAGAGGAGTTAGAACATGGAAAGTAAAGATTAGAGATATGGAGAGAAAGATGAGATGAGGCTCTGATCAAGTTAATCTAAACTATCAATCATTATCATCCAAGTTAATTATTATTTATTTTATTTCTTTTCTAAATTAAGCAAGGATCAAGGATAGAGATCAATCTAGATTATTGAATTTGAGAGGTAAATTTTAGATTTGAAGGATGTAGTTTATTGTCCATAAACATCATATTTATTAAATCTCATTGTGCTTAATTTGAATTCAATGATGGGGAGTTTTCACACTTGGGGATGCCCATAATTAGGTGCTTTTATTTGAAAAATTTCTGCCCAATATTTGATCACAGTGGGCTCGAATAGATCTTATATCACTAGACAATAAGAACACAATCTTAGCCCTTCAACCCATTATTTCAAAATAATCTAGATGATCCAAATTGTTATATGTATGTAAAATTTAATTTTACATAAGAAAATGATATTAGATCATGTGTGGACACCCTAATAGATGATTAGATTTGAGCGTTTTTAATTCTATCACAATAGTAGTTGTATTAGTTTAAATGGCAATAAGTTATCTAGATCGTTAAAAATTTAATTAAAAAGGTGTTTTGATGATCTAAACCGTTATATCAAGATTAGATAAGAAATATGCGATGATATGTGTTATTTTTATGATTAGAACTATGATTAGTGCTCTAGATTAACAATTATAACAGTTTATAAGTTAACTTATATAACCCATAGAGTAGATCTTTAATCGAAATGAAAAATATAAAAGAAATAGTAACCAAAATATGTTTAGTATGAAATTTTTTATTAATAACTCTTTATATAACTATTAATGAACAACAAAAATTTTAGGTTAAAATATTTTGTAGCCTAAACAGGGCAAAATGATTATTGAAACCAATTGCATTAATTAATTTTTCATAATTTTTATACTACGAATTTGAGGCTGAAAAATTTATATGATGTATCTAACATCATTAAAATCACTCAAAAAATATAAAAATATAAAAATAAAATTGTATATAAGATAAATATTTGTAAAAATTAATGTGATTTAGACCACCCATAAACATATACCTCTGTCTAACATAATGAAAATATCTAAGAAATATAAGTAATAAGTATTTTATCATGAAATAAATAATGATTATTTTATCATTAATTTATTTTATTTATGAAATTAATATAGTTACTAATATATTGTAAAAATTTCATACTTAAAATCTTTGATTTGATTATAAAGAAAAATTAATAAAATTTAATGTATCTGATTTCAGCAAGCATGGACAAATTAAGAAATAATCAAAATAAAAATTTAAACTCAATAATAGTTATCTAAAATAATATGGTTAGTTAAAATATATAGTTACTAAGTTAATTCATATGAAAAATTTTCATAAAATATTTGAAGAATATTAGAAGTTAAATTAGATACAAATAGACTGTTGAAATTTAACATGATCAATAGAGGGTAGATACAAATAAATTGCTGAAATTTAACATGATCAATAGAGGGCCCATTGTGATCGTATTAAGTTTTGGAGCTCAAATTATTATGAATTAGTTATCGATAATATAAAAATAACTTTAGTAGTAAAAATTGAATATTTATAAAAAAGGGTCAAATACAATCCAGAAAATACAAGTTGAAAAGGTAAATAAATAATTTGATAATTTTGTGAAATAAACTCTGATTCAAATTACTTATTTTTATTAACTTGGAGCAAGTAATATTTTAGAACTAATAGAATAGAATTTATTATGGATGATAAATTTGGAATAATTTAATTTATACAATGAACCACATTTTGACTAAATTATAAAATTTGGATACATAGTGATACCCACACATCTTAAGATGGAATATTTTATGTTAAATCATAATTAGAAAAATTAATCTAAGTAGAAATACTGATTAAATAAAAGTGTTATTTTTCAGTGTGATGATTTAAGATTATATCGAAATACGGTACAAAAATGGATTCGAGATTTGCATAAGGAAAGTAGAGCTCTTTTCTTCTCTTTTTAATTTTGCATTATAATGCATGATTATGGACATAGGTGTTTTGGATGTTATTGTTTCATAATTTTGAATGAATGAATCTCATCATTTATGACATTTTATTATGATGTCGAGTTTGGATGTGATGACCTGGGTGACATCAATTCAGACTTACCTATTTGACCATTGTTGATTTGGTGGGTTACAAACCTAATTTGTCTGGCCTTTGTGATTTCGTTGATGTATATTGTGAATGAGTCAATGAGATTGATGGCTCTCAACATAATGTTGGGGCCAGAGCTGTTCGTGTAAAGTGGTGCGGCATGGCTGCGGCTATGTAAAGAGTGTAGCAGGATATCAATTACATATTTGGTTTAGATAAAAGTATTTCCTAATCTACTCATAGTGTACAAGGTTGACCACTTATGCTGGGATGCAGTGATAACAGATTAGATTATATAGCAGACGGAATTACGAGATGAGATGTCGAACCTCCCCATTGGATTTGAGACCTTTGTTGGATTGATTTAAGAAGTGACATGCATATGATGCATTGATGCATGCTTAGGCACTAACTTATGTTTCATATGGATTTAAACTTGATTTAAAATTTTCATATAATTTATATTTTGTCAACCCTTATTCATATTGTTTAATCAAGTTTTATTTGTTTTTATTTATATACTCTATTTACTAAGTTTTCTCCTACTCATCATATTTGATTTTTTTTAGATAATATGAATGCAACAGAGACCAACATGGGATTGGTGTACCAGATGGGGTTAGACCTTGACGAATTCAAACTAGAATTATTTATTTCATTTTTTAAAGAATGATTAGTAGAGAAATAAAGTATATATTTTATAAATTTAATCATTTGGATCTAGTTTAATTTGAAATTAATAAAACATCTTGATCACGATGGTCTAAGGAATTATATATTGCACGTGTATGCTTTTCCATTATCATCGGTCCTGTACTTTATTAACGATCGTTCAACTAGGAATTACATAGGGAAACAAAGATGCTTGTTTTGGCTATTTTGTTGCACTAACTTGAATAAAAAATTAGAGCAGGGAGTATTAGTTTTTTGAATATTTTTGTTATTGTGATTTTGTAAAGTGTTGGCATAAATTGATAAACAATATGCTCTCACATCCCTAACAATTAATTTATATTTATCTTTAAATTAATTAAGTAGTGAAAAATTGTTATAGCTTTTTAATTATAAATATTATTTAAAGGCATATTAGGTTGAACAAAATTTTTTTCACACTTTATAACTATCTTATTTTTTAAGGCTTTTCCCAAATATACCCACTAAAAATCTCAGATATACTTACTACGTTTTCATATAATATTAGATACACTAACACAACCACATATTTGAGAAAAAGACGTTAGAAAATGCGTAAAATTACGAAAATGCTCGTGATTAAAAGATGAATTGAAAGGGGCGAATCACTAAACTACGTTTAACGTCGGCAAGCCTCTGCACTGACGACATCAATGGAACTTCCCTCTTCAAATTTCAATGAGCGATCCGAGCATGGTAGGCACTAAGAAGTCCCAGAGATCCCAAATCAATGGCATCATCATCCATGTCCAACACCAACCCTTATGCAGAAATATGGAAATTCCATCTCCTCTGTTCTGCCACCACCATCATGCCTAACAATTGTGTGCATCTTCACCGTCTTCCTCTAATAAGGACACCTTCTTCAACTACGACAAGATGACGCTGGGGCTTGGGTGTAGCCATTTATCACAAGGCAGTCGTCGCAGCTTTGTTATTAATGATAGCACATCAAGCCCAACAAGAAATCCTCAGGCCTAGGTTCGATGTAGTAGTAAAATTTTCAAAGCATCCAAGCTTTTTGTGATGGGATTCCAAGAATGAATTTCAGGTCACTGGCAATCTAGAGACGAAGAGGTGTGTTCAGTGCATCCAAGGTAGCAGCTCTACGAAATAGAGCCGCTACAGCAACCTCCTCTAAACTCGCTTGGAAGTTGTGCTAGTGCTCATGTGGCTGTGCATGATGAGGGCGCGAGGTGACGCAGGTTTAGAAAGGACTTCGAAGATGTCATAGGCAGTGAATCTATGTTCAAGGCTGATGCTGCCATTGCCAAACTACTCATTTGGGAATCTCATAAAAACTACGATTGTGATGCTCGAGCATGGAGAGTGGAATGGAGATGATGATGGTGGCCTATAACGATTGCTAGAAGCTAAAATGAGGTATGCAATAAGGGAGGCAGATCATGATCTGATTAAAACCTATAGGTTCTAATGGAGCCCAACACTGTCTCAAGAGCTTGAAAGATATGCGAAGTATGGTTAAGGTGGGATGGATATCTTCACCATCACTAGCTGGTGCTTATTTCCTTTTTGTGAAGCCGATTTTAGGTGGGGAAAACCACTTTGGATAAGCCAAGGATTAGGCCTTTTTAGGCATTCCACTCTTCTTTTAGAAATACCATCGGGGGACGGTATGTGTAACACCCCGCCATTTTGAGGTGTTACGAATAAGGTCTACTATGTTCAAGCTGAGAATAAAATCTCCCAAGGCTAAAATAGATACCAAGATACAAAATCATAAAACTTATAACTATTACATCTCAAGTCTACTTCTCATGGAGTTATAATACATATACAGTGCCTTTAATCAAAACAAGTAAGCATTATAAGATAATTTTAATAAAAATCCAAACTTCATTGTCCTTTGCTTTGCTAGTTTCGCCTTTTTTCCATGTTGATAAAGGCTTTAATTTATCATTGTATCCCTGTGTTTTTACTAAAAATAAAACTATATGAGCTGAAAGCTTAGTAAGTAAAGGTGTATTTTTAAAAATTCATTTTACAATCATTTTGATTTTTTTCAAAAATAAATAAAATATGTATATTGTCTTTTATGCACAACAAACTGTAATAAAAACATCTTGATACATGTGTACACAAATGTAAATTTTAAATCATGCATTCATACTGTGGGTATTGTCATCTACTTATGCTCGCGTGCAGCCGTGCTACACATTCGTGAGCAAATTCATCTTCTTTGGTAGTCTTGAGGTCACTACTCAGGTACTACCATACTACTTTACTCCTTGGCGGCAAACCCAATATGCAATTATGCATCATGCTCATGCATTGTGATTAATGTGCCACTTAAATTCACTACTTAACATGATTTTGAAATAATAATGCTCATATTTGAATAAACAAACTTGAAAGAAAATTTCAATTTAAATAAATAATCACCTTTTATAACAAATCACAATATTTAAATAATATTTTCAAAGTCATGATTGGGTAAAGATTTACTTACCTTTAAGTAGACTTTAAAACTCATCTTTTTCAATTTCTTGTAGTAGCCTCAAGTCTCTTTTCCTAATTTTCATCACAATATGTTCATTATTTTATTCTGGTATTCATAAATATTATTTAAATTTTCATTTATGACTTTTCCAAAATTTCTCATAATTTTAATCGGTCTAAAGTTTTATTTTCTCCTATTTATCCACTTTTAAACAACTTTATAATAATAAAATTTGGACTCATACTTCTTTAATTACTTACTTTAAATTTTTCATATTTTTTTGTAATTTTTCATAATTTATTTAATTATTTTTACCTTTTAAATAATTTTAATTTTTATAAAGATTATAAGTTTAAACTCATTTAAACTTGTAAATATTGACTTTAATTTTTTGGGTATTTTTCATAATTTTTCTATATTTTTTCTAATTTTTCTGTATTTATTTTGAATTTTTTCACCGGCGTCGGCAACTGTTTCCGGGTGGCTAGGCCTGTATTGGGCCGGCCAAGTGGACTGTGTTCTTTGTTTGGATGTTGGGCCAGGTTGTTTATATGGGCTAGGCTTGGTTTCTGAAACTTGGGCTTAGTTTCTGAGGGCTTGGGATTAGTGGACTTTCTTCTGCGTTTACTAATTCACTAGCCCGTCCAGTGGGCTTGGCCCGTCCAGTCCAAAAGCTTTTTTTTTTAACGCTCCGTATTCTCTGAACACAATAGTTTATAACTCTTAATATAAATTTCTATTTGATCTGAAATTTTAGGGGTAAGCTTATAAAATTATGTTTTATAATCTGGACAGTCCATTTCTCAAAATAACATCTCTATCATCAGATTTGACATAAAGAGTTTAATAAAGGGTTAAAATTAAACATCACTTCAAATAGCTATGTAAATTAATTTTCAACAAAATTAATTCATCATATATACTGTAAAATATCTCAAATAATGTTTCTAAAGGGGCATATTATTATTTTTTCTTTTGTATTTTTCTGTAATTATTTTTTTTGTGTTTTATCCTTAAAATACATATTCACCACTCTAAATTTTTATAAAAATTACTATATCTTGAAATCTATAAGTCTGATCATGTTGAAATTTTACAAGCAAGCTAAATATATGATTATCTTGTTATTGTACAGTCAAAATTCTCTGATTATGCCTAGAAGTACGTTTATTTCATCATATAGCATTTTCTATCCTTTATTTAATATTTCTCATTGAAATAAGTAAAAGTTCAACATCTAACATTTCAATAATACTCAAATAACTAATTAACCATGCTAGAAATATCGTGAATGGTTTAGATCTACCAAAATGAGTTGTATATTGAAAATTGATGAGATTAACCGAAAAGTTATGCTACTCAACTTATCTCCACAAAAACTCTTTCTTCTTTGTTCGTCTCTGCTGTCTCCTGCGAAACTCTTTCCTTTGAATGGATGAAACCCACTACGTCTCCCCCCTTATATACTAATCCATTCATTAAATGGCTTAGATTAAGGCTATTAATCTCCACCGTTTTCTGCATGACCATAAATTTCATCAGTTTCATAAAAACGGATGAAAATGGACAACTGTTACATTCTCCTCCCCTTACAAAAAGTTTCGTCATCGAAACTTAATTAAATAAACATGGATATTTCTGTTTGATATCTTCTTCAAGTTCCCACTTGGCCTCCGATTCTCCATGATTACTCCATTGCACTTTAACATACCTTATCATCCTTCTTCACAAATGTTGCTCTTTAGAATCTGTTATCTTGATTGGGTTTTCCTCATATATTAACTTATCCGAGACTGGCAACTAATCTGTTGTCAGTACATAGGAAGGATCAGATACATATTTTCTCAACATAAAAATGTGAAACACATGATGTACTGCAGCCAATGAGGATGGTAGTGCTATTCGATAAGCCGCTGCTTCAACTTTCTCTAAAACCTCATATGGTCCAAGATAACAAGAACTAGGCTTTCCCTTTTTGCTAAATCTCATAACGCCTTTCATAGGTGATACTTTTACAAACACTTTGTCACCTATGAAAAATTCTAACTTTCTCCACTTTAGATATGTATAACTTTTCTGTCTACTTTGGGTAGTAACCAATATTTCTCTGATTAGTTTCACTTTATCTGCAGTTTCTTGTATAATATCTGGCTCAATCATCCTTCTTTCTCTAAGTTCATCACAATTCAATAGTGTTCTGCAAGATTTTCTATACAAAGCTTCATAAGGGGACATTTTAATGCTAGCCTGATAACTGTTATTATATGCAAACTCCACTAACGCTATATATTTATCCCAACCATTTTCATAATCTATTATACACATTCTCAACATATCCTCGACTATTTTATTTACTTTTTCAGTCTGTCCATCTGTTTGTGGATGAAATGTTGTGCTAAATTTCAATCTTATCCCCATTGTTTGATGTACACTGTGCCAAAACTTTGAAGTAAATATAGTTTCTTGATCAAAAATAATTGTTTTAGGAATTCCATGTAATCGAACCATCTCTTTGCAATACGGGTTGGCTAATTTTTCTGCAGAATAATTGGTCTTAATTGGTAAGAAATGTGCAACCTTTGTTACCCTATCCACAATCACCCAAATAGAATTATTTCCTGTAGCAATCTTGGGTAACCCCTCAATAAATTATAGTAATTTCATCCCATTTTCATTTGCTGTAATAATCTTGCCGGCTTTTGATGTTCATCTTTCACCTATTGGCAAGTTAGGTATTGTGCTACAAACTCTCTTCATCTTCTTCATACCCAACCACTAAATTTTTTTTTTAAGATCTTCATACATCTTTGTACTCCCTGGGTGTATTGTGTAGGGTGAATAATGAGTTTCTTCTAAAATTTGACTTCTTAGTTCTGTTGTATCAGGTACGCGTAGCCTTCCTTTATATCTAACAGTATCCCCATCATCAATTGTAAATCCTTCCATAGTCCCTTCTGCTATTTTCTGCTTTGTCCTTATAATTTGTCCATCTGTTCTCTATTTTTCTCTTATCTGTTCAAATAGAGAAGGTTTTACTTGTATTTGATATAACTGATAACTGATTCTTTAGGGCAAACTTTTAATGACAATTTATGCATGTCATCAATTAACTCCTTTTGATCTGTTATTAAAGTAACTAAATTGCTATTTGACTTCCTGCTTAAAGTATCAGCTACAATATTTGCTTTCCCAGGGTGATATTGGATAATCAAATTATAATTTTTCAGTAATTCCAACCATCTCCTTTGCCTCATATTCAACTCTTTTTTAGTGAAAATGTATTTTAAACTCTTGTGATCTGTATATACATCACATTGTTCCCCATAAAGATAATGCCTCCAAATTTTCAAAGAAAATACTACTGTAGCTAATTCCAAATCATGAGTGGGATAATTTATTTCATAAAGTTTCAACTGTCGTGAAGCATATGCAATTACCTCCCATTCTGCATCAATACACAACCACGACCCTTTTGAGAAGCATCGTTATAAATAACAAACCCTCCACCACTTGTAGGGGTAGTTAAAGCTGTTGCCTTAACTAATCTCTGCTTAAGTTCTTGAAAACTATTTTCACAATCATCTGTCCATTGAAATTTTACCCCCTTTCTTATTAACCTTGTGAGAGGAGTGTATATCCGAGAGAAACCCTCCACAAATCTACGATAATACTTTGCAAGACTAAGAAAGCTACGTATCTCCGTGACATTTGTTGGCCTTGGCCAATTCACTACTGCCTCTATCTTAGTAGGATCTACCATAATACCTTCTGTTGTGACAATATGCCCCAAAAATGGAATACTATGCATCCAAAGCTCACACTTCTTTAATTTTGCATATAATTTATTCTCCCTCAAAGTTTGCAATACCATTCTAAGGTGTTAAACATGATCAGCCTTTGTTTTTGAATAAATGAGAATGTCATCTATAAATATGACCACAAATTTATCCAAATAGGGTCTGAACACTCTTTGCATTAAATCCATAAAGGCAGCTAGTGCATTTGTTAACCCGAATGACATTACTAAAAATTCATAATGTCCATACCGAGTTCAAAAGCAGTTTTCTGCATATCTTCTTCTTTAATCCTTAATTGACGATATCTTGACTACAAATCCACTTTAGAAAAGATAGTCGCCCCTTATAGTTGATCAAAAAAATCATCTATTCGAGGTAAAGTGTATTTATTTATTATAGTCACCTTGTTCAGTTCTCTATAATTAATGCGTAATCTCAAACTACCATCTTTCTTTTTCACAAATAGAATGGTGCTCCCCAAGGTGACACTTGGCCAAATAAAACCTTTGTCTAATAATTCTTCCAGTTGTGTTTTTAATTCTGCCATTTCTGTTGGGGCCATTTTGTAAGGTTGTTTAGAAATTGGAAGTACCTCAGGTAATATATCTATTGCAAATTCTATTTCTCTCTGAGGAGGTAATCTTGGTAACTCAATAGGAAAAATATCAGAAAATTCTTTTACTATCGGTATCTCTTCAAGGGATAAAGTTTCTTTGTTTATATCAAATGCCGAAGCTAAATATGCCCGACATCCTTTGTTTATCGACCTTACAGCTTTCATGGCAGAAATAATTTTCACAAAATAATTTTCACCTGCTGAGATTTATCTACAACCACCTCTATTGACTTGGACATTTTAAAAAAAATTTTTTGATCACCACATTCTATTATTGCTTTCCACTTAGATAACCAGTCCATTCTCAATATCATATCAAAATCATGCATAGGCAACAATATCAAGTCTGCTTCTAAATTCATTTCTCCTATTTTGATTGGGCAGGATTTGCAAATTCTATCTGTACTTGCTAACCGATAAATTGGAGATTCCACATTCACAATCATATCCATGCTTTCATGCGTTATTGCATATTTTGTAGTAAATGCATAAGAAATAAATGAATGCGTAGCACCAGAATCAAATAATACTTTGGTAGGATAAGAGTGAATAAGCAATGTACCAATAAGAACATCGTCATGTGCGATTTGCGCTTCTGTATTGGTCATAGCATGCACCCTCGCATTTGTCCTCTGCCTATATTGTTCTGGGCTACGAAATGGTGGTGTTGGTAGCCTCATTTGTAATCTCGAACGCTCTCTAGTTTGTTTGCTTTCAACTTTTTGTGTGTAATCTTTTGCTCGACTAACAGGTTGTCTACATTTATAACATGTGATCTCACCTGTGCACTCCTGAATTGAATGACCAGTTTTTCCACACTTCCAGCACTTCCCTGCTGCTTTTCAACATTCTCCTCGGTGATTTTTACTGCAAGTAGGACACGAGGGAATTGACTGCTTCATTTTCACTTTTCTTTCATCATACTGTATCCTGCCCTTCTTATATGGCTTTGTTCCACTATCTGACGTAGAGTCTCCATGCTTTTTTCCTTGGAGGAAAGCTTAAATTGTATTATCTTCCATTTTCACCATTCTTGCTCGATCCACAATATCAGAATATTGATGGAAATGGTGACTGGCTAGATGATGTCGTATAAAAGGACGTAACCTTATTCTGAACTTGCGGATTTTAAGAGCAGGGTTCCTCAATACCCATGGAGCAAATCTGGATAGGGTAATGAATTTCGCTGCATACTCTGCCGCTGATATTTTCCTTGGTATAATTGCTCAAACTCCAACAACTTTTGTTGTCTAACTGACTCGAGATATTATGCCTCATTGAAGTACAAGAAAAAGTCCTCCCAGTTCATTTGTTGCCAAGTAGGAATGCTTAACTTCACTGCATTTCACCATTTAGCTGCATTACCTTTCAACATATGACTGGCAAACCAGACACTTTGTCGTTCACTGTACTAAAGTAATTCAAAAATCTTTTCCAATTCTTCTATCCATTCTTCTGCACTGTTAGGATTAGGATCTCCTCGATAAAGTGGAGGTTGCATGTTCAGAAAATCATTCATGACCCTCCTATGGGCATCATCTTTCCTAACATTCCTTGTTGTATTCCCTCAAGTTGGAGAGTTTTCTGAAACTTGTTGGGCTGTCATTCGTTCCATAGTTTGCAGTGTTCTTAATACTGCGTCCATCACTTGAGCATTAAGGTCCACAACCCCTTGTGCTGGTCCTGCATTTGATGTTCCAGCAACATCATTTCTAGGATCGTTTTCCCCCGAAGCGTCATTATTTCGGTCATTTGTGTGTGCCAAAGAAGAATTCTCACTAACCAACACACTTTCCACCAACCTACGAATCCTTTTTCTTACTAATCGAGATAGTGGTTCATCCATCACCACTGGCTTTCCCTTATTCTTCTTAGGCGGCATCGCTTTCCTACATCATACCATTAATCTTAAGTATATTTGCACAACTTTTAAAAATTTCTTGTTCATATGATAATTAAAAGAGAATACTATCTAAAGCATCAAATCATTATATCATTCTTA
Organism: Annona cherimola; assembly: GCA_030490835.1. Lineage (NCBI taxonomy): Eukaryota > Viridiplantae > Streptophyta > Magnoliopsida > Magnoliales > Annonaceae > Annona > Annona cherimola. The sequence goes on from CM059972.1 coordinate 87,368,982, forward strand.
GAAAATAAAAACTTTTAAGCTAATCAGCTAAGTTTACATCATCATTACTAGAAGAGTTGTAAAGCTTATGACCTCCTAGTATTATTTCTATTGGTTTATGCTCCATTTCTAGGAGTTCAACCTCATCGTCATCATAATCATCATCATCATCATCATCATCAGTGATTTGAATCTCAAGTTCATCATTTTTATTATTTTCTTGACTTTCTTGTGGGTTGTCTCCTGAATTTTCTTCAAAATCTGTTGCAAGTTTTTCTTCATATTTTTTATCAAAATATTCTATCGGTTCTTCCTCTACATGTTTTTCTTGGTTCATCTGAAATGCCCACATTCTTCGATAAGCATTTCTTCTCACTTTTGCTACAGCGCTAGTTGCACATCCAACTTCGTATTTACGTTTGGGTGGCATTGTAGCTCCTATATCATGAAAATACTAACTATTTATAATTATTTAGGGTTACTTATCTTATTTTAGCTTTGCACTTACTAAGTCTAATATCATGATTTTTCCCTTGAGATCTATTTCAATCTTGGCTCTAAACCACTTGTAACACCCCACCATTTTGAGGTTTACGAATAAGGTCTACTATGTTCAAGCTGAGAATAAAATCTCCCAAGATGGAAATAGATATCAAGATGAAAAATCATAAAACTTATAACTATTACATCTTAAGTCTACTCCTCATGGAGTTATAATACATATTCAGTGTATTTAATCAAAACAAGTAAGCATTATAAGATAATTTCAATAAAAATCTAAACTTCATTGTCCTTTGCTTTGCTAGTTTCACCGTTTTTCCATGTTGATGAAGGCTTTAATTTATCATTGTATCCCTGTGTTTTTGCTGAAAACAAAACTATATGAGTTAAAAGCTTAGTAAGTAAAAGTGTATTTTTAAAAATTCATTTTGCAATCAATTTGATTTTTTTTCAAAAACAAATACAATATCTTTATTGTCTTTTATGCACAACAAACTGTAATAAAAACATCTTGATACATGTGTACATAAATGTAAATTTTAAATCATGCATTCATACTGTGGGTATTGTCATCTACTTGTGCTCGCGTGCAGCCATGCTACACATTCGTGAGCAAATTCATATTCTTTGGTAGTCTTGAGGTCGCTACCCAGGTACTACCATACTACTTTACTCCTTGGCGGCAAACCCAATACGTGATTATGCATCATGCTCATGCATTGTGATTAATGCACCACTTAAATTCACTATTTAACATGATTTGAAAATAATAATGCGCATATTTGAATAAACCAACTTGAAAGAAAATTTCAATTTAAATAAATAATCACATTTTATAACAAATCACAATATTCAAATAATATTTTCAAAGTCATGATTTGGTAAAAGTTTACTTACCTTTAAGTAGACCTTAAAACTCCTCTTTTTCAATTTCTTGTAATTGTCTCAAGTCTCTTTTCCTAATTTTCATCACAATATGTTCATTATTTTACTCTGGTATTCATAAATATTATTTAAAATTTCATTTATGACTTTTCCAAAATTTCTCATAATTTTAATCGGTCCAAAATTTAATTTTCTCCTATTTATCCACTTTTAAACGACTTTATAATAATAAAATTTGGACTCATACTTCTTTAATTACTTACTTTAAATTTTTCATATTTTTTGTAATTTTTCATAATTTATTTAATTATTTTTATAGCATCACACCTTTTAAATAATTTTATTTTTTTATAAAATTATGAGTTTAAACTTATTTAAGTTTGTAAATATTAACTTTAATTTTCTGGGTATTTTTCATAATTTATTGTATTTTTTCTAATTTTTCAGTTTTTATTTTATTTTATTTTATTTTGCCGGCCGGCCGTCCGGTTGCCTACGCTGGCAGCTAGCTGCCGGTGGCTATTTCCAGTGGGCCAGGCTTGTATTGGGCAGGCCAAGTGGACTGGGTTCTTTGTTTGGATGCTGGGCTAGGTTGCTTATGTGGGTTAGGCTTGGTTTCTGAAACTTGGGCTTAGTTTCTGTGGACTTGGGACTAGTAGACTTGATTCTGGGCTTTTTGGTTCACTAGGCTCGTCCAGTGGGCTTAGCCCACCAGTCTAGAAGCTTTTTTTTTCAACTGTCCGTATTCTCTGAATACAATAGTTTATATCTTATAATATAAATTTCTGTTTGATCTGAAATTTTAGAGGTAATCTTATAAAATTATCTTTTATAATATTGACGGTCCATTTCTCAAAATAACATCTCTATCATCAAATTTGACATAAAGGGTTTAATAAAGGGTTAAAATTAAACATCACTTCAAATATCTCAAATAATGTTTATAACGGGTCAGATTATTATTTTTGCTTTTGTGTTTTTCTGTAATTATTTTTTTGTGTTTTATCCTTAAAATACATATTCACCACTCTAAATTTGCGTAAAAATTACTATATCTTGAAATCTATAAGTCTGATCATGTTGAAATTTTACAGGCAAGCTAAATATATGATTATCTTGTTATCGTACAATCAAAATTCTCTGATTATGCGTGGAAGTACGTTTATTTCATCTTATAATATTTTCTATCATTTATTTGATATTTCTCATTGAAATAAGTAAAATTTCAACATCCAACATTTCAATAATACTCAGATGACTAATTAGCCATGCTTGGAACATCTTGAATGGTTTAGATCTACCAAAATGAGTTGCATATATTGAAAATTAATGAGATTAACCGAAAAGTTGTGCTACTCAACTTACCTCCACAAAAACTCTTTCTTCTTTGTTCGTCTCTGCTGTCTCTAGCACAACTCTTTCCTTCGAATGGCTGAAACCCACTACGTCTCCCCCTTATATACTAATCCATTCGTTAAACGACTGAGATTAAGGCCATTAATCTCCACTGTTTTCTGCATGGCCATAATCTCATCCGTTTCTTAAAAACGAATGAAAATGGACGGCTGTTACAGTATGGAAGCTTGGATTTGCATGGGCAAGGAAGAGATGTCACGACTGCAGTAACGCTGTTGAGGAGGGCGACTCATTGATGGAAGCCAGTCGGACCTTGAGCGTTGTTGCTACGGATTAGTCTAGCAAGCAATGAATCTTCTATAGGGCAACTTAGAGTTTAGAGAAGCCGAGGTTCGAAGCTTAGAAGGTAGCATGTGTCGTCGTCGAGGATTTCCTGGAAGAAGAGAGAGGATTCCAACTTTCTTGGTAGCCACCCGAGCATTGCGGTGGTGGGAGAGGAAGGATTTCGTGTGACAATAGAACAGTAGATGATGATGATTGATGAGGGTGGTAGAAATGGATTTTAATGGGAGAAGGGTGGCTGTCGGACCTGTCGTCGTCATCAACAGATGCACTAGTGCAATCGGCGATGGCAGAGTGTTCCGATGGTGCGCCCGTGTTATGGACCAATGGTATTTTAGGTATTTAAGAAAATTAAACCTAAAATACAGTAGGTTGTCTGTAAGTTAGGAGTAGACATCTTTGAAATTATGTGCAAATGTAGTGATTATATTTGGAATTTTGAAAATGTAATGGGTGTATTTGGGATTATGGTCAAATGTAGCATGTACGATTGGGAAAAGCCCTGTTTTTTAATAATTTCTCCTCATATTTCTATGCAACTACTTTATTTTTCAATTGTTTTTATACAATTCTTATAACTAACTTATCTATTTTAGCTTTGTTATCTTACTTTTCATCATTAACTATATAATATCACACCATTTGTTACTAATTTAAAAATTTTTACTCCAAAAACTTTTCATTCAAAAGTTTTATCACTTCCTAACATACATTTAACTTTTCAAGATATAATATTATATAAATGTAATTTGAGAATAATTATTGGATATAAATATAATTATATTTTCTCTTTGAAGCGTGTAAATGCTTAAATTTATTATTTTTGTGAAATATGACAATAGTAATAGTGTTAAAACAATCATAATTCCTTATTGAGATGAAATTTCAGACAATATAATAAATGGGTTGGAAGTATTGTAGTTTTAATGATTAGAAGCAAACAGAAGGAAAGATACCCACATACCCCCATCAAATGATGCAGTTTATATGTAACAAGAGTGTCTAGCCTGGGCATGGAATCCTTGCGTGGATAATTAAAGATTGGACACCTATTTTCTAACTAACCATGAATTACATACAAGCAGGTGTAGATTCACATTGGTTAATGCTATTTAAACGGATGCCATGCCAACAGAAAAAAAATAGACTTTAAATATTTGTTTGCTTTTGATATTCTTCTCCTTTAACGTTAATGTTTCCAAAAGCATTTGCTTAAAATTGTGTTTAGACATTTTTCAATTCATTCTTTGATAAGGTTTATCCTTTGTAGATTTTCAACTCTCAAGAAAATTCCCTGAAGCTTATCTCCATTATTGGAAGATATTGTATTTTCCTACTAAGGTACGAATGCTTTTTTGATAAATTAATTTTGATCACCAATAAAAATGTTAATTATTATTATTATTATTATTATATAAATAATATATATGAAAATTCATGTATAGCGTTTGGCTTATATATTATCCATTAGCCTATTTATAAATGTTTGTTTAGCTGTTTGTTCTTGACTAAAAAAGTTGCGATAAATCATGAAATTAAATATCATAAAATTAATGATAATAATGTACCGAATTAATGATTTAGGTGAATTCATTTGGAATTGGAATAGAATATAATTATATTCATCCTCTTGACTACTTTCCTAAACAATGTAAATTTTCTCAATTTCACGTCAGATGTTGGAAGCTAATGATACTACCAAATATCTTAAGTTTTGTTACATGTTCATAGCGGACAAATACAACAGAAAATTTTTTGGATGCATTTAAATTTTTATAAATGTGAGGGCCCAAGTGAGAAAAATTATACACCAAAATTTTTATTTTGGATTTATATATATATTTTTCAAATTTTAAAAATAAAAGAATTCATTTTTATACATTTATAATGTTTTGATTTAAAAAATTGTAAAAATATTTAAATACATTGAAAATGCTCAATTTTGGTGGATGAATTATTTTCACTTATACGCATACGTTCATAAAAAATAAAAATATAAAAAATAGATTAAAGCCCATATATTTGCAAAAATAAATTAAAGGGTCAATCACATGGAACGGAAACTAGTTATTGTAAAAATTTATGAATATCATAAAAGCGGAAAGTGATAAAATATATTTCTTTCATATCATATAGACCAAGTACTGCAGAAAATATAAATTTTTAGATAGAATCAAAATATCAGCAATAATTAATTTTTTATTATAATATTTGTGATGAAAATTTATAAAATTAAAAATATTAGTTATTATAATGAAGCTAATTAATTGAAAATAGATGACTTATAAAAGATAATCCCTAATTATTTTTGGTATACAATCATTTAACTTTTATATTTTTTGAGATTTTAATTAACATTATTAAGAAATATTTTTGTATTGTGTATGCAAATAACAATAGCTGAGATTATTAGAGCTATCTTAAAGGTATGTTTGGATGTTATATATATCATATGATTTTATTTTATCTGATATTTGTTATTGATATACCTTGTAGTAAGATTTAGCTTTTTATTTGTATTAATTCATTTATCTCTAATACAATTAACTTTTTTAAAAAATATTCAATCGTTTATAGATTTACAAAAAATTATTTAGCTAATTATAAACAAATATATGTGCACTATTTCAAAATAAAAATAATAAATTAATAATTTTATCTTTGTCATTAAATTCAATGTAATTTAAAATTCTATATATTATTATTTGAAGATAAATTTTACTTATTTTATTTTATAATATAATTTTAAATAATTCTTAATTTTATTTTTTAACATGACTATCTACCAAGTTCATTATTTATTTTCCATGACCGTATTTTATCAAATTCATTATTTAAAGGCCACAAAAGAATTTATATACTAATTATCTACCAAGTTCATTATTTATTTTCCATGACCGTAATTTATCAAATTCATTATTTAAAGACCACAAGAGAACTTATATATTGATAATTTTTTTTAATATTTTTTAACAATTGTACATTTAATAGAATTCAATATTATCAAATAATGGAAATAAACATCAGCTAAGCCTCTTAATAATAAGAGAATTGATAAACCCTATCACACTCACATATGTAATTTAAAAATATTTACCGTATCTTCTTCTAAGCTGGGTTTGTTTTTCATTTTGCATGAAATCCGTTTAGATCATGTTAAGTTAGTTGGAAAATAGGTGTTGAACATGAGGAGTGAATCTATTAGCTCGGATTAAACAAATATGTCACTTAGCCTATCTCGAAAAATTCATTTAAATATTTGTTTTCTTCATCCACTTGATTATCTAAGTGTATTTAACATATAAACCAAGTTTTACCATATTTGGATATGTGTATATATATTTTTTTTGAGATTTTTAAAGACAAAGGTATTTTAAATATATATATACACAAATATTTAAAATTTTCAAAAAAAATATAAACACATTCCAAAAATGGTAAAACTTAGTTTATATATTAAATATACTTAGATAAACAAGTGTGGGAACAGAAAAGCCAAAACAAAAGTATTTTTCAAGGAGTTTTTTAAGATGAGGTCAACGAAGTATTTGCTTAGCCCGAGTTACCAAGATCATTCTTCATTGAATATTTAATTATTCATGCAAACCGCATCCCCCGTCAAACATGAAACAGAAACGATTATGACGTATGTCGGTGGAAACTAATATTTTCGTTATATTTTGAAAATTCTAATGTACATTATATTTAATATAAATTATTAACGATTTGGCGCAGAGACACCAACAACCAATGTGCATTCACTCCAACAAAAGTCACCACTAGCAACATTAGCAAATTGTTGTTGTTAGGGATTTTTTTCATTGCTAAGAAGCATTAGCAATCGAAAATAGTTGGTCGCAAGCCCTATCCCAAAAAGTCAACAACAATTACACTAAAATGGTTGCTAATGGTAGACAAATAGCAACGAATTTTCCCGAATGTGAATTATGAATAACTTCGTTGCAACCTTTTGCTCGGATAACCAGAGGGTAAAGGTACTTTTATTGCAATTAGTACATTAATTATAACAAATTTTTTGTTTGCAAATTGTAATTTAAATTCGTTGGAAGAATTAAATTTTAACCATAGATAAAAAAATCAGCGATAAGCAATTCTTTTGCAATTGGTGATAAAGTCCATTGCGATTAATAATAATCGATAATAAAGTCTGTTGCGATTGATGATAAAGCACGTTGCAACTGATAATAAAGTCAGTTGTAATTGCCTTTAATATAAAATCCTCAAAATTACAAAATAAATAAATTTTATTATAATTAATTACATGTTTTATCATTAATTAAAATATAGAATAAATAATAAAGCTAAAAAATTCTAAAAAATAATTACGCTATACAACAACAACATGATATGTAAAATTTAAATGTCTTTATACTTCGTCTTTCAACAAACAAATCAACATCTTCTTATTTTTACTATGTTTGCTTTGGACAAATTTGGTGATTGCACCTCCATAATTCCTGTTCAAACACAATAGAAGTTTATCAGTAAATAATCATGTAAAATGATAAATTTCAAGGAAAGCCCTCAACTACATATATAATCCACATCGATAAAGAAAATAAGGAGGAACAAGCTTTCCTGATTATTTCCCACCATTCTATTCTTTGAAATTACTTTCCCACCATTCAATAAAAGTAACAGTTAAGATGAAAAATCTTTAGATGAAATAAGATATGACAAAAAGTAGTACACCGGTCCAAGACTTGAATTGAAATAACAGAAAATATTCTGATTAATAAATGCTTATCGCAATTTAATATATTTTATAAAAAAAAAAAACTGAAAATGAAATCTAAACTCACCAGTGGAATCATTTGTGGGAACATTGGTTATTTACATTTACTAGGAGCAAAAAAGGAGGGAAATGAGAAGCAAAAAGAAAAAAGAAAACGTGTAGAACTATCAACAGTTAACAGTTATTACCTAGAAGATAGTATGTTTTGCTTATCAAATAAAACTGGAAGTTTTGACGCTTTAAAATAGTAAATATTAACTGTTTATGATAAGATGGATGGGAGACGGGAGATGGCAGCCTTAACCCGAGAGTGGCTTCCGTGGAAACTTGGTGGGAACTCCAATGGAAATTATACTTTTAGTTGGTTTTCAAAAATCCAATTATATATTATATTCAAAATATTATTTTGACCGTTAATAATAAAATTCGAATGAATCGGATATTAACACAATATTATGTAAGTAAAAATTATAAAAACGAAAATATTTATTATGCAAAAATTATAAAACATAATTTTAATAAGATAGAAAGACTTTTTCCATTTATCTAGTTTATATATATATAACGTTTCAGAGTATATGAATTCCATCATATTACAGGTGTGTTTAATAAGAAATTACTAAGAAATAAAAAAATGTTAAGCTAAAACTTTTTAACTTAAAGTTTTTCACTCTCAACAATTACGTTATTTTTTTAATCATTTCTTCACATCTTCCTATCCAAGTACACTACTTTTCAATTATTTTTATACAATTAACGATATAACTAACCTATCTATTTTAACTTTGTTCTCTTTATTCTTCATCATTACATCAATCATATCACATCATTTTCTTTTATTTTAAAAATTTTTTATACCAAAAACTTTTCATACAAAAGTTTTATCATTTCCCAAGCATACTAAAACCACAACAATTGTTGAAAATCTTCAATTACAATATTAATTAATAGAATATGGTTTTTATGATTATAATTATTAGCGGTTAAAATTGTATTTTAAATTTAATGTATGGTTTCGATTTCTATAAAACAACAAAAAATCATATGGCAGGTAAGAGTTACCATGGACAGTTCCGATAATCGAAGAGTTCCCACTGAAGCCGTGTTGGCCTCAACCCCAAGAAATAAAGGAAGTGGCTGTCCAGAGGTTTACAGTGCATTGAAAACAAGTATAAATATTAAAAAATGTATTAGAAAGAACTAAAGCCTATAAAAAAGTAATAAAATAAAAAATAAAAATGTATAAGTTTCCATATGTGAGAAGAGGAAGGCGCTGGTGAAAACACTTTTTTTTTTTTTTGGTATAAAATGCAAATGAAAGTAATATGGTCATTTCATGCATTGTGCGTATGATTGAAGGTCAAGTGTGAACATGGATCGGCAAGATGACTTATAATAAATTGTGGTGCATTTTTTTTATAATATATGGTATGCTTTCAATAAAATGGTATTATTGAAGGTCGATGAATGATATTGTTAGCTCGAGTTAAGTAAATATCTTACTTAGCCCATCTCAAAAATCCTATCTAAAACAATTTTTTTATTTTTTCTTCATACACTTGTTTATCTAAATGTATTTAATATATAAATCAAATTTTACTATTTTTTTATATGCATATATATATTTTTAGATTTTTAAAATAAGGGTTTTTTAAATACATATATACACATAAATATTTAAAAATCTCAAAAAAATAGATAAACATATTCAAGAATGTTAAAACTTGGTCTATATGTTAAATGCACTTACATAAACAAATGCACGAAAAATAAAAATAAAAAAAGTTGTTGTAAATATGTTTTTTTAAGGTGGACTAAGTGAGACATTTACTTAGCTTAGGCTAACAAGATGAAGGTCAAGTGTGAGTATTGGTAGGCGAGATGTCTTATAATAAATTGTGGTGCATTTCTTTTTGTAGTAAATCGTATGCTTTTAATAAAATGGTATTGATCGTAAATTATCTATGACGTCTGATTCATAACATAATCATCGTAAATGATAGAAAGCAATATATGCCCAAATTTTGGAATAATAAATTAGATTTATCAAATCATGTAATCGAACAAATGAAGTAATTTAGGCTGTTCTACTAATTTATAGATTTTATGAATTTTATAAATTTTATAGATTCTATGCAAGTCATGGGGACGGTGAGTTGTACAGTTTATCTATCTTTGTTTTTCTGTTAAATGTATCTTACAGATTATTTAATTATAGATGAAATGTACATACGTATTTGACAGTTTTTGAATATTTTATAAATTTTATAGAATATATTATTTTTTGTGCATTTGTTTAATGACATGGACAAGTTATACAATTTTAATACTTTTAAATAAGATTGATGGTGTTTTATTTTCACAAATTAATGGGTAACACAAATTTTTCAATAATGCTAGAAAATTATAAACTATGCCTACATGTTTTATGATTTTTACAGATTATTAAAATTCTAACAAACTTGATGGATTTTATAGGTTATTCATATAATCTATATTGGACTTATTATCTATAGGTGTAATATGAAAATTATAAAAATATTAAATAATAAATTTTTAAGCCTATTAAATTTTCATTAAATAATTTTGTTGAATGGAATATCTAATAATATCTTTAATGAATCAATAATTAATAATTTACATTTTATTTAGTGAAAATATACAAAATAAGCATTATACACTGTACTTTTTTATAATAAACAAATATAATAAAACTATGAAGAAAATTGTTCATTTTGCATACTTTTTTCTACGCCCCATATCATTAACCTGAAAATAATTAATTTGTGTAATAGCCACTTCGAGAATTTTAATTAATGCCTAATTTTAATTATTTTTTAGAGAAATAATTTTATTTTTAACAAGGTGCGACATCTAAATTATTCAATGCCAAATAAATTATTCACACAAAGTTATTCGGCACCTTGTACTGTTACCCCCAAAATGAATAAATTGTATAATAGCCATGTGATAATTTTAATTAATGCTTAATTTTAATTATTTGTCACAAAATTAATTTTATTTGTACCAAGGTAGTGTCCAAATTATTTAGCGCCTAATAAATTACCCACATAAATTTTATTCAGCACTAATTACCATCCAAAAATAAATAATTTGCATAATAGCCACATGAGAATTTTAATTAATGAATAATTTAATTATTTGTTATAGAAATAATTTTATTTATAACAGAGTGGTGTCCAAATTGTTAAGCGCCAAATCAATTACCCACACAAATTTTATTTGGCACTCCACATCGTTGACCCAAAAATTTACTAAAGAGGCAATTTTATTTGTAACTTGGTGGTATTGAAAATTTTAAGTGCCGAATAAATTACATGAACGAATTTTATTCCGCACTTGTATCATTACCCGAAATTAAATATATTCAAAAAGTGTGTATAATAGCAACATGAGAAGATTAATTAATGGTTAACTTTAATTATTTACCAAAGAGGTAATTTTACTTGACACTTGATGGTATTGAAAATTTTAAGTGCCAAATAAATTACATGAACAAATTTTATTCCGCACCTGTATCATTACCCGAAAATAAATATATTCAAAAACTGTTTATAATAGCAACAGGACAAGATTAATTTATGGATAATTTTAATGATTTATTTTTTATAATAAACACGTAATAAACCTGTCAATTAAGATAAACGAATCAATGGACTTAATACTTTTAATTTTTAACATGGTTAGTCTCAAAATTTTTAAGTGCTTAATAAATTATGCAGCATATTGCATTGCCGACCTATAAAATAATAGTAATTCCAAAGAAATTTGTATAATATCCAAGTGAGAATTAAATAATAAGTAATATTAATTATACATTGCATTAGTAATTTTTGGGTCAATATCAAAATCATTAAACATCGAATAAATTAGTTGAATAAATTGTATTTAATTATAAAGCTTTGCCAACAAAGTCAACGGTTGCTACTAAAGTACAAGATCGATAATAATGGTAGAACATACATAGGTGTAATATACATTCCATTAGGTCATCATAAACTAGGCGTTTAACTAATTTCAAATTAAACTAATCCAAATAATAAAGTGGAATGATCCTGTTAACCCGGGTAAGTAAATGCCCCACTTAGCCCACCTCAAAAATCCTATTTAAAATTATTTTTTATTTTTTCTTCATACATTTGTTTATCTAAGTATATTTAACATATACATCAAGTTTTACCATTTTTTGATATGTATATATATTTTTAGATTTTTAAAAATAAGGGTATTTTAAATACATATATACACATAGATGTTTAAAAATCTCAAAAAATAGATAAACATATTCAAAAATGGTAAAACTTAGTTTATATGTTAAATACACTTAGATAAACAAGTGCACGAAAGAAAAAGTAAAAAAAAAGTTGTTGTAAATAAAATTTTTAAGGTGGACTAAGTGAGGCATTTATTTAGCCTCGGTTAATAGGATCACTCATCAATAATAAAATCCATATAAAACATACTTTATAACTAATTACCCTATCAAAATTAAATCAAAATAAATCATTTTAAATCTGAATTCATCAAATCCTAGCCTCATCTGGTACACCAACCACAAGTTGGTCTCCACCCAAATACTTGTTATCTAAAAATAAATAAACCAAAATATGTTGAGCCTGAACAAACTCAGTAAGTAAACCATATAAATGTAAACTGAGAAAACTTGAGCAGACAATATGCAAAGGGATTGACTAAATATAGATTAAATCACTAATCCAAATCAAAATTTAAATCCATATGAAACATAAGCTCATGCCCAAGCATGCATCAATGCATCAAACACATGTCATTTCTCCAATCCATCCAATAAGGTCTCAAATCCAATTGGGAGGTTTGGTATCTCACCCTATAATCCAACCCACTGCACAACCTAGGCTGCCATCAGTGCATTCCAACACGAGTGGCCAAGCTTGCACAATATGGATAGATCGGGAAACACCTTTATCTAAATCGAAGATGTAATTGATACCCTACTACCCCTCACCACATAGTCACAGTCACGCCACACCACATTACGCGAACGACTTTGACCTCAACCATTACATTAAGGACCACCAATCTCACGGATGGGGTCTCACTATACATTATCCAAATCATAAGGAGCAAACAAACTAGGTTTGCAACCCATCAGATCTATATAAGTTAGACAAGTAGGTCTGAACCAATGCCTAGGCCATCATATCTTGATCCCCAGTCAAGATGTACCAACGGTCGTCATCGACGGTCCAACAATAACACTTTACAAATCCACATATACAATCATGGCTTATGAATATGTTAGCATACCAAGCAACATATGCCAATGTCATAATGTATAATGCTAGTATGAATAAAGCCAACATCAGCATCACAAGAAATCATCATATCCAATAATATTTATTCACTCAAAAATTAGAAAACAACGACAACTAAAACATTCATGCCTGTAACCATATATTTTAACACAAAATTCAAAAGATAAGAAAAGAACTCTACTTACCTTGTGTAGATTTCGGATCCAACCTCGTACCGTATTTTCAATGTAACGTTCAGATCATAGCACTGAAAAAATAACACTTTTCTTTTATTAATATTTTAACTTAAATTAAATCTTTTAATAATGATCATTATTTTTTAAAATATAAAAAAATAATGATCTAACATGATATTCCATCCTAAGATGTATGGATACCTCTATGTATCTTAACTTTTATGCTTTAGTCGACATGGGTTCTTTGCATAAATTATACATTTCAAAATTATCATTTATAATAAATTTCATTAATTCCAAAACATTACTTACTCCAAGTTAATAAAATTAATTTAAGTTGAAACTCACTTTATAAAATTATAAAATTATAAAATTACTCATTTATTAATTATTAACTAATAATTATTTGAGCTCCAAAACTTAATATGATTATAGACGGGTCCTCCCTTGATCATGTTAACTTTTAACAGTCTATTTATATCCAATTTAATTTTCAATATTCTTCAAATATTTTATGAAAACTTTCCATATAATAATTACATGATTTAACTAAACATATTGATTTGGATAATTATTAGTTCTGTTTCAAATTTTGTTTTGATTATTCATCAATCTCTCCATATTTGCTGAAATCAGATACACTGAACTCTTTTAATTTTTGTTTATAACCAAATCAATTAATTTAAGTTTGAAATTTCTATCATACATCATAACTACATGATTTAGCCAAAATAAGCATTTTTGGCATAAATATTAATTACCTATATTTATTTACGTATTTTTATTCTTCTGGATAGCAGTATGAGTTTAGGGATGATTCAAATCACGTTAATTATTATTCATATTTATATCATGCAAAAATTAATTTTTATTTTTACTAAGTGATATTCAGGATGTATTTTAATCATATAAATTTTTCAGTCCCAATTTCATTGTATAAAAATTATTAAGAATCAATTATTGCAACTAATCTCGACAACAGTTCTACCCTATTTGGGCTGATTTTCTAGGATTTGTAATTTAAAATTTTCTAAATATTTTAGATGAAAATTTATTTGTTCTTAATTATATTATAAAGAGTCTTCAGTAAACATTTCATACTAAAAATCATTCTCTTATTATTTATTTTATTTTTCTTTTCCGTTCCAGGTTTACCACATGGGTGTATAAGTTGACTTATAAATTGTTATAATTGTTAGCGACTTATAAATTTTTATATTTGTTAACATAAACCACTAATCACAGCTCTAATCATAGTTGTAATACATATACCATAGAAAATAACTTATTTAGTTTTGATCAAATGATTTAAATCATGAAAATACAATTTTAATCAAATGTTTAATGGTCTAGATCAACTTATTATCATTTCTACTAATATAAATATTATTTAGACAGATTGATATCGAGCAACATATGCAAATGTCATAATGCATAATGCTAGCATGAATAAAGGCTAATCTCTACATCACGATAAATCATCATAACTAATAATATTTATTCATTCAAAAATTATAAAACAATGGCACACATAACATTCATGCCCGTGAACATATATTGCAATATTAAATAAAAAAGAAGAAAGAGCTTTGCTTACCTTGTGTGAATCTCAGATCCATCTTTGTACTATATTTTACGACAATGATCAAATCATCACACTGAAAAATAATACTTTTATTTAATCAATATTTTAGTTTAAATTAAATTTTCTAATCATGATTTACAATGATATTTCATTAGAATGTGTACGAATACCTTTATGTATCCTAACTTTCATAATTTTAACCAACATGCAGTTTCTTATATAAATTAAATTATTTTAAAATTATTATTTATAATAAATTTTATTAATTCTAAAACATTACTTACTCCAAATTAATAAGATAACTAATTTGAGTTGGAACTCATTTCACATAATTGCCAAATTACTTTTCGACATTGTATTTTTTATATCGTATTTAACCCTTTCTTATAAATATTTAATTTTATCTATTAAATAAAATTTTTATACTATTAATAACTAATAATTATTTGAGCTCCAAGACTTAATATGATCATAGGTGGGCTCTCCCCTGATCACATTAACTTTTGGAAGTGTATTTATATCCAATTTAATTTTCAATATTTGTCAAAATTTTAATAATTTTTTTTCACATTAATCAACTCAATAATTACATATTTTAACTATGTCAATTTGGATAATTATTTTTAAGTTTCAAATTTTGTCTTGATTATTCGTTAATCTGTCCATATTTCCTAAAACGAGAAATATTGATTTTCCTTAATTTTTATTTTTAATCAAATCAAGTTGTTTAAGTCTTAAGTTTCTATCATACATCAATAACTACATTTATTAATCAAAATAAATATTTTTAATACAAACTATTAATTATTTATATTTATTTATGTATTTTTATTCTCTTGGACAGGGGTTTGAGTTTATGGATGGTTTAAATCATATTAATTGTTATCCATATTTATATCATCTAAAAATTAATTTTTATTTCTGTTGAGTGATATGAAGAATATATTATATATCATACAAAATTTTTAGCCTCAATTTATTTGTATAAAAATTATTAAAAATAAATTAGTTTAGTTGATCCTGATAGCCGTTCTGCCTTGTTCATGTTGAATTTCTCGGATTTTTAATTTATAAATTACACACCATTTTAATTTAAACATTTGGTTGTTCATTAATGGTTATATAAAGAGTTCTCAGCGAAATGTTCATGCTCAAAATAAATTTTTTGTTGTTTCTTTTATATTTGTCATTTTAATTCCAGACGTACTACATAAATAGTGTAAATTAAGTTATAAACATTTATATTTGTTAATCTAAACCATTACTCACAGCTCTAATCATAACTTTGACACATATATCATAGGAAATAGCGTGTTTAGTCTTAATCCAGCGATTTAGATCATGAAATTATTGCATGCGAGAATGCTTATCCTTTACTTCTTGTTATGTTGTGAAGTTATTGTATTGCATAGAAAGGATGCGGGAGATGAACAAAATTCAAAATAACAAAGGTTCATTTTCTCACCTTAAATTTTCTCTTTCTTTTTTTTCTTATTGTTTATTATCCATTGTAGCATGTAGGCTCGGAAAATGTTGTTCCAAATAGTGCAAGGTTGGAATTACAGAGCTCAAACCAAGCTCAGGTACTAAAAAGAATTATAAAGCTTTAAACATATATAATCATTTTAAATTCTTACGTAAGTTGGCAATAAAATGAGTGTTATGAGCAATTATTTTTTCTAATTATACAAGTTTATTTTGCTATTTTTTAATTCTAAGGATAATAACATTGATGTCGGAGTAGTACCATTGCCAACAGAAACCACCGCCATCAAAGTAGAACCAACAACAAAAGCAGTTACAGAAGCAAAAGCAGAAGGGGACATAAAGATTGGATTAAAAACTGCAATCACTTTGACTATTCTTGCAACTGCTGGACTTATAGCTATTTTAATAGAATTTATTGGCAACACAAGTGCAAGAATAACCAACGAGCCCTTGTTCGACGCCTCCATAATATTTATGGGCACAACATTTCTATCTGGGTATACTGTAATTGTCTCTGCAATGCTTCGCGTACGTCTCTCTCTCTTGGCAATGCTTCGCTAGAGTATCCCTCTTTTGAGTACTGTTATTACAAGTTTTGTATTGGTTGCTGTAGGACCATTACTTTCGGTAGTTGTCTTTGTGGTTAATTTTTATTTTCGTTAGAATGGGTAGAGTGAGGAGTTCGAATTTAATGCTTTTATGTTTTTGTAAAAAAAAAAAGATCAGGGAACCACCCATGGAACAGGTGGCGGGGAGCATTACCTCCCTTAGATGAGGTACTTAGATTGAAACAAGCCGGCATGGAGGGGTCCTATCCCCTTTCCATTATTTGGTGGGGCTGTGTCCCCTTGTTGGTCGGTGGAGTTGTATCCCATATGGGCTTCTATGTTGTCAAATACTTATGCAAATAAAGTCCTTGTCGTTATGTGTATTATGATCACAAATTTAATTTAATTAATTGATTTCCATTAAAGAATTGATTTCCATTAAAGATAACAATTATATGTAAGATGAGCACCGATCTTTTCAGACCGGTCGGAAATCCGGTGATTTCCGACCGGTCCAAAAATTTATTTTTTTTAATTTTTTTTTTGAAAATAATTTTATAAACTTGTTAATCTAGTTATATTTAATTTATAAACCAAGTTTTATCATTTTTAGATATGTATATATATTTATTTTGGATTTTTAAATACAGGGGTATTTAAGTCATTTTAAATATTCTTAAAATGACTTAAATACCCCTGTATTTAAAAATCCAAAATAAATATATAGATATATCCAAAAATGTTAAAACTTGGTTTATAAATTAAATATAACTAGATTAACAAGTTTATAAAATTATTTTTCAAAAAAAAATAAAAAAAAATATATTTTTGGACCGGTCGGAAATCACCGAATTTCCGACCGGTCTGAAAAGATCATTTGTAAGATAGTGTAAAATAATAGTAACTTAGGATTAATTGATTTCTATTAAAGATAACAATTATATGTAAGATAGTGTAAAATAATAGTAACTTAGGTCGAATCCACAGAGAAATAACAAAGTTTGAATTATTGCAGAAGCGCAAAAATATAACAACTAATAATTTACTAATAACTTTCAAATTATAAATTACAACTAGAAGCAAATATATTGAAAACAACTGAAAATAAATCCGGTCTAAGGATTACAATGCAACTAAAGCAAATTAAATCTAATTTTAATATTAAAAATGAAGAAAGGAAAGTAAATCTAATACAAAAAACTGAAATGAAAGCAATCTAAACTAATAAAAGCATTAAGGGTGTATTTGTTTCAAATTCAAATGGAAAAATATTTAAACGTTTGTGACTCTGTGGAAGCTAGCTTGTTGTAAACGGAGAAAATACATTTTCTGAGACTGAAAGAGATAAAATACATTCCTAAAACCAGAAAAATAGGTACGAAAAATATATTGATTTCGATTTCCATACAAGAGGGCTCAGAATGAATTTTTCAGCAATCGTTTTCCTCGTTTTCTCCAGAACTTACAAGTATAGTGAGAAGATCATCCAATATAGATTACTGAGGCTCTTACATTTCCAATCACACTGTTTTTCTTCTCTGAAGAACATTATGGTTGCCATTTTGTTGTGGTGCCAAATGATAATGAAGTCCATCTGACGGCCATCAATGCGGTCAAGACAGTTGATACACTCACCGTAGTAAGATTGAAGCAAAATATAAAACATCAAAATATCATCTTATGTATATAAGACCTTTCTCTTAATTGGTCTATAACTACGAACCTAGATTAGGTAGCCAAATGGGGACGATTTTAGCATGCCGAGAAGAAAATCAAAAGTTTACAAATAAACTTACGAGGTTGGCATCATAAGGCAACCACTACACGGCAAAAATCCTTAACCTGTTTTGTTAAACAAACTTATTATTCACAAAAATCTTATGGTGTAGCCACCAATAGTGCAGTAGTAACTGATGCAAGATTATGAAATTGTAACCCAAACCAAAGAATCATTTTATTCTATTAGAAAACATGATTCAGGTTGATAAGGATCTAAAATTAAAGAAATAGCAACAAGATCAAATATAAGAGACACTAAGATTTATATGGAAAACCCTTCACACCAAAAACATAAAAACACGAGAGAGATATGACAATTTACTATAATAAACAGATTACAAATATTCGCATAAGAATACCTCACACATATTCTTTAGATATCTCATACATACTCAATAACCCTCTCTCATGCCCCAACGGAGCACCTTTTAAGGCTCCACTAAATCCCTAATTAAAATACCTATATATAGGACTCCTGTGGGCTATTACACAAAACCAATAAATATTCTCAGTCTTATACGACTTAAATATATAGGAAATGCAATCCCTAGCTTACTCAATTACAATACGCAGAATGTAAGACATGTAACAAATCTCCACTTAGATTGAATTCTACATATATACACTATAACTTGCATTAGGACATCAAACTTCACTCAATCATACATCGGTTATAAGAAAATATAAACTACATTTATTTTCCAACCCTGCATGCACGAGACTCCCTCGGCTCTCTACGATTCAATACCCATTCATTCTCAGGATCATGCAGACACTATCTATTGTGAAACTCAGGAAAACTTAGTCTACCTCCACATGCTCTCTATACATCCTCAGCATTACCACCATTATAGATTATTAAAAATACCAGATCTAATCATGAGCTGTCAAAACAGATCAAACTTATTCCTTTTGATCAATCTCGATGTACGTGATCCAACTTAATCATATCTAATGATGTAGTATCTTCTTGATATACACCCACCACAAGAAACACAACACCTTATCTCATCCAGATCTCCACATCTCTGCAAAACATCCATAGCTCCATGAAGTTCGCTCGCTCCACCTTAATTTGAACCACTTATTAGATCAACACAATCAAAGCAAAATCTGCTCAAACAAATATCACCATGGCATTCAGAGCACCTGAAAACATAAAAATTCATACGTGGATCACCCAAAACGTACTCCAAAATTATTCAATTTAAATCACATGCACACAATGCTTCAGTGCACTCAATGCACTTAAATGTAACAACTCTAGTACACCTCTTCTGCAAAACAGTAAACTTCCAGAGAATGATTAGAGCGGAGGAACAGAGATGGGCAACGGCTATTGTTAGATCCTGGCATGTCGGTGAGAAGGGAGTGAAGATTTGCAGCGGCGAATCTTTCTGGAGGATTTTTTTTTTTTTCCTGCTGGAAATTAAAAGAGAGAGAGAGAGAGAGAGAGAGAGAGGACGGTCTGATCGTTGGGCATCATTTCTCAAAGAAGCAGGCGTGCTTCATAAGATTGCCGGATGATGAGATCTGGTTCGGTGGTGAGCAATGGACAGTAAATCTGGCAGATGGGTTTTTTGGACGGGTTTCCCATGGCACCGGAGATAAAGAAGAAGACGGCAGCTAGTGGGTTTTTTACACCAGAGAAAGAGGTGGTAGCGGAACTGGCAGATCCGGGCGTAGAGGACGTCAGTGTGGCGGTCTCCGGCAAGCGAATCAGCGACGCCATCATAGAGGCGCCGGGGCTGGATGCTATGTCAACAGGTGTGATGGCTAAGGCTCGTGCATGGGCTTCTTCCTTGAGGAAGAAGAAAGAAGCGCACTGATTTGATCGCTGCACCTGAAAACTTTTCAGGCCACCGCAATCTGCTGCCGCAAGATTTACTGCCGGATTCCGTCGCCGGTGTTCAGCCCGCCGCCGCTGCTCGTTGCCGGCTTCCTGGATCTGCTCGCCGGCAACGGCCGACACGCCACTTGATGCAGATCTGCCGCACCGCCGGATTCAGGTCCCAAAAATCCGCACTTAGATCTGCCACCGGTCTGCATCGTGCCCAAAATCTAGCCATCCAGATTCGTCCGCTGACCACAGAAATCTTCTCTAGACCTGTACTTCTCCTTGCTATCCAAGAAAACCACCAACGCAGCTGACGACGGCCACCAATCTGGCTGTCCAAGCACCACGAACTAATTTCCTGCCTTCTAAATCGGCACTATGATTTTGCCCAGCAAAAAAAATTGATCTAACAAATCCACTTTCCGAGTCACGCATATCTTCCACCATAGCTCGATACCACTTATTGGAAAATGTACTTCGGGTTGACACAGATCACAGTAAAAGTATAACCAAAATAAAATAAGACCAAACAAATAGTAGCAGAATCAAATAAAATAAATACTAAAATTTACATGGAAAATCTTGCACGTCGAGAAGGAAAAAATCACGTAAAATCTTGCACGTCTAGAAGGAAAAAAATCATGAGAAGGTGATAACAATTTACTATAATAAACAGGTTACAAAAATACACATAAGAATACCTTACATATA
This sequence comes from Annona cherimola, assembly GCA_030490835.1. NCBI lineage: Eukaryota > Viridiplantae > Streptophyta > Magnoliopsida > Magnoliales > Annonaceae > Annona > Annona cherimola. Next base: position 87,390,240 of record CM059972.1, read on the forward strand.
TTTTCTGAATGCCTCCGCAAACACTGAGCACTCTGATAACCCTCTCTCTCATGCCCCCAACGGAACGCCTCTTAAGACTCTACTTATGCCCCCAACGGAACGCCTCGTAGGACTCTACTTATTCCCTAACTGAATACCAATATAAAAGATTCTTATGGGCTATTAAGCAAAACCAATACACAATCTCAATCTTACACAACTAAAATATGCACAGGATAAACAATTATAGCTCATTCAACTACAATACGCAAAATATAAGACATATCTAACATATTCCATGTGAATTTGTGATGTCTAGATATCATCCGTATTTGGGTAACAATCCATTTGCCGCATGTTTTTCAAATTGTTTGCCAAGATTCATAGCTGACAGCTGTAATTTGGTTAGTCGAGTAGTATAAATACCAAGTGGCTGTAAGCATGAGGGAATGAAGATGATCAGACATGTTTATAAGTCTCTCTCTTTTCCTTCTATTTCCGTTCTTCTGTTTGGGATAGTTGTAGTTAGTTATCAATACAAATTCGATTGAAATTTCTCAAATCACCGATATTAATATAATGGCTCACGAAAACATGATTCGATTGTCTTTTCTTTTTATGGGCATTGAAATGTCAAGGAAGAGACGTAGGACGAGATGAAAACAACATAACAAAATTCATTCAACAGTAGCTGTGAGACAAGCTCTTCTACGAGTGGATGCAGAGGAAAACACCTTACTGCAATCAACGTCATTTGCCAACTGAAAAGAGCAGTGATAGAGCAAAGAAATTATCATTGCTGCTGCATGTTTAAAAGCATGGCAGTAGGAAATAGCTCTTTAACTTTGTTATCGTTGGTATTTCCTTCTGGTGGTGGTCGAGAGCTATTTCTAAAACGGAACAGATAGGTGAGAAGATCTGGAGATGCAGTCCCTCCCACCTCCCGACATTCCTGTGAGAATCATTCCGGTTCGCGAAGACAAATGGATTTATTAATTTTTTCTTTTCTTTTCTTTTCTTACATTTATCCCGTTCTGTTGTGGCCGGGAGAGTAACGAAGCACTGGAGCCTCATGTTCATCCACGTGGCATAGCCAGTTAAATTGAAACTATTAGGGAGGAATGGAGGATCATATATATCACAAGCTGTATCCAACAGGCAGAATTACTTTTAAAAATACATTATATGTAATTTTTAAAAAAACGTTAATTGTATTTTAGTTAAAATTTAACATCGTATAATCAAATTTTGATTATCCACATGAGTTTTTAATAATTAAGTTTATTAAAACGTCTATTTTTAAAATGAAATTAATTCCATTAAGATTACATTATCTTAATTTTTTTGTTATAAGTATATTTTATTATGTTGAACATAATGAACGAATTTGATTTAAAAATAAGTAATTAATGTTACAAAAATCATTGTATATGCATTTTAAGTTTCATTTCTAAATGCTAGTTATACCATATTATAAACTTATCCAATAAATTTAAGTTTACATACAGTGACATGTATATAAAGTAAGGGGTTGGGATGTTTCATTAAGCATCGCAGAAATTAATTTTAAAAGTATCTAAAAGAACAGAGTCTTCTTAGAATTTGGGATCGAATCTGAGATGGCTCCGCGAAATACGAATCCCTTGCAACGGGTTTCCGAACCAGTTATGCCTGTCACGGCCTACATTTTAAGAGAATAACTGTACACTTGGACCGAGTTTATCCTGAGCCCATCCTAAAAAGGCCTTAGCCCCGAAGTCACCAATGGGAAATGATTCAACGCAATCGCAGCATGCAGCCCCCGATTCCCATTTTTAAAAAATATTACTAAAAATCTTTTTATTAAAAATATTCATTTGTAAAACATTATCCTCATGTAATTATTTTTTTCAAAACGTATAATATATATTATTGAAGCAAGTGCAAAGGCGCTTTTTCCATATATATAATTAACGCATATGTCAAAAGATTAATTACAGTCAAGCTTCTTCTTCCGTTCTCGTGCAAACATTGCAACAGCTTGCTTTTGGGTGTGCACCGAATACTCGATTAATGTTGTGGCTTGCTAGATTCTCGTAAACAGTCGTTTCAGCGGTTGCATAATACTGCCGAGAGCTGGTTTTGAGGACAGATCTATCATTCTGTTATTATTTTGTTACTAATATTGATGGTTTATTCCTTATCCGTGATTTATATTGCTTTCTACCCACTCTTTAGCAATCTACTTTAAGAACAATCTAATCAAATCTGAGCTGCTTGCTCAGTACTCATTTACGTTGGAATCCGGGATTTGGATCTAGGATGCTGATTATATATTTGATTTATTATCACTCTTAAAATTATCTTACATCTCAAGGTTCAAAACATGTGGCAAAGCAATTCCTGCATACATATATTTCTTGCAATAATAATTTCAGTCTTGTTTGTCCGTTCTTTCATGCAAATGTTTATACGTTGAACTGTTAAGTTTCAGGGCTACAAAGCTGCTGCCTCTGTCCTACCAGGAGGCATTAAATCTTTGTTAAACATAGTGCATGTTTGTTTTTAATAAAAACTTTCGAAACTAAAACATTTTAATGTCTACCATATTTTAAAAATATTTTTCTACACAATTATCTTATTTTTTAATTATTTTATATAACTAATCTATCTATTTTAACTTTTATTCTCTTAATTTTCTATCATTATTTCTATTATATCACATCATTTTTTATTAATTTAACAATTTTTACATTAAAAAAAAATTTCTGATACAAAAATTTTTCCGTATTCCCAAACATACTTACAGTCGTCTAAAGTAATTTTTGAGGTAATAGAAAAATAATATAAATGATTTGATTAGATGTGAAAAATTAATTAAAAAGCAAACATTATATTACGTGGGTACCCTCCGGGCTCCAATCTTTGAGTTGCTGGATTAGTGAGTTATGATCAAGGGTCCCAAAACGAAGTGTGGCTAATTGGTTTGGCTTGCTTCTGAAAAACATTAGCCAAATGTAGTTGCTTGATTCCGCAAATTAAATCACGAATTTGGATTATTCAACATGTGAACAACTGTCTAGCTAAATAGATCAGGCGTACAAATGAATAGTTTAGGCTTCATTATAGATCATCTTATGTATTTTTTTAAGATTTGTTATTTATAATTTTTAATGAAATATTATGCCATTAAGCTAGCGTTTTGATCATCATTTGTAAACCGTCCAAATACCCTTTTAATTTTTCTTTTATTTTTTAAAGTTATAAATCCATACACAGAGTTTTAAGATTTTCGGATTTCCATATGCAAAAACCTTAACGTTTAGTTTATAGATTATATAGACCAAGATTTACATATTAAAACAAACAAAAAAAATTTGAAAGAAAGAGGTTTCTGGACCTACTAAAAAATTCTGCGGATTTAATATTTGCTATTATTGGACGAAGTAAAGTGTAAACCTGTTGTAAAATCTACTATATAAAATACAAAATTTTCTTATTTATAATAATTTAGTTAGAAATTTTTAAATAACTGTAAAGTCATTAAAAATAGAATCTGAAGGCGAGTTACATAATTGATATGAAAATTTTTAAAACGTTCAATTTGTATTTTTATATTTATTTTATTTTCATTTACATTTTTCGCTTCCTTTGTCTTTTTTAAAATAATTTTTAAATATGTATATTATTATCTTTTCTAGATTTCATTAGATTATGCCCTATTGTTTTCATTTAGGTAACTTGTTAATTCATATCCCATGAAATTAATTTTCAATATGTCACTCTTAACATGAACACAAACTCTCTAATTCCAATTGTATCCTCCATTTGGAACCCCATTTACATAAATTGCATTAGAATTCAAATTTTACAAATGGGATAAAAATTGCAGTGGCATTTAAATTTCACAAGTAGGATAAAACTTAAGATTAGAATGTAAAAAATTTCAAAGATAATTAAGATGGGGACTGTGGCAAATTCGAATTATGGGAATCCTAGCGCACCATTACCCTTCTTTAAAAAGTCCCGCGTGCAAGCTATGCCTGCGGGAATAGCGGTTGGACTTGCAAATTAGGAAGAGATGAATACTGCTACTGGGATGCTGACGGAAGGGATGCTGACGGATACCTGGATGCTAATTGCTGACGGAAGTGGATGACGGAAGCAAGCGATGCCTGGCTGCCATCAACCCTGAAATTTTTTGTGAGTGGATGACGGGATGCTAACGGAAGGAAGGGATGCGGGAACCGATGCCCCTGGCTGCCAACCTTGCAATTTTGTGTGAGTGGATGTAGTTTGTAAGAAAATTAATTGAAACGTAAGGTTAAATGTAAAATAATATATATATATATATATGATGATTAGTGGAGTTATGGAAAATATGTTCCTCCAATTTTCTACTTCTATTGATTATCAAACGTCCCCCTTATTTTGATGACGTACAACTTCAAAAATCCACTTTTCCTATACTTTGCTTTTGACAGAGGCTTTTGCGGAACACTTCTATGGAAACTTGTTGTAAACTCTCCGTAAATTTATATATTTTAGTCGATTTTTAAAAATCAAACTATACATTATATTAAAAATATTATTTTGAATGCTAATAATAAAATTCATAGAAATTGGATGTTAATACAATATTAAATAAGTAAAATTATAAAAACATATATATTTATCACATAAAAATTACATGACATAATTTTAGTAAGATGGAAAGACTTTTTTACACTTATCTAGTTTAAATAAACAAATATATATATATATAACGTTTCAGATTATATAAATTATATCATATGTGCTGTTTATATCTAGAACTACATCTATCGTTGAAATTCTTCAATTAAATTTTACTAATTAATATAATCTGATTTTATTGTTTTCATTACCAACGACAAAAATTATTTTTTAAATTTAATGTAGGGTTTTGATTTTTAGAAAACAACAAAAAGGTAGTATTTTATGGAAGAGTTCCCAATGGGGAGTTCCCGTGCTCCTGCTTTTTGCGTACTAGACATGGCTCCGCTTGACCCGCTGAAATTGAAAAATGAAAGCACACTTCCTTGCTTCACCCGTAAGTAACTAATGCCTTCCGTCTACACCTGTTAATTTATGTTTGCTGCCCTGTAATTTATGTCCTCTACATCTCTCCCGTTATGCTCCTGATCTCTCCCTTAATCTTAGCAATGGCCACAACTACAGTACGTAGTAGTTTATTCATAGAAAGCAGCAGCTTAATTACGGGGTAATTTTCTCTTAACGTGCATATTCTTATTCGTGAATCTAAGCCCAAGAAACAATGTAAATTTCTCATAAATCCGATATTTATTTTGGTTGTTACCATTACCACCTCTACGTTGAAATAGAGAACTCGTAGGCCTTGTTCTACACATCAACGAATTAAATTTTTTTTTCTATTATATGATGAATTTGAAGAATTCTAATTGAAGATTAATCTTTTAAAATGTTATCCTTGTTTAAAATAACGATTCGATAAATTATTTAACATGTTAATGATTGTGTGAATGGATGTAAGTAAGTTTCATGATTTACACATAATTTTGTCTTTTTGAACAATTCAACCCACACGTAAGACTTTGATTGAAATATTTTTTGGTAAATTACAAATAATTTAAAGTTTGAGACAAGATAACAAGCCATCATATCAAGAATTCACCACACGTTCCACACTCCAACATCTTGGTGCGTCCTTGTATCCCCAAGAACCCACTGCCTTCCTTCCGCGGAAAAAGAAGAAGATGGAAAGGGAAATTGAAGAAAGAAAGAATTGAAAGGATGAAAGAATGCAGATTTCTTGATTGCTGATTACATGTTTACCTCTCTCTCTCTCTCTCTCTCTCTCTCTCTTATACGTTTCACCCTCTCTGTTACACGGTTGCTAACTACAACTACCACTTGGCCCCGCTTGTCCTAAACCTAGCCTACCTCTTGCGCTCCCTTCTTCGACCTACCAACCGCTCGGGCTGGTCGTCTCAGCTCATATGTGGTCCTACCACATCTACTCTTTACTAAAACTAGTTAAACATATTACATCAAAAAAACTAATTAAACATATAAAGCAGAGAGGTCGAAACTCAAGCGCGTGTGCAGCAGGACTGGAGGTTAATGACATAAAAATGTTTCGATGCACATATTGCCCTACTCTTTGAATTTCCGTTTGAATGGACCTTCATAACCATAAATATCATGCATCTTTCGTTAAAAATAACGGCTGAATTTATTTGTCATTATTCCTATTTGACTTCTCCGTGAATAAGGACGACATACTCCAATGTATTGTGACGTTGTGAAAGTTTATAAAAAGGCTATGGGGGATGGGAGGGATATTCAAATAGAAGAGGTTTAGAGGGGCAATATTCAAAGGGAAAATGTTCGTTTCTTCACTACAATTTTTCTTCTTTTTCTCTTTCTTTTCTTATTATTTAGAGATAATTTCTTTTTTACCCATGACAAATGCACCTAATTCTTAATATACCTACAACGTTTCATAAATTCCTTTTATATCCATAACATTTCACCTTAAATTCCTATTATACCCACGCCGTTAAAACCACCGTTATCCATCCCATTGAAAAGACGATTTTTTCTTTTTAAAAAATTTTAATTAAAATAATTCACCTTAATATGACTTTTAAATTATTTAATATCTTGTATTAATGATTCACTATAATCAATTGACTCATATTAAGATTAAATTATCTCAATTAGAAAATTTTAAATGGGCAAAATTGTCTTTTCAATAGGGTAGATAATGGTTGTATTGACAACATGGGTATGAGAGAAATTTATGATCAAATGTTATAGGTATAAGATGAATTTATGAAATGTTGTAGGTATATTAGAAATTAAGTACAATTATTCTGGGTATGAGAGGAATTATCCCTATTCTTTATTATCATCATCAAGATGTGGCTACTGCGAACAACATAGTGTTGGATTGCCTCAACAAAGCCAAGCTTAAGTTATAAGTATGCAGCTTTAAACATATTAACAACTTTGAATTTTTCTCCGTAGTTTGCAATTTAATCTTATCAACAATCGACTTCTTTCTAATTATTAGGTCAATTTTGGCCTTTTGGAAATATACCCACATTATTTATTATTATTTGCAGTTATAACCCTTATAGTTTAAAAAAATGGCAAGTCATCCTCTATGGTTTGTAGCATTGGCTTATATACCCAGAATGTTCAATTCATTTCAAAATCATCAAAAATATTTTTCAAATTTCATAGTTGCCCCCATCTTCTTCCTTCTATATAAAAATATAGTTACATAACTTGCCTGCTTTAGACAATTGATAGAAATTTTTTTAAAATAGAACCATCTTCCTAACAACATTAGAAACTAGTTCAAATATTGGAAAATTTATTGATAATATTTTCATGAGGTCTACACTGATGATGAAATGAGGAACCTAAATGGGTCTTTCTTGGGAATTTAATACAAGGAGGTGAGAATCGACAATGCTTATCCTTTGCTTCTTTAGTATATCATGAAGTTGTTGCGTTGCATAAAAAGGTTATAGGAGATGAACAATATTCAAAGTAACAGAGGTTAATTTCCTCACCTCAATTTTTTTTTCTTTCTTGTCTTATTGTTTATCATCCATTGCAGCATGTAGACTCGAAAGATGTTGTTCCAGATAGTGCGAGATTGGAATTACAAAGCTCAAACCGAGCTCAGGTACTAAAAAGAATTATAAAGCTTTAAACATACATAATGATTTTAAAGTCTTACATAAGTCGGTAATAGAATAAGTATTATCAACGATTAGTTTCTTTCTAATTTTACAAGTTTATTTTGCTATTTTTTATTCTAAGGAGAATAACATTGATATCGAAGCAGTACCATCACAAGCAGAAACCATCGTCATCGAAGTAATACCAATATCAATAGCAATTACAGGAGCAAAAGCGAAAGAAGATATAAAGATTAGATTAAAATTGCAGTCCCTATGACTATGAATGAAACTGCTAGACTTATAGCTATGTTAACATAATCTATTAGCAACACGAGTGCAAGAACAACCTCCAAGCTCTTTTTTGATGCCTCCATAATATTTATGGGCGCAACATTTTTGTTTGGGTATATTGTAATTGTCTTGGTAATGCTTCGCCTACGTATCTCTCTCTTTGCAATGTTTCGCCTGAGTATCTCTCTCTCGAGTACTATCAGTACAAGTTTCAGTTGGTAGCTATAGGATCATTGCTTTTGGTAGTGATCTTTATGATTGCTTTCTATTTTCCTTAGAAGGGGTAGAGTGAGGAGTTCAAATTTAATGCTTTTATATTGTCGTAAAAAATAAGAGGGAGAACCACCTATAGCTAGCATAGGTGGCAAGGAGCATTGTCTCCCATAGATGAGGTGCTTAATTTAAAACAGACTAGGCATGGAGGGGTTGTCTCCTTTTTAGTTGGTGGGGTTGTGTATTGTTGTAATTTAGGTAGAACTTATTGTCTCCTCGCTAGTCAAATAGAAGATTATTGTCTCCTTTTTATTTGACTGTAGTATCTATCATGAATTGTAATATATATGTACCTAATCAAAAAAATAAGAGTAGGGAATATAAATTTTTTTTAATATTTTTGTTATTTGTTGTGATTTTAGCAAGAATTTGTGGAAGACAAAAATTGATAGAACAATATTATCTCACATTTCCCAGCAATTAATTTGTTAATTTGCTTGCAATAAAACTAATTTACAGAATGAATGCGTATGGGCTTCTACGTTGTCAACATATAGATATGAATAAAATGCTTGTTGTTATGAGTATATGGTCACCAATTTAATTTAATTCCCATTAAAGCAAACAATCATATGGAAGATAGTGTAGAATAACGGTAAGTTGAGTCGAATCTATAAAGACGTAATAAAATTTGAATTATTGCAGAAGTACAAAAATATAACAACTAATGATTTACAAATAACTTTCAAATTATAAATTACAACTAGAAGCAAATCTATTAGAAGCAACTAAAATTAAATCCAGTCCAAGGATTACAATACAACTAAAGCAAATTAAATCTAATTTTAATATTTAAAAAGGAAGAAAGGAAAGTAAATCTAATAGAAAAAACTGAAAGTAAAGCAAGCTAAACCAATAAAAGCATTGAGGGTGTATTTGTTTCAAAATAAAACTTTTCACCCAAAATTTTTATATCTAAAACTTTTTACTTTTCACAACTATCCTATTTTTTAATTATTTTCACATTTTCTATATAAACTACTAATAACTCGCAAAAAATACGAGTTATCATAGCTCATTTCAGACTTTTTTTGCGTATTAGTCCAAGAGATTAGGTTTAGTTTGCATCCATTTAGCGAAATTTTCACTCGCTTTGCATTTTAGGAGCATTACGTAGTTTTTATGCATTTTTAGTATAAATTAGGCATTTTTAGTTCATTTATTTAGTTTCATTCATTTTTCAAGTGTTGACCAGTGGTGCCTAGGCGCCATCCTACATACCTTAGCCAAAGTTTCCAGTGCCTTACACGGAAGAATTGCTTCCAGTAAGTTAGCACCCAGGTGCCAGAGTGGGGCACCTAGGCGCCACTTCACTAGCATACAGATGAATTCCAGTACCTTACACGACACAAGTAAGCAAGGCATCCCGATGAAGTTTCTAAGTTACACAGCACACAGGAAGTTGGCGCCTAGGCGCCAGCTAAGGGAGCCTAGGCACCGCTGCGAATTTGTTTGTGTGACTTTCTGCATGTGTGTTGTGCAAGTTGATCAGTTTAAATAGAAACTTGGGAATCCGTGGGAGAGAGAGAGCTGACGGAACAGACCTACAGAGAAAGAACATAACTTGATTCAAGCGTTGATCGAAGAGGAGATTCGGTCCCGTTGGTGGAAACTTCGGAGAATTAGTTTTCTCTTCCTCTTTCTATTTTTCTTTCTCTGTTTTTCTGGATACTTTTAATATGGATGTAAAGGATTTTTATGTCATATTTTTGAGCTAAACTTCAATTAGATGAATAGTTAGGATGAATTGATATCTAATTATATTGTATTGGTTCTTTAAGATTCAGGAATAAATATTTGACTTCAATATGATTGTGTGATGTGGATTTACCCTTGCATGTGTTGTTTAATGCTTTTTACAAGATTAGCTACCTTATAAGATGATTCAATTGCAGGATTAATCTTTGGAAAGGGAAGATCTCTGCTAGATTCATGTGTAGGGCATAGGTTTCCTCTTGGTTAAGGAGAGTTGTTCAATAGATAGAAATATACCATTAAACCCTTGTAGTCATGAACAAGTTATGAATCTATCAATTTCATTTTATTTAATGGCATGAGAATATAGCAATTGAATAGGGTGTAATTAGTCTTATATGTGTTGGAAGATATATATATATAAGGAATATTGAACTTGGACTAGTAAATCCCAGCATAATCTAATGAAAAGGAACTAATGCAATATAGTTTAGATTTGAGGATTCCGAACTATCTATCTGTCATCCTCAATCGATATCTCCTTTCTAGTATTCCAGTTGTTCCGTGAACTCTTTTCTATTTCCTTATTGCATTTGATAATTTTAATTTTAATTGTGAAATTCCAATTTTCTACAAATCAAAAGCAACTGAACTAATTAATAAACCTAGTTAGTGTTGGAAACAATGTTTAAAACAATAAAAATTGATCAAATCTTGAGTTTTGATGATTAACAAGAACTAATTTTGAGTATATAAAAGGTACTAATGTATTTGCTAAATGTTTAAGGAAAGCAAAGAGGTCAAGTCGATCTCCAAGTCGACTTGGACTTCGACTTGAGTGAAGTCGATCCCAAAGTCGACTCAAATATCGACTTGAGAATGAATCCCAAAAGGCAACAGGTGAAGTCGCAGGTCAAGTCGACTCCACTTGCGACTTGGGAAGTCAAGTCGCAGACGAAGTCGACTCCGGCATCGACTTGGAGTATCCAGAGTTGAAAAGTGGAAACGAACATAACGAAGTCGCAAACGAAGTCGACTCCAGGTGCGACTTGGGTGAAGTCGCAGGCCAGGTCGACTCCATCCACGACTTGAGAAGTTCAAACTTCAAAGATGCAGTTTTCAAGATATTCAAGAGGATTTATCACTCAAGTCCAAGGAATCAAGATGAAAAACAAATGAGTCAAATTCAAAGTCAAAAATCATGTTCTACATCAAATCAAGTCTATCAAGCTCAAAGACAAAGATACAAGAATGATTCAAACAATGTCTATCAAGACTACATAAGTCAAATATGCATGAATCATCTAAGTAAGAATCAAGCCAATCCAAGATAGAAGAACACAACTTGAAGATCAAAGCAGGTTCAGCAAAATCCGAGCCAAGTCGCAGGCCAAGTCGACTTCAGGATCGACTTGGGTCGAAGTCTGAAGTCAAGTCGACCAAGCCTAAGACTTGGGAATCCGAAGAACTGGAGTCGCAGACGAAGTCGACTCCAGATGCGACTTGGGTAGCCAAGTCGCATCCCAAGTCGACTCCACCTTCGACTTGGGTATAACGGTCAAATTTTCGAACGTTGGAGTTTATTTATTGCGCACCAACCACCTCCACAACGTTCATATTTTCTTCCCTCTATAAAAGGACCCTCAAATAAACGTGAAAACATAACAAGAGAACACAAGACACTACGTTAAAGTTCAAAGAGAGAAAAGAAGTGCAAGAAAGGTTTCCTATTTGCTTTTCTCCATTGTTGAGTGGTCCGTATAAATTCTAAGGAAGAAGAAAGCTTCAAGTTGCTAGCGCCTTCAACAATATTCATCCAAAGATGCTTCTACAACTTCTTCCTCGAGCTAAATCTGCCTACACAAATCTGTAAAGTGTAGTTTCATTTATTTCATTGTCTTGTTGTATAAATCTTGATTTAGCTTGGGTAGATAAGATCAAGTATATGCAAAGTAGGGTGTGATTGGAGTGAGACTCATCACCTACTTTTGCATGTGAGTTGTTTATGCCCCCTAGAGCTAGAATCTAGAAGAGAGCAAGTGGCTCTAGTTGTATATGCCCCCTAGAGCTGGAATCTAGAAGAGAGCGGTGACTCTAAGTGTATTCGTGGAATACATAGTGGAACCCAAGTCACAACAGAGTGTGAGCTTGGAAGAGTGGAGTAGGGAAGGTTTGCCCGAACCACTATAAATCTTGTGTTATATTTCTTTTTACTGCTTTATCTTTATTGCTCTCTAGCTCTTTTCAAAAGGGGATTAATTACTCAAGGGGTTAAGTCTTTATTTACCAAAGATTTTTTAAAGAACCCAATTCACCCCTCCCCTCTTGGGTTTTGCCACTAACTCGGGACCAACAAGTGGTATCAGAGCAGGTCTTTGAGTTTACCAAAGAGATCTTATTGATATGACATCCCAATCAACTTCCATTCCCGCATTTGCTGAAGGCCAATCCTTTACAAGGCCACCATTGTTTGATGGGAACAATTTTGGATATTGGAAGCTTCGTATGAAGCAACTCATCATGGCTACCGATATGGATTCTTGGATTGCTATCCAAGATGGTGTAACACTGTCTATCGATGAACGAGCTTCCAAATGGACCGAAGAGGAAGTAAGAACCGTCAAGAGCAATGCTAAGGCCATGAACTCTTTATTTTGTGCTCTTACGGCTTCGGAGTATGATAGAGTATCCTCTTGTTTAACCGCCAAGGAGATATGGGATACACTAACATCTATCTATGAAGGAACTTCTCAAGTCCAAGGGACGAGAAGAAATATTTTGATCGGAGAACTTGAGAACTTTAGAATGATTGAAACAGAAAACATTTTTGAAATGTTTGCTAGGTTCTCAAAAATCACTAATGCTTTAAAAAGTCTTGGAAAGGCTATTTCTGAATCTGAGCAGGTTATGAAGATCTTAAGAGCTCTACCTGAATCATGGACTCCAAAGATCGCTGCAATAGAAGAAGCCAAAGACCTAAACACTTTAAAGCTTGAAGACTTAATTAGCTCACTTATGTCACATGAGCTGATTAAGAAGAGAAACGAGGATCAACACAGGGGCAAGAGAGCGATTGCCTTGAAAGCCGCAGAAAACTCGGACGACTCTTCCTCCTCCCAAAATGACAATGAAATCGCCCTTCTCACAAAACGCTTCAGAAAATTTGTGAGGAAAGGGAAAAATTTCAGAAGCTTCAAGGAAAGAACTCCCAAAGAGAAGAAGAAAGAACCAACCAAATGCTACCGATGCGGCGGTTCGGGACATATGCAAGCTCAATGTCCAACTCCCGAAGAAAGCAAGGCAAACGAACAAAGAAAGGATAGAAGGAACAACAAAAGATTCCAAAAGTACAAAGGTAGAAGCATGTATGTAAACGATGAGGAATCTACAACGAGTAACTCCTCAACCGACGAAAACGAGGCAGAAGAAGGTGCAAGAATTTGCTGCATGGCACAAATCGAACAAGAAGAACGAATTACCTCAACAAAATGCACAAGCGATGAAGAGGTAAGTTCCAAACTCTCCCATTCTAAATCAAGTTTTTCTTCTTTTCAAGAATGCCTCAAATGTACTGAATTAGATGAGCTACAAACTGCATATGATTCATTATATGAAGAAATGAAGAAATTAGGAAGCAAGTTTACAATTAAGAAAAGACAATGTGATGCAACAATAATTGTAAATGGTAAACTTGCAGAAAGATTAGACAAATTGAAAGATGAAAATGATCTGCTGAAAAAGGAGAACAAATCATTAAATGAATCATTAGCTAAGTTCTCTAATCCAGGAGAAAGTGTCAAAATGTTTTTGAATATGACCTCCCAAACACATAAAAGAGGTCTTGGGTATCATACTTTTGAACAAGGAGAAAGTAGCAAATCAAATGCACAAATACTTGAGAAACATCAAACTAAAAATGCATCTATGTACAAGCCACAAAAGAAAAATTTTAAGTGGACTAGAAGACCAACATTTGAACCATTGCATACTTGGAGGCCTACTCCAAGATTACCTATGGCTTGTAATTTCTGCAACAAAATGGGTCATAAAACCTACAAATGTAATTTTAAGAAACTATATGACCATGGTGCAAAATTAGTTTGGGTTCCAAGGAACACAAGATTTGGGCTTTCCAAGATAGAACAACAAAGGTCGATTTACATCGCTAACCCAAATGGACCCATAAAATGGGTACCAAGAAGATAAGATTTATTTGCTTATTTTTCAGACATGTCTTAAGGCAAAGGCAAACGATGAATGGTTTATGGATAGCGGTTGCTCAAGGCATATGACCGGTGAAAGAAGTTTATTTCACAAACTTATGCCTTGTAATGATGGAGTGGTTGCTTTTGGCAATAATGAAAAAGGTAAAATCAAAGGTAAAGGAAATATACATAGTTTTTCAAATGCATGCATGGAAGATGTTTTGTTTGTTGAAGGACTCAAACACAATCTAATGAGCATTAGCCAATTATGTGATAAAGGATACAAAGTTGTGTTTGAATCATCTATATGTAATGTATTTGATGGAGAGCATATCATGTTTAGTGGAAAAAGACATGGAAATGTATATTTGGTTTCACTTGATGAACTAAATGGTCAATGTCTAATGGCAATTGATAATGATCCATGGGTTTGGCATAAAAGGCTTGGACATATAAACATGAGAAATATAAAAACCTTATGGAAGAAAAGTTTGGTAGAAGGCTTGCCTAAGTTGAAATATGACAAAGACAAAATCTGTAAGGCATGTCAATTATCTAAACAACCAAAGATGTCTTTCACTACCAAAAAGGAGATTTCCACCACTAGGCCACTTGAATTACTACACATAGATCTATATGGGTCATCCGACATTTTAACCATTGGTGGAAAGAAATATGTATTTGTCATAGTTGATGATTTTTCAAGATTTACATGGATAATTCTCTTAACTAGTAAAGACGAAGCCTTCTCTATGTTTGCAATTTTTGCAAATTTGGTGCAAAATGAAAAACAAAGTACTATTGTGACCATAAGAAGCGATCATGGTGGCGAATTCGAAAATAAACGATTCATAAAACTTTGTAATGAGAAAGGAATTCACCACACATTTTCTGCACCAAGAACTCCACAACAAAATGGAGTAGTTGAAAGGAAAAATAGAACTATACAAGAGATGGCTAGAACTATGCTAAATGAGAGCAATCTATCCAAGAAATTTTGGGGTGAAGCTGTAAGTACAACTTGTCATGTATTGAACCGTGTTACCATTCGAGCAATCTTGAAAAAGACCCCATATGAACTATGGAAAGGAAGGAAACCAAATATTTCTTATTTTCATGCTTTTGGATGTACATGTTATGTTTTGAACAATGGAAAAACTAACTTGGGAAAATTAGATGCTAAAAGTGATGAGGCTATATTCCTTGGTTATTCATCAAATAGCAAAGCATATAGAGTATTCAACAAACGAAACCAAGTTGTAGAAGAATCCATACATGTTGTATTTGATGAAGTTAACCAAACTCCGAGAAAGGAGGATGAACAAAGTGATGCAGATGAGACAAAAGGCAAAGAACAATCAAAGGAACTCGAGCTCAAGCCAGAAGATCTCGTGGAGAAAGAGGTAAGTGAAGGTAATGTTTCTTACAAACCTCCAACTGATTTAAAATTCAAAAATGCCCATCCAATTGAACAAGTTATTGGAAATATATATAAAGGAGTGAAAACTAGAAGATCAAAACAAAACGTTTATGGTCAATATGCCTTTGTATCTAAAATTGAACCAAATACCATTGAACAAGCTCTCAATGATGAAAATTGGGTGATTGCAATGCAAGAAGAGCTAAACCAATTCGAAAGGAACAATGTATGACATTTAGTTCCTAGACCAAATAATCACACTATCATAGGTACTAAATGGATATTTAGGAACAAATTAGATGAAAGCGGACTCGTAATTAGAAACAAGGCAAGATTAGTAGCCAAAGGGTATTCCCAAGAAGAAGGAATTGATTTTGAAGAATCATATGCACCCGTGGCTAGATTAGAAGCCATACGTATTTTACTAGCATTTGCTTCTCATATGAATTTCAAATTGTTTCAAATGGATGTAAAAAGTGCATTTTTGAATGGCTATCTGAATGAAGAAGTATATGTTGAACAACCCCCTGGCTTTGGAGAAAAGAATCAATCAAAATATGTCTATAAATTGACCAAAGCATTATATGGACTAAAACAAGCTCCAAGAGCTTGGTATGAAAGATTGAATAAATTTTTGATTGACCATGAGTTTCAAAAGGGGAAAGTAGACACTACTCTGTTCATTAAATATAAAAATAAAAACATTTTAATTCTGCAGATTTATGTTGATGACATAATATTTGGTGCTACTGACGAAAAACTTTGTCAAGAGTTTTCTAAGATAATGCAGAACGAATTCGAAATGAGTATGATGGGAGAATTAAATTTCTTCCTTGGACTGCAAATCAAGCAACAAAGTGAAGGAATATTTCTAAATCAGTCCAAATACACCAGAGAGATGCTCAAGAAGTTTGGAATGCAAAATAGCAAAGGAGCAAACACTCCAATGAGCTCTACAATCAAGATCGATGCGGACGAAAATGGTAAAAGTATCGATCAAACACTTTATAGAAGCATGATAGGATCCTTGCTATACTTAACTGCTTCTAGACCCAATATCCTATTTAGTGTTTGTATGTGCTCTAGATTCCAAGCATGTCCAAAAGAATCACATCTACTTGCTGTAAAAAGAATTTTTAAATATTTGTTAGAAACTACAAATCTTGGACTATGGTATCCAAAGGGGTCAATCTTTGATCTAATCGGCTATTCGGATGCAGACTTTGCCGGATATAAAGTAGATAGAAAAAGTACCAGTGGAACTTGTCAATTTCTTGGACATATGCTAGTTTCATGGCATTCAAGAAAACAAACAAGTGTTGCACTATCTACTGCGGAAGCCGAATACATAGCCGCCGATAGTTGTTGTGCCCAATTACTTTGTATGAAACAACAGTTGAAAGATTATGGTATTGATTATGTTGATATTCCTATTAGATGTGATAATACAAGTGCAATTTCTTTGACTAAAAATCCTGTATTGCATTCTAGAACCAAACATATTGATGTGAGACATCATTTTATTCGTGAACATGTTGAAAATCATGATGTGTGCTTAGAATATGTGAAAACAGAGGATCAAATTGCTGATATCTTTACCAAACCTCTAGCTAAAGAATCATTTTACAAGATTAGGAATGATATGGGGATGATAGAGCTAAATTAGAAAAAATTAAAACAAGAAATTACAATTGAAAAAATGTCAAGTCGATGAGTCAAGTCGACTCCAAGGGCGTCAAGTCGACTCCACTTTATAAGCGAAGTCGACTCCGCCAGAGTCGAAGTCGACTCCGCCCGCAGGCGAAGTCGACTCCAAGGGACCGAAGTCGACTTCGCCTAGGGCAAAGTCGACTCCGCGCGCGACGTTTCGCATTCGGCCGACTCTCCTCTCTATTTCTTCTCTTCTCTTTCTTTTCTTCCTCATTTTCCCTCCAACCTCTCTATTTCCTTTCTTTTTCCCTTTCTCCCTCTCCGGCGACAGCCTTTTCTCCGGTGATTTCTCCCTTGTCTCCGGCAAATCGTCACACACTCTCTCTCTTTCACTCCCTTTCATTCTCTTTATCTCTCACTCCCTCAGTTTCCTTTTTCTTTCTCTTCCACACTATCTCTCAAACTCTCTCTCTCTCACTCGCATTCTCTCTCAGATCCATAAAGTCCAAACTCCAAATGGCACCAAAGAAAGCCGTATCAAAATCATACCCCAAACGGGTTCCCACACAACCACAACCTTCATCTCAACCAAAAGAAGTTCCTAGAAGAACTAGGACTCCATCAAAAAGAGCCAGAGAGGAACCATCAACTTCGACGGGTAAACGGGTTCGATTCCAAACCTCCACTCAATCATCTGATCAAGCACCCAGGTCGGAAAATCAACAACAAACCTCACAGAGCACACAATCCGGGACAAGCAGAAGGGGCACTGCAGCTGGAAAAGCCCAAGTATTGAAGATGCCCACTACCTACTTCAAAACCGAGCTCCAACATAGCCGTTTCTACAAAAAGTTCTACGAACGGAAGGTATTCATACCCAAGATTATAGATTTTAATTTCCTGAAAGAATATGGATCCGACATAGAAGATCTATTGGATTTTCAAGGATGGACAAATTTGCTAAAGGAAGACGAAAGGGTCTATCCAGATCTTACTCGAATGTTTTATTATCTATGGGATGAAGAATACTTTGGAACCTTCGTCAAAGGAGTAGAAATAGATATTGGAATCGGGATAATTTCAGGTCCGACTGACATAATGAGTCATTTAGGACACATACTTGGAGTCCCGTATGAGGATGAGCCTATTCCAGAAGATCTCACTTTGGATCAAATGTATAATCAGCTCACCCGGAGCAACAAGTACCATCCGGGAATCAAATTCCTTCGGTACATGGATCTTTCACCCAGGCTACGAGTACTCCGACTCCTCATTGCCCACTGCATCTACCCAAAGGGCGGTGGAAGAAACCAATTAAATCCACAGGAAGCAGGGATACTATGGAAAGTGGCCAACAGGGTCAAAGTGAGCATACCCAAATTATTTCTTGAAGCCTTGGCTTCTAGAAAGGATAACCCACAAGGAGTCCTTCCCTATGGCACATGGATCACAAAGATTCTTGAATTCTTCAAAGTGGATATTGAAGGCGAGCCTTTCGAAGTGCTCAAATCCACAAATGCCATAAATAAAGCTCTCATACAAAGAATGAAGATCAATCTGCTTGAACTAAGGCATGAAGCTTCAGAAGAAGAGCAAGAAGACAATGCACAGACTGAGGGGGAGCAACCTCCCGCGGCACCACTTGCTCAAGAGGAGCCAGCATCTCCCATATCGCACGGATCCTATTCTCCACAAGGGTCCACTGCAAGAGAACGGGTGCCTCCAACCTCTTCTGAGGAGGTCACCCTAAAGGATTTAAAAGATGAAATTATTGCTATGAGGACAGAAATGGGTTATCAAGAAGACCGGATGACAAGTCTTATCACCGGCGTTCACAATGCCCTCGAGGATATGCACTCTCGGCAAGACAGAATTGAGCGGGAAATGCGGACTATCCGCTATCATCTTGCCTCTAGCCGACATAAGAAGAAACCCATGCCTGAACTCGATCCTTACGAATCAGGATCAGTTCATAAAGAAGCAACTCCAGATCACGCTTCTCTTGTTTACTCATCGGCCCATCATTGTCCTATCGAACCAATCTTATATCCGATCTCTCAATTTCAATTCACAAAATCATTAAGAGTTGATCGATTTTTGATAAATTTTTGATAGTTTGACAAAAAGGGGGAGATAGAATAGGTAAGTTGAGTAAAATTTTCTTTTGGGTTGGGTAGTTTTGTATCTAGGTTTCATTTTTGTTTTGTATTGCATTTTGTAAAAATGAAACTTGATATATATATATGCTTTTGATGAATGTTATGTTTGCTTAATATGTTATGCTTGATTAATAAAATATTCAACATGTTTTGCTTGAAAGGTATCCAATATGCCAAAATGATATAATGGTTGAAATTTCAAAAAGCTCTGACCTATAAGACAAATGCTCTGTTTTTCAAAAGACATATGAATATGATTAATGCTTGAAAGGTATCAACTCAAATGAAGTTTTGTCAATCATCAAAAAGGGGGAGATTGTTGGAAACAATGTTTAAAACAATAAAAATTGATCAAATCTTGAGTTTTGATGATTAACAAGAACTAATTTTGAGTATATAAAAGGTACTAATGTATTTGCTAAATGTTTAAGGAAAGCAAAGAGGTCAAGTCGATCTCCAAGTCGACTTGGACTTCGACTTGAGTGAAGTCGATCCCAAAGTCGACTCAAATATCGACTTGAGAATGAATCCCAAAAGGCAACAGGTGAAGTCGCAGGTCAAGTCGACTCCACTTGCGACTTGGGAAGTCAAGTCGCAGACGAAGTCGACTCCGGCATCGACTTGGAGTATCCAGAGTTGAAAAGTGGAAACGAACATAACGAAGTCGCAAACGAAGTCGACTCCAGGTGCGACTTGGGTGAAGTCGCAGGCCAGGTCGACTCCATCCACGACTTGAGAAGTTCAAACTTCAAAGATGCAGTTTTCAAGATATTCAAGAGGATTTATCACTCAAGTCCAAGGAATCAAGATGAAAAACAAATGAGTCAAATTCAAAGTCAAAAATCATGTTCTACATCAAATCAAGTCTATCAAGCTCAAAGACAAAGATACAAGAATGATTCAAACAATGTCTATCAAGACTACATAAGTCAAATATGCATGAATCATCTAAGTAAGAATCAAGCCAATCCAAGATAGAAGAACACAACTTGAAGATCAAAGCAGGTTCAGCAAAATCCGAGCCAAGTCGCAGGCCAAGTCGACTTCAGGATCGACTTGGGTCGAAGTCTGAAGTCAAGTCGACCAAGCCTAAGACTTGGGAATCCGAAGAACTGGAGTCGCAGACGAAGTCGACTCCAGATGCGACTTGGGTAGCCAAGTCGCATCCCAAGTCGACTCCACCTTCGACTTGGGTATAACGGTCAAATTTTCGAACATTGGAGTTTATTTATTGCGCACCAACCACCTCCACAACGTTCATATTTTCTTCCCTCTATAAAAGGACCCTCAAATAAACGTGAAAACATAACAAGAGAACACAAGACACTACGTTAAAGTTCAAAGAGAGAAAAGAAGTGCAAGAAAGGTTTCCTATTTGCTTTTCTCCATTGTTGAGTGGTCCGTATAAATTCTAAGGAAGAAGAAAGCTTCAAGTTGCTAGCGCCTTCAACAATATTCATCCAAAGCTGCTTCTACAACTTCTTCCTCGAGCTAAATCTGCCTACACAAATCTGTAAAGTGTAGTTTCATTTATTTTATTATCTTGTTGTATAAATCTTGATTTAGCTTGGGTAGATAAGATCAAGTATATGCAAAGTAGGGTGTGATTGGAGTGAGACTCATCACCTACTTTTGCATGTGAGTTGTTTATGCCCCCTAGAGCTAGAATCTAGAAGAGAGCAAGTGGCTCTAGTTGTATATGCCCCCTAGAGCTGGAATCTAGAAGAGAGCGGTGACTCTAAGTGTATTCGTGGAATACATAGTGGAACCCAAGTCACAACAGAGTGTGAGCTTGAAAGAGTGGAGTAGGGAAGGTTTGCCCGAACCACTATAAATCTTGTGTTATATTTCTTTTTACTGCTTTATCTTTATTGCTCTCTAACTCTTTTCAAAAGGGGATTAATTACTCAAGGGGTTAAGTCTTTATTTACCAAAGATTTTTTAAAGAACCCAATTCACCCCTCCCCTCTTGGGTTTTGCCACTAACTCGGGACCAACAGTTAGATCATATCCCCATGGGAACAATACTCAACTCACTCTTTATTACTTGATCGGCACGTATACTTGCATTAAAATGAGCATTTTAATTAGACCTATACGCAAGTCATCAACTACCCTGTTTTTCAATCATTTCTACACAACTACCCATACAACTAACTTATCTATTTTAATTTTATTTTCTTTATTTCTTATTATTACCCCTGTCATATCGTGTCATTTTCTCTTATTTAAAAAAAAATTTACAAATTTTTTTATCCAAAAATTATATCACTTCCTAAACACTCCCTAAGTGAAAAAAGCAAAGAATAAAAAGCAAACTTTATTTATCCTAAGATAAAGATTGCTCTAGAAAAGTAATCTACTATGTTTAAGCTTGCCTCTTGGAGCCTTAATTGTGTGCCACTTGAATAGGGGGCCTCTATTTATAAGACTTTAGATGAATTCCCAATCAGTGATCTGGGATTCTTAATTTTTGTTGCCTCTCACTTTGCCTTGACCTTCTGCCTTCTATGTTGAACGACATCTCCCTTTGCAAATGCTACTTAAATCCGCTACCCTCCAAATCTTGGTCATGTTGTCATTTGCTAGCCTGGGTTTGTTAGGCTTCTCTACCTGATGGGTTGTGCTTGCACTTATGCCTAATGTGCATGTTGAATTGCGTGTTTTAATTGCTACTCTTAAGTCGTATAATTTTTGCTACTATTGCAGAATAATTTTTTATGTTAATTAGGGAGGATGTTAGGAAACAATTGTATAAAATAACAAAGTAGTGCAGAAATATAAGAAAAAGAGAAAGAAAGTAGACATAGATTTATATTAGATAACCCATCAATGTGAAAAGAAAAATCAAGGGAAAAAGAGGAGAAAATTGACTATTAGAAAGAGATTACAAGAGATGAAGAACCCTCAAAAGAAAAACCCTTAAACCCAACATACCTTACAAGAAACTCTTGAAAAAATCAAACCACATCGAGGGGTATACATGAGAGTTTCAAAAAAAAAATTCACATATCCCACTTAGGAACAAGCCCTCTATTTCTACCATAAAGAGGAACCTTGAAAAATGACGTGTTAAAACCAATCCGGTATGGGACGGATGTAATGTGTTATATAATGCAAATAGGATTGCATAAAAATAGCCTAGCGCAAATATGTTTGTGCATGCATGAGGGTGACCTGAATCCAACTTCACCACCAACAAATCTCCACCTTGACATGGATTCAATTAACTTCAAAATAGAATGGATGCTCCACCTTCATCACAAAACTACTGCTTACAAACTTGACGCTCCAACCAAGTGCAATCAATGCTTAAACTTGGTAACATGAAGAGACTTCGTTAACATGTCAGCAGTGTTATCTGCAATAACAATTTTCTTAACTTGACTGTAACTACATTTAACGATATCATGAATGAAGTAATACCTGGTAGTAATGTGCTTTGTTCTTTCATTATACATCTAATCTTTACTAAGATTCATAACACTCCAACTATCATAGTGAATGATAATTTTTTCTAACCTGGATTGAGTTCACTCATTAAGCCTCTTAACCATAAAGTTTCTTTAATACCGTTAATCAATGCTGTAAATTCTGGTTCTATAGTAAACAAAGCAACAATATGTTATAATGTGACTTTCCAACTAATAGCATAACCACCATTAGAGAATACATAGGTCGAAAGTGACCTTTTTTTGTCAAGATCACCTACATAATCTAAATCAACAAATCCTTTCAATGTATCATTAGTTTTCCTAATGTTCAAACATACATATGAAATTCCTCGCGAATATTGAAGAATCCATTTCACTACATTCCAATATTCTTTACCAGGATAAGACATATATCTATTAACCACACTAACGTTATGCACAATATTTATATGCGTATAAATCATAGCATATATGATACTTTCAACTGCACTAGAATAAGGAACACGAGACATGTACTTTATCTCTTCATCAATTATGATGACGTCTGTACAAATAGTTCAAAATGACAGCAAATGACATACTAAAAATTTTTGAATTAAGCATACCAAAGCATCTAAAATATTTTAAATTACTTCTGTTGTGAGAGATAATTTTTCTGCTTCTTTTATCTCTGTGAATCTCCATTCTAAGAATCTTCTTAACTATACTAAATCCTTCATTTCAAATTTACCATTCAACTGAGCTTTTATTCTAATAATCTCAAACATATCTCTAGTAACAATAAACATATAATCCACGTATAAAAAAAATAAATGAAAGACACAACTAAATATTTTTTGAAATAGACAAACTATCTTTTTGACTTTTAAAATAACCATGAGTGACCATAAAGCATGAATCCATTTATACCACTACTTTGGAGGAGATTATTTGAGTCAATAGAGGGATTTCTTTAGTAAAGAAATATGATTCTCTTTACCATCAACAACAAATTCTTCATACTGATACACATCAATTTTCTCATCAAGTTGGCCATTTAAGGAGGTTGATTTAACATCAAGTTGCTTTAATTTTAAATTTTCATACCGCCTAAAGATGGGAAAACACGTATAGAATTTTTCTTGACAATAGGTGTTAAAATATCATTAAAATCAACAACATGTACTGTAGCCTTTATCTACTAATTGTGCATTATATATTGCATCTTCAACTCTTAAATGCTTTCATTCTTCCCGAAGACCCACTTGCATCTAATAACTTTCTTGTCTTTGGGACGTTTAACCAACTTCCGAGTCTGATTCTTAAAAAAAGATTTCATCTCTTCATTCATAGCAACCAACCAATTTGCATATTTAGAACAAACAATAACATTAGAATAAGAAGAATGATCATATTATCGTTGATGGTTTCTACAATTTTCAAGGCATAAGAAACCATACTTCCATCAAAATATTTCTTTGATTTCTTAATTTATCTTTTTTATATTCTCTTTGCAATGAAGTATGGTTTTGTTTATGATGGACCTATTAGTGGTATTTCTTTCTCAAATGTTTCCTCTTCTTAAGTAAAGCTAAGCACCTCTATTGAACTAGGTTTAGATGAAGACCTTTCTTCGGACTAGACTAACAAGGAGAATTGTGGCTTGAACTAAGTTGAGGAGTTAAATTATTTTTTTGACGGATATTTATACATCATGACAATTCGTATTATAGTAAAACATAGTCTCACCCTCACACAGTGGAGAGAATTTTTTTTATAATACTCCCCACAAGGGAAAAAATTTACAAATACCTCTATGAAAAGGGAGGAAATTAAAAAATCTCACTCTATATGAGGCAGGGGAGACTAGAACCCATGATAGGTAGCACCTCTCTCGCATGAGTTACCACCACAATACATAACCTAGTGGCAAGCTGAGGATGTAAGTTATTAATCTCTATTTTTACTATTTTTTTAACAAAGTGACCCACATCAAATGAAATAGAAAACTTCTTTCCTAAATTAAACATAGAAAATTTATTAAATATAAGATCTCTGCTAATTATAAATTTTGGCCAATTTGGATCTGAGGCATGGGATGGGCGATATTCAAATAGAAGAGATTTATAGGGGCAATATTCAAATGGCAGAAGTTCATTTCTTCACTACAATTTTTCTTATTTTCTCCTTTTTTTCTTATTATTTATTATCAATAGCAAGATGTGCTATTGCAAATAGCACAAAGTTGGATTTTCTCAACAAAAACCAAGCTCAAGTCAAAAGTATGAAGCTATAAACATATTAATAACTTTGAAATTTTTCTAGAGTTGGGAATTTAATTTTGCAGTTATAATCCCCTATAGTTTAAAAAATGATGAGCCATCCTCTATAGTTTGTAGCTACTTGCTTATATATCTAGGATATTCAAGTCATTTCTAATTATCAAAAGTATTTTTCAAATCTCAAAATCGCCCTAATCTTCATAAAAATAGAGTTACATAACTTGCCAACTTTAGACCATTGATAGAATAATTTTTTTAAAAAAAACCATCTTCCTAACAACATTAAAAACCAGTTCAAATATTGAAAAAGTTATTGTTGACCATTATATTAGGTCTGCGCTGATGATGAAATGAGGAGCCTAAATGGGTCTCTCTTGGGAATTTAATATAAGGCATATGAGAATGTGAGAATGCTTGTCCTTTACTTCTCTAGTATGTTGTGAAGTTGTTTCATTGCATAGAAAGGCTACGGGGAGTGAACAATATTTAAAGTAACAAAGATTCATTTCTTCACCTCGACTTTTCTTTCTCTTTCTTTCTTTTCTTATTGTTTGTCATCTATTGCAGCATGTAGACTCGAAAGTTATTGTTTCAGATAATGCAAGGTAGGAATTACAAAGCTTAAACCTAGCTCAAGTACTAAAAAGAATCATTAAGCTTTAAACATATAACAAAGTTTTAAAAATAAATAATCATCTTAAATTCTTACATAAGTTGGCAATCGAATGAGTATTAACAACAATTAGTTTCTTTCTAATTATACAAGTTTATTCTACTACTTTTTTATTTTAAGGATAACAACATGGATATCGAAGCAGTACCATCACTAGCGGAAACAACCACCATCAATGTAGAACTAGCAGTAGTAACCGCTACAGAAGCAAAAACAAAAGAAGACATAAAGATGGGATTAAAAATTGCAATCCCCGTGACTATGATTGTAGCTGCTGGATTTATAGTTGGCAACACAAGTGCAAGAACAACCCATAAGCTCTTATTTGACGCCTCCATAATATTTATGGGTGAAATGTTTCTATTTGGGTAATTGTAATTATTTTGGAAATGCTTCATCTATGTATCTATCTTTTGGCAATGCTTTGCTCGAGTATCTCTCTCTTGAGTACTGTTATTACAAATTTTGTGCTAGTTGCATAGGATCATTGCTTTTGGTAGTTGTCTTTGTGGTTGCTTTCTATTTTCACTGGAATGGATAGGATGAGGAGTTATGATTTAATGCTTTTATGTTATCATAAAAAATAAGTGCAGGGAACCACCTGCAGCTAATGTAGGTGGCAGAGAGCATTGCCTCCTTTAGATTGGGTGCCTAGTTTGAAACAGATTGAGCATGGAGGGGCTATGTCCCCTTTCAATTATTTGATGGGGTTGTATCCCCTTTTCTAGTTTGTAGGATTGTATCTTGTTGTAATTTAGGTGAAGCTTATTATCTCCTCACTAGTTAAATGGAAGCTTGTCGTCTCTCTTGTGCTTGATTATAATACCTTATATGAATTGTAATCTATATACCCAATAAAAAAAAAGAGTTGGGAGTATAAAGTTTTTTGAATATTTTTTTCGTTTGTTGTGATTTTAGAAAGGATTTGTGGAAGAAAAATTGATAGAACAATATAATCTCATGTTTCCCAATAATTAATTTGTTGGATTGTTTGCAATAAAAGATATATTTTATTGCTAAGAAGAACTCACTAATTTATAGAATGAACGTATATGAGCTTCTATGCTGTCAACATACTGACATGAAGAAAATACTTGTCGTTATGAGTACTACAATCACCAATTTAATATAATTAACAGATTTCCATTAAAGCTAACAATTATATGAAAAATAATGTAGAATAATAGTGAATCAAAGCGAATCCACGGAGAGATAATAAAGTTTGAATTATTGTAGAAGTGGAAAAATATAACATATAATGATTCACTAATAATTTTCGAATTATAAATTATAACTAGAATTAAATCTATTAAAAAGAACTAAAAACGAATCCAGTCTAAGGATTTTAATGCAACTAAAGCAAATTAAATCTAATTTTAATATTAAAAAGGAAGAAAGGAAAATAAATATAATACAAAAAACTGAAATAAAAGCAACCTAAACTAATAAAAGTCTTAAGAGTGTATTTGTTTCAAAATAAAACTTTTACATCTAAAACTATCTTATTTTTAATTATTTCTTTAAATCCTTCTATACAAACTATTCTACTTTTCAATCATTAAAACAACTAGTTATGCAAGTAACCTATCTAATTTAACTTTATTCTCTTTATTCCTTATTATTACCCCAATCATATTACATCATTTTCTCTAATTTCAAAATTTTTTACATCAAAAATTTTTTATCCAAAAATATTATCATTTTCCAAAAACTCCCTAAGTAAAAAAAAAAACAAATAAATCTAACTAAATCAATAAAAATTACAACTGCAAAAGAGTAAAAATAAACTTTATTTACTCCAAGATAAAGGTTGCTCTAGAAAAGCAATCTACTCCTCTTAAGCTTGCCACTTGGAGCCTTGATTATATGTTACTTGAATGGGAGGCCTCCATTTATAAGTACCCCACACTTCAGATGAAGTCCCAACCAACGATGTAGGATTCTTAATTTCCATTGCTCCTCACTTTGACTTGAGCTTTTGCCTTCTATGTTAAATGACATCTTTGTTTGCAAGTGCCACTGGAATCTGCTGGCCTGGGTTTTGTTAGGCTGATTTACCTAATAGGCTATGCTTGCAGTTATGCCTAACATGTATGCCAAACTGTGTGCTTTTAATTGCTACTCTTAAGCTGTAAAACTTTTGCTGTTGTTAGAGAAGAATTTATGATGCTGATTAGGGAGGATGTTAGCAAATAATCCTAAAAAAACAAAATAACGTGGAAAAACAAGAGAAAGAAATAAGTAAATATACATTTATGTAGAAAACTCTTTAATATGAAAGGAAAAACCATAGGCAAAAGAAGAAAAAATCTACAAACAAAAAGATTATAAGAGATGGAGAACCTTTGAAAGGAAAACTTTTAAACTCAATGCACCCCACAGGAAATTCTCAAAAAAATCAAACCCTCACAGGGAGTATATAAGAGAGTTTCAAAAAGATTCGCATTCTACTTAAAAGCATGCCCTCTACTTATAATATAAAGAGCTAGCTCAAAAATCATGCGTTAAAACCAATCCGGTATGAGATGGACACAATGCCGTTATATAACGCAAATAGGATTGCGTAAAAAACAGCTTGGTGCAAGAACCGCGCATGCATAGGGTGACGTGAATCCAAAATCACCAAGATAATCCCACTAGATTTGCATATTAAAACAAAAAAAAAATTGAGAAAAAATTGAAAAAGAAGTTTCTGGACCCATTAAAAAAAATCCGTGGGTTTAATATTTGCTATTATTGGACGAAGTAAAGTGCAAACTTGTTGTAAAATCTACTGTATATAATACATAATTTTTTATTTATAATAATTTAGTTAGAAAATTTTAAATAAGCATAACATCATTAAAAAATAGAATTTAAAGGTGAATTACGTAATTGATATGAAAAATTTTTAAACGTTCGATTTATATTTTTATATTTATTTTATTTACATTTACATTTTTAGCTTCCTTCGTCATTTTAGAATAATTTTTTAAAAGTTTATATTATTATGTTTTCTAGATTAATTAGATTATGTCTAATTAATTTCATTTAGGTAACTAGTTAATTTATATTCCCATGAAATTAATTTTCAATATGTCACTCTTAACATGAACAAAAAGTCCCTAATTCCAATTGTGTCCTCCATTTGAAACCTCTTTTACATAAATTGCATTAGAATTCAAATTTTACAAGCAGGATAAAAAGCATTGAATTTAAATTTTAAAAGTAGGATAAAATTCAAGATTAGAATTAAAAAAAAAATTCAAAGAAAATTCAGACAAGGGTTGTGTGGCAAATTCCAACTGCGAGAATCCAAGCACATAAACATGTTTACTTATGTAAGTGTATTCAATTTATATACCAAGTTTTACCATTTTTTAAAATCAATCTTTTTAAGGAAAAATGACTTAAATGCCCTTGAAATTGATGATTTTTAAAAAATCAAAAATAGATATGTAAAAGTATTGTAAAATGAAAAATTTTGTATATTAATTAAATGTACTTAGAAAAACATGTTCAAGAAGAAAAATAAAAAATAAAATTAATTACAAAAATAAATGAATATTGTATTTTAGCCTAAAATACATTATGATGTATATAATCATACTTCTTTTAACTTTACATATCTACATTTTATATACTCCCAAGCTTAGTCATTCATATTTTAAACTCCAAAAATTTTGGGTAACAATGTTAAAAGCTACTGTTAATCCATACGAAAATGATACAAATACCCTTTAATATTTTTAAAAAATAGAAGAAGATGTTGCAAGAGCCTTCAAGAACAAAATAAAAAAGATGAGTGATCCTGTTAGGCTAAGCAAATGTTCTGCTTAACCTACCTCAAAAAACTCATTTACAATAACTTTTTTTTATTTTTCTTCATATACCTGTTTATCTAAGTGTATTTAACATATGAACCTAGTTTTATCATTTTTGAATATATATATATATATTTTTTATATTTTTAAAGATAAGGATATTTTAAATACATATTATACATAGATGTTTAAAAATCTCAAAAAGATATATAAACATATATAAAAATGATAAAACTTGGTTTATATGTTAAATACACTTTGATAAACAAGTGTATGAAGAAAAAATTTAAAAAAAGTTGTTGTAAATTGGTTTTTTGAGGTGGGCTAAGCAAAGTATTTGCTTTCTTCAGGCTAACAAAATCATTCCTCAATGAAGAAAGCTTAATAGTTAAGTTTTAAACATGAAAGATTTTTTAATATTAAAAAGTATTTATACCATTTCAGACGGATTAATGGCAATTTTTAACCCCATCATGGATCAGAGTTTAAAATATAAAAGAACCAAAATTTTCCACATTTAGAATGCAAAATGATCAATTTAGGCCAATTCTGGATTTCTCGATACGACGACGGGGGCACTGCTCTGGAGTGGTTTTTTTTATAATTGTTCTAAAACTCCAAGTATTGATGAAACAGAAATTATTTTATTAGTCCGGCTAATCAAATGACTTGCCTAGCTCATCTCAAAAAATTTATTTAAAACACTTTTTTTGCTTTCTTCTTCCTACACCTTTTTTTAGCATATTTAATATATAAACTAAGTTTTATAATTTTTTCATAAAAAAAGTTCCACAATGTTTGAATATGTATATATATATATATATTTAAAAATTTTAAATACAAGAGTATTTTATCTACATATATATACATAGATGTTTAAAAATATTAAAAAATATATACACATATACAAAAATGGTAAAACTTGATTTATATATTAAATACACTCAAATAAACAAGTGTACGAAGAAAAAATAAAAAATTGTTTAAAGTGGTTTTTTAAAGTGGGCTAACCCACGCTAAAAAAGCAAAAGAAGTGTTTAAAATAAATTTTTTGAGGTGGGCTATGTAAATCATTTGCTTGTCCTAGGCTAATGAGATTATTTCTCTTAATGAAACGAGAGTATTTAGTTTGACCGTGTACAATTTTATTCAAGGATGTCCCACCGTTTTTGAGGACGCATGATTAAATACACTCCCGTGCATTTAAAAAAATTTTAAACTTTTTTATACAAATATTAATCTAAATATATTTAACACACATATTAAGTTTTATCATTTGTGGAGATTTGCAGGTATTTTTTAAAAATAAAGTCACTTCATAAAAAAAAATTTTAAAAAAAAAAATTTTGTACCAAAGCGCACCTAAGCTAAGTGCACCCGGTGCATAATATACTTTCAAGAAAAACTTCCGTCATTGGATTAGTGGGTTATGATCAAGGGTTCCAAAATGAAGTCTGGCTAATGCCTTTGGCTTGCTTCTAAACGAACATTAGTCAAAAAAATTGCTCGATTCTGCAAATTAAATCAGGATTTGGGTTATTCTACAGGCAAACAGCTATCTAGCCAAATGGATGGGGTTTATAAATTAGATTAATGATCTTGTGAAGCCGGCTTCACGGAAGCTTCTATGAAGCCAGCCCAAAAACTTATTTAAAAAACAAAAATTTGATTTTTTTTTCATGATCAGAAAATTACGGAAATGCCACTGTGTTTAAAAATCCAAAAAAAATACTTAAAAGCATCCAAAAATGGTAAAACTTGGTTTATAGATTTAATACACATAGATTTACTTACCCATGAAAAAAAAATCAAAAAAAAACTTTTTTAAATAAGTTTTTGGACTGGCTTCATAGAAGCTTCCGTGAAGCCGGCTTCACAAGATCAGAACTCTATAAATTAATAGTTTAGGATTCATTATAGATCGTCTTGTGTAATACTTTTTCAGATTTGTTATTTATAATTTCTAGTAAAATATTATCTCATTAAACAACCGCGAGTTTCAATCATCATTTTTAACCGGTCCAAATAACTTTTTAATTTTTTTAAAGTTTTTTTCTTTTAAAATTATAAATCTAAGTGTACACAATCCATAACCAAGTTTTAAGATTTTTTGATATACACATATATTTTTCGAATTTTAGATATAGGAATTTTCTGGTCATTTTCAACCTTCAAACTTTGAAAATAACTACAATACTTCTATTTTTAAAATTCAAAAAATATATATAAATACATATCTCAAATCTCACAACTTAGTTTATAGATTACATTCACCCAGTGTTTTAAAAGCCAGACCGGACCGTCCGGTTCGACCGGTCTGACCGTGAACCGCTAGGGGTACGGTTGGGTTCGGCACCGGTTTTCCATTTTAGATGAAAGCCGTTCGAACCGAGTGAACCGGGCGGTTGGACCGTAAAAACTGGCCTGACCGCGGTTTGGTTCGCAACTATTTTTTTAAAAAAATTAATAAATAAAAATATAAAAACGATGCACGTTTGACTGTTCCTCCTCCCTGTTCATCGTCTTCCTTTCACAACAGCGGCTAGGGTTTGACCCACCATCGCCATCTGCGGCAAGGGATCCAAGTCGTAGAGTCGGCCGGAATCGACGTTCGGCAACAGTCTTCAGCGCCCGGTCATCCTTTTCGGTTCCGGTGAGCATCGCAGAAACCGATTTCCCACAGCAGAACCGGTATCTTCCGGCACATCCGAGCTTTCGGTCATAGAATCCGAGCTGGCAGGCAAGCAGCAAAGTCCGACGACTATTGATTCGAAGCTTCCGGCAGCAAGGTCCGGTCCGGGCCATCCGGCAGCTTCTAGCCTTTGCAAATGTTGGCTAAAATAAAAATTGTGTAGGTGAGTTGGATTCCCTGGTTCTTTAAGTACGGCTTGCCATAAAAACAGAGCTAATGCTAGATGTTGGAAATGACGAAATGTCATTATTTGCTTTATCGTAATTGGATGGCAAACTCGCTGGTGCAGTTTTTTTGGTTGGATGAATGCGCGCTGATCGAACACTCGACAGGAAAATAAAATATATCCGTAAGATGAGAAATTTAATTTTTTAAAAATATCTTATATCTTTCCATTAATATTTGAGATTTCATTGCAAATGTTTTGATCAACCATATAGGAACAAAAAAAGATGAAAGAATTGCACCTATTTCAGGTCAGTGCACTCTTCTTTTTTTCTTGATTTGCATAATAATTTTAATATGATGTACTTGAATGTATTGTTGATGCCAAGTGTAATTTTTATATTACATAAAATTTATATATTTAATTTAATTTTGAAATAATTAAAATAAATTAAATATAATTATTACGTCATAATTATGTCATGCTGATGTCACGGTTCAAAACGGTTTGAACCATGGTTGAACCGATTGGACCTAAACCGGACATAAAAACGGTTTAGTTCCCGGTTCGATTTTTAAAACATTGCATTCTCCTAGATTTACATATTAAAAAATTTATAAGTTGTTGAAAAAAAGGGTTTAGAGACCTATTAAAGAATCCGTCGGTTTAATATTTTCTATTGTTAGATGAAGTATAGTGTAAATCTGTTGTAAAATCTACTATATATGACACATGATTTCTTATTTTTAATATTTGTAAATAAGTATAAGATCACAGAACGCAGTAGCTATAGGTGATTACATCATTGATATGAAATTTGTTTTAAGATGGATCTATATTTTTGCATTTATTTTATTTACATTTACATTTGTTTTGCTTCCTTTATCCTTTTTAAAATAATTTTTAAAAACATATGTTATTATGTATTTGTAAATTTAATTAGATGATGTGTTATTATTTTCATTTAGGTAACTTGTTAATTTATATTCACATGATTTAATTTTCAACTTGTCACTTTTTTTTCCTGATGTGAACGTTACTCTTAAGTCTTAACATGAACAAAAACTCTCTAATTCGAATTGTATCCTCCATTCGGAACCCCATTTACATAAATCGCATTAGGATTCCAATTTTACAAATGGAATAAAAGTTGCAATCGACTTGAAATTTTATAAAGTGGATAAAAGTTAAGATTTGAATCCAAAAAATTTACAAAGAAAATAAAGATGAGGGCTGAGGCAAATTTGAATTTTGTGAATCTTCGAGCACGTAAAAAGCCTCGCAGGAAGCTGTGCTTAATATGTTGGCCATTGAGTTGCAGAGCTGCAAGGA
The DNA here is from genome assembly GCA_030490835.1 of Annona cherimola. NCBI lineage: Eukaryota > Viridiplantae > Streptophyta > Magnoliopsida > Magnoliales > Annonaceae > Annona > Annona cherimola. Next base: position 87,423,952 of record CM059972.1, read on the forward strand.
ATGAACATGCTGTTGTTACGCTAATTACCAAGAGTACGGGCGGTAACGAATGGTATCCACAGTAGTAGTCTAATTTTAATCTTAACCTATTTAAAATATCTTAACCCTAATACGTTTATTAACTCATTTAAAATATCTCAACCCTAACCTATTTAGAACTCATTTAATAAATGGGTTGACGGGTTTTATAGCAAATGTTGAAGACTTAGACTCTAATAAATGATGATCTTGCAGGGAGAGACGAGAGGGTGTTTTCAGTGCAGGAAAATGAAAATAAGATAGTTATAAGAAAATAAAATTGGTGCAACAGTCGAAAAATGAAATTAGATAACATAGGAAGACTTAGAGAGAAAAAATAACTAAGAGGTTTACATTTATATATATGTATATATAAAAGTTTAATGAGTTAAACGAGTTAAATGACTTAAATAGGTTACTAACTGTGTTGACGGGTTATAAAATCACAACCTTAATCTATTTATTTAATTAAATAGTTAAACAGGTTAGCGGATCATAACCTATTTATTCAAAAATTTCAACCCAAATCCATTTATAAACGGTAAGGACAAGTAGGTTGATGGGTTAACTATGACTATTAAAACTCCTAACGTGATGCAGGATGAACAGTGTTTCAAGAAGCGTGCACATGATCAACTTTTCTATTAGAGTTTAGAGTGCAAATAGGATTGGTCTCGGTCGGAACCTGACTAACCCAACGCAATTTATAATAGGATTGGATTATTTATTTTGGAAAAAAGTTATATAATCTAATTTGAATCGACCAAATTTCAAAAGTTGGTTAATTTTGGTTGGATACTTTTCAACCCGACTCAACCCTATTTGATATGTTAGTATAAATTACAATAGATTATTAAAATAGTCATATATTAGTACAAATACATAAAAATTAGCTAGACATTATTTGCTTTTGAAATAGGATTATTTTACAATTATATTACTATATAGTCATAAATTGGAATGTATTACTATAAAAAGGATCAATATTTATTTTTTGTATAAATTTATACTTTAAAATATATTTAATTAAGAAAATTATTTTTAAATATTATATATTTGTCAACCCGATTTGTTACCTGAACCGAATTGATTTCTATAGAATTACAATACGGTTAGGTTAATATGTAAAAAAATAGGATTGAAAGTAGAGTTGATTGAGATTTTATAAATTAGGTTATTAGCCGACTCATCCACTGAGTCAATATGTAAACATGTAAAACTGTCATCTTTAGGGGTCACAAACTAGTGATTTATCACTTTGCATTGGACTGCCACTCAAAATTATATCATTGTGTCCTTTGATGATAAATTTAAACCGTCCATAAGATTTAGAACACAAAAAAATATAAAAATCAACAATTGGATCATTCAAATCAGAGTTCAGGATTAAAAGTTATGGTAAAATGATTCTTGTCCACGTGAGCGTCTTTCGGCTCACTGGGCTCCCACCTGTACAAGAACAATTGGACATCCTTCTGATCCCTGGTTCTCGAGTCCCCACTGCTTTCCTTTAACACCTTTCCAAGATGATGACGATCGTCAGGCTGCCCTTTAACACCTTTCCACGATGATGACGATCGTCAGGCTGACAGATCTTTTTGCTGCAGAAATGAAGTTAATGAACAAAAGAAAATAATAATAATAAACCTGCGCAATCCGGGGCAAATGAAATTAGCGAAAGAGCTCCCGTGGCGGTGGGATAAGCTGTTATTCTCATATGAAATAATGAATCAATTATCATAACAAGCTAATGGTTGTGTAAATGGATGTAAGTAATATCATAATTTACCCATAATTTTGCATCTTTTTGGACAATTAAAGGTACATAAGATTTCGATTAAAATGATTTTTGGTAAAATAATTTAAAAATAAATAATAAACACAATTAATGGATTGGATTTTTATTTGTCTGATAGAATGATTAAAGATGTTTGAAAAAATGACTACAGTGATAGAGTAGCAGTCGATGCACGGGAACCGGAAAATGACACTTTTCCACCCAGAAGAACCCGTTCTATGACACTTTTCTATCTAGAACCGTTATATCACTGTAGTAATGGGAACGGGAACTGGAAAAGTGTCATTTTCCAGTTCCCGTGCATCGACTCCTATTCTATCACTGTAGTCATTTTTTTCAAACATCTTTAATCATTCTATCAGACAAATAAAAATCCAATCCATTAATTATGTTTATTATTAATTTTTAAATTATTTTACCAAAAATCATTTTAATCGAAATCTTACGTACATTGAATTGTCCAAAAAGATGCAAAATTATGGGTAAATTATCATATTACTTACATCCATTTACACAACCATTAGCTTGTTATGATAATTGATTTATTATTTCATTACTTTTTGAAAACATCCAAAAATGATAAAATTTAATTTATAAATTTAATATACCTAAATTTACTTACCCATAAAAAAAATGTGTGTCAGGCTGCATAAGATCACGGCGTCTTCATATAAAACCCGCAAGGGAATCTGGGAAAGCTTTCATAGGAAACCACACCCAACCCCCTCCACCACGACCGCCACCCCCCGCGCCGGATATACGAATGAGACAGAGACGCTGTAGAAGGAGAAAGCAGAGAGGCGGAAACTCCTCAATAGCATCCGCAGATAGGAGTAAGTAACTAATGTACTTTAAGACAGCAAGTATTATTGAAGTTTGACGGCTTAAGACTCCATTTTATTATGTTGTTTATAAGGGAATTTCATGAGAAGAAAGTTAAAAGATTAACTTAATGTAATTTGGTCATAATCTCTCATCTTCGCTGCATATATCTAATGTATCTGCCACAGCTTAACATGCGTATTCTTAATGATTGAATTACAAGTCCAACTCATTCACTATAGTTATACCATTTTCTGAGTAAACAATGTAACTTTCTTTTAAATCAGATATTTACTTTTTCTGACCGGAAATCTCCGATATTTACAAGGGTTGGTTATCATTGGGAGAGATCTCTGCCACAAAACAGAGAGCTCGTAGGCCTTATTATGCAGATTACCGTATTAGAATTGTGTGGAATTCGTTTCCCTGAAAATGCAGCGGTTTGCAGAAATGGTGTAAACAAATTGCATCCGGATGACTTGATGCATTATTTTTGGGGAAAGGATGCAATGAAAACGTTTGCATTTTTGGTTAAAATGCAAACGGGGGCATTTGGTAAATTCAAGCATTGAGAGTATCTTTGTAGCTTAGGTGTGAGTATGGGTTGGCGGGCTCGTTATGGTAAATCATGGTGCAAAATTTTTTTATGGTATACTATATGCTTTTAATAAATAGTATAGATAATGAACGATCTGAAACGTTAAATATGTAACATAATCATCATAAATGATAATAGAAAATATATACTTAAAATTTGGAACAATAAATTAGATTTATCAAAAAATATAACTAAACGAACGCAGTAATTTAGCTCGTTTTACAGATTTTATGAATTTTACATGTTTTATGGATTTTACAGTTTTTATGCAATTCATGAGAATGATAAGTTGTATAAGTTATCTATTTTCATTTTTTCCCGTTATATGTATTTTACAAGTTATTCGAGTATAACGAAAAATGTGCATATGTAATTGATAGTTTTTTGGATGTTTTACAAATTTTACAGAATATATTATTTTGTTATACAATCGTTTAATGACATAGACAAGTTATATAGTTTTGACAACTTATATAAGATTTATGATGTTTTATTTTCACAAATTATATGTGCAATATAGATTTTACGTTAATATTAGAGAATGATAAACTTATATATACATGTTTTATGACTTTTACAAATTATTTAAATTGTAAGGTACTGGTTTGATGGATTTTACATATTATTCATATAATTTACATTGAACGTATCATCTGCAGGTCTGAAATGAATTAAATAAGAAATTCTGGAAGCTTTTTAAAATTTTATTAATCTTTTATTGAACATATAATTTAGTTAATATATTTAATGAATTCAATAACTTTAATTTACATAATAACTTATTGAATAATTACAAAATAGTCTCTATGCACTATAATTTTGTAGATTAAACTCCGATGGTTCATTTTTTATTTAAATTATTTCATAAATAATTCAATATTATTTGTCACAAAAATATTCGATAATGATAATTTATCTTAAAATGCACAAAAAATTATGATAAAATTGAAAGTAGATTTTATAAAACACGTACAATAAACTTATTAATTAGGAGGAGTCAACCTATGCATTGGGCAACCGTTGGTAAATGTGAATATCGACAAATACAAATTGTAAATATATTTTATTTTTTTACTTGAATTTTATCATATAAAATTAAAATACAATAGTATTTTATTATTCTTTGAGTTTTTACATAATGAATTCAAGGCCTCATAATTTTAACTAAATTTTTTTTTGCACTTTTATGAAATAAGCTCTACGCATTATAATTTTGCAAATTAAACTCCTATCGTTTATTTTTAATAATAATAAACCTTATTTTACAAATAATTTTGATATTATTTTTCACAAAATAATTTAATAATGATAATTCATTTTAAATTTTAAATTTCATGAAAAATTATGGTAAGTTAAATGTAGATCTTATAAAATACACTGATAAGTTATATATTTCCCATTTAATTCATTTTTTACCCCTTTATTTCAATAAAATTGCATTTTCATGAGGATTTTATGAAAAAATTTAAGAAAAATTAATTATTATTATTATTCCATTATTTGGGGAAGATTAATGATTTTTTGAGATTAGTGGGGTAAATTTTCAAGACATGGCAACAGTTTAAATTGTCATAACAAAGTTGCATGTGCACTAATAATTGTACACTGCTAGAGTACCCTAATTATGCGTCTTCTCCCAAGCAGAATTTTCATGGCCGCCACGAATCCACCGTCTCCAGCAACCGATGTTCCATTTTAGATTATGTAAAAAGAAACACCTACAAGCAGATCCAAACCATCCAAATTGCTGGCAATCAGAAATCGTGAAGTTCGGTTTAAATTCCTTTGTCAGATTCAAGCAAAATTCCTTGAAGCCCCGCTGTGATGCATTTTCGAATCTTAGCAAAATCAGGAGTAGAATTTATTAACCGTTTTGCCCCATTTTTTGTCTCGAATCTAAGCCTCTAACACACGAGATTAGCCATGATCTCGTCAGCCAGAAGAACAGCAAATCTCGATTCCATGAAAGGCCACAAATTGTGCACAATTTCTCGTTAGCAAAAGAAAATCAGCCATCGTGCTAAAGTTCTTCCACTTCGACACGGCGGACGCCCCATGCTGCTGCAGTGTGGGGCGGAGATGGTGTCGGGCACATATGAGACGCTGCTAGGCTATATTGACGAGAAATTCCTAGAGCCACCTCTTCTGGCTGAGTCGAGGGAGGTTATCCTAGATGTAGCAGCAGCTTGGAAGAAGACATGTGGTGAGGGGATGGCGGTGGATCCGACGATGGCCAGCTTGAGGATGGATGTGAAGAAGTTAAGAGAAGTTACATACAACTCTGCAAGTAATGTTGGTCATGCACAGATAGAGTAGAAGATTTTATTTCCGGTACAGGAAAAAGCTGACGAGTCGTCTTCTCTGAGTTCTTATCATCTAGAACATCTGCATATACGCGTGTATAAAATATTAACATTCCCATTTTGCCCCTATCAATCTAAGCCACACATTTGAAATGGACGGTAGACATGGCGTTTTCACGTTTAGGCAGCATAGAAACGTTTGTAGGGAAACCGGTCTCTTATTTTTTTCTTTACTAATCATTTGCTTTCGGAGTTGTGGGCCAACTTTTCCTCAAAACGAATGCTAAAGAAATCCTTCAGTTGTGTTGTTACATTTTGAATTTGCATTTGAATGAATATTCATCGAAATAAATATTATGTATGCATTCTTCAATCACAATAGCCACTCAACTGATTTCTCATTATTCCTATTTGATTTCTTGATGAATAAGGTAAGCATGCCTTTAAACATAAATTGTCGTCTGCTTCTCGACTATATTGTGACATTGTGGCAGTTTATAAAAAGGCCACAGGGGATGGGCAATATTCAAATAGCTCAGGTTCATTTCTTCACTACAAATTTTCTCTTTCTTTCTTTTGTTTTTTGTTTATTATCAACAACAAGATGTTGCTGCTGCCGATAGCACAGAATTGGATTTCCTTAGCACAAACCAAGCTCAAGTAATAAGTATTAAACTTTAAAAATTAATAATTTCGATTTTTTTGGGAGTTGGCAATTTAATTTTATCGACAGTCAACTGCTTTCTAGTTACATTTGCAATTATAACCCTATAGTTCTGACAATGGCAAGTCGTCCTTTATAGTTTGCAGCTATATTGGGGGTTCAATTCATTTCAAAATCATCAAAAATATTTTTCAAATCCCAAAATCGCCCGCCTTCCTCCTTGCGCATAAAAACATAATTACATAACTTGCCATCTTTAGACCATAGATAATTTTTTTTTTCAAAAAAAGCCATCTTCCCAACAACATTAGCGTAATGACCTGAACTAAAAACCAAAATTTTTACCCTAATTTTCAGTCTAAGTCATTTAAGTCTCCAAGATCTTTACATATATTAAATAAAATTATCTCGAAAACCATAAATAAATTGCATTATTATATTCACACCACATATTCATAAAGTCATTACAACCATGCTCAATTTAAATAAAAATAGTTACCACATATTACATAACTAAAAATGAATTTAATATCATTGTCCACCAATCATTGAGTCATTCATGAGTCAAAACAAATGGGTAAGTTCACCGGAACTTAATAATATATTACATAATCCCAACTTGACATTACAATAAGCTTTATAGACATTCTTACAATATCTAAATGCAATTTTACAAATATCTTACTATATGCACCCGGCTGTATTTAGCCCGTTTTTTAAAGTTTTTTTGAAACTTTTTTCATAAAATTGTTTTTGTAAGTGTATTTAATGTGTATCAATTTTTATCATTTTCGAAGATTTTTAGATATTTATTTTTTATTTTTAAAAATTAGTGGTAATTTTTATAATTTAAAATTACTAAAATGTTGCTGACTTTTAAAAATAAAAAATAAATAGCTAAAAATCTTCAAAAATGATAAAAATTGATACAAATGTTAAATACACTTAGATTAACAATTATGTAAAAGAATTTTTTGAAAATATGAAAAAATGACTATTTGCACCCGGGTGCACTGAAGCTAAGTGCACTCGGGGGGCGCACCAGATCGCAAACTTATTTGCTAATATCCCAAACAATGGACACTCCCATAGAAACTTTTGGGAGGCAAACATCACTACGGAAAGGAGATGAGGAACTTAAATGTGAGAATGTTTATCCTTTACTTCTCTAGCATGCTATAAGGTTGTTGTGCTGCACAAAAACACTGTAGAGGATGAACAATATTCAAGTGACAAAGGTTCATTTCCTCACCTCATTTTTTCTCTCTTTCTTTCTTATCTTATTGTTTATTATCAATTACAGCATGTAGAATCAGAAGATGCAATTGCACAAAGTGCAGAGTTGGAATTACAGAGCTCAAACCAAGCTCAGGTATAGGAAATGATCATTAAGTTTTATGTGTATATAATACTTCTCATTTTTACATAGGTTGGCAATAGAATGAATGTTATCAACAATTAGTTTGTTTCTAATTATCAACATCCTAGGTTGCAATAGCGGAAAAAGTCATGAATATTGGATTAAAAATCGCAATCCCTGTGACTCTGACTGCGGCTGCTGGATTTATAGCTGTTTTAACAGCATTTATTGGAAACAAAAGCGCAAGAACAAGCCACAAGCTCTTATTTGAAGCCTCCATAATATCTATGGGCACAATGTTTTTGTTTGGGTGTATTCTAATTGTCTTAGCAATGCTTCGCATTAGTCTCCATCTCTTGAGTGCCATTGTTACAAGTCTTGTGCTGGCTGCCATGGGATCATTGATTTTGGTAGTGGTATTTGTGGTTGCTTTGTATTTCCACCGAGATGGATAGGGCGAGGAGCTGTAGCAGAAATCGATGGAGATGAAATTCAGAAAGTTAGTAAATCCGTAAAGGTCTTTTTTATTTCTAGAACATAGGCTTGGTAGGTTTTATGGAACTCAATGGATATTTTTGTTATTGTATGCCTTGTTGCAAGGCTCTTGGGGAAAAGTTGTTACAGTAGCTCTAAGAATGTGATACCCCTTCAATTTTATGAAAATTGTATATGTAAGTATAGATGCAAAAATTCTTTTTTATATACTGTTTAATTTAAACATGTGCTTATATTTATTTTTGATTTTATTTTACCGATAATTATCTTCAATAATATGTTTTATCTTCGTTCTAAGAAACTATATTAATAAACTAAATTTTACAGATGAGGTGAATACTCCATGGGACAATTATTAGTGCATGCAACTTAGGATCGGTTAAGCCCAAATCTAAATGGCTAAACCCAAGGAAAACACTATTTAGGCTTATCTTTGCAAAGCTTGAACCGGTTTTATGGTTGTCGTCATATTAGATGGATTAGAGTTTAATCTTAATCCTAACTCTTTTAAAAAATTTAACCTTAGTCCATTTATTAACTCATTTTAAAAACTCAATTCTTCGCTAAAAAAAAAACCTCAACTCTAACATCGTTTACAACTCATTTAATAAGCAGGTTGACAAGTTATTAACGAGTTGTGTATATATTAATAACAACATCAAAGTTGATAATTCACAAATTTTTATATATTTTAATAGAAATTTGACATTTTTAATTACAAATAGAGCTACTTAAATATGGGTTTCACATGAAATTTTATGAAGTTTATATTTTCATAAAATCTTTAATTTTGCTACAAATAGGTTATCTTGTATTAATTTTCGAAAGGGGAAGGTGCTGGTGAAAATGATTTTATTTTTGTGTAAAATGCAAATGGGGGCAATATAGTCATTTCGCACATGTGACTATGACTGAAGGCGAAATGTGAGTATGGGTGGGTGAGATGACTTATAATAAATTGTGGTGTATATTTTTTGTAGTTAACCTTATGTTTTTAATAAAATGGTAGTGATCGTGAACAATTTGAGACGTTTAATGTGTAACATATTCATTATAAATGATAACAGATAATTTAGGCTCAAATTTTTGAACAATAAATTAGACTTATCTAAAAATATAACTGAATGAATGAAGTAATTTCGCTTGTTTGATTGATTTTACAGATTTTATGAATTTTACAGTTTATATGCAATTCATGAGAATGATGAATTATATAGGTTATCTATCTTCGTTTTTTCTTATTAAATGTATTTTACAGGTTATTCCAGTATAGCAGAAAATGTGCATACATAATTGACAGTTTTTAAATATTTTATAAATTTTACAAAATATATTATGTTCGCGTGCAGTCGTTTAATGATATATACAAGTTATAAAGTTTTGACACCTTAAATAAGATTGATGATATTTTATTTTTAGAAATTATATGGGAAATATAGATTTTACAGAAATGCTAGAAAATCATGAACTCATATCTACATGTTTTATGATTTTTACAGATTATTCAAATTTCGATGAACCGATCTAACCGATTGTATAGATTATTCATATAATCTATATTAAACATATTAGCTATCAAATAATATTGAAGTTTTAAAAAATTAAATAACACATTTTAGAAACCTATTAAATTTTGATTAAATCATTTTTTTGATCTTATTATCTTAATTTTCCTTTTTCCTTATTAAATAATAAATTTCAAAAGTCTATTAAAATTTCCTTAAATTCTTAGAATGTATAATCTAATCAATATATTTTAATGAACTCAATAATTTTAATTTATTTTATCACTTATTCAATAATTATGAAATAAGTTCTATACAACATAATTTTTTGTAGATTAAATTCGTATAGTTTATTTTTAATAATAATAATAATAAAGCTTATTTTACAAATAATTCAATATTATCTGTCACAAAATAATTTAGTAATGATAATTTATTTTAAATTTCATAAAAAATTATGGTAAGCTAAAAGTATATTTTAAAAGATACATTGATAAGTTACATATTTTCCATAAAATTCATTTTTATCCCTTTTATTTCGATAAAATTGAATTTGCATGAGGGAATTTTTAAAAAAATTTATTATTAAGATTATTTCATTATTTGGGATGATTAATGATTTGTTGAGATTAGTGGGGCAAATTTTCAAGACATGGAAACAGTTTAAATTGTCACAGCAAAATCACATGTGCACTAATAATTATATGGTGCTAGAGTACCCTAATAATTGCATATTCTTCCCAAAAAGAATCGTCATGGCTGCCAACGGAAGCACCCACTGTCTCCACCGGCCCATATTCCATCTCAGATCTGGCAGAAAGAAACACCTCCCGGAAGATCCAAGCCATCCAAATCACTGGCAATCTGAAATTGTGAAGTTCGGTTGAAATCATTTGGTCAAATTCAATTAAAATTCCTTGAAGCCCGGCAGCGATTTGTGTCCGAATCCAAGCAAAACCAACCGCAAAAAGTGTGCTAGAGAGTATGAGGTGCTGCATCTAGCATCTAGCAAAACCAACAATGAACCAACCGCAAAAGATTTGTCTCCGTCCGACGCATCTAGCAAGGGTACATTTCTTCCCATTCGACGCGACGGACGCCCCCATGCTGCTGCAGCACAGGGTGGGGATGGTGTCGAGTATGTACTAGACGCGTGTATAAAAAATCAACATTCCCATTTTTGTCCCCACCAATCTCAGCCACACATTTAAAATGGACGGCAGATCCGGCATTTTCACGTTTAGCTGGCCTAAAAACGTTTGTAGGAAACCGGCCCCTTTTCGAAAATATAAAATATGATGACAATGTATTTTGCTATAAAATGAAATTACATATATTAAGAGAAATTAAATTGGTTTATAAGTATCTTTTAAAATATTTATTAGCCTATTAATTTAAGTTAGGTAAACTTATAGAACGCTTTAACGGGATAATCATACATACACATGTTCACACGCGCATCTTTAATGGGGAGGAAAAACCGGTTAATATGCAATATTCTAAAATATAAAATGAAATTATGCAATTACGATGAAATCACATAAGCTGAAAAAACGCAAGTACTTGTTATCCTTTAATTGTATTGATGGTGAAAACGCTGCTGCATGTGTATAGGTTGCGGGCACCAATCGGTGCTCCATCTTCCCAAACCTCACAAGCGGCCATGGCTGTTTTTCCCCTGTGCCGGCGAAGCAAAAAACCAACGCCCTTGCCCACCTTCTCTGATTTCGGCAGCACCAAATCAAAATGCCACCCATCTGATGCAGCAGCAACAAATTAAATCCATTAGAAATTCCAAAGAACATTGGAAGCAGATCGCACCCACTGCCCAGCATCGCACCCATCTGCCCACAATCTCTCCAATTCATCTCCAGCAATAAAAATCCGGTAGTTCCCTTTCTTCTCCAGCATCTCTTGCAAGTCCCACACTGCCACCTTCTCCATTAAATCCCATCTAAACTGCCTCTCTTCAATTGCCTCACCGCCCCTGGCCTCTTCCGTCAATTGCAACAGTAACGCTGCTCAAATTGCAACCGGCCAGAAAATTCCTGCAACTCCCCGGCAGCAGGCACGGCCACCATCAATTAACGCCACCGACTGCAGCAACCAGAAAATTGTCCATTGCCGTCCATTGCAGTGGGATTAATCAACCAGCTACCTCTGCAATTTAATCTGCAGCTCGTCGCCCAACTAGCCAGCACAATGCCATCAAATTCGACGCATCTTCTTCCCCAGCCGCCAGCTACAACATTTCAGAACCTTTCTCAGTCACCCGTTCAACAACAGCTCCAACCAAAACACCATCTCAGCACCGGTGCAGCTCCATTAAACAAACATTGGCCAGCAATTCCAGCTCTCTCCCCAATCACAAACCAGTGGTACCACCGGAAATCAGTGGCCAAGAATCAGCCGACATCTTCAAATTCGTCACCACCTCTGCGTCTTCCCTGTTTCCGGCAGCATGCAGCAATCACAGCCTAATTCCAGTCAGCAGTCACCATCTCACCGAGCTACCTGCATCTTTTACGGCAACCTAACCCAATCCAGCCACCACGGTGGGTGCTTCAAGCTTAACCCATGTTGTTTCCCTTCAAATCCACCAGTGAAAAGCCCAAAAATCCAGCCGAATCTAGCCGGCCGTACAACATCATCTAGATGTGATCGGCAGTAACATCCGAGCAGCATTCGGCAAATAAAAATCAGAAGCTGCCTTACTCCCTACTGGCTTCTTCAAAACCAATGATGCAGCAGCAGCTACCGATCCACGGCATCAAAACCACCAACTTCAATTGCGATAGATTCCGGCCATGTCCCCGCCATTTTCAACGGAAAATCTGTAGTAAAACCCACCAAGCAGCCGTTCTCTCCAGCACAATCATCACCCATCGTTTTCGCAACTCCGGTAGAACCGGTCATCCTCTGCCAGCGACCATCCGAATCCAGCGTTCCCTCAGAAAACTAACGCCATTAAACCTCCGTTGAAGCAGCAACCCACTTCAAACCAGCAGCAGCAAATCCTATTAATTCGGCTGCAAATTAGCAATTGCAAATCACAACAACCTTCAAGCCGCTTACCGCCCATTTGATTTTGTAGCAAGCATCAACAGATCCACCGCTCATTTGTGATTCCAACCGAACATCCTCCCGCTGAAACCAACAACACCGGCCAGAAAACCCATCTTCTGCAGCCCATAACCAATCCAAAATCACGTCAGTCATCGTCTATTAATTCGACTTCCAACCAAGCAAGGAAAATCTCAAATTGCCGCCCAATGTTCATCACAACCCCTGCCTACCTCAATTTGGATTCCGGCAACCCACCGATGAGCACGAATCCAAGCCAAGCAGCAATCACAAAAGGGCAGCTATGCATCTGGAATTCTCGAGCCCAATAAGCTGGAAGCAAGAAGTTACGCGGAAGTACAATGTGCAGACGGGAATAATGGCATGACATGCCTGCAGTAACAACAGACAAAAGACGAGAGAGCGTGAATCCCACACGTACCGCACGTCCGCACGTGTATCAAAGGATAATTAGTGAAGAATGGTGTCAGACCGAACGGCGGTGGTTGAATTAGCGAAGAAAACGACCTGGTCTGAACCGATTTGACCAGTCAAGGAAACTACTTTGGACCTTTGATGTTAGCATTAGATATTTATGACACCATAAATGGATAACTATTTTTAAATAATTTTATAATGGCAAAATTAATATTTATAACTCCTAAGTGCATATATTAGACTCTAACCATCACCACAAAACATGCAAGAAAAATTAATTCAAACTTTTTTTAAAAAGAAAATTCTTTAACTAAGCACAAATATAACATTTAAATTAGCAAAAATGGATTTCAATAACTAACCTTAAATGTACAATAAGCCTTAGCTCTTGAGTCTTAAATCTTCTCTTGGTATGTTTTTATTTGCATATTTTCAAACATATCTAACACCATAAGAAATTAAGAAATTAATAATGGTTGATCAATTCAATCATTCATAATAATAATAACAACAAAGACAAAATTACATTACTCACAAGCTCAATAATCAACTTTCAGCAAAATATAATATTTCATATTATAAAATTACATATAATAGCAAAGGATTTGATTTTATTCAACATGGTGCATAATGTCTCAAAACACGACATGTCTTCGCAGCCCTTGGATGAGTTTCCTGCTGCATTTAACAGTAAAGAGGAAGCATTAAATGGGGAGAGTGGGGGCATAAGGCTCTGCACTGACATGGAGAGAGAGCGGACGGCTCTTTTCTGATATGCCGGAAGCTACCCCTGCCCATCTTCAAGGAGGAAGAAATGGGTAGTGGAGAACAGGACCTCCCGAAATTCATTCTACATATTCAAATCCTTTTAAAGAAGGTCACGAACACATGGAGGTGGGATAGACCACCATGTATTCTCAAAGTTAGCATTACAAACCACATTCTCTGCCAATGACGTAAATTAGCAGTACAAATTGCATTCTCTGCCAATGATGTAAAACCAACAATAGGGCAAGAAAAACAAAGAATATTAAAAAGGAACCAAGAATCCTCTATTAGCACAAAAAATTCCAACAGAGAAAGAAGCCAAAACGTAAATGAAAATTCATCTATAATACAGAAAAACACGTATCTTCGAAGAAGATGCAGGAAAGATCAAATACAGGAAAAAAAAATCAAAGCCAAAAAAAATGCAAACCCCAATGTCGCTAGCTGAAAAAATAAAAAAAGGACCCATGCATACCGAATATGCGCGGCTGCAGCTTACCCTTCTCTCTATGGTTCGCCGTGAATGTCATTCCTCAATGAAAGAAAGTTTAATAGTTAAGTTTTAAATGCAAAAGATTTTTTTAATATTAAAAAGTATTTATATCATTTCAGATGGATTAATGGCATTTTTTAACCCCATCATGGATCAGAGTTTAAAATATAAAAGAACCAAATTTTCTACATTTAGAATGCAAAACGATCATTTCTCGATACCCCGACGGGGGCACTGTTCCAGAGTGGTTTTTTTTTATAATTGTTCTAAAACTCTGAGTACCGTTGAAAGAGAAATGATTTTATTAGTCCGGCTAATCAAATGACTTGCTTAGCTCATCTTAAAAATTCATTTAAAACACTTTTTTTTTACATTTTTCTTCATACACCTTTTTTGAGCATATTTAATATCTGAACCAAGTTTTATAATTTTTTCATAAAAAAAGTTCCACAATGTTTGAATATGTATATATATATTTTTTTGAAAATTTTAAATATAAGAGTATTTTATATACATATATACATATGGATGTTTAAAAATCTCAAAAAATATATACACATATACAAAAATGGTAAAACTTGATTTATATGTTAAATACACTTAGATAAACAAGTATACAACGAAAAAATAAAAAAGTGTTTAAATTGGTTTTGAGGTGGGTTAAGCCCACTCTAAAAAAGCCAAAAAAAAATGTTTAAAATAAATTTTTTGAGGTAGGCTATATGAATCATTTGATTAGCCTAGGCTAACGAGATCATTTCTCTTAATAAAATGAGAGTATTTAGTTTGACCGTGTACAATTTTATTCGAGAAAGTCCCACCGTTTTTGAGGACGCATGATTAAATGCACCCCCAATGCATTTTAAAATTTTTTAAACTTTTTATACAAATATTAATCTAAATATATTTAACACACATATTAAGTTTTATCATTTGTGGAGATTTGTAGGTTTTTTTTTTAAAATAAAGGCATTTTATAAAAAAAAATTTTAAAAAAAAGGTTTTTGTACCAAAGCGTACTCAAGCTACGTGCACCCGATGCATAATATACTTTTGAGAAAAACTTCCGTTATTGGATTAGTGGGTTATGATCAAGGGTCCCAAAATGAAGTCAGGCTAATGCCTTTGGCTTGCTTCTAAACAAACATTAGTAAAAAAAATTGCTCGATTCTGCAAATTAAATCAGGATTTGGGTTATTCTACAGGCAAACAGCTATCTAGCCAAATGGATGGGGTCTATAAATGAATAGTTTAGGCTTCATTATAGATCTTCTTGTGTAATAATTTTTCAGATTTGTTATTTGTAATTTCTAGTAAAATATTATCTCATTAAACAACCGCGCGTTTCGATCATCATTTATAACCGGTCTAAATATCTTTTTAATTTTTTAAAGTTTTTTGCTTTTAAAATTATAAATCTAAGTGTACACAATCCATAAAGCAAGTTTTAAGGTTTTTTGATATAAATATGTATTTTTTCGAATTTTAAATATACGAATTTTCTGGTCATTTTCAACCTCCAAACTTTGAAAATAATTACAATACTTCTATGTTTAAAATTCAAAAAATATATATAAATACGTATCTCAAATCTCAAAACTTAGTTTATAGATTACATTCACCTAGATTTACATATTAAAAAAATTATAAGTTGTTGAAAAAAGGGTTTAGAGACCTATTAAACAATCCGTCGGTTTAATATTTGCTATTGTTAGATGAAGTATAATGTAAATCTGTTGTAAAATCTACTATATATGATACATGATTTCTTATTTTTAAATAAGTATAAGATCACAGAAACCAGTAGCTATAGGTGATTACATCATTGTATGAAATTTGTTTTATGCTGGATCTATATTTTTGCATTTATTTTATTTACATTTACATTTGTTTTGCTTCCTTTATCCTTTTTAAAATAATTTTTAAAAACATATGTTATTATGTTTTTTTAAATTTAATTAGATGATGTGTTCTTATTTTCATTTAGGTAACCTGTTAATTTATATTCACATGATTTAATTTTCAACTTATCACTTTTTTTTTTCCTGATGTGAACGTTACTCTTAAGTCTTAACATGAACAAAAACTCTCCGATTCGAATTGTATCCTCCATTCGGAACCCCATTTACATAAATTGCATTAGGATTCCAAGTTTACAAATGGGATAAAAGTTGCGATCCACTTGAAATTTTATAAAGTGGATAAAAGTTAAGATTTGAATCCAAAAAACTTACAAAGAAAATAAAGATGAGGGCTGAGGCAAATTCGAATTTCGTGAATCTTCGAGCACGTAAAAAGCCCTGCAGGAAGCTGATCTGAATCGGGTGGCCGTTGAGTTGCAGAGCTGCAAGAATGAACATGTTGCTGTTACGCTAATTACCAAGAGTACGGGTGGTAACGAATGATATAGAAAGTTGGAGCCTAATTTTAATTTTAACCCATTTAAAATATCTTAACCCTAATACATTTATTAACTCATTTAAAATATTTCAACCCTAAACTATTTAGAACTCATTTAATGAATGGGTTGACGGGTTGTATAACAGACGGCTCGAAGACTTAGACTCTAACAAATGATGATCTTGCAGGGAGAGACGAGAGGATGTTTTTAGTGCATAAAAATAAAAATAGGATAGTTATAAGAAAATAGAATTGGTGCAATAGTCGAAAAATGAAATTAGATAACATGAGGAAAACTTAGAGAGAAAAAATAACTAAGAGGTTTACATTTATATATATATATATATATATAAGTTTAATGAGTTAAACGAGTTAAATGACTGAAACAGGTTACTAAAGGTGTTTACAGGTTATAAAATCACAGCCTTAATCTATTTATTTAATTAAATAGTTAAACAGGTTAGCGGCTTATAACTTATTTATTCAAAAATCTCAACCCAAATCCATTTATAAACGGTTAAGATGAGCGGGTTGATGGGTTGACCATGATTATTAAAACTCTTACGTGATGCAGGATGAACAGTGATTTGAGAAGTGTGCACATGATTGACTTTTCTATTAAAGTTTAGACAGATAGGGTTAGTCTGGGTCGGAACCTGACTAACCCGACGCAGTTTATAATAGGATTGGGTTATTTATATTGGAAAAAAAGTTATATAATCTAATTTGAATCAACCCAATTTCAAAAGCTGGTTGATTTTGGTTGGATACTTTTCAACCCGAATCGGTCCTATTTGATATATTAACATAAATTACAATAGATTATTAAAAATAGTCATATATTAGTACAAATACATAAAAATTAGCTAGATATTATTGCTTTTGAAATAAGATTATTTTACAATTATATTACTATATAGTCATAAATCGGAATGTATTACTATAAAAAGGATCAATATTTATTTTTTGTATAAATTTATACTTTAAAATATATTTAATTAAGAAAATTGTTTTTAAATATTATATATTTGTCAACCCAATGTTATCTGAACGGAATTGATTTCTATAGGTTTAAAGTACTGTTGGGTTAATATGTAAAAAAAAATAGAGTTAAAAGTAGAGTTGATTAAGATGTTATAAATTAGGTTATTAGCCAACTCATCCACTAAGTCAATATGTAGAACATGTAAAATTGTCGTCTTTAGGGGCCACAAACTAGTGATTTATCACTTTGCATTGGACTGCCCCTCAAAATTTTATCATTATGTCCTTTGATGATAAATCTAATCCGTCCATACGATTTAGAACACAAAAACATATAAAAATCAACAATTGGATCATTCAAATAGAGTTCAGGATTAAAAGTTATGATAAAATAATTCTGGTCGCTTAGGATGCACGTGAGCGTCTTCCGGCTCACTGGACTGCCACCTGTACAAGGACTACTGGAAGTCCTTCTGGTCCCTGGTTCTCGAGTCCCCACAGCTTCCCGTCAATACCTTTCCACGATGATGAAGATCATCAGGCCGGGCAAATGAAATTCGCGAAAGAGCTCCCAGGGCGGTGGGATAAGCTGTTATTCTCATATGAAATAATGAATCAATTATCATAACAAGCTAATGGTTGTGTAAATGGATGTAAGTAATATCATCATTTACCTATAATTTTGCATCTTTTTGGACAATTCAACCTACATAAGATTTCGATTAAAATAATGTTTAGTAAAATGATTTAAAAATAAATAATAAACACAATTAATGGATTGGATTTTTATTTATCTATGGAATGATTAAAGATGTTTGAAAAAATGACTACGGTGATAGAATAGGAGTCGATGCACTGAAAGAAAACACCGAGGTTTTTTTTTATTGGGAAAACACCGAGGTTTTCGGCAAGTAGTGATGGAAGAAAACACCGAGGTTTTCGACAATTTACCTCGGTGCATCACTTTTTGTCTGTGCATCACTTACTCATGAAAAAAAATGTACGTCCGGCCCATAAGATGCAAGACCCTCCTCCCCAATGACAAGGTCCGCAAATGCAAGACCCTTCTCCGCTATAAAAGCAAAAATCGGCGACGAGTTCTGCACATCCTCCTCCTCCTCCTCCTCCACCACCGCCCCGACGCCGAATATACGTATAAAGCTGAGACGCTGAAGAAGGAGAAAGCAGAGAGGCGGGAACTCCTCAGTAGCATCCGCAGATAGGAGTAAGTAACTAATACTTTAAGACGGCAAGTATTATTAAAGTTTGACGGCTTAAGACTCCATTTTATTATGTTGTTTATAAGGGAATTGCATGAGAAGAAAGTTAAAAGATTAACTTAATGTAATTTGGTCATAATCTCTCATCTTCGCTGCATATATCTAATGTATCTGCCACAGCTTAACATGCGTATTCTTAATGATACTAGCCCAATTGAATTACAAGTCCAACTCATTCACTACATTTATACCATTTTCTGAGTAAACGACGTAACTTTCTTTTGAATCAGATATTTACTTTTTCTGACCGGAAATCTCGGATATTTACTTGGGTTGGTTATCATTGGGAGAGATCTCTGCTATAGAACAGAGAGCTCGTAGGCCTTATTATGCAGATTACCGTATTAGAATTGTGTGGAATTCGTTTCCATGAAAAAGCAGCAGTTTGCAGAAATGGTAAGTGTAAATAAATTGCATCCGCGGATGACTTGATGCATTATTTTTTTTCTTTACTAATCATTTGCTTTCAGAGTTGTGGGCCAACTTTTCCTCAAAACGAATGCTAAAGAAGTCCTTCAGTTGTGTTTTTATATTTTGAATTTGCATTTGGATGAATATTCATCGAAATAAATATTATGTATGCATTCTTCAATCAAAATAGCGACTCAACTGATTTCTCATTATTCCTATTTGATTTATTGATGAATAAGGCAAGCATGCCTTTAAACATAAATTGTCGTCTGCTTCTCGACTATATTGTGACATTGTGGAGTTTTATACGAAGGCTACAGGAGATGGGCAATATTCAAATAACTCAGGTTCATTTCTTCACTACAAATTTTCTCTTTCTTTCTTTTGTTTTTTTGCTTATTATCAACAACAAGATGTTGCTGATGCCGATGGCACAGAATTGGATTTCCTTAGCACAAACCAAGCTCAAGTAATAAGTATTAAACTTTAAAAATTAATAATTTCGATTTTTTCGGGAGTTGGCAATTTAATTTTATCAACAGTCAACTTCTTTCTAATTACATTTGCAATTTTAACCCTATAGTTCTGAAAATGGCAAGTCGTCCTTATAGTTTGCAGCTATATTGGGTGTTCAATTCATTTCAAAATCATCAAAAATATTTTTCAAATCCCAAAATCGCCCGTCTTCCTCCTTGCGCATAAAAACATAATTAAATAACTTGTCATCTTCAGACCATCAATAATTTTTTTTTTTAAAAAAAGCCATCTTCCCAACAACATTAGCCTAATGACCTGAACTAAAAACCAAAACTTTTACCCTAATTTTCAGTCCAATTCATTTAAGTCTCCAAGATCTTTACATATATTAAATAAAACTGTCTCCAAAACCATAAATAAACTTGCATTATTATATTCACACCATCGTATTCATAAAATCATTACAGCCATGCCCAATTTAAATAAAATTAATTATTACATATTACATAACTAAAAATGAATTTAATAAATTCATCATGCCACCACTATTTCATTGTCCACCAATCACTGAGTCATTCATAAGTCAAAACAAATGGGTAAGTTCACAAGAACTTATTAATATATTACATCATCCCAACTTGACATTACAATAAGCCCCATAGACATTCTTACAATATCTAAATGCAATTTTACAAATATCTTACTATGTGCACCCTAGTGTATTTAACCTGTTTTTTAAAATTTTTTTGAAACTTTTTTCGTAAAATTATTTTTCTAAGTGTATTTAATACGTATATCAATTTTTATTATTTTCGAAAATTTTTAGATATTTATTTTTTATTTCTAAAAATTAATGGCAATTTTTATAATTTAAAATTACTAAAATGCCAGTGACTTTTAAAAATAAAAATAAATAGCAAAAAGTCTTCAAAAATGATAAAAATTGATGCAAATATTAAATACACTTAGATTAACAATTGTGTAAAAGAATTTTTTGAAAAATATAAAAAAATGACTATTTGCACCGGGTGCACTAAAACTAAGTGCCCCCGGGGGTGCACCAGATCGCAAACCTATTTGCTAATATCCCAAACAATGGACACTCCCATAGAAACTTTTGAGAGACAAACGTTACTAACGAAAGGAGATGAGGAACTTAAATGTGAGAATGTTTATCCTTTACTTCTCTAGCATGCTATGAGGTTGTTGTGTTGCACAAAAACACTGTAGAGGATGAACGATATTCAAGTGACAAAGGTTCATTTCCTTACCTCAGTTTTTCTCTCTTTCTTTCTTATCTTATTGTTTATCATCAATTACAGCATGTAGAATCAGAAGATGCAATTGCACAAAGTGCAGAGTTGGAATTACAGAGCTCAAACCAAGCTCAGGTACAGGAAAGGATCATTAAGTTTTATGCGTATATAATACTTCACATTTTTACATAGGTTGGCAATGGAATGAATGTTATCAACAATTAGTTTTTTTCTAATTATTTAAGTTTATTCTGCTTTTTTTTTTTGCCCAAAGGACAATGGAATTGATATCGAAGCAGCAACAGTGACTGCAGAAACAACAACAACGGTATTTGCAGAAGCGGAAAAAGTCATGATGATTGGATTAAAAATCGCAATCCCTCTGACTCTGACTGCCGCTGCTGGATTTATAGCAGTTCTGGTAGAATTTATTGGAAACAAAAGCGCAAGAACAAGCCACAAGTTCTTATTTGAAGCCTCCATAGTATCTATGGGCACAACGTTTTTGTTTGGGTGCATTGTGATTGTCTTAGCAATGTTTCGCAGTAGTCTCCGAATTCTGGGTGCTGCCATTGTTGTAGGTCTTGTGCTGGCTGCCATAGGATCATTGATTTTCGTAGTCATATTTGTGGTTGCTTTGTATTTCCACTGAGATGGATAGGGCGAGGAGCTGTAGCAGAAATCGATGGAGATGAAATTCAGAAAGTTAGTAAATCCGTAAAGGTCTTTTTTATTTCTAGAACATAGGCTTGGGAGATTTTATGGAACTCAATGAATATTTTTGTTATTGTATGCCTTGTTGCAAGCCTATTTGGGAAAAGTTGTTATCTATCTTCGTTTTTTTCTGTTAAATGTATTTTACAGGTTATTCAAGTATAGCAGAAAATGTGCATACATAATTTATAGTTTTTAGATATTTTACAAATTTTACAGAATATATTGTTTTCCTATGTAGTTGTTTAATGATATATACAATTTATATAGTTTTTGACATCTTAACTAAGATTGATGATATTTTATTTTTAAAAATTATATGGAAAATACAGATTTTATAGGAATGCTAGAAAATGATGAACTCGTGTCTACATGTTTTATTATTTTTACAAATTATTCAAATTTTGATGAACTGATCTAATGGATTTTACAGATTATTCATATAATCTGTATTAAATGTATTAGCTATCAAGTAATATAGATGTTTTAAAAAAAATTAAATAACACATTTTAGAACTCTATTAAATTTTGATTTAATCATTTTGTTATCGTATTATCTTAATTTACATTTTTATTTATTAAATAGGTACAAAATAAACATTCTATGCTATAATTTTTTGCAATAAATACATATAATAAATCTATCGATTTAGAAGAATAAGTTAATGTGCACTTTTTTCTAGAAATATAGTTGATAGCCTAAATTTTAAGTTTGAAAACCATTAATGCGGTGCATTTTACAATTATTTTTCTCAGCCTATGCTGTAGACTTAAATTTTTTTTAAAAAAATTCTATGTAATAAATTTGTATACAAATTTTATTAAATAATAGTTAAAATAACTCTATGTTTTGGTGCCAACGAAATTATCTATGCCAATTTCATTTGGCTTGCTATACCATTGGCCCAATGAATTATTAAAACTAAAATTATTATTTTTTGCTTGAAAGAATATTTTGTATGGAAAATGGCATGGAAAGGACAGCATACATATTGTAGTACCATACAAAATCTATCACTCGAAAAATAAATTAGATGAAAATAAATTTATTTTCAACTTGATCCAAGCCTACTCTAACCCATATATAAATAAATAGGAAAAGATTTAAAACTGAGTTTAATTTGGATTCATGTTTTTTATTTACATTTTGATTTATTAAATAAGCACAAAATAAATATTATGCTTTATAATTTTTTATAATAAATACATATAATACACCTATCAATTTGGGAAAATAAATTTATATGCACCTTTTTTATAAATATAGTCAGCGGCCTAAATTTTAAATATGGAACATCATTAACAAGGTTATTCTGTACTTATTTTTCCTAGCCCGTGCTATAGCCAAAAAATAATTTTAATTCATTATAGACCAAGAAATAATTTTAATTTTATATGTTAAATACACTTAAATAAACAAGTGCATAAAGAAAAAAGCAAATAAAAAATATTACTAATGAATTTTTGAGGTGGGCTAAGCTAGTTATTTGCTTATCCCGGGCTAACAAGATTACTTCTCAATTTTAATTACTCATCAGGTAAGTAATGCTACTTTCAATAAAAGTGGTAACGAAATTATTAAGTACATAACAAATTATTGTACAATTTTTTTGTCATCCTGAATTGTTGAGTTGAAAATAATTATAATTGAGAAAAAAATAAAAAAATGTTGACATGAGAATATTATTTGATAGTAATTTGAATGATTTGTAGTAGATGTAATTATATTTTTTAACAATAGTGGTATCAAAATTTTTAAGTACTAAATAAATTAATTACACAAAGTTTATTTAGTAGTTTGTACAGTTGACCTAAAAAATAATTACATTTGAGGAAGACATAGTGTAATGTACACGCGAGAATATTATTTTACGAGTAATTTGGATTATGTTGCTAAAGTAATTTCATTTCTTAACGAGGGTAATATCAAAAATTATTTAGTATCAAAAAAATTACTTGTACTTTTATTTCTTAATTCATGTTGTTGACCCAAAAAAATTAATCCAGAAGAAAATATTATAATGTTCTTTTGAGAATATTATTTAATAGATAATTGTAATGATTTGTTGCAGAAATAATTTTATTGAATAGGTACAAAACAAGCACCAAATGCCATAATTTGTTATAATAAACTAACCCATCAAAAATAATACATCAATATGAATCTATTTTCTTATTTTTAACATGGTTAGTAGCAAAAATTTTAACCATTGAATAAATTAATGAGTTCATTTTGCTCAATTTTTATTGCACCCTATATTAGAGACAAAAAATTAATTATAATTCCATTAACGAAAGTCAATTAGTAAGTAATTTTACTTACTCGACTCGCTAGTAAAAAAATAATGTTATTTGACATGGGTGGTACTAAAATTATTAATTACTGAATATCATAATTGCAAAAATTTTATTTAGCCTCCCATTGACTTGAAAATTAGTAACATCCAAAACAATTTAAATCTCACACGTGCATGAGTCATTTTGCATTATTTTTAAAAATAATTACACATGCTACTAAAATTAAATAGGCTAAAAAGTAACTTTGAAATACGTGTAAGCTACTTAATATAATTCAAACAATTTTATTGAATGGTTTAAGTGGGTAAATCATATACATATTTGTTATTATAAATATATTTTAAAATATGAGTACAAAGTAAACTATCATATAATTTGAGATAAAATAAATTACTCTCAAGAAAAACTGCTTGCGGGCTTAACCTTATAGTCATTGATAAGCTTCAAGTTTCCTACTAGAAATACATGACCCCATAATAACTTATTGTTTCATCTAAATGCAATTTCTAATGTCTATTACACTAGTGCATGATAAATCAAATTTTTTTTTATTTTAACAATTCGAAAAGATTCATTTAGTTACGACAAAAATATTATAAAAATCTTATATAAGCTTACTTAGGTGGGGTTGCAATAAAATTTTTTAAAATAATTAAAGAAGGTGACTCGTATGAAAACAACATGATTGTCACATACAGTTTAATGTACCAAATCACTTTTTTTAAATAATAATCAAGTACTTACAATATATATTTAAAATTTTTGATACTCATATATGAACCCTAGTTGAATGTGTTAGAATAAATTTTTCTAAAATTACAAAAAATTCAACCAAGATCATCATCGCTTGATCTATAAAAATTAAAGAAGAAGATGTGATAAATATCACATGTACGCAGCTAAAAACTATAATATAATTGACAAAGAATATAAGCTTAAATAATTTTAAAAAGCTACACTAAAACAAGGATATAAATGAAGTCAAAGAGATTAAAATAACATAATTTTCCATGCACCTTAAAAAGATATCATCATATCAAAAGACAAAAAGTGATATATTCTATATTTTAATTGCACCACTTAAAAAGTTAACTAAGGTGCAATAATTTTCTAAAAAACACACTTCCTTCAAAAGCTAAAAAAATAATATAGTATCATTCGGATGTCAATTTAATATACATAAAATAATACTAATCATTTCTCTTCAAAACATTATTGTAGGAGTTGTGATGTAATCCAACTTTAAATTTTCTTGACCAGTATCCACGTTTAACCTGCATCAAAAATAAAAATATTTTAGAAATGAAATCTGTAAGTTTGTTGAAAAGATTAATGAAAATTAAAATACGTGTTGGATTTACTATAAGATTTCGACTAATTTCCTGAAGAATTTTGAAATATTGAAGAAAAAAGAATGTCAGTTTCTCTTAAAACATAAATCAAACTTTTCTATAAAATGATTTATACATTTTAATCAGAAAGACGAGTTGTAGTCTTGTTTCAACCAACAGATCTAATTCCAAGCATTCAAAAGGATCCGTCCTTGGTTTAGCCATCAGGTTTAACGCATATTGCAAATAGAAAAATGATAGAATTTATCTCTTCCTATTCATACAACCATTGAATTTTATACAAAAAAATAAAACTTGCATTTTATTCATTCAAAGATAACCTCATACAGGGAAGAAAAAAGCTTTTCAAATACAGCTCTACATAAATATCCCAAATTCAGGTGAGACCAAAACACATTTTATTCATTCAAAGATAGCCTCATACATGGAAGAAATTTTTTTTCAAATACAGCTCTATACAAAATATCCCAAATTCAGGTGATGAAAACAACTCCATAAAGAAAAATACTTCTTTAAATACATTAAAACCATCGTCCCAAATTAAATTTAGGCATACGTAGTCTCACATTTGATTAGTCACTATATCCAATTGGCAGAACTTCAAATTTATGATTCCATTCTTAGCAAGTGTCTAACAGTAATAGATGTTATTCATGAATCCTTTACAAGAAATGAAATAACAGATAGATATTGATAAGTATCTAGAAGCAAGGACATGAAAAAGAATATCACATAGACATTGGCAATTGACATCTAGAAATATTCTCTTTTCAAATAGATAGTTCAAGAGCGTCTAGATTGCTATATATAGAAAGGTACCACCTTTGTCTTTTTACTCATATATTCTAAAAGTCATGACCCTGTTATTTTATATTGCAAATACATATAATATGGTCAAACACAGAAACTTGATATCAACTTACTAGATGATTTTAGGTTGGTTTTTTTGTGGATTCAAGCAAGATGTCCACTCTATAATCTTTCATGACAGTTGGCCAAGCTTGCTAAAGATCCAGATATAACCCACATACATTGAACCTAAGAATACCTCGAATAAATTTTTATTGATTCCTTAATACCTCAAAAAATTTTATTGGCAAAGGAGTTGAAAAAATTATCTGATGGCTCCTCCAGGAATGCACTTAAATCTCACAAAACTGCATTAGAATGAAAATCTTGCAAAGTTCTGACTACCAGATTTAATCACATTTTCAAACAGAATAACCAGAACACAATTTACATCAATGTTTTATATTTAGGTACCAATACTGCTTTGCTTTGAAATACTATTTTCCAATTTCTATAAATATTAGGAAACACAATATTTACTACCACCCCCCTCAACCCTTAAAAAATTAAAAACCAAATTCCTTCATAGGTCAATCGTCTCAAAGCAGCATTTGTTTCAAATTTAAATTTAGATATTACTCCCAAGTTGCTGGCCCTCTGAAATATGTGAGGAAAGTTCCATATTTTGGATCCATAACCTTATAAGTCATCTATTAAGAAAATCCCAAGGAATAGGAGATCTCTAAAGGGGCTTGTGCTTACCTTAAGAGAGTAAAAGGACTCCACTAGCATTTAGCATCCAAAGCAAGATTGAGCAGCACACGCCTGCTCATATGAAATATGTGAATCACAAAAAACAAGAGAAAACATTTGAAATAACAATAAATTTCTTTATCAGTAAATTCCTTTGGGCCTCGAGATTCTTGGATCAGCACACCATACATGTACAAGGATGGAAAACAAAAAAAAACCATAACCTTCAATACATTATTATGACAAATTTCGTATGTATAACATCACATAAATATGAACGTATATGAGTTAAGAGGAGAAATAACCTGCAGTTGTCGCTTTTTGCTCTGAATATTGCAAAATAGCAGTGCTTAAGCATTAATCACAAGAAGAAATAGTTAAACGGGCACCTTTCAAGATGCCTGGTGAAAGTTCTAAAAAGTGTAAAACTAAAGGAATTACATTACTTGTGAAAATTCACTTTTCAAAGCTATCATCATCATAAGTACTAATGCAAAATGATCATACTTTACAAAGCTATGAAAATGGATAATTTTGGTCATCCAAGTCCTATTTTGAAAAATAATGTAAGTTGATGTCAAGTATATACTTAATAAAAGTTGTGTAAATTATTAACTTGAAGACATTCTATAATTTACAAAAATCTATATTTCATAGTCTTGAAAATGATTTTTAAAAAGTGAGATTTTAGGGTCAAATCTAAAATAAATAAATAAATAATTACTAATACAAAGTGATCATTGTTGCAGATTATTTGGGCTAAATAAGATGTCAAGTGTCACTCAAAAAAATCAACTATGAATTATAGAATTTTATATGTTGTAGCCTTCAAAGTGCATTTTCAAGTAAAATTTTTGTTCTTTTGAGTAATTAATTTAAATGGTTAGATGAAATTCAAATAATTTAAGACTTGTCAAAAAGTAAGATGGATGTATGTACTTTGATATGGTGAAAGTAGTTAATCAAAATAGAAATAGTGCGCCGTTAAAACATGTTATTGAATAGGGCTGCTCAATAAGAGATATAGCAAAAAATTCAATAGGGTATGTGAACTGCTTTACGAACTCAAAAATTTGTGAAACTTAGCATGCTTAAATTCCTATATATGGAAAATTAATGACCCAAGTTTCATGGCAATCTGAGTTGAAAAAGAATAAAGCGTGCCAAGATAAGTCCCAAACTAATATCAAATCTATTTTCAAACTGAATTTTGGACTTTAGAGCCGTTTTTATGGATCCATGAACTGTTCTCTTTTTGAATCAAGGACTTCAACTTTCCTCATGACGACTAAAACAAAGAAAAAAGA
The DNA here is from genome assembly GCA_030490835.1 of Annona cherimola. Classification (NCBI taxonomy): domain Eukaryota; kingdom Viridiplantae; phylum Streptophyta; class Magnoliopsida; order Magnoliales; family Annonaceae; genus Annona; species Annona cherimola. The sequence continues at coordinate 87,452,298 of CM059972.1, forward strand.
TAGATGCATGCATTATTCACTATTTAAAGTAATATTTCTGTAACTCTCCCTGACAGAACTGTGAAAGACCGGGAAGAAAAACCAATCACAAGCAAACCAGCAGTCTGCAAGAGTCATCCACATACACTGCTGCAGGTCTTGACTTATATAGCATACAACAAGAATGGATGAAGCCATCCTGAAAGAAGACATTAAAAAACCCCTTGGATATTACTATTTCCCTAAATAACATACTGAGGAATTAGTAATTTCAGGATTTGGGAGGTTCCTACCTTACAAAATTGTTGTATTTAGACAGCTGTCTCAATTGTAGTAAATATTAATTCATGATTTGCATTCATAATCAAATCAATCCATGATAGACATGGTAGACATGGAAGAGAAAGCACCATTCAAATGCAATACGAATGTCATCCTCCCAACCCCAAAATTAATTAATGTGACATTTGAGTGGCACACATCTATAAAATAGATAAAATAGATCAAAATTGGGCTACAGACACAAAAAATCTTAAATGAAGTAGAGAAAATAAGGGTGACAAGTTGTAAAGAAAACCATCAATTTCCTGATAAAAAATACTATAAAATGAGCAAAGCACTTCTTCTAACATCTAGGGGCAAGTTAATAGCTAAAAATTTTCCTATAAAGTTTGCATGAGAACATAGTGCACTAACTAACTGTTGGAAACATGAGGAAAACTAGCTAAATCTATGTTTTGATGATTAACAAATCAATTTGAGAAAGTCTTGGCTACTAACAAGTTTGTGAAATGTCTTAAGGAATATACATTTGAAGAAAATCAAGTTAGGAAGGCCAAGTCGATCCCCAAGTCGACTCCAAGATCGACTTCAAACATGAAGAATTGTCCAGAGTTGAAAACGGAAGAAGGGAAGGTGAAGTCGCAGGCCAAGTCGACTCCACCTGCGACTTGGGTAGCCAAGTCGCAAACGAAGTCGACCTCACCATCGACTTCAGTCGAGCAAATCCTTCTAGAGTTGAATTTCGGAGCAGCAGAATATCGAAGTCGCAAGTGAAGTCGACTCAAGTTGCGACTTGGGTGAAGTCGCGAACGAAGTCGACCCCGAAGTGCGACTTGAAGTTTTGGAGATTCAAAAATACTGATTCAAGCTTCTTTCAAAGATCAAAGATGCAGTTTCAAGATTAAATGATTCAAAAATCAACTCAAAGCCTCTCAAGTCCAAGACAAAAAGTTTCAAGGTGTTCAAGATCAAATCAAGTCTATCAAGTCAAAGGTTTGAAGATCATGGAGCTAATGAAAGCAAGACTCAATGATTCAAGACATGAAAAATACAAAAGAAGCAAAGGCATGAAGTAACAAAGCATCTCGAAATTATTCAAGTTCAGAAAATCAACTGACGAGGTGAAGTCGCACACGAAGTCGACTCCACCTGCGACTTGGGTCAAGTCTGAAGCCAAGTCGACCCGACCTGGAACTTGAAGTCGCTACAGGAAGTGAAGTCGCGAAGCCAAGTCGACTCCAGACTGCGACTTGGGTGAAGTCGCAAAGCCAAGTCGACTTCATGATCGACTTCAATCGAGGAAAAACTTCCAGCGTTGAAAACTGAAGACCGGAGTCTGCGAAGTCGCACCCGAAGTCGACTCCGTCAGCGACTTGGGTGAAGTCGCACCCGAAGTCGACTCCACATGCGACTTGGGTCGCAACGGTCGGATTTATTTTCGAACGTTGGCGCATTAAATACGCGCCACCTACCCTCTAACGTTCGGATTCCCTCCAAGATTATAAATAGAACTCATTGTGAACGAGGGAGCAAGCAGAGGACCATTAAGTGAACATAACTCATATCCATAAGAGCTTCAAAGAGATCAAATCACTCAAGGAGGAAGAATTGTGCTTCAAGTTGCAAGAGCTACATTCAGAAACTTCAAAGCCATCATCTACAAGTTCTTCCCTGCGCTAAATCGTTTCTACACACCTGTAAAGTGTAGTTTACTTTTATTGTTTACTTGTTTGTGTTGAACTTGATTTAGCTTGCGTAGCTAAGATCAAGTGGTAGCAAAGTAGTGTGTGATTAGAGTGTGACTCATCACCTACTTGTGCTAAGTGTTATATGCCCCCTAGAGCTGGAATCTAGAAGAGAGCAAGAGGCTCTGGTTGTATATGCCCCCTAGAGCTAGAATCTAGAAGAGAGCAAGAGGCTCTAATTGTATTCGTGGAATGCAATAGTGGAACCCAAGTCACAAGGTGTGTGAGCTTGGAAGAGTGGAGTAGAGAGGTTGCCCGAACCACTATAAAAATCTGCGTCTATTTTATTTCTGCTTTCTATATTGCTTTGCTCTCCATTTTGTTTCTTCATTTAAGGGGATTGAACTCACAAGGGGATAAGTTACCGAAGAAATTTTTAAGAACCCAATTCACCCCTCCCCTCTTGGGTTTTGCCATCAATTCGGGACCCAACAAGTGGTATCAGAGCAGGTCTTTGAGTTGAATCAAAGAGATTCAATCATATGGCATCCCAATCTGCTTCCGTTCCCGCTTTTGCCGAGGGCCAATCTTTTACAAGGCCACCATTGTTTGATGGGAACAACTTTGGTTATTGGAAGCTTCGTATGAAGCAACTCATCATGGCTACAGATATGGATTCTTGGATTGCTATCCAAGATGGTGTGATTTTCCTACTGATGACAAAGCTTCCAAATGGACCGAAGAGGAAGTAAGAACTGTAAAGAGCAATGCTAAGACAATGAACTCACTATTTTGTGCTCTTACAGCGTCTGAGTATGATAGAGTATCATCCTGCCTAACCGCAAAAGAAATATGGGATACTCTAACATCTATTTATGAAGGAACCTCCCAAGTCCAAGGGACTAGGAGAAATATTTTGATAGGAGAGTTGGAAAGTTTTAGAATGCTAGACACAGAAAATATTTCTGAAATGTTTGCTAGATTTTCTAAGATTACTAATGCTCTAAAAGGTCTTGGAAAGGCTATTTCTGAATCCGAACAGGTTATGAAGATATTAAGAGCTCTACCGGATTCATGGACTCCAAAGATAACGGCAATTGAAGAAGCCAAAGACCTAAAAACTTTGAAGCTAGAAGATCTTATTAGCTCATTAATGTCACATGAGCTAATTAGGAGAAGAAACGAAGATAATCACAAAGGGAAGAGAACCATTGCACTCAAGGCCACTCACAATTCAGATGGATCCACCTCTTCATCTCACAACGATGATGAAGACATTGCTCTTCTCACCCGAAAATTTTGGAAATTTGTGAGAAAAGAAAAGAACCTCAAAGACTTCAAAGAAAGACCACATAAAGAAAATAAAAAGGAGGTTACAAAATGCTACCGATGCGGGGGCGTAGGACATATGCAAGCTCAATGTCCTACACCAGAAGAAAGGCCAAAGGAGAGTCATGAAAGAAGAAAATACCAAAGGCCAAGAGGAAGAGGCATGTTCGTCAACGAGGAGACTTCATCAACATGCAGCTCTTCAACTGACGAAAACGATGCAGCCAACTGTGCAAGAATATGTTGCATGGCACGAATCGAGCAAGAAGAGGACTTGCTATGCTTAAACACGACTGAAGTTTTGGAAGAACAATCCACCTCAACCAAATGTACAAGCAATGATGAGGTAACTTCCAAACCTTGCTATTCTCAATCAAGTTATTCTTCTTTTCAAAATTGCCTCAAATGTGCTGAATTAGAATTATGAAGATTGAATCATTTTACTAACCCAAATGGACCCATAAAATGGATACCAAAGAGATAAGATTTACTTGCTTATTTTTCAGATTTGTTTCAAGGCAAAGGCAAACAATATATGGTTCATGGACAGCGGTTGTTCAAGGCACATGACTGGAGAAAGAAGCTTATTTCACAAACTTAAGCCTTGCAACGACGGAACAGTTGCCTTTGGAAACAATGAGAAAGGTAAAATTAAAGGTAAAGGAACCATTTACAGTATTTCAAATGCATGCATAGAAGATGTTTTGTTTGTTGAAGGACTCAAGCACAATCTAATGAGCATTAGCCAATTATGTGATAAAGGATATAAGGTTGTGTTTGAATCATCTATGTGCAATGTATTTGATGGAGAACATATCATGTTTAGTGGAAAAAGACATGGAAATATATATTTGGTTTCACTTGATGAACTAGATGGTCAATGTCTAATGGCCATTGAAAATGATCCATGGGTTTGGCATAAAAGACTTGGACATGTGAATATGTCAAACATAAAGACCCTATGGAAAAAGAATTTGGTAGAAGGCTTGCCAAAGTTGAAATATGACAAAGACAAAATTTACAAGGCATGTCAATTATCTAAACAACCAAAGATGTCTTTTTCTACCAAAAGGGAGATTTCCACCACAAGGCCACTTGAATTGCTACACATGGATCTATATGGACCATCCGACATTTTAACCATTGGTGGAAAGAAATATGTATTTGCTATTGTAGATGACTTTTCAAGATTCACATGGATAATTCTCTTAGCTAGCAAAGATGAAGCCTTCTCTATGTTTTCAACTTTTGTAAACTTGGTGGAAAATGAAAAACAAAGTACTATTATGTCTATAAGAAGTGACCATGGTGGTGAATTTGAGAACAAACGATTCATAGAATTATGTAATGAAAAAGGAATTCATCACACATTTTCTGCACCAAGGACTCCACAACAAAATGGAGTAGTTGAAAGGAAAAACAGAACTATACAAGAGATGGCTAGAACATTGCTAAATGAGAGCAAACTATCTAAGAAATTTTGGGGTGAAGCTGTAAGTACAGCTTGTCATGTATTAAACCGTGTTACCATTAGAGCTATCTTGAAAAAGACCCCATATGAGCTATGGAAAGGAAGGAAACCAAACATATCTTATTTTCATGCTTTTGGATGCACATGTTTCTGAACAATGGAAAAACCAACTTGGGAAAACTTGATGCTAAAAGTTATGAAGCAATATTCCTTGGTTATTGATAAGTCTAAAAATTTACCTTTAATTCTATGTTAAATTCACGCTATTAAAGATTAAAACGTTAATTAAATGCATGTTTTAAGTGAAATTCCATGAAAATCATATTTTTGATAGAATCTTTAATTTTGCTATAAAATGGGTCATTTTGCAACATTCTTGAAAATATAAAATTATGACTCAATTTTAATGTTGAAATGTGTATTAGCATATTAATATAATTTAGGCAAACTTATAAAATTATTTAATTAGGAAAATCATACATTTATAACTATAATTATATTTTAAAATATGAGGAACAAAGTAAATTATTATATTTGGATAAAATAAATTAAAGGATAAAACTAGGATGATATATGATGTAATTAAATCTTCTTATTTAAGAATCAATATTTAAATTTGTTTTTAACTAGCACTGCAGGTACATAAGAAGTCCGTGCGCCGTCGGAGCACCAGTTCGGTGCTCCATCTTCCCCAAATGACCGAACCCCATTGGAGCTCCACACAAAACAGTCGCCCAGACATCCAAATCACGGCAGCAAAATAGATACCGCCCTTAGCAGCAACCAATTCCATCTTCCCCTTTTAATTTCAGCAAATTCGGCCAGCCTCCAAAACGGGAGCAGCTGCCATTGACGATCAACAAAAACCCATCCGACCTTCATCCAAGCCGGCTTCTGTTTCCTCTTCAATGCTCGGCCAAACCGAGCACAGCAACGTCGGTCTGCCAGCTGCTCGACTTCTCCATCTCCAGCCCCGGCAGACAGCAGCAGAGCCACCGCCTTCCATTTCTCTCAGCAGCCAATAGCAGCCATGGCTCTCTATTTACAAATCGTCCAACCTGAATCACGAGCAGCACTCTAAATTCCAAGCCAAGCAGCTCACTGCCGGTAATTTCCCAAGCATTGAAAGAGCAGCAAGCCCCTTTGAAATTCGATGCAGCAATCCATTGCGAGAAATCCCCAAATCGATTTTCCAGCAGCTGCTACCCGTGAAAAAAGCAAACGACCGTTTCGCAGCACCGCTCAATTGCTTCGACACCACCCACCTCTGCACATCTTTCCTCGCATTCAAGCCCTCTGCTCCATCTTCCCCACGTCATCACGGCGGAAAACCGGCAGCAGCTCCATCCCGAAAATCCAAATAGCAGCACTTCCTTCTCTAGTAGCAGAAAACCGTCTCAATCGGGGCCCTATTCCATTCTCGGCTAAAGGAGATAAAAGAGATGCAGGCCGGGGGTATCTCCACCTTTTCTTCTCAAATGGCAGCATGTTTTCCACAGGCTAGATCTATCTCGTGGCAAGCAAATACCAAAAGCGGAAAAATCCAACCACTTTTGAGCAACAAGCCTTCGTTCACAGTAGCTCATCAGCCAAAATTGCAGCTTCCATTGATCGCTGTCCACCACCATCGACCATAACAGAGGGCAAAGCTAAGGCAAAATGGCAAAGGGCAACTGCAATCGAAGACAAACGCATAATCCCACATCGGACTCAACGGGAGAGGGAGGGCCCCTCACACGCCTATAAAAAGGGGGCTCCACTCATCCCAAAGACACACACTCCATACCCCACATACCCCTTGGGTGGGACCCATTTGGTGGGACCCCGTAGCAAGTGGGTGGGACCCATTTGGTGGGACCCGTAGCAAGGAGGTGGGCCAAGCAATAAAAGTTTCCATTACGTGGAGATTCGCTGTTTACGGGTGATGTAAATTTTATTTTCTGCTTTATAGTTGGTAGTAATTTGTAGTTGTTAAATTTTAATTTGTAGTTTTAATTTTTAAATTAGATTTACTGCTTTATTTTCTGCTTTGTAATTTTTTAGATTAAATTTAATGTAATTTTCTTTCCTGCTTTAATAGTTAAATTTCATAGCTTTTACTGCTTTCTTAGAATAGTTTTAATTGCGTTGTTAATTAGTTAATTTCTTTTAGCTTCTTGTCTTCCTTTCTTTTCTCGTCAATTTCTTCTATTTTCTCTTTTTCTCTCTCTTCTTTTCTCTCTTCTTTCTCTCTCTAATTTCTTCTATTTTCTTTCGCTTTCTTCTCTTTCTCTCTCTTCTTTTCTCTTTCTTCTCGTTCTCTCTCTTCTTTATACCTTCTTTTCTTTTTCTTAAAAACAATTCAAAACTACATCGCCTCTCTGTGGATTCGACCCGACTCACCATTATTCTACACTATCACTCGTATAGTGGTAGCTTTAATGTGTTTCGGTTAATTTAAATTAAACTGGTGATCACAGTGCTCTTAACGACAAGCACTTGGTATGCATCAAGTTTTTGGCGCCGTTGCCGGGGAGGCATGATATTTTGAATTATTCTCCTTAAATCTTCTTAAATCTCATCTGGTGTTGCTTTATTTCATGTTACCTGTTATGCTTCCTTTTAAATTTCTTATCTGCTTTCTTTATGCTACTAACTACTAATTGCGTCTAATTACGATACATGGTTGTGATTGACTAACTCGCATCATTTAAAAAAATTCTAAAAACTCGCATCATCTAAAAGCTTTAACGTTTGCATTTCCCTTCTTTAACCCCCATGTCTACACCTTTTCATATTTATTCTCATTTCTGATCTTGAACCCCTCTTCTACACCTTTTTACATTTTACTTTTGCACGTTTAATTTCTGCCATTAACTCGCATTATATTTAACCAGCTAACCCGCTAACTCGTATTTCATATCTGGTTGTGTATTTACATATTTATTCTGAAAAAAAAAAAAAAAAAAAAACTCATCTCGCATACTTATAATTGTTATTTTTCTTCGTTATGCTTGCATATTCTCTCATTCCGTTCATAGTTATATATTGAGCTTGTCTTACTTTTTAGGTCCATTTAATAGCTTATCATAACACGCTAAAAAAAATATATATATAAAAATTAAATTTAAAACTTTAAAGAATGGACTGGAATTTTATTGCTCAGAAGATAGATAAGTTAGAAGAATTAACCCAAAAGGTTAATTATTTACGTGCCTATCAAAACTCAAACCGTTCATTCGTAAATCCATCAATTCCTTTTCAAACGACATATTCTAATGAGACTCAATTTTTACCATATCAAGAGCAAGTGCAAAATTTTCATAAGTTCCATATACCTGATTACAATTCATTTTCATATGCATATAACTCAGGATTTAGTTGTCCTAATCCTTCTTGGACAAATCAACAAATGCAATCTTACCCTCCATATCTACAAACCCAGTGGCCACATGAGCAAAGTCAATTTTTAAATTATCAATATCAATCTAATCATTATGAAAATACATATAGGCCACCTGTATATCCTGAAGAAAATTTTTTATCACCTCAATCTACTAGCCAATCTTCTCATCAACCTTATAATTATAATGAGAAAATAGACGAACTTGAAAAATTTCTTCTCGATAGCTTTCAAAACATGGAAAATAAACTTTCAGAATGCTGGCCACAAGAGGACTTTTCAAGTTTTCCATCAGATCAAGTAGATTATCAACAACCTCCTCACTTAGATGACTTAGAGGAAGGATTAGATCAACAATTCCTTTCCGACCAACAATCATTTTCTAGGATGACAGATTATGAAGATCAAGTAATAGTAGCCATGGAGAGGAGAGGAGGAGAGGAATTTTATACTGACCAAATTGATAATTTTGTTGATCATTCAAATTTTCAAATTCAATCAGATCCAATACCATTGGAAAGTCCATATTTTGAAAATGACTTAGCATTCCCAAATGCTTTAGTAGCTGAATCCCTTAACAAACAAATGCTAAGTCAAAAGAAAGATAATTTAAAAATAGATGATGAATATATTGAAATATTATGTGGGGAGGAACCTAATGAATCAACTATCATTCCAGTTAATCATTTTGATTATCAAACTCAATCAGATCAATTACTATCAGAAAATCTATTGTCTGAAAATTTGGTAATAATTACAACATTATGTAGGGATGGTTTCGCAGATTATAGACTTAATGAGAATTCCTCTCTTCATAATCAAGAAAATATTATAGAAAATAATGAAAAATTGATTAATGATAATTGTGAAGAAGATAAAAATCAAGAAAATATTGAGGAGATTGATAATAGGTTTCAAATGAATGATATAGATCATAACCAAATTAATGATGAGGTGAAAAATAAAGAATCTATTGAGGATAAGTTGGGGGGAAGTGAAAATGAAATTATTAATGAAAATTTTGAAAGGCACATACCTGCTATTTCAAGTACTTTTAAAGATGAGCTCATTAGCATAGATGAATTAATGAAAAAGGAAGAGATGATTCAAATGTTTAAACAGGTTGAAGTTAAAATTTCTCTCTTTGATGTCATTCAGTATATTCCAAATTATAAACAATTTCTCAAAGAGCGTTGTATTCAAATGGAATCCTGTTTAACCCAAAATAAAATCATGCTCCCATCAAGTAACAATTCAATAAATAATTCAGATCAAATTGAAGAATGCTACATATTAAACATCATTGATGACTCATTAATCTTCACAACACTTGAGCATGAATATATGAAAATAGTAAATAACCTACATAGTGTTAAAAAATTTTACAGAGCAGGAATTGGATAACATTAATCATTACGTCTGGCTAAAGACGTAAAACTTAGCGCTGGTTGGGAGGCAACCCAATATGTATATATATCTCTTTTCCGTTAGTTTAGTTTTCTTTTCAGGTAAAAACTGCAACAATTTCATCAGATCATTACACCCCAGGTTATCTCTTTCCCTGCTCTCTTATTTTCATGAATTTATATATTTTGTGCATGTTTATCAAAGATAGCTCTATTCAAGTTGGGGGGTCTGGTTTGCTTAACGTGATTTATTTAAATATATATATATAATATAAATAAATAAAAAATTATTATATAAAACATATAAAAAAAAAAAAAAAATGAAAAAAAAATATATAAATCAAAGTACACTTGCTATGCTTGATATTAAGTGAAGAAGCAAACTGTATTTAGTTATATTTGTAAAAATATTTTTTCATGATGTTTTCAAAATTTTATTAGCAATTATCGCACTTACACGTTAATGAACCTTGTGGGCATTATGATAATATAGTTTTTCTCTCTCATCCAAGTAAGTAATCTTTAATATCATTATAATTGATAGCTGTTAGTTAAAAAAAAAAAAAAAAAAAAAAAAAAAAAAAATTCCCCAGATACCCTGAAATATGGTGAGGGGAGAATATAAAAAAAAAAAATGTAAAACCCCAGATATCCTGAAAAATGGTGAGGAAAAAAAAAAAAAAAAAAAACGTTGAAAATAAAATGAAAAAAAAAAAAAAAAAATCCCTAGATACCCTGAAAAATGGTGAGGGGAGAAAAAAAAAATGATGAAAAAAAAAAAAAAAAAAAGAAAAAGAAAAAGAAAAGAGAGATATATTAACTGTCACTATCATAATGATGATATAAATATTGCTTAGCTTGGATGAGCTGAAAATAATTTATTTAATGCCCATTTGTTCATTAATACACATACACACGTGCTATATACTCTTTCATGGATCATGAAAAATAATTTTACACATATACACTAAAGAAATTTCCTTCTAAAGTTTACTATCATCATTAGCAGTGCACTTAGATTTTTATATATAAAAAAAAGTATATATATATATTAAACTATTTCCATTGCTAAGGGACTAGCAATGTTTAAGTTGGGGGGTGTGATAAGTCTAAAAATTTACCTTTAATTCTATGTTAAATTCACGCTATTAAAGATTAAAACGTTAATTAAATGCATGTTTTAAGTGAAATTCCATGAAAATCATATTTTTGATAGAATCTTTAATTTTGCTATAAAATGGGTCATTTTGCAACATTCTTGAAAATATAAAATTATGACTCAATTTTAATGTTGAAATGTGTATTAGCATATTAATATAATTTAGGCAAACTTATAAAATTATTTAATTAGGAAAATCATACATTTATAACTATAATTATATTTTAAAATATGAGGAACAAAGTAAATTATTATATTTGGATAAAATAAATTAAAGGATAAAACTAGGATGATATATGATGTAATTAAATCTTCTTATTTAAGAATCAATATTTAAATTTGTTTTTAACTAGCACTGCAGGTACATAAGAAGTCCGTGCGCCGTCGGAGCACCAGTTCGGTGCTCCATCTTCCCCAAATGACCGAACCCCATTGGAGCTCCACACAAAACAGTCGCCCAGACATCCAAATCACGGCAGCAAAATAGATACCGCCCTTAGCAGCAACCAATTCCATCTTCCCCTTTTAATTTCAGCAAATTCGGCCAGCCTCCAAAACGGGAGCAGCTGCCATTGACGATCAACAAAAACCCATCCGACCTTCATCCAAGCCGGCTTCTGTTTCCTCTTCAATGCTCGGCCAAACCGAGCACAGCAACGTCGGTCTGCCAGCTGCTCGACTTCTCCATCTCCAGCCCCGGCAGACAGCAGCAGAGCCACCGCCTTCCATTTCTCTCAGCAGCCAATAGCAGCCATGGCTCTCTATTTACAAATCGTCCAACCTGAATCACGAGCAGCACTCTAAATTCCAAGCCAAGCAGCTCACTGCCGGTAATTTCCCAAGCATTGAAAGAGCAGCAAGCCCCTTTGAAATTCGATGCAGCAATCCATTGCGAGAAATCCCCAAATCGATTTTCCAGCAGCTGCTACCCGTGAAAAACGCAAACGACCGTTTCGCAGCACCGCTCAATTGCTTCGACACCACCCACCTCTGCACATCTTTCCTCGCATTCAAGCCCTCTGCTCCATCTTCCCCACGTCATCACGGCGGAAAACCGGCAGCAGCTCCATCCCGAAAATCCAAATAGCAGCACTTCCTTCTCTAGTAGCAGAAAACCGTCTCAATCGGGGCCCTATTCCATTCTCGGCTAAAGGAGATAAAAGAGATGCAGGCCGGGGGTATCTCCACCTTTTCTTCTCAAATGGCAGCATGTTTTCCACAGGCTAGATCTATCTCGTGGCAAGCAAATACCAAAAGCGGAAAAATCCAACCACTTTTGAGCAACAAGCCTTCGTTCACAGTAGCTCATCAGCCAAAATTGCAGCTTCCATTGATCGCTGTCCACCACCATCGACCATAACAGAGGGCAAAGCTAAGGCAAAATGGCAAAGGGCAACTGCAATCGAAGACAAACGCATAATCCCACATCGGACTCAACGGGAGAGGGAGGGCCCCTCACACGCCTATAAAAAGGGGGCTCCACTCATCCCAAAGACACACACTCCATACCCCACATACCCCTTGGGTGGGACCCATTTGGTGGGACCCCGTAGCAAGTGGGTGGGACCCATTTGGTGGGACCCGTAGCAAGGAGGTGGGCCAAGCAATAAAAGTTTCCATTACGTGGAGATTCGCTGTTTACGGGTGATGTAAATTTTATTTTCTGCTTTATAGTTGGTAGTAATTTGTAGTTGTTAAATTTTAATTTGTAGTTTTAATTTTTAAATTAGATTTACTGCTTTATTTTCTGCTTTGTAATTTTTTAGATTAAATTTAATGTAATTTTCTTTCCTGCTTTAATAGTTAAATTTCATAGCTTTTACTGCTTTCTTAGAATAGTTTTAATTGCGTTGTTAATTAGTTAATTTCTTTTAGCTTCTTGTCTTCCTTTCTTTTCTCGTCAATTTCTTCTATTTTCTCTTTTTCTCTCTCTTCTTTTCTCTCTTCTTTCTCTCTCTAATTTCTTCTATTTTCTTTCGCTTTCTTCTCTTTCTCTCTCTTCTTTTCTCTTTCTTCTCGTTCTCTCTCTTCTTTATACCTTCTTTTCTTTTTCTTAAAAACAATTCAAAACTACATCGCCTCTCTGTGGATTCGACCCGACTCACCATTATTCTACACTATCACTCGTATAGTGGTAGCTTTAATGTGTTTCGGTTAATTTAAATTAAACTGGTGATCACAGTGCTCTTAACGACAAGCACTTGGTATGCATCAGTTATTCATCAAATAGCAAAGCATATAGAGTTTTCAATAAACGAAACCAAGTTGTAGAATAATCCATACATGTTATTTTTGATGAAACTAACACATGCTTCAAAAGAAGAGATGATTTAAGTGATGCAGATGAGATTACAAGCAATCTTGAAAAATTGCATATGGAAAAGCAAGAAGAATCCATGGAGGAAAGGGTAAGTGAAGGTAACAATTCTTATAAACCTCCAACTGACCTAAAGTTCAAACATGCACATCCAATTGAACAAGTTATAGGAAATGTGTATGAATGTGTAAAAACTAGAAGGTCAAAGCAAAATGTTTGTGGACAATATGCTTTTGTATCTAAAATTGAACCTTCTAACATTGATCAAGCTCTTGATGATGAAAACTGGATTATAGCAATGCAAGAAGAGCTAAATCAATTTGAAAGAAATCAAGTTTGGCACCTTGTTCCTAGACCAAATGATTGTAGTGTTATTGGCACCAAGTGGGTCTTTAGGAACAAATTAGATGAAAGTGGACTTGTTGTAAGAAACAAAGCTAGACTTGTGGCAAAAGGATACTCACAAGAAGAAGGAATAGATTTTGAGGAATCCTATGCACCGGTTGCTAGATTGGAAGCAATTCGCATATTACTAGTTTTTGCATCGCACATGAACTTTAAATTGTTTCAAATGGATGTCAAAAGTGCATTTTTGAATGGATATATAAATGAAGAGGTGTATGTTGAGCAACCACCTGGATTTGAAGAAAAGGATCAATCAAAGTATGTTTACAAATTAACCAAAGCATTATATGGATTAAAACAAGCTCCAAGAGCTTGGTATGAAAGATTAAGCAAATTTCTGATTGATCATGATTTTCAAAAAGGAAAGGTAGACACCACCTTGTTTATCAAGTACAATGGAAAGGATATATTAGTTATTCAAATTTATGTTGATGATATCATTTTCGGTGCTACTAATGAATCTCTTTGTCAAGAATTTTCTGAACTTATGCAGAGAGAATTTGAGATGAGCATGATGGGAGAACTCAATTTCTTCCTTGGACTGCAAATCAAGCAACTAAATGAAGGAATCTTCATAAACCAGTCCAAATACATTAAAGAGATGCTCAAGAAGTTTGGCATGGAGAATAGCAAAGGAGCAAACACGCCCATGAGCTCCACAATCAAAATGGACAAAGATGAGAAGGGAAAATTAGTTGATATGAAATTGTATAGAAGCATGATAGGTTCCTTATTGTATTTAACTGCTTCTAGGCCAGATATTTTGTTTAGTGTGTGTATGTGCTCTAGATTTCAATCATGCCCAAAAGAATCACATTTGGTAGCTGTGAAAAGAATTTTTAGATACCTAGTAGACACTACCAACTTAGGACTGTGGTATCCAAAGGGCTCTAATTTTGATCTAATCGGCTACTCGGATGCGGATTTTGCCGGTTACAAAGTAGATAGAAAAAGCACTAGTGGAAAATATCAGTTTCTTGGAAGCATGTTGGTTTCATGGTTTTCAAGAAAACAAACTAGTGTCGCTCTATCTATGGTGGAAGCCGAATATATTGCCGCCGGGAGCTGTTGTGCTCAATTACTTTGGATGAAACAGCAACTTAGGGACTATGGCATGGATTTCAAAGATATACCTATCAAATGTGATAATACAAGTGCCATATGTCTAACCAAGAATCCAGTCCTGCATTCTAGGACCAAACATATAGACCTTAGACATCATTTCATTAGAGAAAATGTAGAAAATCATGACATATGTTTGGTATATGTAAGAACAGAGGATCAAGTTGCAGACATATTCACAAAACCCCTAGCCAAAGACGCATTCTACTGTTTCGAATTCAACTCTGGAAGGTTTCGCCCGACTGAAGTCGATGGTGAGGTCGACTTCGTTTGCGACTTGGCTACCCAAGTCGCAGGTGGAGTCGACTTGGCCTGCGACTTCACTTGCTCTTCTCCCTTTTTCAACTCTGGACAGTTTTGCACGTTTGAAGTCGATCTTGGAGTCGACTTGGGATACGACTTGGCTTCTATACTTGATTTTCTTCAAATGAATATTCTTTAAACATTTTCACAAACTTGTTAGTAGCCAAGACTTACTCAAATTGATTTGTTAATCATCAAAACATGGATTTATCTAGTTTTTCACATGTTTCCAACAATCTCCCCCTTTTTGATGATTGACAAAACCGATTTGAGTGTATACCTTTCAATAACATGCTCATTTTGTATTTTGATATTTAATCAACTTATTCTCATGCAAACATACAACATATGATCATGCAATCTTTTAATCATACAAACATTCAACATATAATAAAAAAGACTCAACCTTTTAGCCTATTGAGACTCAAATGTGATAATACAAGTGCCATATGTCTAACCAAGAATCCAGTCCTGCATTCTAGGACCAAACATATAGACCTTAGACATCATTTCATTAGAGAACATGTAGAAAATCATGACATATGTTTGGTATATGTAAGAACAGAGGATCAAGTTGCAGACATATTCACAAAACCCCTAGCCAAAGACGCATTCTATAAAATTAGAAATGACATGGGAATGATTGAGTTAGGCTAGCATAAACTTAGGGGGAGCACTTGTTTAGGGGGAGCAATCCCACCTATCTATTTCTTTACCCTCTAATCTTTTTGATATATTGACAAAAAGGGGGAGAGAGATTTAAGAATGGGGAGAAGAAGAGGATTTGAGTATAAGTCTTTATGATTAAAGGGGAGAGAGATTTAAGGAGAGAATAGTAGGATATGTATATGCTTAAATGAATGCTTTGAATGTTTGCATGATTTCATAATGCAATATGAGCATATTTATTTAAATGAAAGGTATCCACTCAAATCGGTTTTGTCAATCATCAAAAAGGGGGAGATTGTTGGAAACATGAGGAAAACTAGCTAAATCTATGTTTTGATGATTAACAAATCAATTTGAGAAAGTCTTGGCTACTAACAAGTTTGTGAAATGTCTTAAGGAATATACATTTGAAGAAAATCAAGTTAGGAAGGCCAAGTCGATCCCCAAGTCGACTCCAAGATCGACTTCAAACATGAAGAATTGTCCAGAGTTGAAAACGGAAGAAGGGAAGGTGAAGTCGCAGGCCAAGTCGACTCCACCTGCGACTTGGGTAGCCAAGTCGCAAACGAAGTCGACCTCACCATCGACTTCAGTCGAGCAAATCCTTCTAGAGTTGAATTTCGGAGCAGCAGAATATCGAAGTCGCAAGTAAAGTCGACTCAAGTTGCGACTTGGGTGAAGTCGCGAACGAAGTCGACCCCGAAGTGCGACTTGAAGTTTTGGAGATTCAAAAATACTGATTCAAGCTTCTTTCAAAGATCAAAGATGCAGTTTCAAGATTAAATGATTCAAAAATCAACTCAAAGCCTCTCAAGTCCAAGACAAAAAGTTTCAAGGTGTTCAAGATCAAATCAAGTCTATCAAGTCAAAGGTTTGGAGATCATGGAGCTAATGAAAGCAAGACTCAATGATTCAAGACATGAAAAATACAAAAGAAGCAAAGGCATGAAGTAACAAAGCATCTCGAAATTATTCAAGTTCAGAAAATCAACTGACGAGGTGAAGTCGCACACGAAGTCGACTCCACCTGCGACTTGGGTCAAGTCTGAAGCCAAGTCGACCCGACCTGGAACTTGAAGTCGCTACAGGAAGTGAAGTCGCGAAGCCAAGTCGACTCCAGACTGCGACTTGGGTGAAGTCGCAAAGCCAAGTCGACTTCATGATCGACTTCAATCGAGGAAAAACTTCCAGCGTTGAAAACTGAAGACCGGAGTCTGCGAAGTCGCACCCGAAGTCGACTCCGTCAGCGACTTGGGTGAAGTCGCACCCGAAGTCGACTCCACATGCGACTTGGGTCGCAACGGTCGGATTTATTTTCGAACGTTGGCGCATTAAATACGCGCCACCTACCCTCTAACGTTCGGATTCCCTCCAAGATTATAAATAGAACTCATTGTGAACGAGGGAGCAAGCAGAGGACCATTAAGTGAACATAACTCATATCCATAAGAGCTTCAAAGAGATCAAATCACTCAAGGAGGAAGAATTGTGCTTCAAGTTGCAAGAGCTACATTCAGAAACTTCAAAGCCATCATCTACAAGTTCTTCCCTGCGCTAAATCGTTTCTACACACCTGTAAAGTGTAGTTTACTTTTATTGTTTACTTGTTTGTGTTGAACTTGATTTAGCTTGCGTAGCTAAGATCAAGTGGTAGCAAAGTAGTGTGTGATTGGAGTGTGACTCATCACCTACTTGTGCTAAGTGTTATATGCCCCCTAGAGCTGGAATCTAGAAGAGAGCAAGAGGCTCTGGTTGTATATGCCCCCTAGAGCTAGAATCTAGAAGAGAGCAAGAGGCTCTAATTGTATTCGTGGAATGCAATAGTGGAACCCAAGTCACAAGGTGTGTGAGCTTGGAAGAGTGGAGTAGAGAGGTTGCCCGAACCACTATAAAAATCTGCGTCTATTTTATTTCTGCTTTCTATATTGCTTTGCTCTCCATTTTGTTTCTTCATTTAAGGGGATTGAACTCACAAGGGGATAAGTTACCGAAGAAATTTTTAAGAACCCAATTCACCCCTCCCCTCTTGGGTTTTGCCATCAATTCGGGACCCAACACTAACCACTAATGTTAGCCTTGTACATTGAGCAATTCCATTTGGCTTTCTTAAAACCCATCGTTTGAGTGGTCACATCATTCGTCGAGTGTTCTTAATCATGCGACTACCGCCTTTATTTGGAAAAGTCTGCATTATGGACAATGACCAGAACTATTAAGTAAGAAATTTTGAATTACCAGAACTAGCCTACTTGAATGACCAACTTACTCGAAAGTCGAAGATAAAGTTACTATTATTGTAGATACACATGTTTCTTGCCATCCAACGCCCATTTTGAGGAATAATATCATTTAATATCAAGTAAGCATTAAACAAGTTAGATATACTTAATGAAAGTTGTGTGAAGTGTTAAATTGAAAAAATTCAATGATTTGCAAAATTCAACTTTCATAGATTGAAAGTGCACTTTCAAGTTGAATTTTTTGTTGTTTTGAGTCCTGAATCATAGCTAAATGAAGTCTACAAAATGTAGAAATTGGCACAAAGTAAGATGTATATTTATACTTTAAGATGGAGAAGATAGTTTATCAAAATAGAAATAGTATACCATTGAAAAATGCATCTAAACAGGGCTGCTTGGTAAAAGACAGCAAAAAATTCAGCACTGTATTTGAACTATTTAATGAACTCAAAAAATTATAAAACTTAGCATAATTAAAGTACCATATATAGTTAAGAACTGCTACAAATTTCAACGCAATCTAAATTGAAAAAAGATTTTCAAACAAGCATGTCAAGATAGATCTCAAAACTAGGTCAAATCTATGTACAAACTGAACTTTAAACTTCTAAACCATTTTTATACATTGTTTTCAGAGTTTATGAATTAGAATATGCTCAATTATGTATATAGGATGATTTCCCAAAGTTTTAAGTGATTTAGAACTTGTTTATGAAAATTTGATGTTCAACTAAAAATTACATTTATAGAAAGTAAACGGAATTTTCGATAAAATCACTATGGAATGATACAAAAATGAGGATAGCAAATGGAATTATGCATATAGAGATGTTTAAGATGACTTTTTAAAAGTTCTAATTGATGCATTGCAATTTGGATAGAAACTCACTATTGGGAGTTATAGGACTGAAGGGACCATAAGTTATTTTAACTTCAACTTGCAATATGAAAATAGTAAAGTACATAACATGAAAATAGCAACTTTAGTACCTATCATTAGTATCAAACAGTTGATCACCCCTTGTTGTGCACATTATCTTCATCATCTCTTACAATAGCTTATTACATCCAACACCATCAATAAGTAGAACATCTTTCTTGTAGCAATGGGCTATTACTCTTTCTGTAATTTTGAATAGCATTGCAAATATTCTCCTCTCCTACACCATAAGCATGAACAATATTCAAAAAGAAAAGGAAAGAAAAATCCTATAACAGCAGTCAACTCATAACAGATAAAGGTATGAGTATTTTGTATTAAAAATTCCTCGGTGCAACTTTTCATATAGAGGTCCTCCAAGAGGAAACAAATAACCTATTCTTATAAAATTAAACAGATAAGCACGTGATTTAAATGTTTATTCGGAGCATTTATAAGTATAAAATGAAAAATCCAACAACATGCTTTCAATTAAATTTTGCAACCATCTTTCATTCCCAAGTAAGAAATTATCATGGTTAAGTAAAAAAGCTTCACAAATTGTTAGCATGACGCCTACAAAAACATCAAACATCGTCCATCTCTTCAGAGTTCTTTTCATCCCAACTTATAGGTTACACTCCCTTGGCATCCTGATAGTCCAATTATTGAAGGCAGTTACAATGGTAATTAGGTGACAGTCATATTTGTGGTTAAGAACATCAAACAAGAATCGAATATTTCTAGAAAAATTTTAAAAATATAAACAAATTAATCAAACTGATTAAAATCCAATGATACTCTCCCTTGCTTAGCTGTGTCAAATAAACTAAACAAATTCGAGCAAAAACGAGTGTATGGTTTAGTTCAATTCATCTTCAACTTGTACTTGTTTTAATCTTTGTCATCCAGAATTCTAACAAAGAAGAAAGTTATTAAGTGGCAGGAGAAAAAAAGGCTTTCTTCATTTCCAAACTATTAGAATTGCCTTTAATGTTGTTTAGAAGAACCAGTTGACATTTCTCTAGTAACTGAAGCTTTGTACTACTAGTAATTACATTTAGAAATTCCTAGAGGCATTTACAAAATTGCATCTTCTTGTACCAGACCCCTAGTTGTGGCGTGTATGGCTCTGTCAAGGTAAGTTTCTAATAGAAAAAGGAATATAAACAAACAACTTAATTTCATCTAATTGTTTCTAGCAGATGAAAGAATATTAGCTATCAAGAAGAAATACTGCTTTGTTCAAGAAAAGAAATTACTTGACCATTCTAGGAATATGGGGAGGATTGGTTATCACATGAAGCACCTATTAACTAGAACTGGCATGTCAAGAAGGAAATTGTAACGCCCCATTCATAGAAATACTCAATAATTAATCAATGGGGCTACAGATTCTAAGAAAAATTCGGCAGCATCTCCCCTTAATATACAAGGGTTAATATGGAAACATGACCTGATAATCATAAATATTTCAATTCTATATTTATATACTTACATCTTCATATAATAAGAACATTCATATAGAAATAAAATCATTGAATGTTACCCATACACATCAGGCATACCTAATGATCATGCATACGTGCATCCACAAAGGTTATAATCCAATCCAAAATAACAAATACAATTACTTATCAAAGTAAATCCATCTCAGTAACCGTCTACATATATGAATATCAAAAGAGCACAAATTTAAAAGAACTAAAATTAACACATTGTGCTATGGTCTCTTATGTTTGATCTTCAACTTGTCCCATCCTTAAGTTCCCCTTCTGACCTGCGATCTAAAACCACAATAACAATGATATGAGTCTAAATAGACCCAGTAAGTAGATAGTGGTTAGCACAAAGTGCAAATAAGCATAATGATGGATACTCATACAATGATGAAGCTAATACACATGGGTCCAATACCCACTCCCAAGATCGTATACATATAACCATACACACAAATTGACCAACACAACCAATCATCTACTCATGTCCATCAAGGGCCATGAACAACCCTCTCCTCATGTCAATCAGGGGCCATGAACAACCCTTACAACCAACTATTTGAGATAACGCATCATACATAACAGACAATGAAACACATCGCAAACCACGCATACAACATCAACACAATTCAGTTACAACACATAGATCTGTCACACAAGCATTTTATCAAACACATGATAGGTGCGAAATGAAAGAACCTTCAATTCATACTCTCGATTGGGGCAAATCAATTCACGTCACATTTCAACAATATAACAACTGCTAAGAAGTCTTTTACATCATAGAAATCACGCATTCAAAGTAAATTCACCATGAACCCTAACTGTTACGAACTCTACGCCTAATACCATGGAGTCGTTAGAAGCTATACATTCCCTCTAGCCTCGTATCGCGTTTAACGTAAAATTTCATCACTAAATAGAGAAGGAGCGACATCTACTTACCTCGATCGTGATTTTCCCCAAAACAGCGACCCTAGGCTTAGCTTGCAGAGATTTGGAGCTTCCTTGATTCAAATCGATTACCTTCGAGGCAGTCAGTAGGGTTTTCTCGAAGAGATCTACTGCTAGATCGTACTGAGTAGAAGAGAAAGAAGAGAAGACGCAGAGATCGGGAAGAGAAGAAGAAGAAAAATAGTCGGGCGTGAGGTGAGAAAATGGAGTCTAACGCACGGGCTTCGCTTCATATCGAACCCCCATCGGGTCGGGATCGGGTCCAGGACGGGTCGGAGCATGAGTCGGGTCTAATCGCATTTGGTAATTTACTCTTCCACTCCTACGACTTAAATAATTAAAATTTTCTTCAGGGGCGCTGCCCCCTGCACCCCCGCAAGGGGCGTCTCCCCCTTGACCCCCGCGACCTGACCGGGCAGGTCGAACCCCGTACCTACTCTGCGAAGGAAACAATAGTCGTAGTGCCCATCAATGGAACGCTAATCATACACCATCAATTTATACTCAACGTGCTAAGATCATAATACATGCACATATACACTATACATTCTCTAAATGTCATGTCCAAATATGTTATGTATCCATTAATATCGTAAAATTCTTATTAGCATGTTCATAAGTTACCTCATAAATAGAGAAAAGTTGTAATAAAAATAAAATAAAATACCTGGTCCTCACAAACTACCCTCGTTAGAAAAGTTTCGTCCTCGAAACTTGCAATCATTCCCATAAATAAGGGTACTTCTCCCTCATTGTCTTCTCCAGCTCCCAAGTAGCCTCATCTTCTGTATGGTTACTCCACTGGATTTTGAGCAGCTTGATAGTCTTATTTCTCAATTGTTTCTCGTTACTATCTAAGACTCGAACTGGCCTCTCAACATATTGCAAATTCTTTTCTACTCTTATTTCCTCAGGCCTGAGCACATGTGACGGATCTGGTTCATATTTCCTTAATGATGAGACATGGAATACGTCATGCACTCCGACTAAGAAAGGTGGCAAAGCAATGCGATATGCTACCTTTCCAACTCGTTCCAAGATTTCGTAGGGACCGATATATCTTGGACTTAATTTTCCTTTTGTACCAAACCGTACCACACCCTTCATTGGGGATACCTTTAAAAATACCTTATCTCCCACTTGGAACTCTAGCTCTCGCCTCCTAGTATCTGCATAGCTCTTTTGACGAGATTGGGCAATGCGGATCTGTTCCCGAATTCGTGATACCTTCTCCACTGTGTCTGCTATCATTTGAGGGCCAACTATAGTACTCTCCCCCACTTCATCCCAACAAAGTGGCGATCTACATTTTCGTCCATACAATGCCTCAAAAGGAGCCATTTGAATGCTGGAATGATAAGTATTGTTGTATGCAAATTCTGCCAAAGCCAGATGGTCACTCCAAGTGCTACCCCATTCCAAGACACAGGCTCTCAACATATCTTCTAGCTGTTGGTTCACTCGTTCTGTTTGGCCATCAGACTGCGGATGGAAGGAAGTGCTAAAATCCAATTGAGTGCCCATTGCTCTATGTAAAGCCTTCCAGAACCTTGATGTGAACACTGATCCCCGATCTGAGATGATAGACATTGGCACCCCATGGAGTCTCACGATCTCCTTATGATATATCCATGCTAGCTTTTCAGCTGTAAAAGTGGTTTTAACAGCAATAAAATGTGCCACCTTAGTTAATCTATCCACAATAACCCAAATACCATCATATCCTGCCACTGTGCGTGGTAGTCCAACAATGAAGTCCATCGCTATACCTTCCCACTTCCACTTTGGAATTTCAATGGGTTGCAATGCTCCTCCAGGTCTCTGGTGTTCGGCCTTGACTTGCTGGCATGTTAAACACTTGGCCACATACTTAGCCACATCACCCTTCATTCCATCCCACCAATAGTGCATCTTTAAATCCTGATACATCTTTGTACTCCCAGGGTGAATCATGTAAGGTGAGTAATGTGCCTCTTCGAGTATCTTTTGTAAAATTTGAGCTCTCCTGGGAATGGCCATACGACCCCTGAATCTCATAATACCATCGGCCCCAATTATAAAATCTTGCAATTCTCCTTTCAATGCTCTCTCTCTCACCTTTTGAAAGGATTCATCTTGGCTTTCCTCTTGTGCTTGTCTAATTTCATCTCTAAGAGTAGGTTGAATCTTTAATTGGCTAATTTGTGCTGCTACCCCATCAACACACACATGCAAGTCCATTCTTCTTATTTCTTCAAATAATTTTTCTTGACCAGTAAGTAAACTAGCCATGCTACTCCCAGATTTCCTACTCAGTGCATCTGCAACAACATTTGCTTTACCTGGATGATAATGAATACTCAGGTCATAATCTTTTATTAACTCTAGCCACCTTCGTTGCCGCATATTTAACTCCTTTTGAGTAAAGATGTACTTCAAACTTTTGTGATCAGTATATACTTCACATCTTCCGCCATATAAGTAGTGCCTCCATATTTTCAGTGCAAAGATCACTGCAGCTAACTCCAAGTCATGAGTTGGATAATTCACCTCATGTGGTCTCAATTGTCTTGATGCATAGGCTATCACCCTACCATGTTGCATAAGGACACATCCCAATCCCTTCTTTGATGCATCACTATATATCACAAATCCACCATTTCCTGAAGGTACAGTTAACACAGGTGCTTCTACTAACCGTCTTTTCAACTCTTGAAATGCTTCTTCACACTTGTCTGTCCATTCGAACTTTACCCCCTTGTGTGTGAGCTTCGTCATCGGAGTGGCAATGGTAGAGAACCCTTCCACAAATCGCCTATAGTACCCTGCTAAACCCAAAAAGCTTCTCACCTCAGTAACACTGGATGGCCTAGGCCAGTTTACCACGGCCTCTATCTTATGCGGGTCCACAGATATTCCATCTTTAGAAACAACATGACCCAAAAAGCCCACACTGTTCATCCAAAAATCACACTTCTTAAGCTTTCCATAAAGCTTTTCTTCCCTTAGCCTTTGTAAAATCAATCTCAAGTGTCCTTCATGCTCTTCACTGCTCTTGGAATATACCAAAATGTCATCGATAAACACAACCACAATTTGATCCAAATATGGCCGAAATACCCTATTCATTAAGTCCATGAATGCTGCAGGGGCATTTGTTAAACCAAAAGGCATGACTAGGAACTCATAATGTCCATATCGAGTCCTAAATGCTGTTTTCTGTATATCTGACTCTTTAACTCTCATTTGATGATACCCAGATTGTAAGTCAATCTTTGAAAACTTACTTGCTCCTTGCAGCTGGTCTAACAAATCATCAATACGAGGCAATGGATACTTATTCTTAATAGTCACTTTATTGAGTTCGCGATAGTCAATGCATAACCTTAAACTCCCATCTTTCTTTTTCACAAACAAAACTGGGGCTCCCCATGGTGACACACTGGGCCGAATAAATCCTTTATCTAATAGATCCTGCAACTGAGTCTTCAATTCAGCCATCTCTACTGGTGCCATGCGATAAGGAGCTCTTGAAATTGGCTCCACTCCAGGCTGCAAATCTATTCCAAATTCCACTTCCCGTTCGGGTGGCAAACTAGGCAAATCTGCAGGAAACACATCAGGGAACTCACGTACCACAGGGATCTCATCCAACTGTTTGTCCACTAGGTTGATATCTACTACTGAGGCAAGATAAGCAAGACAACCTTTTCGAACCAAACTCATTGCTCCTAAGGCTGACACCAATTTGGGTAACCCACCTGTTGGTAATCCTCTGAATATGAATTCCATATCATTATGTAGCTTAAGGATAACTTGCTTTGATCGGCAACCTACATTAGCATCATACTTAGCTAACCAATCCATGCCCAAGATAATGTCTAATCCCTCCATCTCCAATACTATCAAATCCGCTAGGAACTGTCTACCCTCAATCATCACAGGAACACATCTACACATTTCAGTTGCTATACTAACTGCTCTCAAGGGGGTAGACACCCTCATTAGCTCATGCATGGGATGTTTAATCAACTTGGCTTTCTTCACAAAAGCTATTGACACAAACGATCGTGATGCACCAGGATCAAACAATACAAAGGCCATGCATCCACTAACAAGAAGGTTACCTGTAACCACATTCTCTGCGGATTGTGCCTCTTGTGCATTTGCAGCTTGAACCACTGCCATCACTTGTGGTCTTCTATCGACCTGAGGGCGAACCTGCTGAGGATAGGGTCCTCTCCCAACCTGCATCCCACCAGGAGGAATATTATGAACTGGTAATTGTTGTTGTATCCGAGCTGCCCCTACTGCTCCTCCACCTAAGAGTATAGGGCAATCCCTCCTAATGTGCCCTTGTTGACGACAGTAGAAGCAAACAATATGTCGTCCTGTCCTCTGTCTTTGAACCTGTGGCTGTTGTGGTTGTTGCTCCCTAACATGGGCTTGTGCTTGTCCCCTGGTTTGCTCTTCCCCTTGACCTACCAATTGCGGGCATGCTGTTTTTTTATGACCCAATTGACCGCATTGGAAACAGGCTGACTTAAATGTAAAAGTTCCACCCTCAATAGTCCTCAGCTTCTTGTGTCCTTGTACTTCTCCTCTTGGCCCTTTTCTCTTTTCCTTAATCCTCTCTTGCTCTTCTTCTTCCCGTTCTATCATGCGGGCTCGATCAAGCATTTCTCCATAATCACGTAACATGAAGGGTGCTAAGCCCCTTCGAATAGAGAATTTGAGTCCCTCTTGAAATTTACGTGCCCTTTCTTGTGGATTGGTCCTTATCCACGGAACAAATCTAGAAAGCGACCGAAATTTAGCATCATACTCTTCCACGGTCATTTTCCCCTGTACTAAGTGCATGAATTCTGATGCTCGACGTGTTTTCTCACTATCAGGCACATAGTGGGCAAGAAATCTTTCCAGAAATTCGGGCCATCGTAGTCTTCCACCCCCATCTGGTAACACAGCCTTCTCAGCATCCCACCACTGTTCTGCATCCCCCTCCATCACATAAAGAGCATACTTGACCTTTTGTTCTTCTGTGCATTCCATATAGTTGAAAATCTTTTCCATCTTCGCCACCCATCGATCCACAACTAAATAATCTCTTTCTCCTTGAAATATAGGAGGTTTCATCTCCTGGAATGCTTTGATGTCTAACTTCTCTTCTTGAGGCCTTCTTCCTTCTTGCTCTTGTCTTCTTGCTCCCATCCTTGGACCTGCACGGTTTGTGTCACCTGAAGTCCTTTGTTGTTCTCTTTGAGTGTCCAGGCTTGCCGTCATTCTCTCCATCTGAGTTTGCATAAATTCTTGAAAATTCTGCATCATACCTCTCATCATTCCCATCATAGTCTCCATACCTGCTTGTGCCCCAATATTCACCTCTGGTCCTATAGGAATCTCACCACTACTGGTTCCTACTCCTCCTTGACTGTGTATCCCATGATAACCCCCGCTAGGATTCTCCCAGTATGCATCATCATCTGCGTTCTCCTCGTCTTCTTGAAGTGGGGACCTCTCCTGTGCAACTTGCTCCTGTTGTTGGCCTTCAATAGCAAGTGGCATTTCATGAGGTGGGACTATCGTTTCACTTGGTCCACCCTCTTCCATAATGCCCTTTCCCTTGTTAAGTCTTGTCTTTGGTGCCATCTTCTGTACAACATCCATAAACAACTAAGATTAAGCAACATAAATTTGACCAATGTACACAGACTAATTTAACATAGAGATATTCCAAGTCCCATATCAAGAACCTAGACTGCATCCCTGATAATATACTATGTACTTAACATGTATTCTCACCACTCACCTAATCGGTCTCTTTCACTAACTTAATAATTTAAAACATTCTTATGCTCTGATACCACTTTCTGTAACGCCCCATTCATAGAAATACTCAATAATTAATCAATGGGGCTACAGATTCTAAGAAAAATTCGGCAGCATCTCCCCTTAATATACAAGGGTTAATATGGAAACATGACCTGATAATCATAAATATTTCAATTCTATATTTATATACTTACATCTTCATATAATAAGAACATTCATATAGAAATAAAATCATTGAATGTTACCCATACACATCAGGCATACCTAATGATCATGCATACGTGCATCCACAAAGGTTATAATCCAATCCAAAATAACAAATACAATTACTTATCAAAGTAAATCCATCTCAGTAACCGTCTACATATATGAATATCAAAAGAGCACAAATTTAAAAGAACTAAAATTAACACATTGTGCTATGGTCTCTTATGTTTGATCTTCAACTTGTCCCATCCTTAAGTTCCCCTTCTGACCTGCGATCTAAAACCACAATAACAATGATATGAGTCTAAATAGACCCAGTAAGTAGATAGTGGTTAGCACAAAGTGCAAATAAGCATAATGATGGATACTCATACAATGATGAAGCTAATACACATGGGTCCAATACCCACTCCCAAGATCGTATACATATAACCATACACACAAATTGACCAACACAACCAATCATCTACTCATGTCCATCAAGGGCCATGAACAACCCTCTCCTCATGTCAATCAGGGGCCATGAACAACCCTTACAACCAACTATTTGAGATAACGCATCATACATAACAGACAATGAAACACATCGCAAACCACGCATACAACATCAACACAATTCAGTTACAACACATAGATCTGTCACACAAGCATTTTATCAAACACATGATAGGTGCGAAATGAAAGAACCTTCAATTCATACTCTCGATTGGGGCAAATCAATTCACGTCACATTTCAACAATATAACAACTGCTAAGAAGTCTTTTACATCATAGAAATCACGCATTCAAAGTAAATTCACCATGAACCCTAACTGTTACGAACTCTACGCCTAATACCATGGAGTCGTTAGAAGCTATACATTCCCTCTAGCCTCGTATCGCGTTTAACGTAAAATTTCATCACTAAATAGAGAAGGAGCGACATCTACTTACCTCGATCGTGATTTTCCCCAAAACAGCGACCCTAGGCTTAGCTTGCAGAGATTTGGAGCTTCCTTGATTCAAATCGATTACCTTCGAGGCAGTCAGTAGGGTTTTCTCGAAGAGATCTACTGCTAGATCGTACTGAGTAGAAGAGAAAGAAGAGAAGACGCAGAGATCGGGAAGAGAAGAAGAAGAAAAATAGTCGGGCGTGAGGTGAGAAAATGGAGTCTAACGCACGGGCTTCGCTTCATATCGAACCCCCATCGGGTCGGGATCGGGTCCAGGACGGGTCGGAGCATGAGTCGGGTCTAATCGCATTTGGTAATTTACTCTTCCACTCCTACGACTTAAATAATTAAAATTTTCTTCAGGGGCGCTGCCCCCTGCACCCCCGCAAGGGGCGTCTCCCCCTTGACCCCCGCGACCTGACCGGGCAGGTCGAACCCCGTACCTACTCTGCGAAGGAAACAATAGTCGTAGTGCCCATCAATGGAACGCTAATCATACACCATCAATTTATACTCAACGTGCTAAGATCATAATACATGCACATATACACTATACATTCTCTAAATGTCATGTCCAAATATGTTATGTATCCATTAATATCGTAAAATTCTTATTAGCATGTTCATAAGTTACCTCATAAATAGAGAAAAGTTGTAATAAAAATAAAATAAAATACCTGGTCCTCACAGAAATATATGTCTCCTACCATTTCATGATGTCATAATTTGCTTACAGATTCAAGATACGCTGCTTAATTGTGCAAAAGAGAAGGGTTTAGGCACCCTTTGCGCCCCAAAATGGATTCCCGAAGTGTTGGTTGCATTTCCTTTCATTCAGGTATATTTTCATTGCACTTTGGTTGGTTTAAACAATTTCTAATGTGGCTGTAATCTGTAGAGAAAATTGCATTTTCATTTCAACAAATTGTACAAGTTCCATCTTCATATACGAACACATATGTCATCACAAGGAAAAACTCTGTTTCAACAATTAATATACAAGTTTCATCTCCGCTTATACATGTGAGAATACATAATTTCATAAGGAAAATCCAATTTCAACAATACCTGTACAAAATTCAGCAATGCACCATACAATCTCCTTTCAACAGAATTTCTTCTATACACATAAGTGAAATCACATATACCATACTTTGTCATTACATTCTCCAAAGTAGAAATTCCAACATTTCAATGATTGAGTCATATAAAATGACTACAAGTTTCAGAACCTTCCATTTGAAAATTCCAAACTATCACCATCATGCACAATCCACCACATTTTTGCTGCAATGGACTCACACATTCACACATCCTCTTCTCCAAGTGAATCAAACCAATATAGACTCATAGACATAAATAAAAACAATTACGGGTATTCTTTTTAAGATGCAAAGAAAGGAGCTGCACTTCACAATAATTGAACCGATAATTTTGATACACAATAGTACAACACATTTATGTTGTCAACAGATCTAAACAAAAATTCAAACAAAACCATAATGAGTCTGGTTCCAAAGCATCCCTGTAGAAGTGCATGGAGGCAACCAGATAATAGATCTCAAACAAATAAAGAAAATTCTAATTATTTTTTCAAGATCAATGAAGACAATCTTATTGCACACAGATTTATTAAAACCAGAAACTATGTTCTACAAAGCCACATGATTCCCCCACAATTGTAAAACAGAGAAGTTCATACCCAGGTTGGTGATATGTGGTAAGTTTTTCTCATTTCATGCTTGAAGACATGAGCAAAACAGAAAACAAGTTATTCACATTCATGCAAAAACGTGGGAATCAAACAAACTAAGAAAATGCTTGAAGTTGAATAGAATAGCCATGATGCTAAACAGAAATCATTTGAGAAAACAAAACGGGTTGCACAGGAACTGATTTAATCAAAGCAAAAACAGATTCTGTAATCATTCTAAACTGAAAATAGGAAAACTGAAATCTCGAGCCAAAGACAAAGCTGAAAATTCATGGAGAAAGCACTTATGAGAGAAGCAAACAGAGGAAGCAGTATTTTCAGAACATAATCAAGGCTGCAAGGAATCGAGATTACCCTCTCTCTCAAACCAAAACATTCAAGACCAATGAGAAACCAAATGTAACAGGAGAAAACTTATGAGAGAACCAAACAGGGGAAGCAGTATTTTCAGAACATAATCAAGGCTACAAGGAATCGAGATTACCCTCTCTCTCAAACCAAAACATTCAAGACCAATGAGAAACCAAATGTAACAGGAGAAACGAAAATCTAAGGAGAACTGAGAGATCTCCAATGTTTTATTATAAATGAAAACTGTTCTAATACATATATAAAAACGAAAGCAAGGAATGAAACTTCTAGGCAACAAAATCTAAAATGGGTATAAAATGGAATGGAAGTCATTCCAAAGAATACAAAGTAACCTAAAACAAATAGTAAAATGGGATTAAAAGGCAACCAAATAGAGATTTTAATCAAAAGCAAACCACAATCAGCATAGCATGCCACTTGTCGATCAATGAGGATGAATCCAACCACCCAAATCGTTCACGAGTATGAAATCAGATAGTGGATTATAAAACAAAAATAAAAAAACAGAGATGACATGCAAACAGACAATGCCAGTGGAAAATGGTTTATTCAACACTAAGAAAAATGAAAATCAATTCTAGGATTACATGGCTGCTATATCAATTAAAACAAGAAGCAATTGGCAGTTTATTATACCTAGCTTCTCCTCTTCTATCTCCCTTGTCAGCTCCCTCCTCTCGGTCACTCTCTATCCCGTTCACGCAAAATCCGGCAGCTGTTCCTGGCTTCTCCTCTTCTCCGGCGACGATGCGACAGGCAGCATGAAATGGACAGGCAGCTCATCCTCCTGGCTTCTCCTCTTCTGTCTTGCTCGTAGGCTCCCTCCTCTAGGTCACTCTCTGCCCGTTGAAAGAGGCAGCTTCTGAAGAAAGCTAATGGGCATCAGTAAGTCATACACGCGAATGTACACGTGACTGTGGAAACCTACTTTCCAATTTTGCCCCATCGAATCTAAACCACATGTTTGAAATGGACAGCAGATGTGGCATTTGCATTTTCAGCGACCGTGAAAACGTTTTCACTGAAACCGGTCTCTTTTTTTAAAAAAAAGTTCTTTAACTAAGCACAAATATAACATTTAAATTAGCAAAAATGGATTTAAATTACCGACCTTAAATGTAGAACAAGCTTTAACTCTTGAGTCTTAAATCTTCTCTTCTTTGTGTGTTTTTGATTTGCATATTTTCAAATCTATCTAACACCATAAGAAATTAAAAAATTAATAATGGTTGATCAATTCAATCATTCATAATAATAATACTAATAACAACAAAAAAATTACATTACTCACAAGCTCAATAATCAACTTTCAGCAAAATATAATATTACATATAATAACAAAGGATTTAATTTTATGGAACATGGTGCATAATGTCTCAAAATGCGACATGTCTTTCACAGCCCTTGGATGAGTAGGGAATAAATCCATACCATTCCTGCTGCATTTAACAGTAAAGAGGAAGCATTAAATGCAGAGAGTGGGGGCATAAGGCTCTGCACCGACATGGAGAGAGAGCGGGCGGATCTTTTCTGATGTGCCGGAAGCTGCCCCTGCCCATCTTCGAGGATGAAGAAGATGGGTAGCGGAGAACAGGACCTCCCAAAATTCATTCTACATATTCAAATCCTTTTGAAGAAGGTCACGAACGCGTGGAGGTGGGATAGACCACCATGTATTGTCAAAGTTAGTATTACAAACCACATTCTCTGACAATGATGTAAATTAGCATTACAAATTGCATTCTCTGCCAATTATGTAATATAATATTAAATGGGCAGCAATTGTATGGATTTATTCCCTGCTCATCCTACGGCAGTGAAGACATGACGCATTTGAGACATATGCCATGTCGTATAAAATCAAAATCTAATAACAAAATTATAGAATGATGAAAGAATTTATCCATCCACATCCACCATTTCTATGATTTCATAAAATCATGCAATCAACAACAATAACACAAATACATAATTAAATCAATAACGATAGTGTTATTTATAATACAATACAATTAATCAGTCCATCAACAATCCAGTTGCATAATATTGAGTTTTAAATTCATTCAATCAATAATACTTGCACCCAGTAAAAGACATATTTTATGAGCTACAGGAGCCTACTTTAGAGACAAAAATGCCCCGGCGTATCATAAATTAGGATCAAAAATATATTTTTGGGCAACAACACTTGTAACCTTTGGAATCATTGCTTTTATCCATGTGTTTTCTTTTTACATAGAAAATGCCAATATAATTTTAAATAAGCACACTTTTTGTTAATTAATAAGATTTTACAATTTCTATGTTTTACATAAATACAATTTTTATCAGAAGATGTCGAGATGGTTATAAACAATAAACACAGATGAAATAAAATTATTAAGCTATTTTGATTTTAAAAAAACAAATGTTGATGGTTTATTAAATATTAATTGCAGTGAATAATAAAAAATACTAACTATAGTGGCTGGAGCTGAATTGGCTGATGGATTTGGTTGACAGCAGCGCCAGAGCAGAGTAGGGAGTTTGTAGAATCGATGACAGCTGGTGGGTTTAGTCGACGATAGTGAGAGATGAGGACGATCGGCACTATGAGGGGCTGTCAGGGAGAGTCCAAGAGGAGAAATGAGGCTGAAAAGTGTCAGCCACGAGGGTCTGGACGCCAAAATGCAGTGGAGCTTGACGCTTGAGAGGATGGTTATGCGAGTGGGCTGGTAAAATGGACGGCACGAGCTTGGGGTTGCCCCTTGCTGACTGTTGAGGGAAACGGAAGGGCAAAGACCTGGAAGGAGGGCGGCGATGATCAGCAAGGTCGGCGCCGAAATGGGAGAATGGTGGGACTGCGAGAGGGGAAGCCAAGTTGGGGGACCGAAACCAGGTTTGACCAAAATTTTCGGTTCGACCACGGTTCAGACGGTTCAGGCCGTATGAAATCAAATGACCAAATCACTTGTGATCAAACCGAGTTTTGGACCGGTTCCCAGTTGAACTAGCTGGACCAGCCACCAGCCGATTCGGTCTAGTTCTGGTAACGTTGTAGCCAAGCGAACACGGACAAAAACCCAAGCAATAAAACTCAATGAGGTGAACATTTATTTTGTTCTCCATTCAGATGTGAAATTTATTTTGTTGCTTTATAATTTCCTTTTACTGTTTTATAGTCGTTAAACTTAAGTTTGTAGTTTTAAGTGATAAACTTTTGATGAAAAATTTTTGATATAAAAGTTTTTAAAATCGGAGAAAATGATATGATATGATAGGAATAATGATAAAAAGTAATGAGAATAAAATTAAAATAAATGAGTTAGAGGTATGGATAATTGTGTAAAAAATGATTAGAAAGTATAATGGTTGTATAGAAAGAACTGAAAAAATAATTAAAAATAGGATAGTTATGGTGAACAAAAAGTTTCAAATTGAAAAGTTTTGAGTTGAAAAGTTTTTTGTGTAGACAAACATTCCCCTTAGATTAGATTTATTGCTTTCTTTTCTGCTTCGTAATATTTATAGTAAAATTTAATGCATTTTTCTTTCTAGTTTTCTTAGATTAAATTTCATTTTTGTAGTTTTTAATTTTTTCTTAGATTAGACTTAAATTAAGTTGTTATTATTTAATTGTATTTTCATTTTCTCCTCTTTTTACCTTCTCTTTCTTCTCTCATTTTTAGTCTCTCTTCTCTTCTCTTCTTCTCTCCACTCTCTCTTTCTAATCTCTCTCATCTCCTTGGTTTTCCCCCTCTCTTCTTAATCTTTCTTTTGTCTCTTTTTCTTGCATCTTTTTTCTCTTTCTCTCTATAATTTTTCACCTTCTACTCCCTCTCTTCTCACTTCCTAATCTCTCTCTAATTTCTCTCATTTCTTATCTATCTTCTCTCTTCCTTCTCCCTTCTCTCTTCTTTCTCTTTAGTTTCTTTCCTTTTTTCCCTCTACTTTTTCTTATTCTCTCTACTCTCTCTTTCTAATCTCCCTCCTCTCTCTATTTTCCTTCTCTTTCTTCTCTTAATGCATATCAATTTCAAACAATTTAAACTTTATTATCTTTCTGTGGATTTAATTAGAAACATTATTCTATGCTATCTTTTACATAATATTAGCTTTAATGTACTTTGATTAATTTAATTAAATTTGTGATTATAGTGTTCTTAACAATAAGCGTCCGGTTCACATCAATAGTGCATAAATTATACAATTCATAATAACAACATAATGTATAAATTATACAACTCATAATAATAGCATAGTTTATAAGTTATAAAAATATATAGCTTGTAATAATAATACAATGCATAAATTAGCAACATAGTCACTGAGAGAGAGGGAAACAAAGAGGAAGGAAGAGGGGACAGTCAATGGTGAAGAAGGAAGGAGAGAGGAAAATAAGGATAAAGGGGGAAGATTGGACAAAGAGGGAGGGGTAGAGAGAGTATGGAAACAAAGAAGAGCAATGAGAGAGAGAATGATGATCAAAGATAAAAAGAGAGAAAGAGAGATAGAGAGAGAAGGAGAGAAGATGATTAGGGATAACAAGAGAGAGGGAGAGGGAATGAGAAAAATCAATTAAGGAATTAGAGAGGCTGATTAAGATCTAAGATAAACATTTATTTACCCTTTATAATGAGTTGTAAATGAACTAATGGGTTGAACATGTTTCTAAACAAGTTGATAGATTATCAAATCTCAATTCTAATTCATTTATTTGTTTAAGTGGTTGAACAAGTTGGCATATCATAAATTATCTATTACAAAATCTTAACCTAAACCCATTTATAAAAAGGCTGAATGGGCAAGTTGACGGGTTGGACATGACCATTAATACCCCTAATCGAATTTTCCTTTTATGCTTAATATAAAATATATTACACAACTCAAATGTTACTCCTTTAATTAAGCCAATGAGTTAATTCACTAAATTCAATTTTAAATAAATCCATAATTAATCATCAGAACTACCCATGAAAACCTAGTTAGCAATTCTATTGAATTTGATAATCAAATTAAGCACACGTCACATACTTGATTGGGTTATTCAACTAACTCACTGAATTTAACTCAATAGATTTATGAATAACATACATTCATTTTGCCAACCAAATATCCACAAATAATATAAATTGCATAGTTAGCTCACATAAAAACAATTCCCTCTACACCTCATACTAAATACATTACAAATCATATGTACTTATAAAGAAAATATTTTCATCCAAATAACTAAATATTCACAAATATAATTCGAGTGGAAACATTCAAAATAATAATTTACACCACACATCACACTTAATTATATTATAACTTGCATATTTTTCACAAATAATAAAAATGGTGAAGACATAAAATAAATTAGGCAGCACATTAATCTTGAACTAATTCCTTATATTAATCCAAAATAACTCCAATATAATCAAAATTATACTTCACTCTAATATTATAATTTTATGCCAAATCTCACTTTATTAACGTCATCTAAATACCCAACTAGAGAAGAATGAAATATTAGAATTTAGTTAAGCATTCATTAATCCATTTTGTCAATATAAATTATCTTCTTTAATACCTTATGCCGTGTTTACTAGACTAAAGATGTCCGCTTATAAATAATAATAATTACAAGAATTATTTTATATCAATTTCAAGCACAGGGTATTATATAACATTAAGTAATCAGTTTGTATTATATAAATTAGTTATATAACTACTTACATAATAATAAAATTTTAATTATTTTATATATTCACAAATATTTAACTAATTATAAATTCAGCCTTTATTGATAAACTACCTTCATTAACTACCGCGATAACATAGGTCATCCAGGGGGTTCATCACATTAGATTAAATTAATACATACCATAGATTTTAAGCAGTATCAGTTCATCCCTTATATGGACTAAATATATACTACGAGACTACGACCTTTTTGACTATTGAATGTATCCCTTTTCATTTAATTATAAATGAATCTACGGGACCACGACCTCTTTGACTATTGAATGCATCATTTTTGTGCCATAAGTGATCATCTTGAGAACTACACTTATGTCATTTTGTGCCACAAATGATCATAAGTGATCATCACATAGGTCATTTTGTGCCATGGACATGGCATCACTTGCATGCTGTTAATTGAATAAAGAAGCAAAAATCACATCTATGATCAATTCCAATATCCAATCAATGACCAAATAAAATATATGCTACATATTTGAATTCAACTCCA
Organism: Annona cherimola; assembly: GCA_030490835.1. Taxonomy (NCBI): domain Eukaryota; kingdom Viridiplantae; phylum Streptophyta; class Magnoliopsida; order Magnoliales; family Annonaceae; genus Annona; species Annona cherimola. The sequence goes on from CM059972.1 coordinate 87,488,672, forward strand.
TTCAACGTTGCAAATACAGATATAGCCCGGTAGGCAAAGTTCTGGACCATGCATGTAATCAAAGTATATAAAATCATTTTCTTGGTAGGGAAATTCATCCAAATCAGAATTCATTTGCTTTCATTAAATAGATGGTTGTTTATTACACGATTTAAAATTAGTTCAAGTAAACTCTATACCTTCTATGTTCTTTTTTTTTTAATGTCCTTTTATGAATAATGATTCAGTAAATTTTTACAACATTCTAATGATTGTGTGAACTTATAATTCCGCGGTCTGAGATTTGAATTCTAAAAGTGAAACTCAAGCACATTAAACTTTCAAGTTTGTGGGGACAAATTCTGGTTGAACCAGGCGTAAGTTGTACTTCTAGATTTATTTCATACACAATAGCCAAAAATGGATTTTACATGGAAAGGCATTTAGGAATTTTCGTGAACGCGAATTAGAATAGGATTTACGTTTCAAGACAATCGTGTAGTTACCATAACATATAAAAATATTATTTAATATGCTAATCAATATAGTTTACTGTCCACTACTACTCATCCTCTCAAGAAGAGTATTAAAGTGCTCAACGGCAGAAACTATGTCTTTTGCGATGATAGCCATGTAAATGATAATTATGAGAAGTGGTAGATTCCTTTTCATAGAATTTACTGCTTCTATACTTTTCCTGAAAGATTCCTGACATTTCATGAGGTAAAATGAATCTTGTATTTTGGTATTACTTTTTTTCCTAAAATACGTTAATAAAGGCATGAAAACTTTTACTTATTTCTTGCCCTAACCAGATGTTGTTGTGATGCATCACTTTGGGGGAAATGTATTAGCAACTCTTGCCCATTTTTCATAACATTTGGGCTCCAATGTAGCACGTCACTTTTGAAGAAACGCTCTAGCAATCCTCTCTCATTTCTCGCTGCAGCCGAGCTTCGGCACAGTGCGTTGCTTACAATAAAAGCGCTAGTACTAATGACTTTTAATAGATTTCCAAAATCCATAAGAGATGTGGTAGAGATTTTTATAGCACAAACTGTCAACCTAACATGTCAACCCTCACTTTTTATCCGGGCTTGAGACTTGCAATAAAATAAAAACTCTTATTAGAAAGGTTCAAAGATTAAACACAATAATTAATTTAATCATAATCTCTGGTCTTTGCTGCATCTATCTAATGTAAGTGCCGTTGTTTAAAAAATTAGTTACACCTTAGAATAATTTCAGGGAAACCCATTGCTTCTTTCAGTACATTTGAATTCTCATTTGAATGAATATTCATTTATATGAATATTATGTGTGCATTTTTACTAAAACTAGCAACTCAACTGATTTCTCGTTATTCTAATTTGATTTCTTCATGAATAAGATAGACATGCCTTCAAATAGAAATTGTCCTTCGTTTCTTCAAAATGTTGTGATATTGTGACAATTTATACAAAGGCTCCATGTTCATAAAGCAGAGATTCATACCCTTGCTACAATTTTCTTTCTTTCTTTCTTTTCTTAATGTTTATTATCAACTGTAATATGTTGTTGCTACCAATATCATAGTTTGATTTGCTTAGCAGAAACCAAGATCAACATAGTTAATAATTATGAATCTTTAAACATATTAATTATTTCAGATTTTTCAATAAGTTGACAAGTTAATTTTATCAATGATCAATTACTTTTTAATTATTCAAGCTTATTACCTCTTTTTGGATTTTTACAAATACATACACATTGTTTATCATAATTTACAGATATTAAACCATGGTTTAAAAATGGCAAGTCACCTTCTATAATTTGCAACTATTTGCAAATAGAATCCCAAGCATTTTTTTTTTTTTTTAGGATCTGGAAGAAGGTAGAAGCTTGAACTTCTTACGCATGCACGCACTCATACACTGGTGTCAACCAACTAGGTGCCGAAAACTTCAAAGCATTCAATTCCATTGTAAGATCATCAAAAATATTTTCCAAATCAAAAAATTTCCCTTATTTTCTTCCTTACACATAAAAATAATTTGTTTCATAATTATCCACATGTTATTTTCAATTCTTTGTTAACAAGAAAGCATCTCTCCATCACATTAGATACCATTTAAAATATTGGGAAAGTTATTGACAATCTCTATATGAGATTTTCACTAATTATGATATGAAGAATGTAATTATGAGTTGTAATATAAAGTAAATGGGAATGTTCATTCTTTATTTCTATAACTACTATAAAATTTTTAAGTTTCACCTTTAAAATCTAGGTACAATAGCCTATGTTGTAAGGATTGACTTTTTGACCAACTAAGCTAGATGGTTAATAATGAGCTTGGCCCAATCGATATTAGTGCATTTTGGGTTTGTATTTGTTGGTCCTCACTTTGTAGCAAAATCCAAGAGGAGAGGAGCAAATTAAGTTCTTTTAAAATTCTAAAACTTAACCTCTTACAAACTATGTTCCCTTCAATGAAAACATGGAGAGTAATAGAGCAAATAAATAGTAATTAGTAAACGCAAGAAATTATATGAGTTCGTGACAACCGTCCTCACTCCTCTCTTCTAAGAACACACACTAGTGTCTTGAGTTCCTCTATATCAATTAGAAATACACTTAGAGATCACTTTCTTTTAGATTATAGCTTTAAGAGACCTTTACAATCTTAGCACAAGTAGACGGTAAGTCTTACTCTAACCGTACACCACTTATTTTTACTTGGTCTTGGTTTCAAACACCAAGCCAAGTAGTAGTACAAAAAGGATTACAGAAAATTCTACATGTCGCAGGTTGTGTAAAGACAATTTACCATAGCGAAAGAACTCTTAGAGACTCGAGAAGTTGAATCGTTGCAACTCTTATAGTGAAAACTCAGTTATTTTTGGTAAAGCACTTAATGGAGACTTAATTGCTGATAAGTGGGAAAGTAAAGGCTTATTGAATGCTCTTACTAACCTTGTTCACTCCACTTTTCGTGCTTTAAATAATGGAGGAGTTATTTCGAAAGTTAAGAGTTAGGTGGCATGCATTAAATGCGCCAAAGTTTGAAATTTTTTACTGTTATAGTGCATATCGTAGTTGGAGTCGACTTCAGCTGAAACTTCGCCCAAGTTTACACTAGAGTTGACTTGGAGTGTTGCTTCTATCAGGGCATTTTCACTTCTTAAGTCCTTTAAATGTAGTACCCCTGAAGTTCTAACTTGAATCAACTTGGTCTTCGACTTGACTCAAGTCGCGAGTGAAGTCAACTTTGGGTTCGACTTTATATGTAACTTCTTTAGTCAGTGGGAATATGCAACCCCTAAGTTGACTTTATAGTGAAGTCGACTTAGCTATGAGACTTCGTTGACTACTTGAAACTTTAAACTTCAAGAAATATGTTTCTATGGTTTTAATCTTCTAAGTCCTTGAATTGAGTCAACTTGATCTTGGACTTCATCCAAGTCACTTAGCGGAGTCGACTTAAATGTGTAACTTGACTTTTGGTACTTAGCGTTTAAAATTTAGCTCGGATTTTCAGAAATGCAAGTCGAAATTTGAGGTTGACCTGGTCTTCAACTTCACCCAAGTCGCAGGGTAGAGGCGACATGGGTTGTGACTTCGCTTATTTAACTTTGAATTAGTGAGTTTATGCAACACCCTAAGTCAACTTGGTTATCAATTTCACCCAAGTCACTAGCAGAGTGAACTTGAGTCTGTGACTTGACCTATCTATTCTTCAAGATTTGCATTCGTTCAACTTATGTCGTATCCTGGGATTGACTTAGGTATAAATTTGACTTAAGTTTTGTGTCTGAGTTGACTTAGACACGGGACTTGGTCTACTATGCTTTAGCAATTAAAATTTCCAACTTGAAATCACTTCACCAAATATATTAATCCATTTAAACACTCAAATTTGGATTGTTAATCATCAAAACATAGATTGATCTAGATTTTCTAGTTGATTTCACAACAGTATTTTTATTTTAATTTTTATATATTATTTCAGTAACCTATGTAACTCGATTGACATATAAAAGGTTCAAGGGCCTTACAGGTCTAGAGTTCAAATGTAGTTGCCCAAATGAGAGTTGACGGATTTAGGAAATACGTTAGTAAGAAGGAGAGTGAAAGGTGGAAATAGAGCGTACAAAATATAAGGAAGGTGGTGATAAGCTGCAGGAGAGATTCTTGAACAAGTATAATTTTATTTGAGGGTTGATATGTGATTCCAATTCATATTTAATTTTTTTACTACAATTATTTGGTGCGGGCGATTTTATATTGCGTTATGATTTTTCTTAAGCTATGGATTTTAGATGACATGATCAATTTTATATTCATAAGAATTTTTGATAAGGATATAAAATTATGCGGATAAATTATGCCTCAGTTCTATGCCTAAGGTACATGTTATGATTTTTCTTAAGCTATGGATTTTAGATGACATGATTAATTTTATATTCATAAGAATTTTTGGTAAGGATATAAAATTATGGGGATAAATTATGCCTCAGTTCCATGCCTAAGGTACATGTGTTGATATTATCTTGGTCATGTTTTTCTACGCATTTTATTTCGCTTATAAAATAATATATAATAATTAGTTATGAATTTTACATAAGTCATGGCCAAACAATTTTATTAGGTGTATGTAACTGGTGGAATTTGATCTCAATAAGAAAGCACAAACTGTCGTAGTAGAGATTTTCGTCTCTTAGCATTAAAATATATATGCAATGAGAAAGCGATTGCATTTAGTTTATTTAAAAGCAAGGGATGTCCAGAATTCCAAATGTGTCGTACTCGAATATTAAATTTTATATTTAAATATGTATGTCTATATGTGGTTGTGTATGCGGTGGTGTTCAGGAAGATGGACCGGACATGTGTTGAATATAGATATATATTACTTGTGTGCACTGATTGTAAAATAGAAGTGTTAAAGTAATAGGTTGGACAAGTTTGAGTCTAATCTTCATTCTAAATTATTTAAAAAATCTCAACTCTAATCTGTTTATTAATTTATTTAAAAATCTAGGGTGTGTTTGTTTGGGGCAAAAAAATGTCAACCAAAACTTTTCAATCCAAAACTTTTCACTCTCCATAACTACTCTATTTTTTAATTATTTTTTCACATTTTCCTATACAAACTACCCTACTTTTTCAATCATTTCTACACAACTACCCATACAACTAACCTATCTATTTTAACTTTATTATCTTTATTCCTCATCATTACTCCTATTATATCATTTTCTATCAATTTGACAACTTCTACTTCAAAAACTTTTCATCAAAAGTTTTACCCCTAACCAAACACACCCCTAAACTATAACTCATTTACTACCTATTTAAAAAACAGATTGACAAGTTATTAATGAGTTGTATATATATATATTGTAAACATAATAATTATGAAACTACAAAACTACTTTTCTAGCCCACTAGTTAAAATAAACAAAAGATAAATTAATACCTGTCAATTTAGGTAATGGTGAGAGGGTTGCACGGCGAGGGAGAGATAGGCGACTAAGACACTAGGATGGACACCTTTAGAAATGATAAGCTTGCGGACATGATAGATTTAAGGAGAGAGAGGGATTAACTGGGAAAAATTCATGGAGTGGGGAATGAGGCCTAATCATTTGTGACCGGTCAAAAAGGAAGTTATTTCAGACTGGTCTAAAATAAATTTTTTTATTTTTTCTAAAATTATAATTTTAGTTATGTTTAATCTACAAATCAATTTTTACCAATTTTATAGATGTGTATATATTTATTGTAGATTTTTAAACATAGAGGTATTTTAGTCATTTTAAATTATTGAAGCATGACTAAAATACCCTTATGTTTAAAAATTAAAAATAAATATATATACATCTCCAAAATTAATAAAAACTGGTTTATAAATTAAACACAAGTAAATTAACTGTTTTGCAAAAAAATGAAAAATATAATTTTGGATTGGTCTGAAATGATCATTTTGCAAGAGGAATTGGTGAAGGACAAGGACGGAGAGGGAAGGGGAAATGTAGGGAGGGAGGGAGAGTAGGCTTGTATCGAGAGGGAAGAAGGTAGGTGCGACACTTAGAGGGATGAAAGGGGTTGCGTGCCACAAAACTCTTAGTGCAGGCGGCACTTTATGGAAAAATGGAATTAACTCACAACTTGTTTGAAAGGAAGAAGGCATCGATGTGACGAACCTCTCACAGGGAAGTCAAAGGGGTGCAATCTGAGATAATGCTTTTGACAACTCAGATAGCGAAAAATGGAAATTTAGGTCAGTAGGTAAGTCCTGGAGCTGGGGAAAATAAAATAAGTAGGGGTCACATGTATGTGTATAAATATATATATATATATATAATTTTAATATGTTAAATGAGTTACTAAACAGGTTAACAGATTGTAAAATTCTAACTATAATCTATTTATTTAATTAAATAATTAAACGGGTTAGCAAATCGTAAATTATTTATTCAAAAATCTCACCCTAAATCCATTTATAAATAGGTTGGACGAGCGAGTTGATAGGTTAACCATGAACTTTAACATCCCGACTTTGAAGTGACTTGAATTTTTGCAACAAGACCCAACTAATTAGCGACAACATCTATTAATGAAGAATTGCACTCTAGTCGTTGTATCTTTTTGTGTGGACCCATGCCTAGGCTAAGCCTACCATAAAAAAAGCCCAATGTAAGAAGAAGAGCCAAGTGGCTCTAGTGATGATGTCACAACTTATTAGCCCCTGACTCCATTTTGTTATAAATTATCCATTTTAACTTCCATTTTTTAATCAAATAGTCAATTTCTATATTTTTAATGTTTCTAAACTCAATGAAAAAGTTTGATTTTACAATTGAGGCCTGATATTTAAGTTATTGACTTAAATAATTATTTTTATAATTTAATTAAGTTTTAATTGGGTCATTATAATTTTTAAATGATTTTCTACTTGCTATTCATATTGAGACTTGCTCATTATTTTACAAGTGAGCCTAATCAAGTGGGACACTAAAAATTAGATTTTTATAAGAAAAATTAATTTTTAAATATTTAAAGGCATATTTTGAAAATTTTGAAAATATATTGTATTTTATTGTGCATTGGATGTTATAACATAAACATGACTAGTAGATGTTGAATGTTTATAAGATTTATTAATTATAATAATTGATTATATCATAAATTTGTGATTGATCTTTCGTATTACATTAAATACATTGTCCAATATCACTTTTCTAGGTTAGTATGTTGCAGTTTCTTTCGTATATTCCATAAAAAAGTTGCAAGGGATGAACAATATTCAATAATAGATGTTCATTTCCTTACCTCAATTTTCGAAAAGTGTTGAGAAAATTCTAGATTGTTGAAAGGCTTGAAAAGTTCTTAGTTTATATGTGTAAGAATAAGCTTCTCAATTCAACTAGTCATTTTGGGATAAAACTGGCCCATTTCAACATGGTATCAGAGCTAGACTTAAGCCCTTTCGTATTTATCACCCTTTATAACATATCTCTATATCTTTGGCTTGAGACGTGATGGAGAGTGTTACGTAGTGAAGAGTTCCTGGTTTATATGTGTGGAAATAGACTTTCTAACTTAGCTAGTCATTTTAGGACAGAATCAACACATCTCAATATGGTATCAAAGTTAGACCAAAATCTATTTGTGTTTTGTCCCCATTTATGATTGGTGTCCACATCTCTGGCCTAAGACATGAGGAAGAGTGTTACGTGGTGAAAAAATCACAAATAGTTAAAAGGCTTGAAGAGCTCATAGTTAATATGTGTGGGAATAAATTTCTTAACTTGGATAATCATTTGAACAAATTTCTGTCTCGCTCTCTTTCTTTTTTATTGTTTGTCATCCATCACATCTTGTAAGTGTTTTAATGGTCATAGTCAACCTGTCAACTTGCCCATTTAACTAATTTATAAATGAATTTTGGTTGAGTTTTCGAGTAAATAGTTTATGGTAAAAAAATTTATTCAACTATTTAAATAAATAAATAGATCAAAGTTGAAATTTTTAATCCATCAACCCATTATAACTTATTCGACATGTTTAACCTATTAACTAAGAGGGTACACATAAATTCTAAAATGTTAAAATTTTAATTTCCTCCATTTTGAATCTCCCATCGTCACTTAACTAGACTCAAGCTTTACTAGGCCTCATTGAAATCACCATCCCTAGGCAGCCATCGCTTACAACACCTGCCTTCTTCTTCCCTATTAATGAGGACTGCTTCCCTTTCTTTCTTTTTTTTTCTCTCTCTGTCTCTCTCTCTCCCTTCTCTCTCTCCCCTTCTTACTCATTTAACCCTTCTCTCCATTTAATTTCTCCTTCTCTTCTCTCTCTTTGTCTTACGACCAACAGAATCTTTTACAATGCTTGTCTTCCTCTTGTTATCACCTAAATCATCATTGCTAATGTTGCCCTTCAACTCTTTTGTCATTGCCCAAAATGTCATTACCTGTTGTGCCACTAGTAACCCTCTCTTCGTCACCCAAATCGCCCAATCAAGTATATTTCTGAGTTATTAATGTCATTTTTTAATTATCAACACTTTAAATTAGCTTCATTTGGACTTATTTGCAACATATATACACAATCAATTAAGAACTTGTCAATTATTCATTAAACAAGTTGTAACTAAGTTAGTGCTATGATTTCTTAAATAGAATGATAAATGAATTAAGTTTAAGCTTTTTTAAATGAGTAAGGAATAAGATTAAGCTCTAATCTATTCAAACAGATCCGTTACCAGCCCTAGTAACAAGTAGACTCTGAAACTACTATTGTAAATAGCATAAAGTTGGATTTACAGAGCCCAAACCAAGCTTAGGTACTGGAAAGAATTATCAAGCTTTAAACATATATAATTAAAGAATGTTATAATAATCATTTTCTTTCTAATTGTTCAAACCTATTTTGCCATTTTTTCCTATCCCAGGGCAATAGAAAATTGCAACCGAAATAACAATTTAGGAATAACTTGGTGAAGATGTTGAAGCTAGTTTACTAATATCATATTTTCAAGACAAAACTGAAGAAAAAATGAAGATGAAGATGAACAACAAGACAAAAAGGAGAAGTTATTAGAATTGTATTAACAAGTACAATCCCTCTGACTCTGACTGCAGCCGCTGGATTCATAGCTATTTTGGCAGGATTTATTGGAAACTAAAGTAGAAGTATAAGCCACGAACTCTTGTTCGAGGCTTCGACCATACCCATATGCACAACATTTCTATTTAGGTGTTTTGTAATTGTTTTTGCAATGCTTCGCCCCAAGCATCTCCTGCTGCTTCAGCGCTATCATTAGAAGTTTTGTGCTAACTACCATAGGATCGTTGGCCCTAGTAGTGGGCTTTAGAGCCATTTTCGACATGGGTAATGAATTGGAATTGAAATTAATGTTCATGTCTGCTGGAAAATTGAGGATTTAATGTTTATATGTTGTTAAGTTCAAGAAATATAGAGATGCCAATTTTCACCATTTTGTGTTTTTAGCTTGAATGAAAAATAATAGCAGTGAGTATAAAATTTTTCAAATATTTGTGTCATCTATTGTGATTTTAGAAAACATTTGCCAGAAGACATAAATTGATAAAATAATATGTTATCACAATTTTTTAGAATTTAATTAATTTATTGGATTGCTAAGAAGCACTCATAATTTACAATTTTACATACTAAAATTCGTGCAGGCTTCTATTGAAGAAGCATTTCAGCAATTTATAAAAAATTTGTAATTTTTTCACTTTTTAACAATCATGATTTTGTCTTTATTTGCTTAGGGAATGTCAACTGGGCCAAGTTGCCCAAGCTTATTACTAAGCCTACTAAGTAGGGTGTTTACTTATAGGGTAAATAGGATCAAATTTTCCACGATGTCAATCATTTGCAAATCAATCGAAATTGTTTTAGTTTTCTAATCATGGTCTTAGAAACTATTTGAAAAATCTATCTTGACATCTTTCTTTTTGTACTTTTGAGGCTTGACATTTTTGTAGTTTTTGTATATTTTGGCCTCCTTGTTCATCCGAAAGGATGAATTTACATTTTTATTCTTGCCACTAAGAGCGCTTTTTGCAAGCAATGTGCTACAACGAAGCTGATAACTATATGAAAGTAGAGTTATTAATGTCCATATTTGAGTATGAAGTTTGTCAATTCACTGTATTTAGTATAAATCTGTTACAATTGATATGAAACAAAGTTGGAATGCATTTTAGCAAGTTTAAGGTATAATAAGCATTTGTTAGAATGAGTGATGTTATTTTCCCTCTAAGTTGGGTTTTTATGTTGCTTTATAAGTGAAACGGAGGGCCTACTGTGGATCATCAAAGTGGAGATGGGCTGTTGGAGCTGGGACACAAATAGAGAATCAAAGCTAAAACTATATGGACAAATTCGCTTTCACCATAGCCCTAGTTGATGCCGATATGCCAGAGGCAACATTGCAAATATGTTTCATAACTTGCCCAATAAATCATGTATAAAAGGGTGCTTGAGCATTTGTTAAGGCATTCTTTTGGCACAAATTACAAGTCTTAGAAGAGCAATTTTGGAAGTCAAAAAGAGGGAAAGAGAAGGGAGGAGCTCAAGCTAAAGGAATCTTCTAGAGTTTATTTTTTCTTATCTTCTTCTTTTTATTTCTTTTATTTTCTAAAATTTCATGGTTGTGCATGTGGATGTTATTCTTTTTTAATTTTCTATGCAAATCATGAGCTAAGCTTTTAGGGTTGTGATGTATCTCAACATAAATTTGTAACTTTTGCTTCTTCCTCATATGATTTTAATGTTTGAATTATTCATTCTCCTTGGGATTAATGTTTCTATGAGTTTAGCTATCTTATAGAATGTTATGGGAACCCTTTGCCATGATTGAGAGAGCTAGCTTAGGGTTGAACTTGGGATGAATGACACAAGTTTATTTGATTATGCTAACAATGTCTCATTTTCTAAAGGTGATTGAATTTATTGGTTTGTATAAGAATAAACCCTGCTAATCTTGTGTAAATTGAGTATAAGGCTTGTTGTTAATGCTGCAATAATATCCATTGTAATAGAGATATAGAAATTGAAGATTTATTTTTAGGTTATATATGTTAAAAGACATATATAAATACCTTAGTGCCTTAGATTAATAACCCATTATAATGAATTAATTAGGGGAAGTGAGAGATGCATGTATGATGTGTTGAGAGAAATAACAATCCTAAATCTAGCCACATGAGAGGTCATTTATCTTGTTGTATGCTTGTTGCTATTTTTCTTTAGAAATTTTACCATTTCTTACTACCTGTTAAAATTAATCCCTATCTATCTTTCAAAGTAAAATTTAAATTCAATTTGACATAGAATAGTAAATTAATTCTCCTTCAAGAGAATGATATCCTACTCATTACTTTATTTATTATATAGCATGTGCACTTGCATAGTGACTCTACTCATTTTACACGCATTAAATTTTTGACATCGTTGCGAGTGATTGTAAAATTTTAATTAGTTTATTGTCTATATTAATTTTTGGGCCTTAAATTTTATTTGGATTTTTTATGCATATCTTTCTTTTCTTTTTGTTTTGTTTTATTTTGAATATTGTTGGGCTACCACAAGTACATGGGTTGTCACGTGTAGTATATAAAAGATCATTTTCATGAGGATTGGGTTGAAATCTAAACTATATCATTTTCAATCATCTTTGCCAACAGAAAATAGAGAAAAAAATAAAACCTATGACTAATCTAAGAAAATAGAAAATATTGCTAATCTAATGACATGAATTGGATTTAGGAACAAGAGATATTAAAGATCTAGGATTCAAAATTTTACATGTGACATTTCTGCAATAAATGATCGGCTCGCTTATTTAATCTGGATAATCTACGTCAAAGAAGAACAAACCGCAAAGAGGTATAAAAGGCATATTCTAACCTTCACAACTAACTATCCCCATGGGATTATGTTGATTAGAACTCATTAAGTTCTATTATAATTTATGAAATTTCTCAAGATTGTCACGCCTATGCTCATGGTCTGCAATTTTAGTTTTAATATTTTAATTATCGTATATTAGATTATCACCTCTCACTTCCTTCACATAACATATAAAATCATGCCAAAGGTCAAGTTCAAACACCCAGCAAGCATTAAGATTACAAGATACTAAATTAACACAAATATACTTTATAAAAAAATAAAAACCAATCATCAAAGCACTATACCACAAGCTACATCCTAAACTTTATAATATAAACTTAGCCAAATATGGTTTGAATCAATCCAAACAACAAGATAAGATTACTGAAAGAATCCATCACCCCAAGATAACTAAATAAAAATAATAAGAAAAGAAAGCTTATTGGTGTAATCTTCAATTATGTCTTGAATATCTCTCGCTAACTCAACAATTCCTTCTTCTCTCGTTCAAAACTCTAGCCACTAATTCTTGCTCAAAATTACGTCCTTAGATGACCTAGTTCATGTATAGCAAAAGTTCGCATAAAAATCTCCCAAAATTATGGAAAACAGTCATAAAAAAGCAGTGTATGTCGGGCTAGGGGTGGACATGGCCTGGGTCATGTTTCCTCTAGGTAAACATGACCTGGCCCGTGTTCCCCTCTAGTGCATGCTTATTTGTTACGAAAATTGATGATTCACTTCTCGACACACCCCCAACCGTACCAAAACTTCTTCAGCATGTCATTGCCCGTTTTGATCACTTAATTGGCTCCTTTATAGCTATCATCAAATTGAATGTATTTGATTCTTAAACTTTGATTCTTCATGATTTGAATGTACTTAATGCCAAAATAACCTGAATTCATATACAATGGCCAATATGAGTATCTCGCACCAAACAAAATAAATTCTACAATTCAAGCTCACAGACTCATATTTAAATTAATGATTTGATCATTAAATCATCCAAGTTGCTAGGAATAATCTGCATCTAATAAATATGCTCACACTTGAACCTTTTCTTGTCCTCAAGTAAATTTAACTCATCACAAGTCATAAGTCGAATATCAAAATTTTCAAACAATGTAAAATAAGGGTTTTATTTGAGCTGAAGATCATAATTAATATGTTAAGTATCAAGACCATAAGACTCAAATGTTTATTAGTTTAGTGAGTTCAATAAATAAGAATCTCAGCATGTATCCATCAATCAACCATGAAAATTCCATCCTACTTCAATTAACCTACAAACACTTCCACTATTTCATCCTAATGAATTAAGAGCTCAAAATTTGTAAAATGAAAAGCTTCTAACTCTCCTATCACTACAACTTTGCTTCTATAAGTGCAAGAGGTGTAGAGGTATCACTGAGTCATTTCATTTGATTTTGAACTAGAGTGCACATTTCACCAAAAACTTCATAAGCACTTAAGGAGCACTACTTAGAATCTTGGAGTAACAATAAATTAAGGAGAAGTTAATTATGAAAATCATCATTACTAACAAGAAGTTAACCAGGAAGATCAAGAGCTCATTATTATTGATGACATGGATAGGATGATGTATGAATTCACAACACTTATGCTTGATGGTTTTCATGACAACATTAGTCGGCCTCTTATTCATGACAAGAATTTCAAGCTAAAATCGATAATGTTTCACATGATACGAACAATAGGACAATTTGGTGGACCTTCTAATGTGAATCCTCATAGCTCTTGATGAATTTCATGTAAATCATGACTCATTCAAGCAAGAGGGAGTGTGATGCTATTCGATTGAGGCTATTTTCATGTTCACTAAAAGATAAGGCTCATGCTTAGCTCAATACTCTTCCTCCTAATCTCATTAGAGATTGGGATGGCTTGGCTCAATAATTTTTAGCCAAGTAGTTCCCACCAGCTAAAGCCATGCAGTTAAGTGATCAAATCACTTCACTCATGCAAGCTAATGGGGAATCATTATATGAAGCTTAGGATCAGCTCAATGCGCTATTGAGGAATGGGGCCTAACCCATGGGAAGCTGTCCCCATGAGAAAAAAAAAGGAAGTAGGGGTATTATGATAATTTTACTGTGTGAGTATATTTGCATAAAAATGTGAGTATCTTTGGTTTTTTGATAAAATTTGTATTATATGTATACAAAATCTCAATCTATTTCATTCATTTGTTGGATCAACAACTGAAACATATGTAGACATAATTTCTCATTATTTGACATTTTTTAAAAGTATTTGTGTAGAAAAACTTTTTTTAGTAAGCTTTCATTATAATTGGTAAAGTCAAAAAATATATTTTATACAAGGAGTTATTTTATATTATTTAAAGTTCATGTAATTAAAATACTCTCAAAAATAATAATTTTAATATTTATTTCTAAATTTTTGAAAATTTATTAATCTTTTTTATTTTTCGAATATAACAGAATATAACAACATCTAACATGACCTAATAACATCTAGAATCTAACAACATCTAACAAGATCTAACTTTTGATATTAAAAAGTTAATCAGGATCTAACGACATCTAACAGCATCTAACAACATCTAACCGAATCTAACTTTTGATATTAATAGATAATCCTAATTTCACACCTGTAATATGATCTTAAGTCCCTTATAAGGTCATTTATATATTAATTACAGAATTTAAAACCCTGACAATATGATTAAATGAAATTCACCTTAATCTAATGATATCTAACAACATCTAGTCACATCTAACAGAATCTAATGACATATAATGATATATAATAGCATCTAACGAAATTTAACCGAATCTAACTTTTGATATTAATAAGTTAATCATAATTTATCACCTATAATATGATTCTAAGCCCCTTATAAAGTTATTTTACCTTAATTACAGAATTTGATACCCAGATAATATGATTTAATGAAAGCCACCTTCTTCTAATGATATCTAACAACATCTAATCGCATCTAAAACATCTAATGACATCTGACAGCATCTAACCGAATCTAACGACATCTAACATCATCTAATAACATCTAATTGAATCTAACTTTTGATATTAATAAGTTAATCATAATTTAACACTTATAGTATAATTCTAAGCCCCTTATAAGGTCATTTATACCTTAATTATTGAATTTAAAACCTAGATAATAGGATTTAATGAAATCCACCTTAATCTAATGACATCTAACTGCATTTAACAGTATCAACGACATCTAACTGCATCTAACAGTATCAACGACATCTAAAAGCATCTAACCAGATCTAACAATATCTAATAGCATCTAATGAAATCTAACTAAATCTAATTTTTGATATTAATAGGTTAATCATAATTTAATACCTGTAATATATCCTAGGCCCCTTATAGCAACCTGTATGGTCATTTGTCTTATGTTGTTCATTTGAATTTGATACTGATAAAATTTAAATAAATTAAAATAAATGAATATAACCTTATGAATTTAACAAATATTTTATTAAATAAAAAGTCTATAACAAAATTCATGAACATTTCTTCGATTTTCATGATTCAAATTAATTTTGAATGAATATTAATCGAACAAAAATTATTAACACATATATATATAAATAATATGATTTATTTATAATATAAAGTCAATATATAAACATGCATCAAACATAAAATTGAATGACATAAAATAAAATAATTGATTTTTTGAAAAATTAATAAATGTAATCTATACATCCATAAAATCCTAATAAAGTGATATGATTTTATGTAAATGAGGTCCTTAAAAGTTTGATAATTTTAGAACTATGAAAACCTTTAAATAATTTTAAAACTAAATAAATATAAAGCTATAATGAAAATAATAATTTATATAAATAAAATAAAATAAAATTTTAATTAAATATATAAAATCATTATAATTAAAATAAACCTATAATAAATTATCTTTATTTAAATTATTTACAATTGTAATTTAGATTTAATAATAAATATATGAGTTTTTTGAAACTATTTTAATAATGATTAAATTATATTTTAGATTTAAATAAACTAAATAAATATATATGACTTTTTGAGACTTTTATGCTAATTAGTTTTATATAATCTCATAAAAATAAATATAATTTTAATTAAATTTATAATTTTATATTATATAAATATATCCAAATTATCCAAAATGGCATTGTTATAATTTACATAAAGTTATCGTACATAAAATTAATCAATAAAATTCCTTAATAGTAAATAAAAATCCTTAAAATGTAAATTAGTTCTTTTTTAATTTTTCTTAAATATATTATCTTTATAATTTAAGAGAAATGGCCGGATCAAGCAACTAAATAACTTGAATTCTAGCATTTAACTACAAAATTAATTTTTATTACAATAATTTATAAAAGAATAATTTTAAGATAAGTATCATTTTCTTCTTAATTTATTATTAATTTATTTCATCAAATTTATTTTAAATTATTACCAACTCTTTAAAAATAAAAAAATTATTTTAGGAAATACCTCAAATTAAAAAATTCATTCATGTGCGCATGCCCTAAAATATTTTTTTATAAATTTCTACAATAAATCATTTTAAAAAATAATTCTGTAAAAAATAATATATATTTTTAATTGTCCATGCACCTTTCATAATAAAAATTTCTTATTTTTCATTAAAATGATGTAATTATTTTTAGCAGTCGATGCACATTTTGTAATCACTTTATCTAATTTTTTAAATTGTGGATGTCCACACGTAAAAGGCATGCCTTTCTTTGTATTAAGTTATTTATTATATTAGGTTAACCACAGGCACACTCGATTTATCATATTAAATTATTTTCTAAACTTAGTTGCTTAAATATGTAATAACACATATGATTCACTTATCTTTTCATCCGGTCATTTCAATGTAAAATAATTATTAATTTGAATTATGATCAATTTATTACATCGAGCTATTTTGCAAACATGGAGGGTTAAAGCTTCAAAAACTCGTACAATTTACTCATCTCTCTAGTTGCTCGTTTCGATCTAAAATTAAATGATAAAAATAAATATTGATTTGAATTAAATTTAATCAATATGAAAATATCAATTTAATAAATATTTCTATTAAAAAAAATTTTATAAAAATTTCTTTAATGCTGCATGGTTATATATCATCATTTTATATAGTAATTAGTCATCAATTTAAATTTGTTATTATCATGTTTTTATATACAATAGATTTGTGATTTTGTATATTTATTTTTTCACGTATATAATTTGAATATTCTCAAAGTAAACTACATAAGTTTATTTATTTTACAAAAAAATATAAATTTACTAATCCATTTTAGAATTATCTAAACCATGATTTTGAGTCTATGTAAGTTTTTTAAAAATGAAATAACTTATAATGTTTGATAACATACTTAGTAATTTAGGGCAAAATTATAAATATTTTAAATGGCTTAGAGCAATTATGTATTGGTTAAATGTAACGCTTTCAAAAATGTAAGTTTATTATAAAACGTAATGAAATTATTTTAAAAAATTATATAAATAGAAAAGAAATCAAATGAGTTCAAATTATTTTAGCAACAATATACTACTAGAAATAATTAAATTCAGTTGACAATTGAGATGGTTAGAAACAACTATTGTAGGTTCATTTTGAAAGAATTAACAGACTAAAAAATAATTAAAAATATTTACTAATTTACAAAATTAATTTGAGGCAAATTAACATAATACTTAGATGGGGTAAATTAAACATCTACAATAACTCACATTCATGTTGAAATATGGGTATAAAATAGGCCAATTTGTATTCGATAATAAAATGAAATCATATTTATTCAATGAAAATAAAATTGATTCAAAAAATAAAAAATATATTTATTATCCTATTAGATTAATGTAGAAAAATTATATTTTGACTAAATATATATATACTATATTTAATATGAAGAACAAAAATAGCCTCAAGATATATTCATTAGTTTATTAAATTAACGTGGGTAAAATCAGTTAACATGAATGAAATAATATAACTTCATTAAATTATACAAATTATAAGCTTAAAATTAAATTAGAAATATTAATAGCCAATTAAAATACATGTGTATTAATTTTGTGTGCACTCCCACAGCACCAGTTCGATGCTCCACCATCCCAAATCGTAGAAGCAACCATGGCTCCCCATCTGTTCGCGGACGCAGCCACAGATTCCGGCCATTGAACCAACTAAATCGTGACATACTTTCAGCGAAAAAATAAAAAAATTGCAACAATAATTTTTTCATTAAATTTTCGGCAGAAAAATTGCCAGGGAAATTCCGCTGCCTCCTTTTCAAATCCAAGATCACATCCAGCACCATCTCATCAATATTTTGCAGCTAACCATGGCAGTAAAACAACATCTGCCTAGCGATGCCAAGCATCGAACCATTTACCAAGCATAGAATACCACCAGCTTTCTCTCATTGATTGCAGCCAGTGATAAACTCAAATTTGGCAACCCTATTCATTGATTGCCAATTAAATCTCATAGTCCTATTATGAAATTACAGGATACATGTCACCAGAGACGCCCGGACAACCATGAAGATTTTGAGCCCTAGTTGCGGCGGAAGGAAGGGAGAAAGGGGAAGAGAAGAAGGGCTCGTGCGAATGTGTGTACGCACTCCATCAAAAATTGACACATCCTTACTAATACTTATAATGCTGAAACTAACCTCAAAAATCTCAACTATCTATCGAAAATGAACGGTGGATAGCAAGCTTCCCATGAGAAAATTCGAAAAACGGCTTCCTATGGGTTGAGTCCCATTGAGGAATTGCTCTCAACCCATTGTGGAATGACGTCCAACCCATGGGAAGTGCTTCCCGTGATTTTTCCAAGGGAAGCATCATCTTCACCGTCAATCTAGGGTGGATGGCTATGATGCAATTGGGCATTTTCGGAAAGTGAAAAAATCACGAGGGAGCATCGAATTCGATGCCAGGCCCGTGCGTCACTCTCTCTCTCTCTCTCCCTGTTTCTTCCGTCTTCCTTTCCTCCATCTTCCGTGTTTTGCTTTTGGCCAGCTACCGTAATTTGGAGATGGTTGATTTTTGTCGGAGCTATCTATTTGAATTTGGGGCGGTTGAAATGGTGGCATGCTCGGTTTGAGCCTTGGGCTAATGGCTGGTGGTGGTGGTGGACGACAACTGCTTCCTGTTTTGTTGTAGGTGAAGATGATCGGGGCTAAGGAATCAGGTTTGGTGCTATTTTAATCTTGCAAATCGAGTTAGTGGGTTAGATTCTTGAATCCATGGCTACCGTGGGTGGATCTGAAAAATAATAGGCTGCAGATGGAGGCTCGATTCGCCGGCTTGGAACATCATGACCGCCACCAACATAGATGGCGAAGAAGATGGACTTACGCTAGCTAGCTTGCACATCTTAGGTGTAAGAATCGTCCACCGATTTGGTGGGTTTGGGAAGCAACAATGGCTGCCCGTGGAGAATGGAGGTGGTGGAGCACGGTTGAACAGTGCTCTGATGGTGCATTTGCTATCGTGCACGTGCAACTGTTTTGTAAAATCTAAAAACATCCAGCTTGTTTTGTAAAATCTCGACAACAAAAAATAAAATATATGAATTTATCTTATAAAGTCTATTTAAGTCCCTTTAAATAGAAAGTCAATAGTTGATATTTTCAAATTTTTTTAATCTAAATTATATGAATGTTATTTTAGATAACTTTTAATAAATTTACTAACTTTCTATTAAATTGATGTATTTTTAATAATTTAAACAAATATCTATATTATTTTACTTTTTGTGAGTGTTAAATTAGGATTATAGTTTTATTTTTGAAAGTCATATATAATATAATTATTACAATTTTATATATTTATTTAAATTTCTATTTCTATTTCATTTAAATTAATTATTGTTTCGAATTATAGTTTTATATATTTATTCCTTTTTTGAATTGTTTAATGCGAAATCCAAGTTGGCATAGTTCTAAAATGAATTATTAAATATATATCTTTTATAAAATAAATAAATATATGTAAAATATTTTCAAAAATTTTAAATTTAATGTTGTAATATAATTTATTACAGTTTAATTTTAAAAAGTCATATATATAATAATTATTACAGTTGTATATTTATTAAAAATTTTATTTTATTATTAAAAATTTTCATGCAAATATAACGCACAAATTAACAGCCGCCGTTAATTTTTATCATCTGTTGCAACTAATGGAAATTTGGCGAGATTTAAGGACACGTTATTTAGTCATTGATGTTGCCTTTGCACGAGATTTAAGGACACGTGGCTGCCACTATTGCAGTGTGATATCACAAACGCGTATTAACTAGATATTAACTAAAGTAATTTAGTTAATCAAAAATACAATATCACAATAAAGAATTATGTGGATGCAAATTACGTAAACCAAAATAATTATTTCTATCTAGTTTAAAAATATATTTGTTCATCAATTTAAAATATTTAACTTTTAAATTAAGCTAATTGTGTGTATTTGACAAATTATATTTTTTAATTAGAGCAATATATATATTTATTAAAATTTTATTTTATTTCATTTAAACTATAATTTATTTCTACCAACATCTTCATATATTTATTTAATGTATATTTTATTTAATTCAAAATAAGGTTTGCATATTTCTAAAATGAATTACTTAGTATATATCTTTTGCCAAATACATAAATTTATATAGATTATTGTTTAAAATATTCAAAATAGATGTGTGAAAAATATAAATATAAAAAATTACAAATCTATTATATGTAAGACTAAATAATAAGATGAGACAAAATATTAAGAAATTTAAGTAAATATTTAATTTTATTTAATTTAATATTTTCTACCTACATAATTTTTTATTAAATAAATTTTATGCAGCCGCTTTTGTGAGCAATATACGCAATCCAATGCCATAAAATTTTGTTATTTCTTTATCTTGAGTTTGAGAGAAGCTGACATGAGTCAATATAATTTTAATTAAAAAATAAAAGTATAAATAATTATATAGAGAATATTTCTATAATATTCTCGGAATCATTCTCCAAGTGCTCATTTTAAAAAAAAACCAATACGAAAATTAAATAAATTTAAAAAATGGTCAAATTTTATTTGTGAATATATATTTTAAATTGTATATTTACATGATATAATCATTGAATCTATGACTTGTATATATTTTAAATTATATATTTACATGATATAATAATTGTTGCTAATTTTTGAAAAATAAGTTTCAATCATTAATATATTTTCAAATTATATTTAATAAAAATATAGAAATATAATATTTAAATTAATCTTAATATTTTTTTAATTTATAATACAGTATGTGAAAACTCATGAGATTGGAAGGATAAAAAATTAGCTAATTCAAAGTAAACATTTTCTAAAATATATATGTGTCCCGTGAGCGTCAAAAAATGAATATTTTGTTTTCTAAAATATATAAATGTGTCCTACGGGCCTCTAAAAATGAATAATTTATTTTATAATATATATATTTGTCTTGCGGGCCTCCAAAAATGAATATTTTATTTTCTAAAAATATATATGTCTCCCGCGGGCCTCCAAAAATGAATATTTTGTTTTCTAAATATATATATGTGTCCCGCGGGCGTTCAAAAATGAATATTTTATTTTCTAAAATATATGTGTCCCGCGGGCCTCCAAAAATGAATATTTTATTTTCAAAAAATATATATGTGTCCCACAGGCCTCCAAAAATGAATATTTTATTTTCTAAAAATATATATATGTGTCCCGCGGGCCTCTAAAAATGAACGTTTTATTTTTCTAAAATATATACATGTCTTGCGGGCTTCCAAAAATGAATGTTTTATTTTTTATAAATTTCCTATTTGAATGATTTTTTAATTCAATTTAAATTAATATTGATATTGATTTTATTTTTCAAATAAAATTTATAATTTAGTTTTAATCTAAAATTCAAGAGTTGATAGCCCTTCATTTTAATCTTTACGTGTGACGCCAAATTAAATACATAAAAGTTAAGTAATAAAAATTAACCAGATATTTGTGGATTGATATTGTTATGAAATTATAATTTTTAGCATATATAAATTACAGTTGTATATAACTTATTACAATTTTAGTTTTACAACGTCATATATAATAATTTTTTACAATTTTATATATTTATGTAAATTTTGATTTTATTTAATTTAAATTACTTAATATTTTTAATTATAAATTCATATATTTATTTAGTTTTAAAATTATTTAAAGGTTTTGCGTAGTTATTAAATGAATTATTAATTATATATTTTTTGCAAAATATACAAATTAGGTAAAATATTTATAAAATATCAAAAATTATATAATATGTTTTTCAAAAGGGACTTGTCAATGTAAGATTTCGCAGAAAGGTACCTTTTTCTAACAAATTATAAAATAAACCAATTTGTATAAAAATTTAAAGGAGATATAACACAAGGGTACATTTTTAGAAGTGTTATATAACATAAAATTTTCTATAAATTTTATATTCAATGTAAATTTTATATTCAATGTCGATGTTAGACGTTGTTAGATTAAGGTGGATTTCATTAAATCATATTATCTGGGTTTCAAATTCCGTAATTAAGGTGTAAATGACTTTATAAGGGGCCTAGTATCATATTACAGGTGTTAAATTAGTATTAACTTATTAATTTCAAAAATTAAATGCGATTAGATGCGGTTAGATGCTGTTAGATCCGGTTAGATGCGGTTAGACGCTGTTAGATTAAGGTGGATTTCATTAAATCATATTTGTTGGTCCCGAGTTAGTGGCAAAACCCAAGAGGGGAGGGGTGAATTGGGTTCTTTAAAAAATCTTTGGTAAATAAAGACTTAACCCCTTGAGTAATTAATCCCCTTTTGAAAAGAGCTAGAGAGCAATAAAAATAAAACAGTAAAAAGAAATATAACACAAGATTTATAGTGGTTCGGGCAAACCTTCCCTACTCCACTCTTCCAAGCTCACACTCCGTTGTGACTTGGGTTCCACTATGTATTCCAAGAATACACTTAGAGTCACCGCTCTCTTCTAGATTCAAAGCTCTAGGGGGCATACACAACTAGAGCCACTTGCTCTCTTCTAGATTCAAAGCTCTAGGGGGCATATACAACTAGAGCCACTTGCTCTCTTCTAGATTCAAAGCTCTAGGGGGCATATACAATCACTTGCACAAGTAGGTGATGAGTCTCAGTCCAATCACACCCTACTTTGCATATACTTGATCTTAGCTACCCAAGCTAAATCAAGATTTATACAACAAGACAATGAAATAAATGAAACTACACTTTACAGATTTGTGTAGGCAGATTTAGCTCGAGGAAGAAGTTGTGGAAGCAGCTGTGGATGAATATTGTTGAAGGCGCTAGCAACTTGAAGCTTTCTTCTTCCTTAAAATTTATACGGACCACTCAATAATGGAGAAAAGAAAATAGGAAACCTTTCTTGTACTTCTTTTCTCTCTTTGAACTTTAACGTAGTGTCTTGTGTTCTCTCTTGTTGTGTTTTCACGTTCAATTGAGGGTCCTTTTATAGAGGGAAAAAAATATGAACGTTATGGAGGTGGTTGGTGCGCAATAAATGAACTCCAACGTTCGAAAATTTGACCGTTATACTCCAAGTCGAAGATGAAGTCGACTTGGCCTGCGACTTGGCTTCCAAGTCGTACATGGAGTCGACTTGGCCTGCGACTTGGGTTCTTCAGAAACTCAAGTCTGAGACTTGGGTCGTCTTGGCTTTCAGACTTTAACTCAAGTCGATCCTGAAGTCGACTTGGGTTGCGACTTGGCTTGGTCTATTGCAGAAATGCCTTGATCTTCTTGAAATGTCTTGAATCTTGCAAACCATTTGAAAGCTTTGAGTCCTTGCACAATATATGTATGTTCCTTGCTTTGCTTTGGACTCACTTGGTCTTTATGACTTAGGTATTACTCCATTTGGAAGCTAGCTTGAAGATTTGCTTTGAGCTTGATAGACTTGATTTGAATGTAGAACATGATTCTTGACTTTGAAATTGACTCATTTGTTTTTCATCTTGATTCCTTGGACTTGAGTGATAAATCCTCTTGAATATCTTGAAAACTGCATCTTTGAAAGTTTGAACATCTCAAGTCGTGGATGGAGTCGACCTGGCCTGCGACTTCACCCAAGTCGCACCTGGAGTCGACTTCGTTTGCGACTTCATTATGTTCGTTTCCACTTTTCAGCTCTGGATACTCCAAGTCGATGCTGGAGTCGACTTCGTCTGCGACTTGACTTCCCAAGTCGCAAGTGGAGTCGACTTGACCTGCGACTTCACCTGTTGCTTTTTGGGATTCATTCTCAAGTCGATATTTGAGTCGACTTTGGGATCGACTTCACCCAAGTCGAAGTCCAAGTCGACTTGGAGATCGACTTGACCTCTTTGCTTTCCTTAAACATTTAGCAAACATATTAGTACCTTTTATATACTCAAAATTAGTTCTTGTTAATCATCAAAACTCAAGATTTGGTCAATTTTATTGTTTTAAACATTGTTTCCAACAATCTCCCCCTTTTTGATGATTGACAAAACTTCATTTGAGTTGATACCTTTCAAGCATTAATCATGTTCATATGTCTTTTGAAAAACAGAGCATTTGTCTTATAGGTCAGAGCTTTTTGAAATTCCAATCATTATATCATTTTGGCATATTGGATACCTTTCAAGCAAATCATGTTGAATACTTTATTAATCAAGCATAACATATTAAGTAAACATAACATTCATCAAAAGCATTTATATATATCAAGTTTCATTTTTACAAAATGCAATGCAAAACAAAAATGAAACCTAGATACAAAACTACCCAACCCATAAGAAAATTTTACTCAACTCACCTATTCTATCTCCCCCTTTTTGTCAATCAAGCAAAAATAATGATTTGATGAATTGAAATTGAGAGATCGGATATGGAATAGGTTTGATGGGACAATGATGGGCCGAGGAGTAAACAAGAGAAGCGTGATCGGGAGTTGCCTCTCTATGAACTGAACCCGACTCGTAGGGATCAAGTTCAGGCATGGGTCTCTTCTTATGATGGCCTGAGGCAAGATGATAGCGGATAGTCCGCATTTCCCGTTCAATTCGGTCTTGTCGGGAGTGCATATCCTCGAGGGCGTTGTGAACGCCGGTGATAAGACTTGTTATCCGGTCTTCTTGATGACCCATTTCTGCCCTCATAGCAACAATTTCATCTTTGAGATCCCTTAGGGTGACCTCCTCAGAAGAGGTTGGAGGTACCCGTTCTCGTGCAACGGATCCTTGTGGGGAGTAGGAGCCGCGGGATTGAGGTGATGGTGGCTCTTCTGGAGCAGC
Organism: Annona cherimola; assembly: GCA_030490835.1. Taxonomy (NCBI): domain Eukaryota; kingdom Viridiplantae; phylum Streptophyta; class Magnoliopsida; order Magnoliales; family Annonaceae; genus Annona; species Annona cherimola. The sequence goes on from CM059972.1 coordinate 87,513,950, forward strand.
CGGTCCCTCGGGAGGTTGCTCCCCCTCAGCTTGTGCTTGGTCCTCTTGATGCTCTTCTTCTGAAGGTTCATGCCTGAGTTCAAGCAGATTGATCTTCATTCTTTGTATGAGAGCTTTATTTATGGCATTTGTGGATTTGAGCACTTCGAAAGGCTCGCCTTCAATATCCACTTTGAAGAATTCAAGAATCTTTGTGATCCATGTGCCATAGGGAAGGACTCCTCGTGGGTTATCCTTTCTAGAAGCCAATGCTTCAAGAAATAATTTGGGTATGCTCACTTTGACCCTGTTGGCTACTTTTCATAGTATCCCTGCTTCTTGTGGATTCAATTGATTTCTTCCACCGCCCTTTGGGTAGATGCAGTGGGCAATGAGAAGTCGGAGTACTCGTAGCCTTGGTGAAAGATCCATGTACCGAAGGAATTTGATTCCCGGATGGTACTTGTTGCTCCGGGTGAGCTGATTATACATTTGATCCATGGTGAGGTCTTCTGGAATAGGCTCATCCTCATACGGGACTCCAAGTATGTGTCCTAAATGACTCATTACTTCAGTCGGTCCTGCAACTATCCCGATTCCAAGATCCATTTCGACTCCTTTGACGAAGGTTCCAAAGTATTCTTCATCCCAAAGATAATAAAACATTCGAGTAAGATCTGGATAGACCCTTTCGTCTTCCTTTAGCAAATTGGTCCATCCTTGAAAATCCAATAGATCTTCTATGTCGGATCCATATTCTTTCAGGAAATTAAAATCTATAATCTTGGGTATGAATACCTTCCGTTCGTAGAACTTTTTGTAGAAACGGCTATGTTGGAGCTCGGTTTTGAAGTAGGTAGTGGGCATCTTCAATACTTGGGCTTTCCCAGCTGCAGTGCCCCTTCTGCTTGTCCCGGATTGTGTGCTCTGTGAGGTTTGTTGATTTTCTGACCTGGGTGCTTGATCAGATGATTGAGTGGAGGTTTGGAATCGAACCCGTTTACCCGTCGAAGTTGATGGTTCCTCTCTTGCTCTTTTTGATGGAGTCCTAGTTTTTCTAGGAACTTCTTTTGGTTGAGATGAAGGTTGTGGTTGTGTGGGAACCCGTTTGGGGTATGGTTTTGATACGGCTTTCTTTGGTGCCATTTGGAGCTTGGGATTTATGGAATCTGAGAGGGAATGCTAGTGAAAGAGAGAAAGTTTGAGAGATAGTGTGAAAGAGAGAAAAAGAAGAGAGTTGAGAGAGAGAGACAAAGGAGAGAGGCAGTGAGAGAGTAGGAGTCGCCGGAGAGGGAGAGGATTCCCGGAGAGAAAAGGAGAATCGCCGGAGGAGAAGAGGAAAATAGGGAGGCCGGAAAAATGAGGAAGAAAGAAAAGAGAGAAGAAGAAAAGGAAGAGAAGTCTCGGAATTCGGACGGTCGCGCGCGCGGAGTCGACTTTGCCCTAGGCGAAGTCGACTTCGGTTCCCTGGAGTCGACTTCGCACATAGTGCGGAGTCGACTTCGACCCCGTGGAGTCGACTTCGCTGTCGAAGCGGAGTCGACTTCACTTTCCCAAGTCGACTTGGCGGAGTCGACTTGGCTTCTATGGAGTCGACTTGACTCATCAGTTTGCCTTTTTCAAAATTTGATTTCTTGTTTTAATTTTTCCTATTTTAGCTCTATCATCCCCATATCATACCTGATCTTGTAAAATGATTCTTTAGCTAGAGATTTGGTAAAGATATCAACAATTTGATCCTCTGTTTTCACATATTCTAAGCACACATCATGATTTTCAACATGTTCACGAATAAAATGATGTCTCACATCAATATGTTTGGTTCTAGAGTGCAATACAGGATTTTTAGTCAAACAAATTGCACTTGTATTATCACATCTAATAGGAATATCAACATAATCAATACCATAGTCTTTCAACTGTTGTTTCATCCAAAGTAATTGGGCACAACAACTACCGGCGGCTATGTATTCGGCTTCCGCAGTAGATAGAGCAACACTTGTTTGTTTTCTTGAATACCATGAAACCAACATATGTCCAAGAAATTGACAAGTTCCACTAGTACTCTTTCTATCTACTTTGTATCCGGCAAAATCTGCATCCGAATAGCCGATTAGATCGAAGGTTGACCCCTTTGGATACCATAGTCCAAGGTTTGTAGTTTTTATCAAATATTTAAAAATTCTTTTTACAGCAAGTAGATGTGATTCTTTGGGACATGCTTGAAATCTAGAGCACATACAAACACTAAATAAGATATCGGGTCTAGAAGCAGTTAAATAAAGCAAAGTTCCTATCATGCTCCTATAAAGCTTTTGATCAATACTTTTACCGTTTTCATCCGTGTCGATTTTGATTGTTGAGCTCATTGGAGTGTTTGCCCCTTTGCTATTCTGCATTCCAAATTTCTTGAGCATCTCTTTGACATACTTGGACTGGTTCAGAAATATTCCTTCACTTTGTTGCTTGATTTGTAGTCCAAGGAAGAAATTTAATTCTCCCATCATGCTCATTTCGAATTCATTCTGCATAATCTTAGAAAATTCTTGGCATAGATTTTCGTCAGTAGCACCGAAGATTATGTCATCTACATAAATTTGTACAATTAAAATATTGCTATTTTTATATTTGATGAACAAAGTAGTGTCTACTTTCCCTCTTTGAAATTCATGATCAATCAAGAATTTGTTCAACCTTTCATACCAAGCTCTTGGAGCTTGTTTTAATCCATATAGTGCTTTGGTCAATTTATACACATATTTTGATTGATCCTTATCTTCAAAACCAGGGGGTTGTTCAACATATACTTCTTCATTCAAATAGCCATTCAAAAATGCACTCTTCACATCCATTTGAAATAATTTGAAATTCATATGTGAAGCGAATGCTAATAAGATACGTATGGCTTCTATTCTAGCCACGGGTGCATATGATTCTTCAAAATCAATTCCTTCTTCTTGGGAGTACCCTTTGGCTACTAATCGTGCCTTGTTTCTAATTACAAGACCGCTTTCGTCTAATTTGTTCCTAAATACCCATTTTGTACCAATGACTGTATGATTGTTTGGTCTAGGAACTAAATGTCATACATTGTTTCTTTCGAATTGATTTAGCTCTTCTTGCATTGAAATAACCCAATTTTCATCATTAAGAGCTTGTTCAATGGTATTTGGTTCAATTTTTGATACAAACGCATATTGGCCATAAACGTTTTGTTTTGATCTTCTAGTTTTTACTCCTTCATATATGTTTCCAATAACTTGTTCAATTGGATGGGCATTTTTGAACTTTAAATCAGTTGGAGGTTTGTAAGAGTCATTACCTTCACTTACCTTTTCCTCCACTGGATTTTCTGGCTTGAGCTCGAGTTCCTTTGGTTGTTCTTTGCTTTTTGTCTCATCTGCATCACTTAGTTCATCCTCCTTTTTCGGACTTTGGTTAATTTCATCAAATACAACATGTATGGATTCTTCTACAACTTGGTTTCGTTTGTTGAATACTCTATATGCTTTGCTATTTGATGAATAACCAAGGAATATAGCCTCATCACTTTTGGCATCTAATTTGCCCAAATTGGTTTTTCCATTGTTTAAAACATAGCATGTACATCCAAAAGCATGAAAATATGAGATATTTGGTTTCCTTCCTTTCCATAGTTCATATGGGGTCTTTTTCAAGATTGCTCAAATGGTAACTCGGTTCAAAACATGACAAGCTATACTCACAGCTTCACCCCAAAATTTCTTGGATAGATTGCTCTCATTTAGCATAGTTCTAGCCATCTCTTGTATAGTTCTATTTTTCCTTTCTACTACTCCATTTTGTTGTGGAGTTCTTGGTGCAGAAAATGTGTGGTGAATTCCTTTTTCATTGCGAAATTCCATGAATCGTTTGTTTTCGAATTCGCCACCATGATCACTTCTTATGGTCACAATAGTACTTTGTTTTTCATTTTGCACCAAATTTACAAAAGTTGCAAACATAGAGAAGGCTTCATCTTTACTAGCTAAGAGAATTATCCATGTGAATCTTGAAAAATCATCAACTATGACAAATACATATTTCTTTCCACCAACGGTTAGAATGTCGGATGGCCCGTATAGATCCATATGTAGCAATTCAAGTGGCTTAGTGGTGGAAATTTCCTTTTTGGTAGAGAAAGGCATCTTGGGTTGTTTTGATAATTGACATGCCTTGCAAATCTTGTCTTTGTCATATTTCAATCTTGGTAATCCTTCTACCAAACTCTTTTTCCATAGGGTTTTTATGTTGCCTATGTTTATATGTCCAAGCCTCTTGTGCCAAACCCATGGATCGTTATCAATGGCCATTAGACATTGACCATCTAATTCATCAAGTGAAACCAAATAAATGTTTCCATGTCTTTTACCACTAAACATGATATGTTCTCCATCAAGTACATTACATATAGATGATTCAAACACAACTTTGTATCCTTTATCACATAATTGGCTAATGCTCATTAAATTGTGTTTGAGTCCTTCAACAAACAAAACATCTTCCATGCATGCATTTGAAATACTATGTATATTTCCTTTACCTTTAATTTTACCTTTTTCATTATTGCCAAAGGCAACCATTCCATCATTACAAGGCTTAAGTTTGTGAAACAAACTTCTTTCACCGGTCATATGCCTTGAGCAACCGCTATCCATAAACCATTCATTGTTTGCCTTTGCCTTAAGACATGTCTGAAAAATAAGCAAATAAATCTTATCTTCTTGGTACCCATTTTATGGGTCCATTTGGGTTAGTAATATAGATCAATCTTTGTTGTTCTAACTTTGAAAGCCCAAATCTTGTGTTTCTTGGAACCCAAACTAATTTTGCACCATGGTCATATAATTTCTTAAAATTACACTTGTAAGTTTTGTGACCCATTTTATTGCAGAAATTACAAGCCATAGGTAATCTTGGAGTAGGCCTCCAAGTATGCAATGGTTCCATTATTGGTCTTCTAGTCCACTTAAAATTTTTCTTTTGTGGCTTGTATATAGATGCATTTTTAGTTTGATGTTTCTCAAATATTTGTACATTTGATTTGCTACTTTCTCCTTGCTCAAATGTATGATACCCAAGACCTCTTTTATGTGTTTGGGAGGTCATATTCAAAAACATTTTGACGCTTTCTCCTGGATTAGAGAACTTGGCTAATGATTCATTTAATGATTTGTTCTCCTTTTTTAGCAGATCATTTTCATCTTTCAATTTGTCTAATCTTTCTGCAAGTTTACCATTTACAATTATTGTTGCATCACATTGTCTTTTCTTAATTGTAAACTTGCTTCCTAATTTCTTCATTTCTTCATATAATGAATCATATGCAGTTTGTAGCTCATCTAATTCAGTACATTTGAGGCATTCTTGAAAGGAAGTAAAACTTGATTTAGAATGGGAGAGTTTGGAACTTACCTCTTCATCGCTTGTGCATTTTGTTGAGGTAATTCGTTCTTCTTGTTCGATTTGTGCCATGCAGCAAATTCTCGCACATTCTTCCGCCTCGTTTTCGTCGGTTGAGGAGTTACTCGTTGTAGATTCCTCATCATTTACGTACATGCCTCTACCTTTGTATTTTTGAAATCTTTTGTTGTCCCCTCGATCCTTTCTTTGTTCTTTTGCCTTGCTCTCTTCGGGAGTTGGACATTGAGCTTGCATATGTCCCGAACCGCCGCATCGGTAACATTTGGTCGATTCTTTCTTCTTCTCTTTAGGAGTTCTTTCTTTGAAACCTCTGAAATTTTTGCCTTTTCTCACAAATTTTCTGAAACGTTTTGTGAGTAGGGCAATCTCGTCGTCGTTTTGAGAAGAGGAGGTATCGTCAGTGTCTTGTGCGGCTTTCAAGGCGATTGCTCTTTTGCCCCTATGTTGATCTTCATTTCTTCTTTTAATTAGCTCATGTGACATGAGTGAGCTAATTAAGTCTTCAAGCTTTAAAGTGTTTAGGTCTTTGGCTTCTTCTATTGCAGTGATCTTTGGAGTCCATGATTCCGGTAGAGCTCTTAAGATCTTCATAACCTGCTCAGATTCAGAGATAGCCTTTCCAAGACCTTTTAAAGCATTAGTGATTTTTGAGAATCTAGCGAACATTTCAGAAATATTTTCTGTTTCTAGCATTCTAAAATTCTCTAGTTCTCCAATCAAAATATTCCTTCTCGTCCCTTGGACTTGAGAAGTTCCTTCGTAGATAGAGGTTAGTGTATCCCATATCTCTTTGGCGGTCAAGCAAGAGGATACTCTATCATATTCAGAAGCATTAAGAGCACAAAATAAAGAGTTCATAGCTTTGGCGTTGCTCTTAACAATTCTTACTTCCTCATCGGTCCATTTGGAAGCTCTTTCATCGGTAGGCAAGGTTACTCCATCTTGGATAGCAATCCAAGAATCCATGTCGGTAGCCATGATGAGTTGCTTCATACGAAGCTTCCAATATCCAAAATTGTTCCCGTCAAACAACGGTGGCCTTGTAAAGGATTGGCCTTCAGCAAAAGCGGGAACGGAAGTAGGTTGGGATGCCATATCGATAAGATCTCTTTGGTAAACTCAAAGACCTGCTCTGATACCACTTGTTGGTCCTGAGTTAGTGGCAAAACCCAAGAGGGGAGGGGTGAATTGGGTTCTTTAAAAAATCTTTGGTAAATAAAGACTTAACCCCTTGAGTAATTAATCCCCTTTTGAAAAGAGCTAGAGAGCAATAAAAATAAAACAGTAAAAAGAAATATAACACAAGATTTATAGTGGATCGGGCAAACCTTCCCTACTCCACTCTTCCAAGCTCACACTCCGTTGTGACTTGGGTTCCACTATGTATTCCAAGAATACACTTAGAGTCACCGCTCTCTTCTAGATTCAAAGCTCTAGGGGGCATACACAACTAGAGCCACTTGCTCTCTTCTAGATTCAAAGCTCTAGGGGGCATATACAACTAGAGCCACTTGCTCTCTTCTAGATTCAAAGCTCTAGGGGGCATATACAATCACTTGCACAAGTAGGTGATGAGTCTCAGTCCAATCACACCCTACTTTGCATATACTTGATCTTAGCTACCCAAGCTAAATCAAGATTTATACAACAAGACAATGAAATAAATGAAACTACACTTTACAGATTTGTGTAGGCAGATTTAGCTCGAGGAAGAAGTTGTGGAAGCAGCTGTGGATGAATATTGTTGAAGGCGCTAGCAACTTGAAGCTTTCTTCTTCCTTAAAATTTATACGGACCACTCAATAATGGAGAAAAGAAAATAGGAAACCTTTCTTGTACTTCTTTTCTCTCTTTGAACTTTAACGTAGTGTCTTGTGTTCTCTCTTGTTGTGTTTTCACGTTCAATTGAGGGTCCTTTTATAGAGGGAAAAAAATATGAACGTTATGGAGGTGGTTGGTGCGCAATAAATGAACTCCAACGTTCGAAAATTTGACCGTTATACTCCAAGTCGAAGATGAAGTCGACTTGGCCTGCGACTTGGGTTCTTCAGAAACTCAAGTCTGAGACTTGGGTCGTCTTGGCTTTCAGACTTTAACTCAAGTCGATCCTGAAGTCGACTTGGGTTGCGACTTGGCTTGGTCTATTGCAGAAATGCCTTGATCTTCTTGAAATGTCTTGAATCTTGCAAACCATTTGAAAGCTTTGAGTCCTTGCACAATATATGTATGTTCCTTGCTTTGCTTTGGACTCACTTGGTCTTTATGACTTAGGTATTACTCCATTTGGAAGCTAGCTTGAAGATTTGCTTTGAGCTTGATAGACTTGATTTGAATGTAGAACATGATTCTTGACTTTGAAATTGACTCATTTGTTTTTCATCTTGATTCCTTGGACTTGAGTGATAAATCCTCTTGAATATCTTGAAAACTGCATCTTTGAAAGTTTGAACATCTCAAGTCGTGGATGGAGTCGACCTGGCCTGCGACTTCACCCAAGTCGCACCTGGAGTCGACTTCGTTTGCGACTTCATTATGTTCGTTTCCACTTTTCAGCTCTGGATACTCCAAGTCGATGCTGGAGTCGACTTCGTCTGCGACTTGACTTCCCAAGTCGCAAGTGGAGTCGACTTGACCTGCGACTTCACCTGTTGCTTTTTGGGATTCATTCTCAAGTCGATATTTGAGTCGACTTTGGAATCGACTTCACCCAAGTCGAAGTCCAAGTCGACTTGGAGATCGACTTGACCTCTTTGCTTTCCTTAAACATTTAGCAAACATATTAGTACCTTTTATATACTCAAAATTAGTTCTTGTTAATCATCAAAACTCAAGATTTGGTCAATTTTATTGTTTTAAACATTGTTTCCAACAATATTATCTGGGTTTCAAATTCCGTAATTAAGGTGTAAATGACCTTATAAGGGGCCTAGGATCATATTACAGGTGTTAAATTAGTATTAACTTATTAATTTCAAAAATTAGATGCGGTTAGATGCTGTTAAATCCGGTTAGATGCGGTTAGATGTTGTTAGATGCGGTTAGATGCGGTTAGACGCTGTTAGATTAAGGTGAATTTCATTAAATCATATTATCCGGGTTTCAAATTCCGTAATTAAGGTGTAAATGACCTTATAAGGGGCATAGGATCATATTACAGGTGTTAAATTATGATTAACTTATTAATTGCAAAAATTAGATACGATTAGATGTGGTTAGATGCTGTTAGATGCGGTTAGATGCGATTAGATGCAGTTAGACGTTGTTAGATTAAGGTGAATTTCATTAAATCATATTATCTAGGTTTCAAATTCCATAATTAAGGTGTAAATGACCTTATAAGGGGCCTAGGATCATATTACAGGTGTTAAATTAGGATTAACTTATTAATTTCAAAAATTAGATGCGATTAGATGCTGTTAGATCTGGTTAGTTGCGGTTAGATGCGGTTAGATCCTGTTAGATGCGGTTAGACGCTATTAGATTAAAGTGAATTTCGTTAAATCGTATTATCTGGGTTTCAAATTCCGTAATTAAGGTGTAAATGACCTTATAAGGGGCCTAGGATCATATTACAGTTGTTAAATTATGATTAACTTATTAATTTCAAAAATTAGATACGGTTAGATGTTGTTAGATGCGGTTAGATGCAGTTAGACGCTATTAGATTATGATGATTTCATTAAATCATATTATATAGGTTTCAAATTTTGTAATTAAAGTCTAAATGACGTTATAAGGGGCCTAGGATCATATTACAAGTGTTAAATTAGGATGAACTTATTAATTTCAAAAATTAGATGCGGTTAGATGCGGTTAGATGCAGTTAGATGTTGTTAGATACCGTTAGATGCAATTAGACGCTGTTAGATTATGGTGATTTCATTAAATCATATTATATGGGTTTCAAATTCCATAATTAAGGTCTTAATGCGTTATAAGGGGCCTAGGATCATATTACAGGTGTTAAATTAGGATTAACTTATTAATTTCAAAAATTAGATGCGGTTAGATGCTGTTAGATCCGATTAGATGCGGTTAGATCCGGTTAGATGCAGTTAGATCCAATTAGATCCGATTATATTCAGAAAATAAAAAAAATATTAATAAATTTTCAAAAATTCAAGAAAAATAAAAGTTGTTATTTTTTAGAGTACTTTAATTACATTAACTTTAAATAATATAAAATAACTCCTAATAAAAATTATGTTTTCCAACTTTACCAATTATAATGAAATCTTATTAAAAAATAATTTTTTGTACACAAATATTTTTAGAAATTGTCAAATAATGAAAAATTATGTCTACATATATTTTAATACTTGATCTAGCAAACGAATGGAATAGATTGAGATTTCGTATATATATAATACAAATTTTATCAAAAAACCAAACATACTTACGTTTTTAAACAAATATACTCTCGTTGTAAAATTACCACAATGCCCAGCTTCCTTTTTTTTCTCAAGGGAAGTGCTTCCCCTGGGTTTGGCCTCTCGTAGAATTGCTCCCAACATGCAGTTCTTTCTTGGGTAAGAATCTAGATATTTTATAATTGATTGTTACTAGAGATTTATATTATGATTGATGCCGCAGTTGGGAGACTTCTAATTGGCAAAACTTATAACCAAGCATTCGATTTTCTTAAAAAAATGACTTCTAATAATGCCTAATGGAGTGTGGAAGAGCAAATCTGAGAAGCGTAGCTGACGTTCTTGAAGTTGATGCACTATCTACAATGATTGCATAGTTTGCGGCTCTTACTAAACAAATCAAAAGTCTTCAAATGTTGGCTAATGTGATCTTAGTTGAATCTACACTTGTTAGGTGTGATTGGTGTGGTGAACATAGGCATTTGGCAGCTCAATGCTCTGAAGATCCAAAGTCCATGAATTATGTTGCAGGCTTCAACAAAAATTAAAACAATCTATATTCAAACACATATAACCCAAGTTAGAAGAATCATCTCAACTTTGCTTGGAAACCAAAATGGCATATAATCATCTAAACCAGCTATTCCTCTTAATTTTCAGAATCAACCATGGGTGCATGGTCCACAAGCTCCATCTCCTCAACCTCAAGCTAAAAAGAAGGCATTGCTTGAAAACATATTTATGCAATTCATGCAATCTCAAGCGTATTTAATGAGGATAGAGAATCAAAGTGGACAACTAGCTTTAACATCAATAGCCACCTACAAAGAGCTTTACTAGGTAATTTAAGCTAAATTTCAAGAGTAAAGGCAAGAAGCAAGTGCAAGCTATCTGAATTTGGAGAGAATTGAAACTTGATCCAAAGATGAAAGAAAAAGTAGCTATTATGTTACCTCCAATTTCAAAGCAAATTAAGGAACCAGTTGAAGAAAATGAAAAAATTGACAAACAAGGGACACCAATGGTTGATGCACCATAACTATTGCCTTTCCTACAACAATTTGAGAAGCAAAAGATAGACCATGAATTTAAGAAGTTCTTAGAGCTTTTAAAGTAAATCTATATTGATGTACCTCTTGAAGCATTTGAACAAATATCAAGCTATACCAAGTTTATAAATGATGTCCTCATAAAGAATACACGGTTGAATGAATCTGAAATGGTGGCCTTATCAGAGGAATATAATGTTATTATTCAAAGAAAGCTTTAACTTAAATTGCAAAATCTAGGAGAGCTTTACAAATCTATGAACTATTGGTTTTCATTATTTTGGGAAGGATCTTTGTGATATTAGAATAAGTATAAATTTGATGCCCAAGTCCATTTTCAAGAAACTAGGCTTTGGAGAGGCAAGGTCCACCATAGTCACCCTTTAATGGCATCACTTATCTAGAGGATATCGTTGAAGATGTATTACTAAAGATAGATAAGTTTATATTTCCTACAAATCACATTGTTCTTTGACTATGAGAAAGATCATGATGTTTCTATCATTCTACATTATCCATTCTTGGCCATAAGAAAAGCTTTAATTAATGTTAAAGTACCAGAGCTCACTATATGTGTCCAAGATGAGCAAATGACCTTCTATGCATTTAAAGCAAGTGATCTAGAAGAGTGTCCCGCAATTGATTTGGTGGAATTAGCAGTTAAAATTAGAGTTTAGAAAATTAATTCCCAAGACAACCTTGAAGCACATTAATTGGTTGCGTCGAACATGAAGAAGATGAATTTGCAGAAATCATCAATTATGTGTAACAAGAACAAAGCAATCATTTATTATCTAGAAAATATGAATCATTAGAGCTCACATCTTGTTCATTCAACAATGCAAAATCCTCTATAAAAGAAGCTCCAACAGTGGATCTCAATCAATTACCTTTTCATCTTCGTTATGCATTTCTTGGAAGTTCTTCAACATTGTCGGTCATTATCTCCTCAGCCGTTGATGCCAAACAAGAAGAGAAGTTATTCTGAATTTTAGGAGAGACTATGAGTGGCTATTAGTTGGACCATTTTAGATATTTATGGTATTGGTTTGACTGTTTACTTGCACAAAAATTATCTTGGAAGAAAACCATAAATTTAGTTGAAAATTAGAAGAGACCAAATCTTATTGTTAAAGAGGTAGTCAAGAAAGAGATCATTAAATGGCTTGATGCAGAAGTGATTTATCCAATATCAAATAGCTCTTGGATGAATTTAGTGCAATGTCTACATAAGAAAGTTGACATGATAATTGTGGCAAATGACAGCAATGAGCTCATTCCTGCTAGGCAAAGAAGAAGGATCATTTTCCTTTACCCTTCATTAATTAAATGTTGGATTGTCTAGCTAGGAAGGAGTATTATTACTTTCTAGATGAATACTTAAGGTACCATCACATCATAATCACAATAGAAGATCAAGAAAAAATAATATTCACTTGCTCGTATGGTACATTTGTTTTGTATAGAATTGATAATTTGATAAATAATAACACATTGTGTCGGGAGTGAGCATACGTTAATGCTTGTGTGAAAAAATCACTTGAAGATATGTGTTTGGAGCATTTAGACATTAAATATTAACTCCAAGCAAAACACAATAGTTTTTATGATATTTTGGTTTGAAATTAAATAAATAAATATTTATTATTGAAAAATTAAATGGCATACAATAATTTTAATTCATAAATTAGCTTATCGAATTAATTTACATGATATTAAATAATAGTGCTCTCCCACCCATGTCCCGAAAGGCAATTTTTTCGTGCTCAAGACAGAGTAGAGGAAGAATAGGGTTTTCTCTTCCAAAGGTTCATTGGTTTTTAATCGGCTCCAAATTATTTAGGTAAGAACATTAGGAAGCTACGAACTCTTTAGAACTTAGGTATGGCCACCCGCACAGACAATCTCCTCCTGGACGAGCTTCAGGCATTGTCATTACTGGAGGATTCCTTTTGCCAAATCAACCCGGCTAATCCTGCATCAATCTTATGCTCTATTTGGGCAAATAAATCATATAATAAGGAACTTTTCGAATCCTTGTTGAAGTGTTTGTAGAAAACTAAGGGCTCTTTCCATCTCATAGAATTGAGAGAAAATCTATTCGTTATAAATCTTAATGGGGAAGAAGACAAAAGTAAGGTTATAGCAGGATGCCCTTGGATTTTAGAAAGGCCTCTTATTCTGCTTGTTGACATTTTTGAACTCACTGTTCCCACCAACATAACAATGGTTAAACACCATTTCGGCTTCTTGTAAGTGATCTTCAATTGTTGGTTGATAAACAGGTTGTGGGCAGGATGATTGGACGGTCTTTCGAGGAGCATGTGGAAGTTACAGCAACAGATTTGGGGCTCAAGCTAAAAGTGGTAGTGGATGCAAGGGAGCCCCTTAGAAGAGGAATTTTCATTAGATCGGCTCACAAAGTCGGCTATGAGTATGTTTTCAGTATGAGAAATTACCTATTTTTGTTACTTCTATGGGATAATAGGACATATGTATAACGATTGCAATGAATATGAAAGATTGGGAAAGCAATTAGGGGAGGCATATTTGCTTTATAGAGTCATCTGGGGCGAGAAATCGAGCAATGGGGTTAAAATACAAAATGAGGCAAGCGCAGTGGAGAGCCAATGAAGTACTTGGGTGTTAGAGCTTCAAAAACTAACCTAGATGGAGTGCCCGATGTTCATTTTCATGTGGACCTAGAGAGGAATCTTATATGGACAGAAGAGAGGTTGTGTTAGGGCTGATGATTGGGACAATAGAGACAACCAATTTGCAGTTGATAGGGCAAATTGAGAGGGATAGTTAGCCACTGATCATGAAGAAAGGGAGAACCACATTTCCATTCACTGTGGTGTTAGAACAGATGGATTGGTGCATAGAATCAACCATCTCGATGCTTGAAATCTCGGCAGCATGGGAAATCTGCGATTCGACAAGGAAAACATGAAACACACGCAATATCCAACCCCAATACAACCCTCAACACAAGTTGATGGTGAATAGCAGCATTGTCACATCTCCTGTAAAGGGAAGTCTTGGAAAGCCGATGCAAGCTAATGTGGATATGGGAGGCAGTGGGGAGGTTGGATGCACTGCCAATGGTCTCATTGACCAACCACTATGTGCTCGACGACTTGGGGGAGAAAAGGAGTGTTTATTCTAATGGCCTAACCTCCCACCTACCATAGAGGTCACATTCCCCTCTACCCACACTTTCGGCGGATGGTATTAATGATGACAAGGCACATATACCAACCAGTTATTGTGTAAATTAGAATTCTTCAACCAAGGACTGACCCCACTTGCTCATTAGTTGTTTGGAATGTGAACAATATAGTCATTTGACAATGGGCAAAGACAATTGACAACAGACCTCTAGGGGAGATGAGGGCTTTGATATGAGATATGGACAACCAACAGGCTTAGATATAACATAGATGGTTATGACAGAAAAAGAAAAATCAAGTCATTGTGCAGGGAATCCCTCCATACATGAATCCCCTAAGAGGAGTGACCAGAAATCTAAGGGGCAATCGAAGGGGTGGCAAGAGTAGGGGAAATTTGATCAAATAAGCACTATTGTTCTCAATTCAATTCTAACAGTCATCATAAAAGGCAGTCCAACGCAGAAGAAATAAAACTCTAACATCAGACAAACTTGAAGTCAAAGATAAGCAAGTCTTCTATAGATGATGAGGTGGAGGTTAAGACTAGCTCTCAGCCTCACCGTGCATAAATGTCGATTAAGCATGGAATTGTTGTGGGCTTGGGAATCCATATACAATTTGATATCTTCTTAATTGGTCAAGAAATAAGATCCCAAATTATGATTTCTTAGTGAAACTAAAAGAACACATCAAGAGATGAAACCATTGAGAAGGAGGTTGAAGTTTGAATGTTACTTATCAGTTGACCCAGATGAAAGAAGGGGAGGATTAACCTTATTTTGGTAAGAAAGCTAGGGAGTAACGGTTAGAAGCTATTCAAAACATGACATTGATATGGACTTGGTGGGCTGGATGTTCATAAGCTTCTATCGTCATCCAGTAATTGGAAGGAGAGTGGAGTGTTAGAATCTCATTAGCCAGCTTAGTAGGTAATTTGGGCTTCCTTGGTTTCTCATGGGTGATTTAATGAAGTTGTAGGCCCTTCAAAGTTCAATAGTAACAGATTGACACCAGAATCACAAATGGATCAGTTCTGGGAGATGATTGATAGTTGCAATCTTATAGCCCTAGGATTTGTGGGGCCCAAAATGACTTAGAAGAATAATAGAAGAGTGATGTGTCGAATGGAGCCGAGGTTGGATCAAGGACTCTCTACTCCATAATAGTTGAACTTATTCCCTCATGCGAAGTCGTATTTGTTGCATCATCAGATCATCTTCCCATCAAACTTGTGTTCAATTCCCAAGTCCAAAGGCCAAAAACCCATGAAAGAGTTTAGATATGAATAATTTTGGTCCCATGATCAAGAATCTAAGAACATTATTGATCAAGTCTAATCATCTCAAGCACAATGCGGGGCTTCTCTAAGTGACACCTTGATGCAAAAAATTTGCAAGTGTCGCACTAAACTCTCCAAATGGAACAAAGCAAAACAAGGTAATATTGCTCAAGCTATTCAGGAAAAACAAATAGAGCGAAGCAATCTCCACTCCCAAAATCCATCTGATCAAGGAGACATGATTATTAAGGAAGTTGAGCAACAAATAATTTGCTTTTGGAGGATGAGGAGGCAATGTGTAGTTAAAGAGCTAAGGTTCATTGCCTTTAGCAAGGGGAATGAAACATTGCTTTTTTCATCGAATGGCTTCTAATAGGAGATGACAACATTTCATTGAAGCCTTCTGAGATAATCACAACACTTGGATAGTTAAACAATAGGATATGCAAAAGCTTGATTTAAAGCACTCTCAGGAGATCTCCAAAAGCTCCACTCCATCTAATTTCCAATAGATCTCAAACCTCATACTAGAGGAATATCTGATGTAGAAAGTGATGAGCTTATCAAGCTTCTTACTATGGATGAAATCACCTCGGCTCTTAAAGTAATGGCTCCATCAAAGGCTCTTAGTCCTGATGGTATGTCTACAGGCTTTTGTTAGAAATATTGGTATACAATGGGTTAGGATGTCTTTAAAGTATGCTACTCTTTTATGCGAACAACAAACCCTTCAGCAATGTCGGCAATTGAGGCTATTGAACTTGACTACCATTGTCTTCACCCCAAAGGGGAGGAGGGAGCTAAAACTCTCTCTAACTTCCGTCTTATCAGCTTATGCAATGTGGCTTCTAAAAATTTGGGTAAAAGTTTTGTGAATGGAGTGAAAATTTGCCTTCAACGAATTATCTCTGCCCAACAATGTGCTTTCATCCCAGGCTATCAAATATTAGATAACATATTAATGGCTTATGAGGTCATCCTTTTGCTACTTAAAAGAAAGCAAGGGGAGTAGCTGGAGGTTCCAGTTAAGTTAGATATGTCCAAGGCATATGACAAGGTGGAGTGGGAATACCTTAGCAACATAATGCTTTCCTTAAATTGATCATGACATGTGTGAAGTCAGTGAGATATCAGATTGACCTCAATGGCTTCAAAACTGGATTTTTCAAACCTAGTCATGGGTTAAGACAAAGTGACACACTTTCTCCATACCTTTTCCTCATACATGCTTAAGGTCTATCACTTCTCATCACTAGTGCACATCAACATCGAATTCTCAAGGGAGTCCATATGGTCCAATAATCACTCATTCATTCTTTGCGATGATGCACTTCTATTTCTAAAAGCAAATGGCCAGGAGATCCATTATATGCTTAAACTCCTTCGGTAGCACCATGAATGCTTGGGACAGGTGGTTAATGTCAATAAAATAACCTTATATTTTAGCTCAAACACTAGGCATGCAGTCCGTTAAGAAGTTGAGAGAGAGCTTGACACAGTGGGTCCACAAATCCAAACCTACCTTGGCCTCGCCATCTGGTTGGGTTGATAAAAAAAGACCATGCTTAAAGGTTTGAAGGAGAGAGAATATGGTAGAAAATACAAGGCTAGGAAAGGAAATCTCCTCTCTTGTGGTGGAAAGGCAACTCTTTTAAAAGTAGTAGCACATGCAATCCTCACCCACACTATGAGCATCTTCTTTCTCCTTAAGTCATATTGTAAGGAAATTTATAGCATGTTCAACAAATTCTGGTGGGAGAAGCGAAAGATAAGTTGAGTGGCTTGGAATGAAATGTGCGTGGAAAATCTTACAGGAGGGTTTGGCTTCAAGGATATCATCACATTCAACATCGCCCTTCTAGCAAAGAAAGTTTAGCATCTCTCAACCACCTCTGATTCTTTTTGCTACTTTATCCTAAAAGCAAAGTACTTCCAAGATGGCAACCTCTGGACTTGTAAAGAACAAATGATGGACTCGTATACATGGAAAAGCATCCTCAAGGCTAGAGATGTTGTAGTGGATGGCTACAAGCGGCTCATTGGGAATGGGCAAATGGTGAATTTTTTCTCAGACAAGTGGTTGGAAACAAATTTAATCAAAGCAAGACTCGTTCAGCTAACATCCAAGATGATGTGAAAGTTAGTTTTTCATTAATGAGCATACACGAAGTTGGAAAGAAGCTGAAGTGGTATCAATTGTTGGGGAGATGGGTTGGCAGGCAATCAGGAATATTCATCCACCAAGATTGGATGAGGAGGATCATTTGTTCTAGAAGTATGAAGCGAATGGAATATACTCAGTCAAATCAACATATTAGGTGTCGATGCCCACAAGTTCTCCTCGCCTTGTGGAGGCTATGGGCTCTCCTAAATCTTCTGTCAATAAATCCATTTGGAAGTCAAAAATCCGTAGCGAAGTTCTTATCTTTGCGTGGAGGCTGTTTATAGATGTCCTTCCAACAAAGCCAAAACCTCATCAAGCCTGGTATCCAAGTTGATATTAGATGTCTTTTTGCAAAACGGAAGTGGAGGATAGGGATCATCTTTTTGTTTCCTACAAAATAGTCGAAAAGGAATGCAGAAAACTTTTGAGACACATTTCCACACAGTGCCAAGCAACTTCAGCATAATGCATATTTAGATTTGTGGCTATAAAAAAGGGTAGGGCCGCCCTTCTAATGTTTCTTTTATTTTGTTGGAGCCTTTGGTATCTCAAGATCAAGTTGAGAGAGAAGGTATTCAACCCATCGCCAAGGAAGTTCTACAATGGTGCACTAACTTTCGGGATCAGCAACAAAAGCAATGTTGCTTTTGGACTCATGTATTCTTGAGCAACTTTAAAGGTAAGATGGGTGAAACCAGGGAAAGGCAAATTCAAGATGAATGTGGACAGCAAAGAAAATGCGGAGAGGAATTACTTGGGTTTTGCGGCAATAATCAGAGATCCTCAGGGCTACCTTATTGCAACTAGAGGATGCAGTTGGCCTAGAACGATGCAACCTTTGCTTATGTAAGCCACAATATTGCTCTTGGGGACTCAATGGGCCTTGGACACTCAACTAAATCATGTTGAGTTGAGTCTGATTCCTTACTGATTTTATGAACTCCAATAGGCCAATCTTTTCTGAAGTATGAACCGTGGTCTCTCGGAAAAAATCTCTCATCTCAGGCGCTCACTCTTATTTTTTTTCATCATGTTTTGCGTTTGGGAAACGTTGTTGCTCATGCCTTAACTTTGCTTCACATAGCATTCATTTTGAACAAGAATGGTGGGGGCAATCTACCTAATTTTTTTTGGAGAAATTATGTGTAGACAAATTTTTTTGACAATGAAATTCCTTGATTGCTTTATTCTTTCCCCCTCTACCCAATTTTTAAAATCTGAGGGTGATGGGATGGGGGTCGCATTTTCATACAAAAAAAAAATTTTACATGATATTTTTATGATCCACATATGGCAACACATCTTGGAGCCTAAGTTTTCCATCAGTTAGTAGTTCAGAAATTGCATTGGTCCAAATATTGCAGCCCCCGCAGCATCAAGAAATGTGGCCGATTCCAAGCATGGCATTACATATTACAAGCATCCATCAGCACAATTTTGTACAACATGCACCGCCGGTTAATCACATGCATGCACCGTCGAATTAATTCCATTCCATCTGTCCGTCAGTGGATTAAATCAATTTAGGCATGCCTCTAAATTTCAGCAAAGGAAGTCCACCAGAAATGGTGCAGCATGCATCTCAGCCTTGGAGATTTTTATCTTCAGCAACATTGAATCCAGGCCGTCCAATTCCGCAACAGTGACCAGAAATATATGATGTCCACAAGCAAGGTAGCCATCACATTAAAAAAATTCAACCAGCGCAACTAATCGGCAGCAGCCATCTTCATCATGCCACAACATCCAGGCAATTCATTCCAAGCTGGAAAATTCTAGTAGCTTCCTTCAGCCGTTAGCAATTTCCCGCGCCCCCTAATTTCGGCCCAGAAATAGCAGCAGCAGGTGTGGTCCACCATCATTTGCAGCAAGGCAGAAACGTGCAAGCCAACATTTGCATATCCAGCAATTGCGCGGAATCCGCATGTACCATGAATTTTGAATGTGTTGAGCCCAAATTACGCATAAATTTATAGATATAAATAGAAGAATGGGTTATATAGAAGAGGTTTTCTGTAATTTCTTAAATTTTTAAAAATTTGAAGGTTGATGAAAATTTTAATTTATTCATTTATTTAATATGAAAATTTGAATGTTAAGGAAACCGCTTATATCTATTCACATATACTTTAAAATATAATAATATTTTATAAAATCAGTTATCCATGTAATAGTGATATTTTAGATGATTTAGATCTTAAAAATATTAATTAACAGTTGATAGTTAATATTAAATTATTTTATTACCTTTATTCTAGAAAAATAAAAATAATTTAGTTGGGAATATACTAAATCATATCCAAAAGTTCACGGGAATAAGTGAAACGTTTTTAATCTTATGAAAAGGAGGGAACCATAACAAAGGCTAGATGACACTATAACATATGGTGTTGATACAATTATGATGACCGTTAAATTATGTAGAGACTATTTATAATTTTTAAAATTAATTGAATATATTACGTTTACAATCAAACTATATAACTATATTTACGAATGATATCAAAATTTTAGACAAATTTTTAAAATAACCTCGCATGAGTACCGGCTTTAATAACTCAAACAATAAAACAAAACCCAACAAACTATCCAAATAAGATAATTTTTGTTATCTTGACTCAATAAATATTATTGAATATAACTAGTGGCTTGGATTTTTGAAAAATGGCACAGTTTTAAAAATTAAGGAGGTTTAATATATTGTAACTTGTTCCACTTAGAGGTATAACTTGGGTCAGATAGATCCAGTTTTGGTTGATTTTGCTCTTACCTTATTTCCAAAAACTCTTATCTTACTTTAATTTAAGTTAGGTCGGTTTTAAGCATTCCCTACCCTATTTTTTGAGGCCAGGTTAGTTCCAAATTGGTTATTTAAAATAGTCTTTATACTGTATTTGAAAATTATAATTTCATTACAACTGCTATTTAAAAACTTACGATCAAGATGATAATAATATAATGTTTGAAATACATTTATTAAATTTACTAAATATTTGATCAACTAAACAACTTTCTATATATTTCAAGAATATATTAATAGCATTCACCGTAAAAAGGTATTTTATAAAATTTATATTAAACATATATTAGTAATTTAAGCCGGTTTCGAGTAATTAGATTTTAGAAACTGCCCCGCCTTAATTTAGCTAAGTATTTTTTTTACTTAGAACCTATTTTACCGTATCGTTATAAAAATAGGAACTCACCCTACTCATTTTAAGATATTCGGTCGATCTGCAGGTACCCTAGTCAAGTTACACTCCAAGTTCCACTTCAAGTATCTCGTACGATCAAAATACCTCTCCTCAAATAGTCAACCTCGTTATTTTGGTATCTTGAGAAAAAGCTAATTTTGTAAATAATTAGGAAATATTGTTAAAAATGCAAGTATGACTAAAAGATATATTTTGTAAACACCTCCCCACTTTTCTTCAAAATTCATCCCCGACTGAATATCAAAGCCACAAGATTTTTTTTTTACCACACAAATACATGCTTCAATTGATCATTTATAAATTTTTGAAATATCGAGGGCCTTTCACATTTATCTTTCCATTTTTAAGATTTCGTGATTTTTTTCAAGGAATTTTAATGTTGCAAACGGCATTTCCCTTTATAAACTTTGTTTTCAAAATGCATCTTTCCCATCAATGGCCCTTGAATTTTTCATAAGTAAAAATTTAAAAGGATAAACTCGGACTGATTTACTCATATGGCATTAATTATGTTTAGATGTTTACAAGATCCAATGAAAAGATAAAATTTAATAACTATGTATTTTTTTAAAAATTAATGGTTATCGATAAACAAAACTAGAAAATTGCAGCTGATGATAGGGAGGCAAGTGCAAAAAAGCTCGAACGCGAAATTTAGGAACTCTGCTTTCTTGTTGCTGTAGGTCTCGTGGGAGTTGGGACTCGCTCTGAGAAGAAGAACAGCTTCATGGATGAAAGCGAGATGGGTGACAAAGTTCTACACTTCTCCAACAGATTCTGTTCCGGTTCTGAAAAGTATCAGTTTCACCCTCCTCAATCACCTCGACATCAGCACCCTCCTTTCCGTCTGCGGAAAGGATGGGTGTTTTCGTCTAGGATCTTCACTTCACGCGGCCATCCTCAAAACCCCAATATATTTCATCTCCCACAACTGCCACAACAGCCAACGGGATGTTCTTGTCGTCTGGAATTCTCTCGTATCGTTTTATGCGAAGTGCCGGGAATTAATGCATGCACGGAAGGTGTTCGACAAAATGCCTGTTAAAGATACTATCTCATGGAACTCATTGATTTCGGGACACTTAGGGGCGGGGGAGTTCTCAACTGGATTGGGTTTTTTCAAAAGAATGCATGGTTCCGGGCTTTTTGCGTTTGATCGTGCCACTCTGACCAGCATTCTATCAGCTTGTGATGGGCCAGCGCGTGTCCACGCAATTAAGATGGTGCATGCACTGGTGTTTCTGAATGGATTCGAGCGGGAAATTTCTGTGGGAAATGCTTTGGTTACTGCGTACTTCAGATGTGAGTGTCTTGGCTCAGCAAAAAGGGCGTTTGAGGAGGTGTCTGAAAGAAATGTGGTCACATGGACTGCTGCAATTGCAGGTCATGCACAAAGCCAGTTTTTCCAGGACAGTTTGACTTTGTTTCTTGATATGCATCGTTCAGAGGTGGATGCTAACTCTTTGACATATTCAAGCTCGCTCATGGCTTGTTCCGGGTTACAAGCACTTACAGAAGGCAGACAGATTCATGGGCTAGTTTTTAAGTCTGGAGTGGAGTCAGATTTTTGTGTAGAAAGTGCTTTGATGGACATGTATTCAAAGTGTGGTAATATGGAAGATGCATGGGAAATTTTCAAGTCCACAAAGGAGCCAGATGGCATTGCAATGACTGTCATGCTTGTGGGCTTGGCACAAAATGGGTATGAAGAGGAAGCACTAGAGCTTTTTTTGAAAATAATGAAAATGGGATTCGAGATTGATGCAAACATGGTTTCTGCCATTCTTGGGGCTTTTGGTGGCTTTACGTCATTGGCTCTTGGGAAGCAAGTACACTCTCTGGTGATTAAGAAGCATTTTGGTTCCAATTTATTCGTGGCAAATGGACTGATTAACATGTATTCCAAGTGTGGTGAATTTGCGGAATCCCTTAAAGTCTTCAATCAGATGGCTTGTAAGAACCTGGTCTCATGGAACTCCATTATTGCAGGCTTTGCCCGCCATGGACATGGATTGGAAGCATTTCGTCTTTACGAAGAAATGAAATTGCAAGGTGTGGAGCCTACTGATGTCACATTCCTGTCACTGCTTCATGCCTGTAGCCATGCTGGCTCAGTTGAAATTGGCATGCAGCTGTTGGAGTCCATGATCAAACTGCACGAAATTCACCCTAGGATGGAGCATTATGCCTGTGTAGTTGACATGTTGGCTCGAGCTGGGTATTTAGAAGAAGCAACAACCTTTATAGAGGGCTTGCCAGTGGAACATGGTGTTGTTCTGTGGCAGGCATTGCTTGGTGCTTGTAGCATTTATAGGAATGCTGAGATTGGGAAATATGCAGCTGATCGCTTGACTCAACAGGCTCCCGAATGCTCAGCGGCATATGTTTTGATGGCCAACATATATTCATCGGAGAAAAAATGGAAAGAGAGAGCTAGAGTAATCAAGAAAATGAAGGAGAATGGGGTAAAAAAGGAAACAGGAATTAGCTGGGTAGAGGTTGGGAAGGTAGTGCACAGCTTTGTTGTGAGGGATACATCTCATTCACAGGCAAGGTTGATTTATGAGCTATTGGATGGTTTGGTTGCTCTCATGAGGGATGAGGGTTATGTCATATGCGCCTGATAGGAATGTGAGATAGCAAGAAATCGTTGTACAACAAGACCACGATTGACATTCGAATTCATCATCAGCACTCTTGACGCTGAAGCCTTAGGAGTGGGGAAGGGGATGGGGTGGGATTAATTTGTATTCTTTATTATTGTTGTTACTATTATTATTATTATTATTATCCGAAATTGTGTATTAACCATCAATTTTTCTATTATTTTTTTTTTATCTCTTTTTGTTTTTTTAATCTCAATTTTCTATTATTTTAGTGCAACTTATAACAAGTTTCTATTCCCAATTTTCGATACATGAGTAACCGGTCGTGTTAAATTGATTTTTAGGGTCCCAGCTAAATAGTAATATTAAGTAAATGATATGTTAAGTCGCGGTTAAAAAACATTTATGTGAACTAAAATATAACACATCCTAAGTAGAAATTTTTTTTTTCCAAAAATATCTGGGCACTTCAAATTGTTTCATTTAAATGAATTTTAAAATTTATTGTATGCAGGCATAATCATTTATGTGCAAGTGGGGGAGTCAATTTCTAGTCGCTTTTCCCTGATAGGTCTGTATATGCATGGAGTTCTCTCCTCTTACGTCCGTTCGAAAGAGTCGGCGCCAGCAAAGGTATTACATTGTTGCTGCGGGCATGTGACGCTGGCTTCTTCAGACCGTTTGGGTTGTCAGTAGTGGTGTAACTCCCATCGAGTTGTATAGAATTTAGGTGAATTTAAACCCTGAATTTATATGAACTTGGACCCTAACCTTAGGGTGTGTTTGACAATAAGTATAAAATATCAAGTTAAAACTTTTCAATTTAAAACTTTTTACTCTCCATGACTACCATATTTTTTTAATTATTTTTTCACATTTTTCTATACAATTATCATATTTTTTTAATTATTTCTACATACTTACTTATACAACCAACCTATCTATTTTAATTTTATCTTATTTACTTTTTATCATTACTTCTATCATATCACATCATTTGACAATTTTTATTCTCCAAAATTTTTTACCAAAAATTTTATCAATTCTCAAATACGCCCTTAATATTGAAATCACATTGATTTCGTCAAAATATGTAGGGGTGCAACTTGGTCCGGATAGGTCTGAGTAGAGGTCGACCCTACCCTTACCCTTTTTTTAAAAACTCCTACCCTACCCTATTTGAGGTCCGGTCTATTCTAGATATACCCTACCCTATTTTTACAAGTGCAGGTCGTTCCGGTTCTAGTTCCAGTTTCAGCCGGTTCCATAAAAAAAATATTAGCATAATACCAAACCTAACTGTTTGTGAAGCTAGAATTTGGACAATTAAAAAATTGTAAGTAAGAATGAACGATCTGTCAAATTAATTCCGAATAGTTGGAACATATTCATATTGTTCATTTCTCAAACCACCCAACAATACTTTCAGACCATCACATAACACAGCCTAAGCAAGAGAAAAGAAATTAGTTTAAAGAGAATATAACGCAGCCCCAACAAGAGAAAAGAAATTAGTTTAAAGAGAATATAACACAGAAAAACAGAATAGCATTACTCTTTTAACTTTCAAATTTTAAGTTTGCCCTTTAACGAATTCAAATGAAATTGGACACAATCCAAGCTCAAAAGGTAGAATTAGCAAAAACTGGCGAACCATTGGGGAATGAAATGAGACATATTGAATAAACCATTATGACATTCATGAATTTGTCAGATCGAAAAGCAAATATCAGCAATAGAAAAAGGGGGTGTATCTCAACAAATCCATAGCCAAATGAAGCATGATATGATTGAGATGTTTCTACAAAAAGAGGAGACGAAAGAACCACAAAAGGCGCTTCATTTCACAATCACACACCCATAAAAATCAAACATCGAAAGGGGCAAAAGAGGCTCGCTTTTGGTTCGTCTTCCTTCTTCTTTGGCAGCTAATGCAACATATCAAGGCATTCGTATATGAAGTTGTACTCGAGCCGAGCCCGCTGCCTATTGAATGCCAAACGCGGACGACTGGGCGACAAGGGGCGGGCTGGAGAAGACGGACTGGAGCTAAGCGAGCCGGCGAGAAGACGGACTGGAGCCGAGCTACGCGAGAAGACCGAAGACAGACTGGAGTCTGGACTCTGGAGAAGAAGACGGATTGGAGGGTCTGGAGCAAGGGCTGCAAGGCGTGGTTCGCCCGTTCGTCGCAGGGTTCACATCGACTGACTGACAGGCGACAGGCGAGTAGTAGGCGACAGCCTGTTAATAATATATATTTATATTTCTTATAATAATATTATATAAAATTTGGTTTGGTTCTAAGTACCCATCACCTGGAACCGACTCTATCCAAGGGGATGTTTGGATAGGTGTAAAATGATGGGATTGTGGGAAATGGTGGGAAATGAAAAAGAGAATTTTTTGAAAAATGTGTGATTGATAGGAAATGATAGATGTATAGTTGAAATAAATAGGGTTGTTGTATGTAGTTGGTAGGAAAAATGATTGGAATGTAGGGGTAAAAGTGGAAAAAACAATATGATTGATAGAATAATAATTAGCATTGGGAAACGAAATACCATGGAAAAACTATGGTTCCCATGGTTACACCTATCCAAACGTCCCCCAAATCTCCCAAGTATTTTTTACCCAGAACCGAATCGACCTTATTTAAGATACCCATCGGGTCGACCCGTGAGTACCCGACCCAACCCATGTTGCACCCCTGACCATGGGTCTGTGACGCGTCTATAACTATGTCGACCGGCGTGTATAATCGCCGATGTTTCACCGACACTGGAGTAGAGCTTCGCCGGAAAAGAAATGAAGAAATCCGAGGTACGCCTTTACAACTTCTCCCAAGACTCCAATTGAATTCATCTCTATATTTCCCAAATCTCTAATTCAATTCTATCTGTGATTCCTTTCTGTTTTCTGGGTTTCCTTTCTCTCATTCTCTCACATCCGTCTTCTTGCATGGTAGTTCTTGGTCTTTGAAATGATTCTTCTACTTTGGCTGTCTTGAACATAGATATGTTGAGTTAGGGATTTGTTTCTTGCTATTTGAGGGGATTGCGAATTGGGTTTTTGTCGTCAGTTGCGGAAATCTTAAAAAATATTAAGCCTTACTAGTTTAAGAATTTTCATTTTGTTTGTTGTTATTTTGAGGTCTGATGACGATTGTTTACATTGTATTTACTTTTGTTTTTTTTGTTAATGATCTTTTCATCCCTTTTTGTGATTGCTCTGAGAGGAAAGTGTTTTGTTCTGTAGAAGTTGTAGGAAACTAAAAATTGAGGCCAATGCACTGGTGATTGAAACTTTCAATATGATAAGTAGCTTGAGATATCTGAATAAGAAGAATCCTAGCATGAAGAAAAGTGGCTTTCGTATGTAACTGGTTCCATCGTTCTAGAGCGTCTGATTTGAGTCTTTCTTCTAAGCAGAAGAATATGCACAGAATGACAGACCACCTTTAATAGGCTCTGTGAGATCAGCAGTCCACCAATCCATGCACCCAATTATTCAGACTGAAAATGGGTATTTCGTGAAATTGCCTTGTAGTTTATTGTATCGAATACTTGACTGAAATTCAAATGACTTCTTATCCAATACTCGAAATGAGATAATTGATACTGATCAACTGCAAATTGTTCATTACTATTGGTGGCATTACCAGTTGAGCAGCCTAGTTATAGATTCCAGGATGTATGTATGTTTCCTATGAGGTTTAAATGAGCCTTCAGACATTGTATATTCCATCATTTTTTTTTATTTAAAAAACAAGGTATTGTGGCTGCCTTGTGGACACTTTTGTTTGCGTTCGAGGTGGGGGTACTAAATACTAACCAATGGTTCCCTGAGAAAGTTTACAAGAATGATCAAGATTGCAACTAATGAATCACTAAGGATAAATTTTTGCAACCTTCCACATCTATAAGCAGTTAGTGGATGGGAATTCTTTTGATTTGAAAATCAGTTCATTTTTTCCAAAGCGCCGATAATTTCTTTAGAAAGAATGATAAAGCACCATCCAGCCAAAAAAACAGATGGCAAACAAAAACTATCTGGCCTAAGAGTTATATCCTTATTGACAATCCTGTGGGCCCAAAGTTAAACCTTGCATGCTGCCACCAATCTGAGCTTCCTAATCGCCCCTAAAATAGGCATGCCAGATTGCCAGTAGTGTGGACAATTTTTTCTGTGCATTTCAGCCAAATTAGCCAAAGTTGTGCGGACAGATTCATATGCTGTATCTCAGTTCTGCATTTGCCCTGTCCAACCCAATGGTCTCAAATTGGTTCAGATCAAACCAGACAATGAATTGAATTACAACTTTGTTTCCAGCAGTGTTACTTCTAATCAATTCAGTTTTTTCATAGTACAAAGGTAAATTTTCATTCTAATCATCATTGAAGCCTTATATTAAAATGTCAAAATCTCTTCCAATGATTTAAATTCTTATGACATGTTTGAAAAAATTGTTAATTATGCGCTAGTGGTACACCGGCTTAAATTGTATAATTGTCAGCTGTGTGGATAAAGTTGCACCATTCTAAATGATAGTTCTCTTATGGCCTTTTACTTTGAAATTTTAATCAAATCGGCTAAGTCTACTTTCCCTCATTCTATTACTTATTAATTTTTTCCTTAGATTTTACTGATTTATTTCAACAGTTAATGTTTCACATTTTATCATTCATCCACTTCAACATCCTCATTTCAGCTAGACTCATTTTATATAAGTTATTCTTTAAGTCTGCAAAATTTTCCCACAAACCTATACCTAGATGCTTGGTGATTTAATATGATTCCTGAAGCATGGCATTACTTTTTCAATTCTTTTACCCAATATGAATTCTATGTGCACTATCTTTATCAATATCTTCACTTCTTGAGTTGTTGGTTCCAAATACCTAAAATAGTCATTTATGAGAACACTTGATTTGCAATGTTTTCTAGCTCCTTCTTTATATGCCTATTATTGCATTTGTATTTGCTTCCATTTATCAATTTAGAAGGAAGGTCAATGGCCTTGGTTTTGCATGACATATGGTTGCACACTTTGACAAGCTGGGATCACTTACCTTCTGAGCGAGGCTGACATGACAGTAGTGTTGGTTTGGATGATCATCATAGCATGGTTGCTTGGATAGAGAGCATCAATGGCAAGGCTTGTTTGATAACATTGGTGGTTTGGGCTGTGTGACTTGTGATGACAATCTCTGTGTGATCTGTGTCACGATCAACAACTAATTCTAAACGCTTTAGAATATAAATAATCTCTCAAGTTGTCTAGCTTTAAGTTTGCTCCCTTTATTTTGTTTGTTTGTAGGCCATGTACAAGTAAAATACACCAACATCCCTCTTCATGGAAATAAGGCCTTACAGTTGAATCTTAATATCAACTCGTATTGATTGTAAAATCACTTATTTCTCCATTCACAACCATCAATCTTCACATTACATACATGTCCTTGAGAATATTGACATGAGCTTTTCCTTTGTCAATATGTGCAATATTAATTCTTTTGGGATGCCATCATATATCTTTTCCAAGTTAATGAGAGCTCTATGAAGATTCTTTACATTAATCATAATTTTTAGCTAAACTTTGTATCTCCTTTATTTTATTGAAATGGTTTTTGCATTGCACCGTTATGTGTATCTAAATTGTTTCTCCATTAGGGCTGTCATATATATATATATATATATATATAGAGAGAGAGAGAGAGAGAGCTGTTCCGGTGCAGCGTCACTGCACCGGAACAGCGGTGTAGTTGCCCAAAAATGGGCCCCACATGATCATGAAATCGTGATCTACTCCACCCATTGTATTTAGAATAATGTATTCTATTATCATACTAATTTTCATCCCAATCAGATACTTTAAAGTTGTTATTTACATAAAACTGTTTTATTACGTTGGATTTATACCATTTTCAGATGGGGGTTATATACATATCTGATTGGGATGAAAATTGGTATGGTAATAGAATACATTATTCTAAATACAATGGGTGGAGTAAATCATGATTTCATGATCATGTGGGGCCCATTTCGACGATGTTGCACCGGAAATTCCAGTGCAGCATGCTGCACCAGAATATATCTCATATATATGTATATATATATATACGTGTGTGTGTGTGTGAAATATGATCCAGTGCATGCGACTGCACCGTGAAGTCCATGTACTGTGGACCCCACATGATCATGAATGGGAAATCCACCCTACCCATTGTATTTAGAATTGTCCACTTTATTAGCATACCAATTTTCATCTAAATCTAACATGTGTGTGATCCCCATCTTAAAATGGTGAAAAATCAACGTACTAAAATAGTTTAATATAAATATCAAGTTTAAAGTGGTATTTTCAACATCTAAACCGTCTAAAGTATGATTTTTATATGGATAGATAATTGTATAAAGTTTCATTGCAATCCATTCATTATATTTAATATTATTTGTTTATCTAGGAGACCAAGTTTCATCTCAATCAAATATGTTTATGGGCAACATTTATTCAAAAATATATATATATATAGGGATTTGTTCCTGTGCAGTCCGCTGTAAAATGGGCCCCACACATATTAGATCGCAATGAAACTTTATATAATCATTTATCCATATAAAAATCATACTTTAGACGGTTTAGATGTTGAAAATACCACTTTAAACTTAATATTTACATTAAACTATTTTATTACGTTCATTTTGCACCATTTTAAGATGGGGATCACACACGTATTGGATTTAGATGAAAATTGATACGCTAATAAAATGGACAATTCTAAACACAATGGGTGGGGAGGATTTCCCATTCATGATCGTGTGGGGCCCACAGTGCATGGACTGCACGATGCAGTCACATGCACTGGATCATTTCCCATATATATATATATATATATATATATATATATATATATATATATATATATATTCATGCGTAAATTATGAAAAACGCTTAGATCTATTTATACATATGTTAGAATGCAATAATACTTTATAGAATTATTTATTCATATAGAAATGATATTTTGAACGGTTTATTGGAAAATATTTTTAGCATTTTCATAATTTACGCATGAATATATACATTTTTAACAAATGTGGCCCCCATAGACATACTTGATTGGATGAAACTTGATCCTCATAAATAAACAAATGATGTTTTAATGAAAAATCTAATTCATTCAATGTATTTAACATTATTTGTTTATTTAAAAGGCTAAGTTTAATCCCAATCAAGTATGTTTAAGGGCCACATTTAACATTCAATGTATGTTTATACAATTATTTATTCATATATAAATTACATCTGAGATAGTTTATATGTTGAAAAAATAATTTTAAAGTTGTTATTTACATCAAATTATTTTATTACATTGAATTTGTACCATTTGCAAATGGGTCCATACATATATCCAATTTGGATGAAAATTGGTATGCTAATAAAATAAATAATTCTGAATATAATGGGTGGAGTAAATTATAGTTTTATGGTCATGTAGGCTGATTTTGAGGTACCTTAACTGTTGCCTGCACCTGAATATTTCTCTCTCTATATATATACTCGCTTCTATGTAACCATGTTACATAGAAGTAGAGCCATGTTAACCCCCTTAATTTATAAGATTTTGATCTTTGATAGAAAATGTAATCCATTTATTATATTTAAAATTATTTGTTTATCTAGAAGCTCAAGTTTTATCTTGATCAAGTATGTTTATTAGTCACATTTATTGAATTATATATGTGTAAATTATGAAAAACGCTTAAATCTTTTTATATACGTATTAGAATGTAATAATACGTTATAGAATCATTTATCAACATAGTAGCGATTTTTTTTTTTTGTTGAGAACACAGTAGTGATATTTTAGATGGTTTAGATGTTGAAAAAACTACTTTAAAATTGATATATATTTGGCTAAAGACTATGATTATTATTGATTGCTGTAACAGAATATGTTCCTAAAGAACATCTACCATTGACCAAAATAAGGTGATTATGTGCATTTCTGTTATTAGGCTTTCTTCTAAATTAGTCTTCTTTTTTTTTTTTTCCAAATTTTTTGCCTGGTTTTCATTGGTTTGTTGTTTGAACTAGGAAAACCTTGCCTGCAATCAGTCACCATTTTGTTTTCTTTATTGATTCAGAAAGCCCGCTTACACTTCCGAAACACAGTTGGCTTGTATGCTATTCAGTGTGGTAAATGCTTCAAATGGAGGTTGATTTCATCAAAAGAAAGGTATGAAGAGATAAGGGCTACCATGATAGAAGATCCTTTTCTCTGTGAAAAGGAAGGGTTGTACTGCGATAATCCTGCTGAAATAGAGTGCGAACCCAGTCGATTGTGGGTTTTTGACAAGCCAAATATACCTAAACCCCCAGCTGGTTTCAATAGAGAAGTGATACTCAGAAAGGATTTGTCCAAATTTGACTCATACTATGAGACACCCACTGGAAAGAAAGTTAGAGCTCCTGCAGAGGTAGAGAAGTTCCTTGATGCGAATCCAAAGTATAGGGATGATGGCGTTTCTGTTTCTAGCTTCAACTTCACTGTTCCCAAGATAACAGAAAACATGATTCCCATTGCTGTGAGAAAAGATTTGGCCAGTGGAAATAAGAGGAGCAAACCATCAAAGACACATGATGATCAAGGGGGTGGAGGATTTTTAAAAAAGTGAAGAAGTGATATGATGTGGTAGGGTCAGTGATTAGGAGCAAAGGTGAAAGTGGGTTTTTTTTTTTTTTTTTTTTTTTTTAAGTTTTGACAGGCAAAATTTTAGGTCCATGACCAGCTGTGTAATGAACATCATCTCCAGCGTCCTTCTGATCAGATCTGCCTATAATTGCATTAAGACAGAATTTCAGCCAAGTTGTTCTGTACAATGTCCTGTAGATCATATGTTGTTCTCCTTGCAGCCTTTCTGGTTTTGTAGGCTTTTCTACTTTCCTATGTGTGCGGTCTCTCTGGAGATGCTCAAGATGCCTCAATTTGTAAATTTGCATGTATCATAGTTGCTTTTTTGTCTAGTTGAGAACTGATGTATTTGCTGCTGTACATGAGGAGAAACTTTTTGGAGTCTACTTTTGTGTTGGAGGCGAAATAGGGAGACCCCCACGAACCATGAAGCCCCAAAGAAGAAACAAATTAGGTAAACATGCAGGAAAAATGAAAATATAAACAGTACTGAGGCGATCATATTTGTTTTGGTAAACATGCGTTTCAAGCTCTTGAACTCTTAAGATCACATCTTAATATATTTATGTAGTAGCAGGGCAATCAGTGAGTAGTAAGAAGCAAATCTGTTTATAGGAGTTAGGACAACCAGATTATTTTAAAAATTTGTGTTTTTCCCTCCCGACTGTAACAAACATTTGATAAAGCTTGTGCGGAGTTACAAATCAAAGAAAATGTTGATGAATCTGAAGGCTACATTGATCTGAATCCCTGATGATAAGTGTGAGGATTCAACAAGGCTTGTGGGCAGGGTTACAAATACAAAATAAATGCTTCCAAATTTAAAAGGCTAAAAACTTTTCAAACAAACCTGAACCCGCCTTGTCTTTACTCAGACTTGGTCCAAACCTGGAAATATGTGATCTAACATTGGTTTAGGATTTAGGGTTTAGGGTTTAGCACATGGTTGCAGCCCTGAATCTGACACGCTAAACGCTTCTGTCGCAATTGCACGGCAGGAGACACAAACGGGTTTCTGCATTTTAAATCCGGTAACTTTGTGCATTTGTATTTTTACACATCAATGTTTGATTATTAGCATTTTAAACAAGGGAAAGTTTAGTTTCTTTGCATTTAAGCACCCTAAGTTTGACTATTGGCATTTTAATCCAGGAAAAGTTTGGTTTCTTTGCATTTTAGATCCTCTAAGTTTGACTATTAGCATTTTAAACAAAGAAATGTTTGGTTTCTTTGCATTTTAGACCCTCTAAATTCGTATATTTGCATCTTGAATCTTCAAGTTTGTCCTACCTTATTTTTTTTTGTTTGGTCTTGATATATTTTAAAAATTTTCATAATTACTTTCAACGTTTTAATTATGAAAAGTTTCATTTATACAGATTTTATGCAACATTGCTTAAGAGTTATATTTTTATATAAAACCTTTTTATTTAAATGATGTGCGGATCTTTCGCTGAAGTTATTGCAGCAAAATTCTAAAAATGAATGAGGGGTCTGACTGCATGTACACACAATCGTACACTGCCAGAGTACTGCTTTCAGTACTCCATCTCCATTCTCAAAGCATAGATGGCTACCCACTGTTCAGGCTTGAACGACGCCCATTAGCCAAAAGTCTTATGGTTTAGACACTGCTGATGTCTTCCAGGACCATCCCTCCCTCTCCAAATGGAATGATCTCCAACGGTCCATTCCCCTTAACTGCTAGAGAAGGAGATGAGGATGAAATAAAATATTAGTGTTTAAAATAATTTTCTCATTCCTCAGTTCTCATATAATTTTTCTTAATTTCAATACATTTTTTTCTAGTTTCAACATATAACATCTTTTTGGTCTCATCCCACTCTTCAATAGGTGACTAATCTAGCACTTAAGTATCCCAAATACATATCAACTGGTCCACCACGTTTTTTTTTTTTTTTTTTTGTGCACCATTTTTTCATAGTGAGGAAAAAGGGTGGAACAATTAACACCTTTTTCCCCAAGTCTTTTGATATGGCATTTGAAATCTGAATTAACTCCCCGAATTTTTTCCCGTTACTATATCCACCGTTTAAATCATCATCTGTAACATATGCAGGCAGAGACTACTGATCGTCTTTATTCCCTTTATTGCTAATGATTACTTCTCACACACATTTCTTATCAACACACAGCTTCGGTGTTGGCGAATTTGTGGCATTAATCCGGTCCTTAAAATCAATATTTCAAAAACAGGATTGACCGGTGCACGCTTTTTAAAGGACAAAAATAAAAATCCATAAAATAGCAAAATGCGATTTTAAAAATTGGATCATATTTTATGATACAAAAATATACACATTCTCTAATTTTCGTTTTTGATATATCGAATTGTGAACACATGTTAAAAATTCTTTTTTTTTTCCAAAAAAAAAAAAAAAAAAAAAACTACAATTGACACTGCTAAAAATTT
The DNA here is from genome assembly GCA_030490835.1 of Annona cherimola. Taxonomy (NCBI): domain Eukaryota; kingdom Viridiplantae; phylum Streptophyta; class Magnoliopsida; order Magnoliales; family Annonaceae; genus Annona; species Annona cherimola. The sequence continues at coordinate 87,548,357 of CM059972.1, forward strand.
ACAACTGACGAAAAATGATACAAGGCAAGCAGTTGAATTGTCATGCAGGCTCAAAATAATAGGATCAATTTCTGAATATACATGGAAGAATTGCACTGATCATTGCTCGTATACACATCTTCACCAATCTAACACTAAAGGGAGCCCTCAAGGTGGATATATGCAAATAGAGGACTAGATTGTGACAAATTAACCCTTGTTCAACCCCTTGGTTCTCCAATTGCTTGCCATTACTTCACAACAACATCATTGATTTGACATTCTGCTCAGAATGTGCTCTAGCCACCTGTTGTCGCTGTCTTCACAATGATCTCAATTGGTTTTCAATTATCATCAGAATGCAGCTAGCTTTCGAGCCCACAAGCACCTCTCAAAGATCGCCGCTGGCAGCCAGCAGGATCATTTAATCAGGTTTTGTGTATTCAAGAAGCATATGAGGTGACCTGTAAATGTTGATCAGAGTCCAGTAAAGGACTTCCTCAACCTCCAGCTCTCCTTCTGCTCTGGCGGCATAGATGTCTTCACAGATTGCCATTAGTCTACATCCAGGCAGAAGTGACAACCACAAGAATAAGGAGACATGGAAAGAGTGAAAGCTTTAAATAACTAATAATGTGTATGACATTAATGTTGTTGTGGCTAAAAAAAAAAAGAGAAAAAAATTCAAAAAATTGTAAAAGGTATTTGGTAGAGCCTGGAAAAACCAGCAGACATCTGCTTCACATCTAAGAAATGTACATGTTTTCCAACTTGTTTCTGATTGGCATAAATGCATTGTCATAAACACAAACAGGCTAATGTGTTTCATTTTTTGTTTTTTTGTTTTTTTTCCCCTCAAATCTCGTCTTTTGGCTTAAATCAAATCTCCGCACACAAGCATATTAGACCTTGCACCAGATGTGTTAACCCAGTCTAAGTTGCACCCCTAAAAAATTTCTAGAAATGATATTAGATAAGAATGACAAAATTGTATAGGAAAGTAATAAGTCAGGCCGCCACCATCCACAACAAGTTGCAGGGCCATTAACCATTTCCTTCAATGGTAGCCACCACTTTTAATCAAGAAATGAACAATTGCATTACCTGTCACAGGAAGGAAGATTTTCATAGGGTATTCTCATCCTCAGATCAGAAGTCTGAATCCTAATAAATCGGCCAACTGCTAGCACAAAAGTGATGTAAATGCCCCAGATGCTGAATTTACTGAGAGTTTCACCAAGAATGCCCTCTGAAAAAGATAAATAAATCAGATAGAAAGAAATAATAAAATATACAACAGAAAAAGGACCTTTATATTCGTATCTGCTCAGGACACGAAAATTTTACGGTGGTTGGAAATTGTGAATAGTTCTAGTGCCAAGAAGACATACGTGGTGTTTCCTCAGATACAATGACAGCCCCTGGTCCAGTCAAATCTCCACAGCTTGCTATTTCTGATGCATTAGCATCATGGAAAGACCACCAGGAAGGATTCCCGTGATTCAACTGAAGATCTCCGCTAACCATATTTACCTGAAGACCACTGAAATGATAAGCCTCTGAAATTTCAAACTACAATTTTGGAAAATTTCATGCCAGGTTTGCTGTTTTCGATCTCTGTCTAGACCAAATGGCCAATGGATATGACAATTGAATCAAAACATTGGTTCAGCCTGACAGCAATGCAACAGAAAGCAGTAATCCACAATCCCTTGGTTCTTTAATCAAGGGAAGGGGGGTGCGGGGGGAAAGCATACCTCTCGCTCCAAATGCCGGACCTCACCGGAGCCAGTAACCCGAAAGTATCTAGGATAGATGTTGTTTATTCGGAAACTGTCCTTTGTCCCATTGAGAACTTCCTTTACAGACCATGGGTTTGTATCTTCAACAAATATTTCATATTTTACCATTTCTTTTCCTTTTGGTCTGTCCCTCGTGAAGACCCAGGAGAAGATTATATGCATTTTCCCATCTAGGGTACCCATGAATCTAGCCTGAACTACTTGTGGTATCAGCCAAACAGTGCTTGCATCAGCTTGGCAGCAGATCAATTGGATATCATCCACATTGTATGAGTCCAGGTAACCTTCTGGAACATCCATGTGTAGATCTTGCCATGGAATCCTTTCACATAGAGTGGTTTGGAAAAGAGTCAGTCTTCCACTATCAGCATTAATGTCAATTTGGACACTTACATCTTTGATGGGGTTTGCAATATTTGTAGGGTTACCACTGCTGTACATCTGTTGAAGGAAAGGGGCTAACTTTCAGATGATTGCTAACTAACCAAGTGCATCTTAAAACATGGATCTAGTAAAAATGGAGAGCTGATTAACTTGAATTTCAAGTAGTGAAAATGGAACATTTCCACATAAAAGTAAATCTGTAAGGTAGCATGCTAGAAAATAAATACATATAGTTAAATGATTCATGTTTCCACAAATAAAGAGTAATTGTCAGTCATGCGCAAACACAATGTGTGGCAAGTGGCAATGTACCGTGGTGACAGAATTTAAAATAAATGAACTGGGGCCATCTTAATGGGTTTGTGCATAGGTTATCAGTCTATTGGAGCCCATATTGTACAAGGTTATAGATATTGACTTCTCTAGGGTTAAAACTAGAGAAAAATGAGAGAGGAGATGTGAGAAAGAAGTCTTTTTTCTCTGAGAGAATCTGTGAGATAGAAGTCTATTGCATCAACGAGAGAAGGTGTAATCAAATTTTGAGCTAGCAAGTTGCATTTTACTTTACTGGAGTAGGCTTGAAAATGAACCATGTAATGTTGTGTTTTTTTTTTTTTTTTTTTTTTTTTTTTGGGGATAGAACATGTAATGTTGTGTTTGATTGTGCTTGTATGTGTTCTCAACCCTAACTAGCATGAGTGTCGTTTCTATGTAACCAGCTCATATAGAAGTGATTTTATGTAACCCCATTCGTTTTCTTCCCTCGATGATTAATGGAAGATCCATTCCATCCATTGCATTTAGCATTATTTGTTTAGTTAGGAGATCAAGATTCATAAAAATCAAAGATCAGCATGGCCACATTTGATTTAAATATATATACATGTATAAATTATGAAAAATGTTTAGATCTATTAACATATGTATTAGAATGTAACAATAATTTATAGAATCATTTATTGATATAGTAATGATATTTCAGATGGTTTAGATGTTGAAAATACGACTTTAAAATTAATATTTAGCATGAAATTGTTTATTATTTTGATTTTACACATTTGTAGATAAGGCTCATGACAGATAATGGGGTTTCCATAACAATATAAATTATGCTAAATACAATGGATGGAATGAGTTTTCCGTGAATCATCAGGGTGGGAAAAATGGATGGGGTTACATTGAAGAGGCGTTTCATACAACTGTAACTCAATAAGTATCATCTAGGCTTCTGCAACAAAATGTTCATGAAAAGAGATCATAAATTTGACAGTGACATCCACTGCCCTGAAGGGAGAAGGCTCAAGAAACAATGCTCTCCATCTTCCCTGAACTTACACAAACAATGCTCCATACAACTTAGATCACATCTGGAGTCCCATTTTTCCAGTGTAGACAATCCCATGATTTTTAGTTCCTACTTCCTAACCTGCCCCATCCATCCTTGGAGCAGAAATATGGTCAATAAAAATTAATGAAATGCAAATTTTCAAACAAAGAAAACTGGAACAAAAAACATATTTATGTTGACATTTGAAGTACATAATATAAGCTCAAAATGGACAGCGAGTCTAAGAGTTTACATGAGACATAAATTCTTGCAAATTGGTGCCAACCTAAGAGGACACAATTCAGCGACTAGAACAAGCATTTCAGATCATCAGCATTAGAAGGTATCAAAGTGGAATCTTCATTGTTTGGTAAACTGAAATGCATAATACCGACAATGTCAATGTTTCTTACCAGCATAGGAGCCCAGATAACGCATATCAAAATGAAAAAAAGGCATATTCCACTACAGAATTTTGTCATTTTAGTCTGCTTCTCTCCTTGTTTATGGGTGGCTCTGTTCAGATCCGCATCACATTTAACAAGATACAAGCTTCCATGAATGTCCTCCAACTACAAAAAGAAAACATGAGATTTGGAAATGACATGCTTGACCATAAAAATGGACTCATGATCTAGGAATGCATTCATTCATCAATATCTTTTAATGAAATTGAATAACAGGAACAAAAAACTCTACTACAGAATTCTTTTGGCAATTAGGTATCATGAAAAAAAAAATCCATAAGGCTCAATCCACCATTGGCTCTCCGGAAAAATCACAACCAGAAAAACACATTTTATTTAATTCTATAAGCTGATAAATCCAACACATTCACAGAGTATTGCAAAACTCAGGACGAATACAAGAAGCACTTTCTAAGGACAGAACAACAAGTAAATGACAAGATGTTTAGACATTCAATATCATTTGACCATGTCACCAATAAATTATCATGGTGGAAAACAAGAAATCAACTCTTTTCCAGAATTTGTTAATGAATTGTAGCAATAATATTGATTTTATTGGGAAATATCAATCTATCAAGCATATTATCAAATTTATTATGAATTTATCATGAATTTATCATGAATTAAATTAATCGTGGAAATCCTTGGTTTTGAACACTGAAGGTTAAGTCAGACACGGCTACCTCCAAAAGCTCCATTTTCCTTTTCCAATCAGAGCTGGTAGCATGAAAATACCTTTTAATCCCCATTCGATCTTCTCCTTTACTTTGGAAAAGGGTTGAAATCATTGTTTGGGGACACAAAGTATTCATCTATATGCTTCTTCTTTTTCAGGATTTAAGTACTTGGGAAGGCTGCATTATAAAAACCAATCATATGATTTCGATAGCCTAGGGGAAGGCCTACAAAGTATTTCTAATGGCTTTCAGCCCACAAGAGTGGGATTTTGAAAATTACAACAAAATAGAATCAGGCGTGAGTGCTGAAGACATCCTTAACACTGCTGAGACAATGTAAGATGGGTGTCAAGTATGTCTTTTACTATGTGTTATGGATTATTGACAACAATTCTGTTCCCAATATGGCTACTCCATAAATCCATTCAATTAATGAAGCAAACTATTGACAAAATCCTACAAAAGAGGGCAAAGTGGGCAATTAAGATCATCAATAAATGATGTGAGACCGTGCTAGATCATCCTTTGCATGAAGTAGGTGAGTTCCTATAGTTGCTTTCTGTATTACTTTACTTTTGAATATGATTACAAGTGTATAACAACCCAATTGTTTAATTTCACAACTTATTACCTGAACTTGAATATGATTGACTACAGGCATATGACAATCCCATTGTTTAATTTCACAACTCATTACCAGAACCGATACCGCAATGGCAGGATTCTGGAAATGTTACCAAGTTAAATGTGGCAGTTCTTGAGTAATATGAAAAGTTGTTCCATGATAATCTCGATACTTCCAAACTCAGGACGTGAGGTAACCATGTGCAAATTAATATTCTTCGTTGTAAGATTTAAATATTAAAAGGAAAGTGCTTGGTGATAGGGATGCGACTTAGCTTTGGCAAGCCAAAACCCAAACTGGTCCAGACCAAATTTTAACCAGGATAGAATAGCTTCTTAGCTACTCAGGAAGGTTGAGTTGGGAATTTTTAACCCACTTTGACTACAGGTTGAACTGATTCCAACCTGTGTGAACCCAATCTGAACTCGATTTTTAAATAAAAAAATAAACTCCCATTATAATGATCCTCTCAACACTGATATGAACCTTCCAAGAAAAAAGGGCTTTTTCTTATCAACTAGACAGCCTATGTTTTCATTGCAACAGATGTGACTGCATCTATGCCAGTGGAGAAATGGTCAGGATTGTACTGTTAGCCACTGAAATCAATTTATGATGAAAACAAAGTTCTCTGATCAAACAAAAATTTCTTAATTCAAACATTGCAAGTTTTCCACAGCAAATGTCATTGATTTTCACCAAGCACGATGACCAACTTTTTAAACCTCATTTTATGGCTTGATGAATAGTAAGTCATACATGGGTAACCTAGGTCTTTTAACTGTCACATTGATTTAGCACATCAAGCTAAAATGTTAAACTTCCTGTCTCTACACTTTCATTGGTTGAAAATCTTGAGAAGACATCACAACCAGGACGCAAAATTTTAATTGTTATGAACATTTTAATTCAACATCTATACCTTCTAAAACATTGTTCCTATATACATCAATGATTCTATAAATTGTTATTCTAAGGCTTGTATGATATGAACGAATCAAAAATGACTTTATATTTTGCACATGACTATACGTAAGGCCTACACAAGAGTTGACTGAAATGACTTTTTGTACCACCACTAAACAAGTGATTTTTAAACAAAATCATCGGATTGGATTTGATTCGATAATCATAGTTGGCCAAAATGATGAATTCACTTCCATGGAATCGGTTCCACAAAAGTGAAACCCTATCTATAATTAATTTCTTTAGTTAATGCAATAGTACACCTGAAATTCCATATAAATATTTGTCTCACTAACTTCATGTTTTTAATATTTTTTCTAAATTTGTGTTTCTCTTTATTTTAATTTATCATGAACTTTTTATTCATTATTTATATTTCCAAGAGAACTGATAACAAAAACAATAATTCAATTTATTATGACCTAGCAGCAACCGTTGCATTACAAACACATTCAATATCAATCAGCATTAAAATTCTTGAAACTCTAATTTCTTGGATCTTCCTTCTTTCTTTTTCCTCCTTTGTTTTCTTTCACCAATCGCATGTCTTGACAAGCTGATTTTGTTTCCAACAAAAAATCAAGTATGCAAAGAATCCATTGAAGAATCTTCAAGGAATCCCTGTAGCATTTATAAGCAAGCCAAGATGAATCTATCTAGCACTCAGGTGATGAGAAAAAGAAATACATCCTATGGGAATTTTTCAAGGATAAATCTTTTCAGTTCCTGAAGCATATCAGAAATAAAGGACAAGGGCTTCGTCACCACTTGGATTATAGATAATAGCTGAGAAATGCCTGCAGAGTTTCAAATCATAATGCTCGCACATCACGTCAACCACAGGAGAAAATGGCAACGATGTATTGGAACATAAAAAATAGTAGCATCCATTCATTTTAATATACACAAAACAATCTCTACACAAGAGTATTTACTTCCAGATCCCTCAAACAAACAAATAAAACAAAAGAGTTTCACAAAAAGAAATCAAGTATAAAGGTTGTAAAAGTTTACCTTGAGCCAATCATAAATTGTCAGAGACGTTGATGTGCATGACCAGTCAAGCACACATCTTAACTCATAGAGAAATGGTAGGACACGATAAAGACGGAAGCCCAAATAATTAATCTGTGCTACTTTGCTGGTTAAAAATTGTCGGTACAAGGTGCTCTTGTGTGGAACTCCATAGCAAAGTTGCAGGGCCTGCAGTGCTAGAGAAACTGCTTTTGTAAGATAGATAGCACGAAGCGCAAATCCCCCTACACTAAGGTGTGAAGGTTCCATGTTCCAAGCATATTCAGTAATGGAGTAGGTAAACAGGATGAGATTGAAAAGGTAGAAGATGACTCTCCCTGTTGCAAATGAACAAAGGTAAATAATGCGATCAAGCACAATGAGGAAGAAGATAACCTGCAGAAGAAACAGAAAAATCGATTCAATTCTTCCAAAATTTTTGAAACATAATTCTCAGTCTGAAATGCAAATACAAGGCTCAGGCAAAACAAATGATTTATGGGTGTCACTGACACCTCAATAAATATGCTGCCTGCGACAAAGAATTATGAGTCCAGATGACTTGTGCAGTGGTCAAAAACAGCTGACAAGCAAATATACACAAGCAATGAAATGGGTTCATAGAGGAACAGACGGAACCTGGTGGGGATAAGGCAATCAAAGGCTTTCCAGAAACAGAATCCTATTAACCAACTGATGAAAATAGAAGGAAATATTTCAAATCTATCTATTCTAGGTGCAAGAATCTTGTAAAGGGGAAATAATCTTAGGATATTTAGAAAGATTTTATTGTAACATTTTGTTCTATCTCTGGAAGATATTAGAAGATTTTCTAAGATATTTTAGAATCTGTTTAAAATAAGCTTATATCTATTTTAAGTTTACTTCCTTAAGAAGTTCACTTAAAATATACAATTTCCTTTTTCTAAAAAGATTTCATCATTAATAATTTTGCTAAGATTAGGTGGTGTGTTCACCTATAAATACAGCCCTTGCAAGCTCTACGGAGTATCAGTTTTGAGATTTATAAAAGTGTTCTCTAATTCTTCTTCTACTTGTTCTTATTCTTCTATTCTTTCTACATTTTTCTTTTCTTCTCATCTCTAAAGGTTCCTTCCTTTTCCTTCTATTTTCTTCTCTACCCAACCTACATCACCAACCGCTCGAATTTTCTTTTCCAGATTTATTTAATATTTTGAAGATTCTATTTCTGAACCAATGTTTATGTGTCATGATCTATCTCTGTCATGATCTGTATTTCATTCCCCATTCAAGCTGGCCAATGTTTTTGTTTCATGATCTATCTCGGTCAGATCTGCATTGCATTTCCAATTCAAGCTGGATCTCATCACAGCAACAATCTGGATCAGCAGACCACACTGTCTGCCCGTAGAGAGTAGAGACGTTATGAGTCATATCATTATCCAGATAAAGATGCATCAAGGTCCAACTAGTTTTCTCTGATGTACCTAGTTTTGGCTAAAACCATATTCAAACTGGAAAAGGCAGCATCGGTGGAATGGCTTATATCAGATCAATAAGTGGGAAAAGTTACACATACCATCAAGATAAAGACAAATTCCTTAGGGAACTGATCTTCAAGCTGGTAGACTACAAGAAACTTGCTGTTGTTTTTGATAATCGATTGGTAGAAAATGGCAACCAAAAAGAAAACAGCCAAGTCTGCACCAAATATGTAGGCATAGAGATCAACTTCTTTTTTACCTCCTCCAATTACAGATATTATTGGGTATGGGAATCTTATCTCTTCAAGAAGTCCTACACTTAATGCTCGACAGATCTCAGTTGCCACATCAGCTGCTGGAGTCAGTGATCTGTACCACTCTGTTGTCAGGCATCCAGCAGCAGGAGAAGCATAACAAACTTCAAAAACTGCCAATGCTATGTTTGGGTTCTCCTGACTCCTTTCGATGCTTTGTACACGAACTCGGCTTGGATGATGAGATGAACCTGGGATATTTTCTTTGCATCTTTCTTGATGAACAGCAACAAGCAACCTGTTTATTCCTGATTCTATCCTCACCGGTTGAATCCCATCCTCAGGCCACTTGTCAACTTTCATGGAAAGCTGGACAAAGTAAGGAGGAGCTTCTGAACCCCATGTCAATGATTTCCAATATCTCAAGCAACTCCATCCTATTGCTTTGATAACATCCATTATTGATGAGAACAGAACCATTACCTTCTGTCTCCAACTAGAATAATCCTTAACCTTTGTGCGATAAACATTTCTCCTTTTCAAAATTGTGAATTCAATAGTTGATTCCCATTCTCCATCTTTGGGAGTAATGGAACTCTGTATGAGAGTAGAGATATACACCAAGAAGAGAGGAAGAGTGCTGATTACAAATGAAGACCCGATTTGATGCGCAGGAAAGCCCAACTTCAGCAACAACCTTGAATGAATATTCAGCCCACAGTGTTGAATTATGATTTGATAAAGATACTGGAGTAAGATATTCACTTCAGTATATATTAGCATGACTATCCAAAACATGAAACCAGGACCAGAATTCACACAAAGAGCATATAAGAAGAGAGCTGCAAGATAGACCATAGACAACAAACTGAAGTTCCACAAGAAGACTAAAATGAAGCAGCAGTAACACACAATGTCATTGTTTGATCGCATTTGTCCCCATATGTGGCGGAAGATCCGTCCGAGTTGCAGGCTTGCTCTCTCTGATGAAGTGCTGTCACCAAAAGAACGTGTTGAAGGCATCTGATCTACATGATTATCGCTCAGACTGTTTTGACTCTGAATCTCATCGTAAATGCCATCTTCTGTAGAGGAATGACCATTTGAGTCTGATTCTTCATGTTCTATGTTCAAAAAGCTCACTAAGTTGGTAACTGCCTGATTTCCAAGGGTCTGTACTTGGGATACACCATCACCAATCAGCTGTACAGCAGAAATCAAAGGGTTTTCTCTGACGAGATCATTTTCTTTCTCTTTTGGACTCTCATTTCTCATTGCATCAAAAGCTTTTTCATCAACTTCAGTAATTTCACAAGAAGGATCCGGTAATTGTCTCACAGACTCAGCTGCAGACAGCCTATCTGGGCGTTTGCTCAAAGAGGAATAGTGCATTTCAGCAATCATTGATGGCATAATTTCGTTCTTTTTTGAATCTGGAATGACAATATCCGATGAAAATGGTTCTGTAAGTATGTTTTGCTCTTTTTTCCTTTGGTCACCTTCAATTTTATCTGGACATGGAGACACCTTCCTTCTTTGTCTGATGCCTTCACCTTTGGGTGAAGCATCAATGCACTTTTCAGTAGAATTCATCCTATCGAGCTGAATTTGCAAATTGAGCATTTCAGATTTCATTTTCTCGACTTGCAAGTTGCGTTGTCGTTTCTGCTCTTCAGATTTACGAATATGCTGCAATTGAGCAGTCTTCCATGCAGCTTTTTTCTCTTGTTCATGCACAATGGCACCAATCTGCTCAGCTTCAAGATACCTTGAGACATAATCAAATTCCCTTGAATGAAAGATGTACGATTGTATTGAGACCAGGATAAAAATGATTATTTCAACCAATGCAGATCTTGATGTTATACGAAACCCATAATCATATTTATAAAATCCAATAACCTCATAAATGTAGCCTGTCCCTTGGCATCTGCCAGAACTAACATCTCCAAGGAAAGGGGATTGATATGCGAGAGAAAGAACAATGAGTGCAAAATTATACATCCTCAAGAATTTAAAAATTTTATTTTTCTTCTTCAATATTTCAAGCCTCATTCGAAAGAAAACCAGAGCAAAGCCAAGGTAACCAAGGTGCAAAATGTCATACTCTAGTGTTCCAGTAACGAGAATCAAAGCAAGAACAATATCCAAAAGATGGCAGTAGGAGTACAATCTCACATAATCAAGAAAAGTCCACAGGCTCTTTGTTTCAAATGAAAGATCTCTCCAAACTGATGCATTCTTGCGCTGAGATAACATATGGTGATATGCATGAGAATCAGAGAAACTGTCCAAATGGTCAGAACGGAGTTTAAAGGATGCCAAGATGAAAACCATGTAATAGCTGATAAGCATTCGCGGGTCATCAACAATGATTCCTACAAACAATCGAACGAAACATTATGTTATTAAGCACCAGAAAGAACAGGAACAGCACCTGCAAGAATTCAACTGCGACTGACAAAAAAATGTACATTTAAATGTGGTGTACTATGTGTGAGATCCAGGGCTTTCATAATTTCCAGGATATATGAAGACTGTCCCCCATGTTAAGAATCTGGAGAACAACAACACGTATATGAATAGTGACAAATGGATTAGTGGTGGTGGAACAAAAAATTTTATCCATGATTAAGCCACCATGTCACTTGTCGAGTTCCAAGGATGTCACAGATGCAATAATCACATGCAAGAGACTGCCTCGTCAGGAATTTTCAGATTAATTCTTGCAAGTGCCAGTACTTTTAGGGGCTTTTCAGGATGGTACAATGAGATGGGAATGGGATGAGGATATTGGATGTAAAGGCATTTTTGTGTATAAAGATGTGGAAAACTATATTGGGAACGGGAAAAGTTGGAAATTGAAAAAGTGAGGTTGTTATGTATTGAAAGTGAGAACATTTTTTTTGGGAACAGGAGATCCCATCCCATCCCATCCACATCTCCTCCCTTTCCCATCCGCTCATTTTGAAGAGGCCCTTAAGATGCAGTTCTGACATTAAAAATAAGAGAGGTACCAAGCCAGCATTTTTCGCAGTAGTTGAAGTAGATATTTGAATGTCTCCAACAGTCATGACAGAGCACTTTTGTCTCACTGGAAGCAGGATGATTCCAAGGCATCAGATGGTTCCAAATGGCGAAATACTCGATAACAAGGATAGATGCAAATGAGAGAAAAAATATAGGCCATAGTCTACGTATGACCTGGCGACTGAGAAGAATGCAGGCAATGAGGCATGCAATATAAAACATTGACACAACATTCAATAGTGCAAAGCTTGCAAGAAGTAATGCAACCATGTTTATCTCAAGACCAAGGAGCCTGGATATGTTTTCTATCCAGAACTTCATGTATATTTTTAAAGTAGCTTTCTGGATCTCAAACCTCTCTTTTCTCAAAGCAACAATACGCTTCTTATTCCATTTCTGACTCTCTGTGGAACTTCCCCATATGTAACCAAAGGAATATCGTCCAGGATGATTGCCTGAGTTTTCTATTTCATGGTATACATCATCAATGCTTTCATAAGAGCTTGAGCCAAGAGAAGGACAGGAGCTGGCAGTCATGCTCCTCTTCCTAACAGAAAGTGGACTGGGATTCAGTAATGGTTTAGTTTCCTCTGCAGCCATTGATTTATTTGTTGGAGCACATTCAACTGAGACAAAGAGAACGCAAGGCTCTTCCCATTTTCCTCTATTTACCAAAGGTCTTGGCATTTTTTCTACCCAATGAAAGATGTTGTATTGGAGCGTGCATGCTACTATCACCAGAATTTTTCCCCTTAAGCCTGACTCAAGACCCCAAAAACCTGGGCCGAACAATCGAAAACCAAGAATAAGAGCCATAGAAAAATTTTTCTGACCAGGAAACATCTGAGCCTGTTTACCCCACATTTGGAAAAGATATTCAGATATCACAAGAACTCCTGTGTAGAGCAAGAACATCTTTGACGGAATACGGGAAAGTTTAGGAAAAGTTGAAAAAACAACCAGTCCCAAAAGGTATATGAAACCAAATAAACTTATTGGAGATAAAGAAGCATAGAATACAGCTAACGATAAAATTTTATCACTGTGCCAGATCAAGAACCTTCTGATGAAGCCACAAAATCCATATTCTGACGAATCAGAATTATCAAAAATGTTGACATATCTGCTCTGCCTCCTCTCATAGCTGAACATTTGCATTACAATCAGAACAGCTAATGGTTCCAAAACATTATCCAACATTGATGAGCTGGGATTGAATCCTAAATCATGATAAAGATCAATCATCTTTGACATCCATGTCTCAAAAGTGGAGAAAATGCTTAAAGTATAGACAAAGATGAAGACGAGAACTCCATATACTTTTAAAGGGAACCAAAGACGTCTTCTAGTCCTCTCCACAAGCTGCCTTCCAATGATCCATAGTAGAAGAAAGAAAAGATACCCAAATGATATATAATTAGGGGTCATCAGATAGACAACGAGAAGTATGGTCACGAACGCAATATAAGCCCCACAAGAGCGATATGCAGATAAAAACTTATATCCAATAGCACTTAGATATGTCGCTATCCACTTTTCTGGAAAGAATAAAGGGGATAAAAGATACTAAGCCAACATGATAAATGCAGTTCTCAAAGCAGTTAGAGAGAGAGAGAGAGAGGACTCATGTTGCATGAATTACAGCCTGACTCATCAAATTAGTGTAACTGGGACCATAATCCCGATCGTTAATCTAAAAACCCACCTGAGATAAGCAGTCATGGAAATTGGAATGGAAGATCAAACCCATCCAATCTCCAACTTCTCTCCAGATCCTTGCATGACTCTTCTTCAGAATTTATTTAATAAATAAGTGACCAAATTATAACCTCCACTCTATATTACATACTGTGAATCCCAATCAGCAGTGTGATCTATGAAATAAACAGTATTGATGACCAGAAATATTCTTCCAATTTGGTGTATAAAGGTCAAGTTCATGCACTAGAGCATTGTTTTATTAGACTCAATCACATAACTAAATCAAGAAATTGTGAATATGATGTTGCCCAAATTATTTATAGCAAGGAAAGTCATCCAAGAATACTCTTAACACATAAAAAGTCATACCGTGTGAATTACTGGATTGCCGATCCTGAGCATTTGGAGAGGTGTAAACAGAGAGTAAAACTGATTTCTTAAGACCAGCCCTCAATATGCTAAATCCAAGTGGAGGGTGGGAGGTATGCTGTACAATCTCAGACAATGAAAAAAGTAGCTTTGATCCTTGATTCTGAACTGCACAGAAGCATCCAAGAACAGCTATTTTCACAAAATCCCATGGGGTAGCAGTATCCAGTACACCTGAACGACCATAGAAAATAATCCGATTTACCTCATAACACACCAATCAAAGATAAAGGAGAAGTCTGACTGAAACCAGATGAGCTAGAATCCTTTTTCCAGCACTGAACAGAAGGATACTGGGCACATGGGATTAGAGTATTATCCAAACTTCCCCAACCCGTAGTATATTCTAATCAAGATATAATGTAAGATATAATGTAGAATCATTCATCAGGTATACCATCTGCACTGAACTTTGACCTTATCATTTTGTTTCATCATTCATGTTTTACTGATTGGAAAGATTACTAGATCAGGTCATTAATGAATATGCATGAAAGCTGAAGAATGTGAATCTCATGCATATGTTTTGCATTTGCAGGTACATGAATAAATTTTCCAAATACAGTTCTCCAAAGAAGAAATTACTTTACAAGCGACAAGCAGACAAAAAATATTCAGTTTGAGCAAATAGCATGATATACAAAGGCCACAAGATGGCACAAGATTTATCCGTGGATCACGTGAGGTAGAGGAGACTGTTTTTGAGAAGATCTAAAAGCTTTACTTGGTGTCAATTAATAAAAAGAGGTGTTTCCCGTAAAGATAGAAGTCAATTATTAAGTGTTCAAATGGTGCCATGATGGTTTGGCCATTGCACTGAGATCACTGTTTCCAAGTCCAATAAATCCAGTTTACGAGTTGGATATGGACAAATAACATCTAATATTCTAATGTAAGATTATGCTGAAACAGAAAATCCCATTCTCAGAAAATGCAGGAGCAAAACTGTAACTGGAAAGCAGCAACTGGAACTTTGGGATGTAAATGCTGATGTCTTAAGGTAGACACACTCAGAAAACCAAAAGAATGGTAATGTAAACATATGATTGAAAGCAAGTGGATGCACAAACCCATGACAGTTTGAATGCCTTTAGTTACATTGCGCATAATGACAAGAACAAAGGAGATCTAAAAGGAGAACGTAGTTGTTGGATGAGCTGTTGAGGTGGAACAGAATGCACCATGAAATTTTGTCAAATAACTACATGGAAATGTTATGATTCATATTTCTCAATTAAATATCATGACTTCCAAGAAATATTTAGCAAAATAAAGTATGCATCAACAGAAGTAACCGCTGCTCCACTAGAATTCATTGTTTGCAAATGGAACCAAATGGATTTGAAGCCATACCTAACTGTGATAGTATTTCCCAAACTAATGAACCTTTCTTCTCCAAAGCCTTGGATATCAGGTTAAGCTTAAGGATATATAGCATAGCAAAATGTGCTTCACAGAGAAGGATCAGAAATTGACGCATCCTCCTGCTTATGGTGTGACTTAAGAGATAAACCAAAAAGAAAATCACTGAAGCAAGATACAAATTGGTGTCAGTGAGTGAGTTGTATCATAAACAGTAAACTTTCTCCAAATAGACAAGTCCAGAATTTGTCAGTAAATTGCATCATAAATTTCACCACTCATGTAAAAGAACCAAGTCAATGAAAAGCAGAAGCATATTTCTTTGGGGCTTTGAAATAGAGCTTGGAATAGAAGTGGACGCAATACAATTTCAATATCATATTCGTCGCTTGAGATAGGGTTTATGAATTTAAATTACAATGAGCTGCTCAGCCCCCTCTTTTGCAATAACCAAGTGTGGTGTTAAATACATGACTTCTACCGGTTTCGAGACATTCTCATTTATTAAAGTTTGAGTAACTAGCTTCGTTTATTCATGTGTTATGGAGAACGTTTCAATCAAAAGAAAACATAACCTCTTTTTTATCATCATAGCTTATTAACAAATCCTAACCTTGCCAATAAGAGTTTTCTCATTATTGCCCATCCCAAGCTTGAATAAAAAGTGAGGGTTCGCAAGTTGGGTTGGTAGCCTGCACTATAGAAATATCCAGCACATCTTGTTTCATGGATGTTAAAGTGACATTATAAGTTGTTAGTGTTAGGGCATGTCCTGTAAGCGAAGCGCTATAGAGAAACCCAGCTGCAGCAAGAAATGAGCAAGGGTTGCTAAGGCATTTACCCATAAGTGACTCACTACATCTAGAGTTCGAGCATAGTAATATATAGGCAAGGGTGAAAAATGACACACCATCTGCCAAAAAACAAGAAGCTACAGCAGCATCACATTATGGTGGAAAGGGAGTAAAAGTTTGTACATCATTTTAGACTTGATCGGGTGAAGAAGGTAATTTCAACATGAGCATCCCATTATGGTGGAAAGTGAGTAAAGGTTTGTACATCATTTTAGACTTGATTGGGTGAAGAAGGTAATTTCAAAATACAAGGTTCGTTTTTCCTTGTGGAATGTTGAGACGCCTTCAAGGAAAAGTATGAAATTAGTGAATATTAGAGAAGGGAAAAAAAAATTCAATGTAGCTTGTCTCCAAGAAACTAAATGGAAAGGAGATAACAGTAAAGAGGTTAATGAGCATAAATTATGGCATGCAGGAAAAATGGGAACAAAAACGGCATAGGAATGATGGTGGAAAATAAATCTAAAAATAAAGGTGTAGATGTTAATAAGGTCAATGATAGAATTATTCAATTAAAACTTGTATTAGGTGAAGAGGAATTAAATTTGATTAGTGCTTATACACCTAAGTAGCATTAGATGATAAAATTAAGCAAAAAATATTCTAGTGCAAAAGGTACCAAATCAAGAAAAGATTATGATGAGAGGAGATTTAAATGGACATATAGAAAAGATAAAATGTAGGTCATAAGAGAATTCATAGAAGTTTCGATTTCCGAATAAGCAATTCATGGTCATTTCAGATCTTACCATGGCATATGATATAGTTATTGTAAACACCTTATTTCATCATCTTTATCATAAGTCATTTCTTACTTAGGTGGAGTCGACTACATAGATTCTGTTGCATCATTCTTGACGATTTGAGACTAAGCTTTCAGTAATTTGTAATATTTTCAAATATTGTTTAATTACTTTCATCCATATTTTTTTAGGTTTTTCTCTCATTCTCCTACCACCTTCTACTTTGATAGATTTTGTCCTCATAACTAGTGTCATTTCATGTCTCCATTTAACATGACCAAACCACCTTAATCTATTTTCCTTCAACTACCTACTGGCCTCACTTTTAGATTTTCCTGGATTATTTCATTTCTAATTTTATCTTTTTTTGTTTTACCGCTCATCCACCTTAACATTACCATTTCCACTACATATTTTTATGTGCATGTTATTCTTTCATTATCCAACATTCTACCCCATAAAGCATAACGGGTCTAATTGCAGCTTATAGAATTTTCCTTTTAATTTAATTGGGACTCGACGATTACATAAAATTTCTAACACACTTCGTCATTTCTTCCATCCTGGTTGAATTTTATGTATTATATCTTTCGTGATTTCCCCGTTCTCTTGAAATATTGATCCTAAGTATCAGAAGTGATTAGTTCTTATTACTACTTAATCTAAAATCTTAATTGGTTCCTCATCCAAGTTCTTACCATTACTGAAATTGCATTTCATATATTCAATTTTTGTACGACTAATTCTAAAATCATTAGATTCCAAGGCATCTACCTACCTATGCAATTTCAAATTCGGTCATTTTCTAGTTTCATCTATTAGAACAATGTAATCTACAAATAACATACACAAGGTACTTCTTGTAGATGTCTAATAATTTCGTCTATTACTAAAGTAAAAAGGTAAGGACTCAAGGCTGAGCCTTGGTGTAAACCTATTTCAACTGAAAAAATATTAGTATATCCACTCATGGTCCTCGCATTTATTATAGCTCCCTTATATGTATATTTAATAACATTAATATATCTGTTATGAATTCCTTTCTTTTTCATCACTTGTCATATTAACTTTGTTAGAACTCAATTATATGCTTTTTTTAAATCAATAAAACTCATATGTAAGTTCTTTTTCTTTTCCCTATACTTCTCAAATAGTTGTCCAAGTAAGAAAATAACTTCAGTGGTTGATCTTCCTCGCATAAAATCAAACTGATTCTCAGAAACATTAGTTTCCTATCTTGTCTATGTTCAATCTCTTCTCATAACTTCATAATATAACTCATTAGTTTTATTCCACGATAATTGGCATAATTTTGAATATTTTCCTTATTTTTTTATACATTAGAACTATAGTTCACTTATTTTTTATAGATTAGAGTTATAGTTCCCTTATTTTTTTTAGATTAGAACTATAGTGTTTTTTCTCCATTCACTTGGCATTAACTTTGTTTTTATAATTTTATTAAAAAAAATTGGTTAACCATGTTGCGTCTACATCTCTAATGCACTTTCATGTCTCAATTGGTATATTGTCTGGGCCTAAAGTTTTCCTGTTTTCATTTTTTTAGAGCTTCTTTTTACTTCAGATGTTCGAATTTTTGGGCAATAACTGATATTCCTATTTTCTTCTCCATTTAAACTAACCTCTAATGCTAAATGTTCTGGTAGGGTATCATTCGGTAGACTATAAAAATAAGTTTTTCATCTTTTTTTAATTTCATCATCTTTAACTAAAACTCTTTGGTCTTCGCTTCTAATACATCTAACATGTTCTAAATCTTTGTATTTATTTTATCTTAATTTAGACAACTTAAATATATCATTTTCTCCTTGTCTGGTTCCTAATCTGTCATATAAGTTGTCATAAGCTTTGTGTTTAGCATCATTAATAATCTTTTTAGTAGCTTTTTTTGATAGCTTGTATTGTTGTAGAATTGTATCATTTTTGTTACTCAGCCATTTTTTTAACTTTTCTTATTTATCGTTTATAGCTTTTTGAACATCCTCGTTCCACCAACAAGTTTCCCTATGTAAGGATCTACAATTTTTGTATATCCCTAAAATAATTTGTCTAACTTCTTTTATGGTAGTTGTCATTTTATCCCACATTAATTCTACTTCATCTTCTTGTGTGTCTCATTTTCCTTTTTCTATCATTCTCTTACTAAATAATTTCATATTGGTTCCTTTTAAATTTTACCATTTAATTTTTAGAATTATAGTGCCTTTAGTTTTTATTGATTCTTTTTGTGTGTCTGTGTGTATATGCATCCATCACTAATAATCTATATTGTACAGTTAAACTCTCATCTATGATAACCGTAAAATTAATACAGAGGGATCTATCCAATTTTCTTATAAGGAAAACATCTATTTGGCTACAATTGGTCCTACTCTTAAAAGTTATCAAGCGTTCATCTCTTTTTTGAAATGAGATATTTGCTATAACCAAATCATATGTTATAGCAAAATTAGTTATAGCAAAATCTAAAATGACATTCCCTATGTCATCCTTATTCTAAAGTCGAAACCTCCATAAATTCTCTCATATCCTACATTCTCCCTTTCCACATATTTATTTAAATATCCATCTATCAAAATCTTTTCTTAGTTAGGTATCCTTTGCATTATACTATCTAAATCGTCCCAAAATTGTTTTTTGATTTTATTATCTAATCCTGCCTGTGCATAAGCATTAATCATATTTATGAGCTCTACAACTAATATAAGTTATTGGCATCTACAACTCCAACTTTATTTATGAGTTTATTTTCCACTATTATCCCTATGCCGTTTTTATTATCATCTTTTCCTATATACCATAATTTGAATCTATTAAATTCTCTAGCCTTCTCTCATTTCCACTTGGTCTCTTGAAGGCACGCTACATTAATTCTTCTACTTCTCATTGCATCTACTACTTCGATACTTTTCCCTGAAAGAGTCCCAACATTCCATGAGGCAAAACGGACCTTGTGTTTTGGTACCAACTTCTTCCCTAAACCACATCCATAAAGGCAAAGAACCCTAATATGGAACTTTTTAATAAAAGGATGATAGGAAAAGGAAAATGGAATGTAAAAGAAGTAAAAGTAGAATCAATGTGAAATGAAATGACAGAATGCATTAAAAGATTAGACGAAGTATTCTAAGAGTAAAAAATAATAAATACTTATATGGGAAAACTTGATGGTGGAATGAGGATGTTCAAAAAGTTATAATGACAAATGCTAAAAGTTTAAAAAATGAAATAAATTCACAATAATACAAAATATCTAAAAAAATCTACTTAAAAGATTATAATTGAAGCTAAACACAAATCTTATGATAAATTAGAAATTAGATAAGGAGAAATGATTCATTTCAGTTAGCTAAATCAATAGCACAAAAATAAAGACTTTGTGCATGTTGGATGTATTAAAGGCAAAGACTTTATTTTTCAAAAATTCGAGTCTATAAAGTAAAGAAACTCCCAAGAAAAATGAGAAAAGGAAAAGTATTAGGTGAAAATACTATGGGTGTGTTTGGCTATTTGCAAAAGTTGTCAAGTTAAAACTTTTCAATCTAAAACTTTTCACTCTCCATAACTACTCTTTTTTAAATTATTTTTTACACATCTTTCTATACAACAACCCTACTTTTCAATCATTTATACACAACTACCAATACAACTAACCTATTTATTTTAAATTTATTCTCTTTACTCCTCATCATTACCCCTACAATATCACATCATTTGACAACTTTTATTCTTCAAAAGTTTTCATCAAAAGTTTTATTCATTATCAAACACACCCTATACTAATTGAGGTGTGGAAATGCGTGAAAGATATAGATATAAATTGGTTAATAAGCTTCTATATTAAGAACAATGTTAATAATCAAGAATAAAAAGTGCCTTCACTGGTTAAAAGATGATGTGTCCACTGACGAGACATGTTGACTATGATTGTTGACCATTTGCCCCAGCAGGTTGCCAACCAAAAGATAAGTAGAAGGTAAGATTTGTTCAGTTAGGCCCAGCAAAGCCTACTTCGGCCTAATGGATTGAATTAAATAATTTACTTCTAATATGTAACTCGATTAACTTATGATACTCAAATAGTTAAGGACATAAGGTGTGTTCGGCACTCTTATAAACTAGTTAATCTCAAACCTTTCACTCACCACAATTATCCTATTTTCTAATAATTTATTCACATCTTCCTATATAACTACTCTAATTTTCAATCATTTCTCTACAACTACCCTATCTATTTTAACTTTATTTTTTTCACTTGTCATCATTACCCCTATCATATCACATCACTTCTCCCATTTCAAAAAATTTTACATGAAAAAAATTTTCATTCAAAAGTTTTCAAAGTTATATCAAAATACCAAACACACCCATAATCTCTTAAATAGAAGTCTTGAGTTCGCATCCCATATGAGGCAAAAGAGAATAAAAGTATTTTTGTCCTTTTAAGCACTATAGGCACTACCAGTCAAATTCGAGTTTGAAACTAAATCCAGATAACGCTCCGAAGATTTCCTAACAAGGTGTGGTTGTTTCTCGTAGGGAGTTATGGATGATTATAATAGTCCAAAGCTATGAGTTATGAAAGGGAGAAATGAGAGTTGATATATAAAGGCTGCAACTAGAGAAAGTGAGAAATGCTACTGCTGGGAAGGTAAATCTAGGATCAAAGCCAATAGACTTTGCCAGTTCAATTTGTGGAGTAAGTGGGGATTTGCCATTTTGGACCTCCTATTGCTTAATTCGTGCAAGTTTTGAATGAGCCATGTAATTAATTGAGATGATTCAAATCCATATAATAATTGCATGAAGATGATCATTTTGTCACATATTTATGCAAGATAATATGTCATGTGATTAATTATAAGGTACAACTAATTGCACGGTAATGATGTTTATTTGTGCATGAATTACTTGAAGGATTTTATATGTAATTAATGTAAGATTATTATTAAGTGCATGATGATGATGGTTATTTTCCGCATTTATCATGCAAGGGACTTTGTCATTTGATTAAATATGAGTCATATTAATTACATGAGATGTATATTATTTGCACATGATTAATTAGAAGAAATTAATTATGAGAAGTATTTATTAGGCCCAGGATTTCCTAAATTTAGGACGGGTGAGCTAATAATCCTGTAGAGATTCTTATAACACGCATAAGATTAAGTGGGCCATTTAATGGCATGGACATAATGAGATCTTTATTCATAAAGATATAATGGGGTGTAGAAATTATGCAAAGAAAAAGTAGAAAATTAATTTATGCCTAGAATATGCATGTCAACAGGATTATTGAAATTAATTTTTATGAATTCTCCATGTTAATATTAAATGCATACGAGTTGTTACGTTGAGAATTAATTCACAAAGCACTTAATTGAGAAAGAAAAAAAATGTCGATTTTTATGCATTTTCCATGTTAACTAAATACATATAAGTTGTTTAATTAAGAATTACAAAATTAAATAAAAAAGAGGAGAAATATACATTATATATTAAACTTGTTCGCCAAAAATGCATCGTACACCTGCACATTGCTTGCATAATTCATGTTTTTAGAAATTGTGGCACAACCGTTTGAGAATTTTTGCAGAGAAATACACACTGCAACGGAAATTGCAAAAAAGTACCAACTGGAGAATTGCAATTAGCTTAGGTAGGGCCTCGCAAGGAGTTGCGGTGCACGAAAACTAGCAAAGGTTGTGATGGTGTAGCAATTGATGGCAGTGGTAATGACCAAGTTGGCTTAGGCTCAGAGTTACAAGCCTAGTAGAGTAGCCTAAAGAGAGGGAACTAAGGCAAAACCCAAAGATGCAAGCCTAGAATTGGGCCAGAGCCCTAAGATGAATGGCTGGAGTAGGAGGCTCAAGCTAGCAAACATGTCCAATAGGACACATGGCACGTTTTCATGCGTTGAGTTTTCATGAGGTGTAAATTGAGCCCCCAAGGTCCAATTAAGGCAATTCAAGAGTCAATTCCTACTTTCTATACATTCTAAGTTCAATATGGAAGGGTCAAATTGACCCAAAGAGGCTTAGAAACTTGAGTTTGAGTGACATAGTTAAGATTTAAGGTGCTAAATCCTTAAAGGGGTCTCTGTACTCAAGAAGTGATGTTTCTAGATATGAGATGTGGGAATTGAGCTATGAGATGGATTTGAAATCAAATGGATGAGCGCAATTGAGAGAAGATTTACTATAAAGTTAATAATCTTACTTGTGCTATAAATCCCGTTTACTAAGTTCATTTGAACTGATCTTACTTCCATTTTTCATAGCATGTAGGAAGAGGTGATTGAAGACGTTCACGGTGTGGTGCACTTAGATTGAAAATATCGTAAAGTTATTTTCAATTGAACATTGTAATGCAAGTTTTTTTAGTGATTTAGATGATTTTTACTCTGGAATGATTCTTGGGAGGTCAACACTTGAGCTCAAGATTAGGGCAAGAGGCTATAATTTTAGGGTCTAGGCTATTACAATTACTACTAGATTAATGAAAAAAGTACTACAGACTCTGTTGCACCATTCTTGTTGATTTAAGATTAAATTTTCTGTAATTTGTAATATTTTTAAATCTTGTTTAATTACTTTCATCTATGTTTTTTTGGGTTTTCCTCTCATTCTCCTACTACCTTCTACTTGGATAAACTTTGTTCTCCTAACCGGTGCTACTTTATGTCTCTTTTTAACATGACCAAACTATCTTAATGTATTTTCTCTCATTTTATCACAAATTAGTCTTACTTTTAAGTTTTCTCGAATTATTTCATTCCTAATTTTATCTATTCTATTTTTACCACTCATCCACCTTCATATTCTCATTTCCGCTATGCTCATTTTTTGTATATGTTGTTCTTTAATTGTCTAACATTCTGCCCCCATAAAGCATAGCAAGTCTAATCGCAATCTTATAAAATTTTTCTTTTAGTTTGATTGGAACTCGACGGTCATATAAAATTCCTGATGCACTTCTTTATTTCTTCCATCCTACTTGAATTTTATGTATTATATCTTTCATCGTTCTCTTGAACTATTGATCCCAGGTACCGGAAGTGATTAGTTCTTATTACTACTTGATCTAAAATTTTAATTGGTTCCTCATCTGAGTTCTCACTATTATTAAAATTGCATTTCATATATTCAGTTTTTGTGTAACTAATTCTAAAACCATTAGATTCTAAAGCATCTACCCACCTATTCAATTTTAAATTTAGTCTTTCTTTAGTTTCATCTATTAGAACAATGTCATCTGCAAATAATATACACCAAGATACTTCTTCTTGGAGATATCTAGTAATTTCATCTATTACTAAGGTAAAAAGGTAAGGACTTAAGGTTGAGCCTTGATGTAAACATATTTTAACTGGAAAGATATTAGTATCTCCATTAATTGTCCTCACATTCGTAACAGTCCTCTCGTACATATCTTTAATAATATCGATGTATATGTTATTAATTCATTTCTTTTTCATCACTTGCCATATTAACTTTTTTGGTACTCGATCATATGTTTTTTCTAAATCAACAAAAATCATGTATAAATTCTTTTTCTTCTCCCTATACTTTTCAAATAGTTGTCTAAGTAAGAAAATAGCTTCAGTGGTTGATCTACCTGGCATAAAACCAAATTGATTTTCAGATAAATTAGTTTCTCGTCTTAGTCAATGTTCAATTACTCTTTCCCATAATTTCATAGTATGACTCATTAATTTTATTCCACAATAATTTGCACAATTTTGAATATCTCCCTTATTTTATAGATTGAAACTATAATGTTTTTCTTCCATTCACTTGGCATTAACTTTGTTTTTATAGTCTTATTAAAAAAATTTATTAACCATGTTGCACCTACATCTCTCATGCACTCCCATGCCTCAATTGGTCTATTATCTGGGCCTAAGGTTTTTTATGTATTCATTTTCCTTCCTTTACTTCAGATATTCGATTTTTTGAAAAATAACCGATATTCCTATTTTCTTCTCTATTTAAACTAACATCTAATGTTAAATGTTCGTGTGGGGTATCATTTACTAGACTATAAAAATAAGTTTTCCATCTTTCTTTAATATCGTCATCTTTCAGTAGAACTCTTTGATCCTCACTTTTAATACATCTAACATATGTTAAATCTGTCTTTATTTTCTCTTAATTTAGCCAACTTTAAAATATCCTTTTCACCTTGTCTAGTTATTAATCTGTCATATAAGTTGTTATAAGCTTTGTGCTTAACATCGCTAATAATCTTTTTAGTAGCTTTTTTGATAGTTTGTATTGTTGTAAGTTTGTACCATTTTTATTTCCTTGCCATGTTTTAAACTTTTCTTGTTTAGCATTTATAGTTTTCTGAACATCCTCATTCCACCACCAAATTTCCCTATGTGAGGATCTACGATTTTTATATATACCTATAATATTTTGTCCTACTTCTTTTATATTAGTTGTCATTTTATCTCACATTGATTCTACTCCATATTCTTGTGTGTCCCATTTTCCTTCTTCTATCATTCTTTTACTAAAAATTTCATGTTGTTTTCCTTTAAATTCCACCATTTAATTTTTGGAATTATATTGCCTTTAATTTTTTGTTGACTCTTTTTTTTATATATATATCCATCACTAATAATCGATGCTACATGGCTAAGCTCACCTGGGATAACCTTAAAATTAATACAAAAGGATCTATCCAATTTTCTTATAAGGAAGAAATCTATTTGGCTAGATTGGTCCCACTCCTGAAAGTTATCAAGTGTTCATCCTGTTTTTAAAATAAGGTATTTGCTATAACCAAATCATATGTTATAGCAAAGTCCAAAATGGCATTCCCCATGTCATTCCTTATTCCAAAGCCGAAACCTCCATGACTTCTCTCATATCCTACATTCTCTTGTCCTATATGTCCATTTAAATCTCTACCTATCACAACCTTTTCCTAGTTAGGCATCCTTTGCATAACACTATTTAAGTCATCCTAAAATTGTTTCTTGATTCTATCATCTAATCCTACTTGTGGTGCATAAGCACTAATCACATTTATGACTTCTACACCTAATAGAAGTTTTATTTGAATAATTCTATCATTTACTCTATTAACATCTACAACTTTATTTATGAATTTATTATCTACTATTATCACTACACCATTTCTATTACCATCATTTCCTATACACCATAATTTGAATCTATTAATCTCTTTAGTCTTCTCTCCTTTCCACCTAGTCTCTTGAAGACGTGCTATATTAGTTCTTCTCTTTCTCATAACATCTACTACTTCCATACTTTTCCTGAAAAAGTCTCAACATTCTACGAGGCAAAACGGACCGTGTTTTGGTGTCACCTCCAACTTCTCGCCACAACCGGACGTTGTTGTGGCGCATCACTTCCGAGGAGACACCCTAGCAACCTTTGTCCATTTCTCACTACATCCAGGCTCCAATGTAGTGCGTCGCTTCTGGGGAAACGCCCCAGCAACCCTTGCTCATTTCTCACTCCAGTCGGGCTCCGCTGCAGCGCGTCATTCACAGGGGATGCCCTAGCATTAACAACTTTTAGTATATTTTCAGAATCCATAAGAGATGCGGCAGTGATTTTTAATAGCACCGACTGTCAACCTGACATGCCAACCCTTGCTTTTTTACCGGGCTTGGGACCAGTAGTAAGATAGAAACTCTTACTGGAATAAGATAAATATTGAAAATTATACGAATTATCATGGAATAAAACTAATAAGTTCTATAATGAAATTGTGGGAAAGAATAATCGAACAAAATCTAAGACAAGAAGCAAATGTCTCCAAAAATCAATTTGATTTTACGTCAAGAAGATCAACCATTGAAGTCATCTTCGTACTCAAAAAATTATAAGTTTAGAGAGAAGAAAGGGAACCCATACATAGTTTTATTGATTTAAAAAAGAAAAAATATTTTTTATTGATTTAGACAATAAAAAACATATGATAGGGTTCTGGAAGGTGCTAAAAGAATTATCAATAGATATATATATGTGAAAATGTGAGAGTCATAAGCGGAGATACGAGTCATTTCCAATTGCAATGTATTTGCATCAAGGCTTAGCCTTAAATCCTTACCTTTCCACATTAGTTATCAATGAACTTACTAGGCATTTACAAGAATAAGTACCTCAGTGCATGTTATTTGCAAATGGTATATTCCTGATAAATGAAATAAGGAGTAAACTAAAAATCAAACAAGTGGAAAAATGCTCTAGAATCTAATATTTTTAGAATTAATCAAACAAAAACCAAATATATAAAATGTTAACTTAATAATAGTAAGCATCCAGATAAGAAACCAATTAAGATACCAAACCTAGTAGCACATACAAATCACTTTCAATATTCAAGATCAATGGTTCAAGAAAATGGAGAAATCAAGATAGATATTGTCAATAGAATCCAAGCAAGATGAAAGAAATAGAAAAATGCTTCAGAAAATTTATATGACCATCAAGTTCCAATTAAATTAAAGGGAAACTTTTACATGACAGAGATTAAACTAGTTATGCTATATGGCAAAATATTGGGCAATTAAAGAATAGCATATACATAGAATGCGTATAGTAGAAACGAGAATGCTTAAGTGAATAAGTGATAAAAAAAATTAAAATTAGAAATGAAGTAATCTGATATGATTGAAATGTGAAGCCTACTAGTGATAAAATGATAGAAAGCAAACTCAAATGGTTTGAGTATCTTAAACAGAGGCCTAAAATGGCACCAGTTAGAAGAATGAAGTTATTCAAATAGAAGACAATAAGATAATGAGAGAAAAATCCAAAAAAAAAAAAAAAACATGGATAGAAGTAATTAAACAAGATATGAAGACATTAGATATTACAAAAAAAATAATTCATGATAAAGAATGGGATAACAAGATCCATACAGCTAACTCACATAGATGAAAAATAGCTTATGATGATTATGATGACGAGCTTATTACAAAATCCTTCCATTAATTCAAGTCTATCTTTAATGCCTTATCTATAGAAAAAGCAGCTTGAACCCTTCAACCTTTGTAGGAACAAGCATGAGGGTGAGAAAGCATGTTTGGAATGTGAAATACAAGCAAGTGTCATGTAATGCAATTTTCCTTATCAAATAATCCCATGTGCTTGAACGAATAGATGCTCAATCCCTTCACATCAAAATTATGCAGTGTTCTTGCTAAGATTGTAGTTTCACCACTTGATATGGACAAGAAGAAAATAGTGTAATCTTCAATCCTTAAACTTGTGATTTAGATTTTTCTGGATATATTTAGTACATCCATCCTACCAAAGTGAATTGGTACATCCGTCCAATTTTAAGCCTCATCTTGCTATTTTGTGTCAAATCCAATCCTTCCATAGTTTTCAACATTATTCATTTTACTAAAATACATAAAATCAAATAAATTGGAGCTATATGTGAGCCACATCTAAAAATCTCTACAAAAATATGTAAATTTTAGAAAATCACTTGCATCCATGCATTATAGTTTTAAAATGTTATGAAATCATATATAATCATTATTCTAGGTAGGATTGATATGTTAGATGTTTAGATTTTGAATAAGAATCTTGTAGGTCCTTATACTAAATAAGTGATTTTTAATGGTTTTAAAATCACTCTTTAAGTTATGCTTAATTTTGAAAATGATGTTAATCATGGATTGGAATAAGTTTTTTCTTCGTAGCCAAATACATGATGATAAAACTAACGGATGGATTAGATTTGACATAAAATAGCAAGATGGAGCTCAAATTGGACAGAAGTATCAATTCATGTTGGGAGGATGGATCTATTGCAGAGAGACTTTTTCTTTTGCTTTTTTTTTTAAACCTATCTACTAAGATATTGTCAAAGCAGCAAAGGTAGAAACACTGATAGGTGCTTTTGAGCTTAGGCTAAAGAGCCTGCAATCAGATATACATGACAAATGTTTCAAATTATTCACAGCAGCATGAGAGTGGTCCACAAAAGTTCTAATATATAGTACCAACCATGGTTAAATATCCTTTGCATTGGCCTGAAAAGGTGCACTGCTCAAGATTCCACTGGACATTCACACTCCTATAAAGAGTCATAATATGTGGGGTTAAGCTGTTTATTTATTCAACATACGAACAGTTGATGGCCATTTTTGCAGCATAATTATGGTGTCCTTTATTTATTTAACATAACAAAAGTGTGTGATCATTCTCCAGAATAATTTTTATTCAAGGCAAGGAATCATGACAAGATTCTCCAATCAATACCATCTCAAACCAGAGCAAACCACATAATTCCCTAATAAATACTATCTATCATGAACCAAATCATATATCAATTATTAAAAAAAAAAAACACTTCATAAAGTAAGCAGACCATAGAATTTATCCATAAAGCTCCTAATAAAGATCAAGTGAGAAGGAATTTTGCTTCACATACCATATATAGCATGGATGAAGCCAGGTTTCATTGCAAGAAGAAATATCAATGCAAGAGAGATAGCATGAGAGCATTTACGCAATCCCCATGCTATTGTTGCGACAATCAACACCTTGGTCTCCTCTTTCCCTGTAATTGAAAGGAAAAGATACAGCCATAGAAAATTAAATGAAAAGAACACAAATTGCAACCACAAATAAATTGAGATCAGCTAAATAGAAACATATAAAAACCAATTCCCCACTCTCTACTACAATACTTAAGCAAGTAAGCAACACTTAATTTGGTGATTTAAGAGATTGTAAGAGTTTGGTATAATTCTCCCAACCCTCAACTATTCAGAAGTTACAACAGAACTTTAGGCAAATGCCCTCCTAGAAAAGATCTTACACAGGTAACAAATATTCAGTTTGAGCATGCAGAATAAGAGCATAAGGTATCCACATAGCAAGAAAACCATATGAATCACGCATAATATTTGAGTGAAATGAAAAGCAAGCACAGATGGAATAATTGAGATGATGCGATGACAATAATGATGGTCATGATGATGAACTACAGTGCTGATTTTGATGAGATCAGAAAAAGTATATAGTTCAAAAACATGTCAGTTCATAACCTTCTCCAGTACTATCTTCATTGGAGTATCGCCCATCCTCGTCAGATAAGTACAGAAAAACAGAGTTGTTGACAAGGTTTCCCATGGCTACAAAAATCCCAAGACAGAATTGAGCGAGTAAAAAGAATCCAGGAATTGGGTAATGCCATAGACCTATGGTCTCCCAGATTTCCATGTCCTGCAATATGCAAGCAAGTAGTATTAATCAAATAAACACTCCAGAAAATGTAGAATTACCTGAGTTCAAGTATAAAAACTAAGTAATAAATTACCTTGCTCATTTTCTTATTGAGGACTATGAATAACACGTTGAAGACATATGTGCTAGCAGCCCAAAGAAGAATAAAGACGAGAAGTAGCCCATTTAACTGATGTAGATGGAACAAGGATGGAAAGGCATATAGAATGTAGCCAACATATGCTAGCAATCCAAAAGCACATATGCTAGCAAAATTGAAACTCCAAAACGACAGAGCAAGTAACAAAACCTGTCACATATGTCACTGTAAAGTTTTATACATAAGCCAAGCGTAATGGATGTGCCTCAAATGCTTAAAATAAATTAGAAGAGTCGTTATCATCATCCTACTTTGGACCATCATGCATCGCTTGCTCTAATAAGCTCTTCAAAATTCGAAGAATTGCTACACAAACCAGCATTTTTTTTTCCATGAAAATTACATGTACATCCAACTAATATCCAGAAGCTAGTGTCATCTCAACCAGACTGGAGTAAGGGTTCGCACGTATAAAATTATGCTACTGATCTGACAATGACCGAATACACACCTTCACCTTGTTTTCAAAAATGAATTGATTTATACTATTAAAAAAAAAAGATGTATTTGAATGGAGAGACGCGTAAAGGAAAATGTAAATGTAAATTAGCCAGAACAGGTAGTGAGAAAAGTAAAGGAGATGAGGAGAGAATATTATGGTTATTAGGGATAGGTAGAGTAAGTTAAAGACACCTTGGTTTATTATTTAAATTTACAAGAGCAATTCAATTATGCAATTCAGTTGGTTCCTGGTAGTGAATTAGTGCATGTTCAAACATATCAATATCATTAAATTATCAAACAGCATTGATGGGGTTTTAATTACTCTTCCACTAAAAATAATTAGGGGTCATGCAAGCCATAGTTACAAGGTTATCTCCACTTGATGGGTTGATTCTGCCAGTCTTAGCAGTTTTAGCCATAGTTCTAGAGTTGAATATTCAGTTATAGAGCAGGCGTCTGGTTTGGATTTTCCTAGACCAGATTAATTGACTAAGAAGTTGACCAAGAGATTGTAAAATGTCTAGCAAGGTGGGTTTTTTCGAATTGAGCAGTTGGCAAATTTAGCCAACCAAGAATTCTCTGTGGATGGCTAAGTCAACAAATAAGTTCACAAAAGTCATCACCAGAGAAATGAGTTTTGGCAACTGCTTTTTCGAGTAGAAGTTGATGAAGGTTCATTCAACTAAATTCAACTCACAAATTGCATGCAAATTTTTGTAAGTAGAGCTTTTTTTGGCCTCATTTCATCCTTTTTTCACACGATTCCCTTCTAAAACCCTATAAAGGAGATGAGGGAGCCCAGGGGAGAAGGTTTTGCTTGTGGGTTTTCCTAGAAGCATGTGGCTTTAAGAAAACTTAGTGGAAGCCCAAATGTCACCAGATTGGACAAGTAGTTCTCGTTTGTTCTTGTAGAATCTATTTGTTGTGTGTTTTGTGATGAATCTACTTGATTTTGGTGTGGTTTTGCTTTGAAATTTTTATGACTAAAGTAGAAAACCTAGGCTGAATGTTCTGATGGGTGTTCAGATTAGGCATGTTGTTGTGGTGGCAATGGACGGCCACATTGTGGGATGGATTTGGTGGGGATTTGTAAGACTTTGTTGGATTTGACGTAGGATTGGAAACAAAAAATTGGAGCTAGGATTTGGTGTTTGATTGATATGCAAGATGAATTTCCATGTTTAGATGAGACAAGAGAATTTTTATGGTGGATTGGCTGTTGATTTGTAGCATGAAGCTAGAGCAAAGACCCTAAGATTCTGTAGGATGTTTTCCCAATTGGGGCTCTTACTGCTCTAAGATTCAATTTGTGTTCCGGTATTTGGTAGGTGATTCCACACTGGACAATTGTTTTATATATCTTTTACGTCACTCACAAGTTTGAGCAGGATACCAGAAGTAGCTCCATGCATCAATTAAGCAGGCTAAATATTGCAAAGAAAACTATTTCAAAGAACTAAACCAATTGAACACCTACCGGGAACCCATAAGTGAAAAAATTGATACTGAAATTTCGAAAAACAGCTCCTCTCAAGAACACATTGGTGTGCCTTACTCCAGACCTGTAGTTTAACAAGCAAATTGGTAAGGCAGATACGGAAAAACATGAAGTTTGTTGAGTAGGAAGGGCTTGCAATGAAGAAAAAACATTTAACAAAGTTATTAGAGATACAAGCAGGATATTATCAATCAAAAATTTGTTGACAGGTTTTACACTCTTTTTTCCTCTCCTATTTTTTTTTGTTTTGTTATAATATCTTTATGTTTAACAACATCGCCAAAATGAAGATGTTGTTCCAATGTCTTTTTGATATTATGCTATTGGAATCCATTAAAAACCCAGACTTGTTATCCCTCAAAGAATCATCAATTTCATATTAATTATTTATAATAGGGTTTGTTAGGAACTCCCAGAAAATGTCCTGAGAAGTCAAGCCAAAAGAGGAGAAATTTGTACAGACAAACTGTCATGGGAAGGACACGAAAATTCCACATACCGAAGTGGCTCAATGATAGTGTAAATATTTTCATAGAAAAAACGACTGGGGAACTTAATCACTAGCATACTAAAATACTCTCCTAACATGTAAAAGATCTTCACCTGGGTAAAACAATCCATGATAATGTCATGGGTAGGCAGCAGATGCAACTACCATAATAATATAGGGTTCTGCTCATGACACCTCAACAACAATTCGGTGAAGGAAGATTTATATTAAACATATATAAGATTATTAATTCAAAACAGCTGGCCATTTTGTATCATAATCTGTTTATAATTATCACCCAGCAACCTTTGGTTTCATGATTATAATAATAACATTTTTATACCATCTAAACCACTCATTATACTTACCTTAAGATGTTAAATCATATTATAAAAATTTATTTTTATTGGAGGCTTGTGTTGGCCACAAAATAAAATCATGATATGGTAAATACATCACCATTAAAATTATTTAATGATTATAAAGAGTTTTTCATTGATGTATAATCATGTATTCTAGCTAAATACATAATGTTAAATATTTTAGATGAACTGGATTTCATTCAATCTTCAGATTAATAGGAAACTCAAAAGGTTGTTGGATTATGATATAAAACACCTGGCGATTTTGAACGACAACCCATATATATCCATCAGGGAAACAAGTTTCTTGACCTTTTAATTTTTGGCTGCCAGGCATGTAGATCCAAGTATAATGAGTTTCATGCGTAGCTGTGAAAAAATTTGAATTATTGATACCCTTCTAATTCCAAATCAGATATTGTCTGCCAAACAAATCTTTGCATCAACTTCCATATGCAAGATCATAAAGAAAGCCTCCACATGGAAAAACATTTTCTTGATCTTCTCTAGCATTTGACTGATCTGACAATGTGTTGTTCGACCTAATAAGAAAAGAACATTGAAATACTAACAAAAGTTCCAAAATATCAAAACTCCAACCCTTGACAAAACCCAAGATAGCATTATGGCATTCCCACAGAAAAATCTCAGTAGCAAGTATGTTACACGTAATTATTAAAACCATAATATAGCCATGAAAGTAAAAACATTGTTATTACCTTGACTTTCGGATGAAAAATGAATGTCTTGATGGCAGAAGTTGCTCTCCCAAATTGTTTTCTTGCATGGACAAAATCAAATCCATTTCTTCCAAATCACATTTGACAGAAGATAGCTGTGAACCAATTTTGAAAAGACAAATATCAAAATAAATACGAAAATCTCAAAGATGACCCATTAATGTAGCCAAAGAAGTCTCCAGGCAAGCAACATAATGAAGAGTGGACATACAACCACAGTGCTACACATACAGAAGCTGAATTTCTCCAGTTCTTATCTTAGAAATTAAAATATATGGATCGATACCATGAGCAAAAAATTTTCACCATGGTTGTGAAGTTCCTCTAGGACAAAAAAGCATTTGTAAAATCTAATTCATATATCATTTTTTCTCTCCCTTGTCTGGCCAAGATTCAAAAAATCAACTTCATTGGAGACTTAAGTTATTACACAATTTATGGCAGAGACTTTGATAGACAACAAAATAATCTCATCTGAGATTTTGAATAAACATCTGATATGTCTCACAATTTATGGCTCACCTAAGTCTCCAAGTAATTCAACATTTGAATCTTTGCAAAATGAGATTAATAAAAATCCATTAAAAGTCTCTCAGAAGTCACAATTTATGGCCTGTCTAAGTCTCCAAGCAATTCAATTTTTTGAATCATTGCAAGGCGAAATGAAAAAGAATCCATTACAGGTATCTCACGATTCATAGCCTGCCCTAAATGTCCAATTAAGTCAATTTTTTGAATCTTCAACAAACAAGTGATAGAAATAACAATGAATTCACCATTCTCTCATCATTCTTTGTATTACTTGTTTAAGTAAAATCCAAAACATCCAATTAATTGAAGACTTAGGTGGCCATGAACTGTGAAAGACTTTGATGGATGTTTCTTTGATCTCATAAGAGATAAATTTTGTTATCCAGCCAAGTCTCCAATTAAGATGATTTTTTTAATCTTGTGTTTGGAATGAGGCAAACAAGAGGAGAAAATGAAGGTGAAAAGGTGAGAAAAGGAGGTGTTGTGTCTGACATGATGTGATTGGAGATTAGGAATAAATAAAGAATAAGGTACAAAATAGCTAGGGTACGCTTCGTAACAAACATAACATCTCTCTTATACTTTTCAAAATTATTCTCTTCTTACTTTCTCACCCTACCCACATCACTGATAGTGTAATTGTATAAAAGATGTAGAAGAATGATTAGTAATAAAGAAAATAATGAGAAAAAGCAGGGTGGATAGGTAGTTAAGAAATCGAATCACATAAAAAGTTGTAAAAGGCAGGGGGTAATTTCCCATCTTTCTTTTCCTCAACACCAAACATACATCACAAACAGATCAGACTTTTACAAGTATATCTTCTATAAATCTTTTTAAAAAATGAGATCACTTGCACTTGTCATCAGGGTGTACCAAGCCAAAAGCTCATGAATATACTGAAAATCCAAGGGTTATTTGTAATAAGGGTGTGTTTATTAATGAGTTAAAATTGTCAAGTTAAAACTTTTCAATCTAAAACTTTTCACTCTCTACAACTACCCTATTTTTTAATCATTTCTTCATATTTTTCTATACAACTATCCTACTTTTCAATCATTTCTACACTACTACCCACACAACTAACCTATTTATTTCAATTTTATCCTATTTAATCTTCATCATTACTCCTATCATATCACATCATTTGACAACTTCTACTCTCTACAATTTTTCATTAAAAATTTTATCCATTCCCAAACACACCCTAAATGAGCAACATGCTTACATGTGCATCACCATGCAGCACAGAAGCAACAAAATCATTCTCAAGCCATTGTATGAGCATGCAGCTCCTTTATACGAAACTTCAGTCATAAGGATAAATTTTGATCGTTAGTTCTTACGATCAAATAATGACAAGGATCAAATGTTAATCTACCACACAACATGATCAGGCATAAGGTTCAATAAGCCAATGATCTTTGACAAGTGAAGATTTATCCAAGGTTTGGCTAGTACAAGTCAATTCATGCTCCAATGGTAATATTCATTGAATCATTCATGCATCACAAAGAGTTCATCCAAATTCATAGCATCACACCTAATTCAGAAAGCACATTTGGCAGAGTCATTATGCATTTTAATACTGATTTTAGAACCTTGGTAAGAAGAAAAAGTAGGCATAAATAAAAGCCTAAGCTCAGAACTATACTCATTAAGTGTGGTGCTCTAAATTTGTTATTTATGTGAACACTTCACAAACTACTTGTTGGCAACATGACAGTAAGTTTTAAAATAACACAAGAAAAAAGTGCAAGCTGGCCAGATTTCAACAATGTGACTTTGTCAGAGTAAAATAATAAAAGAAAATAAGCTTGAAGTAGATTACAACAACATCATTTTGTTCGATCCTCCGAACTTCAAAGGCAATACATAGAGTCAGTGGAAAATTCATGTTGTAATGGACAGAACAGATGCATCTGAAGTCAAACCAAGAAGTGTTCCTATCAAACAAGAACGTTATGCCAGTGAATCAACAGTCATAGTTTACACAACAGACACATGTTTGCCGTACTTGTAAGTTGGAGAAAACCAATTAGATATCATTAAACAATGATATTCCATAATGAAAGAAACCACTGAATATTTTACAAGATGAAAGGTTGTGAATCAGCATTAACCCAAATGCATACCATGAAGTAGAAAACCAGGAGAGAAAGACCAGAAGTAATTTTTGGCCATTCTGGAACTGCTGAAATTTTGTAAAGCCCAATAAAAGAAGCTGCCACCTGAACCATCTCTGGGTATGCAACAGGAAGCTGGTATATATAAAGAAGGAGAATGCAGCAGCTTGCATATTAGTAGAGGCCTCCACCATCTATATGACAAACAAAAACATAAATAACAGTCATTAAACCGATCCTGAATATTCCAATGCCAAATCTTCACATTTATTATTTGTATGATCATTTCAAACAAATGACCTAAAAAATTGTACATGCTTATTATTTGTATTATTTGCATATACCATAAACTTGTTAAAGAAAACATAAGCATAAAACACTCACCGAAAAAGGCCTGAAAAATTGCTTGTTAGAGACCAATCAACAAGACCTACACAGCTACCAATGAAAAATGGAAGGGAAACCCATGATGGATAGCTGATCCCTAAAACCAGCTGGACTGCAGGCAGCAGTAAACAGCAAGCGACCCGGAGATGAGAACCTTACAAACGAAAAACGTACAGATGGTCAGGATTAACATGAAATAATGGCAAATTCAGTAGCAGGATAACCTAAAAGAGAAAAAGGAAAGTACCATTTGGAAATGCATTAACAAGTAATAGATGGCTCACAATAACAGAGATTCAACTAACTCAATTAAGGAAATCCACATCATAGATTCTGACACAAAGCATCAGTGAAGTTGCAGGCTATGTAATTGTACATTCATTGCAAGAAGGAAAATAAATAATCAAATAACGGTCAAGATGGGAAGTTTAATTTATAGTGCATAAACTTTCCATTAAACTATACCCAGATTTTTTTGAACGGTAATGCATTTTACTAAACACTTCTGTTAAAACCTTAGGAAAGTCACAAAATGGAAACATAAGCTCAGTAAACACTGCCAAGATAAAAGAAAAAGAAAAGCTTTTTCGTTGGCAACAATTTGGATCCTATGCTGGCAGAGGAAAGATCTGGAAAAAAATTCAGTAGTAAAAAGTACAATTATTCATCAATGTGGCAACAAATGCCACTGATGCAGGCTCATATTCATTGGACTGCCAAATTAAAGCAAGAAAAATATTTTCTCAGCCGCAAGCTGCATAGTGACAGCACATTCCAAGTAGGCATTCACTCTTAGGCTGTTTAATGTAAAAGTTAATATAGAGTAGTATGGCAGGAACACCCAATCATAACAAGCATCACCCTTGCCCACAGCCCAACCACCTTAGATTGCCAGAGTGCCACCACAAGGTTACTAGTCAAGAGCATCCCTCCATTCACAATGTTCAATCCCATCATCCAATGAGCATCAAGTTGTTCTTACAAACCTCACCAGTTAGATGAACCCAATCTTAGAAAGCAGGCAAAAACCAGCAGTCACATGTAATTATATCGAGAGAACAGATAGTTCCAAAATCCCAAATTAAAATAAAATAGAAGTCATGAAGTTTCTGATCATCCAGTCTATTAAGGACCATAGCGAAACACTGCACCAGTTATTCCTCTCTATCTACTCCAGCAAGTTCACCTTTATATCATCATCAATTGCTACCAATTCCAAGCTTCCTCTGATGCTTTAACTCCCAATGCTAGCCTTATCTTGAAATTCAGCCATATGAACATCATCATTCCAGTTAACCATCTAAATGCCATGACATTGCTTAGCTGCCCAACATTTTCTCCAAAGTTGGTCGTATAGCTACAGACCAAAATTCCAACTTCTCTCCAATCCGTAAGAAGAAATCATAGTTGATGGAAAAGTGTTAATGCAGAAAATGAGGGGAAACTGTTCAAGACTTTAGAAGGGCTTTGCTCGTATAAAATCCGATGCAATCTGTACACCCTGGGGTTTTCCTTTTTTTTTCGTTAAATCCAAGTCTTCCATCATACTCTACTCCATAGATTTTTGTATGGTATGAAAAATCTTTTAATTAGATTCCTAATATAATCCACAGGAATTGCCAATGCATGAGGTTTTATACATTATCATCTTTTTCAATCAAGTTGAATTTTTAAATTTAGGCTAAACAAATTTTTTTAAACACAATGCATGGCTTGGATCACAAAGTAAAAAATAAAAAAATGGGAAAACTGAGGGGTACAAGTTGCACCCAGTTTAGTAGGAGAAAAGCCCCTAAAAAAAATCCCAATGATTCAGCAACAACGGAATAATGTCAGAGATAAACTCGAAAGCACAAAACAGGAGATCCACAGTATCATAGAACAAGGGACAAATGAAACTCATGGACACACCCACCTAAACGATCCATGTACAGTGAGAATTTCCCCCAACAGGATACTTGCCACTCATCCAAAGATTCCAGAAAAAATCTCTGCCCATAGATTTCAAGAAGAGCCACGAGAGCAGCTGCTAGCTGTGTAACCATGAAATAAACCACAGATGTTTTCCAGGGTTGAACACTGCATGTCATTCCAAATTCACAATAATACATTAATCAGGCAGTCTTAATACAAACTGATAATAGTAGATTTACAATAATACATTAGTCATCCAATCCTAATAGAAACAGATAATAGCAAGAGATACAGGACTGGAAATCCAAAAACATCAGCCTCTGAGATGTTTGAAGAATGTCTAATCACCTATCTACAGTCATATCAATATTTCAAATCCGTTACTATGTGTAGAGTACTGGCAAAGCAACGTCTTGAAACTTTTTGGAGATATATATGCATTAAACACCCCAAGGTGGTCCGCAATGTTTCGTACTTCCTTTGGAAGCAGCTTTCAGATTTCCAAGTTTCTAAGAAACTTAATCCGGGCTATCTTTACAATGAACACATAATACCATGAAGGCACTGCAGTCAAAAGAACGATCAAGGGGCCTCAAACATTTATTCACATAAAGTTTTAAATGAAGAGTCTGAAATTTATCTCAACAAGAGGCCCAACTAATGTGCTTACAAATGGATTCTTGATATAAGCTTTCGTGGTTGGGCAAGCAAATCAAGACTCAAAAAGAGCCAAAGTGAATAGGATGCCTCGAGTAACTCTCAGATTAGAAAAATCCTAAGCATTACTTGTCTGTACTAACTAACAGAAGTAAAGACACAAAGATCACTTTTACCTCACAAATCCAATGAGCTTTGCCCACCAAGCTTCAGATACAGTCCACTCTTCTCCCTCGACATGCCAAATTACATGAAATAGTAGTTCCGCTAAAATGGCAAGAGCTGAAAAAGTAACTATACACCATGATAAGAAATGCCGCTGCTCAAAACGAAACCCTGTCAAACATGCAGTATAAATCAACTCAAAGCCAGAAAGGAAAAGCTCATCTAAGTAAACATCATACTCAAAGAAGAAATTCATCTGTACACAGTGATCCAGAAATATTTCTGAAAGGGGCACTAAGTGCATCTCTGCCCATCGCACGGAAACAAGCAGAGGCAAACAGAAAATCATCCAGTTAACAATGTTGCAAACAGAAATTAAATCTTCTACGACAAGAAAACAAATTTACACAGAAAAAAAGAAAGCAGGTATGTTGACAGATTAACAAAAAGCATCATAGTAATAGACTTGAGCTAAAGATAAATTCGAAAACATCAAAATCAACCACCAATCATAGATGGAGCTACAAAAGGATCAAAGCAGTGTACCTATGTGTGAGGAAGTAAACTGGATAATAAAAAAGGCTAACAAGTCAACCAGGGAGATCAAACTCCACTCCGATAATGCAGCTGTAGACAAATCAAAAGAAATTGCATGATTAGATGGGAAAAAAAAGTGCAAAATGCATGCGAAACAGAAATGAACCAGGGAAACAACTTGCAGGTCCCATTTATATTTTTCTATACACTCATACGAAAGCACAATCATGCCAATGCAATAATGAATTTCTGGAACATTTACCAAAAGGA
This sequence comes from Annona cherimola, assembly GCA_030490835.1. NCBI lineage: Eukaryota > Viridiplantae > Streptophyta > Magnoliopsida > Magnoliales > Annonaceae > Annona > Annona cherimola. Next base: position 87,588,971 of record CM059972.1, read on the forward strand.
AGTGAAGATAACAGTAATATATGGTAAGTGATCCAAGACACTGGTGACATGATTCCCACAATGTATGAACCAAACCAAAAATCTCATCAATGAAAAACTCCTAAGACATTAATCAGCCAAAATTATGCAATAGTTACAAAGAAATTGAAAGTGTGTAGATTACCAGCATAATGCAAAGAGACGGTTGCTTAGAAACAACTACTGATCACTGAGCTATGTTCCCAGCGCCCCTCTAGTTCAAGTGCACAAACAACCATTTTCGGCCAATCATTTTGTGACACTTATCTTGATTAACAATAGCAACTCAACTTCAAAATTGAATCAACAATTGCAATGGCGATCGAAACATAGCTATTGCTTACATTAGTTAGTCTCTTGGAAAATTTCAGCTCATAACAAATGAGCATCCAAAACAGCCTATAGAGGAAATAATCAACATTAATTTTCACCAATTTCAACAATTAACATCTAAACCACCAACCTTAAATTTGACATTCATTTTATTCCTAAAAAAGGCTTAATAAATGCTGAGGAATTGATATAGACAACGAGATTATCAAGTACCCCAGATACGAATTTTGACATAAGCACATCCGAACAGAAAAAAATGAGAGGGAGAAACACAAGCATACCTATTAGAATTAGCAGAGGCAACAAAACTCCACCAACGAAATTCCTCATTACTGCCTAGCTTTTGGCCCTTTCCCAACAAATCACCGCCTTCCAATGAGAAACAATGACAATGGGCGGAATCAACCGGCGGGCATCGCAATTCCCAGCAGAATACAAACACCCATTTCACTCTTGGAAGCGCTAGAAGCCCGCTGAGTGCTGGAGGCTGGAGCCAAACAGATTGTTTCTGTTTACGGACACTTTTCCTGCGTTTCTGCCAAGTGAAACGAAATCCAGCTGCAACGGAGTGGAAAAAGTGGGTTGTTGTTGGGAACTCGAAATCTTAGAAATGGGAAGGAATCGGAATTGCAAATCGGCACAAAGACTTTGAGATTAGAGAATAGGCCGGCGCTCACGCTTTTTTTTTTCTTGTTTTTATTTTTTTTAATGCTTTTTAGTTTCTTCGATGTTACGTACAAAGGACCGGCTGACGAGTTCGGACATGGGGCCGGAACCAGTAATAGCAGGGGCAGTGGGACCCACGATCTATTTTGGTTTCATCTTGGCCGTAAAAATAAGTATTTTAAAATATAATTCAACTTTTTAAACACTTGCGTTCGAATCAAAGCCTAGGTTGAAATTAAGCGCAGCGTAATTGCATAAATAAATAATAAAATAAGTTGGACAACATGGGGTTCCTCATATAAATATAAATAAAACAGGGATGCTCACTTTATATAGGTGACCAATTTAAATATTTAATAAAAATAATTTACAGTTTAAAAATTCAATTATTTAATAAATTTAAAATAAATGTGTGTTTGGAAAATGATAAAACTTTTAGAAAAAAAAATTTTGTGTAATTTTTTTTTTATAAAGGAGAAGAATTGGGAGTCTAATTATCACAACCTTAATATGTTTATTAATTCATTTAAAAAGCCTCAACCCTAACTCACTTACAACTTATTTAATAAACAGGTTGGCGGGTTATTAACTGGTTTTATAGCAAATAATGTGAAGTACTGAATTCCAATAGACGATGATTTCTTAGGGAGAGCTTCAACCTAGGAAAAATGAAAATAGGACAACAATAAAAAAAAAAAAAAAATTAAACGATATGAGGGAGACTTTACTTGGAAAAATAACTAAGAGATTTACATTTATATATATATATATTAGATTTTAATGAATTAAATAAGTTAAGTGGGTTGAATAGGTCACAAACAGGTTGACCAACTATAAAATTTCAATTCTAATCCATTTATTTAATTAAATGGTTAAACGGATTAACAAATCATAAATCATTTATTCAAAAATTCTAACTCAAACACATTTATAAATAGATTAAACGAGTGGGTTATCAGGTTGACCTTGACGATTAACACTGATAATCCCAGATCCCTCTGATCAAGCGTGATATTAGAGGGGGAGGGGATAGAGTGATTCAAGTATTTCATTGCCAAAAAATTGTCTGTACAAATCTTTTCTACTATAACTTGTGGTAGATTATCCCACCATATATGATTTTTCAAAAAAAAAAAACAAGAAACAAAATCTGCTAGAGTATGTGTAACCACATTTCCTTGTCGTATAATATGATAGAATAAAATGTTGCTAGTGGGAGAGACGAGATTTTATCTCTCTGATGGCATTTCCTACTAGGGATAAAATTGGGCAGTCATTAACTAGAAAATGAATGAGGATTAATGAATCTTAATCCACGTATATGTGCCTTAGATTGAGTTGCAGCTCTCATTTGACACCTAAGAGGAAGGAGGTGGCCTCCATGAGTAAAGGCTCCTCACACCTCTCTATCTCCAACCTTTAGCTGCAATGAAGAAGTCCAATGAGTCACGAATGATAGCTGCAAATCCCAAGCATTCTTTATCAATGTGTTCCCTGCCATCCACATTCATCTTGAAAAGTCCTTTTGGCGGATTGGTTCATCTTGTCGTTAAAGGCCTATCAAAGGCACCAAAATGGATGAGAGATTTTGCTTGCCTATGGTGGTCCAAAAAATCCACACACCAGTTGAGAATATGAGAGACAAAAACCAGTTAGATACCTTCCTCCCTAAGTTGATTCCTAATATACCACACTCGCCAATCAAAAAAAGAGGAAAGTACAAGATCATCATTTCTTTTGGTTTGAGAGAGTGTTATGAATATATCTTGCACAATAGGTTAGGTGGCGCATAGTGAAGTGATTCTCACAGCCCTCTTGCACATCTCCTAAGTTATGTCCCATGTCATGAAGATGTGGTTTGAGTCCTCCACTTCCTTCTTGCAAAACAGACAAAAGGGATCTACCAAATATACCACAGTAAGTTTTGCATTGTTGGAAGAACATCTTTGCCATCCAAAAATGAGGACTTTGCTTGGCTTTGTTCTCCAAATGGACTTGTAAATGGTGGGTTTAGAAGCGCATCAAGCATGAGTATTACTCGAGTTCCGATCAGGACCCTATTGCAGGCTTGATAGTGTAAGCCCCATAAGGTTCATGCTTCCAGAAACAATTGTTTACCTTAGAAGTCCGTGGGGTAGGAATAAGATTTATTGCTTGTCATCATTGCTCCTCCACTACTGCTAGTAATAACTTCTTGTTCCACATTCTAATCCCAGCATCGATGAAATGGCTTAGCAAAGTATTGTCCAGCATAGAGCAAGGAAGGGGACTAGTCTTGGTTAAAGGTGTATTGAGTCATTTGTCCCCGAAGAACTGCACCCTCTTTCCATTTCCAATTCGTCATTTGCTACCATCTAAAACCGCTTCTCTTGCTTTTAAGATGCTCCTCCAAGTAAAAGAGTATGAAGATTTCTCTTTGTAATTGTTAGCAAGGTAAGGAAGTCCCAATACATGAAGCCAGATTGGTGTTTGAACCAGTGAAAGTCTAGAATGAGCAATCGATTCTGTGAGGTCTACTAGCAAAACCAATTGCCTCTTGAACAGCCAAGGGTGGCTAACCAGAACCGATCTTTATCCTCTTTAACAAATGAAACCTGATAGAGATTGTCTCCTAAATCTGTGAAATAAAAACTGCTTTTCATCTGCCACAATCTTTTGATCATTGATTTGAAGAGCTCTCTATCGTAGGATTTATGTGCCCAAATTGAACATAAAATGACTGCCCTCTCACCCGGACCAATCTGCTGGATAGAGTCATCCAATAGTGAAAATGATGTAATATAATAGGAGTAATGATGAGATATAAAGAGAATAAAATTAAAATAGATAAATTAATTATATAAGTAATTATATATAAATGATTGAAAAATAAAGTAATTTGTATATGAAAATGTGAAAGAATAATAAGAAAATGAGATAATTGTGAAAAGCGAAAAGTTTTATATTGAAAAATTTTAATTGAAAAGTTTTTTTTAGAAAAACAAACACATCCTTAGTTTTAAATTTTTGACAATAGTAAGGTTTATAAAACTTAAGTCATGAGAATTTATTGTCTTGAATTGATTTTAAAGAAAAGAAACCAGATTGAAGTCATTTGAATTAACTTAAATAATAATAATAATTAGATAGAAAGGAGTTCGTGTAATTCAAACTGACTAGAGTTTACTCCAATTGGCTTAAATTGATTCAGATGAGAATGAGCAAACTACAATTCATTTGAATCAATGCAAATGAATTGGATTAGATAAAATGAACAATGTTTAATCGAAACTAACTATTATAGACCCAAATCGACTTAGAAGGATTCTAATGAGAACGAGTGAACATTAATACACTTGAATCAACTTAAGTCATGAAAAATAGTTGGCTTAAATTGATTTTAAAGAAAAGGAATGAGCTTTTTTTTTATGGTTATATTTACATACATCTCAACACATATTACATTGAAGTTCTGAGACATTTTTACAAATACGGAGATACATAACTCCTCCAAAGAAGTTTGGAGACACAGCTCCACCAAAGAATTAAGAAGACAGCTTCCACCAAGCCAAAGGGAAACAACAGCTCCCACACCATTTTTTGGAGCCGAAATCCCAACGTGGGATTCGAACCCACGACGGCAACTTTGTAAACGCCTTATTAAATGATAAGAATTAGGTACAGAGGAGTTCGATTAATTGGAACTGACCAAAATTCACTCTAATTGAGTTGAATTAATTCAAATGAGAATAAATGAACTACAATTTATTTGAATCAAGTCAAATAAATTGCATTGGATAAAATTAACGATGTTTAATAGGAACTAATTACAATTCACCTAATTGACTTAAATTGATTATGATGAGAAAGAACGAACTTGAACACATTTGAATCAACTTAAATTATTAGAATTAATATATTTGAATTAATTTCAAAGAGAAGGTTAAAATATTTATTATAATATGAAATTTGAAATCCAGAGAGTAAAATAGTGCAGCTGACGTTATATAAGAGAAAAATAGCTTTTATCATGAAAATGACATTTATATTCATGACCAATTTAAATGTATAGTAAAAATCTTCATAAAAAGTAGAATTTAAATTATTCAATAATAATTTGAAAAATTAAATTTTAATTGTAAAGTTGATCAAAAGTATAGTTCGTGGTCCACAAGAATTGAACTATAGAAAACGTACAGCTGATATTAATTATCAGATTTTTTTTATTCATGGCCAGTTTGGTTGTTAGTAAAAATAATTTATAATCTTACTTTGAATCCTGAAAATAGAAAGGGGACGTTTGGGAAGGTGAAAGTTGTGGGAAATATGGTATTTAGTGAGAATAGAAAATGAAATATTTTAAAAATTGTGTGATTGATATGAAATGATAGGAGTAAAGTTTGAATAAATAAGTTTGTTGGAAGATAGTTAATTGAAAAAATGATTAAAATATAGGAGTAAAAGTGAAAAAATATGAGATTGATTGATTAATGAGATACCTTGAAATTCGTACCCCAATCATTTCTCTCTCATCTTTCTCACAACCTATTAACAAACATCCCCTAAAACGGCACCTTTTTTGCCGGTTGGGGGCCTGGGCGGCAAGACGGGAGATGTTGCCTGCTTACGGTGGAATCTCATTGCATGCATACACCTATTTTTATATTTTTTTTCAATTTTTTTTATAAAACTGTTAATATAAGTGTATTTAATATGTGTATAATTTTTTACAATTTTTAGAGTATTTTAAATATTTATTTTTTATTTTTGAAAATCAAAGGCATTTTAGCTAATTTATCAGTGGCATTTTAGATAATTCATTGATTTTTAAAAATAAAAAATAAATATCTAAAATATTCCAAAAATGTTAAAAATTTATACACATATTAAATAAATATAGATTAATAATATTGTATAAAATTTTTGAAAAAAATAAGAAAAATCGGGAGCATGCAATCGGCAGCTGCTTACGGTGGCAGGCTAAATAGTCGCGTGGCACCTGCAAGCAGATGTCCATCGCACGTATTTTGCATATGGTTGCGTGCGAAGATCGCTTCCCAAAAAAATCGAGATCGAAGTCCACCGGCGGCGATAAATAGCCTCGATGTTTCCCGAACCTCTCCAGGTCGAACTTTCACTTTATGGCTACCCAGAAGTTGCAGGCTTGGATCTCGCACATGGGTCTTTTTGACACGTACAATATGTTTCCTTCCTTCAGCCCCATATGCGCGGAGAGCCGTTCACCTCGACCCAAAATGACCTACTATTTTGGATAGAAGCGCAGGGCAGGAGTCTTTGGAGTTGGCTCATGTTGGGAAGTCGTTCACGAAATCCACGCCATCCATCTGTCCACCTTTTTGTGATTTCGTTTGGTTGACCACCGCATTAAGGATACACTGAGAAATTTACACGTCATAAACTCTATAAATTTGCTTATTAGTATTTTAGACTCTGATATTTACATATTAGGGTGTATTTGGTAATGTATCAAAATTTTTAATGAAAAATTTTGAAGAGTAAAAATTGTCAAATGATGTGATATGATAGGGGTAATGATAAGTAGTAAAGAGAATAAAGTTAAAATAGATACGTTAGTTGCGTGGATAGTTATGTAAAAATAATTGAAAAGTAAAATAGTTGTATAGGAAAATGTGAAAAAATAATTAAAAAATATGATAGTTGTAGAGAGTGAAAAGTTTTAGATTAAAAAGTTTTAACTTGATAATTTTTTGTAACTGTCATACACACCCGAGAATGCAAAATTTCATTTTTTGCGTATTATACCCTCTCCCCTCACGCCGTCGCTGGAGCCGCATTAGGCTGTGTGCAATGGCAAAAAATACCCATGAGAGTAGACAAAATCGTCAGGCCTTCCCCACCTCCTCCAGCTTCGACACCACCCTTCTCACCAGCTACATTGTCGCAAACCTCATCCCTTCCCTCTCCACCTTCTTCTCCTCGAACAATGGTGACAAATTGAAGTCCTCCAGCAGGAAATAATGTGAACACATTGGATTTCTCAACCTCCTTTCCTTTCAACCCCTCCACAGCTGCCCCCTCTGCCTTCCTCACCACGATGGCTAGTGCAGCTAATCAGCCATGGAGGAGATGGGTTCATAGTGATGGCAATGAAGATTGCAATGGCGAGAAAGTGCCAGATTTGTTGCAAAGAACTGCAGCAATAGCAGCTATTTGTTTTGCCGAATTGAGAGCCATGCTTGCAACTCAACAACAGAGCAGTTGAATGCAGGATGTTTGGTTGAAGCGGCGGATGGGGTTTTCCCATTTGGAGATGGTCGGCGCATCCATAGCAGTGAGATGTGTTTTGCCGAATGTGAGGGGATGACCACGGTGACAACTGACTCTTGCTACGGTGTAAGGCAAGAACGATGATTGAATCGATCAATGTGATCCCGATGGCTAGATATAGATGGCCGATTGTGCTCGACTGGGAGCTTTCATGACTGCCAACAATGGTTCTACCATTAAGATGAGATCTCGCTGTTTGGCCGTCGACCAGGGATTTGGTTAATCTAAGCTGGTAGCAGGGGATTTGGTCGACAACGAAGAAGAATCAGATTTGAAGCATCGGCGGTGTAGGACTTTTCATTTGGGTAATGAGGAGGATGGAGGGTTCAAGGAAGACGATGACAACAGTTATGCAGCATCACCAACCTATCATCCAACTTCAATCGATGACTGCGTGAAGTGTTCATTAGTGGGAGGTGGATTTCTTGTCCCGCAATGGCAATGGTGGCTAATCTTACCAGTGGGAGCCTCCGGAGTTGGCGTTGTCTAAGAGGGGTTGTTTTTTCTAGTTAATAGCACTGGACCGATCTGATGGTTGTTCAAAAGGTTATCGGCATATAGCTAGAAGATGGCAGCGATGGCTGAGATGATGAAGAAGTTTATGTGTCGACCTTAGTGTTCCAATGAATAATGCCCCAAATCATTATCGTCTCAGCTCTAATTACTTGTAACATATGGTGCCGATGGCAGCCATGGCCGCCGTTGTTGATAAAGAAGATTGAGCACTATGTTTCATGCTCCGACAATGCATTTGGGAATCGTGCAATGCAACAGTATTTATATGTCTTAAATTATTAATGAAATATGTAATTTTACCCAAATAGTCATATTGAACAAATAAAAATATTTCGAAGTTATTTGGGGCTTGGTTCCACAAAAATATTTATTTATTTTTAAGTAGAAAAAATATGAAGCATTTAAATTAAATACTTATTATTAATAATTACTATGATGTTTAGGTCTTCATAAATAAATTTTTATGAGAATATATTATAAAGTAAATTTCACAAAATATTCAAGTAATCATTATCCAATTTGGATTTTCAAATTTCATACATATGCAATGGTATTTATTTTAAATTTTCATATATATGTAAGGGCATTTATTTTAAATTTTTATATATATGTAGGGGCATTTCTGACAAAATCCATTGGTCGATGGTGTTTTTCTAACTTCGTAAGGGGTAAGGGTTTAAAATGCAAAAAAAAACTTCGCAGGGTCTGATATGCAAATATGCAAACTTCAGGGTCCAAAACGCTAATATGCAAAATTAGAGGGTTTATGACGCAAATTTCTCAAATACGGTCGGTTAGACGTAGAATTTATTTAAAAAATAAAAAAATTTAACTTAAGGGTTGTTGAAAATAATAAAAAAATTTGAAAAAATATTTTTGATATAAAAATTTTTAAAATGAGAAAAAATGATGTGATATTATAAAGGTACTCATGAAAAGTAAAAAGAAGAAAGTTAAATAAATATGTTAGCTATATAAGGGCAACTATATAAAAACGATTGAAAAGTAGGAAGAATTCCTTTTATACCTCTAACGTTTGCACATAATTCTTATTACACCGACAATATTTCATAAATTTCTTTTATACCTATAATATTTCACTTTAAATTCCTATTACACTCATCTTGTTAGCAAATCGGATAGTTATTGAAAAAGATAAATTTACCACAACTAAAATTTTTTAGTTAAAATAATTCAGCCTTAATATGATTTGAATAATTTCATGTCACATATTAATGATTTACTAACATGAATTGAGTTATATTGTGACTGAATTGTCACGATTAGGAGATTTTGAATGCGCAAAATCGTCTTTTCAATAGAATAAATAACGACTGTATTGATGACATGAACATGAGAAAATTTTAAGGTAAAATGTTATGAGTATAAAAAGAATTTATAAAATATTATCAATATAAAAGGAATTAGGAGCAAACATTATGGGCATGAAAGGAATTTTTCTTGAAAAGTATGATAATTTGTATAGGAAGATATGAAGAAATAATTAAAAAGTATGATAGTTATAGAAAGTGAAAATTTTTATAGTAAACCAAACCCATTCTAAAACTTTTCGATTTCCACAACCACCATATATTTTATTATTTTTTTATCTTCTCATACAATTAACTTATTTTTCAATCATTTCTGCACAACTACTCATAAAACTAATATATCTATTTTAACTTTATTTTCTTTACTTCTCATCATTATTCCTATTATATCACATCATTTTCTATCAATTCAAAAAATTTTACATCAAAAATTTTTATTTAAAAGTTTTATCATTTACAAACACACAAGAAATAAAAAGTTAAATTTTAAAATTATGATAAAATAATTAAAATAAAAAGATAAAAATTAAAAATAAAATAATTATGTAGTTAAGACGTCAAGACGAGCGAGCGAGTTCAAACGAAGCCAAAGTAATGATGTAAAAAAAACACTAAAGAAAAAATGCAAGAGGTTAATATTACAGAATAATAATAGTATTTAGAAGTAAATAAAATAAAGTTAAATAAAATAAAATAAAAAGAATGCCAAGAAATAATTAATATATAGTGTTGTGTAATTGTATAGAAAAGGTAAGAAAAATTGTGTAACTTGATCATTTTTATACTGTAAGCAAACTCTAGCAAATGTAATTGTATAGAAAATATAAAAATAATTAGAAAGCTATATAATTATACATAAAATGTCATAAATTGAGAGAAAATTTTCAACAAGTATTTTGTAATTTCAGAATGAAAATGGAAATGCGGAATTATTAATTACCTTAACTACTTTATTTTTTATTTTTACCCATATTTTTCAATTATTTTCTCAAATCTTTTCACACAATTATTCTTATTTTATTTCTGCTTTACCTTTGTAATATTCATTCCATCCTCACATCCTTAAATTACCAAATAGCTACTGCCGACTTTTTATTTTTTATTCATTTGCAAACATACATATAATTTTTTGAATGATAAACAAATACATATATATAAAAATATAAAAAACAGTTTATACTTTTAAAATTGAAAAACCGAAGGTAAGCGTGGACCCTCAATACCTAATAAGTATTGCATTTTTATTCAAATCCATGTTATAGTGGAAAAAGAATGTAAAGTTTTCTTTTTCAGTTATTTAAGTCATTAATATTCTTTCTAAATTTGCGCGGAGTTCTCTTTTATAATAAAAAGGTGTCTGATTAAAAAACTATTATACTCATTTTGGCGAAATAAGTAAAATGGGAAATAATGCCATATTCAATTTTTAATGCAACTGTTTTTCATTTTAAAAGTTGTTTTTTTAAAAAAATCTAAACCATTCAAAATCATTAATCCATTGATGTTTATTTCTATGATGGAAAAAATCTCATATTTTCATACTTTTATACACTATTATATGAATGTCGACACCACAGGACTAGTTGCGTGGCATGGGAATTCCCATGCAATATTTATCTATTTATTTTTAATTTTTTATAAAAATTTTCTAAGTATATTTAATTCATATACAAAGACTTAACATCTTTGTTTATATATTTTTAAGATTTTAACAACAGGGATATTTTAATCATTCTAAAAGAGTTGAAAATGACTTATGTTTAAAACAAAAAAAATATACACATTTTCAAAAATGAGAAAACTTGATATTTATATTAAATACACTCCAGTTGGTCTTGTGTAATGGCTAATCAAAAAATCTGAATAATAGTATGATAATCAATCTTTGAATTCAAATCATATAGCACAAATTAACCCAAAAGACATAAGCACTTATAGTGGTTCAGTCAACCACAAGCCTGCTTCACTCTCCAGGCACAACGACTTAGGTTTCTACTAGTTGGCTTTAACACGCAAATTACAGTGGTACAATCAATTTGACTATCTTCTAGATCGGGTTAAGCTCTAGGCAGACTCTTGAAGTAATCAACAGTTTTTCTCTTGGTTTGATCATAATCAACATTATGGTAGTCAAAGTTTAAAACTATAAATAAAATAAAATTAAATCCGTTTAGCACATTTACAAGAGCAGCAAATCCAAAATCTTAATTATAACTTGAAACTTTGAATCACTACAATACGATCATTTCAAAATCAACAACTTCTATTCAAGAACGATCTTTACAAAAGAACAATTTGAATTCTTTCACTCACAAGTACTTGATGAACCTTTCTTTGATACCTTTTAGTTTTCTCATGTCCTCTTTTGATAGCCTTTTGATCCCTTGAAATGTAGTCTAGAACATAGGCTAAAAAGTCTCTATGTATATCCAAACTTTTTAAAATTTTAAAAATCTACCACCTAGAGAAGTACTATCTCTAGGTGAAAATTTACCATGATGAAAATCTATCACTTGGATGTTTTCTATCGAAAGGTTGACCTTTTAGGCTCTAGGGAAGTCAAAGAGTTTTTAACATGAAAAGGTTAATCTTTTTTAGACAAAAGGTTGACCTTTTTCACTGTTTTTCAAAATTCAAAATTTGAAGAAAAGTCCTATTTCAAGCATGTTAATTTATTCAAGATAATCACAAACGAATATATCACTCTTTGTTCAAGATTAAGTACATCTCAAAAACATATTTCTTATCATATTCCAAGCGAAGCTATTAATTATGCATATTTTAAGGTTGTTCCAAGCTTTCCAACAAGCATATTCTATTTTTAAATTATTTCTGGATTTCAAACTCATCTTATCATAATTTATGCTTTAAACTCAAATTAATAATTTCACAAACACACCACACTTTTCAAAATTATGTTTAACAGCAGCAAGCATAATTTCATAAAATCAAAATCCATAGCACAAAAGTATATCTTTTATCATCATTGAAACTAATGAAAAAGAGGTAGTTATAAAAGTTTACATTCTTCCCTTTTGATCATGACAAAATACCTACAACTATTGTTAAATATTGCTCCCCCTATTACCATGCTCACAATAGTTGTATTTCTCCTCATTTTGTCATAAGCGAAAAGTGAATATGAATAATTCATAGAAGGAGTTAGTATGTCCAAGTGCAATGATATAGGAGATAAAGCCTCAAATCAAACCTAACTAGTAATGAATAACATTTTAAGTTACTGAATTGGGTTTTGTAAAAATGGGGAAAGAAAAAAAATTTCTTAGCGTTCTTCATTCAAATAGCGTATTTGGGTCATTCTTCTCATCATCTTCATCAAAAGCCATATCAAACTTGGTGCCAGAGGGAACTTTGAGCTTCTTTGGTTTTGAGAGAGAGAGCTTCCCTTTTAGTGGAAGTAGCTTTTCGGATTTTTCTTTGCATGTTTGTCCTGAAATGGACTTTAGAAGATCAAGTTTATCAATAAATGCAACCCATCGAGCATCTAACACATGACATTTCTGTTTTGGAAGATGTTTTTTTGATGGAGTTGAAGTGGTAGTTGTTGTACTAGGACGTGGTTCTTTTTGAAGTTGAATTTCAGTAATGAGATCTTTGACAATACTTTCAATATTTGACATTCTCTCTTCAAATAAATCAAGTCTTGAATGCAACATGTTAAATTGTCTAAGCGGGTATTTGGCAAATAACAAAACTTTTCCCACCACAACTTTTTGATATCTACAACTATCCTATTTTTAATTTTTTTTATATCTTACCATACAACTAATTTAATTTTCAATCATTTATACATAACTACCAATACAACTAACCTATATATTTTAACATTATTCTTTTTACTTATCGTTATTATTACTATCATATCACATCATTTTCCATCAATTTAAATACTTTACTCTAAAAAATTTTCATAAAAATTTTTAACACTTTCCAAACATACATTAAGTAAAAATCTGTTCAGAGGTTTGAAATCAACTATGCATTTGGTGGTGGAAGTTATAATTATGAATTGTTGGTATGGAATTTCAAAGTGGTCTATATAGTCAAATGGTTGGGGTTGTGATGGTTCTTTATCTTGCCCATCATGTTCTCTAACAACTTTACCTAGAGATCCACCTTTCTTGCCATGACGCTCTATATCATCTGATAATTTCTTCTCTTTGGGTGTAAAAGGAATTCATTCCCGTCTTCCTCTATTGACCTGTTTATATCTCATTTTTTTCAGAGTTGATTCTCCACTAATGTTATGGAGAGTGAAAGTTTTAATTTGAAATTTTTTTGTTAAAAACAAACATGTCATAGGTATGATAAAAATAGTTAAAAAGTATGCAAAAATGTACTAGTATTTAGAATCATTCTTCTTCCCATGATAGGAAAAAGAAACTAAAGAGGAGTAAAGTGAACCGGGTAAGCAAGTTATAAATCCTAAGCAATTGGTGTAGGAATCCTTGAGGTAACCAAGGTTTCCCTATGCTACAATGTTTCTTTTGAATGGTGTTATTCATGTACTGTGAATGCTTTGAGTTTGATGATAAATTGCACTCATTTATTTTTGTTTATATGCGAGGATTCTCAATATATATATATATATATATGCAACTAGATTATGTTCAAATAGTAACCATTCAATTGCTATAATGAGCATGTTTAGAAAGTGCGAATTAGATTCTCTCTTTTTTATAAAACTCATCATTATCATGTGAAGATGATTTTATGTCACGTTATGAAATTTTCGCATTTATGAACCCAAAATTCATGCATTATCAAGTCAAAATTCATGTAGGTGTCCGTCGAAGTTATCCAAATAGGACGTTGTCCTTCCTCAAGGATATTGAGTTGCTAAAGAAATAGAATAATTCAACGATGCCTTTCTTTGAAAAAGTTAGGGGTGATGATCACTTGATATGTGTCATCCATCTCTCAAGTTACAAGTTATAAGTTACAAGCTCCTAGTTCATGTATATAACATGCAAAGCATGCTTGGCATTTTGAAAAATGTGTTGTAACGGCCAGCACTTGAAGGGGAAGAGAGTCGTTTTTTAAAAATAAATAAATAAATAAATGGTGGGATTTATGACATTTAATTCCAGTCGTTTAGCAAATGTATTAGTATAAGAAGGGGGCAAAGGACGTGGGTTACATCATTTAAAAAAAACAAAGGAAGAAACGAAGGAGAGAGACTGGCCGTGGAAAAGAAGAGGAAAATGAAGGTATGTCGCGTATAACTATTTTTCAGTTAATCTCATTTATTTCACAATATATGCAACTTATTTCTTAGATCTAAGCCATTCATGATATTTCTAGCATAGCTAATTACTAACAAAAGTATTATTGGAATTTTTGGTATTGCAATTTTTATTTATTTCAATAAAGAGTAGAAAATAAAGGGTATAAAATGCTATGCAATGAAATAAACATATTTATGGACATGATAAGAAAATTTTAACTGTACAATAACAAGAAAATTATTTGTTTAGCTTGCCTGTAAAATTTCAGCTCGATCAGAATCATAGATTTTTAGATATAGTGATTTTTACACATAATGTGGAGGGGTGAATATGTATTTTAAGAGCAAAACATAAAAAAATAAATACAGAAAAATACAAATATAAAAATAATTATATGACCCATTATAAACATTATTTAAGAGATTTTACAATGTTTATGATGGATTAATTTTGTTAAAAATTAGTTTAGATAGCTAATTGAAGTGATATTTAATTTTAACTCTTTATTAAATCTATTCTGTTAAATCTGATGATAGAGACATTATGATGAGAAATGGATTGTCCAGATTATAAAAAATAATATTAGAATCTTACTTCTAAAATTTCAGATCAAATAGACACTTATATTGAGAGATATAAGCTATTGTATTTAGAGAATACGGACCATTAAAATAAATAAAGGGTTTTTCCCAAATATACCCATTACGTTTAACCATATTTACAAATATGCCCACTACGTATCAGAAATCCCAAATATACCTACTACGTTTTGCCAAAATCCCAAATAAGCCCACGCCGTCAGTGACCGTCTAATAATTTTTCAGAAATGCCCAGATTACCCCTGGTGTAAGATTTTCCCAAATATACCCATTACGTTTAACCATATTTACAAATATGCCCACTACGTATCAGAAATCCCAAATATACCTACTACGTTTTGCCAAAATCCCAAATAAGCCCACGCCGTCAGTGACCGTTACGTTAAGTGACGGAACCGTTACACAGTGACTAATAATTTTTCAGAAATGCCTAGATTACCCCTGGTGTCTGTGCTGTTGTATTTTTTATATTTTTTTCCGTTAGTTTCAAAAATGATAATTTTTTCCTTCCGTCTATGCTATTGTATGTTTAGCACGGTAAAATTTATAAAATATCTGAAAATTTTAAATTATTTACAAATTGTAAAAGATATTTCTACAATTAATTTAACATAATTATGTGCAGAATATTATGTCATGATAAATTGAAATTAGCAGTTTCGAAATAATTATATTCACAGCAATTCTACAAAAAATCACGCAATATTTTATTTTAATATGAGTAACAACCAATGTTTCCATAATAATTTGAACATTTTAAATTCCCAAAAACATAGATGACATAATTATATAAAAATGCACATGTCTTGAGATAATCATCCAGAATTTGTATAACTTGGTTTTTAGGTGAAATATACCTGCATCTACATATTTATGAAAAAAAGCTAATTTCCAATTTAATGCACCCTGGTGCACTTAGCTTCAGCTAACCCGAGTGCATTAAACAATTTTTTTAATTTTTTATGAGATTTTTTTATACAAGTGTTAATCGTATTTAACATGTATATCAATTTTTATCATTTCTGGAGTATTTTAGATATTGATTTTTAATTTTTGAAAATCATTGTCATTTTAGGTAATTTTAAATGACTAAAATGTAACTGATTTTCAAGCATCGAAAATTCATATCTCAAATATTCTAAAAATGGTAAAAATTTATACACATATTAAATACACTAGATTAACACTTGTATAAAAAACTTTTCAAAAAAATAAAAATTTGCGTTAAAATGGGTTTAATGCACCCGAGTGAGCTGAATATCTGTGCACCCAGGTGCATTAAATTGCAACCCAAAAAAACTTATGATATTTTTTCCCACCACCCAATTCATGGGGAGTCCCATGCGGCTAGACACATGAGATCATTGCTCATTTTAAATTAATTATAAAGAGAATGTCTTCATAAAAAATTATTTATTAAAAATTTCTTCATCACAAATTAATAGAAAAACAGCCCGGCTAGGATCCCCAATTAATAAGGCCGGGTTGAATTGCAAAAATAATATGTTTAATTTAAGTGAATATTTCAACTATTGCTAACTAGTCCTCAGTGAATTAAGATGAGCCTTATATTATTCAACTAACACCTAAAATGCACCTGTGTCATGAATTAAACATTATTTTTTTAAAAACAGAATCTGCTTGCAAATTACCTCAAATGAAACAAAACTATGGGTGTGTTTGGGAATGGATAAAACTTTTGATGAAAAGTTGTAGAGAGTAGAAGTTGTCAAATGATGTGATATGATAGGGGTAATGATGAGGAATAAATAGGATAAAGTTGAAATGCAATTATCATTTTTGAAATTAACTGGAAAAAAATACCAAACATACAATAGCATAGACGGAAGGAAAAAATTATCATTTTTGAAACTAACGGAAAAAAATATAAAAAATACAACAGCACAGACACCAGGGGTAATCTGGGCATTTCTGAAAAATTATTAGCCACTGTGTAACGGTTCCGTCACTTAACGTAACGGTCACTGACGGCGTGGGCTTATTTGGGATTTTGGCAAAACGTAGTAGGTATATTTGGGATTTCTGATACGTAGTGGGCATATTTGTAAATATGGTTAAACGTAATGGGTATATTTGGGAAAATCTTACGCCAGGGGTAATCTGGGCATTTCTGAAAAATTATTAGACGGTCACTGACGGCGTGGGCTTATTTGGGATTTTGGCAAAACGTAGTAGGTATATTTGGGATTTTTGATACGTAGTGGGCATATTTGTAAATATGGTTAAACGTAATGGGTATATTTGGGAAAATCCCATAAATAAATAAAAACTTCTGGACCGGTGGGCTAAACTAATCTGAACAGGCCTAGTGAACCAAGAAGCTCATAAACCAAGCCTATTAGCCCAAGCACATAGAAACTAAAGCCTAAAATTAAGAAACAAAACCTAGCCCACAGCTTGACCCACCAGCCTACTAGTCCAGCCCACCAGCAGTAGCCACTGGCAGCCAGCTACAGGTACCAGCGGCCGGTCGGCCGGCTGGCGATAGAAAAAACTCAAAAAAATACAAAAAAATTATGAAAAATACTCAGAAAATTAAAGTCAATATTTAGAAGCTTGAATAAGTTTAAACTTATAATTTTTATAAGGAATGAAATTATTTAAAAGCGTGATGCTATAAAAATAAATAGAAAAATGAAAAAAATTATGAAAAATTATAAGTATTTAAAGACGTATGAGTCCAAATTTATTTTTATATAAGAAATAAAGTTATTTAAAATGGAATAATATAGGAATAAATAGGAGAAAATAGAATTTTGACTAATTAAAATTATGAAATTTTTTGAAAAAGTCGTAAATGAAATTTTAAATAATATTTATGAAAACTAGGGTGAAATAATGAACATATTGTGATGAAAATTAGGAAAAGAGACTTGAGGCTACTATAAGAAATTGGAAAAAAGAGTTTTAAAGTCTACTTAGAGGTAAGTAAACTTTTATCAAAGCATGACTTTGAAAATATTATTTGAATATTGTGATTTATTATGAAATATGATTATGTATTTAATTTGAAATTTTCTTTCAAGTTGGTTTATTCAACTATGAGCATTATTATTTCAAAATATTTTTAATCATGTTAAGTAGTGAATTTAAGTGATGCATTAATCATAGTGCATGAGCATGATGCATAATTACATATTAGGTTTGCCCCAAGGAGTAAAAGTAGGATGGTAATACCTGGGTAGCGATCTCAGGACTCCCAAAGAAGATGAATTAGTTCATGAATGTGTAGAATGACTGCACGCGAGCACAAGTAGATAACAATACCTACAGTGTGAATACATGATTTAAAATTGACATATGTGTGCACATGTATCAAGATGTTTTAATTTTCATTAATTAGAGTTTATTATGCATAAAAGATAATATAGATATTGTGTTTGTTGTTGAAAAATTAAAATGATTGCAAAATAAATTTAGTAAAAATATATTTTTACTTACTGAGCTTTCAGCTTACATAGTTTTGTTTTCAGTGGAAACACAGCGATATAATGCTAAACTAGAGCCTCTATCAACACGGAAAAAAAGCGAATCTAGCTGAGCAAAAGACAAAGAAGTTTAGATTTTTATTGAAATTATTTTATAATGCTTACTTGTTTTGATTATAGACACTAAATATGTGTTATAACTCCATGATGAGTAAACTCGAGTTGTAATAGTTAAAAGTTTTATGATTTTGCTTTTGGTATCTATTTCTATTTTGAGAGATTTTATTCTCAGCTTAAACATAGTAAACTTTATTCATAATACCTCAATGGTGGGGTGTTAAATGTGTAAATGTTTGAAAGTTGATTTTGTTGTATATTTTTATACCTGTTTACTGAGTATAATATACTCACTATTTTTCAACTAACCAATGGTTGCATGTTAATGAAATGATTTAGAAGAATCTGCACTCGTAATAAGGCAATAAAGATATATTCCTTGAGTTTTGATATTTGGATCAAATTTAAATTTACAGCTTGTAGTTATTTAAGTTTTATGGGCATGTAATAAGCTTGAATGTTGTAAATCATTTGAGGTAATGGGTGATTGATGAGGTGCATGATTGTATAATAAAGAGATGAATGAACTTAGGAATATGTGTTATGAATTGTATCAAGTTGGATCAAATCTAGAGGTAATACTAAGATAATATAGGTTATATGATATTTAGCAGGTCTATAGAGAAAGCGGTCTACCATCAAATGATAGCTAAGCCTTCACCCTAATATCGTAAATATAGACAACATATTTCTGAATCTTGGACAGGAAGACTAAAACTAAAGTTTACAAATAAAATTTGGATTGATTTTTTGACACATTAGAAAAACTTTTATTTATGTGAAGATGAAACTTTAGTTTTATTCACAAGTTTCACTATTTAAAAAGATCCATGTAGTGAGGTTTTATATTGTGACACACCTGTAAGTCAAGGCATTACATTTTTATTGGGAACAAGTTCAACATACACATCATGCTTTTGTACTTAATCTTTAATTAAGTGAAATCTTACCTAAATGTATTTGGTACAAGAGTGTTGTACAATATTTTTCATCAAATTAATAGCATTTGTGTTATTATAATTGACACGAATCAAGTGCTTATCGTTAAAAACACTATGATCACCAATTTAATTAAATTAACCAAAATCCATTAAAGCTAACATTATATAGAAGATAATGTAGAATAATGGTGAGTCGGGTCGAATTTACAAAGAGACGATAAAGTTTTAGAATTGTTTAGAATTTACTTGTAATAAGAAAGTGCAATTAACAATAACTTAAATTAAATCTAAACTAAAAAAGCAATTAAATGATTGCAAAAAATAAAATTTAGACTATGAAAGCAGTAAACGAAAATGCATTAAATTTAATCTTAAATTACAAAGTAAGAAATAAAATAGTAAATCTAATCTAAAAATTAAAATTGTAAATTTAACAACTACAAAATATTAAAAACAAACTATAAAGCAAAAAGAATAAAAATTATATCTCCCAAAGCCAATAACAGATCTCCAAGGCTTTTATTGCTTATCCCCACTTGATAGTAGGTTTCACAAGGAGCGGTGTCCCACACTCAAGTTATCCCCACTTGATAGTAGGTTTCACAAGGAGTGGTGTCCCACACTCAAGGGAGGAGTAGAAATAGTTTTCAAAGGCAAGGGGGGCCCTGGTTTTATAGTTGTGTGGGGTACCCTATGGCCAAAGTGGAATCCAACGTGGGTTTTTAGCCTCGTTGCATATCCTTCATTGTCAGCCTTTTGCTCTGTCTTCGCACGCAGGACCCCTCAAATGGAATTGCTGTATTTCACCGTGTTGTGGCTGCTTGCTTGGGCATTTTCGTTTGGGGCTTGGCATCACTGAACAAATGCTATTCTGCTGGCTGCAACGTATTGACGAGCTGGACTGGGAAATCACTGGCTGCAATTTGAAGCTTGGGGATGTTACCTTCCGTTTGATTTTGGGTTTCAGCTCTGGTGTGAGGAAGCTGGAAACGAAGAGTGCGGCAACTGGCAGCTGAAATTTTCATGGTTGCTCGTTGATTTTCAGGTGGCCGAAAAAAGGGAACTTCTACGGTGAAACAGATTTAAAGTGTGTTTGGCAATTGATAAAAAAGTTAAGTTAAAATTTTTCAATTTAAAATTTTTCACTTTTTACCACTATCATATTTTTTAATTATTTTTTCATATTTTTTTATATAACTATCGTACTTTTTAATCATTTTTATACAATTATCTACATAACTAATCTATCTATTTCAATTTTATTTTCTTTATTATTCATTATTATCCTTATCATATTACATTATTTGACTACTTTTAATTTTTAAAATTTTTTGTCAAAAGTTTTTTTCATTAACAAATTAACTCTTACTTAGCTGTATTTATGGATATTGGGATTCAGTAGTTGCTGGATGGTCACAGCAGCTTGAGATGCATAGCCGCCGGTTCTGGTTTGGAATGGGAAAATCGACGGGTTATGGTCAGCTGTGAGAAGATGGGGAGACAAGCAGGGGTGCTGCCAGCGGGCGGGAATTTCATGGTCGAAGGGTTGGATGCAACTAGGAGGTGGGGCTGAGATCTATGGAGTTTCTCCGGGTGGTTGGAATGATGCCTCCAAAAATGGGTGCTAGAAGGAAGAAATGGTATGCTCGGTGGGTTTTTGGTGCTCGGATTTAAAGATGGAGAAGGGACAGCTGATTTTCGGTGCTATCAATGGGGATGGTGATACGCAGAGCTGCAGCCATGGTTTTCGGTGGGTTAAAATGCTTGGCTGGTGCAGGAATTAGTGGGCTGCCCTGCTGCTTGAATTTTGGAATGGCTAGAATTTGAGATTCGGTTTTTGGTGCTAAAAAGGGGGATGAGAAAGGATGGCGTAAGCAGCATAAAATTACGGCCGTCTAGATTTTTGATTCCAAAACCGAGGATGGCTTGCTGCTTAGAAACGATTTTGCCGGCTGATTTTTGAAATTGAGAAGGGGACGGTGGGATTTGGATTTGTCGCTGCCATGGATTACTGCTACTCGAACAATTGCCGGTATTGGTGGTGCTTGGTGGTCGGCAATGGCTTCATCGACGGTGAGAGACGGGATTTGGGCGGGTATGGACGAGTGTTGCTTGATGGGTGGAGAAATGTCCAAATTATATGAATAGACTAATATATATTTCAATGTTAAAACTTTTTAGCCTATTGATTTATAATTTTATATTTTCAAAAATGTTGTAAAATGATTTGTGTTAAAGTAGAATTAAAGATTTTATAAAATATAATTTTTACGAAATTTAACATAAAATTTATATTTAATTCACATTTTTATACTTAGCAATGTGAAATGAACGTATAATTATACAAAAATTTCGAGAATTATCAACAATGAATTGGAATATCAAAATATTTTAGTTTATAATTAAATAATTGTTTTTTCATCTATAGGATTTGTGCATAACAATTGGCAATAGCTACATATTTATATTCACCTGTGATAAAGCTATAGTGATTTGCTTTTTAAAAATCACGAAGAAAACATATTTCCTAAAAATAACAAGTACTGCTTTGTACTTTTCTTAACTATTTTTAGCAGCCTTTTCTTATCTACTTTATGTCCTATATAATCAACATCAGTGTATCTAATCAGATTAAGTAAAACCTCTGAGATACCATAATCCTAAATTTTGAATGTCCACAAGATATTTAAAAATTCTTTTCACAATGACTAAGTATGATTCTTTAAAATTTGATGGAAAATTGGTATACATGCAAAACTTGAACAAAATATCTGGCCTACTAATTGCGAGATTTAAGAATGATCCAATCATATTCTTATACAATTTTTTCACTTACATTATTACCTAATTCATGTTTTCCAATTTAATACTTGTGCTCATCAGTTAGACATAGGCTTCACATGTTCTATTTGAAAATTTTGTAATATTTCTTTGATGTACTTTGTTTGAGAAATGAAAATGCCTTTTGAAACTTGTTTGACTCGTAAATCAAGGAAGAATATTAATTCTCCCATCATGCTCATTTCAAATTCGTTTTACACCATTTTCTCAAAATATTTATAATATTTGCATTACTAGAGCTAAAAATAACATCACAACATAAATTTGAACACTCAAAATGTCCTAATAAATATGCTTAACAGATAAGGTGGTGTTAACATTTCCTCTTTTGAATTTTTTTAGCTCACAAGAAATTTCTTAATCTGTCATATGAAGCTCTTGGTACTCGAGTCCATAAAGTGACTTTGATAGCTTGAATATATGATTAGGATCACAAGGATCCTCAAAATTTGGAATTTGTTTGGCATGCATTTCTTCATTAATATATCTCGTTTAAAAACATACTTTTCACATTCATTTGATATAATTTAAATTTTTTATATGATGCAAAGACATGTATCATTCTAATAGCCTCAAGTCTAGCAATAAGTGCAAATGTCTCATCAGAATTTATATCATACTCTTGAGAGTATTCATGAGTTACTAAACACGTTTATTTCTCATAATGATGCCTGATTCATCTAGCTTATTTCTAAAAATTCATTTAGTACCTATTATTGATTGTTCTTCAAGCATAGGCACCAAAGTTTATATATTATTTTTTAAAAATTAGTTAAGCTTATCTCGCATAGCTATTATCTAATTTTCGTCATATTTTTTAAAAATTAGTTAAGCTTATCTTGCATAGCTATTATCTAATTTTCATCATATTTTTTAAAAATTAGTTAAGCTTATCTCGCATAGCTATTATCTAATTTTCGTCATTTACAACATTAGTTATATTTTTTTGGTTCAATATAAGAAATAAATGCACAGTAGCCAATGACATTTTGCATTGATCATCTTGTTTTGAATTTGTCATTTATATCACAAATTATCTAGTCCATAAGATAATTCTTTGGGATCATCATACTTTGAAAAAAATGAGCTATTTCAATCTTATCATCATCTCCTACCTTTGCTTCAGTGTCTTCCGTTAATTCCTCATCAGCTTGTGATAATATCAGTAATTTTTTCTTCAATTTCACATGCGATGTCAACCTTTCTCAGCCTGTTATTAGTTTCATCAAATGATACATGTATTGACTCTTCAATAATGCATATTCTTTTATTATAGATGTGAATTACTTGGACAGAAAAAGAATAGCCTAGGAAGAAGTCTTCATTGCTCTTAATGTCAAATTTTCCTAGATCATCATTTGGATTATTTAATACAAAGCACCTGCATCTAAATGTATTAAAATATATAATGTTTGGTTTTCGTCATTTTTACAATTCATATGGAATCTTTTTAAATATTGAGCGAATATATACACAATTAATAATGATACAAGCTTTATTTATAGCTTCAGCCTAATATCTATGAGTCAGTTTTGCATCGATTAACATGGTCAACACCATTTGAATAAAAGTCTAATTTTTCCTTTCCACTATTCCATTTTGGCAGAGTTTTAGGAGCAAAAATTATGAGAGGTTACAAAATTTGTATAAAATTTAGAAAAATTACAGTTATGAAATTCTTTATCATGATCACTTATGATAGCATAAATGGTTAATCTACTTTCATTTGAAACTTTGCAAAAAAATTTTAAAATATTTCAAAACATTCATCCTTATTCCCAATAAACAGTACCCCACGTATAGCTAGAAAATCATTAACTAAAGCATATATATGCTGCTTTTCAGAAAATTTTTTAGTTTTGATAAGTCCAAAAAAATTCATATGTAATGATTGTAAAGGCTTGATGTTGACATAACATTTTTAAGATGAAAAAGAAATTTTTTGTTAGTTTGCATGAATCACACACATATTTCACATTTACTTTAAATTTAGGTAAACCATCAACAAGATCATATTTTTGTAATTTCTTTATAATAAGAATACCGACATAACCTAAATGTTTGTGCTAAAATAAATTTTTAACATTTATTGCAGATAGACATTTTGTATGATCTACACTAAGGTCCAATACATAATATATTTTCATTTCTTTTTTCATAACAAAGTTTGTTTCCATGGTTATCAAGAACAACGCATTGATTTTCTTTAAAAATATCTTCACAGCCTTTATTACAAAAGTTGACTCATATTCAAAAAATTATATTTAAGTCCCTCAACATAAAATACATAATTTATTTACATCCATTGGCAACTTACTATTCCTTACTTCTGATTTTTTTTATTATGGGCGTGTTTGTTTAGGGTAAAAAGGTGTCAACTAAAACTTTTCAATCTAAAACTTTTCACTCTCCATAATTACTCTATTTTTTAATTATTTTTTCACATTTTTTTATACAAACTACCCTACTTTTCAATCATTTCTACACAACTACCCATACAACTAACCTAACTATTTTAACTTTATTTTCTTTACTTCTCATCATTACTCCTATTATATCACATCACTTTCTATTGATTTAACAACTTCTACTCCAAAAACTTTTCATCAAAAGTTTTACCTCCAACCAAATACACCCTATTATTACCAAAGATAATTGTACCTCGATCTTTCATTTTTAGGTTTTTGAATTTTTTTATTACCTACAATATGATAAGAGCAACCACTATCTATGTATCAACTTATTCTAATTTTCTGCAAAATATAAAAAAATTAATTTTTGGGTACTTATTGCATAGGTCCACCTTTATTAGCATTGGAATGAACATAATATTTTGATTTCCAAATAAGTTAACGCCTTGTGCTTGCATTTTTTCAATAGATAAACAAATGAAAAATATCATTAAGCACAATTAATGTGGCATATCTCATTATGTGTATAATGTTTGTGTGCATAATTACATATTGAGTAGTGTCTTTACGCAACTTTTATTTTTAATTTGTCATTTCCAGCTGTTAACTTTTGGATATTTTTAGCAAGTTTCATATTCTTTAAATTTCATTTTCTCATTCCTTCTTGGCTTTAATATATTTTTCAGACATGTTATTAAACTTGAAAAATAGTTCTTCATAAGCTTTTGAAGCCCTTCATTGTCAATGAAACTTACCACAGAGTTCGTCATCATTTGAATTATCGTCTAAAAAACTAAGATTCTTATAATTTACAATTTGAGCAGTTTGATCATCTGATTTTGAACTAATAGAAAGAGAGATTGCACTATCAGTCTAGGCTTCACAACTTTCATTTTTCTTAAACCTAAAATTTGATTTCTTCATGTGTAGAGATGAACATGAGTTTCTAAGATGACCACATCCTTCACATTTAAAACACCTGAACTTTGTTTGGGTGATTCTTCTTTTCAACTTCATTTCTTGGCATGGTCCTATCGATAGTTTTCTTTTGAACTTTTCTTGTAGTCGTTGTTTGTTTCCATTCAATTTGTTTTGAATGATGAATTTTCTGAATTTTTGGTGAGCATGGTAACTTCATCATCCTCCTCACCTGTATCATTAGAGAAATTGTGCTCTTAAACTAAATGATTTTTTACATTTTTTATCTTCTTTATAATTTTTTCAAATAATTTCATATCTCATCAATGAGCCAATTAGCTGATTCATTGTCATAGCGATGAGATCCTTAGCCTCTTCAATCACAATCACTTTTGCATTCCATATTATTGGTAAAGAATGAACTAACTTGTTAAATATTATAGTTGTAGCAATTGATGTTTCATAACCTTTGAGATTATTTACAATATCAGTAAATTTGCAAAACATATCAGAAATATACTCAACGAAGTTTTATTACAAACAATTCATAGTCATGCATGGGCATATTGAATTTAAATTCGTTCACTTGTGATATTCCTTCATGAGTAACTATAAGATTGTCTCATAATTCTTTTACAAAAGCATAAGAGAAAATTTTATTAAACTCAAATGGAGAAAGAGAGCAACATAAGGCATTTAATGCTCTAGCATTAATATGAATTTGTTTGCTTTTGTGTTGACTAAGAATAATAGGAACGTCATTACCAGGTAAATTCAATCCAGTTTCAACAATTCTCTATAGTTTAATGTCTTGTCCCATAAGAAATATATTCATAGTTTCCAATATACAAATTTTAATCCATCAAAGTAGAGAGATAGTGTAGTGAAGTGAACTTAAGAATAACCACCACTAATTTTTCATTACTCATATGTTCTCTTTGTCAAATTCAAAGATCTCTGCTCCTATATAATGCGTAATCAAAGAATTTGAATAATAGTATGGCAATCAATCTTTGAATTCAAATCATACAATATAAATAAAAAAAGACACAAGCACTTATACTCGTTTGGTCAACTAGAAACCTACTTCACTCTCAAAGCACAACAACTTGTGTTTCATTAGTCAACATTAACACATGAGTTGCAGTGTTGCATTTAGTTTGACTATCTTCTTGATTGATACTAAGCTACAAATGAGCTCATAAAGCAGTCATTCCTCTTGGTTTGATAACAATCGATGCCAAGGTAGTACAAAGTTCAAAACCATAAATGAAATAAAATCAAACCTCTTTAGCACATCTGCAAGATCAGCAAATTCAAAATTTGAATCGCAACTTGAAGCTTTGAATCACCACAACACCTCACTTCAGAACCAACAAGTTCTCTTAAAAAATGATCTTCACAAAGGAGCAACTTGAATTCTTTCATTTACAAATACGTGGCGAACCTTTCTTGAATACCTTCGGGCTCTCTCATGTTCTCCTTTTATAGCTTCTTGATCAATGAAATATGACGTAGAAGACAGGCCAAAACATCTCCATGTATATCCAAACTTTTTGAAATTTGAAAATTCTCAACCCGAAAAATGTTGGATGTTTTCTGTCAAAAAGGTCGACCTTTTTGCAGTTCAAAGAAGTTGGAGAGTTTTCAACACGAAAAGTTTGACCTTTTCCAAACAAAAGGTAAACATTTTCTCTTATTTTTCAAAATTCAAAAATTGAAGAGAAATCCTACTTTAAGTATGTTAATCCACTCAAGATAATTACTAAATGAATATACCATTCTTTATGTAAGACTAAGCACATCTCAACCATATTCCAAATGAAGTTATTAGTTAAGCACATTTTAAGATTTTTCAAGCATTTCAAGAAGCATATTTATTCTCAAGTTATCCATGGATTTCAAACCCATCTTATCACAATTCCCGAAAACACATTACACCTTTCAAAATTCTATTTAAGTACAACAGTACGATTTTTAAAAAATCAAAATCAATAGCATAAAAATATATTTTTTTATCATCATCAGAACTAATAAAAAAGAGATAGTAACATAAGTTAACTCAGAATAACAATTTTATAAAAAACTTTAAAAATAAGTTTTTGAACTAACTTTATAGGAAATCTTGTCAACTCAGATGCATGGAATCATGATTCCTATTATATTATATTCTCATTCTCAAAATTTAACAAAATTCTATGGTTATAAATTTGAATTATGATTCCATGCGGCCAATGTCACAATTTTTCTTTTAATTTTTGTAAATTTTTTATTAAGTGTACTTAATCTTATATCAAGTTTTATAATATTTGAAAATGTGTATTATATTTTTGAATTTCAAATATAAATATAAGAGCATTTTAGTCATTTTTAAGTGAAAGATGGATGATTGCTACCATGCAGTCGGCTTGAGATCATGCTTATTTATGTTCACTTTTGTAAGATACAAGTTCACAATCAAAATAATTTTTAACATTATAAATATATCGCAAATAACATATATTAATTTCTAATAGGACATTGCTTAGATTTTCTTAGATGCAACTATAATTTTGAAAAATAAAGAAGTTGGATGAAAATTCCTTGCAACCAGGGTTAGATCGTTTACCTAAATAATTAGATTTATCAAACATCATATAATAATCAATAAAATTTTTAACAAGCTTAATCCTATTCTCAAAAAATAACACTTAAGTCATTATTATGTTGATTAGATTTATCAAAAATCACATAATAATCAATAAATTTTTTTTACAAGTTTAATCCTATTCTCAAAAAATATCACTCAAGTTATTATTATGTTATTCTCAATCTCATCGCAAGTACACTTGTTATAGATTGCAGTGTATAAAATATCAATGTATAGGGAACTTAGGACCTAAAACTTTGTTTTAAATACTTTCTTATTGAATATTTAGAAAGTGAAATGATTAGAAAAATAGAAAAGAAAAATTGATATTAGGAAATAAGGATGTAAGTACCTAAGATCTACGGTTTCACAAATGATATTTCCAATGGGTAGCGGTATGATTATTTAGTTAGGATATTATTTGGTAAAAGAGAACATATCATAATTTTTCCTTACACATTCTCTCGAAACTCCCAGGGTGTACCTCTAATGTATTTTTAATCACTTATTCTCATAGGATTAAGTTAATTAAGATTTATTAAGTTCTATGACCATTTATGAAATTCCTCAAGGTCATCATGCTTATTCTCATGGTCTAGATTCCTAGGTTTAATATCTTGATTATTGTATATTAGGCTTTTATATTTCGGTTCCATAATCTAATATATAGGAATCCTTGCCATAGTGGAAGCTCAAACACTAGACAAATATTAAATCATAAGATATTAAATTAACAATAATATCTGTCATAAATAAATCGAAAACCATATATCACGATATATTGTATGCATGTTACATCTTAAACCCTAGATTAAGGGCTTAGCCGAGCATGTTTAAATCTAAAATAAAATAAAATCTTAGTTCATCTTAAACAAGATAATTAAAATAAAAAGAAAAGAAAAAAGAAAAGCTTATTGGTTGAAGCTTTAATGGTATATTGACCGCTTCACACAACTTGCCACTTTGCCTCTTTCCTTGTTCTCTTTATCTTCTCTCCAACCCTGGATGCTCTTTCAAATTTTTGCTCAATTTTCTGCTCTGAAAATTTTTGCATAATATATGCTGTGAAACCACCTATTTATTATAGCTTGAACGCTGAAATATTTGCGTGCGTGCTCCGCATCTTGCGCATATAATTTGCTTCAGAGGAAGATTGTGCAGTTTAATTTCTAGCTGCCTGAGTTAGGACGGTGGATGGTTTGCAGAATTTAGAATTTCTGCGTAATTGCATGGTTGGACAGCTTGGATTAGTTGGATTCATGGGACACACTACTTGGACGGCTGAGATTCAAGAGGCGTTGCAATCGGTTGGCTTGGATGATAAATTTGGTTTTCTTGGACAGCTTTGGACGGTGGAGATGGACGGTTGGATGACTGAGTTTTAGATAATGCACGGCTGGGATTTGTTCTGGTGGACTGTGATTGCATGGCTGGGCAAAGATCTAGACCGTGCTGATTTGGGGATCCAAAAGCTCGAGTGGTGGAATGAATGACTTGGAAAAATCTGGACAACTTGAATTTGTTGATTTGTAGTGGGCTGAAATGGACGGCTTGGATCGCTTGATGCATGATTTTGGATGGATAGGCAGTGTTGAATTAATGCTGCATATGATTTTTGGTTGAATGGCTTGGATTGCATCTGCTGTTGCATCTGCTGATCAGGTGAATATTTGCATGGCTTTCTTTGCTGGACGTTCTTTTTGTGGTTGGACAGCCGTGATTCTAGGAACCGATTTGCTTGTGGGGCCCACTACTGAATTTTGATAATCTGCAAAAAAAATTTAAATGATTAATTCATGTTAATAAAGAGGTGATGAACACATTAAAAATTATTTTAAGCCCATTTGATTTATGACAATAAATAAAATTTAATTTCAAGCCAAAACATTACAAAAATTATTTGAATAACTTGAAATTAATATTTAATAGCTAATTATTACAAAAAAAACATATTTTGAATCGAATTTCACATTAAATCAGTTAATTACACACCAAATTAATATAAAATACTCACAAAATGCATTATCATTTAAGAATTATCACGTCTTGGATGATAATAAGTTATTTTAACTTTTTTTTTCGAAAAATTGATTAAAAAATTCATATTTTGTTTAGGATAATGATTATATGCGGCTAGTCGAAGCGAAGGGCAACTTCGGCAGCCACATAACCTCATTTATAAAAAGATTCAAAATTTTTTTTTATCCACTTGTTAAGCTAGTTGTATTTTATCTAATCATTTTTTGATATGTGTGAATATTTTGTAAGTTTTAAATGCAGGAATATCATGTTAAAAAATATCCATACATAACTAAAAAGGACAACAACTTAAAATATGGATAAAATAAACTTGATTAACAAGTCGATTAAAATTTTCGAAAAAATTTTAATTGGGGCTTTGTGGATCGTTATCCATTCTTATTAATATTTTTAAAGAATTAGTAGTCATCAATAATAAGCAAGTCTACATATCACTGAAAAAATCAACAAATGCATGACATCGTAAAATTGATTGCTTGTAGCATATGCGCATGAGCCTAAGTATAAATTAATATTCAACAAATATGCAGACTATACGAAGTTTAACCAGTTATTGAGAGGAGATTGGGTATAAAGGTTGAAACTCTTCTACTTTACATGCATGAATGGTCCTCGACTCAAAAGGAAAGGTTCGATCGCACAGGCGCTGATACTTTTCTTGTTTAACCATGACACTTCCTTGAAATATAAGATTTTGGAAAATTTCCCTCATAACCACAACATTTGACCATTATTCCCCTTATACCTACAATATTTTTGAAATTCTTCACAAATTCACAATATTTTACCCTAATTCTATTCATTCTCACACTCTTATAACCCATGAAGATGCCACATCTTTTTATTTTGAATTCTGAAAATGCCCGTACTGTCAAAAATGGCTAAATGATTGAAATACAACTCACCACCAATGGCCAAACGAGCGGCGCTCGTTTGGTTGACGGGCGCGGAACGAAAGCTTTCGTTCCGCCCTTCACGTGTTCGAATCCCGCATGGGATTTCGAACCAAAAAATTTTGTGGGGGCATGTGTGGTCCCCCTTGTTAGGTTGGGAGCTGGTGGTCTCCCCATTTGATATTTGGGAGCTGGTAGTCTCTCTTTGGAAATATTGTTAGAATTGTCTCAGAACTTTGAATGTGATATGTGTTGAGATATGTTGTAAATATACTCCAATAAAAAAAAAACTCACCACCAATGCGTAGGAGGCGTCCAAACTAGCAGCAGATCCGGTGGAGGAAGGAGGAAAATCAAGGGCATCCTCACTAGGTTATCAGATCCACGGGCTTAGCTTTTTAGTCAGCCATCGATGCGTGAGAAAGGATTTTTAAGGTTGCTCAAAGTGAATCAACTCACCTAGATGCCACATAAACCTCGTCACTGCATCATCCATGAATCTGCCCTTGGTGGAGAAATAATAGTCAAACATTTGATCTAGGACTACCTTAAACTTCTTCAATGTTTGCGTGTATGCTTCCATAACAGCCAAAAAAGCTGGCTCCAACAAAAAGTTCAAGGTCATCCTTGAGTTAAAAATGGCCCCACCCCGACTCTTTATGCCCTAAACCATGGCAGGGATGTCCGACATCTTCCCTCCCACACATATGCCTTTCATCTTCACGCCATAGTGAGGTGTGTTTAACTCATTGGTGATGAGGGTGGTGTAGGTATTGGGCAACAAGGATTCAGACTTTGGAGGTTTAGGAGTTGGGCTAAAGATGAGGTATTGTTAACGTTCTTTGTGCTATTGTGGGCAACAAGATAGTAAGAGAATTTGCCGTCGAAGTGTTTGAGGCTCACATTGGAGGAGTAGCCACCACTGGTCAAGTCCTACAACGAGCGAAACCCTATTGTGTTGCTAAGACATGCACCCAAGAAGAAAGTCTTTGCAACTGAAGTGAGCCAAGGAGCCAAGTGATGTGCCAGCGCTACTCATTGAGTGCTAGCGTTATGCTGTTAGTAAGAGAGACGCCGGAGCCTTTTGTAGTACTCTTTATGAAATTGCAGTCATTAAGCATCGTAGTGACCTGAGATGCCATTGATATTATTGTTAGCGTAGCTAATGATACTCTTTTGATTTTTCCCCTTCCCTCGCCCTCTAGATACACTATTGTTGATTCATTTACATAGAAGTTCATGGATTTGTTCCCTCCCACGCGTTTGAGTAGAAGCCCTTTCCGTGCATCTCAAAGTAGAGCATTAGTTGGGGCCGCTGCCCATGTCCTTTTCTCCATTGGATAGCAGCATTAGCCCCACACACCATGCCTTGGCGCAACCCTTGTAGAAGGACACAAGCATAGCTACGTACTCTCCCACCATTTCCACAAGGCCGTTCACAATGATGTCGTCACTTTTGATGTTTGTAAGCCCCATATCCTCTATGATGAACTTCGAGAATGGGCTGTTGGTGGGGTTGAAATTTGGGATAATTTATGGCAGATTTGCAGGAGTTATCTTTCATGAGAGAGAGAGAGAGAGAGAGAGAGAGAGAGAGATGAGGTGAGTTGGAAGGAAGGAATGTGTAGAGATTTTATAGATGGTTGCTGATGCCAGTAGCTGCGGCGGTTGCTGGCGATGAATGGTGGCAGCAGCATGGAGATGTACATGAGATTGTGTTTGGATAGTAGATGGGTATCTTAAAAATTTAGAAATCAAGATGCATGCAACTTGATGGACTATGAGGGTGTGAGCATAAGAGGAATTATGGATGAAATGTTGTAGGTATACGAGGAATTTTTAAAATATTGTGAGTATAAGAGAAATAATGACTAAGGATGTGTTTGAGAATGGATAAAATTTTTGATGAAAAGTTTTGAAAAGTAAAAACTGTTAAATGATGTGATATGATAGGGGTAATGATGAGTAGTAAAGATGATAAAGTTAAAATAGATAGGTTAGTTGTGTGGATAATTATGTAAAAATGATTGAAAAGTAGGATAGTTATATAGGAAAATGTGAAAAAATAATTAAAAAATATGATAATTGTAGAGAGTGAAAAATTTTAGATTGAAAACTTTTAAATTAATATTTTTTAACCATTGTCGAACATATCCTAAATCTTATGAGTGTGCCGGGAATTTCCCTAAAGATTTTCAATAAAGTAAAAAATCTTGAAATGGTGAATTTGTCATTTGGTAAAAGAAAAAATTCTATACATTTTTATAGGTTTTTCTATATGATCTGTGATTTAACTTTTTAATTATCTTATCTTTTATAATAATTTCTTTTCGTTCGTTGCTAACTACGATAGTCATTTTGTGCTTCCACACATCTATCTTTTTAGTAGGTCATTTTTACGAGAATTTTATGTCCAGTGGTGAATCTGTTGGGCTTTACTATTTGAATTTTGTTCCTACATTTTTCAATTCATATTTTCATTCTAAAGTGAATCTAATGTTCTGTTAAATAGCCAGCACACACAAAGAGTCTTGCTTATGATGCTGAAGGTTTGTGTTCAAACTATACTAAATCCTTAACTAGTATTCAATTATACGATGTCAATCTTTTTATCTTTTCATTAAAATGTTTGTGTTCAAATTCCATTGACATCTAAGTTTTTACGCATGCATATAATTATATTTTAATTTTATATCATGATTTATTAAAAAATCGACTAGTTTATTTTAATTTGATATCAACATTTATTAAAAAAGATTCACTAGTTCAATTATAAGATATCTATTACCAATATGTTACTTTAGTTGAATCCAAATTTATTAAAAGCATTCGAGATTTATTTTGATGAATCATGCATGATAGAAATATCCAATTGAGTTATTCGGGACTATGAGTTTAACTCTTTATGCAGGAAATTTGAACCCTATTTTGAGTATCTGGTAATTTTTTCTTGCTATTGGTCTTTGCTATGGGAGGTGTGATCTTTAATGCTTAGTCGAGAGCTGATACTGTTTTCGACCACTCCTACACACTATCGGATCCCATGGGATTTCCCACAGTCATCAAATTAACTCTTGAAAACAGACATTTAAAATAGGCCTAACAAGGCAATTAATGCAGGAGAAGATTTGCAAAGGCCTCCCCATCTCTCTCTCTCTCTCTCATGCCGAATTCCAACTCTAGTATTGCATTGTCAAGTAAGACAACATATTAAGGAAATAGATCCTCCGTAAATCAAAATTGATCAGCAATGAGGCAATAACTAATCCATCCACATGAACTCATCAATTCTCTGGATTTTATTAATTTATTTTGAAAATTGAAGTAAACTGATTGATTTACAAAGCAAAAAATGAAAATAGGAATGAAAGCTCAAAACACAAAAAAAAACCTATAACAATATTGAAGTCTGTTGCTACTTGCTTCTCTCCTCTCGTAACCCCACCTCTGTTATCAATCGCATTCCTCTAAATTGACCACAATCATCATCCACAGTAGCTACTGAGATTTGGAAATTTCGAGGCTTCTATGAGCATTAAAAAAGGAGCACATGTAGATAGGTAGTGACTTCAATTATTATTAATTTGGGGATGAAGAATGGTACACCAAACATGAGATGGAGTTAGGTGGAGTTACATACATTACTGAGTTGGGAGACATTGAAGAATGAAGTGTTTATTGTCTAGAACTATGACATGCAAAAGAAATCCACCCCGCTAATACAATCCACCCCAAAGCAGCAACCACGCCTATTGCTTCAAGCTCAAACCAGCGGCACATTGGCATCTCCCGTTACATGTCCAGTTAGCTTAGAGATCCGCCAAGCTCCTCTGCAATTTGTGATGATTTTTCTCTTAGATCTATCAATAAAAATTCAGCCAACAATAATACAACATGCTCTGAATTGAGCATTACACACCAATACCTATTAACCTCTCTAGATTCGACCAACTTGCAATGGAACCTATTGTCGATTACTACAATTGTTGCATGATCTGCATGGCAACCACAAAGACACACCAATCGAACCTCTTCACAACTAGTCCTTTCCATTGAAACTTACCAATGTAGGGCCTGCAACATGAGAGGGAAGGAGAGAGAGCAATTATGACATGGATGCGTAATCAATTAAATCAATGACCAACAAGGAAGGAGATGGTTGATCGGTGAGAGAGATGGTGTTGGAGGCTGTTGTTGGAGAATACTAGAGAGGCAAACAGTGACAATGAGGAAGGGCAAGTAACTGTTGTTGGTTAGAGAGAGGACGAGAGTAGCGACGAGCAAAGAGAGAGAGGCAAAAGTAATAAAGGGGCTAGTTTGAAAATTTTCAATTCAAAAGTGATAAAGGGGCTTATTAGCAAATTTCTTATGAATTAATGGTCTATTCGACAGCTACTTTTGGATTTTTTAATCCAACAATCTATATTCTCTCTACTTGATTGAACGTCAGCCACCGAAAACACCGTGCATTTACACCATATTGTAAAAGATTATGATTCATTAAATGATTAATTTAATTTTAAAAAGTTATTTGCATGAACTTTTATGCATTAATAAACTTATTGCTTTCTATTAAATTTAAATTAACTTATTATTTATAAAAAATATATAATAATTATCATCATTCATAATTATACATATTATCTAATTATTATTTCTTATTATTTAATTGCATTGAATGTTAATTAAATTTCGTAGACATTGACAATTTATATTTGAATATTTGAATTATCTTTATATTTTCAGTTGCACTAAATAGTCTAAAACAAGTAGACACGTAGTCTTCAAAGGAATTAAATAGCAGAGAGAATATAACTATGACCTTTCTCTCATAATAGAAGCTACGTTATAGACTACTTAATTTTGCAAAATTATTAAGTAATTCATGTTCAATAATTTTGATTATTTTCATATTTCTAGTTGATTCAAAAAGCCTCAAATACTTAGATTTTAAAATTATTAAATAGTAGAAAGAATATTATTGTAATCATTTTCCCAGAATACAAAAGAAAATTTAATATTATTAAGCAATTTATTTTTTGTTATTTTTGGTAAATTTGGAATATCTTTATATTTTTAGTTACCTCGGAGAGTTTAAGAGCCTATTTTGATGTAATACCTCAGGTATTAGCAACTATATAAATAGATGGTAATATATATAATGTGGCCTGAGAAATCATAAGAAAGTAAGATTTCGTTGAATCAAGGGTAGTTATGGTGAATGTGCAATTCCAATTTTTGAGAAATGGATAGATAAATTTTAAAAATATCTTAATAGACACCTAGGGTGGGCATATATGTATTTATTAGATGATTTTGGATGTACGAAAACTCTTAATTTGATTAAATGATGGATGTTTGAAATATGACTCTTATATGTAAATTAACTTGAAAAAGGGGTAGAACTTGGAGTTGACTAGATTGGAAAGTTGTTTAGTCATGTGTGATATTCCTAGCATGTTTGAATGGATATATATGATTATAAATGAGATTTGAATAATAGATTTGATAAAATGATAGAAATGGTTTTAGTTATATAGTTAAATTGAAAAGAACTAAGATAGTAAAAATGATCGATGATCATTAATAAAAGTCATGATTTGCATAAGAATGATTATAAACATGATTGAAATGTGTCCATAATACTTGGCAATGAAGTCGAGATTATCATTTTGAAGGTTGAACTATTTAGAGGCTAATTGTGAGAATTCGGTAAAAAATGAATAACGAGTAAAATTTTAGAATGACATGAAACATGATAATTTCTAACATTATTGATATACTAGATACATATGTAATATATGAGAAATAATTTTGGAGGTATTAAAAGTTATGGATATAATTTGGGCCAAAGAGACCTGTTGGCCAAAGAGATGAATTGATGGGTCAAATTTTGTGTGGGATATGTTTTAATCAAATAAATGAAATAAATATGATGTTACGATAATAAGATATGTTTTTGAATTCATTTTTATATAAGACAACTTCATGTTGTGAATAGTTGAAATTTTTAGTAAAGTTGTGTAATAAAATGCATGTTAAAGTTGTACTGATGGAATTTTGTGTTGACATATTATGAAGAAATAGTACTTAAAATTAAAAATTCAACACAAAAAGAATCGTCTCAATCGGAGTTGTATAGAGAAATTTATGAGTAAAAGAACATAAGACTGCTAAAATTGAGTCATTTACCGGTCCACACGGGCTGAACCATGTGATTTCTAGAATCACACAACCCAAGTTGTGCCGGGTGGCTATTTTTAAATGGAGAGGGTCTGAAATCATCTCATGTGCATGCCATTTTCTTCTCCTTTTTCTTCTAAGTGACCCTAACTTACTATTCCCATAAAAACTTACCTCAAAGTGCTTGACTTTACGTGATTTTCTATCAAAAAAGCTTGATGGAGCAAGCAGAAGGCTTCAAACTTTGGAGATTTTAAAGATTCTTTGAAAAAATAAATTTGAGGTATTTAAGTTATTTTATTTTGAAATAAATGATTAATTTGAGTTACGAATAACGTGTTTTGATGTTTGTTTATGGGCATTGACTTTTATTGAACGATTTAGATGAATCTTTATGATTTCGGGCTTATTTAGATAACATACGAGTGTTAGAAATTAGAATTTTTCATAAAATGCATATAAATAAGGAAATGAAAGTGTTTAGAAATGATTTCATATGACATTATGATATGTTGGGTGGAATACCTTAAATTTTGAGTGAATTGAGCTCAATTTTGATATAACACCTATGATATGTCTGATGAAATGCTTTTGTGAAGCTAAATATGTAGGAACAGTGTATAAATGGGCGTATATAATTTTATGAATATGAAAGATATATTGAGCATGTTTTGGACATGTGGGATAGTGAATTATTTAAAATGAAATTTGTAACGAGCTTGATATTCACTTCTCTTTGCAATTGCATGGGTCATGAATTATAGTACTTATTAAGTTCGATCCATAGAAAATTCAAGACTTAGGACATTGATTTTAAATATTTTATAATGAATATCGAGAGATGATGATGAGATTGAAGAAATAGCAAATATAGAAAGCAAGTCTTGAGAATGTTTTACGAGGATTGAAAGTTCAAGAGATGAGAGTACCTGGAGTCTAAGGTTTCACATGTGATGTCTGTAGTAGATACTGGTATGTTCATTTAATCTAAATATTACATGTTATAGAAGAACAAATCCTAAGTTGACCTTGTGCCCTCTCTCAAGACCTATAAGGTATAATCTGATCTTCTTAACCACATATTCTCATAAAATTTTAGAATCCATTAAGTTTTGTAGTAGTTGCAAAATTTCTTAAGGTCATCGCGCCTATTCTCATAGTGTAGTTTTTTCAAATTTAATATTTTGATTATTGTATATTAGACTTCCACCTCTTGGTTCCTTTACCTAATATATGAAATCATTTTCAAAGTGTGAGCTCAAACACTCAGTAAGCATTAAACTTATAAGGTCTCAAATTAACAAACAATATTCTTCATAAATAAAGAAAAAACTATAATAACCTTTATATAGTTCACATGTTATATCTTAAATCCAATATGGATTTAGACTGGTATATTTATAAGAAAAATCAAACACAAAATAATATTATATTCAAAATAATCAAAAATAAGATAAATAAATTAAAAGAAAGAAGAAAGAGAAAGTATATTGATTTGAAAGCTTCAATGGTGTCCTGAAAACTCCAAGTTATGTGCAGACTTGCTTCTTTCATAATGCTTTTGAGTTTCTCTCACTCTATGACCTCAATCTTAGCTCAATATACGTTCTAAAATGCCTAAATTGTGTACAGTAAGTGTTTATATAGTGATCTCCAAAAAAAACTTGTGTAAAATGTGTCAAAAACGGATTAACTACACAATTTTCGCCCTGACATGACCAGGGCCATGTTGAGCATAACTCAACATGATCTAGGCTGTGATGGTCTCCGAACTATGGTATTTGCTCTTAATTTTTATAGTTTTGTTGCTCGACACGCCAGAACCGCGTTGAAACTTCCTTGACATGTTCTAAGCCATTTTAATCACAAATTTTCCTCCTTTTAATCTTTTAAATAATCAATTGAATGAGTCTTGATCCTCATGCTTCAATTCTCCAAGAATTATGTGTTTTTATACCAAAATCACCTAACTTTGTATATATCGATCAATCATGAGTATTTTGCACTAAACAAAGCTAAATCAATCAATATTTGATTCAAAACATCATATTGGCTCATATTTTCATCCAAAAATATAGTAAAAAATAGCATGATAAATTCTTACATAATTGAACTTTCGTTTGTCCTCAAGTGAGTACAAAAGAACCCAAAATCAAATCACAAAAACTTTAGAATTGGTCTTTCGAATACTTTGAGCAAAAAGCGAGTTCAATCTTGTATGAATCAAAACTTAACGAGATTATTAAATAAAAACATCATAAGTGACGTACTTATCAAAAATTCGATTTCGCTTAATTAATATTACATATACTGCCACTTTTTTCTATTTTCAAACAATAGGAGTCCAAAAATTTTATAACAAAAGCTCCTAATCCTTAGGTGACTCCCCTATCCATATTTATCATTTCAATACATACATTCGATTATTCTCTAGAGGGTAGTATCATAACAAAGTATAGATTAGATTACTTCATATACATCTCATCAAATTCTAGGGTTCAGATTTCTTCTACCGCCTGATTTGACTAGCTCATAGAATCATAAAAGCTTAATAGAACAAAGACTATGATTAGATCAAAAATTACAATTCAAAATCAAATCACCTTCAAATTGTTTTAAGCCTAATGCCCATAAGGAAATAGAATAACCCACATACTTAGTGCTTTTGTCTTTTTAGAGCTTATCATTACCCTTGGTTCATTTTTTTTCAAAACTGAATCTGAAAATAACTCTTCTCATCATATTTCAGGGTGTCTAGGGAATTATTTTCATTAATGTACAAGTCATATGGTTAACTTAATTCTTGTTATGCATTTTTGCTCAAAATTCAAATTTGACGATGATTCAGCTTCAAAGGTGGACATAAAGGATCAGGAAAAAATTTAAGTCTAGACTCAATGGAGGAATCAAAAGGTAATTATCTCAAATATAAGTTTGTTATCTACAAAAGAATGACTTAATCATATTCCACAAATAAGTCAAATGAATATTATTATCAGAAATTCTTTGACCAGAATGAGAATTTTATGAACATGGAAAAACTACCTCAATTAGTTCATTAATTGTTCGTATTGAAGTGCTTTTCTGATAAATTAAATAGAATTACTCTAACTTTGAAGAAAGCAGAATTACTGACTTATTTTATCTGTTTCATTAAGTAATATAAGACAAAAATATAGGTATTTTCAATAAGTACAGGCTCAAAAATAAATTTAACATCTTACTATGGTCAATCATTTGCATAACTCAAAATTTTGAAATCCCAATTCATGGTTTGCTAAAGGAATTGCAAGAGTTCAATATGAGGTCTACATCTATCCTCATGCACATTTATAACAAAAATTTCTCAAGATGTGATAAAATTTCAGCTCGATGATCATTTAATATAATCAAAAAATAATAAAACTCATTCGCCCTCATACTTAGAGGTGACATTATACTCAATGTCAAGAGCAATTCATTCAAATATGAATATTAATAAAAACATTAAGCAAGTATTTTCAATAATTGCAAGTTGCTAACTTTCCTATTGAAGTGTTAAGATTTTGGATTGCAGTCTTTCTCTATCTAATCTTTAAAAAACAGCCATGAAGACTTTTGTTAATTCATTTTCATACATTCATCTTGGATCATAATTGAATAAAAATTTGATTAATTAAGATGTTTTAATTCAAATATTCTTTGATTAAGCTTTATTTTATAAAAACACTTACCGCTTGATACAACTTGCGAAAAGTAAATAAGAATGTGTAATTTTAGAGCAAATCATGACCAAATTGGTAAGTATTGATTAAAGTCAAGCTAAAATGCAAATTTAAGACTCAAATTTGGATTAAAATAGTGTCCAAGGTGAGCTTAAACATATTGAAGGAAACTTCAAGCCGAAGGGAAGGAAACAGAAAACAATGCAGAAAAATTGTGCATCGAGTTGTACACTGCAGGAGGCCATACGGTTTGAACCGTGTGGATCTAGGTGCCACACGGTTCAAATCATGCAGAGCTCTACTACACATTGTGTTGTGAAATTCAAGCTCTGTGCATAAGCTACCTCCTAAAACCTATATATACACCCCTTAGGGATGTCCTAAGACATCCTAGAACATGGCTTGATCTCGGAGTAAAGTTGTAACTACCCATTCCGTAGACATCCCTAATGGCTAGTTAACAAGTGCCACTTAATCTAAGAACCATTTGGCAGTATCTCCCTATAACTACAAGGGTTAATGTGGAATACATAACCTATTATTCATAAACATCTCAATTTCCAACCTAAAATATAACATTCAACTTTAAATTCATACATTTGCATTCTCATACCATAAAAACATTCATATAGTAAGTAAAATTTTACACATCATTATCATACAACAGAGCATCCCAAAAGATTATCATAGGTATTCACATATATTGTGATCAAGTTTCAAATGTTTAATTTAAGAGGTTTAACATAGTTGAAATCAACTAAATAAGCATCGACATTACCAGTATTAACAAAAGCAGAAGTCCATAATAACAAAAAGTAAGCCCTAGTCTACCGAGCCAAGTCCCGAGGGTTGTGTATTAAGTCACTTTTATATTATTTTTTTGGATAATAATTGCATGAGAATTTGAGTGTTTAATATGGTTTAAATCATATTTTGATTAAGTAAGCTCAGTTCTATAAACACTCACCAACTGATACAATTTGTGCAAAGCTAGAGAAGTATGTACAATTTTAGTGTAAACGAGGTCAAATTAACAAGCTTCGATGAAAGCGGGAGTAAATTGCAAATTCAAGACTTACATGTAAACAAAACTATGTTTAAAACAAGACATTATTCATACACAATACTGTTCATGGATGGCACTATTCATGTGGTACTATTCACCCATTACTATTAATGCTCAGATTGTTCATGCTTAGACTATTCATGCACACTATTTGCGCACTCTTCATGCGCACTATTCATGTTATTGTTCATGCACATTATTCACTTCTATATAAATACTTGTGGGGAACGTTCTAAGGCATCTTAGAACGTCCTTGGAGCTCGGGTTGAGGTCCAGAAGTAAGAGGAGTGAAGAGCATGAGGTGAGAAGTGAGATAGCGAATTGCTTGGAGCAATCGAGATACCATCGAGGCTTCCAATCAATAAGTTTTCCCTTTCTTTCTTTCTTTTAATTTTAATTATCTTATTTATGATGGATGTTAGATACAA
Source organism: Annona cherimola (assembly GCA_030490835.1). Taxonomy (NCBI): domain Eukaryota; kingdom Viridiplantae; phylum Streptophyta; class Magnoliopsida; order Magnoliales; family Annonaceae; genus Annona; species Annona cherimola. The sequence continues at coordinate 87,631,591 of CM059972.1, forward strand.
TATTATTCTGTTTTGATTTTTATAAACATGCTAGGCTAAACCCGTTATTTGGGGTTTAGGATGTAGCATGCGTCCAATATAACAGATTTTATGGTTTGATTATTTAAGTTATTTTACGTTAATTTTGATATCTTATAGTTTAATACTTGCTTGGTGTGAAGGCCTGTACTTTGCTAATGATTCTCATATATTAAATTTGGAAATCTAAGACCATGAGAATATGCATAACGACTTTGAGAAATCACATAAACAGTCATAGAACTTAATGAATCATAATTGACTTAATCACATGAGTATAGTTAGTTAAGAATATATTAAGACTATGCCTTGCAGGTTTCGAGAGAATGTACAAGAATAATTTAGGATTTGTTCTCCTTTAACACATAATATCTGTATTAAATAAGCAATTCACGTATCCATTATAGAAGACGTATGAGAAACCCTAGGCCCTAGGTACTTGCATATCTTGACTTTTAATTTTCATTTCATGTTCTTAAGATCAATCTCCTTCTTTTGATACTTTTTTCTTTTATTTTATTCTCTTTGTGTTTCATTTAGGTGTCTAATTAAACATTCTAAGTCCCAAATTCATTATAGATTAATATCTTATATACTACAATCTATGATCCGTAAACTTGCAGTGAAATTTTGAACATTATCTGTGATCTAAAGACAAACAACATATCATGTGAGTCTAAGAGCAGTAAGTAGATAACAATTAGTACGAAATAGATATAAATGAGACTCTTGATACCCATACCATGACATGGATGCAATAAGACTATTCACAAATGATTATGAAAGACATAAGGGAATAAAATCCATGTCTAAGAACGTATACATATAACCACGTGTCTTTAATATATCATGCATAACCCTCTTCTCATGTCAACTAAGGGCCATGAACAATTCTTTTCTCATGTCAATCAAGGATCATGAACATCCCTTTTAGATAAATAACTAATCCATATACCCAGTTACATTGAACGTTATGTGATACAATATACCCATAATCATATACATGCATTAAATTGTTAATTATAGTTAGTTATCTCAAATGATACATTATCCAATATACATAAGAGCAAATAGCACAAACCTCACGGATAGTGTTATAAATTTTATAGTGTTAGGTTTAAATTTAGAATATCCACTGTCACACAATGTTGTTAAAACCGAGTCGGACGGACAACCGGTGCCTTAGGCGATCCGATTCGAGTGATTTTCAGTGGCTGTCTTCTAATGATGGGAACTGATTTGACTACCGGTTAAATCAATTTCTAGATCGGCCAATCAGACCAGCTCGGACATGAAAAAATCTAGCTCTTTCATTTGAATCATTTCGCGCCTCATTTTTTCAAGCAATCCCGCGCAAGCCACTTGAGCTTCTGCCTTTTTTTCCTATCACCATTTCCTTCTTCCACAGTTACCTTCACTTTTCACAGTTGTTATAACTAGGAGACGATCTTCACTCAAAAGGCCCTCAATTGCCGGAGAACCTTCGGAGAGACTCAAAAATGAAATCCCTAGAAAGTAAAAAATAGCTTGTGCTAAGATGACTCTCTATTTAAAGGAGTCCTACGTCGGTCAGTTGTTCACTGTGTTTCACGTGGTTTTTTGGCGTTGCCACACTTTGTAGGAGGGTGATTGCTCCTAGTTCAATTCAGAGTTTGTACCAGACCCTCTACTATTGAGTTGTTGCAACAAATCTACCACTCTCCACGACTTACTAATTTTTCACTTTTTCAACTCTGATTCTTGTTCTCTTAAAGTTGAAATCCCAGGTTCCCAGGTTCACTTTCTATTTTTTCTCTATGGAAAAATTCTACTATTTTGTTGTTTTTTTTGGATAAAAAATAAGAATCCTCGTAGAGATTTTATTAAGATTATCAACTGCTTTGGTGCAAAAAAAACCCTTCCAATTTCTTAATGTTCTTTCTGCTTCTAAGCCATTGCTGAAAAACATCATTGCTAAAAAATATTGCCATTACTCGAAAAACGCCATTCATAAAAGATGTTGCCATTGGTTTATTGAAATTATTTTATTGTTCCATTACTGAAAAATAAATGGTAAATGCTATGTTTTATTCAAAAGATTTTATATTTAACGACTAGTTGATATAATCTCTTCATGATTTATTACCCACAAAAATGTAAAATTTATATCTTTGTGGGCCTAAAAAATTTTAGTTTAGTCAATCTTATGTTAAAGATATTATTAACTTTGGATTTGTTGTTAACATTTATATTTGATAATGTTTAGAACTTGAGGATGTTAATTTTTATGCTTATTAAATTATTTTTTATTTTGACTTTGTTAATAAATTTTATACTATTTACTCTCATATTTGTGTAGACTTGTGATTGAGTTTTATAATTTATATCATTCATTAAAAATTATTTTTAGTTAATTACTAAATTATATAACTAAGATTATTCTAATGTTATCTTTTCATTTTTATGTCGATTTATCAATTTTCAAGGATGAAAATCATAGCTTGATAGCACATATATAATATACAATACAAAGGCAAGTATAACATTCTATAACTTATGAATTAATTATAGTTTACATAAAATAATAAATACACTAGTTCGATTCGGTTCTCAAAAATGGTTGAATTGGTTGAACCAGAATCAGTCCCTTGACCAGTTTGTTAACCAGTTTGGTTCCGACAATATTATTGTTACACATAAGCATTTTACCGAACACATGATAAGCATAGGAGGAAATTTTCTAATTGAACCCCCTAGATAATATCATTTGTGAGGGAGGAAGAACGCAAATTCGTCATCTAGTTTAGAAAATTGTCTCAGTAACATCAAATTCCTGCAATTCTTGCTACCCCTAAATTGTCAGGGACCCTAAATGCCCTAAACCATGGAGTTATTGAAATTATTCCTTTTTCTATCAATCCTATACTAGTCCTATACCATGTTTAAGATAAGATTCCACTACTAATTGAGACAAAGAAAACATCTACTTACTTAGATGTGATTTCCCTCAAACCAACAACCCTAAACTTAAACTTTTGAGCTTTCTGAGCATCCTTGATGCAGACCAATACTCTGTGATGCAGTGTAGTGGCTGGAGAGAAGAGGAGAAGAAAGGAAGGAGCAGAAAGGAGAGGAAGGAAAAAATGAGAAAGTCGTGCATGCCCTAATCCTAAAATGGCCTTTACTAACATAGGCCGAGTGCAAACATGGGCGGGCCCAGCTACTGATTTACTACTAACTTTTTTACTCATGCCACTTAATCAACATGTCAATCATACACCTCTGCGAAGGCTCATAATAGTTATAGTGTCTCAAACAACACGTCAATCATACGCCTTGAAATAAATACCCGACAAATTGTACTATACCCAAGCAATGCAACCATCAAACATGCCATTGCACAACTCATACTTATTTTAATATGCTCATGAATGAAGCCCTATACAACTAAATATGCTAAAATTATAATGTGATCATGCATACACTACACGTCTCCCAGGTATATTCACAAATTACTTCGTGTCAAAAGAAAGATTGTATATAAATAAAAAACCTGGTCCTCACAGTCTACCCTCCTTAGAAAAGTTTCATGCTCGAAACTTGTAATCATTCCCGTAGGTAAGGGTACTTCTCTCTTATTGTTTCCTCTAAGTCATATGCAGCCTCATCTTCTGTGTGGATACTTTATTGGATTTTTAGAAGCTTAATAGTCTTGTTTCTTAATTATTTATCTTTACCATCTAAAACTCAAACGGGTCTCTCCATATATTATAAATTTTTTTCTACTCGTATATCTTCAGGCCTTAGCACATGCGATGGATCTGACTCATATTTCCTTAAGGATGAGACATGGAACACATCATGCACTTCAACTAAGGAAGGTGGTAGAGCAATACAATAAGCCACCTTTCTAATTTGTTCTAAGATTTTATAGTGACTAATGTACATTGGACTCAATTTGCCTTTTATGCCAAACCGAATCACACCCTTCATGTAGATACCTTAAAAATACCTTCTCTCCCACTTGAAACTCTAACTCTCGCATCTTCGTATTTGCATAACTCTTTTGATGAGATTAGGCAATACAGATTTGATACTGAATTCATGACACCTTGTCCACTGTGTCTGCTATCATTTGAGGGCCAACTACAGTATCTTTCTCACTTCATTCCAACAAAGGGTGACCTACATTTTTGTCCATATAGTGCTTTAAAAGGAGTCATTTGGATGCTGGAATGGTAGGTGCTATTGTATGCAAATTCCGTCAAGGCCAGATGGTCACTCCAAGTATTATCCATTCCAAGACACGAGCTCTCAACATGTCTTCTAATTGTTAGTTCATTCATTCTGTTTGGCCATCAGGCTATGGGTAGAAGGTAGTGCTAAAATCCAATTTAGTACCCATTACTCCATGTAGAGCCTTCCAAAATCTCAACGTGAACACAGATCCCTGATCTGAGATGATCGACTTTGGCTCACCATAGAGTCTCACGATCTCCTTATGATATATCCATGCCAACTTTGACAGCAATAAAATGTGCTACCTTGGTCAACTTATCCACAGTGACCCAAATGCTATCATATCCAACTATTGTGCATGTTAATTCGATGATGAAGTCCATGCATATACCCTCCCACTTCCATTTTGAGATCTCAATGGATTGCAACGCTCATCCAAGTCTTTGATGTTTCGCCTTAACTTGCCAACGTGTTAAAAACTTGGCCGCATACTTAACCGAATCGCCCTTCATGCTATCCCACCAATGATATGTCTTTAAGTCTTGATATATCTTAGTACTCCTAGGGTGAGTATGTGACTATTCGAGTATCTTTTACAAAATTGGAGCTTTTTTGGAATAGCCATAAGACCCCTAAATCTCATAATACCATCGGTCCTAATTTCAAAATCTGATAGTTCTCCTTTTAGTACTCTTTCTCTCACCTTTTGAAAGGATTCATCTTAGCTTCCTCTTGTGCTTATTTAGTTTCATCTATAAGAGTGGACTGGATCCTTAATTGGATAATTTGTGCTACTACCCCATCAACACACACATGTAAATCTATTTGCCTCATTTCTTCAAACAATCTCCTGACTTGTAAACAAGCTGGCCATGCTACTCCAAGAATTCTTACCCAGTGCATCTGCTGCTACATTGGCTTTACTTAGATGATAATGAATAGTCAGTTCATAAACTTTTAAACACTAGCCACCTTCGCTGCTGCATATTTAATGCTTTTCTAGGTAAAGATGTACTTCAAACTTTTATGATTAGTATATACCACACACCACTCGCCATATAAGTAGTGCCTCCATATCTAGAATGCAAAGATCATTCAGCCAACTACAAGTCACGAGTCGGGTAATTTACCTCATGTGGTCTTAATTACCTAGATGCATAGGCTACCTCCCTACGATGTTGCATAATAACACAATGAAATCCTTTCTTTGAAGCATCACTATATATCATAAATCCATCACAACCCAAAGGTACAGTTAACACAAGTGCTTCTACTAACTGCCTTTTCAACTATCGAAATGCTTCTTCATACTTGTTTGTCCATTCAAACTTTACCCATTTATGAGCGAGTCTCGTTATTGGGGTGGCAATGGTAGAAAATCCTTTCATAAATCACTTGTAGTATCCCACTAAGCCTAAAAAGCTCCTCACTTTAGTAACATTAGACAACCTAGGCCAATTTACTATTGCCTCTATCTTATGTGGGTCCACAAATATCCCATTGGTAGAGACAACATGATCCAAAAATCCCACATTGTTCATCCTAAAATTACACTTCTTAGGCTTAGGATAAAGCTTTTCCTCCCTTAGCTTTTGCAAAACAAACCTTAAGTGTCCTATATACTCTTCACCACTTTTGGAATATACGAAAATATCATCTATAAACATGATCACAAATTGATCCAAATATAATCAGAACACTCTATTCATTAAATCCATGAATGCTGCAAGGGCGTTTGTCAAACCAAAGGGCATGACTAGAAACTCATAATGCCCATACCGAGTCCTAAATGTTGTTTCTGTACACTAATTCTTTGACCTTCATTTGATGGTAACTAGACTGCAAGTCAGTCTTTGAAAATTTACTTGCTCCTTGTAGCTGGTCTAGCAAATCATCAATACAGGACAATGGATACTTATTTTTAATAGTCACATTATAAGTCACCTTATTGAGCTTCCGATAATTAATACATAATCTTAGGCTCTCATCTTTCTTCTTTATAAACAAAATTGGATTTCCCCATGGCAACACGCTAGGTTGAATAAATCCCATATCTATAGATCCTATAACTGGGTCTTTGATTCTGTCATCTCTATTGGGGCCATATGATAAGGAGCACTCAAAATTGGCTCCACTCCAGGTTGCAAATCTATTCCAAATTTCATTTCCTATTTCGGTGGCAAATTTGGAAAATTTGTAGGAAATACATCAGGGAATTCACGTACCACAAGAATCTCATTCAACTATTTGTCCTTTGTATTGATATCCATTATTGAGGCCAGATAAGCAAGGCAACCCTTTCAAATCAGACTCATTGCTCCTAAGGCTAACACTAATTTAGGTACCCCTCTTGTTGGCACTCCTATGAACATGAACTCTTCATCATTAGGTGCCTTAAGGATAACTTGCTTTGATCAATAACCTATATTAGCAACATATTTAGTAGCCAATCCATACCCAAGATAACTTCCAATCCCTCCATCTGTAAAACTATCAAGTCTGCTAGGAATCATCTGCCCTCAATCACTACAAGGACACATGTACAAATCTCAGTCGCCACACTAACTTCTTTTAATGGAGTAGACACCCTCATTAGTTCATGGATAAGATGTTTAATCAACTTGGCTTTCCTCACGAAAGCTACTGACACAAATGACTGTGATACTCCAGGATTAAATAATACAAAAGCCAAGCATCCAATAACAAGAAGGTTACCTGTAACCACGTTCTCTGTAGCTTATGCCTCTTATGAATTTGCAGCCTGCACTGTTGCCATCACCTATGATCTCCTATCGATCTGAGGACGAGCCTGTTGAGGATAGGGTCCTCTCTTAGCTTGCATCCCACCAAGAGGAACATTATAGACTGGCAATTGCTATTGTACTTGAGGTGCCCCTACTCCTCCCAAAAGCATAAGATAATCCTTCCTAAAGTGCCCCTATTGATGACAATAGAAGCAAACAATCTGTCCTCCTGCCCTTTGCCTCTGGACTTGTGGTTGCTGCGGTTGTTGCTCTCTAGCTTGTGCTTGTGCTTGTCCCCTTGGTTGCTCTCCCTCTTGTCCTACTAGCTGTGGGCATGCTGCTTTTCTGTGAGCCAATTGGCCACATTGGAAACAAGCTGACTTTAATGTAGAAGTTTCACCCTCAATACTTGTCCTCTCTTCTGTCCTTGTACCTCTCCTCTTGGCCCTTTCCTCTTTTTGTTAATCCTTTCTTGATCTTCTTCTTCTCGTTCTATCATGCGAGTTTGATCAAGTATTTCTCTGTAATCACGCAACATGAAAGGTGCAAAGCCCCTTTGAATAGAAAATTTTAATCCCTCTTGAAATTACATGCCCTCTCTAGCGGGTTAGTTCATATCCAAGGTTTCACATGTGGTGTTCTGCATGAGATAACGTGTTAGCTGGTTTAATCCAAATACATTATGTTAAATGAAACAAACTCTAAATGAATCTTGCATCCTCTCTCGAGATATGCAAGATGTATCTTAACTTTCTTAAACACCTATTCTCATAAAATTAAATCAATTAGAATTCATTGAGTTATGTGGTAGTTCAAGCAACTTCTCATGGTCATCACAAAACATCCTTCGTAAACAACAAAAACCAAATTACTAGTACATAAATCACTTCCTACATTCTAAACCCTAGAATATGGGTTTAGTTGGACATAATCTCAATGATATCAACACATAAGATGATGTTATACTCAATATCCACTAAAAACGATTCAATCAAATCAAATAAAAAGAAGAAAAAATGATTATTAAATCGAAAATTCTAATAGTGTCTTAACAGTTCCAAGCAAAATGTCTCATTGCTTCTCTCCTTATGCTCCTAAATTTCTCTCAACCCTCAACCTTAGCCTTAGCTTTAATCATGTTCCTAGATGTCCTAGATCGAGTTTAGCAAGTGTTTCTATAAAAGTTTCTCACGACTTGCGCAAACCTAGTTCAAAGTGGACTGATTCCTCGACCTTAGGTTGCAATAAGGTTCAAACCAAGTTGCCTCACGTGGACAGAGTTTGACCCATGTGGCACTTTGGAGTTTGAGTTTTGCTATGAAATTTTACAGTCCTTTAGGCTGGCACTCTTTGAACCATGTTGAAACTCCTTTGCTACGTTTAAACCATTTTACTCATTATTTTTCCTCTGTAATGGATTTCAAATCATCATCTTTGACACCCATTTTGCACATAATTTACCTATTTTGCACAAATAGCATCAAATCATGAGTGTTCATGCATAAATAACTAAATCAAATAATAATCAACATAAAAAGTACCATCTTTATCTGCATTTGCATCTAAAAATTGCTCAAAATACAAGATATAAAAATGAATCAACAAAGTGGTCATTGGTTGGATTGGTGTTCTCTAATCACTAGCCTTTATAATAATTATGCCCACTAGAGTTGAAACTAGTTGAGCACAGTTGCTTTAAGTTATCTTTGAGAATACATAATGAAACTTAAGGTGCGAGGGGAATACACGTGAAAGCAAAGAGCAGGGAAGTTTGTCTGAACCACTATATATCGTGTTTTATTATGTGTTTGATTTGTTCATCTTATTACATTCTTAATTTATGCATCCATACGTTCCCATTAGCCTTGCATCATTTTATCATCAAGAATTAAGCAAAATAGGAATTTATCACTAAGTATTGATTAAATTTTTAATAATCAAATTCACCATCCTCTTAGGTTTTGCCATTTGGACTAACAAAAAATTCTTCTTAGGACTTAAAAGTGGTGGATTTTATTTTCAAACCTCTAAGAATTTATTACAATAATTTATCTGTGATAAGTGTCCATAATTATAAAAAATTATTGGTATTAATAAGCAAATTAACACTAAGTATATGTTGATATAAGAAAAATTAATAATCTAATACGATTAGTTTAGTCAATATTATTGATATACTTGCTAAATCCATTTCTAAGACTTTGGTGCTTAAGATTTTTTCATGACATATTTCTTCTAAGTCTTGTTCCATGAGATTATTAATGATGTAATCAACACTTTTGAGATCTCATTAGATGATGATTACAATTATTATTACCATCATCATCATCATCCTTTGTTTTATTATTGTATTTTATTGCCAATTATGGGTGATTGTAATAGGACTTATTTGTGTGACTTTAATATGAGGCAATATTAGAAATCAATCATTAAAATTTTAAGTAAATGAATTTGTTAATATTTATGATGTATGATAGTTGTGTGCTACAAATTATATATAATTTTCATGATTTATGTCAATAATTTTCTTAATTTATATATAAAGGTAAAATTGTAGATGTAACGAGTATGAATTTTTTCAAACAAACACACTAGTTTAGTAATTTTTAAATGTTAAATCTAAAGATTGTATTTGTATAATTTTCATTTATTATTTTATGTTAGGACAAGTAGGAGAACGATAGAGTTACCTAATTATAGTTATTTAAATAAAATAGTAGTCTTTGGATATAGGTTTTAGTAATCCAGTTTATGAACATACGTAATTTTAATAAGATGGTAGAGTTCTTCTAGTAGGAATCTTTATGTGAAGATCTATTTTGATTTGTATGAAACTTTATTTATAATTAAACAAATATTATTAAATGCACTAGGTGGATTGAATTTTGATTTAGCCTTTAATTAGGTAAACCCAAAATGGACCGACAATACGGAAATCTCAATAGTATCGACACCATGAAAGTAATTTCCATAATTAATAATCACATTTTAAAGTTTTTAGTATAGTTTCATATCTCATTTTATTATTTGGATATGGGGGGATCTTATTAGGCCACAACCACTATAGTGTAAGCTATTTGCAAATATCTGCAAACAATTATGGGTAATTTATAATTTCACAAACTGTAAGAGAATATTTGCAACACAAGAGTATATTTGTAAATTATTCTCCTTACAAGTTTTTGGATATATGTATATATTTTTTTAATTTTAAAAATAACATATTTTAAAATTATTTAAATAACTTTAGCAATGCAAATTGTGTTGGGCACCCATGATTACCTACTAAATTATCTCTAATTTGGTAAGATAGGTTTACATCACAAGAATGGGTAACCCTGAAACTAACACGAATGGATATCCATGTGGGTATTTATAGTTTCGTTTAGCAACTTTAAATACTTGAACTGTTATTTTAATGATGAAGGGTAATTCTAAGTGATTAGACTACCTACAATAGCCATGCAGTTGGCTCACAGTTCATCTACAATTAGTTCAATAGATACTATACCCAAGTTGCACCCTGACAAATTAATTAGATAACTAAAAAATTGTTAATTTTTGTAAGTCTATAAACATATCACATATATATCCAAAAATTTATAAAGAAACATTTACAACTATACCCCACCAGCAAGTATATTCACATAATTTGTAAGATTGCGAATTACCCCGTTGTTAGCACATATTTGCAAATATACCCACAGTGGCTCCATAACAACATAGGTATATTTGCAAATATATGCAAACTATATAAGGGTAAAATGCAAATTAAGAAACTAAGCGGTATGTGCCCCATAATGGTGAAACTACGTGCAAATTACCCCCATTTATAATTATGAAAATTTGAACAACCTTTCATAAATGATATTATTATTATTATTATTTTACATGTGTGCGTGCATACGCAGAGCGCCTTGAAACATTTTAAAGGTTGTAATTTCCTGAAAGACACCTGAATGGCTGAATCAGATCAAGCCATGGTCTGCCCACACCGCAAACATGGTTATTTCCAACTTTGTGGGCATCATTTTTTCTCCCCCAGTCTTGCAAACATGGTTATTTCCAACTTTGTGGTCATCATCTTTTCTCTCTAATTTTACAAGCATGGTTATAGTTTGCAATTCCGGGCATGCAGGCAGCTGGTCAATGACTCCACGGATGTGGGCTCTTCTTGTTTGAAACTCTCGGAAAGTTGGCATGTACGTAAGTGGCAGTGGGCCCTCTCCTCCATTAACTACCACACGATTTTCCTAACAAATATGCAAATAGCCAGTTTTATATGGTTCAACTGCCATATTTTATTTTCATATAAATATATATATGCTTAATCAGTCGATTGACTAGACTAATTAACCGACTTCTCCTTCTCTCACAGTTTTGCAAACATGTTTAATTCGTATTTTGGCGTCATCACTCATCTTCCTTTCTCACTCAGTATTGCAAACATTGTTATTGGACCGACAAGTAGGCTATAGTAATTTGCAACATTTTCCACGCATGCAATCAGTTACCCAGCCTTTTGTACGCGGCCGCCTTTTGTTTGAAACTCACTCCAAAAGTTCACATGTATGATAAAATGGCAAGAAAAAGCTAGCATGACTCCAATGCGCCTTCTCCTTCATCTAATTATGTCAGGATTTTCCTAGTAGATATTCAAATTAAACAGTTTTATATAGCTTAGCCAACTGGTTAACGAAGAGGCATGTATAATACTTAAGTTACAATATTCATTTTTATTTTACGTTTATTTTATCTTTTGATTTTTCTTCGTCAAAAGCAAGTATATAATCTATATATATATATAGAGAAGTGATCTTTTCCGACCGGTCGGTCGCAAGCGGCCTCTCCGACCATCCCTCTCAACCATTGGATCAGGCGGAGAGGTTTTGGAGCGTTGGATGAAATCTCGAGAATGAGGCGGCACAACAGAAAAATTAATGCCGGTCACTTTTGGTCACCAGCCCCTGTCAGAATGTGAGATTTGCGGCCAGCCCCTTCCTTCTCTCTTAGCACTCTCGTCTTCCGCTCTCATCAATCATCTTCCTCTCTCTCTCCACGCTTTCATCTGCCTCTCTCATCTCTCATCTCCCATCTCCAATGCTCTCGTCCTCCTCCACGCTCGTCTTCCTCTCTCATCTCCCTGTCTCTCTCTCTCTCTCAAAGCTCCTCTAAATCGTCTGCCCTCTCCCTCTCCCACCCGTATTCCCTCTCGGCCTCTCCCTCTTGCTGCCCTGCCCGTCCGGCCCTCTCCCTCTCGCTCTCCCTGTCGCAGAATGTGGACGAGACAACCCAGAGCTCGCTTTCGGCCACGTTGCATATTTGGTTGATTCCCACGCATGGCAATGTGGAGCGCAAGAACCATGTGAATCGTTGTGACATCCAACGTACAATTGAAATCAATCTCTATATGGTACTGTGTTGCTGCTGTAGTGAGAATTCCAACAGTGCCGAAGAAAGAGCTAGCATACGGGGTTGGTCTTACTGTGGCACGCAAAAAGGAGAACGTGCTTCGCCAGCCACAAACATATACTGCATGCCTAGAATGTGTTATCGTCGCCTGCCACGTTTCGCCGCCCTCTTGCGCCACCTCCTCTCTCTCCGTATCTAGTATTTCAGGGGGAGCTGTGAACAGTCGAATCAACAACACCAGCCAGCATATGCCATATAGGTAGTAGAGGAAAACCAGAAGGGAGAAAAGCAGATCGATTCTTAGCATTAGCAGCAAGGCAGAAGAAGAAAACCAGAACTAAAATTGAAATGGCAATGGCGGGCCTGAACGCAACAAGAAACGCTGTCTTTTTTGACATGAGAAAAGCCGCTCCTGCCTCTCCTTCTATTGCCATATTTCGGTCTTTAGCTGCCCGCAAAGTCTCTTTAACTTCGCCTGCTTCCAGATCTTCCCAGGTACGCCATATTCTCCAGCCTGTCATTTACGTAATCTTCTTGCTATTCTAATTATCTGACCATTCATGCTGTCTTTCGAACTTTGAGGCATAGAGCTCAGCGAACGAAATCGATGGTGGGAATAATCCGAATGTCTCAGAGAGGATCCAAAAAAAGGCTTCTGAAGCGTAAGAGAAAGCTAAGGAATCCCTGAAGTCAGCTAAGGACTCGGCCAAGGAAAATGCAGAGGCCGACAAGCAAATAGCCAAGGAGACAGCTGAAACGGTGAAGGACAAAGCGAAGGAGAATGTGGAGATGGCTAAGGAGAAAACGGGAGAGACCTGAGCTCAACTATGTTTTTCCCTGCTTCAAAATTCCTGAAGAAACGTCTCAACAAGAACCTAACTTCTTGTTGTCATCACATTCCATCCATACGCATCGTTTTCCTTTTTTTGAATGCCAAAAATGTCCATCTCTTCTTCCTTTTTGTCATAATGTTCTGCTGGCGACGAAAACGGCGTGATTCTTTGGTCCTTTACAGGAATTCATATACGGGAGGCGTCATTTCCCCCCGAATTCTGAAATTGCCTAACATTATAAACCTTAGTTCTTAGCTCCGATTGCCTCTCCGGCCACCTACCAGTCCATATCTCTAAAATGTCGTCTCTCACAAGCTTGATCTTGAGGGGAAATCGCTTCAACGGCAGCATCCCGCCATAATTCGGCGAGCTCTCGAGTCTACAGATTCTCGATCTCTTATCCAACAACCTAATGGGCATTCGAGTCGATAGATTCAAATCGAATTAATGGGAATCGGCCGAAAGTACCGTAGGCCAGCATTCGAGTCCCCGGACATATCGTCATCCCTTCCCTCGGGTGAGCGCCTCATCTTGAGGTGGTGGATTACAATTGAAAATGCCCATATGGAGAACTGACTGCCCAAACCATAGTTGAGATTATAGATCCTCTTTTCTGCAGAGTTCAGAGCCTTTTTGCCATCATATCTCAAGAAGTTAGGTTCTCGTTGAGAGGTCTCTTTAGGAATTCAGAAGCAGAGAAGGGCAAGGAGATGAGAGCACTGAGAGAGACGGGAGACGAGAGTGATGGGAGGGGCTGGCGGCAAATCTCCCATTCTGACAAGGGCTGGTAACAAAAGTGACGGGCATTAATTTTCCTGCTATGCCGCCGCATTCTCGAGATTTCATCCAACGCTCCAAAACCTCTCCGCCTAATCCAACGGTTGAGAGGGATGGTCGGAGAGGGCGGTTGCGACCGACTGGTCGTAAAAGATCACCTCTCATATATATATATATATATATATCAAGTTTTGTTATTTTACAATACTTTTTATATATATTTTCAAAAATCAAGTTTTTTAATCGTTGGAAATTTTCTATATTTTTTTATTTTTTGCACGAATATGTCAGCCCAAGCTAGATTTTATATTTTACCAATTTTATATTTGTTAAAATTTTTATTAAAAATTTTAAAATGAGTACATAAAAATGATTAATTTTTTCATTTTTTAATTTCAAAAAATCAGAAATATAAAATTTGAACAGTAGCCACGACACGTGCGTCATTGTAGTAGCTTGTCTGGCCCGCAATGGGCAAATGGAAATTTTAAGTCCCCTTACATGCGGGTGAATTAAGTATAGAGTTTTATAGATTTCCTTCTGTGTGGGGGGTTTTGAGGGATTCCAGAAATTTTTTTTCCATAGTATAAGGATTGTAAATGTACTTAATTATAATATTAGTTGTTTTATTGTACAAATATCAATAAAAAAAATTTTGGACAATAGAAAAAATCTGTGGCCCACATATTTATATATTACAACAAGTCCAGCTTGGTCCCAAGAATATATATGGAGAGGAAAGTGGAGACTCGTAGAATCGAATTCATTAATTTTTGGAAATATTAAAATTTTTTTGAATCCATTAATTAATTACGAAGAATGTGATACAATAAGACGCGTGGGACCAGTCACGCAAAAGTGACAAAAGCTGCTCGACCAAGAGTAATGTTTCAAGTCGAACATGCGAAAACCACAACGACACCCATACGAAGGCTCCAACGTGCAAAAGAGAGAATGGATGCCGCTGCGGGGTCAACTCAAACTTGCAAAAGCCACAACGAGAGCTGTACGAAGGCTCAAACGTGCAAAAGAGAGAGAACGGGGGCAGGCTTTGAAACATCTTTTAAAGGAAGACCGTGACTGCAAATGATTTATATTGTGGTCGTGGGAAACTCAAAGGTGCAAAACTGCAAATGCATCACGCCACGTGAGACTTTTGGAAGATTTCCTCCCCTCCCTTTCTGCACCATTTCCTCCTTTCCATGTCCCTATAAAACCCCCATCGTCTTCCTTCCTTTCTTTCTATCCTCCAACCCCAAGTTCTCTTCCTCCGCTCTACAGCTCTACCCCTGTTGCCAGAAGAATCAGGCGTCTGAAAGCAGTAACTAATGCTTTCCACCTTGACCTGTTGGATGTTGTTACATTTTGGATCTATTGTTAATCCGTTTGAATGAATGGTCATTCACATAGATCTTGTGCATGCATTCTTCAACAAAAACCAGCAACTGATCAACTGATTTCTTATTATTCCTATTTTATTTCTTCAGGAATAAGGCAGGCATGCCTTCAAACAGAAATTGTCCTCTGTTTCTCCAGTATGTTGTGAAGTTGTTGCCTTGCTTGCATCAATTGGCAGAGGTTCATTTCACAACACTTCTTCCATGTTGTCAGCGTAATTTTTTCTTTCTTTTCTGATTGTTTATTATCTGCAGCAGCCTGTAGACGCGGATGCTGCTACTGCTGCAAACAGGGCAGAGATGGACCGGCAGGGCCGAAACCAAGCTGAGGTACTGGAAATAACTACGAAGCTTTCCACATTTCGAGTTCTGTCAGAACTTAGCAACTGAATGTTTTCAACAGCTGATTCAAGCTGATTGTGACAAATTTTTTATTTTTTGTTCTGTAATTCCAAGGGAAATGGTACTGCAACCGAAACCACGATACTACAGCAACCTGAAGATGTTGAAGCTAATCTGGCAACGCCATATTATGAGGATGAGAATGCAGAAGAAGAAGCGGCAACAGCCATGAAGACTGGATTGAAAATTGCAATCTCTGTGACTCTGACTGCAGCTGGTGGACTTATAGCGGTTTTGGCAGGGTTTATAGGAAATAAAAACACAAGTATAACTCAAAAACTCTTCTTCAAGGCCTCCATCATATGCATGTGCGCAACTTTTCTGTTTGGATGTTTCGTAATTCTCTTGGCAGTGCTCCGCCCAAGCATCCCCTGCTTCCGCCTGAGCACTATTGTTAGAAGCCTTGTGTTGGCTGCCATAATATCACTGGCTTTGGTGGTGGGTTTTGGGGCTTCTTTTTATTTCAACAGAGATGGGTAGGCAATTAGAATTTGTGTTCATGTTTTACTCAGAAGGAAAAAAAAAAAAATAGTGTTCATGTCAGGTGGAGATTTTTCTTAGCCAATGTAATGTTTGTATGCCGTGAGTCGCTGAGAAACAGAGATGGCTTTTGTAGTTGCTTTGTTGTATTAAATAGTGTGAGAAATAAGAGTAGGTAACATTTTCGTTTTCGAGTATATGTCTTTTTTGCAATTTTAGAAGACATTTGAGAATTAAATTGATAAAACAATATGCTCTCACATTGCCCTGTAATTAATTAATTTGCTGTATTGCCGGGAAGCACTCCCCCACTTCATAGAAATGAAACGTATATCACAACTGAAGATTTCAACCGTGTCACATCATTCAACAAGCATTCAGCGATTTACAGAAAATATTTTGCAATTTGCCCCCTGGTGAGGATTTTATATTTCAACTTCTCATCATATATCTTTATTTTGCTTGGATTCGAGCCCAAATTCATTGCTATTAGCCGCCTACAAGGTGTAAATAGGAGAATTTGAACTCGAAGTTGACTAGCCAAGAGAACATTCTCAAAATGTTTTTGAAGCCGACTACATCAGAAGTTCTTGTTCACCGTCAACTTTTTCAGCTCAAATTTTAATGGAGAATGTTTCGATGTAATGGGATGCATTGAAATTTCAATATATTCGCCTGAAAATTTCATTTATTATTATTATTATTATTATTATTATTGAAATTTTCTTTTATAAAACTCTTGATTTGTATGTTTTTAATCTTAACTTAAATTTTACCATTTTCAGAAACATATATGTATATATTTTTTATTTTTAAAAATAGAGAAATTTTGGTACTTTCTAATTGACTAAACTACCCCTATTTTCAAAAAATAAAAAATATTTCTAAAAATGATAAAACTTAAGTTGTAGATTAAATACACCTAGATTAAGATTTTTATAAAAGAAAATTTTAATAATAATAATAATAATAAATGAAATTCGCAGCCGTAAGTATTGAAATTTCAATGCATGCAATTGCATTAAAACAAACCCCAATTTTAATACTACTTTTTTTAACAGAATTTCATTTATCAGGTCACCCATCTCGGATGATCAGGAATTTGATGGCTATAAACTCCAAAAAAGAGAGGTAACAAAACAACTATCATTGTCCAACTTTAAATTCTAGACTTTCCTGCTCAAACACCCAGTACATACTCATGTTGGCCACTTAGTCATCTAAGGTGTGATGAAGTGAAATTTTAATATTACATGTATTTGACAATAGGCAATCAAATAATGATATTGTTCTAACTAAATGTAAACAACAGTAATATGAAATTTGGTTGCAATTGAATGCATTTCATCACTCTTAAGCAGCCAAATAATTATTTGAAACCAAAGTCGTCGTCGTCTTCTCACCCTTGGTTTTGTAGGCAGGGTTATTGGACCAACAATTGGACTATAGTTTGCACTTCCGGGATGTATGCAACTAATTACCAAGTCGTCGTACGTGTGGTTCTAGTTTAAAACTCACTTGGAAATTTTCATACGTAATGGCAAGAAAAAGTTAGCATGACTCCAGTGGGCCCTCTCCTTCATCTTATCATGACAGAACTTTCCTAATAAACATACAAATTAAACAGTTTTGTATGGCCCAGCCAATTAGCATATTTTAATTTGATAATTATTTATTTTAACTATTCCAATTATACCTTTTCAAAACTAGGACAATGATTCGTTGGTATGTAACAAACCTAATTGAATTTTAATTTTTCATGTTTGGGCCAATGTTTTGATGATCATACAAAATCTAACCCTATCATTCTTTTTTAGGTAATTCGCAAATATGCCCTCACAGTTTGACATTAATTGCAGATATGCCCTTATTATTTCACAAATTGCATATTATCCTACAAAATTTTACATAAATTGCTTGCATACCCCTGTTAACAACTGAAATTAATGGTTGTTAAATAAAAATATAATTTGCCGATATACCCTCATAGTTTGATGCTAATTGCTGATATATCCTTATTGTTTTACAAATTACATATTACCCTGACAAATTTTCATTAAAATTGCTTGCGTACATATGACACCTTTTCGTTGCTGCCAAATGTACATTAAAATTTTAGATAATGACAAAAATGACCCTCTTTGAATCTATATTAACATCCAATAGTCTATAAAACATCCAATTGTACAGGTGAAAGAGATTTATAAAACATTCATGTTAGTTTCTAAGATGTTATCTTCTTCCACTTGCACAACAGAGTCATTTTTGTCATTATCTAAAATTTTAATGCACATTTGGGGACAAAAAAGTATCATGGATACGCAAGCAATTTTGGCAAACTTTGTGGGGGGTAAAATGCCATTTATGAAACAATAGGGTATATCAAAAACTAGCATCAAACTATGGGGGTATATCAGTAAGTAGCATCAAACTATGAGAGTATATCAGTAATTAACGGCAACCTATTGAGGTATATCAATAAATTATATTATTTATTTAACAGCCGTTAAATTTCAGCCGATAACAGGAGTATGCGAATAATTTTTATGAAACTTTGTAAGAGTAATATGCAACTCGTGAAATAATGAGGGCATATATGCAATTAGCATCAAACCATAGACGCATATTTGCAAATTACCCTTCTTTTTTATCAAAATATTGTATATACCTAGAAATCCAAAAATCATCCCAATTCTACATTCATGTATTGATGATTTTTGTGGTTTCGTGAAACGAACATTGTCAAGAATAATCTTTGGAGTAGATTTTGTATGATCATCCTTTGCTGGGGGAATCAAAGAACAAAATTACTGGTACACGTTAGTGCACCATGCACTGACAACGTATTGCTAGGCTTTAATTGCTGCTATCAAACGGGGCTCCTATTTTTTTTTTTTAATGTTTTTTAAATTTAAATGAATATTTGAACAGAATTTTTGCATCTGTACCTACAAAGTTAGGATAAACTTTCAGACATGTCATGATTTTTGTAAATTTTGCATCTGTACCCGCTGTATTTGTCTAAAATTGCACGTGCGCCTATAAATCCTAAACTTTTTTTTAAATTATGAAAATACCCCTTATAATTACTAAAAGTCCCTTTAAAATACCAAAAAATTTATTTTTTACAAATGATCCTCACGCTGAACAAATCGATTTAATGTGAGGAACATTTGCAACAAGTAAATTTCTTTTGGTATTATAGAGATATTTTCTTGTATTTTAAATACAAGAAAATATCTCTAAACGCTAAAAAATTTTAGAACTATTCCACACTTCTAATAGATTTATTTCATGCGAGAAATATTTTTAAAAATAATTTTTTGATATTTTGAAGGCATTTTCTTGTATTTTTATTTTATTGTTTGCAGGGGTATTTTAGTTATTTTTAAAAAAAGATTTAGAATTATTAAGAATATATGCAATTTCTGCAAACTTTGCAGGTGTAAACCCAAATTTTAGAAAAGTTGTAATACCCCTGTAATTTTGCTCATAGCCTATACGTACGCATGAAGAAAACCCTAATTGAAAGATATGAAAATTTATTTTGACTAGATTTGTACACAATCTGAAACCGGTGAAATGTTTGAAATTCCTTCTGACCGTAATTTTTAATATTGTAGATTATAGAAGCTTTCAATGTGGTAGATATTGTAGATTATAGAAGCTTTCAATGTGGTGGATTAGCCCAATGCAAAGTGCTTAGTAATAAGACGTGTGGGGCCATAAGCAGAGCGACAACGGGCGTGAACCGAGCATGCACTGTATCCAAAGTCGTTGTCATCTTCTCACCCTTGGTTCTGTAGGAACTTTCTCTTATGCTCGCTTGGAGCATGCAGTGTTGCATGCTCTCGGTCACATATATTTATTTATTTATTATTTTTTAAAATTTTTTTTATTAACTTGTTAACCTAAGTGTATTTAATGTATATATCAATTTTTACTATTTTTGAAGATTTTTATATATTTATTTCGGATTTTTAAAAATCAGTGACATTTTAGTAATTTAAAATTACCTAAAATGCCACTGATTTTCAAAAATAAAAAATAAATATCTAAAATACACCAAAAATGGTAAAAATTTATACACATATTAAATACATATAGATTAACACTATCGTAAAAATATTTTGAAAAAAATTTAAAAAAATATGTGCATGATCCTGAGAGCATAGGATCAGGTTCCGGTTCTGCAAGCAGGGTTATTGGACCAACAATTGGACTACACTTTGCACTTCCGGGCATGTATGCAACTAATTACCAAGTCCTCGTACGTGTGGTTCTAGTTTGAAACTCACTCCGATATTTTCATGCGTGATGGCAAGAAAAAGTTAGCATGACTCCAGTGGGCCCTCTCCTTCATCTTATCATGACAGAACTTTCCTAATAAATATACAAATTAAACAGTTCTGTATGGCGCATCCAACTAGCATATTTTATTTTGATAATTATTTATTTTAACTATTCCAATTATACCTTTTCAAAACTAGGACAATGATTCGTTGGTGTGTAACATACCTAATTGAATTTGTAGTTTTTCTTGTTTGGGCCTATGTTCTCATGATCTTACAAAATCTAATCCAATCATTCTTTTTTAGGTAATTTGCAAATATGTCCCCATAATTTGACACTAATTGTAGATATGCCCCCATTATTTCATAAATTGCATATTATCCCACAAAGTTTCACATAAATTGCTTGTGTAGCCCTGTTAACAGCTGAAATTTAGCGAATATTAAATAAAAATGTAATTTGTGATATACTCACATAGTTAGACGCTAATTGCTAATATACCCTCATTGTTTTACAAATTGCATATTACCTTATAAAGTTTTACCAAAATTGCTTGCATACACAAGACACCTTTATGTCGCCAAACATACATTAACATTTTGGATAATGTCAAAAATGACCCTATTTAAAGCTATATTAAAATCTAATAGTTTATGAAATATCCAATTGTGCAGGTGAAAGGGGTTTGTAAAATACTCATGTTAGTGGCTAAGATGTTATCTCCTTCCATATTTGTGTCACTATCCAAAATTTTAACGCACGGTTGGCAATACAAAGGTGTCATGAGTATACAAGCAATTTTGGTGAAACTTTATGGAGGTAATATGCAATTCATGAAACAATGGGAATATATGAGCAATTAGCATCAAACTATGGACGTATATCAGCAATTAGGATCAAAGTATGGGAGTATATCAGCAATTAGCATCAAATATGAGGGTATATCAGTAATTAGCGTCAAACTACGGATGTATATTAGCAAATTATATATTTTTATTTAACAGCCGTTAAATTTCAGCAGGTGGTGTGCGAGTAATTTTTGCAAAATTTTATGGGAGTAATATGTAACTCGTGAAACAATAAGGGCATATATGCAATTAGCGTCAAACTATGAGAGTATATTTGCAAATTACCCTTTTTTTATCATAATATTATGTATACCTAGAAATCCAAAAATCATCCCAATTAAACATTCATGTATTGATGATTTTTGTGGTTTGGTGAAACGAACATGGCCAAGAATTTGTGAAACGAACATCGTCGAGAATTATCTTTGGAGTAGATTCTGTATGATCATCCTTGTACTAGGGGAATAAAAGAACAAAATTACTGGTACACGTTAGTACACTAGGCACTGACGACGTATTGCTAGGCTTCAATTGCTGCTTCAAACTGGGTGCAATATGCACCCCATTGGGCTCCTATTTTTTATGTTTTTTAAATTTAAGCTGTGCATCATATTTTTTTTCATGAATATTTGAACAGAATTTTTGCATTTGTACCTACAAAGTTAGGACAAACTTTCAGGCATGTCATGATTTTTGTAAATTTTGCATCTGTACGTGCAGTATTTGTATAAAATTGCAAGTGCACCTATAAACCCTAAACCTTTTTTTAAATGATGAAAATACCCCTTATAATAAATAAAAATCCCTTTAAAATACCAAAAAATTTATTTTTCAACAAATGATCCTCACACTAAACAAGAACATTTGCAACAAGTAAATTTCTTTTGGTATTATAGAGATATTTTCTTGTATTTTAAATACAAGAAAATATCTCTAAACGCTAAAAAATTTTACAACTATTCCTCATTTCTAATAGATTTATTTCATGCGAGAAATATTTTTAAAAATAATTTTTTGATATTTTGAAGGCATTTTCTTGTATTTTTATCTTATTGTTTACAGGGGTATCTTAGTTTTTTTTTTTTAAAAAAAAAAGATTTAGAATTATTAAGAATATATGCAATTTCTGCAAACTTTGCAGGTGTAAACCCAAATTTTAGAAAAGTTGTAATACCTTGTAATTTTGCTCATAGCCTATAGGTACGCATGAAGAAAACCCTAATTGAAAGATACGAAAAATTATTTTGACTAGATTTGTACACAATCTGAAACCGGAGAAATGTTTGAAATTCCTTCTGACCGTAATTTTTAATATTGTAGATTATAGAAGCTTTCAATGTGGTGGATAAGCCCAATGCAAACTGCTTAGTAGTAAGACGTGCGGGGCCATATGCAAAGCGACAAAGGGCGTGAACGAAGCATGCACTGTTTGAAGAAGATATGCAACTCCTTGATTCAAACTTGCAAAAGACTTCCATGAGGGAAAAGGCATGCAAAAGGACAACTAGCATATTTATTATGACAGAGCTTTCCTAATAAATATACAAATTAAACAGTTCTGTATGGCGCATCCAACTAGCATATTTTATTTTGATAATTATTTATTTTAATTATTCCAATTATACCCTTTCAAAACTAGGACAATGATTCGTTGGTGCGTAACATACCTAATTGAATTTCTAGTTTTTCTTGTTTGGGCCTATGTTCTGATGATCTTACAAAATCTAATCCATTCATTCTTTTTACGTAATTTGCAAATATGCCCCCATTATTCCATAAATTGCATATTATCCCACAACGTTTCACATAAATTGCTTGTGTAGCCCTGTTAACAGCTGAAATTTAACGAATGTTAAATAAAAAATGTAATTTATGATATACTCCCATAGTTTGATGTTAATTGCTAATATACCCTCATTGTTTCACAAATTGCTTATTACCTTATAAAGTTTTACCAAAATTGCTTGTGTATACATGACACTTTTATGTCGCCAAAAGTACATTAAAATTTTGGATAATGTCAAAAATGACCCTATTTAAAGCTATATTAAAATCTAATAGTTTATGAAACATCCAATTATGCAGGGGAAAGGGGTTTGTAAAACACTCATTTTAGTTGCTAAGATGTTATCTCCTTCCACATTTGTGTCACTATCCAAAATTTTAACGCACGGTTGGCAATAAAAAGGTATCATGGGTACACAAGTAATTTTGGTGAAACTTTGTGGAGGTAATATGCAATTCATAAAACAATTGAGATATATCAACAATTAACATCAAACTATGAAGGTATATCAGTAATTAGTATCAAACTATGGGGGTATATCAACAATTAGCATCAAACTATGAAGATATGTCAGTAATTAGCGTCAAACTACAGAGGTATATTAGCAAATTATATTTTTCTATTTAACAGCCGTTAAATTTCAGCCGGTTGTGTGCAAGTAATTTTTACAAAACTTTATGGGAGTAATATGCAACTCGTGAAACAATGAGGGCACATCTTCAATTAGCGTCAAACTATGAGAGCATATTTGCAAATTACCCTTCTTTTTTATCAGAATATCGTATATACCTAGAAATCCAAAAATCATCCCAATTCAACATTCATGTATTGATGATTTTTGTGGTTTGGTGAAACGAACATCGTCAAGAATTATCTTTGGAGTAGATTTTGTATGAACATTCTTGTACTGGGGGAATAAAAGAACAAAATTACTGGTACACATTAGTACACCATGCGCTGAAGACGTATTGCTAGGCTTCAATTGCTGCTA
Organism: Annona cherimola; assembly: GCA_030490835.1. Taxonomy (NCBI): domain Eukaryota; kingdom Viridiplantae; phylum Streptophyta; class Magnoliopsida; order Magnoliales; family Annonaceae; genus Annona; species Annona cherimola. The sequence continues at coordinate 87,655,790 of CM059972.1, forward strand.
CCAAACTGGGTGCAATATGCACCCCATTGGGCTCCTATTTTTTATGTTTTTTAAATTTAAGCTATGCATCATATTTTTCTTCATGAATATTTGAACAGAATTTTTGCATTTGTACCTACAAAGTTAGGGCAAACTTTCAGGCATGTCATGATTTTTGTAAATTTTGCATCTGTACCTGCAATATTTGTATAAAATTGCAAGTGCATTTATAAACCCTAAACCTTTTTTTAAAATGATGAAAATACCCCTTACAATAAATAAAAATCCCTTTAAAATACCAAAAAAATTATTTTTTAACAAATGATCCTCACACTAAACAAGAACATTTGCAACAAGTAAATTTCTTTTGGTATTATAGAGATATTTTCTTGTATTTAAATACAAGAAAATATCTCTAAACGCTAAAAGATTTTACAACTATTCCTCATTTCTAATAGATTTATTTCATGCGAGAAATATTTTTAAAAATAATTTTTTGATATTTTGAAGGCATTTTCTTCTATTTTTTTATCTTATTGTTTACGGACCGTGGTTTAATGCACCTGGGTGCATTGAACCTCAATGCACCTGGGTGTACTTCACCCATTTTTTTTATTTTTTTTGAAACTTGTTTTACAAGAATGTTAATATAAGTGTATTTAACATGTGTATAAATTTTTATAATTTTTGGAGATTTTTAGATATTTTTTTTGAATTTTTTAAAATCAGTGGCATTTTTAGTAATTTAAAATTACTAATAATGCCACTGATTTTTAAAAAATCCGAAAAAATATCTAAAAATATTTTAAAATGGTAAAAATTTATACACATGTTAAATAGACTTAGATTAGCATTTTCATAAAAAAAAGTTTCAAAAAAAATAAAAAAAAATGGGTGAAGTACACCCAGGTTCAATGCACCCGGGTGCATTGAACCACGGTCCATTGTTTACAGGGGTATCTTAGTTATTTTAAAAAAAGATTTAGAATTATTAAGAATATATGCAATTTCTGCAAACTTTGCAGATGTAAACCCAAAATTTAGAAAAGTTGTAACACCCTTGTAATTTTGCTCATAGCCTATAGGTACGCATGAAGAAAACCCTAATTGAAAGATATGAAAAATTATTTTGACTAGATTTGTATACAATCTGAAACAGGTGAATGTGTGAAATTCCTTCTGACCATAATTTTTAATATTGTAGATTATAGAAGCTTTCAATGTGGTGGATAAGCCCAATGCAAAGTGCTTTGTAATAAGACGTGTGGGGCCATATGCAAAGCGACAAAGGGCGTGAACCAAGCATGCACTGTTTGAAGAAGATACGCAACCCCTCGATTCAAACTTGCAAAAGACTTCCAGGAGGGAAAAGGCATGCAAAAGGCAACGATCCGAAGGCTTTGCTGCTATCAAACTAGGTGCAATATGCGCCCCATCGGGCTCCTTTTTTTATTTTTTTCTTAAATTCAAGCTATGTATCATATTTTTCTCCATGAATATTTGAACGGAATGTTTGCATCTATACCTACAAAGTTGGGGCAAAATTTCAAGCACTTTGCTAGGCTTTGCTACTATCAAATTAAGTGTAATATGCACCCCATTGGCTCCTATTTTTTATTTCTTCTTAAATTCGAGCTATGTATCATGTCTTTCTTCATGAATATTTGAACGAAACTTTTGCATCCTACCTACAAAATTAGGGCAAAATTTCAGGCATGCCATGACTTTTATAAAATTTGCGTCCCTGCAATATTTGTCAAAAATTGCAAGTGCACCTACCAACCCTAAACTTTTTTTAAAATGATGAAAATATCCCTTATAATAAATAAAATAAAATTTAAAAAATCCTTTTAAAGTACGAAAGATTTTTTTATAAACATTCCTTACATTAAATGAATCAATTTAATGTGAGGAACATTTGAAACAAATAAATTTCTTTTGGTATTATTAAGATATTTTCTTGTATTTAAAATACAAGAAAATATCTTTAAAATGATAAAAAAAAATTACAGCTATTCCTCACTTCCAGTAGGTTTATTTCATGCAAGAAATATTTTTAAAATAACTTTTTTGATATTTTGAAGGCATTTTCTTATATTTTTATTTTATTGTTTACAGGGGTATTTTAGTTATTTTAAAAAACATTTAGGATTAGGGCAAATTTCATATACACCTACAAATTTACCTCTAATTCCACTTATACCCATGAATTTTCAAAAAAAAATTTCACACTCACATGATTTCATTCGAATCTCACTTATACTCATATCGTTAAGGGTTCGTTAAATGGGCCGGTAGCCCCTTTGTAAAATGACGAATATGCCCGAGCTTTAATATAATTTAATATTGTTTTGCTTGAAGTTAAAGATTCATATTCAAATAATATATACTTTTAGCTATAAAATCATAAGTAGGGATAGGAATTTTCATAATTCGCCAAAGAGTTAACAACCTTTTTAAAGGTTTACTAATAGTGCTAGTATAAGTGGAATTATGATGAAAATTTATGAGTATGAGAGAAATTTTTGAAAATTCATGGGTATAAGTGAAATTATGAGTAAAATTCATGAGTATATAAGGAATTCGCCCTTAGAATTATTAAGTATATGTGCAATTTCTAGCAAACCTTCTGGTTATGGACCCAAATTTTACAAAAATAATAATACCCCTGCAACTTTGCTCATAGCCTATAGTTACAGATGAGAAAACACTATTTAAAGGATGCAAGATGAAAAATTATTTTGACTAAATTTGTATACAATCACAATAGATGAAATGTATGAAATTCCTTATGATCATACTTTTCAATATTATAGATTATAGAAGCTTTCAATATGGTCGACATGTGCGGACACATGCAAAGCGACAAAGGGCGTGAACTAAGCATGCACTGTTTGAAGAAGATATGCAACCCTTGACTTCCATGAGGAAGAAAAAATCACGCAAAGACAACGATCCGAAGGCTCAACGTGCAAAAGAGAAAAATGGCGACTAACCTTTGAACTATTTTCTTATTGCAAATGATTAGTATTGTGGTTGTAAACTAAAAAGTGCCACGCAAAGATCCCTTCTACGTCAAAGTCTCCTTCCTTGTGTCTTAAAAAACCCCATCCTTCCTTTTCCCTTCTATTATCCATCCCAAAATTTTCTTCTTCATTTTGCTACTGTCGCAATTTGAATCAGTCATCTAAAAGCAGTAAATAACTAAGTAATCCACCTCTGCCCATTGCATTTTCTTATACTTTGAATCCATGTCAATCCATTTATATGAATGTTGATTCACATGGATATGCATTTGCATGCATCCTTCAATCAAAATAGTAACTCAACTATTACTAATGTTAATTACTAATTAGACGTGCGCGCGTGCATGGGATGGTTAGGGAATGTTTTGTAATTTTAAAGTTGTGAGAATTGTGGGATGAGGGAGGAAATGGAAAATGAAATATTTTCAGAATTGTGTGATTGATATGAAATTATAGGGGTAAACATGAAATAAATAGGGTAGTTTGAGTGTAATAGGAAAGAAAAACGATTAAAATATAGGGATAAAATGTAATGCACAAATACCATGGAGAAGAGGGGGATGTTGTCACTGATGTTATCAGAATTAAATCGGTGATCAAACAGGAAAAGAAACTAGTCTAGTTCAAACCAGTTTGATTAGTTAAGCAAACTAATTTGAACCAATAATGTCAACATGACATACTTTTTTATAAGAAAAAGAATGACTATCACAGTCCCAACACCCTCTAGTCTAGCGGTTGGATAGAGGGAGGAGAGATGGAGTAGTCTGTATATTTCATTTCCAAAAAATTATCGATACAAATTTTCTCCAAAAGACAAGGTGGAGGGTTATCCCACCATTCTTGAGTTTGACAAGAATTGCAAGAAACAAAATCAGCCAATGTATGGGCAACAACATTACTCAAACGTATGACATGAAGAAAAGACAGAGGTGGTAGAAGCGGCAAGAGCTCTAATCTCCTCAATGATTGTCCCTACTGATGAAAAGATGGGTCTTTCAGCTTTCGAAAAATCAATAAGAATAAGTAAATCAAATTCGACCTATATGTGTTGAAGTTTGATTTCCAGCACCTATATAGTAGCAAGCAAAATAGCCTTGGCTTCCATAAGCAACAAGTCCATCCTAACCCTGTAGTGCCATTCTTTTGCTACAATAAAAACTCTTTGATGACTATTGCAAAACCTATACAATCCTTTGCGGAGTTCCATCTTCCATCCACATTCAATTTAAAAGAACTAACAGGAGGTTTAGTCCATCTTGCAACGAGTTGACGGTAGAGAAAGCTGGTTCCTATGAGACATTTCGCCCTGCACAGCTGGTCTATAAAATTTAAGCACCAATCCTTGATGTTCCTGATCACTGGTGGGTCCCTTTCCTCCCTAAAGTGATTCCTCATATGCCATATGCACCAAAAGTATAATAAGAAAAAAGAAAGGAGATCCATCTTCTTCCCCAAAATTAACTTGGACATGTGTCACTCACCGACATGGGCTCAAATTGATTGCCCCCATGATTGCCCAAAATTCCTCTAAAGGCTTAAGAAACCATCTCACAATTAATGAATAAGTGGTACAAAATAGACAATTTGGATCAACCAAGTTGTCATGCCTGTGAAGATTCAACTGCATAGGAAGGACATTCTTGAAGAGTCTCCAACCAAACACCATCACTTTGCAAGAAAGTTTGGTCTTCCAGATAGACTTGTAAATCATGGCATCAATTTAACCTCCTCTATGGGTTGAAACTCCTTCCACTAAAATCCTGTAGGTAGACCTAACTGTAAAGGCACCGTTTGACTTATGCATCCAAAATCGAGTGTCATCTTTAGTTTGAGGAAATAAAGGGTAGAGGTTTACTAAATCTCATCATGTCTCCACATGACATACTTATGATGTTATAATATTTAATTATTTTTAATTCATTATATATCAACAAAAAAATTAATTATATATTGGTAAAATTTATCTAAAAAATTATAGTGCCTAAAACTAGTGAGCAAAAATAGTATTAACATTCTAATAGTCAAAGATATACCTATAATTATCAAGAATAAAAAAATCAATTTATAACAAATATTTGTTTGACCAAACAACATTTTAATGGCAACAATAACTCAATGAGAAAGATCATTAATTTAAAAAAACAACACATATATTTCAAAGTTTAAACAGCAAGTCAGTAAGTAACTTACCAAATTTTAAATGTGATCATCATATAATTATTATAATTTTTTTTAGATGTGTATAATTATTATAATTTTAAAATAGCAACTTGTCTACTAAATTCCAATCAACACAATATATAATCTCATAAAGCACTAAATTCCAACTTCCAAATAGCAAAATATAATTCCAAGAAGCATATAGCATTAGAAACAATTAACTGTGCATAAATGAATAATGCATATATGACATCTACAGACAAAAAGGATCTTGGGATAAACTATAGAGAGCAGGCATAAGAGGGTACCAAAGAAAGACAAAGGTGCCTGAATTGAGAGAACAAGCATAAAAGGCATACATAAAAGAAAAAAATAAAAAGAGGCGTATCCAGATAAGGAGAATCAAAGAACAAGCATAGAAGAAAAAAGAAACCAAGAGGGCACCAGAATAAAGAGAACCGATTTGAAAGAGGCAAAAAATAAAAACATGAGCAATGGAGCACCAATCGGAAGTCATCTAAGGAAGAATAAGACAAAAAGGAAGGGAAAAAAAGCTAGAAAAGAATAAGTTAAGAGTAACGCAGTGCCACTGAGTTAGTAAACAAAAAGAAAAAGAAAGAAAGAAAGAAAGAAGAAGAAATGAAAAAAATACCAACAATAGTAGCCAACAGTAAGCATGTAGCAAGAGTAGGGAGGTCTCACCGTTACAACAAAGCACGACCAACACTGCTGATGATGATGACAAAGGTAGGGCAAGGCCGACAAGCACGAGCAGCAACAAAAAATGGCAGAAGCTAGCTGCTGGATTGCATTGATTGATGTGTGCGAGTGAGGTGGGGAAGACACATGCAAGCGCTAGTGATGGTTGTTGTCAAGAGTCACCAACGAAGGAGAAGACGCACGCTACTATGCTACAATCGTGCTCACAAGTGAAGTAGTGAAGGTGGGTTGCTACTCTACTCGTCTATGGCTACTATTGAGAGAGAATTGAAAATGGAAGAAGGGTGTTGAGAGAAAATCAAGCAAATCGACTTTGGGGTGGGGTGGGGGAGGGATTGAGTGTTAGGATTTTCATTATTAAATATGTAATAAATATTATATCATAGATAAGAAACAAAAGTGAAATAGCTGAAGCGGTGAAAGCTTTAGAAGTTATTCAACAGGTCATGGGATTGATTCTTGCCACCGCCGGTTTATTTTTGGCAATTTTGTTACCAAGCAACTATTCACAACGGATGCAACTGTTTAAGTTATTTGAAATTCAAATAGAAAAGATGCAACGTATTAAAGAGATGCTAAAAATCTTATAAATACAGATGCATTCGGGAGATCAATTCATTCGCTCATTATCTCCTCTCCTCTCCTCAGACATCTCAGTGTCCTATTCGAGACATCCTAGTGCTCTTGTCTTCATTCAGACATAGTGTTGTCTCTATTTAGACATCTCATAGCTCGTCTTGACTAAGTCATTGTTGTCTTAATCAAGTGTTTTGCAGGTTTACCATATTATTTAGAAATTCTCTCCATTCAACCAAGAATTTTATTTTCAAGTGTTTGTGTACCTAGAAAATGTGCTGCTTCCTATTCTAGTTCAAGTTTCACTTTTTGTATTCTAGGGGCAACTGCAAAATTACCCTAAGCAGCAAATAGGGTAGCAAAATTGCCTTAAGGAAAGTGACGTCGTAACACGCCTGAAGTGAAACTTGGTTCTATTTTCACTTTCCCCACTTTCCTTAATTTTCTCTCTTTCTATCTTTTGCCCCAACATTGAGGGTTAGATAGGTAGTACAATTTTTTACTTTTATTTTTTAAACTAAATCGGGCCAAACAAATTCCATTGAGAAATCAAATTGGGGGGGGGGGGGTCTGCTGATGGGCAGCAACCTATGGGCATTTATAGTTCGACAAAGTTGGGTTGCCTCGCGTTGAATCATCATAGGATAGTCTCTCACTAAGAGAAGACTAACATGTAGCTCATATTTGGAAACCATGGGGCCTAATCCAACCCATGTTTTTCCAGTTAGCTTAGCTAAGCCTAGTTAAGCCCATCTCTGCCTACTGATCCAACTCAACTGAAGTTCCCAATAGGTCAAGTCCATCGAGTCAAATCCAACCAACCTAGTCCCATTTTTTCACAATTTCTCATAGGTAATTACGAGCATAACTTCCAAACCCAGATAGCCTAGTCTTGCTTTTTGACAATTTCTTATAAGCAATTAAGAGAACATGACTTCTTTACATACTTATTTGAACCCCATTAAATCCTATCAACTTGGTCCTTCTTCTCTAATTCCAATCCTTGATATCACTCTTTCATAACTTTTCATAGTCATAGTCCCTGTTAAATCCAGTAAGCTTGGACTTTCTTTTCCAAACCCAATTTGCTTGGTCTCACTCTTTCGTAATTTTTCATGGGCAATTGAGAGAACACGACTTCTTTACTAAAGTTGCCTAGTCCCCAATAAATTCAATTAGCTTGGTCCTTCTTCTTTAAACCCAATCTACCTAGTCTTGCTCTTTCATAATTTTTCATAAGCAATTAAGAGAATGGGAATCAAACAAGTCCTCATATTTTTTTTATAGGTTTGATGCCAATGATGTTACCTTTAAACAAAAGTGACTATTTAGGTAGAGTTTAATCACCAATTTGCCAATGAGGCAATTGCTAAACTAAAGATGACCACTAAAAAAGGATTTGATCACGAATCGATCCACTAGTGCCTTTGTCTCTAACGAGCTAGAGACTCCCAACAAAAGGATGGTTAAGAATGATGTGAAGATAGAGGCTAATCTAGAGGGCGAGAATGACTTTGATTGCAATGTCATCAAGGACGATGCCCATGGAAGTATAGGAGACCGAAGCGGGAGGTCAAAAGGAAGTGCCCAAGTCTCTCCCTAAGCTTCAATCTTACATCATCTTTATTGATTGAGATTTTGCGAGGAATTCCTTATGTGATGCATTTTGTTAGAGAAGCATTTCATTTAAAGTAAGATCCTTAAAACCAATCACTTATCTTTTAATTTGTAACATTTCATTTTGATTTGAAAGACCTATACATTAACGTACATGGGCCAGATGGATTGTGGCCCCTTACTTGTTTCTAAGCATGGGCTCAAAGGGCATGATCCCCAAAGTTGCAAATTTTATTTTTTTTTAATCATGAACTACATAAAGCAAATGACTTGGATATAGGACCAATAGTTCTCCTCATCATCTAGAGGTCATGGTTGGTCTTACAACACCTTTGGCCTTATTGTTCCCTCTGGAGGATTAATCTTGTGAGCCTCAAGGCACTCATAAGGAAGGATTAATCTTGCAAGTGTTCGTTAAAATTTTTTTATCCATCTGGTGTTGTAGGATTAGCATGCCCTACCAAGGAGCCTTCTCAAGACCCCAAAATTAAGGTGATCAATGAACCATCTCATGCCCAACTAGCAACATAGGTGGTGATGGAAGGGTATGAGCCTACAGCGGGCAATCTGGTTATCAAGCCTTACTTAGCGGCTACATCAAATCTGACTAAGTGAGAATTGTCCCTACCTTCTAAGTGTTGTCAATGAACTACGGATCATACTAGGTAATAGGCTAATTGTGGATGCGAGTTTGGTGCTAGCCATGGCAACCCCCAACATCTCGTTATGCGAGATGCTACACCTAAGTTAGTCGTCTAATTTCTTATTAGCCGCCATCTTTAGGTAAGAGTTGGGACAACTTAGATGAAGAGGTAAGGTAACATTCTAGAGACATTTTGATGCAAGTGTCTATTGTATCATTACTATTAGTATGTGTTTTAGAAATGGAAAAAGGAAAGTAGAAATGAAAAAAATTATAAAAGAAGAGCAATAAAATTGATAGAGGTAATGATTAGAACTAAAGGGACTAAAGTTAAAATAAATATGATAGCTTTATGAAAAGATGTAAAAAATACTAAAATATAGATATAATAAAAATGAGTAGTTAGATTATTAAGATATTAAATCATATCATAAGGTGTGTTCGAGTAGTGAAATTTTTTCTCTCTCACATATTCCCCAAATACATCCTTAGTACATTTTACTTTATCTATTTTGGTGATTATTACCTAACCTGTTGCTCTTTGCAAGTTCTGAGGGAAAGGATCAACCTCCTGTTTAGCAAGTCTTGGTAAGCTTAAGGAGCTCCATCAAGTTTCATTTATGTGACACTTTGCTAGCTGAAGCCTCAAACTATTGATCATCACCATGAAATTTAGCAATATCTTCAAAGCATCTATAATAGTTTAGGACATCAATGACCGCTTATAATTATTAAGAAATACTAATACAGTCCAAAGATCCATGACCAACATATCAATTAAACATACGATAGTGAAAAAAAATTAAATTTATATCATTTTAAATCAACATGTCATCATCATGACAACACCAAGGCATCAAAGCAATGCTAAACAATCCACAACAGACATAAGACATACATTTATAATTCAAAACATCAATAATATTATCTCACCAAGGAATACGTTAAAGGTCACAACCCAAAATCCAATGTATATCCCATCACTCAACATAGATACACATATTTATAGCTTTTGTATATAAATCTTGCTTTAAATAAACCAAACCAACTTTTATCTTTACTTATACCTATCAAAGTCTGCTCCAACCTTAAACCAATATAACCCAATCTGCCATTAAGTATCAATCATGTGCCTTGCTAATAATATCAATAATGATACAATAAATCCATGTAGACTCAGTAAGCAAGCTAATTGATCAATAAAATCAAAATTTGAAACTTTAAGTGGACATTATCAAAATATGGCTTCTAGCGAGCCAAAGTCAAATCTAATACTACCTCAAAAGAATGATCATAGATCCATCCCAACCAAGATAACTCCTATATCTAATATATTAAGACTCTTTCCTAGCCATAAATAACATTACAAGATCCATAACTGTGGCTCATCCTTGACCACTTGTCTAATAAAAATGTTTGATTCATAGCTTCCCCCATGTCACAATGAATACTAGCATTAACTAATCCCTCAAAGAAATTCTTGGCCCTATTTCGACCATTAAACCTTTACTGGTCCACTAACCACAACAGCATCTGTGACTCCACTCGAGTCGTGTGTAATGCAGACATGAGATATGTAGCTCATCCATCGCCACATGACTCAACTATCACTCATATGTTTCTAAGTCCACCCTAGGCAAATGTGTTTGAATTACCTTGTGAATATGCAATTGGGCCCTCACCCGCCAATATGTCAAATGTCACATCATGTCACATCTATACAACCACAAAATGCTTTAGTGAAAATCTGTTCATACAACCTTCTAATCCCCGAGGGAGCTTCCTCTCTGCCTCAAACTAATCGGCCTAGTGTAGGTCGTTGCCTCGAACTACATGCATGATGCTCACGGGCCATGTCATTTCAACTTAAAAACATGCTACTCTTGGGTCATGTGGCACAAAAAATGGGTACAATCATCAGCTCACCTGCAATTCTAAAGTCCAATTGGATCGATTACACTTGGGTGCATGGACGAATTCGTCACCCAAAACATCCTTAGATCTTTTTCATTGTTTCCAATCCATCTAGGGTATATTTGGTTTGAGGTAAAACTTTTGATGAAAAATTTTGGAGTAGAAGTTGTCAAATTGATAGAAAATAATGTGATATAATAGGAATAATGATGAGGAGTAAAGATAATAAAGTTAAAATAGATAGTTTAATTGTATGGGTAGTTGTGTAGAAATGATTGAAAAGTAGGGTAGTTTGTATAAAAAAATATTAAAAAATAGAGTAGTTATGGAGAGTGAAAAGTTTTGGGTTGAAAAGTTTTAGTTGACATATTTTAGCCCCAAACAAACACACCCCTAGCATATAACCATGCTATGCAATAATGTCATGAATATCATACAATGCCACTATCATGTGTGAGCCGACAGCTCCAGCAGCTGGCAACCATGCCAAAATTCTATCAACAACTAAAATCCCACGACTCTTTAACTAAATTCAACCTCACCGCTTTGTACTACGACGAACCACGGCATACAACCTCCCATGTTTATCACACGCCTTTCCATATGTACTTATATAAGGGATAATTCTCTTGAAACTTTTCTCAATAACATTCTGAACTTGATTAATTTCCCTTAATATCAACTATACATACATCAAAAATGGTTTTCTCACAAACCCCCTTAATTTTCCAAGTCTTCTAGGATAAGCACCCTAGCTTAATCCTAACGAACATAAAAATCAACCCCCACCAAAAGGAAATTTTCATTAATTCATTTATAGCATTGGGATCATCATCCCACAACTCAAAAAAAAAAAAAACTCAATAGCCCTCCTTTTTGTCTGGCAATTGAAAACCCTATTATCTTCTTCCCCAAGTTGCCTCGGTCTGACGAAAATCGTGTGACGGGGAGGGTGAAGAATAGCTAGTTCATCGAGCAAAATTAGGAGCAGGGCAATGGCTTGCTACAGGGTGTGGAGATTGGAGAGCTTCAAAGGAAATTCCTTCAGGTACGGAGAAGCATCGGTGGGGATTGTAATAGGGGTAAGCCCTGCATCTCACTCCTCTCGTTCAAGCTAGCATAATGTCCACTTTAGATGCTACCCTTCTTGGTGAGGAATTCCAAGTTCTGGCCTTGAACCCGGCAACACGAAAGCTCTTGGACCCGGGGAGTAAACCTACCATTCTCTGCTCGGTTTGTGGAACAAAGGAGCTCCTTAAAGCTGCCTTGACGAGGCTATGGAAGGTAGCAGGAAGGTAACAATGGCAGACAGAGAACAGAATCTTTATATGCTTTCATTTTAATTTGTTGGGGACATAAATAAATCTTGGAGGGATGTTGATGGTTGTTTGATAAGAATCTTATATTGATAAACGAATTAATTAAACCAGTGTGGCTAGAGGAGCTAAAACTGCACAAGACTCCCATATGGATACAAATTACGTCATAAGTCAAAAACTTTCTTATATGTTTATAGTAAAATCATACTTTTAACAGTGAAAAGAGCTAATTAGATATGAGTTTTATATGCAATTTCAAACAAAATTATATTTTTCGTAAAACCTCTGTATCTGCCTTAAAACAGGTTATTTTGGATTATTTAGTTAAAGTTGAAATATTACATAAAACAATTTTTTCAATGCCAACTTTGAAATTAGATAAATGCTTTATTTAATCTTTTTCATAATCCACTCTATTCATATTATAGAACAGATTAATTTAACCATCGATTTCAAGTTTTATATCAACACAATTAGCATATATTAAGATATTAGCATTCAAATTTAATTCATGAAATCTCGTCTAATTTTAATTATTTAAAAATCTTACAAACATAATTTGTATGATCTAATCCATCCATTATGTAGGGTATGTTAAAATAGGCTTGACCATAAAGTTCATATAAAACTGTATATGTATATATATTAAGATATTAATTTAGTAAACAATTAACTAAAGATAAGAACATTTGAATGAGAAGTTTGCATGGTTTGACTTTCATGTACGTTTTTCGATGCACTTAATTTAAGCACTTTAGTCAATTATTTTTCATAATCTAATTTATCTAGATTAAAAACACATAATTTAACACTTTTCATTAAATTTTCATGTCAATATAAGTTATACATTCTTAAATCTAATGAAAATAGTGTATGTGAATATAGGCCCCTTAATTAGGACTCCTAATTGGCCCACATTTTCTAATTTATTTTTATTTTTTAAAAAAGGTCTGTGATTTTAAATAGTTTTATTTGGTAATTCGGAATTTTAAAATTCCTTCTCGAAAAATTTATAAAAATTCATTTTCATATCTTATTTTTTTCAAATCTTATTTTACCCCCTTTTTCTCATAACTTTAAAACTAACCTTCCCGAATTCTGATTAGGTCTCTTTTTGTCTTTACTCTTTGCAAATTTACCATTCAATCCTTCCTTTCTAAATTTGCAATTTAATCCTACTTTTCTAAAATTGTAATTTAGTCTTTTTGTAAACATACATATTTTTCTATAACTTTACATTAATAACATGAATTTCGTACAAACCTTAAGGGTATATATTACCTTCACTGAGTTTCAAATGACATGAGTTTCTTCATTGTATACTAAACTTAATAAGGTACACGTTTAATGTTACATAGAGATACATATCTTTTTACTTTTTATAAAAGTTTCATAATCATAATAATTTAAAATAGAAATATATTTGGTAAAGTAGATTATAATAAATTTATCATTTACCTTTCATAATCTTGACATTTTCATCTAAAATTCTTCACAAAATATTATTTTGTTTAAAAATTTTAATTAGAAATAAGAAAATTTTTAAAAACTATTTATGCTAAATCTAATGTAGTTTATATTTCAACGTGTAATTTAAATGGCTACAACAAATTTCATCAAAAGCAACTACCTTTTTAACTGCACATAATGATTATTTAGCTATATATATTAGTTTTATGATAAATATATGAAAATTTCTTCTATTCAATCGATTGTACCATGCACTAAATTGAGTTTTTTATTTTTTTGAGATTTTTGTACATATCCTTCTAAAGTTTGATTAATATTGCATTTATGTCTCTAAGTTTGTTGATATTAAATCTTATAAGTTTGCACAAAATTGCAAGTGTATCCCTTTTTTAAGACGTCATTAGAATTTTCCGTAAAATGAAAAAATATATTTTTTAAAGTTAAGGAATATATTTCCAATTTTTGTAAGGGTTATAAAAAATTCTAACAACATCATAACGAAGGGAACACACATGAAATTTTATATAAACCTTGTAAGCATATTTCTAATTTAGGTAAATTTAGGGACATAGATGAAATATTAGTCAAATCTTATAGACATATATAAATCTCTTTTTTGATTTTTAGAATTTTATTATATATTCGAGTCATTCATCATTTCTCCGCCACTGATATTATATAATATGAAAATTCGTGTTAACTGGATTTGTAAATATTTCACAACAAGCGTGTATGCACAAGGTTCTTTATAATTATATATGTCAATTCTAAATTTAATTACAACATATATCGATATTTACTGATATTATTATACATTTACAAAAATAGCACGGGTGTTTATAGATTTTACCCCTACTTCCAAATATGACAACTTTGTTAAGATTAACGCAAAAAATGATATGAAGTTATAAAATTATACCTAATAAAAGTAAAAACGAATTACCTTTTTTAGTCATTTACAAAATGGACTCAACAAGCCAATAAGCGAATAACAAGGTTGGTAAAGAGTCCTTCCTAGCGTGCAGGAGATCCGGACTTCAAGACCTAGCATGAGAAGTTTATCTCTCATTTTTTAGAACAATCTCTCCATAACTACTTTATTAACAAGATTGTTAGATTTACACCCCTAAAATTAGAATTAGAATTAGAATATATATATATTTGGGTTGAATTGTAAATACAGAGAATAGAAAAAGCGGACTCGGTGAAAGCAAATTACCTTTTTTATTCATTTGCGGAGCAAACTCAGGGTGTGTTTGATAATAAAGAAAAGTTGTCAAGTTAAAACTTTTCACTCTCCACAACTACCGTATTTTTTAATCATTTCTTCACATTTTTCTATACAATTACCCGATTTTTCAATCATTTCTACGCAATTTTCAACACAACTAACATATCTATTTCAGTTTTATCCTATTTATTCATCATCATTACCCCTATTATATCACATCGTTTGACAACTTCTACTCTCCACAACTTTTCATCAAAAGTTTTATTCATTCCCAAACACACCCTCAATGTAATAATAAAAAAATAAAGTAATAAGTTGAATCAACCACTTTTGTACTCGTACATTACGCGCCTCTATTGTAAGCAATGGTAAGGACAATTTCGTCCATATCAGTTATTTGACTGAATCTAATGGCACAGTTATATTTGTAATTAAAGGTAAAAGATAAGGACATTTATATCATTTTTATGAACATGTGGAGACATGTAAATATGAGACTTTCCTTTTATATAATTAGGTTATGGAGAAGCGGTTCCATGTAACTCCATTATTTTTTTAGATATTGATGATGGATTTAAAATTCAATCTATTCATTATATTTAATATTACTTGTTTATCTAAGAGACAAAGTTTCATTCAAATTAGGTATGTTCATGGGCCACATTTGATCAAAAATAAATATTTATATGTAAATTGTGAAAAAAATTTAGATCCATTCACATATGTATTAGAATGTAATGATGTTTTATAAAATCATATATCCATATAGTAGTGATATTTTAGATAGTTTAGATATTGAAAAAGTCACTTTAAAATTGATATTTTAGCATTGAATCATTTTATTATATTAATTTTAAACATTTATAGATGAGACCCATATACAGGGAAATTAAAAAAATAAAAGAATTTCCAAAATACTATAAATAATGCTAAACACAATGGATGAAGTACATTTTTCATAATCATCCAGATTTTAAAAACGAAGGGAAAACGAGTTTCATAGAAGAGGAAGCGCTAAATATAAGTTATGGTCATAGTTGGAATTAATCCTAATTATATTTTATAGATAATTTATAATAAAAATTTTCAATTTAATTGATTTTTCATATTGGACTAAATAAGCAGTTTTAAAAACAATACATGGATTAGATGTAATAAAAATTTGAAAAACAAGTGGTTGCATAATACAACTGAATACATTGAAGAATTTTCCCATACATATATAGATACTAAGATACATGTATATAACTACTTAAAAGTGATAGACACTCACTCTAATTTGGAGTGAAACTTAGTACTAAATTGATCCAAACATGACCTAATCCGGTTTCCAAATGAATTTTGAGTTTTATTTTTGAGTATTTTTTTTCAAAATTGACCCGATTTCAATTCGATCAAGGAAAAATAAAAACTAATATCGAATTTACATCAACCTAGTGTCAAAACCTTACCTAGTCTGAATTTGATATCCATTGTAATTTATTAAAAGAATTATATTAGTTTATGTATTAAGCATTTTAATTATTATTATAATAAAAGTTCTTTCATATAATCATAATATAATTAAACGGTAAAATATTTTAAAAATAAAACCTAAATCTCTTCTGCATTTATCCATAACAAGATGAATATATTATATCTAGATTAATTTAATTTATAAATAATTACAAGTATACCAACTATTTAAAATTATTGCATACATATCAATTAACTATGAAATATATGTCTCATTTTTATTAAACTTTTTTACATAATGACTTCATGTAATCCTATTTATTTTTTTACCTTGATTGTTGATGGTAAATTCCTTACATTTATTGTATTTAGCGTTATCTTTTAATTAGAAGACTAACTTTCATCAAAATCAATGATATCATAAATCATATAAATATATGTATATGTAAATTATGAATAAATTAATTATCTAGTTATCATAATTAAAAGTATATTTTAGAATTAGTTGTGCAAATGCATATTTTCCAAGAGTTCGTTATTTTTATCGGTAGATTTCAACTTTGGTTGATTTGACAATAACTTGAATTTCAATTTGAAACTAATGTTAACTCAGTGTGAACCTAACCCAATCCAAATTCTAATATTAGAGTTAGGATTTGAATTCACTTAAACTTGATATAATTCAACCCAAGTTGCACCCCCAACTCTATTGCAGGAACTTTTGTTCTCTACACAACTAAGATTACTATCTAGTGTAGACACTGTTCACGACTTGGATAGAATGAAGGCAAGATGAAGATGTATTATGGAAAAAGTATTGCTATATATTATGAATAAGAAAATTTGTATGAGAGTTGAGAATATTAATTTGAGAAATAAGAAAAGTATATTATTATTTTTTGAAAATAAAGCAGTAGTAAATATAATAAAATTCAAATTCAAATGATAATTATATAAAAAGTTGTAAAAAATGATTAAGAAGTATGGTAACATAATATCTTATCACATTAAGAATGTATTTGGCATCAATTAAAAGTTATTAAGCTGAAACATTTTACTTTTTACAACTGCCCGATTTCCTAATCATTTTTTCACATCTTTTTATAAAGTTGTCATACTTCTCAATCATTTCCTTATAATTACCTATACAGCTATCATATTTGTTTTACGACTTTGAGCTTCGAGCAATTCCACGTAACTCCTATTTTTAAGACGTTGATGATTAATATAAAATTCAATCCATTCATTATATTTAATATAATTTACTTGACTAGGAACTAAGTTTTAAGTTTTAACCAAATCAAATATGTACCTAGGTCACATTTGCTAAAAATAGATATATTCATATGTAAATTAGGAAATATGCTTCGATCCATTCATACATATATTAGAATATAATAATACTTTATATAATTATTTATTCACATAACAATGATATTTTAAATGGTTTAAATGTTCAAAATATTACTTTAAAATTGATATTTAATAGTAAACTATTTTATTATATTGATTTTATACAATTATAAATCGAGCTCACTTTTATGAAACCCTTTTTCTATGCAATCTCTTTCATTTTTAATATATTGATGGTTGATAAAAAATTTACTTTATTTGTTATATTTCACATCATTTATATTACCATAAAAATATTTTCATTTGTTTAATATCACTATATATGGTTCCCATCTATAAATGTGTAAAATCGACGTAATAAAATAGTTTAATGCTAAAATATAAATTTAGAGTAGTTTTTTAACATCTAAATCATCTAAAATATCATTATTATATAGACAAAAGATATATAATGTATTATTATATTCTAATACGTGTGCGAATGGAATTAAGCATTTTTCATAATTTACACATGAATATATATATATATTTTTGAGCAAATGTAGCACATGACATACTCAATTTGAACGAAACTTGGTCTTCTAATTAAATAAGTGATATTAAATGCAAAGAATGGATTGAATTTTAAATCAATAATCAAAATATTAAAAATCGAGAGGTTACATGCGACGGATTTTATGTAATCTAGTTACATAAAAGTAGAACCTATTATAGATAGGGTCATATACAACGATTTATACAAATAAAAGAGTTTCTACGATAATATAAATAATGCTAAATACGATAAATAAGTTGTATTTTCTATCAATCATTAAGATATTAAAAATATAATAAGTTACAAAGTGTGGGGTTTCATAAAAGTATTACTGTTTGACTTTAGTCACTTTACTTTCTATTATTATTTCTATCATATCACATAACTTCTCTTGTTTCAAAAAATTTTACACAAAAAATTTTCGTTCAAAAATTTTAACATATGCCAAGCACAATTAACAATTTAGATGAGATAAAAATATGGAATGAAAAAAGTGTTATTTTATATTAAGAATGAAAAATGTGCATTGGATTTGAGAAAAAGTGTATTAGAAATGAAAAAGCAAGTAATTATTTTTTGAAATGAATTTTTTAAAAAGAAATTGAAGCTTACATTCCACATTAATCCAATTTTTATGCTGAAAATAAGATTTTATTTTTACCTTCCGTTTGTACCAAATGTAAGCCATTATATTTAGGGTGTGTTTTAGAAGTAACAAAACTTTTGGATGAAAAGATTTTTGAGTTTTATCTAGTGCACTTATGTGCAAAAACTCATTTTTAAAATTTTTGAACTTTTTTTATAAAACAGTTAATCTAAGTGTATTTAATATATATATATATATATATATTAAGTTTTAACATTTTAGAGATTTGTATATTCAAAATAAGGGTACTTAGACATTTCAAAATGACTAAAATACCTCTATTTTAAAAATTAAACAATATTTATAAATCTCTAGAAATGGTAAAACTTATTACCAAAATGCTTTTGTGAAACTCTCCTCCTATGTAACATCCTCTATTTTTAACATCTAAATGGTTGATGGAAAATCCTCTTTATCTATTATGTTTACATTATTTATATTATTATGAAAATCTTTTTATTAGTTTAGTATCACTGTATATGGCCCCGCCTACAAATATATAAAATCAAGGTAATAAAATAATTTAATGTTTAGTATCAAGTTTTAATTAGTATTTTCAATATCTAAACCATCTAAAATATCATTACTATGTGGATAAATGATTTTATAAAGTATTTATATATATTCTAATACATTTGTAAATGAATCTAAACATTTTCTCTAATTTATAAATAAATGTATCTATTTTTGAATAAATGTGGCCTATGGACATATTAGATTTAGATGAAACTTGGTCTCCTAGTTAAATAATGATGTTCAATACAATGAATAGATTTAATTTTTCATCAAGCATTAAAATCTTAAAATTTAAGGGGTTAACATGTAACTACTTCTGTATAACGTGGTTATATAAAAGTGATCTTAGCTTATTATATATGTTAAATATACTTAAATTAAAAATTTTATAAAAAATTGTTCAAAAAAATAAAAATAGATTTTTTCACCCAAGGCATTGCAATTTTGTATACTCGGGTGCATTTAATCGAAGGTCAAAGATATTGGTATAAAGTTTTTCCAATAAAAGAAAATAATATAATATGATATGAGTAATTGTGAGAAGTAAAGAAAATAAAGTTAAAATAGATATGTTAGCTGTGTAGAAATAATTGAAAATTTGAATAATTATAAAGGAAGATGTGAATAAATAATTAAAAATTAGTAAAGTTAATAAAAAAAATTTAAATAGAAAATTTTTGATACGAAAAATTTTTTGTTCTGCCAGAATGTGCTATAAAAACCCTCCGTCGTGTCCAGAGGGAGAGAGCAGCCCAGGCCGCTCATCCCTTATCTGTCCGTCTCCGCCCCCCATCTCTCTCTCCCCCCATCTCTCTCTCTCATTCGAAAAAGCATTTGAATTTCTAATACATAGGAAAATGTCCGCGCTAATTTCAATGTGCGGGATTTCAAAAATTCCCGCCACTTCAATCGCTCTCGCAAGCAAGTGCTCCAGCTGCTGCTACAATTTCCAACGACGAGGACAAAGAATCCGAATTAGGGCAAATGCTAACAGTTTCGACGCCCCAGCTGTTGAAGAAGAAGAAGAAGGGCGCGAAAAAGGGCAGGAACGTGAGGAATCCAGCACCGAAATCAATCCTTCTTCTCCGGCCTCGGCTTCTGCAATTGACAAGGGCATAAAAAGGGTCTATATTCCTTTCTATTCCGTTCTTTCTTTAATAGGTTCCTGTCTTCCCACAAACGCATTTGAATCTAGATGCTTAAAAGTTTTTTTTTTTTTTTTTTAATCATAACTGGGAAGTTGTTGGAAAGCTTCAAATGACAACTAGAAAGATCTTGATGCTTTTCCTCGCCTATTCTGTTGACAGAAGTAAAATTACAAAGAATAAATAGGAATCATACTGAATGGGTATTCTTATCATTATTATTGTTGTTGATGTTGTTATCATCATCATCGTCGGCGTCATCATCATCATTATTCATTCATTCATTCATTTTTGTCCTGTTATTCTTTCTTTTGTTGGGACTTGGTGTACATGAAAGTAACTGTGTGCTTCCTTTGTGGAGGATTTCTCTGCTCTTTTACATGCATTATGGTTGCATATCTGTGGAGTTGATCTTACAACGGATATGGTTCTCTGAAATTTGAAATTTAAGGGCTAGGTCTGTATGGACAAGAGTTTCGACTTTACCACTTCCTTTTGGAGAAATCAAAATCACCAGATCCGCGCAAGGTGCATTAGCAACATTATTGACTTTACACTTCCTCGTAATGGTACTAAACCTAATGAGAATCTTTGAATGTATTGGTTTTTATGGATCATGATAATATTTAATGGCATTGAATGTATCCCAACACATGATGCCATTTTTTATTTTAAATTTTTTCATAAACACATTTTCTTAGGTGTATTTTGCCCATATACCAAGTTTTATCATTCTACAACACTTTTATATATTAGTTTTTGATTTTTAAAAATCACCAATTTCGGGGGCATATAAGTCAATTTTCACCTAAATCTATAAAAGTATTGCAAAATGGTAAAACTTGGTATATGAGTTAGATACACATAGGAAAACGTATTTATGAAAAAATAAAAAATAGAAGATGGCAAAGCATGTTGTCATTCATGTGATGCCATCGCATAATATCATGATCTGGTTTTTATTTCTTATTTATTTATTTGGAGGGATTTGCTTCCATACCTATGTTTTTTTCACAAATTGTGTTTATGTCCTTGATTTTAAAACTTATTGCAAATATGCCTATTAATTTTAAAAATATTTGTGGTTATGCCTACGGTAAGTCCCAATCTCTTTGTTTTAGAAAAATAGGTTAGTTTTTGATAAATCCAATCTACCGATTGTGTTTATTAACATGAAGTTAGTTAGTATACAAAATCACTATGATTGGATGCCTTAGTGGGCCATACTTAATTTTAAAACAATTTATATTTATTAGGGCTCTCTATAATCAAGGTTATTTTTGGTATATTAACTACATTCAAATTAATAAACACAATGATTGGTTTGGATTTATCAAAAAAACGCCTGTCTTTTTAAAAAATAAAAAAGTTGATACTTTTCATAGGCATTGCCACAAATATTTAAAAGTTTATAGGCATATTTGCAATAAGTTTCAACTTATAGGCATAAATGCAATTTGAGTAAAAAATTGTCGGTATGAACATAAACCCCTCTTTAAGTATCATGAATTTTTTTTTTTTTTGGATATTTATCAAAATGATGTCTAAGGAGTTATTCTCTTTTAATGCTATCCTAAAAATTAAGATTGTTGTGTAATGTGAATATTTGGTCTTTGTAGTTTATATGTTCCCACTTCCATGAAAAAGGATGGAAAAAGAAAAATTAAATGGAAAGTTATCATCCTGCTGTTTACGTTTTTGAATCAAAATTTATTCCTTTTAATATGTTATGGTGTTCATCCCTTTTTTCCATCCACTTATGCATTGACTCTTGCTATCTTGTCATCATGTTCTTTTGTTGTTTATAATGCCTTATTAAATCACATAGGCTGCTTTTGTGCATTTATCTAAGCTTTCTTTCCCATAGGTTGTCCAAAAGACTGCCGGCACATTTGCACCAAGGGCTTCAACAGCCACCAAGAATCCTGCAGTACCTGGAACTGCTCTATACACGGTTTTTGAACTTCAAGGTTATGCATCTATGCTACTGGGTGGAGCGCTATCTTTTAACCTTATATTCCCCTCAAATGAACCAGACATCTGGAGGCTGATGGGGATGTGGTCAATTTGGATGTTTAGTAAGTTGGTGTTTTTAATTTTCATGCATTTGCATTTGAACAACATTTTTTTTTTAAAATTTTTTAATGTTAACGTTTTTCTTTTTTGGTCTTAGAGTGTCTTTGGTTTTGGGTAAAATGGATGTTATAGGAGAGGAAATAAAGAGTTTAAAATGTGAGTTAATAATAATTACATAAAAAAGTAGTTCGATTATAGGTAATTAAATGTCTTAGATCACTTTGAAAAAGGTAGGAAAGGAAATTTTCCTCTTTAGTCTCTTCTTTTACATCAAAACAAACAAACCCGTAAGGTCATTTCCCCTCTCTGTTAATGCGATATAAATTTAGTCTCTCCACAATCAAATACACATACTCCTAATTAATAATTTTAACTTCCTCCAGTACAATCTGTATCTAGTTGTCTTTATTAACTTTATTGCTAATATTATCATTTTCTGTTTTTTCCCTTTACAAATCCCAGATTTTGGTATCCAATTCGAAATAGGTATTTTTTTCCCTTCATATGTATGGAATGTAGAGGAAAAAAATGAAGAAGTGAATCTAAAAAAGGTAGGAGGGTTGGAAAATTGAGGAAATGAAGTATGATTAAAATTTAAAAAGAAGTAAATAGAGTAAAAGGTATTTTCTTGGATGAAACATTGGGAGTAATAGTTGCAAATATAGGTAAAAACAGGTAAAGAAAGGTTTGTTGTAGGGATAAATGAATGTTATATCAATGAAAAAAGTGTGGGGAAAGGAGGAAACAGATTTCCTCCCTTTCCTGACTAACACATCTTCATTTTCCAGTGTAAATTGTCTAAGAGGTCCCTTGAGGGAGCTTTTGGGAATTGGTAATTTTGTGGGAATGAAATAAATTTTGAAAAGTGAGAGAGTAATGTCATGTGATGTGATAGGGAATAGATAAGATAGTTGTATGCAAAGATATGAGAAAATGATTGAAATATAGGGGTAAAAATAAGAAAAAGTAGGTTAGTTTGGTAGTTAAGATTTCAAATCATAGCAAAAGGTGGGTATGAAGAAGTGGAAAAAATCCATTCCCACCAATTACACATTACCAAATGCTTCTTGACTCCAATTTGTGCATGAGAAATATGTCTTAGTCAATGATTGAATTTGGCTGATCTTGTCAGGAAAGCATTATCAAAGCAGCTTTATCCATTTGTAGTGGGTAGCACGTTTGAAAGCATATGCCATTTGAATACCTAGACCTAGTGTTTGCTTTAAATTAAAAAGGGTTACTAGCCCCTTTTTAGTGAGAGGTGTATAAACTTCTTTTTTTATTCTTTCTATATTGATGTAACATTTAACTACTTATAATTACTTTACTTTTTTTTAAATCATTGTGTACCTTTTTTCCAGAAAAGCCTATTTCTTTTGTCTTCATTCACTTTATGGTTAACATTATTGTTGTACTGATGGCACCATCCATCATTGCTACCTTTGTTACATCATTTTTACTTTTCTCCCTCTCAAGTGTGTCCAATTTGATGAAAAATAGGTGGAAAAGTAAATTTAAAAAAAAAAGGTGGGATATGGTAAACAAAGATGGCAGTCATAAAGTAAATAAAAACAAAATAAATAGGAATTTTTGAAAGCAAGGTATATAAATGTGAAAAAGGAGGTTAGTTATAGGTAGTTAGATGTCACACCAGTCTAGAAAGGAGAAAAAAAGTGACTTTTAGCTTTTTCCACATTGTTCTTTCAGCCTTCATTTCCCTCAAATGGAAGCAAACACAACAAACATGTGGAAGGTACTATACAATTAGTTGTATCAAAATTATCATTTTCCTTTTCTTGTGGGCTTAGGCATTTTAATGTAACCGGACCAGGTTTTTTCTAGGTTTTAGTTCAGTGCTGGCACATTTGGTATTTTGTGGTCATAACTTGATCATTCTTTGGTTTCAACTTCCCCTTTTCACTGGCCATTTGTCTGTCTTCCTTTTTTTATGCACCTATAAGTTATAACTGATTGTTCATAGTTCATGCTTCATACCTCAGCCATGGGGGATCAAGGATTTCTTGAGAGAGCTAGTGCACCCCTATTTAGTACTTTTTGGCCAGCGAAGATTCTAAAGGAATGTTGTACTAAAAAATGATGTGAGGCACAAGGTTTGTTAGGGCTTGGCATTTGGTCTTTTTTGAGTATGGTGGTGGCTGTGGGTTATGCTTAATGTTGTTGAATAGTTATTTGTTGCTAAGGTTACTTGTGCCAAGGCCTCTTTGATTGAATCCAATGGAATTGGAATTGGAAATTTTTTTTTTCACTTCCCAATTCAACATCTCATTTTTCAATATGTTACAACCTTATTTTTCGTCATTATTACTAATATTTTTCATTTTCCAATACGAGATTTGACATGTACCTACCATAATAACCTACAGGTTCATCTGGTAAGTTGTAAAAACGACTTTCCTTGTCCTTTTACACACTTTTTGATATCATTTTATATCTTAATTACCTAATTAACTTACTTTTTTATTATTACCTTTACATTCCAATAATTTTTTCATATATTTCCATGCAATGCTCTATCTATTTTATCTTTATTCTCGTTACTCTTAATTGTTTCCCCTATTGTATTACATCACTCTCAATTTTTCAAAAATTTTCTCACAAATACTTTCCCAACCATTTTTTTAACCTCTTCTCAAGCTGACTCTCTTGTTCCAAATTTCTAATCGAAATTGTAGTCCAACCCTTGTATCATGTATTTGCCATATGATTTAAATTTATTAGATGAGCTTCAACTTCTGTGCACCATGGCCCAAAGTGTCTGGCTACTGATTTGATTAGGCAGACCGGATGCATATGCGAACTTTGTTCTGATAGTTAATTTTGCACAGTATGCGAGTTCTGTACCAGCTTGAGCTGTAGGCGATTGCACATGCATGGTGGGGGACCACTTGCGGCATTGTTCTAGCATATCGGGAATCCTTCTTCAATAGATTCCTTTTCCCAAAATGAAATCAAAATCTGTTTTAAAAGACTGCATTTTTTATATTGCAAATATTGAATTTGGCTTCTGTCCTGGCAAGTTTCATCGTATAGCATGGTTTATTTGTATTTAAGAATCATTTTTGCAGCAATTCCCTCCCTTCGAGCCCGTGACTGCTCAAAGAATGAAAAGGAAGCATTGAACTATCTCTTTCTTCTCATCCCATTACTCAATGTTTTAATACCATTCTTCTGGAAGTCCTTCTCTATTGTCTGGTCAGCAGATACAGTTGCCTTCTTTGCGATGTATGCTTGGAAGGTATGGCATTTTTTATAATTTCTTTGTATTATTATTATTTTTTGTCTGAGCTTTGCAAGCCTCCCTCTTATCTTTACAGGAAGTGATATCCGGCAATCCTTTAGATGCCCCAGATGTCCTTCTAGTGCAATCTGCTAGAAGAACTGTCAAAGAGAAGGACAATTAATGTATCTGGGGCAGTCTAAATTAACCAAAAGGGAAAAAAAAAAAAAAAGAAAAAAAAAAAGAAGAGAAAGACAAGTTCTTAAACTTGTCAGGTCCATGCCATGTAAACATTCTTTCTGGTGCATGCCAACTAAGCTATCATCTTTCTCAGTATCAATTTACCAGCCAATCTTACATCTAATTGTAATTTGTCACTGGTCCACAGCTTGGATGGTTGCAGAAATCTGACTAGAATACAAACGAACATGCTGTGCTGATTCTCATAGAGAATTCATTCAAACGGAAAGGTACATAATGAGGCTGTTTTGCTTTTTTTAATCTCAACTGACAGTACATCAGCAGCTAATGTACATGGAGTTAACAGAAATTCGCTCCTGATGAGGGCGTGCATAACATCAGTTATTGGCTGACCTTTCAGTGATCAACAATGTTGAGAGGATGGTCCTGAATGAGGACAAGGACAACCCGAGATGGTGAGAGGATTAATGTGCAAGTTCATGGAACTCATATTTTCTTAAGCAGCCACGTACTCCTGATGAGCCTGATGAAAGAGTTGCCGTGGGTTATTTATGCTTGGAGAGAATGGCGCATAACACATAGTTCATTACCTGTACAAGAGGCATGCAATTCCATCTACAGAAAAATTATTCGTCGGAGTCAAGACTCTTTCCTGAATTCTGAAATTAATGGATCTGTTATGAACAGACGATCAGTTTATTTTGAAAGAGAAGACTGAATAGTACAAATTGTTACTTGAACTTATGTCCCTTTATAGAGTCAGGATTCCATACATGATACATGATAAAAGAGAAAAAGGTTAATCACTTTGAATTGTGGTGCTCTACAAGCAAAAATAGGTCTGGATTCAGTTGCATGGTGTTTGTATAAGAAAGTGTGTACATTTGTAACTTTTTTATGAACCTTTTTAGATTGATATGATATTTGATTCATTTATAAAATCTGAAATTTTTTTTAATGATTACCTATATTTTCAAATTTCGTCTGTTTCTCCTTAATGATGTGCTTGTTGATCATATGGAAAATCTTTTTAAGCAGGGGACTGAGCGGCAGTTCTACCTGGTACCCACATGGCCACAACCACAAGGTTTTGTGGCGTTCTACAACCGGCCAACGGAGCTTATGGTTGTATAGATGGAGTGTTGCGATTTTACTCCCGCACCTTTATGATTTATCTTTGGATTCTAATTTTGGTAGCCCAGCCTAAGATATTCATCTTCATCTGTTACCTCGGGTACATAGGTGTATTCTTTCTTACAAAAAATTAACAGATCTTAGAGTGAAAGTTATATAAATACCTAAAAACTATTGATTTTTGAAATTCAGAAAAATATACATATGGTCCCGCTTTTATGTACCCTGGCTTTTATATCTTCTATGTTATATAGAAGTGAACCTATGTAACCCTTTCAAAATTTGAGTGTGTTTGGTAATGAATAAAACTTTTAATGAAAAGTTTTAGAGAGTAAAAGTTGTCAAATGATGTGATATAATAGGGGTAATGATGAGTAGTAAAGAGGATAAAGTTAAAATAGATAGGTCAGTTGTGTGGATAGTTGTGTAGAAATGATTGAAAAGTAGGGTAGTTGTATCGTAAAATGTGAAAAAATAATTAAAAAATATGAAAATTGTGAAGAGTAAAAAGTTTTAGATTGAAAAGTTTTAACTTGACATTTTCTATTAGTTGTCAAACACACCCTTAAGATTTTGATCCATAATAGAAAATTCAATTCATTTATTGTATTTAGCATCATTTGTTTATCTAGGAGATTAAGTTTCATCCCAATCAAGTATGTTTATGGGTTACATTTGTTTAAATATATATATATACATATATATATATATATGTGTGCATGTAAATCATGAAAAATACTTAGATTTGCTTACACATGTAGATTTGCTTACATATGTATTAGAATGTAATAATACTTTATATAATCATTTATTCACGTAGAAATGATATTTTGGATGGTTTATATATCGAAAATATTATTTTAAAATTGATATTTTAGCATTTTTCATAATTTACACATGAATATATACATTTTCTAACAAATGTGGCCCATAATCATACTTAATTGAAATAAAACTTGATTCCCTAGATAAACAAATGATGTTAAATACAATGAATGAATTAGATTTTCCATCAAGTGTCAAAATCTTAGATTTCGAAGGAGTTATATGGGTCCACTCATGATACATAGAAGCGGAGCTCATATATATATATATATTTAAAAATTGTAAAATTTAGTACATTCAACATTTTCACGAAAATCAGAAAAATAAGAAATAATATGAATGAGGTTGGGCTAACAGATGAATTTGTCTGGCTGATGAAAGAAATATTATCCTCTATCCCCCTCCATTTAAAAATAGGTGTATTGGGCTGGTCAAAATTAACAATCGCTTAAGAAAGGCTTTTTTTTTTTTAGAAAAAAAAAATGTGAACGAAGATTATTGCTGAAGCTTGAGCTCAATATTGGTATCTCACTTAGCACGCAGATGTCTTGGGTGACCACTTAAGAATATTTTAAGGGTGTGTTTGTTAATAAGTAAAAGTTGTCAAGTTAAAACTTCTTAATCTAAAACTTTTCACTCTCCATAACTATCATATTTTTTAATCATTTATTCATATTTTTTTATACAATTACCTTACTTTTCAATCATTTCTACACAATTAACCTATCTATTTCAACTTTATCTTATTTATTCCTCATCATTACCCATATCATATCACATCATTTGACAACTTCTACTCTTTACAACTTTTCATCAAAAGTTTTATCCATTCCCAGACACACCCTAAATATATTAAAAAGCGTGACTGAATGGTAAGGGTACTGGGTGAGAGTATTTCGTGGTTAATTATAGAAACTTCCGGCCTTGATTGTAAGATTAAAAAAATTAGACGTGACGTAGGTATACATTAAAAAAATAATTAAAAAAGATTTTTTCATTATAAGCGCAAGCGTCTCTACCCAAATTCAAATATTAGACTTCTCGCCCTACACACTCTTATACACGCTCATGTGAACCAATTGGTCATCTGAGTGATAAAATAATTTTTGGTATCTAAATACAATTAATATCGCTAAGAGCCTTACTTCAAAAAAAAAAAAAAAAAAAAAATAGTGCTAAGAGCTCAAGCGCATAACGTAGTTGGTGCTTATTCCAGACTTTTGTGCTCAAGTTTCCAAATTCCACTCCCGAGAGTAAGGGGGTGCAATTATCTACGGTATAGTAGTATTAACTTCTGCTTCTACAAGTATAAGTATTATCTATTCATTAAGAAAAAGTTTGGACAAATTAGTTGGGATGATCGTATGTGTTGTAAGAAAGAGAGTTTTTTTGGTACAGTATAATTCCTTAATAGAACAATAAAAAATAGTAGTAAATATAATAAATGAATCGGATTTGACAAAATTATTAAGATGAGTGCTAAAATTAGACCAGAGTACCGAAATAAATTAGTGCATTGAGTTGTACTTAAATTGGTCTCCAGGATATTACTTCAAAAAAAAAAAAAAAAGGTCTTCCGGGTGAATTTTCCAAAGAAAAAAGAAAATCCTGAGAATAACCTAAGTGAGTTAGTGACAGGGTTCAAAATGCAATAATAGATGTTCCGGCAATTTCTAAACCTCTATTGCCCATACTCTTATTAAAAACTTACAATTTAAAGAAGCCATATATACTTACTTTCACAACTGTTTTTCTTGAAGGTTTTGCTATTAGTTCTAATAATATTCCATCATGATATTAATTTTAGCCATATTCTTCTTAAATTTAGTTTTTCATTGATTCCAACAATAATATTCTCTTTGCAATCTGCATGCTTTTCATTCCTATAATTAATTTTAAGAACTTATAAATTTTTTTAATAGTGCTTTAGGTTGGATTATTAGCATTTCCGACTTCCTTCTCAAGCTAGACACCTCCTTTTTCCTACTTCCTCTCTTTTATAGTTTCACTTCTCCTTTTTTCTACAATTTGAAAATAAGCTTTTACATATTAATATTAATAAGATATGCTATTTTTCTTTATTTTAAATTTAAGTTTTTAAATATAATGGATGTAGATTAATAGCATGTAATATTAACTCTGCCTTTTACGATCGAAAGATGCTTTAAATATGCACCAATCACAATTAAAATTGTATAAGTGAAGTAAATAGAAGGAAATAAAAAATATATATATTAAGCTATTGGCCTAAAGTTTTATAATACAAATAATTTATATTTGGAAAAAATTATTAGAAGAAAGGTTATAATGCCATGGTAAAACAAACGGTAAACGACTATTAATATATGGCTTTACTATATTAATGCCATCACCATTCATCTCAATATATGTATTTCTCTTATTAATATTGTCATGATTAATTCAAACAATCATTGAAAGAAGTGTCTTTGTTTTGGTACTTATATTGTGGGTATGTTTGTTTGGGGTAAAAAAGTGTCAACTAAAACTTTTCAATCTAAACTTTTCAATCTCCATAACTACTCTATTTTTTAATTATTTTTTCACATTTTTCTATACAAACTACCCTACTTTTCAATCATTTCTACACAACTACCCGTACAACTAACCTATCTATTTTAACTTTATTCTCTTTACTCCTTATCATTACTCCTATTATATCACATCATTTTTTATTGATTTGACAACTTCTACTCCAGAAACTTTTCACCGAAAGTTTTACCTCCAACCAAACACACCCTGTATATGTTGAAAAACACTTGAATACTATTTAAAAGTAATCATCAAATGGAGAAATTTCATGAATTTGAATTCCTTGAATTGATTCCATAAGATTAAGATAATTTTCTAATTTAACATCATAACTTACTTGCATCTAATGAGCCACTCAATCACATATATAGATGATAGTCTAATTTAGCCATCAACGGCTCATAAACACACTTCATAAATGTTAAATTGATTTTTAATTTATTATTTTATTTTCCAAGACTAGAAAGTAAAGAAAAAGATTTAAAGTAGATGAATATATGTCATGTGTTATACTATTAAACGTTATATTATAATTATTTTCAACGATTCTAATTTTTATTGTTTTCAATATCTTTAATGATTATTTTTAATTTCTTGTAAGAAAATTTCTGATGCCTTTCATACAGCGGTAAAAATTGTCTCCCTTTGGTTTTCCTTTTCTTTAATTTTTTTTTTTTTAAAAAAATCTAAGTCTCGGATCATATATTCTCAATGAATGTCTACATGTTAAAAATTATTATAACTAGATATATGTGTAGCCATAGGTAGAATCCATAATACGTTTAAATGCATGAGATTCTTTAAAATCATATTTTTTAAGTATTATATTATAAAGTTTTCAATCAAATTAATTTCTCTATGTAGACAAATAATTAAAAACACAAGATCAAAAAATCACAATTTTTTATTTGAAAATTAATGTTAATGCAAATTAACTTTTTGCACTTTTGTATTTAAGTGTTATAATCTCATTTACCTAGACTGAGATTGAGGACAATGGCTAAAAAATATTTTAAAAATTTTTATGTGATAAAATATGATAAAAATTATTAGTAAACATATAAAAATTTTACAAACAGGCGTAAACTTTGCTCTCCCTCACCATAGGTCCTGATCTGCCACTGATTTGTGGGACGAATGTCACAGCAAAAGGGAGAGAGAAGGAATGAGAAGGAAGTTAACTCAATCGCTTGGAGATGTGACGTCGCGCAAAGGAGGGACTTTTCTGAAAATATGCTCTCCACAATGGTTTAATTCAAATTTCTGCAAAAGTCAATCTGACGCTCCACATTCGTCTTCCACGATCCAAGTGCATAGAATAGGCGGAACCGGTCGTAAAAGATGGAACACGGCCATTTTGCGTATAATCTGCGTATGTCTACGTAGAAATACGTAAGTTTTCTGTTCTATAATTCTAGCTCTCCAGGAGAACTGGGAAAGAAAGAAAGAAAGATAGATGTCGACCACGTCGCTTTTCCAGCTCTTGCTGAAGATCTCCTCCGAGAGATGGAAGAAGGAGAGGAATGAGCTGCTCCCGCTGATGATAAAGAGCAAGAAGCATAAAAGATCGTATGCTGCGGACGGAGAGGAAGAGAAGAAGAAGAAGAAAGTAGCGAAAAAGGCCAGAAAAGAAAAGATAGCCAAGAAAGGAGGAGGCCGCGGAGGAAGCACGCGACCGGCACCGCCGCTGCCCCCGCCTGAGCGTCTGTTCTTGGACCTGAACGAGGAGCCGAATTCAATGTGGGAGGAGATGATGAAGGGGGCAGAGAAGCCGACGGTGGTGTTCAACCGGAAGCTGACGAACAGCGACGTAAGGAGGGACCTGGCGCGCTGCATACTCAACCGGCGGGAGATGTTGGAGGTGTTGGTGCCGGCGCTGACGAAGAAGGAGGTGAAGCAGGTGTACCACAAAAAGAAGAAGTTGCCGGTTGTGGTGTTGGTGGTGGTGGAAGAACGGTGTGAGAAGAAGAGGTATAAGATGAAGATGGTGTGGTGGCCGGCCCTCAAGCAGTTTGCGCTCGTCAGCGGCTGGACAGAGTTCGTGGACGACAACCACCTTCTCGAGCACGACCTCATACAGCTCTCCTACTTCCGCTTTTGCGACGACCGGCAATCCCACCCGCAGCTAGGGCTTCTCATCCACTGCCGCCCAACCCAGCCCCAGCCCCAGCCCCAGCCCCACGAAGATCAAGATAAAGATCCAGATCAAGATCAAGAGACAACGGCCTGATCTTAATGAATTAATCAATCCATTATCTCTTCAAACTAATTAAGATTGTGGATGAATATTATATATTTTGATTTTTTCTCTACCGGGGTTGTGATCCAACGTTGCTGTTCTCAGTGTCACTTATGTGTCGATATATGTATAGATCCAATCATGAGAAATATTATAGTTGGGATGCATGTCTGGAGTTGGATTTTTGTTGGCTTTATATTTTAATTCGCTGAATCAATGCATTGCAATGTAATTCTAATGTATTAAGTCATATTTGGTCATTGATATATAAATTTCTGGATCATTTGCAATGATTTATGCGTACATAGTAATAGTAAGTTTGGGGACCTAAAATTTTGGATCGTTTTGAAAGTGCACGGGGCCTAAATATTTAATTGAATACTTCAACTACCCAATTTAAATCATAGCATATTTATTACTTGGATATATTTGTCATTTTACAAGAGGTTACTAGCCATTCTAATAAATCCCTAACAACCTAAATACAAATAAATTTTTAAACAAAAAAGCACGTATATTTGAAAATTTTGAAATTAGAAGATACATGTGGGATTAAAAAATATATATTCTTTCATCGAAAAAAAAATATATATATATTCTTAGGCATATGTAAAATTTGTCCTTTTCAATATTGGATTTTTTCTTATCTCAATTAATTGTAAATTTCGTAATAATACATACATTCATCCCTCTTATTGACACGATATATCCATATAGCAACAATACATACAGTATAGGGCACTTCCGTCTTTTTATAAAAATTTTGACACGCCACCAGTTTTTTTATTCAAATCGCAT
The DNA here is from genome assembly GCA_030490835.1 of Annona cherimola. Taxonomy (NCBI): domain Eukaryota; kingdom Viridiplantae; phylum Streptophyta; class Magnoliopsida; order Magnoliales; family Annonaceae; genus Annona; species Annona cherimola. Next base: position 87,689,159 of record CM059972.1, read on the forward strand.
GCAAGTCGTGATAACCTTGTAGAGTTGTAGATAGGATATACAAAAAGCCTTTATTTTAAAAGATGTTATCACTTGGATGCCCAATGGTTTAAGTGGCTGACATGAGTGTGCAAAATAGTAAAAATGGGAGATTCGGGATTCAAATATTAGACAGATAAAATGGCCTCATTAGGATACACTTAGAGTATACTTTGGTCACATTCGTAGGGTAACACGATTTTCGCCCTCTCCCCATTAAAATCCTGTTTTGCTGCATATGATACGGAGGAAATTAATTGCAGGAATCCTTCCTTTCAAATACCTCAAGATCCAGACGAATTTTAAGAACACTTAAATTACTCAAAACACACTTGATCAGTTGATATAAAAAGTTTATATTAGAAAAAATAAAAATAAAATTCCACTAGTTTAAGATGGAAATATTCTACATTTTATTCCAATTGTAAACCATAATTTAAACAGAATCAATTGGATTTGGTTAGGAGTGGATTAAAGTTAATTGGCTGAAGCTTTAAAGAATAGAATTAAAATCAAGGAAGAGTTTATATTTTTTGCAAAACAAAACTATGGGCTCTGGGTCAACCATAAACCAACCTGGCCTAGTTAATTTGCACAATTGCACCAGAATGTTTTATTTATTCATTCATTTTCATGTGAGCCCCTCATTACACATTTTCAAAGCTCCCATCAGGCTTTTTTTTTGTTTTTTTTGTTGGAGAAACAGCTCTCATCAGGCTTTGAAATGTTGCTAAAGGTACCTCTATCATTAATTAGACACTTTGAATATATTCTTTACGAGAAGAAAATTTTGATATACAAACTGTTGAGAACTTGAGATAGAAACGGCAATCGGATTGGAAAATGGAAGCCAACTAGCCGACTTTTTGTCATTTGAAAATATTTGTGCAATTTTTAACAAGTTATCCTTTCTATGGAAACTCGACTTTTATAGTATAATTTAATCTATTTCTCTTAATAATTAATGAGAAATTCACTTCGTCTATTGCATCTATCATTGTTTATGTTGTCATGAAAACTTTATCACTTATGCATGACTTCATCTATAAGTGTATAAAATTAATATATTTAAATAATTTCATACTAAATATTGATTTTAAAGTTATATTTACAATATCTAAACTGTCTAAAATGTCATTAATATGCAGATAAATAATTTTATAAAATATTATTATATTGTAATGCATACATAAATATATCTAAATATTTTTCACAATTTATATGTAAATGTATATTTTAAAGCAAACGTTTCCTTTCGTATGGTAATTAAGATAGGCATCAGTAATCACCTCCCCTACTATTCTAAAGTGGAACGGAAAGGATAGAACAATCAAGGCACCCCATTTACGTGTAGATAGATTACTCTTTGTCCTACGAGAATAATTCTACCATATATAATTATCACTTTCATGTTTATATATCAGTGTTCTCTACATATAGATATTTTTCCTTCTTTATGTTATGTTCATATAAAACGCAATAAACATTTCTATTTGTTTACGTCTTTAAATTTTAGATTCTGAAATTAAAATTCCATTGTTTTAGTTCTTCGTAATGTATAAAAGTTCTTGACGGATTGGAAGAAGATAGCCTAGATGTACTAGCATTCGGAGTGCTATGGATAATTTTAAGCAAGGCCGGCTGTTGAAAATAACCGGTTTTGTTTTTAAATAAACATTTTCATGCCAACAAACTGTACATACTATATTTGGCTGCAGCCTCCAAATATAGTAGTTAACATCGATTCAAATTAATATAATTAAAACCCCAAGGCCCCCTACTCACCAAGATAGATGGGATGCTGGTGTAATAGTTAGCTAGCAAATGTGGTTATGCTACCACTTCTGCTCATTGGTCACTTCTGTAGTCCTATTTGGGTCTGCTGAGGCAATGCTTAAACTCTCACTACGTTGGTAACTGCTTTTATTGTAGTCAACGGATCTAAATGCCCTTTCAATTATACTTTCACTTTGATGTTTCTATTTTTTTCACTAATTTCTCTCCTAAAACTCCATTTGATTGAGCTTTCTTTACTAAATATTGCATGATCTAGCCAATTTTCTCATCACAATGCCTTTAATCAACAATAAGCTTCAATATCATTAGTGGAAAATGTGGTTCTACTATCAATGTTAGCCCATAGGTAAGTAAATTAGGAAAAATTAAAAGAAGAAAAGAGGAGAGGATATAAGGCAGAAAACTCGTTTTGTTGAAGTAAACTTGAAAAATTTTTACAACTCAACTTCACTTGACTCTGTGGTCGATTTTATGTAGACTACAACATAAGACGATATTTATAATAGTAAAAAATCTATAAACTTCTATTATGAATTTACAATATAAGGGTTCCGTTTTTATGTAACTAGGTTATATAGAAGCGGAGCCACCTTTTAATTTTTAAAATTTTAATCGTTGATAGAAAATTCAACTCATTCATTATATTTAAATCATTTGTTTATCTTGAAGACCAACTTTCGTTGCGATCAAGTATATTTATGGGTCATATTTGTTGAAAAATATATATTCATGTATAAATTATAAAAAATGCTTAAACCGATTTACATAATATTAGAATGTAATAATATTTTACAAAATTATTTATTAATTTTTAAGATATTGATGATTGATAGAAAATCCAATCCGTTCATTATATTAACATCACTTGTTTAGCTAAGAGATCAAGTTTCATCCAAATTAAGTATGTGTATGACCCACATTTGCTTAAAAATAGATATATTTATGGGTAAATTAGGAGAATGATTATATCCATTTATAGATATATTAGAATATAATGATATTTCATAGAATCATTTATTCATGTAGTAATGATATTTTATATAGTTTAGATATTAAAAATACTACTTTAAAATTGATATATAACATTAAACCATTTTACTACATTGATTTTACACGTTTGTAAGTAGGGTCATGCACAATGTTACTAAATAAATTCATGATAATATAAGTAATGCTAAATATAATAGATGAAATAAATTTTTATCAATTATTAAAAATATTAAAAATAAAGGGAACGTAGAAGAGAGGTTTTATACAAGCGTAGCCCATAAGTAACAATTGTATATAGCTACATAAGTGTATATCTAAGTTACTTTACAATAAGGGCCACTATTTAACCATAAGCGTTCTTTTAAAAAAATACGTTTATTAAGAGTTGTCAGAAATTTAAGAATGAGATATATAGGAGATGGAGAATGACAAAAGTCAATATTATTAATTATCCAATTACTTTACTTTTTTTATTTTACTCTTATATTTTAATAATTTTTTATATCTTTTCATTTAACTTTCCTATATATTTTTTTATTTATTCTTATACTTTTTTTATTTTATTCTTATGTTTTAATAATTTTTTATATCTTTTCATTTAACTTTCCTATATATTTTTTATTTATTCTTACCCGGATTATATTCATTTCATTTCTCTTATTCTTAAATTACCAAACACCTCCCATCTCTGACTCATCATATTCAAATAACATAATGAATATTTTGTAATTAAAGGTTTAAGCCTCTAACTCAATCTAATGTCCTAAACAATATAAGAATTTTGAGCACTAGCAATTCAATTTAGCAAAGTTAAAGCTTTAAGACCCCAACTCAATCTAATGCACTAAACACTATAAGAATTTTCGAGCATTAGCAACAAAATTTAGCAAAGAACCTAATTTATTGCTAATGATTCATATTTTTAACGAGGATTTTTTTATTATTGCTAAAAGCTTCGATTTTCATTGTCAAATTTTATATTTAGCAATAAAGTATAATTTTCAGTTACTAGTCTCTTTTGCAGTAGACAACCAAAATGTGTTGTTACTAAAATTATTTAGTAATGAAAATTTAATTGTTTTTAACAGTGAATAAGTTCTATTGCTGGCTGCAAAGTGGGCGTCTGCTCCGTTGGTACACATGATACCCTCCTTGGCAGCGGTGTGAGTTCGAATCTCCCCTGGGAGGTTTCTCTGACCGTGAGGGATCTTGGTCTTACACATTGGGAGTGTGGATCAGATCCGGCGGGCGGCAAAGTCTCCATCGCAATAAAAATAAAAGATAGATGTAAGTTTATTGTCTTCTATGTAAAAAGGACTTGATTTGTAGTATTACGGGTGTAAAAGGACTTGATTTGTAGTATTACGGGTGTATTTGGGAAGTTGTAAAACTTTTGATGAAATTTTTTTTATGTAAAAGTTGTTAAATTAGTAGAAAATAATGTGATATTATAGGGGCAATGATGAGGAGTAAAGAAAATAAATTTAAAGTAAATAGGTTAGTTGTATTGGTAGTTGTGTAGAAATGATTAAAAAGTAGGGTTATTGTATAGAAATATGTGTAAAAAAAATTTAAAAAGGAGTAGCTATGGAGAGTGAAAATTTTTAGATTGAAAAGTTTTAACTTAACAACTTTTGTCAATTGCCAAACACACCCTATATGCCATATTATACAATATTAATTACAAAAAAGTTCTATTATTAACTCTTAACAGTCTTGTAGCAGGCCTTTGGTACATCAACTCATATGAAATATTATTTTCTTTCGGATATCAAATTCCTGTAATAATTATGTTAAATTTGTACAGTTTCTTTTATCATGTCTAATTTCACTTTGCTAAAATTTACATTAGAACTCAGGAATTCAAGATAAAACTACATGACTTTGCTTACTAACAGAATTCAAGACAACAAAATTCGTTTATAATTTCGCAAGTAATGATTTGTTGCACTACTCCGGAAGCAAAATTAGCAATGGAATTTATTTCAAAAATTAAATTACTTTCCTTTTTCTACTTATTTTAAATCAAAGCCATATCATGTTTTTGTCCATAGATATTTATATAACATAAAAAATATATATTTTTCAGCTCTGTATATAATCCAGCGAATACAATTGTGCCTAAGTTTCTTTAAAGTCATATTTTCAACATAATAGATTATAAAACATTTAATTCAACTGATATTTTATATTTCAGAATAAATAAATAGTTTTGAATACAATATATGGCTTGGATGTAAACAAAATTTTCAAAAAAATGGAAATGTAAGGTTACAAGTTGCACCTCTTTTAATATTTAAGATAATACTTTATATCACGTCATGACTCAGTATTATGGAGTTGAGTTAAAAGCAAAAATATAAATTATAAGTACATCAACTAAAAAAATAGAAACTATTGACTGGCCTAAAAATAGAAATTATTTACTGGGCAATTTGTCACAAGCGAAAACGGAAATTATCATAAAAGAAGCACATAGCGTAAAAGGTTAGCGGCTGCCGAAGCTTCTCTTCTTTATCAGAGCCAAGTTTCGATCCTGGGACCTGTGGGTTATGGGCCCACCACGCTTCCGCTGCGCCACTCTGATGTTAGTTCTGAGGTTGTAGTATTTAATCTTAACTTGTAGTTTTTAAGGACAATTATTCTTTCATGCGGTTCTGAACTGAACACTGTTCTAAAATATATAACTGGTATCCTAATGGTGGAACTTGACTGCTTTAGTTTATGATTGGTGTTATCTCTATCTTTTATTTTATTTCCAAAAATTTATAATTTTGTAATAAATCTTAGAGCAAATCACAGATACACCCTTAATTTTTTATACAAATTTCGAATATAACAATGAATTTTAATAATTCTTCTCATACTCATTTATTTTTCTCAAAATTTCATTTATATACACACTATCAAGAACCGTTTAGATGTTAAATAAAAAATAATTGGTTAAATGAGTTGCTAGCCTATGTGTGAAATAACAAAATTACTCAAACCCTAATTCGCACCATAATTCACAATTCATGTCCCAATTTTTATTTAAGCCCTAATTTATATCCATATAGAGATTAGAGCTCGATAAAAATTAAAGTGAAAATTGTAAATAAGGATAGGAATTAGAGCATGAAAAATTTTATCATTTTGCATACAGGCTAATGTCCTTTTTAACTATGTAAGTATAAACTAAATTTTGGACAAAATATGTAAGTATAAAAGAAATTATTGAAAGTTGATGAATATATTTGTATTTAGATGTAAAACTTGTAGACATATTTGAGATCTTCCCTAAAGTTCTCTACTTGGAAAATTGTAATTAATATATTAGCAATTCAAGTTGGTTGGGTATCCAACACTTTATGATAATTGCATTTGAGTATATTTACAATAATTTTTTTTTTGCTTTTTACTTCATATGTTTGTTTATCTAAGTACATTTAATATATAAATATAGTTTTACCATTTTTAGATATGTGTATATATTTTTTTAAAATTTTTAAACATCTATGTGTATATATGTATTTAAAATACTCCTATCTTTAAAAATCTAAAAAAATATATATATACACATATTTAAAAATGTAAAACTTGGTTTATATGTTAATGCACTTAAATAAACAAGTGTATAAAAAAATTAAAAAAGTTATTATAAATGAATTTTTTTGATGTAGACTAAGCAAGACATTTGTTTAGTTCGGGCTAATAAGATCATTTTTCTTTTGTATATAATTTAATCTATTTCTCTTAATAATCGATGAGAAATCTACTTCATCTATTGCATCTATCATTGTTTATGCTATCATGGAAACTTTATCACTTATGCATGACCTCATCTACAAGTGTATAAAATCACTATATTTAAATGATTTAATACTAAATATTAATTTAAAGTTATATTTACAATATCTAAACTATCTAAAATGTCTTTAATATGTGAATAATAATTTATAAAATATTATTACATTTTAATGCATATATAAATATATCTAAATATTTTTTATAATTTATATATGAATGAATATTTTAAAGCAAACATTTCCTTTTGTATGGTAATTAAGATGGGCATCAATAATCGCCTCCCCTACTATTCTAAAGTCGAACAGAGAGGATAAAACGATCAAGGCACCCCATTTGCATGTAGATAGATTACTCTTTGTCCTTGGTGAATAATTCTACCATATATAATTATCACTTTCATGTTCATATATTAGTGTTCTCTATATATATATATATATTTCCTTCTTGATGTTATGTTCATATAAAACGTAAGAAATATTTCTATTTGTTTACTTCTTTAAAATTTTAAAATTTATATTCTGGAATTAAAATTCCGCTTGTTTTAGAATTTTCTTCGTAATGTATAAAAGTTCTTGACGGATTGGAAGAAAATAGCCTAGATGTACTAGCGTTCGGAGTGCTATGGATAATTTTAAGCAAGGCCCGCTGTTCGAAATAACCGATTTTTATTAAATAAACATTTTCATGCCAACAGACTGTAGATACTATATTTGGCTGCAGCCTCCAAATATATTAGTTAACATCGATTCGAATTAATATAATTAAAACCCCAAGGCCCCCTACTCACCAAGATAGATGGGATGCTCATTGGTCACTTCTGTAGTCCTATTTGGGTCTGCTGAGGCAATGCTTAAACTCCCACTACATTGTTAACTGCTTTTGTTGTAATCAACGGATCTAAATGCCCTTTCAATTCGCGTTAAATTATACTTTCACTTCGCCGGATGTTTCTATTTTTCATCTGATTGAGCTTTCTTTACTATATATTGCACGATCTAGCCAATTTTCTCATCACAATGTCTTTAATCAACAATAAGCTTCAATATCATTGGTGGAAAATGTGGTTCTGTTATCAATATTAGCCCACAGGTAAGTAAATTAGGAAAAAATAGAAGAAGAAAAGAGGAGAGGACATAAGGGGGAAAAAAACTCGTTTTGTTGAAGTAAACTTGAAGAATTTTTACAACTCTACTTCACTTGACTTATTGTTAATTTTATGTAGACTACAACATAAGACAATATTTATAATAGTAAAAAATTTGCAAACTTTTGTTACGATATAAAGGCTCTGCTTTTATGCAACTGGGTTACATAGAAATGAAGTCATGTAACTCTTTAATTTTTAAGATTTTGATCTTTAATGGAAAATCTAACACATTCTTTGCATTTAGTATTATTTGTTTATCTAAGAGACTAACTTTCATCACGATCAAGTGTGTTTATGGACCATATTTGTTTAAAGATATATATTTATGTGTAAATTATAAAAAATGTCTAAATAATTTACATATATATTAGAATGTAATAATACCTTATAAAATCATTTATTAATTTTTAAGATATTGATGATTGATATAAAATCCAATTAGTTTATTATATAACATTACTTGTTTAGCTAATAGACTAAGTTTCATCCTAATCAAATATGTGCATTGCACATATTTGCTTAAAAATAGATATATTTGTAGGTAAATTAGGAAAAATAATTATATCCATTTGTAGATATATTAGAATATAAGAATACTTAATAAAATCATTTGTCCATATAGTAATGATATTTTATATAGGTAAACTAGGAAAAATAATTATATCTATTTATAGATATATTAGAATATAATAATACATTATAGAATCATTTATCCATATAGTAATGATATTTTATATAATTTAGATATTAAAAAATACTACTTTAAAATTAATATTTAATGTTAAATTATTTTCTTACGTTGATTTTACACCTTCGTATGTAGGGCCCAAGAACAATGTTTCTAAATAAATTTATGATAATATAAATAATGCTACATATAGTAGATAGAATAAATTTTTATCTACTATTAAAAATATTAAAAATAAAGGGAACACAAAAGAGGGGTTCTATAGAAGCGTAGCCCATATGTAACAATTGTAAATACATATATATATAGTTATGCAAGTCTACATCTAAGTTAATTTACGATATGGGCTACTATTTAACCATAAGCCTTCTTTTAAAAATAAGTTTATTAGGAGTTGTTTAGCAATTTAAGAATGAGCATATATAGGAGATGGAGAATGCCAAAAGTCAATACTATTAATTATCTAATTACTTTACTTTTTTATTTTACCCTTATATTTCAATCAATTTTTTATATCTTTTTACGAAACTTCCCTATATATTTTTATTTATTCTCACGTTACCTTTGTTATATTTATTTTATTTCTCTTATTCTCAAATTACCAAATAGCTCCCATCTCTAACTCATTATATTCAAATGGCATAATGAATATTTTGTAATTAAAGCTTGAAGCCTCCAACTCAATCTAATGTACTAAACAATGTAAGAATTTTGAGCACTACCAATAGAATTTCGCAAAGTTAAAGCTTTAAGCCCCCAACTCAATCTAATGCAATAAACACTATAAGAATTTTCGAGCATTAGCAACAAAATTTAGCAAAGAAAGTAATTTATTGCTAAAAGCTTAGATTTTCATTGTTAAAAGTTTATATTTAGCAATAAAGTATAATTTTCAGTTACTTGTCTCTTTTGCAGCAGACCTTTAGGAACAAATCGACAACCAATATGTGTTGTTGCTAAAATTATTTAGTAATGAAATTTTAACCGTGAATAAGTTCTAGGCTTCCAAGTGGGAGTCTGCTCAGTTGGTACACATGCTACCCTCCTTGGCAGAGACGTGAATTCGAATCTCCCTTTGGGAGGTTTCTCTAACAGTCGAGGATCTTCGTCTTACGCATTTTTGAGTGCGTGGATGGATATCCGAGTTCAAATCCTGCGGGAGCAAAGTCTCCATTATAATAAAAATATTAAATTAAAAAATAATAATAAAAGATAGATGGAAGTTTATTATGTCCCATATAAAAGGACTCGATTTGATTTGTAGTATTATATTTCATATTATACAATGCCAATAAAAAATAGTTCTATAGTTTTATTGTTAACTCTTAACATTCTTATGGCAGGCCTTTGGTACATCAACTCACATGAAATAGTATTTTCTTTCGGATATCAAATTCCTGTGAAAATTATGTTAAATTTGTACAGTTTTTTTTTTATTATTATCGTGTCTAATTTCACTTTGCTAAAATTTACATTAGAACTCAGGAATTCAATTAAAGAGATAAAACTATAATAAAAATATTAAATTAAAAATAATAATAAAAGATAGATGGAAGTTTATTATGTCCCATATAAAAGGACTTGATTTGTAGTATCATATTTCATATTGTACAATGCCAATAAAAAAAATAGTTCTATTGTTAACTCTTAACATTCTTATGGCAGGCCTTTGGTACATCAACTCATATGAAATATTGTTTTCTATCCGATATCAAATTCCTGTGAAAACTATGTTAAATTTGTACAGTTTTTTTTATTATCGTGTCTAACTTCACTTTGCTAAAATTTACATCAGAACTCAGGATTCAATTAAAAAGATAAATCTACATGACTTTGCTTACTAACAAAATTCAAGACAATAAAATTCGTTGGTAATTTCGCAAGTAATGATTTGTTGCACTACTCCACAGGAAGCAACATTAGCAATGAAAATTATTTCAAAAAATTAAATGACTTTCCTTTTTCTATTTTTTAAAAATCAAAGCCATATCATGTTTTTGTCCATAGATATTTATATGATATAAAAGTTATTTTTATTAGTTTATATATAATCCATTGAATACAATTGTGCCTAAGTTTCTTTAAAGTCATATTTCCAATATAATAGATTATAAAACATTTAATTCAGCTGATATTTTATATTTCAGAAAAATAAATAGTTTTGAATGCAATATATGGCTTGGAAGTAAATAAAATTTTCAAAAAAATGGAAATGTAAGGTTACAAGTTGCACCTCTTTTAATATTTAAGATAATACTTTATATCACGTTATGACTTAGTATTACAGAGTTGAGGTAAAAGCAACAATATAAATTATAAGTACATCAACTAAGAAAAATAGAAGTGCAAAAATAAAAATTTTAAGTACATCAACTAAGAAAAATAGAAATTATTATTTTTTGTTTGTAAGAAAATAGAAACTATTGACTGGCCAAAAAATAGAAATTATTTATTGGGGCGAAATAGAAATTATCATAAAAGAAGCACATAGCGTAAAAGGTTAGCGGCTGCCGAAGCTTCTCTTCTTTATCAGAGCCAGGTTTCGATCCTGGGACCTGTGGGTTATGGGCCCACCACGCTTCCGCTGCGCCACTCTGATGTTAGATGATAATTGTAGTATTTTATTTTAAATTGTATTTTTTTGAAGGAGAATAAGAACCCTGCTATAACATATGTAACTGGTATCCTAATGGTGGCACTTGGCTGCTTTAGTTTATGATCGGTGTAATTTCTATCTTTTATTTTATTTCCAAAAATTTATAATTTTGCAATAAATCTTAGAGCAAATCACATATGCGCCCTTAATTTTTATACCAAATTTTGAATATAACAATGAATTTTGATAATTCTTCTCATACTCATTTATTTTTCTCAAAATTTTATTTATATACACACTATCAAGAACCGGTTTAATGTTAACTAAAAAATAATTTGTTAAATGACTTGCTAGCCTATGTGTGAAATAACAAAATTATTCAAGCCCTAATTTACACTATAATTCACAATGCATGTCTCAATTTTTATTTAAGCTCTAATTCCTATTCATATAGAAATTAGGGCTCGATAAAATTAAAGTGAAAATTGTAAATAAGGATAGGAATTTTTATCATTTTGGATACAGGCTAATGTCCTTTTTAACTATGTAGGTATAAATTGCATTTTGGGCAAAATATGCGATTATAAAAAAAATTATTGGAAGTTGATATATAATGTAAATATATTTGAGATCTTCCCTAAAGTACTTTACTTGGAAAACTATAATTAATAATTAGCAATTCAAGTTGGTTGAGTATTCAAAACATTGTGATAATTGCACTGAGTATTTTTTTATTTGAAACTTATCCTACCCTAAGAAAATAGGAACACATCTACCTAGTTTAGATTACAAATTACACGGGCCCCGTTTTTATGTAACCAAGTTATAAGAAGCGGAGCTATGTAACCTCTTCATATTTTAATATTTTGATCATATAAAAAATTAAATTCATTCATTGTATTTAACATTATTTGTTTAGCTAAGAGGCCAAAGTTTATCCAAATCAAATATGTGAATGAGCTACATCTGTTAAAAAATATATATATTCATGTGTAAATTATGAAAAATATTCAGATATATTTATACATGTATTAGAATATAATAATACTTTATACGATTATCTATCTATATAAAAATGATATTTTAGAGGGTTGAGATATTGAAATATAACTTTCAAACTGATATTTAATACTAAATTATTTTATTATGTAAATTTTACATATTTGTAGATGAAGCTTATGTACAGTCATATTAGACAAATGAAAAAATTTTCTACATATTGTAAATAATGCTAAATACAATATATAGAGTGAATTTCCTATCAAACGACAAAATATTAAAAATAAAAAAATTACATAAAAGAATGATTTCAAGCGGGCTTGCATTACACAACCTATTGCTAATATAACATATGGAATAAAAGTTCTACCCTTGGTTAATAATCTACAGGTTTATCCGGTCCCTAATCAATGTTTCCTTATCTATTTTTGAAGTTCTTTTATTTTTTTCATAAAAATATTTCCAATCATATTTAACTTTTGTATCAAATTTACAATATTTTGTAAGGTTAATTTCAAGTAGACCACGACCCTAATTCTAAATATACCTAAAAAGTTGGCAAAATTACATTCATATTCACTTAGTATATTATTAATCAGAAATATACCTATTTCATTAGCTGTCGTTGTTTGTAGAGATTAGAATTTTAAATTCCAGAAATATACCTAACAGTACCGGATCGTAATCAGTAGCCATGGCAGCAAGCAGCAAAAACAGTGGCAGGGACTAGGTAAGAAAAAGGAAATCAATCCAGAAAGCTGACAATGGAGGGAGGGAAAAGAGGGAAGACAAGCGATAGTGGACCATAATCATCAACCTCAGCATTCCATATATCATCTGTTAATCCGGCGCTAATGCCAGATCCTCTTTAAGCTCATCAATGGCACCCCTTCCGCCGAACCCACAGCCTCCAGTCGTGGAGCACTTCCTGGGCTCTGAGGCCATGCATAGCTACTCCATTTTTTATTAGAAATGTAAGGAATTTTGACAACGGGGAATACAAAAAGTCAACACATTAATTATCCCATTATTCTTTTTTTAATTTTTTTTTACGCTATATTCTAATTATTTTTTTATATTTTCTCTACAAATAACCTGTACTTCGATGCAACGATGTTACACTCAAGTAATTCCACTTAATAACCTCCTTTATTTTTATATTATATTGATGATTAATATAAAATTCAATTTATTTATTATATTTAATATTATTTGTTTAGCTAAGAGATCAAGCTCGTTCAAATCAAATATGCGCATGACCATATATGCTAAAAATAGATATATATGTGCGTAAATTAGAAAAAAAGCTCAAATTCAATTATCAAAATATTAGAACGTAATAATATTTTATAGAATCATTTATACACATAGTAATTTAAGTGTTCAGATATTGAAAATACTGCTTTAAAAATGATATTAAGTATTAAAAGATTTTGTTACATTAATTTTATACATTTGTAGATGGGTTTATGCCTGTAAAATGATATGAGATAAATAAAAATGTATCTAAGATAATATAAATATGAGAACTCTTCAGGTGCAGACGGACTATACTATAATTGCGGTGCGGTCTACTGCAAAATGAGCCTCACACTTATTAAAATGTAATATTATTTTATCTAATCATTTATCTATATAAAAATTATACTTTAGACGGTCTAGATGTTGAAAATACCACTTTAAACTTGATATTTACATTAAAATATCTTATTACGTTGATTTTGTACCATTTTAAGGGGGATATATACACATGTTGAATTTGGACGAAAATTGATATGCAAATAAAGTGAATAATTCTAAATATAATAGGCAGAGTAGATTTCTTATTCATGATTAACTGGGCCCCACGGTACATGAACTGCACCATAATTACGTTGCAGTCTAAATACATTTGAATAAATTTTTATAAATATTATTAAAGACAATAAATGAAATAGAATTTTATTAATCACCAACATAATAAAAATAAGAAAGAGTTACGTGAAAGAAAAGTTTCATAGAAACGTTGTCATACTTTACTTCTGTAATATTATATAATTTATATTCATTCTATTAACCCCTCCTCGTTAGCATTCTCTCATTATACCCAAGTGAGATCCGGAAGGACGATGCGAGGGGGCGAGGTTGCAATAGAAAGAATTAAGGAGGGGAATTTCTGGTTTTTTGTTTCCGAATTTCCATTTCTCTGTAGGAAAAATCGTCAAAATAATCTGTAAAAACAGATCATCATTTCTCAAAAATCATGATTTTCAAAAATACGGTGATCACACACGGTTATTCCGAAATCATGTAATGAGAGTTTTCCTTTTTTTACTCCAAAATCACTACAAAAAATACACGGCGATCACACGTGTAATGAAAGTTTTCCTTTTTGTACTAAAAAATACACGGTCATTACACGATTTCAAAACCAACCGCTCGGTTGGCAGTGATGTCAGCGGTTAATGTCACGGCGATGGTTCGACCCTTTCGCCCTTGTTTGGGTGAAGCATTTTGTGGGGAGCATCTTAGGCTCGGTGCACCTGCTACATTTAATCTATTTTTTATTTTTTAAAATTTTCATAAAAATATTAATATAAATATATTTAACATGTATATCAATTTTTATCATTTTTGAAGATTTTTAGATTTTTTGTATTTTTTAAAATTATTAAAAATGTCACTAATTTCTGAAAATCCAAAGAAATCTAAAAATTGATACACATGTTAAATATACTTAAATTAACAATTATGTAAAAAAAATTTAAAATAATAAATAGGTATTTGCACCTCAGTGCACGAAAGCCAAATGCTCCAGGCTACATACAATCACGCAACAAACTTCATGTCTTGCAAAATTTTAAAAAGAGACTTGTAAGCTTCTAAATATCAACAAAAATATCAGTGGAGAAATAAAATTCCCAAACGACCTACTCAGGATTCGAATCCGGAACAAATCTTAATACAGATGTAATCTCTGGTCTTTCAATCCCTATTTTAAGAGCTTCTCGACTAGGTATATTTGAGATAATGAGCATAAATGTAAATTTTCAAAATTGAACAATATATGTAGAATTCGAGTCAAATATAATGAATACATTTTAAATTAACCCTTTTTCATATTATCTAACTCTTATTTTTAAGGATGCAATTTACATGTAAGCCATAACTTATTGTCATCCCCACCGGGTGGCAACCTTGCATGTGAGTATATTAAGGGAGTGTTTGGTAAATGTAAACATTTTTCCAACTAAAATTTTTTAATCTGTATAACTATTATATTTTTAATTATTTTTTATATCTTCCCATATGACTATGTTACTTTTCAATCATTTTCACACAACTATCCATACAACTAACTTATCTATTTTAACTTTATTTTCTTTACTAATCATTATTACACCTATCATATCACATCATTTTCTATCAATTCAAAAAAATTTATAATAATTTTTTTTCAAAAGTTTTTCTAATGTGTGTTTAGGAAGTGATAAAAGGTTTTTAATATAAATGTTTTTGAAATGAGAAAAAATGATGTGATAGAATATGGGTAATAATGATAAATAAAGAGAATAAAGTTAAAATAAATATGTTAGATGTGTGAGTAGTTGTATAGGAATAAATGAAGAAATAATTAAAAAATAAGGCAGTTGTAGAGAGCGAAAATTTTTAAATTGAAAAGTTTTAGCTTAAAAAGTTCTTAGTATAAACAAACAATTAAAAAGTTTTTGAAGTTAGCAAATACCTCCCAAATCTAGGGTCAACAAGATTTCTTTCAAAGGAGAATGTATTTTCTTTTCTAGCTATTATAAGCTAAGGAGGTGTTTATTTAACTTTAAAAACTTTTCAGTTTAGAACTTTTCACTTTACATGATTATCCTATTTTTAATTATTTTTTTATTTCTTCATATACAACTACCATACATTTCGATCATTTCTAAACAACTATCCGTATATCTAACATATCTATTTTAATTTTATTCTCTTTATTACTCATTATTACCCTTATCTTTTTACATCATTTCCTCTCATTTTAAAAACTTTTATACAAAAATTTTTTTCTTAAAAGTTTTATCACTTCCTAAACATACCGTAAGAATGAAAGAAATGACTAATGGCAAGTCGGGGAAGAGATGAAATTTTCGGTTGTGTTTGTTTTCTTATAAAATTTTTCAACAAACCTTTTTAATATAAAACTTTTCACATTCTACAAGTATTCTATTTTTTAATTATTTTTTCATATTTTCTTATATAAACTACCATACTTTTTAATTATTTTTATACAATTATCTATATCTATTTTAATTTTATTCTCTTTACTCTTTATCATTACTACTATCACATCACATTATTTTCTCTTATTTCAAAAATTTTACATCAAAAGTTTTATCATTATCCAAACATATTTTTAGATGAAAATTTTTTTGTGTGAATAGTTTTGAATGAGAGAAAATGATATAATACGATAGAGGTAATGATGAGGAATAATGATAATAAAGTTAAAATAAATAAATTAGTTATATAAGTATTTGTGTAAAAATAATTAAAAAATAAAATAATTGTATTACAATATTTTTTTCTCATTTTAAAAACTTTTATCCAAAAAAAACTTATACATTTATATACTCGTTGTGAAAGCAAGCTTAAGAAGCTATCAAAAAGACAAAGAAGCCAAGAGCAGTACATGTGTACACTTTTTATTAAACCATAGCCTTATTGAATACGTTTCTTCAAGTTCTTACAAGTTGAATCTCTCTCTTAGATTAGGTTAGCCACGTGGCTTGAGAACACGCTCCTAAGGACGTTCTGGAAGTGGCTGAGAGCCTGAGATGGCTCTTGCTGACGGATGTCCGTCTCAGTCATATCAAAGATGCTGCTTAGATGGCCAAAGTCGATGCTTTCATTTCTGTCGGCGAGGTATGGCTGCCGAGATTGGGTCTTCTGCTCAGATGCGGGCATGGACAAAATCATGCAGATTCAACATCAGATGTGAAGATGTCAGGAAACAGGGTTGGTTGTCGGTGTATGTATGGCAAGGATCACCAGCAGATGGTAACTTGCGACGGCCATTAGAGCCTACTTTGAGAGGAGGATGAAGATTTGTCATGGTGCTCCACTAATGTAGCACAATCCATACACATGCAATTTGCTTAGACAATCTGGGTCGTCTAATCACCTTTCTAAATTATGTAATATTGAGCTTTATCTCTGTAAATTCAAGCTTAGTAGTGGATCAATTTTCCTTTTCAAAAGGAGGTTATGTTTTTAGCTCAAAATTGAAATCAGACCCTCACTCATGCACACATTAATAATGTTAAACTACTTCGGTTGTGTAAGTGTTGATAGCAGTGCATGAATTCAGTTCCACTTTCACATGCAATCACCGCACTCGTCCATCTTACACTGTGGGCCCTAATTAAATTTTGTTTAGCCAAAAATATCTCATAAGTAGACGTGATTTATATGCAAGTTGAGTGTTATGCCTAGCCATGACACTGTTTCGTGGAAGCATATTTTTATCTATATGAGGAATTCTACTAAGATAATGTTATTATAGGTAATGTTAGCTGATCGTTCGGATGAATAGAAGATAAAAAATTAGAAGATGGTTTTTATGATAGCCATTTAAAAAATTAAAATTAAAAATTAAAATTATATTTACCTATAAAATTAAAAAAGTAAATTTATCTTCAACTAATTATATAGATTTTTTAATTGAGTTAAATCGATAAATGGAGAAGCCATTTTTTAGACATTAATACACAAAAGGTTCAATATTTAGAAAGATTTTTTTACCAATATGATTTAAATATGTTTTCAAAAATTTAGGAAAGATTTTGACGTCAAAAAAGCTAAAATTTAAGCTATGTAGAATTTTATAATAAAATTTTACGTTTAACCTAACCACGACTGAGGTCATGACTTGTATTCCTTTAGTTATGAAGCATGTCATATGTAACTGAAGCAAGTAATATGTCCATAGACTCATGTCGGAGTAAAAAATCTAATTCAACAAATGATTTCTTCATCAAAGTTTTTTGTAAAATAATAAAAATATATTAGTTAGATGGCATACATGTAATTATTTTATAAACAAATGAGTATTTCTTTTTTTTTATCCCTTCCTCTCCTTCCCCATTCCATCATTAAGCAAATCCAATTTTCATGAAAAAACGTGAAAAAGAGATAAAAGAGAAGAGGGAGGAGAAACGAGAAAAGTAAATTTTTAGAGACCTTGGAATCGGACCTTTTACAAGATTCAATGTAAGAAAATATTCTTTAAATATTTTATATTTATTTTTAAGTATTTTGATGACATCTTTGTGGGATTTCAAGTATACAAACTTGAAAACTAAGGATTTGAATGTCAGAAAAAGAAATTTTCTACAGGGAGAAAATACGACCATGAAATCTACATTGATATCCCTAGAATGATAGAAAATATAACATTAGTTTCTAAATATTTGGAGTGATGGTAACTTGAGAAAGGTATTTGGAATTTTGGAAGGCGAAGAAATCAATATTTGAGAATGTGGTTGAGGAAAAAAGTTGTGAAATTATATTTATTACTATTATTGTTAATTTTGTATAGATTAAAAATGAAGAAAATATTACAGTCTTAAAAAGTTCCAACTCATGTATGAGATAAGTATGATGCTTTTTCTTTAGATTTTCGAAATAAATCATATGTTGAAACTTGTATACTGACACCTTGGTATGAAATAAGGATTTAGAGTAATTTTTTATCAATAACCTATAGTAAAAATTTCTAGTATTCATGGAATTTTAGGACTCTTGATGGAAACACATGTATTGGATGACTTATAAAGGATTTTTCTTGCTTCATTAAATGTACGAAGTTGAATCTTGATTTGATTTTAAGTAAGGTTTCTATGTTTCTTCAATGTTATATATCACATGTTGTTTGAATGCCTATATGAATATTAGTATGTCAAAATAAATGAAAATTGAGCAAGGAATATTAGGTGAAATTCCTTAAGATGAATATATGGTAGGGACACTAATATTTTGAGAAAATATGGGGTTTTCATGAATATCCTATATGACATAGAGAATAAACTTTATGTTTAGGATAATACCATACATGGATGACTTGAATTGAATCACGGGATGACAATCCCAAGGTGACACACTAGTTGAGTATTACGTGGTGTTAGAACTGGATTAGACATTGGCTTGGGAAAGATTAAAAAATGAAAGGGGTTTGAAGTGATAGTTCGGAATGTAATCCCCAAAAGTGATGGATGTTTGGCCAATGAAGAGAGTTTTATGAAGAAACCTATCTCACATAAATGTAAAGGTAGAGAGATGAATTATCCACGTATAGGGAACTCATTGACAAAATTGATTTGGAAAGTTACCCCCATTTTATGTCTATTTACATGCTTTAGGACATGTAGATTTATGTATTATATGGAATGAGACTTGTAACACACGGACCTAGAAAACTTATTCTGGATCTATCGACTCTTGGTCTCACAGGGTGATATTGTTCACTCTGACCTTACAATTCAATCGCATAATTTTAAAATCTATTATACTATATTTAACTTGATACCCATAGTCCATGGCTCGGGATTAGTTTTTTAGGTCTATATGTTACAAATGGTATCAGAGCAATCCCCCCTTCAGTAAATATGGGGCAGACGTCCATAGTTAAGTTGAGTTGTGGTTTAAGGATAAAAGGATTGAGCCTAAAGATGGGTGAACAAAGGCCCAGAATTAAGTTGACTTATAGTTCAAGGATGAACTAGGCGGAAGCTAGTGGGCTCGTAACAGCTTAGTACTAAATCTCACTTCAAAGGGGGAAGAAAGTTCCCAAGGATTTATAAGTGGGGTCTAAACTTAAACATGATACGACGCATTTTAAAATTATGAAAATAAGCTGCAAGACTAGAACAAACAATATCATACTGTGGGATCCGTACCCCATGGGCCCGGGATAATTTTTTGGGTCAGTTCGATACAGGGCTTATGATGCCTTGATGTGTATGCAAAACTCAAAAAAATATAAAGTTTCATATTCGTGCATACAAGAAATAAATAAAATTTTGGGTTATTTAATTAAAGGTCTAATATTATGAAAAAATAATAAATTCATTTAATTTTTTAAAATTGAACATTAAATTAAAGGCGTACTATTATGTAAAAAATAAGAAATTCAAGAAAATTTAAGAGTTGCAATTATTTTGCAAATAGTGAGAAGTAATGGTAGAACATTAGTTTCAATTAACAAGGGTATTAAATAAGTTTAATAAGATAAGTATTTAATATATCCATGTAACCATCCAAGAATATTAAGATGAACAACATTTAAATCATATTATGTTATATAGATATTACATATATGTATGTTATTTTTAATTTAATAAAATATTTTAGGTCATTTGATGTATGGGCTTTAAATAATTATTTAATGGCCTAAAATATATGCAAGAAAGTAAAATAAAAGCTAAGAGGATTTTTTTAATTATTTTAAAATAAATTTTAAGATTTTGAAAGGTATTATAATTAATTTAGAAATATTAAATTAATTAATAAGTATATTAAATAATTTAGTGTAATTATTTAATACACGCAAGCGATTTTGAATAAATGATGAATGAGTATGGTTTTTATACAACTTTTATATAATAGACTATATGCATGTATTATATATTATATACAAAAAAGTAAAAAAGAGGAGTCCACACATGCACGCTAACTACCAAATTGAAACAAAAAAAGTATGACGCCCCAACCCGAACGTCATAACCTGAGCTTTACTCCAAGATCGTCATCAAATGGTAAATGTGAAACAGAATTGTTGCCCTGATCATGTAGCGGGATTTTTGAATCCATTTCGTTTAGCGGATTTTTTTCTTTTCATTCCATTTCTTTCATCATTTTTCAAGCAACTTATACTAGAAGTTAACTATATATATCATTCTCATCATTCATTTCACAAGCAATTATATACTTGTAACATATCAACCTATTTACATACATCATGAACATTCATAACCTAATATCTTCATAATCAACACAAGCATTCAATCACTCTCTAAACATATCAATTCTTACATGATAACTAATAATTTATTAACACATTAAAAATACCAGTCATTCTTCTCTTCAACTCATCAGGTCCTTTTTCTTTTTGAGCTTCCTTGAACCTGTCTAGGATTGGAAAAACAAAACGTGAGTGATAAACTCAGTAAGCAAGCATTTCGTATTTTCATATAAATGCATTTCTCACTGTTTGGTAGAGAATACTTATCAAGCGATCAACTACTAACGGGAAGAAACCTTTCATATAAACCCTTCATGAAAACCATTCATATAGACCCTTCATAAAACGTTTTTTATGAGAACATTTGTATGTCCTAAAACGTTGTCATATAAACATTTAATCATGAGAACAAGTGTATGTCCTAAAATGTTGTCATATAAATATTTAATCATGAGGACAAGAGTATGTCCTAAAACATTTTCACATAAACCTTTTATAGGAGGACAATTATGTGTCCTAAAATATTTTCATATAGACCTTTTTATATGAGGACCATTGTATGTCCTCAAACATTTTTATATAAACCTTTTTGTATGAGGACGATTTTATGTTCTAAAATATTTTCAGATAAATCTTTGTTCATATCCTAAATTTTGGGCTTTTCAAAAGCAACGCATATGCACATAAACCTTTTTATCTGTGTGGACATTATCATGTCCTGAAATATCTTTAAGTAAAAATTATTTTCTGTGGTCATCGTCATGTCCTAAAATATTCTCATGTCCCCATTTTTAGGCTTTTAAAACAAACCATATGTATATATGTCTCTAACCCTCTAGTATGTGACATTACCAAGTGATCATCCTTTCATAAGAAAGAAACCATCCATATGACAGCACCGCTAGCTAGGCGATCATCTATGATTCTGCTCCCATTTCAGAGAGGGCGCCGCCGGCATCTGGCCTTCCCTTAGTGACTCGGCCACAGGTCGAGGTTGGCTTTGGTCTGTAATTGTCTCGGTCTGCAACCGCCCCTACCATGGACCTAGTACATGATCATCGTGTACAGTTGTTTATATTCGCATCATCATGCTGGCATGATTTCATAAAATCAACATAGTCCTCAAACTACGCCATTTTCAAGTCAAAACTTGATATAACATAATTCAACTCAGACTGTACACTGTGCCCTTCTCAAATTGAGAACCGAGCATAATTATTTTTAAAATAAAATATTTTCATAAACCGTCTTCAAATCATGATGTTATGATGACCACCCTTAAAAAATTTTGGAAACATTTAGTAAACTAATTTTACAAAACATTTGTAGTATTTGAGAAAATAATATTTTCAAAAATATTCCTTGTTTATTGGTAAAAAATTTTAGAATTCTCATTATAAAGAGATTCTGAAAATTTTCAATATTAGAGAAAGCCAGACTTTTCTTATAAACATTTTTATTCTCATTTCTGGACTTTTTATGAGCAAAGGAATGTAACTACATTCCCATTCATTTATATCGGCATTATATGCCTTGTACATTCACTATCCTAGTCATTCTTATGTAGAGAATAGTTTGCACCATCTTCTGAATATCATTTAAACACAACAGTCATCAAATCAATCTATTGAGTTGGTCATCCTTAAAACTCTTTTGAAAACATGAATAGAAGGCATTTTCAAAGTATTTCAACTTTCAAAGAGACTTAAAACATTTCATTAGACCATTTCAAAGCATCTAAATAAATCATTTGAAGACATTTAATTAAACCATTTCAAAAGCCTTATTTATTTACAAATACCATTATATGAAGCATCATATATTTTTTCTCACAAAACCCCTTGATAATAGAATTTCCAAAGTCTGTTTTCAAATATCATCTTGTAGAAGAGTCGAAACTCTTCCATCATAAAATCCTTTTGAATTAGCATGTGTAAGAACTTGCTTAACATGAAACTATTTTGCAACATGTCAACAGTAAGGAGTAAAATCGCACTTTAAAGAATTGAGCATGCTTACAATGAAGCAAGCTGAGGCTTTTCATTAAAGTCATATTTTTAAAAATTGAACTTGCTTACTCTTTAAGCTATTCTAAAATCATCAACATAAATACTTCAAACAAAATCAACATTTGTGAAGGTTCACCTGCTTAGCATGTAAGCAATCTTGAAACATCTTGATAAAGTAAGTTCATATCATTTCAAAAATTGCCAATAAAATAACAATTTGGAAATGCTTAATAGAGATCATTATAGAACACTTGTAATCATTTCAACATTTAGAATGAAATTAATATTTTTAAAAGGTTGTTTGCTTACCTGAATTCACTTCCGTTTCCTTCTTCAACTTTTTATTTCTCTTTGTCTATATACATAAGAATGACATTGCATTTATAAACATAATTCCATATGTTTGCATATCATATAGTTTTTCAACCCATATGACTTCCATCAACTTACTTAACCCATTTGCTTTTCAAGTTGGGTGTCCATTTATCAATTCACACATTAGTATAACTTGTGCTTCCATATCACTCATTCCTTTCAAAATTTATCCCTAGTAGGTAAACCCTCATAATAACTTATGATACTTTTTTATATCCTATTATAAGTTAAATTTCATTCTAAAAATCTGGAATTTAACTTTTATTTTTATTTATTCCTCAATTTGTCCATATTGCTGAAATCACACACACTAATTTCTCAAAATTTTGTATTATAATCAAATCAATGAGTTTAAATTTGAAATTTCTATCATAAATTAATAACTACATGAATTAACCAAAATAATTAATTCCAGCACAAAACATTAAGTATTTATATTTATTTAGGTATTTTTACTCTGCTGGACAGCAATATCAATTTTTGGACAGGTCAAATCACTTTAATTATTAGGCATATTTATACCTCCAAAAATTAATTTTTATTTTTATTAAGCGATATTCAGGATGTCTTCTATATCATATAAAATTTTAGCTCTAAATTTCTTGTATAAAAATTATTAAAAATAATTTGGTGCGAAATTTTAATGGTATACCATGGGTTATTAATGTATTTTTTGTAGATCAGCTAACATTGTGAGGACTTGTAGTAATGGTTGAGTGTCAGATGATGAAGAATGCATAATGCCCTCTCAATTCTAGTCAAAGATGAGACCAAAACATAGAGCGAAAGAAGCTACAACTAAGGGTGATGCAATAGCCAAAAAGAACCCAAAGAAACTTAGGATGATATAAATCGTACTAGATATGCCCATAACTTACTACGGAGGAAGCAGAAGATATGCATCAAAAGGACGAAGAACTAATGAGGGAGATGAAGAGCAAACATGACAAGAGGAAGAAGCGAACAACCAGCAAAAGGAAGAGCTACAAAGTGAGGATAATGATTATGAAGCTAATGAGGGAGACCAAGAACATTGGTCAGTCATTTGAAAACATTCATCGAAGGCTAATTTGTGTCTATCATATTGAAGCTGAATGTAATAGACAACTAGTTGAAAAAAATTGAAAACGATTTGGACATGCACACCAATGATGATGAAGAATAAACTTTATTTTCTTGCTTTTTTTTTACTTGTTATTGAAATATATTGTAAGACTTCAATCACATTTTAGGATTAGTTTACAACCAATTATAAGTGACTAAAACTGTATTGGAATTCATGTGTCATGTGATTGTATTTTGAACATTCATGTTGTATGTGTATTGGTTGTTCAAATATGAAAATTTTTTATGTTGTGTTCTTGCATTTGCAGATGGCATGTGCTAAGTGATACAAATTCACATTTAACTTTCAAGCGACTAAGTCTCAATTGTATGCTAATATTGCATAGGTTATAGTCACTCCAAAGGACTGATTGCTAGACATCTCTTGATTAGTCGTCTCTTTCTTAGTTGTCTGGTAGATGGTTGCCTACGTGTGGCTATTTGTTTTTGTAACAAAAATACAATTAGACCATAACACATGAAAAGAGCCACCTTAATGCAAGGCGTTCGATGGTCAAATGACTAAATATTGGTCATCTAATATTCACACCATAAACTTTGGAAGATTTACGAATACAGAAACTGACATTTCATGTTAACAACATACAATTGAAGAAAATGATCCAATTTGTAAAATAACTCCAGATATGCAAATATACTTCATAATTGTCACACTACATGATATAAGTTAAAAACCTTATATAAGTTAAACATACAACCTTTTATCAAAAAAAAAAAGAAGTTAAACATACATCTGATAAAAACTCACATACATCCCATCATATAGGTTTTACACCATTTCAATCAATTACCAAGTTCAACACAAACTTAAACCGTCTTATAAATAGAAACATTTATACACTTAAGTAAGGCATCTGGCATGTCAAACTTAATCCCAACTTTATTAGCATTGTCTGCCCTCTGCTGCGAACCACTATTCCCATCATTTATAAACATTTAGATGTCATTTTTCTTGCAACTAGTCTGGTGTAAAAGTATTGGAGTCATATCACTCTCCAATGGGATTTCACTACCTATTATTCTAGCATCTGTTATATGTAACTCTGTGTTGTTCATCCTCAGATTAACAATATCGAAAGACATGATCCTTGAAGTAGACAAAGAGACCATGCTAGAGCCTAGAAATACAAATGTTCCAAAAACATCGAAGATATGTTAGATAAAGAATTTATGAATAACACAACTTAACATATTGCACTATATCAACCAATTCAACGAGGTTGAAAATTGTCATATTAAAAAATTATTATATGAAATCAAACATGGAAACTAGACGTCCTATATTGGGTCATTTTCTACATTCCAGCAATAGGAACTGTAGTTGTGTTTTAGTACTGTAATATCCCACATCGGTTAGGAAGAGGGAGGGAGCCTGGTTTATAAGTGGAGGCCGCTGGATTTACACTGTCGAGGCGCCTTTTGGGGAAGGACGGGATGTGCGTGAATCCAGAATGACAAAACCGTGCGGGCGAAGCCCAGAGCGGACAATACCTGCGACAGTAAGGGCCAGGGCGTTACATAATGGTATCAGAGCCGACTCCCGATGTCCTGCTGGTGTGTCCAGCGAGGGGCTGGAGCCCCGAGGGGGGGTGAATGTAATATCCCACATCGGTTAGGAAGAGGGAGGGAGCCTGGGTTATAAGTGGAGGCCGCTGAAGTTACACTGTCGAGGCGCCTTTTGGAGAAGGACGGGATGCGCGTAAACCCAGAATGACAAAACCGTGCGGACAATACCTGCGACAGTAAGGGCCAAGGCGTTACAAGTACCAACCCACCCACATGTTCTAATCATGCATTCTGCATATTAAATACTAAACCAAGATCAATCCATGTTTCATATATTTTTTAAAAAAGAAAATGGCAAGATAAAACTCAATAATTACACAATAATAAAATCTTCTCAGGCCCAAAACACATTAAAAAAATCATAACCAGAAGGATAATTAATGGATCACATAAAAGATCTCATATTTAGACGTCTAATGGTGGATTATCTTCTATATTAATATTCATGCGTTCAACTCAAGATCGTCTTTTGCACTGACAAGTGATTTCCAACTGTCTTACTTTAGGTTGTCTTCTGCACTAATATATGTTCTCCTCTAAGTCATCTTCTATACTGGTGTACTATACATGAAAAGTGTAAATATAATCTCAAAACATTCCATCTTTAGATGAGAAAAGGTAAAAGTTTTAATTTTTTGTAAGAGCAAAACCAAGCCATCCATCCAATATTAGAGGAAAACAAGAATAAAAAAAAAAACCAAACCAAAAACCAAAACCGACATCAAATGGAAGAACATCCCAAATAAAAATTCATTTCAAAAAAATATGTATAACTGATGGAGATCAGAGGGAAATAGGAGTTGTTTGGAAAGAGAAAGATGAAGAGGAGAGGGCTCTAGCAGCACTTCAAAAAAGGAAGACAGAAAGTAAAGGTCGTATAAGGGGAAAATGGAAAATGAGGTAGCTGGAAGATGAAGAAGGCGAGAGGGTTGCTGTTTGGATGGGAGGAAAATATTAGTTACGTCGGTTTTTCATTTTTTAAAATGGAGAGGAGGGAGCTATCAAGATAAATGAAAGGGAATTTAAAGATGGAGAAGAGAGAGCTGAAAGAGGGCGAGAGAGAAAATGGGAGTGCTACTTTTCGTAAAGGAGAAAAAAATTAATTGTATTGGTTTTTCATTTTTTAAAATGGAGAAGAAGTAGCTGTAAGATGAAGAATAGAGAGTTGGAGCATGAGGAGAGAGTAGTGAGAGAGATTGAGAGTACGAGAGCTACTGTTCGGAAGGGCGAAAATGAGCTGATTTGATTTTGAATGATATAAAAGTTCGGATAAAAAATACCCACCTTGCTAAATCTTAACCGCAGAGGAATTGATATTGAATTATGTTGCATGTTTTGCAGGAGAGAAGTCGAAGATGCTAACCATCTTTTTATCAGGTGTGATGCGACCAGAGACATCTGCAGAAGGGTTCTGAGGGGGGATCCTCTCAGACTATCGGTTATGGAGGTCTTCGAGGCTTGTGTGCGTGATATGAGGCATGAGGATATGACTTTCTTCCTTCTTTGCTGCTGGCGGGTATGGTTTCTCTGCAACAATTTCAGAGAGGAGGGTGTCCCGCCATATTTCGCTGATACCTTCGCCTGGTGCACGGAGTTTATTAACCACTACCGAGAGGCAAAATTGTTCACATACTCGGAGCCGCCTGAGCGTGCCATGGTAACCAGATGGGCAAAACCACCTCGGGGTTTTGTCAAGATAAACACGGATGGCAGATGTCTTATGGACCGAGATGGATTCGGATGTGCTGCGGTGATCCGAGACTCGGGGGGCTCTTTTATTGCTGCCAGGGGATGGAAGTGGGATGGGGTGCGTGAGCCACTTCTTATTGAGGCGACTGCTCTTCTTTTGGGAATCAAATGGGTTGTCCAACTAAACATCGAGCAAGCGCAATTTGAAACTGACTCCCTACTGCTTTACAATTTTTTGTCCAACCTGGAACCAATCTCATCCCCGGTGGGTTTCATGATTGAGGAAATCAGATCGATTCTTAGTGTAAATGGGTCTTTTTCTGTTCATCATGTATTGAGGCAGGGAAATGCTGTTGCGCATTCCCTTGCTCATTTGGTCTCTGTGTCAGATGCGGACCATCTTGAATGGTGGGATGTTCCACCCCAAGTTGTCACTGAAAAACTTTATACAGATAATTTTTTGGAATTGAGTTTGGTGGATTCCGTTGTCCTTCCCTTCTCTCAAATTGAGAGGGAGTAAGGACAGAGGATATCCTTTTCATCAAAAAAAAAAAAAACTCCACCCGATGGGAGCTGTGCGATCGATGGCTCAAATTGATCCCGCCAACAAGAACGGTTAGATGAAGAGTTCTCAACACAGGCTTCAGTGAAACCCAGTTACATTATATATAAAGAAAGGGACTGATCGATCAAGCAGGAAAGCTGAAGCAGGCGATCGGGTTTCTAAAACTTTTATATATTATATTCATATTGTACATTTTTTTAAATTTTAATAGTTACATATTTACTCTTTAGAAATATTTTTTATAAGATATAAGTTTTCAATGAAAAACATTTTTGTAGCAACGAGAAAAAAGGTGTGTTAAAAGTGACAAATGGTTTAAATTGCAAAAAAATATATATCTTAAAATTAAAAAGTGAGAGCATGATTATATACATCATAGTATATTTTAACCTCAAATACAACATTTGTTTATTTTATCTTATCTTTTTTATTCGTTTTTCTTCGTAAATATGTCTTTCCAAGTATTTTTAATCTATATACAAGGAATTGTCATTTTATAATATTTTTACATATTTATTTTTTAGAACAAATTCCATATATACCTATAAATTTTGCCTTCAATTCTATTTATACCCACGAATTTTC
Source organism: Annona cherimola (assembly GCA_030490835.1). Classification (NCBI taxonomy): domain Eukaryota; kingdom Viridiplantae; phylum Streptophyta; class Magnoliopsida; order Magnoliales; family Annonaceae; genus Annona; species Annona cherimola. The sequence goes on from CM059972.1 coordinate 87,718,089, forward strand.
AAAAACTTCTTTCATACCCATGAATTTTCATCATAATTCCACTTATAACCATGCAGTTAGCGATTTGTTAAAGTGGTTGCTACCTATTTAAAAAATGACGAATATATACATCCCTAATTATGATTTTGCAGCTAAAAACTCATATTATAATAAATTTTTTAGTAATTCTATGACTATAAAATCATATATCATGGGTATAAGAATAATTAGGATAAAAATTCATAGTTATAAGAGAAATTTTTGAAAGTTTATTGATATAAATGGAATTAAGTGTAAAATTCTTAGGTATATAGAATTTACCCTAGTTTTATTTTTAAAGGATCATCAATTTTAGGGGCATTTAAGTCATTTTTCACCCCTTAAAAAAACTTGTTTTTAAAAATAAAAAATAAATATATAAAAGTATTGTAAAATCATAAAACTTGGTATATAAATTAAATACACTAAGAAAAACATATTTATAAAAAAATAAATAATATAAATAATTGTTAAAATAAATGAATGTTGTATTTTAGTTTAAAACACATCATAATGCATATAACCGGGCTACTAAAAAGTGATACCGTCCATGCATGGTGGGAATCCATCTTTGATTTTAGCAGTAGCTCACAGTACCGTGAGGTAAAGTGGGCGCCTTGGGTACGACTGCAATCAATTTAAAACTTTAACCTCATGTAAAATGATAGATATTTTCATCCTTAATTATGATTTTATGACTAAAAATTTATATTGTGATAAATCTTTAGTAATTGCATAACTACTAAATAATATATTATTTTAATATTAATTTTTAATTTTGAACAAAGCAACTTCAAATTATATTAAGACCTGTACATATTCGCCATTTTAGACGAGAGTTAACGGCCTATTTGACAAATTCGTAACGGCATTATTATATGTGAAATTAAAATAAAAATTCATAAGTATGAATGGCATTTTTTAAAATTTGTAGGTATAAGTGTAATTAAGAATAAAATTCATTGGTAAACATGGAATTTACCCTAATTTTATGGAGAAAGTGTCTTTCCAACGGGATGTTTGAGAAATCAAATACTTCTTAGCATAACATTAAAAAAAAAAAATTGAAAATACACATAATAGTGATAAAAAGTACGATTGCTATGGTAGTTCAGATATTACAAAAAGGTGTACTCGAGAAATTTGAAGGGAAAAAGACACCTTTGCCGATTTCCAAAATGGATAGTTGAAGCATACTTCTATTATTCATTTTTTTTATTGGCTGTATGATCTGATACCATGTTTTCAATAGACCTAAACTTCAAGCTTCTGTATCTGCAATCATTGTGATCAAGAGCAAAATGAGCCTTGTATTTCAAAGAAATAATATTAACAAGAAAGTTCCATTCAGTTTTCATTTATCCAGCTTCCAGAATTTCAATTTTGCTCTGGACGTAGCCAGTCCAGAGTTCCACATTTGCACCCATGCTTTTATAGCCAGCCCAGAGACATGCAAAGCCACCTTTTGCAGGTGAAATCAATGAGCCCAGGCAACAACAAAGGTTCCTTGGAACAACATGAAAAGGCAAAGATCAGCATCTTGAGTTTGAATTATCAGCAACAAAGCTGCTTTTTCTTTACTAAAAGCTGATGGAACACATCCACGCATCTCCTAGAAACTACAACAGAGAACCATGAAAGGTGACATGCCAGTATCTGTATGATATATTTACAATCCTATTAAACTAGTATGCTCAACATCTATGAGAACTCGCGGTCTGGCAAAATAAGAGGTGCAACAAGTGACCAAACATAAAGCCCTGCAGTGACCCACTCAGTACAAATGCGAACCCACACAGATGTCCAGCCCACATCGATCAGCTCCGAGCTACCTGGACTCGTGCTTGTCCACCCTGTCAGAAGCATGGCAGAATACATACTTGCGAGGGCAAATATCAGGTGGAAAAATGTGTATGAGTAAGTAACAGGCTGGCCTTCGCTCTCTTTCTTGTCCTCGTTTCCTGCCTCTGCATCATTTGATTCCAGCAAAGGTTTCTTTCCACCTACAAACACAGCAACAAATGCATAAGATGGACAGTGTTTCCCAGACGTGAATTATGTAAATCAGATAAAACGCCGCAATCAAACCACAGCTACATCAAATGGCATAATTCCAGTCCTCGGGATCATTGTGAATGGCCTCATTAGCATAAGGAAAAGCAAACCTAATCTCAGCACACCTATAAACCCAGAGAATGCTTTAACAAGTTCATGGTTAAACCTTCACAATTAGGTGAGATGAAATAAAGAGAAAGATACTACGCCCACATAACTGGGAATTCTAGTAATTGTTCCATCCAGTAAAAGAAAATCCAACTTGGCAAAATATCACAAAAAGTTACATGTGCTCCCAAATGTGACCATCACATCACAAGCTCAGCATGTTGTTATATCAAACAAGAGCAGAATGTGGGCAGGGTTCATACCATGACAAGCTCCTAGTAACCACCCCTCTTGGGTTACCTACGGAGAAGGTTATCAATTTGCGATGTGCCTCACCATTAGCACATACTTTATCAGTTTATACACATGGATAAGTATACTGTTAAAAGTCAAAAAGCATACTGGCTTTTTTTTTTTTTTTTTTTTTTTTTGATTTAGGGCATGTTTGGCTACACCAAAACTTTTCAATCTAAAATTTTTCACTATCCACAGCTACCCTATTTCTTCAAATCTCCCTATACAATTACCCTATTTTTCAATCATTTATACACAATTACTCATACAACTAATTTATCTATTTTAACTTTATTCTCTTTACTCCTTAGCATTACTCCTATCATATCACATCATTTCCTTCCATTTAAAAAACTTTTACATCAAAAATTTTTTATCCAAAGGTTTTATCACTTTTCACATGCACCCTTAGTCAAAACACAGTTTTTAGATTTCCCAAAAACAGAAAAAATGTAGTTTTTAGATAGCAACCCAAACGTGAGATTTAAAGAAACTTGATTCTCATGCCAAAAAGAACCCAAATTGCAACAGCCACTGAGATTATTATAAAACATATAAAAGGAATAAAAATGAAGTTGTCAAATTTTTGTATCGAGATAGGACCTTCATTAGTTTGAATTTCAAAATACCTGATTTAGGTGAGGATGGAGGTGAGAAGAATGATTTTGATGATCCTGCACGAATGGCTGAATATAGAACTGACAGAACTGTAGTCAGCATTCCAAGAATAAGAGTGCCTGTCGAAACTCCTTTAGAATGCTTATGAAGACCATTGCATTCATAATTTGTAGGCTCACTTGAGAGTCCTGAGTAGCAAAGATATGCACAATACACAGAAATCACTGAAGCAGGCAATAGGCTCCCATTCACCTGTTCATGTAAAAAAGGGTGGTGTTAATTTTTCTTCTAGCATCTTTCATCCAGTTAAGTGCAAATAGTGCTTCAACAATGGCCCAGATTTCTGAACACTAAGGGTGTGTTTGGTTGGAGGTAAAACTTTTGATGAAAAGTTTTTGGAGTAGAAGTTGTCAAATCAATAGAAAGTGGTGTAATATAATAGGAGTAATGATGAGGAGTAAAGAGAATAAAGTTAAAATAGATAGGTTAGTTGTATGGGTAGTTGTGTAGAAATGATTGAAAAGTATGGTAGTTTGTATAGGAAAATATGAAAAAATAATTAAAAAATAGAGTAGTTATGGAGAGTGAAAAGTTTTGGATTGAAAAGTTTTGGTTGACATTTATTTGTGCCAAACAAACGCACCCTAAAGAAGTTATTTATAACTAATTTCTACTGAAGCATTCCAGAGGTCATGGAAAACATAAAACTTCCAACAATTTTCTTGGTTGATTCTGGTAAAGTCGATAGTAAAAATAGACAACTTTGGGAGCAATGCAGTAACAGTAAATTTTATTTTACCATCTAGTTTACCATATTTCCTTACCCGTGGATGCAATGCAATAACAGCAAATGCAAAAGCAAGAATCATGGTCATGACAATGAAGAAGACATTGAGGCCGCAGTCATGGCCAGAAGGATTAAACCAGATGAAGAGCACTGCTGAGAAAGCATAAGTTGCGACATAGCATGCTGCTGATACAACCAGTAGAGCGACATACCTACAATAAAGAATCCAAAGTCCAGTTACTGAAAATAGATACTTTCATAATCATGTTATGATGCATGTCTTGTTTATACATACCATTTCCTCTCATCCTTTGCAACCCATGCATCATTCCATGTATATGTGAAGTCTAGAAGCAAGATCACTTGGACCAGCAAAAATAATCCTGACCCAAATTTTGACATTGTCTCTACAAGGAGAATTTGTGAATATCAGATTATGACCTTCAAAGAAATCCCAGGAAAGGTTTTCATGCATGCATTCCAGTGCTTAAAGAATCAGTCATAACTTGTTGTTAAAAAAGAAAAAAAAAGAATCAGTCATAACTAGGGAGTTCTATGAATACTTTGGTAGCTGTATCCCAATGTAACGAGGAATCATTTCTAATTGTTAATCAAGTGAAATTTTGGAAAAGAATGTAGAAAGCATTCCCAGACATACTGTGAAGACATTTGAATGTGCACATCGACATGGAGATGAGTTCCCAAGACACAAACTGCATGAATACTAAGATTTGCAACAATAAATGGGGGGAAAAGTTAAAAAAGACAGAAGATACTGGTGTAGTTTCTGAACAAGCAGCATGATCTTCGGTCGAGCGACAAGCATCACGAGTAAGTGAGAAGACATAAACAGTGCAGAAATTCTGTAAAGAATGCTATATTAACAAGGCAGATTCATGTTAGTGCATACATTTAGGAGGTGACACTCAGATCAGGTAGAACCCAAACCCAGATAACCAACCTAAAAAGTTTAGCGTTAGGGTTCATTTTTTTAGGATTTTTTAAAATTAGGATTGAACCCAACCATATTTAGATATAGGGTTGGATTAGGGTTGAAAAAGGTATACAGGAGTCTTTAAAAATATTCGATAATGATTATCTAAATACGTAACCAATTTTGAATTAATAAAACTTGAACTAGAGCTCAAAAAAAAAAACAATAAACAAATTAAATGTTCGAATTTTCAGTTGAGCTTTAAGGTTTGGTTTAACAAACATGCTCAGCACCTAACTAGACACATGCTCCAATGCTCACTTATCCACGTGTAAAATGCCTGACAATATAACGAAAAAATTATTGTCCAGGTATAATTCACAAATGACTACACAGACCAAGGCTATAAACTGTCAATGCATATAGCATCATTTTACCATTGGCTATTGTCCTTTGCTTGAGTATTAAGGTGACACAATTTACAAATTATGATGGAAAGAACATCATGGATCAGGCCTACCACATTAATTTCAAAGAAGGCAGCATAAGCTAATCAGCAAATAGTTAATGATGATTGCAATGGCAGAAAAATCATAGGTCAGCCATTCATGAGTCAAAGTAAATAGACTTCCATCTAAAAGTCCCTAAATATAAATTTTGGATTATTGGAGAAATAAAAAAGGAAGATAATTGTACAGAATCTTTTTGAGCTGAACTGCTCGAACAGTCGATATCCAGTCAAACTAAGCCCACAAAACTAACTCAAGGCTGAGGTTAACTTGCAAGTCTCAAGGTTGATCGGGGTTTTCAATCCTTGATTTCAAGCTCACGCTTTTGGCATGTCAACCCTATGAAGTTGGAAGAATGTTTGGCTTCTTTTAGTCTTTATTATGTCTAATGTCGTTGAAATGAATCTGATAAAAAATCAAAGTTACAGGATGCCAAAAATGCTGTTAACTAATTTGACAGTTAGCAGATAGCTTTCAGGCCACATCATGAGCAAAACAGGGCTCCTATAATGAAAGGTATGGATGCCCAGCAGATGTCATAATGTATAACATTTGCAAGCATAATGCACTTCTTGTGGGCATAGCAGTTCTGTTGTACTGTTTTGCATAGGGAGTCATGAAACTTCTATGATTAGTAACCCAGATAAAAAAGGAAAACGAAAGAAATAAGATGTCAGAAGTATGTATTGAAGTAGAAACTTCTAGAAAGATAACATAAAAATTGGAGAAATATTCCATACTGATTTGAGAATCCAATAAAAACCAGCCAATTTCAAGCTTCTTAATTTCATAGAAAGAAGGAACAGTTCTCAAACCTCATCCCAGTCATTGAAGCTTACCGTAGATTGTTATAACTATATTGGGAACGAAAAACATGAGGATGACAAGCAATGCCCACACCACGATTTTTGCAATCCATCCTCCATGATGCCATGAATCTCTTCTGTCATTCCGGTCCTTGACACCAATCATCACCAGGGCAAATATTGCGAAAAACAAGAAATTTCCCAAGCTCACACGAAGAACAGCATCAGCTTGAAACCATTCTTTTGAAGGAGTATGAGAAAATGTATTTATCCCTGCAAACATGAAAGATCAGATTCTATTCACTTCCTTAAAGAGACATCTTCCTGAGAAAACTCAATGTCATAAAAGACGCATTAAGTAATATGACGTAAATAACGGGTAGCAGTCCAAACTAGCTCCAGCATTCTCGAAACTTCATTCAGAAGTTGTTTGATAGCAACTAACATAATGCTTAATATGTATATGGGAATGCTTCCATGAAACCCCCTCCACTTTTGAGATGTTGATAATTGATGCAAAATCCAATCCATTCATTGTATTTAACATTATTTTTTTAGCTAGAAAACCAAGTTTCATCCAAATCCAGTATGTGCATAGGCCACATTTGCTCAAAAATAGATACACTCATGTATAAATCAGGGAAATACTTAGATCCATTCACATATGTTATATATATATTTCCAAGCACATAGTAATGTTAGGAATTGAATTAAATTATAGTAGAAACAAGAAATGCATTGAATTCCCTGAAACGAGATGTAGAAGCAAACAACAACAATTGTACGAAATCGTGAGGAATATGAGCAGGGGGCCTTTGGAAGAGTTATTTTTGTTTAGTAACTTATATCAGAAAATCCTGGTCCTATAGCTTACAGAAGCGATGAAAAACACGCAACCAATTTGCCCATTGAAATTCCTTACTACACAAATACAAATATTTGTTGAGGATATCATCGGGGCACAATATGCGTGCATGCTACATATATCCAGGAAACATGCGCCCCTCATTCTCCTTTTTATCCCTGGCAGCCAAGAAGTAGAGCATGAGCTTTTCCAATTTGGTATCATAGTGAAGCATTTTTCAATTCAGAGAAAATTAGATAACAGCATATGATGTCAGCCACAGCTCTTTGGGGAATATTCTCCTGGCTTATCCAAATACCCAAAATTACAAAAAACCGAGCAAGTTTAATTGAAGAAATAAGAAAAGAAAGAATAACCACTTAATTTTTTTCAATAAAATAGCACTGTCAAATCACCAAAGACAGAAATTCAAGGAAACCCAACTGAAGAAACGACGACAAGAACACGAAAGAGGGACATACAAGGGATTTTTTCCAATAGGGGAGCAGCAACCTCCCTGAGAATCCAAGAGATGACGAGGGCGAGGCCGAAGAGGCCGCAGTAGCCGAGACGAGCAGAGCGACCGGAGATTCCAGAGGCCACTGACGTGCAGAGGCCGCAGGTGGCACTTGCACAGCACGATGAAAGGCAAGAAGCTGCCCACATCTTCTTCTTCTTCTTCTTCCTTTCTTAACTCCTTTTCGATCGGCCTTACAATCCTCTGTCGTAGCATAGAAGAGGAAGAGGACGGTTTTCAACGTCTATCCGGCTCCAACACTGAGCTATCAGCTAATGTCAGAAGTCAACAAGTCAGAATTCAGGAATGGTAGCTGCACGCGTAAAAAACTGTTCCTCCGTTTTGCCGCTGGTCCAACGATGAGCTGGGATGAGCATAATAAAAATTAAAAATTAAAAACCGATGAGATAGGATGAGGATAGATGCCACCTTTCCACTGCATGATGTCAGTTTTTCATAATTTGTTAAAATTACATTCTAATTCACAGGGGTAAGCCCATGACACCACCTTTATCCATTCTTAGGGTGTGTTTGATAATAACAAAAAGTTAAGGGTGTGTTTGTTTAGGGCAAAAAAGTGTCAACTAAAACTTTTCAATCTAAAACTTTTCACTCTCCATAATTATTTTATTTTTTAATTATTTTTTCATACTTTTCTATACAAACTACCTTACTTTTCAATCATTTCTACACAACTACCTATACAACTAACCTATCTATTTTAACTTTATTCTCTTTACTCCTCATCATTACTCCTATTATATCACATCACTTTTTATTGATTTGACAATTTCTACTCCAAAAACTTTTCATCAAAAGTTTTACCTCCAACCAAACACACCCTAAGTTAAAACTTTTCAATGTAAAACTTTTCACTCTTCACAACTATCCTATTTTTAATCGTTTTTTCACATTTTTCTATACAACTACCCTACTTTTCAATCATTTCTACACAACTAACAACACAACTAACCTATCTATTTCAACTTTATCCTATTTATTTCTCATTATTACCCCTATCATATCACATCATTTGACAACTTCTTATCTCTACAACTTTTCATCAAAAGTTTTATTCATTCCCAAACACACCCTTAGTTGTCTCAAAAGTGTGTGTGCGAGCATGTAAAAAAAATAAATTAAAATTTTTCAACATAAAACTTTTGACTTACAGTAATTATTTTATTTCTAATCACTTTTTCACATTTTCATATATAACTATCTTATTTTTCAATCATTGCTACATGATTACTCACACAACTAACTTATCTATTTTGATTTTATTATCCTTACTCCTTATTATTATCCCTATTATTTCATTTTATTTTACAATTTTTACTCTTCAATACTTTTTATCAAAAATTTTATCCATATTACGTTTTATTCATTCTCAATATAATTTTATTCATTCATAGTACATGTTTATCTATTTCCAATACATTTTCATCCCAAATTCTTATCTTATCTTCATCTCATGTCATCTATGAACTTACGTGACTTTTTGTCTTAAGGAGTGAAATATATCTTATGGAGTGAAATATAAATGGAATAAGATTTCACAATTCCCTCTAAATTTTTCTCAATTTAATATAATTTTTTATTGTAGTTAATTTACTAATATTACATATGGTTTCACCATAATTGCAAATATATTCATGCAATTTCAAAAATTTCAAATAACTTCCATATAATTTAGTCATATTTATAAATATACTCATGCAATTTTAAAAATAGAATTGGATTCTGTGCACTACCTGGGTGCACCTAACTTTAGTGCACCCACTTAAAATAAACAATTTTTATTTTTTAATTTTTATATATTTATCTACACCTAAATATGAATGTCTTATATATAGTTTTTAAAATTTTAAATATTTTAATATTTTATTTTAAATTTTAAAAATAAAATAGAAAATTTCTCATGTGTTTCAAGGATACTCTAATATAGTTCTCGTTAAAGAATTTATGTTTTTTTCATTTACCTTCTTTAGTAATACTCATAATACTTCGACGGTTTTTCTTATTTTCCCATTTTATATCACAATAGATATCATGAAGGAAAAGACGGAAATAAAACAACAAAAAGTCGAGGGTTAATTGCCTTTGTCTCTAGTAAATTATAAAAATATCTACGTAATTTGACCATAATTATAAGCAAATAGTTTTAAAAATTGCAACTAACTCCTATATAATTTGGCTATAATCGCAAATGTACTCATGTGATTATGATGTTATTACTACGCTATCAAGACATGTGATATATTTATGAAGATATGCAGATTGTATAAAGAAATTTATAATTTTAGAAATTAAATGGGTGTATTTAATTTTTATAAATATACTCACAAAATTGGCATATCTTTTCACATATATTAATCTATGACAGTACAATGATAGTATTATAACGGTGTAGATATATTTGCAATTATAGTCCCACTACAGAGAAGCTATTTACAATTTTTAAGAACATGTGGGTATATATCTCACAAGATTTTTGGCAGTAGTCTAATCATCATTTTATGATGCAGTTAATTATATTGTTCTGATTGCGTTCTGGTAAGCCACAAATTTAGGTAAAATTAATGACAACGTAGTTTGCCAAATAAAATTAAAAAATAAAGACATTTTTACAAATCAATAATTTAGCTATAGGTGTGATTTGGAAAAGAACGAAAAAGATTGATTAGGCCATGCAAATTACTGGCGACCGGAAGAAATATATCTTTTATTTTTTAAAAAAGATATACGAGCTCCACTCGCATCTTTCATCGTGTGAAACATTTTAATATTTTATTTTAATTTTTGAAAATAGCAAAGGTATGTTGCATATATATGTACTTTTTTATTTTCAAAAAATTAAAATATCCAACAAATTGAAAAATTATCGAATTTCAGGGGGTGAAATATCTAGATAAGGCCTTATATGTAAATTTTTTTTATAAAAGAAATTCTGCCCAATACATGCAGCTGTATAGGATCCGCGCCCTTGTCAAAAAACCTGTAATAATACAGAGATAACAATTGAAACTGTTTCAGATATTTCAAAAAATAAAACATAATAGAAAAAAGCATGGATTAGAAAATACAAGGGATACGAGAAAAAGGGAAAAATACAAGCTCATAGAAAAAATAGTAAAACTAGACATGCATGTTAAATATACATAAATTATCAGTCTTATAAAAAAATTTAAAATTTTAAAAAATAAATTTTTTCACCCAAATGCACCCCAACTTAGTGCACTTAGGTGTACAAAATTAGTTGCCGACAAAGAAAGTCCCAATGCGCACAAGCGTACTTGAGGTGTGTTTGGTAATTTATAAAAGTTATCAAGTTAAAACTTTTTAAGGTGTGGTCGGTTCGCCGGTAAACTATTGTCTCGTTGAAAACTTTTCAGGGAGGGTGAAGTAGTCTTTTTCACCGCAATTGAAACGTCTTTCATCCATGAGTCGGGTACGCCTAGCAAAGGCCGTATTCTCGCGACAGAGGCCGTTTCTTGGGAGAAGGAATGGGGAAGAGAAGTCGCGAAGAGATAAGCCATTGCTCATCGAACCCGATTCCAACCAGTACCACGAGCGCGCCGGGTTGTGGCAGACACCAGCCCATGCCATACGACTCATCGATGATCCCTGCAAAACGATTGCTCCCTGCTCATCCTGCTGCATTTCGTTCATGGCGACACCTAAAACGACAACGACGAGCTTCGTTGTTTCTACCTTGTTTCTGGTGCTAAATTTTCTACACGGGTGAATGCAAGATTCATCTCTATAAATGGGGGAAAAAAGCAGTCTCTGTTACGCAGCTGCTTCTTCTGCTACACGCAGCTGCGTCGTAAAATCTCATCTTCTCCGAACGGCTGCCGATCTTGCCTTTTCCCACAAGATTGCCGGTAATTTTCCCGCAAGATTGCCGGTAATTTTCCCGCAAGATTGCCGTCGTAAAATCTCATCTGCTCATCTTCTCCGATCAACGTAAAATGTCTTGCGTTTTCCCGCAAAACTCTCTGACACTTCTGTCCTCCAAAGTGCTCCCTCTTTTGGATTTCCTGCCTCTCTCCTACATCTCATCTTCTACGATCGGCGGCCATGTCCCCGAAGTCCAGTTGTCGTCCCTGTCAAATCCGAGAGCCCTCCACCTCCCCGTCTGGCTCCGACCAAGCTCCATTTTCAATCCTCTGAGCTCGAAATGCCCAAAGAGAAAATGAAGACGATCGACGCCGGCTACCGCATCGACAAGCAACCGTGACCCCTCTTTTTCTGCCATCCAGCAGTGCGCGTGGGCCGAGGGTAGCTTGGGTGTTTCATATTTTTTATTTTATTCACTTTCGAAAATTCGTTCACATCTTTGCACAGGATGTTGAAATGGTGCACGTGATCCCTTTCTTCTTTTGATTTTTCCTCTCTTTCCAAATGGTGGGACACACCGACATCTCCGGCGCAAAAGACAACAAACCAAAAACCGCACCAGAGCCAATCCATCCGTTGCAGTCCAAAATTTGATTTCATTTTTTTCGATCTCCCAGAGCACGATGATGCTATGTTGTGAGATTATTCACTTTGAAATTGCACGTCATGCAAGGCCGCCACTCATCTGCTGTGCAATTTTGCAAAGTCTCCAACGCAATAAGTAGCATTGAGAAACAATTGATTTCGTGGAAGGAAACTGTCCGTGCGCGATCGTTTTCTTGTGTCATTAGAAAACTACTATTTTTATAATTTTATAAGCACAGAAATTCTACGGTGAGATGAAGAAATATAAAGGAGCATGTTCCATCCTTTTTCTTCCCTCTGGTTAGACCATCGCAAACAGAGGAGTTCTCACCTCGATCACTCGCGTTCTCTCTGCCTCTCTATCTCGAGAGCTTTGCTTGGGATCCTCGAACTCTGGAAGCCCCCATTTTTCATCTTCGGTTTTGCCTTTTCGTTCCAATCTGGGAAGTTCCCTCGGTGTGCATCAATCATTCCTTCTTCCCTAATCATTGCTACTTATCCGCCCCCATAGGCGGCCCTGCAAGACTTAAATATTAGATAAGATTGCATTACATCTTTCATGAAGTTGTGACATTTCAGCTGTTCATCCATTAAAATAAAAATAAAAGAGAATTATTTATGCTATGCTGTTTCTGAAGTAAATGTCAAGCCATGGAAAAAAAGAGCCACGCTTTGGTCTGTACTCTGCAGGCTGGTTACACTTTTGACAACATTAATATGGATATGTTATACAAAATTTAAACTGAGAATGGCGCTTTATTGCCTTTTACTATTGATCTTGCTCATGACTTGAAAGGAAGTTTAGCATTTGATTTTCTATTGTTGTATATGGGAATAATTTAATTATTTATTACTTGAAAGGAAGTATCACCTCCTACTCTGTGCAGTTGCTGATGTAACATGTGCCCTATTTACATAAAGGTTCTTCTAATTTTTCATTACCCAGCCACATGCTTGCTCAAATAACATGTTTTTCCTGCCTAATATGAATTGGGGTTAAGATGGCAAGCACAATCGCATATCACATAGTACGGTTATAAAGTTCGACCTGGTACAATAATCAGATTTTCATTAATAAATTCGGAAATCTTTTTCAGCTTCTCTCTCACTCAAAAGTTCTCCTTGTTATAGTAGCTGTGTTCACTCTCTAGCACAGAACCTAAGCATGTAATGTTACGGAACAACATTTCCCTGATTTCAATTTCATGATGCAAATGTCAGTAATCTCATGCTTCCAGCTACCACGGATAAGGAATATCCATGGATATGTGCTTCTAGCTAAGGCAAATATTCTCCAGCGAGCCGTCCGTCTCAAAAGACAAAACCTCTCTCTTTCTCTCTCGTCGAAAGCCTTTCGAGTTTCCGTTGCATCAAGATTTCCCGCAAAAAATCCAGAGAGAAGGATGAGGGATGCAATTTCCTTGAAGACATTTTAGAAGAAATCCTCTGTTGGTTGCCCGAGAAATCACAGGCCCAGACTCAAAGCAGTGGTTTTCTCTCATTTTCGACGGCAATCGCCTCTCCCCCGAAAGAACCCATGCCGGCCTCGTCTGTCTAACTTTCTCTCTGCTCCGACAAAACTTTTCTTAACTAAATTTTACCCACTCTGCCGAAACGGGAAGGAAAGAAAGAAACAAGCCAAGGAAATAGTAATTGAAAAGTGGCGTCGAGCTCACAGAAGCAGGGAAGAAGGCGGCGGCGGCAGATAAAAAAGGTTTCCATCCGAAATGGCAGCTTTGAGACGAAAGGGTAAATCGTTGGCGGTTCTTTGGGGTCATTTCGAAGCTCTAGTTATTCTTCCGGCCGTATTCCACCATCCGTTCCTGTGCACAAACTTCTTCCACATTTCCGACACCAATTCGTCCACCTCCAGCACCGGATGATGATCACCAGTTGGCCAATCTGGTGAATCAGCTCTGGAACACCAAGGTAAGAGAAGATGGTGCGGATTCTCATAATTCAGATGATGTACTCAAACAATTTCAACGTCTTCTTCGTGCTCGCCCCCTGCCTCGCATTCGCGTCTTCAATGGCCTTTTATCTACTGTTGCAAGACTCAGCCACCATTCACTTGTCATTTCCCTGTACAGAAGCATGACTTTAGTAGGAATCTTGTTTATTGATATTTGTACGCTGAACATACTACTCAATTCCTCCTGCCACTTGTATGGTGTTCGTTATGTATGGCTATTTTTGGGAGCTTACAGAAACATGGAATTGATCTCACCACGGTGACTCGAAGAAGCAAGCAGTTAGTTTCAGAAGATGGAAGAGACTGGGTTCCCATCGCGCCGAACCCAAAGACAAGGGTGGTGCGTACTTGAACAGCTCTCTAGGCAACAGCACAGAACTGACGCAGGATTGCTTGCGGAGAGAAAAGAAAACAGTCTGAAGCCGCAGCGGAGAACCCGACGCGGAAGAGGACGATCAAGCGGGAGACGGTCACGCGCGCGACGGTGATGCTGCTGTTACACGCCTGTCTTCACGTTAATTGTCCAACGACCTTTGACTGCGTTAATGCATTCGGACATAATTACTGAGCACGAAATGGCTGCTGAGTGACGTGTTTTTCCGCCAAAACACGTCAAAAAGTTTAGTTGCGAACCAAACAGATCCTTAATCTAAAACTTTTCACTCTCCATAATTACTCTTTTTTTAATTATTTTTTACACATCTTTCTATACAACAACTCTACTTTTCAATCATTTCTACACAACTACCAATACAACTAACTTATTTATTTTAAATTTATTCTCTTTACTCTTCATCATTACCCCTACAATATCACATTATTTTCTACTGATTTAACAACTTTTACATAAAAAAATTTTCATCAAAAATTTTACAACTTCCTAAACACATCCTTGGTGTATAGGCTGCCTCGATGCCAGTAGGGACGAGTTTGGTCCCTTCAAGTGAGCATTTTGTCTCCTATTTGTTGAAAACGGCGTCTCCTATAGATCTAAGTATGAGCATTATTCATTTAGAAAAAATTGAAAAAATTAGTTGGAACGATTACGTTGTTTAAAAGAAAGTACATTTTCAATGAAACCATAAAAAAATAATAATAATAGGAGGAGGAAAAGATAAATATGTGTGGTGATAAGGGTTGGTATGAGATGCCTTTTTAACTCCACCTGCCTCCTTGCATGAATGCTGAGGGCTGAACTGTAAGCAATCTTGGCTCCAGACAAGTTAACGGAGTCCACCACCAAAGCTGAAATGGGTAATAAGCCATGTCCCAGTTGTCACCCAGCGAGAAATTTTGCATCAGGTTCTTGGCAGCAGATACCAGCTCTTATTGGCCGGATTTGGCCCCTTCCTCTCTATGCACCCTTCCTTCACAGCTGAAGGCTTGAAGAGCTGTAATAATCGAGTGGAAAAAGTAAAAATATGTGTGAATGAGAAGCCTCAGCGGACAATTGATAAGGTGAAAGTTTGTAGGAAATGGTGGGAAGTTGAGAAGAAAATATTTTAAGAAATATGTGAATGATATGAAATAATAGGAATAAAATTGAAGTAAATTGGGTTATTAAAGGGTAGTTTGTAAGAAAAATGATCAGAGATAAATTGAAAAATAGAATTATTGAGTGGATTAATAATTGACTTTGGAAATAATGCTCCCACTTTCTCCCTTCCCATCCTACGCATGCATCTTCCCAATGGTATGAAAAGTTTTACATACATACATACATACATACATACATATACATATATATATATATATTAGTTTTATGCATTCTTAAACCATCTTTTACTTAAAATAGATAAATTAATTATATAGATAAGTATATAGAAATAATTTAAAATAGGGTAATTATACAGGAAGATATAAAAAATAATTAAAAAATAATAGTTGTGGAAAGTAAAAAGTTTTAAATAAAAAAAATGTTAAGTGAAAGCTTTTTCATTTAAAATTTTCACTCTCCATAACTATCTTATTTTTTAATCATTTCTTAATGTTTTCTCATACAACTACCTTACTTTTCAATCATTTAATTACCTTTGTTATATCATATCATACTTTTCCAATTCAAAAACATTCAAAAGTTTTATCGCTTCCTAAATATAGGCATGCTTATTTTATATTGAAACTTTTCAATTTGAAAACTCTTCACTTTCCATGACTACCTTATTTTTTAATCATTTTTTGTATCTTCCTATGCAACTATTTTACTTTTTAATTATTTTTATACAGCTATCCATACAACTAATCTATCTATTTTAATTTTATTCTCTTTACTTTTTATCATTGCCCCTATCATATCACATCGTTTTCCCCCAGTTTAAAATTTTTTACTCCAAAAACTTTTTATCCAAAAAATTTATTATTTCCCAAACACTTAAGGGTGTGTTTGCTTAACTAAAATATTTGTTTAACTACAAAACTTTTCAAATTAAAATTTTTCAATTTAAAACTTTTTACTCTCCAAAATTATTCTATTTTTTAATTATTTATTCATATCTTCTTATACAACTATCATATTTTTTAATAATTTCTACATAGTTGCCCATAAAGTAATCCATCTATTTTAACTTTTTCTCTTTATTCGTCATCATTACTCCAATTATACTATATTATTTTCACATTTCAAAAACTTTTATATCTAAAACTTTTCAACTCAAAGTTTTATCACTTTTCAAGAACACCTTAAAAGTTGTAAGATGTGTTTGACTAGATGAAAACTTTTTAACAAAATTTTTTTAATCTAAAACTTTTCACTCTCCATGACTATTTTATTTTTTAATCATTTTTTTCACATATTCCTATACAATTATCCTACTTTTCAATCATTTTTATACAATTATTCACACAACTAACATATTTATTTTAACTTTATTATCTTTACTATTCATCATTACCTCTATTATACCATATTATTTTTTCGCATTTTAAAAAACTTTTCTTCAAAATTTTTATCAATCTCAAACACATCTTAGTCAAAAAGTTTTAAATGTAGGGGGTGTTCAGTAAACTTCAAAACTTTTTTAATTAAAACTTTTCACATTCCACAATAATCTTATTTTTTGAATCTTTTTCACATATTCCTATGCAACTATCCTACTTTCTCAATGATTTTTACATAACTATCTTATAACTAAGTTATCTATTTTAACTTTAATTTCATTACTTCTCATCATTACCCCTATCATATCACATAATTTTCTACTAATTCAAAAACTTTTACGCTAAAAAATTTTCATCAAAAGTTTTATCACTTCCCAAACACACTCATAGCAAAAAGCACAAAAAATAAACATATTTATTATTGTTATTTTTGATCTGTTTTGGTTCGACAACCTGAGACATAATGTTGTCACTAGGTCATGAACATGGGATCATAGGCATGGGTGTCTGGAGTGCTAACCGGTACGCTTTGACGTCGGTTATATTTATTTAGGGTGTGTTTGGTAATGAGTAAAAATTATCAAGTTAAAACTTTTCAATTTAAAACTTTTCACTCTCCACAACTATCCTATTTTTTAATCATTTTTTCACATTTTTCTATACAACTATCTTACTTTTTAACCATTTCTACACAATTACCAACACAACTAACCTATCTATTTCAATTTCATCTTATTTACTTCTCATCGTTACTTCTATAATATCACATTATTTGACAACTTTTACTCTCTGCAACTTTTTATCAAAAGTTTTATCCATTCTCAAACACACCCTTAAAGTAGCAATATACTTCCAAATGATATTCAAAATAAAAATTGTTAGGAATATGCAAAAATATTAAATCAAATAGAGTGACAATCAAATCAAGGTTTTCGCCGTCTCCTTTTTAATAATGGAGCTTTTGCAAAATACGCCCATGACTCTGCTTAATGGTTTGGTATTTGTGAAATGTACCTTCACGTTCGCATTTACACGCAAAGATTTAGGATACTTTTTAGTAATATAGATTTTGGGATGAAGTGCAGAGTGGAAAACGGAATATTTTGATAATCATATGATTTATGAAATGATTAGAATAAAACTGTAATATATAAAGTTGCTAAAAGGAAAAAAATTAAAGTATTAGGATAAAATTAGAAAAATAAAATTATTTGTGGAAGAATGTGGACCCCAAAGTTTCCTATCCTACCTCATACTGCAACATTCCCAAACGTGCGTTACCTTTCGTTTGGCCAAGCATGCCCGACTTCTCACGCATTTGAGTTGAGCAACATTCGAAAAACTGTTTGAAATTGCTTCATTTATAATGCTGAGGGCACGATTTGATATTCCAATCATTTTTCTTTAAACTATCCAATTTATTTCATATTAATCACACATTTCTCAAAATATTTTCTTTTTTCACTCTTACCCCATCTTATATTCCCAAATGTGTCCTTGAGCTATATGGTGATTCCATGTGATAGTACTTATTAGTTACAAAATTTACCAAAAAAACTAGTGAAATCATACTTCACGGTGCTAATAGTGCTGCCAAAAGAACATAGAGGGAGAATTGTATTTATGGGATTGGATAGTAAATCATGATGTACATGTTCTCTTATAGATGATTTAACAATTCACCAATTTTTATTTTTTTAATTTCATTCTTATATTTCAATCGTTTTTAAGTGTCTTATTTATTCCAACTTTATTTCTATTATTTTATATCAATATAAAGTTTCCAAAATATTCCCTTTTCCTCTCCATCCTTTCTCAAAATTCTATCAACTTTTTAATTTCCAAATGTAGGATAAAAATAGAAACAATCCGTTGGAAAATTCCTAGCTTCACATTGTAAACAAGATTTTGTCCTAATCTAAAAATTTAAACATTTACGGAAACAAAAATACTTTGATGGGAAACTTACATGTATAGAATGTACCAAAGAGTTAAAATTTTTTGACTTTAGAATCAAATATATATAATAAATGTGTTTGGAAAGTAGTAAAAATTTTCGATAAAAGATTTTTAGTGTAAAAGTTTTAAAAACGATAGTAAATAATATGTTATGATATGAGTAATGAGGATAAGTAAACAGTATAAAGTTAAAACAAATTAGTTAGTTTTACAGTTTGTTGTATATAAATGATTGAAAAATAAAATAATTATATAAAATAATTAAAAAACAGGATAATTTTGAAGAAGGAAAAATTATTTTTTATATTAAAATTATGGGTTTACCTTTCTCCAAAGATTTTATCAAGTTAAAGGACGTAAAGCTCCATGGTTATTCAACAACAAAATGTCTTTACATGCTTCTACAAAAATACAATGGGGAATTTTCCTCCCAAATATACTCTCCAGTGCCTTGCTATAAT
This sequence comes from Annona cherimola, assembly GCA_030490835.1. Classification (NCBI taxonomy): domain Eukaryota; kingdom Viridiplantae; phylum Streptophyta; class Magnoliopsida; order Magnoliales; family Annonaceae; genus Annona; species Annona cherimola. The sequence continues at coordinate 87,737,336 of CM059972.1, forward strand.
GCATATATAAAAGTATACAGAGTAAACCAGCTAATGAAAATATGTTCGAACCCCATTGGTTAGATGCTGGAAATTTTGTCATTATAGAAAGACGACTAATGCAATTGGGGAACCTCAGCCTATGGGAAACAGAACCAACTGTAGCAAAGAATTCCTGTATCTAAACAGATGAGCGCAGATGTTAAACGGATCTAGTGTTATGCACTTCATCCGGTTTTTTTATTTTCTTGAATCTGTTAATATAAGTGTATTTAACATGTATATCAATTTTTACATTTTTAGAGATTTTTAGATTTTTTTGAATTTCTAAAAATTAGTAGCATTTTTAGTAATTTTTTTAAAAGTCCAAAAAAATTTAAAACTTTTCAAAAATGATAAAAATTGATACAAATGTTAAATAAACTTAGATTAACAATTGTGTAAAAAAATTTCAAAAAAATATAAAAAATGGGTATATGCATCGGGTGTTTTGAAGCTCGATACACCCGGGTGCGTAATACCGCAATTCCATGTTAAAACCGAGTAAATGGGACCATATTAGTTAAAATCTTTTATGTCTAACCAAATTAACAAACGCACCTATATAAAAGTTTTAAAAGAGAAATACTATGACGTCAAATGGGCTTCAGATTAGTGATAACATGAAAAATTAACAAGTTCATTGTATTTTTTTTAAGCTAACAAGTTCATTGTATTTAAATACATTTACTTTGACAGAAGGTCAATTGATATCAAAATAAAACATGTGTACGGTCCCATCTGAAATGCAAAATCAACGTATTGTGGTTTGACTAAGTTACCAAATTTAAAATTATATTATCAACATATAAATAGCCCAAACCATCAGTTCTGTTTGGCTAGATGATTTTATAAATAATTCGTCATTTTTAATGTATTAGTGATGTACGCTTTGAAACTTGAAAGTGATCCATCTATAGACTAGTAAAATTTAATTTTATGATCGATGCAAACCTCATTTACAATCCGCAGCATCTTAAACATCTCATTTTAAAAAATATGAATTTTATATCATGATTAAATATATGTGAATGAATATTATAAATAATTTGGACTCAGAAAATACTTTAACAATATCGACCCATTTGTTATACTAAATTTAAGGGAGTATAATATTTTTTAAAAAATTAAGGGAATATACTTCAATCTTATTGAATATTTCATTGTAACACTCATATTTTTCCCACCTTGATCATGAATCAAAATTTAATATACTCAAATTAATTAAAATAATTCTTTCCATATTTTGAGAATTATGAATGTTCTTGACTATAATATCAGTTGCCATGTTGTATAAATTACAATTAAAATAATTTATCTAACTAAAATATAAAACTTTATTTAAATAAAAATATGCATAACCCTATTTAGAAAATATATGACATCAACGTAATAATTTTTTTTTATTTATATATCGATTTCAAAACTATCTATTCAAAATCTAAATAGTTTAGAACATCATCCAATGTAACAAGTGATTCTATGAAGTGCGATTACAGTCTAATGTAATTATGAATGGATGCATTTTCTTCCTTTATACATAATTATACATGTTAAAATTTGGTATCACGCACCTAAGAATACTATTGATTAAAATGATTTTTGACGTCATAATGAAACTGATATTATTGGCTGATTTTTTATTTCATCGTCAAGATGGTGTTGGAAACATGAGGAAAACTAGCTAAATCTATGTTTTGATGATTAACAAATCAATTTGAGCATGTCTTGGCTACTAACAAGTTTGTGGAAATGTTTAAGGAATAATCATTTGAAGAAAATCAAGTATAGAAGCCAAGTCGAATCCCAAGTCGACTCCAAGATCGACTTCAACTGTCCAGAGTTGAAAACGGGAGAAGAGCAAGTGAAGTCGCAGGCCAAGTCGACTCCACCTACGACTTGGGTAGCCAAGTCGCAAACGAAGTCGACCTCAACATCGACTTGGAGTATCCAGAGTTGAAATTCAGAACACGAAGTGCCGAAGTCGCACCCCAAGTCGACTCCACTTGCGACTTGAGGTGAAGTCGCAAACGAAGTCGACTCCGACATAGACTTTGATCGGGCAGAGGAAGTTTTTCAGAAAACTTCAAATGACAAATTATGGATTACATGATTTCAAGCCAAACTAAATGAAGATGAAGATCAAGGCAACATAGATACTCAAGCTGAAACAATTGAAGACAAATCCAAGTACAAGCAAGAAGTATAAACTCAATCATTTAAATCAAGAAGATATTTAAGACTACATGACTCAATGATTCAAGACATGAAGAATACAAAAGAAGCAAAAGCATGAAGTAACAAAGCATCTCGAAATTATTCAAGTTCAGAAAAATCAACTGACGAGGTGAAGTCGCACACGAAGTCGACTCCACCTGCGACTTGGGTCAAGTCGTAAACCCAAGTCGACCCTGACTGGAACTTGAAGTTGCGACGGAAAAGCGAAGTCGCACCCGAAGTCGACTCCATCTGCGACTTGGGCGAAGTCGCATCCGAAGTCGACTCCACATGCGACTTGGGTCGCAACGGTCGGATTTATTTTCGAACGTTGGCGCATTAAATGCGCGCCACCTACTCACTAATGTCGGATTCCCTCCAAATTATAAATAGCATTGATGGTGAACGAGGGAAGTAGCTGAGAATCATTAAGTGAGCAATAACTCATATCCATAAGAGCTTCAAAGAGATCAAATCACTCAAGGAGGAAGAATTGTGCTTCAAGTTGCAAGAGCTACATTCAGAAACTTCAAAGCCATCATCTACAAGTTCTTCCCTGCGCTAAATCGTTTCTACACACCTGTAAAGTGTAGTTTACTTTCATTGATTATTTGTTTGTATTGAACTTGATTTAGCTTGCGTAGCTAAGATCAAGTGGTAGCAAAGCAGTGTGTGATTGGAGTGTAACTCATCACCTACTTGTGCTAAGTGTTATATGCCCCCTAGAGCTAGAATCTAGAAGAGAGCAAGTGGCTCTAGTTGTATATGCCCCCTAGAGCTAGAATCTAGAAGAGAGCAAGTGGCTCTAGTTGTTGATGCCCCCTAGAGCTAGAATCTAGAAGAGAGCAAGAGGCTCTAGTTGTATTCGCGGAATACAATAGTGGAACCCAAGTCACAAGGAGTGTGAGCTTGGAAGAGTGGAGTAGGGAGGTTGCCCGAACCACTATAAAATCCTTGTCTACTTGCTTTTATTTCTGCTCTCTCTATTACTTTGCTTTCCATTCAGTTTCTTCATTCAAGGGGATTAATTCTACAAGGGGTTAAGTCTTAAGTTACCGAAGAAATTTTTAAAGAACCCACTTCACCCCTCCCCTCTTGGGTTGTGCCATCTATTCGGGACCCAACAAGTGGTATCAGAGCAGGTCTTTGAATTAAATCAAAGAGATCTATTATCATGGCATCCCAATCTATTCCCGTTCCCGCTTTTGCCGAAGGCCAATCTTTTACAAGGCCACCATTGTTTGATGGGAGCAACTTTTGCTATTGGAAGCTTCGTATGAAGCAACTCATCATGGCTACCGATATGGATTCTTGGATTGCTATCCAAGATGGTGTGATTTTGCCAATTGATGACAAAGCTTCCAAATGGACCGAAGAGGAAGTTAGAACCGTCAAGAGCAATGCCAAGGCAATGAATTCTTTATTTTGTGCTCTTACGGCTTCGGAGTATGATAGAGTATCTTCTTGTTTGACTGCAAAAGAGATATGGGATACTCTAACATCCATTTATGAAGGAACCTCCCAAGTCCAAGGGACTAGGAGAAATATTTTGATAGGAGAGTTGGAAAATTTTAGAATGCTAGACACTGAAAATATTTCTGAAATATTTGCAAGATTTTCTAAGATTACTAATGCTCTCAAAGGTCTTGGAAAAGCTATCTCTGAATCCGAACAGGTAATGAAGATACTAAGAGCTCTACCGGATTCATGGACTCCAAAGATTACAGCAATAGAAGAAGCAAAAGATCTAAACACCTTAAAGCTTGAAGACCTCATTAGCTCATTAATGTCACATGAGCTAATCAAAAGAAGAAATGAAGATCAACATAAAGGGAAGAGAACCATTGCACTCAAGGCCACTCACAACTCAGATGGATCCACCTCTTCATCTCACAACGATAATGAAGACATTGCACTTCTCACTCGCAAATTCCGAAAGTTTGTGAGAAAAGAAAGAAATTTCAAAGATCTCAAAGAAAGACCACGACGAGTAAGGAAGAATGAGCAAACCAAATGCTATAGATGCGGGGGCGTAGGACATATGCAAACTCAATGTCCTACACCGGAAGAAAGGCCAAAGGAGAATCATGAAGGCAGAAAATATCAAAGGCCAAAGGGAAGAGGCATGTACGTCAATGAGGAGACATCATCAACATGCAGCTCTTCAACCGATGAGAACGAAGCAGCGAATTGCGCAAGAATATGCTGCATGACACAAATTGAACAAGAGGAGAATCTGCTATGCTTGAACACAACGGAAGTTTTGGAAGATCAATCCACCTCAACAAAGTACACAGAAAGTGAAGAGGTAACTTCCAAACCTTGCTATTCTCAATCAAGTTATTCTTCTTTTCAAAATTGCATCAAATGTGCTGAATTAGAAGAACTACAAACTGCCTATGATTCATTATATGAGGAAATCAAAAAGCTAGGAAATAAGTTGTCCTCAAAGAAACAACAATGTAATTTTGTTATCATTGAAAATGGAAAACTAGCTGAAATGTCAACAAAATTGAAAGAAGACAATGAATTATTGTTGAAAGAAGACAATGAATTATTGTTGAAAGAAGTTGAGAAACTGAAAAAAGAGAACGAATCCTTAAATGAATCATTAGCAAAGTTCTCTAATCCCGGTGAAAATGTGAAGATGTTCTTGAACATGACCTCCCAAACAAACAAGAGAGGTCTTGGATACAATACATTTGAGCAAAGAGAAAGTGGAAAATCAAATGTGCCTACACTTGGGAAATATCAAACCAAAACTGCACCTACATTCAAGCCACAAAGGAAAAATGTTGTGTGGACTAAAAGGCCAACACTTGAACCAAAATATACTTGGAGGCCTACTCCTAGACTACCAATGGCTTGCAATTTCTGTAACAAAATGGGTCATAAAGCCTATAAATGTAACTTCAAGAAATTATATGACCATGGTGCAAGATTAGTTTGGGTTCCAAGGAACACGAGATTTGGACTTTCTAAGGTAGAGCAACAAAGGTTGAACAATGTTACTAACCCAAATGGACCCATAAAATGGGTACCAAAAAGATAAGGATTATTTGTTTACTTTTCAGATTTGTTTAAAGGCAAAGGCAAACAATGTGTGGTTCATGGATAGCGGTTGTTCAAGGCACATGACCGGAGAAAGAAGTTTATTCCACAAACTTAAGCCTTGCAACGACGGAACGGTTGTCTTTGGAAATAATGAGAAAGGTAAAATAAAAGGTAAAGGAAACATTTATAGTATTTCAAATGCACGCATGGAGGATGTTTTGTTTGTTGAAGGACTCAAACACAATTTAATGAGCATTAGCCAATTATGTGATAAAGGATATAAGGTTGTGTTTGAATCATCTATATGTAATGTATTTGATGGAGAACATATCATGTTTAGCGGAAAAAGACATGGAAATGTATATTTGGTTTCACTTGATGAACTAAATGGTCAATGTCTAATGGCCATTGATAATAATCCATGGGTTTGGCATAAAAGGCTTGGGCATATAAACATGAGAAACATAAAGACTCTATGGAAAAAGAGTTTGGTAGAAGGCTTGCCTAAGTTGAAATATGACAAAAATAAATTATGTAAGGCATGTCAATTATCTAAACAACCAAAGATGTCTTTTTCTACCAAAAAGGAGATTTCCACCACTAGGCCACTTGAATTGCTACACATGGATCTATATGGGCCATCCGACATTTTAACCATTGGTGGAAAGAAATATGTATTTGTAATTGTTGATGACTTTTCAAGATTCACATGGATAATTCTTTTAGTTAGCAAAGATGAAGCCTTCTCTATGTTTTCAACGTTTGTAAACTTGGTGGAAAATGAAAAACAAAGTACTATTATGACTATAAGGAGTGATCATGGTGGTGAATTTGAGAACAAACGATTCATAGAATTATGTAATGAAAAAGGAATTCATCACACATTTTCTGCACCAAGGACTCCACAACAAAATGGAGTTGTTGAAAGGAAAAACAGAACAATACAAGAGATGGCTAGAACAATGCTAAATGAAAGCAAATTATCCAAGAAATTTTGGGGTGAAGCTGTAAATACAGCTTGTCATGTGTTAAATCGAGTTACCATTAGAGCTATCTTGAAAAAGACCCCATATGAGCTATGGAAGGGAAGGAAACCAAACATATCTTATTTTCATACTTTTGGATGCACATGCTATGTTTTGAACAATGGAAAAACCAACTTGGGAAAACTTGATGCTAAAAGTGATGAAGCAATATTCCTTGGTTATTCATCAAATAGCAAAGCATATAGAGTTTTCAATAAACGAAACCAAGTTGTAGAAGAATCCATACATGTTATTTTTGATGAAACTAACTCATGCTTTAAAAGAAAGGATGATTTAAGTGATGCAGATGAGATTGTAAGCAACTTTGAAAAGCTGCATGTGGAAAAGCAAGAAGATTCCATAGAGAAAAGGGTAAGTGAAGGTAACAATTCCTATAAACCTCCAACTGATTTAAAATTCAATCATGCACATCCAATTGAGCAAGTTATAGGAAATGTGTATGAAGGTGTAAAAACTAGAAGGTCAAAGCAAAATGTGTGTGGACAATATGCTTTTGTATCCAAGATTGAACCTTCTAATATTGAACAAGCTCTTGATGATGAAAACTGGATTATAGCAATGCAAGAAGAGCTAAATCAATTTGAAAGAAATCAAGTTTGGCACCTTGTTCCTAGACCAAATGATTGTAGTGTTATTGGCACCAAGTGGGTCTTTAGGAACAAATTAGATGAAAGTGGACTAGTAGTAAGAAACAAAGCTAGACTTGTGGCAAAGGGGTACTCACAAGAAGAAGGAATAGATTTTGAAGAATCCTATGCCCCGGTTGCTAGATTGGAAGCAATTCGCATATTACTAGCTTTTGCATCTCACATGAAATTTAAATTGTTTCAAATGGATGTTAAAAGTGCATTTTTGAATGGATATATAAATGAAGAGGTGTATGTTGAGCAACCACCTGGATTTGAAGAAAAGGATCAATCAAAGTATGTTTACAAATTAACCAAAGCATTATATGGATTAAAACAAGCTCCAAGGGCTTGGTATGATAGACTAAGCACATTTCTGATTGATCACAATTTTCAAAAGGGAAAGGTAGACACCACTTTGTTTATCAAGAACAATGGAAAAGATATATTGATCATTCAAATTTATGTTGATGATATCATTTTTGGTGCTACTAATGAAACTCTTTGCCAAGAATTTTCTGAGCTTATGCAGAAAGAATTTGAGATGAGCATGATGGGAGAGCTAAATTTCTTCCTTGGACTGCAAATCAAGCAATTAAATGAAGGAATTTTCATTAATCAGTCCAAGTACATCAAGAAAATGCTCAAGAAGTTTGGCATGGAGAAAAGCAAAGGAGCAAACACACCCATGAGCTCAACAATCAAGCTTGACAAAGATGAAAAGGGCAAAATAGTTGATTTAAAATTGTATAGAAGCATGATAGGTTCATTATTGTATTTAACTGCTTCTAGGCCTGATATATTGTTTAGTGTGTGTATGTGCTCTAGATTTCAGTCATGCCCAAAAGAATCACACTTGGTAGCTGTGAAAAGAATTTTTAGATACCTAGTAGACACTACCAACTTAGGACTATGGTATCCAAAGGGCTCTAATTTTGATCTAATCGGCTACTCGGATGCGGATTTTGCTGGTTACAAAGTAGATAGAAAAAACACTAGTGGAACATGTCAGTTTCTTGGAAGCATGTTGGTTTCATGGTTTTCAAGAAAACAAACTAGTATTGCTCTATCTACGGCGGAAGCCGAATATATTGCCGCCGGGAGCTGTTGTGCTCGATTACTTTGGATGAAACAGCAACTTAGGGACTATGGCATGAATTTTAAAGATATACCTATCAATTGTGATAATACCAGTGTCATATGTCTAACCAAGAATCCTGTGTTGCATTCTAGGACCAAACATATAGACCTTAGACATCATTTCATTAGAGAACATGTAGAAAATCATGACATATGTTTGGAATTTGTTAGAACTGAGGATCAAGTTGCAGATATTTTTACTAAACCCCTAGCAAGAGAAGCATTCTATAAAATTAGAAATGACATGGGAATGATTGAGCTCACCTAAGTAACAAAACAAAAATGCTATCACAAGTGGTATCAACTGGTAAATCAAGTGGTATAAAATCTAACAAGTAATAACAATTGGTATCATGTCCAACAAGTAGTATCTAAACTTAGGATAAGCATAAACTTAGGGGGAGCACCCATTTAGGGGGAGCTAACCCACCTATCTCTTTGATTACCCTCTAATCTTTTTGATATATTGACAAAAAGGGGGAGAGAGATTGAAGAGTATGTGAGTTGAAAAATTGAGTATAAGTCTTTATGATTAAAAGGGAGAGAGATGATTAATGGGGAGAAGAGTAGGATATGCTTACATGATATTTATATGTGAATGTTCTGTTTGCATGAGCATAAGCATGATTTTAAAATGCAATATGAGCATACTATTTTTAATGAAAGGTATCCACTCAAATCGGTTTTGTCAATCATCAAAAAGGGGGAGATTGTTGGAAACATGAGGAAAACTAGCTAAATCTATGTTTTGATGATTAACAAATCAATTTGAGCATGTCTTGGCTACTAACAAGTTTGTGGAAATGTTTAAGGAATAATCATTTGAAGAAAATCAAGTATAGAAGCCAAGTCGAATCCCAAGTCGACTCCAAGATCGACTTCAACTGTCCAGAGTTGAAAACGGGAGAAGAGCAAGTGAAGTCGCAGGCCAAGTCGACTCCACCTACGACTTGGGTAGCCAAGTCGCAAACGAAGTCGACCTCAACATCGACTTGGAGTATCCAGAGTTGAAATTCAGAACACGAAGTGCCGAAGTCGCACCCCAAGTCGACTCCACTTGCGACTTGAGGTGAAGTCGCAAACGAAGTCGACTCCGACATAGACTTGGATCGGGCAGAGGAAAGTTTTTCAGAAAACTTCAAATGACAAATTATGGATTACATGATTTCAAGCCAAACTAAATGAAGATGAAGATCAAGGCAACATAGATACTCAAGCTGAAACAATTGAAGACAAATCCAAGTACAAGCAAGAAGTATAAACTCAATCATTTAAATCAAGAAGATATTTAAGACTACATGACTCAATGATTCAAGACATGAAGAATACAAAAGAAGCAAAAGCATGAAGTAACAAAGCATCTCGAAATTATTCAAGTTCAGAAAAATCAACTGACGAGGTGAAGTCGCACACGAAGTCGACTCCACCTGCGACTTGGGTCAAGTCGTAAACCCAAGTCGACCCTGACTGGAACTTGAAGTTGCGACGGAAAAGCGAAGTCGCACCCGAAGTCGACTCCATCTGCGACTTGGGCGAAGTCGCATCCGAAGTCGACTCCACATGCGACTTGGGTCGCAACGGTCGGATTTATTTTCGAACGTTGGCGCATTAAATGTGCGCCACCTACTCACTAACGTTCGGATTCCCTCCAAATTATAAATAGCATTGATGGTGAACGAGGGAAGTAGCTGAGAATCATTAAGTGAGCAATAACCCATATCCATAAGAGCTTCAAAGAGATCAAATCACTCAAGGAGGAAGAATTGTGCTTCAAGTTGCAAGAGCTACATTCAGAAACTTCAAAGCCATCATCTACAAGTTCTTCCCTGCGCTAAATCGTTTCTACACACCTGTAAAGTGTAGTTTACTTTCATTGATTATTTGTTTGTATTGAACTTGATTTAGCTTGCGTAGCTAAGATCAAGTGGTAGCAAAGTAGTGTGTGATTGGAGTGTAACTCATCACCTACTTGTGCTAAGTGTTATATGCCCCCTAGAGCTAGAATCTAGAAGAGAGCAAGTGACTCTAGTTGTATATGCCCCCTAGAGCTAGAATCTAGAAGAGAGCAAGTGGCTCTAGTTGTTGATGCCCCCTAGAGCTAGAATCTAGAAGAGAGCAAGAGGCTCTAGTTGTATTCGCGGAATACAATAGTGGAACCCAAGTCACAAGGAGTGTGAGCTTGGAAGAGTGGAGTAGGGAGGTTGCCCGAACCACTATAAAATCCTTGTCTACTTGCTTTTATTTCTGCTCTCTCTATTACTTTGCTTTCCATTCAGTTTCTTCATTCAAGGAGATTAATTCTACAAGGGGTTAAGTCTTAAGTTACCGAAGAAATTTTTAAAGAACCCAATTCACCCCTCCCCTCTTGGGTTGTGCCATCTATTCGGGACCCAACAGATGGGCCAAGATGGAGGACGCTGGTTCAATGCACCCACGTGTACTGAACCCGTTTTTTTATTTTTTTGAAAATTTTTGTACACGACTGTTAATTTAATTGTATTTAACATGTTTATAAATTTTTATCTTTTTTAGAGATTTTTAAATATTTTTTTCGGATTTTTTAAAATCAGTGACATTTTTAATAATTTAAAAATGTTCAAAAATGGTAAAAATTTATACACATGTTAAATATACTAAGATTAACATTTTCATAAAAAAAGTTTAAAAAAAAAATAAAAAATTGCATTGAACCAGCGTCCCAAGATGGAGCTACACTCTAAGATCTTCGGTGCTATCTCTAACATTTAAATATTTCCAAATTTAATATTAGAGTATGTTTCGTTTCAATTTTTTAATTTGATAATTAAATACTTAAATTATGGAGATTAATTTGAAATTAAGAAAATGATAATCACAAGAAGCCTAGAAATAAGTTTATTAAAATGCCGAGAAATAAGTTTATTAAAATGCCGAGTATGCTAGTGGGTTAGCATGAGTTAGCATGAAAGTGAGCATTAACTTCTTTGGTCCATAATGGGCGGGCCATCTCTGATCCCGTCTCCCCTAACCAAAAAACAAAAAAGAAAGGAAAAAAAAAAAAAAGAAAATTTGAGAAAAGGAAGGAAAAAACTAAAAACAGCAAAGAAAGAGAGGGAGGGAGGAGGAAGGAACATGCTCCTCCCGATTTCTCCCTTCCCAATGCCTCCTCCAAACGCCGTCTCCTCAGCCAGACCCAAGAAAACCTCCTCGAACCCCGCCACCGCCACCGCCACCGCTACCGCCGCCACAGCCGCCACCACCAGCAGCAGCAGCTCTGCCTCTCCCTTCCTTCTCTGCAAACACCACCAGCACTCCCCTTCCGCCACCACTCTCGACCTCCTTATCCTCCTCCTCGTTCTCTTCTCCTCCCTCTTTCTAGTCTCCTCCTTCCTCTCCCACCTCTTCCACTCCCTCTCCCTCCTCCTCTCCCCTCTCCCCATCCTCCCTCTCCCCCTCCTCCTCTCCTTCCTCGCCTTCGCCGCCCTCTCCATTGCCGCCCTCGAGTTCTGCTGCCCCGGCTCACGCCGTTGCTCCAACCCTCGCTGCAAGGGCCTCAAGAAGTCCCTCGAGTTCGACATTCAGCTCCAGACAGAGGACTGCCTCCGCGCCCCGGCCTCCAAGGAGATCGATGATCTTCCTTGGAAGGGCGGCGCCGAAACCAATCCTGACTACGAGTGCCTTCGCTCTGAGCTCAGACGCATGGCGCCCCCCAATGGCCGCGCCGTTCTGCTCTTCAGATCGAGGTGCGGCTGCGCCGTAGCCAAGTTGGAAGCCTGGGGCCCAAAGCGCGGCCGTCGGCACAAGAAGTGAGTGTTTTCTGCTTTTCCTTTTTCTTGGCTAATGAGTTTACAGAGAACGTGGTTTTGTTGCTGCATTTGGATTTTGGGTTTAGGGGATTTGGAATGATGCTGCATTGGAGATCATGCAAATGAGATAGTTGCACTGGAGATCATGCAATGATTGAATGGTTGCATGCATTTTTCAAATGAGATAGTTGCATGTGTTCCTTTCGGAATTCAGTCAATGAGATAGTGCTGCATTGTTCTATACAGTATTTGATCGAATAGGCTCGCATGCTATGTGGGTTTTACTTCATTGAATTTGCGAGTATGCTTGTTCTGTTGTTCTGTGCTTTATCTGGTGGATGTTTTGCGATTGCATAGTGGTGGAGAATGACATTGGGATGAATAAACGTTTTCCCTCAATGCTGCTTCAGCGGCAACAGTGTGTGTCTAGATGATTGGTGGCTGTCGTTGGGTTGTTTCAGTTGTTGTGATTCGGTTATCTGTTTTTGTCATATGAAGTTCTGGTCCTTCTGGTCCTATTTTGATTTGTTTGAATTCACTTGCATAAATAGGAAATAATACAATAAAGGATTATTTTTACTCACATATACAGGAAATAATACCATTCAGAAGAAAAGGATATTACCAGCTCCTTTCACTGTTTTTAGAAGCTTTTTGAAGTTTACAAAAGTGGCATCTGAATTTTGTATCTACCAGTGACAAATTTTTTTTTAAATCTGTTTTTTCTTTTTCTTGCTTCTCTTGACTGCTTTATTCAGGTTTGGATGCTTGTTTGTGGTTATACTTCTTTGGTTTTCAATGGTTTTTGTGCTTAGACATGTCTTTTAGCTATCACGGTGATAATCACCTCAATTATTTTCAATTTCTTTTCTGCATTTATTATTTTATTGGCACTGGAAAGAGCTTTTGTAAGATATTGAAAACAAATTCTTTCTTGAATGGCTATTCCAACTTTTTTACATTTTTCTTATATGTTCTAGTAACCTTGCCTTCTCCATCCATGCAATGGATGTCCTTGGATCTTTGCATTATTTTAACAGATTTGATTTTGAGCATATCATGCAGGTGTCACTTCTGTCTCTTTAAATATCTTCAAATACTAGGTCTCTGTCTATAATGTACATTTTAAGAGTAATGTGTCTTGTCCAACTGAGTCTGTTAGCGAAACTAAAATTAAGCTTTTTCTGCCCAATATGGGAGCTGTCTTTCTTCAGGCCTACAAAATCTTGAATGCCTCCTTTGTTTATTAGTCCCTGTAGGCATTTCTATTGCTGGAGTAATGTCTTTACCTTTGCATCTATCTTGTCTGTAGGCTTATGGTTTCCCTATGGGCCTTTATAGTTTATTCAATGGTAAGAGCTGCTGCCTTTGTGGGACTAGAGGTTGTGTGTTTGAGTTGTCGGAAACAACTCCTTTGCAAAAAAAAAAAAAAAAAAAGGATTGTGGGTTTGAGTTATGGGAAACAACCCCTTCATAAAAACTAAAAAAAAAAAGGATTAAAGCTCCATATAAGGATGCGCCTGTCCAAACTTCCAATGTGTGGGAGCTTTGCATGCTTGTTCCACTGTCTATTAGTCTCTCATGCAATAGACAAAAAATATCGTCAATCATCTTTTTGACCTCAATCATAGTTTCCAATTTAGCTTTTTTGGGGGCAAAAACTCTGAATCATGAAATTAAGGGCCTGTTTAGGAATGAGATCGGATGAGATGAAAAAAGTATTATTGTATGTGTTGAAGTTATATGGGAGGTGAGAAAAGTAAGTTATTATTTTTTGGGAATGAGAGAAATATTTTTTGGCATGAGAAATTCCATCTCATCCTCATCCTATCTGCATCCCATTCTATTTGTAAATGGGCTTCCAGTCTGGCAAGAGGGGAAAAAGTGGGAAATTTTTTGAGAAAGTAGAAGAGTGATGTGATGTGATAGGGGTAATGATTAGGAAACACAATAAAGATAAATAGATAGCATAGTTGTCTGAGAAGATACGGAAACATAATTGGAACGTAGATGTAATAATAATAATAAAAAAGTAATGTAGTTGGGTAGTTAAGTTGTCAAACCATATCAAAAGGAGAGTAAGGAGGAGTTTTTGTTTTTGTTGTGTTTACCTCTTAGCGGACAGATCCTTTAGGACAAAAAGCTTGTTAAGAAAGTATGAATCCTAATACTGTTAGGCACTCAGAGCATTAAAGTTTTTGATGGTTTCTATCAGTTTATTAGAAGCTGAACTGGTCTTGCTGATTTGAACTGGTTTGAGTGAAACCAGTCTACAACTTTTCTGGTCTGTGATATTCACAGTTTGAGTCCATTATGTGATATGTGGCCTTAGATTCTAATTTGTAACACTATCTTGCTTCATAGAGGCTTTTTTTTTTCCCCATGATATGGTGGTTAAGGGTTAAATACTGCCGAATATTATTATTATTATTATTATTTTTGGTTTGAATGATAAAGGTTAATAAAAATACGTTCTAAGTGCAAACTTGTTTGTTAATTTGTTTTATTCCCTTACCTTTTTAGAATTACAGCATTTTAAATGGTTATGGATGACACAAGAAGTCTTCAATGATTCATGTCTTAAGTGGAGTTCTGCAATTGTATGCCTAACAAAAAAAAAGTTGAGAGCTAGGGAATCTTTTTCTTTATCGTTCTTTTTTCTTTCAAGTTACAAAGTAAGTCAGTACCTGGGGCCAAATTCTTGCTTATGAGGCTCAGGTCTCCCCAGTATGTGTTCTTGAAGCTAGCGGCCATTAAGAGTAAGGCATGTGCATTGCAAAAAAAATATAAGCATGGGTTTAATCTGGAAAAGAAGGCCCAATGCATCAAATGTGGGGTGCTGAGAATAGCAAAAAGGAAGGTAGGCTGGACTTACAACCAAAAGAGAGCCCAACACTCAAAGCGCACGAGCTAGGAGTCAACATTTATGGCATCTCAAATTATGACATCTCATGTGTACCATCCAGGGCTAACATCTCAATTTCCCTTGCTATTTCAACACTCTTGGCCACCTGGTATTGATGTTTCTCCAGTCTTGGTGCATGAGGATTGTGTATTATCAGAATGGCCGATGGCACAAAAGGAGAATATATAGGAATTTTTGAAGGCCTCATTTGAAAATTTGGAACTGGTTTTTTCAATTTTCATGTTTATACTGCTATTTTGAACTCGGTCCAAAATCTTTTGATTCTACTCAAGGATCATTGCATGAAGTAGCTTTGGAAAGAGAATGGAACAGATAACTATTTGCTCTCCAACTTGATTGTCTGACAATCAAGGGTGTGGTTGAATCTTACAGGGAATTACTTTTTATTCATTAAGCAGTTATTCTGTGCAGTTGTTTTTCCCTGAATGGTACACATTCCCAAGCTTTGTTTCATTCTAAAACACCCTGCAAAAGGATTCACAAGGATAGAGGGAAGACGCCACACTATATTCCTTGTGGTAGAATCCACAAAGAGAAAATAAGATCAGAAATATCCCTTGGCTTAAAAAAAAATATAAGTTCCTTCCCTGGACTTAAAAAAAATATAAGTTCATTGCTATCAAGAGAATTAAGTGAGAAGTTCTTTTCCACATCATCATGTGCTTTCTTTTCATCTATCTTGTTAAGAATACCTGACTCATTAAACTTGATCTTCTAAGTAATGCACTTGCAGAGAGAAAGGTATCAGAATATTCCCCTTGTGGGAGAATTCACAAAGATAGAAAAAAAGTATCAGAAATATCACTTGACTTAAAAAAACATAAGCTTGTTTCTATGGAGAGAATTAAATGAGAAAATTTTCCACATAATCATGTGTCTTCTTCAATCTTCACATCTATCTTGTTAAGAATACCTGACTCATTAAACTTGATCTTCTAATTAGTGCATGTATAGAATGAAATTGCTGCCCAATGCTGTTTATCAAGTAGCAGGTAAAGAAGTTGTTTGTAACCTCTGTTGGCAAGTGCGAGGATGAAATCTTACTCGTGCTCCTTTGGAACAACCAGCCTATGGTTATGCTGCTCTGCTGTGCTTGGGAAACTATAGTTAAGACTGTGCTGACTGATTTCTTGTGGCTTCTTCAGATTACAAACTGACCTGTGAAAGTAGCCTTCCTTTCCCATGTAGTTTACACAGCAGTTGAATATAGGGTACCAATCCCATATGGCCGCCTCTAAATTGGCGATTATGGGCAGCCAAAAAATATGTATTTTAATGTTTTTGTTATTTAGAAATGTGTGGGCCTCTCCTTGATCTTCTCTACTGTGAAATTTGGCAATTTTTCGATCTCATCCATGCTTTTTTTTTTTATTGATTTCAAAAAACTAAGAAAAACCAAATTTTTTTTTAAAAATTGTCAAATTTCAAAGGGGACAAGATCTCAGTGAGCCAACACATTTATAAAAACAAAAAAAAAAAGCAAAAAATTATTTTTTTGAGCCACCTATAAATCACGTTTGAATATAACCTTATTCTTCTTGGTTGTGGACAGGGATCTTTTGAAATGCAACCTTTTGTGATAAGCCTAACAAATCTCTCTGTTTGAGCAATGTGGTATCATCTGATCTTGTATTGTGAGAAATGCTAATGTTCAAGTGAATAGTTCTGCAGAGAGGGACACACTCTTGGGCCTTAAGTGGAATATTTTAGCTACTATTAAGGTTTCTATTGCCTCTTTCTTTGAATCTATCAAAGAGTAGTTTCTTTGAATATATAGTTCCTCATTTTTGTAACCCTCAAAAAGAGTAGTCCTCACTTCTATCTAATTCTCCCAATTAGCTAAAAATTCTCTGGTTCTTCTTACATGGTAAGGTTGAAAACATGCTGTTAAAAATAGTATCGATTTTTGACATGAGGGGTGATTCCTTTATGAATTTGAGTCAATCTCCCTTTTCTATATTATTTTGTGCTTAGAATAAAGTTATGGTTAATATTTCAGGCCAGTTGGCTTGATTTCTGGTAAGGTAGCAACTATGGTACTTCTAAGTTGTAGTTGCTGACTTGAAGGAAGGTCAACATATACCAAACTCATCTAAAATTTGGTTAGGTTGACCTTTACATTGGGTTGCAATTGGAATAGATTGGAATGGGTGGCAGTAAAGATCTTTATATTGTTGTGATGACGCGACAGTATTTATGTTAAATGGAAGGCAGAAAAGATTTTGTTTTATGTGGATGGAGAGATTTTTTTCAAATAGATTAATCTTTTTTTCTTTTTTTTTTTATGTGTGAACCAGTGAACCTGTTCTCTGGTTCAGACAGCCTGACTAGTTGGTTCATGCATCTTGTTGCAGTTTTAAACTATACTGTGGACTGTGTAGAATAGAACTGTATTCATGATTGGTTCCATGTTGAACTAGATAAATTGGCTGGTCAGATCTGGTTTAATAACACTGGCAATCATGTATGTGCATCTATGTGATAGAGGCTTCACACTATATTGTTTTACTAAATTTAAAGTAAATATTTCAAAAATACAAAAATGAATAAGAGTCGCAGACAATTTTGATTGAGTTATGATAATTGATTTTGAACATTTAGGAATACGAAAATCCAATCAACTGCATTTTTTCTCTCCTTGAAAGTTAATTATTCTTATCATAAAATTGGTAAGGGAACTTGACCAATTTCATGTAGTTTGATACCTTTCGATTAGCATATGAAAAATCAAACAGTAGTTTCTAAGATACTTTGTTTTCCTAGTTAAATATAAAAATAACTAATATCTTTATTAAATGTTTCTTATTAATGTTGAGTAATGATAATTTATTTTAAAGATATATGGTTTATGGAAAATCCAATCACTTGTAACCTACTTTCTCTCTCCTTCTTGAAGGATATTATACTTAAAAATTTTTATAAGACCATGGTACTTAAAAAATTTTATAAGACCATGGTTCAATGCCTTTTCACTGCTTCAGACCTACTTCCATAGAGTCGGGAAGCCATGGCTTGAAACTTGTTTTGTACTTTTGTGGTAATTTTTAACTTCAACCTTATTTTTTGAGAAAGAGGAGCCTTGGTGCAATGTAAAAGTAGTTTCTATGCGAGCTGAAGGTCGTTTGAGCCATGGAAACAACCTATTGTTTGTAAGGTATAGATGCGCACTATAGACTCAAAAGTAATTTGACCCTTCCCCTGGATCCTACACATAGCAAGAGCTTAATGCACCAGGCCGAAGGTCGTTTGAGCCACGGAAACAACCTATTGTTTGTAAGGTATAGATGCGCACTATAGATTCAAAAGTAATTTGACCCTTCCCCTGGATCCTACACATAGCAAGAGCTTAATGCACTAGGCAAAAATACAAGCATATCATTAGTTTTTTTCGTTTTTCTTTTTTTTTTAAAAATTGGACTTAGCTTTGGTTTTCTTATTCTCCTCCCCATAAACTATCAATTGTTTATATAGTCTTTAAAAAAAACCGAATAGTACTTTGATAGTTTGTATGCAAGTTTTATCTTGTCCTCTTGAAAATTGAGATCCGATGTGATGCTCTAATCTCTGAGCGAAATGAGCTCACATAGCAGAAATAGTGCATATGAATTCGGTAAATTAGTGAGTCTAGGATTGAACTTTACTAGAAATAATGATTCTTTCATTGATTATTCCTTTATCCTTGATATTAGGAATAAATGAAAGATTACATCCTTACTGACATAGTTTTCCTACCTAAATAGTTTGCCTTGTAGTTGTCGAAGGCGCAAGGGGGTCCTAGAGCCTAGGCATAAGGCACAGTTCCAGGGCATGGGCCTGACTGAAGCAAGACGCACCCTGATAATTACATATTTTTCAATAATATCTTATATATTTTTACCCTTTTCAACAATAAGAATTCATTTAATAAGGGTTTTAATGAAGTTCTTTAGTAATTATATGTTTTACATAAAATCTTTTATGTAAATGATTTGGGTAGTTACATGGGTATATTAAAATTATTGTAACAAGTTTCAAGATTTATGAATGTCTAGATTGCCCAAGTGCACCATATATAAAATTTTTCTAAAAAATAGTTAGAACTCAGTGAGAAAAGTAATATTAACATTCAAGAGTCAAATACTGCATTTAGATGCATAGTCTTAATTCTAATACCATTTGAGAAGTTAGCATGAAAAAGAAGTTACTATAATAAAAAAAGATGTCAACAACAAAAGCCAAAAGTAATAACGGTGGCTTGTGGGGCCAGCAGCTAGGGTAGAATAGGGTAGGTTGCTCATGGGAAAATAGGGTAGTGGCAATTGAAAATAAGAGGAAAAAAAAGGTGGTTGAATGCTGTGGGTCTGCAGTCAGTAGCAGTAGAAGAACCGGAAAAAAAGATGGCCGGTGGAGCCATTAGTGTGAGGAGGAGGAGGAGAATAAGAATAGTAAAAAGAAAGAAGAAGAAGAAGGATAAAGACATTGCAGAGGAAGAGAAAAAAAAAAAGAGAAGAAGGATAGAAGTCTAGGGGAAGAAGAGAAGAAAAGAAAGAAAGAAGAAGGATATAGTACTGGAGAGAAGAAGAGAAGAGAAAAAAAGAAGAAGGATAGTAGTAGCGAAGGCAACGACAATTGACGACACTCAAGGCAGTAGACAACAACAGCACTGCAACAACAGTTCTTCCATTCCTACTTCTTTTGTTCCTTTTTGTGCCTTCTTAAGTTAGCAGAAAAGGGCATTTGACAGCAAAAAGGAAAGGGGAAATGCCCTAATAATGAATCCAAATCCCTTTTATTTTTTTAATGATTTTTTTTATTATTATTTTTAAAACAATGACCTTGCCTTTTGCTTGCGCGTGCTGCGCTTGGGCTGAAGGTGTGAGCCTCTAACCACCTTATTGAAGCTGTGCACCTTGCTACTACCCTAGGTGCAACCCTTGTTTTCCATTGTGCCTAGGCACGCGCCCAGGTGCGCCTTTGACAATTATGGTATACCTGAAATTGCAGACATATAATGTTTTTTTGAAATTTTTTTAAAAATGACAAAAAATGTCCTTATAAACATGTAAAATTATAAAATGGAAGAAAATAACTTTAAATTACAAAAAATTCTCATTTTTAGAAATATTTCTTGGATTAAATAGATATATTTAATATCAGGAATAAATCTTTGTGTATTTTGAAGGTATTTTCTTACTTTTTATAATTTTTGGTATGTTTGAGAAGTGATAGAGCTTTTGTATGAAAAGTTGTTTATGTAGAAGTTTTTGAAATGAGAGAAAATAATACGATAGGATATAGTAATAATAAGAAATAAAGAGAAAAGTTAAAATGGATAGGTTAGTTGTATGGGTACTTGTGTAGAAATAATTGAAAAGTAAGGTAGTTTGTATAGGAAGATGTGAAAAATAATTAAAAAATGAGGTAATTATGGGGAGCGAAAAGTTTTAAATTGAAGAGTTTTAGTTGAAAAGTTTTAGAAGAAAACAAACACACCCTTTATTTGTTTATAGGGGTATTTTTGGCTTTTTAAATTTTAAACAAGAGTGATGCGCCTACAATTTCAGCCACTAGATGCAAGTTTTTGAAAAACTAGTGATACAAGTTCGTATTTAATTCCAAAAATTCCTATTTCATCTCTAAATGCCATCGATTAATATGCGAAATTACTAACATACCCATGGCCTGGATTGAAAGAGTAGAATGACATGCAATGTCCATCACTGGTAGTAGTGCATTTGATATAGTAGCCAATCGCAGAATGCAATGTCCATCATTGGTAGTTGTGCATTTGATATAGTACAACCCATTGTTGGTTTGCAGGTTGATAGTCTTTAATCCTTCTATCACCAACAGTACACCAATTGGCAGCCAATCAACACAGGTGATGCTGTTCCTATCACCCCCTCCTTTTTCAATAACCATGACTGCTGATGTTGTGATCTCCATCCCCTTGTAAATTGACGATTAAATGCGCTACGTACCGGAGATAGACAGTGTATGTCATTTGACTCTTTCAATCCTGCCTATGGGAAGTAATTTCAAATGTTAGCCAACAACGTTTAGTAACGAAATAGCATTGTTGAGATTAATGCAAACATTATGAATATATTTGGAATTTTAGAAACGTCATAAGAATATTTGGGATTATAGTCAAACGTAGTTGATACATTTGGGAAAAACCTTCTATCTTCAGCAAGTGCATTTCTTGCATTTATGAAAATCTAACCAACGGGTTGTGATGGAATGGACGTTTTTGGGAATAGATGCAAATACAGTGGGTATATTTGAAATTTTAGAAATGTCATGGGTATTTTTAGGATTATGGTCAAACGTAGTGTGTATATTTGGGAAAAGCTCAAAAAATTTCAAAAAATATTTATTTGCAAGAAATAACTTATTTTAAACATCTATTACATTGTTGAACTTTAGATCCAATTTCTGCATTGACATCATATCTATGGCCTTAATTTTTCCTTTGGCAACGAGCATAATTTATCATTAATTATAGGTTCATAATTCATATTCTTTTATGAATAATTTTCTATGAATTTTAAAAATTTTCTAATTGTTTATGACAATTTAATGTATAGTTTTGGGCCTTATCAACAGATGTGCGCTTATCCTTTTCATGTCTGATAGAGAGCCCTTTTGTTCACTTGACATTGGATTGATTGCTTGATGGTGATGATCCACCGCGGTGCCCCGCTGCTCTGGCTAACATCTTTTGCACAATGTTGTTCTACGTCATAGGCCTGCTGAATGCCTAAATGGAACAGTGGGAGGCCTGCTTTTGATGTCTAATAATCAGCTTAGATAAATCTTTTAGGAGGCAAATGGTAGGCCAATGCTTCAATGGATTCAGGAATAGTCTCTTTCATTTTTCTTTTGGAAAAAATGCTATTTTATTACATTTATTCACATCAGTTACATAACTGATGCATTGTCTACAAATGTGTTGCCTTCTTGTGGGGGCTTGTCCTTGTAGGGAACTCTGCTCTTTTGTTAGGCGGCAATTGGTCAATGTTTCTAGAAGCTTAGGAAGGTCCAAGTTTACTGGGGAAGCAAAAAATGCAAATTGCTCACACTTGATTGAAAAGGATAGTTATTTCTTGGTAATGTGGATGGGTGAATTGAGAACATTAGCCTGTTGGATCTTATTCTCAGAGCATTTTGTCTGCCATATCTTCTTCTCTAAGCATGGTTTTGCACATGAAATTTACCAGCAATGGTTGGGCTGGCATTTGGCCAAAAAATAAAAAATAAAAAAATCTGCCAGGAGTCCTTACTCACATTATTGTCTGTTATTTTATGTTTCTTTCAGATTTGCAAACTGGCATGTGGAATTGATTTCAGTCGTCTGAGTTGGCTTATTGGATGTTGAATGACAGATAATGTACCGTATAGATAGCAACACAAATATGGTGCATCCCCAATATCATGGTACTCTGAATAAGATGATATTATATTTTATATACACCTCATTAGAATAATTTTTCTTATCATGAAAATATTCATGGAGAAAAATATGATGCATGGTTTGGATCTGAAAAAAAAAATATATCAAACAATGGGAAACCCAAGGGGTACAAATTGCACCAGGTACCATAGGAGCAAAGCCCTTAGATGAGAGCATTCCAACTTTGCAGCCTATCAGTGTTATATACTCCAATAGTTGGTTTAGCCAATATTCAACTCAAATTGGTTTAGTGAATATTTGTTAAAATAGGTGGTAGTGTTAATAGATGGCATGTGTTAATGAATAAATTGAAAGTAACAAGGCTAGTGAAGATTACCTTGAATTCATGTTTCACTCGTTTGTTTCTATTTAAGATTAGTAGTATCTCAAATTCAACTACTCAAAATAGACAAAGTTCATTATATTTGTTCCAGAACCTACTTTTTGGAATGAGCATACCTTGTAATCTGCCGAAAGGTTTAAGGAAGAAGCCTTCATACCTAGCACTTGGCAGGTGAAGAACAAGCAAAGTCTGAGCCCCTTACTGGCTAGGTCCAAACTAGGTTATGATGATAGCCTGGCCTGTTCCCTGCCTTTAACGGAATCTTTGCTAGTGGTCCTGTGGAATTTCTGAGACCGTCATGACTGGCATCTTCAGCCCAGCAGTGCAATCTGAATCCTTTGTTCTTGTGTGCCTGTCTCTCTCTCGATTTTGCTGCTCTTGTATCTGTCTGATTATCTGGCCATTCCTTCTATCATGTTTGCCATTCAGAATGTTTAACATTTCATAAAATTACATTTTCCTTGATTTATGTTGTAAGTTTTTATTTATTTATTTATTTATATATATATATATTTTAAAAACCATCTATATCCCCTGACGAGAAAATCCTAACTGTTGACATACTGAATTACCTTGATAATGAATCATGGTGAATTCTCTTGATAATGATGCAATTTGAAGAAATGTTTTATATGTGAAGTTCTGGTGCTATGCCACTAGTGGGAGTCAAGAGTTGGGTTTTCTTCTCATAAGCATGTTAGACTGCTAATTGCAGATTGGTTCTTGGGATTTGCAAACTGCAAAGTGATTTCATTATAATGATGTTTAAAATAATAAAATCTAGCCTTGAATGTTGGCATATTTACATTCTAAATACCAACAGGGTTGAAATTTCAAACATCTAAGAGAAGTTATATCTTATGGTAGATTAATTCCTTGATTCTGAACAAAGTTATTTCAAGGATCCAAATGCCGCAGATGCAGTTGAACCTAGTGCTATTTCGTGAATGCTGTCACTTGGTTGTTGCTTGGTTGGACATGTTGGAATTACTTTTAAAAGTTGTTGAAATTAAGTGCGTGTGTTGTTTCTTTCTGCCATTGCTTGGTCAGTTGCAGAATCTTATTCATGCCTATTATACGTGGCTTTATGTCTCATCTCCTTGATTGAACTTGTCAGTGCTGGTGTATGATTTATGCTTTCTTTGGATGAGCTTTTTTTATCTGAAGTACTGGACTTCTTATCCATCAATTTTGCTCATGCGTGTGGTGCATTGGTTGGGCTCTACATATAATAGAGAGGCGAAAAATCTTGCCAATATACTCGCTGGGTCAATCCAAAAGCACACTTATGTCCCAATCTTAATTATGCCCACATCTGTTTTTGTTGCAGTAGATTTCCTGGACTGGGTACCCCTTCTCGCCTCCCCATAGGAACCTCACATGCATTGCCTTGCTGTTCCATTGGTATTTTATTATATTGCATGTTTATGCTTTGAATATATGGCTGTTACTTTTTTTTTTAAGAAAAATGTTATGATATTGGTTGTTACTTTTTTAAGCTTAATTATATTTTTATATCCTGATGGCTTGTTAATCTTTAGGGGTGTGGGTACATTGGCCATTGATGGAGCAGATCGTCTGAAATCGCCATGACTGGCAGAAGTGATCCTGATGGAGATCCTATTCTCAGTCAGTTTTACAAGTTCCATTTATGTCAACTTGTTGAACTCACAAATTTTTTTTTTTTTTTTTCCCCAATAGAAACTTCCTGGTGCCAGAAATGACTGTTGGTCCAGGAAAATGCGTCCACCCCTCAGTAAAAAGGAGAGGGTGAAAGGAAGGGCACCGGTTGGTCTGACAATACACATGCCTCCCACTCCCTCCCATCGCATTATGGACAACATTCTTCTTGTGTATGGTCGTTTTTGGCATTTTGGGGAAGCGATTTTTCTCCCGTATGTTGTGACTTGTGTCAGGATAGAGTTGATACCAATAATAAAAGAATAGAGAGGGGCAAAGGAAAGGACAGCGATTTGCTTCCTTTCGCAATCATTACAGAATCATTTTGTCTCTTGTGTGTTTCTGCCACTCTTTGGCTTGCAGCTGCCCTTACATGCAGAAAATGATTGGTTGGGCAGGCATAACCGTGTCTTGAAAAAAGTGAGGCCATGTGATGTCAGAGGCCTTTCCAAATTGAGATAGCAGCATTGTTTGGCCCTCTTGACCATGTAGCTTTTTTTAAATTTTATGATTATTATTCTTTATAACTGAAAGACTTGCAGTTGGTGTAAAAAGGATGTTTTTCTTAGATGGGCATGCGAAAAATGATTGTCTTTATTCACCTACATTGCATGTCCCTTCTCTGGTTAAGGAGGGTGATATTGTATAACTGACCTGATTAAACATGTATTCCAACTAAAGAAGAGTCCTGATTTAGTGCATTTATGTACACTGGGCTTTAGTGCACACGGTTGCATAACCTATTTTTTAAATTACTTTTGATTTGGTGTCATTAGCGTATGGGCCTAAGCATGAATATCTTATATATATATATATATATATATAAAGCATGAATATCTTATATATATACATATGTAATTTTTATGCCTTTTATTTTTAATATTTTTTTGAAATTATGAAAATAAAAAGTACATCATTTATTGCTATTTTTTATTTCCATAATTCCAAAAAATTTAAAAATAAAAGTTATGAAATTACATATATGAAGTTTTCGTGGTTGGGCTCGCATATTAGTGCATAAAAGTTTTTTTTTTTTTTTTAAAAAGTCATGCAACAGTGTGCACTGAATTAAAGGATTGGGGAGAAATAGAAGAAAAATCAGTAGACCCCAAGAAAAAGAAAGAAAGAAAGAAAGAAGATGGGGTTGGTGGTGGTTTTTCCCTGGTACTGACTGAAGGTTGTTTGTGTCATAGCATTGGACTTGATGGGTTCAAGAGAAGAGGCGTGAGGCTAATGCAGTAGGTGGTGGTTGAGAGTCATGAATGTCCCCTGAAAAGTCGAATCAAACTGGGGCTGGCTAGGTCTACCACTTTATTCAAATACGTTCTTGATTGTAGGCCATGCAATCCCATTACCTTATTATTCTTCTTTCTAGTAAACTACAATTTACATGGTCTTCTTGTACACATGCGTGTCTCAATAATCGCTACTGTTTTTGTTTGGATTAGCAGGCATACGGGCAGAATTTATTATTATTATTACTTTTAAAAACATAAGCTTCATGGCACGGCGTGGTGAGAATGTCAGCAAGTATTTTTATTACTAGGGAAGTTTTTAAGCCTCTTCTTTTCTCTTGTAGCGAACAAGCGCTCATTCGTTCTTAATCTTAAATAAGCAAAGGCCATTCAATTATTTATCGGATTCAAATGATGATGGAATCTTTGTCAAAAGAAAAAAAAAAAAATTGATGATGGAGTCAGTTACGATCCGATAGCTTAGCTTCCCATGTCAGTTGTGCTGGCTGCTTAAAATAAGGTGGTTGTGCAAGTGCAAGCGCAAGCGCGAGAAGGGAATCGAAGACGAGAGCTGGAATGATGGCGACAAAGAGAGATTTTTTACAGGGGGAGTGATACTGTTTGCCGTGACTAAATAAATGACTCACTTAGTTCATCTTAAAAAATTTATTTACAATAAATTTTTAAATTTTTTTTTTGTTTGTGCACTTGTTTATCTAAGTGTATTTAACACATAGACCAAGTTTTATTATTTTCGAATATGTTTATGTATTTTTTTGAGATTTTTAAATATCCATGTGTATATATGAATATAAAATATCCTTATTTTTAAAAATTTAAAAAAATATATACACATATCCAAAAATAGTAAAATTTGATTTATATATTAAATACACTTAGATAAACAAATGTATGAAGAAAAAAAGCAAAAAAAATTATTTTAAATAGGATTTTGGAGGTGGGCTAAGTGAGACGTTTATTTAGCCCCGGCTAATAGGATCATTCCTCTTTTTAATGTGCCGGGTGCACTTAGTTTCAGTGCACGCGGTGCATTTAATTCATTTTTTTTTTTTTTTTGTAAATTTTTATACAAATATTAATTTAATTTACCTCTAATTTTATTTATACCTACGAATTTTTAAAAATTTCACATATATCTATGTATTTTTCCTAAATTTTATTTATACCTATGCTGTTAGGGATCCGTAAAAAAAAAAGACTATTAGCATCCCTGTAAAATAACAAAAATACCCATACCTAATTATGATTTCATTGTTAAAAATTTATATTCAAAACAATTTTTTAACATTTTTATGGCTATAAAATACATATCATTTGAATATAAAATTTTAGTTTGAGCAAATTAATCTTAAATTATATTAGGGCTTGGGCATCTTTGTCATTTTATAAGGCTGCCAATGGCTCATTTAACAGATTTCTAAAAAGGTTAGTATAAGTGCAATTTTAGGAAAAATGTGTTAGTATATATGTGGAATTTTTGAAAATTTATAAATATAAGTGGAATTTGAAGTAAAATTCGTAAATACACGTGAAATTTGAACTTTTTGGCTTCTCCTTAACTTTGACATCACCTTTTACCTTATACCCTGTGTATTCTTAACTCAATCATCACTGGGATGACTCTTTGACTCTTAACAAAAGAAATTAAGCAAAAGAACTGCTGACAAGAAGAGATAAGATAGATGGATAGATAATGCATCGAGGCACATCGCGCCCTTCCCTTTTCCAAAATCATTAGGTAGTCCTACCAATTCTACTGGAAGTCCTCCGCTTTTCTTCTGTTTTTAATTATAGATTTTTAATTATATCTAGCTATCTGCTTCTATTTATAGGGCTGTGCATGAAGACCCACTTGAAATTTTTAGCACATGCTACTGACTTGTCAGGTTTATTTTTTTCCATTAATATATTAAACATATTCCTTTTTTTTTATATTTAGGGTGCAACTGGGAATGAATAAAATTTTAGAATGAAAAGTTTTTAGCATGTAAGTTCTTAAATTATTAAAAAATGATGTGAAATGATAAGGATAATAATGAATAGTAGAAATAATAAAATTAAAATAAATAAGTTAATTGTATGAGTAGTTATGTAGGAATGGTTGAAAAGTAAGACGGTTATATAATAATATATAAAAAATAATTAAAAATAGAATAATTGTGGATAGTGAAATGTTTTAGATGAAAAATTTTAGACTGTGTTTATTTAAAAAAATACTTTTCAAACTAAAATTTTTAATCGTCCACAACTTCCTTATTTTGAATTATTTTTTTATATCTTCATATATAACTACCTTATTTTTCAATTATTTTTCCATAACTTTTCATGCAACTTCATAAAAAAAAAAAAGAGTTCATACAACTAATTTATATATTTTAATTTTATTCTTTTAAATCTTCATTATTACTTCTATCATATCACATTATTTTCTTCTAATTTAAAAACTTTTACATTAAAAAAATTTTCATCTAAAAATTTATCACTTACCAAATACAGTTGAAAAATTTTACTTGTGCCCTTAAATTAAAATTTTTTCCATTAAATAAATTAAATTAGTTGTACTCTCACACTTTTATTGTCAATGTCTCGTCCAATTATCAGAACTGGCCCTATCGTACGTAGTCCTTTTTCCAGGGCCCAGCTCATGGCCTGAGGCATGAATTGATTGCTGATGTAAATGGTTGCATTCATCCCTTCATTCATTCATTCAGAAATCAGAAACTTTTGCCAGTGGTCGGCTTCGTTTCAGTCGAAAAGAGACGAGCTGAGTTCGTTCCTCCACTAGGGCAGGAAATTTTTTTTTTATAAATGGTCTTTGACAGTAATACATTGATAAGTTGTGTTCCTATTTGTTGTGAGCATTTGTTCTTCCTTTGGAGGTATTATTTCGGCTCTTCTGTCTGGGACGCGGATTAGGGTAAAATTCGTGTCTATTAATCAGTTTGCTAATTATTATGTTAATACTCATCCGCGTGCAGACTAGAGCAACCCTTTCGTAACATATTCTCTCCATCTCTATCATTATTTTATTTTTATTATTTTTAGGTGTGTGGTTGGGTGGCTGCCCGACTGCAGAGGCTGGTGAGAAGATGAGATTCTTCGACAGGCTTGCAAATGGGAAACACGTGACTTGGCGGCATCTCAAGGGAATTAGTTGGTAACTTGGTTTGGGTGCCATATTAGTCGCATGCATGCAGCAGGCACATGCCAACATTTACTGTTCTTGCCCGCCCACCTACTGGGCCTTATCAGTTATCATCACATCATGAATTTAATGCAATTCAAGATGTACATTGTGAATACCCCTTATGAGGGGCTAATTGGGTTTTACTAGTTTTTAATTTTGGAAGTGTTTGGCAATAATAAAAAAAATGTTAATCTAAAACTTTTCAATCTCCGTAACTATTTTATTTTTTACTTATTTCTTTAAAGCTTCATAAATATAATGAAATTATTTTTTAATCACTTTTATACAACTAATTTATCTATTTTAACATTATTCTCTTTACTCATTGCTACCTCTATCATATCATATCTTTCTTTCCATTCAAAAACTTCTATACCAAAAACTTTTCATTTAAAAGTTTTATCATTTTCCAAACACACCATTTATAAAAATAGCTATTTCATCTCATCTCAATAACCAATTTTGACTAAATTTCATGACAATTAGAGTAATTAATTATGGTTTAAGGCTTGGGAATAAGGAAAATATTTGAAATTAAGTTGTCTACAACCAAGTTAAGTAAGGGCGATACGTTTATGAAACATTCTTTTTTAATTTCTTGATAGTTAATAAAAACTTCACTTTATATCATCATGGAGGGCTCTACTTCTATGTAACCATGTTACATATAAGCGGTTTCAGGTAACCCCTTTAAATTTTAAAAAATTAATGATCGATTTAAAATCTAATCTATTAATTGAATTTAACATTACTTGTTTATTTAGAAGACCAAGTTTCATCCAAATTAAGTATGTAAATGGGCCACATTTGTTTTAAAAAATGTGTATTCATGTGTAAATTATGAAAAATGCTTAAACCCATTCGCACTTATATTAAAATGTAATAATACTATATAGAATCATTTAACTACATAGTAATGACATTTTAGATTGTTTAGATGTTAAAAAAACTACTTTAAAGTTGATATTTTAACATTGAACTATTTTATTATGTTGATTTTCACATTTATAGATAAGACCTATATACAGTGAAATTAAAAAAATAAAAGGATTTCTAATATACTATAAATGATGTTAAATACAATGGATGAGGTAAATTTTCCATCAACCATAAAAATTTTAAAAATGGAGAGAGTTACATAAAAAAGATTTCATAGAAGCGGGACCGTATTCTGGATGTTCTTTCATTTGTTTAGTATTAATGTGCATCAACCATCTACAAATTATAAATCAACATAATAAAATGGTTTAATACTAAATATCAATTTTAAAATAGTATTTTTAATATATAAACTATCTAAAATATCATTATTATATAGATGAATGATTCTGTAAAGTATTATTACATTCTACTATATATGTAATGCATATAATCATTTTTCCAAATTTATATAAATACGTATTTTAAAGCAAAAATGGACCTTGCAATATACTTGATTTGAATGAAACTTGTATCTTAGCTCAAAAAAGATGTTAAATATAACAAATAGATTGAATTTTGTGTTAAATGGAACTGCATCTATGTAAAATGAAAACCAATTACATATAAGTGGAGCCTAATAAGCCGATGGGTTAGCCATGGGTTGAGGGTTGTCCAATTTGTTGACCCCATCCAAACAACCCACTAATTCTCAACATTTTAAATCCTAAAAATAAAACCTTAAATTGAATTTCGTTTTCATTTTTCTTCTTTCTCACCCATTGTATTTCTTCTTTTCCTCCCAAACTTTGTTGCTATCAAATTTAGGTAATTGGTTTGCATTACATCTTTGGTTGATCGAATACTTTGTTATTTTATTAACCCTTCCGGCAACCCACTCGGTAGTCAACCCACAAATTTTGTTTTTTAATTCGCTAGAGTCACTGCTCCATGACATATGCAGAACACAAGATTCGAATCCTGGTGGCTGAGCATATAAGCCCGCGTGTGAAACCAACTGGCTTATGATAGGTTCATAGTAGTCACCCACAATTAATCATGTTTTAATTATGGATTTAGATTGACGTTAAAATTTTTATTAAATGAGTAGTAGATAGATTATGGTTAAATCTTTATTCAAAGTAGTGTTTACTTAAAACCAATTCACATTTAAGCAAACATTGAACATGTTCAAGTGAGCCTGGTTTGCATTATTCGATGATTTCGTTTAATTTTTCTGAAATGATTAATTTAATAATACTATCTAAAATTATTCCAATAAAAAATCATTGTGGCCACACATAAGATGTGGATTTTAATGTGTTTGTATTCAATCTAAAACTATTATTATTTTTGGCACACTTATATCTATATTAAATTCAACTAGATGTTTTTAATCAAATATAGTATTTTAAACATATTAGATAGAATAAATTTCACAAAATGTGGTAATTGGAGACCACTTGAACCCATTCAACAATTGTTTAGCATTTGGCATTAAGCATCTGTGAGAATGCGATAGTATAAATATTTTCCTACTCGTCTTTTGCTATGATCTCATATCTTAATTACCTAAGTATTATACTTTTATTTTTTTACTCTTATACTTTAATCATTTTTCATATCTTTTCATACAACCACCTTATCAATTCTCATTTTACCCCTCTAATATTCACTCTTTCATTTTCAAAATACTCTATTCCATTCCTACCAATTACTAATTTTAAGTAAATCGGTTGGAAGTGAACAATGGATACTACCCTTTATTAAATGAGGTATAGTTAACATTAGAATTCCACTCTACGTTTACACTCCTGTTTTTAAAATTTCTTCTCTTACAACTCAAATCATTTTGAGTACATTTTCCTAAGTCTTATTCAACGATAAATATAACAATATATGTACACGAAATATTACTCTGAAAATAAATGACAAAGCTATAACAATCAAGATGAAAACCGAGGCGGCAGACGAGCGATGCTTGTCTGGTCATTGGCTGCGGAACGGGATTTCCGTTCCCAGCCGATGCGTGGTTCGAATCCCATGTGGGATTCTGAACCCAAATATGGGTGGGGGCATGTGGTCCCCCTTTATACTTTGATGGGAGCTAGTGGTCTCCCCACTTGATGTGTGGAAGCTTGTTGTCGTCTTCCATTATAAGTTGTTAAAATTGTCTCAGAGTTTGAATGTAATATGAATTGAGATATGATATAAAATATCCTCCAATCAAAAAAAGATGAAAACCGAGGCACCCAGTGCAACTGCCAAGAATACGCTGTTGTTGTACCTTGCTTTTTTTTTAAAAAAAAAAATTTCTTTTGGGCCTCATGATAGAAATTGAATGCAGCTGCACAATATTTTGTTGCAGTTGGAGCACGAAAATATAGATTCAAACAAAATGCCCACTGACACACACAACCCCGGTCAATGCTTTTTACGCTTCCTTCCCCCGGTCTTGGGCTACAATATCAATTGCTACATTGCCGTCACTAGGCCTTTTGCTCATCTATCAACATTCAATACCATCTCCATACTACATTACAACAGAACTACTTAATGTTTGACTTTCGGCCGCCCTAGTATATATTATCATCGTCACATGTATGGTTTGATCATAAATGCCTAGAGGACCACTTCTCTCCCTGGCTACTAGTACTTGATAAAATCAACAAAGAAACGGATATCTAATTTACAAGTAGCGATACACTGTACCCGGGTACAAAATTTTATTTTTTAATTTTTTTGAATTTTTTTATACAACAGTTAAATGTAGGTGTATTTAACATGTGTATCCATTTTTACTTTTTTGAAAACTTTAGATATTTATTTTTTATTTTTTAAAATCAATGACATTTTTGTAATTCACTGACAATTGTACAAAAAAAAGTTCAAAAAAATATAAAAATGTGAAATGCACCGGATGTATTTAATCACGGCCACTAATTTACAGCCATTTGTATTTTACATGAATGATCATTATAATAGTTAAAACCAGGGGATAAAGTCAGCATGCTCAAGTCTAACCTTACTTTTAAAATTTTTTTGTCTAATCTTAGCTTTTGTATCACTTGGTCCGACTCTCACTTTTCTTCAATAGATATGTCACTAATGAAGAACAAATACTTATTTTTTATACAAAAGGAAATTCATCTACTTATGTAGAGGCTATGAAATCTCTAAGTGTATTATTCTGTAAAGAAGTGATTTAAGATAAAATGAATTTAATTATGGGAAATGGTAATTACAAATTAGTAAATTTATCACTAAGATGTAAAGCCATCACTTGTAAATGGATATTTTGGAGAAAACTAAAATTGATTGTTTAATTGATAATTTAAAGCCAGGATAGTTGCTAAAGGTTTTAGACAAAAGGAATATATTGATTTCTTTGACATCCATATCTTGGAAGCTAGAATTTTAATTATTAGACTATAAATAGTATTAACTTCAATTTAATAGTGAACATGTAATGTATTCAAAGAGGCTGAGTATTTTATACTATTAATGAATTTAAAACTTTCAAGTTGAAGTATTTAGTTATAAGGTACTCATAATAAATTTACCTATATAAATGTTGGAAGTGAGACCGCTTCTGTTTTCAAAACATTTAAGTTTACTCTAAGGTGCTTATGAAACTAGGATATAAAGACATGACTACTAAGTCACCCTAAAAGGAATAATTAGTTCATCTTGAAATCTTGTATGTGATATATGCCCCACCCATTAGATGAGGCCATCAATTCAAAGTCACAACTACTATTCAGCCTCCTTTGGTCCTGATGTAGTTCCAATAAGTAAAGGTTCGAATTGAAGAAATACCTTTATTTATGTACAAGCTTTCGTTGGCAATGAATGCAGTTAATTTTATTTTCAAAATGGTGGGAAAATGTTAAATATTTTCAAAATTAGATCAATATTTTCAAATCTTTTAATTGCCATGCAGGAAACGGATTTGGTTTTCAAACAGATTATTTGTGTTCGTTTCCCTTGGTCACGTGTTTTTGTTTTTTTTTTATGCATGTTCTCTAATACCTTTATTATAAAGCATGTATCAATGTGGGGACCACTTGAGAGTCCCATCAATGTGTTAGAGAGATATTAGAGAATGTTGTCTAAGAAATTTCATTAGTGTTCAATTGAGTTCTATCTTGTTCTGCACGGTTTTAACTCTATTCTGATGCGGTTTCTTTAAAGTGTTCTAGTGTTAGAAAGAGAAGCTGCTTTCTCTATTTGATGTTGGTTTTATTTTGGGTATCTTGAGCTACCGGTGAAAATAGGGTTAGATTTATGGATGACCCGTGCCACCTTGATTTTCCATAG
This sequence comes from Annona cherimola, assembly GCA_030490835.1. Classification (NCBI taxonomy): domain Eukaryota; kingdom Viridiplantae; phylum Streptophyta; class Magnoliopsida; order Magnoliales; family Annonaceae; genus Annona; species Annona cherimola. Next base: position 87,771,287 of record CM059972.1, read on the forward strand.
GGTTGAGATGTGTTAGGATTTGAGACATGTTTTCCAATTTTGAGGGTAGGGTAGGCCGACTATGTCTTGACTGCCCTGTAATGTGTAAATTATTTTTATAAATTATATGACTTATGTTACTGCGGTTTTGTTAGATAGATGTGTTTAACTTTGTGACTTATTAATATGAATATGATTTACGTAGATATGCATTTAACATTAACTTGTTTATGTGAATAAAAGTTTTGCACATATATTGTTTAAGTAATATCATTCACATAATTTATGCATGAAATAAATAGTATTAGCAATATTGTGCACATCCTTCAAGAATGAATATTATTGTTTTGTATTTTATTAGTTTTAGTTGTAATTAAAAATTTTACATCTATATGCTAACTAGATGGTACACTAGTTGACCCTAGGCAATGGCGTGCATAATAGCTAGCTTGAGTTTGACTCTTCCCATTAGTGGAAGTTGATATTTGCAGTCTCTTTGGTAATGGGAGGATTTTATAATTGCCTCCTGAGGGTGGAGGTATTTATAAGGTGTCCTTTAGGGTGAAGGTTGTAAATGGGCCTGATTCGTCGCACCAGATGTCACAATATATATAAGATCAATTAAAAAAACTTTCCATCTACGCTATTTTTATTGAAAGTTAATTACTTGTTTTTATCAAGGTCAAGTTACAAATGAACTTATTTTAAATTTTTTACTAATGCTCTGTTATCGTAATCGTGTTTTGCTTTACTAAATAGCAAAATATTGAAACATTTAATCTTTAAATTTATCATAGATGTGATTTTATATTGATACGTATATAAATTCTTGAAATTATCATACTTTTACTGCTTTTTTAACCCAACCAATTGTCCTAAAATTGACTCATAACTGGCATGAAGTTTCTCCCTATAACTATTAAAAAAAGTTGAAGGTTAGACCAACCTTGTTCCAATCCGATAGAAAAAGTAAGGACAAACAGAATTTTTTAAAAGTAAAATTAAGATTGGGCATATCTTAACCTGCCTTGACTACTCAGATTGTCACCCCAATCTTGAGGGTACCTGCAACAAATACCCTAAGTCGTTGTGAGGGTAACATATATTGCCTCAAGGAAAGTGTTGTCATAACACATCTAAAGTATTTAAAATTGATTTTACTTTCTTGTTCTCACTTTTCTCAATCTTTCACTTTGAAATATGCTTTGAATTTTATGTACATGGTTTATAATCAAGACATATTAAATTAGGACCATTTAAGAAAATTAAAACAAAATCAATTCGACAAAAATCAATCCAAAAAGATGAAAACTGACTTTTGTATATAGAGGAAATAAACTTTAATTTTATTTTGAGAAATATCAACTTCTATATATGATGCCAAAATTACTTTTTTTTTTAAATTTTGATGGATGCTAATGCCACGGTTAGGTTTCAAACTCTGGACTTCTTAAATAGACATCTACTCACTCACAAGCACTTAATTTGTTGACTCAAAATTTTGTAATTAGAACTTATATGTGGTAAGTATTTAATATCATTAAGGATGAACAAATAAATTTGTAAAGTCTATGAATATACAATATGTAAACTATAAAAAATATTGATTTTTGGCATCGTGATTGAATATATTAGTTGGATGAATATTATGGAAGGTTTAGATATTAGATAATTTGCTGATATATCCACTTAGTTTGACGCTAATTATTGATATACTCATATTTTTTCACGAATTGCATATTAGCTTCACAACATTTCTCCAAAATTGCTTATGTATCCTTATTAAGAGTTGAAATTTAATGGTTGTTAAATAAAAAATGCAATTTGCTGATATATCTATTTTGTTTGATGCTAATTATTGATATCCCCATATTATTTCATGAATTGCATATTACATCTGTGAAGTTTCACCAAAATTGCCTGCGTACTTATGATACTTTTTTTGTTGCCAAACGTGCATTAAAATTTTGGATAATGACAAAAATGACCCAGTTGTGCGGGTGGAGTAGATAACATATCAACAATTAACATGAGTGTTATATAAACTCCTTCCATCTATATAACATAAACGGTGAGATTTTAATATTAAATATGGTCATTTTTAAATTATTCAAAATTTTAATGCATGTTTACTAACAAAAAGTTGTCATGGGTACACAATCAATTTTAGTGAATCTTTGTGGAGGGTAATATGCAAATTTTGAAACAATGTGGATATATCAGCAATTAGTGTCAAATTTAATGAATATATAAAAAAATTACATTTTTTATTTAACAGTTATTAAATTTTTGCCATTAACAGGGGTACATAAGCAATTTTCGTGAAACTTTGTGGAGATAATATGCAATTTGTGAAACATATAAATATGTCAGCAATTAGTGTCAAACTAAGTAAGTATATTAATAAATTATCTAAACAAATATTGGTAGCGGAAAACAACGAGGCCGGAATCAATGCAATTTCAATGCACCCCACTGCAAAACCTCATTTCTTTATAGTTTTTTGAAACTCTTTTCATACACATGTTAATCTAAGTGTATTTAACATATATATATATATATATATATATCAATTTTTACTATTTTTGGAGATTTTTAAATATTTTTTCGGATTTTAAAAAAACATTGGCATTTTAATAATTTTAAAATGAGTTTTGCAGCGGCCCCTGCTGCAGTCAAACATTCTCTAAGAAAAATAACCATTTGTATAAAGCGCTCCATGGAATCATTCTTCTCGGCTCAAATATGGATAAGAGTGGAAGCATGGGTGGATGATATTGAATGTCTATAGCCGACCAACAAGAAACAAAGACCACGGGAATAATATTCCAAGTCAAAAGACAAATGAGTTAGAGATGGAGGAGGGCAAGCAAACTTGCCTGACATTTAATTTCTAACTGTGAGCCAGGCCTTCCGTTAAAAAACAAGAGTGTAATTGTTTTCTTGTCGCTTTCTACTTTGGCATTTTGCCTATTTTTGGAACATATAATATCATATCCACATTTACTTCCCTTGGAAATTCATCGAGCTTTGCGAGGCACACTGCAATGCTTATATTATATTATTCCTTGAAGAGCTTTTCTCCTCTGGAACCGTGTGCAATTTGCAATCTTTTAGGTTTCTTATTCTATGCCATTGATTATATTCTCCTCCATCGATAGTTGTATAATCATAAAAACCATTTTAATTAGAGTTGTATAAAATTTATAGCAAGTGAAAATGCGTGAGGTCCTTTGTATAGATATTTTAACATTATAGATTATAAAAAGTCTTCAATCAAAATGATTTTGTTATATATAGACTAAGCATAGTTTTAAACATAATTCATGATATGGATCTTTAAAAGAAATTAAAAAAGGGATAATTCCTCTTATACCCATAACAATTGCACATAATTCATAATATACTCACAACATTTCGTAAATTTCTTTTATACCCATAACATTTCACCCTAAATTCCTCTCATATCTGACGAGCTGCGTATATGTCAATTAAAATGCTTGTTATTTACGCAAGTATATGTGCTGTGTCAAGTAATAAAGAGTTAGTAGAGTATCGTATCCACGAGGAATTGTTAACCGGAATTATTAATTAGTTTAATTGCTTTCGGTGGGTAGAAATTCTGAGTTTATGAATTTAAACTAAAGCTAACAACTACAATAAGTAATCAGAGGAGAGTTCACAGAACTGCTGGAAACTAGAAACGGGGTTACTAATTGGGGATGACAGATGGATAGCTCGGAATCCTCAAATCTAAATTATATCGTATTGATTCTTTTTAATTGGATTGCGTATGAATTTACTAGCCCAAGTTCAATAATTTCTATATATGTCTTCCAACACTATATAAAGCTAATTACACCCTATTTAATTACTATGTTCCCGTGCCATTAAATAAAGTGAAATCGATAAGAGCATAACCTGTTTAGTGACTACACATGGTTTAACGGTATATTCCTATCCGTTAAACAACTCCCTTTACAAAGAGGAAACCTATGCCCTGCACATGGATCTAGCAGAGATTTTTCTCTTCCAAGGATAAATCAAGCGATTAAATCATCTTACAAGGTAGATAATCTTGTAAAAAATATTAAAATTGCACACAATCATATAATAAATCAAATATTCATTACTGAATTTCAAAGAACCAAGACAATATAGTTTAGAATTCAATTCATCCTAACTATCCATCTAATGGAGGTTTAGTTCAAAGACATGATCATAACATCCATTATATCCATATTGAAAACATCCATGAAAGCAGAGAAAGAAAAGTAGAAAGAATAAGAGAAAACTGGTTTTCCGGTGGCTTCCACCAACGGAGTTGAATCCTCTCTTCAATCTGTGCTTTGATCGCGTTCGCGTCTTTCTCTTTTGTGTAATTCCATTTCTAAGCTCTCTCTCTGGTCGTTCTTCGCGTGCAAACCCCTAGGATCTATTTATATATTGGCATTGCGCAGCACACGCATTGAAAGCTGCGCATACGGATGCGTATTGGCGCCTAGGCGCCAACTCTCTGTGTGCTTGGCAACTTGAAATTTTTCTGCAAACTCTAGGAGTTCATGCCTTGGCGCCTAGGTGCCAACTCTCTGGAGGTTTCATGACTTGGAGCTTCTCCTGAACACACCTGTGTGATTATGCCCGGCGCCTAGGCGCCAACTCACTAGAAGCTATGTGTTTGCTGAATTGTGCTAGATTTCTAGCAAGGGCACGTAGGGTGGCGCCTGGGCACCGTCCACCTGCCTCGTGACTTGGTCTCGATCTGCATTCCACTCGCCCGCATGCCTTTATATGGCCCGTCCTTCTTGCAAAAATGGAAAAACTAAGTAGATGGACTAAAAATGGTTGATTAATGCTAAAAATGCATAAAAACTAAATAATGCTCCTAAAATACAAAGTGTGTGGAAATTAAGCTAAATAAATGCAAATTAAGCCTAATCTCTCGGACTAACACACAAATATAGTCTGAAATAGGCCATGATAATTCGCGTTTTTACGAGTTATCAATATCCACGTCGTTAAAACCATCGTTATCTACCCCATTGAAAAGACGATTTTGCCCATTTTAAAATTTTTAATTGAGATAATTTAATTTTACATGACTCAATTGATGGTAGAAAATCACTAATAGAAGATATTAAATAACTTGAAAATCATATTAAGGTTGATTTATTTTAATTAGAAAAAATTAAAATGGCAAAATCATCTTTTCAATGGAATAGATAACGGTGGTTTTAACGGCGTGGGATAGGGGGAGAATTTATGGTAAAATGTTATGAGTATAAAAGAAATTTAAGAAATATCGTGAATATATTAGGAATTATGTGCAATTGTTATGGTTATAAGAAAAATTATCCTTTTTTTAAAAAAAAGAAAAGCTAAAGGAGGCAAACCTAGTTGCAAAGGAAAAAGCCCCTCCCTTTAATTATTGAAATTCTAGCCAGTTAGGACTTGCAGTTAGGATCTAGCCTGGATCCACATGGGGCCCACTGTCCTTGTGATCTGAAATGACCATATATTCTTGAAATTTTGTTTTCAGTGTCTCTTCACCAATCAACCACAAGGTCCATGTGAACCTAAAATCTGACCTAGGGTGCTTTTTTTTGCTAATAACTTATCAAGTCAAATGAATTAAAAAAAAAAAAAATCAGTTGGTATAACTCGCAACTGAAGTACATCACTTAAAATTGTTTAGTTTGATGCAGCAGAAATAACAAGCAAATGACTGAAGTTTTCTCTACATATATGGTTAAATACTTAAAAAATGACGTCTAAAGCAGTTTAACTAGAACAATTTTGGCAAACTCAAATAAAAAAGTTTGAAAAATAGTCATTTGACAAATAAATATAACACCTAAACGGGTAAAATTTAAATCCGACAACACATTAGAAAAAGACAAAAAATTATGAATTATGTACCATAAAAAGAAAAGGGCAGAATAGCCGGCTTCTTATAATTTCGACTATTTTTTAACAATTCAAAAAAATCTATTTTCTCATTGTTCTATATTTTCATTTATTTTCCTTGCATTTATTTTAATCAGTTTGTTTTGCTGGCATTTCCTTACATACAATTTTCCGTTCTATGTTCCACCGAAATAAGCCCTAATTATTGGGAAATTAAGTGCATGTGTTTCTTCTTAGTTTCGAAAATGGAATTTTAAAATGTTCGTAATAAAATTCATCGAAAATGATCTATTGTAAGTAAATAAGCTATAAGCTCTAATATTAAATAAGCCAAATGAAATTAGGATTTGCCATTCAGATTTAATTCCTCTGTCATTTCATAAGTATATTCAAGGGTCCTTTGTTAACGTGGTAGTGACTAGATGGAAAGTTAGTTTTTTGAAAAGTAAGATGATAGTAGTAAATAAATATAATAATTATGTAATAAAACGATTAAAATGTAGAGGTAAAAATAGAAATGTAAGGTAATTGGGTGTTTAAGATTTCAAATTATTTCTTAAAAAATTTATAGAGAGAGAGAGAGAGAGAAAATTTACATTATTCCTCACCTCTCTTAGCTAACAGTACCTTTATACCTTTACTTCTTATGATAATTCCAAAATATTTTTATTTTAAGGTTGTCTCGACTTTGCGTTTCTCTAAAGGTGCCGAAGAGTTTCCTTAAAATGGTCTTTTAAGAATTCCTTTATTTGTAGAAGCAAATGTTAAATTTCATGGGATGGCTGATTATCTCGAATTTTCTTTTTTCTCAAGTTCGCTAATTATAAGCAGGAAAAAAAAGAAAAGAATAGCTGCTATATGGTAGGGGACTTTTCTACTTCAATCTTTAAAATGGAATTTTAACAGAAGAATCTACATCCATGCGGATTTATGACTAATTATTGTAAGAAGCAGAGTGTTGCAACAATTACCAATTAGGAAAACTGAAAAAAACAATAGAAGAAGAAGAATAGCAAATTTATAAAGCTCAATGTTGGGTTGAAAATTTAAGAGAAAAAACAAGAAGAAGTCCACAATAAAGTATTTGTCTTCACAAGAAAGTGATTAAGCACTCAATTTCTTAACTTTTTCAGATATGATAAATAATTTTTCTAAAATTCATGAAAGGTAGCTTATTATCTTGAAATAATTTAGGGTTTGTTGGGTCTCATATAGAAATAGAAAGTATGGGGTTATTTGCTGTTAGCGGGCTGCCTCGCTTCTTATTTTCACTCGAAATTTTTGTGATGAAAGCGTTTAAAAGCCATAAGAAACGTCAAAGCCTGAGGTTGAAACTTTAAAAGAAAATTTTGAAAATATACCTACACGGTTTAATCAATATCTTATTATTTTCTCTAAGTTATTCGAAATTGCAGTTTAATCAATATCTTATTCGTTTCTCTAAGTTATTCGAAATTGCAAATATATTTATAAAATTTACATAAAATTATAAGTATATTTTTTCTATTAAGATGCCGTTAGATACGCATACGGATAAAAGAATATAAAATAATAATATATAGAATAATGAAATAACAAATATATGTAAACATTGCAAATGTATAACTTGGTATAAAGCATATTTTCATCAATTTATATAGAATTCTAATGATGCCTTAATGGAAGAGATATGCTTATAATTTTAGATAAATCTTGTGAACATATTTATAATTTCGACAAACTTAGGAATATAAATGTAATATTGGTCAAATCTTGTAAATATATTTCTATAAATATCTAAAAAACCAGTAATCTAAAAGACCAGTACAATATTTGTTCCTTGGGGCCAAATAAGCTGATGTCTATCTCCCAAGGCTAAACATGTTTGTATGTATTAAAATGTAATTGATTTTTAAAAATTTTTAAAAATATCTAAAAGTCTTCAAAAATGGTAAAAATTGAAATACATGTTAAATACATTTAGATTAACTGTCGTGTAAAATTTTTTTGAAAAAGAACTTAAAAAAAGGGTGTAGTGCACCTAGGTGTATTGAAGCTCAATGCACCCGGGTGCATACGATTGCACCCCTATGTAAATTACATAGGCTATAGGATTGCGATCTCACGCACCCAGGTGCACTTAGCTTTGGTGCACCTGGGTGCAAATACTCATTTTTTAATAATTTTTTAAAAATATTTTTACACAAGTGTTAATCTAAGTATATTTAACGTGCCTATCAATTTTGACCATTTTTGAAGATTTTAAATATTTATTTTGAATTTTTAAAAATCAGTGACATTTTAGTAATTTGAAATTACTAAAAATGCCACTAATTTTAAAAAATCCAAAATAAATATATAATTTTTTTTAAAAAATGATAAAAATTGATACACATGTTAAATACACTTAGATTAACACTTATTTTTAAAAAATTTTAATATTAAAAAATAGATTAAGTGCACCCGGGTGCATTTCGGCATAATTTAAGGCTATAAGCCCTTAAATGTAACAAGCTATATTAAATGGGGCCAACTAATCGGGTACAGTTCTGCTAGTACCGGACATGAAGAGATTCTCTTCTAGTTTGGATTTGAAGGAGTTGTGTCTCCTGTCCGGCGAACTTTGATTTTCTCTTTAATGATATAAATTGATTATAAAAATTAATAAGAATTTCGGAGCTTGATTTATAATAAGAAATGAGAAAAAATGTAATATTGTAAGTAAGATGCAGATGAAATAATAGAAACGGAGCCCCAGAATTTTCCATGCGGAGAAACTTTCTTCTGGAAAAAAATGATTTAACACGACTAGTTGCATGGAAGTATATATACAAGCATACCTTAGTATTTTTATCTTACTTTTTTTCCCCCCTCAAATATAAACCATTTATCATCATGTTTATCCCTGTTCATTTCTACTCCCAAAATATGCTGATTGTTTTTTTTTACAAAATATGTGTTAAATGAAAATAATTTTTGGTGACATAATAAAATAAATGATATTAGAAAAATTAAAGAGTATAGATTTTAAAAAATAAGTTAAAAATAAGAAACAAGGGTGACACAGGCACTTCCCTGAAACCAGTTGCATAGATTGAATTATTACTGTGTTTTTTAATTGAAAATTTATGTATTTTGTCTTCATTTGTTTAATGATTGAAACCATCCCTTGACAAATTAATTCTGACAGAACTTTCCAACCATATATATTTTGAAAGAAAACTTTCAATTCCCCTAAATGCATGGTTTATATAACTGGACAAAGGGTAAATTTTGTACAAGTGGGTACACCCGTTGCAGGTAGCCATCACATTCAGTGACAGGTAGATAGAGCGTAGGTGGAAGATAAATACATCTAGTACTGTGCATGAATGCGATGGATGATACTCCTCCTGCCACTTTCAATTTTGTTGAATTTTTTATGCACATGCAACTGATCAGCATGACCCACTCAATCCCATACCCAAAAATCATGCCCTCAGTTTTCCAAATTCTATCAATCACTCGAAAAAGTAAAAAAAGAAATTTTTTTTTTTAAAAAAAGAAAAAGCAAAAGACAAATTCTACTTTATTTAAGCGTACTGGTCTTGTACTGCTGGATTTGTTGCGGGCCCATAAAATTATTTTTAAATTTTTCATAGATATACAGTTTTTTTAAATTTTCACTTCGTGTCCTTTTTTATATTGAAAAATAAGAATATATAAAAATTCTAAAAATGTAAAACTTAAGATCCTAACCCATCTGGGTCATACCCACCGGCCATATAGATTCGTATGTAGATTTTAAAGGTTTTTGTTTTTTTGAATTAGTTTCTATGTGGGCAGAGTTGAAAAAAAAAAAAGCGTTTCACTTTTGCCAATATATATTTTAATATAATTTGATATAACTTTCAAACTGTTCTACTTTTTCTATATACTAGTATTATTTTATCTTTAAGTTATGACACCTCATATGTTTTATACTTTTTATACATTTTTAAAAAAAATTTCTTTACTTTTATGTGAACGTAAGTGTGTTTATATCATATACCAAATTTTATAAATTTTGAATTCTTCTATATATATTTACAAAACTAGACTGATAATTAATATATCAATCATATTAAAAAAATGTGAAGTAAAGACTATAGAGAGAATTTTTTTTTTTTTGTTTTTGTCTAGCGGGAAGGCATGTTGAAGGCTTGGATTGGATGAGGATGAGAGATTTAAAAAGTGATGTTGCATGTTGACAACGAGAAAAGTTGCATAAGAATTGCAAAAAAAAAAAAGTATGAAAAATAAGTCATTTTTTTTTAGATGAATAAAATATTTTTGAAAAATGAGAAATTTAATCTTATCATTATCCCATCCCCTTCGCATCAAAGTCGTGAAAAGCTTTAAAGCTGAACAAGATAAATAGATACTTGTACGACAAAGATATACCCTTAATATCGACAGAGATAAACAGATACTTAATTGACAAAGGTACACCCTTAAGCTTAACAAGATAAACATACAACACAGATACGGGGAAAAGCAAAGGGTGTGTTTGGTAATGAATAAAATTTTTGATGAAAAATTTTAAAAAGTAAAAATTGTTAAATGATGTGATATGACAGGAGAATGATGAGTAGTAAAGAGGATAAAGTTAAAATAGATATGTTACTTGTGTGGATAGTTGTGTAGAAATGATTGAAAAATAGGGTAGTTGTATAGAAAAATGTGAAAAAAATAATTAAAAAATATGATAGTAGTAAAGAGTGAAAAGTTTTAGATTGAAAAATCAATTACCGAACAAATCCAAAATGCACTAATTGCATCCCAAAATGCGTGAATGGCTAGCCAGCAATTAAGTAACAAGTGCAATGAGAACAGTGGGAAGAAATCCAAGGCAGGAAGATAATGAAACAGACAAAAAAGAGAAGGCCATGCACGTGAAAGAAACATGGAATCATGTGAGCAATCATCTTGACCTTCTACCAAGAAAAACCAACCTGAGCCATGTGCTCATGAATCTGCCTGCGTTTTTTACAATCCCCAACGCAAACTCCCCCTTCTTCTTTTTTTATTGCTAATTTCATCCACATTCCTCTCACCTCGACTCCCAACTCTGCTTAGCGAGGAAAAGTCATGGGATTTCGCTCTGACATTGCTTCATCAGCTCCTCCACTTCCCTCTCACCACCGCCACCACCACCACCACCACCATCAGAGCCAACCCCACCAGCATCATCCAATCCATGCCACCGAATCCATTATCATCATCGTCGTCGTTGCCATTTCACTAACTCTGCTTTTGACTCTGCTTCTGGTAATAATCACGTTCCGCAGACTCAAGTCAGCAAAAGGCAATGCAGATGCCACTGGAGGCCATACAAACGCTTCCAATAGCCACTTGAAAAAAATTTCCAAGTTTGGTGTGATTCCTACAAGCACTGCTTCTGGGGCTATCAATTCTAGTCCAGGTATGGCTGCCATGCGAACTGAGTTTGGAATCTTGTGCATATTGTTTTGGAAATGTCTCTGAAAATCTCAAAAATCAGCTTTATTCTCTAGCAAATGGTTTTAACAAAGTTATGGTTAAGTACACTCAGTTTATGTAGATTACTGGAACGGCGTAGATGGATTGAAACAGTAGAAAGTTTAAAAAATGGGTTCTCTCTCTCTCTCTCTCTCTCTCTCTTATTTTTAAATTTTTTTAAAATTCAACTTACAAACATCTGAAATTTTCTTTACCGAAATGATTAAAAAAATTATACTCTCTGATGTCTAGAAAAAATTCTTTATGAAGAAAAATTCCATGGCTAGATCCATTGAAAGAAAAAACAGATACCATTACCCTGACTTTTGCTTTTATTTTCCAACTTCCATGTATCTGTTCTTGAAAATTTCAAAATAGAAAGAGGACAAGTAAGGAAGAAGCAGATTTCACTTCTCAATCTATAGAGGAATGCCTTATTGTTGTTTAATGTCTATTCGATTTTTCTTGAGAAAAAAAGAGAAAAAGATCTATTCCATCCATAATTATGTGTCGTGGGATTCTGGTTGGCGTATAGATGTGAGGAACTGCCTATACATTGGAAATGTGGGGCGGCCACTCTCTGCAAAAGCTAAGGGAGGGCAGGTCTTCACCTATAAAGAACTTGAACAGGCAACAGGCAACTTCAACGAACGCAATGTGATTGGAAATGGAGGATTTGGATTGGTTTATAGAGCAACATTACGTGATGGAACTCCAGCTGCAATCAAAATGTTGAACAGAGAAGGGAAACAAGGAGAGAGGGAATTCAGGGTCGAGGTATGTCTTACTTCCTTTTTTTTTTTTTTTTTTTTGTTTCCAACCTGAATTTCACTTTTAGGGTGTGTTTGGCAATTTGCAAAAGTTGTCAAGTTAAAACTTTTCTATCTAAAACTTTTTACTATCCATAACTACTCTTTTTTTAATTATTTTTTTACACATCTTTCTATACAACAACCCTACTTTTCAATCATTTTTACACAACTACCAATACAACTAACCTATTTATTTTAAATTTATTCTTTTACTCCTCATCATTACCCCTACAATATCACATCATTTGATAACTTTTATTCCTCAAAAGTTTTCATCAAAAGTTTTATTTATTACCAAACACACCCTAATTGCAAAAATAAATAAGTAAATACATAAAAAGAGAAAAAAAGCCAAGAAACTGCTCAACTAACAGTTTGTTGGTTAACCGCTCTGACCTATAGTTGTTACCTGTCCCTTGATTTTGCATTCAGCGGTTGCATTTGAAGGGATTGGCTAGTGTAACAGCAGCTGATGCAATAGCCAAACGTTATTTATTGGTGCTTTCCACTAACATGTCATACAGTGCAAATAATCTATTTACAGACACTAGGCCAAACAGGTCCTCAATCCAGGAAAATTAAGATTGATTTTTTCATATTCATTATAATTTGAAAGGTGGGGTTAAATATAAGAAACCAATTTAGCACTTAGTTGACCAAATGGCCATGGCCATTTTTCCTTTTCTGCATCCAATGGTTATCCTTCTTCCATTCAATATGTTTATTAAAATTGTAATATTTTGAACCTGATATACCATGCATTCCATGTGCAAGGTAGGCACTGCAAAGGTACATAGAATCTAGATCATCTACTTCTGGGGATTTTAACAAGTAGATCCACTGAAATGTGATCAAATTCATAGTTTTCAGAAGTCTTTGGATTGGCTGCCCCATCTATCACTCCAGAACCCGTTAGAACCTTTTGCATCTCATTTGAAAATGTTATTATGTTGTTGTTGCTGATGATTGCGATGATAATAGCAACAATAAATGCAGGTGGATCTTTTGAGCCGTTTGCACTCCCCATATTTGGTTGAACTGCTAGGCTACTGTGCAGATCAACACCACAGGCTTATTGCATTTGAGTTCTTGCCCAATGGCAGCCTCCAACATCACCTCCATCCCTCCACCTCCACCAAGGAACATCCACCATTGGATTGGGGCACCCGTCTAAGGATAGCGCTTGATTGTGCAAGAGGCCTCGAGTTCCTGCATGAGCAAACAGTCCCAACTGTCATTCATAGAGATTTCAAGTGCAGCAACATTCTGTTGGACGACAATTTCAGAGCAAAGGTGTCTGATTTTGGTTTGGCAAAGACAGGCTCTGACAAGATAAATGGCCAGATTACAACAAGGGTGCTAGGGACAACTGGCTACTTGGCTCCTGAGTAAGATTCTATTCATTTTTTAATTTGTGTTAGTTCATTACTGCTCAAGCACAACTCTACATTCCCAGCATGCCTTAATCAGACTGCATTCACATTGCAACTACATGTATTGAATCTGATGAACGTGAGAGAAAGTACATCATTTTTTAGAGATCACTACGCATCTGAGACGGCCCCAGTATAAGTTGTACAATATGCACCGTGTGCATCTAAGTTTTTGAGTACATACAGTAAGCACTGCCAAGAAAATTTCAGTTTCCAGAAGTCTATAGCACCCTCTTTCCTGATTTCCAGGAATCTAAGTACCCTTTTTCCTGATCTTTATTGAAAACACACGTTCTTCTGATTTAGTTTTAGCTTTGAAAATAATTGTCCAGTTGATCTGTGAAACTACCAATATTTCAAGAATCAGACTAATCACCATATTCGCATTACAGAAATTCTTGAGAGAAAATCTACTTGCGTATAAATGAGGAGTGATCCTGTTAGTCTGGGTTAAGTAAATGTCCCACTTAGCCCACCTTAAAAAACCTATTTACAATAAAAAAAAAATTTACTTTTTTCTTCATGCACTTGTTTATCTAAGTGTATTTAACCTATAGACCAAGTTTTACCATTTTTGAATATGTTTATCTATTTTTTTGAAATTTTTAAACATCTATGTGTATATATGTATTTAAAATACCCTTATTTTTGAAAATCTAAAAAAAATATATACACATATCCAAAAATGGGAAAACTTGATTTATATATAAAATTCACTTCGACAGACAAGTGTATGAAAAAAAAAACAAAAAAAAAGTTGTTTTAAATAGAATTTTTGAGGTGAGCTAAGTCAGACATTTACTTAGCCCGGGCTAACACGATCATTCTTCTATATAAATTATACAAATTATAAATAAAAATGACCTAACACAGCATGAGGTCTTTATCATATTACTAAACAGCAGGTTAAGCATATGCAAGTATCTGGGTAGGTTGGTTGAGTGCAACCACTCCAATGACTCATTTGACCTGGATTATTGGATCAAATCCAACTGAGTCCCGAGTCAATTTTGATGACTTGCCTGGAGACACTAGTGCCCTCAGACCTCAAGCCCAGCAGGCAAACTTCTTTTTTTTTTTTTTTTCTATGAAATCGTACAACGCAATATCACACCGCCAAAAAAAAGCAAAAAGGAAAAGTAAAATCAGTACATTTTTATGGTTTGTCAAAGAATTCTTAAACAGAAAAGTGGTCTTGCAGAAAGGAAGTGTATGAACCTTTGTTCATCCGATGTGGTTTGAATGAGAGACCATTAAGGCCTGTTTTATAAGGTGGTTGGACAAATAATAATTTTTTGTTGAATTGACCGAACTAACTCCCTAGAAAACATATTGGTTTACAACCTTTTTGAACTTCTTATGGCTTTCAGAAAGTTCTGAACATGACAAATCTATGGGCATTTTATTAATTTTTTCTGTAAGTGTTATTGTGGACTTTACTTTCCTACCTATATTTCTTCTCCTACAAACAAACACTTTGAAGATGAATATGTTTATGCAGGTATGCATTGACTGGGAAGGTGACCACAAAATCTGATGTTTACAGTTACGGAGTTGTTCTTCTAGAGCTTCTAACAGGCCGTGTTCCTGTGGATACCGAAAGGCCTCCTGGAGAGCATGTCCTGGTTTCCTGGGTTAGTAACCAAATCCTACCTACAAATTTGTCCAATGTCAAAATATTGTTGATTGATGCGATGGCCCTTTGTAACGGAGAGAAGTGGAAGACACACGTTCACTAGTTGGTTTATTACTCATTAACCAAATTCATGTTAAACAGAAATTATTCTTCCTAAATGGTTGCTCTAGGTGACTTCGGAATGTTTCCAGATTCTCAATCTGTAGGTGACTATGACTCTAAGCATTTCAAAAAACAAAACAAAATATAAAGCACCTTGTCTCAAGTTTCAAATGGGCCACCGGAAAATGTAACTCATTGTATGAAAAGTCATTGATTCTTCAGTTCATGTTCTACACAGTCAGGGAGTGAACCTAAAATCAAGCACCATCCTGCAAGTATTTGAAAATATCATGTACTTGAACGCAGTTATGATCAATGCATAACACATGCGAATGCACGTTCCAGTTTAAAGTATTGAACAAATGCAGCAAAATCTTATGTTGAGAGGTGTTACTACTGATATTTCAGGCTCTTCCCAGATTGACCAATCGAGAGCAAGTGGTAGAAATGGTGGACCCAGTGCTACAAGGTCAATATACAAAAAAGGAGCTAATTCAGGTATGACCAATATATGGTCATAATGATTGTGCCCAATAGAAAGTGCAATCATGATAGTGATAATGAGAGCTGATGATGACTAATGTTCTTCTTCTTCTCTGTTTTGCAGGTAGCTGCCATTGCTGCTGTATGTGTGCAATCAGAACCTGATTATAGACCTCTTATGACAGATGTTGTGCAGTCCCTAATCCCTCTGGTTAAGAGAATAAGCATGAGAGACCCAGCTAGCTCTGCCAAATGACAGCACAAGAAGTGAATTCCAGGATCTTAATCCACTGAGACATGACCAAAACAGCCCTCACCATCAACTTCTGGAAAACCTGTACATTTGGTAATTATTGTGTTTCGTCACAAAATTCTTTGAATAAATTACCAAAACCGTCTAGATGGAAATGGAAGGAAAAAATACGCCTTGGTCAAGTAATTTAAGCTTGTCAAAAGAGCTGGCTAAAGGTGCCATTGACGTTAGTCCATGAAGTTCATGAGTTGCATGGCATTTTGAAGAATTGAGCAATCATCAGAAAACAAAGCTTCTGAGAGAGTTGAAAGCTTTATCCTCCCCACCATTAGTCTACCCTTCTAACTTTCATAGTCCCACAAAAAATAGAGTTGTATAATTTCCTCTTTTCACTTCTTGAGATCGAATAAAAGTATGTATGAGTAATCGATGTAATCTCTCTGCAAATTCAATCTCTTGAGAGGACTATTGAGTCAATCAAATATTACTGGATTATACAAGTAAAGCGTCGCTCTTAATCTCTCTAGATTGCCAACTCAAATTGATACCTACTGTAGGTGGGCCATATTACTGGTTACTTTGAAACTACCCATGACTTGCTTGCTAATTAAGGCAAGCAGATTTTCCCTCTGTGATTTCTGTTCCTTTGTCTCCTTTATGGCTATCCTTGAATTTCTAGTAAAAAATATCATTTTTTTCAAAAATCAGGAATTTCATAAAATTTAGAGTACGATCTTTCACATAAATTGCGTTGATGCCTATGATTTGAAACTTTTTGCAAATATGTTTATAAAATTTAAATATATTGGTGGTTATGCTAACAAAAAGTCTAAATCTCTTTGTGTTTCAAACATTAGGTTACTTTTTTGATAAATCTAAACCACTCATTGCATTTATTATTGTGAAATTAGTTAATATATTAAAAATCAGTATGTTTGTATATCATGGTGCGCCATGATCAATTTTAAAATAATTTATATTTATTAGGACTCACTAGGGTATCTAATGAAGATGACTTTTTATATGTCAACTAAATTCAAATTAATTCAGACAAATAATTGAATTAACAAGTAATTGAATTACTTCTCATAAAAAAAAGTAATTGAACTAATAAGGGGTTCATTCATGAAGATGTTAACTCATATACAGTATCGGCTTCCTTAACCCTAAGAAACCCTAAGAAAGATGGATATTGAATAATGTGTATAGCACCCGGCTAGCTAACACTCATTAACTAGTGGTCACTTTTGCATAAAAATTCTAATTTAGCCGACTAAAAAAATTCGGCAAATTTCCCTCAGAATATGTAATATAAGTGCGGAAGAGGGAACCGTCTAGTATTAAGAAACTGTAACGCTCCAGGCCTAACAATAAGGTATTGTCCGCTTTGGGCCTCGGCCCGCACGGTTTTGCCCCTCTGGGTTCACGCGCATCCGTTCTTCCCCAAAAGGCGCATCCACTTATAACCCAGGCTCCCCCCCCCTCATCCTAACCGATGTGGGATATCACATTCACCCCCCCGGGGCTCCAGCGTCCCCGCTGGACACCATCGGCCGGAGGTCGGGAGTCGGCTTTGATACCATTTGTAACGCCCCAAGCCTAATAGTAAGGTATTGCCCGCTTTCGGCCTCGGCCAGCACAGTTTTGCCCCTCTGGGTTCACGTGCATCCCGTCCTTCCCCAAAAGGCGCCTCCACTTATAACCCAGGCTCCCCCCCTCATCCTAACCGATGTGGGATATCACACGATACTAGATTATTGTTGGGCATAAGGCAGTGGAGTCGGATCCCTAGACTGGGCATGAGACCCTCATAGACGTGATATTAGGAACACTCGAGAGAGAAGGTCATTGAGCCCGAGCCCTTGAGAACTAAGTAACAAAAATACTTTTGCCCATAAAGCCATTGAGTTGGATCACTTGAGAACCAAAAAATAAAAATAAGTATTATTCCCCTTAATAACTAAGTAACGATAATAGTCTTTGACATGAGGCTATTGAAATGGATCCTTTGAAAACCAAGAAATAAGAACGTCCTTGGGCATAAGCTCATTGAGCCGGATCTCTTCAGAACTACTTTCAGATTCATAAATTTGTATGAATGCATATGATCAGCATACATGCCTGCATGAGATTGGTGACACATTCAATAGGAAGCATAGCATAATTTATTATAATTTATTAAAGTTGAGAAATGTTTATATACTTTCCATTATTATTGATGACTTATTCTTTTTACTGAGTTCACCCATATTCATGCTATTCATTTGATTTTTTGTTAGATGACAAACATGGTGACAGAGCCCATCTTGGAGTTGGAGCTCAAGGCAAGGCTAGGAAGGAGCCCGACCCTAGGGTTATTTTGACTCTAATGATTTTTAGACATGTATTTATTTGCTTCTATATGACAAATGATATAATTTCGTCAATGAGGCATGCATGTTCCATTGATGGACAATGGTAGCCTTGACTTATAATGTTAGCTGATAGTGGTTGTACGCCATGCGAACTATATGAATGTAGGTGATGGATGTTCTTATAATGTCAGTAAATGATTTCGATGTCCATTTTTTATGATTGTAACTACATATATAGTTGATTATTATAATTATCATTATGATGATCATGGTTTCTGTGACATCCCACATCGGTTAGGATGAGGGGAGGAGCTTAGGTTATAAGTGGAGGTGCCTTTTGAGAAAGAACGGGATGCGCGTGAACCCAGAGGGGCAAAACCGTACGGGCCGAGGCCCAAAGCGGACAATATCTTACTGTTAGGCCTGGGGCGTTACAAATGGTATCAAAGCCGACTCCCGATGTCCTGCTGGTGTGTCCAGCGAGGGCGCTGGAGCCCCGAGGGGGTGGATGGATCGTTACGAAATCCCACATCGGTTTGGACAAGGGGGGGAGCCTGGGCTATAAGTGGACGCGGCCAGGTACCTCAGTAAGGCGCCTTTTGGGGAAGGACGGGATGCGCGTGAATCCAGAAGGGTAAAACCGTGCGGGCCAAGGCCCAAAGCGAATAATACCTTACTGTTAGGCCTGGGGCGTTACAAATGGTATCAGAGCCGACTCCCGACCTCCGGCCGATGGTGTCCAGCGGGGACGCTGGAGCCCCAAGGGGGGGTGAATGTGATATCCCACATCGGTTAGGATGAGGGGAGGAGCCTGAGTTATAAGTGGAGGCGCCTTTTGGGGAAGGACGGGATGCACATGAACCAAGAGGGGCAAAACCGTGCGGGCCAAGGCTCAAAGCGGACAATACCTTACTGTTAAGCCTGGGGCGTTGCATATCGTATCTCATGCAAACATACTATCATCATCACATTCATCCCTGCTCGAAGTCAAGACATCACGCCATTAAACTAATATTCAAAAATCATAATTCTAAATCATGGAATCAATACATATTCATCGTGCCTATCAAAAATAAATTAAATCATGTTGAAACTATAGTGAAATTATCTAAAAATATCATAAAAATTCTACTTACCTCAACGGAAGGAAATCCTTAGTTCCAACATGTTGTTGAGGAGAAATCCGCCGCTATTTCACTCCAAATTCATCCCTACATGTGTACGACAATATTTACATCTTCAAATAACCATTATTCATTTCCTTCTTCCTCTCTACACCACTTGGATTTTCAAAACCATCAACCAAATCGTAAAATCTCATCCATTCACTTCCAATTCGCTACGATATATTAAGTAGGTTGAATAGGAAAAGAAAACAAGAAAAAATGAAAGAAATCTAACTTACCTAGTTCAACTCTACATTTTCTCCGATAGTCAACCTCTAGTCTTTTCAAATGCACTTCTTGAAACTCCAATCTATCAAAATATATGAAATCCATAGCACAAAATAGTGGCTTGCTTCTCTCTTGGGAAACACCTTAGTCTCATTCCACTATCCTCCATTTTCTCTCCTCTTCTCCTCTTTAGCATTTTCATCTATATTTTTTCAAAAGACAACCTTATTCATTTGGGAAAGTAATGTACCTGGATGCAAAATTCATTTTAAAAATTTTTTTAAAATTTTTAATAAAGCTGTTAATCTAAATGTATTTAACATGAACTTCAATCATATGCTCTCGGGCGCATGCACCTATTTTTTTTAAAAAAAAAAAAAAATTTCATAAACTTGTTAGCCCAAGTGTATTTAATCTGTGTGTAAATTTTTACCATTTTTGGAGTATTTTAGATATTTATTTTTGATTTTTGAAAATCAGTGGCATTTAAATTACCTAAAATGCCACTAATTTTCAAAAATAAAAAATAAATATCTAAAATACTTCAAAAATGGTAAAAATTGATACGTATGTTAAATACACTTGGGCTAACAAGTTTATGAAAAAAATTTCAAAAAAAAATAAAGAAAAATAGGTATATGCGCCCGGGAGCATGCAGCACCCGGAAGCATAGGATTAAAGTCCATTTAACATATGTTTTAAGTTCTACCATTTTTGAAGATATTTATATATTTTTCTTTGATTTTAAAAAAATAATTTTAGTCATTTTTAAGTGACTAAAATATCCTTATTTTTTAAAAATAAAAATATATACAAATCTTCAAAAAATAGTAAATTTTGGTTAATAAATTAAATACACTAGATTAACAACTTTATAACCAAAAATAAGGTTTACACTAGCTGCACTTAAGGTTCAATGCACCAAGGTGCATTGAATCATTTCCCATTCATTCTTGTATATGGTAGGAGGGGATAAGGTGGCTTGGCATTTTATAGGAAAATTACCAAGACGCTGCTCCTGTTATTAATTTCATTATTTTAATAATATCTTATAAGCTTTGTTAAGTTGAATTCTAGACGTGTAGATGAATCTAATAACATATGGTACGTCTCATAATGCAAAGAATACAAAATGGTGCCACTCCACCAAAAATCGTTACAAAAATTTTGAGAATATATTTAAATCATACTAAGAGCCATGTTCATGCTTAATACCTGTTATGTAAAATTCGTTTTTCAATTTATTTTCCGCCCGAATTTTACAAAATCTAAAAATATCTAAATCACATGATCGACACTCCGAACTTTAACCAAACCTTCATCACTTTATTCAAACATTTCTAAACCCATTTAAATATATGTACGCATTTCAGACCATGTCACTTTTCTCGAGTTCTTCAACAACTGTTTCAAAGTATATAATTTAGGAACTTGAGATGTTACGGTTGTGCAGTCAACAAAATTCCTATAATGTACAGGTTTCCAGTACTAATACTAGATAGATCTCAGAACTAGCGCATAATAGTTATCGAAGATATATCTTAGAAGTAGATATCACTAAATTGAAATTAGAATACGGTAATAGTTATCGAAGATATATCTTAGAAGTAGATATCACTAAATTGAAATCAGAATAAGGTTTTAATGGATAATTATGTCTTTGGAGTTTGGACTGTCAGAAGCTCCAGGTACATTCATGAAAGTCATCAATCAAATATTTGAACCTTTATTAGGAAGTTCATGGTAGTTTCTTTTAATGATATTCTAATTTATAACCATTCTAAGGAAAAATACTTGAAATATTTAAATTTATTCCTGAGACGTATATTCAAAAGTTACTCAAACCCTAATCTTTGGAAACTGAGTCAAGTTTTATTAGCCTCAAATCTGGTTTATTGGCATTACTTCGAGGAGGGCGGTTTGGCTTCTGAAACTTTATTCTACGCTTCTTTGGGAAATTATATTTTACAGCTTCACCTCTTTGAGGTTTTTGAACGTAGGATGTGTTTGAGAAGAGATAAAGAAAAGTTTCTGATGTAAAATTTTTTAACATTATAGGAGTAATGATTGAAAAATAAGGTAGTTCTATGAAAAATTGTGAGAAAAAGATTCAAAAATATAATAGTTTTGTAGAAAATGTTATGAAATGATTGAAAAATAGGTAGTTATAAAGAGCGAAAAGTTTTAAATAGAAATTTTTTGAAAAGAATATAAAAGAAAGAAGAAGGATGCTCTTAAAGTAATAAAAAGAATAGAAAGGAAAAAGAATCATAAGAATTAGGAATGAGAGACTTAAAATAAAATTATAGAAGAAAAGTTTAAGGAAGATAGAATTTCTATTAATTATCAAAACATTATTCTACAGAGAACCTAAGTAATCTTCTTTATAAGAAAAGATAACTGACAACTTTATAAAATTAGAGTTGTCAAGGTTCATTTTGTATCCATTTTGAATGCTAGTTGGAGAGAAACATGCAAATTATCGTAGGTTTTGCACTAGTTTGCATCATTTGGGTGTTCTTGCATTTCTTGTGGATTTTATGCATTTTTAGCATTAATTCACTTGTAATTCATGTCATTTTAAATCATTTCGATCCACTAGACTAAATGGAATTGCATTTACTTATTTTTGTTTTGTTTTGCTTTTTGTAGGCAATATTGGTGACCGATGTGCAAATCGATAAAACAAAAGGATGGAATGAGAAATAAAGTGTTTAAAGTTGTCAAAGAGCAATCCTGTCTCCAGCATGATGGCGGTCACGGCCATTGGTTCCATCAACTTAAAAAATGTGTTGTCAGTATCCAGGAGCGTCATGACCATGCTCATGAAGCTCATGTGTGCGAATTATCACACGTGTGAAGCTCCAAATTGAGGAAGTTATAATACTTCTCTTAGAGTTTCTTAAGCAAAACTTAGAGGGGTCGTGGTTGCTGAAAAGGGAAGAAAAACCAAGGTTTCAAAGTAAGAAGAGAAGATCAAGAGGAGATCAAGCTATCTACTTCAAATCCATTAAGTTCATATCTTCTTCTTCTTTCTCTTCTTATTTTTGTTATTTTCCTCCTTTGGAATGGTTGCAAACTTGATGTTGAAGGGATTTGCCATCATATTTTTGGGCTAAATCTCACGACGATGGAAGATTTGATGTCATAGACTATGTTAGTTTAGTTTCATTGTGCTTGAATGAAAATATAATTGTGTCGTGACTTGTGTTGTTTGAGATTACCTTTATATATTATGCGTAACGTGTTTACTAGCTTTGAAACTTTATAAATTGATTTAATATTCAGATTTATACTTGAAAGAGTAAGTTTTGGAGGAAATCTATATATAAAGCATAGGTTGTCTAACTCTTGTTGTATACTTGTATTGGATGTTAACATGGATAGGAATATATCTATTAATCCCGTGTAATCTTGATTAGGTTAAGGGGTCATCAACCTTGTTTTACTTAGGTGCATGGGAAATAACAATTAAATAAAATAAGGTTAGGTCTATATGTGTTGGAAGACATATATGAATATAAATTAGCCCATATTAGTAATCTCTACACAACTAACTTAAAAAGGAACGAAATTGATATAGCTACGAGTCAAAGAATTCATGCTCTCATCCATTTTAATCATCTCAAGAAAATCTCATCAGTAGAACCCCATAATTGGTTATTCTCTGTTTAATTTAGTTAAGTTAAATTCAGTCTCTTAATACAATTCTCATTTAATTTACCAACTCACTTTAGACATTTAAATTTTAAGGTACTAATTTGTTTAATACAATCCTCATGGGAATAATACTCTACTTACTCTTTATTACTTGATTGACACGTATACTTGCTTTGAACTGAGCAAAATAATTAAACATATTGTAGGTCGTCAATAACCTAAACAACAAAGCCTTACAAAACAAGCAACTTGTTCAACAAAAAAATTTGCAGCCTAAGCAAACTTGTATGGCAAGTAACTTGCAAGTTAAAAAATAACTAAAAATAGAATAAAATAATCCAAACTATTTATCATAAATATAACAAGCCCTTATTCTTGGGGTTGTGCCTCATATACACCCACTTAGTCTTAGTAATATGAGTTGGAAGTGCATGTCAAATTTAAATTTTTTGATATTTTCTACGTATATCGCAAACTAATGTCATATCTACATTGAACTTAAATGTAGACTGCTAAAATGTTTAATTAATAAATTAAATTAAAGTATAAGTTGTCATAGTTAAAATTGAAAATGATGTATTTAGTATTTCCTTTTTTAGATATTAAAAAAATACATGTAGGTTAGGTTAGGACATAAATGATTCAACCCAAATCTTATTTATTTTAGATCTAATGAATGATTCTTACTCACTCCAGTCTCGAGTCAAGTATTGAACTAAGGAGGTGTTTAGCAAAAAAAAACTTTTCTAACCAAAACTTTTTAATCTCTACAACTACCATATTTTTTATTTTTATTTTTATATTTTTTAATATAATATCTTATTTTTCAATCATTTTTATACAACTACCTAAACAACTAACTTATTTATTTTAACTTAATTCTTTTTACTCTTCATTATTGCCCCTATTAGATCATATAATTTTCTACCAATTTAAAAACTTTTACACTACAAATTTTTCATCAAAAGTTTTATCACTTCCCAAACACACCCTACCCTGGCAAATGCAAGTCAAGTGGAGGCCCGGTCATGGATCAACCTGACCTAATTTGCATCCTTAAGTAATGCGCTGGCTTAAGCTTCCTGTACGTTTATCGCGTGCAAATCTGGCCTTGGCAGCAGTTGTAAAGTGTAGTCCAGGAGTGTATAATGAAGGGCTTACAAGCAGGTAAAACTATTAGATAACGAAGGGCTTACTCGCAAATAATATTGTTGGATAATGAAGGGCTTTTGCCTTTTGCCAAATAGAACAATTAATCAAATCTTCAAGCTCTCTGTTGCAAAAATTCCTGCTGCATTCATAAGATACTACTACACAAACACTTTCTAGAGGATTCCCAAAAAAAATTGAATTTCTCATATACAATGGCGTTAAAATGCTCCTTGCTGTTAAAGCCAAAATAATCAAGGCTACATAACACCACCTCAATAATATGCGCAGTGTAGGAATTTACACATTACCCATAACATATGTGACGTGCCTGAAATCAATAACTCATGCATGCTTTCCAAAGCAACCACTGACTGAACTTTATTGAGCTCCTATCTCTGTACAATTTACAATGTGATGAATTGAACAGAAATTTTTTTTCCACAAGGGATCTTGGGCTATTTTATGTCGTTACAGGTTTACCTATGCCTGACACTGATGAATGAAGAAGAGCCTGGATAGAGGCAAGACCAAGCCTGCCCCCATCCTCCTTCCAAAATATGTTTCATTGTGTATCATCCTATCTTCTTCAATGGTTCTTTGAGCTTGCATTTCAGATCAACATTTGTAGCCTTCGTCAATATCAGCTCTCACCAGTAGTCCATGCAGGAACAGGACCCTCCTTCGAAATGGTGAAAACGCCTCCTATCTCGAAGCACAACCTTACGTGTAAAAGCAATTGAAAAAAGCTTAAATGCAGAGTGACAGTCCCTGCAGATTCTAATGTTCTTCACAATGCGTAACAAGGTTCCAGGTTCTGTGCTGATAAGTCCAAAAGCAACAGCTAATTTCTCACTATGATAACCAATGAGACCTTCCTTCTCCTCTTCCATGACATCAAAGACAACCCCATTTGTCACTGTGGTATATCCAAACTTCCTTATTTCCTTGAGAATAGTTTTTTCCCATGCCAAATAGATTTCATGAGTTTTTTCATGCAATCTATCACCAGCTACAAACTCATGAACAATACCATTGATCTCAATTGAGCTAGAACCTGGGATCCGCTTAATTTTTCTTCTTTTCATGCTTCTCCTGACTTCTTCTGCATAATCTACTTTGTTGGATTCTGTATATATGTTTGAAAGGAGAACATAGCGTCCATCATGGTCCCTGTCGGATTCTATCAGAAGATTTCCCACTCTTTGCGCCATTTCAAGATTATTGTGTATTCTGCATGCACCAAGCAGTGCACCCCATACAACATTATCAGGTTTTTTAGGCATGCACATTACAAATCTTTCTGCTTCTTCCAGCAAACCAGCACGACCAAGAATATCAACCATGCATGCATAATGTTCCAACTCTGCGTCAATTCTGTGTACAGTAACCATTTCGTTGAAGTAGTAGTATCCCTTATCAACATCACCCATGTGGCTACAAGCACACAAAACTGCAATATATGATATGCAGTCTGGCCTGATTTCTTCTTCCTTCATCTTCTCAAAAAGCTGAAGTGACTCTTCTCCACAACCATTCATTGCAAGCCCATAGATTGCTGATGTATAATTAGAGACATCCTTTTTCAAAGATGAATTGAAGACTTGCATTGCAAGGTCAATGCTTCCACATTTTGCATAAATGTCAATCAGCGCTGCAGATAGTATTGAATCCATCTTGATATGATTCTTTTTTATGTAAGTGTGAATCCAAATGCCATGGTTTAGGGCTCCCAATTGAGAACAGGCAGAAAGAACACTAACTAAAACAGCATCGTTTGGCTTGAAACCAAACTGTACCATCTCATCAAACAGTGCTACTGCCTCCATTGGGCACCCGTTCTGAGAACATCCTGAAATTAGTGCGGCCCATGAAACAATATTTTTCCCGGGCATTTCATCAAAGACACTACGAGCATCGTCCAAATAACCAAATTTAATGAGCCCACTCAACAGACTATTCCAAGAGACAGTATTTCTTTCAGGCATTTCATTAAATAGTTTTAGTGCATTTGATATCTCACCATTCCTCACATACCCACTGATCAGGGAATTCCACGAGACTACATCCAATTTATTACTTTCCTCAAACACCCGCCAAGCATCATCCATCCTCCCACAACAAGAGTAGAACCTCAAGATCGAATTGCCCACAAAGACATCCTCCCTAACAGAATTTTTCACAATAACAGAATGGAACTGCTGCCCTAAACCCAGCATCTGTGAGCTGGCACAAGCCTGGATGACGAAAGTAAAGGTGAAGTTGTTGGGGCTGAGACTAGATTGATGAATTCGATTGAAAACAAGGACAGCATTTGATGGGCCGGTCGGGCAACACCGGCGAGCGAGGCCACGAATGACGGTATTGAAGAGGAAGAGGGTGGCGTGGGAAGGCGGGATGTGGAAGAGAAGGAGAAGGGCGTAGTTGAGGTCGCCGGACGGGTGGAGGGCAGCAAAGGAGATGAGAGGACGGAGAGATGGTGGAGGGATGAGGAGGCCTCTGATGAGGAGGTATACATGGGCTTGTTTGAATTCAGTCATGGATTTGCATCTGTGGAAAAGGGAGATGATAGTGTTGGGGAGATGGATTTGCATCTCAAGAAGAATGAGTGTAATCATGTAGAGGAGTGATTCTATTAGCCCGGGCTAAGTAAATGATCCACTTAGCCCACCTCAAAAAACCTATTTAAAACAATTTTTTTTTGTTTTTTTCTTAGATCTGAATAGAATCACTCCTCAATCATGTAAGATATTATTAGATCTGAATTCAATGACTATTGGAATTGGAGGGCTGCGATTCAGAGAATGCCTACGAATGATACAATCAGCCTCAAATGATTAGTGTGGACTCCGTCTATATGCTTGGCAAAGGTGGGGGCAAAAAAAAAAACAGCAGCCGAAAATGAGTTCCAGGGAAACTTACCGTTGTTTAGCATATACAAACGGTGTGTCCGTTAACAACAAAAAGTTGTCAAGTTAAAACTTTTCAATCTAAAACTTTTTAATCTCTACAACTATCCTATTTTTAAATCATTTTTTCACATTTTTCTATACAATTACCCTATTTTTAATCATTTCTACACAACTACCAACACAACAAACCTATTTATTTCAACTTTATCTTATTTATTCTAACTTTATCCTATTTATTCTTCATCATTACCCCTATCATATCACATCATTTGACAACTTTTCATCTCTACAATTTTTCATCAAAAATTTTATCTATTCTCAAACACACCCAAAAACTTTTATATAACTACATACATATGTCTATACAACTAATCTATCTATTTTAAATTTATTTTTTTTACTTCTTATCATTATTCCTATTAATCATATCATTTTGTATCAATTTGAAAATTTTTACATGAAAAACATTTTAAAACTTCTTAAACACACCCTTAATAAGTCATGGGTAATGCAATATAATATGAGTAATGATTAAGAATAATGACTAAGAGTAGAAATAATAAAAAGGTGTGTTTGAGAATAGATAAAACTTTTAATGAAAAATTTTTGAATAGGTGAAAAATAATGTGATACCATAGAGAGTAATGATGAGGAGTAAAGAGAATAAAATTAAGATAGATAGATTTGTTAAATAAGTAGTTGTATAGAAATGATTGAAAAATATGGTAGTCGTATAGAAAAATGATTAAAAATAAAATAATTTATGAGAGTGAAAAGTTTTTGATTGAAAATTTTTAATTGAAAAAAGATTTTAGGATTCGCCAAAATACCCTAATTAGATATTTGAAAAAGCTGTAAAAAATTATTAAAATGTAAATATATATATATATATATAAAAAGATAGTTAGATAATTGACACGTAAAGTTATATCAAAATGCGTAAAAAATTAGTAAAATTTTTTTGCCCTTTTCTAAATGCCAAATCCTAAATTACTTCTGGGGAAAAATATTTTTTATATCCGAAGGTCTGAACCTTGAAGAGCTTAGATGAATTGAATTATTGAGTCATTCAACAGAATTATTTAAGAATATTATCCCTTTTCCTTTTTTCGTTGCAACCAGGTTGCGTAGAAGTGCTCATACAACCCCTTTTTGTCAAAAATTTTTAACATTTCTTTTTCAAATTTAAACCATTTATATTGGTAACATTTTGTTTATCATATCATTAAAACTTATTTAAGTACCCATTTTTTCAGTCCAAAAATATATTTTTTATTTTTTAAATTTTTTATAAACACTTTAATCTAGTTACATTTAATTTATAAATTAAGTTTTACTATTTTTGGATATTTATATATTTATTTTGAATTTTAAATACAGGAACATTTAAGTCATTCTAAATTATTTAAAATAACTTAAAGACTCTCGTATTTACAAATTTAAAATATATATACATATTCAAAAATGTTAAAACTTGCTTTATAAATTAAATATAACTAAATTAATATGTTTATAAAAAAATTTAAAAGAAAAAACAAAAAGATATGTTTTAGGAACGATCGGGCTGGTTTGAAAAGATATGTTTTGCAAAAAGTGAGCATATTTCGGAAATAAATATGTAACTATTAATTTTTTAAAAAATATCGCATATATATAGTATAAAAGCTCTTGACGCATGCGATTTGGAATTATATGAACTCATATAGATAAATATAAATGGTATGGATTTTAAGAACGAAACAGTTTAAAATTTTTTTTAAAAACCAATGGTTTGCACGGAAGATTGTATTTAATCATTCCCTTCGGGGTTTCATTAATGATGTTATTGCTTTTGCTGAGAAATGTCATTCAAAAAGTAAAACTAAAATTTTAAAATAAAAAAACAGCGCGAATACAGTTTGTTGTAAGTTACAACTATTTTATTTTTTTAACATCCAATCCATGCATTAGATTTAAAATGATTTATTTAGCCTATGCACAAAAAATAAGTGAATTAAAAACTTATGCTTTTTCCAAATCCATCCACAACATTTCCAGAATCTGCAATATGTTTATTGCATTTGTATTTAAATCTAAAAAAGCCAAACCAGGAACTCGAGACAACTAATGCACTTCAAGTCACAATCCAAGTCAACTTCGGTCTGTGACTTCACCTAAGTTGCATATTGAGTTGACTTGAGATGCGACTTTAGTTGTGAAAATTACTAACTCAACTCCATCTTCCTGAAGTTGATTTTGGAGTTAACTTGAGTATCGACTTGACCCAAACCAATACTGAAGTCGATTTAGCTTTGTAACTTAAATATATGTCACTTGAAATTTGAAATTCTAACTTCAATTGCAACATCAAACTCATTAGTCGCTTTAATACTCTTAAATTGGTTGTTAATTATCAAAAACTTGGATAGACCTTGATTTGCAATTTAGCTAGTTGAGTTACCAGATTCCCATGTTACCATAAATTCGCAACCTCATTCATAGAACTTTTAGGAGATAATTCCATCATGAGTGCAAATAAACGTCTTGTTTTTCTTCAATGAGCTATGATTTTGCCATGATACTATGCTACAATCAGACACCCATAGTTAGGAAACAAAACTTTATAACCTTAATCTATAAGCTTACCCACTGGTATTAAATTCTTTTTCAATTTAAGAATACACAAAACATTACACAGCCTTTTCAATTGTCCATTTGAATCTTGAAGAGTAATGGTAACTTTACCTTCAACTTCTAGTATAGTGTTGTCTCCAATTATAACACCTGCTAAAGTAGGTGTGAACACTTTATCATTGCATAAATCTTTTCTCGAAGGTCGTGTGATTTGAACATGCCAAATCTATATACCACTTATTGATGCTTGACGTGATTGGTTCCGTGGTACATAAGATATGAACCTGCTCTGCACTTTCTTCTTACTCTTAGTAATATAGTTTCCTTAAGTATTCCTACACTATTTTGTAAAGTGCCCATGTTTTTTATAATTAAAACATTGTATTTGATTTTTAAGTGTACCTTTTTTATGAGTGTTGTTGGCATTGTGGTAAAAAAATTTATTGTGGTCATCTACAACCATTACCTCAACTGTCTTATGCCTCTCCCTTGATTTCAACCACATGCTTTTAAAATAAATCATCATCACTTATATCCACCTTCTTAGTCTTTTCTTTTTGAATTTTATGTCCCTCCAAAAGCACTTTTCTTGAAATAACATACTTACCTCCTCTTTAATGCTGGTTTATTATGTTAAATGCACACTCTCACAAAGTCAAACTCGAATTATAGATTTTTCGAGATAACTACTACATGAGTATAGTCTTCCATGTGAATGCCAATTTCTTCTAGCTGGTTGCAAATGTCTTTTATTTTCCTATGAAACTCAGTTATAGAATCTTCTTCTTATTTGATTACCTATAACTCTGCTTTCAAGAATTAAAATTAAAAACCTTAGGAACTAAATTTGAAGAAGACATTCAAATTTATTTAATCAAGTGCATGTTTCTTTAACACAAAAAAATTTTTAAACCAAAATTTTTCAATGCAGAACTTTTCATTCTCTATAGCTGCCTTATTTTTAATTGTTTTTTCATGTCTTTCTATACAACTATCCTACCTTTTAATCATTTTCACACAACTACTTATACAACTAACTTATTTTAACTTTATTCTCTTTACTCATCATTATTACCCACATCATATCACATCATTTTCTTCTAACTTAAAAATTCTACAATAAAAGCTTTTAATCAAAAAAATTTATCACTCTCAAACACACACCAAATATAATTGCAAAAGAAAAAATTTCAATAATAATTGTAAACGAGAAATTAAAACACTCATTGACCATACATGTCAGATTATAGTGCCTTAAGCAGAGATTGTAAATTAGCGTTTTAGGAACACTAAAAAAGAGAAGAAAGAAATTCGAGAAAGCTAACTTATTGTCATACTACAAAACAGACTCTTAGCATCCTATTTATACATGTAACGACTTAGAGACTACGAAATTAGAAAAGATTCTGTACCTTCTAAATATTATAAGATCAACCCTAAATATCCCATGAAAATTCTAACTAACCAGGACTTCTATACTAGAAAATAAAATAGAGTCACATTGAATGTTATACTATACCAAAGATCATCCATGAATATTATAATGACCTATTTTTTAGATATTCTCAATGGCTAGTAAATGGATACCATACAACCTAAGAAAAATTCGACAGCATCTCCCCATAATATATAAGGGGTTGCATGGAATATAAGACTTGTTATCATAAGCATTTCAATTTCGTTCCAAAATGTAACATTCAACTTTAATTTATACACTTGTATCTTCATACTATAAAGACATCTGCATAGTAGGAAAATCATCGAAATTTATCCTTACACAACAAGCAAACGAAAAGATCATATATATGTATCCATATAGATTGTAATCAAGTTCAAAATACTAAATACAACATGTTTGTCAAAGTTGAATCTGACTGAGTAATTGTTTACATATACTAATATCAAAAAGAGCATAACTTCTAAAATAACTGAGATCAGATATGTTAATCTAATGGTCTCCAATATTAGGCCCTCCACTTGTCCCACCTTGAGGCTCCTCACCTGGCTTGTGACCTAAAGACAAAATAACAAATCATATAAGTCTAAATAGACTCAGTAAGTAGATAGAAGTTAGCACAAAGTGAAAATAAGTAAAATTCTGGATGCATATGCTATGATTAATATAAGACATATGGGCCCAACATCCACTCTCAATAACACATGCATATAACCACGTATAAAAAAAATGAAACGAACAATTCTCTACTCATGTCAATCAAGGTCCATAAATAATCCTCTCCTCATATTAATAAGGGGTCATGAACAACTATTTTATAACCACCCATCTTAAATAATATATCATACATAACAAACAAGAATAAATGTTCAAACCAGACACACAACATCAACAAAATTTACAAGGTTTACTTTAAATTCAATATACCAACTATCACATAAGTATTTCACCAAACACATGGTAGATGCAAAAAGGAAACTTCTAATTCATCCTCTCGTTTCAGCCCAATCGAGTAATGTCACATTTTAATGATGTAAAAACTGCTAATGAGTCATTTATTTCATAAAAATCGCACATTAACATCAGATTCCCCATAAACCCTACTAACCCTAAACTATTACGTGGTGGTCTCGAGTTTATAGAAAAACCCAAGAGGAGATGAGTGAATTAGGTTCTTAAAAATATTTTTTGTATATTAGTTGTAACCCCATTTGTAAATTAAGTCCCCTTGAATGAAAAACGTGGAGAAAGAGATAGCAAGAGGAGCAAGCAAAACAAATGCAAGAGATTATAGTGGTT
Source organism: Annona cherimola (assembly GCA_030490835.1). Taxonomy (NCBI): domain Eukaryota; kingdom Viridiplantae; phylum Streptophyta; class Magnoliopsida; order Magnoliales; family Annonaceae; genus Annona; species Annona cherimola. The sequence continues at coordinate 87,804,207 of CM059972.1, forward strand.
TGGGACAACCCTCCCTACTCCACTCCTTTAATAACACGCCCTTGTGCCTTAGGTTCCACTGCCAATGAAAATACATTTAGAGTACTTGCTCTCTTCTAAATTCCAGCTCTAGAGAACCTTTACAAATTTTGTACAAGTGGCGAGTCACACTCTAACCACACATACTTTGCCTTCACTTGGTCTTAGTCTCCAACACCAAACTAAGTGAAATGACAAACTCAAGGAGTGAAAAATAAGAATTTACACTTTATAGATGTGTAAGCAAATTGTTAGCTTGTAGAAGAACTTGTAAAGTCAATGAATTGATGAACATTTGAGCACTTGCAGTCAAAGAACAAAGTTCTTCTTGTAAATTTCCTTAATGAGCACTTGAATGCCAGAAAGTTGGAAAGTGAAGCTTAATCAATGCACTAGCTTACTCCTCCTTTTCATTTGACGTGTATTAAATAAGAGAGGAGTAAATTTAAACATTTGGTGGTAGGTGGCGTGTAACCATTGCGATTTGAATCGCACTCAGAGTCGACCTCTGGTGTGACTTTGCCTAGTCACAGACTGGAGTCAACTTGATCTTAAACTTGACCCAAGTCGCAGGTGAAGTTGACTTGAGTTGCAACTTCACTCTCTACTTGGCTTATTGGAATCTTTGCACAATGTAAACTTGATCCTTTAGGATAGTTGCTCTGCTTCTTCATGTTTTATCCTCATAATTCTTCATTTGTGCATATGAGCTTTGGAATTTTTTGACTATTGAGCTTGGTCATGTTCATTTGAGCATTCTTGGATGAACTTGCCTTGGATCTTAAATCTTGCTAGAATGATGTTGCTTACGACAAACTTGTCATCCTTGGGCTTGAAACTTCATGATTTGATCTTCTTATATCCAAGTTGAATGTTGGGGTTGACTTGGTTTGCAACTCCACTCAAGTCGCATGTCTATGTCGATTTCATGTGCAACTTCACCTAAGTCGTATTTGGAGTCGATTAAGATTGCAACTTGACTTTGTCAGATTCAGCTTCAGACTCCTGAAGATACCTCAAGTCGCTGACAGAGTCGACTTGAGTTTTGGATTCACCCAAGTTGCTGGTGAAGTCGACTTCGCCTGCTCGCATGTACACATTGTCAGTGTTGTTGAAAATTGGGCCTTTGAAGTTGATGCTGGAGTCAACTTCAGTATCGACTTGACCTAAGTCGATGCCTGAGTTAACTTGGCGTGCGACTTGACCTACCAAGTTTGGAATCTTGAAGAATGTAATCCTTAAAATATCTCAACACATATGTTAGTGATTTAAAATCTCTTAAATTGAATTGTTAATCATCAAAACATAAATCGTGCTTGATTTTCCATTCATTTACAATAATCTCCCCTTTTTGATGATTCACAAAACCAATTTAAGATGTACATTTCAATAAACGAATGAATCGCTATTATTTGTACAATCATGCCATTTTCTTGCCATTATCCCAAGTTGGTAGATCATTTCTTTATGTCAATTTCCAAGATATTCGAGAACTAGGTCATATATTTCATTTCATTCAGTTATCCATCAATACATGTTGTAATAACGATTCATATATCACGTCATCCAAACATCATAAAATAACATTTCATTCATCCAAACATCATGAAATAACATTCCATTCATAATTGATTGTGTTAAAACATAGTAAACCATTCATAGCAATAAGTCATTCAAAATATTTATTTCAAGTCAACATATTCATAAAACCTTTATATATTGCTCTAAATACATCTTACCCAATCACTAAAGAAGACTATCCAAAAAAACAGAATTCCCACATTCCTCTCTCCATTTTTATCAATCACCAAAAAGGAGTAGAATTGATAAGTTGAGATTTTTGAAAAGAAAATGGTGATATGGGATATGGTAGCTGCTGATTGGGAAGCATTTGGTGAATGAGATTATCATAGAGGGCTTTGGAAGTAGAGATAAGATTGACCGATGAGGAGGATAGGGGTGATGATCGATCCTGAACAGTTAGATCGACTCAAACTGACTCACCCCAGTAAGGGTCAAAATCAGGCAAGCTTGGAATAGGTAGACCTCTCCTACTTCTAGAGGTAAGGTGGTACTTGATATTTTTGAGTTCTTGCTTTATTTTATCTTGCCTCTCATGCATTTCCATAAGAGAATAGTTGATAGATCCAAGTTCTTGAGAAATTCTACTGTCTATGGCCTGAAGATATTCTAGAATTACATTGGAGATAGACGGTTGAGTAGGAGAGTGTGCAAAGTGATTTGTAGCTCGAGATCCTCTAGGGGAATAAGAAGCATGAAAAGCAAGGGAAATAGGGGCTCTCGGAGCAGGAGGTGGAGGTGGTTGTGAATCTTGGCAATGTTAATCCTCCTCCTCAAATGGAGTTGTCTCTGCTTGAAGTTCCTGCCTTTCTTAGGCTTCTTGAGGGTCTCCTCCCATTCGTGTCTGTAGCTGTGAAGCTCTAAATGTCTCTATGTTAATCTTTATACGGGTCAACAGAGCTTTATTGATTGCATTTGTAAGTTTCATGACCTCGTCTGGTTCTCCATCCAAGTCAACATAAACATGATTAAGGATTTTAGTATTCCAGGTACCGTATAGCAAAACTCTTCAAGAATTTTCTCTCTTGAGTTCCAATGCTTTCAAAAATAGTCTAGGTAGGCTATGTTTGACCCTATTGGCTACTTTCCATAAGATCTCTGCCTCTTGGGGATTGAGTTGGTTTCTTCTCCTACCTCCATCAAGTTGTCATCTCATTTAGTTTTGAAATGAATATGGTTGATGATTGTGTATAGAACAAGTTCAGTAGAAGCAAATATATTTTTCTGATTTTATATGTCGATGACATACTACTTGTCAGCAATGATATAGGGTTATTACATGAAACTAAGAAATTTCTATTGAAAATCTTTTGAGAGACATATGGGGGACTACCTCTTTGATAATGGTAATAATAACGTCATCGATATGAGTATATTGTCGATTGCTAGCTCCTATGATTCGAATATAAATCAATTCTTGAGCCTCACTGTTGTTCGCTACATTCAAATGTGTCTGAGGTTGAATCATATCGCTTTTTTGAATCTCTTCTTTCAATGTAAGGTCCAAGGAAAAAAGGAAGAAAATTAACAAATTTGAGATGAAAGATTTTGGAGATGTATCTTTTATATTAAAGATTCAAATACATCAGGATTACTCTCGAGGCATTTTGGATTATCACAAAAGACCTATATTAAAAGAATATTTGAAAATTTTGGCACACAAGATTATAAACTAGAAGATATACAACTTTAGTCTTGATCAATGCCTTAAAATGATTTTGAATTTAAGAAAATACAAAAGATTCCTCACGCTTCAATAGTGAAAATTCTGATGTATATTCAAGTTTGCACACGTTTAAATATTGCATATATTTTTGAGATATTAGGCAGATATTTGAGCAATCCATGAATAAATCATTATAAAGCAACCAAAATGGTTTTGAGGTACCTTCAGAAAATAAAACATGACATGGTTACATACCGGAGATTGGATAACTTAGAAATTATTTGGTATTCAAATTCTGACTATGCTGGACGCCAAGCAGACATTCATAGCTCCTTCCACCATGGTAGCTGAATTTATGGTATGTTTTGAGGTGCCCAGTCAAGCCATATGACTGTGAAAGTTTGTCATGGGACTACAAATTTTGAATAAAATTGAAAAATTAAATAAATTATTTTGTGATAACAACTCAGCAATTTTATATTCTAAGAACAATAGGAGCTTAACCAAGTCAAAGTTCATTAACATCAAGTTCACAGTTGTTAAATAAAGAATTCAAGAGGATCAGGTGTCTATAGAATACATAAGAACAAACTCTATAATTGCAGATTTGCTTATTAAAGGACTACCTCCCAAGGTCTTTCATGAGCATAGGGCTCATATGGGTGTTGTACCATTAAATAATATGTTGGTTTAGTAGAAGTTTGTATTTTATGCTTTTTTTTGTTAAAACACATTTTTGTTTGTTATAGTTATAAATATTTTTTGCAAAAAATAAAGTATTCAATATTTTGATTTTGGTTTGATCTCACTAAAACAAAGTTAGATTAGTTAAAAATATGTGCATTAGATCACATTGTTTATAATTTTCATACTATGCATCCATACTTAATCTACGTCGTTTTGTTATGTTTGATTATATGACCATGGATGAGTCTAGTTATGATAAATGTAACAAAGGCCACCTTGATCCTATGTTGGCATAAGTGATGGACGAAATTATTTGAAGATGATTTTGGTCATAATAGCAAAAAGTTCCGAACTCATAAGGTTATATATAATTATAAGATAATACATGTAGTCCAAGTGAAAAATTGTTAAATTTTGGACACACATGTAATAATTATATGTGTTATCATAAAGAGTGACCTAATTTTTAAAATGATCTTATGAGGTTTACGAGCCTAAATCATCTAATATAGTATGAGCCTCCTATGTGTAGAAATTCTATTGTCTAATTTCTAATTTGTATTAATATGATGGGCTAAACTAGAAATAAAAAAGATAGGTCCTCTATATAAATAGTTGTGGTCCCCGGTGTACAAGGATTTCTTTTTTAGCTTCCCATTATTGAAAAGAGGAAGTCATATTCTCCAGACAACCCTATGGTATTAACTTTTTTTGATAAACCTAAGGTGCTAACTTGAAAGACCCAGAACTTTAAGATCTAAAAACAACTATTCTTATGGATCTAAGTATGCTTACTTGTATAATTTATTTTTCTCAGTGATTTAGCACGGAGGATTCTATGGTGATTACGGGTTTAATACATAAGGTATTCCAACATTTCCATCCTTAACTCTCTATCCACATCTAGCTCGCACAAGATCTCTAGCACTCAAGGTTCTCGTCTACATATAGGAGTCATTAGCTCGATGGTTGCACTGTCAAACTCCATTAAGGGTGCAACTCGAGTCAGTTCGGTTTGAGTAATAGCTTACCCTATCCATACCCTATTTATAAAAAACCTACCCTACCCTACTCGTTGCTTGGTTCAGTTCTTAGTGTACCCTGCCCTACCCATTACCCATAGGATCGGTTCCGGTTCCAAATCAATTCCTTCAATATGCAATTGCAACACAAAGAAAAATATTTTTGTGTTTTTTTATTAATAATATAAAACAATGTCTCTACATAAACTTTACATATACATTTCTAAAATTTTATTGCTCGTTCCATAAACATAATACATGTTACCGCCAGTTTATTGAAAAAATACACGCTATCACAAGCCAATGAATAAGACATTTTTTAATCTTAAAGCATATAGATAAACAAATTTAGCATGATAGTGACCAAGACCAATAGCAGAGGTCACACAATCACGATCGTCAATAGAGAAAAAGAGAAGGCTATACCTAAGCACGTTGTTGTGGTTAACTAATAAGGGAGTATGAAGGATTCCAAGTTTTGCTTTCTAGTTCTACCAATACAACATAATAATAATCGAAAGAGAAAAGGGAAAATTGCGCAAAAGAAAATGATAAATAGGATGAGGAAGAATCTCACCATGACCTCCTCGTCGATTTCACTGTAGGGATGCAACTTAAGAGTGGAATCAAATGATTTAGAAGATGATCATCCACTTGCAGGTTGCGATGAGGTGGGATTGCCGATTTGCTAGTGGGAGGAAGACCAGAGGAGCAGTGAGAAAGAAAAGATACGAATTTGTAGATTTTTTAGTGGGAGGAAAAAAGATAGTAGCACTGTATAGAGAAACGAGGAGAAAAAAGATATTAAGGGAAGAGTAGGAAGAAGTGATGAGATTCTCCATTCCGAGAGGAAGAATCAACGAAGACAGCAATCGTTGGAAGCAGACAAGCGCAATAATGGGAGGGAAAAAGGAAGACTGGAAAAGGGAAATAGCCAAATAGGGTTTTGATTCGGGCATGCTGTCAAAGCTTCTAGTATATGCTTTAGATGGACCGAAGGAGGGAAATGAAACTTTGGGCGGGCAAGTGTGAAATTTGGGCTTAGCATGTGCGCACACTGTAGATTATGTGATCTATGCTTATTACTCTGCTTAATGTATATACCCACATAAGCACGTATATACAGATAAACATAAACATAAACATGTATCCACATAAATATCCATCCGGGTCGATTCCGGGTCGTAATTTATAACCTACCCATACCCGTGGGTAATATTGCTTACCGTATTCTACCTAAATTAGGATTGGGTCAGTGGATACCTACAGGTAGCCTACCCATATTGCACTCCTAAAATCCATTGTATTGAAAGTATCTTGATTGATGAACCTTGTAACTAATAGCCAACCTCTGCTTGCTTTGCAAGCAACGCTTTATTAAAAGCAGCTAATTCACTGAAACCCAAACCTTCCTTCCATTGAGATCGACATATCTTCTTTCAAGCCACACAACTCCTTTTTCTCCTGCCATTCTTGTCTCTCCCTCGAAAACAACTCAACATTATATTTACATCATCATAGAACCTTTTTTGGCTGGAAAAATGGATTCATGGATAAGCAGGTATTGCTTGTGTCACTTCTATAACGAGTACTTCTGTAACATCCTATATCGGTTAGGATGAAGGAGAGAATCTGTGTTATAAGTGGAGACTGCTGGTAACTTTGTCGAGACGCCTTTTGGGGTATATTCAGAGTACTCAGAAAGACAAAACCGTGTGGGCTAAGGCCCAAAGCGAACAATATCTACGACAGTTGAGCCGGGGCGTTACAACTTCCTTTCCTCCTTAAGAGAGGAATTTGCTCTGCCGTCCCTGCACCTTGTTGGAATTTCGTAGCCCGTCTATCCAATTGTAATGCCTGGATTTTGCTAAATCTGTAGTGATATACATGATCTGAACAATTAACTAGACAGATCGTGGTCCGTCTTAGCCTAGAAAAATCTCTCTTGTTACAGCTGCAATTGGAAGACCGACATGCACTTTCCACTTTCCAGCCGGCTACATCATCACAACCCCATTGCTTCTGCCTCTAGTTGGGCTGGTTTTCCGCATTGCGCACACATGCACTTCTAGCCCTTGGCCTAAAACTGTTTGATGATTACTACTTGGTACTTGATCCGTACCATCGCCTCATGATGAATAATATTTCTAAATCTGTCCACCACTTTGATCCTCTTGACTATTCATGATTTGGGTCCTTTTCTAATTGAGAAAATTATCTTCTTGCTTCATGATGTAGATGAAAAATTCTTTCAAGTGGGCCTCATGTGCTGGAAATTGTCCCTATACGTGGTGATTGGTGATCATATTTTATGGTATAACCTTAACCGTTGATAAGAAATTCCATTGCATCTGTAGTGGGCCAGGGCAGAATTGGTTGCGGGCCTGCTCAGAATTATCAAAGGATTGGGACAGGATAAGAATGAGATGGAGAGATGGGTTGTTATGTATTGAGAATAAGAAACCTCACCGTAGTCTCACCCCATCTCAATCCCTCGATTATTCTAAAAGGCCCCAACAGACGTCACACTTTAATTGATCTTTATGATCTCGGTTGTCCATCATATGAGAATTATTTTTAGAGGCACTGCTCTACACTCGGACATAACTATCTTATTTTTTTCATTTTATTTGAATTTTCAGTTTTTAATATATGCTTACCAGGCTACCATAGCAACCATACTTTTCTAAATTTCTTTTTATTTTTAATTCCAAATTCTACCAACCCAACAAACCCTGAGATTTCTAAGAAACCCTTCGAGACAATGTCATAACAGTTTAATTCATGAGAATTAAATATCTTCTTTATGTTTGAAATATTTCTTTGACTAGAAATGGGATCATTATATCAAAAAAAAAAAGTTTTTCTGAAGTTCAACTAAATCATTTTTGAATAAACATCTCAACAATGAAGATACTTTTACGAAATCATGTTCGTTGGGAAATTCCAAAATCGCAAAATTATGAGGACGCAGATGCAAATAGCCCAAGCTTTTTTAAAATGCTTGGAAAGCGTTTCCCTCCCTAATCTCTCATGGTCAATGCTCCAAGGCTTACCGCGCTTCTACTCTCCTTTGTTATCCCTTGCTCATCTTCCTTCCTCGCCCGATCACGCACCAGCAGATGGATCTCCACAGCGTCCAGAGATCCTACTGTCTTCAATCACCTCCATGCCTTCTTCGACAATCGCGGACGACCCTCTTCAGAATTCGCCATGGTCTCTGCTATCAAGTCCTCGTCTACAGCTCTCGACTGCCAACAGCTGCATTCTTTGGTCATCAAATCCGGCCTGGAATCCGACGTCTTTGTCTGTAATAGTTTAATCAAGCTTTACGGAAAATGTGGGCTCATGGGAACTGCACGACTCATGTTCGATTCGGCCTCTCTCTTGAATATGGCTTCTTGGAACACGATGCTTGTTGGGTATGTGAAATCTGGCGAGTTGGATGATGCCTTGTGGATGTTTGAGGAAATGCCTGAGAGAGACTGTGTTTCGTTCACTACAATCATAATGGGGTTAGCCCAAAGCAGCCGGCCGATGCAAGCTTTGGACGTTTTTCAGCGAATGAGGATGGCTAATGTGGTGCCGAATGAGGTGACTCTGGCTAGCTTGATTTCAGCTTGTGTGAATGTGCATGCTGTCAAACTCGGGAAAATCATTCATGGGCTTGCCATCCAATTTGGGCTTGAAGCGTTTGTTCTGGTTTTGACTAATTTTATTCACATGTATGCACTCTGTTCGAGTATATCAGATGCAGAGATGCTTTTCAATGCAACCCAAGAACCAAATATCGTCACATGGAATGTAATGTTGAAAGGGTATGCTAAATCAGGATTACTTGATTCTGCAAGGGAACTATTTGACAGAATCCCTGAAAGAGATTTGGTATCCTGGAACACAATGATGGATAGTTATGTGAGAGAGGACAGGTTGCCTGAAGCTTTCGTTATGTACCGTGAGATGCTGCGTGTACAGGTGAAACCAAATGAAGTTACATTCGTCGACTTGGTCTTGGCATGTGGCCGCTTTTCTAAGATCAATGAAGGTCAGCAATTTCATGGGATAATTTCAAAGACGGGATTGGATTCCCATCTTTATGTGCAGGCAACAATAATCCATTTCTATGCAGCTTGTCAACAGATTGACCTTGCATGTTCACAGTTTCAGTGGGCCGACAAGGGCCATTTATCATCATGGAATGCCCTTATCACAGGTTTTCTAAAGAACAATATGGTTGATTCAGCAAGGGAGCTATTTGATGAGATGTTAGAGAGAGATGTTGTCTCATGGAGCTCCATGATTGCAGGTTATGCACAAAGTGGGCAGTTTTCACTTGCACTAGACCTATTCCATGATATGCAAGTTAGTGGACTCAGGCCAAATGAAATTACCATGGTGAGTGTTGTTTCTGCCATTGCCCATTCAGGCACATTGCAACAAGGAAGATGGGTTCACAACTACATACTTGAGAACTCCATTCCCATCAATGATAATTTGAGTGCTGGACTTATTGATATGTATGCAAAGCATGGGAACATCAAAGAGGCTGTGGAACTGTTCTGTCACATACAAGATACAATTAGTTCCGTGTGTCCATGGAATGCAATAATATGTGGTTTGGCCATGCATGGGCATGCCAATAGGTCTCTGGACATGTTTTTTTATTTGCAAAAGACAGACATCAGGCCCAACTCAATTACGTTTATTGGAGTCTTGAATGCATGTTGCCATGCAGGGTTGGTGGAGACGGGAAAGTGTTACTTTGAGAGTATGAAGAATGCTTATAATATAGAACCTAATATTAAGCATTATGGCTGCATGGTTGATCTCTTAGGCAGGGCTGGTTGCTTGGAGGAGGCTGAAAGGTTGATTGAAAGCATGCCCATGAAGGCAGATGTCGTGATATGGGGAGCCATGTTGGCTGCATGCAGGCTTCATGGGAATGTCGAAATAGGAGAAAGAGCTGCTGAAAGTTTATCAAGGTTGGAGCCTAGCCATGGCGCAGGCAGAGTTCTCCTATCTAACATCTATGCTGAGGCTGGTAGATGGGATGACGTACACTTGGTAAGGAGCAGGATGCAAAGTGGAAGAATCAAGAAGATGCCTGGATCCAGTGGTATTATGTGATGGATGCATTATACAAGTCTTATCATTGTTTCTTGGTAGATATTCATCAGATCCATCGCTAGATAGAGAATTTTTGCATTTGGAGCAGCCCCTCAATGACGGGAAAAAAAAAATTTAATTTGATTCTATCAGTAGCAAATCCAGAGTTGATTATTAGTTGTATAAACCTAATAATGCAAGTTGAATAGGAGGATGCCAGGATTCTATCTTAAGATATGGCAGCAGTAGTCCTCCAGTGAGTGTATTTGTCTACAGGATCTAAGTTCACATACCGCTGGAGGAAAATCTTCAAGGTTGTGTTTGGTGCAAAATGGGCTATAAAAGTTGCAAGAGTACAGAAAGGGTATAGAAAGCTGAATTTTCCTTTTATTGTATTTGATGTGATATTGACTTACCTCTATTTATCTGTAACAATTTCACATTTTTTTTTATCATTATTTATAGTTCTCCAAAAAAAAAATTTATCCATTTCGTCCTTTTACTATTGGTGAGATCATTCTCTCTCCTTTAACACTTCTTTTACATATTCCATTTTTTTTCTTTTTCTTTTTTAAAAAAAAAAAATTCTTTCACATCAGACCAAAAAAGAGTCTAAGCATAAAAGGCAATATGAATGCTAGAAGCTCTCCTTTGTGTTTGATGTTAAAAGCTATTCTTTTTGTTTAACGATGTTATTCTGATGTTTACCAGATAAGCTTCCATTTGCTAATGTTGGCTAAGAGACAACTCTATAGCATACTTTTAGTCAAAGATTGAGGTGAAGCTTCTTTACTTTAAATCTAAAGAATGTCGCATCACTTGGCTCAATTAGTTAGCCAGTTCAATGTTTCATATATCTAAATAATAAATAATAAACATTCTTTTTTCAGGTATTTTTAAATATATTTGAAGAGAACTTAGCAAAGAACCTACTTTTAGATTTAGGTTATTATCTTTTTGAAAACTTCTTAAAATGAAAATGAAGCTTTACTAAGTCCATTTCATACTCTTTTGGCATTTAAAAAATAACTAAAAAATGAGAGTTTTCATAGATTGACAAAGTGGCAAAAAGATCATTGGTGGGAATTATTTTGCAACCAACCTCCTTAGATTGGGAAATATTTGCAAAATTAAGTATTTGGGGGCACAAATTGCAAAACTAAAAAGCTATTGGGAGGTAAATGCAATAAATTAGGGTGTGTTTGTTTGGGGCCAAAATATGTCAACTAAAACTTTTCACTTTCCATAACTACTCTATTTTTTAATTATTTTTTCACATTTTTCTATACAAACTACCCTACTTTTCAATCATTTCTACACAACTAACCTATCTATTTTAACTTTATTCTTTTTACTTCTCATCATTACCCCTATTATATCATATCATTTTCTATCAATTTGACAACTTCTACCCCTAAAACTTTTCATCAAAAATTTTACCTCCAACCAAACACACCCTTAATATCATATTTGCCTACCCTACGTACTCCTAACAACCATTTTTTCTTGTCGTTACTTATATTTTCATCATTATCCTCTGTTGGCTTTTTTCTATCAGTTTATAGCTAAATATCACGCTTAGCTTGTTGATATCATTTGCATTTTCTTTTTCCTTTCACCTTACATTTACCAATATTCAAGCACCAAGGTGTTTTGGTGGAGTAGGTTATAGTTAAAAGGAAGAAAAGGAGAGAATAACATGGATCGGTGGAAAAGATGTTTGAAAAATTGAGGTTATGTCAATAGAAAGTGGATGAAGACAACATAGAATATTTTTTTAATGGGAAGATTACATAATAATGATAAAAATATAGGTCATAATAAAGAAAAAATAAGGTTCTTTTTTACGGACAAAATGAGATTTTTAGGGTAGGTAAATATCACATTATCCTCTCCACTCCTTATGCTTGAAATCAAACACAGGTAAGATATAGGGGCTGTTTGGCATCGAAGAAAACTTTGGGACGTTTTTTCAGCCAAAAAATTTTCACGCATTAAATGATCTCTGACAGAAAGACCGGCCATTTTGTCAGGTTCATATATTTCCATGAGACACTGATGCAGCTAAAGGTGAATAATATTCGCAACTGTCATGCCCAAATCAGTGTACACGTCAGCCATTTTCTGCGCATTGGGTTGAAATTCTCTATTCGCGCAAGTAATACGGAAAGCTTGAAAAGACAAGTTTGCGTTTGGGTGCTCAAGGTTGAAAAGTTTTACACGTGAACATGAGTTTTCGTTGTTACCAAACAGCCCCATAGACGACTTCTTAAATAACCATAAAAACTATTAGAAGTATAAACCAAGGAAAAAAGCAACATGTGGTGCAAGTACTCTTTTTAGTGGTGTCAGAAATTTTAAATTAGATTTTAACACCTTTAAGTACATTTACCTTTTACATGTCATTAGCTTCTATTTCAATTTTAAATTAGATTTCAACACTTCTTAAGTACATTTACCTTTTACATGTCATTAGCTTCCATTGAAATAGAATAAAAATTATGTACATTACCTTCAAGTCGTGCCTGATTTGCTAAGCCTTCAAGCATCTGATATACGTCTTCATACTGCCTGTGGGCTGTATCCTCGACAAGAAACCTATGAACAACACCATCCACTTCAATCCAACTGCTTCCTGATGACTTTCTTGACCCAGTCTCCCTCATTCGTCTCCTCACTCTTGCAACATCTGCCCACTGGCCTGCAGCAGCATAGATATTTGACAACAAAACACAGCAACCCAAATTCGGGCTTTCTGATAACAGTATAAACTGCTCAACTTGACTAGCCAGTTCAAAATTATGATGAATCCTACAAGCACTAAGGACAGCCCCCCAGATGATTGAGTCGGGCAACAATGAGATCTTGTGAACCAATGCCATTGCCTCATCTAGGTGTCCTGCACGCCCAAGAAGGTCCACCATGCAAGCATAGTGCTCTAACTTAGGACTCAAACCATACTTTTCCTGCATCTTTTGGAATTGAGTGTGTCCTTCCCCAACCAAGCCTGCATGTGTGCATGCTGACAGGACACCGATAAACGTGACATCATTGGGTCTGTCGCCAGCACTCTCCATCTTTGCAAAAACAGATAAAGAATCCTTTCCTCTGCCATGAATTGCAAGCCCCAAGATCATTGCGTTCCACAACACAACATCCTTCTCCACCATCTTGACAAAAACTATGCAAGCATCATCGAGCCTGCCACATTTTGAATACATATCTACAAGAGCTGCTGCAAGAATCACATTCAGTTCCAACCCGTTCCTTCCCAAGTAAAGGTGAACTTCTCTACCTAGTTCTAGTGCCCCTAGGCTCGCACAAGCAGATAGCACATTCGCCATTGTGATCTCATTTGGTTTCACTGCCTGTTCTTCCATTTGATAAAACAACTGGAGCGCCTTTTCTGGCATTCCACCCTGAACATAGCTAGTAATCATAGCATTCCAAGATACCAATGTCTTATTCTGCATCTGATCAAAAAGCCCGCGAGCCTTGGCAACATCCCCACATTTTGAATGCATATCAATTAGAGCAGTAATCAATATTACGTTCAAAGGCATTGCATTAACATCAATGACAACTGAGACCCATCTTGCCATTTCACTGTCAGAAACTGCTGAACATCCGGATGCAAGACACACCATTGTTGTGGAGTTAGGCTCTACATTGTCATCTGAAAGCAGCATATGATGGAACAAACCTAGCATCTCAACAATCATGCCCGCCCGTCCATAGCCATTCATCAGAGCTGTCCAGCAAATGACATTTCTTCTCAATGGCATTGCCTCGAACAATCCACGCGCAATTTCAGTCATCCCACAGCGAGCATACCCTGAGATGATTGCGTTCCACGAAACCTCATCCCTCTCAGGCATATCATACCATATTCGATGTGCAGCTTCAACGCGGGAACACTTTGCATAAACATCAATCAATGCATTGCAAACAAAGAGATTAGCTTCAAATCCAAATTTGACGACATCAGCATGCACCGATTCGGCATGTTGGATTGCGAAAATGGCAGAACAAGCCTTGAACACAAATGGGTAGGTGAACTTAGTAGGCTTTATGTTGTGCTTTAGCATTTGGGAATACAAGTGGAAAGAGTTGCTAAATGGGCCATTAACAGCATAAGCTTTGATCATGGAATTCCAAGAGTGGTCATTGTGTGAAGACATGTGGTCAAAGACAGACCTTGCATAATCAACCAAACGGAGGTCCACAAGCTTGCAAAGGAGGTGGTTTTGAAGGGGCAGAGCATGGATGAGAATTTGGGCATGGATTTGATGGATTTGGGTGAGGGAGGTAGCATTGACGAGTACACAAAGAGAGGAAGAAACTGAGGCAGAGCTCATTCTTCTTCCTTAACTGACATTGAAGTCGGTTTCGGTTAGTTGAAATGCAAAATTTCATAACTACTTTTTTGGGTTTTTAGAAAGCCTTCCTTTGGCTATTTATTGGAATATTTTCAAATGACCCCTAAGCTTTCCAGTTTCACAATTGAAAAGCATAATTTTTTATTTGCAAATAACTTCCATTTTTAACCTTTTTGCAAAAGAATCCACGATCCACCGCAAAATTTTAAAAATTTTGAGTAAAAATTAAGTCGTTAGCTTTTATATGCACTACGGATTTGTCCAAACAACATCCCTCGAATAACTTTATACCGTTTCTGATCCATTTGTCATAACCGAGTATGGTTACGTGGATTCCTAACCTTAACCTATTTAAAAATCTTCAAATCACGATCTGGTTGTGATTGCTAACAAGTTCGTCGAACGGTGCTGTGACAACAGGTTCACAATGAGTTAAATAATAAAATTAGAAGTCATAAACTATTGACAGTATAATTGTAAACAATCGAAAAAGATTTCCAATGTTAATAATTTATTCGAATTTAAAAGATAAATTTTCATATTTATTTTTAATTAAAATGCTTAATCTATTATTAACAATCATTGTAACTTATAAAATAAGTGTCATTAAAAATGTTTTCTCCGTTACCTTATAGTTTCAAAACGGGTCATATGTGAATAACCGATTTATTTAAATTAGTTAAAGAGAAATGATCCTATTAGCTTAGGTCAAGTAAATGTCTTACTCCGCCTACCTCAAAAAATATATTTAAAATACTTTTATTAATTTTCTTCATATACTTATTTATCTAAATATATTTAATATATAAATCAAGTTTTACCATTTTTAGATACATTAATATATTTTTTGAAAGTTTTAAACATCGACATGTTTTAAATACATATATACACATATATGTTTACGATTTTCAAAAAAAATATATGCGCATATCAAAAATAATAAAACTTAATCTATATGTTAAATATACTTGAATAAACAAATATATGAAGAAAAATCAATAAGAAAAAAATAAATAAAAAGTGTTTTGAATGAATCTTTTGAAACAAGCTAAATAAGACATTTAGTTAGTTCCGACTAATAAAATCATTCCTCCTGGTGGTCATATGATAATCAAACGGCCGAAAAAATGGGTCCAAACGGATATAGGATCGAGGTTTTGACATATGTTAAAAATTTCAAAAAAATATTTAAAACATCCAAAAATAGTAAAAATTAATTTATAAATTTAATATAACTAACCTTCCATGTTTATGAAAAAAACTGAAAAAAATTTTAAAAAGCATAAGCCGTAAAAAATTACCCCTCTACATAAAAAGTACACAATAAGACAAAATGTAAAACAGGCACCGGGCGCAAGTTGGTGCGGAACGCCACTTGTTCAATCCGACTTAATTTTTAGTGGACCGGGGTTGATTACTTTTAAATGTGAACCGTTTATATGAGACCCATGTAACTCATTTGAATCAAAATGGTTAATTATGAATTGAGCTTTTGTTCAACCCACCCACATCAAACGTGCATAACCCTTTGATAGTTCATGAAAAATTAGTACTTTAAAATATTTATTTTATAAATTGTACATAGTTATTAACAATGAAATTAATATTTTAATGAAA
This sequence comes from Annona cherimola, assembly GCA_030490835.1. Taxonomy (NCBI): domain Eukaryota; kingdom Viridiplantae; phylum Streptophyta; class Magnoliopsida; order Magnoliales; family Annonaceae; genus Annona; species Annona cherimola. Next base: position 87,820,283 of record CM059972.1, read on the forward strand.
ATTAAGAACATATATTAAAATAGATTACTAAAATGCCATTGATTTTCAAAAATAAAAATATCTAAAAATCTCTAAAAATAGTAAAACTTATACACATGTTAAATACATTTAAATTAATAGTTGAATAAAAAATAATTTCGAAAAAAATATTAAAAAAAAATAGGTTAAAGCACCCGGGTGCACTGGGGCCAAATGCACCCGGTGCGCCTAGGTGCATTTAGCCCCCAGCCGAAAAAGTAAACCCACCCAAATGGGATAAATCTTTTATTTAATAACGGCAACCTTGCGCCACCAGCCCTATACACTGTATCCCAGTTATGAAAGAATGATTTGAATGATGCAGACATGAAAAACTTTCCTAACCCCCAAACCAGAAAGACCCGGCGGAAAAAAAAAAATCTTTCGTCTCAAATAAGAGCAATGAAGGCTATCAATTTAAGGTGTTAACGCCCTCGCCTTGAATCCAAACACCAGCACCTATAATTGGATCTTGAGATCCCCAACAGCTCATCTGGGGACATCTTCTCCAGCTCTTTTGTTTTCCATCCATCAAAGAAGTTGGAGAGGTTGGAGGAGTACATTGTCGTCAAAATTGCTTCTGGAGGGTGAACTTGATCGCGCATTCTTTTGTAAAGCCTCATTGCAGCCACACAATCATCATATGGTTCGTGTGCCCCTGTTTGAATGTCGTACCTGAAATCGTCATTGATACAACCATTTAGAAAACAAAAATAAGACTGAGGGTATGTTTGTTTGGGGCAAAAACATGTCAACCAAAACTTTTCAATCCAAAATTTTTCACTCTTCATAACTACTCTATTTTTTAATTATTTTTTCACATTTTCCTGTACAAACTACCATACGTTTTAATCATTTCTACACAACTACCCATACAACTAACTTATCTATTTTAACTTTATTCTCTTTACTCCTCATCATTACCCCTATTATATCATTTTATTTTCTATCAATTTAACAACTTCTACTCAAAAAACTTGTGTGTTTGGGATGTGATAAAACTTTAATGAAAAATTTTGTTATTTAAAAGTTTTTGAAATTAGAAAAAATGATGTGATATGACAAAGGTAATGACAATGAATAAGAGAATAAAATTAAAATAAATAGGTTAAATGTATGAGTAATTGTGTAGAAATAATTAAAAAGTAAGGTAGTTATATAGGAATAAGTGAAAAAATAATTAAAAAATAGAGTCTGTTCCTATACACCCGGGTGCAAAAATCCATTTTTTAAAACTTTTTTTATACAACTATTAATATAAGTGTATTAAACATGTATATCAAGTTTTAGTATTTTTGGATATTTATAGATTTTTTTTGGATTTTTTAAAATCAATAGCATTTTAGTAATTTTAAATTATGAAAAACGTCACTAATTTTAAAAAATCCAAAAAAATATTTACAAATCTTAAAAAACGGTAAAACTTAATACATATGTTAAATATACTTAGATTAACAGTTTATAAAAAAATTTCAAAAAAAATAAATTGGTTAAATACACCTAGGTGCACCGAGCCTAAATGCACTTGGATATATTCAATTACATTTCTTAAAAAAAAAATGGGGTAGTTATGGAGAGTAAAAAATTTTAGTTTGAAAAGTTTTTGAAGCATGCTGATTCACAATCCAGGTTCAACAAAGGGACGTTGCACATTCGCCAGCATGCAAATAAACCGAAATATTTGTAGTTCATTAACAGATTACCTCAAATTGTCATTGTGAATGACTGGCAAATGCTAGGGTTGAATAAGTTTGATGCCCTTCCTCTCTGTGGACAGTGAGCATCCCCAAATTTCCTAATTCTTAACTCTTTCACTCTGGATAAAAATGTGCAAAGACATTTTCTACCCGCTCAAATAACCAAGGCCAAGTGGATATTTTAATCAATTCTGGCACTGGTGTCATTCTATCGAAATTATTCCTATTCAGTGTTGCAACTCAGCACTAGAAACAAACATGTTAAATGAATGGTGCTGCAAAATGTGACAGATCTGGACATGCATCAATGCGACATACAAAACCAAGGCATCAAACATGCATGGAGAACATAAAATATAACGTCGACAGAAGTACATAAATACAAGTCCAAATTTTTATTTATTCAAAAGTTTTATGCAGGGAATTATCATTAGTGGTGGATGTAAATGAATTAAATTTACTCAATTTTCACATGAATTATAAAGCTTTTAACTATAAATCTATACTTCCAAAATATTCTACCTATGTAGATGAATGATTCTATAAAGAATTACAGCATTCTAAATGTTTGTATGAATGGATCCAAGTGATTTCAAAATTTTACATATGCTTTTGTATATTTCTAAAAGACACAACAAGCACAACTTTCCAATTGGAATGATTTTTGGCATCATCATTAAACAAGGGAGGCTAAATACAATGATCAAATTAGATTTTGATTTAATCATAAGTGTTCACAAATAAAATTCCGTGGAAATTGTTCCATTGAATGAACTCCATACTTTCCAATTTTAATGCTCCAATTACGCTTATTTGAACAAGCTCATTAGAAATTGACATGATGAAGCTCTCAAATTAAACAACTCAAACATCAGCAGTCTTATGCATCATTAACAACTACTACAATTAATAAAATCAAGAAATCAGAAAACCAAAGATGAAGTATGATTGTCACACATAAAAAATCTACCAGCATCGCATGAAAATTCGAATGCTAATCCAGGCAGTTGCTTGCAAGCAATAAAAGTGTGAAGCATAATGACCACCATTTGTAGCAATGTCAGCAAGACAACAATTTGAGGATGCAAATGGCTAGGATCTCTCACGTTGCAAGCACTAACAGTATTTGCCTATTTGGAAAGAAGCATGCCCATGTGGAAATGCATGCATACAAGGGAGAAATTTAATTTTTGGAGAAGTTAAATCAGAAAATGCCACTACCTAAGAAAGAACTTACCCTAAATATGTCCGTGTGAGGTATTTGAGTGAATGGCTGAAGAGATTTGTTTTCATCAACGGGCGGTACTTGGCAGTGTCCCTGAACAAAATGAAGAAAAAAATTGTAAGCCGGATACAAAAAGAATATATTATTAGCAACAGTTTTAAAAGTTTGAGAAGCTTCTCTTTTTTCTATTTTTTTTTTCCTTTCCTTTTTTTATGTTCATTGTTGACGGTCATCAAAGAAAATTCAAATAAAATAAGGGTGGGAAAGGGGCGAGGGGGAAGGGAAAGCAGGCAAAAAGGGATGACAAAAGCATGTTGAAAGAAAATAAGTAACAGTTGGATGATTCTAAATAACAAGGTGATGCTGAGGCCAATCCTTCATCTATCTTCTATTTCTTCTCCAGTTCTCCCCACTGTGCTACATCACAATGAGCACAGCACATCCTTGTATTCATCCATGATGCAAATGAACAAATAATAGCAAGATAACAAATATAGCATCACCAATTGTGAAGACCATCAAATCGAATTTTGCAGAACATCAAGACAAAACATGCATGAAGGCTCCATCCAAACCCTTAACAGTCACATGCATCAACATCTTGCCAACAATCTACAGAAGCAGGGATATGTCTAGAGATAAGTGCATTGAACATTTCGAAACATAATGAGCTTCATCAAATTATTGAAATAAGCTTGCCTTATCAAGTGGTCAGGATAGTACATTTGCAAGCAACCTAGATCATGCTCCAAATTATGCCCCACAAGAATCCTTGCTTTTCCACCTTCCATTCGGAGTTTCCAAATGGATTCTCCGTTTTGCAAGATCCCTTCAATTTTCTCTTTGACTAATTTCAATGGCACTGCATCTTTGAACTGATCTTCTGTCATGCCCGTGATTTCAGACCTGGAGGTGTTCAATATGCCAAACAAAAATGAGATGAACATAGCAAAGCAATTCCATCCTTGCACCACCACATAAATACCATGAGTTACACAATGAAATGTACCTATAATTTGTGATCGGGATCTGAGGTCGGACATAAGCATGGAATATTATATTTTCATCTTCATCAATAACACAGACCCGGCCACAAATATCAAGAGAACCATCACTTCCACCACCAACCATTTCACAATCCAAAGCTACCACATCTGGATGCTGGTCGTCATCATCATCATCACTTAAACTCAAGCCTGAAATGTCGACCTCAGGTATGGGACCAGTTTCCACAAGTGACATACTCAGAAATTCCTACAAGAACGACAACCCAAATATGAATAGGATTCCTCTTGGAGCAACTTGGAATCAGTTATGTCCACAAACATTAATTCACAAGAGCATACGATGCTTCTTACAAAAATTGTTCCAAGAAATTGTCTTCTCATTGTCAGAGCTGGGCAGTATATCAGGGCCCCAACATGAGTGTATACATCCCATAAAACTGCTTGTGATTGCAATAATCAGAAGTGCACGCAAGCAGAATAAATCCTTAACTTTCCATTTTTGCATATGGACAAGCCAAACTTCCAATGAAAATCTATCCAACACCATGCAACATATAGCCCATACCAAATCTAGACTCCAAATTAGGCATTGCTATATATGGAAAGTGAGACCCAACATCCTACTTCATGAAGAAGACTTACAGGGTAGACAGGAGGTGACATGCAGCACATCTTTTTATGGGCATCACGGGCTTCCATACTATCAAAGACATTTAGGCAAAGGTCACAACCCTGAGCATTATAAATCTTTTCACAGTCAACCTTGGGCAGTGGACCTTAGATTGAAAAGCAAGATAAGTCATTGTCAAAAAATAACAGTTAAGAATGCATTCCTGAGGAACAAACTTCATTCTTACCGGTAAGATGCTCCCTTACTGATTCAAATGATTTGCAATGCTTTTGGCATGCTCCACATTTGGGTTGATGAACCGAATGGTAAGACACCCTCATGTGGTCAATCAGATGCTCTTTCTTCTTGTACTGCTTGTAACATGCAGCGCATTTGTGCCTGTCAAGTGAAAAGTGGATCATAGAGCAAATATAACTTACCAAACCATTGAGGTGGCATTTCAATATTAATATCATGCATTCAACAGGATCGAAATGTAATGATACAAATAATAATAATAATAATAATAATAATAATAATAATAATAATAATAACAACAACAATAATAAGAGGATCAAAACTACCTTCAACATGGTATTTGTTTCATGTAAATTCAGCAAATAGCGATCAAACTAGGAAAGCATACTATTTCAATAAAGATTGCATAAGCAATGGTTTTAGCTTTAATAAAAATAAAACAAAAAAAAAAGAGTCGATAGAAGCAGATTTCAATCCAGACAATGGAAACCAACAAACAATAAGCATTGTTGACTCTTAATTGCTTGTAAGGTTCAAACCATCCATTGACTGATGGAGCACATGCCAGAGTTTCTCTACGCATAGCTAAAACCATAGGCAGATCCCTTGATAGAAAATTTACCACCCTCCTCAAAGGTCATAGCTTCGCCACTAGCAAAAACAAAGCAAAACCAGAATAAAACAGCACAGCTATTTCACATGTATAATTCGAATGAGTGGAATACGGTAAACCAAAGTTGTGTTACAAAGAGGAGAAAAGAGACAAGGCATGCATGAGTCACATCTCACACAAGTAAACTGACTGAACAGCAGATGTGCAAGATTGTACTATAGGAAGTCTAGTCTAAGAAGAAAGCAAAGCTCCAATATATTTAGGGGAATCAGGAAAAGAGGATGAAAAAGTAAAATCAATAAAAGGGAAAAAGAAAGGAAATGAAATGACAACATTAAGTATCACAGTTGGAATTAAATGGAATAAAGATAGAATAGATAAGTTCGTGGATGGGGGAGAAAAGTAGGGACTTAAAAAATATGCCATAATGAGTACAACTTAAGGTTGTTGGAATACTCGAGAGTATAGGAAAATTCTCCATCCCTAAATGTCATGCTAGTTTCCAAACAATTCTTCTTGTCCATCATTACGTATTTTTCCTACCAGAAAACCTTTTAAATTTATAATCCTTCCCTCAATAGATGTGATTGATACAATTTCCCTCACATTTCCTTCACCAAACGAAATTTCAAGTATTCTATCAAAACAAGTTACGAAACTAAGGTTTAGAGGTAGAGACATCTTTGTTTGCCTCATAAAGCAAGCAGAAACAATTAGACACACAACAAAATGGGGACTCCTGGATCATTTTACAAGAAGGGTAAACAATGGGATAAAAAATACAAAATCTATCCTCAGCAAACGTAGCATCCCATGCAAAGTATTTAAAAAAAAACAAAAGATTGATGGCATACAAGGCAAAGAGGTAAAGATGGGGTATGCAATTCATAATGGCAAACTCTATTTTTAGCTGAAATACATATTCGAAAAAAAAAATGAAACAGATTCAAGATTGAAAGGGGAAAAGTAACAGAACCAATCCAAAATTTAAAGGAATTGAGTAGTTTAATGGCTTACTAGATTAATTTTTGAGATCCAAACCAATTCATTGTGTTTAAAAACTGTGTTTTGAAAACCTAAGCAGACTGGACAGTAACCAATCAGATCATGAACCACAAACAATCCGGTCCAGTTGGCCTACATTTTTTAGTATTTGTTAACAACCAGATGCAACATGAAAATAGTCCATCCATAGACAGGTTCAAAAAAAAAAAAAAAGCCAAGAAAAAGTGGAAGGTCCTGACTTTACACTTTTTCCCGTGTAATTCTGCATCTCTCCGACTGATACATGAATAGCCTTCATTTTGGGTAAGTTGCGAAGGTCACAATGATAATATTTAACCTGCTTTATTTGAAAAACCACATTAAGCATTTAATACATGAAATAATTCTCTTTAGTTTATATTTTTTTAGGGTCTGTTTGGCATTCACGAAAACTATTTGACGTGTTTCAGCGTGAAAAAAATTGTCAAAAGTGGTGGCGTTATGATAGATTGTCGGCATGCCATTAATGCATCTCTGCACCGTATTCTATTAATGCACCAATGCATTAATTAAGCATGGTCAACATGCTTCGTCAACCAGTGCACCGCAGGAAAATTTCTGCGTGGCATGCAAATGGAACCGGCGTTGACGGTTGCAAAATGGAGAATTTTTACGGCCGCATTTCTCATCTTCCGATGTCTCTGCTTTGGCTTGTACAGGCGGTATTGATGAACCCAATGTAAAAGACGTATTACAGAGACGATTAGACGTTTTTTGCTCGGACATGCTCAGCCTTGAAAAGTTTTTTCCACTTCAGCGAGTTTTCATGAATGCCAAACAGACCCTTATTGTATGTGAATGACTCTTTGCTCATCCAATATCATATATATACTTAACTATATATCCTAAATATGTTTAGAACAAAAAATAAAATTAGCACATTATGATCTCTTATGGTAATGTCATAGTTCAAAACGGTTTGAACCAACAACTGAACCGGTCTAAAAATGGTTCAATACGCACTCTGGTTTTGATGAAGTTGTTTAAAAATTCATGTTTAGTTAAGAATGCATTTATCGCATTCATGAAAGTTTAGTGGGCCACAAAACTGAATGAATTAAAAAGTGAACATTTTCAAAAATTAAATAAATATTTTTAAACACAATGAACAGCTTGGATATCAAAAATTAATCCATTAAATCAGTTACAAAAAAGCAAAAAGAAAGTGGTAATTCATCTTCAACATTCAATCATTCAGGGGCCCAAAAAAAAATTTTTTTGAACGATCAATTTTTGTTATTTTTACAATGAGATGATGCCATGATCGGTATCAGCCCTGCATAATGAACGAAATACATGCAAGCTTGCTAACAACGACAACGAATAAATACGATGTGATGAATAACAGCTGCCTTCGTATTAGACCTTTAAATCACAAATTAATTTTAAAATTGTAAGATGTATAACACACTTCAACAAAAAGAAAAAAAAAAAGCTCGACGCTGTAGAAAGCCGAAGGCGCCATTTGCATCCCTTGCAAACGCCATCATTGAAAACTCAAAGCAAACGAGTGTATTTCGAATAATAAAATCATCAAAGAAGTGGAAAAACCGAAGCAAATACATAACTCCAAATGCATGCGGGAGAAGTTATGAAAGCGGAAAATTAAAAATAAAATAAAAATAAAATTCAGCATCGACAAGGAACTGAATATAGATAGCTGAGAAACGTTTGCTCACACCCAATCACATATTTGAAGCAGCCAAAAGCACCACAACACCACAAGAGAATGAAATGGCAAAAAATAAATAATAATAATAAAATAATTTTAAAAACGGCAGCGCAGAGCAAAAAAGCTCGACAAAATCTAGATGAAAAATACGTGGGAGGGCAAAAGAGGGAAACTTATCAGTTACTCCCACTTCTGCGTCTGATTATAAAAAACGTAAGTTGATCATACTAGTATATAATAATAGAAAAATACCTCGTCGTTAGGGTTTTAGGTAGGCGAGCGGATTCCGAATCCATGGACAGATAGAAAAGCAGAAGCTTTTTCTAGAATATCTTTTTCTGCTTCTGGAAAGAAAGGGAGGAAATGGTAATGGCGGGAAAAGAAACAGGGAGCAGGAGGAAAGAGAAGATGGGAGGACGAAAGGTCGTGACTGTGCTTGGCCAGTGATATTCCTCTCCGTCTCTCACGCTCGTCTTTTTCATAACGGAGTGGTTGTTGGACAGGAGCTTGGAGTTCATGCGCGGGCGGAGCTGGCTTTCCTATATTTGGGCACTGCTTCGATTACGTCGACAACCCCCCAAATATTTATACCAACAATTAACATCCAATCCAATCCGCTATCGTTTGTTTAATATCATCCCTTTTTTTTGGGTATCGTGGTGCCAAAAATCATTTTCATCAATGGTTTGGGCTGTCCGTAATTGCCTTATATATATATATATATATGATGATTAATTAAGGGGTAATTTGCAAATATGCCCTCATAGTTTGATGCTAATTGTAAATATGTCTCTATTATTTTATGAATGACAAATTAATCCTATAAAGTTTCATGTAAATTGCTTGCGTTTAATGGCTGTTAAATAAAAAATATAATTCGCAAATATGCCATCATACTTTGACGTTAATTGTAGATATGCTCTCATAGTTTGACGCTAATTGTTAATATACTCCATTGTTTTACAAATTGCATATTATCCTTACAAAAATTCACCAAAATTGTTTGCATACCCATGACACCTTTTTGTTGTCACACGTACATTAAAATTTTAGATAATGACAAAAATAATTCAGTTGTGAAGGTGAAAGAAGATAGTGTGTTAGTAATTAACGTAGTGTTTTATAAAGCCCTTCCACATGCACAACTAGGTTTTTTATAAACTATGAAATTCTAATATAGTTTTAAATAAAATTATTTTGTCATTATTCAAAATTTTAATGTTGTTTGGCGACAAAAAGATGTCATGGGTACACAAGAAATTTTTGCGGGAATAATATGCAATTCGTGAAATAATTAGGACATATCTATAATCAACATCCAACTTTGAGGGCACATTTGCAAATTATATTTTTTAATTTATAGCCGTTAAATTTCAGCCGTTAATGGGAATACGCAATTTATATGAAACTTTATGTGGGCAATATGCAATTCGTAAAACAAGTGAGGCATATCCGCAATTAGCGTCAAACTATGGAGGAATATTTGCAAATTACCCTTAATTAATTTGATACATGTGGGGTGCATGAGCCTCATGTAGCTTTTTATTTTAAACTATGTTTAGAGTGTGTTTGGTAAATGGTAAAAGATATTGAGATAAAAAACTTCTCTGTCTACAACTTTTAACTCTCCGTAATTATCTATATTTTAATCATTTTTTTACATTTTTCAATACAACCATCCTACTTTTTAATCATTTTTACATAACCAATTACTCAACTGATATATCTATTTTAACTTTATTCTCTCTTACTCATTATCGTTACTCCTTCCATATAGTATTATTTTCTTTCAATTCATCCATATCACTTCAATTTTTTTTAGGTCTTATCATACATGATCTATTTGTATCTATTTACAAGTCCAAAATTTACATACATAGCAAACTGATGACCTATAAACCTTATTTTTATGTAATCTTTACTTTAATGATTGAGGGAAAAGATACTCTATAAATTATGTTTAGCTTCATTTATATTGTCATAGAAATTTCATTATTAAATTTCAGTTTTTAAGTTATATTTTTAACATCTAAATCGTCGAAAATATTATTACTATAATAGATCTAAATATTTAGTTTATACAAGAGTATATATTTTGAAGGAAATTTGGACCTTACACAATTTTGATTTGGATGAAACATACTTTTCTAGCTAATCAAATAAAGTTAAATACAATAAATAAAATAGATTTTACATTGATCATTAATGTGGACAAAAAAGAGTGAATTTCTTCATATTGTGAGGATTAAGCATGCATTGATTCGTAATATCATATGGCTGGATGTATTTATAAAAATGAACAAAATGTTTCATAAATTTATCTTATAATAATACTCATAATATTTTATCCTAAATTCCTATTGCACCTACACCGTTAACACAATCATTTTCTATCTCAGTGAAAGATGATTTTGCCATTTTAAAAATTTTCTAATTAAAATAATTTAACTTTAATATGACTTCTAAGTTATTTAATATCATATATTAATAATTTGCTATCATTAATTGAGTCATATTAATGTTAAATTGTCTCAATTAGGAAATTTTAAATGAGTTAAATCATCTTTTCAATAGGGTAGACAATGGTCGCATTGATGATATGGGCATGAAATGAATTTAGGATAAAATATTACGGGTATAGGAGAAATTTATAAAATATTATAAGTATATAAGAAATTAGGGGCAAAGGTAATGGTCATTAGAAGAAATTTTTCGAAAATAGGGTAAATAACGATTGTATTGACAACATGAGCATGAAAAGAATTTAGGATAAAATATTATGAGTATAGAAAAAATTTATGAAATATTATAAATATATAAAGAATTAGGAGCAAAGGTGGTGGCTAGTAGAAGAATTTGTCCGAAAAAAAAAAGATTAGATTATATGAAATTGCTAGATATATAGAAGGACTCAACTTTTATATATTTTATATAGTGTATAATTTTTTTTAAAATTCTTAGAGTTATAAATTTACTTCTGAAAGATTCTTTTTGAAAATATATAAATTTTGGACAAAAATTATTTAAAGAACACGCTACAACAAAATGCTTTAAACATGATAAATGACTTAAATTTTTAAAAAATGTTTTAAAATTTTAAAAAACAAGGGCTACATAGAAGTTCCATACTATCCATGCATTAGGGGTGAAAATCCAACTGAAAATAAGGTCGGAGTAAGCCATGGCAGGTCAAGGTGTGTCTAAACTTGATCCTACTGTTAAGAAATCATGTTTAACACCCCCCCTCCTTTTTTTTTTTTTTATACCGAGTCAGGATAAAGTCAATCCAACTCCCCTTTTTTACTAAAAAGTCTTAGTATAAACTTTAGGTTAATTTCTAATCGATATTGAGACAATGAGTTGATTTAAGAAAGCAGGTTAATGTGTGATACTTTGAAGAATTTATATGCATATCAATATAAAGTTACATCTATGATAAATTTAAAGTTGAATACTTTAATATTTTATTATTTAATGAAGTAAAAAGCAATTATCTTGCATCAGTAATTTTTTAAAATAAATTAAAAGTTAAATATTTCAACATTTTACTATTTAGTGAAGTAAAACATAATTATCATGCATCAGTAATTTTTTTTAATAATTTCATTTATAATTCGACCTTGATAAATATGTATATCAACCTTCAAAATAATATAGATGTAAAATTTTGAATTACAATTAAAACTACTAAATTGTAAAATAATAATATTCATTCTTAAAAAGTGTAAATAACATTAATAATACTCTTTATTTCATTAATAAATCATGTAAAAATATAACTTAAACAACACATATAATTAAGAAATCGAAGTTTATCCACATAAACATGTTATAAAGTTAAATGCACATCCACATAATCATATTCACATTAATATGTCATAAAGTTAAACATATCTACTTAATAAAACTACACTCACATAAATGCGGAATGATCTTTTCAGGATTTCCGACCGGTCAAAAAATATATTTCTTGATTTTTTTTTTAAAAATAATTTTATAAACATGTTAATCTAGTTATATTTAATCTATAAATCAATTTTTAACATTTTTGGATATATCTATATATTTATTTTGGATTTTTAAATACAGGGGTATTTAAGTCATTTTAAGAATATTTAAAATGACTTAAATATCCCTGTATTTAAAAATCCAAAATAAATATATATACATATCTAAAAATGATAAAACTTGGTTTATAGATTAAATATAATTAGATTAATATGTTTATAAAAAAATTTCAAAAAAAAAAAGCAAAAAAATATATTTTTTGACCGGTCGGAAATCACCAGATTTCCGACCGGTCTGAAAAGATCGGTACTCCACATAAATAAGTTATATAATTTATAAAAATAACTTATATTTTGTGATGCGGAACAACGCGGGTCGAGACAATCAATCCACCCTGTGAATGAAAATAGGGTTGGGTAGACATAAGACCTGTTCATGCTGAATTTTACGTAGGGCTAATGCAAGAATTTTGATCCAACGGGGTGGGGTACGTCAAGATTTAAGACCTATTCTTCAATTCCGGGACTCACCTCGTGAGGTACAATTTTTTTTATATAATCATATAGGTTGCATATGTGAATACAGTTTTAGTGGATGGATATGTTTAACTTTATGACTTATTAATGTCTTCGTAGTTTATTTAGACGTGTGTTTAACTTTATAACTTATTTATATAAAATTTTACTTATATAAATTTTTAGTAATTTAAAAATGTAACTGATTTTCAAAAATAAAAAATAAATATCTAAAATACTTTAAAAATGTTAAAAATTTACACACAGATTAAATACACTTGGACTAACAAGTTTATGAAAAAAAAAATTTTAAAAAAATATATATATATATATGTATGCGCCCGGAAGCATGCAGCAATACATGCTCACGGGAGCATGGGAGCATAGGACTGGAGTCCGTCTTTTCTGCGGCGTGCTTTAGCATATCGCACCCGAAAGACGAATGTGAACCGTCAAACAAACGACAAAACCGCGTCTTCATTATTTTGTACGTTACCATATGAATGGAATGACCATAAAACAAATGATCGGTACATTTAGTTGGACGTATTACTAAAAAAATTTACTATTTCTTATATACCTTTTAATAGTATTTTACATTTTAAATTATTCAACTGTATTACTTTTTCTATTATTACTTTATATACAATCTTTTTTATCGTCGCATCTAATTACCCTCATTTCATTTTTTATTTTCATTATTCCTAATAGCTACCCCAACGGCCCAACCATGTCATATTTTTATTATTCCTGCTTACCCATTTTTTACAGCTTCCCATGCATTAACTGTGTCAACTCCTTTTGATCATGATTAAATAAATAAATTAATTAAAATTTAACATATTCAAATTTAGGATGTGTTTGACAATAAATAAAAAAAAGTCAATCAATAACTTTTCACCCTCAATAAAAACCTTATCGACTATCTATACAACAAACGTATTTATTTTAACATTTTTTTTTTTTTTACTCTTCAGCATTGTCTTTACCATTTTATATCATTTTTTTTAATTTAAAAACTTTTACTATTAAAATTTTCATCCAAAAATTTTATCACTTTCCAAACATGTCCTAAGAGTAAGGGTAAAAAATAAAATACTCATGGTACTCAAAATCATTTATTTAAACAGAAAACCAAATTTCAAGCCAATTAAATATGTGTTTGGCCTTTGCGAATTTAGGCATAAGACCAATTGGAGTGTGATCTGAAATTCGAACCTGCCCGTGACCCTTAACGACTAAGATGTACATCATAAATTTCTGATTTACGCGTAATGATTTGATACTCACTGTAAATATTCACCTGAATGTATTGGTATTCAAAACTATAAACCCATTCTCATCAAAAAAATCTATAATGCAATGAATATAGGTGCACATTTCTTTTTTTCATTTCTCACCATAAATCGTAACGTGAGGAATGATCTTCTAACGAGGCATCAAAACATTAATCAAAAAATTATTAACATCTTCTATTTTTAAGAAGTTAATGCTTTATGGGAAATATATTTCATTTATTGTATTTAACATTATGGATACTCAATTTTTCTAGTAGGAATGTGGTGCGTGACTCTCATCTACAAATATGTAAAATCAATGTAATAAAATAGTTTAGTATTAAAGTTGTATTTTTTATATTTAATTCATTTAAAATATCAATAATATGCAGATGTTCTATAAATTATTATTATATTCTAAAATATATATAAATGCATCAAAACATTTTTGATAATTTTCACATGAACATAGATTTTTCACAGACATGGCCCATACACAAATTTGATTTAGATGAAACTTAGTCCCTAATCAAATAAATGAATATAAAAAACGAAATAGCTTATATGGAACCACTTTTTTGTATACAAATAAAAAATGTGCATATACCTCATTTAATAAAGGTATAAAATTGCGAACCTGCCCATAGGGCGGTTGGTGTCGCATCGGGGCTTCGTGCCCATCCACCGGGATTCGAATCCCGCAGTTGCCATTGAGCGTGTGTTGCTCTGGCAAAAATAAAAAAAAATAAAGGTATAAAATTAACATGATAAAATTATTTAATTTATACATTAATTTTGAAGTTTTTGATTTAATATCTAAATAATCTAAAACACCATTTCTAATATAAAATAACAAGTTTATAAAGTATTATAAGATTCCAATAGATTTTTAAAAGAGTTCTGATACCGTGCACCTGGGCGAAGTCGCCCAGCGCTTAGCTCGTTGTAACTTTTTCGATTTAGTCCCCGAGCTTATGACTGTATTGTAAAAGAAATAAAAGAACAAAAGAAAACGGGAACAGCCCTGACGCCTCTGTCGTAGCTGTGTGACTTTCGCTTCGACCAGCCCGTGCTTCCTGAATTTCTTCCACCTGCATCCTTCTCATCTCTCCCTCTCTCATGCTTCCATCGCCACACAGCGCCTCGTCTCTCTCTCTCCCACTCTCCCTCTCTCTCTCTCTGACACTCATTTCGACCGTGCTCAGCCCCCTCGTAGAGTTCTCTTTCAATTTGACGTTGCTCTCTCACCCGTTGAAATTTGACGGCGGAGTCTCATCTGGAGTGCAGACGGCACTGCAATCAACGATCCTCAGTGATTATGGTGAGTTATCCTCCTCTCGCCTCTCCCCATGACCAGAATCCATTTGGTTTTATCAATTTCACAAACCCTGAATTCTCTCTCCTCCATTGAAACATTCTCTTCTTTTGGCACGTGAAGACAACCCAATAATAAATACAGCATTTAATTGAGCAGTGTTGTCCATGCTATTGGGAGTGCGCGAGTGATCTATCTAAATTGAAACCGATGATTTGTCTCGGATTTGTTTTGATTCAGTTCTATTCACATGCCCAGCCTCAATTTGTTGCTATCAATTAGTGTTTGTTAATGGGTGGATAGAGAAAGTTGGTGATGGAGATGAAAATTGCCATTTCAGCATCACACCTTCTCTGTATACAGATTTTTGAGTACTAGTTTACTTTGCAATATTTTTTGAGAATGTTGTTTGTTATTCCAGGTTGACGGCGAATCACATGCAGGTGAGCCAGATTTCAATGCAGGAGGCAAGAGATGATTATTTCACAAAACACGCCCTTTTAAAGGTTTTTTATAGAAGAAACGAGTAGAGGACAGGCACGGTTCTGTTTCGCATGAAGACGGCCCTACAAGGTCTTCGAATTTGAGAGAAAGCGACGCAGATGGCGGTTGAGGATGCTTCATATCTGTCGCCGGTGTTGATGAGAATGTGTTGATGAAGTGACGTGAGGCAGAGGGTGAAGAGGGCTGAGGGCGTGGATTTTAACGGGCAAGGCCTCTGTTTCAATTTTGCTTTTCTCGCGAGGGTGCTTGTGCGCATATGCCATGTTCGAAAATTACTCCGCACAATCCAATGGCTAACGATGCACTGGGCTAAGCGCTAGGCAACTTCGCCTCGGCCCATGGGATCACAACTCATTTTCGGAAGGGACATGATTGAGGAGTGATCTGGTTAGCTTGGATTAAGTAAATATCCTGCTTAATTTATTTTAAAAAACCTATTTATAATATTATTTTTTTACTTTTTTCTTCGTGCACTTGTTTATTTAAGTGTATTTAATATATAGACTAAGTTTTACCATTTTTGAATATATTTATCTATTTTTTAAAGATTTTTAAACATCTATGCGTATATATATTTAAAATATCTTTATTTTTAAAAATCTAAAAAATATATATACGTATCCAAAAATGGTAAAACATGATTTATATATTAAATACACTTAGATAAACAAGTGGATGAAGAAAAAAGCAAATAAAGTTGTTTTAAATAGGATTTTTGAGTGGACTAAGTGAGACATTTACTTAGCCCGAGCGAACAGGACCATTCCTCCATACGTTTTGGGGGTGCAACTTGGCTTGGGTTATATCGAATTTGGGTAAGCTTAATGGGTTTAGGGAAACTCAAATCCTAACTCTTATTAAAATTCGAATTTAGGTCGAGTTCAGACCAGGTTGGTGTTAGTTTCGGGTTGAAATTTTTAGGTCACTTTCAAACTAATAAAAGTTGAAATTAATAGAGATAATAAATTTTTTAAACATTATTGCATTTGTACATGAATAATTTACACATAAATATATTTATATAACTTATGATATTTTTTATTTTGATAAAAGTTGATTTTTTAATTAAAAGATAATTCTAAATTCATACATATGAATTTACACATAATAATCAATTTAAGAAAAAAAAATGAAATTACACGAAATTACAATCGAAAGTTTAATGAAAATGGAACTTATATACCTCGTAGTCAATTAGTATTTATGTAATAATTTAAAAAGTAGTATATTTATAAATATTTGCAAATAAATTTAATATGAATGTAATAAATTCAACTTCTATGGATACATGTATATAACATTTAGATTTTAGAATAAACATTTTACAGTTTAATTAGGTTATGATTATATGGAATAACTTTTATGAAAATTATAATTGAAATACTTAATGCATAAACAAATATAACTAATTTAATAAATTAGGAAGAATATCAGATTTGGACCGAGTTGATGCAAACCCAGTATTGGTTTCGGGTTTTCTCAGGTCGTGTTGAAACCGGGTCTAATTTAAAAAAATTTCAAAAATAAAATCCAAATCTGGTTTTGAAACCAGGTCAGGTCGGGCGGGTTCAGACCGTTCCAGTATCAAGTTGCACCCTTATGTATAATTTGCACATGATTATATTTTAAAGCATATCCTTAGTACGACCTTAATTAAAACGGTTCTTGGTGATACGAATACTACAAAATAAATTATTTTAAAAAAATGAGTAGATTGTAAGTTGATTTATTCATCAAGATAGGCACCAAATTGGTTGGTGTACTTAAATCTTTGGGCCATTCTCGAATATGCTCATTGTGTTTAACAATAATTCCAAATGTATTTATTACGTTTTAAAAATCTCAGATATACCCACTACGTTTGTATAAAATCCTAAATATGCTTATTCCATCACCGATGTGAGAAAACGACATTAGAAAGTATGTGAAATTACCTAAATATCCATGAGTTCGACAAAACCAAGAGGGTGAAAAATCTCAACTGATGTTGCGTCAATCCATTCCTAACCCCTACGACAACCATCATTGTCTTCATCTGTAGCATTGGTCTTCTTTGTGCATAGCAACCACACCATGTTCGACACTTTTCCTTTGTCGATATGTTGTCGTCCATAGCATCTTCCACAGCGTCGTTGTCTGCAGCACCACAACCGGAGATGATCTTCTCATCTCCGCATCGTCCACTGGCGTCCATCTTTGTTTCCTAATGACCACTGCTGGCTACTCTGTTTTGTAGAGTTGCATCTTGGATGCATTGAACACGAACCTGTTCATTTCTAGATTGCCGCATAACTGGAATTCATTCTTGGAATCCCATTGCGGAAAGCTTGGCTGCTTCAAAAATTTTACTGCTACATTGAAGTTAGGCTAGAGGATTTCTTATTGGTCTCAATGTGTTTTCGTTGCCCACTCATTGAGGAACATGTAACAGGTGATTTTTGGACTTATATATAATAATTATATGTACACTATCATAAATAATGGCTCAAAGTTATAAAGTGGTCACATAAGGTTTGTGGGCCCAAATTATCTAATAGAGTATGGATCTCCTATGCGTAGATACCCTATTGCCTATTTTCTAATTTTTATTTTTATGATGTGTAAATTAGAAATTAGAAAGACGAGTACACTATATATATACGGTTGTCGTCCCCAGGTTATGTATCTTATAGAGTTTCTTTTCTAACATCCCATCTTTAGAAAAGATGAGTCACATTCTCCAGAAAATCCTAGGACATTAAGGGTATGTTTGGGAATGAATAAAAATTTTGGTGAAAATTTTTGGAGAGTAAAAGTTGTCAAATGATGTGATATGATAGAGATAATGATAGGTAGTAAAAAGGATAAAGTTAAAATAGATAGGTTAGTTGTGTGGGTATTTGTGTAGAAATGATTGAAAAATAGGGTAGTTGCATAGGAAATTGTGAAAAAATAATTAAAAAATATGATAGTTGTGAAAAGTGAAAAGTTTTAAATTAAAAAAATTTAACTTGACTTTTTTTAACCAATGTCAAACACACCCTAACTTGGAAGACCAGAAAACCTACGGATTCAACAATAGTTACTCCTATGGATTCAGGTACGCTTCCGCTTGTGGTTTATTTTCTTGGTGATTTAACATGGAGGATCCTAAGGTGATTAATGTTTTAATCAATAAGGTTTTCCCAACAAGTGGTATCAGAGCGATCTTCATGTTGATTTATTAAGAAATATTTGAGATTTATTTACTACCTTTAGAAATTTTTTATTGGCATGTACACTAATTATCTATGGATTCAGATGCTGTTTGTATTTAATTCTTGGGTTCAGAGAGTTTTCTAGGAATCCAGATAGACACTCGTCACTTTATTCTGTATTGTTAATTTAATGCACTACATGCATTGGATGTTCATAAGTCTGAATTATAATGTATGTTGTTTAATCTATATCCGGGTTATCATGTTCTATATACTTTTATCAATAACATGGAAGCCGACATGTGTTTTTTTGGTTTAATAATAAAACTCATTTTGATATTTTATGGATTTCATTATGTTTGGATTTTCGGCATAAATCAGACTGTATGCCCACTGTTGATTATAAAAAGAAAGAAACCCAAAAGGGTCGTAACCCACGATCCAGGTCTCCTTAATGGCTACCGCAGATTGCTGTCTTTTTATTTACTAAAAAAGGCGATGACCAAAGGACCATTACAGGCTGAAAAAATGGCGGTGGCTGGACGTCATTGACAGCGAGGAGGTTGTTGATAGCGGCAGCGGATGGAGGCTTGTTTTCGACAATGGGGCAGCAACGGCTGGATAGCTGCGGGGTAGCGGTGCTAGGCGGCGGCACTTGTGGGTGTGGCATGGCAGCTAGGGTAAGGTTGGGTGGTTTTCGGCTTTGGGAAGAAGACAAGAGGTTTTGCATAAAAATCCTTAGCTAGAAAGAAATTACAAAACCCTTGGCCAGATGAGTTTTGCGAAGAGGCCTGCTCTTACGAACTAGGTTTGGAGTTGTGCCCAAGCATGTGGACTCCAGTCTCTAGTAGGCCCACCTACTTAAGCCCAACAACCACCCTCTTTTGCTCTTTGCATGAGCCTGTTTCATAGGCCCAGGCGGAAGCAGCCTAGTCACCAAGCCCAAGCTTAGCCCAAGTCAAGCCAGACCCAGTAAACTCTCACCTTGCGCCTAGGCTTGGGCTCCCCTCAAGCCTGCCCACTTAGCCCAGCCCAACCCAACCCGTCCAATTCCTGACCCAGTGACACGTGGCCCATTTTGAGCCGTCTAAAACATATTAAACATATTTTATGATCCCGACATCCGATTTGGACGATTTAATAGTTATTTTTTTTATATTTTTGGACATTCTGAATCAAATGAAAAGGTCTGATTAAGCCAAATAGGTCCAAAAAATAATAATTTTACGAGTTTTATATAAATGCATGCAATTTTTGAATTATATGTGCAATTAATTCATATGGTTAGTTATGAAAATTTATAAAGCAATTTATGAATAATTTTTATGTATTTATGATTTGTTGCTTTCCATTAAATTTTAATTAACCTATTGTCATGCAAAATTCAATTTTTGGATCTTTGGGTGTTTAAATTCAAATAATGGTACAAATATTCTAAATGAATGTCTGATGTTTAAAATAAATATATTGAGATAACATACTGCAAAAGTAGCCTCTCTTGTGTAGGTTAATTTATTTTTAAAACTTTGAGATAATTGTATGAGTATAATTCATGCGAATATTAATCGGCCTAAAGGGAGGTTAATTTTTAGCCGAATTGTATGCACACGTGTGGTAATAAATATGTGTAACTGTTTAGCTTTCCATGTGAATAGTAAGTTAGTCTAAAGAAAGACTTATTATTTGATAGAACTTTATTATCAATATTTGATTACTACAACAAGAGTACCACTTACAAGTAAATATTTCTGTCCAAAGACTAGATATTAATGTTGTGTTGGGTATCTTGTGATTATCCCTGCCATTATTTGAATTTTCTAAGATTTTATATGAAACTTATGTAAATATATTATTTTGTTCTATTTTCAGCTAATACATTTGCTTCTACTATATCTGCCAACATCAATTATATTCTTATGCTAAACGGAACTAATTTCAAGCAATGGAAAGAGAATGTTATGATCATTCTTAGATGTATGAATCTTAACCTTGTGGTAAGGGTTAAACAACTCACCCCTCTTATGGTTGTATGTTCTATTGAGGAAAAATAGGACTTTGAGAGGTGGGATCGTTCAAATCACATAAGTCTCATGATCATCCGCAAGACTTTTCGAGAAGTTTTTAGGGGTGGTGTATCTGAATAGGATACTACTACAAAGGATTTCCTTGATGAAATCAAAAAATGCTTTGAAAAAAGCGATAAGGCTTTTGTCAAACTTGGTTTCAATGAGATATAAGGGCAAAGAAAACATAAGGGAATACATTATCGAGATGTCTCATCTTGCTTCAAAACTAAAAGCATTTGAGTTACAACTATCTGATGATTCTCTTGTGCATTTAGTTTTGAACTCTCTTCCTGCATAATTTAGTCAGTTTAAGATCAGTTATAACTGTTAAAGAGAGAAATTATCTCTTAATGAGCTCGTTTCACACTGTGTGAAAGAAGAAGAAAGAATGAAGCGAGACAGGCCCGAAAATGCACACTTGGCAAGTACTTTTAAGGAAAATACTAAGAAAAGAAAAAAGAATAAGGAAGCTGCAGGTGGGATGACAAATAAGAAACAACAAAAGAAATCAACTAAGGAATCAGACTGTTACTTCTGTCACACTCCTGGACACTAAAAGAAGGATTGTATCAAATATCACGCTTGACGTGTAAAGAAAGGTATGCTTCTCACTTTAGTTTATCCTGAGGTTAATTTAGCTTCTATATCTGGACATATTTGGTAGATAGATTCTAGTACTACTACTCACATAAGTGTGTCTATGCAGGGTTGTCTAAGCTGCCAAAAGTCAAACGATGCTGAAAGATTCATCTACGTGGGCAATGACAAATCAGTTGAAGTTAAGGTAATAGGCATATTTCGATTATTATTAAAGATTGATTTTTATTTGGATTTGAAAGAGACATATATTGTACCGTCTTTTAGACAGAATTTGATTTTTATTTCTGTATTGGATAAATTTGGTTATTCTTGTTTATTTAGAAATAGTTAGTTTAATCTTTCTTTAAATTCAAATATTGTGGGTACCGACTCTTTATCTTATTATGATAACCTTTATTTGTTTGATATAGTTGCCTCTTTTGTTGAATTCTTGCATGTGAATTCATGTGATACGAAATAAAAATTAACTGATGAGAATTCTGCTTTACTCTGGCAAAAACGTTGAGGACATATATCTAAACAAAGAATTGAGAGACTTGTGTCGGATGGAATTCTTAATCCTCTTGACTTGTCAAATTTTCAAGTCTGTGTTGATTATATTAAGAGAAAACATACAAATATAAGGAGATTCGGTGCCATCAGGTCTTCAGATGTCTTAGAACTAATACATATGAACATTTGTGGGTCATTCCTTACGACTTTTTGGAATGGTTAGCAATATTTTATTACGCTCATAGACGATTTCTCTCGTTATGACTACCTATATCTCATTCATAAGAAGTCTCAATCATTGAACGTGTTTAAAATTTTTAAGGCTGAAGTTAAAAATCAACTTAGTAAAAGAATTAAGGTCGTTAGATCTGATCATGGTGGTGAATACTACGATAGATATGATGGGTTAGGTGAACAATGTCCAGGACTTTTTGACAAATTTCTAGAAAAATGCGGTATCGTCCCATAGTACACCATACCAAGAAGTCCTACAAAGAATGGTATTATTGAAAGACAAAACAGAACTTTAAAAGACATGGTAAGGAGTATGATTAGTTGTACTATTCTATCAAACTCACTCTGAAGAAAGACATTAAAGACTGCAACTTATATTCTTAACCAAATACCAACCAAAGTAGCTGCTAAAATTCCTTATGAATTATGGATAGGCAAAAGCCTATCATTAAGTATTTAAGCATTTGGGGTTATCCAGACGAGGCAAGGCCTTATAACCAAATGAAAAGAAACTGAACTCAAGAACAATTAACGGCTATTTTGTTAGATATTCTGAATGGTCCCAGAAGTATAAATTTTATGATCCCATATCCAGATTCTTTTTTGAAACGAGAAATGTCTAGTTCTTTGAGAATATTAAGCTTGGGGGAGAGGATAAGGTTATAAACTATGTCTTTGATGAAGAATTAATAACTTTTTCTTCGATTGTTGTTCCTTATATAGTTCAAACAACAATATCAGAACCACAAGACACTGTTGACAACCTCCTTGATCAACGTCAATAAGATATTCTTGCTGATCAAGCTTGATAACCTCATGAACCAATGTCATTAAGGAGGTTCATTAGAAAAAGAAGAAGTGCAATTTCTAATGATTATATTATCTTTTTCCAACAACATAAGGATGACATTGCAATGATAGAAGATGATCCTATCAACTTTCATCAAGCATTACAAAGCAAAAATTCTCAAAAGTGGATTAATGTCATAGATGAAGAGATTAAGTCCATGAGAGATAATGATGTTTGAGAACTCGTCTCATTGCCTGAAGGTGCAAAGCTCATTAGTTGTAAACGAATACTTAAAACCAAAACAGATTCAAAGGGTAATGTGAAAATGTATAAGACTCGCCTTGTTGCAAAGAACTTTACTCAAAACGAAGGCATTGATTGTAAAGAGACTTTCTCTCTGGTTTCATCGAAAGACTCTTTCAAGATAATAATGACTTTAGTGGCACATTTTGACCTTGAGCTCATCAGATGGACGTAAAGACTGCATTTCTCAATAGTGACATTGATGAGACCATTTATATGATACAATCAGAAATTTTTGTGTCTGAAGATACAAAACGAATAGTTTATAAACTAAAGAAATTCATCTATGGGCTCAGGTGAGCTTCTTGTTAATGATATTACAAATTTCATCATGTTGTTATTTTATTCGATTTCGAGATTAATATAGTTAATGATTGTGTATACCACAAGTTTTGTGGGAGTAAGCACATTTTTCTGATTTTATGTCGATGACATACTGCTTGTCGATAATGATATAAGTTTATTATATGAAACTAAGAGATTTCTATCAAACAAATTTTAGATAAAAGATCTCTGTGAAGCAACTTTTGTATTAAGAATTCAAATATATTGATATCATTCTCAAGGCATTCTTGGATTATCACAAAAAGTCTATATTGAAAGAATACTTGAAACATTTGGCACGCAGGATTGTAAACCAGGAGATATCCCTGTTGCCAAGGGAGACAAATTCAGTCTCAATCAGTGCCCTAAGAATGATTTTGAATCTAAGGAAATGTAAAAGATCCCTTATGTTTTAACAGTGGGAAGTTTGATGTATGTCCAAGTTTGTATACGTTTAGATATAACATTCATTATTGGGATGTTGGGCAGGTACTTGAGTTATCCAGGAATGAATCATTAGAAAGCAGCCAAAAAAGTTTTGAGACACTTTCAGAGAACAAAACACTACATACTCACATACAGGAGGTCGGATTACATAGAAATCATTGGATATTCAGATTCCGACCATATAGGATGTCAAGACAATCTTAGATCTACTTTGGGTTATATTTTCTGCTTGCTGGAGGAGTTGTCTCTTGGAGGAGTGCTAAGTAGACACTCGTTGCTCCTTCCACGATGGCAGCTAAATTTATATCATGTTTTGAGGCATCCAATTAGGCCATATGGCTGCAAAATTTTGTCACGGGGCCGCAAATTGTGGATGAAATTGAAAGACTACTCAAGTTATTTTGTGACAATAACTCAACACTATTATATTCCAACAATAACAAGAGCTCAACGAAGTCAAAGTTTATTGACCTCAAGTTTCTAGTTATCAAGGAAAGAATTCAGGAAGGTCAAGTATCTATAGAGCACATAGGAACAAACTCATGATTGCGGATCCGCTGACTAAGGGACTACCTCCTAAGGTCTTTCATGAGCATACTGCTCACATGGGTTTTACATCACTTGATGATACTCTGGTTTAGTGAGAGTTTGTATTGTGTATATTTCTGGTTGACACACATTTTGTTTGCTACAGTTATGGATATTTTCTACAGAAATAAAGTTTTCAGTATTTAGTTATTTAGTATTTTGGTTTGGTTTGATCTCGTCAAATAAGTTGGACCACTCGGAAATAGGCATGTCAGATCATATTATATGTAATTTTCATGCTACACATCCATACTTGATCAATGTCATTTGGTTATATTTGATATATGTGACCATGGATGGGTCTGGTCATGATGAATGTAACAAAGGCCGCTTTGATCCTATGTTAGCATAACTAATAGACGAGATTGTTCGGAGATAATTTTGGTTATGATAGCAAAAGGTTTTGAGCTCATAAGATTATATGTATAATTATAAAATTATATGTAGTCTAAGTGGAAGATTGTTGGATTTTTAGACTTACATATATAATAATTATATATACACTATCATATATAATGACACAAAATTATAAAGTGATCACATAAGGTTTGTAGACCCGAATTATCTAATAGAATATGGATCTCCTATGCATAGAAACTCTACTGTCTATTTTCTAATTTTTATTTTTATGATGGGCTAAATTAAAAATTAGAAAGATGGGTACACTATATATATATGGTTGTGGTCCCCAGGTTATGTATCTTTTAGGGTTTCTTTTTAACATCTTATCTTTAGAAAAGAAGAGTCATCTTCTCCAGAAAATCCTAAGGCATTAACTTGGAAAATTAGAAAATCTCCGGATTCAACAACAACAACAACTCCTATGGATTCAGATACGTTTCGGTTTGTGGTTTATTTTTCTGATGATTTAACATGGAAAATCCTAAGGTGATTAATGTTTTAATCAATAAGGTTTTCCCAACAAAAGGAAGTTGCATTTACTTTCTAGTGAAAAATGGCTATGCCCAGCATCATCCTGTTGTAGTTGAAGAAGGTGGCCCGAATGAACATAAGCACATTCGCGCTAGAGGAAAATAGTGAAGATCCTCACGATTAACGAGCTTGATGGTGGGGTGGAACAAAGAAGATAGAGTTTCTAGATTTCTACAATAAGGGTTAGCTGAATATAGATGATGATGTCATTCATCTGAGACCTTTGGGATTTCTTAGTGGCTACCATGCTCAAATTGCTCATCAAATTTGAAGAGAGGAGTTCCATTGATGTCATCAGTGTAGAGGATTGCTGGAATCCACGTATATTCCCTTCTTTTCTACACGCACATAACACTGCAGTTGCTATTGCTACTTGTTAGCACCTGCTGCTGCTGGTCGGAGAACAAGCCCATCAACCTCCATGTTGATTTGTTCTTCAATGCCTCAAAATCTAGCTGTCCAGATTCGTCCTAGATCTGCACACATCGTTATTGCCTAGTTCCTTTCTCACCTACTATCTACATAGTTTCTTCCAAATCTGAAATGCCAACCGTTGCCCATGCGACGTGCCTAAATCTGCTCCACCATGGTTGTCTATCTTGTGCTCATCTTCTCTAGTGAACAACCTTTGTCATCATGGCCAGTTATATGTCAAAACGCTAAGGGTATTCCAGGCATTTTGAAAAAATTGACAGGGTTATTCCAACGTGTCTATTACTTGGTATAACGGTGCTGATAGAACGAGTATATTTGGGAGTTTATGCAAACATAGTGGGTATAATTAGTATTTTTGAAATGTAATAGGTATATTTGGAATTAATGTCAAACGTAATGGGTATATCTAAAAATAATTCTAAATCTTTAGTAATATCGAGTTAACACTTAACCCTCTCGGAAGTATTTTGTAAATATACCAATGTAATTTTAAAAATTATAAATTGCTCTACATGGTTTGACGATAATTATAAATATGCTTTGTAACGCCCCATTCATAGAAATACTCAATAACTAGTCAATGGGTACTACTCAATCTAAGAAAAATTCGGCAACATATCCCCATAATATACAAGAGGTAATATGGAATATATGATCTGATATTCATAAACATTTCAATTTGTAACATTTAATTCTATATTTATATACTTGCATCTTTATATAATAAGGACATTCATATAGAAGGAAAATCATTTAATGTTACCCTTACACATCGAGTAAACCTAATGATTATGCATATGTGCATCCACAGAGATTATAATCCAATCCGAAATACCAAATACAATATGTTTGTCAAAGTGAATCCGTCTCAATAATCGTCAACATATATGAATATCAAAAGAGCACAAATTTTAAAAGAACTGAAATTAAAGATATTGTGCTATGATCTCCCAGATTTGATCTTCAACTTGTCCCATCTTGAAGTTCCTCACCTGGCCTGTGATCTAAAGGCAAAATAACAAACAATATGAGTCTAAATAGAATCAGCGAATAGATAGTGGTTAGCACAAAGTGAAAATAAGTAAATTCTAGATGCACATGTTGTGTTTATAATAAGACATATGGGTCCAAACACCCACTCCCAAGATCGTATGCATAAAACCACATATAAATAGAAGAACACGAATAATCCTCTATTCATGTCTATCAAGGGCCATGAACAACCCTCTTGTGGCGCCCCCGACCCCGAGGCGCCGAAGCCTTACTCCAGGATCGTCTAGTTAGTAAATTATGAGCAGGATTGTGGCCCTGTTCACACAGCACGGTTTTCAATTCAATCTTATATTAATTTTCAATCAAACATTCACACATAATATTTACTAAGCATTAAAATTCATACACGCCGTCTATCTTTGTAACCTGATAGTATTGTATCTCTACAACCTCATCATTCATCAAAATATATACAAACCATACAACCTTACGAGTCTCTAAATTTTGGCATTTTTTTTTCTTCTTCTTAAACCCTGCTGTACCTGTCTAAGGTTGGGAAAAACAAAATGTGAGTACTAGACTCAGTAAGCAAGTATTTTCATTTAAATAAATATTTTTGTTTCACAATTTGGCATTTCATAAATAATGCACATGCAAATGCACATTATACAATCATGCTTTAAACTTTCATTAGATGGTACGCTAGCTAGGCGACCATCAATTCGTCTACCCCCTGTTTTAGGGAGGGCGCCGCCGGCCGTTGGGCCTATATCAGCGACTTGGTCGCATTAGAGGGGGACTTTGGTCCGCTTACACCTCTAGGATGGACCTGTACCTTTGTGCACCATGCATCATACACATGCTAGCATAACTTCGAGAAATAATTGCAAGTCATTCAATTATTTTGAAAATAAATCATTTCAAAGCGTTACTTGCTTACCTTAGGATATTAGCTTGCCTCCTCAACTTTTTCTTTTCCCTTTCCTAAACAAATGAAAAAACTAGCTCATACATTTATATATTTCCATTTATGCTATATATTTCATTCAACACCCATGTTTCACATATTCATTTTCAATTTTCATAGTTATAGTATATATTGGCTATTTAAGCGTGAATCATACATTTATATTTTTCATTTTAACGGCTGCCCTTTTGAATTTATTGTATACAGATTTTCAGTATCAAAGGAATATATATGTATATACACGCACATCACACCGAAGTCCGTAATTTGTTATAAATGTAACATGAAACTATATTAGTATAAATATTACGTAATTATGTTAAAGATAACATTAGTATACAAAATATCATGGAGCCGGAAATGCAGGTAAGGTTTTAGCATCATATTTATATTGGAATAAAATAAACAATGACTTTAATGCTCATTTTATTTGCACGCATATCTGAAATAAAAGAAGAAAAATTGAAATGGTAATTAACAGGGTGGGTTTGGACGTATGTACGTATGTAAGATATCTGGAAAAATTTATGTCCATATCTCCTAATAGCCTTTTTAAATTAATACATACATACATATATTCTTTTAATTGTATTAAACAAGAATTATGCAGAACCTACATACGCGCTCAAGGTTGCTGGCTCACTCCTCATTCATTTTTTTTTATTTCGGTAATTAATGTCCACTTGAAGAATCTATGCGTGTAATCTTCCGGTTCCCATCCTACAGCAGAATTAGTAAAATGAATAAAACTTTTTAAATCTAATACCTGTTCGGAGGTCAGTTAAGCGAAGAAAGTGATTTTAATACATGGGTAACTATTAAACTGTGCATAACTATCGAAGGAATTTCAGTTATAAGCATAAAACTTGTTCGTACCTTGTATATAATTGATGAAGATTAAAGATGATGGGATGCTCCGTGTCTCTTCTGCTCTGTCTTTCTTTCTTCCGTTTTTTTCTTATTCTTTGTTTTTACCCACGGCTTTTCACGACACTGGTCAGGCTTTTATACTTTCATCACCCATCGGTTAACCTCGGTAAGGTCATTTAACCATGCATCGCTGCGTTCGTTTTTTTGCTGCCACATCATGGCTTTGCATGCACCGCTCATGCCTGCCAGCGAGTTCTTTCTTCTTCTATCGTCGTATTTCTTTTAACAGTATGTGTATATATCATTACATATGATTTAATGCTGTTTTTAAAATTTTATAAAGGCGTTTTATAAAATCCATACCGTCTATATTATACAACACACTAATTTGAATGTTCGTATCAAGTTTCGTGTTAAAGTAATTAAAATTGGCTAAAATATACGCATTTTCAATAAATTAATGAAATTCATTCAAATTTTAATTTTTCTACCCATTTGTAGTTATATTTTATATAATCCACTCCTTTCATCAGGTAGAGTATATTAATTTAGGCTTACCCATTAAATTTCATCTCAAATGGAGTTGTATATATATATTAAATGTAATTAATAAATCGTGAAATGTATAGAGGAAGTAATACTAATGCATGTTCCAAACAAGCTCTGACGTTTTAAGCTATGCACGTTTTTCAAGACAAAAATTGGATTTTTATAAATGTTTTATTAAATTATTTTTCATAATCCAATCTATTCATATTATAGAACAGATTAATTTAACCACCCATTTTAAGTTTCGTATTAAAATAATTAGTGTAGGTTAAGATATTAGCATTCAAAATCAATTCATGAAATCTCATCCAATTTTTGTTGTTTAAAAATTTTCTAAGTATAATTTTCATGATCTAAACCATTCACTTTGTAAAATAGGTCAAAATAAGCTTAATATTGAAATTTCAGATAAAACTGCCTTATATACATTAATATATAAATTAAAAAAACTTACAAAAAAAATAAAAATAACAAGAGAAGCTCTGTACCGGACGTACCTGCGGCACATTAGTTGCTTTTGTCTTTTTGTTTTTTTTTGCACGTTTTTTAATGCAGTTAAGTTAAATACTTTACTTAATTATTTTTCATAATCTAATCCATCTAGATTAAAGAGCACACAATTCAATACCTTCTATTAAATTCTCTCGTTGTTCCGAGTTATACATTATAAGATATAATAAAAATAGCATAGATGAATATAAGCCCTTAATTAATACCCCTAATTAGTCCAAAATTTTTCATTTATTTTTATTTTTCCATAAGTTCCGTAAATTTAAACAGTTTTAATTTATATAATTCGGAATTTTGAAATTCCTTCCCGAAAAATTTATAAAAATTCATTTTCATATCTAATCTTTATGAAATTATTATTTACCCCTTTTCTAAATTTGTAAATTTATTTTATTTTTCTAAAATTACAATACGCATTTCTTTTATAACTTTACAGCAACAATGGACACAATGGACACAATGTACAAGCTTTCAGTACATATCACACTCACTAAGTTTCAAACAATATGGGTTTCACACCTCTCCTCATGTCAATCAGGAGTCATGAACAACCCTTTACAACCAATCATTTTAAACAATACATTATACTTAACAGACAAGGATAAATTCCACAAACCACACATACAACATCAGCAAGGTTTACTTTAAATTCAACACACAAAACTGTCATACAAGCATTTTACCAAACACATGATAGGCACAAAATAAGGAAACTCTCAATTCATACTCTCGTTTGAGCCGAATTGATTAACGTCACATTTAACAATATAGAAATTGCTAACGAATCCTTTACTTAATAGAAATCACACATTCATAGTAAATTTCTCACGAACCCTGCTTACCATAACTGTTAGGAACCCTACGCCCCATACCACGAAATTATTAGACGCTACACACTCCCACCAGTCCCACATCACATTTAGCATGAAATTTCATTACTAAATCAAGAAGGGGCGACATCTACTAACCTGGATCGTGATTTCTCCCAAAAACAGTGACCCTAACTTAGATCGCAGAGATTTGGAGCTTCCTTGATTGGAGTCGATGATTTTCAAAGCAGTCGGTAGAGCTTTCTTGAAGGGATCTATGGCTAGATCAAACTGAATGGTAGGGAAAGAAGAGAAGAAGCAGAGAACGGGAAGAGAAGAAGAGGGAAAGATAACCGGGTGCGGGATGAAAATAAACCCTAGTGCGCGGGCTCCCCTTATTACTGAACCCCCATCGAGTCAGGTGGGGTCGGAGCATGGGTCGGGCCTAATCGTAATTAGTAATTTTTATGAGATTTTTAATGGTCAAAATAGGTTTGACCAAGAAAGGAGGTACATTTGCAACATTTTAAATGGTGGTTAAAAACTACTAGATCCAACCCACTAAATGAAAATCTGAACCGTTAAAATGGATAATGGACATTAATAAGTGTGGACCCCATCTAAGATCAAAGAAAATAGGTAACGATTAAAATATAAATGAAGGACAAAAAATGCACAAAATTAATGGCTAGGAAGAAGTTGACTTACTAGCCAAGCAAAACCATGGGCCCATTGGTGGTTTTCAAAAACCACCTATAAATTTACCAACAAGTCCACTTTGTGATGGAATTTCACAAAAAAAGGAAAAAGTGGAGTGTGCAAAATATTAAAAGAAAATACCAATGTACAAATTATCAAACTTAAAAAGCTATAAAAGGGACCCCTCTCTCCTCATTTGAGGCACGCGCAAACGCCCAAAATCCATCCACTCTCCATCTTCTTCAAATCCATTTGAATTTTTTTCTTGCTACTCTTGGCTCATTTTCTTGTTAACAGGTAAAAAAAAAAAAAGGAAAGGAAGCAGGAAAGGAGTCCAAACCATGCACAACACTTGCTCTTTTCCATTTTTTCCTTTTTTTTTTAAAAAAAGATATCAAAAACAAACCTCCAGCATGTCGTCGACCTTCCTTTTTCAATTTCTCATTTTTCATTAAAAAAATAATATATCAATACTCATTTGTCATTGCATCATTTCCGTTTATTTTCACTTTTATAAAAAAAAAAGACCAAAATCTCCAGTACATTAACGGCCCTTTTACATCATCGTCCTTATTTTTCATTTTTAAAAAAAAAAACAAAAGAAAAATCTCCAGCACGTTATCTGCCCTTTGCACCATCGTCCCTTTTTCATTTTTTAAATAAAAAAAGAAAAGACCCACCAGCACGTCATCTAGCATAGCTTTATCATATAAATTTTTTATTTTTATCTTTATTCATCACATATCGTCCAACCTGGTCTCTATCATTATTATTCTTATTTATTATATGAAAATTTGTCCCCATCAAAAAATAGATATTTGCGAATTTAGAATTTTTTTTTACGAATTATAAAATAGATATTTACTAACTTTTCTTAAAAAAAAACTTATTCTTTCGTCAGGAAATATAATCTTATCCCATGCAACAGGAATTAGATTCTCATTTCCAGATTGAGTTAGGGCCTCAAAAAAAGTCCTAGGGATTAAATTCCCGCCTTCACCCTCCTGAGCTTTTACATAAATATATATATATATATATGTTAATTTTTCGCACTCCTAAGACCAATGTACTAGAAAAATAGAGTTGTATTTTTTTCTAGTTATGAGTTGACCCAGAGAATTTCTGTATTTTAGTGTCTTATTGTACACTGACTAACCACCGTATATGGTTAGTGCCAACTCCAAAGTTAATATATTAAATTTTATCAATATTTGTATACATGTTACTAATTGCTAATTGCGTTTATTGAGATACATGTTTGTATTTGACTAACTTGCATCATCTAAAAACCTTAACGCTTGCATCTCCCTTCTTTAACCCCCATGTCTACACCTTTTATATTTTTTCCATTTCTGATTTTGAACCCCTTTTCTACACCTTTTACATTTTTTTTATTTTGCACATTTAATTTCTGTATCTAACTTGCATCATATCTAACCAGGTGACTCTCTAATTTGCGTGTCATACTTATTTTCCTCTCTAGCATATGTACATTTACTTGCCTATTTAGTTCACAGTTATATCTTTCTAATGAACATACCTTATATTTTTAGGTCCATTTGTAGCCCATCGTAGTGAGAAAAAACCACGTTCTACAGTTTGGTGACTCCAATGGGGACAGTTAGGAGTGCTAATTTTCATTTCTTAGTAAAAGATCATGGAGGATTTTTTCAAGCTTTTTTTTAGGAAAAAAGTGAAAGTTTTGAATTTTTTTAAAAAAACTTTTTTTAAAAAAGAAAAGGTTTTAATTTTTCTTTTTAATTTTTTTTAAAAGTTTTAAAAAAGGGTAAAAAAATCAATAGCCTTTTAGAAAATATTTATAAAATTTAAGTATCATTGGGTGTTAGGAATCTACCTACCAAGCAAGAATAGTGTGTAAAAGAGGAATATTACCACCTCGTAGTCTGGTGGTTACTAAGTACAAAATAAATCAAACAAATATGACTGAAGCATCACAAAATAAGGGAGGATCATCTTTAAAGCACTCTGCTACAGATCTCGCTAGTATAACACAATAGGTAGATAAGTTAGAATGAATGATATCCAAGGTTCTAGAAAGGGTAGAAACTTTATACTGATCTAGGAACCAAAAAGATAACAAGGAAGACACTTCTGTTGGTCCCGAGTTGATGGCTAAACCCAAGAGGGGATGGGTGAATTGGGTTCTTAAAAAAAATTCTTTGGTAAATTAAAATCTTAACCCCTTTAAAGATTAATCCCCTTTTTAAAGCAAATAGAGAGCAATTTAGATAAAGCAGTAAAAGGAAGCAGAAGACAAGATGTATAGTGGTTCGGGCAAACCTTCCCTACTCCACTCTTCCAAGCTCACACTTCGTTGTGACTTGGGTTCCACTATGTATTCCTCGAATACACTTAGAGTCTCCGCTCTCTTCTAGATTCTAGCTCTAGGGGGCATATAACAACTTAGAGCCTATGCTCTCTTCTAGATTCCAGCTCTAGGGGGCATAAACAACTTAGAGCCTATGCTCTCTTCTAGATTCCAGCTCTAGGGGGCATAAACAACTTAGAGCCTATGCTCTCTTCTAGATTCCAGCTCTAGGGGGCATAAACAACACACTGCACAAGTAGGTGATGAGTCCCACTCCAATCACACATTACTTTGCATACACTTGATCTTAGCTACTCAAGCTAAATCAAGGTTAATACAACAAGACTTTAAAATAAGAAAAACTACACTTTACAGAGATGTGTAGGCAAGTTGAGCTCGAGGAAGAAGTTAGAAGCAGCTTGCACTCTTGAAGCTCTTTCTTCCTTTGAAAGTATATGGACCACTCAAAAATGGAGAAAATCAAATGGGAAACCTTTCTTGCACTTATTTTCTCTCTTTGGACTTTGTGATGTGTATGTGAGTGTCTTGTATATTTCTTCACGTTCATTTGAGGGTCCTTTTATAGAATGAGGAAAATATGAACGTTGTAGAGGTGGTTGACGCGCAATAAATGAACTCCAACGTTCAAAAATTCGACCGTTATTTCCAAGTCGAAGATGAAGTCCACTTGGCTTGCGACTTGGCTTCCAAGTCGCACATGGAGTCGACCTGGCTTGCGACTTGGGTTTCTTCAGATATCCAAGTCTGAGACTCGGATTCGACTTGGCTTCAGACTTCAACTCAAGTCGATCCTGGAGTCGACTTGGGTTGCGACTTGACTTGGTCTTCGCCAATAATGTCTTGATCCTCATTTGATTTTGCTTCTAGCTTGCTTGGCTTTCCTCCTTTAGTCCTTTTAATTGTCAAGTGACTCCTCATACCTGTAGATCTTGTGATTCATGAAGAGCTTGACCTTGATCCATCTTGGATTTGCTTGAACCTTGTAGAACTTAGGAGAGCTTGAGTCCTTGCATGATATATTCATGCACCTTGCTTGCTTTGGAGTCGTTTGATCTTCATATCTTGAATATATCTTCATTTGGAAGCAAGCTTGAAAATTTGCCTTAGACTTGATAGACTTGATTTGAACTTGAACTTGAATCCTTACCTTGAATCTCAAGAATACTCAAGTTAATCTTGAACATGGTCTTTACATATTACTTGGATTTGAGAAAGTCCAAATAGATTCTTGGAATGAGCTTGGGAATACATCTTTCAAGTCTGAACTTCTCAAGTCGAGGATGGAGTCGACCTTGTCTGCGACTTCGCCCAAGTCGCACCTGGAGTCGACTTCGCCTGCGACTTCGCCATGTCCATTTCCACATTTCAACGCTGGACACTCTTTGACGTTTGAAGTCGATGATGGAGTTGACTTCGTCTGCGACTTGGCAAGTGGAGTCGACTTGGCCTGCGACTTCATGTGTTTGTTTTCTATTTTGATTTTGCTTTTGAAGTTCTGTTTCAAGTCGATAATGGAGTCGACTTTGGGATCGTCTTCTCCCTAAGTCGAAGTCCAAGTCGACTTGGGGCTCGACTTGACTATTTCAGTTCCTTAAAACATTTGGAAAACTCATTAGTATACTTGATATACTCAAATTAGTCTTCGTTAATCATCAAAACTCATGCTTTGGTCAATTTTGTTTTGTTTTAAACATTATTTCCAACAATTTCTACTAGTAATATTATAAAAGGAACAAATGTAGACCATTATGAAAAAGAAGAATTTATTTTAAAACATACCACAGATAAAATTGAAAAAGTAAAAGAAACTCTTCAATCTCAACTTAAGAAATTAGAAGACAAAGTGAGACAAAATGATGGAGAAAGGCTGTCATCTTCAAAGATAGAAGACCTGTGTCCATTCCCAGACATTAAATTACCTAGAGGTATAAAAGTTCCCAAATTACCTATATATAATGGGGATTCATGTCCAAAAGCTCATTTGAAAGCATTTTGTGGAATTTTATACCCTCTAGTTCAAAGGGATGAACTTTTGGTAAAATTATTTCAACAAAGTTTGAAAGGAGATGCACTTGAATGGTATGTATCTCTAGATTACAAGTTTATTAAAAATTGGGGGCAATTATCTACAGCTTTTCTAGACAGATTTTCTTATAGATTAAATATTGCACCTAAAAGAGCAGACTTGAAAGCTTTACAGCAAAAAGAGGGTGAACCATTTGCTGAGTATATAGCTAGATGGAGAGCTTTAGCAACAAAGTTAAAGATTAATTTATCCATAGAAGATCAAATATCCATAATCATCAAGACTGTACATCCTAACATTTCTGGATATTTAGTCTCATATCCCTTCACTAGCTTTGCGCAATAATACAAGTCGGTGAACAAATTGAGTATGGATTAAGAAGAGAAACATCTCTCCTTGGCCATATCAAGGGAGTGTTTTTTGTGAAAAATGAATTATAAGTCACAAGTGTCCGATAATAGCCCACGAGTTTATTCGATTAAAGGAGGTAGAAGTCATGACTCTTACATACCCAATAAACGAACTTTTTACACAAATACAAAAGACGAGGTTCTTGTTTTAATGGGTACACCCTCCAATCCCATCGCTTCTCGAAGACGACCTACTGATCAAACCGATATTTTTATTTTAAAAGGTGCACTCTCCAATCCTGTCATTTTTCAAAACAACATGATAGCTTAAATGATACTATTGTTTTAAAAAGCACGTCATCTAGTTCTAATATATTTTCAAAACAACTTGTTGATGAATTAAAAATTATTATTTTAAAAGGGGAACCTTCTAATCTTATCATTGCCTCGACACCACCTATGGATTATTTTATCTTTTTTTTAGAAAAAGCTTACAAAGTCGACTCACCAGTCACTGACTTTTACGAAAAAAGTAATTAGTATATTCCATGAAAGCACAAATAGAGAACAAAAAATGGCCAACCAAGTAGACCCTTCCCACATATTTTCAAAAGAGATTCTCGCTTCAACTATCCAATCAAAGCCTATAGATTTAACGGCCTCTAAATCTTTTATCTTTGCAGAAAGTATGATAAATAAATTTTCCGAGAATATTTGTGAAACACCAAAAACAGCTTCCCAAACAAAGGTCTCTCATTTATTCTCAAAAGAATTTTTTACATTTTTCAGTCAATCTAAATCTAAAAAGTCAAATTTTCTTCCTATGTCCACAAGAAAATCAGTTATTGGATTCTCTAAAAATACAAATAAAATATCAAAAGTGAATTATCTAACAAATTTCTCCCAAACACCTTTCATTCCTCTAGAAAAAATTTCCACCTTTATTAATCAGCAAACCAATATATTCTTCGTATCTTTGGAAAAAAATTCTCATTCTAGTTAATCGAATAAAAGATAACTCCACATATCTTCGGAAAAAATTCTCATTCAAGACATTTCATCTTTAAAGCTTGAAAAGGTTAATCCAAAAGATATTTTTTCAAAAAAACTTTACACTCCAATTGACTAACCAATGAATCTTAAAGTGATTAATCTAGAAAAAGAAACAAATCCTACTATCGCAGAATATACCAAAAGCTCATGCAGCATGACTCAACCAAAAAATCAAGCCAAAACATATATGACTCCTTGTCAAAGCCTCTTCATTTTAAACAATTCAAATAAAGTCAAATCTTAATCATTGAGAAAGCTAGCCCGTAAAGCCGCAGAAAGCGCAGGGAGCTTTATTACCCAGTCATCAAAAAAGCTAGCCCGCAAAGCCGCAGAAAGCGCAATGAGCTTTGTTATCTATTTTTCAAAAAAGCTAGTCCGTAAAGCCATAGAAAGCGTATGGAGCTTTATCACTCAGACATCGGATAAGTTGGCCCGTAAGGTTGCAAAAGGCGCAGGATACTTATCGAAAAATCAAATTACTCTTCAAAATGAGATTTTATCATCATTGCAAATAATGCTTTCAATTAGCATGGAGACCACATTTTTGCAAGGTCCCAATATACTTCGGGTAGTTACCGATTTATCAAAAAAAGTTACAAAATTGAGGACAACTACCAATATATTAAAGAAAGTTTCAAAAATAGGAGTTATCAATATACTAAAAAATGTTACAAAAATGAGGACAATATCTGCCAAATGGAAAGCTATGCAGCATAAATATCAAGGTGATATCATTTTTAGACAAAAGAGGAAGCCAAATAATAGAAGACAAATGCTAAAAAAGAAAAGAAAAGGAAGCAAAGCAAAAAAGTTATTTTATCATGGGAGACCGAGACAACCGTGGCTCAAATCAAGGAAAGTCATTGAAGTTCCCAGCATCAAATCGGGCATTGCTGCAAACAAGATATGGGACCTTGGAGGATAGTTACCTAGGTATGCCACTTTACTCTCCCTCCCTCCGCATTTCATATGCATTTCTTATAAAAAGGGGGTTATTATTTTTAAATAAAATGAGTGTTTTTAAAGAAAAAACTTTAAAACTTACATACGTTTTAGCGAATTTTCAAAATTAGTCATATGGATAGCATATCTTATTTAACGACAACACAAAAAAATGATGAAAAATGATAACGCAAAAAAGGACAAAATGAGATATTAAATATATATATATACCTAAGAGACAACCAAATCATCTTTTAGCTATTAGGAGGCAATCAATTCACAATTAACGCTGTCAAATACAAAATGAATTAATTAAATTCAGTAAAAACAAATATGGGTTTGTCTTTTTAAAGTGTAGAAATGTGCAATTCAATCTCAAATGGGGGGCATCACCATCATCAATATTCCAGTTATAAGCCTTATAAGTCGCAGAAGGTGCAAGACACTCATCAATTAAGCCTAGTAGGTCATAGAAAGCACAAGACACCAACTCTGTAGACCTCATTATGAGAATGTCATTGACCACACTACTTGAAAATGTTGAATTCCAAGCAAATATTAATCTATAGAGTCATAAGATATGCATGTTGGTTGGCCAGATATAAAAAAATAAAAAATGCAAAATAGATAAAAGAAAAAAATAAAACAAAATTAATTTTTTCCAAAAAACAACAAAATTTTGAGTTAAGTTTTCAAGATGTCAAAGCATTTCATGCAAAAAAAAAACTTAAAAATATTTATTACTGTAATGGATCAAGAAGTGAGAAGTAACCAGTTATATTCGTGAAAATTTTTCATGACATATGTAAAAATTCCATAGCACTTTAAAAAAAAATCTTATACAAACATTAATAAAAATTGGTGGATACAAAGATGATTTAACATTTTCTCGTCCAAAGAGATAACTATTAATATCATTATGAAACGTGATGAATTATTTTCAAAAAATAGAAAAGAAAGATCCCCAGATACCCTGAAATATGGTTAAGGGAAGAAAAAATATATTAAAAAAATTCCTAGATATCCTGAAATATGGTGAGAGGAAGATTTCTAAAAAAAATCCTCAGTTACCCTGAAATATGGTGAGGGGAAGAAAAAATATATTAAAAAAATCCCCAGATACCCTGAAATATGGTAAGGGGAAGAAAGTACAATACACCATCATTATATTTTGATATTGCGAATAACTCACTTGGATGAGTTGTTAAGGTTTCATGCATCTGACATCTACCAGTTGATAGATCACAAACTCACGTGCTATGTTATTTGAGATACTTCATGAAAAAATTATCACTAATATAAATTAATGAAGTTCACTTCTTAAGCTAATTGTTTCAACTAATAACCTTGAAACTTTGCAACTTCACTACTCATATGGCTACAAAAGTCAATAATTCTTAATTTTTTAAAAAAAAAACTATGAAAGCTTATTATAATGATTACATAAATAAGAGGATTACAAGAAAATTTCCTAAAAAGAAATTGTTAAAAACAATCTAAAATAAGATGAAAAGTATGAGAGTAGGGCAAATTATAAAAATTAAGAAAATCATACTAAGTTGCACTAAAAAGAGAGAAAAATTTTAGATGTCAACCATACCTTCTTTGATGACAATGTTCATTATCATCAAAGAAGAGGGGGCAACTGTTGACACCCCACTTAAATGAAAAAATTAAATTTTCAAATGGGCTTACTACCATTTGGCACACCCATTTAAGGTTTTTTGTGAATTTACATTTGAATTCTTAACCCATATATTTGCAAGCTCAAATTTGTGTAGAATCCATGGGCCTCCAATGCTTTAAGCTCACTACGGAAGTAACGGCCAATAATCCATACGGTTGATAAAGAGCAATTTGCATTCAAGATAAAGTGAAGAATATTTTTTTTAAGTTAATTGAAACAGAGTCGACGTGATGAACGATTTGGTTTAAACAAATAATTAATATTTTTATGAGATTTTTAATGGTCAAAATAGGTTTGACCAAGAAAGGAGGTACATTTGCAACATTTCAAATGGTGGTTAAAAACTACTAGATCCAACCCACTAAATGAAAATCTGAACCGTTAAAATGGATAACGGACATCAATAAGTGTGGGCCCCACCTAAGATCAAAGAAAATAGGTAACGATTAAAATATAAATGAAGGACCAAAAATACACAAAATTAATGGCTAGGAAGAAGTTGACTTACTAGCCAAGCAAAACCATGGGCCCATTGGTGGTTTTCAAAAACCACCTATAAATTTACCAACAAGTCCACTTTGTGATGGAATTTCACAAAAAAAGGAAAAAGTGGAGTGTGCAAAATATTAAAAGAAAATACCAATATACAAATTATCAAACTTAAAAAGCTATAAAAGGGACCCCCCCCCTCTCCTCATTTGAGGCACGCGCAAACATCCAAAATCCATCCACTCTCCCTCTTCTTCAAATCCATTTGAATTTTTTTCTTGCTACTCTTGGCTCATTTTCTTGTTAACAGGTAAAAAAAAAAAGGAAAGGAAGCAGGAAAGGAGTCCAAACCATGCACAACACTTGCTCTTTTCCATTTTTTCTTTTTTTTTTTTAAAAGATATAAAAAAAAACCTCCAGCATGTCGTCGTCATTCCTTTTTCAATTTCTCGTTTTTCATTAAAAAAATAATATATCAGTACTCATCTGTCATTGCATCATTTCCGTTTATTTTCACTTTTATAAAAAAAACCAAAATCTCCAACACATTAACGGCCCTTTTACATCCCCTTTTACTTCATCGTCCTTATTTTTCATTTTTTCAAAAAAAAATAAAAGAAAAATCTCCAGCACGTTATCTGCCCTTTGCACCATCGTCCCTTTTTCATTTTTTTTAAAAAAAAAAAAAACAAAAGACCCACCAGCATGTCATCTAGCATAGCTTTATCATATAAATTTCTTATTTTTATCTTTATTCATCACATATCGTCCAACCTGGTCTCTATCATTATTATTCTTATTTATTATATGAAAAATTATCCCCGTCAAAAAATAGATATTTGCGAATTCAAAATTTTTTTTACGAATTATAAAATAGATATTTGCGAATTCAAAATTTTTTTTACGAATTATAAAATAGATATTTGCTAACTTTTCTTAAAAAAAAACTTATTCCTTGGTCAGAAAATATAATCTTATCCCATGCAACGGGAATTAGATCCTCATTTCCAGATTGAGTTAGGGCCTCGAAAAAAGCCTAGGAATTAAATTCACGCCTTCACCCTCCTGAGCTTTTACATAAATATATATATGTTAATTTTTCACACTCCTAGAACCAATGTACTAGAAAAATAAAGTTATATTTTTTTTCTAGTTATGAGTTCACTCAGAAAATCTTTGTATTTTAGTGCCTTATTATACACGGACTAACCACCGTATATGGTTAGTGCCAACTCCAAAGTTAATATATTAAATTTTATCAATATTTGTACACATGTTACTAACTGCTAATTGCGTTTATTGAGATACATGTTTGTATTGAACTAACTTGCATCATTTAAAAATCTCTAAAA
This sequence comes from Annona cherimola, assembly GCA_030490835.1. Taxonomy (NCBI): domain Eukaryota; kingdom Viridiplantae; phylum Streptophyta; class Magnoliopsida; order Magnoliales; family Annonaceae; genus Annona; species Annona cherimola. The sequence continues at coordinate 87,862,080 of CM059972.1, forward strand.
ACTTGCATCATTTAAAAACCTTAATGCTTGCATCTCCCTTCTTTAACCCTCATGTCTACACCTTTTATATTTTTTTCATTTCTGATCTTGAACCCCTTTTCTACACATTTTACATTTTTTTTTATTTTGCACATTTAATTTTTGTATCTAACTCGCATCATATCTAACCAGCTGACTCGCTAATTTGCATCTCATACTTATCTTCCTCTCTGGCATATGTACATTTACTTTCCTATTTAGTTCACAGTTATATCTTTCTATTGAATATACCTTACATTTTTAGGTCCATTTGTCGGCCCATCGTAGTGCAGAAAAAACCACGTGCTACATTATCAAAGAAAAAAAAATTCTAAATGTGGCTGACAAAAAGTCCCGCCTTAGCATAGGTAGTTCGGGCTTCAAGTCTTGACATGAAGAGTTTATCTTCTATTTTTTAAAGCAATCTCTCCATAGCTACTCTATTAATAACATTATTAGATTTACATCCTTGAAGTTAAAAGGTTGAAAATATGTACTTGTGTTGAGTTGTAAATACAAAAATATTAAAAAAAACGCTCCAAATGGGATTCTGCACACCCAAGGTGCACTCCGAAGATTCAAGCACTTCTAGAGGAATTTTTTTCCATGTGGATCCTTTAAATTTAAGAAATTTGTAAGCATCTTTCTGTTAAGTAGAGGATCCACCAGGGAATCCCCTGTCAGGAAATTTCTTAAGAATCGCTAATTAGTTTAAAGTTTTAATCATTTACGTTTTGAAATCCAACTTGTTTGAAATTGTTGGTGTAGCCAAACTATAATGTTCTTCATCTCACGAACAGGAAAGTAAACATTTTAAAGAGTAAATGTTTATTTTAGTTTTTTTACCATAAAAAATTTTATGCAAATGAAAATTAAAAATTTACTGTTTTTTAGTGGCCAATATTTTTATCGGACTTATCGCCATGTCATGTTATAAATTCGTGGCTTGAGACTTCACTTAACAAGAGAGACCTCGAAAAAATTTGCAGCTATCGTCCGCGTTGAATATGATGATATTTAAGGATCAGAAAATAAAGGGTTGGCAAACTTGAGAAACCTGTATACATACAAGAACCTCACATTTTTCAAAATTAAAATGTTTACGTTTAAATGACTTAATTTTATGGCTAATAAAAAATTTATCAATGTAATCATAACCGTGTTTTTACTCAACAGTTGTTTTGTGGATAAAATTGTCGGGTAATGACTTCCTATAAAATCGATTTTTTTGCTTTAAAAAATTAAGAAATTTAAATAAATAATAATAATAATATTTATCAAGTTATAGTAATTTTGAGTTCCTAGCCTATGAAACCGGTTCCATTAGATTAAATTCACTGGACATCTCCCCTTATGGCCCACTTTTGTGATTATATGAAATCTATTTCACTTATTTTATTTAAAATAATTTTTTAGGATGTGTTTGAGAAATAATAAAACTTTCAAACGAAAAGTTTTTGAATCTGGTAGAAGATGATTTGATATGATATGAGTAATGATGAAATGTAAAGAAAATAAAATTAAAATGGATAGTTTAGTTGTACGGGGTAGTTGTGTAAAATGATTAAAAAAAGATAGTTATATAGGATGAAAAGATTTAGATTGAAAATTTTTTGTTAACAATAAAAATGCTCTTAATTAAAAAACCAAGTTTCATCTCAATTAAAAATGTGCATGGGTAAGATCTAATAAAAGTATAAAATTAATATAATAAAATTATTTAGTTTGTATTAACTGTTCATATACCAATTTCAAAGCTATTGTTTCAATATGTAACCATGTAAAACATTATTCCTATGTAAATAACAATTTTACAAATGCTTATAATATTCTAATGCATTCTATAAAATAAATTTCTATTTTTTATAATTTATCCATGATTTTATACTTTTAATAGTGAAACGATTTTTTATACCAAAATGATTTTCAACAATGCAATTAGTTGGATTTCAATTTCATCGTTAAATTCTAGCAAAAATTTTCATCGAAGTAAGGTGGGGACCTGAACAGAGAAGTTACATCAATTCAGTCTCATGAAACCAGTTGCATTACCATATGATTGGAACCTTTTTTTTTATTTTTTGTTTGCCACGTCAGAAAAAAGAAGTGAAAGCAGGTTTTTAGCGTGAGCTGTGTAGAAATGAAATAGAAAATGCATGTCACTAAAAACACCAGCCACCAGGGGGTATGGTTGTCACTTCGACCCTACCCTTCGTGTGGGGGTATTTCTCCTTGGGATAGGAGTATTTTTATAGATCCCCCGTGTGGGGGCCTTTTATAAATTTCCTCTAGTTGAGGGCATTTATAAATTCTCCTTGTTGTGGGGGTGTTTACAGAAAATTTTTACCTATGGTATGGTATGAGGGCTGTGAATGTGCTTGGTTGTAATACCAATTGTAATAATGTATAAACAATCCTGCTTCTATGAAACCCATTTACTGTGTAACCTCTCCGTATTTAAAATCTTGATAGTTGATGGAAAATCTACTTTATCTATTATATTTAGCATCATTTATAATTTCTTGAAAACGATTTTATTCATTTAATTTCACTTTATATGAGTCCATCTATAAATGTGTGAAATCAACATAATAAAATAATTTAATATTAAAATGTCAATTTTAAAGTAGTTTTTTAAACATCCAAACCATCTAAAATATCACTACTAAGTAGATAAATGATTTTGTAAAGTATTATTACAATCTAATTATGGGTGGACGGATCTAAGCATTTTTCATAATTTACACATGAATATTTACATTTTTCAACAAATGTGGCCCTTAAACATTCTTAATTGGGATAAAACTTAGTCTCTTAAATAAATAAACGATAATAAATACAATGAATGAATTGAATTTTTTATCAATGATCAAAATTTTAAAAATTAAAAGGGTTACATGGCTCCAAGAGGAGCCCATGTATAAATACCAATAAAAAAAGCCTATGTTGTAGCTCAACTTAAAATGTTACAAAGTAATGATGTATATGGCATTTGATGAAACTTTTAAAAGAAAAGTTTTGTAGAATTAGGTAGTTATATGGGTAATTGTGAAGATATGATTGAAAAGTAGGATAGCTATATAAGAAAATATGAAAAATAATTAAAAATAGGATCATTATAAAAAGTGAAAAATTTTAGATTGAGAAGTTTCATGATTGTCAAATACTCCTTAGGATTTGCTAATTTAGTGCACATTTGTTAACAAGCCTGCGTGGGGTGGGATGGGAATATGTACGAGTACCCTTTTTGAAATCAATGATTAATCAACCAATAACTATATTTTTTTACTTTTACCCCTATATTCCAATCATTTTCTTTCCAACAAACTTAATTATTCCAAATTTACCTTTACAATTTCATATCAATTACACAATTCTCAAAATATTTCATTTGCTACTCTCTATCTCATCCCATAATCCCATAAAAATTCATCAAACCAAATGTTCCCTTAGTGAAGAAGGGAGTGAATGTGAGTACATATGTTATTTCTGTCAAAGTATGGAGGACACATGTTTGCACCTATTTTAGGGATTAAAGCAATCTTGCACGCCATGAGTCATGGTCTACTTTGGATGGTAGTCTTGAACATGTCAAAACTATCTTTTACAGACTATCCCAAGAGATCAGAACCTTTGGTGGTTATTCATTGCCGCATGTTGGAAGACTTGGTCGATTCGAAATTCTTATCAAAATGAGTGGCCAAAGTAATCAGTTAATGCAATTCCTGATTGGTGTCAGGCTTACCTCCATCAACTTAACCCAGCAAAGATAGTTCATGACAATAGCTTCCATTTGAACGACAGCCATGTCCAGTAGAGTCCTCCTCCTCTAAGATGGGTGAAAATCAATACAGATGCAAGTGGAAGTCTCACCACAACATTGGATGGAGCAGGTACTATTGTTCGCAACTCAAACGACGATTATTTTATAAGTGCATGATGTTGGAAGTTAATATGGGGAGGACAGCTTTTTGATGTTGGAGGTTACAGGAACGTTTTTTTGAGTAAAGTGGTTGAGAGAGTTACATTTCCAAAAGGTGGAGGCAGAAATTGTGTCACTGGTGTTGATAAGCTTTCTCCAAGGATATGGTGAAGTTAGGTCCAGCTTGGGAGTGCTGATAAAGGAGATCCAACGGACTGATTAAGAGTGAAAAAGTTATGTTTCATCGTGCGCATCGAGATGGAAATATGATAGCGGGTGTTGAGTTTGTATAGAGAGACGCACCACCTGATTTTACTGAAACATATTTAAGGACTTACAACTATTGAATAAAGGGCGTATTTAGGAAGTGATACATTTTGATAAAAAGTTTTTGAATTAGTAAAAAATAATATCATATGGTAAGCATAATAATGAAGAATAAAGAGAATAAAGTTAAAGATAATTGTGTAGAAATTATTAAAAAGTAAAGTAGTTGTATAAAAAGATGTGAAAAATTGATTAAAAAAATAAAATAGTTGTTGAAAGTGAAAAGCTTTAGAAAGAAAATTTTATAATTTTTTTTAATGGTATCATATATGTTGCAATATCTGATATTACAAATCAGCCTCAGCCTCATTTACAACTCTCACCCACATGGAAAGACATTTTTATAAATACTTCCACACTAAGGAGAGACCAACTATAAACACCTCCACTACTGAGGGACAAATACAAAAGAATATAAAATCTCACCAAACTGCACATAGCGGGTTTCAAAACCTTGTTGGATAGCATAAGAAGGTTGCTGCCACCACCTAGGATAAGCCTAGCTGACACAACGAGTCACACTTCTATTTAACCAAGTTAATCCTGTTTATTTTTTACACCTTAATAATTGATAAAAATTCATTCTATACATTACATGCATCCAACCTTATTTGTATAACCAAAAGACAAGTTTAATGTCAATCAAAGTTACGCATGAGTCACATTTGCTTAAAAATATATACTCGTGTAGATTATCAAGAATATTTAAATTTATTCACATATACATTAGAACATAAAAATAATTTATAGAATCATTTATCTATTCAGTAATGAATTTTAATTTTATATTGATATTTAGAATCCAATCATCTTTATGGTAATGTTACACATTAAAATGAGGGTCACGCACTGCACAACAGTACTTGACAAATGATGAAGTTCCCAACATAAATGATACTATTTACAATGGATGAAATACATTTCCCATCCATCATTCGTCATTATAGTGGAAACAATAGATAGAATTACATAGAAAAAGAATTTCATAAACCCCCAACTCTTGTATAAATCTATCCATGGCGCCGGCCTCCCGGTGTTTACGTCTCTGTCTGTTACTCCATGTACCAAGGACAGGAACGAAATGGATTAGTTATCGGAAATGTTTGAATTGCTGGGAATGGATTGGAAAAAATTGGAATAGGTAAGGTGGTTGTACGAAAAATATATACAATAATAATAATAATTAAAATATCGGAATAAAAATAGGAAAAAATATATATATATATTTGTTAATACCTTTGATTTCTGCATTCTCACCACATCCAAACCACATGCATCCATCCAAACAGATCCGAATATAAAATAAAAATTTCCACCAATGTCAGTCAAAGACCTAAGGATATATTACAAATAAAGTGAATGAAATCAATTTTTCCTTTTTAAAGCTCCAAAGCCCGCATAATAATGACTTCATCTTTAGAATTATACGCCGTGGCTATTTACTTGAAGAGTTGTGATTCAATGCTAGCGAAAAACCAAAAAGATCCACAAAACCACACTTATCATATGTAAAACTGTAAATGTTTTTTTAAAATATACACAGGCACATTTGCAATAAAAATTTTACATCCTAGGCATAGTTGCAATTTGCATAAAAAGCCATCCTTATGAATGCAAATAATTCTGATATTTATGCAAGCATAAAATTCAAATCCACGAGAAAACAACGTAGAAGCACAGCCGAAAATATAATTAGGGATTTTTGCGTTGTCTCCACATCTTTTTGTGACACTGCAACAAAATAAATATAGAAGGGATCGATGCATTCAATACCCAGAAAAGAAAAAACTTACCCACATGCTAAATAAGCTGGTGAAATCTGGTAAGATGATTCAGCCACTGGCCATGCCATCAGGGTGAAATGTTCATTCTAGTCATGTTTGCATGCGTATGGTGGAGTTAAGGCAATCTTCTAAGTTAGTATCCAAATAGCAGCGACACACTTACACAAAATTTAACTAAAACTTCAATTTTGTTTGCCTGAAAATAAATGCTACACCATCAAAGAAATGTTAATGATGCAGGACCATCAAAATATGTTGATACATCCAAATAGCAGGGAATCCATGGGCAGTAAATACCAAATTGTCTTCCACTTCTCTGTATGCTAAAAGGCATGTCAATCAGCCATTTCGAGCTTCTCTTCGTGTTGCATCGTGAAGGATGTCGATGTCTACACCATCTGGTGGAAGCTGAACATACCTCACCACTGACCCCCTGATGAAACAATTTCTGACTGACATCTGTGGAATAACGCAAATCAATAGGTCATAACCCATGAGCATTATCACTAGCCAGTATGCTCCAGCAGAATCATGGCACACCAGCATTCACACAATTAAAGCGGATTTGCACATCATTAAAGCAGGCAAAGCAAATGATGTTTGTTGATAGCAGCAGTAACATATTTCGTCCAGCATGTTTGTTTGATGCCCTCATGCTTTTATCGGCAAATTGCTTATCCGCGGAGTAAAACAAGCAATGCAACAGATAGTCCCTCTCAGATTTTGCAATTTTAACATATTGGCACATGGGCAGGTGCTTCGCAGGACAGCCTATAAATGTTTTGGACTTAAAAAGCCTAACAACTAAGCATAGGAAATTTTCCAGGAAGAAAATTTGCCACGAAAAAAGTGGGGAGGAATTGCACAGCTTCGGTGTTACAACCTCAGAGAGCTGTGTGTGAGTGCCGGTTTTTTTATATATTAATGTAAATATGCAATTGAAAGTGTCCAATAATGGAATATGCATATCATGTCTGCTCAAGTTTACTGCTTGATTTTTTTTTTCCCCATCAAAAAAAGTACTTGAATTTTGCAACATGAAATAATCAAAGAGAAGCAAGATCTAAGCCCTTAATTGGGCAATGAACACCATTTTGGCATTATGGAGAAAAAACTGAACATTCTCGCATCTTAAGCAGGCCACCAATGTACCATGTCATGCAACAAAGGAGGATTTCGTGCAATTTACAGAAAATTGAACTTTGAAGGAGAGTTCATCTAGTTAGACAGAGGAAATGAAACAGAACATAGGATTGTTGGCAACCAAAAAACTACCAGGTTGTTCAATGTTTTGGTTAGAAAAAGATTCATAGGTTGACCTAAGAAAATGCTTTCAGAAATGAGAAATACCAGACTGCACTGTATCAAAGTCTCATCTCATCCACCCATTGTATTTAGAGTAATTTATTTAATTAAAAACCATGTTTCACCAAAATCAGAGATGTCTATGGGTCCCATTTGAAAAAGTGTAAAGTCAACTTGCTATAATTATTTGATTTATATATCAACTTCAAAGTCGTATTTTCAACATCTAAAACTTCTAAAGTATCATTCCTATGCGGATGCATGATTCTATAAAATATTATTAGATTATAATGCATATGTAAATGGATCTAAGCATTTTTCATAATGTACGCATGATTAATATAGAAAAAAAAATAGAATTTTAAGTAGGCACAGCCCACTTAAAACTCTAATTGAAATGACTTTTGGTCACGTGAAAAAACAAATAACAGTAAGAAATATATCGGTTGGATTCCCATTTCAGCATGGAGGTGGCGCCCATCAGTAGTCAACTGCACCCTAGCATTTCCATTCACAAATTATATAATTTTTAAAAACGTGAGCATGGAAGATTCATCTTGACCATTTAATGCCATAATAAGCCACTAACTGAGTTGTTCAGTGTTTTGGTTAGAAATGGATTCAACCATTAGTTCAAACTAAAATGTTTTTACAGACTATATGATATTGAAAAATGTGAGCATGCAAATGTTCGACCACTGTATGGTATATTGAGCAAATATTAGATTAGCTGAGTCATAAATTCGAAAAAGTTTCCAAATCCATTATTTAACCAAGGATCAGCCCAAGGAACAGCAAGTTCATCTAGGATAGATTCCACCAATCAAGTCCAGCCTAGTTTTTCAAATGTTGGTGGATGTGTTGCCTGAAGAAATATCTCACCAGAGCTCATAAACTCCTAACATAAAATCATTGGTATGGGCATGTTAGCAGGAACTATAATGTTCAATCAAAGAGGGAAACCTAAAAATGGGGAGTACAACTAAGAAACACTGTGTACCAAGAATAAAGAGCAGTTGCTAATCGGGGTGCAACTTGGGCCGAGTTGCGCCCCGAACCCGGCCCGTCGAACCCGATTCTCAATCATGTTAGAACTCGCTCTTCTGCAACCCGAACCGCTGAACCCGATTTGTATATATAATAGGGTTAGGGTTCAAGTTAACCCGAAAAACCCGAGCTCGATTTCTATTTTATATATAATAGAACTTTTATCTAAATGTATTTAACATATAAAGCAAGTTTTTTAAACTCATTTATAATATATTTTTTATTTTGTCTTCATACACTCGTTTATCTAAATGTATTTAACGTATAAAGCAAGTTTTACTGTTTTTGGATATGTGTATATATTTTTTTAGATTTTTAAAGATAAGGGTATTTTAAATACATATATACACATAGATGTTTAAAAATCTCAAAAAAATATGTAAACATATCCAAAAATGGTAAAACTTGATTTATACGTTAAATATACTTAGATAAACAAGTGTATGAAGAGAAAAATAAAAATAAAATTGTTGTAAATGAGCTTTTTGAAGTGGGCTAAGCGGGGCATTTGCTTAGCCCGGACAAATAGAATCACTCTTCTTCTTTATACTGTTATATTTTTTAAACATATGTGGTTTGATTGTATATAATTATGTTTACTTATATGATTTGCTATTATTATATATTCATATAAAATTTTAAACTTATCGTTCTTAAATAAAATATGAATTTATCAACCTAAATTCCAACCCGAAACCCAACATGAATCCGATTTTCAAAAATAAGGTTAGGGTTTAGGTTTTACACATAGGGTTAGGGTTAAGGCTGAAGTAAACCCAAATTTCATGAGCCCAAGTTACACCCCTAATTGCTAATTATGTACATAACATAATGTTAAAGTCAGCATAACATTGATGATCAATTATAGAATTGATAAGATCCCTTTCAAAAGAATACAGCCATACTCCGTTTTCCAAATTAGAAATTTGAAAGACAAATTCCCTCTTCCTCCATCCAACTTTTATGATCGGTGATTTACTTCTTCACTAAGGGCATGTTTGGTAATGTTAGAACGGGAATAGAGAATGCAAAAAGTCAACATATTAATTACCTAACTGCTCTATTTTTTCCATTTTTACCTCTATAATCTAATCATTTTCTCATATTTTTCCCTGCAACTACCCTATCTCTTTTTTACTTTACTTCCACTAAACCCTATCATATCCATTCCATTCCCCATTCTCCATTCCTTTTCTCGCATTACCAAACGGACCTTAAATCCTATTTAAACTAGCACATCAAAGGAAAACAAAATAAAGAATATTTCTCTTGCAATCATTTTCCTAACCACAATCCCACTTCCACATTAGTTACACTGTTTGGCATTTACCAAATGAGTAACCAATTCATGGGAAAAAAACCATACTAAAGGGCAGACTGGTGCATTAAGCTCCTGCCATGCTTGAGGTCTGGGGAAGGGTCAAACCACTTTGGGTCTATAGTACGCAACCATACCTTGCAAAGCAAGAGGTTGTTTCCACGACTTGAACCCATGACCTCCAAGTCACGTGGCGACAACTTTTTAATGTTGTGCCAAGGCTCTCCTTCAAGGAAAAAACAAAACAGGTTAAAAATGGTCAACAGTCAACCAAGTGAGCATCCTACATAGGTAATGTGAAGGTCAAGGCTGCAAGAAAAGGCTTTTTGTTATTTTTTTTTTCAAGATCTGATGCCATTACTATCTTCTTTATTGATATTGCATTGCTGCCAGAAATGAAGGATTGTTGCAGCTTGAGACCACCAAAAAATAGCCCTAGACAACTACAGCAAAGTTGCTAACTACCATGCAGTTATGGAAGTAAGACATAATATTCATTTTTGTATCCACACCAATGTCCTCCACAGACTAAGTTTCCTTATCCAAAACATCAATGTCATCAATGTTTTGAAGAATTAGAAACTCTTACACTATATCTGTCAGGAGAAAAGAAAGACATTGTGGCGTGTTGAAAAATCAAAAAATTGAAGAATTCCTTTTATACCCCCAACATTTGCACCTAATTCCTAATATGCTCACAACGTTTCACAAATTTCAGTTATACCCATAATGTTTCACCCTAAATTTCTATTATACATATTGTTAACACAATCGTTATCTATCCCACTGAAAAGACAATTTTGCCTTTTTAAAATTTTTCTAATTAAAATAATTCAATCTTAATATGACTCTTAAATTATTTAATATTATATATTAATGACTTACTATCATCGATTCAACAATGTTAAGGTTAAACCGTCTCAATTAAAAATTTTTGAATGGGTAAAATCGTTTTTTCAATAGAGTAGATAACAATTATATTGACAACATGAGCATCATAGAAATTTAGGCTGAAATGTTATGGATATAAGAGGAATTTATAAAACATTATGGGTATATAAGGAATTATGGGTAAATGTTATGGGCATGAGAGGAATTTTTCCCAAAAAAAGTATCATGGAATTTTAGTCATGTCAAGATACTGCAAAATTCACAATCTGAACAAAAATATTTGCAATCGTTGCACTTATCCAAACACAAAGATCCACAATGTTGTTGCCATTACCCAAATGTCGCTGCCCTGAAAAATAAAGATCTCAGATGATATAATTCATCAATCACCTATTTTGTTTTCTTCCACAAAAATCTAAATTCACCTCATCAAGCAAGCCGAGATTTTGAAGATTAGACCATAAATGAGGATTAGATTCTTCTAGTAGCATGAAAGCATATTTAGAGATGATCAAACCTAGAAATATCAATTAAATGAATTGCATGGCTTCCACGGACAACACAAATACAAATTCAGTAAAATATAAACAGATCGTAGTCAGTAAATATATGGAAAAATTGGAGCCAAAACAACCACATTTTCCAAAAAAATAATCCTTCCCATTCACAATCTCTACCAGCATCCCCTACAGCCACAACAATTTTTCATAGAGGTTAAAGCAAGAGGGTATTTGCTCATCTCTTTCAAAAGGGGACTGATAAGAGATCATTGGATTTGGATATGCAGAACGGTAAAAGTCCGATCAATCTACCATACGTATTACAGTAGTATCTTTCCAAACACCAAATACAATCAAAACAGCCTATTCGGACTCTTGAAATATTCCAATGAATAAACCAAACTCACAAAACTGAAAAAAACAACACCTCATGACCAAATGCCACATGCCCTAATTAACCAGCCGTCACTTTCTTTCTGATTTCTTTGGATGCCACAGTTTTCCAATTTCCAGAGTAACCTTCTCCCCCAACAAAAACAACAACAACAACAAAAACGAAAACCAAAAACCCCGAACCCCCAATGCCTCATTTCCTGTTTTCTTCAACCCATTCGAACAAAAACCAAATAAGAAACCAGCGTGTGAGTGAGTGAGTGTGTTTGTGCGCGCGCGCGCGTGACAGAGAGAGAGAGAGAGAGAGAGAGAGAGAGAGAGAGAGAGAGAGAGAGAGAGACCATGTGAGGGTACTTGTGCTCATCCACCACACGAGTGTTCTCGAGCTTTATGTTGAGGTATTGATCCACCGAATGGAGTGTGCCGCGAATGGCGAGATCGTTCTTCAACTCTACCGTCACTTCCTTCCCCACCAACTCCTTGAAATACGAGAAGAACAGCTGAAATTCAGAATACCCAACATCAGAAATCAAAAGACAGACAAAGAAGGTAGAAATCCAAAGAAAATAGTGGAAATTTTACCATCTTTTCGCTCTTCTTAGTAGCGAGAAGGGCTTCTGGGGTAGAAAGACTGAAAGACTGCTTTTTGTAGTTGCTGCTTTTGCCCGGTCAAGCGGGGGGAGGGCCTCTCAGAAAGGGGTTTGCATCGCACGTGTCCATCCCTTGTGGATAGGAACTCAGCTGATAAAATTAGGGTTCATCTCGACCCATCTCGACCCTCATTCGAATACTAACTTTATTTGTAAAACATCATTCCAAACTCTAACTTTAATCTTATTTATAAAACCTGAACCCTAACTCTATTTTTAAAAATCGAGTTCAGGTTAAGTTTTGGATTGAAATTTGCGTTGCTGAATTTACATTTTATTTAAAAGTGATATGTTTAGAATTTCATATGGATAAATAATAATAACAAATCATTTAAGTAAATATAATAATATATAATCAAACTACATATTTTTTAAAAAATAGTAATATAAAGAATATTTCTAAAAAAAAATTAACATCAAAACTAAGATAAAAGAAAAAAATTAATAAGTATAAAAGTAAATGATAGAAATAAAAGATAAATATAAATGAAATAATATACTTTATTTATAATAAAATTATAATATGCCAAATATGTATTCAAATATAGATATAATAACATAAAATATGTAGAATATAAAGAAATATTGTTTAAATAGTATGTATATAATATATTTTATAATAAATATAAAATGAGAAATCAGGTTTGGGTTCGGGATCACTTGAACTATAATCCTATCATATTTACAAATCAGGTTTCGAGTTTTTCGGGCTCAGGTTATGAAAAATCAAATTTTAACACTATTCAAAACCGGGTTTAGCGGGCCGAATTCGGGCTCAACTCAGCCCAAGTTGCACCCCGGCTTGTGGGGATCTCCCGCTGCCATCTAAGACTACAATACGGATCATCTCGTGTTGGTCCAATTCACACTTTCACAGGGGGAGGCCGGCAGGCCGTTGAAGAGGTTCTTGGCAGTTAGGGCCCATGTCCATCTGGTTGGTTCGATTACACATTTTCCACGCATGGGAAGGCGCAAGCAAGGGGAACAGTGGCACGCACCCGGATTAATTTAATACTTTTTTTTTCAAATTTTTTTCATAAAATTATTAATCTAAGTATTACTAAAATGCTACTGATTTTGAAAAAATCAAAAAATATCTACAAACCTCCAAAAATAGTAAAAATTGATACAGATATTAAATACACTTAAATTAATATTTTTGTAAAAAAAAATAAAAAGTAAAAATTAAGTATTTGCACCAAAGTACACGGAAGCTAAGTGGACATGGGTGCATCGGGCTCCTCAATTAATGATCGTATACAACCGGTTGCATGCTTGAATTTTATTTTATATTAGTTTCGCTGTTTCAGTCCATTTCTAATATTCGTTTAACATATATTTATAATTCATTTCGGTGTTGAAAACTTTTTTGATAAAAGTTGGGTGTTGAAAACTTCTATTGACTAGAAATTGAAATTTATTTAAACGTGATTTTTTTTAGAGTCATACGGTCAACAGCCCTGGACTTAAATGTCATATGCCTTCAAACATGAACCTAGAAAACTCGTACCTAAACGTAGTACCACTGAGCTAAAGCTGTGGCCACCTTTAAACATAAATTTAGAACCCAAAAATTTTGAAAATAAACATGTGGGCTTTACTCTTACACAGACTGTTGCACAGTGAGGGATACGCAACTCATCGGGGTAGATGATAATTATGGTGCAGTCAAGAGTCGTAAATTGTAAAGTAGTTAAAACATATTATAGAGAAGATCCTTGGCTAAATGATAGCTTACTTAGTCTAGGTTAGAAAACTCATTTAAAATTTCTTTTTTTATTTTTTCTTATGAACTTGTTAATATAAATATATTTAATATATTAACCAAGTTTCACCATTTTTGGATATGTGTATATATTTTTAAAATTTTTAAACATAAGAGTATAGCATTTTTATCCATTAAAAATGACTAAAATATCCTTGTATTTAAAAATCTTTAATATATATATATATACGTGTCCAAAGAATGGCAAAACTAAGTTCATATTTTTTTTGATTGAAAGGTTTATATATTAAATACGCTTAAAGTGTGGAAAAAGGTTAAAATAATTTAAAATAATTTTTTGAAGTGGAGTAAGTAAATCACTACTTAGCCTAAGTTAACATGATCAATATAGTTGCAATCCCATGGAATGGGAATCTCTCCACTTGGTGTCCACCTTATAATATAATTGCAATCAATTCTCCATATTAGGAGTGTGTCTCGATGCACTTAAAACTTTTTATTTTTCGTAATTAATTTATTTTTTAATTATTTCTTTATATCTGTCTATACAATACCCTATTGTTAAATTATTTCTACACAACTATTCATATGATTAAATTATCTATTTTAAGGCATGTTTGTTTAATGTAAAAACGTTTTAAACCAAAGCTTTTCAACTTAAAACTTTTCACTTTTCATAACTACTCTATTTTTTAGTTTTTCATATTTTCTTGTACAACTATCATACCTTTTAATCATTTTTAAATAACTATCCAAACAACTAACATATTTACTTTAAAAACTTTTACATGATATTATTATATTCTCTTTACTCCTTGTCATTACTCCTATTACATGATATTATTTTCTTCAAATTCAAAAACTTTTATACAAAAAACTTTCTATTCAAAAGTTTTTTCACTTCCCAAACACGCCCTAACTTTATTTTTTTTACTTCTCATCATTAACCCTATCGTATTACATCATTTTTTTATTTTAAAAAATATTTTTCAAAATTTTCTCCCTTCTCAAATAAACCCTACATTTCGAATTATGTATTATTTAATTAAGAAACCAAGTCTCATCTTAAACGAATTTTTTTGCATAATCCTCATCCGAAAAAAGCGTAAGGTCGACATAAATAAAATTGTTTGATTTATACGCCAAATTCAAAGTGGTTGATTCAAAATCTGTACAGTCTAAAACTTTCTTCCCGTGTAGATAAGTGATTCCATAAATTAGCATAATATTCTAAACTATGTAAGAACGAATTTTAACTGGTTTTTTTAATCTTACCCAAAATTATAAACATTTTTAAGCAATTGGGGCCCACTACAGACTCTTGAAATAGTTTTTGGGACCATAATGAAATAAATATTATTAAATGATATAATTGGTCTGAGGCAAATTTATCATCAAAGTGAGCCTCAGATGATGAGGTTCTATGAATTTAAATCCAAGGAAACAGTTCCACTGAATTAAAATTATATATCTTTGTAGGATTTTTCATATAAACTTGTCATTGGGCCTATTTTGATGATATAATAAAAAATTATTGCCTTATATTGTTCAAAATTATTTGTATGTCTGTCAACACTTAGATTACAAGGTGGTAGACAATACGGACTTTGATCCTATGCTCCCAGGAGCATTGAGCCTGGATGCTCTTGGGAGCATATATCCATTTTTTAATTTTTTTGTCAAAAGTTTTTTACAAAATTATTAATCTAGGTGTATTTAACGTATGTATTAATTTTTACCATTTTTGAAGTATTTTATATATTTATTTTTTATTTTTGAAAATCAGTGGCATTTTAGGTAATTTTAAATTACTAAAATGCCACTGATATTTAAAAATCCAAAATAAATATTTAAAAATCTCTAAAAATGGTAAAAATTGACACATACGTTAAATACACTTAGGTTAACAAGTTCATGAAAAAAATTTGAAAAAAAATTAAAAAATTGAGTATATGTGCCCGGGAGCATTGAGGCTCCCGGGAGCATAGGATCAGAGTCCAGACAACACTATGTGCATACTTGAAGTCCGACCAATATTTTATTTCACATCATCATCAACGGAGGCAGCAAAAATAACTGGGTTACACCAAAAAACAATTTTATGGAATTGAATTCTATAACTATACACGAGCTTAGCTTCTAAGAAATCTCTTTTCAATGTAATATTTTTCATTTTTAATATTTCGATACTTGATAGACTAACCTATAGGCTTAAAAATAAAATAAAAATAAGATAAAAGTACAAATTATTATAAAGTAAATGTGATGCAAGTACAAATATTCAACGTGGTGTATACATATGCAGTAGCAAAACAAAATGTAATATGCAAGTTAATATGTTAGAATGATGTAGAGTATGTAAAATAAAGAGCAAAGATATAAAAGGGATTTTTGCATTTTAAATCCTCTAACTTTGCTTATTTACATTTGAAGCCCTGAAGTTTGACAGTTTACATTTTAAACCCCGAAATTTTGGTTCCTTCGCATTTTAGACCTGACTCATAACGACATTAAAAATATCATTAATTCATGCAAAATAACATAAATATCCTCCCATATTTTTTTTAAAAAAAACCTAAATATGTGCTGAATGTGAAGATATTATTGAAGTCTCTAATAATAAAATAAAAAAGCCTAATAGTTAAGTTTAAAATATAAAAAATATTTCTTTTTTAAATATTGGAGAGTATTTTCATCATTTTGCATGAATTAACGGTGGTTTTTAATGCCGTTATAGGGTAGGGTTTAAAATGTAAAGAAATTAAAGTTTTCAGAGTTTAAAATGCAAATGAGCAAACTTTAGGGTTTAAAATACAAATAGACAAAGTTAGAAGATTTAAAATGCAAAAAGTTTATATGAAAGAGGGGTTCGAGGTCAAAAATGTAAATAAAGATAAAAAGTATAAACATAGATGCTAAAAAAAAGAGATACGGGCGTTAAGTCTTTTAGATGATGTGAATTACTAAAAATTTTTATGTGATGCAAAGTTAGTCAATCAAGTATTACTCAGTCACAATTAGAATTTAATTGAATGCATTAAGGAAACATGCTAATAAAAGGATAAAATATGTAGAAAAATAGTTCAAGATCAGAAATGCAAATAAAGATAAAAAAAAATATAGACATAAGGTAGAAAAAAGAAGATACAAATGTTAAATCTTTTACATAAGGGATGTTATTAAACTTTCTTAAATGATGTAAAGTTAGTCAAAAACAAATATGTGCATCAGTTTAGCACAATTAGTAGTTAACAATACATATGCAAATGCAAGAATGTAGATAATTATCTAATAACGGAAGATAACATCCATGTGTTAATTCAATTAGATTCGCCACTAACAACTAACCAAACCTTAACTCAGTTGGAAAATTAAGGCAGGAATCTATTCCCTCAAGTTTGAATGTGAGACTTTATTTGGAGAAAACTAAAATGAGAACTCTATTTCGATTATGATGAGTTAGATTTTTTTTATAATGTTCTAATTTTTTTTGAAAATGATACATTTTTTAAAACAACTGTGATGGAATGATTGTGATGTTTGAAACAAAATGATTTTTTTAAAATATATATATTTACTTTGAATAGACCGAACACAGTATAATAGAGATGATATTTGCAAACGAAATTTTTTTTAGATCATAAATGATCCAAATGCCACAGAAGAATTGACTTTTAAAATATTTTAAAAAAAAAATTTTATGGGCCAGAACCAAGATGCAACTTAATCACGTTAACTGGTTTGAAATAAACTTTATATATATATATATATAAAATGCAGCGGCTAACGACTTGAACAAATGTTTTTTTTTTAAAAAAATATATATAATAACTAAAGCAATGCAAATGACGTGATGGCTGAGTCATAATAGAGATGCATGTTATGTTTTTCAAAACCCAATTACGTTACCTGCTCTCAACTGTTTTTTGTTTTTGTTTTTGTTTTTTTTGCAAAAGAAGATGATACAATCACTAATATTGCAATGCAAATGACGCGCTGGCTGAAATGTGCGTGCTATGCATTTTGATGATGACTGCATGAAAGATCAAACAGTGCTGGATGAGGAAAAAGGCAATGAGAACGGTGGAAATGGAACGGAGATGGCGTCTTGCTCCATGGAAGGAAACAGAAGACAATGCCAGCATCGTTCTCATCAACAACCACCTCTCGGGTAGGGGTGCAACTTGAGCCGGGTCGGCCGAACCCGGCCCACCAAACCCGATAGTAAGCAGTGCTGAAACTCAGCATTGTTCAGCCCGACTCCGGACCGAATTCTAACCATTCTTGGTTTCGGGTTCAGGTAAACCAGCGCCCTGTAAACCCAAACTCGAGATTCTATTAATATAATATAAATATTTTATTATTATATATCATATATCAGACGACACACGACAGCCAGTCAGCCTTTTTTGAATTTTGGCCCTTCTTCCCCTTCCCAGCTTTCCCTTTCTTCCTTCCTGTTCCTGAACCCTAACGAGCTCAGAGCTCTCTTCTCGTGTCGTCGCGCAGCCTCTGTCCAGGGCTCCTGCTTCCCGGCGCCTTCGTCCAACTATCCCAGCGCCTTTGTCCCTAGCAAGTTGACGAGTTCTCTTCTCGTGCCGTCGTGCGGCCTCTGTCCCGGGCTCCCGACGCCTCTATCCGATTGTCTCAGCGCCTCTGTCCCAGCGCCTCTGTCCTAGCCGCTTTCTCCCTGTTGACTGTCCCAACCCCTCCACCCCTGCCTGCCCGTCCGGCGTCCTTGCCTGCATCCGGTGTCCTTGATTGGTGTACGCACTCCCAGAAGAAAGAAAAATTAATTTGTTATTTTCTTGCATGCCATTGCCTTGCCTTTTTGGCCATTTGGGTAATATGGGGGTTCAACTTGCAGGCTCGCTCTCTCTCTCTCTCTCTCTCTGCCTGGCAAAATCCACATCATCATCTCACTTTTTAAAAAAATTTCCACATTTTCTCACAAAAATTACTAAAAGCACCCTTAATATGTAACTATTTTTTTAACAAAATATAGCATGTAAGTGGATATCATTTTGGATCATAAATAAAGACATAAGGATAAATACGATGAATTGATTTAGGCTTTGAAACATGTTTTAAAATAAAAAGAGGCTGCATGGAGACTACTGTATTAAATTGCTATCATTGACTTATTAGTGAATATCTAAAGAAAATGAGTCTTTAACAATGACTTGATTTGAGGTGTTTTAACATGCAATTATTGAATATGATTAAGTTAAAACGTGTTTTACACTACATGCATGCTATCATAATTACGTGACAAGTCGAATTAAGATGAATCAACTTTACTCTCAAATGGTAGACTTAGTTTGAATAAGGGTCATTTTTGTATTTAGAAAATTTTCTTACGAAATACTGAATGTATAATCTATTATGATCTAATAGGAGAATATCAACCGGAAACTCAACCCGAACTCGAATTTCAAAAATAGGGTTAAGGTTAGGGTTAAGGTTGAGGTGAACCCGAGTTTTATGAGCCCGAGTTGCACCTCTACTCTCGGTCACCATCCCTCCTGCAATTGGCGGGAATTGGTTGCTCAATGCTCCCTGGTGCATCACCCTTTTTTTATTTTTTTGAAATTTTTTATAAAATTATTAATTTAAGTGTATTTAACATATGTATTAAATTTTTACCATTTTTGGAGTATTTTAGATTTTTATTTTTTATTTTTGAAAATCAGTGTTAAAATTTATACACATAAATTAACAATCTTGTAAAAACATTTAAAAAAAAACTAAAAAAATAGATGTATGCACCTGAGAGCATACGATCAGTTCCCGCAATTGGCAACCACCCCCAGCTCCAGACACTTGATGTTAGCAGCAATTCTCTGAGTGGAACCATTCCCGCAGGCCTTTCCAACTCCATAAGGCTTCGCAATCTCAACTAGGGGTAGGAATTGGGGCGGGTCGACCTGTGATCTGGCTTTGACCCGACCCATTTTTGGTTGGGTAAAACTAATATACTTTTGACCCGGTATAGGGATGAGTCAGAAATTTTGACCCAAATTCAAAAATAGGGTCGGGGTGGGTCGACCATGTCCCGACTCGAAGAGTCCGACCCGCCCAGCATATATTAATTTATTAAAAATTATAAACTTATATTTAAATATTATTATTATTATTATTTTCTTTCAAAATTCTCACTTTTTTATAATCAATTCTATCAACAATAAAAAATATAAGAATCAATCAAAAGAATTTGTACATATATAACCCTTATGTGTAATTGTATATTAACTTATTTTAATAAATTTATACTATATTTCTAAATGTTTCGTTTTCTTAATTATGTGTTTTTTAATAATTAGTAAAATATTGAAGCATATAATATTTAAATTTAGTATATATGTATACTTATGTTTGATAGGTACATAAATTCTTAAAATTATCTTATTTGACCCATATTTTTGACCCGACCCACTATCCCGAAACCGGTTTTATACCAATTCGAAGTTTGTCCCGGAACCTATTAAAAAATAATGAGGGTCAAACCAACTTTGTCCGGACCTGGTATAAAAAGATAGTCAAATTCGATTTTTAAAAAGTAGGGTCAAGGTTGGGCAAATCTTGACCCGGTATGGCCCGTCCCGATTCCCACCCCTAGTCTCAACCATTCTCTCGAGGAGCTGGATGGACTAGAGGAGCTCTTTCTTAGCCGTAACAGTTTCATTGGGATCATTCCTGAAGAGCTGGGAGGGCTTTCCACGCTTCGAAAGCTCGACCTTTCCAACAACGGCGTTGGTGGTGGCTTCTCCAAAAATCTCTATAACATTTCGTCACTCTCTAATTTGAATTTGGGGAAGAACCACATTGAGGGTCCAATCCTAGAAGCTTTAGATAGGCTCCATAATCTCTCTATTCTTTTGTTGAGTAAGAACCAACTAGATGGCCCTCTTCCTTCCACCATTGGCCAGATCGACACCCTAACGCAGTTGGATGTTTCTACAAGATTTTCCATATTTGCTGTTAAATGTTAGTGGATGTTTTCGTGTATTTCTGAGATGATTTTTTTGGTTTCTTATGGATATATTTCTTTTTATTTGGTATGATGAAACCCTTACATGCATCTTTTGTTCCATACTTAGTAAAAGATATGATGCATTTTTTTTTTGTATTTGGACTAGGATATGATGCTCAGTAAATGATCAAGTTGCTAAGTGTTTCAACTACGTTGCAAATTGGAAGAGTAGCCTTGGTCTGTTTCCTCCTTATTTTTTGTAGCTTGCAGGTAGGCAATCCCATATTTTCGCTTCTACTAGTGATTTGTACATTTAGCATTTCTAATTCTTTATACAAATGTGGCCTCTTTGTTCATTTTTGTGACTAATATTCACTAAATTGTCTATTAGACTTTGCATTAGAAATGGAAAGTGAAATGGACTAAGATACATTAGTAGATGTGAATGATTTAGATTTTACAAAAACACCACAAACTCAAGCTGAAGGAGTGGGGGTTAAAAATGTAAGAAGTAGGGTGTCAAAGATTTAGAATGATTTTGAAAAAAGTCTTGTGAATGGGAAACTTGCATTTAGGGTATGTAAATGTTGTAATAAAAAACTCGATTTTTCAAGCGGTATGGGTACTAGCTCACTTTCTAGGCATCTGCTCAGATGTGCTTTTAAAGATAAAAATAAGGAGATGGGCAAACAACTTTTGTCATTCTCTACAGGTCAGATGGTGGTGGTGGTGTCTTTAATTGGAAATTTGACCAAGAGGCTTGTAGGAAAGCCTTGGTCCATATGATAATTATTGATGAACTACCATTTAAATTTGTAGAAAATGAGGATTTCAAAGATTTTTTCATGTTCTTCAACCTCTTTTTGAGCTTATATCAAGAACAACTGTGGCAAAAGATTGTTTTCAATTGTCTAAAGCAGAAAAAAAAGTTGATGACTATGTTTAGGGAACAAATCCATCATGTTTGTTTGCCGACTGATTTGTGGACATCCATTCAAAATGTTGGATATTTATGTCTCATTGCACATTATATAGATGCAAATTGGAAGCTACAGAAAAGAATCCTTAATTTTTGTCTTCTCCCATCACCACGAACTGGTGAAGTCGTTGCTAAATGTGTTTCAGACTGTTTAGACGAATGGAAGATAAAATAAATTTGCATTGTCACAGTTGATAATGCTTATCTAATGATGTGACAATTAGAAGTTGGAGAAACAAGTTATTATTCAAAGATGGTTTGCTTGGGAATGGAATCCATGGAGATTGCTTTTATGTTCGTTGTACATTACACATCATTAATTTGATTGTAAAAGATGGACTTAAGGAAGTAAATGATCAATTAGTCATATTCGCAATTGTGTTAAGTATGTGAGAATTGTGTTGCCAGACGAGAATGTTTTGATAGATTAGTTGAGAGTGCCACACTTCCATTCAAGAATTCATTATTTTTGGATGTTGCAACTTGTGGAATTCAACATTTTTAAAGTAACAAAATGCTTTTAAATTCAGAAAATTTTTTGATGCAATGACAATAGAGGATAATGATTTTTCCTTGAATTTGGCTCCACTAAATTTGGATCAGGATAATGCTAGAGTTCTATGTCATTTTCTTGAGCAGTTCTATGAAAGTACTAAGGTCTTATCTGATTTAAATTATATCACTGCAAATCGATGTTTTGTTGAGATTGATAAGATTTATGATCTTTTGAAAGGTATGTGCAATGAAAGTGATCTTTTTCTTCATGACATGAGTACAAGAATGGGGGATAAGTTCAACAAGTATTGGTGTTCATTTGATAAACTGAATATATTTTTGCTTGTTGCAACTGTGTTGGATCCACGTTATAAATTAGAGTTTGTATTATATTCTTGTTCAAAATATCTTGAATCGAAAGTGGTTGATGAAATTAAGAAAAAAGTAAAATACACATTGTTGAATCTTTTTAAAATATATGAAAGTCAAAAGTTTCCAATTGCAATTATAAATGAAGAAAGTACAATTTCAGGTGGATCAACTATTGATGCAGAACAATACGAACATTTTATGTGATTGAAGCAAAAGAAGTAAAGTAAGGATAAGACAACCAAAGTGGATCAGTATTTGCAAAAAACTAATGAATATTATGAAGGAAATTTTAATGTTTTGAGTTGGTGGTCTACTTGCTCTAAGTGTAGGACGTTATCTTATGTAGCAAGAGATATTTTAGCCATTCCAGCTTCAACAATTGTGTCAGAGTCTACGTTTAGCACAGGATGGTATGTTCTAGATCAATATTGAAGTTCTTTGATGTCTAATTTGGTGGAATATTTGATATGTGCCCAAGATTGGTTAAGATCTACTCCAAGACCAACTCAAGATGAAGAAAAGCTAGCTGAACTTTTGAAAGCTATAACAGATAATTTTATTTCATTCATTTATTTTATGTATATGCATTTATCTTTTCTTTTAATGATAATTTTCTATGATTCTTTGTTTTTCACATATTACAGAGAGTGATGCATCTTCTAGCGCTCCCCAAACCACCTCTCATCCCAAGGCAATAATAGAGGTGACAGCAAATCTTTCAAGGCAGTGTTAAGTAAGTCTGCTCAAATTAATTGGATTGTTATCCATCTCCTCTTGAATGTTGAAAATGTTAGACTAGTTGGGTCTTGTTGATGTTGTAGTCATGTAATGACATTTTTATGTATCAATAGCTAATTTCCTTTGTTTTTTTTTTTCTCAGGTTTGCAAAGGGGGATAAAGGAAAAAGCAGCTTGGTTGAAGAATCAACTAGCATAGCATTTCAAAAACATTTTGCTTTATTTTGATGTAAACCATTGAGATTGAATATTTTATATTGATGTAATTGTATATAGTAGAAAAGTTACTATTGTTGACAGAAATACATTTCCAATTGTACTATACAAAAATATAGAATTTTTTTTGTACACCGTGGTTTAGTTTTTTTTTGTATTATTCCATCGAGTTCATTTTGCAAATGGATAAAAACTAAATTGCTTTTGTTAATTAGATGTAATTTTGGTATCAGGTCGGTCCGAACCCACTTAACCTAAACCCACCAAACGCCCCTTAGTTAATAACGTTTTCAATAGCTTTTTATAATTTAAAATAGCTTAAAAGTTCTACTTCTAATTAAATAAATTGGCTTTGTGGTATTTTTTAAAAAATAAATGGAATTTAAAAACTCTATAAAGTATGGAACCCATGGGATTTAGTATATATTTAATATGTTGTATAGGATGCTTTATATATATGTAATTTAAATAAAAAAAATTGATAGGCTGTTTTTTTGCTTTTTACGGATAATTAGAACAACATGTTTCTATGTAAATTTTAAAATAAGATGTGCTCGATTTGCATGCATTTTTTTTAAATTTTAAATATGTCATATTTTAAAATTTTAAACAATATCTGATCAAATGCACTTGATTTGCATGTGTTTCTTAAATTTTAAAATAAAAAATTTTTGATTTCCCATGTCACGTCAGGAGCCCAATTCAGTGCACCCGGGTGCATTCAGCCTCAATGCACATCAATGCACCCGGGTGCACTGCACCTTTTTTTTTATTTTTTTTAAAATTTTTTTTATAAAATGGTTAATCTATGGTTTATTTAACATATGTATAAATTTTTACTATTTTTGGAGACTTTTAGATATTTTTTTTAGATTTTTTAAAATCAGTGGCATTTTCGGTAATTTTAAATTACCGAAAATGCCACTGATTTTAAAAAATCTAAAAAAAATATCTAAAAGTCTCCAAAAATAGTAAAAATTTATACATGTGTTAAATAAACCTATATTAACAGCTTCATGAAAAACTTTTCAAAAAAAAATAAAAAAAATAGGTGCAGTGCACCCGGGTGCATTGAGGCTAAATGCACCCGGGTGCACTGAATTGGGCTCCGTCACGTCATATTTATTTTAACTTGGTCGTAACTCAGACCGGATTGTCCAGAGACAAGGTTTAGTACCAGTTTCAACCCAGCTCGGAATATACAGGGTTTAGATTAGTACCGGGTCCGGGTCAGGTAAAACCCGCATGTTTGCAACCCTACCTGAAAGTGATCTCTTTTTTTGCTATTTGAGTTGGGTCTTCATTTTTGCCTTCATTTCCACTTATTTATTTTTGATGAGGATCATCATTGTTATGGATTCTTGATTACTTCAACAGCTTGGATCTTCACTTGATATTCTTTTACGGTGATGCAAATCCCTGTATTTTACTTGATCCAATGTATCTTGATCATTCAAAAACTCATGAAACGTTAATTGTTAATTTGATCCAAACCATTCATCATGTTGCTCTCAACTCATTTCATTTAAGAAAAATTATTTTTTTGCTTCATCGTAAATATAAATTGCTCTTGATCAACAATGGATTTGTGACCATTACTCTCAAACTGGGCTTGAAGGCATTGGGAGTATTCATGAAGTGGTTCTTATACAAAATTTTCGACTTCCAAGTTCACGGGTTAGTTTTTATATATAAACTTCAAAAAAGAAGCCCGTTATTTTTCAGGTAGACTTTTGAGTTTTAAAACAATTAGATGAAGAAACGTATGCATCTCTAGTTCAGCCCAAGAGTGGGCAGCACACTTGAAAAATTAAATCTTCATATTTATGTAGGGTGTCTACGCTTTGAAACTCTTTCATTTATTTAGTATCATTGCTCATGTATAAATCATAAAATCAACGTAATAAAATGATATAATACCAAGTACAAATTTTAAGTAACATTTTCAGCCTTTAAATCATCTAAAAATATCACCAATAGGATAAATGATTTTGTAAAGTATTATTATATTCTAATAAACATATAAATGTATCTAAGTATTTTTTCTAATTTGTATATGCACATATTTGATTTTGATATAACTTGATTTCTTAGCTATATATAATATTAAATATAATTAATAGATTTTATTTTACATTAATCATCAACAACTTAAAAAATAAAATTGATTCTATATAAGTTTGTTACGTAGTATTAGAGCTTTTCGCCTGTCACCTCCGCTAAAACATAAATGGGATTATACAAAAAGGACTGTGATATTTTGCACTTAGGTGTACTTAGATTCGTTGCACCTAATATTTTTAATTTTTTTGAAAATTTTTATTCAACTATTAATCTAAATGTCTTTAACATATATGTCAAGTTGAATCATTTTTGAAGATCTGTAGATATTTTTAAAATTTTTTAAATAAGGCCTTTTAAAAATAGAAAAGTTTACAAATTTCCAAAAATAATAAAGCTTAACATATATCTCTAAAAAAAAATACCCAGATTAATAATTTTATAAAAAATTTAAAAATAAAAATAGGTTACATATAATTGGGCTCACCAAAGCTAAGTGAGGTTCAATCATTTTCTACGAAAAATAGTTGTACATAATTACACTTAAAGGGATTTACACTAGTATACGCGATTGCAACTTATACTCCTTTTGAGTTTGGTACTTTTTTTATTTAGAACAAATCATGCATTTCATCTTAAATTAAAATTTGATTTATTTTTAAATTTAAATCACAAATTAATTTAATTGAAGGCTTTTATAATCTACAGTGCTAAGGATTTTAAAAAGCCCCCTATAATTGTATTTGCCACAAATATATACAAGTCCAATTTAAATAATTCCTAGGTTCCCTAAAAATTTATAAAGAAAAATATGATGCATAACTTATATATATGGGCTCTGCTTTTATATAATTAGATTACTCCTTAATTTTAAAATTTTGATCCTTGATGAAGAATTTGATCTTTTCGTTATATTTGACATCATTTGTTTATCTAAGATACCAATGATCGAGTTCATCTCGATCAAGTATGTTTACGAGCCACATTTGTTGAAAAATATATATTCATGTGTAAATTATAAGAAATACTTAAATCCATTTACACATGTATTAAAATGTAATAATACTTCATAGAATTATTTATCAATATAGAAATGATAGTTTTAGATAGTTTAGAAGTTGAAAATACAACTTTAAAATCAATATTTAACATTAAATTATTTTATTGTATTGATTTTCTATGAGGCCTATGCACAGTAATATCACACAAATGAAAAGATTTCGAAGATACTATAAATGTTGCTAAATATAATGAATTGAGTGAATTTTTCGTCAATCATTAAGCTTTTAAATATGGAGAGGATTACATAGAAAAAGAGATTTTATAAAAAGTAGGACCCTGTGTGTAAATTCCAACAAATTAAATTTTTGTCATTATGAATAAATACACATGGATAAAAATATAAACCGTTAGATTTTAACGAAAGTGGATGTCTCTTACTTTGCAATACAGCGTGAGATATAACTAATTCTAGCTTTAATATTTAAAGTGGAAATGCTTGATTTAGGTCTAATTAAGTTATTTGTAAAATTTAAACAATTCAAATAACTTGAAACTATATTTATCTAATTGTAAATCCAAATCATTTCAAAAACTATGGGCATGTTTGTTTAACGTAAAACTTTTCACTCTCCAAAACTATTATATTTTTTAATTATTTTTTTTATATCTCCTTGTACAACTACCTTACCTCTCAATAATTCCATGTAACTATCCATGTAATTAATTTATGTATTTTAAGGAAACATTTAGTAGCCTATTTTTTTGTAGGATTGCGAGATAAGATAGAAGATGGAAAATAAAATATTTTAATATTTGTGTGATTGATATGAAATGAAAGAAGTAAAGTTGGAATATATATACTTGTTGAGTGATAGGCATAAGGAAAAATGATTGGAATGCGAATGTAAAATTAGAAAAATAAAGTTATTAAATGAATAAATGATTGGTGGAAAAACGAGAAGGATAAGATATTTCCCACCAACCCCACTTGTCAAGCTTATCAAACAAGCCTTAACTTTATTTTCTTTATTCCTCATATTAATCTATAACATATTATGATTATTTAATAATAGTGATCTTTCTTATTTCTTAAATAAATTGATACCTCAAACATGTTGGGCGGTTTAAATATTATAAAATCACCTTAATTAGGTTCAAATCGAGCACTTTCACTTTGGAGCACGATTTAGTGCATATGGTTCACTGCATCATTTTTATTTATTTTTATTTTTTGCACTATTTTGCAGGCCAAGCAGTTGTTTTCATACTTATAATTTTTTTTTTTTACTTTTTGATGCCATCAATTATATTATTTGAAATTTTAAAAAATAAAAATCAAAGCATTTTTATGTGTTGGGGCATGGGCAATGCCTATTTTTATTTTAAAATTCCCAAATAAAATATCTAAAACCATCAAAAAAATAAAATTGTAAATACGGAAATCAGGGCACTTTCACTTTTGGGATAAGTTAGGAATGTTTCCAACCTAATCATACCCAGCATAGCTCTAAATGCCTATAAAAGTCTCCAACGCGAATTTTTTAATTAATATTGTAAATGAATTAGATTTAATGAAAGCATTAAATATATAGGTGTACTGTCGCGAGTTTGTCTCCTCATTTACTTCGCGTTACCATCATTACTTCTCTCAATTGCATGTGGGGTCACATAATTATCGCATATTTCATCGATGAGGACTAATCCTACTTGTCTAAAAAATATCTTAGCCAGCCGGCTCAAATTTCAGTTAGTATCATTAATTTGACCAGCCCAAATTAATTTCGGTTTCCACAAACCAACCAAACCTATACTTAAGCAGTACTCCTAATAAATGTTGTTGTATTATATCCAAACTTTCCTTTTGATTTTTTTACAAGATCAAAATCAAATGAGACTATAAGTCTGTTCCGTCGACCCCTAGGAGCCCTAAAGACTTTGTCCTTGCTTCTTTTTTTTTTTTAATTGGTATATAATTACATATATCTCAACACATTTTATATTAAAGATCAGAGACATTCTTACAAATCTGAGGACACACATAACATCCCAAAGAAATTTGGATAAAGAATTTGGAAGACACAGCTAACCGAGAGACCACTTGCTCTCACACCCCTCCACCCGGGAGACCACCTGCTCCCACACCTATTTTATGGGCCGAAATCCCGAATGGGATTCGAACCCACTCCGACCGCGCAACGCCATTTTGCGCCGCTGTCGATGACCAATCGAGCTAGCCTCGGTTGGTTTGTCCTTGCATTTTGATTACCCAGAGTTTAAAAAATAATAAAAAAAGGAAAAAGAAAAAAAGAAAAAGAAAGAGGGCGATGGTCTGCTACAACAGGGTTGCATGGATGCGGCT
This sequence comes from Annona cherimola, assembly GCA_030490835.1. Lineage (NCBI taxonomy): Eukaryota > Viridiplantae > Streptophyta > Magnoliopsida > Magnoliales > Annonaceae > Annona > Annona cherimola. The sequence goes on from CM059972.1 coordinate 87,891,155, forward strand.
GCAATGCATGTCCACTTATCATCGTGGTTGAACATGCCACATTTGGTAATAACATGTGATGTTTCCCATGATTTTTTTTAATCTTTTTTATTATTCTTTTATCAATGATTTAATATCTTAACTATTCAATAACTTTACTTATATATTTCAATTATTTTTTCTCACAATTACTATATCTATTCCAGCTATACCCATACCATATCATATTTTCAAAATATTCACTTTTTCGCTTCTTACACTTTCACTCTACTTTAAATAAGTAGATGTCAATATTAATACTAATTAACTTCTCATCGCGCTAACTTTCTGAATGCTGACTTTGCATTAGACTAAATCGCCAACTTATGAAATTGCATATGCATGCATTTTCAATTTTTCCGTCTACTTTCCAGCTTAGCATAGCATTGATCATGCATATTTAGACTCGGTATATCACAGTGCTCTCAATTTAACACTACAATCACACTTGCAAAAATCAACAAGAATTGATGACCTCTATTTTATTTTGGCCCAGCTCGATCCACAATCGGATGATCAGAAAAATGTGGTTTGGGGTGAAAGTTGTTTTTATGAGGGTGAACGGTGCCCGTATGACACAAAAATCCCGCTAGTATTTGCTCCTTATTTCGAACTTTTACAATAAGGGCATATGTGGCCCGGCAGTCAAATTGCCGCACCTTTCCCATTTTTTTTTTTTAATGAGATTGTGTTTGATTTGGGTAAAACTTTTAGATGAAAAATTTTTGAAGTAAAAATTGTGAAATTAATAGAAAATAATTTAATATGATAGAAATAATGGTGATGTATAAAGAGAATAAAGTTAAAATAGATACTTTAGTTAAATTAATAGTTGGTGGAAATGATTGAAAATTTGGATAATTTGTATAGAAAAATGTAAAAAATAATTAAAAATAAAAAAAAATATGAAGAGTGAAAATTTTTTATCAAAGAGTTTTAGTTGACATTTTTGCAACCTAACCAAACACACTAGCATATATAAATATTTCACTACCATGATATTCCAAAAATGTCCATCCACAAGTGATTTGCAATAGTATTTGGTGAACTTTCCCACCAAGATACACATATTTCATGCGGGGCTAAACAAACCATTAGTCATGTACAATGTAATTTCGGATAGTAATATCCAATGGTCATACTGTTTGGCTAGAGTTTAACTTATGTTTCGTTTAAGAAAATCAAAGTCTTTATTTTTAGGCACAATCATAACGCAGTGGCATGATTTGGAGAAGCTAAAATTTTTTGCTTCTCATAACCATAGAAGATCACTATTTGCAATATAATCCCAAAGTTTGGCCAATAAACAAACTCTAAATTTTAGTAATCAGATAAACAAACTCTAAGGTTTTTAAAGATGATTATCCACTCCTAGGCCGGATGGAATGACTGTGGGATTTTATCAGCATCACTGGAATACAATGGGTAAAGATGTGATTGTAGCCTGTAAGAACTTTCTCCAACCAAATCCCAACCAACTTTGAGATAGTATGATATTAGAGATTAATGGTGCAGAGATTGTGCTTATCTCCAGGAGACTTGGAGCTTCAAAGGTAAAGGATTTTAGACTAATTAGTCTGTGCAATGTTGTTTAAAAAATTCTAGCTAAGGTCCTTGCAAACGGGTTGAGGAGAGTTATTGGTAAAGTCATTTTCCAAACTCAAAGTGCCTTTGTTATAGGATGGTTAATAACAGATAATATGCTTATTGCCTTTGAGGCTATCCATATTTCGAGAAAAAAGAGGAAGGTTAGGACTAGTGAGTTGGTTGTCAAGTTAGACATGGCCAAAGCCTATGACTATTTTGATTGGTAGTATTTATGCCAAGCAATGAGGAAATTGGGCTTCAGTGAACTGTGGGTTGAGTGGATATACAGTTGCATCTCAACTACTACCTACCATGTTAATATCAATAGATTCAACACTAGGGGTGCAACTTGGGCCGGGTTGAGCCGAACCCAGCCTGCCGAACCTGATTTTTAACAGTGTTAGAACTCACTTTTTTACAACCCTAGCCCGAACCCGAACCTGGTAAATTCGATTTGTAAAATGTGATAGGATTAAGGTTCAAGTGAACCCGAACTCGAAGAACCCGAACCCGATTTCTATTTTATATGTATTATAAAATATATTTTATATATAATATCTAAACAATATTTCTTTATATTTTTTATATTTTACGTTATTTATATTTATAAATACATGTTTGACATATTGTAATTATATTATAAATAAAATATATTATTTTCATTTATATTTATCTATTATTCATATAATCTTCTTCATTTATCTTTTTTTTATGTTAAATTTTTTCTAAAGATACTCTTTATTAGGGGTGAGAATTTGTGCGGGTCGACCCGCAACCCGGGTTTGACCCGACCCGTTTTTGGCTGGGTAAAACTATTATATTTTTGATTCGGTATAGTGATGGGTTAGAAATTTTGACCCGAATTAAAAAATAAGGTCGGTGTGGGTTGACCATGTCCTGACTCGAAGAGTTCGACCCGACCTGCAAATACTAATTTATTAAAAATTATAAGCCTATGTTTAAATATTATTATATTTTCTTTCAAAATTCTCATTTTTTATATTCAACTCTATCAATAATAGAAGAATTAATTTATTCAGAAAGCAATATAAGAATCAATAAAAAGAATTTGTACATAAATAACCCTTATGTATAATTGTGTATTAACCTATTTGAATAAACTTATACTATATTTTCAAATATTTTATTTTTTTAATTATGTATTTTTTAATAATTAGTGAAATATTGAAGCATATAATATTTAAATTTAGTATAGATGTATACTTATGTTTGATAGATATATAAATTCTTAAAACTATCTTATTTGACCCGTATTTTTGACTTGACCCGCTATTCCGAAACCAGTCCTATACCAACCCGAAGTTTGTCCCGAAGCCTATTAAAAAAAGTGAGGGTCAAACCAACCCTGTCTCGACCTAGTATGACCCACCCCGATTCCCACCCCTACTCCTGATAGATGAATGATTTTATTAGCTAGGGTTAAGCAAATGCCCCACTTAGCCTACTTCAAAAAATTTATTTACAATAACTTTTTTATTTTTTCTTCATACACTTGTTTATCTAAGTATATTTAACGTATAAAACAAGTTTTACAATTTCGGGATATGTATATATATATATATTTAGATTTTTAAAAATAAGGGTATTTTAAGAACATATATACACAAATGTTTAAAAATCTCAAAAAAATATACACATATCCAAAAATGGTAAAACTTAGTTTATATGTTAAATGCACTTAGATAAACAAGTGGATGAAGAGAAAAATAAAAAAATTATTGTAAATAAGTTTTTTGAGGTGTGTTAAGTGGGACATTTGTTAGCCTGGGCTAACAAGATCATTCCTTTTTTTTATATTGTTATATTTTTTAAAAATATATATCGTTTGACTGTATATTATTATGTTCACTTATATGATTTGTTATTATTATACATTCATATAAAATTTTAAACTTATCACTCTTAAATAAAATATAAATTTATCAACCTAAATTCCAACTCAAAACCCAACCCGAACATGATTTTCAAAAATAGAATTAGCGTTTAGGTATCACACATAGGGTTAGGGTTAGGGTTAGGGTTGATATTTTATAAATAAGGTTAGGGTTGAGGTAAACCCGACTTTCATGAGCCCGAGTTGCACCCCTATTCAACACCTCTACTTTTTAAGCGAGTAGGGGTATCCATCAGGGTGATCCACTCTCTCCTTATCTTTTTATGTTTCGTGTTGAAGGTTTTCTATAGTTATCATGAAATATCATGATTTGAGATTACTTCGTGGAACTAGAATGTCCAAATGTGGTCTAGTCATCTCTTACTTGTTCTTTGCAAATGATACCCTTCTTTTTCTTTGCGTGAATGTAAGAGAGGTCTCAAATTTGAAGTAGTTGATCTGCAGTTGATCTATTTATATGAGCATAAATCAAGACAATGGGTAAATATCGATAAACTACTATTTTCTTTAGCAAGAATTTAGCAGGGAGGCGCAATCATAGTTGGAAACTCAACTTCGGTCTGGGGGTTGCTTGTTTGAGAAGTATTTGGGATTACCTGCTTGTCTTGGAAGATCCAAAACCCAAATTTTTAGACATATAAAAGAAAGGGCTAGGAAAAAATACGAATTTGGAAATGTAAGCTTCTTTCTTGGGGAGGGAAGGGGGTCCTACTAAAAGTTGTCGTCCAAGCAATCCCAATTTATGCTATAAGCCTTTTCCTTGTCTCTAGAAGATTATATGAAGATATTAAGGGTCTGATGAGCAGATTTTGGTGGGGAGATAAGGATGAAAAATGAAAGACCTCTTGGGTGGCTTGGAGAAGAACGTATTTACCTAAGGAGCAATGTGGGATTGGTTTTCAAAAGTTTGAAGCCTTCAACATTGCCATGTTGGCTAAAAAAACATGGAGGTTAGCAATGAACCAAGATACCTCCTAGTCTATAAGATTTTCAAGTTCTGAAACTTTCCAAGAGGAGAAATGAGAATGTGTTCAAAAATAAGGTGACTTCTTTACTTTGAAATATTTATTAAAGGCAATCCAGGTTCTGAAATTAGTATGTGAGTAGTGTTTGGGAAACAGACACAATATCTGTTTCTTTGAAGACAATTAGGCTCCTATGAAGTTATAGAAGGCAGGTCCCCTCCCGATTGAGATTCACGACAGTAGCAAAGAGACAAAGTTTATAAATTGGGTAGACCGCAACTGGAGTGAAGTCGCGGTCAGGAGAGCAGTTGGGGAAGTATGGAAAGTGGTTTCCAACATTCCTATCCTTGAATCTGATGTGGATGATCACAAGTTCTGGGCTTTAGAGAAGGATAGTTGCTTCGTAGTCAAATCCGCCTACAAGTTAATTCGTCATACTTCCATGACATCTATGGTCAACATGATCAAATCTGGGAGCCATCAATCTTCGAAACTCTATGGAAGCTTAAGATCCCAATGAAGGTAATCTTTTTTGCTTGGAGACTATTCCTCAATTCACTTCCCACACAAGCAAACTTGATCTGCAAAGGAATTCCTATTCAACCGATATGTATGCTATGCAAAGCATATATTGAAGATGGAAATCGCCTATTTTTGAAGTGTCTAGCTACAAGAGAAGCATTTATTCCCCAATTTTAGTGGTTACGTTTACGTATGCAATTTGAATCATTGAGAAGTGTTATTAGCTACTTGATAGAGAAAAAGAATCTCAATTCGTTCATGTCTCTTATCTATACATGCTGGAATATTTGGTTCCTCCGAAATAAATTTTATAGTGAAGGTGTCAATCCTAAAATGAAGGAGGTTCCAAGAGGGTGGTGAATTTCTTGTATGCATGGTCTTCTATTAGAAAGGTCAAGATGTAGAACCATTTAATTCATGACAGCCTTGTTTGTTGGGTAGCACCTGCCAGGGGAATCATAAAGGTCAATATGGATGCGGGATGTAGAATCCAAGACCAAAAAGTTGCCATGGATACAGTCATTCGCGATCATAGGGGAATGTTTGTCACTGCAAAATCATGGTTGAAGTGGGATTTAATGCAATCAGAAAATATGGAAGCCCAAGTAATTCTCTTGAGCCTTAGATGAGTTGATGACATGTCTTACACAAAAGTTCATTTGGAGACATACCATCTTCCACTAGCAACTTTAATAAATGGAGAAGGTAGTCATCATTCCTACTTAGGGACATTAATAACCCAAATCAAGAACATGATGTCCAAGTTTGAATGGTGTTTTGTTTCACATGTTTTGAAAAGAGGTAATGATGCAACCCATTATCTTGTAGAAAATGCTCTAAATAGTGATATCGTTGTGGTCGAATGTAAGGAAAATCCTCCAATGCATATAGTTGAAAACTTGTGTAAAGATAAAGATTTTTTGAATGAATTACCTGATAGTTCTCCCTCTCTTGCCCCCATTTGATGGGAGCCTACGTTTGAGGTGGAACTATCAGTTTTCTTCTCCTGTCAAAAAAAAATGGTGCTTATCCATTCATGGGAAATTAAACATGGTAAATTAAATGGTGCTTGTAAGGCATGTCATCAAAGTTTTTACATCAAGGGGTGTTTGGGAAACCATAATTTTTTTAGAACTATCATATTTTTAATTATTTTTCACATATTCTTATATAACTAATCTACTTTTCAATCATTCTTACACAACTATCTATACAACTAACTTATCTATTTTAACTTTATTTTCTTTATTCCTCATCATTACTCCTGTCATATAACATTATTTTCTACCAATTCAAAAAATTTTATAACGACAACTTTCATCAAAAAATTTATTTAACTTTTAAATGAAATTTTTTTGTGTAAAATCTTTTGAAATAAGAAAAATAATGAGTAAAGGTTATAAATTGAAATTTGTATGGCTAGTTGATTAAGAATAATTGAAAAGTAAGGTAGTTGTATGAGAAAATGAGAAGAAATAATTCGAGAATAAATTAGTTGTAGAGAGTAAAAAGTTTTAGATTGAAAAAGTATGAAAATGTTAAACACACCATTAGCTTTTCGATTAATTGTAGTACCAAAAGTGCTAAATCAAAAAGTCTTAAAATATGGCTTCCCATTTAAGTGCCAAACCAAATTAAGAAGCAATGTCAAACTAAGCCTAAATGAACTTTTAATTACCTAAAGAAGCCAATATTGAGTTTTGAACTTATGAAATAAGTTTCGTGAATTTCAAACTCCTTTATTTGGGGCTTTAATTTCTTAATGATTGATTTAATGGGCATAATTTATCCAAAGTTGAGCTAAAGTTGAACTTATCCAAGTGAGCCCTGTTTATATCATTTTACGAAATCTATTCCATCTATTTTCTTTTTATTTTTATTTAATAATATCAATTGAAATCATTTCAATTATAAATTTGTATAGGTCACACATAAGATAAGGATTTTAAAAAATTTATATTACCCTAAAATTATATTTATTTTATGTTCTACCTATATGTACTTTTATCAAATTAATATATTCTTCAAATACAATGTTTTGTAGATTCAAATACAATTTTTTGATAGGATAGATGAACCCTATCACAAATAGTGAAAATGGGGACCCACTTGAGATAATTCAACTTTAGCGTTGAATGCTATTAGCGCAAGTGACATGATTTGGATTTTGACCTCAGCTGTTCGCGTAGGTATTTCTTGCGTGATAGCTGTGTCTCTCTTATCTAAGGATTTTAATATAAGTTTAATATGTTGTATAAGGTGCTTTTGTGTATATATAATTTGAATAAAAAAAAGATATGCATGAGTCTCATATAACAAAAATTTTAAATCAATATGGAAAATTATTTGTTTTGTATATCAATTTCGAAGCTTGTTAATTCTGCATGTAAACCATCTAAAACGTTTCTCCCACATGATATAAGGATAAACGATGTTATAAATTATTATAACATTTTAACACATCTATTTTTCGTAATTCATACATGATCATACATATTTGAGTTGTATGATCATACATATTTAAGCGGTATAACGCATTCGAAATTCAAACTGAAACGATTTTTGGCCCACTGATTGTGTTTAACGGTGTAACCGATAAATTTCAATTTCCTTATCAACCCCAAATGGAAGATTCCATAATTCATATTCACACAACAATCGTACCCTTCAAACCGAAACTCTAGAAATATCCATGTTTGGCAATCACGTGTGATGGTTTACCATGGTATTTTCTTGTCTTTATACAATTTGCTTGTAAAATGATTAAATATCTCAACTATCTAACAACTAAGGGTAGACTAAGGGTAGGAATTCAGGTGTGTCAACCTGTGACTTGCCTTTGACCTAATCCATTTTTAACCAAGTAAAATTAATACTTTTTTAACATGATAGAGAGAGAGGTCGAAAATTTTGGCTCAAATTTAAAAATAGAGTAAAATTCCCAACTCATCCTGTATATAATCTTTTATTAAAAATTACATATTATTAAATCTTATTCTCATTTTCTTTTAAACTTCTCACATGATTTATGATTAACTATATCACCAATATAAGAATCAATAAAAGACATTTGTATATATATATACACATATATAATTCTTATATATAATTGAAGTTTTCTCCATGTTTAAAAAACACTTGTAGAAAATACTATTATTTTTAAGAAAGCATTTTTAAAAATATTAAAATCCATTCTGAATGGCGTAAACCTATTTTAATAAAGTTATATTATATAATTCATATTTTTCTTTAGCAATAATATTTATTTTTATTAATAGTAAAATATTCAATTATACAATATTTAAATTTAGCATAAATGTAATTTTACATTTGATACATGTATAAATTTTTAAAATTATTATACTTGACTTATATTTTTTACCTAACTCACCGTCTTGAAACCGACTTAAGATAAATCTAAAATTTATCCTGAACTACGTTAAGAAATATAAAAGTTAAACTGGCTTCGTCCCAACCTGATATAAAAATAGGTTTAGATAAACCCATTGCTAATAACTTTACTTTTTCAACTTGACTCATATATTTTAATTATTTTTTATTACAACTAACCTATTGCTGATCTATCATATGATTCACCAATTTTATATACGCTTTCCCACTGTCCTATCAAAGTTCATGTTACCAAACGTTTTCATTCCCGGTGCGAATGCTAAGCTGAAAGCAAACATTTCTAATCCTGTAGTCCCAATTTCCATCAACAAACGAAAACGAGATGCTGGCATCAACATTTCCATGAAACCAATTGGCGTACGTCACATCTGCCGAACTTTGTTTACGTGGTCCTAACCTCACCAAGACGTGTTTGTCTGGATTCGGACGGTTGACCCGCTACAACTCTGGTCAAGGCAACGCCGGATAAATCATAATGCGTGGTGACTCGGCAGCCATTAGGTCCGGCACCGGCCCGAGGATCCCAAAATAACAGCATGCAGATTCTTTTGATTGGTCGCCGCTGCATGCGCCGCTGCCACCTGGAAAAACTGCCATAATTAATGTCACGCTGCCCACCGCAATATCATCTAGTCCTTGCAATTTGAAATTTCTCAAGTTCACATTTTACCAGTTATTTTTTAAATATCTTTACGTGATCTGACGTGTGTTTAATTCACACGTTAAAATTTATTATTTTTTAATTGGTACTGATATATCGTATAACTGATATTATAATCAATCACTTTCGTAACCCTCACACCATAAAAAAAAAAAACAGATAATTTAAAATACTTTTATTCTCTGGAGAATAAAACACCCGCATCAAGTTCAAGGATACATCCAAGGAAGACAAAACCCTCATAATTACGCATCCGGTTACTCGAACCCACACTTGCACAGAGAATGACGGTGGCAACCAATTGGGCTGCTGCCCAGTTGGCAAAATTTACTAATTTTGAATTCATTCACACTTAGATGGAATAAGAATGTATTATAAAAAAAATATTATTGTGTATGGAAATTAAACAATGTGTACTGAGATTAAAAAGAATTCTATGAGACATGAAAAAAGTAACTTGATAGTTTTTGAAAATGAGAAAAGTTTTTGCAAATTGAGAGATTGCATTCCATCTTAATCCAAGATGAACAAATTCAATATATGTTTATTATAAATTTCTAAAAATAAAAAATTTTACCATTTTCATGTGTGGAGGAGTTTGAGATGGGTAAAAATTTTTATTTTTAAAATCTTACAAAAATATAGATAATTTTTTTTAATAAGCTTAATATATGAATTAAATACATATGGGCCAAAAAAGTATATAACAAAATAACAATTCATTGTACTACATCATAATCCATTTTCTAGTGACGTTGCAATTGTATTTTTCTAGTTTAATGAAATTGTAAAAGATTGCAGCATTTCCGTTAAGGATTGAGTTGCATACAATGAAATATAAAATTTATTTTAAAATAATTTCTACATTTTTGATAATATTATGTTCACAGTTAAGTTTTTATGTAACCGAGTTATATAGTTGCTATTCCATGTAATTCTTTTTATCTTTTAGATGTTGATAATTGATGTAAAATTCAATATATTCACTATATTTTTAGCTAGAAGGTAAAATTTCATATTTACTCAACAATAGATATATTCATATATAAATTAGGAAAAATACTTATATTCATTAAGATATATATGATAAGACTTTATATAATCATTTAGCATACAGTAGTGATATTTTAGATAGTTTAAATGTTGAAAATATCACTTAAATTTAATATTTAATTATTTTATTATGCTAATTTTACGAATTTATAAGTGGAGCTCATATACGATGATACTAAACAGATAAAGAAATTATCATACAATATAAATGATGCTAGATACAATGGATAAAGTGGATCTTTATTAGATGTCAAAATACCGAAAATAAAAAAATTAAATAGAAAAGAGGTTTCATGGAAGCATTCATGGTACAATTAAGCTTATTATTTGCAACAAAATTTTTTGTTGCAGTTTCGATAAAAATGGTTGCAAATAACAAATATATTATAATTATTTTTATTATCAACGAATAATATTATTAATAGTCTATATGAAGATAATAGCAAGAAATTTTAGTAATTTAAACAATTTTAATGAAATATTACCTTGAAGGATAAACTTGCAATTTTCTTGCCAATATGTCAAGATCTTTTGCAAATTTGTCAAGCTAGGATATAAAAAAGCTTACAAGGTGTTAAACTATGTATGTAGAATTGCAAATCTGCCTAAATTATGTAAATTACTTAATAATTTTGAAAAAAAAATCATTTGTATGGGTGCAATTGCAGTAAAAAGCAAAAAGTACACCGATTAAAATATCTTATATTTAAATCCTTTTCCACCAAGCTGGGGAATCACGAGTCCACCAGCCTTTTCCTTTGGCTCCATTCAAGTTGATGGAAAGGTAGGCGGGCAGTCATGCAAGTGAGACCCGCCTTTTTGATAGACTTGTTGTATCTTTCTTGGGCCACATCTGCTAATTATCTGCATTATCTTACTCAAACTCATGCAATGGAAATGACAATAACAGCCAGCAACCGGCATTTAACAGATTGCGATGTATCCATCGCGCGTAGCAATCACGACCATTGTTATTAGAGTGGACTGAAATTAAACTGGTCAAGCCAACTGTGCGTGAGGGTTAACCCATTTAAATATTAATATGTTTTTCCTTGTTTAAAAAACGTAAAATAAGTTTAGAGAAATGATTTATGGAAATGTTTCCACGTCCCCAAACTTTGAAATGCTTGGTATGACTCCACTGAAGTTGACTTTATGAAATCTAAACCCCTCATTGTGTTTAATTATCACATTTTGGTCAGCATTTAGATTATTAGATTATTAACACTAGTGTAAGGGATATAATCCATGACTAAAAAGAATTACATTAAAAGTAATTTTGGTATACATTATAATTAGCTTGAGTTTTTTTTGTAATAAAGATATCAAAGACAGAAATATTTTAAAAGGTGTTATTGTAATATAATATATATTGGTCCTACTTCTATGAAATTCTTTTTTTTATAATTTCCTCCATATTTAAAATCTTGATGATTGATGAAAAATTCACTTTATTCATTGTATTTATTATTATTTATATTATTGTGAAATTCCTCTCATTTATTTAATATTATTGTATACGGGTTTCATTTATAAATGTGTAAAAGCAACATAATAAAATGATTTAATATTAAAATATCAATTTTAAAATAGTATTTTCAACTTCTAAACCTTATAAAATATCATTTCTGAGTGAATAAATGATTTTATAAAGAATTATTATATTTTGATATATGTATAAATGAATCTAATTATTTTTCATAATTTATACATGAATATATATATATACATATATATTTCAACAAATTTTGCTCATAAATATACTTGATTAAGATGAAACTTGGTTTCTTTGATAAATAAATGGTATTAATTACAATGAATCGGTTGAATTTTCTATTAAGGATTAAAATCTTAAAATTTGAATATATATATATATAAGGAACCCTATCCAAAGCAAATGTTTGAGTTATGTGGGCCTGAACATGTATTTCTTACATATAAAATTTTATATTTTTATTTTAATATTGAGAAATATTAAAAAAATTTAGATACAAAAATATATGTTTGTCCCCATATATTAGTGTGAAAAAATAAAAAAAGTCATGCCAACATTTTCATTGAAGTTCAATGAAAATGTTACATTGAATAAGGTCTTTATATTTGATAGGGATAATGATTAAAAGGAAAGAGAATGAAGATAAAATAGATAAGATTGTTGTAGTAAAAATTTTGAAAAATAACTTAAATGGAGAGATAATAATAGAAAACCCTGATTAATTAGATAATTAAAAGATAAAAGTATATCCATATAAAAAAATATTGAAGCATGTCAAAAGTCGTATAAGATATAGTGACTCTTGAAATTTGGTGCATATAATTTGAAAAAGATTCTTTTGACATTAAGATAGGTTCTCATTAAAAAACCATCCCCCTTTTCTTGATAGATAAAAAAAAAAAGGTTCCTTATAAATTCATTACATCAATAAACTAAGTCATTATATATTATGTGAACAATACAATAATGTAGTTTGCCCCACCATTCATAATCCCCTTCAAGGCAGCTTGTAACATGAGTAGCAAGATGATGTGTAGCTTGATTTTGCACTTAGCACATTGAATATTTTCAAATTTCAAACATACGAAATTCATCTTTATTACCCAAAAACACAAGTAGAAGTGAATTATCATATTAGTTATTAAAGCCGTAATGATCACCAAAGAATCACTATTCACATCAAGATCCTTGTAATGTAAATCACATATCCATTGAATCCGTAAGAGTATAACTTTTGCTTCCATAATCAACGCATTTGCAAAACTATGACGGACCCAAGCTCGAGCAACCATAAAACACCTCTTAGAATTCTTGACTATAATTTTATACCCCATGAAATTCCCTTATAAAAGTCTCTTAGCATCTATATTGAGCTTTAACATTCTAATCTCTTAGGACAGTCAGTAAGCAGGACTAGCATTCAGTTGATGCCCACTATGTAACAACATATTTATAGCTTTGAATTGTTCTAAGGAATGCAAACATCAATTTAAAATCGCAACAAATGAAGGTTGTATACCTGTTGATTGAAGCTTGATTCGAAAGTACCAAAGCCTTTAGCAAAGAGTAACATAGAAAGCTCGAACTCATGTAGCTAGATTTCATGAGAGCCTTTAAATATTATAGTAAAATTAAGGATAAAATATATGAGCCATCAGGTGACCTTGTGATAACATCGGTTAGTACAAAACAATGACACTAGCGTTTAAGTTCCCACCAAAGCAGTGCGAGTTGATTTTTTTTATTTCCCCTAGGTGGTGGTGTATGTACATTCCCCCCCATATGTGGGAATATTTGTAAAAATCCCTTCATGGCGTGAGGGTTGAATATACTTGATTCTAATATTCAATGTATATATAAAATACTAATAAAAAAGAAAAAAATATGGGTGTCTATACTACTTTATAAATATGAAGTCATATCAATTAATATCAATATAAGTTGTAATTATATTTGGAATTAAACACTTTAATAATTATTTTTATTTATATGCTTTCATTATATTATATTTATATGCTTTTCTGAAATTTATCTCGACTATGCATTACTATGTTTAGGTGAATTATTAATTTGGGTTCGCATGAAATTTTAAACTTATTGATGTTAACTTAAATAAAAATTTTCTAACAAAAGTTTAAACTTCAACCAATTTATATAAAGGGATTTGAAGTGGTGCCTTGTAACGCTTCTCGCTTTTAATGTCTTGATGTTTAACGTGAAATCACTCAATTTATTATATTTAATACTATTTATTTAGCTAAATAATCAAGTTTTATCCACATAAAATATGCACATAGGCCACATTTGTTAAAAATATATATTCATATGTAAATTATGAAAAATGCTTAGATTTCATTTATATATGTATTAGAATGTAATACGACTTTATAAAATTATTTATTTATCAATAATAGGATTTTTTGGATTTTGGTTCCTCTAACTATGCTTACTTGCTTTTCAATCCATGAGTTTTATGTATTTACTTTTTTTAAACCCCGTAAGTTTACATTCTTTGTATTTTAGCTTGGGTCATTAATGTATGTCAGAAACTCTACCGTTAACTGCATATATAAGTCGACTCATATTTGTAGCTAACGGTGGGATTTTTGACGCGCATTAACAACGTGGACTAAAATGCAAAGATGACAAACTTACAGGATTTAAAAAGCAAATACATAAAACTTATGGATTGAAAAGCAAATTAGCATAGTTAGAGTACATGCGGGAATTAAGGTTGGCTGTACCGGATCAAGGTTTGCCCAACCTTGACCTTACTTTTTAAAAATTCAGTTTAACCCTATTTTTATACCGAGTTAGGACAAAGTTAGTTTAATACTTAGATAGTTTAAATATTAAAAAATTAATTAATTATACTTATTTGTAGATGAGGCCCATGCACACTAATCAAAATTATATAAGTAATGTTAAATATAATAGATAAAATAAATTTTTCATCAAATATCAAGATATTAAACACGAGGGTTTCCATGGAACCAAAGCCATTATCAAAATAAGGTCAAAGTTCAGATTCTATAAATAAGATTATGGGGCATTTCTATACCTAAAAAATTTTCAAATTTAAAACTTTTTCATTTTTCACAATTATCATATTTTTAATTATTTCATTACTTCTTCATGTACAATCTTATTTTTTTAATCATTTTTACACAACCACTCATATATCTAACATATTTATTTTAACTTTATTTTTTTTACTCATCATCATTACTCCTACCATATAACATTATTTTCTTCTATTTCAAAAAATTTCATTGAAAGTTTTATCATTTACCAAAAACTTCCAATAATTAGAAGTTAAATTTCACAGATAATGCTGGATGCACCCATTTTGGCAATATGCTTCGGAATGTACCCTAGAAAAGATCAAATAAAAGATTCACAGAGTCATATGTGATTATTTTGCGTAGGTTATGGGCATAAATTTCAAAATCAAAAGGTTATGGGACTAACATGCAAAAATTCGTTAATTTTTTAATACCTGTTTTTCCGTAGAAAAGTTGTTATGGAATCATTCACCAACTCACATTCATGTTAATTTATCCAAACGGAGGGTCAATTTCAACTTCTGCCTTCTTATTTAATGCTAGGTGTCCAATAGCATCTGATGGACGGCTGTGATTTGCGGAGCAAGTGGCAGTCCGAAGCGCTTGATCCAGCCCCGGGGAATCTGCGTTTTAGATACTCTAGCTTGTATGTTTGAATTGTAAATACAGAGGTTTGCTTATTAGTATTTCAGGCTCCATGAAATTTTATTTTTTTGCATTTTAGATTGTGGGCCCTCAAATCATTGTAAAAAATGTAAAATGCACATTCCGGGGGAATTTATGTTTTAAACCTTGTAATTTTTCGTATTTACATTTTAAACTTGGATATTTGCATATTAGCATTTTAAATTCAATGAAGTTTAGTTTTTAGCATTTTAGATCATCAACCTCACAACGTTAAAAAATACATATAAAATTTTATAAAATATCTAAAATTTCATTTACATCTTTCACACATGCTTTTGAGCATCTACTTCGACTAGCCGTGAATGGCTTGATAATTTTTTTTAATCATCATTACCCAAAAAAGTCATGGTCGCTAATTTAAATTAATGGACAGTTCTACGGCCTCTTTGGATGAATGGACCAGATGATTCTGCGATTGTCAAATCTGACGGCAGGCCATGACCAATGACTAGGGGCAAATCTGGTGGCAGATAGTTGGAAACCTTAGATGGACAATCCAAACGACCACTTGTAATTTTTTGGCCAGTTGATACATGCCTTTGTTGATTTTTTATGGTCGTTCGTTGCTGCGGGTGTAAAGATGTCGCTGTGCAACTGCTGGTCATGAACGACTTGATTTTATACGAGCCTAGGTGATACATTTGCAGATGCGCAGATTGTACGGCTCAAATTTCTTTCACTATTTTCAGATTAGCTACTTATAGACTTGAGGGATTTTTGTTGGTGTTTGATCTAATGGATTTGATTGGCGGATCAACACCTGAGATGGACACATGTAAAAATAACAGTAAATATATAAAGTTAGAGGATTTAAAATGCAAATGATATTTTACAAAATTTCAAAAGTATTTTTAATGCTTCGAGGTCTGAGGTTTTAAAATGCAAAGAATGCTTTATAAAGTTAAAAAATGCTAATACGTAAACCTTAAGGTTTAAAATGTAAATATGCAACATTAGAGGATTTATCAAAGGATATTTAAATATTTTATAAGATTTTAATAGTATTTTTAGACAACTTGAGGACTAAGAGTCTAAATGTAATAAACTAAACTTCAATGAAAATAGTAAAATTAGAAAGTTTAAAGTGCAAATTCCCCTTCAGCTTCCTATTAGATAAACTCGCCCTCGTTGGCCTGAGGCTTAGCTGTCTCCGATGTTATTCATTGCGTGTCCCACAAAACTTTTGGATATTAAATTCTGTCTTGTAGTAGGCTTGAATATGATACTAGCAAAACCCAACGCCACAAGCGCCTATTGAGTCTATCCTCATTTCAGGCCAATCCTGCCTGCCCCACTAAGCTGATGTTGGAACTTCCCATTGCAGACTAGATATCTCATGGCACAAGCAGTGAGCTGTTTCTCGTGTTCTTCTAAAGTTGTGTATGAGAAGTGATAAAATTTTAGGAGACTTTTGATAATGTGTTTTTTTATAGGATCATGGAATGGAACGGAGAATAAAAAATAAAATATTTCAAAATTTTATACTTGATATGAAATAATAAGAATAAAGTTAGAATAAATAGAATTATTGGAGGATAAGTGTAAGGAAAAATAATTGAAATATAATGGTGAAATTGGAAAAATAGAGTATTTAAATTAATAAATGATTGGCAGGGACACTCGAAGGATGAGAAGTCTTCTACCCTACCTTATACTATTCCACCCAGCTTACCTCATTTACCAAATATGCCATTGGATGAAAAGTTTTTTTTGTGTGAAAACTTTTGAAATAATATAAAATAATGTAATATAATATAGATAATGATGAAGATTAAGATAATAAAGTTAAAAGAGATAGTTAGTTGGATGAGTAGTTATATAAAAATTAAAGGTGAAAATTGAGACGGGTAGATGGCGGGTTAGGGTGTGCACAATCCTGATTCTATATTTAAAAAATTCGATTTGATTATACTTTTATATCAAGTCAAGACAAGGTCGATCTGACCCTCAACTTTCTTTAATAGGTATTGAGACAAACTCCGAATTGGTTTTGAAATGGTTTCAAATCTGTATCAGAATAATATGTCAGGTTGAAAAAGTGAGTCAAAGTTAAAAATTTATACATATCAATATAAACTCATATTTGTGATAAATTTAATGATTAAATGCTTTAATATTTTACTATTTCGTAAGTAAAACATAATTGTCATAACAAATCAACATTAAAGTTTTTTAATAATTTCATTTATAACTTGACCTTGATAAATATGTATATCAATCTTCAAAAAAGCATTAATGTAAAATTTGAATTATAGTTAGAACTGCTAAATTACCTTACCGAGTCAAGAACCCTGACTTGATCCTTTGTAAAATGGAGGAGCAAGTCACGAGTTTACTAACTCTATTTTCACCTATAGTAGAAATGATTAAAAATTATAATAGTCGTGCATGCAGATACGAATAAATAATTAAAAAATAGAGTAATTGTGGAGAATGAATGTTTTAGATTGAAAAGTTTTATGTTTATCTAAACAAACCTTGCATAAAAAATTTTGTATTTATTTTTATCCAAGCTGCTTTTTTATCAAACCCTGAAAGAAAGGGGTATAGGTATATGCATCTTGGTGCATATACCTATTTTTTAAATTTTTTTAAATTTTTTTTTATACAATTGTTAGTCTAAGTGTATTTAATATGTGTATCAATTTTTACCATTTTTTGAAAATTTAAGATTTTTTTGAATTTTAAAAAACAGTAGTATCTTAGTAATTTTAAATTACTAAAATTGCCACTGATTTTTTAAATTTCAAAAAAATTTAAAAGTCACAAAAAGGGTAAAAATAGATACATATATTAAATATAATTAGATTAACAGCTTCACAAAAAAAATTCAAAATTTTTTTTAATAACAGGTGAAGTACACTCGATAGCATTGAGGAAAGGGTTATCATTGACGGGTTGTATTTCCACTGCCCTCTAAACTCTAGTATCAGCTCCAACCAAAATAGGTTATCCTAAAGACCCTTGTTGAAGCCAATAAAATAAGGACCATAGATAATAATAATAACAACAACAGCAACAGCAACAGCAACAAGGTGTGCCTTGTGAGGATTTGACACGAGCAACAATCCAAGAGTGGGTTTTTATTTTATTTTTTATGGTACAAGAGGTGATTTTTGATTCCCCGAAGAGGAGCTGGGTCTTCTTCCATCTCATGCGGCCGAGCAAGCCACAGCTGTCCACCGAGCTGGTGGCTGTGGGGCCTACAACTGTCGGCCATGTTCATCTCTTCTCCGCCGCGCATGTGACTCTTTCTCCGAACCGTTTAAAAATATGCCGGCCAGCTTCGATAGCTTTGACTGCGCATAATCATCCTGCGGCTGTGAGCCCCACGTCTCGACTAGACGCGGGACCCAAGCAGCCGAACATCTGGACCCTTCCTTGACAAAGTATGACGGTTCCGGTGGCACGTGTGAAGGATGCCGACCGTTGGGGTAGGCCCAAGTGGGGGCTGGTGGCGCACATAGTGGGCACGTGCGGCTGCGGCCAGCCTCTTTCCTCCCCCCTACTCCCACCACCACCACAACTTCCAAAGCTGTTGTCTGGATCTCTCTCTCCCTATCTCTCGCATTTCAGTTTTCTTCCGCCCTTTCCCCTTGCTGCGACACGATCGAACATCGATCGGAAGCATCGATAAACGAGGGCGAGGCGAGCGAGATCGAGATTTCCGCTGCTGCGGAACTCTTTAGAGATTCCCGCCCAACACTGCCCTTTCTGACCTCTGCTTCTCAGTTCCGCAGCTTGTTTCGGGAATCCCGCCGAAATTTCCCATAAATCCTCTCTCTCTGTCGCAGTAAAAATCCTAAAGTCCGTTTCTTTTGCGGCTTTTCCGCTCTGGATAGCCAGATTCTGCTTTCGACTTTGGATTCACCTTGTTTTGAATGTTTTAACGTCGACACAGCTGGACAAGTTTGCGAATTCCACTTCGTCTCTCTGCATTTCTCAAGGAAGTAACCTTAAATGCTGCTGCGGCTTCGTTTGATCTCCGGATTTTGGAAGTTTCAGCGGCAGCTTGTCTTGAGAGTCAAGCTTGTGTCTTTTTGCTCATTGTGGTAGAAATTTCTCTAAGAGATTCGCTTCGCGCTTTGCATATCAGAAGGAAAGAATCTGATTGATCCCAGTCTGAAGATAACTCCTATTTTGGTTGGTTCGGGATTCCTTCCGTGATTGATTGTAAATTTGGATTCGCCAAAAATTTAGAAAATATCTGTGGGATTTGGCTTTTTGGGTTTGCTCGCTTTGCTTCAGCTTCTTCATCAACAATAAATCGGAGAACTTCTGATCTTGTACTAGGCTCGAGAGCTATGCCTGTGTTCAGCTGCTGTTGTCATTAATTCTGAGTGAAGCAATTATCTGTCGTCGGATTTTATTTTATTTTATTTTTTTGGAGTACTAGTCGCCAAGATGCAGCAGGATCAGCGAAGAAAGGTCGGTTGAAAATTGATAAATTCATTTATGATATTTCCTAAAAAGGATTTGTGGGAGTTATCGATCGTCTCGTCAACAGTCCTTGATATTGATTTCAAGCATTCCATAAGATACGCAATTTGTTGGTACCCATTGCATCGTAAAACACCAGAATTTCTTTGTTGAGATATTTTTTGGACTGCAGTTTGGGTTGCCATCGATGACTTTTATGCTCCTGCAGAATTTCTCTTTTGTTACTGCAGTGCCACATGGATTTCTTCCAATTTTGTTGTGAGAATGTTTCAAACTGATCCTGTTTCTTGATTCGGCTACTCAGGTGCCAGCGGAAATGGACTTTTTTACGGAATACGGTGAGGGTAGCAGGTATAAAATAGAAGAAATTGTGGGCAAGGGGAGTTATGGGATTGTTTGCTCAGCTGTTGATACACATACTGGGGAGAAGGTTGCAATTAAGAAGATGAACGATATCTTTGAGCATGTTTCCGATGCCACACGCATACTGCGGGAAATTAAGCTCCTCAGACTCTTGCATCATCCCGACATTGTGGAAATCAAACACATCCTGTTGCCTCCATCCAGAAGGGAATTCAGAGACATTTATGTTGTCTTCGAACTCATGGAATCTGATCTGCACCAGGTTATTAAGGTTAATGATGATTTGACTCCAGAACACTATCAATTTTTTCTCTACCAGCTTCTTCGAGGCCTGAAGTATATACATTCAGGTGACGTAATGTTTGCTTATGCTTTCCTTTCAACGTAGTTGTTTGGTCTAACTCGTTGCATCATAGAAAGTTAGAAACCTCTATGGCTGGTGTGTTTGGCATTAGGAAGGAAAAAAGAGATTCTCATTGCTTCAGAACAAAGATAGCCATCTGTATGTTATGAGAGGTTTCTTCTAAAATTTTCCCATCATGATTTTGCTAGTTTTCCTATTATTTTTAGTCGTCTGCAGTCCAAAGTTTGATACTTTAGACCTTTGCAGTAAGGATGAAGTAATATTGATAGCTTACGCAGTGTCTTCAGTAATTCTCAGCAGGACATGGAACGGATTGAAGAACCATTTTTTTTCCTGTTCAAATTCATGTTTCTTCTGTCACCACTTGAATGATCAAGTGATTTGATGTGAGTGTGTGCAAGGGCGTGTAGGGGCACTTGCTCCATCTACCCCTCCCTTGGAATTGTCCTCCACTAGTTGCCTGGTCATCCAACAAGGCGACATGATACAAAGAAATCACTTTTTTCTTTTTGTTGCGATATGGACTTAACCGCATAACCTTGCTTTTTTCTAGCTATCACCTTTTTTCTTCACAAATTTCCTATTTATTTTGTTCTTATTTTCTCTGTGGTTGACATGACTCCCCATCTAGCTAACATGATTTTCCACCCATTTGAAATTAAAGTTTCATAGCACGCTAACCCTTACATTATTTCTCTACTTGTTTGATTAATTTTTTCTGCGTATGGGACTGGATGTGTATACACATTCATCCATGCGTAATCCTACTAAGGTGCATAAATATTGATAGGTTATGCATATCGCTGCTTGTTGTTGTACAAACACATTATGCATGATATGCTTCGCAGCAGTCATGGAGCATTAACTATTATGCTGATTTTTTACCCCTTTTCGTTTTTTGGATTTTGCAGCAAATGTCTTCCATCGAGATCTAAAACCAAAGAATATTTTAGCGAATGCTGATTGCAAGCTCAAGATCTGTGACTTTGGTCTTGCAAGGGTGGCTATCAATGATGCTCCTACTACCATGTTCTGGACAGTATGTTTCCCACCATTCAACTGGAGTCTGAATTTGCATCTTGTCCTTGCAATTCAACTTTCACTAAATATTGGTTGTTTGCAAATTTTTATCACACAGATTCATAATTTTTTTGGTTGCTGTCTTCACAGGACTATGTTGCAACAAGATGGTACAGAGCTCCTGAATTGTGTGGATCCTTTTACTCTAAGGTGCACAAATTTTACCCTTGCAGTTTAAGCTAGATTGATGCACCTACCTTCTATATGGTTCCTTATTTTCTCTTGTGCTTGCTTTCTTTTTATTCTTGGGCTGGTTTTATAAGGTGTTATTATCCATGCTGAAAATGTGATGCATTTTTTCCTGCATGTTTTCTTCCTGGTCTTGTTAACCTTTTCATTTCTTTTTCTTTATTCCATGTCATGCATATGCAGAGGCATTAGATTCCAAAGATGTTTGATCAAACTGTATGGCCTAGTTGATAATGGGTTGTGACAGGGAAGCAAGTAGCAACACATCCCTGCAGAAACATACATTCCTCTATCAACACAGAATTTTGCAGTCTACACACTTCTAGAAATGTTCATGTATGTTTGATCAAACTGTATGGCCTAGTTGATAATGGGTTGTGACAGGGTAGCAAGTAGAAACACATCCCTGCAGAAACATACATTCCTTTATCAACACAGAATTTTGCAGTCTACAGTCCTAGAAATGTTCATGTAATCGATGTCTGTGTTACACAATATTTGGTTACATCTTTATGTTCCTCTTCAAGTTAAGCACCTCTAGGATTCCCACCTGCAGCCTGCCTAAAAGCCTTGAAAAACTATTATTTTAGCAGCAATGGTGCTCAGATATAGGCAATCTCAGATATAATTAAGATAAGGCAGAAAAAGAGATTGGTAGAGAATTCCTCATGAACATTGGTGCTCAGATTTTCAGATTTTAGAAGCATTATGGTTGTATAAGAGCGACCATTTTTATGTCAACTTTGTTGGGTATTCTGATATTTTCAATCAAATTTGTTCCAGTACACTCCTGCAATAGATATGTGGAGCATTGGCTGCATATTTGCTGAAGTTTTGACTGGAAAGCCCCTCTTTCCAGGGAAGAATGTGGTGCACCAACTGGATTTAATGACTGATCTGTTGGGAACACCTTCCACTGAAACTATTTCTAAGGTCCGGTTCCTTCCAAATTGGTGAAATATGGATAGGGTTCTTAGTTGTTCCTTGAGGTAGTTTTATATTTAAGTTCCCTTTGAACAAACCTTGTGCACAGGTACGAAATGAGAAGGCGAGAAAATACTTAAGCTGCATGCGCAAGAAAAGACCAGTATCTTTCTCTCAGAGATTTCCAAATGCAGATCCTCTTGCGGCACGCTTATTAGAAAGGATGCTAGCATTTGATCCCAAGGATCGTCCCACTGCAGAGGAGGTATAGTGGCGTACTCTCTCTCTCTCTCTCTCTCTCTCTCTCTCTCTCCCTCCTTATTTCATGTTATGTTTTTGGAGGTTTATGCTCCATCTAACAAGGCAATATTCCACAACAAGGTGTCAGGCTTTGGCTGATCCCTATTTCAGGAACTTAGCCAAGGTTGAGAGAGAGCCATCAGCTCAGCCAGTGACAAGGTTGGAGTTTGAATTTGAGAGGAAGCGGCTAACAAAAGATGATGTGAGGGAGCTCATCTATAGGGAAATTCTTCAGTACCATCCTAAGATCCTGAAGGAATTCCTAGAGGGAACAGAATCAACTGGTTTCATGTATCCCAGGTATCAATTTCAACATGATAATATATAAAATCATCAAAGCCATTGGTTGGCTTCATAAATAGGACACATGAAACTGCATGTTCCATTAACCTGTTGCTCACTGATGCTCATATGGCACTGGTGCAAATGCTTCAGCATGTGGTGGTTTTTTTACTGATGCTAGTATTTTCATGAGATGGATCTTACATGCATGGGCCTTAGGCCAAAGGTATAGGGACTCATTCAAAGGACTTTGATGGTTTGCAGTTTGATGTACACTGAATAAACATTCATGTCCAACTGATGCTCGTAGTAATGGCATCCTAGGAGAAACTCAGATGCTGCACTATACAGCTAAATTTGCATCTGCTTGTTCAGCATTTGGTGTATTCGCACTTTACTTTCATCACTTCTGCAAACTTGACAATTTGATAGAGGCCCATTTGGTGAATTTTGATTTGCCACAGATGCTCTTTCTTGAATATTTTTAAGGGGCATGTCTACACGAGTGCACTGACTTTCATCTTGTAAATAATCTTGATCAATGATCGTGATCACTGATCAGTAAGCCCCATCTCCTTAGAGGAATATGTATATATTCAAATAGTATCTGTCTTGACTTTTAACCAAACTGGGACTCACTGTCGCTAATTTCCTTCATAGTGCCGTGGATCAATTTAAGAAGCAGTTTGCATACCTTGAGGAGCACTATGGAAACGGTGTCACAGTTGCTCCACCCGAGAGGCAGCATACATCTTTACCCAGGTATAGATAGAATTATTTTATGTATAGAATTATTTTATGCTGATATGTTACCTTTTAACTGGCACTGACCCATTGATTGGATTGATGTCCGTGAAGGCCGTGCGTCTTCTATCCCGACAGCAATATGGTGCAGAATCCAGCTGATCCTACTCAAAATTTATCAAAATGTCATGCCAAAGGGATGGAGAAGCTACAGCTAGACCGGAAATTTGGGGTCCCCATGATGACAAGGATTCCTATACAGGTTGCACACAGAGCACAAGGTAAAGTTTAAACAATAAACTCTGCATTCCTCAAAATATTTTAGCAAGCACTAAACCATAATCATTCCTACCTTGTCATGTAGCTTTAAGTTTCTGTCTCTTGTCATTCCAATGAATCTTTGATCTGTGTGAAAGATAACTGTGTGGTGTGGCCTTGATGCATATTACACTCTGGTTTCTAGTTCTGACAGCTCAGGCAATGGCAGTGCTTCAGCAACCTTAGCAGTTTGTTTATTATGCCACTCTTTATGGATATGCATCTTCATATGAAATGGCCTTTGGTGATACAATCTTGACCTAGAGGTGCGAACCAGATTAGGGTAACCCTAATCCTATTTGAAACACTCCACCCAACTCTGCATAGTACACTGGGCTATGTGTCAACATTTCAGGGCATAGGAAGATGATGAGATTAATCGGCATAGATTAAGGAGATGGGGAGGGGATGTTGAAGCAGAGAGTCACAAATCTATGCTAATTTAGGCATAATTGTTAAAGGCACACCTAAGTTCAAGGCTAACTCAGGCATGCTTCTCGCACCTTGAGACATGCCTAGTATGCCTTATTAAATGGCCAAAAATATTAAAAAAACTGTTAATATTGAAGTAAAAATTTAACCTTAGGAATTTCACCCCCTTCTTTTGCAATTTAACTAAACTTGATGTCTTTCATTCTGTCCAATGTTCATTTTCTTAATTTTTGTATGGTTAGATTTACAGATATTTTTAAACTTGTTGAAGTTTACATAATGGGTGCTTTTGTTAAGCATGCCCCTGACTTTTGCATCTTGTGCCTAGGCCTCAAGAGCCCTTTGCACCTTAGTGCACCTCGCATTTCATTTAGTAATGAATTGCAGATTGAGGAAACACTAGGAAACTAATGATATTTTTTTTCTTGGAACTTGAAAATGGTAAAAGAGATACTGTCACACATTTATTGTCACTAAAATAAAGTGTGCATATTATGCTCCTCTTGTATGGGAATTTAAATTGGTCTTTATCTATAGAGGCATGACTTCAGAGTGAGTTGAAACAAATCAAATAATTGATAGATACTAAAATATTAAGTTTGAGATTGAGTCACAAGCGATATGAAGGAATATGAGGTGTACGAGGTGCGTTGGGTTCAAAGAACGAACCCCCCCCTTCTCTCTCCTCTCTCTCAAAAAAAAAAAAAAAAAACCCGCTTCTGAAGGTTTGTGTAAATGTTGTTGTTATTATGCAAGTTGGGGTATAACTTGGGTAGGGCACTTGGCAAACCAACCTGCTTTTGAATTGGTAAAAGGGGGTAACCTAGTGTATTAAGGTCCCACATTCATTGGGTCCAGTGAAGGGTCAGACCACTTTGAGTAGGCATCGTTCAAAAAACTTAGTGTAATGTAGGGTACAAAAAATTATCCAGGTCTCCGATGAGGATAGGATATAATTCATACTGGGTGCCTAAGCTAAAATCTGCACAAGTAAGTGCCGTATGCCATATGAGTATAGATTGTCATGTGTTATCATCTACATGAATCATGCCTTTATCTCTATAGTTTAAATACATTTCTATTTTTTTAAAAATGTATTCCATTCTCTCCAAAGAGATTTCCCTTTTTCCCTCTCATATTCTCTCCCCAACATCTAATTTTTTGGTTTATGTGAAAAAAGGTCAATAACTTCAAGGTTAGATGTCTTGTATTGCAGGAACCAATTTGGCACTGGAATCGAACTAATCCAACCTTCACATGGGAAGGATAGGGCTTGATTAATTAGGGACTGAATCGACATATGGGTAGGTAGGGTAGGATAGGACTTTTACAAATAGGATATGAGTAGGATAAAATAAGAACTGAATCAAATCAACCTGAGTTGCACCTCTAGATTCTAGTTATGGTAAGGGATATGATAAAATTCTTTAAAGACATCTGTTAATATGTCACAATGTGTACATAAATCCTATTTATCCTATTTATTGGTACTTGGGATATTTTGAATGTAAAGGCATACCCAATACATGAGGCCACCACCAATGCAGGATTGTTTACCCCTTCTCCTGAAGATGTTCTTTGGAGAGCATTACCAGAGATGTTTTGAATATCAAGCACTGCTGAGGGGAAAATCCAAGAATGTATACAATTTATATTTCCCAAATGTTTTAGAGTTGGCACAGAGTATTTTTTAGCTAACTAGTGATAAAGGTAATATCTAGAAAGAAAATAGCAAAAAAGTAAACAAAGGTTAGTTAGCACTGATGAATTGAGTGTTATCCTGAAAAGCACAATATTTTATTCTGATACTTCTTTTGCATAGAGGTGGATCATTCCCTGACAAGTAAAAAGCTGGAGATTTTAATGTTTCATTATCAACAAGGGCCATATCATTGGTCCAATACTTGGAAGTAATTTCCTCATTTGACTGAAAATCTTGGTATTTTGTTGTGATGCCTCTAAATTCTAATTGACAGTGCTATTCTACCTCTAGCTGAATGACAGTGTGTGTTGTAAATCTTGTGTTTGCTAGGTTCCTTGGCATCAAAAACTGGAAAAACTAGTGGTTCTGCTCTGCGTTACCCTTGCTTGACAGCGGAAGCATATGAACAGCGCTTGCCCAAAAGTACTGCTGCTTCAGGCTATTCATATCCAAGAAGGATCTGCAAGAGTGACAGAGGAAATACTGAAGGGGTTGAAGTATCCAATCCAGTACCATCAAAGCCTCCATGTGCTGCAAGGAAAATAGTTACAGCCCAAGGTGTGGCTGGTAGCTGGTATTGATCCATGATGGGAACTTTGTTGAGTATCATCTGATCTTGATCTTCATCATTGGTTGGTCATAGGTTCTCAAACTTGCCCATCAGCAGACTAGTTGGGCAAAAAACTTGAAAATCAACTCAATGCTGAAGCATTAAACAACCAAAGCCTTCCAAGAGATTTCCAGGAAATTTGCCCTTGTCATGGAATGACATCCAATTCTAGCAGATCAGAATACTTCAAGCCAAATGGATGACTGAAGGTAAAATGGTTGGGACAGTTATGCAATAAATCCACCAACAACATCAGATGGCAATGGCAGCAGACATCAGATGATGCAGATATTCTAGTTGAAGTGTGGTATTGGTAAATGAATTGTTATAGAGCCCAGTTATCAGAAAGCATGGATTGCCTCTTCTCCAGGGAACTCCGGAAAGAATGGTTGAAAGCTCATTTGCTGTAATCCAGCTTCCTGAGAATGAGGATGGAAGAAAAGTGCTTCTGACGAAACTCCAGCTAAGGCTATAAGCTTAAGAGAAAAGGCTCTTACCAAACTGTTGCCCTCATGAACAAGTGGAAATAGTCTTGCTGATATTCAAGTAATGCTGAAGCGGAGGTTGAATAGCTTATGAAACAGGTTTCAGAAGGTGTAGCTAGACACTTGTATATTATGAAAGTGTTTTATATCATCGATTAGTAGACATTCCTGTTACTTTATGTATTCCAGCATGTAATTAGTCCTGCTATCGAAATACAATTACATTACATAGGGGTTTGTATGGTGCCACTTAGTCAATGTTATATTTCGACTTTCATTTTTCCTTTCTGCGTCGGGAGTTGATATGATTTTCTGGACAATGGAGACGCATTCTTGTTATTTAAGCTCTCACTTCTCTCGAAGATTGGAAATGACATGATTATGAGAAGCCCTCCGCGTCAGCATCAAAGCTATCAGGACATTTTCCTTTTTACAGGACCCTGAAAAGGGGATTGGGGATCTCTTTTTGAGGAGCTTTTTATTCTCTGGCCTAGTCACTGTCACATTTGGGTTTGTTAGGACTTGGGACTCGTTCTTGAAATATCTTGAATTTTCTCCTGTACTAGTATATCACAATCCTCCGAAAATATAAAAATGCTGTTTTTTTTCTCATTATTATTTATATTTTTCATATCTCAATATATTGTGTAACATTTTCCTATCACAGTAACCCTATTTGTACAATCTCAAATTTCATTCCAAACCAACAGTACAGCCCCCTGGCTCTTTTGTAAACAAATAGTCTAAGTTAGCCTAATTGCAAATTAGTCCAATTATTTTTTACTTTTATATATTAAACCTAGTGAATAGCAGCTGAAGTCGATGGCATTTGGTAAGTGCAACTGTGCAACCGGCTCTCCAGTCTCCATTGATGGGATACTTATCAAGGGCTCTCTCTCTCTCTCTTGATGTTCTTCTCAGTTTGGCTGCGGTTTGGAGTAACTAGTAGGGGTGTTAACGGATCGGGTTGAACGGGTTGGAGCTTAATCCTAATCCTAACTTATTTAATATATTTCAACCCTAATCCGTTTATTAACTCATTTAAAAAACTTCAACCCTAATCCATTTACAACCCATTTAATAAACGGGTTGTTAACGGGTTGTGTTTGTTACGAATTTTCATGCTAAAAATCTTCAATAAAATCTGAAAATTTAAATAAATTAAATAATTCGAAGCTAACATACCTAAATTTAATTTATTTTAGCTTGAAAACATCAGCGCCAATCTCAAGTCATCTCTTTAATGTCAATTCCTGTTATAAATATTATATATATATTATAATATATTATATTAAATGAGTTATACGGGTTGAACGGGTTGGACGAGTTAAATAAACAGGTTAGACGAGTTGCGAAGCCTCAACCCTAATCCGTTTATTTAATTAAATGGTTGAACGGGTTGGCGGATCATAACCCATTTATTCAAAAATCTCAACCCAAACCCATTTATTAACGGGTTGAACGAGCGGGTTAACGGGTTGACCATGACCATTAACACCCCTAGTAACTAAGGATCAGCGGCCATAAGAGATGCACTTAAATGCTGGAGCTATAAAGTCATTTTGAACAAATATGCAAGTGTTATATCTTACGAATGGCACAATTTCTCCCTGACTAATCTGATGTCGAGGGTTAATATACACAGCTTTCAAATCATACCACATGAGAATCACCTCTAAAAGTTTCTCAATTCACAGCACGGGGCGTGTTCTACTCTACTCCATCATCGATCATCCTATGCATCCCATCCCTCCAAAATTTCCGATGCTAAATGACTTTCAGTCGCCACCAAATGCAGAGGATTGCTTATTTACCATAAGATCATATCTGATTTCCTGGTAGCCACCAAATATCAGGATCTGATTGTGCCTCGTTCTGGAGAGCAATGCATGTTGGCCGGTAAGTTGCATTGTAAATAGTTTTGAGTTCACTTCTACAAACCTCCAATTCCATATAACCCCCCACATTTTTCCTAACTGGATGATCAATGGAAATTAACTCTGTCAATTCTATTTAGCATTATTTTTATTATTATGAAAATACCATCATTTGTCTAATATCGTAGTGAATGGGCCTCAGCCGAAAAATGTGACAAATCAGCATAATAAAATGGTTTACTGATAAATATGAATTTTGAAATTATACTTTCAAAGTGTAAAATTTCATTACCACGTGAATAATTCTATAAATACTGTTACATTTTAATGGATATGTAAATGCATCTAACCATTTTAAAAATGTAGCCAATGCATATCCTTGTTTGAAATAAGCTTGGTTTCATAGTTAAACAAATGATTTTAAATAAAATAGATGGAGTGGATCTCCCATCCATCATTAAGGTGGAACAAAATGGATAGGTCATATGAAACTCAATAGAAGCAGGACTCGATAGTTTATAACATCAATGCATCCAAAGAAACATAGTGAGAATATTTAGGCCCTGAAATTTTTACGAAGAGCTAGGGCTTGCTACAGTGCGTATTTTGCCATTAAGTACAGAATAATACACCACAGTCACACAAAAAGACTACAACAAGAAATGTAAGGCTTGACTAAATTTCTGTTTATGTACATGGCAGATATTAATATTTTCAAGAACCAGCACAGAGCTCCATGTAAACAAATCGGCACATTAGTTAGTACTGCAATACATTTGCCAATTGTGAGTCTGAGTCTCTGACAAAATCTTGTCTGTAACATCTCTCAAAGATCAATACCGAGTGTTGAACTTGCAGGAACATGTGCAATATTTTTGTCCCAGTGTAGTGTTCACTTTAATTGTCCCAATAATTTCTCAGCTGAGACATGTGCAATAGCAGCTCATCCCTGCCTAAGCCTGTAATGCTGCTGGTCATGATCCATGGTGGTGGTTGAGGGAAGTATTTTCTTACAAGCTCTTGGAAATCTTTGATGTTTTCATCAGGTCGCTTTCCTTTCCCACCCTTCATTTTATCACACTTGGTAAAGACAAAAGTAATTGCAATCTGGGCAACCAAATAGAAAGTCAAGGACGATGACCTCTCTCCCAATGTGCAACGGCAACATAACGAAATTGAAAGGAAAAACATGGTTCGATTAACCCTGGCAATGTGCCTAGGGCAAGCATTACGTCAGGTAATTAGAGCAGCAAAAACTGTGAAAGACTATTGGAAGCCCACAGCAATGTCAGGGACATCCACAAAGTAGTTGAAGTGGACCCACCATGTGGACACACCAATGGTATAATTGTCTCTCTCCAGGACAATAAAGATGGGCACCTAATGCAACCTCAACTTTGCGCCTCATCAGGACAGTGATAATGTATGCAGAAAATGGAAGAAGAAAACAGCCAGCCATGTCATCCACACAGTGCCACCACAGCAAACCCAAGGCATAATGCCAGCATTGTAGGGAGATTTGCACGTGAGAGCTAGGGAGGGTGAAGAAGAATTCAAGAAGAAATGTCATGGAAAGAGACGTACATTATTTCGGCCAAGCCAATTAGCACAATCGAAGTCAATCTTCTGAGGTGGAATACTAGCATCAACCAGGAGTAACACAGAAACCAATGTTTCCCTGTTCAGGAAGTACCCTTTGGTGAATGTGGACCAATCCGTTCGGGCAGCTTCAGGAGCATTGGCAAATCTGTCATCACAGGCAGTTAAAGATGGCATCTTGGGTTGGGTTAAGTACAAAATTTATTATAATGGGAACAGTATTTTGGAAAATGCAAATAGAGAAATAAAAAATAAATAAATAGAGCATTGGAATTTTCATACATTGTCAAGCCATAGAGAAGCTCATTGAAAAGAAAGATTGACAACTGTCATGGATAGTTAGATTACACCCAAAAGGAGCCTAGCCAATCTGACTTCTAAGCTTTGCATCACATCCCACCTCAACATTATACCAGACAGCAGGCAAATCACTTGAAAGCTGATGGACCCCTCTTTTTCATCTAGACTACATTTGCCACTGCAACTTTCTTGATCGCTATCATTTTCTACTGCACCATCTGATCTTATCTCAGTTAAACGGGCTCAACTTCAAAAATCTTGTTCTTAGTTCTTAAATCTCTTTATCATGTAATCACTATCATATTTTCCACAGGAATTAATTTCTAACCAAATAACTTACACGCTTCACATATTCCTTTATCCCCAGCAAATGGCAAAGGAAAAAAAGAACAAACTTCATCACTGATAACACTGATTAGAAGATAGGCCAAATGGAAATGGGAGAAAAGCCAAGAAGGTGGTTAAACATTGTGGAAATCCATAGCTGAAATGTAAAATGGTCCTGAATTGAGCTTCTTTGTTCAGACCAACATGTGGACTTATCAGGTGTCCACCAACAAAGCCAGACTGCTCTTGACCAACACAAGAACGCATTCCATGGCCACCATCTCTGGTTTGCAATAACATGCAAACCATTTCATGGATTGTCCGAACAACACGAAAAAATATTGTGTGTTCATCAACTATGCCTTGCAACAATGCAAACACATATATTTACCAATTGAACAATGCCGCTGAAACCTCTTTATGAACCTTGCGACTACACACAGGCACATTCAGTGTTACGAAGCTAAGCAACTAGAGACTGCTTTTGAAGTCTCTTAACAAGATGCATCTGCTCCACCATGCTAAGGAGCTGGGTATTTCTTTCTGAGTTTCACAAGCACATGCACCCACATATGCCGTGAACCAATCAAACTAGGCAGCAGAAGATCTATTTCTAAGCTTTAGAAATTAGAACAATATATATTCAATCAAGCTAAAAGGCTGAAGACCATTTTCAAAGCTTCATGACAGCATGTGGAAATGCTTTGTCTCCACAACTACATAAGCAACTGGAAGAACCTTTTCAAACTTTGCAACAAGTTGACCCAGAATTGTTTGAAGTTATTAGGGCATAGTTATCTTGTGATTATGTTCTTTCTAGAAAGGCATCTCATGCTTATTTCTCAATTCGAATGAAATGTCCTTAAGGTGACAGATTCATAGTACCTATGCATGATTTCCATAGGAAAAAAAAAAAAAAAATCCTTGGGACAAATATGTCGCCTATATGGTTCATCAGTTAATACATCCCAGCTTGACAGAAACATTTGGAAAATTTATCTAATGAGGCAAGAATCTCCCAAAGAACCTCCTAGGAAGTTAAGAGCACAAACTCTCATGCATGGAATGAACACTTTATCAACAATAATTGATCAACGTTCTTCATTTACTAGGATAGGCAAAACATTCAGGAAAAATAGTGTCATTGCAATGATGGGTCTAATTATGCGCAATATGGATCATGTTAATCTCACGACATATTGTACACTGAAGAAGCAACATTGGAATGGAATTAAATGAAAAGAAATTAATTTCAGCAACATACAAACTGTCATAAAGTCCTAAGGTTAAAAGAGATACGAAACAGCGATTGAAAATATAAATAATGGTGAGGAAAGAATAAAACTGCAACAGAATGTACATGTCAAATCGACCCTTGGAAAATAGATTTTCCATGGAATTGAAATCCATAAGGAAATTAGAGATCCAAAGATAGATAACAGAGTGTTAAGCAGTCTAACGTTAGCTATTATAAGTAAAATCTTCTATACAGGAAGCTACTCCTCTTCATTACATACTTGTAACAGTGGTGCGAAAGCTTAACGAGAATAATGCAAGGAACTGGAAAGGCCATACCCATAGCCAGGCAAATCCACAAGGTACCAGCTCTTGTTTATCAAGAAATGATTGATGAGTTGGGTCTTCCCTGCAAGTAAAAAACAGAAATCTAAGCAGGCAAACCCAAGAAAACGGAATGAATTACTGCGAAATGGCACAGAGAGAAAGGTCGAGCCAACAATCCACACGCTTGACAGTTGATACACAATTGCTTAATAGCAGTCGAAAACGCGCAATTGAGAGGCACGAAGCAGAAAGACCTGGCTTTTTGGAAGTGAGGGCGACCTCCTTCCGCCTCACAAGGGCGTTGATGAGCGATGACTTGCCCACGTTGGAACGGCCGAGGATCGCAAACTCGGGCCGGTCGTCCTTGGGGCAGTCCCTGGCCCGGGGACTGCTCTTGACGAAATCGACTTCCTTGATCTGGGAATGGCCGGCGTAGGGCCCGACGACGATGTTGGAGCCGGGCAGGACCATGTTGTCAGTGACTTCATTGGGCTCCACGCCAGGAGGAACGAAGAGGGCTTTCTTAACGAATTTGGCAGTTTTGGAAGCCGACGGAGGTTTGGGTGATGCGGACGAGGTGCCGGAGTTCTGGACAGAGAAAGGTTTTCGGAGCGACAAGAGTGCAGAGCGAGATGAGGGGAGAGTGAAAGAAGAAGAAGAATACAGAGAAGGATTTTGAAGGAAGATTAACCGATTCCGCAGCAGCATTTTAGAAAGAGAGAGAGGGCTCACGCAGAGATTATTAACATGGTAGAAAAGAGCAGAGAAGGTGTTCGTTGAAATGCGAATGCGTGAGGAAGAGACGGAGGAAGCGTGAGGAAGAAATATCATGGGGAGAGTATGAAAGAGGGCTAATCATTTAATGAAACCTAGCCGCATTCATTTAAATGCCTAAAACAAGTAATTTACATACCTATATCTTGTATTTGTGCTTTTACTGTGCAATTATTAGCATTAAAAATGAAATACTCTAACAAATTTTACTATAATAAAAGGTTAAATTAAGTTCAAAAGGAATATCTCATATTCAAAATGATTAAAAACGACAAAAAAAAAACTTTTAAATCCCATAATGTGCTATCAAATCTACCCAATTATATTAAATCTTATTAAATGCTTCGAAATGCAATTTAGAATGATTAAAATACTGAATAAAAAGTTATATGAAAGTTGTTGTTAGAGATTTAATAATAATATTAAGAAAGATTCAAAGTGTGCTATTATAAATCAAAGTTCACCCAAAAATGGAGGCTGGTTCAATGCACCCGGGTGTACTTCACCCATTTTTTAATTTTTTTTGAAACTTTTTTTTATGAAAATATTAATCTAAGTTATTTAACATGTGTATAAATTTTATCAATTTTGAATATTTTTAGATATTTTTTTCGGATTTTTTAAAATTAATGGCATTTTTAGTAATTCAGAAAAAATATCTAAAAATCTCCAAAAATGATAAAAATTTATACACATGTTAAATACACTTATATTAACAGCCATGTAAAAAAATTTTCGAAAAAAAATAAAAAAATGAGTGAAGTACACCTGATTGCATTGAACCAGCCTTCCCCACAAATTGGAACCCAATGACATTAGTTAAAAGAAGTAAAAAAAAAAAATTTAACTTGAATAAAACGGTTAACTGTAAATAGATGCAGTCAAATACAATAGATGTGATTAAATATTATTGTCACTTATCAACATTGAAATCCTTAGCTTGGTTGACAGAGGTGTTGGATGATAATGCCCAACCAGCATTCGACTCTC
Organism: Annona cherimola; assembly: GCA_030490835.1. Taxonomy (NCBI): domain Eukaryota; kingdom Viridiplantae; phylum Streptophyta; class Magnoliopsida; order Magnoliales; family Annonaceae; genus Annona; species Annona cherimola. The sequence goes on from CM059972.1 coordinate 87,926,197, forward strand.
ATGAGTTTTCCTCGACTGGTGGGGAGAATAATCCCGTGGATGAGAGCTATAGTCTCCCATATTATGAGTTTTAGTTTCCTTATTGATTGTTGTAAGGATTTATAAAGTTGAATTGTAAGGATCATGGGCTTAATTGTGATAATTAGATGAAAAATGAGATATTATAAAAGTACGATTCCAGAATAAAAAATAAAAAATTGAAATCCTAACAATGTGTTATAATCTTGACAAAGGTATGCTTTCTTAGTTTTTTTGAAAATATTTTTTCAAGTATATTTAATTTATATTTTTGGGTATACATATATACTTTTATTTTTAAAATAATATTTTGGAGTATTTGAATATCTTTATCTAAAAATATTGATTTTTAAAAATAAAATATATACATTTATAAAAAATTAAAATTTAGTACACTATTTAAATACACCAGAAAATATTTTCATTAAAAATATAAATATATAAATTAGCCTGGGTTAACATAAGTCTTATGTTAGCTGAAGCTATATATATATATATATATTATTTTCTAATAAAAATATTCTCTACATGTATTTAATTAATATAAGATCATAGCCGCTAACAATAAGAACTTATCTCTTTCAAATGTTTAACACTCTAAATGAACATGTTTGCATGTGATATAATAATTATTTTGTACAATTAAAAAATTAACTTATCTAGCTCAAAACTTAAATCTAATTGAAGACGATTAAATTCAATTAAATCCAGTTAAATTCAGTGAAAGAGAGTTAAATTTGAAAATAAAGTAATTCAAGCCCCTACGAACATAAAAAATTCAAAAGTTCAAAAAAACTTCGTAAATTGGACAATTTGATAGAAAAGTTGTTATACATAACAGTACTTTGTTCATATATAATTCAATTGATAAAAAATGCTAAATATTCAACATGAAAATTTCAGCACTATCTTATATTATATTAATGTTTATTCAAATAATATATTAGAAAAACTAAAATCATAAAGAAAATCATGTGTAGATCATTTTTATTAGATGATCTATCATGGTAGTATCTTCTTAGGCTCGCCTAACATAAGCTTCTGTGTAGTCGGGCTTAAACACTCATTATTTTTTATTTATTCTTTATTTTTTTATTTTCGAAGTGTATTTGATTTATATACCAAATTTTATAATTTTTAAATATATTTGTATAATTTTTTATTTTTAAAAGTCATAATTTTTAAAGGGATTAAAATGACTTAAATACCTACAAAATGATGATTTTTGAAAAAAAGAGATATATAGTTAAAATTGTAAAATTCGATATATATATAAGTTAAATATATTTTCGAAAACAGTTTAATAAAGAATAAAAAAATAATAAGCATATTAGGCCGCACTAACATAAACTTATAAATGCTAGGCTTGCCTGACAGGATTACCGGTTATGTATCAAATTGAATGGAAGAAATCAGACTTTGTTATGCCCGATAAACTTTTCACCAAATTTACGTACAAACAAATAATTTAAGGTTAGATCGAAACAATGCTCACAATAAAATTTTTCAAAAGTAATATTTCCTTAGTTGCAATTTAATTTCCTGTCATTGGAATGGCTTTCAAATGGGTACCGACCAAAATTTTACTGAAGCATTGAATGAAGAGATTCATGGAACTATACATAACGGCATGAAATGGGTACTGCATGTTTGCAATATTACCAAAACAATTGGGACTAGTTGCAAATTATGTCTACAACGAGCGAGCATGCAATGAATGGGGTAATGATATAACACATAATTAGCCAACAGACGTGCTAAAAATCAACGAACATGTATGTCTAAGTACTAGCTCAAACCCCGACTATTTCTCATATATGGTTCTATCTTAATTCATTCTTTTTATGATGAAAAATTAATTAATTCTTAAATATCCAAGAACAGCAATCGAAATTGAAACTTGTCTGAGAAGTAATTACTATATATACATATATACGCCCATTCCGCGTATATACGTGCGTATATCTGCGTATAGTTGCGTAGGTTAGCTAGCTATTTATAACCCTTGTACAGCCGTTTGCTTTTCTAGTTCTCCAAGACGATTAGACGAGGAAAGGTCCGAACTCCAGAGGGGAAACATCCATGTCTAAATTTTCGATTTTCGAGCTCTTCCTGAAGATCTCCTCTGACAGACTGAAGAGGGAGAGGGATGAGCTTCTCCCCCTCCTGATCGAGAGTAAGAAGCGAAGAAGATCATATGCTGCCGAAGAAGAAGAAGAGGAGGAGAAGAAGAAGAAGAAGAAAGCACCGAAAATGACCAAGAAAGGAGGAGGAGCAGGAGGCTTCTTACAAGTGGCGCCGCCTCCGCCGCTGCAGCATCTGTTCTTGGATCTGAACGAGGAGCCGAACGCAATGTGGGAGGAGATGAAGGCAGCGGGGAAACCGACGATGGTGTTCAAACGGATGCTGACGGACAGCGATGTGAGGAGAGACCTGGCCCGCTGCATCCTCAACCGGCAAGAGATGCTGGAGGTGTTGGTGCCGGCGCTGACAGAGGAGGAGACGGAGCGGCTGTTCGATAAAGAGAGGAAACTGCGGGTAGCGGTGGTGGTGATGGTGGAAGGGCGGAGCCAGCAAAAGAAGAGGTATGAGATGAATGTGGCGTGGTGGCGGAGCATGCGGCAGTTCGCGCTGGTGAACGGATGGACGGAGTTCGTGCATGACAACAGCCTCCTCAAGGACGATATCATACAGCTCTCCTACTTCCGCTATGGTGACGACCGACAGGGACGATCGCAGCAGCAGCAGCTGGGGCTTCTCATCCACTGCCGCCCGCCCCAGCCCCACCAAGATCAAGACACCACGACGGTCTGATCGACTTGTCTAGAGTTCGATTCTTGAAACGCAATGACTACCTACGCCAATTCGCCGCAATATTGTAATTCTAATGTATTAATTTGTGGACCATTTCAAAGTATATATCCTGTTGAAGGAAGAAAAATGGAATTTGTTTGTCTGAGAAGTGATAAAAATGATCCATCAAATGCTTCAAGTAGGATTAGGATTTGAGAAACCAAACAACAGACAGATTTCGTGCATTGTTGCTGCAGCTTATAACATATATTAATTAGGGCAACTGTCCCCCTTCCCTTCTATGAACCATAAGTTGCTCAAGAGAAGCGCTGAAACTTCACATACTAAGTTTTTTCAGTATGATATGCTCTTCTTTTTTATGCCGCCATTTTAATAGTAATTTCATCTGTAGCAAATAGGTAACTCTAACCCGTAACCAAGAATTATATTGGTATTTAAGCCAGTTTTTAAAAATCCAAAATAAATATATGCACGTCTACAAATAGTAAATATTTATAAATTAAATACAATTACATTAACATGTTTATAAAAAAAATTCAAATTTTTTTTTTGGACGGGTCTGAAATCACTCTAAAAAGATCAAACGGTCTTCCTTAGAACAACATTCTAAGACAAGATCAAGCGTTGTAACTTATCTGAGACCAGAATCCCGCCCTAAGAACAAAATTTCATAGACAAAGGGCAGACAAAAACTAACTGGTATGGAGCACATAATATTAACATATTAATGGGATATGATCTTATTTGCCCAAGCTGACATAAGCTAACTTTTATATATCTTATTATTTTTAATTTTTATGAAAATATTTTTCCTATAAATATTTAATTCATGTACCAAATCTTTTTAGTAGTGATTTCATCTGTAGCAAATGGGTAAAAGCAGCCCATTTTAGTAACTCTAAACCGTAACCAACAATTCATTGGTCTTTAAGTCCGTTCCTTTCACCAACTGATCTAAACAATTTTTAATTATAAAATAATTTTTTTTTCATAAAACAATCTATTACAAAAAATTTCATTTTGTGCAATTAATTTTTTTATTTGCATACGATATATATTTTGTTGTTTTGGATATATTTGAGCTAATTTTGATTATTTAATTACGAATACTCAATTTTTTTTGAGTCGTGGAATTTTCTTAAGAATAATTATTTTCACACAAATGTAGCTAAAACAGTATTAAATGTAACTATTAAATCTGCAAATAGTAATAAAATTTTGGCTGCGAATTTTTTTTCATCAAATATAGACAAACTGAAAATTCACCTATAAAAATCTAGCCACATTTAATAAATTTTTTGTTGTATAATTAACTATATATTAAATTTATTTGAGAATACAAAGTAAACAAGTTAAAACTTTAAATCGATGCATGTATATTTTTAAATTGATTTTATTTGAGGTTATTTATATTCATATTAACATAAAAGTAAAATATTTTCATTTACATTAACAATTTACAATTTGTTACATTCACGCCGATCATGTAAAAAGTTTAAATTTACAATATCATTAACTTCCATGATTCCCGGTAAATATCATTCGGATATAGCTGGCTTTCCAAGGTAGCTAACAATATGAAACACTAGTTTGGAATGGCCATGAACACAATCCATGACTATAAGAATGTTAAACATTAATATATATATATAGAATATATTCTTGTGCAGCATGCTGCACCGGAATTTTCGGTGCAGCATCGCTGAAATGGGCCCCACATGATCATGAAATCATGATCTACTCCACCCATTGTATTTAGAATAACGTATTCTATTACCATACCAATTTTCATCCCAATCAGATATGTATATGGCCCCATCTGAAAATGGTATAAATCCAACGTAATAAAATAGTTTGATGTAAATAACAACTTTAAAGTGTCTGATTTGGATGAAAATTGGTATGGTAATAGAATACATTATTCTAAATACAATGGGTGGAGTAGATTATGATTTCATGATCATGTGGAGCCCATTTTTGGGCTACTGCACCGCTGTTTCGGTGCAGTGACGCTGCACCGGAACAGCTCTATATATATATATGTAAAGAGAACGTTATGTGATAAAAAAAGAGAATATTAAGCATTAGCAATGAATAATCCAATGTAGTTGCTATTAACCAGATTTTTTAGCAACGAAGTTTCAGGTCGTTGCTAAAAGTCCAAATTTTTGTTACTAACACTTACTGTCATGCACAGACCCAAAAAAACAACCATTGGGCCTGACGCACAGAGCATACAGACCCAGAAAATGTCCATTGGGCCTGTGGGCTTGGGCCTCACAGTGTGATATTGTCCGCTTTGGCCCAGTAGCTTAGCCGCACGGCTTTAAAACGCGTCACACCATATTGAACTTGAGACCCACTTATCAGAGCGACTCCCCCTCCAGTAGATGTGGTTCGGAGAGTTGAACCAATGAAAGTCAGGATTGCAGGTAGAAGCCCAGAGTTAGGTTATGGTTTGGGGATGAACCAGGCGGAAGCTGGTGGGCTTGTAATAGCTCAGAACTGAATCCCACATCGAAAATGGGAGAAAATTCCTGGTAGTTTATAAGTGGGTCTCAAGTTCAATATGATGTGACGCATTTTAAAGCCGTGCGGCTAAGCTGCCATGCCAGAGCGAACAATATCATACTGTGAGGCCTATAGTCCACAGGCCCAATGGACATTTATTGGGTCTGTGAGCTCTATGCGTTAGGTCTAATGAACGTTTTTTGGGTTTGTGTGCTCTGTGTGTCAAGCCCAATGGTCACTTTTTTGGGGTCTGTGCGTGATACTTACAATTGCAATGAATTAGATGTTTTCATTACTAACTCTCCTTTGCAACTAATTTTAGCAATGAACTAGTAATAAAATTATCGGTTGAGGCTAAATGCACTCGGGTGCATTTAACCCATTTTTTATTTTTTGAAAATTTTAAACAACTGTTAATATAACTGTATGTAACATGTGTACCAAGTTTTACTATTTTTGGAGATCTTTAAATATTTTTTAATTTTTAAAAATCATGACATTTTTAGTAATTTAAAATTACTAAAATACCATTAATTTTTGAAAATACAAAATATCTAAAGATATCCAAAAAGGTAAAACTTGATACACATGTTAAATAAACTTAAATTAACAATTGTATATAAATTTTCAAAAAAAATTAAAAATAGGTTAAAGCGCCCGGGTGCACTGTATCAAAGAGCACTATATTAGGCCCTTAAAATTATATAGCTATTGAAAGTAATTAGACATGAAAGTTTAACTTTACCAATGAACTCAGTTAATTGCTAAGGCTTAAATTCTTGTTGTGCCTATATTATTTTTAATATAACAACAATAAAGTCTAACCAAAACTAGTCTAGTGCATCCCCTCAAGATGAAGGAAATGGCTCATCGTAACTTACCTCTTGACAGAAGACTAGCATTTCCAAAGAGTGGTATACCCGTAGAAGATAAAGAGGTTTCTTATTGACCCCTCGCCTTAGGTCGATATGACACCTGCAAGGCACTTATAGGAGTCACCTCGGAGAACGAGAATACTTGCCTTCAAGTGGAAGAATGCCATCTCACGTTAATGAAGAATCAACATGGCCATTGTCTTTGGCCGGGCTAACCATCCTGAGGCTGCCGTTAAGTCCAACAAATGCTTGGTCTTACCAACTATGAATGAACACATTGGCAAAAAGAAAATTCTAAAGCATGGTCACCAAATATACTTATGTGATAAAAGACACATCACATTGATACTAATTCCGTATAAAATACACTCAAAAACCTCCTTAAGAGGAAGAGGATAGATGATATTTTCTTCACCACTGTATTTTGTATTCTCTCTCGATTCATAGAGAAAATCCCTGTCTCCCCAGAATCTTACCTCAGTAGGAGATGCCCTTTAAGAGCAACTCTTGTGAGAAGGTGTGAATCCAAGGTAGAATGGAGAGAGGTCAAAGATGTATTGAGTACACATATGCACTCTTATCTTGTAACAACAAAGGGAATTCATTGGAAAGGCTTTACATGGGCTTCAACAGCCTTTTTTGTTGTATCTTAGAACCAATTGGTTATTTAGTTACAAATACTCATTATTTTTTGAGTTGTGGCATTTAATTAATGTGAACTCAATTCTAGCAATTTACAAATTAATAATAATTCTGATGATTAATAACTCAATTGAAATGAAACAAAGATATTAATAAGGTTTTGGTTAAATTTTTGTAAGATAAATATTCAAAATTGAAAATATACAAATGCAGCAATTGAAATCTTACACCAAATTGACTTCACTATGCAACTTGAAAAAAGTTGTAAGCCAAGTCGACTCCAAGAGCAATTTTAAATGGATTATTGAAGGCGATGCTCAAAAGAAGAATTCAATTAGAGTGAGGTTGCATCCTAAATTGATTTTATTTTACAGTTTACTATTCAAGTATACTCTAAAGGAGACTTCAAGAAGGATTTTAGAGACAAAAATGAAAAGAAGAAACTAATATAGGTAAAGTTGCGCTAGAAGTTAACTCCATCTATGACTTGATTAAACTTGCACACGAAGTCAACTCCACCTGTGACGTAGAAAGCATACAAGAAAGAAGACCTTGCTAGAAAGAAAATCATTTAAGGTCACACTCGAAGTCGGCTTAATTGTGACTTGGGTGAAGTCATACATGGAGTTGATCCACCAGTGACTTGGAAAACATAAAGAAAGAAGAACTTGTTGGAAGGAAAGAGTGAATTGAAGTTGATAGACAAATTAACCTCAAATATGACTTAGGTGAAGTCATATGCTAAGTCGACTTTATCTACGACTTTAATCATAATAGTCATAAAAAATTGCTCATTGAATGCGTGCCACTTACTTACAAATGACTATGTTTCAAGATGAAGCTTTAAGTATAACAGCATGAATGCATTGGTGACGATAGCCAAGGACAATCGCAGCAACAGCTGAGGCTTCTCATCCATTGTTGCCCACCGCAGCTCCATCAAGATAAAGATACCATGACAATCTAATTGACTTGTTAAGAGTTCAATCTTGGTACATAATGACTACTTACATCAATTCACTATGATATTGTAATTCTAATGTATTAATTTGTGGACCATTTCAAAATATATATTCTATTGAAGGAAGAAAATGAAATTTGTTTTTTTGAGAAGTGATCAAAATGATCCATCAAATGCTTCAAGTAGGATTAAGATTTGAGAAACCAAACAATAGATAGATTTCATGCATGCATTTTTGCTGCAGCTCATTGCATATATTAGTTAAAGCAACTGTTCCCTTACCTTCTGTGGACCATACGTTGCTTAAGAGAAGTGCTGAAATAGAACAACAACTTAACGTAGATATTATTCTATAACTTCAACCATTAATTGGATCAACATAGAGATAAAGAACTAAGTTCATTGCTAAAGCTTTGTAATAACAGTAGGGTTAAAGCGAAATTGGTTTAACACGCCCCCTCATAATGAAGAAAAGGGCTCATCACGGTTTACCCATCGACAGAATACTGAAACATCTCCAAAAAATGGCTTTCCATCTAAAGACAAAGAGGCTTCTTGTTGACCCCACGCCTTGGGTTGATAAGACACCTACAAGGCATTTATGAGAGCTACATTGAAGAACAGAAACACTTGTCCTTGAGCTAAAGAACACAGTCTCACATTAATGAAGAATTAATGTAGCAACTATCTTCGAACAATCTAACCATCCTAAGGCTGTCACTGAGTCAAACAAACACCTAGTTTAGCCAACTATGGGTGAACATGTCATCAAAAAGAAAATTCTGAAGAATGATCACTAAATTTCCTTACATGATAAAAGATATATCGCATTGATATTAAATTTTGTATAAATACCTTCGTAAACCTCCTTGAGAGAAAGAGGAGATGATTTTTTCTCCACCATTGTATCTTATATCCTCTTCTGATTCATAAAGGCCACAGTACTCACCTCAGCAGGGGATGACCCTTAAGAGGCAAATCCCAAGGTAGAATGGAGAGAGGTCAAAGATATATTAAGACATATGCACTCTTATCTTGTAACAATAGAGGGAATTCAATGAAAAACTTTATAAGTTTTTCAACCCTTTTTCGTAGTTGTTCAAAACTGACCACATCTCTGGGCCTATTCTTTTTCATGCAAAATCCTATGTGAGAAACTTGATCTTTTGATGACATTATGATTTAGATCTCGATTTGGTTGTGACCGACCATTGACCAAATTGAGCTCTAACATCTGGACAATTTGTGAAAAATAATTTTTCTAAATTGACGTGACTCCCCCACTGTTGTGCTCAAAATTCAAACATCGAATGCGAGATTATGGTTTTTGGTGAAGACCACAATTTTAAGGGGAGAAGCGAAGAAAATGGTCTAGAAAGGGGACATCTGATCAAAAGGCTTCCTATAAGAAGAATGAAGCAGCTGTTGTTCATTTATTAACAAATAGTATAACATTTTAAGTACAAAGTCTAGAAGTTGGATTCCTAATGCTATAAGTGACAAAAGGAAGAACAAATAGATTTCATCAAAAAGAGGATCTAGAACAGAGTAGGAGAATGGTGCCACAAGAAGGAGAACCCATGGAAGGCACCATCACCTGGATCGAGATCCTAGAACAAGAAAAACTTGGTAAAGGAGTAAGTTAACGAAATCCAACATTTTCCATAAGACTCTTTTCGAATGGGGACGTCATTTGAAGAGCTTATTAAAACTTAATAAAATTTTTACTCCCCCTTGTTGCTAGAACAAATGTCCCAGACTATCTAGAGAGGCGTACTGTAACAGCCATCCATTTTTAGAAACAGATGAGATTTATGGGCCATGCAGAAAATGGTGGAGATTAATGGCCTTAATCTCAGCCGTTTAGTGAATAGATTAGTATAAAAGGGGGAGATGTGAGGTGAGTTTTAGCCATTTGAAGGAGAACTTGAGCAGGAGACGAGCTGATGAAGGAGGAAGAAGGAGATTTTGAAGGTAAGTTGAGTAGACCAACTTTTCGGTTAATCTCATTGATTTTACAATATATGCAATTCCTTTTGGTAGATCTAAACCATTCACAATGTTTCTAACATGACTAATTAGTCACAAGAGTATTATTGAAATATTTGATATTAAAATTTTACTTATTTCAATGAGAAGTAGCAAATAAAGAGTAGAAAATAATATATGATAAAATAAACATACTTTTGGGCATAATCAAATAATTTTGACCGTATAATAACAAGATAATTATATATTTATCCTTTCTGCAAAATTTCAACTTGATCAGACTTATGGATTCTTAGATATGGTAATTTTTATGAAGATTTGGAGTGGTGAATACGTATTTTAAGGATAAAACACAAAAAAATAATTACAAAAAAATATAGATGCAAAAATAATAATCTGACCTATTACAAACATTATTTAAGATATTTTACAGTATATACGATGAATTAATTTTGTTAAAATAGCTATTTGAAGTGATATTTAATTTTAACCCTTTATTAAATCCTTTATGTTAAATCTGATGATAGAAATGTTATTTTAAGAAATGGACCGTCCAAATTATAAAATATAATTTTATAAGCTTACCCCTAAAATTTCAGATCAAACAGACAAAAATATTAAGAGATCTAAACCATTTTGGTTGGAGAATGTAGACCATTGAAAATAAATGAATAAATAAATAACTGAGCTTTTGAACTAGTGGGCTAAGTCCATCTAGACGAGCCCAGTGAACCAAGAAGCTCAAGCTCAAGACTAAGCCTACAGAAATAAAGCCTAAGCTCATAGGAACCAAGCCTAACCTGTATAAGCAAGCTAGTCTGACTTCCAAGCAAGGATTTAGCCCTCCTGCGCTGGCCCAGCACAAGTTTAGCCCCATCAGAAACAGCCCATTGGCGGCCAACTACTGGCGCCGGCGATCGGCTGGTGGAGAAAAAAATTCAAAATAAATATAGAAAAATTTGAAAAAAATATAAAAAATTATGAAAAAAAACCAAAACATTAAAGTCAATATTTAGAAGCTTAAATGAGCTTAAAATTATAATTTTTTTATAATAAATAAAATTATTTAAAGGTGTGATGCTATAAAAATAAATAAAAAATTAATTATGAAAAAAATTACAAAAAATATGAAAAATTTAAAGTAAGTATTTAAAGAAGTATGAGTCAAAACTTATTTTTATATATAAGAAATAATTTTTTTTAAAAGTGGAATAATATAAGAATAAATAGGAGAAAATAGAATTTTGACCGATTAAAATTATGAGAAATTTTGGGAAAGTCGTAAATGAAAATTTAAATAATATTTATGAAAACCAGAGCGAAACAATGAACATATTGTGATGAAAATTAGGGAAAGAGACTTGAGGCTACTACATAAAATTGTAAAAGAGGAGTTTTAAAGTCTACTTAAAGGTAAGTAAACTTTTACCCAAGCACGACTTTGAAAATATTATATGAATATTGTGATTTGCTATGAAATGTAATTATTTATTTAAATTGAAATTTTCTTTTAAGTTGGTTTATTCAAATATGGGCGCTATCATTTCAAAATCATGTTAAGTAGTGAATTTAAGTGGTGCATTAATTACAGTGCATGAGCATAATACATAATTGCATATTGGGTTTGCCGCCAAGGAGTAAAGTAGTATGGTAGTACCTAGGTAGCGACCTCAGGACTACTAAAGAAGACGAATTAGCTCATGAATGTGTAGCACGGCTGCACGTGAGCACAAGTAGATGACAATACCTACAGTGTGAATGTATTTTAAAATCGACATATGTGTGCACATGTATTAAGATGTTTTTATTAATTAGAGTTTTTTGTGTATAAAAGACAATATAGATATTGTGTTTATTTTTGAAAAAATCAAAGTGATTACAAAAATGAATTTTGTAAAAATATATTTTTACTTACTGCACTTTCAGTTCACATAGTTTTGTTTTCAGTGGAAACACAGGGATACAATGATAAATTAAAACTTTTATCAACATGGAAAAAAGTTGAAACTAGCAGAGCAACAGACAATGAAGTTTAGATTTTTATTGAAATTATCTTATAATGCTTACTTATTTTGAATATAGACACTGAATATGTATAATAACTTCATAATTAGCAAACTTGAGATGTAATAGTTAAAAGTTTTATGATTTTGCATCTTGATATCTATTTCCATCTTGGGAGATTTTATTCTCAGATTTGACATAGTAGACCTTATTCGTGACACCTCAAAAAAGGTGGGGTGTTATAAGTGGTATCAAAGCCAAGGTTGAAATACATCCTAAGGCCAAAATCATGATATTAGCCTTAGTAAGTGAAAAGCTAAAGCGAGATAAGTAATCCTAAATAATTATAAATGGTAAGTGTTTTTATGATATAGGAGCTACAATGTCACCCAAACGTAAATACGAAGCCGGACGTGCAATTAGCGCTAAAGCAAAAGTGAGAAGAAATGCTTATCGGAGAATGTGGGCATTTCAGATGAACCAAGAAAAACATGTAGAGGAGGAACTGATAGAATATTCTGATAAAGAATATGAAGAAGACCTTACAACAGATTCTGAAGAAAATTCAGGGGATAATTCACAAGAAAGTCAAGAAAATAATAGAAATCATGAACTTGAGATTCAAATCACTGAAGATGATGATGATGATGATGAGGTTGAACTCCTAGAAATGGAGCATAAACTAATAGAAATGAAACTTAGTGGTCCTAAGCTTTACGATTCTTCTAGAGATAATGATGTAAACTTAGTTGATTAGCTTAAAAGTTTTTATTTTCTAAGAATGTTATAATGATTTGATGCTTTAGATGGTATTCTCTTTTAATTTATCATATGAAAAAAATTATTTAGAAGTTATGCAAATATACTTAAGATTAATGGTATGATGTAGGAAAGAGATGCCGCCTAAGAAGGATAAGGGAAAGCAAGTGGTGATGGATGAACCACTATCTCGATTAGTAAGAAAAAAGACTCGTAGGTTGGTGGGAAGTGTGTTGGTTAGTGAGGATTCTTCTTCGGCACACACAAATTACCGATACAATGAAGCTTCAGGGGAGAACAATCCTGGAAATGATGTTGCTAGGACATCAAATGCAGGATCAACACAAGGGGCTGCGGACCTCAAGGCTCAAGTGATGGACACAGTACTAAGAGCATTGCAAACTATGGAATGGATGACAACCCAACAAGTTCCAGAAAACTCTCTAATTAAAGTAAATGCACCAAGGAATGTTAGGAAAGTTGATGCCTATAGGAGAGTCATGAATTTCTTTGCACTGGAAACTTTCCTACACATCTATAAAGTGTAGCCTTTCATTTCTATTCATTATTTTTGTGATTCCACATAGTTTGGTATGAGAGACTATGACAGAGTGAAGGCAAGTAGTGTGTGGTTGGGATGTGACTCACCGCCTATTTTGTGAAAATTATAAATGCCTCATAGAGCTGGAATTTAGAAGAAAGCTAGGGCTCTAATTATAATTCCATTGATATAGTGGAACACAAGGCACAATGGTGTGTTCTTGGAGGAGTGGAGTAGGGAGGGTTGTCCCGAACCACTATAATTTCTTATGTCTGATACATTTACTCTATTTGCATCTCCACTCTCCAATTTTTTCATTCAAGGGGATTTAGTTTACAAAGGATTACATTCAACACACCAAATTTTTTTTTAAAGAACCTAATTCACCCATTTTCTATTGGGTTTTGCCATAAACTCGAGACTAACAATAGGTTGTGATGAATGTTTAATATATGAATTTGATAAAAATTATAGTAATTGATGAATGAAAATGAAACATTATTTAGACGTATTACATTCAATTAGGCTCCAGTAGTTTCTAGCAACAAAACCATTTTGTTGCTATTTGTGTAAATGAAAATTATTTATCAATTGCAATAAAAATTTTATATGCTAATTGTCTTCAATTGCAATGAAAGGTATCACTTATTGCAACGAAAGCATGACTAATTGTAATGAATTATATGACTTATTGCAATGAAATTTGTTTGTTAGTAATGTGTTAACCATGGTTAACTTGGCTTTTTCTATAATGAAAATAATCATTGCAATTAACTATTATTTATTGCAATGAAAGTGTTTTCGTAGCAAAAAAATTACTCATGATCATGTACCAACCAATGTGCAACGATTTTTTTGTTGCAAATATGTTTTTGCAACAAATTGTTATCAATAACAACGAAAATATTTATTGCGATTGCTCTATATTGTAGTAGTGATAGCTGTCTTTCCAAGATAGTTAACAATATGAAAGAATAGTTTAAAGTGGCCATCGATGTTGTCCCTAATTGCAAGAATGTTAGCATATAAAAACAAAAAAAAATTTTCTCATCAAAATGAAAGAATGTTAAGAATTAGCAATGAATTCAACATAGTTGCTATAAACCCATTTTTTAACAACGAATTTTTAGATCATTGCTAAAAGTCCAAATTTTCATTACTAAAAACTCACAATTACAATAAATTAGATTTTTTTCGTTGCTAACTCTCCTTTGCAACTATCTTTTTGCAATGAACTAGTAATAAAAGCATATGGCTACTAAAAGTAATTGGAAATCAAAATTTAGCTTTAGAGATGAACCAGGTTCATTAGTAAAGCTTAAATTCTTTATTGTGCTTATATCATTTTTATTATAATAGTAATAAGGTTAAATCAAAATGGGTCTAGTGCACCCCCTCGTGACAAAGGAAATAGCTCATCATAGTTTGCCCCTTGATAGAAGACTAGGACATCTCCAAAGAGTGGCTTGCCCTCAAAAGACAAAAGGATTTCTTATCGAACCTTTTGCCTTAGGTTAAGAAGACACCTGCAAGGCATTTATGGGAGCTACATCGAAGAACGAGAACACTTGCCTTTAAGTTGAAGAACGTCATCTCATGTCAATGAAGAATTGATGTAGCCATTGTCTCCGGACAATCCAGCCATCTCGAGGCTGTTGCTGAATCTAACCAACATCTCTAGCCAACTATGGATGAATACATCTATAAAAAAAATTTCAAAGTATGATTACAAAATAACCTTGCATGATAAAAAGCACGTTGATACTAAATCTTGTATAAATATCCTCGAAAACATCATTAAGAGGAAGAAGATGAATGATATTTTCTAAATAATTGTATTTTGTATTCTCTCCTGATTCATAGGGAAAATCACTCGCCTCCCCCAGGATCCTATGGGTGCGACTTGGTCCAAGTAGAGGTGGAACTGAACCTTATCCTTTCTTAGAAAACTTCTACCCTACCCTATTTTAGGCCGGGTTAGTTCTAGTCTACCCTATTTTTTCAAGGGTGGGTCCGTTCCAATTCTAGTTATAAATTGGTTCCAAAAAATTATGTGTTCATGTTCATCTATAGAAAATATATCCTATAAATCTATCAAAAAACATGGGACTGTTTGATGCAAATCTAGATGGACCAACCATTTTAAAAATCTATTTAAAAAGGTAGTAGTTTAACATAAATTTGTCTTACAAATTTATATAGAGACAACTATCTTATAAATTTGTATAAACAGGTAAATATTTAGCACAATTAAAAAATTTGTAGACAGCAATAGTAATTCATTTAACTACGATAGTTATTTCAAACTAAGTCACCATCTAATATTACTATCAACAACTTCTGGTTCAACTATTTGAGGGATGTAAATATTTATAGCACAAATATATCATGTAACGTTGAACTAGATGACAACTTGGGGGCGAAAATAATATCAACTTACACATCTACTCTAGAGTTGAAAATATCAATGAGAATTGATTTTCAACACAATTTATGTGTATTATCATTGATATGTTACTTCTTATATAAAAATTATGTCACATATCAACACAAATGTAAGAAGTTTTGTTCCAACACAACATTTATGGAATAAAGAAGTGATTTATCAATGAGACAAAAAAATAAATCAACTCTTACATTGTCTCACTTTGAAGAAGTTCAAAAATGCAGAGATGAAATCCTAAAGTTGAATCGGAATAGGTTATACAATTGTGTGTAAGTCAGGGATTTCGTGTAAAGATGAATTAAGGAGAGTAGATTTGAGGTGGAGATAAGATCTAAACAACCTTAACTAGAATGAAAGCTTATTTAGCTTTGGGAAGAAGGACGAAGATGCTATCTAGAGAGGATATTTAGCAACGTGAGGAGAGAGGCACGTGATTGGGGTGTTCGGATACAAGGGTTTTTTAGGATAGGGTACAGGTTGACTCGTTGGTACTCGGACCAAGTTGCACCCATACCTAGGGTCACACCTCAGTAGGGGACACCCCTTCAGATTGACCCTCACGATAAGGGGCGAATTCTAGGGTAGAATGGAGAGAGATTAAAGATGTGCTGAATACACACACTCTTATCTTGTAATAATAGAGGGAATTCAATGGAAAATTTTTACAGGAGCTTCAATCCCCTTTTTTGTGGTTTCCCAAAAATGACTATATTTGTAGGCTTTTTTTGTTCACATAAAATCTTGTGTGAGCAACTTGAGTACTCAAAGTTCAACCACCAAATGCCAAACTATGGTTCAGGCTAAGATCTCAACTATAAGGGGAAAAGCAATGTATGTCGTCCAGAAAGGAGACATCCAATCAAAAGGCTCCTTAACAAGTGAAAGACGTAACCACCATTCATTTATTATCAAAGACTACAACATTGTAAATACAAAGTTTGAAAGTTAGACTTCCAAAGTTACAAGTGACAAAAGGAAGAAGAAATAGATTACATCAAAAATAGAATCTAGACCAGGCAAATAGTGCCATGGGAAGGTGAGCCCAAGGAAGGCATCGTCACTTGGATGGAGATCCTATAGCAAGGAAAACCTTATAAGGGAGTGCCCACGGCTACTGATTACAATTCAAACCCATGCTAGAGCAATCCTTTGTAGTGTGCTCCGGATCAACGGTCATTCTCATCCCCCTAGTTCTTACTTTGAAGAGATAATGTCCTCCAAGATAAGTTTAAATGAAACTAAATATGATTGTACTTTATGAAACCTACTAGAAATTGACATACCTATATCTCGGGTGTGTTTGGGAATGGATAAAATTTGATAAAAAGTTGTAGAGATGAAAAGTTGTCAAATGATGTGATATGATAGAGGTGATGATAAAAAATAAATAGGATAAAGTTGAAATAAATAGGTTTGTTGTGTTGGTAGTTGTGTAGAAATGATTGAAATGTAGGGTAGTTGTATACAAAAATGTGAAGAAATGATTAAAAAATAGGGTAGTTGTGGAGAGTGAAAAGTTTTAGATTGAAAAGTTTTAACTTGACAACTTTTTGTTGTTAACAAACACACCCCTCGTATTTGTGTTTTTATTGTATTAATTATTAGCATAAAAAATAAAATACTCTATCGAATTTTATTATAATATAAGGTTAAATTAAGTTCGAAAGGAATATCTCATATTTAAAATGATTAAAAATTATTACAAACTTTTAAATCCCATAATATGCTATTAAATTCTATCTAATTATATTAGATCTTATTAAAGGCTTCAAAATCAAATTTAGAATAGATAAAATACTAAACAATTCGCTTCTAAAGCCAATAGTCACATGAAAGCTGCTAGTAGAAATTTAATAATATTATCAAGTAAGATTCAAAATACCCTACTACAAATCAAGGTTCACCCAAAAAATGGAACCCAATGACATTAGTTAAAAGAAATTTAAAATAGTTAAACCTGAATAACACAATTAACAATAAATAAATGCAGTTAAATATAGCAGATATGCCATGACGCCCCTGGCATCGTGGTAAGACAAAAGGCCTACAAAATGAGCGTTGCCAGTTTCAACTCCTGCGACTCACGTCTCACATGTGTCCATGTTTTATTATTTTCTACCTACGTGGGTTTCACCATATCCACACCCCCCTGCGTTGGGGGTTTACAGATGTCCATCGGTATAAGGACGTTTAAAAAATATCCCTCCGTGATTTAAGGTTGGTGAATGTACTTAATTATAATATCAGTTATCGTATTGTATAAATACCAATTAAAAACACTACAAATATGATTAAGTACCATTGTCACTTGTGAACATTCACATCTTTCGCTCAGTTGGTAGGGGTGTTGGATGATAACGTCTCGACAAACGTTCAACTCTGAAGAGTCATTCTTGGGAGGTACGGCTACAGGAGCCACAACCTTCCACACTAAGAGTTTTAGTCTCCTTCTTGATATTTAAGAAAATTTGTGAGGATTTATGGGTGTACTCTGTAATAATTAGATGGAAATTGAGATATTGCAAAAGTTCAATTCTAGAATGGAATAATAAAATACATTGAAATCTTAATAATGGGTTATAATTTTGTTAACGGTATATTTTTAGTTTTTTATAAAATTATTTTCAAAAGTGTATTTAACTTATATACCAAAATTTATATTTTTGGATGTGTATATATATTTTCATTTTTCAAAAATAATATTTTGGGTATTTAAATATTTTCATCCAGAAATGTTAATTTTTAAAAATAAATATATACACTTATCCAAAAATTATAAAATTTAGTACATTAATTAAATACGCCACAACCTTCCACACTAAGAGTTTTAGTCTCCTTCTTGATATTTAAGAAAATTTGTGAGGATTTTTGGGTGTACTCTGTAATAATTAGATGGAAATCGAGATATTGCAAAAGTTCAATTCTAGAATGGAATAATAAAATACATTGAAATCTTAATAATGGGTTATAATTTTGTTAACGGTATATTTTTAGTTTTTTATAAAATTATTTTCAAAAGTGTATTTAACTTATGTACCAAGATTTATATTTTTGGATATGTATATATATTTTCATTTTTCAAAAATAATATTTTGGGTATTTAAATGTTTTCATCCAGAAATGTTAATTTTTAAAAATAAATATATACACTTATCCAAAAATTATAAAATTTAGTACATTAATTAAATACGCTAGAAAAATATTTTCATTAAAAATATAAATATATAAACTAGACTAGGTTAACATAAGCCTTATGTTACCCGACGTTAATTTATATATTTTTATTTTCTGATAAAAATATTTTCTACATGTATTTAATTAATATAAGATCATAGCCGCCAACAATATGATCTTACTTATCTCTTTCAAATGTTTAACATTCTAAACTCACTTGTGTGCATGTGATATAAAAATTATTTTTCACAGTTAAAAGAATTAACTTATCAAAATCGAAAATTAAATCTAATTGAATATAGCTAAATTCAATTAAAAGAAATTGAATTAGTTAATCAAAGAGAGTTAAATTAAAAAAAAGTAATTCAAGTTCCCCACCAACGAAAAAAATTTAAGACCTCGTAAATTAGACAATCTGATAAAAAGTTGTTACACGTGACAGTACTTTGTTCATATATAATTCAAATGGTATAAAAATGCTAACTACTTAAATATATAAATTTGAGCATCATCTTATATTATGTTAATGTTTATTCAAATAATACATTACAAAAACTAAAATCGTAAAAAAAACACGCATAGGTTATGCACTAATTACTTTTTGCGTATGCACGTAAGTAGATACATGTGTAAATTTATAAGCTTATGTGTAGTTCGGCTAAATGCACTAATTACTTTTTGCTTTTTTTTTTTATTTTTTAAAGAAACTTCTTTCAATGGACTTATATACCAAAATTTATAATTTTTGAATATATATACATTTTAAATTTTTTGAAACCATCGTTTCTGAAGGGATTAAAATGACTTAAATACCTACAAAATGATGATTTTCGAAAATAAAAGATATATACATTTAAAATTATAAAATTTGATATATAAGTTAAATATATTTTGCAATTTAATTTCCTGTCATTGGAATGGCTTTGAAATGGATACCGACCAAAATTTTACTAAAGTATTAAATTAAGAGATTAATGGAACTATATATAACGGCATGAAATGGGTACCGTATGTTTGCAATATTACCAAAACAATTGGGACTAGTTGCAAATTATGTCTACAACGAACGAGCATGCAATGAATGGTGTAATGATATAACACATGATAAGCGAACTGATGTACTAAAAATCATCGAACAGGTCATCTAAGTACTAGCTCAAATCCCGACAATTTCTCATATATTGTTCTATATTAATTAATTGTGTTTATGATGAAAATTAATTAATTAATTAATTCTTAAATATCGAATAACAGGCAACAGCATGTAAAATTGAAACTTGCCTAGGAAGTAATTACTATATATATACGTGGTCAACTGCCCATTCGCCCCTTCCGCGTATATGCGTGCGTATTTTTGCGTATAGCTGCGTATGTTAGCTATCCATTTATGCCCTTGTAGAGCCGTTTGCTTTTCTAGTTCTCCGAGACGATTAGACGAGGAAGGGTCCAAACTCCGAAGGGTCCAAACTCCGAAGGGAAACATCCATGTCTCCGTTTTCGATTTTCGAGCTCTACCTGAAGATCTCTGACAGACGGAAGAGGGAGAGGGTTGAACTTCTCCCGCTCCCGATCGACAGCAAGAAGCAAAGAAGATCATACGCTGCCGAAGAAGAGAAACAGCAGAAGAAAAAAGCAGCGAAAATGACCAAGAAAGAAAAGGCGGCCAAGAAAGGAGGAGGCGCAGGAGGATTCTTACAAGTAGCGCCGCCTCCGCTGCTGCAGCATCTGTTCTTGGATCTGAATGAGGAGCCGAACGCAATGTGGGAGGAGATGAAGGCGGCGGGGAAGCCGACGATGGTGTTCAACCGGATCCTGACGGACAGCGATGTGAGGAAAGACCTGGCCCGCTGCATCCTCAACAGGCAAGAGATGCTGGACGTGTTGGTGCCGGCGCTGACAGTGGAGGAGACGGAGCGGGTGTACGATAAAGAGAAGAAACTGCGGGTGGCAGTGGTGGTGATGGTGGAAGGGCGAAGCCAGCAAAAGAGGTATGAGATGAATGTGGTGTGGTGGCGGAGCATGCAGCAGTTCGCGCTGGTGAATGGGTGGACGGAGTTCGTGCATGACAACAGCCTCCTCAAGGACGACATCATACAGCTCTCCTACTTCCGCTTTGGTGACGACCGCCAGGGGCGATCGCAGCAGCAGCAGCTGCTGGGGCTTCTCATCCACTGCCGCCCGCCCCAGCCCCACCAAGACCGAGATACCACGACGGTCTGATCGACTTGTCTAGAGTTCGATTCTTGAAACGCAATGACTACCTACATCAATTCGCTGCAATATTGTAACTCTAATGTATTAACATGTGGACCATTTCAAAGTATATATTCTTTTTTTTTTTTTTTATGATAAACTTCAAAGTGTATATTCTGTTGAAGGTAGAAAATGGAATTTGTTTGTTTTAGAAGTGACCAAAATGATCCATCAAATGCTTCAAGCAGGATTCGGATTTGAGAAACCAAACAACAGACAGATTGCATGCATTGTTGCTGCACCGTATCGCATATATTAATTAGGGCAACTGTCCCCCATACCTTCTGTGAACCATGCATACGTTGCTCAAGAGAGATGAAATAGAACGCCAACTTAAGTTAGATGTTGTTATATACTTTTAGGAGCCCAATCCAGTGCACCCGGGTGCATTCAGCCTCAATGCACCCGGGTGCACTGCACCTATTTTTTTTTATTTTTTTGAAATTTTTTTTTATACAATGGTTAATCTAGGTTTATTTAACATATGTATCAATTTTTACTATTTTTGGAGACTTTTAGATTTTTAAAAATCAGTGGCATTTTCGGTAATTTAAAATTACGAAAAATGCCACTGATTTTTAAAAATCTAAAAAAAATATCTAAAAATATCCAAAAATAGTAAAAATTGATACATATGTTAAATAAACCTATATTAACAGCTTCATGAAAAAATTTTCAAAAAAAAATAAAAAAAAATAGGTGCAGTGCACCCGGGTGCGTTGAGGCTGAATGCACCCGGGTGCACTGAATTGGGCTCCATACTTTTAACCATTAGTTGGATGATATCTTCCTCAGCCTACGAACTAAACAGAGAGAGAAAGAACTGAAACGAGTTTTCTGTCAACTGGATCCCTGTATGATTCATGGCAACACATCTTCAGAACATACCTTCTACGACAAAATCAAACGTAGTAACTTATCTGAGACCAGAATCCCGCACTCAATTTGATAGACAAAGAGCAAGCAAAATCTTACTAGCATGGAGCACATAATATTAATATATTAATGGAATATAATCTTGTTCGGCGAGACATGAGCTAACTTTTGTATATCTTACTAGTTTTAATTCTTATGAAAATATTTTTCTGTAAGTATTTAATTCATATACCAAAGTTTTCACCAAGAATTTTATTGGTCTTTAAATCCGTTCCTTTCACCAATTGATCTTCAATTTTTTAATTATAAAATAAAATTTTTTTCATAAAATAATCTATTACAACAAATTTCGTTTCGTGTAATTAACTTTTTAGTTTCATACAATATATATTTTGTTATTTTAGATTTATTTAACTATAATTGATTATTTTTCGAAGTATTGTAATTGATTATTTAGTTATAAATACTCATCGTTTTTTGAGTTGTGCTATTTGGGTAAGCGTAACTATTTTTCACACAAACGAAGCTAAAATAATACTAATATAACTATTAAAATTTATCTGCTAATAGTATTTAAATTTTAGCTGCGAATATTTTTACCAGATATAGCCAAATTGCAATTCACCTGTGAGAAGCTGGCCACATATAATAAATTTTTTTGTTGAATAATTAACTATATATTAAAATTATTTGAGAGTACAAAATAAACAAGTTCAAACTTTTAAATCAATGCATGTATATTTTTTTAAATTGATTTTTATTTAAGGTTACTTATTCATACCAACTTAAAAGTAAAATATTTTCATTTATATTAACAATTTACACAATTTATTACATTCATGCCAATCATTTTAAAAAGTTTAAATTTACACTAATATCATTAATTGATATCATTCATGGTAAATATTTTTTAGATAGCTGGCTTTCTAAGATAGTCAACAATATGAAAGAGTAGTTTCGAGTCAACAATATGAAAAAGTAGGTTGGAGTAGTGATGCGCACTATCCATGATTACAAGAATGTTAAGCATTTATTCTACGTATATAAAAAAGAGAATGTAAGCATTAGCAACAAATCCAATGTGGTTGCCATTAACCCAAAATGTAGCAACGAATTTTCAAATCATTGCTAAAAGTCCAAATTGTCATTGCTAAATCTCCATTGCAATAACTTTTAGGAATGAACTAGAATAAAATTATATGGTGTAATTAGAAATTTAGTGATGAACTAAGTTCATTGTTAAAGCTAAAGCCTAAATCATTATTGTGCTTATGTTATTTTTTTGATGAAAGTGCCCGTGTTATTTTTAATATAATAGTAATAAGGTCGAATCAAAACTAGTTCGGTGCGCGCCCTCATTACGAAGGAAATGGGTCATCACTGCTTGCCCCTCGACAAAAGACCAAAGCATCTCAAAAGAGTGGCTTGCCCTTGAAAGACAAATGGGATTCTTATCGACCCCTTGCCCTAGGTCGACAAGACACTTGCAAGGTATGTATGGGAGCCATCTCGATAATGATAACACCTATCGCTAAGCCAATGAACATCGTCTTGCTTTAAGGAAGAAGCAACATAGCCACTATCTCTAGAAGGTCTAGCCATTCTTATGTTGTAGTTGGATCATACAAACCCCTGGTCTCACAAACTATGGACGAACACATCAATGAAAAGAAAATTCTTAAGCATGATCACCAAATATTGTTATATGGAAAAAGACATGTCATGTTGATACTAAATTTTATATAAATACCCCGAAAAATCCCTTTGAGAGGAAGAGGATGGATGTTGTTTTCTACACCATTGTACGCTCCTGATTCATAAGAAAATCCCTTTCTTAACCATATCTTTAAGAAAATTCTTTTCCACCTAAAATTTTGTGTGACCAAGTTGATCTTTTGATGAAATTATGGTTTAGATCTCAATTTGGCCATGAACAATTGTTGAGTAAATTGAGCTCCATCATTTGACATCGTTTGTGGAAAATGGTTTTCTTGAATTTAAGTGACTCTTCCATCATTGTGCTCAAAGTTCAGCCATTGAAAATATTAAATGATGGTTTCAAGTGAAGACCTCAATTGTAATGGAAGGAGTGAATCAAGTATTCTAGAAAAGGGATATTTGATCAAAAGGCTCCTTATCAGACGAATGAATCAACTACCATTCATTTATTATCACAGAGTACAATATTGTAAACAAAAAGTCTAGAAGTTAGATTTCTAAGGTTCCAAGTAACAAAAAGAATACAAAATAGATTATATCAAAAAGAGAATCTAGATTAAGAAAATGGTGCCACAGGAAGGGAATCCTGTGGAAGTCACTGTCGCCTAAATGGAGATCGTAGAGAAGGAAGAGTTGGTAAGGGAGTAAGTTGCTGAAATCTAGCATTTTTGGCAAGACCCTTTCTGAATGAGGACATCGTCTGAAGACCTTGCTAAAACGTAATAAGATGCTTACACCCCTCACTGCCTAATAGATGGCCCAAATGATGGAAGAGTTGGAAGGACATAAACATCACCATAAGACAAACAAGCATGGGACATCCTTGCCTCACACCACTAGGAAGGTGGCTAGTAGATCAATGAGTCCCTCTAATGACTCATAAATATCCATGAATAACCCAAGACTACTAACAAATAAATTCTACCCTTCGCATCATAGAGTTTATAAAAAACTACATGTTCAAAGGGATGACTGCCTTTCAAACCTATTTAGAGAAATTCTTCATCGTGCTTGTTGAATCAACTGTCAGTCTAGGCCTCCAAGTTGTTACTTTGAAGAAACAGTTGTCCTCTACTGAAGCATTGTCGAAAAGATTCTATCTCTTGCTAGAAAGGAAAATGCTACACCTCTAGATTCTGGCAAAAAGACCAACAAGATTTCATCATCCTTTGATCAAACTTATCAAAGATTGATGTAAATTTGGACTTAAGACATTTCTTTTAAACACTTATCTCAAACACATAGAGAATAAAGTAAAAGGAAATAAAAAAAAAAGATGGTTGATCTTAAGAACTCAGAAGCAGGAATTAAAAGTCATGGGATACAAGCACTTAAGATATAGGGTTTTTCATATGACATTTGCAACGAATATGTGAAATGTTTATTTAGTCTAGATATTATGTGTTAAAATAGAACAAACCCTAAACTATCCTTGCACATTTTCTCAAAACCTATAAGGTGTAACCCTAATCTTTCTTAGTCACCTATTCTCATGAGATTAATTCAATTTGAATTCATTAAATTTTATGACCATTCATGAAAATTCTTAAAGTCATCATGCCTATTTTCATTATCTTAGATTTCTAGGTATAATATGATAATTATCATATAATAGACTTCCATCTCTCAGTTCTTTCACCTAATATATGAAAATCATTGCCAAAGTATAGGCCTTAATACCAAGTAATCATTAAATCATAAGATGTTAAATTAATACATAATATCCTTTATAAATAAATCAAAATCACAGTATTCCCCTATATTATATGCATAGTATATCCTAAATCCTAGATTAAGGGTTTAACCTACCGTATTTATGATCAAATCTAAATATAAAATAAGTGTATCTCAAACCTATTATAAACAAGACAATATAATAAAAAAAAAGGAAAGGAAAGCTTATCAGTATGGAATCTTCAATGGTGTCTTGACCACTCCAATCAACACACCATCTCATTTCTCTCCTCGTGCTCTATATCTTCTCTCATTCCTAGACCTTAACCCAAGCTTTAGGGACATTCTAGGATGCTTTGGGACATACATGTATAAATGTTGTTTATATAGTGTTCCTTAAAGAATTTGCACAAAATCAATGCAATTGTGGATCAATTGGGCAACTACACTAGCCTTAAAAAGACTTTAGGTCTTAAAACTTGCGTAAAACCAATGGTTTGCATACAAATTGCGGTAAACTTGAAAAGAATTTAGGTCTTGAGTGAAATGCATTTTAGCCCATGTTGATCACTACTTTGCTTCCTTCTTGATTCTTCTAAACTATTAACTTGAATGAGTTTTGGTCTTCATGTTTTAAATCTTCTCAAAATAGGTTTTATTGCACCAATTTTATCTTACTTTAGACGAATCAATCAAACATCATCTATTTGCATTAAATGAAGCTAAATTCATCAAAATATGATCCAAATCATTTTAATCACTCAAATTCTCATCAAATAAATACTCAAAATACACAGTATAAAATGACTTAATAATGGAGAAAGGAGTGGATGACAATAAAAGATCACCAAAGTTGGCCTTTTACCACAGGTTCGGCCTCCCTAACTAATTAATACAAAATCTTACTCCTCACAATGTTTTCAAGAAATCAGGCTATTAACATGGAAACCAAGGACATGTGCATCACTCACAATGGGCCACAATCAAGAATATCAAATCCCTCATGGGAATCCATGAAGATTCATCCGAAGACACCAGGTGTCCTAAAATGGAAGGAGGGTTGTGTGCTAGTGTAAAACTTGCTTTTCTAAAAAAATTACTTAAGGGAAATGGAAGAGAAAAAGAGGAGGGGTGGATGGGTACTGCGGAAGCTTTGATTATTTTAAGCCTAATGAAGAAACTTGGAATTTGTACAAGGAGGAATTTGAAAAATTCCAAGAGATGGAGGGTTTAAGTTAACCCACAATGGCATGAAAGGTATTAAGTTTCATGCCCTTTAATTTAGATGGATGGGATTAGGGTAACTAATTAAGAAAAGTGATTAACTTAATCACTTTTAGTTATCTTGAAAAATGGACACAAAAGGATAAAAAGATGAGGTGGCTGACGAGCTGTGTATATGTCTAATTAAAATGCTCATTTTAACGCAAGTATACGTGCTGATCAAATAATAAAGAGTGAGTAGAGTATCGTTCTCACGAGGATTGTGTTAAACGGATTAACACCTTAAATCTCAATTGTCTAAGTGAATTGGTAAAGTAATGAGAGTTTGTTTTTAAAGAATTGAATTAAACTAAACTAAGAAAGCAGTAAATGACCAAAGTGGGGTGGATATTGCTGAGATTGTCTTGAGATGATTAAGATAGGTGAGAATATAAATTCATTGAATCATAGCTATGTCATTTGGTCTCATTTAATTTAGTTGTGCAGAGATTACTAATCTAGGTTTATTCATATTCATATATGTCTTCCAACACATACAAACCTAACCAAGTTTTAGCTATGTTCTATGTTCCCATATACACAAGTAAAACAAGGTTGATAACCACATAACCTAATCAAGATTACATAGGGTTAATAGGTATATTCCTATCCATATTAACATCCAACACAAACAAGAGCTGGAAAACCTGTGTGTTATATATGGATCTTATTCAAATTCCACTTCTTCAAGCATGAATCTGAATATTCAATCAATTCACAAGGTTGCAAAGCTTGTAAACGCATTAAGCATGACATATAAGGATAATCTCAAGTGACACAAGTCACAACATAACTGTATTATCATTTCAAACATAAGAAAATCAAATAGCATAGGCTATGAGTTCAAATCCTACATATCTCCCACTATAGGAAGGTTCAGCCCATAAACATGACTTCAATTCCCATTAAAATCAAATTACAATCGTCTCAAGCAAGGAGAATAACAAATAGAAAGAGATAGATGAGAAGAGAAGATGAAACTCAATGGATTTGCAATGATAGCTTGGATCTCCACTTTCTCTTCTCTCATTCCTTGAAGTTTTGGTTTCCTCTCTTCTCTCACAGCAGCCACCACACCTCTCTTAGTCTTTTTTTTCCAAACGAACCCTAAGTGATAATTTATACCCCTTGCTTTTAGCCTGAGACATGTGCAAAATTTTACATGTGTAGGTGTTGCGCTGTGGCACCAACTCTTTGGAAGCTTTGTCAACTTAGGGATTCTGGATTATTCTTGTGAGGCGGTGAGTTGGCGCCCCGGCATCTAGGCGCAGCTGATCGACGCCGGGGCGCCAGCCTACTTGCTTCTTCATTTTGCATATTTCTTTAACCCTACACTCTTAAAGCTGATAGTAGCCCGTCCTTTTTGCAAAATCAACTAAAACTGAATAATGAACTTATAAATATCTATTTTATACTAAAAATGCCTAAAAACTATATATTGTTCATAAAATGCGAAACGAATGAAAACTAAGCTAAATGGGTGGAAACCAACCACATTCTCTTAGACTAACATGCAAAATTAGTCTAAAATGAGCCATAATAACTCGTGTTTTCACGAGTTATTAGTGGCATGCAGATTAATTCCCATTTCCCATTTTATTTTTGAGGAATTATTTAAGAAATTGATATCTTGTGATATACAAGGTGAATTGACATGAAATTTTAAGAGAGAGCCTAAGTTGGCATGCCCTACATGATGAACGATTTGGATCATAGAAAGTGTGATTGGAAATGTGTTAAACAACTAAAAATGACATGAAATTTCATGAATTAATTTGAATGGCTAATATCTTAGCTAATAGTGATCATGTTGAGAAGAAAATTTTTATGCAAGGGTAAATTAAGTTACCTTAAGTTATGAGTGGATTTGATTATATCAAACCACCTTATAAAATCCTCATTAGTAATGCAAATATTGTTACAATTAGCAATGATTATGTTATATTAATGAACCCTATCCTAAGATTGACTTTTGCAACCTATGTTTAACATGTGGCAAAGCAAGGTTTGACATTTGTGATTCAAATGACATGTGTCATTGTAGGATGCATTGGGAAGAATTAAAATCAACCAAAATTAATGCAAGTTGACTAATTACAATTCCCATTGCATATGTGTCAAGCTAGGGATTAATGGGCAGATTTTTATTTTAAAAAATACAAAATTAATGTGATAATGGGGCTGAAAAAGAGGACGTATTCAGCAGAATTTTTGAGCAGCAATGTGATGAGATTTATGGCTTAAAGATGGACACTTGCATGGTCGAGATTGTGACAACAATAGAGATAGATATGTGGTTTAGATTGGGACACAAATTGAGTGTATTAAAATTTATTTAAACCATAATATTAGGTGACAATTAAGGGAAGAAAATTCAGCAATATAAAAAGGGGAAAAGGGACAACAATAGGGACATTTTTCAATAGCAATTGAGATGGAAAATTTTCAATAAATAGTGGACAACAAGGACGTCCCAAACGTCAATGAAAAAGAAAAAAAGAAAGAAGAGAAGAGCAATGGACGTCCAGCAGTAATTAGAGGAGAAGTCCTCCTTTTAAGTTTCACATTTCAAGTGAGTGATTACTTTTCATATTACTTAAGTGAAGAAATTAGAATGTTATGTTGTTTTAATGCTCAAGAAATGTCCAAAAGAGGTAAAATATGAAGAAAAATTTCTGTTTGAAGTTATCCTTAATCACTACATGATATACATGATTATAAAGGATGCAATTAAGAGTTATTGATGACAAGTGTAAGTGTTAATTAGTGATATGCATGTATGTTGGGTTCATGTGCAAGAATGAGAATGAAACTTAGCAAAAATGAGACCATACAAAGTTGTTTTGGAAATGGATGATGATTCCAGAAATTTAATGGAATTTAGGGTATTATTGGATGCAAACAAGCACTTCACGTGGCCAAAAGAATTGTGGGTTGATAATTTTCCATGTATATATCATTAAGGTTCAATTGTATGAATGAAACTTAGTAAAAATAAGCTCAAATAGGGCTGTTTGAGTATGCGACGAAATTTTCAGAAAATTTATGGGAATTTAAATTGCTAAAGATTATATACAAGACCTTGGAACAATTGCAAGAGTTTTTGATAGATGGCATTCCATGTATATGACACTAAGGTATAGTTAAGAAAGTAAAATTCAATGAAAACAAGGGTATATAGGGCTGTTTTGAATAAGGGGCATGGATTTTTAGAAATTTAAAGTGCATTTATGTTGTTAAAGATTACAATCAACTACTTAACTTGATTAAAAGAGTGGTTGTTTGATAATTTTTCATGTAGGTAGCACTAAGGTGCAATTGTAAGAGCGAAATTCAATGATTAGAAGTGAATATGGGACTGTTTTGAAGAGGGTGATTAATTTCAAAAATTTAAAATGAACTTGGCTTGTTATATATTCTATATAAGTCCTTGAGATACTCGTTTATATATATGCTAAAAATGCAATTGTAGGAGTAATATATAATGAATATACACATGTATGTGGCTAATTTGGAATGGATGACCGTTTCAGAATTTAAAGTGAACTTAACTTGTTAAATATTGTAAACAAGTCAATTGAATTATTATACAAAGTTAAATGGCAAGTGTCGAAGTGATATATGGCAAATATATGCATACAACGGACTGTTTTGGAAAATATAGTTAATTTCAGAAATTTTGATTTGGAATTAACTTGCTATAGACTATAAAGAAGTACTTTGAATGATAACAAGAGTTTAATATCCTAGGTGTGGATATCGAGTGACATAAGTGATTAACCATTGAGATCAAATGAGTACACATCATATGAGATTTAAGAAATGTGGGTATTTGTTTCAAAGAAAAGATTTATGTAAAACTAGTTTGTTATATGTTATAAACAAGCACCTTAAATGAATGTAAAAGTTTAATGCCCTAAGTTTTAAGTGGTGAATGAAATAAATAATTGTGAAAGAGCAAATACTCTATACTTGGGTATTAAATGAAATGAATGACAATCACTAAGTTCAAATGAATATATGTGATTGTTAGAAAGATGGATGTAAAATGAATATGAATTAGTTGCCATAAATCTTAAGTAAGTCTTTTGAAAATTACAAGTGATTGAATACCCTAGACTTAGGTATTTAATAGAATAAATGAATATTTACTAAGTTTACAAAGGTAAATATGTATATACGTAACCATTAAGAAAGGTAAATATTAATGGTTACTAAAAAGGAAAAATGTTAATTGCTAGAAGTTAACTTGCTATAGAATATGAATGAACAACTTGAATAAATGCAAAAGATTGAAAACCCTAGGCTTAGGGTTGAATGGAAAGATTGATCAACTATGAAAGTTGTATAGATATGAATATACATATATGGATATTAAAGATGTGATGTATTAATAAAGAAAAGTATTTAAAGTTAACTTGCTTAAGATGAAATGAAAGTTGAAAATCAGATGATATATATACATATGTCATTTAAGACATGAGTATGGAAGAAAAGAAATGAACCAATCATTAAAATTATGTGAGTATGAGGTTATTGGATGCAAGTGTTAATCCCCGAGAAAGAATGATTTAAAATTAACTTGTTATGAACTATATAGGAATTGAAAATCATATGAATTGATAAAATGATGAGGCATACAAGCACAAAACATTATGTAAATGTATAAGAAAATTATTTTCACTTATCTAGGAAGAGGCAAGGAAAAGATGGAAGGTGCAAGAGAATCGCCGTAGGTAAGCAAGCAACACTTTTACAAATGTGTTTTCTTCTCAAAGAATGAAATGAACTGTAAACTGCTTTACTTAAATGTTCTAAAATTGTTTAGGGATGGTAATTCCTTCATCCCAATTGAACTATTGTTTTAACATTCTATCTCTATGTTTCTACAGGATGATTTGATTATCGTTTATGTGTTCACAATGATTGTGCAAATATTTCTTTGAATTAAATGTTGCTATATTGAAATGATGTTTAAAAGAATTGTGCAAATACTTCTTTACATGAGAATGACAAGATGCCATGTGAATGAGGTATATAATGCCGGAGTGAATGAGAGTCATGCATAAAATGAAAATCAAGTAGACAAGTTAAGGCAATAGCAGGACCAAGTGTCCGTCCTTGATGTTACCAAGTCAGAAGGTTCGACATGATGGATGGAAAGGATCATGTCATGAAAAGATATTCGCCTGACTAGCGTACCCTCACATAAAAGATTATATTATGGGTGGATGATCACTTTATAAGTGTCATCTATCGAATGAAAAGAATGTATTTGCATATCTATGGTTTATGAAATGCCCAGAAATTGAGATTGAAAAGGTTTACATGAATGATTTACGTGAATGGTTTACATGAAGGATTTACATAAATGATTTACATGAAAATGAAAAATGCTTGCTTATTGAGTTTCGTACTCATGTCTTATTTTTTGAACTATAGACAGGTGCAGGGAAATTCAAGTGATGGAAAACATGTTCTTGCTGAGAAATTTTTTTTTCAAAGGTTCGTAGTCCTTTTATATGTTGAAAAAAATGAATAAACACCCTATTGGGATACGATATGACTGAGACAAGAAATAGGTTAAATGGTAAGTGCTTATATGCTAAGAATAGATGGATACTTGGTATTAATATGAAATTATCATGTTATGAATGAATTGATGATTTGAGAATGATATATATAGTTAATTACAAGTATATGTTGCTTTAAAAATGATGAAGGAAATGGAACGAAAAGAAAAAAAATTATTTCGCTAAACAAAATGAAAGAAAAAATCCCGCTGCGTGAACAGGGCAATAATCCTGTATCACATTTACCAATAAAAAATGATCCCGAAATAAGGCTCCGACGCCTTAGGTCGGGGGCGCCACGAGTATTCAAATTCATTATAGCTAACAGATATAAAAACTAAGAGAGGAAAAGAAGAAAAATAAGAGGGTCAGAAAGGGGGTCATCGTTGTTGCTCGTCGCCAGAAAATGGGACGACATTGCTATTTCCTTTGAAGGAAGGTGAGGTGTGATTCTTTTGGATTGTCTTTAGATTTTCTTCCCATTCTTGTCATGAATGATTGGGCCATTGAGTTTTCAATTTTTAACTTGTAATGGGAAGAGATTTATGCTAGAAAAGCATGGATGAAACTCAGGGGGTTTAAAGAAGTTCGAGCTTGCATATTTAATTAATGGAAAATATGAAAAATTCGGTTAATTAATGGGTTGTTAGACCAAACAAGATTGCATAAATCATAGTTGCATAACTAGGACCAATCAAATATAGTGAGAATAGGTTAGAATTTTCATGAATTCGGACATGCATGTAATGTATTCCAAAGGCTTTTGAATTTTGTAAAATTTTCGTATCCCACAAATAGATGTAAGTCTAAATAATGGAAATTCTTAAAAATTCCAAGTCCCATCTTGTGTAAGTACCTCAAATGGCCATGTATGAGTTGAAATTCAAGCTACATCCGATGTTTATTACAAGATTTATATAGATTATCAATATTTATACAAATTCTAGAGGCTAAATATATGTTAACATATGTCTAATGGTGAAGCTGAACATGAATAGGGACATAGCTGTGGGCTTTTAGGAATTTGTATAAGTATATACTCAGCATGTTCCTAAAACCATATGGTCTATGGAAATTATAAAGATTTTATCATGTTGCAGCTTAAAATCAATAATAATGCGAGTTAAAGGGAATCCAACTTTATAATATACAAGTATAGATTGCAACACTAAAATCAATAATTTCAATAATAATGCAAGTTAAAGGGAGCCCAACTTTATAATATACAAGTACAAATGACAAAAAGGGTTGTATGTAATATATATTCAATGTTTTCACTTTTGCTAAAGGAAAAACTAGTATGAATCTTATTTTAGATAAGATTTAAAAGAATATAAGAAAATTCAACTTTAGCTGGAATTCATGTGATGTCTTCTATGTTTTTGTAAGTGACTAGATGACAATCTTTGCTCAAGATGACTATGATTCATGTATCCCTGGTTAATAATTATGAGGTTTCCTTCCCATACTAATGCAATAGAAAATAAAATTTTTTATACAAGGTGTGAATACTTTTCTAAGTGGAAAGGTTTTGATCATTTAGTAAATGATTCGAGGATGCAACTTTATGTCATTTAGATGACATGCTACAAAACTCAAAAAGTTTTTTGGTTTTATGAGTTTTTTATTTATATAAAATGCAAGTCAATTTATGCCTAACAAAGGAATTTGGGTATTATAAAGCCTTGAATTGTGACCCCATGATTAACAGCCTTATGTGGCCTTGAATCTCTACTATGTGTAAGAAAATTTTGAAATATATGGGCTTTAAATTATCCTACACTATGTTATGATGAAACTAACTTTTTATTTACATCCTAAATGAAGAATAAGTTTCCAATGTCATGCTAAAAATTAAAATGAAATTTTAATATGTTTGTGATGGTCTAAACATGGGAAAAGACTAAAAAAATAATCTCGAAACCAAACCTACGAAGGTGTCGGAGATTATGTTAATTATGAATATTGGATTATGTAATTCTAGTTTTCAAATGCATATTTAGTTTTTGTGCTACCCTTCTTAACAAGAGAAACATAGATACCAGTAAATCCAATTAACAAATTATAGATTAAATCTTCTATTCCTTTTCACAGAAAATGAGAAAAGATAATGATTACTTGAATTTTATATATGACTGCTTACAAATGCAAGATGAATAAATAAAGATACGATTGTATAAACCTCTTGTTTTAAATTGGAAGAAAATTTATATTTTTGCAAATATGTGTACATAATAAATATATTTTTTAAAAATTTTGTATGATATCATGTTTCAGATATTTGAATTTTGCTATTAATATGTAGAATACATTCAAGTATGTCATTGTTATCAATTTGGAAAGGTTTAGAAGCAAAATGTGAGTATTTTGACTTTTACAAGAAACTAAGTGCAAATTTGCAAATCTGAAAAACATGGGTTATAAATAGTAAATTAAATAAAAGGAGAAAAATGCAAAATTCCAAGTGCAAGCCCATGTACTGACCGTGGAGAGATAAGTTAGGTAAAGTCGAAATTTTCTTTTCTAGAAGCATACAAATGGCATGTTTCTCAACCAAAATAATTAAATAAATAATTAATCACAAAAATTTAAGGAAATGAGGTGGCTGTTATGCTCCTCTTGCTGGAAAATTCTGAGATTTATAATAAGAAGTGATGGCGCATCTTGGAGTAGAGAGTAAATCGTAGAGAGAGAAAGAGAGGAAGGGAGAAAGAGAGAATGAAGAGGTGGAGCTTTGATCAAGTTGATCTCAACCATCAATCATCATTGTCTAGATTAGTTATTATTTATTTTATATTTCGATATCTAAATTATGCAATTATCAAGGTTAGAGATCAATCTAGACCATTGAAATTGAGAGATAAATTTCAGATTTGAAGGAAGGAAGTTCATGTCCATAGCAATCAGTTTTTATTAAATCTGATGGAGATTAATTTGAATTTATAAATTGGGGGTCTTTGATACTTGAACATGGCCATGATCAGGGACTGTTATTTGTGAAAATTTCTGCCAAAAATTTGTGATCAAACTGGGCTCAAACAAATCATATATCATTAGATAACAAGGGAATGATCTCAACCATTCATTCTATGATTCCATGTATAATATGGATGATCCAAACCATTAGATGTGTGTAAAATTTAGTTTTATATAAAGAAATGATATTAGATCATCTGTGGAACCTTGATGGATAATTAGATTTGAAAATTTGCAAATTTGTATCAATAATCTATGAATTAGTGGAAAGTGTAACCAGTTGATCTAAAGCATTAAAAGTTTAATTAAAAATATAATTTCATGAACTAAATCATTTGATTAAGACTAGATAATTTATTTTCTATGATATGTGTCAAATATATGATTAGAGTTATGATGAGTGGTTTAACTAATATAACTAGTTATAAGTTAACTAACACCACCCATGTATAAGTCTGGAACTAAAAAGAAATAATAAACAAATGATTTTTAGTATGAAAATTTTACTGAGGACTCTTATTATCATTAACGAACGAACAAATTTCATCTTAACATGTTTTGTATATTGTAAATTAAAAATGCTGGAAAATAAGCCTAAATAGGGTAAAACGGCTGTCAGGATCAGCTATACTAATTGATTTTTAATACTTTTTATACAAAAAAATTGAGAACGAAAATTTTATATGATATAAAATACATCCTCAATATCACTCAACAAAAATAAAGATAAATTTTTGGATGATATGAATATGGGTAATATT
Organism: Annona cherimola; assembly: GCA_030490835.1. Lineage (NCBI taxonomy): Eukaryota > Viridiplantae > Streptophyta > Magnoliopsida > Magnoliales > Annonaceae > Annona > Annona cherimola. The sequence goes on from CM059972.1 coordinate 87,962,026, forward strand.
AACGTGACTTGAACTATCCCTAAACTCATACCTCTGTCCAGCAGAATATAAATGCATAAATAAATATAAATAATTAATATTTTCTGATATAATATTTATTTTGGTTAAGTCATGCAGTTATTGACGTATTAGACTTAAACACCTTAAATTATAATAAATTAAAATTAAGAAAGATTAGTGTGTTAAATTTTAATAAATATGGACAACTTGAGGAATAATTAAAATGAAATTTGAAACTATATGATAATAAACCAAATTGATATGAATAGTTAAAATAGATTATTATTGAGTTGATTCATTTGGAAAATTTTTAAATATTTGACAAATATTAGAAGTTAAATTGGATACAAATAGATTGTCGAAAGTTAATATAATCGAGGGAGGGACCGCCTGTGATTATATTAAGTTTTGGAGATTAATTGATTATTTGATAGTAATTAATAATATGAGAATGTTTTTTGATAGATAAAATTGAAAATTTATAAGATAGGATTGAATATGAGAAAATAAAAATAACAAGCTAAAGGAGTAAGTTAGTAATTCTGTGAAATGAGTTCCAACTCAAATTAATTATTTTATTAACTTGGAGCAAGTAATGTTTTAGAATTAATAAAATTTACTACAATGGTAATTTTGAAATAATTTAATTTACGTAAGGAACGACGTGTTGACGAAAGTATAAAAGTGACGATACAAAGAGGTCTCTATGTACCTTAGGATGGGATATCATGCTATATATTATATATTATTAAAAGAGTTCATTTTAGTTAAAATATTATTGAAAAAAATGTTATTTTTCAGTGCGATGACTGGAGCATGATAGCGAAATACGATACAAAGATAGATACGAGATTTACACAAGGTAAGTAGAGCTCTTTTCTTCTCTTTTTGATCTTGTGTTATACTGTATGGTTACGGGCATAGATGTTCTGGATGACGTTATTTTCTAATTGTTGAGTTAATAAATATTATTAGTTATGATAATTTATTGTAATGCCTAGTTTGACTATTTATTCATGCTAACATTTTTTGATGAAATTATTCATGCTAACATTATGCAATATGGTATTGGCATATGTTGCTTGGGATGCTGGCATATTCATGAGTCATGACTGTAGTTGTGAATTTGTGAAGTGCTATTGTTAGACCACCAATAACGACTGTTGGCACATCTTGACCGAGGATCGGGATGTGATAGCCTGGGTGGTATTAGTTCATATATACTTGTCTATCTGGTATGGACTTGGTGGCTGCAAACCTAGTTTGTTTGGCCCTTGTGATTTAGTTAATGCTTGTTGTGACTGATTTGTGGGACTGGTGGCTATCAACATAATTGTTGAGGCTAGGGTCGTTTGCTTAATATGGTGTGGCATAGCTATGGCTATGTGGAGAGCACAATAAGGTATTAGTTAAACCTCCGGTTTGGATAAAGGTGTTTCTCGATCTATTCATATTGTGCAAAGTTAGACACTTGTGCTGGGATGCAATGATGGCGATCTAGGTTGTACAGTGGGTTGGATTATGGGGTGAGATACTGAGATGCAGTGATGGCGACCTAGGTTGTGCAACGGGTTGGATTATGAGGTGAGATACTGAACTTCCCCATTTTGACTTGAGACCTTGTTGGATGGATTGGAGAAATGACATCTATTTGATACATTGATGCATACATAGGCATTAACATATGTTTCATATGGATTTAAATCTAATTTGGATTTGTGAATTAATCTATGTTTTGTGAACCACATATTGCTTACTCAAGTTTTGCTAGTTTATGTTTATATGTTCTACTTACTAAGTTTACCTAGACTTATTGTATTTTGGTAATTTTTTTAGATAACAAGTATTCAAGTGGAGATCAACATGGGGTTAGTACCAGAGGAGGCCAGGACTTGATGAATCAAAATCTAAAGTGATCTATTTTGATTTGATTTTTAAAATGTAACTATTATTTCTATATGATTTTGGGCCTTGAATTTGCACGTATTTTTCCACTTTATACGAATCAGTCATTTATGAGTGTTTGATAGTAAATAAAGATAAATTAATCAAAATATAATTCAAAATATATTAAACATTCAAATTCTTCTCAATTGATATTCAAAATAGATAATATAAAAGTGACTCAACAAAAAGAGATCAGTTGCTTGATACTGGAAATATCTATCCAACCTCAGATAGCAGTTGGATGAGTTTATTACATATGGTAGCAAAGAAAAGGTCATGATTATTGTAAAGAATGATAAAAACAAATTGATACCAACTAGGATATTCATAGGTTGGTTGATATGCATTAACTACTACAAATTAAAGGTCGCAACACAAAAAAATCACTTTTCTCTTCCATTCATTGATAAGATGCTTAAGAGACTTGTGAAGCACTCACACTTCTGCTATCTAGACGGATATTCTAGTTATCTGCAAATCCGAATTCATTCACAAGACTAGGAGAAAATGACCATTATCAACACATGTCATTTTGTCTTTGCAACACCCCTATCACTTTCCAGCGATACATGATGATAATTTTCTCTAATTATATTGAAATTATTATGGAATTATTTGTAAATGAGTTTTTCAGTTTAGGGTACTAATTTTGATTTATGTTTAACTAACCTATCTAAATTGTTGCGGCAGTGTGAGGAGATCAACTTGGTCATAAACTGGAAAAAGTGTCATTTCATAGTATAGGAGGCATTATTTTAGGTCATCTAATATCAAACAGGGGAATAGAAGTTGATGGGGTAAAAGTAAAAGTTATTAAAAAATTGTCACCGCCCAATTCAATCAAAGAAATTCAATTCTCGGACACTTCGATTTTTACCATTGTTTTATTAAAGATTTTCAAAAATTGCTAAACCTTTGATCAACATTAAATCAAGATGTTCAGTTTGAATTTATAGATGATTATATGTAAGCATTTTGCAAATTAAAGAAAGCATTGATGATTTTACCAATTATTCAGCCTCCAGACTAGAACTTACCTTTTGAAATCATGCGCGATGCTAGTGACAATGCAAACGGGGCAATCCTTGAGCAAAGAAGAGACAACAACCTAATTATGATCTATTACATGAGCAAAACACTTGATGATGCCCAAATTAACTGTGCAACAACCAAGAAAGAACTACTTGTTGTGGTATTTGCAACTAACAAATTTCTTTTTTATCTTGTAGGTTATAAAGTGATTGTTTACACAGACTACGTTGCAATTCAACATTTGCTTGCAAAGAAGGAAACAAAACCAAGGCTTAGTTGATGGATTCTACTACTACAAGAATTTGATCTCGAAATTCATGACAAAAAAGTTCCAAGAACGTAGTAGTCGATCATCTCTCAAGGTTTTCGCTGATTTAAGAAATTGAGTTGACAAAAGAAGAGCAAATTAATGAAAACTTTCCTAAAGAATGCCTTTTTGCACTCAACAATTTTCATATGCCACGGTACAGTGACATCGTTAATTAGCTAGTATGCAGAGCACTCCCAACCTAGTTGAGTTATCAAAGAAAATATGTTCTATCAGACATCAAATACTGCCTATGGGAAGACCCTTACCTTTATAAAAGATGCGACGATGGTCTGATAAGTCAATGTGTGCCAACTGAAGGAGTCTCAAGCATTCTACAACACTCCCATTCTTTGCCCTATGGCTTTCACATGGGATCCACTAAAACTACTGCTAAAGTCCTTCAACGTTTTCTACTAACTCACTTGATTTAAGGATGCTAGTAAATTTCACAATTACTTGCAAAAGATGTCAAACGGTGGACAACATATCATAAAAAAGCAAGACGTTACTGACTAACATCCTTGAGGTTGGACCTTTTGACGTATAGGGTACTGATTTCATGGGACCCTTCCCATCTTCCTATAATAGTTATTATATATTTTTGGTAGCCGATTATGTGACCAAATAGGTGGAGGTGATTGCCACTTAACAAATGATACATGTGTCATTATCAAATTCATCAAGTGCAACATATTCACTTGGTTTGGTGTGCCATGTGCGATCATCAATGATGGAGGAAGTCACTTCTGTAATCAATAATTCTAGCAACTACTCAAGAAATATCTGATCATACATAAGATAGCCACCCCATATCACCCTTAAACCAATGGCCAAGATAAGTTCTTATATCACAAGATCAAAAACATTCTAAACAAAATGATATCTTATTCGAGACGTGAGATATTGAGGAAACTCAACAATGCTTTATGGGTATATCGAATCGCCTACTAGACACTGATCGGAACAACACCTTTTAGACTTGTTTATAGCAAGTCTTGTCATTTACCTATCAAAACTTGAGCACAAAGCATGTTTGTCTATCAAATATCTGAACTTTGATTTGAAATTTGTGGGATAGAAGTGACTGCTTCAACTCAATGAACTTGAAGAGATCGGACTTGACTCGTGCAAAAATGCCAAGATCTACCAACAAAGGGAAAAGCTATGGCATGACAAACACATTCAACACAAAGTATTCAACAAAGATAACTTAGTTTTCCTCTTTAACTTATGTTTTAAATTATTTCCATGTAAACTGAAGTCGAGATGATTGAGATCGTTCAAAGTACTCCAAGTCTTTTACACGACACCATTGAACTTTGGAGTGAGAAAACAAAGTATTCAAAGTTAATAGATAATGCCTCAAACCCTACTTTTTGGAGAATCGACTGTAAGAGGAGTAGTCTACTCCTCTAAAGCAACATCGACAAACAGAAGAGTTGAGGTCCGACTAAGGATTTTAAACCAAGCACTATGTGGGAGGCAACCCGAGTTTTTCTTTTCTAGGGGAGTATTAGTTTACTTTTATTTGTTCTCTTTTTTTGAACTCTGATACTTGTTAATCTTAAGCTTTGATGGTCAATTTTATAGGATTTTTCAATAAAGCAACATGGAATGGAAATCTGGCTCAACGCATTGAAAAAGAGAAGTCTACTTGCTGGAATCATTGAATGCTTTTTATCATAGAATATTGTGTTTCTTGAATGAAATTAGATTTAGAACTTGCTATTGAAACCATCTAGAGGTATTTTGCATTTATTTTGAGAAAATAATCAATTAGTTCATCAAACTGTTCTCGCGTTGTGCAAAGTAAGTGTGGGGATATCAAAATCCGCACAATCAAAGTGTTTAACGAAGCAAAATTCAAGATTCTAGCATGCCAAACGGGTTTGAACATGTCAAATACAAGAAAATAAATCAATTCATAGTAGAAAAAAGCAAGTAATGCATATCAAATCGTGCCTTCAAGCTACCACACGGGCCAATCCATGTAGGATTGGGCCCCATACGGTTTGAACCATGTGGTATGCTAGCCAAAATTTACACCCCACTGCCTTGGACAATGAGAGATCAGCAATGCAAGAAAGGTACAACATTCTGGCACTTAGAGAAATGAATTATACCCGGTACATTAATAATGGAGCCCTAAAACACCTTGAACTAACCACCAGAGTCCAACAGTATATTTCAAACATTGGTTGAGACTTATTTTGCAAGAACTAGATTATATAGCTATAGAAGGTCACACTTGAGTTTTTGAGCATCTTAGAGGGGGAGCCTGATCCTATGCTCCCGGGCGCATATATCTATTTTATTTTTTTTTCAAATTTTTTTTATAAGATTGTTAATCTACGTGTATTTAACCTGTGTATTAATTTTTACTATTTTTGGAGTATTTTAGATATTTATTTTGAATTTTGAAAATCAGTGGCATTTTAGTAATTTTAAATTACCTAAAATGCCATTAATTTTTAAAAATAAAAAATAAATATCTAAAATACTCCAAAAATAGTAAAATTTATACACATCTTAAATACACATAGATTAACAATATTGTAAAAAAAATTTCAAAAAAAATAAAAAAATAGGTGTATGCGCCTGTATACTCCCAGGAGCATACAATCGGAGTCCCTTAGAGGGTACACTTTTGACATCTACTAATGATTTAGATGAAAACATTCACTTTAGACTAATGGGACAAGAACATATATTAAGCCTAACATAGATCAACTATAGTTTTAGTTTTCTAAATGAGGGATGGAAAATTCTCAAAGATAAATTCTCAGGGCAAATTGAATGGGTTGAATTAACAATTGGTTTTGAGAACCCATAATTAAACACTGACATCAACTACAACCCAAGCAGTGCTAAAGCCTTTAAAATCTAGGATCTTGCATTGAGATACCTTTATCATTTTATTGCACAATCTATGCTTGCTAGAGGAGATAGTCAAGGGGTCGTCATTCAACAGGAATTGTTCTTTTTAGCTGTAACGAAATAAAGATAGTCAAGGGATTATTAAAGCATCTTTTATCAGTTGCTCATAAGCCAACCGGCAAGATCTTCATAGGGGGCATTATTTTTATGATTGTAGCGCGATGTGGTGTCACATTCGAGAAATCAATTTGCACAAACAATTGGTGGCCACGAACTCATCAATTTACTAATGCTGGTTATCATGCGCATGATCGTCAAAGACAAATATGGAAGTTACTATTTGAAATGCCCGGATGGCACACTCATTCCAAATAATGGAGCACATATACCCTCACCTACTGATCACAACATACCTGACGAGTCAATTAATCAGCCTGATGTTCCTATTCTAAACATTCCATTACAACCTTCTTCCTTTAACATACCCTCTAGTTCTCAGTCAATAGATTCTAAACTAGACTTGTTGATTCAACAAATGTTGGTATCTTCATGGGTAATCAATTTGACGTTGTTAGGTCAGTTAGCTCTAGACTTTACTTTTAAAATTTCGGTGCATTTAGGACATACCATTTTGATCTTTAAATATTTATTTTTTAGACATGCTTCATCCTCTCCCCTATACTATTTACATGCTTTCTTATTGGCAGGTACACAAGTATTGTTCTCAATATTGAGGGCAATGTCATCTCTAAATATGGGGTGAATGCATTGAATTATTATGTTTGATTTGAACTATTATGATTGATTTGAACGATTTTTTCTTCGAAGGTCATGTTTTGAGAAATTTTTGTTGAAAAGATGTATAAGTATTGACATATGGCAAATAAAGACCCCTTATTGAACTCTTGTGATTTCTTAAGCAGACCATAGTTGAAATTTCAAAATTTAGAGTCATGCAAATAATTTCACCTTAGTGAGTTGTTAAATTTGTCTTTGAGCATGTACTTATTGAAAATAACTATATTTTTTTGTCCTTGATCACTTGGTAAAACTGATATACCAAACTCACTCAGTCTATTTTCTTTCAACCTAGAGTAATTCTCTCCAATCTATCAAAAATTATTTTAATGCACACAATTGATGAACAAATGAAGGTAGTTTTTTCCATATTTATAAAAATCTCATTATGGTTAAAGAAATTCCAAAACTAATACTGGGTTTAACTTGTTTATAGAATATGATTAAAGCATTCTTTTATCTAATAATGAGCCTAGTTCTAAATGAATCGCCATTTGCTTTGACTCCATTGAGCCTAAACTTGAATTTTTTTCTAACCCTTAATTCCCACTGTTTGAATTGAATCATCTTTGAATCTAAAATTTTGAGCCGAATAACATAACAAAAATTAGATTAGCTACACGGCTTATGCATCTTTGAAAATAATGTATAAAATTACTTTCCTAGATACCATGAAATATGGTAAAGGGGAATCAAAACCAAACTTGGTTTTAAAAAAACTAAACTAAACTAAGGATAATAATGGGTTTTCAAAATAATATAAGCATTAAGTGTGCGGGTTATCCTATTTCCAAGCATGGGTTCAAAAATGGTATTATTTCACATAAATCACACAAGCATGTTCAATACCCCAAATAAAATAAGAAAAATAAAAAGGGGGTGATTGAACTAAGCTTAGTAACCGGGACTTGGCATCAACAAATGGCAAGGTTCGCGTAAAAAAGCAAAGGACAATCACAGTAATGACTCTTTAAAATCAAAATTCTCCCCAGATACCCTAAAATATGGTGAGGGGAGCAAAAAAAATAGATCTCCAGATATCCTGAAATACGGTGAGGAGAATTTTTGCATAAGTTTGGGGGGAAAAAGAATGTGTAGTTGGTAAAAATTGAATCCAGTGACTTATTACTATTTTCTGTAACCAGTTAATTCAGCTTAAACCTTGGTTTGCCTATTTCCATTAATTTTCTAACTAGTTTTCTGATCCAATGGAAGATTAACATGTTGAATTGTGACCATGTACTAAGGAATTTTGGCACCCACATGTAACTTGGTTTAAGGATGAAAATACATGCCCTGTTTTGTGTAATGAATGATTGATTTTTTCAAGTTTAGATTAATCTTGACCTTGTGGAATAGATAAGTGGATTGATCAAAGCTTATGTAACGCCCCGAACCGAGACGTCACTTCCTTACCTCAAGATCCTATCGATTGGTAAATGTGAATCAAGATTGTTGCCCTGATCACGCAGCGGGTTCTTAATTGGAATACGTCAAAAATTTTTTTTTTCGTTTATTCATCTGTCATCATTCATAACTTGACATGACAATCATCACATATTGTGACATTTCACTTGTAATAAAATTCATCATTTCATTCATAGCATCTTTACATGTCTGTCATTACACACTCAATCATTGTACATATCATATTTGCATACATTCAGTCATTAATTCACATGGAACTTAGAACTCTAACTAAGTTCAAATATACATAAATACGTAGCATCTTTTCATGCCTTTCTACAATGCAAGTTTTCTTGACTTAAACATCACATTTTACATCCATACATTCAATCATTGAACCATATATAGAACTTAAAATTCTAATTAAGTTCACATACACATTAGCTTACCTTAGCACATAAAACTTATACTATCTTTCCATTTCTTCAATGGATGGCTCATGTTCCTTTGCCAGGTCTCTTCTTTCACCTGTCTATGGGTTTGAAAAATGAAAACGTGAGTGACAACTCAGTAAGCAAGCATTTTATCTTTAGGGCAAGACTTCCTTGAAAACCTTTTTCATAAACATCGGGAATACCTTTTTACTGAGGACATGTATATGTCCTAAAATATCATCATGAAATCTTTTTCATTAAGAATTCATTCATAAAACCAGTTACAAGCCACGTGTAGGCCTGTTAAGGCAAAACATACACGTTTTACCTTCTCTGAAGGAATCCCTTTAATTCTTATATGAACATTTTCGATGTTCATAGACATTACATGAAATCGTCATTTGCCAGTGGACGTTTTACGTCTAAAATATTTTTCTTATAAATCCTTAGGCAAAGGAGACATCTCATGTCTCAAAACATCATTAACATAAATTATCATAAAATTCTTTAGCCAAGAAACATTTTATGTCTCAAAATATCATTAACATAAGTCATCATAAAATCCTTTAGCCAAGAGACATTTTATGTCTCAAAACATTATTAACATAAGCCATCATAAAATCCTTTAGCCAAGAGACATTTTATGTCTCAAAACATCATTAACATAAGCCATCATAAAATTATTTTCATAAACCCCGTCTTGGGGCGTGTTTATAGCAAGCAAGGCAAAAAAAATACGTAAACCATTTTCATAAATGCATTTGCATAAACACATTTCCTTTAATTCCTGTTATTTACACTTTTGTGTAAAACACCCTTTCTTGTAGAGTAACTTATGCATATTAGCTCATAAGAATCCAATTTAGGATAACTTGTTGTATAAATGCTTTTATAACCCAATCTTTGGGCTTTTGAAAAGCCAAACGTATACAAATGTATTTCTCCCCATCCAGTAGTGACACTTAGCAAATGATCATGCTACCTTTTGGAAGAGAATCCTTAACAACACGCTAGCCTAGCGACTGTTTATATATTCTACTCCCATCTCAGGGAGGGCGCTGCTGGCACTCCTGCCATCCCTTAGCGACTTGGCCTTATGTAGAGTGGGCCCCGGTCATCCCAACCGTGCTCTACAACTTGCCTATTACTTGTACTGGTGCACCGTACGTTATTATGACGGACCGCAGTCCGTTTGGTTTGAATAACCACAGACCGCAGCTCATGCCCTTTTAAACCGGGATCACAGACCGCAGCCTGCATCCATATGCACAAAAAATCTTAGATCGAAGTCTATATTTTCTAAAACACATCACAGACTGCAGTCCATGTCAACTTGTAAGCGAGCGCACCCACTTTAACAAGTTGTTATTTAAAATCTAGTTCTAGGATGACCTTCCTTAAATTCCTTTAGAATCATTTTGAGTAAAATATTTTGATAAACATTTTAAATGTTTGAGAAACAATACATCTTAAAACTCTTTTAATAAAAGAATTTCAAAACTTGTGGATTTTCATAAATAAATCATATTTTTCTCTAATATTTGCTCGGTTTACATTTCAGGACCTTTTGTTTACAAAAGTTATGCAATTATGCTATCCCCTTGTTCATAACCTAAAAATTTAATAATTGTCCACATATCTATTACTTTTACGTATAAGGAAATTGCGCAGTCTTTTGTATGCCATTAAGCAACCTGAAATCAAACCATTTTATAAAATCAATCATAGGAGGTTGGTTATCCTTAAATCCCTTTTTAATACGTCCGTATAAACATTTTTAACATAGATTTCCTTGTCTAAAGGAAATCAAAACTTTTCGAACATCATTTCAATACATATGGACTATGTCCAAAATATCATTTATTATTTAATTATCTTGACATAGAAAAATAAATCTTTTTCATCATCGTTTATCGCGAGTTATTGTAGAAATAACTCAAAACTCATTTACAAAGAATATTTTGTGAAAAAGGGTAAAATTCCCTTTTTCTTGTAAAATGTGTTGAACAATATCATATAGAACTTGCTTGCTTAAAAGCAAATTCTTAAAACCATCGGTATCAAACATGAAATCCTTATAAACATTAGCATGGAGAACTTGCTTACTCATAAGCAAAATTCTCAATTCCATTAACATGAAGCATTCTCATCCTTGGCAACACTTAAGATAAATTATTTATCTTAAGAAGTGTCGCTTGCTTCCCATGAAGCAAACCTTAAGACTTTTCATTAAAGTCATCATTTTTCAAAACTTATGGCTTTGCATTAAAACCATCATATTCAAAACTCGTGCTTGCCCATTCAATAAAACATAAACATAAACATTTTAAATACAAACACAAACATTTCAATCATATCAATCCCATAGAAAGAAAATGACATTTTAGAAAGTTCGCTTGCTTACCTGAGATCCCTATAATCCCTTTTTCCTTCCATTCTTTTCCTTGCCTACATGAAAATAATATGATTTTTCATATATTTCTTTTCCTTGCATTCCATTTAGTTTTCCAACCCATTTTATTCACATATATCATTTATTCGACTTCTCAAGTCACTATACATACATTTAGCATATACGTGCATATTTTTATACATTCCATCGGCTAATCACATAACATATATAACCCCATAATTAGGGTATCCATTCAACCATAAAAAATCCATCCATTAACTATCATACATAGGTTCATTAACCTTCATTTACCATTTTTCACTCCTTTTACAAACTTCACACATCGGTGCCCGTTGTAAGCACACGTTATCGCCTTAAGCTTCATTACATAGTCCCAAAATTGGGAATTAACACCATATAATTCAAAACAGTTATGTAATCATGAAAGTCATCATATTTTTATGCATTTTTTCACAAAACTATATTCTATATGTCATTCATCACTTATGCAAGTCTATTGCTTCACGTATGCCCATTTAGCAACATATACATAAGATGTTTCATAAAATTTTCTAAGGCAGAGGTTTAATCCATATTTCAGAGGGTTAATTAACCTTAATTAATACTGCATTTAGGGTATTTTTATGGGGTTTAAATCCACTTGCCATAGGTTTCCAAAACAGCAACGTTTAACGTGTCTTTTGACACATAACCTTAAGCAGTTATATTATTCTGCAATTTCAGCAAATAATCCAACTTTTCTTAATAAATATTTAAGTATTTAACACATATATCAATTTGGATTATTTATACAAAGTTTTCATATTTCTTTTTGATTTTTTCCTCAAACTATCCACATATGCTGAAATCAGGCGTACTGAAATCTCAAAATCTTGCATTAATATCAAATCAAGTAGTTTTGTCTGAAATTTCTAAAATACCTTAATAACTATATTAATTAACCAAAATAAATATTTCCAGTATAAAAAATTAAGCATTTATATTTATTTTGGCATTTTTACCTTTCTGGACAGCAGCATCCATTTTCTGCCATCCTTAATCACGTAAATTATTGGGTATATTTACACCCATAAAAACTTAATTTTTAATTTATTTGTGTTCCCATAAATATTTATTATATATCATGTAAAATTTTTAGCCTTAAAATCCTTGTATAAAAATTATTAAAAATAATTTTGTACAGATGATCCTGTCACCCGTTTTACCCTGTTTAGGTTAATCTTCTTGGATTTTTAATTTACAGATGGATTATCCTTTTAAGCTGAAAATTAGGTAGTTCCTTAATCACCCCATTATTATTCTTTCCAAAAACTTTCATGCTAAAATTAATTCATTTACAATTCTGTCCATAATTTAATTTATAACATCATATATCATTCAAAACTTCACTTTTCATCATCTAAAATCATGAAATTTCATACATGCAAGCTAATAACCATTCCATATTCATTAAAAAGCATGTTGAATCATCAAATTAAATATTCTTTAAGCATCCATTCCATATTCAAAATTTTAGGGTTTAAAACCCAAAATGAAAAGCTCAATCAACCCATATACTTACTTGATTAATGGAGATCAAACCCTCATCACTTGGAGATGATTTTCCTCCTCGAATTCCCCTTCTTTTCCCCTTGGTTTTTCTCTTCTTCTTGGCTGGGCATGGCTAGACGTGAGGCTGCCTTGGGGAAGATGGAATTTCTGCACTTAGTCAAATGCCCCACACCATGTGAACGTGCAATGCTTTGTGGAGCTGGATTTTTCAGCTGTGGGCCCCACTTTGTGGAAAATTTCCACAGCCATTCAATGCTTGATTATCCCCTACACGTGCTGGTTGAATTACAGCCATGTAAATTGTCATTTTACTATTTTTGAAAATTCCAAAAATCTGTTTACATCTTGATCATCCAGTTGCCTCCATTACACGTCACTTGCTGCTGCCCATTTTTCAAAATTTCCCCCATTTTTAATAACCCAATTTTAAGGGTAAATTATAAACCTAATTATCCCTTAATTCATGTATTAATTTGGTGTAAATAATTTTAATAAAAACTGCAGCAACTTAGCATATCATTGCACATCATTTGCATAAGACCAAGCTGTCCATTTTTGCATCCTTTAATGGGCAGCTGATAATCACGAATTTTCAGGGATTTTTCCACATGAATAAATGCTCATTTATGTATCCTAAAATGTCAGCTATTTGTGTGCATTATTTATAAAATACAAAAAATAAAAAATAAATAGCAATGCAGCCCACGGACGTGCTTGCCTTGGACACCTCACCTATGCTCACTTGAGTACTCATAGCTTCATCAATTGTGGACATTCATTGCTGGGATTTTATTTGGATATTTGCATTTTATATTAATGCATAAAATAACTTAGAAATTTTCTGCATTTGACACGTCAACTCCCATTAAAACTATGCAATTATGCATTGTACTCTAGCATTAAATGAAGAGTACTTTTAAGGTGCAATAGTCAACCATATACACATTTTCCAATTCAGGTATTTTTCCAATATTTTAAGATTAATCTAAACCTTCCAAAATATTAATCTCATGATTTCATTCAACCGTTTCAAATTTCATCTCAATCCGATCTTCCTAGCTCAAGTTATAGCCGTTTGAAGTTAACGGTTGGAATTGATATGTGATCAATAAATCATAACACTAATTCCATCAAGGATTTTCATAACCCAATAATCTCATGGCATCAAGCCCAACATCATCAACTACCATTCAAATTTCACTTGAATCCACCTTACAGACGTTGAGTTATGAATTTTCTAGTGTTTTCCAACATAATTCCACAATTTTCATTTTAATCTCCATTAATTAAATCATGAAAATTAACTAAACATGCTTGCCACATTAGCATGTTTTAATCCTCATTATGCTCCTTTAGTCACCTTGACTCATAATGGGCTCCGACGATTAAATTTTTAATCACCATTCTTAGTGGAACCCTAATTGCAAAATATCATAAAATCCTAAAATCATCCAAAAATTCCATTTAATCATATATAAGTCACATGCACCTGTTCAATGCATACATTGAATCTTATTTAGGTTGGGGTTTCACAGCTTAACAGGAAGCAAACGGAGTTGGCAGAGTCTGCATTCATTCATTTGTTCATTTATTCATTCATTATGTTTGCATGTGTTGCTTGAGGACTAGCAACATTTAAGTTTGGGGGTGTGATAACTCGTAAAATTACGAGTTATCATGACCCATTTCAGACAGTATTTGCATGTTAGTCTGAGAGATTAGACTTATTTTGCATCCATTTAGCTTAATTTTCACTCGCTTTGCATTTTAGGAGTATTATTTAGTTTTTAGGCATTTTTAGCATTAATTAGGCATATTTAGTTCATTTACTTAGTTTATTCATCTTTTGCAGGAAGGACGGGCTATATAAAGGCATGTAGGCAAATCGAATGCAAAGCAGAACCAAGTCCAGGAGCAGTGGGATGGTGCCCAGGCGCCACCTTACTAACAGGCAGACTATTCCAGAAGGGGTGTGAAGTCATATGGGAGAGATCGCTTCCAGAGAGTTGGCGTCTAGGCGCCAGCCAGGGGCGTCCAGGCGCTAGGCATGATCACACAGGTGTGTCCAGGAGAAGCTCCAAGTCATGAAACTCCAGGGAGTTGGCGCCTAGGCGCCAAGGCATGAATTTCTAGGATTTGTAAAAAAGTTCCAAGTTGCCCAGCACACAGAGAGTTGGCGCCTAGGCGCTAATACGCATCCGTATGCGTAGATTTTAGTATGTGTGCTGCGCAATGCCACTCTATAAATAGATCTAAGGGGTTTGCGCACGAAAGGGGGACCAGAGGGAGAGCCAAGAACTGATTACACAACCAAAGAAAGACGAAAACGCGATCAAAGCACAGATTGAAGAGGGGATTCAACTCCGTTGGTGGAAGCCACCGAAAAACCAGTTTTCCCTTCTTCTTTCTATTTTTATTTCTCTGCTTTCATGGATACTTTCAATATGGATGTAATGGATGTTATGATCATGTTTTTGAACTAAACCTCCATTAGATGGATAGTTATGATGAATTGAACTCTAAACTATATTGTCTTAGTTCTTTGAAATTCAGGAATGAATATTTGATATTATATATGATTGTGTGTGATTTACCTTTGCACGTGCGGTTTTAATGCTTTTTACAAGATTAGCTACCTTGTAAGATGATTTAATTGCTTGATTTATCCTTGGAAGAGAAAAATCTCTTCTAGATCCATGTGCAGGGCATAGGTTTTCTCTTTGTAAGGGAAGTTGTTTAACGGATAGGAATATACCGTTAAACCCTGTGTAGTCACTAAACAAGTTATGCACTTATCAATTTCACTTTATTTAATGGCATGAAAACATAACAATTAAATAGGGTGTGATTAGCTTTATATAGTGTTGGAAGATATATATAGAGATTATTGAACTTGGTCTAGTAAATAAATACACAATCCAATTAAAAAGAACTAATGCGATATAGTTTATATTCACGGATTCCGAGCTATCCATTTGTCATCCCTAATTAATAATCCCATTTTTAGTATCCCACAATTCTGTGAAGTCTACTCTGATTTCTTATTGCAATTGTTAGCTTTAGTTTAAATTCATAAACTCAGAATTTTCTACCCATCGAAAGCAATTAAACTAATTAATAATTTCGGTTAACAATTCGTTGTGGGAACGATACTTTACTCACTCTTTATTACTTGACACGGCACGTATACTTGCGTAAATAGCGAGTATTTTAATTGACATATACGCAGCTCGTCAATAATTGGTCTAGGCATTTCTTTAATAAATATGGCTCAATCCATAAATAAAATTTAACATCATGAAGAAATTTCTTTTTTTGGTGATTGTTCAATTCAGGAGGCAATATTTTACTAACTAAATAATTAACATAATCTGCATACCGGAAGGTATTTCTTTGAGAAATGGAAAATAGCTGCTCATCTGGAAATGTTGCCTGCTTTCTAGGTGGGATAGGTGATTAGCAATCTGATTTTTTGCTCCTTTCAAGTTCTTAATTTCAAGGTCAAACTCTTAAAGCAGTAAAACTGTGGCGCCCCGAACCGAGGCGTCCACATAGTCCTTACTCCGGGATCTTATTGATTGGTAAGTATGAATCAGGATTGTTGCCTTGATCACACGGCGGGTACTTAATTGGATCTCGTCCAATTTTTTTTCATTTCTTTTTCTTTCATCATATAAACATATATTCATCATCATTCATAATGGACTTATCCATAACATCATAAATCATCAACTTCTCATATTATTCATCACTTCAGAATTTCATACAACCTATGTCTTTTTCACCATATCCCATTAGGGCACACATTCATATTTCAATATACAAAGGATTACATACCTTTGTAACTACGCTTCTTTCATTCATTCATCATATCACTTATAAGCAATTCAACCTGATCTTTTTTCATCACTTGGCTTTCCTTGAACCTGTCTGAGGTTGGGAAAACAAAACATGAGTCGAAACTCAATAAGCAAGCATTTTTCATTTTAAATGCATTCCTTTCCATTCGGTAGAAGACACTTACCAAGTGATCAACTACCAACGGAATAGAAACCTTTTCGTAAACCATTTTTGAAAACCTTTCAGAAACCATTCATGTAAATCATTCGTAAATGCATTTCTCTCCATTCGATAGGAGACACTTATCAAGTGATCAACTACCAACGGAATAGAAATCTTTTCATAAACATTTGATGTGCAAATACTTCATTTCCTCTTCTGACATAAACTTTCGTGTGCGGGTACGCTAGCCCAGGGAACATCTCACATAACATGGTCCAATATACCAGCTGTCTCCGACTTGGCCTCATCAAGGGGAACCTCTCTTCCTCTTGACGCCTACATGGTTCCTACATGCATGACTTTTGATTTTTCCGGCATTATATACCTCTTACACTAGGTAACTTTTCATTCTCATGTAGAGAATTATTTGCACCATCACTTAAAAACATCATTTCAAATCCATGCTTTCATTTTCAATCCATGTATGAAAATATAATGCATTCATTCACACATAACATTCCTTTGCCTCCACCTCTGGGGAGGACGCCGTCGGCACATAGCCCATACGACTCAGCAATAGTGAAGGGAGACCCTTTGATCCGCTTTCTACCTCCACCAAAGCCTCTTCATTATACATCATACATGTGCACATGTCCATGAACATCACATGATATCAATATGCCGGCATGACTTTTCATAAAACCTCATAAACATTCATCATTTCAAAACATTATAGGAATGACCACCCTTAAACACATTTCATAAATACTTGAGAATAAAACATATTTTCAAAGTTGTGCTTGCTTACCTTTGCTTTGCTTCAACCTGACTCCTTTATCCTTTCCTTTCATTTTCCTATACAAGAAAATTGGATATTTTATCCATCTATTCCATGTCTTAGCTTGCTTCCCATGCATGCTTTACGATCACATATTACCTCATTTTTATAGAGGTTATCCTTTTATAAATACTTGGTCATTACTCATTTATATGAATTTTATCCATAAATCCTTTAAAAATTCCATCCATATATCCTCAAATATATAAAAATAAATCTCAATTTTTTCCCAAAATACGTTGTTCACTGTTCATAATTACTGTTCATGTCATTGTAGCAGATTACTGGTTATCATCAATGTTCACGTTACTGTTCACCCCCGAGGTTACTGTTCACAGCAACGTGGGTTACTGTTCATGGGTTCCAAAAATTGACATTTTTTCCAAAAATAAAAAATACCATGACATAGCTTATGCTTCGTATATCATGGGAAATTTCATACATTTTGAATTTTATCATCATTTACTTGGTTAAATAAATCATTTTCTCCATGTACTAAAAATCATCATAAATTCACTTAAGCATAATCCTTAATTCCAAAAATTATGAAATTAATATATCATCATCATATTTATCATAATCATACATCCCAAATCATCATTTATCAAATTTGGAGCATTATTTCCACATTTCATACATGATTTTCCCGAATGCTCTATCGTCGCTCCAAATTTTCGATGTTTCGGCATAATTCTACTTTGACGTTATAACCTTACTTATTTTCTCATGCTTAGGAATTATATAAGCATGATTTTGCCCTACTTAACATCCAAAATAAATTTGAGAAGAAGTCACTTACCCGAAGTGGAAAATCTCTCCTCCAACTTGCCCTTTCTCTCTCTAACCTCCTCTTTCTCTTTTAAAACGAATTTGGGGGTGAAAAGTGAGCTCTTGCTCAAGCTTGAGAGTGCCTTGGACGTTCACCCCTTGGCCCCTATTTATAGGGCTTGATTTTTCATGAATTTGGAATTTACCCCCTCTTGCTCAAGTATTAAATTATAAATGTATTTTTTTCTAATTTTCAAAAGGTGCATGGATCCTTGTGCAGCCCACCCTAGGCCTACTCCAGCCCCCCTATGGCAGCCCTATTTTTGCCTATTTTTTTATTTTTGAAAATTAATTAATTTAGGCTAAATTAATCGTAGCCATTGATTTTTGATAAGATTGATTTTGGGTCATTGGATTTGGCCCCAAAAGTCCAAGCTCCAGCAGCCATAGCAGCTTTTCATTAATTATTTATCTATTTAATTAATTAAAATTAATCCAAAGTCAAATACTAATTAATGAAAAAGTAAAGCTACTTTTTGATCTTCAAATGACGTTTAATCTTGACCCTTAATTCATAATTTTTGATCAATCTTGGACCACTAATCATGTTCATCATCATATTTTGGCCATCCATAAAAAATTTCATCTCAATCCGACATCCAGATTGCAAGATATGAATTTTTCTTTATTTTCTTCACAAAAATCCATAAAAATCCGAAAATTATTATTTTAATCCAAAAAGTAATTTTGTCCTTTAGTGGGAAGCTTCATTTTTCGCCTTTTATGATTAAGTTAATCCAAAGTGATTAACTTAACATATTCTTTAATCTCACATTTACTATTTACGTTTTACTATTCACGTGCACTATTCATCCGAATTTCATAAATAATTATTTTAATCTCTATTCTCACATATTTCATACTCATGAATGTATATTTTCCAAATATATTACCTAGGGTTTACAACCCTAGAGTTTTATACACGTATCTAAGATCGGGGTTTCACAAAAACCCACCGAATTAAGCGGGATTTTGTGTCCTTCTTTTCAATTAGATATTTGATTGCAGAATGATTGGTATAGATAATCACCTTAGTCCCAATCAAATAAGCTCTAAATTTATCAAATGCAAACATTACTATCAATGATTCTTTTTCTTTAGTGGCATAATTTAGTCGCGCCTCATTTAAGGTCTTGCTTGCATAATAAATGGAATGAAAGACGTTATTCTTCCTCTGTCCCAACACTTCCCCAATTGGAAAGTCGCTAGCATTGCACATCAATTCAAAGGGGAGACTCTAATCAAGAGAAATGATAATTGGTGCTGACACCAATCTCATCTTCAACTCTTAGAATGATTGCATACACACAGTATCAAACTTGAATGGACATCCTTCTTTAATAGACTGCAAAGCAACTTAGCGTCCTTTGAGAAATCCTTTATAAATTTCCGATGGAATCCTGCATGCCCCAGAAAACTTCGAATGCCCTTAACTGATGTGGGAGGAGGAACTTTTCAATTGCCTCAATTTTGGCCTTGTCAACTTCAATGCTTTTTCTAGAAACCCGGTGCCCGAGTACGATACCCTCTTGCACCATTAAATGACATTCTTCCTAGTTTAGAACCAAGTCGTGCCTTTGCAATGCTGCAACATCTTTAACAAATTAGCAAGACACTCATCAAATGAATTCTCAATGTGATATCCGGACCAAAATAGGAATCATACATGTGCATTTGACATGTAAACATGAATTATGTATTATTTGCTTGATTTATGAATAATTTCAATGATTTGATCATTTATTGAAATTAGGGCTAATGATTAAGGATGGTGATTGAATTAATCTCCATAGCCCAATGTGGGTCAATATGATTAAAACACTGTTATCAAAACCGGACCGGACCTGCCAGTTCGACCGGTCCAATCGGGAACCGGTAGTTTTTACGGTTCGATTATGGCCGGTTCGGTTTGATCTATAAATACCGTATGAACCATTGAACCGCCGGTTCGATCGTGTAGACCGGTTATAAACAGTTCAACCGGTTGAGAAAAAAATGAGGTGCGTGCATTCGCATAGCATTTATGGCAGGCATTGTTTAATGGTTTTGACATTGCTCAAACATTTATTACAGCATTTATGGCATTATGGCATTGCTTGGCATTGATTAGTTGCTTATATCCAAAACGCACAAGAGAGTTCACAAACGTCTTTTAACGGTAATTCAGAATTTTTTTTTATCAATGCATTTGTTCACAACTTTATATATATTATAATTCGCTATTAAATTTCAACGTGAAATACTAAGTTGCAGATTCCAATTTTAACGTATTCTGTTAGGAGTTATAAATATTTATATTTATTAATATATAACTAAATATTCTATACATATTTACTCTTCGTCATTAAGTTATAAACTTTATCTATTATAAGTTTATAATATTCTTTAATTATTATATTTTTCCTGAAGACATTTTTTCATTGCATTCTATGCACTGCTATTCAAGC
Organism: Annona cherimola; assembly: GCA_030490835.1. Classification (NCBI taxonomy): domain Eukaryota; kingdom Viridiplantae; phylum Streptophyta; class Magnoliopsida; order Magnoliales; family Annonaceae; genus Annona; species Annona cherimola. Next base: position 87,982,910 of record CM059972.1, read on the forward strand.
AAATAATTAGAATTTGGAATATGATTTGTTTTTATTCAAAAATTCTTTTATACAATTGAGCAAAGTTTTTTAAAAAATTAGTTGAATAATTGAACTTTTATGTGATTTTATTAGTAAAAATGATTTAATCATTTTACCATTATTTTTTATTTCTTATTATATTAGATATGTCTGAAAATCGGCAATTAATGAAAGCACTTTGGATTAGTGGACAATATTAATTTTGATGTTATATCTATTTCTAGGTAATGTATATTTGAATTTTTTTGATTTATTGCATATTCTAACCATTAAAATGATATATTCTAATTTTAGTTTATTTTATAAAGAGAATATAAATATTTATTAATATAATTTAAATTTTTAATATTTATTACATCATAAATATGCAATAATGTAGTTACTGGTTCAAACCGGTTAAACCGGTTCGAACCAAACCAGTACTTAACCGGTTCGATCACCGGTTCGATTCTGACAACATTGGATTAAAGTGGCCTAATGAGGATTAAAAAATGTGAATGTACAATGAATAATTATTTCATTTATCATGATTTAATTAGTAGAGATTATAATGATAATTATAGAATCAAGGTAATAAATATTAGAAAATTCATAACTTGACACCTATAAGGTGAATTCAGATGAAATTTGAAAGGTAAGCACATGATTATGTGCCCAATCTTATGAAAGGATTGGATTATAAAAATTTTGATGGGATTAGAAAGACAATTATTTATTTTCATCCGAAATCCATAAGTTAAATTCAAATGACCATAACTTCAGATAGAAAGGTCATTTTGAGATGAAATTTGACATGAACAGATAAAACTTTATGATTAACGTTATGGAAGGATTTGATTAAGTTAATTATCATAAGAAAATGCTTAATCATAAAAGGACATGAGGAGTTGACTTTTGTCCTATAAAGTGACATGTGTATTTATGTAAAAGCAAGTGAATTAATGTATGGAGTTATGGCACAAATGAGGTGTCATGAGGTGGCATTTTTGAATGAATTTTTTGGATTTATTTAAATACTAAAATTCTTGAAAAATCAATGGATTAAATGCATGATTTAAATGGCTAAGGGGAGTAGCCATAAGAGGCATGAAGTGGTGGCAAGCAAGGGGGACGTCCAAGGCTGTTTTGCATGGATTTTTGGTTTTTTAAAAATTGCCAAAATATATCTAATGAAGCTACATGCATAGGATATTAAATGGGTATCAAACGAGGTTGATTTTTTGGGCACAAAATGCCAAAATGGGGAAGCTACATGGGATGTAACAAGGTGGATAACAATATACACATTAAATGAGTTGATTTTGATATTTTTTAATTGATAATTATACATTTTACTTGGATGATGCCAACACATCGATGGATAAGTGGGCCATAAATTACCCTCATGTGATGTGTCAAAGTGGGCCCCAAAAAATCAAAAATATATATGTAAGGAGGGCATGATTAGACATTCCATATGCTTGATTAGAGAGAGAAAATTCTCTCAAAAAACAAGGCAGCAGCTGGGACATCCCAAAACAGCAAAGGAGGAAGGGAAAGAAAAGGAAAAGGAGGAAGAAAAAGAGGGAATTCAAGTTGAGAAAGATTGGATCAAAAGTTTCCTAGATTCAAGTAAGTATGATTTAAATTTTGAATCATTTAAATCTAAGTTCTTACCTCTATTTATGGGTCATGAATTTGATCCATAATTAACCCTTAAAGGATGATTTATGATGCCCTTAAATAGGGTATTGAATGAGGATTAAATGGAATGAATGAATTCAAGGGTTTAAAGAGGTTAAGTGGATGCTAGGAGTGATTATGGGTTATTGAACCTAGCTGGAATTTTCTTAATTCCTCATGTGAAGTTGCTGTTTTGAATTATTTTCATGATTAAATTATGAATCATAATTTTATGAATTATATATATTGATTTGGGTATAAGACATGAACCCTAGAAAGGATGGAACTTAGGGTTGACAACTTGACCCGATTTTCACCCTTTTATGATGTGTATGATGCGTGAATTGAATCAATGAATCTATGGATGATTTACAGGGTAAACTACCCTAAATTAAGGGAGCATGCGATGTCCCATATAGGGTAGGAAGTATTGCCAAAAATTTGAATTTTTAAGACATGTATGGTGGACATCCAAAAGGTGTGAAAAGGGGTACCCTAACATGCTTGGAAAGTATCTGTTTTGAAGCAACTAATTTATGGAATTTAAATATGTGATATTATCCTAAATTTGCGATAAGAAAAGCATGACTAATAGCTGAAATTAACGGATTAAAAATCTGTTAAGATTCAAGTGTCAAAAGAGACGTTGAAAGTGTGAAAAAAGGTCCCAAAGTTGCTGTTTTGGAACCCTATGATTAATGGATTAAAGTTCCATAAATATACCCAAAGTTATGTGCTAATTAAGGAGTTTAATCATGCCAAATTGGGAGGCAAGTTACCGTTTCAAAATTTTTTAAAAAACATATAGCATATGTGTTGTAAGATGGGTACACATAAAAGAATATGTATGAATGAATGATAAATCACTTATAAGATTTTTTAAAATGAAAAAAAATGCATGAATATGTGATGAAATGAATGATTAAGTTGTTGTTTTGATAAGTAATTATAATATCAGATTTTGGGATTAATATATGTGGTCTAAGACGTCAAGTATGTGTTTAAAATAAGCACCAACATGTAAAATGTGAAAAATATGTGAAAAATAATGAATGAGAGGCAATGAACCTCCATATGATGAATTAATAAATGATGATTATGTGTATGAGAATTTAACCTAGATATGGGTATAAAACATGGTATGGAATGAATGAATGGTATGATGCACACGTATGTGCTATGTATAATACCCGACTTGAAAATTCAACTAGGTCATGTATATTAATGATTAATGGGTTGAAAAACTAAGTTGTATGCAAGAAAATGAGAATTATATGAATACAATGTCATTCTTATATGTATAGGCAAAGGCAAAAAAAAGTTGATCAGGAAAGCTAATGTATCGCAGGTAAGCAAGCAACTTTCTAAAGTATTTTGGCTTTCACAAAACTATGATAAAATGTTTGCTAATGATATTTTAAATGCCTTGAATTATTTAGTAAAGGATTGTTGAAATTATTTCTAAGTTGTTTAAGGATGGTCATTCTTTTATCTCAATATGTGTTGAAATGCTGTTTTAACTTGTGATAAATGATTTGCACAAATGCTTTATTAAATGTTGATGCAAAATGATGATTTAAGAGTTTATGTATAAAAAAAATCATGCTAGCATATTAAAGATCATGTTTATGATAAGTTCATATACACAAGGAATTAGGTCCATCTCAAAGGTATATGCGGACCGATTGTTCCCCTTTGGTGTGACCAAGTCGTTAAAATAGGCCCAAGGCCGGCGGCGCCCTCCTTGAGATGGGAGAAGACGGAGATGGATGGTCGCCTAGCTAGCTTCCATTCTATGATGTTCATGATTTATAATAATGTATTGCATTATTCACGATGTACCCGTGATGGGTATAAGGCTCATGTTTTCATGACATACCCACGGGTGGGTATAATGAAGCTTTCCAGAGATGTGTTTAAATGAAAATTTTTGCCTGCAAAATAAATTGCCTGAAAAATATGTTGCTTACTTATTGAGTTTCGACTCACTTTTTGTTTTTTAAACTCTAATACAAGTGAAAGGATGGAGATGACAGAGGAGCAAAGGTTGAAAGATGAAGAAAGATAATTTTATGGTTGCCTGTATATGACTTTAGTTTTGAATGAATGTATGAAATTTACATTATGGTTTGCGATGTACTTATAGAAGAATTTTATGGACAAGTGTTAGATGAATGCTTTGCCATGTTATGAATAAATATGATTTCTACGATATAACATGTGTATATCCGGATTTAATAATGGCCTAGATGGGCAAAATGGTGAAAAATAAAAGGTGTATGATGATATTAACTCCTAAGAAGTAAAGACTAGATGGATAAATATTCAATAAATCCCACCGTGTGACAGGGCAACAATCCTGATCACATTTACTAATCAATAACGGTCCCGAAGTAAGACTTACGATGTGACGCTTGATTTGGGGCGCCACACTCAAACACTGAGAAGTCATCCATAAATACTTCTAAAAAAATCCTCAAGCATGTCAGTGAAAATAGCCATCATGCAACGCCGGAATGTGACATGCACATTGCATAAGCCAAATATCATTCATCTAAATGTAAATGTTCCATATGGTCATGTGAAGGTAGTCTTTTCCTAGTCTTCGGGTGCAATAATAATTTGTTGATAGCCAGAATAACCATCCAAAAAGTAATAGAATTCCCGTCCTACTAGCCTGTCTAGCATCTGATCAATAAATGGGAGCGAAAAGTGGTCCTTCTTAGTAGCCTTATTCAGGTTCCGGTAGTCCATGCACACTCTCCAACCAGTAATTGTGCGAGTTAGAATTAATTCATTGCTTTCATTGGATACTACCGTCATTCCATGTTTCTTTAGAACGCATTGCACCGGACTAACCTAGGAGCTACCAAAGATAGGATAGATAACGGCTGCATCAAGCCATTTGATTATCTCCTTTTTTACGACCTCTTTTATGATAGGATTCAATCTTCTTCGAGCTTCAATGAATGGCTTTGAATTCTCTTCTAATGTAATCTTATGCATACAAAAAGATGGACTAATACCCCTGATGTTGGCAATGGTCCATCTGATAGTTTTCTTGTGATCCCCGAGCACTCTAAACAACTTTTCTTCTTGCAGAGAATCCAATGCCGTGGAAATGATAACTGGGAGCGATGATTCTACCCCAAAATTTACATATATATCCTTAGATGAGATGGGAGAGATTTCAACTCTAACATTCGCGACTCCTTAATTCATAGCTTTAATTATTTGAATGAATCCAGATTGAGCTCTAATAATTCAAAATTTTGCAGATAGTATGTAAAGATCGGAGATTGCTGTAAATAGAGTACCATCTCAGCTGATTCCTCATCATCTTCATTTGTTTCACCGACCAATGATGCTTCTAGAATATCTTTGTGCGACGTAAATTTGAATTTGGCTTGTATAGCTGAATCTACCATGCCAACCATAAAGTACTCCTCTGAATCATTTGGCAATTGCATAGCTTTAAACACATAAAATGTAATTTTTTCATTCTGCACTCGCATAGTAAGCCTACCAACTTACACATCAATAATCGCCTTAACAGTAGCAAGGAATGACCAACCTAAAATTATTGGCACATCTCGGTCCTCTTCATAGTCCAGAACAATAAAGGCTGCTGAAAATATAAATTTGTCAACTTTAACAAGTAACAAATCTTCAATGATTCCCTCCGGATATGTCATGGAGCGATCTATTAACCGAAGCATTACTGTTGTAGGTCATGCCTCTCTAATGCCAAGTTTCCTAAATATTGATTTTGGCATAAAGTTAATAGTGGCTTCAAGATCACAAAAAGCTCTCCCAAAATATTGATTTCCAATAGTGCATGGAATGGTGATAATTGGAAATTAATAATATATTTTGTGAGAATTTTTATACCAATTTGGTGGGTAATTAAATAAGTTTAATGTGAAATTTGGTGTTAAACATGGTTTTGCAACATTTTGGTATTAAATATTAATTTTAGGTTATTTAAATAATTTTTGTAATCTTTTGGCTTGAAATTGTAATTTTATTTGTTGCCATAAAATTAAATGAGTTTGAATAATTTTTATATTGGAAACCCATTTATTAATTTGAGTAATTAATGACTTAAAATATTTTTCTATGCAGGAAAAATAAGTTTCAGCAAGTGGGCCCCACATAAATCTGTACCATCTGTTGGAAACAATGTTTAAAACAAAACGAAATTGACCAAAGCATGAGTTTTGATGATTAACAAAGACTAATTTGAGTATATCAAGTATACTAATGAGTTTGCCAAATGTTTTAAGGAACTGAAATAGTCAAGTTGATCCCCAAGTCGACTTGGACTTCGACTTAGGGTGAAGTCGATCCCAAAGTCGACTCCATTATTGACTTGAAACAGAACTTCAAAGGCAAAATCAAAACTGGAAGAATAGCAGGTGAAGTCGCAGGCTAAGTCGACTCCACTTGCGACTTGGGAAGCCAAGTCGCAAACAAAGTCGACCTCGCTATCGACTTCAGTCGAGAAAAAAACCTCCAGACCTGATTTTGGGGCACAAAGATGCCCAAGTCGCATATGAAGTCGACTCCAGGTGCGACTTAGGCGAAGTCGCAGACAAGGTCGACTCCATCCTCGACTTGAGACTTTCAAACTTCAAAGATGCAGATTCAAGGTCATTCCAAGAATCCACTTGAATAATCCAAATCAAGATGCAAACACATTTTCAAAGAACAACTTGATTTATCTCAAGTTCAAAGCAAGGATTCAAGTTCAAGATCAAATCAAGTCTATCAAGCCCAAGGCAAAGATACAAGTATGTTTCAAATATTCAAGTCTTAAAGATCAAATGAGTCAGATGCAAAGCAAGGTGCATGAATCAATCATGCAAGAATCAAACTCTCCTCAGAATCACAAGAATCAAGCCAATCCAAGATGAATCAAGGACAAGCTCTTCAAGAATCACAAGATCTACAAGTATGAGGAGCCATTCAAGAATCAAAAGGACTAGAGGAAGAAAGCCAAGCAAGATAGAAGCAAATCAAATGAAGATCAAAGCATTTTTAGCAAAGGCCGAGCCAAGTCGCAACCCAAGTCGACTCCAGGATCGACTTGAGTTGAAGTCTGAGGCCAAGTCGACCCAAGACTCAGACTTGGGAATCTGAAGAACTGGAGTCGCACACGAGGTCGACTCCAGGTGCGACTTGGAAGCCAAGTCGCAGGCCAAGTCGACTCCATCTTCGACTTGGAAAATAACGTTTAAATTTTTGAACGTTGGAGATCATTTATTGCGCGCCAACCATCTCTACAACATTCAAATCTTCCTCACTCTATAAAAGGACACTCAAATGAACGTGAAAGACAAGATAAGACTCTCATATACACTACTATACACATTACAAAGTCCAAGGAGAGAAAAGAAGTGCAAGAAAGAGTTTCTATTTCTTTTTCTCCATATTTGAGTGGTCCATATACATTCAAAGGAAGAAAGAGCTTCAAATTGCAAGCTGCTTCATCGATACTCATCCAAGCTGCTCCTACAATTTCTTCCTCGAGCTAAACCTGCCTACACATCTCTGTAAAGTGTAGTTTTTCTTATTTCAAAGTCTTGTTGTATTAAACTTGATTTATCTTGGGTAGCTAAAATCAAGTATATGCAAAGTAGTGTGTGATTGGAGTGGAACTCATCACCTACTTGTGCTGTGTGTTGTGTATGCCGTGTTGTGTATGCCCCCTAGAGCTGGAATCTAGAAGAGAGCGGAGACTCTAAGTGTATTCGAGGAATACATAGTGGAACCCAAGTCACAACGGAGTGTGAGCTTGGAAGAGTGGAGTAGGGAAGGTTTGCCCGAACCACTATAAATCTTGTCTTCTGCTTCCTTTTACTGCTTTATCTTAATTGCTCTCTATTTGCTTTCAAAAGGGGATTAATCTTTCAAGGGGTTAAGACTTTAATTTACCAAAGAATTTTTTAAAGAACCCAATTCACCCCTCCCCTCTTGGGTTTTGCCATCAACTTGGGACCAACACCATCCATTAAATCCAATACAGTGGTCCACCATCCAAGCTGTCCACCATCAGAAATTGCACCGACCAGAATTTTATCTCCAAGCATCCATGCCGTTCAATCCATTGGAAATTCTAGTCGTCCAGATTAATTGGAAAAATCCCTCAAGTTGTCCACCAGATTAATTCGTCCAGAAATTCCAGCAGATTCTCATGTGTGGCCCACCAGAATTTCAGTGGTAGAAAATCAAATCCCAACCGTCCATTTCAGCCCTTCAAAAGACCGTCCACTCCATTATCAGCAACCTTCCAGAAATTCCAGCAGAATTTCATGTGTGGCCCACCAAAATTTCAGCGCAATCACCATCGTTAGTTCACCTGAAAATCCAACAGCTGTCCAAAGCAAAATCAGCAGCTGTTAGAGCTGTCCAAATTTCTGGTGGGACCCACTAGAAGATCACGTGCAACATCCATGATCCAGTCCATCCTACTGTCCATTTTTTAAAGAAAGCTGTCTACCGTTCAAATCTTCAACTAAAGCAAAATATCAGCTGTCCAATTCAGAAATCCAAATCGTCCATATTAAATCTTGCTGCACAATCCAGGCGTTGATTAAATTAAGCTAAAGAATGCAAGCCGTCCAAAAATCAAGCTTCTGCCATCTGATCACGTTAATAATCAGCCACGCCATCATCGCCTAAGCTGATTGAGAGCCATCCATATATTCATGCAATATTTTCGGCTAAAAATTCAGCCTCCAATTAGTCTCTGCCGCCCTTGTGGACCAGGCAAAGTAGCAATGCTTTGATGAATTTACGGCCGTCTAGATTTTCTCTAAAGTATCTGAAATGTGTCAAATTAAGGCCATCCATCTCCTGCTACGCAACGTCCAAATTGCTATCACTGATTACGCAGGTAGATTTAACGTAATTGGGATTGTGTTAAATAACGATGGGGCCCACTTGAAGCAATCCAATTTCAACTCAAATTACGGCCAATTGCGCAATCTTCAGCAGTTATAAAAAGAGGGACGAGCGGCGAGATAGAAGAATTCCAGCGGGCAATTTTTAGGCAGATAGAAAATTCACGAGTAGAATTTTGAGAGAGAGAGAGAGATAGAGAGAGCAAGGAGGTGGAGAGCACGGGCAAGAGGCGGACTGGCAAGTTGCGTGGAGCAGCTGACACACCATTGGGGCTTCAAATCAATAAGCTTTTCTATATTTTCCCTTTTTAATTTTAATTGTCTTGTTTAAGATGGATTTTAATTTTAATTTTATTTTGGACTTAAACATGCTTGGCTAAACCCTAAATCTAGGGTTTATGATGTAGCATGCGTACAATGTAGCGTGGTGTGGGTTTTTAATTATGATGGATATTGTTATTAATTTAATATCTTGTGATTTTTATGCTTGCTTTGTACATGAGCCCGTACTTTGGCATGAATTCCATATATTAGGTGATGGAACCAAGAGGTGGAAACCTAATATACGATAATCAAGATATTAAACCTGAAAATCTAAGACCATGAGAATAGGCATGATGACCTTGAGGAATTCTATGAACAAACCACAGAACTTATTGGATTCTAATTAACTTAATCCCATGAGAATAAGTGGTTAAGAAAATTAGGGTACGCCTTGTAGATTTCGAGAGAAGGTGCAAGGATAAATTAGGGTTTGTTCTCCTTTAACAAAAAATATCCAAATTAAATAATTATACCACTACGCGTTGCGAAAGATACATGTGAAATCCTAGACCCTAGGTACTTGCACTCTCATTTCCTCTACTCGTTCTAATTTGCAATTTTCTCTTCCCGTTTTTATTTCTTTTCTATTTTATTTACTTATTCTCTCCATATTCAACACGAAAGTATTTAAAAGCAAAAATTATAGTCCTGAATTTCCTGATGATCGATAATTTATATACTACAATCTACGACCCGTGCACTTGCGTTAAGATTGCGAACAAATGTTAAAGCTTCCCATGTCCTTGAGCTTGGGCGGCAACTTCCTTTGCACTGTGGCACTACATTCTTCTGATAATGTCAATGTTTCAAACTCTGTTAGTCGTGTTTTTTGTCAAGATCTCCTTCATAAATTTTGCATAACTGGGCATTTGTTCCAAGGCTTCCACAAGTGGTATATTGATATGCAACTATTTTAATACCTCTAAGAATTGAGCTGGCCCTCCTTCTTGTTCTTTTCAAGCCTTTAAGGAAATAGAGGAAGTGACCATTAAACAGTGGTTGTAATATCATTTGCTTACTTCCGAGGAATTTCATTCAATTCCTCCTCTGCTTCTTGTGAATTATACGGAGAAATATCAACAGCTCCCATAACTTCTTCTAGGTAAGTGACTTCAAACAGTTGTCTGCCACTTCTTAAAGTGACAAATTGCACTTGCTCCTTACCTTTTCCTTTTGAATTTTGTTCAGTGTCACCTGGCAATGTACCTTGGGGGCGACTATTTATGGCTGAAGCAAGTTGTCCTATTTATGCTTTCAAATTTCTGCTTTTAGTGATATGGGATTGCATGAATTTCATAAATAAATTTTCTAAATCTGATTTCTTCTCTTCATGTGGAGGGGGAGTAGGTTGAGCTGGTCTTACTGGATGTGTTGTGGTGGCTAAGAGAACCTTGGTGGGTAATTCAGCCTGGCTTGATTGTTCTAAGAAAAATTATGATGATTTATCCATCCTTGATTATAAGTGTTAGCATAAGGATTTGCTTGATTCCTCTTGAAATTGCCTACATAATTAACGGACTCCGGGTTGGAGTCACGTTGTTAACAAGGGTGGCCAAAATTTCCACACCATGTATAATTTTCTACTGATGTCAATGAAGATGTGGAAGTCCCTACTGCATTAACATTGGCAGACTTTGACAAGTTTTGAATTTGCTTAGACAGAGCACTAATATGAACTTTAATGGATGAGACTGCGTCCAACTGAAGTAGACCTCCACTTCGACTTTTGTCAAAAGGCAATTGGTATGTATTTGTGGTCATGTTTTCCAGTAGTGCATAGGATTCTTGATAGCTTTTTTGCAGCAAAGATCCATTCGATGAAGAATTTACCATATGACAGATATAATCTTGGAGACCACTATAGAATATCTGAATTTGTACCCATGACCGAATTCCATGATGAGGACATTTGCTAAGTAAGTCCTTGAATCGATCCCAAGCCTCCGATAGAGTTTCTTCTCCATGTTTCTTAAATGAAACTATATCCATTCTGAGTTTGGCTAACTTAGCGGAAAGAAAATATTTTTTAAGAAATTTCTGTGCCAAGTCATTCCAAGTGTTGACAGAGTTGGGTGGCAATGAGTCTAACCACTCTGATGCCCTGTCCCTCAAAGAGAATGGAAAATTCCTTAGCCTCATAGCTTCATCCGAGACTCTATGCTACTTAAATGTGTTCATAATTTGTTGAAAGTTTCAAAGATGGTGATGTAGATCTTCTAAAGGAAAATGCCTTAAAGTGTCCTATAGACTGTAGCACTTAAAAAACCATGGGCTTGATTTCAAAACTATTGGTGTCGATAGGAGGAGGTTGAATGCTGGTTTGCACTGCATTTTGTCCCATTACAATGAGGTCCCAAATATGTTGGTCCAAATCATCTTATTGTGGAGGATGAGGGACCTCAACTGCTGATTTGCATTAATATCTTCACCTCGACCTCCTGCGTGCTCCATTTGAATATTTTGACTTCTAGCTTCTCTACTCCTATGACGCCTTCTCAAGTATGTCATTTCAAGTTCAGGATCGAATGGTAAAATTTTATCCTTTTCCTCACAACCTCATTGCATGCAAAATCTATAAGCCCTGCAAAGAAAAATTCAACTGCACTAAAATAAAAAATATAAAACTAAAGGACCTATACAAACTGAATATATTTATAAATTTATACAAAAAAGCAACAGAAATTAAAGAAGAATAAGTTAGCACCTCGTCCCCGGCAATGGAGCCAAAAACTTGACGAACTACGTATATGTCTAATTAAAATGTTTATTCTAATGCAAGTATACGTGTTGTGCAAGTAATAAAGTGTGAATTGATAACTCGTAAAAATGTGAGTTATCATGGCCTATTTCAGACTATATTTGCGTGTTAGTCCAAGAGATTAGGCTTAGTTTGCATCCATTTAGCTTAATTTTTACCGTCTTTGCATTTTAGGAGCATTACATGATTTTTATGCATTTTTAGCATAAATTAGGCATTTTAAGTTCATTTATTTGGTTTATTCATTTTTTACAGGAAGGACGGGCAATTTACAGGCACGCAGACGAGTGGAATGCAAATCAAAGCCAAGTGAAGGAGCATGGGGATGGCGCCCAGGTGCCACCCTACAGGCCTTTGCCAAAATCTCCAACACCTCACATAACGGAAGGCTTCTAGGGAGTTGGCGCTTAGGCACCACTTCACCAACATATAGACAAGTCCAGAAGGCTTTTTGAGGTCACAAGTCACAAAACTTACAGGGAGTTGGCGCCTAGGTGCCATGACATGATCATACAGGGTTCCAAAAGAGTTTTCAAGTCACGAAATATCCAGGGAGTTGGCACCTAGGCACCAAGGCATGAATTCCTAGGGCATCCAGACAGGTTTCTAAGTTACCCAGCACACAGAGAGTTGGCGCCTAGGCGCCACTACGCATCCGTATGCACGAATTTTCGTACGTGTGCTGCGCAAATCATCATTATAAATAGAAACCTAGGGGTTTGCGAGAGAGAGAGAGAGAGAGAGAGAGAGAGAGAGAGAGAGAGCCCGGAGACGGAATAAACAACCATAGAAGGAACAAACTCGTTCGAAATGCGGATTGAAAAGAAGATTCAACTCCCGTTGGTGGAAACCGCTAGAAAATCAATTTTCTCTTCATCTTTATATTTTTCTTTCTATGTTTCTCTAGATACTTTTATAATGGATATAAAGGATTTTTATATCATGTCTGTGAACTAAACTTCCTTTAAATGGATAGTTAGGATGAATTGATATTTAACTATATTGTATTGGTTCTTTAAGATTCAAGAATGAATATTTGATTTTCTATATGATTTTATGTGTGATTTACCCTTGCATATGTGGTTCAATGTTTTTTACAAGATTGGCTACCTTGTAAGATGATTCAATTCCTTGATTAATCTTTGGAAAAAGAAAATCTCTGCTAGATCCATGTGTAAGGCATAGGTTTCCCCTTATTAAGGGGAGTTGTTTAATGGATAGGAATTTACCGTTAAACCCTATGTAGTCTATGAGCAAGTTATGAATTTATAAATTCCACTTTATTTAATGGAATGTGAATATAGCAATTGAATATGGTGAAATTAGCTTTATATGCGTTGGAAGACCTATATAAAGATTATTGAACTTGGACTAGTAAATCCCTGCACAATCTAAGGAAAAAGAACCAATGCGATATAGTTTAGATTCAAGGATTCCGAGCTATCCATCTGTCATCCCCAATTGATAAACTCGTTTCTAGTATTCCAATGATTCCGTGGACTCTATTCTATTTTTTTTTTACGTTTGATAGTTTTAGTTTTATGTTCAAAACCAAAAATTTTCTACTCACCAAAAGCAATTAAACCGATTAATAATTTTAGTTAGACAATTCTTCATGGGAATGATACTCTACTCACTCTTTATTACTTGATTCGGCACGTATACTTGCGTTAAAAGTGAGCATTTTAATAGACATATATGCAACTCATCAAGTTTTTGGCGCCGTTGCCGGGGAATTGGTTTAACTAATTATTGTTAGTTTTATTGCTTTCTTGTACAATTCTATAGATATAGTTCATTTTCATAATTTCTTTTAGTTTAGAATTTTTTCGCTAGTTCCAATTGAATTGGTTTTTGCAGGAACGATTGATTTTGCATGTACCGAGGCAGAGCCGAAAAGGAGATCATAATTCCTTTTGATCCAGAACTCGAAAGAACTTATTGGAGAAGGCGTAGAAAGAGTAGGGAAGCTAGGAGCCAACAGCATATTATTGAGCGCATCGAGAATTAGGAAGAGAATATTCATGCAAACCAACAAGGGAACCAAAGGATTGAGGTTCCAATTCATCCATCACAAGATGATTTGGACCAACCCATTTGGGATCTCATTGCGCTAGGACAGAATGCAGTTCAAACTAGCATCACACCTCCTCCTATCGACACCAACAACTTTGAAATCAAACTAGTGATTTTTCAAATGCTTTAATCCATTGGGTAGTTTGGAGGATTGTCTTCTGAAGATCCACACCGCCATCTGCAGATTATGAATACGTTCAAACAGAATGGAGTCTCCGACGAGGCATTGCGGCTACGGACCTTTCCTTTTTCACTGAGGGATAGAGCTTCAGAATGGCTGGATTCTTTGCCCATAAACTTTATCAATACATGGAATGACTTGGCTCAGAAATTTCTAGAGAAATATTTCTCGCCTACCAAGTTAGCCAAGCTGAGGATGGATATAGTCTCATTCAAACAACACAGAGAGGAGACTCTATCAGAGGCGTGGGATCGGTTCAAAGACCTGCTCCGGAAGTCCTTGCATCATGGAATTCAGCCGTGGGTTCAAATCCAAATTTTCTACAATAGTCTCCAGGATTCCACCCGTCATATGGTGGATTCATCGTCAAATGGGGCTCTGCTGAGGAAAACCTACTAAGAATTATACGCCCTACTTGAAAACATGGCGGCCAACACCTATCAACTGCCATCTGACAGAAGCCGAAGTGGGGATCTACTCCAACTGGACACAATTTCATCGATAAAGGCTGACATCGATGCTCTATCTAGGCAAATTTAGAACTTATCTAGGCTGGCCAACGTCAATGCAGTAGAGGCATCTACACCATAGCAGCCTTCAGCAACAGACATTTGCACGTGGTGTGGAGAATTCGGCCATCCCGGTGATCAATGTGCTTCAAATCCGGAGTCCATTAACTACTCGGGAAATTTCCAGAGAAATCAAGCAAATCCATATACGAACAACTACAACCCAAGCTGGAGGAATCACCCTAATTTCTCATGGAACAACCAGACGAGGCCAGCTCATCTAATCTGGAAAATCTCTTTATGCAATTCATGCAATCCCAAATCACGACAAACGGGAACTTGGAAGTACAGATAGGCCAACTGGCCTCAGCTCTAAACAACCGGCCTCAAGGTGCACTACCGAGCGATACAGAGCAAAATCCGAAAGGAAAAGGCAAAGAGCAGGTGCAAGCAGTTATATTGCATAGTGGAAAGCAGTTACCCAACACAATTCCACCAGAAGCGTTAACTGAACCCACTAGTCCTCTGATTCAGCAGTCTCAGGAGACAGAGAAACCATATACTACCTAGAAGCAACCGGACGCTGAAATCGCCACAAATCAAAGGCCGCCTCCTCCATTTCCTTAGAGATTCACAAAGAACAAAAAGGATGGCTAGTTTAAGAAGTTTTTAGAGGTATTAAAGCAGCTACACATCAACATACCTCTCATCGAAGCCTTGGAACGAATGTCGAGCTATGCTAAATTCATGAAAGGCGTTTTGTCAAAGAAAAGGCGGTTGATGGAATTTGAAATAGTGGCGTTAACAGAGGAAACCAGCACTATGGTGCAGTGGAAGCTGCCTCCTAAGATCAAGGATCCAGGGAGTTTCACTATCCCATGCACAATTAAAAATCAATACTTCGAGAGAGCCCTATGTGACTTGGGAGCCATCATTAATCTCATGCCTAAATCAATTTTCAGAAAATTGGGCATTAGGGAAGCCCGACCTACGACAGTAATGCTGCAACTGGTGGACAGGTCCATGACATATCCGGAGAGCATCATTGAGGATGTTCTTGTCAAGGTGGACAAGTTCATTTTTCCTATAGATTTTATTATCTTGGATTATGAAGAAGACCAGGACGTGCCAATCATCTTGGGTTGGCGTTTCCTTACAATGGGCAATGCTATAATTAATGTACGAGCTGGAAAATTAACCATGCAAGTACAAAATGAACAAGTCACATTCAATGTGCTCAAGGCAATGTAGCGCCCGAATGACTCAGAGGATTGTTTTATGATTGATATGGTCAATTCAAAGGTTCAAGAATCTTCTTCAACTAGTATTGAGGAGGACTCAAAGGAAACTGCATTTAACAAGGACTGCGAGTTAACTGCTTATACAGAAGAATGATTCGCTCATCATATCATGTTTGAACAATTGACCAAACCGATGGAAAGTCAGGAAATGGAAGAAAAAGTCAATGAAGGAATAGAAGGGGATACAATTGAAAAAGCTGAACATTATCCTATCCAAACGCCTCTATTTTATCTTCCAAAAATTCAGAAGCGGTATGAGTCAATGGATCAATGCAAAATCATGGAGCCATTATCAATTCAAAACCATGACAAACTCCTGTTTAGTCTCTATGAAATTCAAGAGAAGAGGCTAACTGATCCATTTGAAGGGGCTAAGAAGAGATCTGAACTTCCATGGTGCAGTCTGAATAGAAAGGAGTTCGAGGTGGTGGAACTAAATGAAAATTGAATAGTGGGAACGTCGGGCTGAGGACATTAAACTTAGCGCTGAATGGGAGACAACCCATTACTCATTTTCATTTTGATTTGCATTTTTGTTTTTTTTTGTTTTTAGTTTTATTTTTTAGAAAAATGACTTGGAGCTCAATTTCACAAAGATCATGATTGGAAGCAGCTGGGTGCAAAAAGTTCAAAAAAATTTACTGAAGAACATCGGCGCCTAGGCGCTGCATGGGGGCACCCCAGCGCCGTGATAAAGATCCCGAAGAACACAAAGAGATGAACTGGTGCCTCGACGCCGGGTCATGGACAGCGCGACCCGGACGCCTTATAAGGCTTGGGTTAGGGTTTAGAACCCTAACCCGAGCCCCGGCGCTGAAAAATTTCCTCTTTCTCATTGCTACTCATTTTGCCCTTGATTCCAAGCCATTTCAACTCAAATCCAACCCTATTTCATCAAGCAATCATCCATCCATTCCATCCATTCCATTTTCTCACTTTTCCCCTTTTCTTAGATCCACCCAAATCCACCCAAAAATCCAGTTTTTCATCACCAAATCCTAAGCCCAACCCCTACACATTGTTTTTCATCATTTTCTCCTTCTTTTGGGCTCAATTTCAAGCCCGATCTTCACCTTTTCCTCTGACCGGCGCCGGATAGTGCTGTCAATAAAGCGGCACCTAGGCGCCACCCCACCGCGACCCGACGCCAATGCAGAAATAGTACAAGTGCAGATTCTCAAGTGGCAAGCTCCCAGGGGTAAAATCTCTTCATCTTTGGGGCCTTTTCATTGATTTGAAGTTGCTTGGTGATTGTTTGGGTGGAGGATTAGATTAGATTAGATTATTTTGGTGATTGGTCGGCGGATTGGAGCTTTGTGTGCAATTTTCGGCGGTTAGCTTGTGTGGTTAGTTTTGGACTTTTGCTTGCGAGGTTGTTTGAGGCAACTATTTTTTGGAGACATGGCTTCCTTGTCATCTTCCAAGAGGAAGAAAATTCAGGAGTCGGTTGAATTCGACACCAATCGGTTTGTGTCCGCTCAAGCCTTTAAGCGGTACATTGATTCGCTTCAGAAGAGCCACTTGATTCCAGAGAGGGGAATGAAGATTGCTTCATTCTCCGACAACTTCATCAACACCCTGAATGCCCGAGGTTGGCAGCAATTCTTGGCCCAGCCACAGCCTGCGATCGTCCCAGTGATCAAAGAATTCTACTATAACGCAGTAGAACACGAGTAAGGTAGGGTTAAGGTCAGAGGCAAGATCGTCCCATTTCATGCTGAGGCAATCGACTCCTTCTATGGGTTGTGTTCTTTCGATCACCCGGACCAGTACGAGGCTTTTCTAGAGAGAGAAGACCGAGACGTCAACTCCATTACTATGCATCTCTACGAAAGGCCTCCAATGTGGAAGTCAACAGGGGGACAACACACGTCCTTCAAGCGCAATGATATGATGTATGACAGGAAGATGTTCTTCCACTTTGTCTCAGCTCGGATGATGTCGTCAACGCATGTCAATGAGGTAACGATGGATAGGGCGCTCCTGCTTCATGCCATTTACAGCGAGATGTCGATCGATGTGGGCAGGCTGATCTACCATCAGATCTGCGCTAGTGCGACCGCGCCCCAGGGCAGATACTACTTCCCATCCCTCATCACCAGGCTTTGCAAGCGGGCAGGAGTTAGATGGGAGTCGACGAAGGAGGTCCTGAACTGCCAGGTGATCATAGACGACCTCTCTTACTGCACCCAGCCATGAGTCCGCACAGCTACGACATGTCCCATAGATGCTCCACTAGGGGGCCTTCCTCTCAGCCGCTATCCACTGTCGAGCGACTGACCAACCTGGAGAACTGGTAGTGGCCCAAGCCAGGTATATGCGTCAACACAACAGGGCGATGGAGGCCTACCTGCGCCGGATTATGGAGGACCGATAGATCGACGCCTCGACTCTCCCGCCCTTCCCATTGATGCCTCCGGAGTTCAGAGCCTGCTTCGGGCAGCAGTCCCAGCCATAGCGTAGCGCAGCGACAGCGAGGATGAGGACGCCACCGAGTTTGATTCATGAGGGAGTCCTGATCCCTTCCATTTTTCTTTATTTTATTCTACTTTGCATTTTCTTTATTAGGTCATCCTAGGTCATCATGCATGGTCATCATGCATTGAGGACAATGCATCTCTCAAGTTTGGGGGGTGTATAATTTTCGACCATGGGTTAGTTTTTCATGTTTTATTTACATTGCATATTATGTCAATTCCAGCGAATGAAAGTTATCTTTGTTCAATCCATCTTACTGAAAAATGTGCAAGGTCGTGAAAAATATTGACTTGAAATTGAATTCATGAAAAATGGGCAATTCAGATTAAGGACCATGTATTAAAGCAAGTTGCAAATGACATGTGAAAGAATTAAAAGGATTTCATAGTACCTTGTTCAATTCAATTATATGTCAATCTTCCAAATTGAGATGATGAGAACTGAATTAAATGAATGCTGACCAAGTACTTTAAGGGAATTAATGGGTTCAAAAATGGTAATATTTCATGGAAATTACACAGGCATGTTCAGTACCCCTAACAAGGCATCAGAACAATAAAAGAAGGGTGATTGACCTAAGCTGAGTAACCGGGACTTGGTATCAACAAATGGCAAGGTTTGCGTAAAAAAATAAAGAAAAATCAAAGTAATAACACTTTGAAATCAAATTTCTCCCTAGATACCCTGAAATATGGTGAGGGGAACCACAAAAAAAATCTCCAGATATCCTGAAATATGGTGAGGAGAATTTTGCAATAAGTTTTGGGGGGGAAGAATGTGCAGTTGGGCAAAAATTGAATCCAGTGAATGATTACCATTTTTCGTTACCAGTTAGTTCAGCTTAAACCTTAGTTTGCCTGTGTTTCATTGATTTTCCAACCAGTTTTTTTGATCAAGTGGAAGATTAGCATATTGAATTATGACCATGTACTAGAAAATTTTGTCACTCACATGTAACTTGGTTTAAGAACGAAAATGCATGCCTTGTTTTGTGTAATGAATGATTTTTCAAGTTTAGATTATTCTTGACCTTGTCGAACAGATAAATGGATTGATCGAAGCATAATGGGAAGCTGGTTGAGTTGACAGGTTCATTCATTCATTTATTGTGTTTGCGTGTGTTTCTCGAGGACTAGCAACATTTAAGTTTGGGGGTGTGATAACTCATAAAAATGCGAGTTATCATGGCCCATTTCAGACTATATTTGCACATTAGTCCAAGAGATTAGGCTTAGTTTGCATCCATTTAGCTTAATTTTCACTCGCTTTGCATTTTAGGAGCATTACATGGTTTTTATATAGTTTTAGCATAAATTAGGCATTTTTAGTTTATTTATTTGGTTTATTCATTTTTTGTAGGAAGGACAGGCAATTTACAGGCATGCGGATGAGTGGAATGCAGATCAAAGCCAAGTGAAGGAGCATGGGGATGGCGCCCAGGCGCCACCCTACAGGCCTTTGCCAAAATCTCCAACACCTCACATAACGGAAGGCTTCCAGGGAGCTGGCGCCTAAGCGCCACTTCACCAACATGCAAACAAGTCCAGAAGGGTTTTTGAGGTCACAAGTCACAAAAGCTTCCAGGGAGTTGGCGCCTAGGCACTATGGCATGATCATGCAAGGCTCCAAAAGAGTTTCCAAGTCACGAAGCATCCAGGGAGTTAGCGCCTAGGCACCAAGGCATGAATTCCTAGGGCATCTAGACAGGTTTCTAAGTTACTTAGCACACAGAGAGTTGGCGCCTAGGCGCTACTACGCATCCGTACGTGCAAATTTCCATATGTGTGCTGCGCAAATCATCATTATAAATAGAAACCTAGAGGTTTGCGTGTGTGAGAGAGAGAGAGCCCGGAGATATAATAGACAGCCAAAGAAAGAACAAACTCGTTCGAAACGCGGATTGAAGAGAAGATTCAACTCCCGTTGGTGGAAACCGCCGGAAAACCAGTTTTCTCTTCATCCTTCTATTTTTCTTTCTCTGTTTCTCTAGATACTTTTATAATGGATGTAAATGATTTTTATATCATGTCTGTGAACTAAACTTCCTTTAGATGGATAGTTAGGATGAATTGATATTTAACTATATTGTATTGGTTTTTTAAGATTCAAGAATGAATATTTGATTTTCTATATGATTGTATGTGTGATTTACCCTTGCATATGTGGTTCAATGCTTTTTACAAGATTAGCTACCTTGTAAGATGATTCAATTGCTTGATTAATCCTTGGAAAAGGAAAATCTCTGCTAGATCCATGTGTAAGGCATAGGTTTTCTCTTGTTAAGGGGAGTTGTTTAATGGATATGAATATACCATTAAAACTTGTGTAGTCTATGAGCAAGTTATGAATTTATCAATTTCACTTTATTTAATGGCATGGGAACATAGCAATTGAATAGGGTGAAATTAGCTTTATATGCGTTGGAAGACCTATATAAAGATTATTGACCTTGGACTAGTAAATCCCTGCACAATCTAAGGAAAAAGAAACAATGCGATATAGTTTCGATTCAAGGATTCCAAGCTATCCATCTGTCATCCCCAATTGATAAACTCGTTTCTAGTATTCCAGTGATTCCATGGACTCTATTCTATTTTCTCTTTTCATTTGATAGTTTTAGTTTTATGTTCAAAACCCAGAATTTTCTACTCACCAAAAGCAATTAAACTGATTAAGAATTCCAATTAGATTATTCCTCGTGGGAACGATACTCTACTTACTCGTTATTACTTGATTCGGCACGTATACTTGCGTTAAAAGCGAGCATTTTAATAGACATATATGCAGCTCGTCATGAATAGAGTGTCAATCCCATGAGGACTAGGTCAACAAATTATATGTTTAAATTGCAATTGCCTTCGATGGATAAATGTTTTAAGTGATAGTTTGAATGCAAAAAAAAAATGAAGTGCAATGAGTTATGGGCTAAGGAATGGAGCAGGGTTGAGTAGGGATTCTTCAAGATGATCATAGTGGATGGGAATTGAGAATCTTTGACTCTAAACCATATTTAATTGGTTCCTTTTCATTTGGTGATGTAGGAATTACTAACCTAGACTCCTATATATTTATATATGCCTTCTAGCATATATCAACCTATCTTATCACACCTTTTTACTATGTTCCCATGCAAATGAATATGGTGAGATCGATTAGTCTCTAGCCTATTAAAATTACATAGGGTTAAATGGTATATCCCTATCTATTTTAATCTTCCACCCTATCAAGGTTAGAAACCTATGCCATCCATGTGATTCTTGACTAGAATTATTTCTTCCGAACATGAATCTAGTAAATATATCATCTTACAAGTTAGTTAGGCTTGAAAAAAGCATTAAACACCACATGTAAGGGTAAATCCATACATCACATGCATACAACAACTGTATATTCATATTCAAATCATAAAGAACCAAAATAACATAGTTTAAGAATCAAATCATCTCAATCTCCCATCTTTTGGAATTTAGCCCAAGAACATATTAGCAAATCCCATCAAACACAAATTTAAATCCATCCCAGAGATGAAGAAATTAAAAAAACATGTAGAGAAAGATGAAGAAGAGATGAAACTTGCTTGTTTTTATCAAATAAATGAGATCTCCACTTCCAAATCTCCTCAAGCTTGTAAATCTACTTTTTCTTCTCCTTAGCTACTCCCGCAAGCTCCACACACCCCCTTTTCAAACCCGAAATGTCTATTTATACCCCACTTCACATAACACAAGAGACGTGCTAGGATTTACATGTGTAGGGGTTGGCACCGCCGGTTCTCTGGATGTTTGCCGATTTAGTTTTTCTAAAATTTTTTGCTAAGGCGGTGATCTGGCGCCTAGGCGCTAGAAAGCGACGTCAAGGCGTCGATGTTCCTGAATCCAAATTGAAGCCTTGTTTTGCACTATTTGATTTCTTCTTCATTCCATTATTCTCCAAGATAGTTAGGTACCTCTCTTTATCTGCAAAAATAAAATAAATAAATGTACATATAAATGATAAGATGACATTACGAAAAACTAAAAAACTACAAAATTTGCTTGAATTATACTAAAAATGCATGAAATATCAATGCGGTGCGACAAATGCAAAATGAATGAAACTAAGCCAAATGAGTGCAAATTCACCAAATGAGTCGTGATAACTCACTTTTTGACGAGTTATCAATCGACCTTGTCTTCGACTTCACTCAAGTCGCAAGGCAGAGTCAACTTCGGGTGTGACTTCACCTGCCCAAAATGTGTCAGTGAGAATATAAAACCTTCAAAGTTGACTTGGCTATCGAATTCACCTAAGTCGTAGTTTGAGTTGACTTAGGTTTACAACTTGACCTACTTATCCTTTGAAACTTCTCTCCTTTCATTCTAAGTTGCTAGCTAAGTTCGACTTCATTGTAGACTTGACCTAAGTTGATGTCTAAGTCAACTTGCCTATGAAACTTAGTCTATCCTGTTTTAATATTTAAATTTTCTAACTTAAAACTATTTTTTCAAATGTGTTAGTACCCTTTAACACTCAAATTTGGATTATTAATCATCAAAATATAGATTGCTCTTAATTTGCTAATTGAGTTTACAACACCTCATTCCTATGCTAATTTGTAATTCAGGATTTAATTCTTCATTAAATTCTAAGGATAGAAATTAGGGCATGAATTGCATTTAAATTAAATTAGGAATTAGGATGAGAAATTTTGTCATTTCCCTAACTAAGATTTTGAGTAAAATATGGAGTGTAAGAGAAATTATCGAAAATGATTGGATATATTTGAAATTATGCGCAAAATTCATAGTTGTCTGTAGGATTTATTATTTTTTGGTTGTTATTTTTGTCATTATTATTTAGTTGATTTTGAAATCCAAAATGTTTAAAGAATTATTACCCTTTGATTTTATAAAAATACGTATTAACCAAAAATATCAATTCATGACATGGAATAAGGTAATAAATGTTAATCAGTATTCTGCTACTTAAAATTGATGAAAATGGACTTGTACTTGTGCATTTTGCTACAAAATATGAGTTAGTCATTTAAATAAATTAATTATAATAATTTTATCTTCTAGCCTGTTCTTAAGAATGGAAGACCAAAAGCCACTCTTTTTTTGCGTGATGCAAGTAAATTGAATCATTCAATTCAAACTATTAATAGAAATTAATACAAATTAATGGATTTGATGTATATGTATTCAAACTACTACTTGAAGCTAGAACAAATTAACGGATCTAATGTAGATGTTATAAATAATGTGGGGATATTGGGATACATTCAATTGCAGCACAACTATACCCAAATTATCGTGTAGGTTCCTTATATGACCATCTATTGCAGTGGGTGCCATCCAAGCCATTGAAAATAGAATGTGAGTGTAGGCTAATTTTAAGTTTGTGTAACGTGTAGAGAGGGGCTTTTTGTGCAACTAGTGAGAAAGGGAGAGACTGAGGGAGTGAGAGAGGAGTGGTAGAGGAAAGGAGAGGAAGGAAGAGTGAGTGGTAGAGGAAAAGAGAGGAAGGGAGAGGAGAAGGCTCTTGGAGCCATGATTTGCCATTGTCACTCGAAGCCGAAAATAGAGGAGGAGACCATTGCCACAATTACCTTCACCAACAACTAGGTAAGGATGATTTTTTCAAAATATTTTTAGGATTTTTTATATGATGTTATAGATTGTTTTATTTTTCAATTCCTAGCTAAGAGATAAACATTAGTTGTATAAGCAAGAATCCCAGTTGGGGTTGAACCCCAACTCGTGGATTCATGGTTGATGGCCAACAATGGGGAAAAAAGATGATGCCAGTCTGTAGCTACTCTCACCGCCAAACCCATATATGCTTTCGCCACCCTAATGTCACCAAAGCCAATCCCCTTCTCAATACCATTAGCTCTTGTCCCACCACTCATTTCCTAACTATAACAACCAAATCCTCTCACCAGAAAAAACCCCCCACCTCAAAGGATGATAAGTATTCCACTCTAGAATCCAATCTTGCAGTTTAGAAAATAAATCCCAAGAATTTTGAGGCCCAATTCAGTTCTTAGTTCATCATGCCGATCTCTGACATGTTTTGGCGGATAAGGTACCATTGTGGCATTTCTCATTGTTGGTTTCTTTTTCTTAGAGTTCTTTCAATTGGGTCTCTCAATTTTTAGTTAATTTCATATGATCGAATTGAAAGGTGATGAGCTTGGTTTGGAGATTCTTGCAATTGCCTTACCAGCATTGTTAGCTCTCTCCATTGATCCTTTTGCATATTATAATGAGACAGCTTTCAGAAATGATATAGTGAAGTCATTGCCAAAGTAACTAAAATTTTTTTGGAGACATGCTGTAGTATATTTCATTGGCTTTCAATAGTCCTAGGTCATGCTCTGCACTGATAATTCTACAATACTTAGACATACTCTCATAGATGAAGGGCTCAATTTGTGACAAAATCTTGATGATTCATAGCAAATGCACTCAACAACTAAGGAACATGTTTCAACTTCCAATCCATGATTGCTTGTCTACTTATCTTACCATAGAAAGGCAATTTTAGCATCATCATATTGAGTTGAATTTTTTTTTCTCGATGGTAGGTTTTCAATATTTAGATTCAAGTTATCGTCTCATCTATGAACATAGCCAATTTCTATTGCAGACTAATCTGTAAAAAGAAATTACAAAATTTTTGTAAAGATGAAGAGAATTAAACATTTCATTCTTGCTTCATGATATTGTGCCTAGTTCGTTGTTCATGCCATATATAGAGTGGTTGTGATATGATCCAAACTCAGAACCAAGGAATCTTATCGATGAAGAACATGAATACAAAGAATTTTAGGGATTCAAGATCCTAAATAGAAGAATACTCTTTAAGATACTCTCCCTCTATACTACTCTCCATAATAGGCTGCACAAACAATTTATCCCTCCCTCTCCATGATTCTTTTGCACGTTTATAGGGAAATGGGCCACAATGGCAACTACCAACTATGTAGGCCCACCAACCCTATCAAGTTTATAAGCATCAGATTTTTGTACTTTGTGATGCTAATAATGAGTCATTCCATAATTACATCAAAATTCTCGATACCGATAATACCTATCTCTTTGCTTTTACTTATACTGTTCCTTTCTTGTAATTAAGGATATTATAAATTGACAAGGGATATGTATAGTTTGCAATCCTATGTGCCATGTAGGTTAAGCAGTTGGGCTTAGGGACCATAAAGGGAGTATCATGTATTTATGATTCCTCTGTTAGTGGTTAGGGTAGAGTTGGCATTAGGAGCCATTGATTTGTTGATGGTTGAGTTTTCAGTGCATTAGGTTTCTATGTTTGAGAACCATCAAATAATGTCATTAGTGGATTTCTACGTATGGCATCCTCCAACTCTTGAAGGACTAAAAACTTAAAGACGAGCTTTTTGTAGAATGTTTATTGCTACAAGTTCAGATGGCAGTGCTTGGAATGAGCATGGTATTTTCTTCCTGTCTTGCTAGTTGCTAAACCATAAGTACTATTTCTTTGGCAAGGACATTATCATGAAATTATTGCCGACAAGATGTATTCTATGCTTGTTATTTGACATAATTGATTTTTTCAGACATTACATGAAAACATACACCTAGAACTTTCTTAATTTGTAAGAGCCATCACACCCAAGATTGAAGTGTATAATATACTTTTCTGATTTGCTAAAAGTTATCACTCCCCAAGGTTGAAGTCATGAAGTCAGGCTATCAAAGACATTATTAAAAATTTAAAAAAATGCATTATATAATTATGTTTTATTGAACTATGTCCTTTGGTTTTGTTATTGACTAAGCACATGATGGAAACTCTACATACGTGTGAACTTATTGTGAAATTTTATTGTTGTTATTTACACTAAACAATAATTTTATGGTTTTGAGAATTTTAAGGAAAGATGACTCATTCCATGTGAAATGTCCTCTGAAACCTTACTTAAGGCCTCTCTCTTGATCTTACAACTAAAAACTAATTTTGGTATGGAGAATCTTCATTGCTTTTGTCCCAATTCATCGTGTAAGTGACATTTATTTTGGGCCTACTAAATTCCATTAGCACACATAGCTCACTTGATTTAGTTTCTTTAGGCTAGTTTTGCCCAAAGGGCACCTCATAATGAGGATTGAATATTTTAATTTTTCAAATGTCCCAATATAGAGCAAAATTCTATTAAGGAAAGATTGTATATTCATATATGGAAATCGAACCATTGATGCTCAATTCATGTTCTTGTAAAATGGATTGTTGAATTTGTAGATTTATTGCTGAAATGAGTTTTCTTGGTAAATGTATAAGGTATTCACATGTGGAAATGTATAAGCATGAGTTTTATGAAAATCCATGATTATAGATATTGCAGAATGTTCTAGGTATGATACAAATTTACCACTCCCTTTTGTGTATTGGCACTTGATGCAACCAACTTGACGTTGTCTATTTATATTCGAAATAGGCAATAAAATTTCACCTGCTGAAATCATGTGGTTTTTCCTTCTTGTGGATTAGAAACTTAAGTGCTTGCAACATTTTTGTTTCTTTTATTTTAAAAAGACAAGCATTCTCCAACTAATGGATATGTTTTTATGTTAATATAAGAGAGTTGTGTGGGGTTCAAAGTCTTTGAAGGAAATAAATAAAAAATAATGATGGAAGCTATAATTAGCTAATCTTTTTCTGTTATTGTACTTTAATATTTATTTTACTTTCTTATATGAATGTTCTAATGGAATTGAAACAACTTCTAATCTGGTATGATGGAAATCTTGTGTTTATATTATCTATAGTTTGAATACGCGAAATTAAAGCACTCTATGAGCTATTTAAGAAGATTAGTTGTGCAATAATTAATGATGAGCTGATTAACAAGTCATCCTTTTCTATAAATGTCAACCAAGAATAAATAATCTTGAATGCACCATAAGTTATTGTTGTTCTTTTATTATTTTCAATCATAGAAATCAACTGTGGATGTAGAAAGTTTATAGTAGTACTTATTGTTCATCAGATTATAATCTTATTGTAGAAAATCTGCTATTTTAGACATATTTTTTTATTTATTATGTGATATTGCATCATCTTATATTGAAAGAATTATAACCAATTTTTTCTATTTCTGCATATTTTTTCTATGAGCATGCTATGTTGAAAGAGAAGTGTTAATAGGGAGCTTTCTTTCTTATTTATGAATGTTAATATAGTTACTATTGATGAGAAAGATATATTGAAAGTTTGTTTGTGTCCAGAAAAATTTCAAGTTATTTGTTTGTGAATTAGTGTGATTATTGTTTAGTCAGCAATTTAGCATGATCTATTGAAAGCCAATGTGTATAGGAAAATTGATTGTCATCTAATTTTGAAAATCAGCATGCTTACTATCTAGTGTATGTTTCTTTCACTGACATGGATATGTAGGCACCTTTATTAAGAGTCTTGGATTTTTGCATCATTCCTTTTTCTATCACTTTCTAAGTTTATACAATTACCTAAGATTCCTATCAAATTTTCATTTTAGCTTAATTTGTTGACAATTGTTAAATTATAACACATTTGGTGAGTATATTTATACAAATTTGGAAGGTAAATCTTTTAGTTTAATATGAAATTTGCTTTAAAATGTATTTTTGCAACATTTGAATATTAAATATTAATGTCAAGATATTTAAATAAATAATTTTAGGGAACTTTTGACTTGAAGTTATATTTTTATGTTGTCATAAAACTGAGTGTGCTTGGTATTTTTAGAGAATTTAGAGTAGCGGGGTGGAGAGAAGGCAAAGAGTACAAGACAAGAGGTGGAGCAGCGAGTTGCATAGAGTTACTGACACACCATCGAGGTTTCCAACTAATAAGCTTTTCTTTCTTCTTTCATTTTTATTTTTAATTGTCTTATTTAAGATAGATTTTGATTTTATTTTGGACTTATATATACTTGGTTAAGCCTTAAATCTAAGATTTATGATGTATCATGCATACAATGTAGCGTGGTGTGTGGTTTTGATTTATTTATGATAGATGTTGTTGTTAATTTACGATCTTGTATTTTTAATGCATGTTTTATACATGGGCTCGTACTTTGGCATGGTTCCAAATATTAGGTGATCGAACCGAGAGGTGAAAATCTAATATACAATAATGAAGATATTGAGAAATTCCATGAACAAGCCATAGAATTGAATGGATTCTAATTAACTTAATCCCATGAGAATAGGTGATTAAGAAAATTAGAGTATGCCTTGTAGATTTCAAGAGAATGTGCAAGAAAAAATTAGGATTTGTTCTCCTTTAATATCTAAATTAAATAATTATATGATGTATTCCATTGAAAAAATCGCATGTGAAATCCTCTCTTTTCACTTTCTATTGTTTATTTCATTTTTACTGACTTTACTCATTTTTATATAAGAAAGAATTTAAAGTAAAGTTTTTAGTCCTCAATTCCTTCTTGATCAATAATTTATATACTACAATTTATAACATGTGCACTTGCGGTAAAATTGGGAACATTCGTAAAAAATCCTTCTTTACTCAAATCAATTGGTTTCTTATTATGGTTTTTTCTTGTTCTCTGCTTACAACTTGAATCAAATATTATATGGTGAATACATGAAGCAAGGCCAGGCCACAAAAAGTTGCAAGTGCTAAGCGACGGGGTTTAAAGGGAGCATTTATTATCAGCTGCAAAAGAAAAAAAAAGCAAGCTAATCAGGAGGACGGTAATGAGAAGACATTATACTTCACAAATTTGCATTCATCATTGATTTATGAAGACGAGTTCCAATCAAAACTGGTCATGAAGGGTTATTCACTCCAAATTAATGACTTTATTGACTTTATATTCTCGAAATGGCTAGTTGACTGAGGTTTATATGATTTTTGATGGTTGAAGAGAACATTTACCTAGATCTTATGAGGATGTTATATTACAATATGACTGCAAAAGCCAATACGTATGTGAGGGGAGTGGAGATACCTTTGCATGATGAGATGTTAAATGAAGTATTTGAACTTTTTGAATAGGTTCATTTGCATGGTTGCTATTTTCAAAAATCATTTTTCTATCTCCACATGTTATGTTATGTTGTTGTACATTCGAACATCTTGCTGACTTCTATGATTATTTACGTTGTCGCGAAATTGTTATCAAAGTCTCTAAAGTTGTAGTTTCAATCTAAAAACAATCCCAACTCGGCGTCATTTTTTCACAAATGAAATTTAATTTTGGGAGTGCCAAATGTTGACGAACTATAGTTGAATTTGTATCATCGTAATTCTCTATAAATAGTGGAACTCCAGCATTTCTTCTGAACGTTGCAACCAATGATGAAGCAAGTGATGATCAAGCATGATTATGATATCATGTCAATGAAATATAGATAATATATGCCAACAAATAATCCCACACCAGTCAAATAGCTAACATGAACATGTTGCAAATTGTCTATCTTCATACCAAGTAAGTATTCTCCTATAGCTAGGGTCTTAATATTTGTGTATTCCATAAATAGTATGACTCTTAACCACAATATCATATTTGAGTTTGTAAGACTGTGACTCCTCTATTTCTTCTTGAAAATCAAAAAATATCTCTCAAGTATATAATTTGGTAATTTGTTCCTCAATCACAAGTTTAGTCTTCAAAATAGGAGTCTCATATGTTCTATTAAAATTAGCATCTTTTTCATCTTTTCTTCTCTTTCTAACAACATGCTCGTATGCTTCTACAAACTCAAGTGATTGAGTGGTTGGTCCAACGAAATAGTTGAAAAAAGCATTTACGCTTTCAGACCGTTGCGTAATGATCATCCTTGCTAAGAAAACGCTTCTTGTATAAGTTAGTATTCACTTCTTCCTTACATTAAACATCTATTGTAGTCATGCATAGTTTGTCAATTCATAATCATTCATCAATTTTGCTCAAACATATCCAAATTCTTCTATATTCTGAATCAAACAGCATAGCTTATCTTTGAAATATGGATACTTTTGATTGACATATTGCAACTTCTCAAAAAAAATTTATATTTGTGTCATCCATAAAAAATATGCTTCGTAGTCAGAAAAACTACGAAAATAGCCTTTGTAATAGCTGAATCTTGATCTATAACAATGGCTTTTAGTGGTACACCATCTATAGCATGGAGCCTTGTTTTAAACAATCATGTAAAGTCCTCTTCACTTTCACTAAATAATAGACCTGCATTAAGTAAAACATGTTGTTTATGGTTATTTGCACCAATAAGGGGCCCAAAAGGCATATCATATTTATTTTTTCGATAAGTTTTGTTGAACGATCAAAACAAATAACATCATTGAAAACTTGATAATCCTTTTTGGAATCCTCATCCACCTAAAAACATGACATCAACCGATGTTGGTCATCAACTTGAATTTTATAAAAGTAACCTGACTTCACAGTAAGTTGCTTCTGAAAGTACTAGAGTAATTTTGTTGCACTTCTGTCATATCTTAACATCTGTCTAGATCTTAAGACATTACTAAGGTCAACTTCAATGAATCCTAATTGATAACATCCCTCAAACTCTTCTATCATGAATTGTAATGATCTTGATACTCCAATACTGACCTTGCAGATCACTTCAACTATATTCAGTTGTGATACGACACATTACAATGAGATTAAAGACAACGAGACTTTGTGGAGGTTTCCAATTAGTGAGAGTGCTTTTTTAAAAACTCATAACTGTCCATTTGAAAGTGTTAGCTATGAGTTTGATGTTAAGCGATGAAAGACATTCACATCCAGTAATGACTATTTGCTTTCTTTTTCTTTCTACTTCTTCTACATTCTTTCTAAATCCTTGTCTAAAGCATTTTAGAACATGAAAGCAATTTTTTTTATCTTTTTTGGATCTTCTAACTTAATTCTTTCTTATATTGAAGCTGGAATATCTTGCATATAAATTATAGAAAGAATATGTCTTTTTTTGCTATTAAATTCCTACCCAATAATGGAGTTAACTCAGCAGGCGCAAGGAGAGTAAAATCAATCACACTTGTTGAAATTTGTTGACTTTCTTCAACTGATATAGCATCTTGAGTCAAGTCCACTCCACATAACGGAGACACTTCAGCTCACATTGATTGATGATGTCATTTAATAAATACCTAGTGTATCCTGTAAGAAAGACTATATGGATCAATCATCTGATAATAAATAGAGTATGCCAATTTCATAACTACTTGCAATGCAGTAATGCCTACTTTGCAACAAAATATTGGATAGAACATAATAAACAATTATGAACAAGAAATTGTTGTGTAGAATTCTAAAATTAGCATGCTGATATTTCCATATAAGATACTAAATTCATAATTTTGTTTTAAATAATTTGTACAATGATATGATAACTATATAACTACATTTTCTTTACCAACTCCAATCAATCATTAAATTCATAATTTTTTTTAAAACAATTTATATAGTGAGATGATAACTATATAACTAGATCTTTATACAAAGTCTAATTAATCATTAAAATAGTGAAGGATTCCATAATTGCATGCGAATGTCTTTGCAAAGCATACTAATTTTATAAGTCTATTTTAAATATCTTAAATGCATTTCAAAAGTATTAGAAAATATCTAATATTTGATTCACTTCTTATTTAGAACTGCCTTTCAAATAAAAAATTTCTTTTACCAACACCGAAACTAGATGGTCTAATTTTCTTTATCTTAAATTCAAAATCATCCCAAGTATACTTTTTTTTAAAAAAAAATACTCAACAGACATAAATCTAACAATATATTAGAAGAAACTACTCTTGAAAATGAAAAATAAAGCTCATACAACTAGGATCAAATTTGGATATCCCAAGATACCCCGCACAAACGCCGAAAACTTCACCAACTAGGTATGGGTCTATTTACCATCTAGCAAGTTATGCACGAGTTAGGCATAAAACGTTCCTATTCAGGGTATCTAAGGATTTCGATACAATGCACCTAACTGCTACCATACAAATGGAACTTAGGCATAAATTTGCACCCATTGTCAGCATTTTATAAATTTAGAAAATATACAATTTTTTCAAATTCTAAAGGAAATGCCAATTTTACAAATATATGAATAGAATAGCCAGTTTAGTACAAAGAATTACACATACTAATTGCACATAATCTGACTCCTCAAGATATCACTGTTTGTAAAAAAAATTCTTATTTTCTAGGAATTCATTCATTACAACAGTGTAGAATTCTACGATAGCATAATAATGCTCCCATATAACATGGTAATTTCATAATTCTATTTTAAACAATTTTGATAATGATAAGATAACTATATGACTAAATCTTCTTTACAGAATCTAATAATTAAAACAATGTAGGATTTCAAAATTTGCATACCAGCATTTCTGTGTAGTATACTAATTTCTAAGTCTATTTTAACAAATTCTTACAAGGACAGTGAAAATTGTAAAGAAAAATATGTAATTAAATTGTAAATGAGCATGTACCCTTTTATTGTATATAAAAAATTTTGAAATTAAATGGACGTAAAATATGAAATATATTATAAACAAAATTATGTTGTTTTATTGGATACAATATTAATTGACAACGGGTATCTGTAAAATATGAATGGATGTAAAAATTTTAAAAAAATTCTGTTTAACACGCACAAAAAAATTAGCTACTTTAATGAGACAGGTTAGATCTCCCTATTTTGGTTTCAAAGTTAGAATGTCATGTCGTCACAAAACAATAGAAAATATTTTGCTCTCCCTTTCAAAATTTTATAAATTTGAAAAATTATAAAAAAATTTAATTTGCGAAGACACGAACACTCTTCGATCTTTCTTCTCAAAGGCTTTAAGTACATTTCGAGAATTTGTAGTGCAAATCAATGCAATGATTTTTGAGCAGTGATTTTTTCGTGCGCACCGATTTTTTTGCACCAGCAGTAAGCTACGTTTTTTGCTTATGCACCAATTTTCTAGGCGCCAACTTTGGGCTGGAGTTCCTGCAACTTGCAGCTGAGTACTCTCTCATCTGCAATGTTTACACGCACCTGTAATCGACCTACACGCATGTTTCATTCTCAACGGCTTGGATGGCACCTGCTGAAATGGACGGTCAGATCCAGATTCAGTTGCGATATTTGAAAAATAGCACGATAATTTGGGCGCAGTTGCGATATTATATTTAAAAATTTTAAAAGCACTACAAGAACCGGCTCGGATTTTTTTTTTTCCCAGGTTCATACGTTAGACAAAATCTAAATCCATTAATACGTGAGAAAATAGCAGCGAATTTTTTTATTTGTACAACTTATGTTCATGAATTTGCATTCACTGGGCGCCACGCAACCATAGTTATTAAAATGTGGAGCGACGAAATTTCAACGGACAAAAGAAAAAAAAAAAAAAAAAAGAGCTCGCCCAGATTAAAATTAGAAAAAAAAAAAAAAAGTTCAAGTATGTTTGCATCAAAAAAGAAATTCAAGTATGTAAACATTGAAGTAAATGGACCCCTTCCATTTTTCATATCTCGATGGTTGATGAAAAATCTACTTCATCCGTTGTATTTAACATCATTTACGGTATCTCAAAAACCATTTTATTTGTCAAACATCACTATGCATAGGCCCCTTTGAAAATCAACATAATAAAATAGTTTAATATTGAATATCAATCTTAAAATTATATTTTCAACATGTAAACCATCTAAAATGAAGGGGAGCCTTGGCGCAACAGTAAGAGTTGTCGTCGTGTGACCTGGAGGTCACGGGTTCAAGTCGTGGAAACAGTCTCTTGCAAAAAATGTAGGGTAAGGCTACGTACTATAGACCTAATGTGGTCCGACCCTTCCCCGGATCCCATGCATAGCGGGAGCTTGATGCACCAGCCTTTTTTTTTTATCTAAACCATCTAAAATATTGTTTCTATGTGAATAAATTTTTCTATAAAATATTAGTACATTTTAATACATGTGTAAAAGGATCTAAATATTTTTCATAATTTATACATAAATATATATATTTCAACAAATATGGCCCATAAACATATCAAGATGAAACTTAGTCTCATGATGTTAAATACAATAAATGGATTGAATTTTTCATTAAAGATTAAAATTTTAAAAATTAAAGAGGTTACATGGTACCGCTTCTGTGTAACCAAAAGCTTACTTACAAGCAGACCCTACTATGTATATATACATATATACAAGTCTATAATGATCAAGATGATTGCTTGATTCATTTTTTTAATAATATTAAGAACCTCACGGGTTTCATGTAACCATTTTTCTCACCGTGAAAATACAATTTTAATAGGATAACATAAAAGCACGTTTTATGAGAAAAGCGATATGATATGATAGAGGTACTGATAAGGAGTAAAGAGAATCAAGTTAAAATAAATATGATTATTGTATGGCTAGTTGCCAAAAAAACGATTGATAAATAGGATAGTACATAGAAAAATATGAAGAAATAATTTTAAAATAAAATAATTGCAAAGAGTAAAAAATTTTAAATTGACAAGTTTATGTGAATGTCAAGCGCACTCTTTGTATAAAACTTTAGAAAAGTTATTCCTCAAAGATTTTAGTTGTATTAACTTTAGTCACTAAAATTTGATTAAATAAAGGGAAATCCCATATATAACCATGAAAGTTACCCCTAATTTTTCTTAAACCTATAAATTTTCAATATATCTTGTATTTTGCCTAAAATTACATTTATACTCATGCAATTAAGGATCCCAAAAGAAACCATTAGCACTCCTATAAGATGAAAATATTTATCCCTAATTATGATTTTATTGCTAAAAATTTATATTCAGATGAATTTTTGACATTTTTCACAACTATAAAATCACATATTATTTGAATGTAAATTTTTTGTTTTGAGTGAACTAATCTCAAATTATATTAGGGCTTTGGCATATTTGTCATGTTACAAGGCTACTAACAACCCCTTTAACAGATTCCTGATAGTGTTAGTATAAATAAAATTTTAAACAAAATACGTGGACATATGTGGAATTTTTGAAAATTCACGAGAATAAATAAAATTAAGAGTAAAATTTGTGGGTATACGTGGAATTTTTCCTTAAATAAACACAAAATCTTTGAAGCAAATTTTTTTAGTTTGATTACGAGATTTTTATGCAGGAAACTACTACTTGCAATCAACAAGGATCGAACCCTAGACATGGGGGCACATGGGCCTGAGTGTGAAATCAACTGGCCTAAACCAGGTTCTCAAATCTTTAAAGCATATGTATCTTTTGTTTTAGATGTGGTAAAATATTATTAATTTTGCATTATTATTCCATAATGTTTAATTTTTAGGTTATTTTCAAATATACCCACTACATTTGACCCTAGTTCCAAATATACTTACTACGTTTGCAAAATTTCAAATATACCCATTACGTTTGCATTTAATCCTAAAAATGCTCATTCTATATGTTAACACAAAAATATGCCCTAAGTGCACATGAATTCTAAATTACTAATATGCCCCTCAAATTTAAGACACAATTACAAAAATTGAATGCTATAATTCACTAATGTCCTAAGTGCACATGAATTCTAAATTTAAAGTCCCTTAGTTTCATTTTCTTTTTATTCATTTTACTGTTTATTATTTTACAACAAGGGTGTTTTGGGTATTTAAAATTTTTTAACTGACGATTTTTATGAAATAAGCATTTTTAAAATTAAATGCAAACAAAGTGAGTATATTTAGAATTAAGATCAAACATAGTGGGTATATTTGGGAATAACCCTTTAAAAACATACTAACATAGTTTCACTCAAGTACCATAATGATAGGGTACTTCCATCATTTCAAAAAATTTTAAATAGATTTTTTGTTGGTAATTTTGTACATCATGACAACTGGTATTATAATTTAGCACATTTATGACTCGCATATCATAGAAGAAATTATCTATAAACACCCCACATCAGGAGAACCAATATTTATCAAATATTTCAAAATTCTTTTCACAACCATTAAATGTGATTCTTTTTTACATGATTGAAATCTAGAACACATACATACACTGAATAGAATATCAGGTCTAGAAGCAGTTAAATATAACAAAGAACCTATCATACTTCTGTATAGCTTTTGTTCGACACATTTACCATTTTCATCCATGTCGATCTTGATTGTTGAACTCATTGGAGTGTTTGCTCCCTTGCTAGTTTGCATTCCGAATTTCTTTAGCATTTCTTTGATATACTTGAACTGATTTATAAAGATCCCTTTGGCTTGTTGCTTGATTTGCAGTCCAAGGAAGAAATTTAATTCTCCCATCATGCTCATTTCGAATTCGCTCTGCATAATCTTAGAAAATTCTTGGCACAGAGTTTTGTCAGTAGCACCAAATATTATATCATCTACGTAAATTTGAACAATTAAAATATTCTTACTTTTATACTTGATGAATAATGTAGTATCAACCTTTCCTCTTTGAAATTTGTGATCAATCAAAATTTTTTTCAACCTTTCATACCAAGCTCGTGGAGCTTGTTTTAGTCCATATAATGATTTGGTTAATTTATAAATATATTTTGATTGATCCTTTTCTTCAAATCCAGGGGGTTGTTCAATATAGACTTCTTCATTCAAGTATCCATTCAAAAATGCACTTTTCACATCCATTTGAAACAATTTGAAATCCATGTGAGAAGCAAATGTTAGTAAAATGCGTATGGCTTCTAGTCTAGCCACAGGTGCGTATGATTCTTCAAAATCAATCCCTTCTTCTTGGGAATACCCTTGGGCTACTAGTATGGCTTTATTTCTTATTACAAGTCCACTTTCATCTAATTTATTCCTAAATACCCATTTCGTACCAATAATAGTGCAATCTTTGGGTCTAGGAACTAAATATCATATATTGTTTCTTTCAAATTGATTTAGCTCTTCTTGCATTGCAATAACCCAGTTTTCATCATTGAGAGCTTGATCAATAGTTGTCGGTTCAATTTTTGACACAAAAGCATATTGTCCACAAATATTTTGTTTTGACCTTCTAGTCTTTACTCCTTCATAGATATTGCATATAACTTGTTCAATTGGATGAGCATTTTTGAATTTTAAATCAGTTGGAGGTTTATAGGAATTGTTACCTTCACTTACCCTTTCCTCCATGGAATTTTCTGGCTTGGGCTCAGTTTCTCCTTGTTGCTCTTTTTGTTTCACTTTTGAATTCTTTGATGTATCATCTGCATCACTTAATTCATTCTCCTTTCTCGGAGTTTGGTTAAATTTATCAAAAATAACATGTATTGATTCCTCTACTATTTGATTTCTTTTGTTGAAAATTCTATATGCTTTGTTATTTAATGAATAACCAAGGAAAATTGTCTCGTCACTTTTGGCATCTAATTTTCCCAAATTAGTTTTTTCATTGTTTAACACATAGTGAGTACATCCAAAAGTATGGAAATATGATATGTTTGGTTTTCTGCCTTTCCAAAGTTCATATAGGGTCTTTTTCAATATCGCTCTGATGGTAACTCGGTTTAATACATGACAAGCTGTACTTACAGCTTCACCCCAAATTCTTTTGGATAATTTACTCTCATTTAGCAAAGTTCTAGCCATTTCTTGTATTGTTCGGTTTTTCCTTTCAACAACTCCATTTTGTTGAGGAGTTCTTGGTGCAGAAAATGTATGGTGAATTCCTTTTTCATTGTAAAATTCTATGAATCGTTTATTTTCAAATTCACCACTATGATCACTTCTAATGAAAATAATTGTACTTTGTTTTTCATTTTGCACCAAATTTGAAAAAGTGACAAACATAGAAAATGCTTCATCTTTGCTAGCTAAGAGTATGATCCAAGTAAATCTTGAAAAATCATCAACAATTACAAATACATACTTTTTCCCACCAAGAGTTAAAACGTCTGATGGCCCATAAAGATCCATATGCAATAATTCAAGTGGTCTAGTTGTTGAAATTTCCTTTTTAGTGAAAAATGACATTTTGGGTTGTTTGGATAATTGACAAGTCTTGCAAATCTTATCCTTGTCATATTTAAGCTTTGGTAACCCTTGTACTAGATTCTTTTTCTATAATGTTTTAATATTTGACATATTTATATGTCTAAGCCTTATATGCTATATCCATGGATCATTTTCTATGGCTATTAGACATTTTTCCTCAAGTTCATCTAGGCAAACCAAATATACATTTCCATGTCTTTTGCCACTAAATACTATGTGATCATCATCAAATACATTGCATATAGAGGATTCAAATACAACTTTATAACCTTTATCACATAATTGACTAATCTCATTAGGTTATGTTTGAGTCCAACAAATAGTACGTCCTCAATACATGCATTTGAAAATCCATAAACATTTCCTTTACCTTTTATTTTACCTTTTTCATTATTTTCAAAAGCAACTGTTTCTTCGTTGCACGGGTTGATCTTACGGAATAGTCCTTTTTCTCCTGTCATGTGTCTTGAGCAGTCACTATCCATAAACCATATGTTATTGGCTTTAGCTCTAAGACAAACCTGCAAAAATAACGTCAAGTGGAGCTCATCCTTTTGGTACCCATTTTATGGGTCCATTTGGGTTAGTTATCCATTAGAATCTACGTTGATCTTCTTCTGAAGCCACATATCCAATGCTTTTGGGCATCCAAACTAATTTTGCACCAATATTTTGTAATTTTCTCATTTTGCATTGATAAAACTTATGTCTCATCTTGTTGCAAAAATTACAAGCTCCTGGGAGTCTAGGAGTGGGAAGCCATTTGGTAATTGATTTCCCATTTGGTCTTTTGGTCCAAATCACCTGATTCATCTTAAATTTAGCATGGATGGGTTTTGATTTGTTTCTATGGGTTTTGGTTTGTTTCTCAAATGTAGTATACTCAAGTCCTTTCTTACAGCTTTGGGTGGTCATTTTCAAAACCATTTTGACACTTTCACCAGGATTAGAAAACTTAGCAAGCGATTCTTTTAATGATTCATTTTCCTTTTTGAGTTTTTCTAACTCATTTATCAAGGTATTCCTTTCGCTTGTCAAATGATCGACTTTTTCTGCAAGTCTTCCGTTCACAATAGTTACTGTGTTAAATTGTCTTTTTTTTATTGTGAACTTATTTTCTAACTTCTTTATTTCCTCATATAATGAATCATAGGCTTGTTGAAGTTCTTCTAATTCAGCACATTTGAGGCAGTCATTTGTAGAAGAAAAAATTAAAAAAGATTTTTGTTTGGAGGTTACCTCTTGACTACTTGTGCAGTTTATTAAAGTGGTTTGGTCCTCCAAAATTTCCGTTGCTGCAAGACTGTAAGGACCAGGTATTTTATTTTATTTTCATTATAAGCCTTTTCTATTTTATGAGGTAACTTATAACATGCTACTAGGAATTTATGATGTTAATGGATGCATAACATATATGAATTTGGCATCTATGGGACGTATAGTGCATATATGTATGTATTATGATCTTAGCACATTAAGTATAAATTTAAAGGTGTATGATTAGCATGTCATTATTGAGCACTATGACTATTTTCCCCTTCGCAGAGTAGGCACGGGGTTCGACCTGCCCGGTCAGGTGGCAGGGGCCAAGGGGGCAACACCCCATGCGGGGGTGAAGGGGGCAGCGCCCCCAAAGAATTTTTTAATTATTAAGTTGTAGGAATGGGAAAGTAAATTACTAATTACGATTAGACCCGACCTGTGCCCCGGCCCGACTCGATGGGGTTAGTTAACATGGGTAGCCCGCGCTCTAGGGCTTCATTTTCCATTTTGCGCCCGACTGTTCTTCCTTCCTTCTTCTTCTCTTCTCGTTCTCTGCTTCTTCTCTTCTTTCCCTTCCACTCAGTTCGATCCAGTCGTAGATCTCTTAAAGAAAACTCTACCGACTGCCTTGAAGATCATAGATTCTAATCCAAGAAGCTCCGAATCTCTACAATCCAAATCTAGGGTCGCTGTTTTTGGAAGAAATTACGATTAAGGTAAGTAGATGTCGCCCCTTCTTGATTTAATGATGAAATTTCATGCTAAACGTGATGTGAAACTGGTGAGAATGTGTAGCGCCTGACAACTTCATGGTATGGGGCGTAGGGTTCGTAATAATTAGGGTTCATGGAAAATTTGCTTTGAATGTGTGGATTCTATGATGTAATAGACTTTTTAGCAGGTTTCATATTGTTGAAATGTGACATTAATTGATTTGCCTCAAGTGGGAGTATGAATTGAAGGTTCTCTTATTTCGCGCCTATCATGTGTTTGATAAAATGCTTGTGTGACAGATTTATATGTTGAATTTAAACTTTGTCGATGTTGTATGTACTGTTTGTGGCATTTATCCTTGTCCGTTATGTATGATGTGTTATTTAAAATGGTTGGTTAAAAAAAGGGTTGTTCATGGCCCCTGATTGACATGAGGAGAGGGTTGTTCATGGCCCTTGATAGACATGAGTAAAGGATTGTTGTGTCCTCCTATTTATACGTGGTTGTATGCATACGATCTTGGGAGTGGATATTGGACCCATATGTGTTATCTTGATCACTACATGTGCATCCATTATTTTACTTATTTCCACTTTGTGCTAACTATCATCTACTTGCTGAGTCTATTTAGACTCATATGGTTTGTTCTTTTTCTTTTAGATCACAGGCCAGGTGGGGAACCTCAGGATGGGGCAAGTTGAAGATCAAGTCTTGGAGACCATTCGTGCAATATCTTAAATTACAGTCTTTTAGAATTTGTGCTCTTTTGATAATTGTGCATGTAGACGATCACTGAGACAGATTCACTTGATAAACATATTGTGTTTGGTATTTTAAATTGAATTATAATACCGTGGATGCATATATATATAATCATTTAGTTGCTTGTTGTGTAAGGATAACATTCAATGATTTTCCTTCTACACGAATATCCTTATTATATGAAGATACAAGTGTATAAATATAGGATTGAATGTTACATTTTGAAATGAAATTGAAATGTCTATAAATATCAGGTCGTGTATTCCATACCACCCTTATATATTATGGGGAGATGCTGTCGAATTTTTCTTAGGGTGTATAGTACCCATTGACTAGTTATTAAGTATATCTAGAAATGTGGCGTTACAAAGACATATGTCGGAATTTTCCATGCAACAAATCCTTGCACAATCTGCTTCATTTTCTTCACTTGAGGAACTGCATGTTGTGGATTCTTCCTCGTTTACATACATGTCTCTTCCTTTGATTCTTTGGAATTTTCTGTTGTTGCATCGTTCTTTCCTTTTTCTTCGCTCCTTTGCTTTGGTTTCCTTGGGCGTTGGACATTGGGCTACATATGCCCCGTATCGCCACACCAGAAACATCTTGTTGCCTATTTCTTTTTTTCTTTGGAATTTCTTTCTTTAAAGTTTCTAAAATTTCTTCCTTTCCTTACAAATTTTCTGAATCGTTTTGTAAGTAAGGCAATTTTCTCATCGTCAATTTGTGATGATGAGATGGAGTCGTCCGAATCTTGTGCGGATTTCAAGGCGATGACTCTCTTGCCCTTATGTTGCTCATCATTTCTCCTTTTTATCAACTCATGTGTAGTGTATTAAGGTCTTTTGCTTCCTCAATAGCTGTGATCTTTGGAGTCCATGATTTGGGTAGCGCCCTTAGAATTTTCATTACCTGCTCAGATTCAGAAATTGCTTTTCCTAGCCCTTTTAAGGCGTTAGTAATCTTGGAAAATCTATCAAACATTTCATAAATATTTTCTGTTTCTAGCATTTTAAAACTTTTCAATTCTCCAATCAAAATATTTCTCTTTGTCCCTTGGACTTGAGAAGTTCCCTCATATATGGAAGTTAATGTATCCCATATTTCTTTGGCAGTTTGGCATGATGATACTCTATCATATTCCGATGTCGTTAATGCATAAAAGAGGGAGTTCATGACTTTCACGTTGCTTTTAACAATTCTAACTTCCTCCTCGGACATGTGGAGGCTTTTTCATCGGTAGGCAATACAACCCCATCTTGGATAGCAATCCAAGAATCAATGTCCGTAGCCATGATCAATTGTTTCATTCTCAACTTCCAAAAACCGAAGTTAGTCCCATCAAATAGAGGTGGTCTAGTGAAAGATTGACCCTCGGCAAAAACAGGGGTGGAAGTTGATTGGGATGCCATTTCAAAAGATTTTTTTGGTTTAAACTCAAAGACTTGCTCTGATACCACTTGTTGATCCCGAGTTTATGACAATTACCTAAGAGGGGAGGGGTGAATTGGGTATTTAAAATTTTTCGCTTAAACTGAAAATGTTCCCCAGTTTAGTTAGTCCCCTTTAATGAAACAAATGGAAAGCAATAAGATAATGAAGGCAGAAATAAAAATCAATGGACAAGATTTTATAGTGGTTCGGGCAACCTTCCCTACTCCACTCTTCCAAGCTCACACCCCTTGTGACTTAGGTTCTACTATGTATTCCACAAATACAACTAGAGCCTTCGCTCTTTTCTAGATTCCAGCTCTAGGGGGCATATACAATAGGGGTGCAAGTCGGTCCGGGTACCCCCGGGTAGGGGTGGAACCTACCCTTACCCATTTTTCAAAAACATCTACCCTACCCTATTTTAGACCGGGTCGGTTCAGAGTCTACCCTACCCAATTTTTTCAAGTGCGGGTCGGTTCCGGTTCGGTTCCAAATCGGTTCCTTATTCCAATAGGAACCTATTTCCATTAACAGTAGCGATATATTTAACCAATCGAGCTAAACCAAACAACCGCTGGGACAGAAAACTACGGATAACATTCAAGGAAGAGGACAGAGGAAATCGAGAAGGAAGAAAACACATTTTGGAAAAATATGAGGAAAGCCTACTCTGCAATCTGAAAAACTGTAGGATAAATATATGAAATGCATATAAGTTTATAGAAAAAAGGAGTAGGTCCATAAAAAGGAAAATTCATATCCTCATCATCAGTTCAGCTGAAACGGAGCTTGCTCTTATCATTTAAAACAACAAACAAAGACATCGTCTTCGTTTCCAGCCTCAAGCAATCAACTCCAATAATGAAAACATGAATCGATGCCAAACAAGTCTGAAACTGCAACTCCGACCGAATTTTTAGCTCGGTTTCTTCGAAAAACCGCATCGCAGCACCATAATCAACAAATTCTAGCAGTAACCAAACAAATCAACCAACAGACTCGTCGGGACAATCCATCACAAACTCCAAAACACTAAAAAGTGATCGAGAAAAATAAGGAATCCAGGCAGAAGGCAGAGGCTACCTGAGAATGGAGAGCAGATAGATTGGGGAAGAAAAATGCCTCTTAAGACTGATGAATCTAGGATCCAGCCGGCCCACTGCTTCCCACAATGTAAACCTCGTTCTCCTGCTGCTGCTCCCTCTTTCTGAAGAAGGAGGCACCCCAAAAATGTCAGAGAAACAGAGGACTTGGAATGGTCCGAGAAAAGGATGGAGATTGGATGGAGAGATAAGCGGGCTCATTGCTTCCCTGCTAGGGAGCCCGCCAAAAAAAGGGATATTGGAGTTGTAGCTGACGAGCTGCTAAAAGACAAGGGATGGTGGACATCCTGTGACTTTACTGCAGCTGTTGATTCTTCTGCTCAAAGGTCTCTCCCGCAACCAAGAGTCCTTAGTTGCGGATGTGGTCTGATTTCGAAGGCGATCAGTCAAACAAGACGAGACAGTTGCCTTGGCGGTCGGGGCGATTGTTTTGGCAGCCATTCACCATTCACCAACTGTAGTGCAGAAACCCTTTCGGGAGGATTTGAACCTCTGAGTAACATGACCAAAACCCGCTGCCTTCCGGCCTGGTAGGGATCGAGATCGCCGTCACCAACTGAATGCGAGGCAGCGAGGCCGCGGCGAGGGGACGGGATTAGGGCTAGGGCACTAAGGGCAGCCATTGAACATAATTATATATAGTATATGCAATCCGGGTCGGTTCTGGGTACCCGGCACCAGGAACCGACCCTACCCAAATTCCTACGGGTATTTCAGAACCGGAACCGAACCGACCCGGTGGGTAGCAAAATCAAAACCGA
Organism: Annona cherimola; assembly: GCA_030490835.1. Lineage (NCBI taxonomy): Eukaryota > Viridiplantae > Streptophyta > Magnoliopsida > Magnoliales > Annonaceae > Annona > Annona cherimola. The sequence continues at coordinate 88,027,168 of CM059972.1, forward strand.
ACCTACCCTATTTAGGGTACCCATCGGGTCGACCCGTGGGTACCCGGACCGACTTGCACCCCTAATATACAACACACAGCATAAGTAGGTGACGAGTCTCACTTCAGTCACAATGCTACTTTGCTACCACTTGGTTTGAAACACCAAAATCAAACTAAGTATCAAAACTGAAAAAAAAATTGAAAAAAAAAGGGATCTACACTTTACAGTTTGTGTAGGCAAGTTATAGCTCGAGGAAGAACTCGTAGAAGTGACGATTTGATCGGCGTTGGAGTATGCAGCAAGTTGAAGCTCGTTCTTCCTTCAAAACGTGTATAAATCACTCAAAGGTAGAAGAAAGCATAATATAGACCTTAGTAGCTTCTCTTTCTTCTTTTTCTACTCTATCTTATGTCTCTTGTTGTGTTCCACGTTCATTTGAGTGTCTATATATAATGGAAGAAGAAATTTGAACGTTAGAGAGTTGGTTGGCGCGTATTAAATGTGCCAACGTTCAAATTTTTTGAACGTTGCGACCCAAGTCGCAGATAGAGTCGACTTCGAGTGCGACTTCACCCAAGTCGCATACTGGAGTCGACTTCGGATGCGACTTCGGGTTTAAGCAGGTTATTCAAGTTCCTCCTCAGGTCGACTTGGTCTTGAACTTGACCCAAGTCGCATGTGGAGTCGACTTCGGGTGCGACTTCGATTTTCTGCAATTTTTAAGTCTCTTCTTCAAGTCGACTCGGACTTGGACTTGACCCAAGTCGCTGCTAGAGTCGACTTCGGTGCGACTTCACTTCTTTTGTTTGCTAGATGAACTTGAATTCATTTGAGATGACTTTGGTCGTTTGATTTTCATCATGTTAATTGTTCTTTCACTGATTTATATTTCTTGGAACTCAGTATATTCATCCTAGCTTGAAATCCTTTAACTCCATGTCTTGAAATCTTGAATACTTGAATCTTGGAGTTCATGAAAATGTCCAAATGAATATTTCTTTATTCAAATTGAGTTGTTCATGTAGAACTGCTTGATTTGGACTTGATTTGATCTTCATTTGTTCCAAGTTGAATGTTTGGATGGACTTGGTCTTCAACTTCACTCAAGTCGTAAGTCAAGTTGACTTGGTCTGCAACTTTGTTCTTCAAATTCTGTGCTGGTCAGTGGAAGTCGATGCTGGAGTCAACTTGGTCTGCGACTTCACCCAAGTCGCATGCGAAGTCGACTTCGTGTGCGATTTCGGCAAATCTTGCTCCTCAATTTCAGTGCTGGACAAAAAAATACTTTTGAAGTCGATGTTGGAGTCGACTTGGGGATCGACTTGACCTAAGTCGATGCCTGAGTCAACTTGGGGATCGACTTGGCCCTTTATGCTTTATATTTTTCATTTTTATATCCTTAAACATTGCACAAAACATAGTAGTAGTCAAAACTTACTCAAATTGAGTTGTTAATCATCAAAACACAGGCTTAGCTTATTTTTCCTTTGATTTCAACACTTGTTTCCAACAGTTGGAACAATCTTCACATCACGAGGATCGAGATCAACAGTTCAAACAGTCCATTGAAGCCTATATTATTCATAATCTCACCGCAAGTGCACAGGTCGTAGATTGTAGTATATAAATTATCGATCCACAAGGAATTCAGGACTATAAATTTTTCTTTTAAACGCTTTCGTGTCTATATGGAGAGAATATGGTAAATAAAATGGAAAAAAATGGGAAGAGAATATAGTAAATAAAATGGAAAAGAAATAGAAAAATGGAAAGAGAGAATTGTAAATTAGAACGAGTAGAGAAAACGAGAGTGCGAGTACCTAGGGTCTAGGGTTTCACATGCGTCTTTTGCAACGGGTAATGGTATAATGATTTAATCTAGATATTGTTTGTTAAAGGAGAACAAATCCTAATTTATCCTTGTACCTTCTCTCGAAACCTATAAGGCGTACCCTAATTTTCTTAACCACCTATTCTCATGGGATTAAGTTAATTAGAATCCATTAAGTTCAATGGTTTGTTCATGGAATTCCTCAAGGTCATCATGCTTATTCTCATGGTCTTAGATTTTCAGGTTTAATATCTTAATTATCGTATATTAGGTTTCCACCTCTCGATTCTATCACCTAATATATGGAATTATGCCAAAGTACAGGCCCATCTACAATACAAGCATTAAAAATCATAATATATTAAATTAACAACAATATCCATTAAATATAAATTAAAAACCCACACCACGCTACATTGTACGCATGCTACATCCTAAACCCTAGATTTAGGGTTTAGCCAAGCATGTTTAAGTCCAAAATAAAATTCAAATTTAAATCCATCTTAAACACGACAATTAAAATTAAAATGGGAAAAGATAGAAAAACTTATTAGTTTGAAGCCCCGATGGTGTGTCAGCCACTCCACGCAACTCGTCAGTCCGCCTTTTTCCCGTGCTCTCCACCTCCTTGCTCTCTCTCTTTCTCTCTCAAATTTCTGCCCGTTATTTTCTCTCTGATTTTTTTTTTGCTGGAAAAATCTTTCCCCTCCAGCTGCTCAAGTCCCACATTTATAACAACTGAAAATTGCGTAAAATCCAATTGCGTGCGTTGTTGGACACCACGCATTCCGCATATTCTCCTGCTCGTATTGCATCCTCTAGCCGCTTCCAAGTAAAACTGATGATTGCGCATATCAGTCACTGCCTTTAATATCATAAGAGGACATTGCATGATAATTTAGACGCTTAAAAAAATGTTGAATAATCAACCAAAACATGTCACTTAGGCGGTTTCCCTTAGACATGCTAAATTCATGTTTGGACGGTCATAACTAATGGACGACTGGATTTATTTGACTCGCTGGACGGTGGAGTTTTACCGAAAAAAAATCCAGGCCGTTGATTTGCATTGCTGATTGCATGCAGGGAAATATTGGACGACTAAGATTTGCTGTTTGGTTGAATCTTGGAAAATTGCGGAATAAAATTCTGAACGGTTTGATTTCTTTTGCTGGCTATTGATTTGTGTGTGGATTGGACAGGATGCATTTAATGGATGGTTTCATGATGGGCCTTGATCTTCATGAGCTTGGACGGTGCTGATCTAGGATAGATGGCTTGAATTTCTGGTTCGATTAATTTTTGGCTACTGGATTTAAATGGATGGTGCTGATAGCATTAAATGGATGGTTGAATAAATTTGATCATTGGACCAAATTTTGGACGGCTTGGATTATCCTTAAGGACGGTGCTGAACTGGTTGGGAAATTGACGGTTTTGATGCATGGGCTGGACGGTGATGATGGGCTAAATGAGATGAAAATCTGGATGGTATTTGATGTATTAAATGGACGGCCTGGATGGTTTGGATGCATGTTAAATATCTAGTGGGACCCACTTGCTGAAACTTAATTTTGGCTGGGAATTATTTCTGAAATTTCTTGATTTAAATGGTGGACCCCACTTCTTGAAGATTTGCAAACCTGCATAAAAATATTTAAACCATTAATTCATCAAAAATCATTAGTGAGTTATCATTATAAAAATTATCTCAAGCCCATTTAATTTCATGGAAATAAATAAAAAATGTAATTTTAAGCCAAAAGATTACAAAAATTATTTGAATAACTTGAAATCAATATTTAATACCCAAATGTTGCAAAAACATATTTTAAACCAAATTTTACATTAAAACCAATGAATTACCCACCAAATTGGTATAAAATGCCCACATTATATATCATTAATTTTCAATTATCATATATGGCGGTGATGGATAAAAGGATGCGTCAAAATCTGGAGGAGGCAGAAAGGTGCTGAAAAGAGCACTATGCCAGGACCTAAAAAGTTTCCTGGTCTAGTGACGTCCAGAAGCATTCCAGCGAAGCAGCAGCAAGCTAGCGACAGATTTTCAAGCCCAAAAATGATTAATCAACCTTCCCACCCTTGGTTCTGAAACAGGGGGCATCATATTATATTTTCCGTAATTTTATTTTAGCTTCTTACCAAAAAAAAAGAAAAAATATATCTGAAAGTTCTAGTTACCTTCAAGCCAAAGCTACACACATGGAGCCGACAAATCATTTTTCAAAGAAAAATACTGCATTCTTATTTGAAAAACGGGATCAAACAATGCAACAAATGCAACAAATGGAGAACATGCTCCACAAAATGCTAGAACAACGCCAATCAACAGCAAGTCTACAGCGTCAAGCGACATCTTCTTCATCACAACATCAGCAAACAACAACTTCAAGCTCGCAATCTATTCCAACTCAAATATCACATGGCCTAATGAATATGCAAGACCAAATAGAAGAGGTCAAGACACAGTTTCAAAGCCAGCTCCAAAAGATACAAAGAAAAATTAAGGGACAGCAAGGGAAGGACCTTCCTTTGGTAAAAATTGAAGACTTATGCCGATTTCCAAATACACAACTACCTGAAAATTTCAAAATGCCAACCTTCCCTATCTATGAAGGAGACTCATGCCCACATGCTCATCTCAAGGCCTTTTGCAGTATTTTATACCCTCTAGTAAAAAAGAAAGAAATTTTAGTCATGTTGTTCCAACATAGCTTGAGAGGGGATGCCCTTGAATGGTATACGTCGCTCGACTGCAAACAAATCAAAACAAGGGAGCATCTATCTTTAACTTTCATGGATCGATTTTCTTACATGCTAAATGTTGCACCCAAAAGGGCTGACTTGGAAGCATTAAAACAAAAAGGTGATGAAACATTTTCAGAATATGTTGCTAGATGGCGAGCCTTAGCAGCAAAAATGAAGAATCCTCTGCCTTTGAACGAGCAGATCTCTATCATCATCAACTCGGCTCACCCTAGCATTTTGGGTTACCTCATCTAACATCCCTTTGTCGGCTTTACACAACTATTGCAAGTGGCGGAACAAGTTGAAGATGGCCTAAGGAAGGAAATGATTTCCCCATGGTCGTAACAAGGGAATGTTATTTATCTTGAACAAGCAAGTCAGACGTCTCAAATAGCAGACATTGACATGGAAGTCAATTTTGTCAAGGGTAATGCCAAAACTTTTGACCCTTCTATTTTCATAACAAAAGTCCAACATCATAATGCTCCTGTTATCTCGCAAGGCCGAAATGTCAACCCTATCACCCTTTAAAGAAAATGCGTTAAGCCTGTCATTTTATTAGGAAAACCTGCCAAGCCTATGCAAGAAAATCCTATTTTATATAAATCCCCTATTGTTCAAAGAACACTCTCTAGTATTTTTCCTACCAATCCTGAGACTCCACTCAAAATAGCAAGCCAACCAACCAACATGCCCACAATCTAAGAATGCAGAAGAAAAACCAAAAGCTCCTTACACCTCTACTCCTAGCATCCATCTAAAGCAGTCGTTGTCATCATCATCTACACAACCATGCCCGATCACAGAAGGTGAAATATTAGTCTTATCGACAAAGCAAACAAATGTCTTAGAAAACGAAGTGCTAGCCAAAGAGCACAAATTTCAAAAAAATCCTGCACAAGAAAAGTCGAGTGGAAAAGACCATCTGCAAGTCACAAATGAATTTATCCCGCACACAGACAATCAAGCAGAGACATCTAAAAAGCCTCAACAAACCATCATTAACACAAGCAATGTTGACAAAGTCGAACAACCAACAAGGTTAGCCCCAAAAGCCACAAAATGTGCAGGACACATGACCGTCATCAATCAACTCATCATCACAGATACATCTTTGTCAACACATCCACAAGGAATATTTCAAAATGGCTACCATACAGTCTTTCCACCAAGCTTGGCAGAAAAAATGCCAACAACTAGTGAAGATAATATTTCACAGGGGGCAATATCAATTTCAAAATTATTCAAGGCAATGCTCAAAAAAAGTGGGGCGGCCACAACAGATAACACACATAAGAAGCAGATTACCAGAACTGCATGCTGGAGAAGCATTAAATTCAAGCGACAACGGAAAAATTACAAACAAGTCTTGAGAGGTAAATGGTGGAGAAAAATATTTTCATACCATTACAAAGCATGGGGGCAGGTAATTCTGAAGGAAAAGGACACAAATTGCTTTTATATCAAGTCACATCTTGCCTCAAACAAAGTTTGGGACCCAGGAGGCAAAGTCGCATGAAGAAAGGTATTTATATATTCTTTTTTAGAAAAAAAAGAAAAAGAAAAAATGATAAAAAGAAAAGAAAAAAGAGAAAAAAAGAAAAAAATACAAGGAAAGATGCGGTTGCAGATTCAATGATACATCAGAAGCAGCGCTCAGTACGATCTCCGAGTGCTCCCTTGGCAATCAGAAGCAAGCTTAAGCCGCCTGACCGTTGCAGTATTCGCAAACGCATTTCCAGATATCCGTCAGATGCTCCCCAAACAGCGCCGGCAATCCCCCTCCCAAGACCCCTGAACAGCTGCCAACGGACCTCCAAACCACCTAAGCCAAGGCGCTAAGTCTAGGGGTGCAACTCGGGCTCATAAAACTCGGGTTTACCTCGACCCTAACCCTAACCCTAACCCTAACCCTATTTATAAAACATCAACCCTAACCCTAACCCTAACCCTATTTGTAAAACCTAAACCCTAACCCTATTTTTGAAAATCGGGTTCGGGTTGAGTTTCGAGTTGGAATTTATATTGATGAATTTACATTTTTATTTAAAAGTGATAAGTTTAGAATTTCATATGAATAAATAATAATAACAAATCATGTAAGTAAATATAATAGTATATAATCAAACTACATATTTTTTAAAAAATAGTAATATAAAGAATTTTTTAGAAAAAATTACCATAAAAAATAAGATAAAGGAAGAAAATTAATGAATGTAAAAGTAAATGATAGAAATAAAAAATAAATATAAATGAAAATAACATATTTTATTTATAATAAAATTACAATATGCCAAACATGTATTCAAATATAGATATAATAACATAAAATATAAAGAAATATTGTTTAAATAGCATATATATAATATATTTTATAATAAATATAAAATGGGAAATCGGGCTCGGGTTCTACGGGCTCGGGTTCATTTGAACCCTAACCCTATCATAATTACAAATCGGGTTCCTCGGGTTCGGGTTTTACGGGTTCGGGTTATGAAAAGCAAGTTTCAACACCATTCAAAATTGGGTTCGACGGGCCGGGTTCGGGCTCAACCCAGCCCAAGTTGCACCCTTAGCTAAGTCACCCAGCTCCGATCACACATTCACCCTGCACCAACAGACATCCAAGAACCGTCACCGACAAATGCAGCAATGACCCTCCAATCCGACCAAATGCCTCCAAGCCTCATGCGAGTGTTCGTCGAGGCACCACCACGGCCACCACTACTGCAGGCGCCGACGCTGATGGCGACACCGACCAGCCGGACGTCGTAGAAGAAGAAAAAAAAAGAGATAGAGAAAGAAAAGGAGATACATGTCGGTCAATAGCAGCAACTCCAACGAATACCGGAGATCCTCCCGCAGCATCGACGGATATCCTGCAGCCGCCCGGAACCACTGCCATCAAAGCCAATAGCAAGGAGAAAGAAACCGAAGAGAAAATAGGGAGAAGAAGATACCTGTCCGACAATGGCGGCGATGGTCCAAGCGGCAGCCAACACTCCAAGCAAACCCAGCCAGCAGTCGATGCTCCAAGCATATCCCCACCATTGGCCGCACGACCCGGATGTCACGAAGAAGGAGGAAGAAGTGTACGCACACTGACCAACCCGCCTGAGTACTTGCCGTCGCCGGAGCAGACAAGGGCTTGTGACGCCAACAAGTAGCAAGACCGGAAAGGAGAATACGGCAGAAGAGGAGAATAGAGCAAGTGAACAGGGGTGACGAGCCAAAGGAGGGATCCTTAGAGGCACCGACAAGCTGCCTTGAAGGCTCACCGTTGCTGGAACAAGCGAGGACCTATAACGCCGATGAGCGCCGAGCACACCCGAAGCTATGAAGAAGAAGCGCTGGCCACTGAGCACTGAGACACGGCCACAAAAATGAGGGCTGCGAGAACTGGCGCTGTCAGATCCGGATGGGCGACAAGGAAGAACAGCAATCTAGACGCCGCCGCTGACAAGAAAGGCAGCAAATCGGACCAACGCCAACAGCAACGCGCCCCGAGCACGGCGAATCAACAATCGCCGACGAGGAAGATGATGGGAGCAGCGGCAACGCACCCTAACCAGACCCCAATGAAGCCGATGGTCGGTGTAAAAGAGGAGAAGGGCGAAAAAACCTGCTAAAAAGGAGCCACCCCGGTTACTTGGTGATGATGGCGGCACCCCGAACAAGCCTCACTGGCATACGAAGAAGAGACCAACTAAAGGACAGCAGCAGCAACAACAAAGAGGAAGGAGGAGCCCGTGGCAATAGCCCGGACACCGGAGCCGGAAACGGAGGAGGTAACTCAGGCAGCGGCAGCGCACCCCGTGCTGGTTCTCGATGACAGCAACTCCAGCAACCGAAAACAAGGAGGACGATCGGTGACGGCAAGAACCGTGACAGTCGTTGAGGATGAAGAAAGGGCAGCCAGCGATCGGCAAGAGAAAAGGGAAAACGGCCAAAATGGGAAGCCTCAATGATGGCCCTAAAACTGGGCGAATTATGGATGCCCCCTCGACTGTCTCCAAAATTCGCAGAACCACACCAACTTGAAAAGAAATGCAGAACAGCCCAATAAGCTCGTGAGTTTTACAAGACGACCCACGAGGATTTTACAAAAGAGCCATCTCGAACTCATATTTACAGAAAGTTGTCGCAAGTTTGCAGAAATTACAAAATGAACCAGACTTAAAAAAATTTTTAGGTCAAAGACTAAAGGGGTGTCTAACGCTTTGTCATTCACCGTCAAGACGCCTCTGGAAAAGGAGGGCAGCTATAGACACCTTTCCCTTGAGCCCAAATAAAATATATGTATGGATCAAGATACAAGCCCAACAAACACAAAGGAAAAGTCTACCAAAAAAAGTTTCCAATGGGCTCTAGAATCAACAGCCCACTTGGAGCAAGTCCAAACAATAAAACCAGGCCTACTAACCACCAAACGGGCCTATCCAGCTTTGGCCCACAGGAGCAAAGCTCCAACAAGCCATCAGAATGGGCTCTACAGCAACAGCCCACCAGACTCCAGCAAACGAGCCTATCCAGCCTTGGCCCACAAGAGCAAAGCTCCAACAAGCCACCAGAATGGGCTCTACAATAGCAGCCCACCAGATCAGCCTTAGCCCACAAAAGCGGACTCTACAGCAACAACCCATCAGGCCTCAACAACGGCCCACTTGGAGCAAAAGCCTCCAACAAGATCCAAGTCAAACCGTAACGGGCTCCCATCCACGACCCACTTTCCCTCTATAAAAAGGAAGCCAAGCTTCCACTCCTAATACACCAAGAAAGGCATCCCAAAGGGAAGGACGGGAGTCTGCAGCAAAACTCCGGCACCCCGGCTTCTCCTCTCCTCCAACTCTCTCTCTCTCCCTCTTCTTCAGATTTTTATTTTTATTTTCCCCTTTTCATGTCCATGTAAACGGCTTCGGGTTCACAGATTTTTGTCATATCTGTTTTAATCCGAAAACCGAAATCCAAGCTCTGTACGACCGGTGTTCTTATTCAATAAAAACGATGACTGATCTCTCCTTTAAGATCAGTGGCGACTCCATCTAGTAGTGTAAATCTCTTGGCTTTTGAGGTTTTTCTCACATGTTTTATTTGATCTAAATATTAACGCATTTTATTTCATAAGGATGCAGGAATCCCGCGCATATGCAATGCTCAAGAAGCCCAATGATCAAATCCAAAACCGAGGCCTATCCTATGCAAACATCTATTTTTTAAAATATACTAACACCCCTTCTATTCAATGAGAAACGCAAGTTCTGGCCCTTTCGATTCGGCCCAGATTTCACGAGGCAGGAAAGGCGTCCGAACCCATCGTAGCGTCCGCGACGGGTGCTACAGTATCACTTAACTTAAAGAGTATTCTTATCATTTTACAGAAAGTTCTAATGGCGTCCTAACTTAAGGATACGCTTGCAAATTTCATGCAAACCTTATAAGCATATTTGCAGTATTAAAAAATTTAAAAACATGAATGCAATATTAGTCAAACCTTATAGACATATTTGTAAAAAAATATTTTTTTCCCATTCGCAGAAGTGAAGCTGTCTATTGAGAAGCCAATGCGCCTAACATGGGATCAGTAGGAATAGAAGGCAAGGAATTGCCATCCATGAAGTCCGGCCAGCAACCTCCAGAACGAAATCAAAAAGAAAAGGCTTGACACCGTCTTCTTCTCTCTTCTTTGCTTTATTTGAGTGAACGGTAGCAGTAAGGCTGCCTCCCACCATGCATTTGATACTAACGAGGGAAATGTTTCACAACAACATGATATTGTCGGTTTTATTGATTAAACATTCCAGCAAAACCTGCATACAACTTGACTCGATTTCAGGTTTACTCACCCTTCTTGAGTTTCTTGGGTTTGTGACAACATAGACCCAGCAGACGGAAGTTGGCCCCACCCAAGCAATCGCTCGGAATTTTCCATCTGAATGTGGTGAGAAAGAAATTTTTGTGCCTAGACGGTCTCTTACAAGTTACAAAAGAGGGCAGATGCCGATTAACGCTGCGATTTCATCAGCCCACATCACCGAGACTGAGTACATTACAAAATTGCAAATAGAATGGGAGACACCATGACCAACTTCTACAATGGCGTTCACTGGGGAAAGAAAGCAAACAGGTTGAAATAATGATTTTTTTTTTTTTTTAATAACCGGTGGCTTTCCATTATTCCAGTCGGCTATTAGTTGAACAACAGTCCCAACTCAAGATCATATCCGAAATACCCACACACCCCATCACAACGTATCTTGTTTGGCTGGAAATAGCATGCCATAAAAGAAGAGATGAACGGGTCTCCTGGCAATCCACTATTCAACAAAAGCCAGCTCCTTTTACAGATGAAGCAAGCATGGATACAGAAAACACTACAAATTTTTACATCTGAGAAAAAACATGAGATTGCTGAAGAAATAGTTCTAACCTCCAATCTATTTCCATCTAGAAGGTGATGCTCGATACAGAATTGACTGAAGATAGATTACCAGCCTATATCCGCTGTTTCACACGCCTCCCATTAGCATCACTCCCATCAAGTGTGTCATTTGCATGGTGCCGAGATAACATGATTGAATGCTCGCCAACCTTAGCCACATATTCCAAGAGCTCTGTCAGGACAGAGGGGCAGCTCACCTTCAAGTACTCAAACCCGTCTGTCTGCATCACCGCTGCACAGAAAAATAAATGTTTATACACTAAGGGTATGTTTAGGAAATGATAAAACTTCTGATGCTAAGTGTTTGGTATAAAAGTTTTTGAAATAAGAGAAAATGATATGATATAATAAGAGTAATGATGAAGAGTAATAAAAATAAAGTTAAAATAGATAGATAATAGTGTAAAAATTATTGAATAGTAATATCGTTGTATATGAAGATGTGAATAAATAATTAAAAAATAGGGTAATTAGTGAGAGTGAAAGGTTTTAAACTGAAAAGTTTAAAAAAAAAACAAACACCCCCTAATAAGCACAACTAGACAACTAGAAGTGCAAAATCCTGCTTCTCAGGGGGGAAAAAGAAAAAGGAAGAATAGAATAAAGAAAGAAAGAAGAGCAATATTCTAAGACAATTTTTCAATGGTAAGACACATCGTCATACACAGCAATAGGCTTGTTCCTCGTTCCTTGCTCTACACGGTATCCTCAAAAATATGATCGTCACAGCTTAAACATCAATGAAGCTGTTCAGACTGGTAAACCATTTTGGTTATATGTAGATATCAAGGCCCTGGCCTGAATAAGTCTATCAAAAGCATGGATAATGCATGCATTAGTCATAATGTAATAACAATTCCCATATCCTCTAACATAATATATAATTTAAAAAATCCAACAAACTTTTTTTTTCCACATATTACACATATTTCCATCATCAACCATATCTGTCCTTACAATCTACGTCATATTGTTGTCTCATGCAGGCCATAATTTTATATTAGAGTTTATCTTCAAAAATAGCTACGGTTTTAGAATCATAAATAAGCATATGTTAATTGGTCGGTTCCAAAGTTGCCAAGGCACAAGGCGCATGGAAGTCCTAGCACCAAGGCTCAAGGGGCAGAAATAAGGTGCACAAAAGTTCTAGTGCCTGGGCGCACAATGCACTCCCAAGGCAAATATATGCTAGCGGTGCCTAAAACTAATGGTTAAAAATAGAAGTACCACTCAAAAGGAAAGCATATACTAAATTACAACTATCAAGAGTAAAAACAAAATGCGAAGGAATTGCAAGGTTCATCATTTTGAAAAATGTTTTTGGATTTTTTTGAGAAAGTCCACAGCCCCAGGAATGCACCGTGGACCTGACCCATAGAAGTGCACCTTAGGTGGGAAATGGGCCTTATCAAACGGATGCACCTGGAGTGCCTCCTTGGTGCATGGAATGCGCCCAAGCATGCCTTGCACCCAGGAGCTTTGAAAACTATGGTTGTTGGTTCAGAAGCAATTGAAATAACATTTTGGTCAAAAATCAAGAGGATGCACAAATCACTCCATGCACCTGGTTTATCTTTAAAACAATAGCTAGATGTGCAAATAACTATTTAATACTTGCTATTACAACCAAATGGTAGTGGCAAATTGCCAAAGAGAGGACAACAGTTGCACAAGCAAAAAATCAAAGCATAAAAATACGCTACACTCAGTGTAATAATACACCTTTCTGAAAATTGTCTTCCCAAAAAATAAAAAGTTTTTCTTTGCTAACAACAAAACCGATAAAAATCTGTATACCACAGGCTGATCATGCAAAAACAAATCTTAATACCTAAATGGCTGACAACTTTTGATGCTTGACTTGGTAAAGTATGTGCACGCCAGCACTATACCGACTACTAAGAATATGAATGAACATCGCCCAAATTCTGCTACATAACAATGGAGATCTTCAGATAGATCTTTGAGTTCTTTGAATACTCCCAATCATTGTAGCAGTGATAGAAGACATGGATGGACCAACAGAAACAGTTTTAATAAAGGAAGACGAATGGACCCCCAAAAATGTTTTCATGGCAGAAAATGGCCAATGGACAAACAAACTGTTTCAACCGAGGAATATTCTGCTCAGCATTGGATTATAACCATTGAACGAATCAAACTGTTTGAAAAGTGAATGACAACATTATATGTTATTTACTAAAGTAAAGACTGATGGACAGATGCAAAAAAACAGAGGACATTCTTCCTGACATTGAAATCCTTCTCCCATCCAACCTTCCCACTTTCTGTAAAGTGAGTTTCTCCACATTCTTGACAATTAAGTTACTAAAACCAATTGGTAAAGCAGAAATGGAGTACCTCTAAGATTCTCAGGCATTGCAATGAACTTGAGGCACACAGCTTTAAGTTCAAAACAGTGGTGCTGCTCTGCTAAAGCTAAGGTTGTGGCAACAGTGTTTATTGCAACTTCATCACAGAGTTTGACTTCACATAGCAACCTCAGCCTCTCCAAACCATAACGATCCGCTGCTGCAAGTAAATGTTGTGCCATCAATGTTGAGGCCCATTTTAAATTCAGACCTGTAAGCTCTTGCAAGTCTGGCAGAGAATCCCAGTATATGAAATGGAGCAAGACCTACATAAATTGAACAGAACAAATTTATATTTTTTTTGTAAAAAATGCATTATCAAATTGCTTAAACTTAATAGAAAACCTGAAAGTCGATGTAAAGATTGCAAAAAATTGAGAAACCAGTAATTGGATTCAACCAGAGTTACCGAACCTGTAATGGAAGCCTTAAAAAGAATACAACATGCCTTGAATGATAACTTCACAAATAAAGCAAACAGCCATTGCTCCACATTTAGAAAATTAAGATGGAACATATGATTCCCATCCCTCTCTACTTACTTAGTTTAAGTCGCCCCTCAAGCAGAGGAAAAGCTCATTTTTAATCAAGAACCAATCCAACCAATCTATACATGGGCAATGGACAAAGAACTACCACACCACACCATTCTTAGAAGAAGCTTCTACAATCAATGATATCTAGAAACATAAGAACTACGAGCATTAAGTTGATCCACCTCCCATCCATATCTAGATACAAGGGTGTTTTGACCAGGGTTTTCAAAAACTAGTTGTATGGTCGATACAAGGGCAAATCGATCAATATGGAGGCATATTGATCAGACGAATATAAATGTGCAAAGTTGCATTTTTTCACTCCAGATATGGTTTATTTTCAAACCTCCTCCCTTCTTCTGCACTCATTTTTTTATGCCTAACCTACTAGAAAAACAAATCAAACATTCTTTTTTGTATGATTTTGTTAATTTCCAAATTGACTCACATTCTCTAAGGGGAAAATTCCTCTTATATCTACAACAATCCCCCATAATTCCTATTATATTTATAACATTTTATAAATTTCTTTTATACCCTTAAAATTTGACTCTAAATTCCAATTATACTCATACAATCAAAACAACCATTAACTACCTCATTAAAAAGACGCTTTTACCCCTCTATAATTTCTTTAATCTTAATTGAAATGATTCAACTCTAATATGATTCAATTAATGTTGGTAAACTATCAATTTATTACATCAAGTGATTTAAATATCATATTAGGATTGAATCATTTCAATTAAGAAAAATTTGAAGGGGCAAAATCATCTTTTCAATATGATAGGTAACCGTTGTTTTGACTGCAAAATGTTGTCAGTATATTATAAAGAAAAGGCAAATATTGTGGGTATAAGAAGAATTTTCCCTTTTCTAAGTTAAAGAAACATGAATTAGAACTCTCAAAATCTCTATTAAGTTGGAGATTTGAGGTACATAGCAACTTTGGGCCATTTCAAACAGTTATAAAGTAGAAATTTTATGGAAAAACACATTTCTTGAGCCAAAATTTAAGATCTATGAAAAGAAATTATTAGGGGAAGTAAGAAAAGGTAAGATTTCACTTCAGTTTTTCTATCGCATGCTATAGGTAGGGGTGTTAATGGTCATGGTCAACCCGTCAACCTGCTCGTCCAACCCGTTTATAAATGGGTTTGGGTTGAGATTTTTAAATAAATAGGTTATGATCCGCCAACCAGTTTAACCATTGAATTAAATAAATGGATTAGGGTTGAGATTTTATAACTCGTCAACTCGTTTAGTAATCCATTTAACCCATATAATCTGTTCAACCTCTTTAATTCGTTTAACTCTAACTCGCTTAACTCATTAAAATTTTATATATATACATGTAAACCCCTAAGTTATCTTTCCTCATTAAGTCTTCCTCTAATCACCTAATTTTTCATTTTTCCATTGTTGTCTTTATTCCATTTTCCTATTACTGCCCTATTTCCATTTCCCCTAAATTCAAAACACCTTCTCGTCTCTCCCTACAAGATCATTATCTACTAGAGTCTAGGCTTTTAGGTTATTTGTTATACAACCAGTTAACCCGTCAACCTGCTCGTCCAACCCGTTTATAAATGGGTTTGGGTTAAGATTTTTAAATAAATAGTTTATGATCCGCCAACCAGTTTAACCATTGAATTAAATAAATAGATTAGGGTCGAGATTTTATAACTCGTCAACTCGTTTAGTAATCCATTTAACCCATATAATCTGTTCAACCTCTTTAATTCGTTTAACTCATTTAACTCAGTTAACTCATTAAAATTTTATATATATACATGTAAACCCCTAGGTTATCTTTCCTCATTAAGTCTTCCTCGAATCACCTAATTTTTCATTTTTCCATTGCTGTCTTTATTCCATTTTGCTGTTACTACCCTATTTCCATTTCCCCTAAATTCAAAACACCTTCTCGTCTCTCCCTACGAGATCATTATCTACTAGAGTCTAGGTTTTTAGGTTATTTGTTATACAACCAGTTAACAACCCACCAACCCATTTATTAAATGGGTTGTAAATGGGTTAGGATTGAAATTTTTTAAATGGGTTAATAAACGGATTAAGATTGAGATATTTTAAATAAGTTAGGATTAGAATTAGGCTTCAACCCATCCAACCGGATCCGTTAACACTCCTAGCTATAGGCCTACATGATAATGCATGCATAGTATTATAAAATAAATTTAAACATTTTCATGGCATTGTTTTATTCTTAAAACTTGGGTAGTTGTAAATTAAATGAAGGGTGTTCGGGTGCGGCCGGGCCCATGAGAGCAGCCATGCTTTCCAGCCAAAAAACCCATTTTTTATTATATTTTTTAATTAACAAGTAAAGCTAGATATATTTAACCAATAAACCAAGTTTTACTATTTTTAAATGTTTTTAAGTATTTTTTTATTTTTAAATGCAGTAGCATTTTTCGTAATTTCTGAGTCAGAAAATTACGAAAATGCCACTGTGTCTAAAAATAAAAAAAAATACTTAAAAGCATCTATAAATGATAAAACTTAGTTGATAGGTTAAATACACCTAGCTCTACATGTTTATAAAAAAAATCAAAAAAAAAAAAATTTGGAGGGGTCTTTAGGCCGGACGCATAGGGGGGTCCATGCACCCGGCCTAAAAGAATCACCCCTCAAGTTAAATATCTTATCACTTATAATGTGGAATGATTTTGCCTATTCGAGTAAAAGCTATTAGTTTCTTGCTTAATATTCTAATGAATAGCTTGTATAAGACAGTCATATACAGCTACTCAGCTATTTAGAGAGAGGACGGTTGATACATAATCATATATATCAGTCAAATGTAAAATAACTACAAATATTCTTTAATTTCTCATTTTTTCCAAATTTTCTAAACGTTTTTTAGTATTTCTTTCTTTTTAAAAAATTGTCCGGTAAAGGCTGACACGGTCCACAAATCCGAAATGATCCCCCCCCCCCCCTGGTATAATATTCAAAACCATGATTGGGAAAGCAAACTTCATTGATCCTGGCCTGTCAAAGAGTCAGGACAATAATGAAACCTTAACAAGTCCATTTCTGATGTTGAAATTCCAATTGTGGAACATGAACACCATCAAGAATCAATATTGTTAAATCTTCAGCCGATTTATCTTTTCTATGATTTTTTCATATGTGACAATAGGAGCAAGATACATTAGACTTCACAGCAACATAGATTTGTCGTGCAAGAGTTACTCCATCTGGCTTCACCAATTCAGTAATGATGTCCCTCCTAAACAAAGAATATCCCCCCAAAATAACATTCTTTTGCCTATTGCCTATTTATCCAGCTCTGCCAAAATCATAATCTATCGAAACGGTTCTACCCAACCTGACATTAACTCCTGCCACTTCAAAGGTGGCAGTATAAAAAAAAAAGTGGCAGACTGCTCAAAGATATTCTTCATATAGTTCCCAATTCTTCTATTTCCACCCATATTTTTCCTTTTTGCATGAACTAATGTGCAAACCTATGACCCAAATAGGAATAGTAATAATCAAGAATACCAGATCAGATAAAAGATGTTCACGTCAAGCAAGCAACAAGTACAAAAATTTAGGCAAGACATGAAACTTAATGTTCTAAAGCTTGACAGATGGTACACACAGATCAATAAGAGCAGTCCATGCAACACATACTGAAACATGACCACTTCATGTTTCAAATCACAATAGGTGGTTAAAATGCCTTCGAAACAGCAACTAAAGGGCCAAAAATAGAGACATCATAGATGGGAACAGGAAAACATCCAACAGCTCATAAGCAGATGATGCATCATATATACATCGTTTTCACATACAAAAATTTATTTATGCTAACCAATTCAATGCTGCACATATGTATGATACTCTACTATCTAGTAGAAACTGATGCTCACATGTAAACAAATGAAAAAAATAACATAATTGGGAAATTAAACACAGAAGAATAAGCTATGTAGATTGAAAATATACAAACACAAGTCCGCACATCAAAAAAAAGGTGCACCACAGCCACTTCCTGTTCAAATCTCAATAGATGGTGAACAAAGAGAAACAGATGCATGAAACCACGCCATGCATCACAAATAGGTGCAGCACCATGGTTATCAAAACCTCAACTAAAGGGAAGGTTAGGAAGTTACGGTAGATGGGAACAATAACACACCCATATCTCATCAGAAGATAATACATGTATCGTATATTCATTATCTGCGCATACAGAAATTTCTTTATACTAACTGATTTGCAAGGTATCCTCTACTATCTAGCCAGCAATCTTATGTTCAGCTAATGACATTTCCTTTGATACCAAACTGTCATAAAACAAGAATCCTTAATGTAAAATGAACACCAGAAAGCTTTAGAAGAAAGAAGTACTAATGACATTGCTATGATAACACACTGACATTCCTTTATATAAAATGAACACCAGAAAGCTTTAAAAAAAGGAAGCAAACTATCTCAGAAAGGAATAAAAGAAGAAATAAAGGAAGCAGAGTAAAAGTGGGGAAGAACTAAAGAAGAAGAAAATCGGGATCAGAGCAGAGAAGGAGAAGGTAATACGACAATAATCCATTAACTGAATTACATTCTCTAATACAAGTACTCTATAACAGAAATAATCCATAACAGCTAATGGCCATAATTTAAATGCATATCAATAAAAATAAGGAAAAGAAAAAAGAACCATCCAGCCAATTAATTTATATTTTGATCCCTTGATGCATAAATCAAACACAAAGTAAATAATTAAATATTCCATGAGACTTAATATAATGACTTTGCACCTGAAACAGCATCCCTCCGCAAAGGACTCGCTTAAATTTTATGGCCAAATAAATTCATGAAGAGGAAAGCGATGGACAACCTTAAAAACTGGGGCCTCGATGTCTTCTACTTTTATGCATTGTGTGTTCCGATCCTTCATAGGTCCAAAAAGCTGTGCTCTAAACACAGGAGATCTGGCTGCAAGTACCAACTTGTGGGCAGAAAAGATCTCCCCATCAACATCAAAAGTCACATCTACTCCCTTTCCACTTTCAAGAAGCTGGCCAAAATGCTCCCCAATGTTAGAAGCTGAAACTGGAATGGAGTAAATCTTTGGACCCTCTGTATGTGACATCACAACACCAACACTACAATTCACCGATAGGCAGTCATCTTTCAGGTAGTCTGACTGTTCTAGAGTAGTTCTCCTGGAAAAACGCTTGTAACCCCTGCAAAGTTAAAAGATAAGACCCATTAATCCTCTGTCACCATTTGTAGAGCACCCAAGCAGTTTGTTGATTACTGTCTGCAATAAATCTTTTAAGTCTGTGTGCAATTGTATGTCCACCATTCATGAAACAGTTCTTTAGAGTAAATACAAGAGGCCAGTCAGCATGGATTTGCATATGTATAGACACAGTAAACAAAGCTTCCCATAAAAAAAAATTTCTGAGATGGTTGCATCCTTTCAATATTCTATGTATTGAGCTAGATATGATGAGAATAAATTAAGGAAAATAGTAGAATATAGTAAAATTGAAAAGGCCATGATAGATTGTTCAGAATATCTTATGGCCCATTAACATTGAAATGCAACCTAAAGAATATGGGAAAAATCACCAAGTAATGCTTCAGCCCACGTTTTCATTTTCACCCACAAAAGTTCATCATCATAAACATAAGTATTTTGTTTCATCATCCAAACAGGAAAAATTAGTCCAATAGGATTCTCTATGCCTCTGCCATTATTGATCTATAAGAAGTTCAAATTTGTGCATCCATGCTGTTCATGTTTGTACTCCTTAAATAAGCCAACTTAGTCCTCAACTTTAAGGATGGCTACTACCATGCGTCACATCTCATTCAACTAATATTGATATATTCACTCACCAACCCTCCCCTGTTTAGAGCCATAATGCCAGCTCCACAGTTAATTCTCAATTTTATCCTGTTGGAATGTCTACAGCACTTTCTTTAAGGCATTGAAACCTGCAATTTTTCTTTCAATGAACTCTCCTAGTTATACTCTACGACCAACGGATCTGACATGAACTCCATAAATGCCCATGGTAATTTTTTTAGCTGCAAAAGAGACCATTCATCATCATCATCTCCAAGTCCCAATTAATTGTTTTCAGCTTCATCCCAACAATGTGATTTCTTGCATGCATGTTTATAAGCATACTCCCAATCCTAAATGTTCAGGAGCACAACCAGCTTATGAAGAATTGAATTCATTCTACTTGCTATAAACTGATAATTTTTTTTCTCTCCTTTGTTTCCATCAAACAATATTTGGCCAATTAACAACTTGATTCTAAATGAGGTCACTGAATGTTCAAACCCAAAAAGAAAGAAAGAAAGCAGTGGGGGAAAAAAAAAAAAGAAAAGAAAGAAAAAAGCCAAGCACTCCATTGAGAAACAGCTGACTTCAATTAGGGGTCACAAACACCTTTGATCTTCACCTCTACAGGGTTAGAATCGTTAAAAGCACCCACAAAAGCAAAACCCTCATTTTTGGTTACTTCCAATTTCATTGTTTGACAGTTTATGTGGCATTCTACATATTTGAAATGTTTCCTTCCTAATCGTCATACAGATGAACTCCAACCCCAGAGACTTGCACACAAATGCAGTATAAATATATATATAAACAAACTACAAATCATCAGTTTTGATTCAGTTGTTTTGCTATGATACCAAAACCTCGTAAATGAAAGCATCTATCCATTAGGCGGCCACTTTCCAACTTTTCCTGAGACAATATAAACACTCCTGTTTCGGATCTTACAAAGCCAGAGAATGAAGACGTCATTGCACCCTTGTCTGGAAAGAGAAAAAAAAAAAAAACAAAAAGCTAAAGGTAACCGCTGTGACCGGTCAGACAAATTGTCATAAGAGCTTCTGTAAGGCATTGCATAAATCATTCTTCTGATAGATTCAATGCATGGCTGACGAATCAAAACCTCCTTATCGAAAAAATTCAAACCCCTCAATTGGTGTCCATGTAAAAACTCACAGACCAATATATTTTTAAAGATTGGATTTTGGGGGTCTCCAAATCTAGGTGGTTTTTTTGTGCACTCACCATCCACCGTTCAGACAAACCATTCCAATGATCCGAAATGCCTATGATCACCTCATTTATACAAACCGAAAATCCAGAAAGACTCTCTGGGGCGATGATCATTTTACATTCTCCATGAAAAACATCCAACGCCAAGAACAACCTTCCCAAAAACGAACAAAGCGAGGATTCCACAACGACAAATAGAGTCAGGATAGAATTCCAGCATACCACATGCTTCCACGATACTTAAGCGTGTACGGCCCGCTCTCCAGCGTCCTCCCAAAATGGGTATGCACCTTGTGCCGTCCTTTCCCGCTCTGATCCAAAAGGGTCAATTCGAAGAGCGCCCTGACGTCTGTGCCATCGCTGGCGAGAGCTATGAACAGAGAAACGTACGCCGCATTGTCTTCCACGCTCTTCCCGTCCGGGTAGAAGTAGATGGCCCAATTGTAGCCCCCGACGGTGAAAGTGTCGGACGCGATGTATTTCCCGATCCCCAGCCCCTTGGACAGGGAATACCCGGTGATCTTGAACTGGTGGGATCCGTTGACGGTCTGCGTGAGGGACGTGGATGTCGTGACGGAAGGAGACGAAGATGGGGCGGAAGACGAGGGTTTTGCGGCCCCTTTACACACACGGCCGACGCCCATCGTACGACGAAGAGGAAGGGGAATTCTCTGCCCTCGATTTCCCTCGGCAATCCTGCTCAAAAATCCTCGAACCGAATTGGGTCGGGTCCCGATTCGGGATCGTGGCGTTATTTGCCCGAATCCAGTTTCTAGGGTTTCCTGGATCGGATTTTCTGATATGGGGACTTCGATTGGGGCGGGAATCGTAGGGTTTAGCGATCGGATTTGGGGGTGAATGGGATCGAATTGGAGATTGCAGCAGAATATGACTTGGACGAACGTCTGTAGATTGGGGTTTGGCAAGAGGCAGGGCGAAAGCAACGAAAGGCAGACAAAAAGTAGGCTAAGGGCAGACAGACGAATGCATGAATAATTGTAGTAAGTGCCGTGTTGACGGGAATTTGAAGGAAGAAGCTTTTCTTCCGGACATCGCGACGCATGGGGGAGGAGTATGCGTGGTACGATTTTCCACCACCCCAGGCTGGATTTATGCCATGCAGTTTTGCATTCAACAGCCTCTTAATGTTCTTCGATTCGTGTGCAGTTTATTTGATGCAGAAGAAATTCAGGAATAATTGCGATTATCTGCACCAGAAAACAGATGAATCACGATGATGTGCGGAGTGCGTCAGGTGAACGTCACCGAAATTCAAGTTTTATACTTAAGGTGTGTTCAGCAAATAACAAAAAATGTCAAGTCAATCTAAAACTTTTTACTCTCTACGATTATTATATTTTTTAATTATTTTTTCACATTTTCCTGTACAACTACCCTACTTTTCAATTATTTCTACACAACTGTCCATCAACTAACCTATCTATTTTAACTTTATCTTCTTTACTATTCATCATTACTCCTATCATATCACATCATTTGACAACTTTTACTCTCCAAAACTTTTCATCAAAAGTTTTATTCATTACCAAACACACCCTTAGTGCACAGCTGACGTTTGAGAAAGTAAAAGGGTGAGAAATATGATATTTTGTGAGTGTAGAAAATAAAATATTTTAGAAATTATGTGATTAATATAAAATTATTTGTATAAAGTTAGAGTAAATAGATTTATTAGAAAATAGTTGATAAGGAAAATGATTAAAATACACAGGAAAAAGTAGAAAAATATAATAATTAGTTAATTATTGAGGAGCCTTGAAATTAGCAATCCCAGCATTTCTCATCCACATTTCCCATGGCTGATTACCAAACATGCTCTTAATATAATAGAACACAGTCACGCCCTCGCATCATCGTAGAAAATTTTTCCTATAAACTTTTACTTTAAGAGAAATTATAAAACTTCTATTTAAGAGAATTAAATTGTAAAAACTCCTTTGCGGGAAAAGAGATTCAAACGCCCCTCCATATATAGTTAGTGTCGTGATGTTACCAATGTGCCAAAGGCAACACTGGCGAGAAAAGACAATTTTTAAAAAAGAAAAGTTTTGATATAAAAATATTTAAAATTATGGAAAATAATATAATATAATATAATAAGAATGATGATAATGAACAAGGAAAGTAAAATTAAAATAGATAGTACGGTTTTATAGAAATGATGGAATAATTCCTCTTATACCCATAACAAATGCACATAATTACCCTTATACCCACAACATTTCATAAATTCTTTTTATACTCATAACATTTCATCCTAAATTCCTCTCATAGTCATTAAAACCATAATTATTTATCCATTGAAAAGACAATTTTGCCTATTTAAAATTTTTTAATCGAGATAATTTAACCTTAACATGATTCAATTGATGGTAGTAAATCATTAATATAAGATATTAAATAATTTGAAAGTCATATTAAGGTTGATTTATTATTAAAAAAAATTAAAAGGGCAAAATTGTATTTTCAATGGAATAGATAACGGTGGTTTTAACAGCATGGGTACGAGAGGAATTTAGGATGAAATGTTATGAGTATAAAAAAAATTTATGAAATGTTGTGGGTATAAGAGGAATTATGTACATTTGTTATGGGGATCAGAGAAGTTATCTCATAAATGATAGATAAGTAGATATTTGTATAAAAAATATGAAAAATGATTATAAAATAATATAAAAAATGAAAAGTTTTAGATTAATAATTTCTCATGATTGTCAAAAACAACTTTATCTTTCGCAAAATTTCTCTTGTAAGAATTAAATAAGCTTAAATGAGATAGAGAAATCTAATAAACATATAATAATTTATATTAGGAATGAGAAATGTTGATTTAAAAATAAAAAAATTGTATTAAAATTGAAAAAGGTGTCTTCAGAATGGGAATGCACATTTTATTCAAGAATCATGAATTTTCCACAACACCTTTTCTATACTCAATAACATTTTATCATAATTTTCTATCATACTCATGTCATTAATACATTCATTATCTATTCATTGAAAAGATTATTTTGCCTATCTAATTTTTTCTAATTTAAATAATTTATTCGTAATGTAGCATTGCTTTCACATCTAAGATGGGTTGAAAATGGGATTACGATGGAATAAAAAAATTTATTTCTTAAAAATACCTTTTTCGTTTTCAAAAGACAACCGACTTTTTTATTTTTAATATAATTTTTCTCCATCCCAGTACACCTTTTCTCGTTCATAATATATAACAATACTTCTTTTGTCCACATTCTTATCTCATTTTTATCCCATCTAAATCACTTAACATCACCAAAATAATAATTTACAATCAACACTTTGTGTACATTAAGGCTAAATTGTTCTAATAAATATTTTTAAATGGATAAAATTATTTTTTCAATGAGATAAGTAACAACTGTTTGTCAGGTTGTTAATAGAGTAAGTATAATAGGAATTCAAGATAAAATGTTGTGGTTATGAGAATTCTTTTGAATATTATGAGTATATTAGGAATTAAATGTTTATGGTGTATAAGAAGAATTTTCTCTTTTTTTTTGCTTAAGCACTGTGCAAAACAATTTGTGTTTGGCATGACGGAAGAAAATCTTTGGCATTTCACAAAAAAACTAGAGAGAAAATTTTGAAAAAGTAAAAGAATCATTTTTAAAAGGTAAATGAGCAACATAATATAATATGGATAATGATTAAGAATAAAGAAAAGAAAATAAATTTTAAAATAAATAAAATTGTGTATAAAAATATAAAAATAATTAAAAATATGGTAATTGGATAGTTGAGATATTACACAAAGTGTGTAAAAAATTAAACTAGGAAAAAAAATTCTTTTACCAAATGTCAAATGCACGCTATATTATAATTTTTTAACATTTTTCATGTAATTACCTAATCTATTTTATTTTTTATTCTTTTTATTTCTAATCATTACTTTTACCACATCAATCACATTATTAGTTTATAAATTTTTAATATAATTTTCCTCATTTTTTATCTCATACCAAATAAAGCCCAAAATTTTTTAAATTTTTTTTTTAAAAACTAACACATTGATATGATATGATAAAGATAACGATAAAAGTAAATAGAATAATGATAAAATAGATAAATTAATTATATGGAATAGTTATATGAAAAGATTTTAAAAATTTTAAATATAGAGTTACTTTTCTATATAATATATTTAACATTAATTCCAAATATATTCATTTAGTTTGAAAATTTTCATTGGTACCCACAAAGTATGTTATTAATAGCAAATATACGCATTTTTATAAATTGTATCCTGGCAACAAAATAACATTCTAAAATGATGAAACTATCCCTCAAGGGGCCACCCTCATGAAGTGTGTTTTGAATGGTGTTGTTGAGTCACATTTATATTATAAATTTTAATTATTACTTGAGAAGAATTTGATGTTTAAGATACTATAAATCATATTTTGATTGATTTAGCTTTACAAAGCATAAAATACTCATGATTGACTAATTCGTGTAAATCAGAAAGAATATATGCAATTTTGGTATACAACATGGACAAATTGACAAGTCTTGATGAAAGCGGGAGTAAATTGTAAATTCAAGACTTATATCTGAAGTAAAACTATATTTAAAGCAAGACATTGTACATACACAATTACTATTTACGGGAAACTGTTCACGCACGTTACTGTTCATGCACAACTGTTCATACATATACTATTTGAGCACTGTTCATGCGCACTATTCTCTATGTAAATACTTACAGGAAATGTCCTAAGACATCTGAGAACGTCTTGGGAGCTTAGGCTAAGGTCCGGAGAGCGAGAGAAGGCGTAGAACGCGAGACAAGAGGAGAGGCGGCGAGTTACTTGAGGCGGTCGAGACACCATCGGGGCTTCTAATCAATAAGCTTTCTTTTTCTTCTTCTATTTTGATTTAGTTCTCTTGTTTGTGATGGACTTTGAATACAATATTATTTTGTATTTGATTTTTATTATAAACATGCTAAGCTAAACCCTTAGTCTAGGGTTTAAGATGTAGCATACGTGTGGTTTGATTTATTTATGACGATATTGTGTGTTAATTTAATATCTTGTGATTTAATGCTTGCTTTGTGTGAAGGTCTACACTTTGGCAATGATTTTCATATATTAGGTAATAGAACCAAGAGATGGAAGTCTAATATACGAAAATCAAAATATTAAACCTGAAAATCTAAAATCACGAGAATAGGCATGATGACCTTGAGGAATTTCATGAACTTCCACAGAACTTAATGGATTCTAATTGACTTAATCCATGAGAATAGACAATTAAGAAGATTAGGGTATGCCTTATAGGTTTCCAGCAAAGGTACAATGATAATATATGGATAGTTCTCCTTTAACAAAATATCTAGTTTAAATAAACACTTCATGTATCCGTTGCAGAAGACGCATGTGAAATCTTAGATCCTAGGTGCTCTCAATCTTGTGATTTCTAATCCCTGTTCTACGTTCTATAGATCAACTTTTCTTTTTGCAATTCTTTATTCTCCTTATCTTATTTGGTTAGAAAGTGTTTAGATCCAATGTCTTAAGTCCTGAATTCTCTGTGGATCGATATTTATATACTACAGTCTACAACCGGTGCACTTGCGGTGAGATTGCGAATAAATATTTTGGCGTCTTCGTCGGCGAATTCCGCGTTATTTAAGAATTTGTATTTAAATACTTAAATACTTTTCTTTTCTTTCTTCTTCTATTTTTCTATTATGTATTTGCATATCTTTTTTGTAGGATTTTTTCTTTTATTTTTTCTAAAAAGTTGTTTGATGGCATATTATAATCAATAGTATGACGATAGAATAAGTGATAGATATTTACATGGTGATAGAATGATTGCTAATGAATTTTATGAGAATTGTAAAGTAGCGGACAAGTATAATTCATATGGAGAGGAGACTTCCATGATAAATATATCATACAAACAAGACTGAGGATATAGACAGCAAAATTCTCATAACCATGACAACCCACACTTTGTTAAAAACCTTTGCTTAAATACTTACTATGATAATGGGCATATGCATTCAAACTTTCCTTGGTCCGACAATCTTTCCTTTCAATATGAATAAAATTGTTTTTCACCTCAATCCCATGAATTTTACTATGAAAACTTGTTAAAAAAAATTTTCCCTCCCCTCCACTTGATGTTGCACCATGACTTGAAGAATCTGCTAAAGATAAAATTTTAAAACTGCTTCATCAAAAACTTGATGAAATGCAAAAGCAGCTTCTGAGTCTAGGAAAACAAGTTATACAACAAGTCATTCGTCTAAATGAGAACCTTGCAAACCTCCAAGTCAACCATGTATGGACTTTATAAATTTTTCTAATGATTATTATGAAACCATCTTGAGTGATATGGATCAAGTAGAGGATGAGATGCGTGCAGATGAACAGATGCATGTAGATGAACAAATGCAGATTCCAAATCAAGCATATCATGAAAATGTTCTGTATGATGAGAATCAAGAGGAGGGTGAGGTGCAAGATGAGGACATAAAGAAAATTCAAGACCAATCAAATCCTAATAAAACTCAAAATGAAAGCAGCGAGAAAATTAAAGCAACTAGCCCATTCGAAGAAACAAGGATTGAGGAGTCATCTATACCATCAGAGCTACACATGCCATCATTTATTTTTCCACAAAGAGCAACTGAATATTGCACAAATCCTAAAGAGGTGCATATTAATTATTATAACTTTAGGAAAATTTCTCTCTCATCTTATTTAGATCCTTTTTTGGACAGTAACAACATCTACGATTTTGCAGAAAACCATGACAAGACAATGCTGCAAAAGGAGATATTGGATATCACGTTTGGTGATAGTCCAAATTTTACAAGAGTGCGGAATACACCACAAGAGAACTTAGAAAAAAAATCCGCATGAACTTGTATTTGAAAGATTGGGTATTGGTTGACCCAATTTCAACTGTCTGGTTGAAGACATAAATTTAGCATCGCTTGGGAGGCAACTTAGGGTTTAGTTAGGGAGGTATTAGTTTCTTTTTAGTATTTTTATTTTTTTATTTTTAGGATTTCAATGCTTTTCAACTTGGAGTTTTCATTAGGTGTTTTGCAGGAATTCACTTAGGAAGAATGTAATTTGAAAGCCTCCGCAAATTAACAGGGAAGTTGATAAATATAACTTACAGTACACGCTTATTGATTCATGTTTGATTGAATGAATTGTCCCTGACATTGAGGACAATGTGAATTTTAAGTGTGAGGTGAATGTGTTGCATTATTTTTTTGATTACCTTTTTGATTGAAAAAATACTATGTTGAATGAATATTGTGCTAAAATTGTCACATTTTTTAAAAAAAATTTTGCTAAATTTTGTTGAAAATACGCATGATTGTTAACACTGGATTCATTTAGACTACACTTTAAACTATTGATTGTTCCTTTAAGCAGACCCCAATTGGGGTTTCTAAAATTTTGAGTTATGCAACTAACTGAATTTTAGTGAGATGTTGAATTTATTTTTGAACATGTACTTGTTGAAAATACTCATATTTATGTCCTAGATTATTTGACGAAATTGATACATCAAAGAACAATTCTGTTTTCTTTCAAAATCAGATTAATTATCTCTAATTCGTTAAAGGTTATTTCTAATACACACAATTGGTCATTTAAAAAGGTAGTTCTTCACATATATATGAAACTCTTATTCTGGTTAAAGGATTTCCAAAGCTAATGTTCAACCTAACTGGTTTGTAGGACATGATTAAGGCATTCCTTATTCTAATGAGCCTATCTTTGAGTGCATAACTGTTGTTTATCCCTATTGAGCCCGAATGTGAATTTTTCTTTTCTAACCCTAAATTACCACTTAATTGAACCAACTTTGAATCTGAATTTTGAGCTGAAAAGTATAGCAGGAATAAGATTTGACCACTTGGCTTGTGCAAATAATGAAAATATCTCCACAGATATCCTGAAATATGGTGAGGGGGGTTGTTTGTGAAAAAATATATAGTTCTCTAGATACCCTGAAATATGGTAAAAGAATTATTACTGGACTTGGTTTTAAAAAATTCCAAATAAAAAAACTGTTAAACTAAGGGTAAGAACAAGCTTCAAAAAAAAGAATGAAGCACTAAGTGTGGGGGTGACATTATTTCTTGTTGCAAAATGAGGCTCAAATTAACATGGAGACTGTTCAATTTTTAAAACTTTATTTCTTGTGCTAAACCTAATCATTGTCCCACCAAGTCCTTGTGATCCATGAATTTGTTGATTGAGTTGGTAGAGGAAATTCGGATGTAAGACTTTAATGAGATGTATATGAGGTAATTTGACTGATATTTTTCTGCATCACTACCATTACTTGAATTGTTGAATGTGTGTATTAAATAACCAGATAAAAGGGGAGGATATTTAATAATTAGGAGTTTATTTTACGAAAGATTTTTGAACTCTTAGTGATTGAAAGCAGAAACGGTAATAGGGTGTGCGATATTAATCTAATGAAAATGGATTTTTGATTAAGATTTTGACAACTGCTCAAATTCAAAGTCTTTTATTCAACATCTTCACTAGTTTTGATGATCATTTACACTTGTTCTTTTTCTCAAAATTCTTGAAAGGTCAATTCTTGAAATTTTGTGATATGATTATTTCGTATTTGTTTGAGGACTAGCAAAGGTTCAAGTGTGAGGGTATTTGTTGAGTCATATTTATATTATGAATAATTGAGAAGAATTTGAGTGTTTAAGATATTTTAAATCATATTTTAATTGATTTAGCTTTACAAAGCATAAAACATACACAATTGACTGATTTGTGTAAAATAGGAGGAATATATGCAATTTTGGTATGCAACATGGACAAATTGACAAACCTTGATGAAAGCGGGAGTAAATTGCAAATTCAAGACTTATATTTGAAGTAAAACTATGTTTAAAGCAAGACACTATACATATGCAATTACTGTTCACATATGGTACTGTTCATGCGCAATTGTTCATACGCACACTATTTGCACACTGTTCATATGCACTATTCACGTTACTGTTCACGTGCACTATTTACCTCTATATAAACACTTGCGAAAAATGTCCTAAGATATCTGAGAACATCCTAGGAGCTTGGGTTGAAGTCTGGAGAGTGAGAGAAGAAGTAGAGGACGAGGCAAGAGAAGAGGCGGAGAGTTGCTTGAGGCGGTTGCGATACCATCAGGGCTTCCAATCAATAAGCTTTCCTTTTCTTCTTCCATTTTGATTTAGTTGTCTTGTTTATGATGAACTTTGAATATAATATTATTTTATTTTTAATTTTTATTATAAACATGTTAGGCTAAACCCTTAATCTAGGATTTAGGATGTAACATAGTATAATGTAACAAATATTGTGGTTTGATTTATTTATGACGATATTGTGTGTTAATTTAATATCTTGTGATTTAATGCTTGCTTGGTGTGAAGGTTTGCACTTTGGCAATAATTTTCATACATTAGATGATGGAATCGAGAGGTGAAAGTCTAATATACGAAAATTGATATAGTAAACCTGAAAATCTAAGACTATGAGAATAAGTATGATGACATTGAGGAATTCCATGAACTTCCACAAAATTTAATGGATTCTAATTGACTTAATTCAATGAGAATAGGCGGTTAAAAAGATTAGAGTACGCATTGTAGGTTTCGAGAGAAGGTACAATGATAATATAGGGATAGTTCTCCTTTAACACATAATACCTAGATTAAATAAACACTTTATGTATCCATTGCAGAAGACATATGTGAAATCCTAAATCCTAGGTTCTCTCAATCTTGTGATTTCTAATCTCTGTTCTACGTTCTATAGATCAACTATTCTTTTTCTTATTCTTTCTTCTTCTTATCTTATTTGGTTAGAAAGTATTTAGATCCAATGTATTAAGTCCTAAATTCCCTGTGGATCGATATTTATATACTACAATTTACGACCCGTGCACTTGCGGTAAGATTGCGAACAGGTGTCTTATCCTATTTTCTCTTGAGAGGATCTCAACTTTCATAATTTTAGGCCGAATCCCTCAAAAGTAGTCAAAAATGAAAGCTTCGACTTTTAGGAGTTAACCATTTCTTCTAATGTTGTCAAGGTATTGATGGTTCTTTGAGTTGAGTGGTTAGTTATTTGCTCAACCTTTATACTTTGTCTCCTATAAAACTGAGGTCGCTATTTGAGATTTCTATCTTTGCATATTTTTGCTTGAAGAGTTGCCATGTGGCTTTAATGCTCATGGCAATGAGAATCCTCATCATCACACTTTCCCTTATTTCAAGATG
This sequence comes from Annona cherimola, assembly GCA_030490835.1. Taxonomy (NCBI): domain Eukaryota; kingdom Viridiplantae; phylum Streptophyta; class Magnoliopsida; order Magnoliales; family Annonaceae; genus Annona; species Annona cherimola. Next base: position 88,058,487 of record CM059972.1, read on the forward strand.
CAGTGGCATTTTTCTTAGTGGGGGATGCAACTTTTGGTCATAAAAAAGAATAGTTGTTCCTTCGAAGAAGGGAATAATCATTAGTCATTGATCATTCATGGGGGATAGCATCAGGTCACTTTAGCACTTAATTTGAAGAGTGCTTATCCTTCCAAATCTAGAATTGGAGCCTTACTCTGGTGAGTGCAAGATGGAGTGTAGCTTATAGTGTTCAACAAACCTTTTTTGGACATTTCTAATCCATGGAAGTGCTTGCCTATCCATTAAGTTTTTCTTCACACTTGTCATTTGCATAGTTCTCATGCATAGGTCTTGTTACTACACTTTTTATGCTGATTGGATTTCCTTCTGAGAGGTAGGGCTCTTAGAGAACTTCTTTTCCTTAGCGCTTACCTTTCAAGTGTTATCTTTTTTCTACTTCCTCTTCATCAAGAGTAATGTGGAAGGAATCGGACAATGTTATCTTTTATAATTGAACAAGTTGATTCAACTCTTTTATAATAAAACGATAACCTATTTCTCACTTGAATGATTGTCATCTGATGACTCTGCATGTTGTCCTCTCTATGGCCTCCAGGTGATCGATAATGCTTCCTCATCGTCAAACTATTTTCATGCCTTATGAAAGAGAATGGTTAGGATCCACCTGGCCTTGATTACGAGATGAAAAATATTTAGTGATTTTTGCCTTTCTAACGTTATTTAAAATGATAGTTGATGTACTCAACTTCAGAACTTCTGTGAGGGGAAATAAGAAGCTGGCTTGAGCGTCATCTCCTGAATATTATTTTCTTTCATCCATAGTGGAATCTCTTAGTGGCTTATAGGATTTTACATAGTATTTTTCTTTTTATTAATCGTATAGGCTCCTCACCTTAATTTTATTTTAGATTCACTTGGTTCAGCTAAGGAGGTGGTTAGTTTAACAAGGTAGCTAAGTTTGTTAGTGTTGTAATTCTTGGCTTACTTCATTTACTGTTTTAAGCTCACATAGACCAAGTACTTTTGGTCGCTTTGTTGAACATGATTATCTAGCCTTAAGCATTGGTTATATGATCAGGACTTGCTTGGTTGAGTCTATTTTTAGTAGCTCCAATACTTAGTGTTCTGGCCGAACCATTGGAATCTAGTTTTTTCTTTTCAGATTGTGCTAAATTAGTTTTTCCCACCCTTAATCATGAAGAAAGGCATGGCGAAGTCAGCCTATGTGATGGATTTAGATTTTTATGACATGTTACCACTTTTCTTCTTATTGTGGAATGTACACATGAAGACTTATGAAGATCAGATATACTTATCTTTTGATTATGTTGCTCACCTTTTATGGCTCCTATAATCCTATGTCCTCTGCCTAACATGGCTTAATCTAATGGTCAACCTTCTTCCAAGGAAGATTGTTGAGTGTGCTTTGGCGCTTTTGCGCTTGGCACGTGGCTAGTGCCAAAATCTTAACAGGGTCATCTTCATCTAAACAATTTTAAGCCAGATGTCATGGTTCACTAAAGTGGATCTTTAGACTCCCCTCCTTTAGATGATCAGGCCTTAATATTGGTCAAAATTGATTTGATCTAGAATTGAATGCTTCGTGAATTGCGGGAAGTGTGATGAGACAAAACAAATGAAAGTGTTGATATGATATGAGAGGTAGGAGGGGTTATAAAAAATCATTTCGCCAAATGACGCCAGATGATAAGTTCCAGGTCTAGTCCAAGGCTCGATTGTACGCAGATGAGGGCATTAACTCATCAAAGATAGAGGCTAGATAACTATAATCAGGTTTTACATGGAAAAGAGTGACCTATGAAAATAAAGAGACCAAAAAACTATAGGGCTAATTCTGGCTAAAGTTTCAATATTTATAGTTTTAGCTATATGAAGCAATGAATACAAGTTTAAGTGGCTTTTCTACTAGAACTTCCGATATGAAGGGATTTTTTAAAGAAAGGAGCTGCAATGTACACTTAGTTCATTTGTCCGAAGATGGTAAACATTAGGTGTCAGAGAGAAATCTATAATAATATCATTACATCTCTTAAAAGGTGATGTGTGTCCATCATCTAATAAGTTGGGTGCTATATAAGGCCTGCTACAAACTGCTTATGATTGCTTAAGCTGACTTCACCTCTTAGAGCCATTATAGTCATCATTAATGCTAAGTAGTTATGCTTCTCTCGAAAGCAGTAGTGTTAACGAGCTTCCTAGAGCAAAAAGTAAGTCGACATCAAAGTGATGTCATAGTGTAAATCAAATTTATATTGTCTCTTTAGAGGGAGTTCAACTTTGATGTTACCAAGGTTCGTCTCTCAGAAATGGCTAAGAGCAAGAGCTTTGGTCTTAAGGAATTCACCATTTCTTCTAATGTTGTCAAGGTATCTGTAGCTTGTAGAGTCAAGGGGTTGGTTATTTACTCAAATCTTATCATATATAGTTAGGTAGTTTAAATTAAATCATACCAAACAATGTGTAGCAATAAGTGAAGAAGTTTTCTTTTCACTTTATATCAAATGACCCATTAATTGAATATCTTAACTATATAATTATCTTACTTTTTTGCTCCTTTTCATACTTTTTAATATAATTTGATATCTTAACTACCTAATAGTCCTATCTTTCTATTATTATTTCTATATTCTAATTATTTTTTGATATTTTTATGCCATAACCACTTTGTTTTTATTCTTTTTACTCTTAATCATTATTCTGCCTTTTAAGAAAATTTCTGCAAAGATTCTTTCCAATTTTTTATCTTTTACCAAATAAACCCTTATTATTTTATTTTTTAATCATCTATTATATTTATTAACATTTACCAAGAGAAGACATTTAAAAGATATATAATTGATGAATTATATAATAATTTATAAATATAGCAATTGGATTGAATTTATAAAAAAAATTAAATTAGTGTAAGAAGAACAAAAAGTTACACTCCATCTATAACAAAATATATGAGAAAGTTGTGAAAAAATATTATTTTCCTTTCATGAGTAATGTATTTATAGATAAGTTAAAATAATTAATGAAATCTTATATGGGTAGTGACTTGATGCAATCAATTGAATGGTAATGTCTACATAATATCTTTTTCTTTCATTCCTAATTTATTTTTTCTAAATCTTAATTATTTACTTTGTTTAACATTATTTATTTTATCATATTACTAAAAATTACTTTTAGTAAACTCTTATATTTTACAAAAAATAACATCTTTATGAAGTAAATATATAACATGATTTTTCAAAAATAGAGAGGATAAATATATTATATTACTTCTCCTATGAATGGGATTAGATTTAGACTTTAGTGAATCTTTAGCCTTAATTACATTCAATGTCCATCAAAAGATTGCCACCAACATAACTAAAATAATCTTCCAAACATTCCTGCATTCCTAGAAAGTTTTCATTTAGGTTTGCCACACAAGATATTCATGTAAGATCATAGTTCTCCTTATTTGATCCCATATAGTCCTTACTTAGTTGTATTAACTCACAACCTCTTTATAACTCATATCTTCTTTAACAAAATGTTGCCCTTTCTATTATGCACTATTTTTGTCCAACGGATTCATCAACTAGTATGTTAGAGGCGCACTTTGTAACTAATGTATCTAATAAGATCATCAATAAAGGGTCCAACATAAGTCATCAATAGCCATTACAACCATTAGTATCCAAGTTGCCTAACGGCTTATAAAAGGGAATACCCACACACTCCTAAAGAGTATACAAGAACACACCCAATGGATAGAATAAGAGAGAGATAATAAGAACTTTTATTAGTCCATTCCTCATTCGAGTTCACTTGGTTTCCCTTCTTTTGTTCTACTTAAAAGTTTTAGGCCATTTTTCAATCATAATCAAGGGACAACTTATATTTTGATAATTTTGCAAATAATGAAATTCTCTTTTTTTTATTTTTCTGTAGGCTTCGGAACTACCAAACCTCTTTACTTGTTCATGGCTAGAATTAGATGAGGATGAGATGAAAATGTGTGATGAAAATTTATTGAAAATGAGAAAAATGTAAGAGGATTTTAAAAAAAGTAATTAGTTTTTGAAACTATGTGAGTATCTATGCAAATTATCCAAAAATTCTTTAGAAAAATTGAAAAAGTGACATAGTTATATAACATGATATAACATATATGACGATTAAGAGTAAAGTAAATAATTATATAATAGATAAAATAGTTGTATGAAAAGATGTTAAACAATATCAAAGCGTATAATTAATAATAAAAAGTAATATAACTTGAAATGTTTAAATGTCAAAGAATATCAAAAGGTTTGTTAGAATAACTAAAAAAATTTACCTTATACCAAATGAATTATTAATTTAACATTTTAACCACTAATTATCTTTCTTTTCATTCTTCTTTGCATATTTTTGACATAATTTGACATTTTAATTGTTTAGTTTATTATCTTTTTCTATTCTTACATTTATATTCCAATCATTTTCATATTTTTCATACAAGTATCATGTCTATTTTGTCTTTATTATCTTTACTCCTAATTATTATCTTACTTATAATAAAAAACTTATTATCCTAGTCTTTCAAGGAAAAAATTATAAATTTTCTATTCACTATTTTTTCTATTGGCAAATAGCCTCTCGATTACTTTACTTTTCTAATCCATCTTTTTATTTTTTAAAATTTATCTCATAAATATGTTTAAGAATTATATACTAGCCAATTTATAAATATAATGGGTTGATCGAATTTATAAAAAAATTGATGTGGTTTAAGATGCTTCCACTCCATTTATAAATATATGCAAAAGTTGAAAAGATATTATTTTCCCTTTTATGAGTAATATATTTATAAATATGATAAAATAAGTAATGAAATCTTGTAGGGTAATTATTTAATGCAATCAATACTAGATGATCATAAATCCCATCTTCAATGCCAAATATGAGAATCCCGTTAAGTTATGTTAACTAATAATATAAAATTTTTGCCATTTTTTAAAAGGGGTTGTAGTTATTCATGAAGAGGTTAAGTTTACTGCAATTTTATGTTTTCATTTTATTTTGTTGATTAATATCTAATGCTGACCTCAAGATGAAGCATTTCACTATGAAAGTATTTTTTTTTACAATTGTGTCATATATTATCTTTAATTCAGACTAGCCAGCCCCCTGCTATGAGATGGCTAGTTATACTTTGTACATAGTGGATCTCTATTGTCAATCTTCCTTTAGTCTAGAATATATTTTCAATTTTTATCAATGATTTCCTGACTACTTTTGTGTTTATTCATGAATGGTGCTCCACTAATCCTACTCGATGTGGGTATTGGATGATGACTAAGCTGTCCTTGGTCGGTGGAAATATCTGCTTTCCATTTATTATGGGATGATTTTTTCCTAATTCAAGGATAAACAATGCTAAGTTCAATGTGATTCCATTAAATGCTACATTAATGTTGGTAAACTATTCTTATCAACTTCTTTTCAGTTTCAATCTTTCGGAGAAATCTATCCCTAAGTTGTGAGTTTGTATCTTTACGGTGTCCATAAATATGGTAAACCTGTCAACCTGCTCGTCCAACTTGTTTATAAATGGATTTAAGGTGGAATTTTTGAAAAAATAGTTATGATCCGCCAACTCGTTCAATCATTTAATTAAATAAACTGATTTAAATTGAAATTTTTGTTGGTCCTATGTGATAGTTATCAAAATTTTTTTGCAAAATAATGTGAATTAAGCAAAAATTCAAACCATAATAATGAAATTAAACTATAAAAACAAGAACACTTGTTATTTGAATATTCCTATCCTACTTCACTCTTCAAATACGGCAACTTGGGTTCCACTAGTCAACTTTAACAACTAAGTTATAATAGTACAAGTTGTTCAACTATCTTCTATATTGGTACAAGCTCCAGGCAGGCTCGTGAAATAATCAACACTTCGATTCACTTTCTTTTGGTGTGATCACTATCAACACTAAGGTATTACAATCTTTCTCTTAGTTTGATCACCATCAATATCAATTTAATACAAAGAACAAAACTTTAAATGAAAAACAAACTCGTTTAACACATTTGCAGGAACAACATATTCAACATTTGAATGACAACTTTAAGCTTTGAATCAACACAACAATTTCACTTAAGAGATGACAACTTTTCTTTTAAGAGTGTTCTTTACAAATGAACAAATTTGAATTCTTCACTCTTAGGTGTTTCGTGAGGCTTTCTTCTATGTTTTCTAGCTCTCTCATGTGAAATGGAGCAAGACCTACATAAATTGAGTAGAACAAATTTATATTTTTTTGCAAAAAAAAGTATTATCAAATTGCTTAAACTTAATAGAAAACCTAAAAGTGAATGTAAAGATTGCAAAAAATTGAGAAACCAGTAATCAGATTCAACCAGAGTTATCGAACCTGCAATGGAAGCCTTAAAAGGAATACAACATGCCTTGAATGATAACTTCACAAATAAAGCAAACAGCCTTTGCTCCACATTTTGAAAATTAAGATGGAACATATTATTCCCATCCCTCTCTACTAACTAAGTTTAAGTCGCCCCTCAAGTAGAGGAAAAGTTCATTTTTAATCAAGAACCAATCCAACCAAGCTATACATGGCAATGGACAAAGAACTACCATACCACACCATCCCTAGAAGAAGCTTCTACAATCAATGATATCTAGAAACATATGAACTAAGAGCATTATGTTGATCCACCTCCCATCCATATCTAGATACAAGGGTGTTTTGACCAGGGTTTTCAAAAAATAGGTGTATGGTCGATACAGGGGCAAATCGATCAATATGGAGGCATATTGATCATACGAATATAAAATGTGTAAAGTTGCATTTTTTTCACTCCAAATATGGTTCACTTTCAAACCTCTTCTCCCTTCTTCTACACTCATTTTTTTATGCCTAACCTACTAGAAAAACAAATCAATCATTCTTTTTTGTATGATTTTGTTAATTTCCAAAATTGACTCACATTCTCTAGGGGCAAAATTCCTCTTATATCTACAACTATCCCCATAATTCCTATTATATTCATAACATTTTATAAATTTCTTTTATACCCATAAAATTTGACTCTAAATTCCTATTATACAAATATAGTCAAAACAACCATTAACTACCACATTAAAAAGATGCTTTTACCCCTTCATAATTTTTTTAATCTATATTGAAATTATTCAACTCAATATGATGCGATTAATGTTGGTAAATTATTAATTTATTACATCAAGTGATTTAAATATCATATTAAGATTGAATCATTTCAATTAGGAAAATTTTAAATGAGCAAAATCATCTTTTCGATATGATAGTTAACTGTTGTTTTGACTGCAACGTTTTCAGTATATTATAAAGAAAAGGCAAATATTGTGGGTATAAGAAGAATTTTCTCATATCTAGGTTAAAGAAACATGAATTAGAACTCTCAAAATCCCTATTAAGTTGGAGATTTGAGGTACATAGCAACTTTGGGCCATTTCAAACTATTATAAAGTAGAAATTTTATGGGAAAACACATTTCTTGAGCCAAAATTTAAGATCTATGAAAAAAAATTATTAGGGGAAGTTATTAAAAGTAAGATTTCACTTCAAAATCTCTTCAAACTTCATATTTACGAATGAAATTATTTTATTGATGTTTAACAGTTTATTTGCTAATTTTTAATTTTTCGGATTTAAAAAAAAAAGTTTTTTATTGAATGTTGAGTTGTTTACAACATTTTTCTGTGCTTCCATGTTTCTAAAAAAAAATTCATGATATTTTATATTTTTTTGAAAATTTCAGACTTCGAAAAATAATTTTTTTCCAGTTTTTCTATCGCACGCTATAGGTAGGGGTATCAATGGCCATGGTCAACCCGTCAACCTGCTCGTCCGACCCATTTATAAATGAATTTGGGTTGAGATTTTTGAATAAATAGATTATGATCTGCCAACCAATTTAACCATTGAATTAATTAAATGGATTAAGGTTGAGATTTTATAACTCGTCAACTTGTTTAGTAATCAATTTAACCTATATAATCTGTTCAACCCGTTTAATTCGTTTAACCCATTTAACTCGCTTAACTCACTAAAGTTTTACATATATACATGTAAACCCATAAGTTATTTTCCTCAAATCACCTAATTTTCATTTTTCCATTACTGCCTTTATTCCATTTTCCTGTTACTGCCCTATTTCTGTTTCCCCTACATTCAAAACACCCCGTCTCTCTTTGCAAGATCATTATCTACTAGAGTCTAGGCTGTCAAGTTATTTGCTATATAATCCATTAACAACCCACCAACCCGTTTATTAAATGGATTATAAATAGGTTAGGGTTGAGATTTTTTAAATTGGTTAATAAACGGATTAAGGTTGAAATATTTTAAATGGATTAGGATTAGGATTATGCTCCAACCCGATCCGTTAACACCCCTAGCTATAAGCCTATATGATAATGCATGCATAGTATTATAAAATAAATTTAAACATCTTCATGGCATTGTTTTATTCTTAAATCTTGGGTAGTTGTAAATTAAATGAAAGGTGTTCGGGTGCGGCCGGGCGCATGAGGGCAACCTACGTTCCAGCCAAAAAACTTATTTTTTATTTTTTATTTTTTTAATAAACATGTAAAGCTAGATGTATTTAACCTATAAACTAAGATTTAAGTTTTACCATTTTGGATGCTTTTAAGTATTTGTTATTTTTAAATGCAGTAGCATTTTTTGTAATTTCTGAGTCAGAAAATTACGAAAATATCACAGTGTCTAAAAATCAAAAAAATAATTAAAAACATCCATAAATGATAAAACTTCATTTATAGGTAAGTGTAAAATTTCATTTATAGGTAAATACACTTAGCTCTATATGTTTATAAAAAAAAATCAAAAAAAAATTTTAGAATGGGTCTTCAGGCCTGATGCATAGGGGGGTCCATGCACCCGGCCTAAAAGAATCACCCCTCAAATTAAATATCTTATCACTTATAATGTGGAATGATTTTGCCTATTCGAATAAAAGCTATTATTCTCTTACTTAATATTCTAATGAATAGGTTGTATCATATGCAACTACTCAGCTATTTAGAGAGAGGACGGTCGATACGTAATCATATATATCAATGAAAAGTAAAATAACTACAAATATTCTTTAATTTCTCATTTTTTCGAAATTTTCTAAACGATTTTTTAGTATTTCTTTCTTTTTAAAAATTGTCCGGTAAAGGTTGACACGGTCCACAAATCCGAAATCTCCCCCTCCCCCCCACCCCACCCCACCCCACCCCACCCCACAAAGGTATAATATTCAAAACCATGATTGGGAAAGCAAACTTTATTGATCCTAGCCTGTCAAAGGGTCAGGACGATCATGAAACCTTAACAAGTCCATTTCTCATGTTGAAATTCCAACTGTGCAACATGAAGACACCATCAAGAATCAATATGGTTAAATCTTCAACCAATTTATCTTTTCTATGATTTTTTCATATGTGACCATATGAGCAAGATACATTCGACTTCACCGCAACATAGATCTGTAGTGCAAGAGTTACTCCATCTGGCTTCACCAATTCAGTAATGACGTCCCTCCTAAAAGAATATCCCCCCAAAATAACATTCTTTTGCCTATTGCCTATTTATCCAGCTCTGCCAAAATCATAATCTATCGAAACGGTTCTACCCAACCTGACATTAACTCGTATAAAAAAAAAAGTGGCAGACTGCTCAAAGATATTCTTCATATAGTTCCCAATTCTTCTATTTCCACCCATATTTTTCCTTTTTGCATGAACTAATGTGCAAACCTACGACCCAAATAGGAATAGTAATAATCAAGAATACCAGATCAGATAAAAGATGTTCACGTCAAGCAAGCAACAAGTACAAAAATTTAGGCAAGACATGAAACTTAATGTTCTAAAGCTTGACAGATGGTACACACAGATCAATAAGAGCAGTCCATGCAACACATACTGAAACATGACCACTTCATGTTTCAAATCACAATAGGTGGTTAAAATGCCTTCAAAACAGCAACTAAAGGGCCAAAAATAGAGACGTCATAGATGGGAACAGGAAAACAGCCAATAGCTCATGAGCAGATGATGCATCATATATACATCGTTTTCACATACAAAAATTTATTTATGCTAACCAATTCATTGCTGCACATATGTATGATACTCTATTATCTAGTAGAAACTGATGCTCACATGTAAACAAATGAGTAAAATAACATAATCGGGAAATTAAACACAGAAGAATAAGCTATGTAGATTGAAAGTATACAAACACAAATCCAAAACACAAGTCCTCACATCACAAAAGAGGTGCACCATGGCCACTTCCCGTTCAAATCTCAATAGATGGTGAACACAGAGCAACAGCTACATGAAACCACGCCATGCACAACAAATAGGTGCAGCACCATGGCTATCAAAACCGCAACTAAAGGGAAGGTTAGGAAGTTACTGTAGATGGGAACAATAACACACCCACATCTCATCATAAGATAATACATGTATCGTATATTCATTATCTGCGCATACGGAAATTTCTTTATACTAACTGATTCGCAAGGTATCCTCTACTATCTAGTGAGCAATCTTATGTTCAGCTAATGACATTTCCTTTGATACCAAACTGTCATAAAACAAGAATCCTTAATGTAAAATGAACACAAGAAAGCTTTAGAAGAAAGAAGTACTAATGACATTTCCTTTGATACCAAACTGTCATAAAACAAGAATCCTTAATGTAAAATGAACACCAGAAAGCTTTAGAAGAAAGAAGTACTAATGACATTGCTATGATAACACACTGACATTCCTTTATATAAAATGAACACCAGAAAGCTTTAGAAAAAGGAAGCAAACTATCTCAGAAAGGAATAAAAGAAGAAATAAAGGAAGCAGAGTGGAAGTGGGGAAGAACTAAAGAAGAAGAAAATCGGGATCAGAGCAGAGAAGGAGAAAGTTATACGACAATAATCCATTAACTTAATTACATTCTCTAATACAAGTACTCTATAACAGAAATAATCCATAACAGCTGATGGCCATAATTTAAGTGCATATCGATAAGAAAAAGAAAAGACAAAAGAACCATCCAGCCAATTAATTTACATTTTGATCCCTTGATGCATAAATCAAACACAGAGTAAGTAATTAAATATTTCATTAGACTTAATATAATGACTTTGCACCAGAAACAGCATCCCTCTGCGAAGGACTCGCTTAAATTTTATGGCCAAATAAATTCATGAAGAGGAAAGCAATGGACAACCTTAAAAACTGGGGCCTCGATGTCTTCTTCTTTTATGCATTGTGTGTTCCGATCCTTCATAGGTCCAAAAAGCTGTGCTCTAAACACAGGAGATCTGGCTGCAAGTACCAACTCGTGGGCAGAAAAGATCTCCCCATCAACATCAAAAGTCACATCTCCTCCCTTTCCTCCTCGCTAAAATGCTCCCCAATGCTAGAAGCTGAAACTGGAATGGAGTAAATGTTTGGATCCTCTGTATGTGACATCACAACACCAACACGACAGTTCACCAATAGGCAGTCATCTTTCAGGTAGTCTGACTGTTCTAGAGCAGTTTTCCTGAAAAAACGCTTGTAACCCCTGCAAAGTTCAAAGATAAGACCCTTTAATCCTCGGTCACAATTTGTAGAGCACCCAAGCAGTTTGTTGATTACTGTCTGCAATAAATTTTTTAAGTCTGTGTGCAATTGTATGTCCACCATTCATGAAACAGTTCTTTAGAGTAAATACAAGAGGCCAGTCAGCATGGATTTGCATATGTATAGACACAGTAAACAAAGCTTCCCATAAAAAAAAATTTCTGAGATGGTTGCATCCTTTCAATATTCTATGTATTGAGCTAGATATGATGAGAATAAATTAAGGAAAATAGTAGAATATAGTAAAATTGAAAAGGCCATGATAGATTGTTCAGAATATCTTATGGCCCATTAACATTGAAATGCGACCTAAAGAATATGGGAAAAATCAATGAGTAATGCTTCGGCCGATGTTTTCATTTTCACCCACAAAGGTTCATCATCATAAACATAAGTATTTTGTTTCATCATCCAAACAGGAAAAATTAGTCCAATAGGATTCTCTATGCCTCTGCCATTATTGATCTGTAAGAAGTTCAAATTTGTGCATCCATGCTGTTCGTGTTTGTACTCCTTAAATATGCCAACTTAGTCCTCAACTTTAAGGATGGCTACTACCATGCTTCACATCTCATTCAACTAATATTGATATATTCACCAACAACACTTGCCTGTTTAGAGCCATAATGCCAGTTCCACAGTTATTTCTCAATTTTATCCTGTTGGAATGTCAACAACACTTTCTTTAAGGCATTGAAACATGCAATTTTTCTTTCAATGAACTCTCCTAGTTATACTCTAGGACCAATGGATCTGGCGTGAACTCCATAAATGCCCATGGTCATTTTTTAGCTGCAAAAGAAATCATTCATCATCATCATCTCCAAGTCCCAATTAATTGTTTTCAGCTTCATCCCAACAATGTGATTTCTTGCATGCATGTCTATAACAACACTCCCAATCCTAAATGTTCAGGAGCACAACCAGCTTATGAAGAATTGAATTCATTCTACTTGCTATAAACTGATAATTTTTTTCTCTCCTTTGTTTCCATCAAACAAGATTTGGCCAATTAACACCTTGATTCTAAATGAAGTCACTGAATGTTCAAACCCAAAAAGAAAGAAAGAAAGCAGTTGGGAAAAAAAAAAGAAAAAGAAAAAGAAAAGAACGAAAAAAGCCACGCACTCTACTGAGAAACAGCTGACTTCAATTAGGGGTCACAAACACCTTTGATCTTCACCTCTACAGGGTTAGAATCATTAAAAGCACCCACAAAAGCAAAACCCCCATTTTTGGTTACTTCCAATTTCATTGTTTGACAGTTTATGCGGCATTCTACATATTTAAAATGTTTCCTTCCTAATCGTCATACAGATGAACTCCAACCCCAGAGACTTGCACGCAAATGCAGTATAAATATATATAAACAAACTACAAATCATCAGTTTTGATTCAGCTGTTTTGCTATGATACCAAAACCTCGTAAATGAAAGCATCTATCCATTAGGCGGCCACTTTCCGACTTTTCCTGAGACAATATAAACACTTCTGTTTCGGATCTTACAAAGCCAGAGAATGTAGACGTCATTGCACCCTTGTCCGGAAAGAGAAAAAAAAAAAAACAGAAAGCTAAAGGTAACCGCTGTGGCCGGTCAGACAAATTGTCATAAGAGCTTCTGTAAGGCATTGCATAAATCATTCTTCTGATAGATTCAATGCATGGCTGACGAATCAAAACCTCCTTATCGAAAAAATTCAAACCCCTCAATTGGTGTCCATGTAAAAACTCACAGATCAATATATTTTTAAAGATTGGATTTTGGGGGTCTCCAAATCTAGGCGGTTTTTTTGTGCATTCACCATCCACCGTTCACCATCCAATGATCCGAAATGCCTATGATCACCTCATTTATACAAACCGAAGATCCAGAAAGGCAAACTCTCTGGGGCGATGATCATTTTACATTCTCCATGAAAACATCCAACGCCAAGAACAATCTTCCCAAAAACGAACAAAGCGAGGATTCCACAACGACAAATAGAGTCAGGATAGAATTCCAGCATACCACATGCATCCACGATACTTAAGCGTGTACGGCCCGCTCTCCAGCGTCCTCCCAAAATGGGTATGCACCTTGTGCCGTCCTTTCCCGCTCTGATCCAAAAGCGTCAATTCGAAGAGCGCCCTGACGTCTGGGCCATCGCTGGCGAGAGCTATGAACATAGAAACGTACGCCGCATTGTCTTCCACGCTCTTCCCGTCCGGGTAGAAGTAGATGGCCCAATTGTAGCCCCCGACGGTGAAAGTGTCCGACTCGATGTATTCCCCGATCCCTAGCCCCTTGGACAGGGAATACCCGGTGATCTTGAACTGGTGGGATCCGTTGACGGTCTGCGTGAGGGACGTGGACGTCGTGACGGAAGGAGACGAAGATGGGGCGGAAGACGAGGGTATTGCGGCCCCTCTACACACACGGCCGTCGCCCATCGCACGACGAAGAGTAAGGGGAATTCTCTGCCCTCGATTTCCCTCGGCAATCCTGCTCAAAAATCCTCGAACCGAATTGGGTCGGGTCCCGATTCGTGATTGGTGGCGTTATTTGCCCGAATCCAGTTTCTAGGGTTTCCTGGCTCGGATTTTCTGATATGGGGGCTTCAGTTGGGGCGGGAATTTTGGGGTTTAGCGATCGGATTTGGGGTGAATGGGATCGAATTGGAGATTGCAGCAGAATACGACTTGGACGAACGTCTGTAGATTGGGGTTTGGCAAGAGGAAGGGCGAAAGCAACGAAAGGCGGACAAAAAGAATACGGCCAAGGGCAGACGAATGCACGAGTAATTGTAATAAGTGCTGTGCAGACGGGAATTTGAAGGAGAAGCTTTTCTTCCGGACGTCGCGACGCATGGGGAAGGAGTATGCGTGGTACGATTTTCCACTACCCCAGGCTGGATTTATGCCATGCAGTTTTGCTTTCAACAGCCTCTTAATGTTCTTCGATTCGTGTGCATTTTATTTGATGCAGAAGAAATTCAGAAATAATCGCGATTATCTGTGCCAGAAAACAGATGAATCACGATGATGTGAGGAATGCGTCGGGTGAACGTCACCGAAATTCAAGTTTTATACTTCGTGCACAGCTGATATTTGAGAAAGTAAAAGTGGTGAGAAATTTGATATTCTGTAGGAGTAGAAAATAAAATATTTTAGAAATTATGTGATTAATAAAAAATTATTTGGGTAAAGTTGAAGTAAATAAGTTCATTGGAAAGTAGTTGGCAGGAAAAATGATTAAAATATATAATTAAAAGTATAAAAATATAATAATTAGTTAATTATTGAGGAGCCTTGAAATCAGCAATTTTACCGTTTCTCATCCATATTTCTCATGGCTGACTACCAAACATGCTTTTAATATAATAGAACACAGTCACACCCTCGCATAATCATAAAAAAAAATTCCTATAAACTTTCGCTTCAAGAGAAATTATAAAACTTCCATTTAAGAGGATTGAATTGTAAAATCTCCTTTGTGGGAAAAGAGATTCAAACACTCCTCCATATATAATTAGGGTTGTAATGTTACCACTGTGCCAAAGCAACAGTGGCAAGAAAAGACAACTTTTAGAAAAAAAAAAGTTTTGATATAAAAATCTTTAAAATTATGAAAAGTAATATAATATAATAGGAATGATGATAACGAACAAGGAAAGTAAAATTAAAATAGATAGTACAGTTTTATAGAAATGATGAGATAATTCCACTTATACTCATAACAAAGGCACACAATTCTTCTTACACCTATAACATTTCGTAAATTCCTTTTATACCCATAACATTTCATCCTAAATTCTTCTCATGCCCATGCTATTAAAACCACCGTTATCTACCCATTGAAAAGACGATTTTGCCTATTTAAAATTTTTTAATCGAGATAATTTAACCTTAACATGACTCAATTGATAGTAGTAAATCATTAATATAAGATATTAAATAACTTGAAAGTCATATTAAGGTTGATTTATTTTAATTAGAAAAAAATTTAAAAGGGGCAAATCGTCTTTTTAATGGAATAGATAACGGTGGTTTTAACAGCGTGGGTACGAGAGAAATTTAGGATAAAATGTTATGAGTATAAAAGGAATTTATGAAATGTTATGCGTATAAGAGGAATTATGTGCATTTTTTATGGGTATGAGAGAAGTTATCCCAGAAATGATAGAAAAGTAGATATTTGTATAAAAATATCAAAAATGATTATAAAATAATATAAAAAATGAAAAGTTTTAGATTCATAATTTCTCATGATTGTCAAAAATAACTTTATCTTTCGCAAAATTTCTCTCATAAGAATTAAATAAGCTTAAATGAGATAGAGAAATGTAATAAATATATAATAATTTATATTAGGAATGAGAAATGTTGATTTAAAAATATAAAAAACTGTATTAAAATTGAAAAAGGTGTCTTCGGGACGGGAATACACATTTTATTCAAGAATCTTGAATTTTTCACAACACCTTTTCTGTACTCAATAACGTTTTATCATAATTTTCTATCATACTCATGTTGTTAATACATTCATTATCTATTCATTGAAAAGATTATTTTGCCTATCTAAATTTTTCTACTTTAAATAATTTATTCGTAATGTAGCATTGCTTTCACATCTAAGATGGGTTGAAAATGGGATTAAGATGGAATAAAAAATTTTATTTCTTAAAATTACTTTTTTCATTTTCAAAAGATAACCGACTTTTTTATTTTTAAAATATTTTTTCTCAATCCCAGTACACCTTTTCTCGTTCATAATATATAACACTACTTCTTTTGTCCACATTCTTATCTCATTTTTATCCCTTCTAAATCACTTAACGTCACCAAAATAATAATTTACAATCAACACTCCATGTACATTATGGCTAAATTGTTCTAATAAATATTTTAAAATGGAAAAATTATTTTTTCAATGAGATAAGTAACAACCGTTTGTCAGATTATTAATAGTGTAAGTATAATAAGAATTTAAGATAAAATGTTCTGGTTATGAGAAGTTTTTTAAATATTATGAGTATATTAGGAATTAAACGTTTATGGTGCATAAGAAGAATTTTCTCTTTTTTTTTGCTTAAGCACTGTACAAAAAAAATTGTGTTTAGCATAAAGGAAGAAAATCTTTGGCATTTCACAAAAAAATTAGAGAGAAAATTTTGAAAAGTAAAAGAGCAACGTAATATAATATGGATAATGATTAAGAATAAAGAAAAGAAAATAAATTTTAAAATAAGTAAATGAGTGTATAAAAATATAAAAATAATTAAAAATATGGTAATTGGATAGTTGAGATATTTCACAAAGTGTGTAAAAAATTAAACTTGGAAAAAAAATTTCTTTTACCAAATGTCAAACGCACACTACATTATAATTTTTTAACATTTTTTCGTGTAATTACCTAATCTATTCTATTTTTTATTCTTTTTATTTCTAATCATTACTTTTAGCACATCAATCACATTATTAGTTTATAAATTTTTAATACAATTTTCCTCATTTTTTATCTCATACCAAATAAAGCCCAAAAAAAATTTTCAAAATTTTTTCAAAAACTAACACAATGATATGATATGATAAAGATAATGATGAAAAGTAAATAGAATAATGATAAAATAGATAAAGTAATTATATGGAATAGTTATATGAAAATATTTTAAGAAATTAAATATAGAGTTATTTTCTATATAATATATTTAACCTTAATTCCAAATATATTCATTTAGTTTGAAAATTTTCATCGGTACCCACAAAGTATGTTATTAATAGCAAATATACCCATTTTTATAAATTGTATCCTGGCAACAAAATGACATTCTAAAATGATGAAACTATCCCTCAAGGGGCCACCCTCATGAAGTGCGTTTTGAATGGTGTTGTTGAGTCACACTTATATTATAATTTAGGAGCGCGATTCGGTGCACCCGGGTGCATTCAGCCTCAACGCACCCGGGTGCACTGCACCTATTTTTTTTTATTTTTTTTTGAAAATTTTTTCATGAAGCTGTTAATATAGGTTTATTTAACATATGTATCAATTTTTACTATTTTTGGAGAATTTTAGATATTTTTTTTACATTTTTAAAAATCAGTGGCATTTTTCGTAATTTTAAATTACCGAAAATGCCACTGATTTTTAAAAATCTAAAAAAAATATCTAAAAGTCTCCAAAAATAGTAAAAATTGATACGTATGTTAAATAAACCTAGATTAACCATTGTATACAAAAATTTTTAAAAATAAATAAAAAAAATAGGTGCAGTGCACCCGGGTGCGTTGAGGCTGAATGCACCCGGGTGCACTGAATTGCGCTCCTATAATTTAAGTATTAATTGAGAAGAATTTGACTGTTTAAGATCCTCTGAATCATATTTTGATTGATTTAGCTTTACAAAGCATAAAACACTTACGATTGACTGATTTGTGTAAAATATGATGAATAAATGCAATTTTGGTATACAACACGGACGAATTGACAAGCCTTGATGAAAGCGGAATAATTGCAAATTCAAGACTTATATCTGAAGCAAAACTATATTTAAAGCAAGACACTCTACATACGCAATTACTGTTCACGTATGGTATTGTTCATGGGGCAACTATTCATGCGCGTTACTGTTCATGCGCAACTGTTCATAGGTACACTATTTGTGCACTGTTCATGTACACTATTCACCTCTATATAAATACTTATAGGGAATGTCCTAAGACATCTGAGAATGTCTTGGGAGCTTGGAATGAGGTCCGGAGAGCGACAGAAAGCGTAGAGCGTGAGGCAAGAGGAGAGGTGGCAAGTTACCTGAGGTGGTTGAGACACTATCGAGGCTTCAAATCAATAAGCTTTCTTTTTTCTTCTTCTATTTTGATTTAGTTCTCTTGTTTGTGATGGACTTTGAATACAATATTATTTTGTGTTTGATTTTTTTTATGAACATGCTAGGCTAAACCTTTAATCTAGGGTTTAGGATGTAGAGCGGATATTGTGATTTGATTTATTTATGACGATATTGTGTGGTGATTTAATATCTTGTGATTTAATACTTGTTTGGTGTGAAGGCTTATACTTTGGTAATGACTCTCATATATTAGGTGATGGAACCGAGAGGTAAAAGTCTAATATACGAAAATCAAGGTGTTAAACCTGAAAATTTAAGACCATGAGAATAGGTATGATGACTTTGAGGAATTTCATGAACTTCCACAGAATTCAATGGACTCTAATTGACTTAATTCTATGAGAATTGGCGGTTAAGAAAATTAGGATACGCCTTATAGGTTTCGAGAAAAGGTACAATGATAATGTAGGGATAGTTCTCCTTTAACACAATATCTGGTTTAAATAAACACTTCATGTATCTGTTGTAGAAGACATATGTGAAATTATAGATCCTAGGTGCTCTCAATCTTGTGATTTCTAATCCCTGTTCTACGTTCTATAGATCAACTTTTCTTTCTTCTTCTTATCTTATTTGGTTAGAAAGTGTTTAGATCCAGCGTCTTAAGTCCCGAATTCTCTGTGGATCGATATTTATATACTACGGTCTACGACCCGTGCACTTGCAGTGAAATTGCGAACAAGTATTTTGGCGCCATTATCGAGAAATTCCGCGTTATTTAAGAATTTGTATTTAAATACTTAAATACTTTTCTTTTCTTTTTTTCTATTTTTCTATTGTCTATTTTTATATCTTTTTTTGTAGGATTTTTTTCTTTTATTTTTTCTAAAAAGTTGTTTGATGACATATTATAATCAATAGTATGATGATAGAATAAGTGATAGATATTTTCATGATGATAGAATGATTGCTAATGAATTTTATGAGAATTGTGAAGTAGCGGACAAGTATAATTCATATGGAGAGGGGACTTCATGATAAATATATCATACGAACAAGACTGAGGATATAGACAGCAAAATTCTCATAACCATTACAACCCACGCTTTGTTGAAAACTCTTGCTTAAATACTTACTACGATAATGGGCCTATGCATTCAAACTTTCCATGGTCGGACAATCTTTCCTTTCAATATGAACAAAATTGTTTTTCACCTCAATCCCATGAATTTTACTATGAAAACTTGTTAAAAAAATTTTGCCTCCCTTCCACTTGCAGTTGCACCACGGCTTGAAGAATCTGCTAAAAACAAAATTTTAAAACTGCTTCATCAAAAACTTGATGAAATGCAAGAGCAGCTTCTGAGTCTAGAAAAACAAGTTACACAACAAGTCATTCGTCTAAATGAGAACCCTGACAAACCTCCAAGTCAACCATGCATTGACTCTAGAAATTTTTCAGATGATTATTACGAAATCATCTTGAGTGATATGGATCAAGTAGAGGATGAGATGCGTGCAGATGAACAGATGCATGTAGATGAACAAGTGCAGATTTCAAATTAAGCATATCATGAAAACGTTCTAAATGATGAGAATCAAGAGGAAGGTGAGGTGCAAGATGAAGACATAGAGCAAATTCAAGACCAATCATACCCTAATGAAACTCAAAATGAAAGCAGCGAGAAAAATTAAAGAACTAGCCCATTCAAAGAAACAGGGATTGAGGAGTCATCTATACCATCAGAGATACACATGCCATCATTTATTTTTCCACAAAGAGTTACTAAATATTGCACAAATCCTAAAGAGGTGCATATTAATTATTATAACTTTAGGAAAATTTCTCTCTCATCTTATTTAGATCCTTTTTTAAACAGTAACAACATCTGCGATTTTGCAGGAAACCACAACAAGACGATGCCGCGAAAGGAGATATTAGATATCACATTTGGTGATAGTCCGAATTTCACAAGAGTGCGGAATACATCACAAGAGAACTTAGAGAAAAACCCACATAAACTTGTATTTGAAAGATTGGGTATTAGTTGACCCAATTTCAACTATGTGGTTGAAGATATTAAATTTAGCACTGCTTGGGAGGCAACCCAGAGTTTAGTTAGGGAAGTATTAATTTTTTTCTAGTATTTTTATTTTTTA
Source organism: Annona cherimola (assembly GCA_030490835.1). Lineage (NCBI taxonomy): Eukaryota > Viridiplantae > Streptophyta > Magnoliopsida > Magnoliales > Annonaceae > Annona > Annona cherimola. The sequence goes on from CM059972.1 coordinate 88,079,149, forward strand.
TTTTTAGGATTTCGATGCTTTTCAACTTGGAGTTTTTGTTTGGTGTTTTGCAGGAACTCACACAGGAAAAATGTAATTTGAAAGCCCTCGCAAATTAATAAGGAAGTTGATAAATATCACTGAAAGTACACGCTTATTGATTCATGTTTGATTGAATGAATTGTCCTTGACATTGAGGGCAATGTTAATTTTAAGTGTGGGGTAAATGCATTGCATTATTTCTTTGATTACCCTTTTGATTGAAAGAATATTATGCTGAATGAATATTGTGCTAAAATTTTCACATTTTTTTTTAAAAAATTTGCTACATTTTGTTGAAAATATATGATTGTTGACACTGGATTCATTTAGTTTCCACTTTAAACTATTGATTGTTCCTTTAAGCAGACCCCAATTGGGATTTCTAAAACTTTGAGTTATGCAATTAACTGAATTTTAGTGAGATGTTGAATTCATTTTTGAACATGTACTTATTAAAAATACTCATATTTATGTCCTAGATTATTTGATGAAATTTATACACCAAGGAACCAATTCTGTTTTCTTTCAAAATCAGATTAATTCTCTCTAATTTGTCAAAGGTTATTTCTAATACACACAATTGGTTATTTAAAAAGGTAGTTTTTTCCATATATATGAAAATCTTATTCTGGTTGAAGGATTCACAAAACTAATGTTCAAACCTAACTTGTTTGTGGGACATGATTAAGGCATTCCTTCTTTTAATGAGCTTATCTTTGAGTGCATAACTGTTGTTTATCCCTATTGAGCCTGAATATGAATTTTTCTTCTCTAACTTAATTGAACCAACTTTGAATCTGAATTTTGAGCTGAAAAGTATAGCAAGAATAAGGTTTAACCACTTGGCTTGTGCAAATAATGAAAATATCTCCATAGATACCCTGAAATATGGTGAGGGGAGTTGTTTGTGAAAAAATATATAGCTCTCTAGATACCTTGAAATATTGTAAGGGGATTATTACTGGACTTGGTTTAAAAAATTCCAAATAAAAAAACTGTTAAACCAAGGGTAAGAACATGCTTTAAAAAAAATGAAAGCACTAAGCGTGGGGGCGACATTATTTTCTGTTGCAAAATGAGGCTCAAATCAATGTGGAGATCGTTCAATTTTTAAAATTTTATTTCTTGTGCTAAATCTAATTGGTGTCCTACCATGTCCTTATGATCAATAAATTTTTTGATGGAGTTGGTAGAGGAAATTTGGATGAAGGACTTTGATGAGATGTATATGAGGTAATTTGACTGATATTTTTCTGCAACACTACCATTACTTGAATTGTTAAATGTGTGTATTAAATAACCAGATAAAAGGGGAAGATATTTGATAATTAGGAGTTTATATTGCGGAAGATTTTTGAACTCCTAGTGATTGAAAGTAGAAACGGTAACAGGGTGTGCGGTATTAATCTAATGAAAAAAGATTTTTTATTGAGATTTTGACAAATGCTCTGTTTCAAAGTCTTTTATTCAACATCTTTACTAGTTTTGATGATCACTTACCTTTGCTCTTTTTTCTCAAAATTCTTGAATGGTCAATTCTTGAAATTTCGTGATATGATTATTTTGAATTTGTTTGAAGACAAGCAAAGGTTCAAGTGTGAGGGTATTTGTTGAATCACATTTATATTATGAATAATTGAGAAAAATTTGTATGTTTAAGATACTTTAAATCATATTTTGATTGATTTAGCTTTACAAAGCATAAAACACTCATGATTGACTGATTTGTGTAAAACAGGAGGAATATATGCAATTTTGGTATACAACATAGACAAATTGACAAACCTTGACGAAAGTGGGAGTAAATTGCAAATTCAAGAATTATATCGGAAGAAAAACTACGTTTAAAGAAAAACACTATACATACGCAATTACTGTTTACGTATGGTACTGTTCATGCGCAACTGTTCATACGCACACTATTTCTGCACTGTTCATGCGCGCTATTCACGTTGCTGTTCATGCGCACTATTCATCTCTATATAAACACTTGTGGGGAATGTCCTAAGACATCTGAGAATGTCTTGGGAGCTGGGGTTGAGGTCCGAATAGTGAGAGAAGGCGTAGAGCATGAGGCAAGAGGAGAGGCGGAGAGTTGCTTGAGGCGGTTGAGACATCATCGGGGCTTCCAATCAATAAGCTTTTCTTTTCTTCTTTTATTTCGATTTAGTTGTCTTGTTTGTGATGGACTTTAAATATAATATTATTTTGTTTTTTATTTTTATTATAAACATGCTAAGATAAACCCTTAATCTAGGGTTTAGAATGTAGCATACGTATAATGTAGCAGATATTATGGTTTGATTTATTTATGACTGATATTGTGTGCTAATTTAATATCTTGTTGTTGCTTGGTGTGAAGGCCTACACTTTGATAATGACTCCTATATATTAGATGATGGAACTGAGAGGTGGAAGTCTAATATACGAAAATTAAGATATTAAACCTGAAAATTTAAGACCATAAGAATAGGCATGATGACCTTGAGGAATTCCATGAACTTCCACAAAACTTAATGGATTCTAATTGACTTAATTAAATGAGAATAGGCGGTTAAAAAGATTAGGGTACGCCTTATAGGTTTCGAGAGAATGTACAATAATAATATATGGATAGTTCTCCTTTAACATATAATACCTAGATTAAATAAACACTCAACGTATCCGTTGCAGAAGACGTATGTGAAATCCTAGATCCTAGGTTCTCTCAATCTTGTGATTTCTAATCCCTGTTCTACGTTCTATAGATCCACTTTTCTTTTTCCTATTCTTTCTTCCCCTGATCTTATTTAGTTAAAAAGTGTTTAGATCCAATGTATTAAGTCCTAAATTCCCTGTGGATCGATATTTATATATTACAATTTACGACCCATGCACATGCAGTAAGATTGCAAACAGGTGTCTTACCCTATTTTCTCTTGAGAGGATCTCAAATTTCTTAATTTTAGGTTGAATCCCTCAAAAGTAGTCAAAAATGAAAGCTTCGACTTTTATGAGTTAAGTAATACTTCTAATGTTGTCAAGGTATTGATGGTTCTTTGAGTTGAGTGGTTAGTTATTTACTCAACCCTTATACTTTGTCTCCTATAAAACTGAGGTCGCTATTTGAGATTTCTATCTCTGCATATTTTTGCTTGAAGAGTTGCCATGCGTTATAATTCTTGGCTTACTTCATTTACTGTTTTAAGCTCACATAACCAAGTACTTTTGGTTGCTTTGATGAACATGATTATCTATCCTTAAGCATTGGTTATATGATTAGGACTTGCTTGGTTGAGTCTATTTTTAGTAGCTCCAATACTTAGTGTTCTGGCCGAACCATTGGAATCTAGTTTTTTCTTTTTAGATTGTTCTAAATTAGTTTTTCCCACCCTCAATCATGCAGAAAGGCATGGCGAAGTCAGCCTATGTGATGGATTTAGATTTTTATGACATGTTACCACTTTTCTTCTTATTGTGGAATGTACACATGAAGACTTATGAAGATCAGATATACTTATCTTTTGATTATGTTGCTCACCTTTTATGGCTCCTATAATCCTATGTCCTCTGCCTAACATGGCTTAATCTAATGGTCAACCTTCTTCCAAGGAGGCTTGTTGAGTGCACTTTTGCGCTTTTGAGTTTATCAATGATTTCCTGACTGCTTTTGTGTTTATTCATGAATGGTGCTCCACTAATCTTACCCAATGTGGCTATTGGATGATGACTAAGCTGCCCTTGGTCGGTGGAAATATCTACTTTCCATTTATTATAGGATGATTTTTTCCTAATTCAAGGACAAGCAATGCTCAGTTCAATGTGATTCCATTAAATGCTACATTAATGTTGGTAAACTGTTCTTATCAACTTCTTTTCAGTTTCAATCCTTGGGAGAGATCTATCCCTAAGTTGTGAGTTTGCATCTTTACGGTGTCCATAAATATGCTAAGCCTGTCAACCTGCTCGTCCAACTTGTTTATAAATGGACTTAAGGTGGAATTTTTGAAAAAATAGTTATGATCCTTCAACTCGTTCAATCATTTAATTAAATAAACTGATTAAAATTGAGATTTTTGTTGGTCCTATGTGATAGCTATCAAATTTTTTTTGAAAAATAATGTGAATCAAGCAAAAATTCAAACCATAATAATGAAATTAAACTATAAAAACAAGATCACTTGTTGTTTGAATATTCCTATCCTACTCCACTCTTCAAATATGGCAACTTGGGTTCCACTAGTCAACTTTAACACCTAAGTTACAATAGTACAGTTTGTTCAACTATCTTCTAGATTGGTACAAGCTTCAGGCAGGCTCGTGAAGTAATCAACACTTTGATTCGCTTTCTTTCGGTGTGATCACTATCAACACTAAGGTATTACAATCTTTCTCTTAGTTTGATCACCATCAATATCAATTTAATACAAAGAACAAAACTTTAAATGAAAAACAAACCGGTTTAACACATTTGCAGGAACAACATATTCAACATTTGAATGACAACTTTAAGCTTTGAATCAACACAACAATTTCACTTAAGAGATGACAACTTTTCTTTTAAGAGTGTTCTTTACAAATGAACAAATTTGAATTCTTCACTCTTGGGTGTTTCGTGAGGCTTTCTTCTATGTTTTCTAGCTCTCTCATGTGAAATGGAGCAAGACCTATATAAATTGAGTAGAGAGAATTTATATTTTTTTGCAAAAAAATATTGTCAAATTGCTTAAACTTAATAGAAAACCTAAAAGTGGATGTAAAGAATGAAAAAAAATTAAGAAACCAGTAATCGGATTCAACCAGAGTTACAGAACCTGCAATGGAAGCCTTAAATGGAATACAAAATGCCTTGAATGATAACTTCACAAATAAAGCAAACAGCCTTTGCTCCACATTTTGAAAATTAAGATGGAACATATTTTTCCCATCCGTCTCTACTTACTAAGTTTAAGTCGCCCCTCAAGTAGAGGAAAAGCTCATTTTTAATCAAGAACCAATCCAACCAAGCTATACATGGGAATGGACAAAGAACTACCACACCACACCATCCCTAGAAGAAGCTTCTACAATCAATGATATCTAAAAACATATGAACTAAGAGCATTATGTTGATCCACCTCCCGTCCATATCTAGATACATGGGTGTTTTGACCAGGGTTTTCAAAAACTAGGTGTATGGTCGATATAGGGGCAAATCGATCAATATGGAGGCATATTGATCATACGAATATAAATGTGCAAAGTTGCATTTGTTTTCACTCCAGATATGGTTCACTTTCAAACCTCTTCTCCCTTCTTCTACACTCATTTTTTATGCCTAACCTACTAGAAAAACAAGTCAATCATTCTTTTTTGTATGATTTTGTTAACTTCCAAAATTGACTCACATTCTCTAGGGGGAAAATTCCTCTTATATCTACAACTATTCCCCATAATTCCTATTATATTCATAACATTTTATAAATTTCTTTTATACCTATAAAATTTGACTCTAAATTCCTATTATACACATATAGTCAAAACAACCATTAACTATCTCATTAAAAAGATGCTTTTATCCCTTCATAATTTTTTTAATCTATATTGAAATTATTCAACTCTAATATGATTCAATTAATGCTGGTAAATTAATAATTTATTACATCAAGTGATTTAAATATCATATTAGGATTGAATCATTTCAATTAGGAAAAATTTAAAGGAGCAAAATCATCTTTTCGATATGATAGTTAACTGTTGTTTTTACTGCAATGTTTTCAGTATATTATAAAGAAAAGGCAAATATTGCAGGTATAAGAAGAATTTTTCGTTTTCTAGGTTAAAGAAACATGAATTAGAACTCTCAAAATCCCTATTAAGTTGGAGATTTGAGGTACATAGCAACTTTGGTCCATTTCTAACTGTTATGAAGTAGAAATTTTATGGGAAAACACATTTCTTGAGCCAAAATTTAAGATCTATGAAAAAAAAATTTAGGGGAAGTTAGAAAATGTAAGATTTCACTTCAAAATCTCTTCAAACTTCATATTTACGAATGAACTTATTTTATTGGTGTTTAACAGTTTATTTACTAATTTTTAATTTTTTTGATTTTAAAAAAGTCTTTTATTGAATGTTGAGTTGTTTACAACATTTTTCTTTGCTTCCATGTTTCTAAAAAAAAATTCATGATATTTTATATTTTTTTGAAAATTTCAGACTTGGAAAAATAAATATTTTTCAGTTTTTTTTATCGCATATTATAGGTAGGGGTGTTAATGATCATGGTCAACCTGTCAACCTGCTCATTCAACCCATTTATAAACGGGTTTGGATTGAGAGTTTTGAATAAATGGATTATGATCGGCCAACTAGTTTAACCATTGAATTAAATAAATGGATTAAGGTTGAGATTTTATAACTCGTCAACTTGTTTAGTAATCCATTTAACCCATATAATCTGTTTAACCCGTTTAATTCGTTTAACTTATTTAACTTGCTTAACTCATTAAAATTTTACATATATACATGTAAACCCCTAAGTTATTTTTCCTCTCTAAGTCTTCCTCCAATCACCTAATTTTCATTTTTCCATTGCTACCTTTATTCTATTTTCCTGTTACTGCCCTATTTTCATTTCCCCTACGTTCAAAACACCTCGTCTCTCTCTGCAAGATCATTATCTACTAGAGTCTAGGCTGTCAGGTTATTTGCTATATAATCTATTAACAACCCATCAACCCGTTTATTAAATAGATTGTAAATAAGTTAGGGTTGAGATTTTTTAAATTGGTTAATAAACGGATTAAGGTTGAGATATTTTAAATGAGTTAGGATTAGGATTAGGCTCCAACCCGATCCGTTAACACTCCTAGCTATAGGCCTACAAGATAATGCATGCATAGTAGTATAAAATAAATTTAAACATCTTCATGGCATTGTTTTATTCTTAAAACTTGGATAGTTGTAAATTAAATGAAGGGTGTTTGGGTGCTGTCGGGCGCATGAGGGTAGCCTGCGTTCCTGTCAAAAAACCCATTTTTAATTTTTAATTTTTTAATAAACATGTAAAGCTAGATGTATTTAACCTATAAACTAAGATTCAAGTTTTACCATTTTGGATGCTTTTAAGTATTTTTTATTTTTAAACGCAATAGCATTTTTTGTAATTTCTGAGTCAAAAAATTACAAAAATGCCACTGTGTCTAAAAATAAAAAAATAATTAAAAACATCTATAAATGATAAAACTTCATTTATAGGTTAAATACACTTAGCTCTATATGTTTATAAGAAAAAAATCAAAAAAAAATTTAGAAGGGTCTTTAGGCCTGATGCATAGGGGGGTCCATGCACCCAGCCTAAAAGAATCACCCCTCAAATTAAATATCTTATCACTTATAATGTGGAATGATTTTGCCTATTCGAGTAAAAGCTATTAGTCTCTTGCTTAATATTCTAATGAATAGGTTGTATAAGACAGTCATATGCAACTACTCAGCTATTTAGAGAGAGGACGGTCGATACATAATCATATATATCAGTGAAATGTAAAATAACTACAAATATTCTTTAATTTCTCATTTTTTTTGAAATTTTCTAAATGTTTTTTTAGTATTTATTTCTTTTTTAAAAATTTTCCGGTAAAGACTGACACGGTCCATAAATTCGAAATCTCCCCCTCCACCCCGGGTTATGATCTTATGCTCCCAGGAGCATGCAGTGTTGCATGCTCCCGGGCGCATACACCTATTTTTTTCTAAATTTTTTGAAACTTTTATCAAAAACTTGTTAGCCCAAGTGTATTTAATCTATGTACAAATTTTTACCATTTTTGGAGTATTTTAGATATTTATTTTTGATGATTTTTAAAATTACCTAAAATAAATATCTAAAAATTTCCATAAGTGGTAAAAAAATGATACATACGTTAAATATACTTGGGCTAAAAAGTTTATGAAAAAAATTTCAAAAATAAAAATAAAAATAGATGTATGCGCCCGGGAGCATGCAGCATGCAACTGAGGCCCCTCTCCCCCACCCCACCCCACCCCACAAAAGGTATAATATTCAAAACCATGATTGGGAAAGCAAACTTTATTGATCCTAGCCTGTCAAAGGGTCAGGACGATCATGAAACCTTGGCAAGTCCATTTCTCATGTTGAAATTCCAACTGTGCAACATGAAGACACCATCAAGAATCAATATGGTTAAATCTTCAACCAATTTATCTTTTCTATGATTTTTTCATATGTGACCATATGAGCAAGATACATTAGACTTCACCGCAACATAGATCTGTAGTGCAAGAGTTACTCCATCTGGCTTCACCAATTCAGTAATGACGTCCCTCCTAAAAGAATATCCCCCCAAAATAACATTCTTTTGCCTATTGCCTATTTATCCAGCTCTGCCAAAATCATAATCTATCGAAACGGTTCTACCCAACCTGACATTAACTCCTGCCACTTCAAAGGTGGCAGTATAAAAAAAAGTTGCATACTGCTCAAAGATATTCTTCATATAGTTCCTAATTCTTCTATTTCCACCCATATTTTTCCTTTTTGCATGAACTAATGTGCAAACCTACGACCCAAATAGGAATAGTAATAATCAAGAATACCAGATCAAATAAAAGATGTTCACGTCAAGCAAGCAACAAGTACAAAAATTTAGGCAAGACATGAAACTTAATGTTCTAAAGCTTGACAGATGGTACACACAGATCAATAAGAGCAGTCCATGCAACACATACTGAAACATGACCACTTCATGTTTCAAATCACAATAGGTGGTTAAAATGCCTTCAAAACAGCAACTAAAGGGCCAAAAATAGAGACGTCATAGATGGGAACAGGAAAACAGCCAATAGCTCATGAGCAGATGATGCATCATATATACATCGTTTTCACATACAAAAATTTATTTATGCTAACCAATTCATTGCTGCACATATGTATGATACTCTATTATCTAGTAGAAACTGATGCTCACATGTAAACAAATGAGTAAAATAACATAATCGGGAAATTAAACACAGAAGAATAAGCTATGTAGATTGAAAGTATACAAACACAAATCCATAACACAAGTCCTCACATCACAAAAGAGGTGCACCATGGCCACTTCCCGTTCAAATCTCAATAGATGGTGAACAGAGAGCAACAGCTACATGAAACCACGCCATGCATAATAAATAGGTGCAGCACCATGGCTATCAAAACCGCAACTAAAGGGAAGGTTAGGAAGTTACTGTAGATGGGAACAATAACACACCCATAGCTCATCAAAAGATATTACATGTATCGTATATTCATTATCTGCGCATACAGAAATTTCTTTATACTAACTGGTTCGCAAGGTATCCTCTACTATTTAGTGAGCAATCTTATGTTCAGCTAATGACATTTCCTTTGATACCAAATTGTCATAAAACAAGAATTCTTAATGTAAAATGAACACCAGAAAGCTTTAGAAGAAAGAAGTACTAATGACATTGCTATGATAACACACTGATATTCCTTTATATAAAATGAACACCAGAAAGCTTTAAAAAAAGAAAGCAAAGTATCTCAGAAAGGAATAAAAGAAGAAATAAAGGAAGCAAAGTGAAAGTGGGGAAGAAAGAACTAAATAAGAAGAAAATCGAGATCAGAGCAGAGGAGGAGAAAGTTATACGACAATAATCCATTAACTGAATTACATTCTCTAATACAAGTACTTTATAACAGAAATATCCCATAAAAGCTGATGGCCATAATTTAAGTGCATATCAATAAAAAAAAGAAAAGAAAAAAGAACCATCCAGCTAATTAATTTACATTTTGATCCGTTGATGCATAAATCAAACATGGAGTAAATAATTAAATATTTCATGAGACTTAATATATTGACTTTGCACATGAAACAACACCCCTCCAGGAAGGACTCGCTTAAATTTTATGGCCAAATAAATTCATGAAGAGGAAAGCAATGGACAACCTTAAAAAATGGGGCCTCGATGTCTTCTACTTTTATGCATTGTGTGTTCCGATCCTTCATAGGTCCAAAAAGCTGTGCTCTAAACACAGGAGATCTGGCTGCAAGTACCAACTTGTGGATGGAAAAGATCTCCCCATCAACATCAAAAGTCACATCTACTCCCTTTCCACTTGGCCAAAATGCTCCTTAATGGTAGAAGATGAATCTAGAATGGAGTAAATCTCTAGATCCTCTGTATGTGACATCACAACATCAACACTATAGTTCACCAATTGGCAGTCATCTTTCAGGTAGTCTAACTGTTCTAGAGCTGTTCTCTTGAAAAAATGCTTGTAACCCCAACAAAGTTCAATGATAAGACTCGTTAATCCTCTATCACCATTAGTAGAGCACCCAAGCAGTTTGTTGATTATTGTCTGTAATAAATCTTTTAAGTTTGTGTGCAATTGTATGTCCACCATTCATGAAACAGTTCATTAGAGTAAATACAATTGGCCAGCCGGCATGGATTTGCATATGTATAGACATAGTAAACAAAGCTTCCCATAAAAAAAATTTCTAAGATGGTTGCATCCTTTTAATATTCTTTGTATTGAGCTTGATAAGATGTGAATAAATTAAGAGAATAAATTAAGGAAAATAGTAGAATATAGTAAAATTGAAAAGGCCATGATAGATTGTTCAGAATATCTTATGGCCCATTAACATTGAAATGCGACCTAAAGAATATGGGAAAAATCAATGAGTAATGCTTCAGCCGATGTTTTCATTTTCACCCACAAAGGTTCATCATCATAAACATAAGTATTTTGTTTCATCATCCAAACAGGAAAAATTAGTCCAATAGGATTCTCTATGCCTCTGCCATTATTGATCTGTAAGAAGTTCAAATTTGTGCATCCATGCTGTTCGTGTTTGTACTCCTTAAATATGCCAACTTAGTCCTCAACTTTAAGGATGGCTACTACCATGCTTCACATCTCATTCGACTAATATTGATATGTTCACTCAACAACCCTTGCCTGTTTAGAGCCATAATGCCAGTTCCACAGTTACTTCTCAATTTTATCCTATTGGAATGTCTACAGCACTTTCTTTAAGGCATTGAAATGTGCAATTTTTCTTTCAATGAACTCTCCTAGTACTCTAGGACCAATGGATCTGACGTGAACTCCGTAAATGCCCATGGTCATTTTTTAGCCGCAAAAGAGACCATTCGTCATCATCATCTCCAAGTCCCAATTAATTGTTTGCAGCTTCATCCCAACAATGTGATTTTGCATGCATGTCTATAACCACACTCCCAATCCTAAATGTTTAGGAGCACAACCTGCTTATGAAGAATTGAATTCATTCTACTTTCTATAAACTAATAATTTTCTCTCTCGTTTGTTTCCATCATACAAGATTTGGCCAATTAACACCTTGATTCTAAATGAGGTCACTGAATGTTCAAACCCAAAAAGAAAGAAAGAAAGCAATGGGAAAAAAAGAAAGGAAAGAAAAAAAAACCAAGCACTCTACTGAGAAATAGCTGACTTCGATTAGGGGTTATAAACACCTTTGATCTTCACCTCTACAAGGTTAGAATCATTAAAAGCACCCACAAAAGCAAAACCCCCTTTTTTGGTTACTTCCAATTTCATTGTTTGACAGTTTGTGTGGCATTCTACATATTTAAAATGTTTCCTTCCTAATCATCATACAGATGAACTCCAACCCCAGAGACTTGCACGCAAATGCAGTATAAATATATATAAACAAACTACAAATAATCAGCTTTGATTAAAGTTGAGATTTTTGTTGGTCCTATGTGATAGCTACTCAAAAAATTTTGGTAAAATAATGTGAATCTTGCAAAAATACAAACCATAATAATGGAATTAAACCATAAAAACGAGAACACTTATAATGGTTTGAATATTCCTATCCTACTCCACTCTTCAAATACGACAACTTGGGTTCCACTAGTCAACTTTATCACATAAGTTACAATGGTGCAGTTTGTTCAACTATCTTTTAGATTGGTCCAAGCTCCAGGCAGGCTCGTGAAGTAATCAACACTTTGATTCACTTTCTTTTGATTTGATCACTATCAACACTAAGGTATTACAATCTTTCTCTTAGTTTGATCACCATCAATATCAAGTTAATACAAAGAACAAAACCTTAAATGAAAAACAAACCGATTTAACACATTTGTAGGAGCAACATATTCAGCATTTGAATGACAACTTGAAGCTTTAAATCAACACAACAATTTCACTTAAAAGATGACAACTTTTCTTTTAAGAGTGTTCTTTACAAAAGGACAAATTTGAATTCTTCACTCTTAGGTGCTTCGTGAGTCTTTCTTTTATGTTTACTAGCTCTCTCATATCCTCATTTTAAATCCTTTTTAACCCTTAAATTGTGGCCTAAAAGATAACTCAAGAGATCTCCTTACATTCTTGATTCCTTAAAATCTTCAATTCTGCAGCTCGGAAAAGGTTGACCTTTTGCTACTCCAGTTGAGACAGGGTAAAAACAACACTAAAAGGTCAACCTCTTTCCTATTTTTGCAGAACACAAAATTTAGGGAAAAGTCTTGTTTCAATCATATTAATCCACTCAAGATAATCAGAAACTAAAAATTCGATCTTAATTTAAGATTAAACACATATCAAAGATCTTATTCCAAGCATATTCCATTTTCAAGATATCATTTCCTTTTATACCAAATGCAATCCTATCATAATTAGTATTATAAACTCAAGCATGATAACTTTACAAATACACCACACTTTTCAAAGAGTATTAAACACAATTTCACAAAATTATCCTAAATGCAATTTCATAATATCAAAATCAATGACTCAAACGTATATCTTTTGCCATCATTAAAACTAATCAAAAAGGAGGTTTTCTTTTGAGTTCACTTTCTCTTGCTTTTTGATGATGATAAAACATCTATAACTATTATTGAAGATCGCTTCCTCTATCACATTGCTCCCACAGAGTTGAAAAATACACAAATTATGATTTGAAATGGTTGTATTTCTCTTCCTTTTCGTCATTAGCAAAAATTGATGAGGATAAATCATTAGATATTAGTAATAAACTATAAATATAATGCTAGTGTATCTAAAATGCAGTGATATAGGAGTTAACCAAAATCAAACATACAATAATAGTCATGATAGATATTTTGAGAAATTGAAGTGGTCTTATCAGAACTTAAAAAATTAAAAAGGGTCTTCTTGGTATATTTTTTGAGAAAATGTAATTTTTTTATCTCTTCTTCTTTAGAGACTATGTCAATCTTGGTATTAAATGATATTTCGAGTTTCCTTAGTTGGATTGAGAACTTTTCTTGAAATGACTTTTTTAATTTCTTTTTTGAAGATTGACTTGCAATGAACTTTTGAATAATTTTTTTTTGTACCGAGTAGTTCATTTGTTCGTTTGAGCAGTTTATTTGAGGTTTTGAAAGAGGAAAGTTTGGAAGAAAGTAAAGAGTTTAGAGAAGATGATTTGGAATGTGGAGCTAGTTTCTTTTGAAGAAGTATTACAGCGATGAGAAATTTGACCAAAATTTGCATCCTATGACATTCTTTCTTCAAAAAATCAAGATGAGAAACGAATAAAGAAAAATAACAAGCTAGAAACTTATTCAAGCTAGTCAATTCTATTGTTTGTTTGTGATGAAAGGTTGAGAAATAAGTTCAGTGGAAGGTTTGAAGTATGAAGGTTTAGGCTTAGATTTGGAGATGGTTCTTTACCTTCCTTATAAGATTCCTCTACATTTTACCTTGAGATCCACCTTCTTCACCATGAGATTTGATATCACCTAAAATCCTCTACTTTTTGAATGTTGAAGGATGATTTCCGTCATTAGCTTGTTTGTGTTTCATTCTTTTGAGTAAAAATTTTCAATTATGCTATAGAATTTAGGTTCAATGAGTCCTTCTTGTCTCAAATCCAGACTAATGAGTTTGAATAATAGAGTGACAAACATTTCTTATAATAGAAGTAAGTCCTTCAGCAACAAATGAAATTTGTACCCTTTAATATGTTTGTATCAATATTCAGTTTCTCAAATTAAACACACGAAAGCTTTTCCTTGGAATAATCTTGATTTGATATTCTTTCTCATGCTTTTCACTCTTAAATACATTGATATTAAACACTATCGAATTTGTTGAGATCGAACCTTTGGTGTAAACAATTTTTGTTAATAACGCTTTAGATGAAATAGATGCGCATTTGGATGCTCTTCTCTGTATATTCAGTTTTTTCTCATTGACAATTTCTGGATTCCTTCTAATCCTTAGATAAGATTTATCAGAAAATATATCATCTACTTTTCTCTTTTCTTTCTCTTAGTAAGTTGTGTTAGAATCAATGGTAAAATAAGTAAAATCTATGTTTTGATGATTAATAATTCAATTTGAGTAAGTTATAGTTATTAAAATGTTTTGTGAAAATGTTTAAAAGGGATATAAAAATAAAAATATGAAGTCTGACAGGTCAAGTCGATTCCCAAGTCGACTCAGACATCGACTTAGGTCAAGTTGATCCCCAAGTCGACTCCAGATGCGACTTCAAATGGGATCTTATGGCCAGCGCTGAAACTGAAGAGCAAGAGCTGCCGAAGTCGCACTCGAAGTCGACTTCGCATACGACTTAGGTGAAGTCGCAAATCAAGTCGACTCTAGATACGACTTCAAATGCAATTTTATGGCCAGCGCTGAAACTGAAGAACAAGAGTTGCCGAAGTCGCACCTCAAGTCGACTTCATCTGTGACTTGGGTGAAGTTGCAGACCCAAGTCGACTCCAGTATCGACTTTGAAGAACCCAGAAGCTCCAACGCTGAAATTGGAATTTCAAAAAGTGAAGTCGCATACCCAAGTCGACTTCACATGCAACTTGAGTAAAGTTGGACCTCAAGTCGACCCAAAAATCCAACTTGAGTCAAAATGAAGAAATATGAAGTCCAGACAAGTAAATGTACCAAATCTAATCATTCAAGATAGTATATTACTCAAGGGAAAATCTTTGGGCTACCTCTATGAACTGCAATATCAAAATTATTCTAAGTTCAAGACATGAAGACAAGCCTCTAAGAAAAGATGAACACGTCGAGTTCCAAGATCAAACTTTCAAGATTAAAAATATCAGTGGAAGAACAAGATGTGATGAACATCAAGCTATGAAGATTACTTTTAAAAAATTCAAGTTCCAACAAGTGTATACAGAAAGTGAAGTCGCACCCGAAGTCGACTTCACCCGCGACTTGGGTCAAGTCCAGGACCAAGTCGACCTGAGAAGGAATTTGAGATTTTTGCTGAAGACCGAAGTCAACTTCAGTATGCGACTTGGGTGAAGTCGCACCCGAAGTCGACTTCATCTGCAACTTGGGTCACAACAGTTGGAAAAATTCGAACGTTGGCGCATTAAATGCGCGCCACCTACCTCCAAACGTTCAAATTTACTCCACCATTATAAATATGCATTCAAAAGAACATACTAAAAAATGATAGAGCATTAACTGTGATTCAACTACCATCATCTCCAAGCATTAAGTGATCAATACAAGATTTCAAGGGAAGAACGAAGCTCAAACTTGCTGCATGCTTTAACACTATTCAAAGCTTTTCTTCTACAAGTTCTTCCACGAGCTGAATCTGCCTACACAACCTGTAAAGTGTAGAATTCTTTATTTGATTCATTGTTTGTATATGATACTTGGTTTGATATTTGTGTTTCGAACCAAGTGATAGCAAAGTAGCGTTGTGAATCGAGTGGGACTCGTCACCTACTTATGCTGTGATTTGTGTATGCCCCCTAGAGCTGGAATCTAGAAGAGAGCAGAGGCTCTATTTGTATTTGCGAAATACATAGTGGAACCCAAGTCACAAGGGGTGTGAGTTTGGAAGAGTGGAGTAGGGGAGGTTGCCCGAACCACTATAAAAACTTGCCTAATGCTGTGATTTGCATTTCTGTTTTTATTGTATTATTACTCTCCATACTTTCCATTTATTTCATTAAGGGGACTGAACTAAACCAGGTCAAATTTCTGTTAAAGTGAAAAATTTTAAATACCCAATTCACCCCTCCCCTCTTGGGTAATTGCCATAAACTCGGGGCCAACAAGTTGTTTTAGAATCAAATTCAGTAGAAGCCATCAGAGTTAATGGGTTTAGTTGAGAAAGATAAGGTTTCAGCAAAAAAGATTTGACTTTGGTTTTATTATAATTTTGGCTAGTCGGTTTTGGCCTGAAATTTTGACTAGGGATGATGGTTAAGTTTTGGGCTAAGTGAGAATGAGGTAGTGAGGTTAGACAAGGCTAGGTAGTTTGGCTAGGATTTTGATTGGGAGAGTGATGAAGATACACAATGGATAGACACTAAATGTATGATATTCGCACTTGAATAACCAATAGAAACAATAAAGATTCAAATTTAAAAGTAAATTTTCCATTTTTGAGAGCAAAGAAGAGGAGAATATAGAAGCAAAGAGGAAGGAAATAAGGAATGATGACAACCTCAAACAAAACGAACTTAATGAAATAAATCAATCTAGGAAAAGTTTATCTCACCAATTTCGGTTGTCAACAAAATACTCTTGATGAGAACAACATGATGATAGCAATCATTATCCATGTATCAGCTATTCCAGTTTCCTGCAAAACATACAAATTATGTCTTTAGTACCCATCACATGGGTCCGCCTTTGTTAGTGCCAATATATATAGAAATTTTTAGTTTCTAAATAAGTTTAACACCTTGAGTTTGCATTCTCTTTAATAGGCGAGCAAATGAAAAATGTCTATAAGAACAACAAAAATAACAAATGTCATTATGAGCAGAAATTTTCTTATATAACTATTTTCCTTGTTGATTTTTTGCGGATTTCAAGAATTCATTTTTATTTGTCAATTTTTGAATATTTTCATAAATTTTTAAACATTTTAATCTCTCACATTCAATTTTTTCTTTAGTCTGACATACTTTTCAAATATAAGAGTGAACTTATGAAACAGTACTTCATATGTCTTTTGAAGTTTATTTGTTTCAATGAAACTTATCTCTGATCCACAATCATCAGTAGAGTGATCTGCAATAAAATGAATATTCACATACTCTGTAATTTGAACTGTTTCATCATTAGATTTAGAATTGACAGAAGGAAAGATATCACTATCACTACAAGATTCATAACTTTCACTTTTCTTTGAATTTAAAATTCTTGATTTGTGGAGAAAGACACGAATTCTCGAGAGGTCCATATCCTTTACAATTAAAACATCCCATCTTTATTAGATTGCTATCTTTCTTATCATATTTATACCTTTGCATAGTTTTATTAATAACATTCTTTTGAATTCACCTTTCTGTTATAATTTTGCTCCCTTTTGACTTATTTTTAGTGATGAACTTCCTAAATATCTTAGCGAACATTTCAACTTCATCATCATCACCTACATCATTAGAAGAAATATTTAGATCAACTTTTAAACCAAGTGTTTTTTTACTTTTTGTATTTTTTCATCATTCTTTTTAAGAACAATTTCATAAATCATTAAGGAGCCTATTAGACTAATAATCATAATGGTGAGCTATTTAGCCTCCTCAATTATAGTCACTTTCGCAGTCCATATTGCAAGTAGATATTGAAGTAACTTCTTGACTTACTCAGTTATAGTAAATGATTTTTCATAACCTTAAGATTATTCACGATATTAGTAAACTTGCAAAACATCTCAGAAATGGATTCAGTGGGTTTCATTACAAATAACTCATAATCATGCATGAGCATATTAATCTTAGACTTTTTCACTTGTGATGTTCATTCATGGATAATTATAAGAGTGTCTCATACCTCTTTTGCAGAAACACAAGAGGAAATCTTATTGAATTTAGATGGAGAAAGAGAGTCGTATAAGACATTTAGAATTCTAGCATTCTATTGAATTTGTTCAGTTTGTTGTCAACTTACAACATTAGGAATATTATCTTCAGGTAAGTTCAAACTAAATTCAACAACTCTCCATAGGCTAAAATCAAGTCCTATAAGAAATATCTTATTTCTAATTTTCCAGTATTTAAAATTTGAACTATTAAAAGTATGGGGGACGTATAATAGAATGACCTTCAAAGTAATCAAAATGAGTTTTTTCATTACCATATGATATCTTTATTAAATTCAAAGAACTCCACTCTGATACCATTTGTTGGACCCGTGGGATGATACTTAAAAATTTTAGTAAAATAATGTGAATTAAGCAAAAATACAAGCTACAATAATGAAATCAAACCATAAGGACAAGAATATGCATGATGGTTCGGATTTCCCTATCCCACTTTACTCTCTAAGCACGATGACTTGGGTTTTACTAATCAACTTTAACACACAAGTTACGGTGGTATAGTTTGTTCAACTGTCTTTTGGATTGGTAATAAGCTTTGGGTAGGCTCGTGAAGTAATCAACAGTTTGATTCACTTTCTTTTTGTTTGACCACCATGAACACCAAGGTATTATAATATTTCTCTTAGTTTGATCACTATTAACACCAAGATAATACAAAGAACGAAATTTGAAATGAAAAGTAAATCAGTTTAACACATCTACTAGAGCTACATATTCAATATTTGAATGAGAACTTGAAGATTTGAATCACCATAGCAACTACACTTGAGATATGACAACTTTTCTTCAAGAGCGTTCTTCACAAAGAAACAAACTTAAGTTCTTTACTCCTTGATGCTTAGTGAGGCTTTCTTTTATATTTTCTAGCTCTCTCATGTCCTCATTTAAAGCCTTTTTAACCCTTAAATTATGCCTAAAAAATTACTCAAGATATCTCCTTGTATATTTAGACTCCTCAAAATCTGTAATTCTGCCACTCAAAAAAGTTGACTTTTTCTCACCAAAAGGTTGACCTTCTGCTGCTCCAGTTGAGACAGAGTGAAAATAATACTAAAATGTCGACCTTTTATAATCAAAAGGTCGACCTTTTTCCCTGTTTTTGCATAACACAAAACTTCGAGAAAAAGTCTTCTTTCAATCATGTTAATCCATTCAAGATAATCACAAATGACAAACCTAATCTTAATTTAAGATCAAGCATATCTCAAAGATCTTATTCGAAGCATATTTCATTTTCAAGATATCATTTCTTTTTATACCAAATGCAATCATATCATAATTAGTATTATAAGCTCAGGCATGAAAATTCCATAAATACACCACACTTTTCAAAGAGTATTAAACATAATTCCACAAAATCACAATATCAAAATCAATGGAATAAAGACATATCTTTTGTCATTATCAAAACCAATTAAAAAAGAGGTTTTCATATAATTTACGATTTTATAACCGATCAACCCGTTTAGTTACTCATCTAAACCATTTAATCTGTTTAATCTGTTCAATCAATTTAACTCGTTTAACTTGTTAAAGTTATATATATATATAAACCTCTTAGTTATTTTTCTTGCTAAGTTTTCCTCCCATAACCTAATTTTTATTTTTCAACTTTAGCCCTAATTTAATTTCCCCGTTATTACCTTATTTCAATGTTTCTTAAACCAAAAATACTTTTTTGTCTCTCTTGTGAGATCATCGTCTGTTAAAATTTAAGTCTTTAGGTCATTTTCTATATAACCCTTTAATAACACGTCAACTCATTTACTAAATGAGTTGTAAATGCGTTTAGGTTTAAGTTTTTTAATTAGTTAATAAATGGATTAGGGTTGAAATATTTTAAATATGTTAAGATAGGATTAGGCTCTAAGATCCGTTAACATCCCTACTGTCCCTTACCTTCACATGGGAGGGTTCAGCAATGCAGAGCCTTCAAAGAGTGTTGCTTCGAAGTCTAGCTTGCTTTCTAATTTGGCCGATGCGAATTCCTCTAGAAGAGGGTCCAATGCGCCTGCCTTTTTCAGTATTTTTTTCAAAAGATAAAATTTATATTTTACATATCTTTGTTTTCTTTCAAATAATTGATCCGTTCAAATATTGGATTATAGCAGTTTTCAATATTATGAATAGAAAAGTTATGTTAATAAATTTTGCCCAATTCATTTGTATCATGGGATCATGGAAAAGCATACCTTATTTAAAAATTTTATTTTTGTCTATCTTAAAAATGACAACCTTAGCTTCTAATTCCTACATAAAAATAAATTTTTCGTCGGAAATATATCATAATATGTTAAAAGTATAATAACTAAAATTGATAAAATTAAATTTTCTACATTTCTCCAAAAGTATCAATACTGTTGAAGCATATTTTTTAAACTTATTTTGCATTATCATTAACAATCTCTATGTTGATATTTCTAAATAATTTTTATCAAAATAGATCATAATATATTAAAAATAATGATAACTAAAAATGAGAAAAATACATTTTTGCATTCCCCCATAAGTATAAAATACTGTTTGCACATTTTTTTTAAAGTTTAAACTAATTTAATACATTATCATTAGCAATCTACTTTTATTGATTTTATTACAATTTGCTCTCTTGATTCTTATTTATTACAGTTGACGACTCTACTTCAATCGCATCAAAGACCTAGGAACCAAAGACGGACTTCAGTTGCATGCGCCAGGGCGCATACACCTATTTTTTAAATTTTTTTTAAATTTTTTTTCATAAAATTGTTAGTCTAAGTGTATTTAACGCATGTATCAATTTTTACCATTTTTTGAGATTTTGAGATATTTATTTTTTATTTTTAAAAATTAGTGATATTTTAGTAATTTAAAATTACCTAAAATGTCACTAATTTTCAAAAATAAAAAATAAATATATAAATTACTCCAAAAATGATAAAAATTTATACGCAGATTAAATACACTTAGATTAATAAATTTATAATTTTTTTTATAAAAAAAATAAATATATACGCCCGGGAGCACTGCAGGCTCGGAGAGTATACGATGACACCTCTTCTTGTTGTCTGACTCGATGACAGAACTGGAGCCGACGCAAAAAGGTCAGACGGGATTGACGATGAACATCAGACGCACTGAGGCGAACCCGTGCCCATCCAGGAAGGTTCGTAGACAAGAAAGGGCATTCGCGCGAGTGAAAATAAGTATAGAATATCGCACGCCACATGATTGCTTACCTCGTCCAAGCGTACTTAGGAAAATGGCAACATTTTCACGAAACGGAAAATCCATGAGTCTGCATTCATTAAATGAAAAATAAATCTTGTCCGTTGGATATTTGGACGTTGAATTGGCGTGATTCTTCTGAAATGGGGATGTCACGATTATACAGGAGGCTATTTAAAATTTTAATTATTTAATCAGTGTAAATGATGTTGATAATTTTCTGATATTTGTTTAAATTACCACGTTTTTACTGATTATACGTCAAGCGCTGCGTCGGCATGAATAGCAACGCCTTAGCCACAACGCCTTAAAAGTTAAAACGCGAAATGTACTGTCAGTTGCCTCCGAAAAGTCCAATGACCAACCAGTAGCTTGGTTTTGGTGCACGTGGGATTTGAAGGCTGAATGGGCCGTCGACAGGCTTTTTTCAGATGAAGGTGAATTCTAAACATTTTTCATCATCTTAAATAAATCCATTTTTCTCTCATAATTATCAAAATTTCAATACTTTTTCTTATTTTCAGAGAAAAACTCATTCTAGTGATCTTATCATTTATCTTTTCACTAGAGTGTATTTGTTTAGAAAAGAATAGAGAGGAAAGGAATACAAGTAGTAAAGGTAAATTGAAATAAATAAAAACAAATAAGGTAGTTATATACGTAAATTTTCTTTTCTTTCTTTTTTTTTATTTTTTTTTATTTCTGGCTTGCCCGGGGAGGAGAGGGACCACTAGAGTGTATTGTTTTGAAGAGAACATAGAGGAATGGAATACAAGTAGTAAAGGTAAATTGAAATAAATAAAAAATAAATAAGGTAGTTATATGAAAATATACTGGGTTCATTCCAAATGATACAAAATTTTTGAATGAAATTTGTATCCTCATTTTTAATTTTCAATAAAGATTTTTAAATTTTCTTTGCATTTTTTTATATTTCCAAATACACATGATTGCATTCTTTCTCAATAAAAAATCTTGTATTATTTGAAATAGGTCCATAAGAAACTAATTGCAAAGACATGAAAAATGATTAAAATACTAAGTCGAAAAAGTAAAAAAAAGTAAGGTAGTTGGATGTTAGCTTTTGCTTCTTATTTTTTTCTTCATTATTCTTTTAAACAAACACGCCCTTAGTATTTTATGTGTCATTGAGCTTCAATGCATACACTTGGATCAAAATTTTTTAATATCATATTTTTATTTTTGAAATTTAAAATAAAATGTTGAATAAAAATTATATATATTTAAACTTCAATCTTGAGCTCACATACATATGCAACAAATGTAAAAAAGGGTCATACAAGTGTGCGTACTATTATACTTCTAAATCTATTATATTTAAGAAAAGTCATGATTGGATAGATATGAGTAAAACTCATTTAAGTAAAATGTTTTCATTTTATTTGGATGGTTGATAAAAAATTCACTCATTTATCATCACTAAATACCAAAATGTACAGATTTCACCAAACTGCTTCTATGTTAACCAAATTCCTGAGATATAAATTGATTTTTTTAATTTAGGTAACTCTCATTTTAATCCTTATCCTTCCTTGATTTGAATAATTTTTATTTCACTGCCGTCTGTTTTGTGAAAAAAATTTCTTTTATTAACTTTGTTTACGAAATTTTTTTTTTTTTTATCAGTTGCCATGCATCCATTATGACATTGTGGGTTGGGGGTTGAGAAGACATGTAATATATAAAAAAAAATTCTCATCTAATTTATTTCCTATTTTTTTCATCTCCTACCAAATGGAATCCTGTAAGTGTTACTATTTTATGAATTTTTAAATACACTGTAAATTTGGGTTTCATCAACGACTTGTTATAGTTGTCATCAAATAATGAAAACGCTACGCTGCCAATGCTTGGTACGTATACTAGTGGGGAGTGTATAAGTGGTCCAAGGTTCAAAATTGGACTAAGTTATAAGCCTCTCTATAGATAAAAAATAATATTGAAAATGCCTTTCATTTTTCTAAATGTTTTTTTAAGTGACACCCTAGTATTGTACGTATAAATTTCTAGGAATATCCATAAAAGGATTATAATTATGTTAGCGCGGGCTAACATGAACTTTTATTAATTAAGCACATAGATTTTTTATGTTTTTATTTTTATAAAAATGCGGGCTCAAGTATATTTAATATAATACCACAATTTCCAACATTCGAATACCCACATACTTTTTTGAATTTTAAAACAAGGATGATCCCATGCGTACGGCCATGGGACCCGTCAAAAATATTTTTTTAAATTTTTTTATAAATATATAGAGTTAGGTGTATTTAATTTATAAACCAAGCTTTATTATTTTTGGATGCTTTTAAGTATTTTTTATTTTCTGACTCAAAAATTACTAAAATGCCACTATATTTAAAAATAAAAATTATGAAAATGCCACTATTTAAAAATAAAAAATATTTAAAAGCACCAAAAAATAGTAAAACTTGGTTTATAGGTTAAATACATGCTTATAAAAAAAATAAAAAGGAAGTGCTTAAAAATGATAAAACTTGGTTTAAATACACCTAACTCTAGATGTTTATAAAAAAATAAAATGATCCCATGACCAGCGGCATGGAATCAACCCTCTTTTAAAAATTGCAAAATTTAGCAGGTGAATTAAATGGAGAATATTTTAATGTAATTTCAATACATCTGGTTAAAATTTCTATTTTAATATTTTTTGAAATTTTTTTTATAAACTCTTAATCTAGGTGTATTTAATTTATAAATTAAATTTTACCATTTTTGAAAATGTGCATAAATTTTTAAAATTTTTAAATACAAGGGGGTTTTAGTACTTTTTAAATGACTGAAATACCCTATTTTCAAAATAAAAATATATAAATTTTCAAAAATGATAAAATTTAATAAATAAGTTAAATACACTTAGATTAAGAGTATTATAAAAAATTTCAAAAAATATTAAAAATAAAATTTCTAGCCAAATGCATTGAAATTTCAATGCATCCAGTTGCATTGAAACAAAACCCAAATTAAATATGTTTGAATCCACATTTTCATAATTGAAAAATTAAAAAATATGCAAATGCCCCCAGGCCAATAGGATGATCACCCTTTATAAAAATCCTAAGATGCTGCTAGATTTCAATCCACCAAAAATTTGAATTTCCTTTATTGCTTGTACAAGCTTATTTCCCATCACAAAAAACCTTATCCCTTTTTACTACTGCTTGTATTTCTCATCTAATTAATATCTAAGGGCCAACCCATGGAAAGCACTTCCCCTTTTTTTCTCGTGGGAAGTCGTATCTCCACCATTCATTTAAGCTGAATGGCTAGGATCTATATGGGCATTTTAGTAAAATTGAAAAATCAACAGGAAATCAGCTTTCTCATTCTCACCCTCTCGTCCTGCCCATCTTTCTTCCTCAAGCCGAAATCGAGTTTTTGCCAATGGTTGTTGGAATGAGAAAAGGGTATCGAGTGGTTATATGCGGCCATAAAATTCGTGAAACACATCACCTCACGGACTTTTTTTTTTGAATTTGTTGTCGTTCATGGTGCACATTTTCCTAGTTGCTTCTTAATTACTAAGGATTATGATTGCTGCCGGACTTGAGGGCTTTGCATATGCTTTTGATTGACGAGTTTCGATCTTCAATCCTATGGCTCAGATGGCCAGGTTTAGAAAAACATGGGCTGCTGGAGATGGGCTTTTCATTGCTGCTCGCTGCCTGGAATCATAAGAGATGAATGTGGGCAGCAAAATCAGTCTATTGAGTTCTCCTTTCACTTGATTTGGCTGGCTTTGCAGGAGGGGCAAGGTGATGGGTTTTCTCCCTTGGCAACGGTACCCAGGACCGACCGACCGAATGCTATGGGGGAGAAAAAGAAAATTTTTGGGTGGTCCAATGGACCACCTGAATTCATGCACAAGTATATCGTTATTTGCAATTGTCGAATAAGATTAAACGACAATGATAATGTCATTTAAATTTCTATGACACGGTGCACATTTTTATTACACACAAAAGAAAAAAATTTAGAAATATAATCACTCGCTCAAGGAAATTTTTTGAAAGATTTATTTTTAATCTTTAGCAATAATGAATGGTAAATTCTTCAATGTTATCTCAATCAGTGTTGTTAAAACCGGACCGGACCGGCCGGTCCGACCGAGAACCGGTCAAATGACCGGTTCGTTTACATACGGTTCGGTCTAATATAACTAAATCGTGCGAACCGTAGAACCGGCGGTCGAACTAGACATTGCGGTTGGACCGTATTAGACAGGTTCGGTGGTTCGGCGATGTGTTAGTTCCTGTTCGTCCCATCCTGTCGCCGCCCACGCCGTCGAGGTCGAGATCGAGCCCCCAAATCGACGACGCAGTTCGTCCCATCCTGTCGTCGACCACGAGTCGTCGAGGTCGAGATCGAGCCCCCAAATCGACGAGCCCTCTGCTGCGGTGTTGCCCGAAATCAACGACCCTTCTGCTGCGGTGCTGCCCGAAATCGATGACGACCAGTAAAGCTCCTTTCCTTTCCGGCGACGAGCAAATCAGCGACGTCCGATCGGCGTTCGGTGACGAGCAGAGCAACGATGTCTCCATTTTCGGCAATGAGCAGAGCTCCTTTTCATTTTCGGCAACGAGCAGAGCAGCGATGTCCGATCAGCGTTCGACAACCAGCAGAGCAACAACCCCTCCATTTCCGGTGACCAGCAGAGCAGTCGCGTCCGATCGGCATTCAGCGACCAGTAGAGCAGCGATATCTCCATTTTCGGCGACGAGCAACGGCCTCCTTTTCATTTCCGACGAGTCAACAACCAGCAAAGCAGCGATGTTCGATCAACGTTCGGCGACCACAGAGCAGTGAACTCTCCATTTTCGGCGACGAGCAGCGACCTCCTTCCCATTTCCGATGACACTAACAGAGTAGTGACATATAAACATGTCTATGTTAGATTCTAGGATTGCTGGCTTTTCTTTCAACAGTGGCCTTGAAATGAATGCCCCGGATTCGACTCACCAGTTGGTAAAATCCTGTGTGTTGTTGAGTGATAGATAGATAAAAAATTCTTTAAAGTGCAAGTTGAGTTTTAAAGAGCGAATGAGCCTGCTATAGGTTGAATATTTAAGAGTGCTCAAAGATGCATTAGTCGGAAGTCTTGGTATAAAAACTAGCCCCACACTAGATTGATCACTGATCTTGCTTCTAAATTCTACCTGATCAAAAGACATAGCCTGTTCTCTGCAATACCTGAACATTTTCAACTTAATTATTGGCAATATTTGTAGGCTTTGGATTTATTTAGGATTTATGAAAATATAATTTTATCAATATATTTATTTAAAATTTAAAAATAATTTAATATTTATGACATCATAAATATGTCATGCTGACGTCACCGGTTCAAACCGGTTTGCTTAACCGGTCGAACCGGTTCGAACCAGACCAACTCCTTTACCGGTTCGATCAGCGGTTCGGTTCTTACAACATTGATCTCAATACCATTTAGAATTTCGTGGTCACCGGACCTACCTTTTTCTCAAAAGATACTGGTGCATGGACATCCGGTGTATCTGTATGAATATAAATGTGCACTTAAATGTATAATTTTTAACTAAATAATTTCGATAAGCTTTAAAATATTCTTAATTTAATTTTTACCTCCTTTTGAATTCATTTTGTGTAATTTTTTATTTTATAATTACTTCATTTTAACTAAAAATTATACAATGACCTAGTTTGTACCCATATTTTAAAATACATTTATAATCAATATTTTAAAATATATTTATAATCATATATATGTGTATGATTTATCTAATTAAATTTGTAAAAATTATATTAATATACTAATGCATATTTCGAAGTTAATTTTTTTAGTCTATTTAATTCCTCTTAACACGTGTAATTCTCTTCATATTTTTATATTTTCAAAAACATTGCAAAATAAATCCATTTTATAGAAAAATTAAAAATTATATAAAAACATACTTTTGATGAATGTTCATATAAAAATCACAATTAATTAGCTCTTTTTATAATTAAATGTGAGAATTTAATATGAAATCTTACTAAATAAGTTTAAATCAATGTATTTAAGGTATAATTTGCTTTTTATCTAAACTTAAGTAAATATTTACTTTTATTTAATCTATTTACTTTTATTTAATCTAATATTTTGATAGAAAATTTACAGAAGATATAACACGAGGGTACATATTTAGAGGTGTTCTATAACATGAAATTTTCTATAAATTTTTTGTTCAATATAAATATTTAGTAAATTGTTTGTATACATTGATTTCACTTGAAGTAAATAAATTTGTGTTTTTATTTTAAATTAATTAATTATAGTAACAATAAATCACAATTATTATATTAATACTTGAAATTTATAATATAAACTGTAATAGTATTATTTTATAATTTTAATAAATTTTGTTATAAAATTTCTATTAAATATATTTATTTGCTAAATTGATCATTTAACCAATCTCAAAAAGTAACATATATTTACATATTAAATCTAAATTACAGTTATATATAATTTATCATAATTTTGGTTTTGCAGAGTCATATATATAATATTTTTTACTGTTTTATATATTTACATAAATTCCTATTTCATTTAATCGAGTGGAGTTAATATTTTTAATTATAAATTTATATATTTATTTAGTTTTAAAATTATTTAAAGGTTTGCATAGTCCTAAAATAAATTATTAAGTATATATATTTTGCAAAATACACAGATTAGGTAAAATATTTATGAAATATAAAAAATTAGATGCAGTTAGATGCGGTTAGATACGGTTAGATGCGGTTAGACGCTGTTAGATTGAGATAAATTTCATTAAATCGTATTATTTGGGTTTCAAATTCCATTATTAAGGTATAAGTGACGTTATAAGGGGCCTAGGATCATATTACAGGTGTTAAAACAAGATTAACTTATTAATTTCATAAATTAGATGCGGTTAGATGTTATTAGACGTTGTTAGATTAAGTTGGATTTCATTAAATCGTATTATTTAGGTTCCAAATTCCGTTATTAAGATATAAATGACCTTATAAGGGGCCTAAGATCATATTACAGGTGTTAAATTAGGATTAACTTATTAATCTAAAAAATTAGATGCAGTTAGATACGGTTAGATGCAGTTAGATTTATTAAATTGTATTATCTGGATTTCAAATTGCGTTATTAACGTATAAATGATGTTATAAGGGGCCTAGGATCATATTACAGGTGTTAAATTAGGATTAACTTATTAATTTCAAAAATTAGATGCGGTTAGATTGGGGTTGATTTCATTAAATCGTATTATCTGGGTTTCAAATTCCGTTATTAAGGTATAAATGACATTATAAGGGGCCTAAGATCATATTACAGGTGTTAAAACATGATTAACTTATTAATTCAAAAATTAGATGCGTTTAGATGTGGTTAGATCTGGTTAGACGCTGTTAGACGCGGTTAGATGCTGTTAGACGCGGTTAGATTTAGTTAGATGCGGTTAGACGCGGTTAGATGCTATTAGATGCGGTTAGATGTAGTTAGACGCGGTTAGACGCTGTTAGATTAAAGTGATTTCATCACATCATGTTATCTGAGTTTCAAATTCCGTAATTAAAGTATAAATGACCTTATAAGGGGCCTAGGATCATATTACATGTGTTAAATGTGGATTAACTTATTAATTTCAAAAATTAGATGTGGTTAGATGTAGTTAGATGCGGTTAAACGCAGTTAGACGCAGTTAGATTAAGGTGATTTCATTAAATCGTATTATCTGAGTTTCAAATTCTGTATAAATGACTTTATAAGTGGTCTAGGATCATGTTACATGTGTTAAATAATGATTGACTTATTAATCTAAAAAATTAGATGCGGTTAGATATGGTTAGATGCGGTTAGACGTGGTTAGATATGGTTAGATTTCATTAAATCGTATTATCTGGGTTTCAAATTGTGTTATTAAGATATAAATGATGTTATAAGGGGCCTAGGATCATTTTACAGGTGTTAAATTAGGATTAACTTATTAATTTCAAAAATTAGATGCGGTTAGATGCGGTTAGACGCTGTTAGATTAAGGTTGATTTCATTAAATCGTATTATCTGGGTTTCAAATTCCATTATTAAGGTATAAATGACGTTATAAGGGGTTTAGGATCATATTACAGGTGTTAAAATAGGATTAACTTATTAATTTCAAAAATCAGATGCAGTTAGATCTGGTTAGATGCGGTTATATGCTGTTAGATGCGGTTAGATGTGGTTAGATTAAAGTGATTTCATCAAATCGAATTATCTGAGTTTCAAATTCCGTAATGAAGGTATAAATGACCTTATAAGAGGCCTAGGATCATATTACAGGTGTTAAATGTGGATTAACTTATTAATTTTAAAAATTAGATGCGGATAGATGCGGTTAGATTAAAGTGATTTCATTAAATCGCATTATCTAGGTTTCAAATTCCGTTATTAAGGTATAAATGATCTTATAAGTGGCCTAGGATCATATTACAGGTGTTAAATTAGGATTAACTTATTAATTCCAAAAATTAGATGCGATTATATGCAGTTAGATACGGTTAGATGCGGTTAGATTCTATTATATTCGGAAAATAAAAAATATTAATAAATTTTCAAAAAATAAAAAAATAAATGAAATTGTAATTTTTGAGAGTACCTTAATTATAATAACTTTAAATAATATAACATAACTCCTAATATAAATTATATTTTCCAACTTTACCAATTATAATGAAATCTTATTAAAAAATAATTTTTTGTACACAAATATTTTTAGAAATTGTCAAATAATGAAAAATTATGTCAACATACATTTTAGTAGTTGATTGAGCAAATGAATGTAATAGATTGAGATTTTGTATATATAAAATACAAATTTTATCAAAAAACTAAATATACTCACGTTTTTAAACAAATATACTCATGCTGTAAAATTACCACAATGCCCCTACTTCCTTTTTTTTCTCATGGGGAAAGCTTCCATGGGTTGGGCCTCTTAATATCTTATGCAACGACTCTACTTTTCGAATTCCTTGTTCATTTTCAATCCCAAATTCTAATTTGTAAAAAGGATTTTTATGGAATCAATAGTCACCGAGTAATAGTAATATTATAAAATAATAATGTTTTTTTTTGAATGTTAGCAATATGAACTAAAAAACCCCGCAACTTAGGGACGTTGGTTCAATGCACCCAGGTGTACTTCATCTATTTAAAAAAAAAAAATTTTGATAATTTTTTTACACGACTGTTAATCTAAGTGTATTTAATATGTGTATAAATTTTTATCATTTTTGGAGATTTTTAGATATTTTTTTGAATTTTTTAAAATAAATTACTAAAAATGCCACTGTTTTTAAAAAATCCGAAAAAAATATCTAAAAATCTTTAAAAATGGTAAAAATTTATACACATGTTAAATACATTTAGATTAACATTTTTATAAAAAAATTTCAAAAAAAAAAAAAAAGGTGAAGTACACTCGGATGCATTGAACAACGTCCGCAACTTAGGCCCTCATTGCTACACCTTACTGGAGATATGGCCTGCAGGTGATCCAAAGATCCCAAAGAGGACTCTAGGTCCTGAAACAAAATATTTTCAATTTTTATAGGAGGGTACTCTCTCTATTCTTTGAATTCCTATTTTCCTAGTAAATTGTTTTTTGCCATTTCATGGGCAGTTCGATTGCCTGACCTTAGAATGTGGCTATATTCCAACCAGTCAAACCAGCTGCGGGAGTTTATGATCTCTTCCATTACAGGTCTTGGCTTGGGTCGCATCATTTCACCACCTTGGAGAGCATGGATAAGGACCTGTGGATCGCTCTTTGCAATTGCCTTCTTGATGCCCATATTTTGAGCCCGTTTGATCCCCAGCAATAGCGCTTTTGATTCCATTAGAAGAGGACTAGATATCCCTCTTTCAAACTAGCATCCAGTTGCAACAAAATCCCCCTTCCAATTACGAATGATAGCGTCATAACCCATTCCTTTTTCTTGAATGTTGTGCCCATCGTCCGCATTAATTTTTGCAAGACCAACCCCTGGTCGAAACCATTTGGCTAGGCTATCATAAGTGCGCACTCCCTGTTTTAGGAGATTCAGTGAAGAGGAATATTGGTGTAGGTAGTCAATGCACCTATCTATCAGACCCGCTAATTCAAAGTTTTCTGCCTCATTCAAGTTCCTGTTTCTTAGAGCCCAAAGTTTCCAACAGATAGTCATGCAGAGTTGCAATTGCTCTTTGCCACATTGTTTCACCATCTAGTCCATGACCATCTTAATATCTGTATGAGTTTGGGATTTGAGAGAGTCAAAACTGGTTCCTCTAAAAACATCTCTAGTGCCATCGCACATCCAAAATATATGTAGATTGTCCTCATATGAATCCTACTGATTGTAGAAAAAACAACAAGGGTTAACCAGTATGCCCCTCTTTATTAGGTTGGCCTTGGTGGTAGAGAGTTCATGGAGGCCCAACCCACGGGAAGCGTGCCCCGCGCTTTTATCAAGGGAAGCTTGCTATCCACCGTTCATTTCAGTTTGACGGACGAGATATATTTGGGCATTTTCGGTAGTTAAAAAGCTAGCAATGGTGCATCGAATGTGGTGCTCCTACTCGCCTCGTCTCTCTTCTCTCTCCCCTCATTTCTTTCTCCGTCTGCGACAAAACTCGAATAATTGCTAGATCAGAGATCAGCAAAAGAGATGGATCTTGCTTGACTTGATGGCTGCCGAAGCTGGACAAGTATCCATTGTCATCGACTTTGAAGAACGAGGCATTGCCAGTGATGGACTGCTTGAATCTTCAACTAGATTTGGGGCCTGAAGTTGTTGTTCAAAGACGAAAATAGGACCTGGATGATTATAAGGCTGTGATTTGCTGTTGCGTGGATGAAGGCTAGTGAGAGCATGGTTTTGCGGATGATTCATTTTGGGATGACGGAGATGAGGTTGTTGGTTTCTTGACACCACCCACTCTGTTCCATGCTTGCATTTAAAAGGCCACCGATTTGGGGATTTTCCATGGCTAGTCGATTGCTGTTGGATGCTAGTGAGATCTAGTACATGTAGCAGCTTTGTTGTCGGCGGTGGAAGTAGAAACAACTAGATCTAGTTAGATGTTACGGATCGTGGTGGGTGCTGCTCGGCTGTCAAGGTTACATGCTAGTCGTCGTTGCTAGTGGAGGGCGCCAAGCTGGAGGTTGCTCGAATCCATGCTTCTGTTGAAGCTAATCGTTTGGCTCTGATGGCTGATGGGTTTCGCGGAAAGGGGGGCACTGTTAAGATGCCAAATTCGGGACGCGCATTGCTAATTGATGTCGGAGAAGATGCAGGTAGGTTCAGCCTTCGATCAATGTTGCTTGGTGGCCGGAGAAGAGTGCTTTTTTCGGCAGGCTGGTTGAGGATGGGCCGGACGGCAGTGAGTTGAAGACGGTGGAGCACCATATCAATTATCAAGTGCTCTTGCGGTGAATCTGGAATCATACATATGCCTATTCATATATTTTTAATTATTTTTGTAATCTCATTCCAAATCTTTTAAATAAATTAAACAAGAGTTTTAAAATTTTAGTGCACTCGGGTGCAAACCTTTTTTTAAAATTTTTTAATCAAACAGTTAATCTAAATGAATTTAACTTATATATTAATTTCTATCATTTTTAGAGAGTTTGTGCTTTTTATTTTAAATATAAGAGCATTTTAGTTATTTAAAAAATGAATAAAATATCCTTTTCTAAAAAAAGAGAATATATGCATGTTTCAAAAAGTTAAAACTTACTTTATAAATTAAACTTTTCTAGATTGATAGTTTTATAAAAATTTAAAAATAAAAAATAATTTTTGAAAATCTTGTACTATTTAATCTCATTTAAATTAATATTTTTTTTATTTAAGCTTAGATTGAGACTAGACACTGAAAAATGAGTAAATATTTTTAAAAAGAAAAGTAATTATATATAGTCGTTGAGTCACCTCTTGAATTTATCTTACATATGTTTTTAAATTCTTTTTATCATTTTGTAGGCCTCGTCTAGAAGTATTTTCTGAAAAATAAATTTTTTTTAAAAATATTTAATCATGCATAGTAGATTAAAATGTTCATATATGTACATAGAACTTTTATCCCACACTAAATATGCATTTTAATTTTTTAAACTTTTTATTAAAATGCTTATGCATATGTAATCTAATTGATTAAACCATTTCACTTTTCGTAATTGTTCTCCAAATTAAGTAAGTAAACTAGAAAATATTTCGAATATTTTCCATTATTCCACAAATTATTTATTTGGACGGTTGCAGCAAGTGACGAACCCTTACACTGAAACATGTGAACAGACGGAAAAACAAAGAAAAAAAGACTGTAGCAATTTAATTTCGGTTATACATTTGACGAGATGCAAAATCCAATATCCTTTGTTCAAAATTATGGTATACATACATTTCTCATATCTGTTCCGATAGATCCCTTCGTGGGTACGCCAACTAAGTTTTACAAATTTTTTATGCTTTTTTATTGAAGATTCAATAAGAATTATAAGCTTTTATAATTCGTCCACTTTTTGCGTCCCACAGGTTAAGGTATTAAATTTTGATTTGCTTTATGGAGTATTGAAAATAATGAAATATAAATATTTACATTGACGTAAAATATCAAAATAATTATTACTATTTATATGAAATATATACGTGTTCCACAGGTTGGAAAAATAAATGATTTTTTTTCTAAAATATATAAATGGCCCGCGGGCGTCCAAAAAATGCATATTTTGTATTTCTAAAATACATATGTGTCCCGGGGGCCAGGAAAAAACGAATGTTTTATTTTATGAAAATACATATGTGTCCCGCGGGCCTCCACAAATGAATATTTTAGTTTTTTTAGAATATATGAATGTCCCACGAGCCTAAAAAGATCATAGATTTATTTAATAAAAATGTATAAATGTCCTACGGGCCTCAAAAAATGAATATTTTATTTTTATAAAAATGTATACGTGTCCCGTGGGCGTCCAAAAATGAATATAATGTTTTCTAAAAATATATAAATGTCCCGCGGGCTTCAAAAAATGAATGTATGGTTTTTATAAAATATATAAATGTCCCACGGGTCTCAAAAAATGAATATTTTGTTTTTATAAAAATATATACGTGTCCCGCGGGCGTCAAAAAATGAATGTATTATTTTTATAAAATTTATAAATGTCCCACGGGCCTAAAAAATTGAATATTTTGTTTTTTGAAAAATATATACGTGTCCCGTGGGCGTCGAAAAATGAATATAATGTTTTATAAAAATTTAAACGTGTCCCGCGGGCTTCAAAAAATGAACGTATTATTTTTATAAAATTTATAAATGTCCCACGGGCCTCAAAAATTGAATATTTTTTTTAAAAAAATATATATACGTGTCCCGTGGGCGTCGAAAAATGAATATAATATTTTATTTTATAAAAATATATGTGTCTCGCAGGCTTCAAAAAATAAATATGTTATTTTTAAAAATATATATATGTGTCCCGCGGGCGTCCAAAAATAAATATTTTATTTTCTTAAAATATATATGTATCCCACGGGCCACTAAAAATATACGTCCCACGGGCGTTCATAAATGATTTGTTTTATTTTCTAAAATAAATCCGCGAGTTTAAATCAAAAACGAATATTTGATTTCTACAAATATTTTGTTTTATAAAGAAAATTTACATGAGATATAACACAAGCGATCATTTTTAGAGGTGTTAACATGAAATTTTGTATAAATTTTATATTCAACATTTCTCTTTTAGATAAATTATTAGTCCACATTAAGTTCATTTGGAGTAAATAAATTTGGATTTTTTGTTTAACTTAATTAATAATAGTAACAAAAAATTACAATTATTATATTTTTGTAATATAATTTGTTATAATATTATTATAGTTTCATTATATATGTAATTACAAAATATAATTTGTAAATAATTTTCATTATAAAATTACTATTAAACGTAGTTATTTACTCAATTGATTATTTAACCAATCCCAAAAAGAAACATATATTTATATATTAAATATAAATTACAATTATATATAATTTCTTACAATTTTAGTTTTATAGCGGCATAAATAATAATTTTTACAATTTTATATATTTACGTAAATTTTGATTTTAATTATTTTTCATTAGTTAATATTTTTAATTATTATTTATTTAGTTTTAAAATTATTGAAAGGTTTCCATAGTTATGAAATGAATTATTAATTATATATCTTGTGCCAAATACACAAATTAGGTAAAATATTTATAAAATTTCAATAATTAAATGTTTTTAGATGCTGTTAGATGCTGTTAGATGCCGTTAGACGCTGTTAGACGCTGTTAGATGCTGTTAGATGCGATTAGATGCGGTTAGATGCCGTTAGATGCTGTTAGACGCTGTTAGATTGAGTTAGATTTCTTTAAATCATATTAAATGAGTTTCAAATTCTGTAATTAAGGTCTAAATGATCTTATAAGGGGCCTAGGATCATATTACAGGTGTTAAATTAGGATTAACTTATTAATTTCAAAAATTAGATGCTGTTAGATGCTGTTAGATGCGATTAGATGCTGTTAGATGCTGTTAGATGCTTTTAGATGCTGTTAGATGCCGTTAGACGCTGTTAGACGCAGTTAGACGCTGTTAGATTGAGTTGGATTTCCTTAAATCATATTAAATGAGTTTCAAATTCTGTAATTAAGGTCTAAATGATCTTATAAGGGGCCTAGGATCATATTAGAGGTGTTAAATTAGGATTAACTTATTAATTTCAAAAATTAGATGCTGTTAGATGCTGTTAGATGCGATTAGATGCTGTTAGATGCTGTTAGATGCCGTTAGATGCCGTTAGACGCTGTTAGACGCTGTTAGACGCTGTTAGATTGAGTTAGATTTCTTTAAATCATATTAAATGAGTTTCAAATTCTGTAATTAAGGTCTAAATGATCTTATAAGGGGCCTAGGATCATATTAGAGGTGTTAAATTAGGATTAACTTATTAATTTCAAAAATTAGATGCTGTTAGATGCTGTTAGATGCTGTTAGATGCCGTTAGACTCTGTTAGACGCTGTTAGACGCTGTTAGATTGAGTTGGATTTCTTTAAATCATATTAAATGAGTTTCAAATTCTGTAATTAAGGTCTAAATGATCTTATAAGGGGCCTAGGATCATATTAGAGGTGTTAAATTAGGATTAACTTATTAATTTCAAAAATTAGATGCTGTTAGATGCTGTTAGATGCTGTTAGATGCTGTTAGATGCCGTTAGACGCTGTTAGACGCTGTTAGACGCTGTTAGATTGAGTTGGATTTCTTTAAATCATATTAAATGAGTTTCAAATTCTGTAATTAAGGTCTAAATGATCTTATAAGGGACCTAAGATCATATTAGAGGTGTTAAATTAGGATTAACTTATTAATTTCAAAAATTAGATGCTGTTAGATGCTGTTAGATGCGATTAGATGCTGTTAGATGCTGTTAGATGCTGTTAGACGCTGTTAGACGCTGTTAGACGCTGTTAGATTATGATGATTTTATTAAATCATATAATATGAGTTTCAAATTCTGAATTTATGATCTAAATGAT
Organism: Annona cherimola; assembly: GCA_030490835.1. NCBI lineage: Eukaryota > Viridiplantae > Streptophyta > Magnoliopsida > Magnoliales > Annonaceae > Annona > Annona cherimola. Next base: position 88,115,867 of record CM059972.1, read on the forward strand.
ATTATAAGGGACCTAGGATTATATTACAGGTGTTAAATTAGGATTAACTTATTAATTTTAAAAATTAGATGCTGTTAGATGCTGTTAGATGCTGTTAGATGCTGTTAGATGCCGTTAGATGCTGTTAGATGCCGTTAGATCCGATTATATTCAGAAAATAATAAAATATTAATAAATTTTCAAAAATTTGAGAAAAATGTTAGACGTTGTTATTTTTGAGAGTACCATGATTACATTAACTTTAAATAATATAAAATAACTTCTAATAAAATTTATATTTTCTAACTTTACCAATTATAATGAAATCTTTTTTAAAAAAAATTTTTGGTACAAAATTTTTTTTAGAAATTTTCAAATGATGAGAAATTATGTTCACATACATTTTAATATTTGATCTATCAAATGAATGGAATAGATTGAGATTTTGTATATATATAATACAAATTTTATCAAAAAATAAAACATACTCACGTTTTTAAATTATTATACTCTCGCTGTAAAATGACCAAAATGCCCAGCTTCCTTTTTTTTTCCCAAGGAAAGCACTTCCCATGGGTTGGGCCTCAGAGTTCATGTACATTCTCCACCCAAATAAGTGTATCTTCTTGGGGTTTTATCTCTCCCGATTACCTTAAGAGTATCACTGCTACTATGCTCCAAAAGGTTCCTTCCCCCATTCTCTTCAGCCCATTTTGTTTCCCATTCCAGCTGATATGCAATCTTGACACTGAATCACCTGTTGCTTCGAGCTCCCAAAAGAGCAAGTCACCTGTTTCCTCCTTTGGCAATGGGACATTTTTGACCAGTTGCCATCCTTCCTCCCCAGCTGCACTTTTGACTGTTGCTTCATTCCACTTTCCAGATGGTCTTTCAATAAAATTCTTTACTCTTACTTCTCTACTCATACCATATGGGAGATGTCAGAGAAGTTAAGGGGCCTTTCTGCGCATTTATCTAGAAAAAATTCACCTCCTTCCCATTTCTGATTCCCCACTTGCATCCCTTCCACAGCAACTCTTTTTCTTGGACGATACTGCGCCGAGTCCCAACCCATAGGAAGCACTTCCCTTGGGTAAAAAAAAGGAAGCTGGGCATTTTGGTAATTTTACAGCGAGAGTATAATAACTTAAAAACGTAAGTATGTTTGGTTTTTTGATAAAATTTGTATTATATATATACAAAATCTCAATCTATTCCATTCATTTGCTAGATGAAATATTAAAATGTATGTGGACATAATTTCTCATCATTTGAAAATTTCTAAAAAAAATTTTGTACAAAAAATTATTTTTTAAAAAGATTTCATTATAATTAGTAAAGTTAGAAAATATAAATTTTATTAGAAGTTATTTCATATTATTTAAAGTTAATGTAATCATGGTACTCTCAAAAATAACAAGTTCTTTTATTTTTCTCGAATTTTTGAAAATTTATTAATATTTTATTATTTTCTAAATAAAATAGGATCTAACAGCATCTAACAGCATCTAACAGCATCTAACAACATCTAACAGCATCTAACAACATCTAATTTTTAAAATTAATAAGTTAATCCTAATTTAACACTTGTAATATAATCCTAGGTCCCTTATAATGTCATTTAGACCATAAATTCAGAATTTGAAACTCATATTATATGATTTAATAAAATCATCATAATCTAACAGCGTCTAACAGGGTCTAACAGCATCTAACAGCGTCTAACAGCATCTAACAGCGTCTAACAGCGTCTAACAGCATCTAACAACATCTAACAGCAACTAATTTTTGAAATTAATAAGTTAATCCTAATTTAACACCTGTAATATAATCCTAGGTCCCTTATAATGTCATTTAGACCATAAATTCAGAATTTGAAACTCATATTATATGATTTAATAAAATCATTATAATCTAACAGCGTCTAACAGCGTCTAACAGCATCTAACAGCGTCTAACAGCATCTAACAGCGTCTAACAGCATCTAACAGCATCTAATTTTTGAAATTAATAAGTTAATCATAATTTAACACCTGTAATATGATCCTAGGCCCCTTATAAGGTCATTTAGACCTTAATTTCTGAATTTGAAACCCAATTAATATGATTTAAAGAAATCCAACTTAATCTAACAGCGTCTAACGGCATCTAACGGCATCTAACGGCATCTAACGGAATCTAACAGCATCTAACAGCATCTAACGACATCTAACAGCATCTAACGACATCTAACAGCATCTAACAGCATCTAACAGCATCTAATTTTTGAAATTAATAAGTTAATCCTAATTTAACACCTGTAATATGATCCTAGGCCCCTTATAAGGTCATTTAGATCTTAATTACGGAATTTGAAACCCAGTTAATATGATTTAAAGAAATCCAACTTAATCTAACAGCGTCTAACGACATCTAACGGCATCTAACAGTATCTAACGGAATCTAACAGCATCTAACAGCATCTAATTTTTGAAATTAATAAGTTAATCCTAATTTAACACCTGTAATATGATTCTAGGCCCCTTATAAGGTCATTTAGACCTTAATTACGGAATTTTAAACCCATATAATATGATTTAAAGAAATCCAACTTAATCTAACAGCGTCTAACGGCATCTAATGACATCTAACAGCATCTAACAGCATCTAACGGCATCTAATGGCATCTAACGGCATCTAACAGCATCTAACAGCATCTAATTTTTGAAATTAATAAGTTAATCCTAATTTAACACCTGTAATATGATCGTAGGCCCCTTATAAGGTCATTTAGACCTTAATTTCTGAATTTGAAACCCAGTTAATATGATTTAAAGAAATCCAACTTAATCTAACTGCGTCTAACGGCATCTAATGGCATCTAACAGCATCTAATAGCATCTAACGGCATCTAATGACATCTAACAGCATCTAACAGCATCTAACGACATCTAACAGCATCTAACAGCATCTAACAACATCTAATTTTTGAAATTAATAAGTTAATCTTAATTTAACACCTGTAATATGATCGTAGGCCCCTCATATATGTCTTCAAAACCAAATTTGGAACCCAAATAAATATATTAAATTATAATTAAAAATATTAACTCCACTTGATTTAATGAAATAAAAATTTATATAAAGAAATAAAATAGTAATAAATATATATATATTTTGGATGCCCGCGGGACACATGATTATTTTTGTAAAAAAAAAATTCATTTGTTAAGGCCCGTAGGACATTTATATATTTTAAAAAAATAATATATTTATTTTTGGAGGCCCGTGGGACACATTTATATTTTTATAAAATATTATATTGAATTTTGGACGCCCGCGGGACACGTATATATTTTTATAAAAATAAAATATTTATTTTTTGAGGCCCGTGGGACATTTATATATTTTATAAAAACATTACATTCATTTTTGGAGGCCCGCGGTACACATTTAAATTTTTTAGCTAACACTATATTCATTTTTGGACGCCCACGGGACACGTATACATTTTAATAAAAATAAAATATTCATTTTTTGAGACCCGTGAGACATTTATAAATTTTATAAAAACAATACATTCATTTTTTGAAGCCCACGGAACACATTTAAATTTTTATAAAATATTATATTCATTTTTTGAAGCCCACGGGACACATATATATTTTTATAAAAACAAAATACTCATTTTTTGAGGCCCGTGGGACATTTATACATTTTTAAAAAATAATATATTCATTTTTGGACGCCCGCGGGACACGTAGATATTTTTATAAAACATTAAATTCATTTTTTGACGCCCACGGGACACGTATATATTTTTATAAAAACAAAATACTCATTTTTTGAGGCCCGTGGGACATTTATACATTTTAAAAATATAATATATTCATTTTTGGACACCCGCGGGGCACGTAGATATTTTTATAAAACATTATATTCATTTTTGGACGCCCATGGGACACGTATATATTTTTATAAAAATAAAATACTCATTTTTCGAGGCCCGTGGGACATTTATACATTTTAAAAAAATAATATATTCATTTTTGGACGCCCGCGGGACACGTAGATATTTTTATAAAACATTATATTCATTTTTGGACGCCCACGGGACACGTATATATTTTTATAAAAAAAAATACTCATTTTTTGAGGTCCGTGGGACATTTATATATTTTTAAAAAGTAATATATTCATTTTTGGACACCCGCGGGACACGTAGATATTTTTATAAAACATTATATTCATTTTTGGACGCCCACGGGACACGTATATATTTTTATAAAAACAAAATACTCATTTTTTGAGGCCCGTGGGACATTTATACATTTTAAAAAAATAATATATTCATTTTTGGACGCCCGCGGGAAACGTAGATATTTTTATAAAACATTATATTCATTTTTGGACGCCCATGGGACACGTATATATTTTTATAAAAATAAAATACTCATTTTTCGAGGCCCGTGGGACATTTATACATTTTAAAAAAATAATATATTCATTTTTGGACGCCCGCGGGACACGTAGATATTTTTATAAAACATTATATTCATTTTTGGACGCCCACGGGACACGTATATATTTTTATAAAAAAAAATACTCATTTTTTGAGGCCCGTGGGACATTTATACATTTTAAAAAAATAATATATTCATTTTTGGACGCCCGTGGGAAACGTAGATATTTTTATAAAACATTATATTCATTTTTGGACGCCCACGGGACACGTATATATTTTATAAAAAAAAATACTCATTTTTTGAGGCCCGTGGGACATTTATATATTTTTAAAAAGTAATATATTCATTTTTGGACGCCCGCGGGGCACGAAGATATTTTTATAAAACATTATATTCATTTTTGGACGCCCACGGGACACGTATATATTTTTATAAAAACAAAATACTCATTTTTTGAGGCCCGTGGGACATTTATACATTTTTATAAAATAATATATTCATTTTTGGACGCCCGCGGGACACGTAGATATTTTTATAAAACATTATATTCATTTTTTGACGCCCACGGGACACGTATATATTTTTATAAAAACAAAATACTCATTTTTTGAGGCCCGTGGGACATTTATACATTTTAAAAAAATAATATATTCATTTTTGGACGCCCGCGGGACACGTAGATATTTTTATAAAACATTATATTCATTTTTGGACGCCCATGGGACACGTATATATTTTTATAAAAAAATACTCATTTTTTGAGGCCCGTGGGACATTTATATATTTTTAAAAAGTAATATATTCATTTTTGGACACCCGCGGGACACTTAGATATTTTTATAAAATATTATATTCATTTTTTGACGCCCACGGGACACGTATATATTTTTATAAAAACAAAATATTCATTTTTTGAGGCCCGTGGGACATTTATACATTTTTATAAACCGTCTATTGTTATAAATATTTTGCAAATCAAAATAGAGTAAGGTAAGCAACTTTCTAAAAAGATCAAAATTTATATTAAACTCACACACCCGTAACACTCCATTAAAAAACATAAAAATTAACTAACTTCCCACCCACGCGCCCTTTCACACACATTATTATATTAATATAATATATTTTAAAAAATAAATTAGATCTTCAGTTACAATATATCTTTAAATTTTTATAATCCATGGACTTTTATTCGATTTTAATGATTCTAAATAATATAAACATGTACAAAAGAAATATAAATGTATAATTAAAAATAATAGTAGATAATATCTTCAATTATAATATATCTACAATTTTTAATATTCACGTAAGCTCCTTTTATTTTCGTGATTCTAAGTAATTCATGGGATTAGTTCAATAATCAGTTTAGTAAATAACTATATTTAATACAAATTTTATAATAAAATTTATTAAAATTATAAAATAATATTATTACACTTTATATTACAAGTTTAACGTACTAATATACTAATTGTGATTTATTATTACTAGAATTAATTTATTTAAAATAAAAATAAAAATTTATTTTTTCAAGTGAAATCAATGTAAAACTATCAATTTAATCAATTTAATAAATTTATTATGTTGATTTATTTTGCGAACTTAGTAAGCTAAATTTCTAAAGCTCTAGAGTTCACTTATCTGTCTCATTGCTTGTTATAATTTAAAATAAATATTTATTTAAGTCAAATTAAAATAAAAAGATCAAATTAAAACATTCATTTTTGGAGGCCCGCGGGACACATATATATTTTTAGAAAACAAAATGTTCATTTTTGGAGGCCCGCGTGACACATATATATATTTTAGAAAATAAAATATTCATTTTTGGACGCCCACGGGACATGTATATATTTTAGAAAAATAAAACATTCATTTTTAGAGGCCCGCGAGACACATATATTTTTAGAAAATAAAATATTCATTTTTGGAGGCCCGCGGGACACATATATTTTAGAAAACAAAATATTCATTTTTGGAGGCCCGCGTGACACATATATATTTTAAAAAATAAAATATTCATTTTTGGACGCCCGCGGGACATGTACATATTTTAGAAAAATAAATATTCATTTTTGGAGGCCCGCAGGACACATATATATATTTTAGAAAACAAAATATTTATTTTTGGAAGCCCGCGTGACACACACATATATTTTAGAAAATAGAATATTCATTTTTGGACGCCCGCGGGACATGTATATATTTTAGAAAAACAAAACATTCATTTTTGGAGGCTCGCAGGACATATATATTTTAGAAAATAAAATATTTATTTTTGAACGCCCGCGGGACATATATTCTTATAGTTTATATAAAAATTTTAAAAATATCAACTCCTAAATTTAAATAAAACAAAGATTAATTTAAATTAATTTATGTGAATATAAAATTATGAATTTAACAAACATTTTGTTAAATAGAAAGTTTGTAACAAAATTCTTGGATGTTTCTTCAATTATTATAATAAGTATTAATTTGAAATTAGAATTTTTTTGAAATTAATTTGAAAATAATACAAGTTTATAACCCACCATACAACACAAAATTCGTGAATTTTACCGTTAACGACTGAAAATAAATTGTTACATTTTACCTGATTCTTTGCCTTGGATTTTATAACAAAAATAGTTTCTTATAGTTGATTCTCTGCCTTCAATCACGGAAATGAATTCAACATTTAATGTCAATTAATTCTTACAAATGTTGCATTTCAATTGATTTTTTGCCTCTGGCTTTGCCGAAAACAGATTCTTTCACTGATTTTCTGCCTTTGTTCGTGAATTGCCAGAAATCTGGTGGTACATGCATTGAAATTATCATGCTGAATTTGACAAGGTGAACATGAACATACTAAGCATGCACTATACGTGTAATCTGTCGAAAGTCTACAAGTATTACATAGAATTATAAATAAGTTGTACATAGAACGTGAAGAAAACATCCCGTGAGTGTAAAATTTTATGAAAAAGAGAGAATAAAAGAGAGGAATTCAACAACAAATTGTGCACTAATTTTCGCACAAAATATTATTAGGGACAAGAAAGAAGAAATGTTATTGGAACATTAATAAATGAAAGCTAGCCAAATGAAATAAAAAGATCTACGCTTGTAAGAAAATAGGAGAACCATCGACCATCAAATACAGAGCTTAACCACCTCCCGATCTTCAATGGAAAGAGAGCCTCCTTGGCAGATAACATGGAAAGAGAGATGTCAAGTTGATGAATAGCTTCGTTTGAGATCTTTACATCCTCCACTTATATGTTCTGATTCTTTTGTTTGGTTATCCTTTTCACCAATATTGATTGCTGGAGCAGACCTTTGAAATTCAGACGAAGTGCCAGATTTTTCTCCAAGAATGCTCGATAAGCTTCTGCAGAACTGGTGATCAGATCAATGCTCAGTGAAACCAACATCTCATCAGTTGTTTGTAACGACGATATGCTTCCAAAGAGGAGAATTATTTATAACTCTTTGTACACCGTCAATTTCGCTGAAGACTGAGCTATTTCAACCACACAGTTCGTAGGTGTAACCTCAATTATCTGAATACAAAGGACAGTCAGGCTTGCAGAGAAGAAAGTGAGGATGATTTTGTAAATGCAACATAGAAATTTTTGCCATGTGATGATCAATTGGATTTCCAGGTTGGTGTTATTATTCTGTTACCTCTGCCGATAAGGTGCAATTTGATCTACATCTTAGCAAGGTTTTTGTGTTATGGAGTTTAACCTGCAACAATAATAGACCATCCAACCATAATGAGGATTTTGCTTTCCTGCATTCAGTTCTAAGAAAAACTAGCAACCATTACCTTACAACTGTTCAATTTTGCAACAGATAGTAGTGTATCCTTTGCTGCAACTTTGATCTTTTCAATGGTCTCATGGATGGAGTGTCCTGAGCCAAGCCTTATTTTTAATTTTTCATTATCCTTCAGAACAGAAGAAAAGTAAAGAAAAATATATTTTCCAGTTCCAAGTAAAGCTGTTCAGTTATGATACTTCATGCTATCAGGTCCTATCAAACTCACCCAATTAAAATGATGTAATATTTTTTTTCCTCTGTAGGATTTATTATCTATTCTCCAAATTCCAGCAGCCATAATATTAAATAGAAATTTAGATTTCTAATGCAATTTAAGGAATAGCTTTCTCCTTACTATTACTGTGAGATACATAAAACCATATTTTGCTCGAGCTTAATTGACCAATTGAATCCAAATGCAAGCTTCAAAATGTTCAAAGGTTACCTCTTCTTCAAACAGGCCTGACAAATTGAGGTCATTTGACATTGCTATCAGTTGGAAAGCATGGATGAAACCTGGTGACTTGACTTTATGTGTCTCGGTGATGCTCTCCTGTATTCAATTTAGAAGAAATCTTCAAAACTACAGATCTCATAAAATTGACATCGACATAATTTGAACTTGTAGGGATTAGAATCCTTACTCCCACAGATGCCATGTTGAAGTCGGCCAAAATTATGCTTTCTTCATGATCAATTCCAATCGAAGGCTTGTAGTCAATTTTAAACCATTCATCTTCTAGAATCCCTGCTATTGTTATTCTCTGTATTCAAAGGGCCAAGCTTGATTGCTTGAGAAATTCCATTTCTAATTTATCTGTGAAAGAAATTTTGATTCTTGGAAGAATAATGGTGCTTGAGATGGGCCAATTCACACACGAAATTGGCAGGCATCTTCGATATTGAGGCAAGTCATCAGGTGAATTTGTGCCGGGTGATTAGCTAGTGTATTTACCGTATAGCCACATGTAGCACCATATCTTGCAAGCATGTGCAGTCAAAGCATGTGGTTTCAGGAGATAAAGGGAGTACCCATCTTGGAGAGGGATTGAGTATTTTGCATAGCAGTTTTCTCTGTTTGCTTGTAAACCATTCAGGACATGTATATTCGGCTATTGATATCTTAAACAAAAGGAAAAAAGAAGGGGAAAAATATTAGTAAAACAGAAAGAGTGGCAATGAGAATCCTCGACTTGAGAAGTTGGACATGCATGTTTGTCAGACGTCTTACCTTTCTATATAGGCTTGTCAGATTTCGATCATCGAATGGCAAAAAACCTGAGAGTAATTCAAAGAGAATAACTCTGCAAGACCAAATATCTGCTGCTGATCCTTCGTATCTCTTATCGATGATTACCTGTCAAACGGATAATGCAACCTCTCATGTATACTGAAAACGATTTAAAAGCTAGTGCTAGTATAAACAAACAGTTGAAATTATATTCTCACTGAAAATGTGCTCAGGCATGCCTAATATATTGATAGCATAATACAAAAAAATATATGCAACCATTATCATCATCATCAACCTTAATCCAATTCCCAAGTCCCAACTAAATGTGATCAACTTAATGATGACTAGCTAGGAACTTGGGTACTTGCGAACCTGCTTTTGGGTAGCATGAGTCTCACATTTCCTAACCATTGGGGTTGGGCAGGTTCCATTTTTATTGTCCATAGGTAGGGTCATCCGCCCATGGGTCACGGAAGCATTGAATTGAGTTATTATTCAATGTTTACCTCATTCCTTCTTCATATACTCATTATTTTTAAGGATTTTATTTGTTATGACGATTCAATCAATTCTCTTTTGGTATTTGTGTTCATATTTCATATTGGTATTCAATCTCATCCTTGAGATAAAAATTACATGAGATCAAATATTTAAAAAAACACAATGTATCAAATATAAATATAAACATTGAAGATCAAGCCACAATGCCTGAGGCGTAGTGGTAACATCGGTGGCACTTTTTAGTTGTCTGTTCGAGTCTCCTCCTTTGGTGAGGAGTTTTATATGATAGTTCTCCTGAAATATGGGTTTTACAATTTCCTCCCAAGGTGGAGGTTTAAAGAAAATTTTCTCTCCATGGTGTGAGGGCGTGAATGCACTTTCAGCATAACATCAAAATGTCACATTGTATACAAATATCCAATTTAAAAAAAAATTGAAGATCGAATGCAAAGGACAAAGTATGTGATACCTCAGGAGCTACATAACTGGGAGATCCACATGATGTAGATAGCAAGTCCCCAGGCTGCTGCACATTGAGAAACTGATGAGCATTTCTTTATGGCAAAAAGATTCATATTTGACTGGAACAGTTAGAAAACCTCTGATCTACCTCACCTTCTTTAGGACACTAAGCCCGAAGTCAGAAACCTTCAAATTTCCTTTGTAGTCTAAGAGCAAATTCTCAAGCTGTTTTTGAGAAGCAGACAAGACCCACAGTGGGGAAATATTTAATCACAGTGGGGGGATTACAAGCATTGAGGGAAAAACGGGTCCCTACCTTTAGATCTCTATGATAAACTCCTCTGCAATGGCAATAGTCAACAGCATCGATCAACTGCTGGAAATATTTTCTTGCTTCATCTTCACTCAATCTCTTGGTGTATGCCTGCAAGAAACATGACAAACGATTGGAAGCAGATGTCAAAGTGGCAAACAAATAACTCTGTTCTTCATCATTTCTTGCCCTATGTAGACTATTGAACTCACCATCTTATCAGAGAGCTGCCCACCAGAGACGTATTCCATTACAATATAGATCTTTGTCTTTGTCGCAATCACCTTCACATAAAAATCAATAGAAAAGATCAATTAAACAAGACCCAAACACCCTTTCAGATCCTAAATGGGTAAAACAATGACACCGCACCTCATAAATTCGGACAATGCTCGGATGATGCAAAAGCTTCATTGTGCTGATTTCTCTTTTCACCTAAAACCCAAGCCCCAATTCTTCAGGGAACTGTCTAATTCAACACAAACATACCCAAATTCTAGAAATCAAAACAAAAAAAAGAGCAAGAGAGCGACCTGATCCATGAGCTTTTTGTTCATCACCATCTGTTTGTCAATAATCTTTATGGCTACAAATTGTCCTGTCTCGGTGTTCAATGCCAACTTCACCTTAGCAAAGCTTCCTTCGCCGATTGTGCGCCAAAGATTGTACTTTCCGACATTGGTTAAGAAACCCAAGTAGGTGGTAATATGACATAGCTACTTTCCATTTCAAAAATGGCAACAAACATGAAAGGAATAGCCTGCCTGCATCTGTGATGGAAAGCCCATGTACAAAAAATGGAAAACAACTGAAAGTGATAGTGCTACAGACAATCAAACACGCAAAAAGCCGGTAAAATGACATAACTAAGTTGCTACCAATTTCAAAATGGTGGGAGAAAATAGAAAATGAAAGAAGCAGCTTACCAGCGTCTGCAGCGGAAAGGCTCACATCATAAAACATGGAAAAGAAGCATAACAGAGCATAAAAAGAAGTGCGCAAGAAGATTACGACTGGGCATAACAGTCTGGTGTACTGCTCCAGCACGCACGAACCGCACGCAGCGCCTTCTTTCTCCAGTTTCATTTTCAACGCTGCTAGCTGCTCTCCAAACGTCGCCAGAGCTTCCGCACTCGATGAATCAACTGCGAAAGAAAGCCACAAGCTTGTCAGAGGGGCGGGAATATGCTGGTCTGGATACAAGGCAAACGAAGCAGAGAACATATTAGAATAGTCAACGAGGAATGAACCCGTTTGTGAAAGCACTGGAGGTCCTACGGAGTTAAACCGCGATTTTTTCATGGCGCACAACTGGAATTTGGAGAAATGTCTTCGGCGAGTGGTGGGAAGGAAGTGAAGGTAGGTACGGATAAGGAGGACGTGGGGAAAGAGGAAGGGAGGCGTGGTGGGGAAGCATTTCAGCAGGTTTTTGGAGCTCATGAGAAAGCGGTTGCTGGAGAGAAGGGTGTGGAGAGGATGGTGAGGAAGAGGCATGCTCCCGCTCCTTCTAAGCCTGCCTCTCCCAACGCACACGCCTTGGCGTGTTTGCAGAAGCAAAAGAGGAGGGAGGAGAGGGAGACGGGCTAGAGAAACCCTAGAGGGAGACACGACTGTCGAACGAGAAAAAGGGAAAGGAGATGCGAGTCGCGAGTGCCGAGTGCCGGTCGATGTCTGTCTCACATTTTCACTTACCGAAAATGCCCCGTTCGATCTCAGCCATCAACGCAAAATGAACGGCAGATATGGCACTTCCCCTGGGAAAAGCATGGAAAGCGCTTCCCATGGGTTGGGCCTCATACTGCGCCATGAACTAGAGCAACCCTTGTTGGCTTTGCCTTCCCAAAAGGAGCAATTTGGAAAATGGTCTGCCTTCAGACTTGTGGCAAAGTGGCTGTGTTAGTGAGAATTCTCCATGCTTGTTTTGCTACAAGGGCTTTGTTAATGGTAGCCAAATCTCTAAACCCCGTCCCCCTCCTGCTTTAGATATGCATAATTTTTTCCAGGCTATCAAACTTATTTTCCCTTGCCATCTCCCTCACTCCACCAGAATTTTCTGGTTAAAGCATTAAGCTCATCATACATTTTGTGGGGAAGAAGGAAAATATTCATTGCATAGGACGGAACAGCTTGAACTACCGCTTTGATGAGGACTTTTTTCCCCCACATGAAATGATATGTTTTGCCACCCTTGCAGTATCTTCCCGACAAAAAGATTTAGCTGTAAATGAAAAGTAATTCAAAAGTAAACAATAACCGTTAACGTTTAATAATAGTTCTACATTTTCTAGAGCTTCTACCACAAAGAAAAAACCATGATTAATTTGCACAGCTAAGAACATTAGGCGGACTTTAGCGAATGTATACTTACATTAAATGTACCAATGCATGATAAATAACTTAACCATAAATATGAACATTTTAAACTAATCAGCCTTAAATTGAAGTGTGAGGGCGGCCTACTGATGATGTCTTAACGGGTAAGTAGGTCATGACATTTTTCATTGGACCCTGTACACCAATAAAGACAATTCCTTATGAATTATGATTACTTCGGGCACTGAAGTCAACCCCATATAGCCTAGTAATTTCTCCTTTTTTTTCTTTTTTTCTTTTTTTAGGAGTAAACAAGTCTCCCTACCTCTTCCTTGGCTACCTTCTCACAACTTTTGTGGGAGATGGAGAGAAGGGACGGGCCATTCATAACAACTAGAGATTACGGTCATTACAAAGTTTACCAATAATACAATGACCTGTCCCCTAACTGTAAAGCAGAAAGCAAGTTGGAGTGCGACTTGGTTGCCGCTTCTCAAGACATGCAGAAAAATGGATCTGCTCAAAACGATGTTCATAACTGTGACTTCTTCCACTAGAAAATTCTGATTCGAAGTGTTTCCTTTCTCCTTCAGCCAATTAACAGACAACATCAAATCACTTTCAATGATAACTCTTTTAAACCCCGAGTCTTTTAGCCATTTATATCCAACAAGAGAGTAGTTGTCTCCTGCACAACGGGTTCCCAGACCCATCTTTGTTATGATCAAATCTAACTTTTTATTCAATTCAATCAAGGATCTACAATCTATGAGATTGGGACACCTATCTTGCCAGAATTGACGTATGCAAGAGGGTGCTCTCCCTCTCTCGTATAACTAAAGAACTAATGAAACTACACAAATCGTCTACACCCTCTCCTCTCTCAACTCTCCCTATTTATGAACCTGGCCCACCGACTCAACCACACATGCAAAGTACCCCACACATACAACACATCCTGACCATCACCTACTAGATCCTATCAATCTGATTTGAGCACGGGCCAGATATGAAGGTCCCTTTGGAGACTCTAAGAACAGCCCCAAAACCCGAAACACTTGTTGCCAAACAGCAACCAGCATCATTGTTTCATTTTACCTATCCTTGTCTTGGACATGGCCAAGTAGCTGGGCTGTAGCAGATATTGAATGCCACTTGAATCAATACTTGAGCTGTTTGGTGTTGATTGGTATAATCAATACACCAACTACCCACATCATAAAAGTTCAGTTTTTCCCCATCTGCCAAAAGCTTCTCTTGTAGTTACCAGATTCTCCAACTTAAAGTGATGAACAATAAAAGTGGAGGATCTAGCCTGTAGGAGGAGAGATGGGATACGAGGGGTACCTGGAAGGTGCTTCTGGTGAGTGGGCTGTCCCACAAGAAAAAAAAAAAAGGAAATCAATCTCGTCATACTGGTTGCAGAACTGGCACATAGGATATATTAACATTTATTCCACGTCTGATTAGGTTGTATTTGGTTGGGAGAGAGCCAATACAACCCCCACCCAAAAATTGGAATGTTATTGGTGGTAAAGGGCTATTTATGATGAATAATTCAAAATATTTCAGAGAAAAATGTTAAATAATGGAGGGGTCTATGCAAATATAGATACTATGGCGTGTTTAAAAGGTGATAAAACTTTTGGATAATATTTTTTTTAATTGTGATAAAATAATATAATATGATAAAGGTAATGATAAAAAGTATTAAAGAGAACAAAGTTAAAACATGTAGATTAGTTATACAGATAACTGTGTAAAAAGATTTAAAAATAAACTAGTTATATAAACAAATGTGAAAAATAATTAAAAAATATGTTAATTATGGAGAGGGAAAAATTTTTAATTGAAAAGTTTTCTATGCTAAATAAACATAACCTATTTTAAACACTGGGCTGATCGAACTGTACGGTTGAGCAGAAGAGTCGTGTACTATAAAATGGAGCGCTGTCGTATGCGCCCGAGAGCATGCAGCGCTCCATGCTCCCGGGCGCGTACACCCATTTTTTTAATTTTTTTTGAATTTTTTTTTACAATATTGTTAATCTATATGTATTTAATGTGTATAAAGTTTTACCACTGATTTTTAAAATGCCAATGATTTTTAAAAATAAAAAATAAATATATAAAATACTCCAAAAATGATAAAACTTTATACACATATTAAATACATATAGATTAACAGTATTGTAAAAAAAAGGGTGTATGCGCTTGGCAGCACAGAGCACTACATGCTCTCGGGCGCATACAATAGCGCTCCTTATAAAATATCCTGCCCGGTTCACTACTATTAGAATCTTATAATATTTAATAAAAACTCGGTTAAACCGTTAATTCGACTATAACAATTAAGTAGTCTATCCAAGATTCCACGCATATGTCAACAACAAAACCAAAAATATGCGAAACGAATAAAGTTTGTAGGGTGTGTTTGGGAACGGATAAAACTTTTAATGAAAAGTTGTAGAGAGTAGAAGTTGTCAAATGATGTGATATGATAGGGGTAATGATGAAGAATGAATAGGATAAAGTTGAAATAGAGAGATTAGTTGTGTTGGTAGTTGTGTAGAAATGATTGAAAAGTAGGGTAGTTGTATAAAAAATATGAAGAAATTATTAAAAAATAGAGTAGTTGTGAAGAGTGAAAAGTTATAACTTGACAACTTTCACTTATTACTAAACACATCCTTAATTTTCCATGCACCTTTTTAGGTGCATCTCTCCATCGGATTGTCTTTAATGAATATCAATGCAAAGAAAAAAAATTGGAAATGTATCGTACCTATTTTTTCACATTAATTTATTTATTATTCAACTTATTTTATAATAATAATCACATTAAATATTAAATCCTAACATTCAATGTATGAAATAATTTATTTTAATTTATATTTTTGTCGCATAAATTTTATTCTATACTTATAAAATATGATGAATAGGATATGCTTCAATGAAACCCTTCTTTTGTATAATTCCATTTATTTTTACTTCTATGGTGTTGATAAAAAATTCTTTCGATCGGTTGTATTTAGTATCATTTATATCATCGTGTAAACTCTTTCGTTCTTCTAGTAATATTATGCACAAGCCTCATCTACAAGTGTATAAAATCAATATAATAAAATAGTTAAATGCTAAATATGAATTTAAAATTATATTTTCAATATCTAAACAAGCTAAAATATAATTTAGTTTTAGAAATCACAAGTAATCCCCATACAGTTTGACTATAATTGCAAATATACCCACATTATTATGACTCTATTACTACACTGTCATGTTGTAGGCATATTTGCAAAGATATAAAATTTATGTGGGTATATTTGCAAATAACAAATATATTCAATACTCACGTAGTTTGCATATCTTTGTAAATATATCCTAAGGATGGTGCGGTAATGACACCATAACGGCGTGAGCATATATGCAATCATGGTCAAATTATAGAAGAGTTATTACAAATTTTAAAACTATGAGGCTTATTTGCAATTATGTTTTGCAAATTACTTAATGAATGATTCTATAAAGTATTGTTATATATATTTTTTGATGAGTTATACATCAAATCGTGGCTCTTCAATAGCTCACACACACTCAGAAAACAAAAACAAGATGAAACTGGAAGGGTCACCACAGTATACAGAAAAATCTTGGGCATCTTTACAAATGAATTTGGAAATAAAGTATGGGAGATCTCCTTGCCATGCTAAGCTTTCATTTCTAGATAATGCTGCCCATTTTTCTATAAAGTATTGATATATTCTATTATATATAGATAAATGAAACTAAGTATTTTTTATAATTTACATATGAATATATACATTATTAAGCAAGTGTAGCCCATGATCATATATGATTCTAATGAAACTTGGTAATTTTTTCTTTTATGAAATTTGGCGTCTTACTTAAACAAATTATGCTCGATACAATTGATGAAGTATATTTTCTACCCAAAATTGACATATTAGAAAGGAGAGAATTGTTTCTATGGCATCTTTTTTTGGATAGAGATTTCGATGACATCTGATTTCATAGACGGGAAGCCTATGACAACATATAATTATTAAAATTTTAAATAGACAATAAAGCTAGTATTTATAACCGTTTTATATTAATATCACGGTTTGTTAAATGATCAAACTTGATTGGGAAATAAAAATGGTTCCACTAATGCCCAGGTTCTTAAAACAAGGAGTGCAACTTAGTCTGGGTAAAGGTCAACCCTATTCTTACACTATTTTTAAAAACTTCTACCCTACTCTATTTAAGGCTAGGTCGGTTCTAGGCATACCTTACCCTATTTTTCAAGGTAGATCAGTTCTAGTTTTAATTTCAAATTGGTTTTAAACAAAATAATGAGATATTCATTTGCAAAAATCTATCTTATGATTTTGTTGAAACCTAAACTCCATGATTGAAATGTTATTATTTTTTGGACCATCTAAACATTAAACAGTAATAAACAGAACGAACAGTTGAAGACAAGAACATGAATTTCGAATAGAAGGAAACCATTAAAGATAGGATATTAAATTAGCACAACCATCTGAGATGATAATCTTGAGACTACTTATCTACTTACTACAGAAACAACAAATCAACACAAAAAGACCACAAAATTTTAATCAATAAAGGATAAACAAATTAATACAGTTATATAGAGCCATCAAGATTATTCAACATGACTAAAAACATCTTAGAAACACGCATCTACATCGGAATTAATAATTTTAAAAATTAAAATATAATAAAGATGTGATTCTTCATTACTCGTTGTTTCATTCTCCCATTTAGCTTAATCCAAGCAACAAGATTTTAGCCTTAGATCCATTTGAAAATACAAAAAATTGTTTAGATAATATGCAAACAAAAAATTCGAGCTTACCTAACTGTCTTTGTTTGAATCTTAAATTAGGTTGTGAATCGAACTTGAATCCTAAGCTATATGACTTAGATTGACTTTCAATGTCTTGGTGATGCATAGATCTTGGAAATTGAAACATGCATGATCAGATTTAGGGAAGAAATAAAAAATCCTAAAATTTCTACAACTTATCTTATTAGTGATTGCAATAACAATGGAAGAAGTTGCTGAAGTAGCAACATATGAGACAAAGAAGGTAAAGAAGATGGCATCGCCGCATCGAAGAAGGAGAGAAAGCAGAAGGTAGAGAGGAAGTGGTTCGAATGGGAGGAGCCAAAGAGAATCTGGCGAGTGGTATAGAGAAGGCTGAAGAATGAAATCGGAGGGGAGAGGAGTGAGGGCGACCCAGTATATCTAGGATAGGGGTAAGAGAAGATTTGAGGATTGAGGGGGAGGTGATGGTTACGTCGAATTTGGGGTTGAGGATGTTTGACTGTATATATGATATACTAATAATAATGATAATGATGATGATGATGATAATAATAATAATAATAATAATAATATGTAATCCAGGTTGGTTCCAGGTACCCGGTACTTGGAACCAACCCTATCTAAATTTGGATGGGTATATTTACTTATAGAACCAAATTGAACTTATGAATAAGTTCTTTGGAACCAAATCTACCTAATTTAGGGTACCCAGTAGGTCGATCCATGGGTATTAGGACCAAGTTGCACCCCCATTTAAAACATACGCATGCGGATTTTTTTCTTTTCTTGGATAGTGGCTTTGCTTTGGATAAATGTAATTCTAGTTGAACGTAGAACTTTCTCATGTATGGTTTTCTGTGCAAGTAGCATGACTTACTTAAGTGTATTGATTCAAGACGACAAACTTACCAAATTTTTGTGGCTGATTTTTTGGGGCGCGATAATATATAAGTGATCATCATCATTAATAATTCAATATATACTATTTAGCTAAAATAAATGTTTTATAAGAAAATATTTAAAATTTAAATAGCATAATAAATTAGAAATTTGAAAGTAATTACATGGACTTTTCAAATTCTCCCATGATGATTTTAGATGGGGAGTGTTTGAGAATTTAAACATAGAATTGAATAAGAGAAGAATTAAAAAATCAAAACAATCTGTTGTCAGTGACTTGCTATTCAAGCCACATCCTATGCATGTAAGCTTTTGCGTTAGAACAATACGCAAACTCCTTTAAGTCAATAGTGCTCACAAGCCTATTTTGTTTCTAATAATACAATACATTCACATGACAAAGTTTTCATTCCATGTACTTGAGTTCCCTCTTTATAAATAGAGCACTTTCTCCTAGGTTGTATGTGAATTTTTTAATCTTTCTTTTATACTTGGCAAGGTTTGTTCTTTCAGAGAGTTTCTTGTGGGTGTATTCGGTTTAAGAGTTTTCCTTTTGAGAATTCTCTATTTTCTACAATTTTTTTGATGGTGAATCTGCTTCTCCTTCGTCAGTGACTTTTCCCTTTATATTGAAAGATTCTTCATGTAAATCTACATCTACTTTATTTCTCTCTCTCATTTTTTTCACGCTACTATGTTATTTTTAGGATTATTTCCTAACAAACTAGTATCAAAGCCTGTTGTTTTTTCTTGAGTGTTAAGATGATGACAACAAAGTTTGAGATAGAGAAGTTTGATTGGAAAATTTGTTTTATCTTGTGGTAGATCAAGATGAAAGCCATTGACTCAGAACAAGTTATAGAAAGCCATCTTGGAAAAAAACAAGGTGACAACCACTTTGAGCACTAAGTAGAAGGATGAGATGGATATCGAAACCCTATCAACAATTTATTTAAGTCTTTTGAACAAAGTTTTGCAAAAGAGAACAAAGAAAACCATAGTAAAAGTCAAATAAGATAACCCTTAAACCCAACACAACCATAAGCAACTCTCAAAAAGACCAAACCTTACAAAGCAGTATATAAAAGAGCTTTTGAAAAATTCACACACAATCTAGGAGCTAGCCCTCTACTTAAAGAGAGAACTTAAATACATGGAATGAAAACCTTATATCATGTGAACACAACATTATTAGAAATGGAATAGGCTTGTGAGTATTGTTGACGTAAAAAAGTTTGTGCATTGCTATAAGACAAAAGCTCTTATTGTTGGTCTTGAGTTTGTGGCAAAACCTAAGAGGGGAGAGATGAATTGAGTTCCTTTTAAACTTCTTTTGGCATCTCACACTTGACCCCTTGTAGATTAAGTTCTCTCGAATGAAAACATAGAGAATGAAAGGGCAGGAAAAATAATAATGGCAGACAATAAATTATAGTGGTTTGAGACAACTATTCTTATTCCGCTCTTCCAAGAATACACCTTTGTGTCTTGAGTTCCACTATATCAACGAGATTACAATTAGAGGCTTTATTCTCTTTCAGATTCTAGCTCTAGGGAGCCTTTAAAAGATAACAAAAGTAGGTGGTGAGTCACACTCTAATCACACACTACTTGTCTTTATTTAACCTTAGCCTCTAATACCAAGCTAAGTAGAATTATAAGAGAATAAATTTAAAAAAGATTCTACACTTTACAGATTGTGTAGAGAGAGTTCAGTCTGGAAAAGAACTTGAGAGCTTGAGGTCGATGGTGTGATTCAACACTTGCAAATTAAATAATACAGTTCTTCTTGTAGAGCACTTAAATGATTGTTTGAATGCTTGTAAGTTGGAAGGTGAAAACTTATTGAATGCTCTAGCTAAACCCTTTCATTTCATTTTACGATCCTTAAATAAAGAAGGAATGAATTTGAATGTTACGAGGTAGGTGCGACACATTAAACGCAACAATGTTTGAATTTTTCTGACCTTTACGATCTAAGTCGCACTTGGAGTCAACTTCGGGTACAACTTTACCCAAGTCGTAAACTAGAGTTGACTTGGGTTATAACTTCAGTCTTCAGCATTTTCTTCTTAAGGGTTTCCTCCTTGCTACCAGCTTTAAGTTCAATTTTGAGGTCGATTTGGTCTGAGACTTAACCCAAGTTACAAGTGAAGTTGACTTGAGTTACGACTTTACTGCTTAATATATTCTTTGGAACTTTAAGTGTTCATGAATCGATTGCCACGGTACATGTGCTTTTTATCTTGAATTTTTCCTTTATTTGTCTCAACATGTGTTAGGCCTTAGAGTGTACTTGTATTCTTACTCAATTAATCATGTGATATTTGTCTTTGTTCTATCATAGTGTGTGTTGCTTGAACCTTTGTGATTGTCATTTGAGCTTTACATTACTTTTTTTGAATCCTCTTATGCTCAAGTCGAATGCTGGGGTCAACTTGGGTTGCAACTTAGCCCAAGTCGCATGACTGAGTCGACTTCATCTGGGACTTTACTCAAGTCATATATTGGAATCGACTTGGAATGTGGTTTGACTTCTTTAGATTCAGCATCAGAGTCTTGAAATTCCTCCAAGTTGCTTGCGAATTCAGCTTGGGTTGCAACTTGACTCAAGTCACATGCGAAGTCAACTTCAGATGTGACTTTGTCGACTCATGTGTTTACAATTTAAGTGTTGTCCGAAAAATGCTATTTGAAGTCGATATTGAAGTCGAATTGGGTTAGACTTGGCCTAAGTTGATGTCTAAGTCAACTTGACTCTGCGACTTGATCTGTCATGATTTGTTCTTAAAAATTTCTAACTTGAATCAATTCAAACACTTATTAGTATCTAAATATTCTCAAATTTAGATTGTTAATTATCAAAACATGGAAAATGCTTAATTTGCTATTGTTTTCATAACGCTTGTTAGAGAGCATATAACGAACTCTTTCTATAGTTGTCTTGTTCATATGCTCTATAACACCATTTTGCTATGGTGTATTAACGATCGTGCATGCCTCACAATTCCTTCATTCTTGTAGAAATTATTAAACTTAGCATTACAGGATTCTAGACCATTATCTATTTTGAGTCGCTTCGCCTATTTGTCTGTTTATTTTTGAACAATAGTCTTCCATTATTTAAAGGTTAGAAAAACATCACTTTTACTCTTGAAAAATGAACCTATAATTTCTTGAATAATCATCAATAAATATCAACATGAATCTGACACAAGCTTTAGATGGAACACAAGAAAGGCCTCAAATATGAGAATGAATATAATCAAGATTGCCCTTATTTTTGTGAATTATATAAGTAAAACTAACCTTTTCTGCTTTTTGAAAATATAACGTTCACAAAATTCAACTTTACATATACTCTGGCCATATAAAAGACCTCACTTGCTTAGAACTGACATGCACTTCTCACTCATATTACCAAGTCTCATATGCCATTACCTGATATGTCTGAATCTGGCAAGTTAGATGAAGTAACAACTGCTTCACTTGTAATTGTGGTTTCCTGCAAAACCTATAAGATGCTAATATGCTTTCCTTTCATCAAAACAAGAGCACTTCTAAAATTTTTTATAACTTCACCTTTTAGCTAAATATTTGCACCCACTAGCATCAACGGTGCCGAAAGATAACAAATTTTCTTCAAATTAGGAACATTCTAACATCAGTTAATGTTCTCACAATGCCATCATGTATTCTAATTTTGACTGTTCATATTTTAGCTATTCTATAAGCAATATTATTTCCTATCAATACAACTCTACCATTAAAAGATTCATAAATGGACAACCAATCTTTATTTGGAGACATGATAAGAACAACCAGAATCTAAAATTCACTTTAGAAATTTTTATAATTTCACCTTTAGCTAAATATATGCATCCATTAGTACCAAGGGTACCCATCGAGATCAAATTTCTCTTCAAATTAGGAACATGTCTAACATTAGTTAATTTTCACACAATATCTTCATGTAATCTAATTTTTATTATTCCTATTCCAATTATTTTATAGGCAATATTATTTCTTATCAACACAACTCCACTATTAAAATAATCATATGTGGAAAATTAATCTTTATTTGCAAACATATGAACAACTAGAATCCAAAATTCACTTATCTTTGTGTTTAGACCTATCATCGATTATAACAAGAACATTATTATCACCCTGATTAGTAGCTACACTAGCTTCGGAAGGCTTTTCATTTTTTCTGGTATATTTGATTTTCTCTTTGTAATTTCTTTTTAAAATTAGATTAATTTGCTTTGGGGTACCCTGGTTTACAATATTAATTGTGTGATACTCAGACCCAAGTAGGGCTCATATATGTGCATTTGACATGAAAACATGAATTATGTATTTATTGATCGATTTATGAATGATTTTAATGATGTGATGATTTATTGCAATTAGGGTTAATGATTAAGGAATGGTGATTAAAATTAATCGCCATAGACCAATGTAAGTCAATATCATTAAAGCGAGCTAATGAAGATGGAAAAATGTTAATGTGAAATGAATAATTATTTAATTTATCATGATTTAATTAATGGATATTAGAATGATAATTATGGAATTAATGTGATAAATGTTAGAAAATTCATAACTTGATACCTATAAGGCAGATTGAGACGAAATTTGAAAGGTAAGCACATGATTATGTGCCCAATCTTATGGATGGATTGAATTATGAAAATTATGATGGAATTAGGGTGATAATTATTTATTTTTATCTCAAATTCGAAAGTTAATTTCAAATGGTTATAACTTGAGATAGAAAAATCGTTTTGAGATGAAATTTGAGATGAACGGATAAAACTATATGGTGAATATTATAAAAGGATTTGATTAAGCTAATTATAATGAAAATATTCTTAATCACAGAAGGAAAAATAGCTTTGACTTTATGCTCCATAAAGTAGCATGACATTAATGCTAAAGCAAGTGGTTTAATGGGTTGAGTTATGACACGTATGAGGTGTCAAATGGTAGTATTTTTGGCTTGATTTTGTGAATTAATTTAAATCATAAAATCCATGATAATATCCAATTATTAATGTATGGATAAGGAGGTTAAGAGGAGTAGCTCAAGAGGCCACATATGTGGCGCTCCATGGGGACGTTCAAGGGGCCTTCTCCATGGATTTTTTTTATTTTTTAAGATGCTAAAGGAGCATCTAAGTAAGCTACTAGCTAGGGTAAGTAAATGGTCATAAACTAAAGTGGAAATTTATGAAAAAAATGCCAAAATAGAAGTTGCATAGACGGTTTCCATAGTGGACAGCTACATTACTCATTAATGAGCTAGGATTTGATCATTTATATATGTATGATAATTAGGCATTTTTACATGTGTAAAATTATGTCATGTCAACAAGAGATAAGTATAATTTAATTTACCCTCAAATAATGTGGCAAGTGGGCCCCAAAAAAATCAGAAAATATATATGAAAGGGGGAGCATGCTTGGACATTCCTAGAAGGTAGTTTAGAGAGAGAAAATTCTCTCCCAAGCAAGGCAGCAAGGGACGTCCCCCAACCCAACAAGGAAAGGGAGAAAAAGAGGAGAAAAGGAGAAGGAAAATAGGAAGAAAAGGGAGGAATCCAAGAAGGGAAGCTTTGGATTCAAAGTTGCTTAGATTCAACTAAGTATATTTCAAGTTTTGGATCCTTGAAACCTCAGTTTCTTTCCTCTAATTATAGGTCATGAATATGATTCATAAAGAACCCTTAAAGGATTATTTATGATGCCTTTAATTAGGGTATTGAATGAGGATTGAATGGTATGAATGAATTCAAGCTTTCAAGAGAGTTAAATTGAATGCTAGGGTCGATTATAGGTGAATAACCTAGCTTGAATTTTCTTAAATCCACATGATAAGTTGCAAATTTGATCAATTACCATGATTAGATTATGATTCATGCTTTTATGAATTATATATGTTGATTTGGGCATAAGTTATAGATTTTAGAAAGGATGAAACTTAGGGTTACGTATATGACCTGATTTTTACATTTTTATGTTATGTATGGTGCATGAATTATCCTAAATGAATTGTGGATGATTTATAGGGTAAAGTAACCTAAATTAAGGGTACTTTGGACATCCAAAAGGGGTTAGAAAGAACTGCCCTAAATCAAAATTTTAAGGGCACAAATAGGGACGTCCAAAGAGGGGTACAAAGGGTATCCAAAACATGTATGAAAGTTGTTATTTTGTAAGTAATCAATCTATGGACTTTAAATATGTGATAATAACCTAAATTTAGGTTAAAAAACATGATTAATTGCTAAATTTATGGATTAAAAATCTATTTTGATTTAAGTATCAAAAAAGACATTGAAGGTGTGTAAAACAGTTTCCAAAGTTACTGTTTTAGAATCCTATGATAAATGGATTAAAATTCCATAAATGTACCTTAAATGATGAACTAATTAAGGGATTTAACATGCCAAATTATGAGGCAAGTTACTGTTTTGAGAAATAAGAAACACATAAGATATGTATTATAAGATGGGTATATATGAAAGACTATGTATGGTCGAATGATAAATGATTTGTGTGATTTGCTAAAATGCATGATTATGTTGCTGTTTTGATGATTAATTATAATCTCAAATTTTGAGATTGATATATGAGGTCTAAAATGTCAAATATGTGCCTAAAATGAGCACATACGTATGAAATGTGAAAAATATGTGAAAAATGATAAATGGGAGGGATGACCCTCCATATGATGATTAATGAATGATTATTATCTTTACGAATGTTTACCCTACTTGTGGGTTTAGAACATGGTATGGAATTGATGGTATGATGCACGAGTACGTGCTATGTATGTGTACCTGACTTGGAATTCAAGTGGGTTATGTATGTTCATGATTTATGGATTGGAAAACTAAGTTGCATGCAAGAAAATGAGAATTCTATGAATGCAATGTCATTCTTATGTGTATAGGCAAAGGCAAAGAAAAGGTAGACTCGGAAAGCTAAGGCGAAATAGGTAAGCAAGCAATTTTCCAAATGAATTTTGCTTTCTCAACATATGTTATAATGTTTGCAAAATGATTTTCTAACTGCTTTGAATTGATTAGCAAATGATTGTTGAAATTATTTCTAAGTTGTTTAAGGATGACCATTCCTTTAGTTCAATATGTGTTGAAATGCTATTTTCAATTGTGACAAATGATTTAAACTATGCTTTATCAAATGTTGATAAAAAATGATGCTTTAAGAATTTATGAATGAAAAATCATGCTAGCATGTTAAAGATCATGTTTATGACAAGTCATGTGCACAAAGCATGAGGTCCACCTCAAAGGTATAAGCAGGTTGATTATCCCCCTTTGGTGCGGCCAAGTCACTAAGATAGGCCAAGGCTGGCGGCGCCCTCCCTGGGATTGGAGAAGACGGAGACGAATGGTTTTCTAGCTAGCTTCCATCCTATGATGTTCATGTTTTAAGATAATGCATTGCATTATTTATGATATACCTGTGATGGGTATAAGGATCAAGTTTTCATGATATACCCACGAGTGGGTATAATGTTGCTTTTCAAGATGTTTTAGATGAAAAATGTTGCCTGCAAAATGAATTGCTTGAAAAACATACAACTTGCTTATTGAGTTTCGACTCACGTTTTGTTTTCCAAACCTTAAGACAGGTGAAAGGATGGACGTGGCAGAGGAGCACAGATTATGCAAAGAAGAAGGAAAATTATAATGAACGCCTATGTATAATTTTATGAATGGATGATTGTATAATGATTTATGTAACTGCCTTGATGATTGTATGAGATTCACTCAACAATATGCGATCTATGGATGAAAAAATTTTATGGTCAAATGTTAAGGTATGTTTTTATTATATAGTGAATGAATATGCTTTTCATGAGATAATATGTGTTTATCATGATCTTATGATGGCCTAGATGGGCAAAATGTTGAAAAAGAAAATGTGTATGATGACATTAACTCTTAATGAGTAAAGGTTAAAAGGATAAATATATGATAAAACTCGCTGTGTGACAAGGCAACAATCTTGATCATATTTACCAATCAATAACGGTCCCAGAGTAAGGCTAAAGATGTGACGCTCGGGTTGAGGCGCCACAAATTGCTAGAGGAAATTCTAAGCAAAGAATTTTTCAATAATAATAAATCTTAATATATAAGGCTCCATATTTAGCAAAAAGTGTTATAAACAAGCTTTTGTTAAAATATCACTCGTTCATACTTCAAAGGAGAGAAAATTGAATAATTGCTTTTTGCACTACTTTGTTATTTGTAGGCATATTTCCTAACATAATCAATTATCTAACTATAGTTATCTAATTGTATTTTTCTCAGTTAAACTTGATGTCAATTTTAATGACAAGAGTTGGTCCTGAGTTATGGAAAAATCTAAGAGAGGAGGGGTGAATTAGTTTCTTGAAAATTCTTTGATAAATTAAAGCTTAACCTCTTGTGATTTTAATCCTCTATGGAGAGTAAATAAAAGAACACATAGAAGCCATAAGGAATTATAGTAATTTAAGACAACTCTCTTTATTCTACTCTTTTAAGAATACACACTTTTGTATCTTGGGATTCACTATTTCAAAAATAGTTCAATTAATGTCCTTGCTCTCTTCTAGATTATATCTCTAGAGAGACTTTACAATAACAGCACAAGAAGATGGCGAATTTTACTCGAATCGTACATTAGTTTTCTTTACTTAGCCTTGGTCTCCAACACCAAGCCAAGTAGCAATATAATAAAATAATTTAGAAAATGAAATCTGAGCTTTATAGAATGCATAGAGCAAAATTCATCACTTGAGTAGACTTGAAAAGATTGATGAGAATGGAAGTTTGCAACTGTTTGTAGTGAGAATGTGAATCTCATGTTGTAGAGGACTTAATGCACACTTGAATACTTTTGAGAGAGAAGGTGTAAGCTTGATGAACACTCTAGCTAACCCTCATAACTCATCTTGACGTCCCTTAAATAGATGTGGAATTATTTTAAATGTTAAAGGGTAGGTAGCGCGCATTAGATACACTAGCATTTGAACTTTTTCGACTGCTACGAGCCAAGTCGCAGATTGGAGTCGACTTGAGATGTGACTTCGGCCTCCTCATTTCCTTCTCGAGAAGTTTTTTCCTTATCTTCAATTCTAAGTTCCAATTTGAAATCAACTTGGTTTGGGACTTGACCTAAGTCGTAAGTGAAGTCAACTTGGGTTACGGCTTAACTATACGTTGTGCAATTGGGAATTTAAAATATTCATATTTTGTGTGCTTTGTTTTTTAAGCTTTTGTGCCTTTATGGTTTAATCTTCGTTGACTCATTAGGATTCTATTTGTTGATGTTTGAATTCAGCCCTTCAAGTTCTGAACTCCTTGGTATCAAGTTGTATACTTGAGTCAACTTGGGTATGCAATATAACCCAAGTCACAAGTGAAGTTGTTTGTAATCTTACCGCAAGTGCATGAGTTGTAGATTGTAATATATAAATTATCGATCTAAAGAAAATTCGGGACTATAAACTTTGCTTGTAAACGCTTTCGTGTCGCATACAAAGAGAATATAATAAATAAAATGAAAAGAATTAGAAAAGTGGGAAGAGAAAATAAAATTTCAAACTAGACTGGGTAGTAAAAAACAAGAGTGCAAGTACCTAGGATCTAGGGTTTCACATGCGACTTTCGCAATGAGCAGTGGTATAAATATTTAATTCGGATATTGTTTGTTAAAGGATAACAAATCCTAATTTATTCTTGCACATTCTCTCGAAACCTACAAGGCGTACCCTAATTTTCTTAACCACCTATTCTCATGAGATTAAGTTAATTAGAATCCATTAAGTTCTATGGTTGTTCAAGAAATTCCTCAAGGACATCATACCTATTCTAATGGTCTTAGATTTTCCGGTTTAATATCTTGATTATAGTATATTAGATTTCCACCTTTCGGTTCCATCACCTAATATATAGAATCATGCCAAAGTACATGCCCATGTACAAAGCAAGCATTAAAATCACAACATATTAAATTAACAACAATATCCATCATAAATAAATTAAAACCCCATACCACACTACATTGTACGCATGCTACCAAGCTACATCATAAACCTTTGATTTAGGGCTTAGCCGAATATGTTTAAGTCCAAAATAAAATTAAAATTAAAATTAATCTTAAACAAGACAATAAAAATTAAAAAGGAAAAAAGATAGAAAGGTTTATTGGTTTGAAGCCTCCGATGGTGTGTCGGCCGCTCCGCGCAACTCGCAGGTATGCCTCTTGTTCGTGCTCTCCTCCTTGCTCTCTCTCTAAATTTCTCTCTCAAAATTCTGCTTTCTACTTTTCTCTCTCCTCCTCCATTTTCTTGTGTGTAATCTCCGTCAATTTTTGCTGTCCAATGTTTTCTCCCCAATTTCTCTACTGCCCCACCTATTTATAATTGCTGCAATGGCGTTTCTTTGATTTTGCGTTAATCATACGCACTGCATTTGGTTTTTTCTTTTTCTTTTTTTTGTCGCAAATTGGATTGCGTTGATCATATAACCTGGATTACGTGATCTGCATGGTGGGGATGGACGGCTGGATTTTGATTCACCTGGTCCTGGATCTTGCTGAAAATAATTGGACGTTTCAGATTTGGTGCTGCTTTGACTTGGCCGTTTATTTTCTGGTGGGGCCCACTTCTTGAATTTGCAAATTGGTGGACCGTCATGCTGCATGATTTTTGAACAGCCTGGAACCGTCAATTTCAGATGGACGGTGCTGATCTGGTTGGGAAATTGACGGTTTTGCTTGATGGACATTTCATGGCTGGAAATTGCTGATCTTGCTAATTAAATGAACGGTGGGCTGGTTTGATTTAAAATTGGATGGCTAGGATGCATTGGGCTGTGATCTTTCCTGCTGATCGGTGGCTGGTTGAACGGCTCAGATTTTTTTAATCTGCTGGAATAAAAATAAGAGGATGGCTAACATGGTTTGATCAGCTGGATTTTTTTTTCTGCGCAGATCAACGGCCTGGATGGGATTTCTGACCTTTGAAGGGCTGCCGATCAAATTTACTTGATGGTTGGATTTTTTAAAAAAAGGTTTGGACGGTGCTGATTTTAATGGGGCTGAAACTTGGATATTTTGCTTGGGCGGCTGTGATTGGACGGTTTAATCAGATGCTAAAAAAATGGATGTGATCTCGAATGAATGGACGACTGGAATTATTTCTGAATTGGCTGACCTTGATAAAAACCAACGGCTGGAAATATTTGATGCATAAAGCTGGTTTTCTGATATAGAAAATGAACGGGTTGGATTTTTCTGCCTTCAAGGATCGTGATCTGCATATGATTTTTGGATGGCTGATTGGACGTCCAAAATCAGATGGACGGCTGGGATTTTAGCATGGAGAGCTGTTGATCTTGTGCTTGAACGCTGGACGGTCTAGATCATGGCCAGCTAGAATTTTGGACATTCGGATGCATGATTTGGGCGGTGAATAATTATGGACGGTCTGGATCATCTGATTTGCTGAATTTCTAGCTTTAAATGGTAGGCCCCACTTCTTGAAAATTTGATGAACGGCCTGCATTTGCATGTTAACCTGCCTAAAAAAAGATTTAAATTAGTAACTCATCTAATTAATAAACAGGTCATAAATTAAAATTATTTGAAGCCCAAAATAATTATTTTTAATATCAAACATATTTGATTTCATAGCAATAAACAAAAAAATATAATTTCAAGCCAAAAGATTATAAAATCTATTTAAATAACTTGAAATTAATATTTAGTGCCAAAATGTTGCAAAATCATATTTTAAAGCAAATTTCATATCAAACTCAATTAATTACCAACCAAATTAGCATAAATTCCCACAATTATATTATTAATTTCTAATTATCAGAAGTCGACTTAGTTATGCGACTTCGGTATCCATTGCACACTTGATTCTTCAAAAGATAAAAACTTTATTCTAGTGCTTGACTACTCTAAGTCTCATTGCTGAGTCAACTAAATGTGAGACTTCACCTAAGTCTCATGTCGGATTCGACTTGAGTACGCGACTTAACTTTTTTGGATTCTTCATTAGAGGCCTAAAGTTTTCTAAGTTGTATGCGAAGTCAAGTTTAATTGTGACTTCACTTAGTTACACGTCGCCATTTTCAGCTCTGCCCTAAAATGCTGTTTAGAGCTGAACTCGGAGTCGAATTGGTAATCTACTTGACCTAAGTCGATGTCTGAGTCACTTGGCTTTGCGACTTGATGTGTCGTGTTTTGCTTTTGAAAAAATCTAACTCAAAACATTTCACAAAACATGTTGGTACTCTTAAATTCTCAAATTCAGGTTGTTAATATTCAAAATATAGATTATACTTGATTTGCTACTTGAGTTCACAATAACAAGTATTTCTAGGTAACGATTCAATACTTACTGTAGAAATAACAATTTTAAAATTCTTAAAATATATTTTTTAAAATTTAAATAATTTATCATTTTTATTCTAGGTAATGATTCAATACTTACTATAGAAATAACAATTTTAAAAATTTTAAAATATATTTTTCAAATTTAAATAATTTATCATATTTAAGACATTTTTTTTTATCACGTTACCAAAATTGATTTAGTTTTTCTCAAAATACCCTTTGTATTTGACTTTGATCTGAAATATATATACCCGCAACAATTTTAAAAAATCAAATATGGCCACTATGTTTACATTTCATCCTAAAAATGCCCATTTTGTAAAAATCATTAGTTAAAATTTTATAAATGCCTAACCTGCCCCAGATATAAAATATGAAATAAAATATAAAGAAACTAAAATTAGAGCTCTTTAAATTTAGAGCTCATGTAATCATGTGTAATTAGGACATTGATGAGTTATGAACTTATGATATTCAATTTTTACAATTTCTTCCTTAATTTGATGAGCATGTTAATAATTTCTCATATTAACTAATGAAGTCAACTCACAAAATGAGCATGTTTGGGATTAAATGTAAACATATTAGGTATTTTGAAATATATAAAATGTTGTGGCATATTCAGGATTAGCGAAATATATAGTGATATATTTACAAAAAATCTAATTTTCATTAAAAACTTATATTTTGTAAAAACATTATTTTGATAGCCAATATATTAATGGTCTCATGTTTATCGTAAAACTCAAGAGGGAATAGGTGAATTGGATTTTTTTAAAAATTTCTTTGGTACTTTAAAGTTCTAATCCTTTGTGAGTTCAATCTCCTTGAATGAAAATGTAGAGATTGAAGAGAATAAGTAAAATCACACACAGAAGGCATAAGAAATTATAGTGGTTCGAGACAACCCTCCCTACTTTACTCTTTCATAGATACACTCCCTTGCGTATTGAGTTCCACTATTTCAACAATAGTACAATTACAACCCTTATTTTCTTCTAGATTATAACTTTTAGGGACTTTGTAACAATCACACAAGTAAATAGCGAGTTCCGTACACTACTTCCCTCAACTTGGCCTCAGTCACCAACACCAAGGCAAGTGTTAATACAAAAAAAATATAATAAACTGAAATTAATCTATACTTTAAAAGTTGTGTAGAACAATTTAGGTGCTTAAAAAACTTAGAGAAGTTGAAAATGATGAAGACTTGCAACTCTCGCAGTAAGAATGTAAGTCTTTCCCTGTAGAGTACTAACACACACTTGAATGCTTATGAAAAGAAAGATGGAAGCTTATTGAATGCTCTAGCTAGTTCCCTTAACTCATCTTGGCATGCCTTAAATAGATATGAAGTTATTTTGAACATTGGGGATTGGTGGTGTGCATTAAATGCGCTAATGTTCGAATTTTTCCAACGGTTACAATACAAGTCGCAACTGGAGTCTACTAGGGGTGTGACTTCACCTAAGTCGCAGACTGGAGTCGAATTGGGATGCGACTTTGGTCGTCCCTTTTCCTTCTTCTAAGTTTTCTTTCATGTCTTATTTTCAAATTCCTTCTTAAGTCGACTTG
Organism: Annona cherimola; assembly: GCA_030490835.1. Lineage (NCBI taxonomy): Eukaryota > Viridiplantae > Streptophyta > Magnoliopsida > Magnoliales > Annonaceae > Annona > Annona cherimola. Next base: position 88,148,695 of record CM059972.1, read on the forward strand.
GTTGCAGACTTGACTTAAATTGCAAGTGTAGTCAACATTGTTTGCGATTTTGCCTGTTCGCAACCAGACAGTAGAAATATGCGACCTTTAAAGTCAACTTGAGTATGCAACTTACTGGCCACCTGAATCTTTGGACTTTATAAATGTATCTCCTAGCTTTATTACGTCAAGTCCTATAGTTGAGTTGATTTAGCTTTAAGCATGGTCCAAGTCGCAAGTGGAGTCAACTTGACTGTGCAACTTCATATTTAGCACTTAGTGTTGGAGATCTGCTTCAAGGCTTTAGAAACTTAAGTTGGAGTTTGATGTTGACTTGGTCTTCGATTTCACTCAAGTCACAAGGTGAAGTTTACTTAGGGTGTGACTTTGCTTGTAGCTCAGCTAGTCAACGAAAATATGTAACCCCTGAGTCGACTTGGCCCATCGACTTTACCCAAGTTGTAGTTTAAGTCAACTTAGGTCTGCAACTTGACTTGTCTGCACTCTAAAATTTTAGTCCTTTCATTCTAAGTTGCTTTCTGAAGTCAACTTCATTTTCGACTTGACCCAAGTCGATTAACTAAGTCGACTTGGCTATGCAACTTGGTTTGTTTTGCTTTAGTATTTCAAAAATCTAAATTAAAACCATTGCACCAAATATGTTAGTACCCTTAAATTCTCAAAATTATATTGTTAATCATCAAAATATGGATTGTTCTTGATTTGCTAATTGAGTTCACAATAATCTTCCCCTTTTTGATGATTGACAAAACTAAGTTTAAGATAAATCTCTTTTTTTTGTGTAGTAATTATAACTTGTCATAGAGTACAGTTTTACAATTCAATTTGACAGTTTTATACAACCATATGACATTCCAAGCATTATTTCAAACAAACCATACCTCTAAGTGAACAAGACCCATGGATAACAAACACTCCATTCATTTAGAAATGACACGATAGAATATAAAATATCTTAATTGCATTGATTCTTATTGCAATTATATATCGAAAGTTCAAAATTTAACATCCTAGGTACAAGCTACCCAACCCACAATATATATAGTTCTCAAATCTCTCACTCTCTCCCCTTTTTTAGCAAACATAAAAAATGGTAAAATGACAATTTCAATGCAATGTGGCATTTGTAGAAAAGGTAGGGAATGAATGAATATGAGACTGGAAGTGGAATAGCAGGTCAAGTAGAAGAGGCTGAATCATACAGAGAAGCTGAATCGTAGGGAGTAAATATTAGATTCGACTATTCTTGTATGGTCTGTTGAGCTACCATAGAGTCTCCCTAGTAAGGATCAAAGTCTAGAATGCTTGGAATAGGATGACTATGCCTACTACCCAATGCAAGATGATATTTGATTCTTGTGATTTCTGTTTCAAGGAAAGGCTATTTTTCATGCATTTGGGTCATGGAAAAATGAAGATTACCTAGCTCTTGAGTAATCCTAGACTCTAAACCTTGGAATAATATACGAATTTCTGAAATATCAAAATGGGAGGCTTGGGTAGGTCTAGGAGGACCTTGGGAAGTTTGAGTTAAATGAGATGCATGGGATAGTGGAGATTATGGTCTAGCTTGGGGAGATGTTGGAGGGGCTTAAACTCCCCCTCATATTGAGCTTCTCCAACTTGCTCCTGTTGTGGATCTTCACCCATCCATGCTTACAGTTGGGCTTGTCTGAAGGCTTCGATGTCTATTTTCATTCTTTTCAGTAAAGCCTTGTTGATGGCTTTGGCTTTAAAACCTCAAATGGTTTGCCTCAAGGTCAACTCGGAAGTGCTCTGAGATCTTAGTGATCTAGGTGCTATAGGGCAAGACTCCTCTAGGATTTTCTTTCCTTACTATAAGAGCATCAAGAAGTATTCTTGAAAGTGAGATGTGACTTCTATTCACTAATTGTCAAATGACAGATTTCTCATTTGGGTCAACTGCATTTCTTTCTCAACCATTTAAGAGAATGTAGTGAGCTAATAATAATCTTATAACTCGTGGTCTTAGAGACATGTCCATATAATATAGAAATTTGTGCTTATCTATGTACTTTATTGCTTCTTGTTAATTCATTATATACCATGGGCAAAGTGAGCTCCTCTGTAACCTATCTCTATCCTTTGGCACTTTTAAGATTTGACCAATTTCTTAGGCTACTTCTGCTCTGTGATCCCCAAGTTTAATCTTTATACCTTTGAAAAAGGTAGAAAATTTTCCTGGCTCCAAGCATAGTAGAATTGACGGGTCAAATCAGGTTATATTCTACTATTTTGTTTGAAAAGTCTTGTCCAAACTTGGAAATCTAATAATTCCTCTACACCAAACTTATACTCCATTAAAAATTTGAAGTCTATAATCTTGGGAGAAAAGATTTTTCTTTTATAAAAGTGACTATAGAACCACCTATGTTGTTGGGGGTGGGAGGATTATAAAATAAGCTACGACATTTTTCTAACTTAGCCCTTTGAGGTAGGTGTTCCCTTCTTTCTTATTAGCCCCTTTTTCACTAGATTATAAAGTTTTCTCTTGGAGAATGGATGCGGAGGGATTACCTCTTGAAATGGAACTCTACGCTTGTAAAAGTCATGGCCTCTTCTCTGAGATGCTTGGAGGGTGTCCTTTGAAGCATAGGCACGTCCTCTCGTGTATTGGAGTGAGATAGACTAGATATAGGGAGCTTTTTGAGGATTTGGCCCAAATTTAGAGGCCATGGAGAGTGAAATGAGAGGAGATGTAACGGATTTGGAAATGGAATTCAAGAAATTGCTAGAAATCAGAAGCAGAGGGATGAATTCTTTGGGGGTTTTCATGCTTGGAAGAGAAAGAAATGTGAGAAGTGAGAAAAATGGGTGTTTTGGCGCCTAATAAGGTAGCCCGATCGTCACGTGCGTGAGGTTGACTTTGGATCTTAAGTCGGATTCGAAGTTGACTTCGCCCAACCAAAGTCGACTTGGCTCCACTTACCCAGATAGAAATGCAACTTCTATGTTGGCCTTTTCTCCCAAATCATGTTAATAGATCTCATGAACATTTCAAAGTACATATTTTATTACAAACCACAATCCAACAAATTTATATTAAATAACCAATTTATTACCAATTTCAAGCTTTAATATCAATCATTTCTATTTCCTTTCTAATTTTATAAAATGATTCAACATTTAATAGTTTAGTAAAAATGTTGCAATTTGATCCTCAGTTTTAATATATTCCAAACAAATTCATGATTTTCTACATATTCTTTAATAATGTGGTGTCTAACAACTATATGTTTAGTCTTAGAGTGTAACACTAGATTCTTTATTAGACAAATGACACTTTATTATCACACCTAATTAGTATATCGCTACATTCTATGCCATATCCCTTAGTCGTTATCTCATCTATAACAATTGGGCACAACAACTACCCGTCTGCAATGTATTCGATTTTTGCAGTAGATATAGCAAGTCTAGTTTATTTTCTTGATAATCATAAAACCGTCATGCTTTCAAAGAACTGACAAGTTCCGCTAATATTTTTTTCTATCCACTTTGTAATCGGCAAAATCCGCATCCAAATATCCTATTAAATCAAATGTTAAGCCCTAGGGATATTGTAGACCTAAGTTTATTGTATCAATTAAATATTTGAAAATTCTTTTTACAACTATCACGTAAGGCTCCTTAGGATTTGATTGAAATCTAGAATACATGCAGACACTAAATAATATATTAAGTCTAGAAGTAGTTAAATATAACAATGATCTTATAATGCTTCTATAAAACTGTTGATCTACTTATTTACCTTTTTCATCTTTGTTCATTTTGATTGTAGAGCTCATGATTGTGCTTACTTCTTTGCTGCTTTTGCATCCAAAACTTCTTGGGCATTTCTTTAATATATTTGGACTGATTTATAAAAATTTCTTCACTTTGTTGATTGATTTGTAGTCCAACGAAGAAATTGAGTTCACCCATCATGCATATCTCAAATTCATTCCGCATCAACTTGAAAAATTCTTGATACAAAAATTCATTAGTAACTCCAAAAACTATATCATCTACATAACATTGAACAATTAAAATATCTCTTTTCTTGTAATTAATGAACTAGGTAGTGTCAACTTTACTCCTTTTAAAATTATGATCAATCAAGAAGTTGCTAACCGTTTCATACCAAACTTTAGGAGATTGTTTCAATTCATATAATGCTTTGAATAGTTTGTATATATACTTAGATTGATCTTTTTTCTCAAAATTTGGAAGTTGTTCAATTATACCTCTTTACTAAGGTAATTATTCAAAAATATACTTTTAATGTCCATTTGAAATAATTTAAAGCTCATATACGATGCAAAAAGCTAGTAGTATACGTATGACTTTCAATCTAGTTATGAGGGTGTATAATTTTTCAGAATCAATTTCTTTTTCTTGAGAGTACCCCTTAGCCACAAGTCTTGCTTTATTTCTTACAACTAGTCCACTTTTATCTAGCCTGTTTTTAAATACCCGTTTGATATAAATTACCATGCAATCCTTGGGTCTAGGAACTAGTTGTCATACTTTATTCCTTTGAAATTGGTTAAGCCCTTCTTACATTGCAACTATCCAATTTTTATCATTCAAAGCTTAATTAATTGTATTTGGCTCAATCTTTGATACAAAGGCAAAATGCCCACGTACATTTCGTTTCGAGCCTCTAATTTTTACACCATCATATATGTCCTATATAACTTGCTCAATAGGAATTTCAAATCTTTGAGGAGTTTATAAGGAACATTAACTTTATTTACCTCTTGATTTGCATCTTGATCTCGCTTGAGCTCTTCTCTCCCTTTATTTCTCACTTGAAGATTTTTAAAATCTTTTGATAAGTTATCTGTATTGCTAAGCTTATCCTCCTTCTTTGGAGTTGGGTTAAACTCATCAAAAATAATATATATATATACTCCTCTACTACTTGAGTTCTTTTATTAAATATTCTATATGCTTTGCTATTAGAGGAGTAGCCGAGAAATATTGCCTTAGTGCTTTTAGCATCGAATTTGCCAATATTTTCTTTTCTATTATTTAACATATACAAAGATATAACATATCTTTTCTATCACATGCATAAAAATATGAAATATTTGGTTTTCTTCATTTTCATAGCTCATATGGGGTCTTTTTTGAGATAGCTCTAATGATAACATGATTTAAAACATGATAAGTTGTACTTACAGCCTCACATAAATTTTTTTAGATAATTTGCTTTCATTTAGCATGGTTATTTCCAGCTTTTGTAGGGTTCTATTCTTTTTTTCAATGACTATATTTTGTTGAGGAGTTCTTGGTATAAAAATGTGTGATGAATTCCTTTCTATCATAAAATTCTATGAAATATTTATTTTCAAATTTATCACCATGGTTACTTCTAATAGATATAATTGTGTTTTGCTTTTTATTTTACACGAACTTGAAAAATTAACAAACATATAGAATGCTTTATCCTTGCTAGCTAATAGCATTATCTAAGCGAACTTTAAGAAATCACTAACAATAATATATACATATTTCTTTTCTCTAAGGCTCAATATATCAGATGGTCCATAAAGATCTATATGCAATAACTCAAGTGGCCTAGAGGTCGAAATCTCATTCTTTGGTAAAAGGATGTCTTATATTGTTTGGACATTTGACAAACTTTTCAAATTTTATCTTTGTCATACTTGAGCTTTGGTATACCGTCTATCAAGCTTTTTTTCCATGAAGTTTTGACATTTGACATGTTTGTGTCTAAGTCTCTTGTGCTAAACTCATGGATCATTATCAATATCTACTTGGTATTTTCCATTCAATTTATCAAGGTATACCAAATATATATTTCTATACCTTTTTTTACTAAAAAGTATATGTTCTCCATCTAATACGTTGCATATAGATGATTCAAATACAATTTTAAAGTTTTTTTGTGCATAATTAGCTAATATTCATTCAATTGTGTTTGAGACCTTCAATAAAAAGAACTTCTTCTATGCATATATTTGAAATATCATAAATATTGTCATGTCTCCCGTCATATGTCTTAAACAACCACTATCTATAAATCATGAGTTGCTTGCCTTTGCTCTAAGGCATACTTGCAAAATCAATTAAATAAATCTCATCTCTTTGGTACCCATCTTTTAGGTCCATTTAGGTTAGTAAGTATTTGAAGCGTATATTGCTCTTGTATAAAAGGTACATATCTAATGCCCCTTGGTACTCAAACTAATTTAGCTCCTTTGTTATGCAGTTTCTTGATTCTACATTGATAAATTCTGGGTCCAAATTTGTTGTAGAAATTGCATGCCCAATGGATCCTTTGGAGAGGACTTCATGTACATTTAGGTTGCCAAGTTAGTCTTCTTACCCAACTACTTTTATTGTTCTTACTTAGCCATGGGGTGTAGCCATCTTAGCTTGAAGTCTAACCCATTTGGGAGCACTTGATTTGCTACATTCTCCCTGTTTAAATGTAAAGTATTCGAGTCCTCCTCTACTTGTTTGAGTTGCCATATTGAGGAATATTTTGACACTCTCCATTAGGTTAGAGAATTTCGCTAGTGATTCATTCAAAATTGCATTTTCTTTTGTTAAATTTTCAATTTCAGCAGTTAAGGTTTTATTTTCCTCAACTAAACATTTGACTCTTTCAACTTATTTTTCATTTACAACAATAGTAGAGTCACTTTGTTTTTTTATGTATACTTATTATTAAATTTATTTATCTTCTCAAATAATGAATCATATGCTTGTTGTAATTCCTCTAACTTAACACAATTGAGACATCATAAGTAGAGAAATAAATAGATTTGGAAGGAGAGTTGTTTGGTTTAGAGGGTACTTCTTCACTACTCATGCAATCTGTTAATGCAGTTCTTCCTTCAGTTAATTTGGAAGCCATGAGAAAGTTTAGAGAGTCTTCTTCTTCAATCCGTTTTACACAAAATATCCTAGCATAGTTTGTAGCCTCTTAATCTTCATTTAATGAACTGCTTGTTGAGAAAGAATTTTCGTTTACATATAAAACTTTGCCTTTGGGCTTCGGGAATCTTCTCGTATTTCTTGCAACTTCTAAAAATTGTTTTCTTCGGGTGTGGGACATTGTGCTTGCATGTGTCCTATTCCACCACATCTGTAGCACTTGAGCGTATTTTTCTTCTTTTTTGTTCTACTTCTTTCGTTATTAGTTTTGAAAGAACCCATGTTCTTTCCTTTCCTCACAAACTTTTTAAATTTCCTTGTGAGGAAAGCTATTTCCTCATCTTCATTTTGGGATGAGAATGTAGAATCGTCTAAGCTTTATGTAGCCTTTAGTGCGAGAGTTTTCTTCCCTCTATGATACTCTTTGTTTCTTTCTTTATTAGCTTACGAGATATTAATGAACTAACTAGATCTTCAAGCTTCAAGTTGTTGAGATCCTTTGCTTCTTCAATTTCAGTAATCTTAGGTGTCCAAGATTCCAGTAGTGCCCTTAATATGTTCATTAGTAATCTTAGAGAAACTCGTACATATTTCAAAAATATTATCGATATCAAGCATCTTAAAACTTTCTAATTCTCTAATTAATTTTTTTTTAGTTTCTTAGACTTGAGAAACACCTTCATAAATTAAGGTTAGAATGTCTCATTTCTCTTTGGCAGTTAAACAAGTGGACACACCATTATACTCATAAGCCACTAAAGCATAAAATAGTGAGTTTATACTTATAGCTCTTGCACTGAGAATGTGAGTCTATCCTTGTAAAGCACTTAATGCACACTTGAATGCTTATAAGAAGAAATATGAAAGCTTATTTAATACTCTAGCTAATCCCATTAACTCCTCTTGGCATGCCTTAAATAGATGTGAAGTTATTTTGAACATTGGGAGTTTGTGTACATGACCCAAGTCGCAAGTGGAGTGGACTTCGTGTGTAACTTCACGTGTTGCCAACCAGATCGTAGAAATATGCAACTTCTGAAGTTGACTCGATCTTAGCTTGACCCAAGTCACAAGGGAAGTTGACTTGGGTATGCAACTTTATTGGTCATGTGAATCTTTGAACTTCATAAATATATCTCCTGGCTTTAATACTGCTTTAATACTTCAAGTCTTATAGCTGACTCGACTCAGCCTCAAACGTGAACTAAGTTGCAAGTGGAGTCAACCTGGGTGTGTGACTTCATATCCAACATTTAGTGTTGAAGATCTACTTTAAGGCTTCATAAATTTAAGTGGAAGTTCGAGGTTGACTTGGTCTTCGACTTCACTTAAGTCACAAGGTGGAGTCGACTTCAGATGCAAATTTGCTTGCAGATTGATAATTGTGGATTAATAATATATTTTTAGTTATTTTATGCTGATTTATCGGGTAATTATTTGAGTTTGATGAGGAATTTACTTTAATTTGGCAACATTTGAGTATTAAATATTGTTTTAAGTAATTTAAATAATTTTTTAGATCTTTTAGCTTGAAATTATATTTCTTATTTGTTTCCATAAAATAAATTATGTTTGATATGTTTTTTAAAATTGTTGTAATAATTGAGCTTCAAATAATTTTTAGTATGTCATTAATTGTTTATTAACATGAATTAATTATTTAAATATCTTTTTTTACAGATTAATAAAATCCAAGCAGTTGGTCCATTGAGGTGGGGTCCACCGTTAAAATAAGGCAAAAACAACGGCCGGAAATTCAGCCGTCCAAAAATCCAGATCCTATCTCCATTATTTCTCTAGTCTTTCAGAAAAGATCTGCACCGTCCATTAATCTCCAGCAAAAAAATCAATCGTTCATTTTTAAATCAGCTTCCATTTAATCTAAGCCGTCTAAATCCAAAGCAGTAATTCTAAACAATCCAAAAATCCGACGTCCATGCAAATCATAGTGCGTCCAGAATTTTACATTCACGTCCAACTAGAAATTTTCAAGCCACTGTCCAAATTTTAAATCCAGCCATTAAATCTGTCCAGGTCGTTAATGAGAAGCAGCTGTCCACGTCCAGAAAATTAAAAATCCTAGTCTCTAAAGCAGCCACAAGCCATACGCAATTAATCCCGATTGCTGAAGACTAGTTGTCCATCAGCTTATTCAGCACCGAAGCATTGATCCTTGCAAATGACGCTGAAATATATGGCACAAAGGAACCATCACTTCTTTTCAACAACAATCCTCAACCAATTAGAATGCGTTGCAACCAATCAACGCAAATTGAGATTTTATGCAAGATTATAAAAAGGAAGGACGGGTAGAAAAGGGGGTGAATTCCGGCAATAGAAAAATAGAGAGAGAGGAAGAGGTGGAGAGAAGTGGAGAGCATAGGGCAAGAGATAAGGCCGTGAGTTGCGAGGAGCAGTCGACATACCGTCTGAGTTTTCAACCAATAAATTTTTCTTTTTTTTTTCCTTTTATTTTGATTGTCTTGTCTACGATGGATTTGAATTTGAATTTTATTTTGAACTTAAACATGATCAGCTAAGCTCTAAATATATAATTTAGGATGTATCATGCGTACAATATAGTTGGGTGTGTGATTTTAATTTATTTGTGAAGAATATTGTTGTTAATTTAATATCTTGTGATTTAACACTCACATAGTATTTGAGTTCCCACTTTGACATTGATTTCATATATATTAGGTGATGGAATTGAAAGGTGGAAATCTAATATACGATAATTAAGATATTAAACTTAGAAATCTAAAACCATAAGAATAGGGATGATAACCTTGAGAAATTTCATGAACAACCATGTAATCTAATGAACCATAATTGACTTAACTCTATGAGAATAGGTAGTTAAGACTAGATTAAGGTTATGCCTTATAGGTTTTGGGAGAAGGTAAAATGATAATTTAGAGTTTGTTCTCCTTTAGCCAGCAATATTTGAATTAAACAATCATACCACGTATTCGTTGCAATGTTGTATGTGAAATCTCAGATTCTAGATACTTATATCCCTACTTTCTAATATTTGTTTTACGTTCTAAATTCTATTTTCTCTTTCTACTTTTCTAATTTCTATTACACTTTATTCTCTTTATATTTGAAAGTGTTTAAAACGAAGTCTATAGTCCTGAATTTTCTGTGAAAATGATATTTATATACTGCAATCTACGATCTGTGCGCTTGTGCGGTTAGCAACCAAGTATTTTGGCATTGTTTTCGAAAAATTCGACGTTGTTTATGACTTTATATTTAAACACTTTTCTTTTTTTATTTTTGTATATTCTCGTTCTAAATAATTTCTTTCTCTTTCTCTTTCTTTCTCTCTTTGTGTATTCTTTTTATAGGTTTTTTCTTTTATATTTTATTTTTCTTTTTTTAGAAGTTATTAGATGATTTATTACATTCAGTGACATGATGATAGAATGGGTGCAAGATTTTTCGTAATGATAGGAAGGACTAGATTGAATTGTTGTCGAGATAATTAAACTTGTTGTTGATTATGAGAAAAAGTAGGCAAAATTCATATGGAGAGGGAACTTTACTGATAAATGCACGATATCAACAAGAATAAGTGCATGAGTAGCAAAATTATTATAACCATGAAAACTCCCATCTTATTGAAAATCCTTTGTCATACACTTATAATCATGATTGGCCTATACATTCAAATTTTTCTTGGTCCGATGATCATAACAAAACTGCTTTCTACCTCAATCTTGTCAATTAAACTATGAAAATATGTTGAAAATTTTTGCTCTCTCCATTCCACTAACAATTTCACCACGGCCTGAAGAGTCCACTATTGATAAAATCTTATAAAGACTTAATCAACTAAATTAGCATCTTTTGATTCTAAGAGAACAAGTGGCACAACAAGCCAGTCATCTAAATGAAAACTGTGACGAACCTCCTGGTCAACCATGCATGGACCCTAAGACTTTTTTTAGGATTATTATAAAATCATCTTCAGTGATGACGAACAATTAAAGAATGAGATGCATTTAGATGAGCTAGAGCAGACAAAAAACCAGACATATCATGAAAATATTTTGAATATTGAGAATCAAGTGAAGGGTGAGGTGCAGGATGGTGACAAAAAGCAAAGTTATTCATACCATTTGAGCTACACAAGCCTGTTGAGTCACTTTTATATTATGTTTTTTAAATATTAATTAGGAGGAATTTAAGTGTTTAAGATGATTTGAATCATATTTTGATTGATTTGGCTTTATTTATTATAAAATACTCACTATTGATTTGTATTTGTAAAATCAAGTGAAATCGGTGCAAAACACGCATAATTCTTGGAGAGTTGAATCATGACAATGAAGATCAACTCAATTTGATGATTTTGAAGAATTAAGAGGAGATAAAATAGCGATCAAAATAGCGTAGAATGTGTTGCACTCGAGACTTAAAAATTTCTTAGGTCCAATATAAAAATTCAAAGCAAAACTGACTAAGCCAAAGACCAACACAGCTCAGGTCATGTGCAGGTCAAGATAATATGGCTTAGGCCATGAGACACACTAGCCACGCAATTCCTAGTTTGTTTGAACTGTGCATGCAAGTATTCCCCTCTACTTTATACAAACACCAATTAGGAACGTCCTAAGGCATCCTAGAATGTCATTGGAGCTTAGGTTGAGGCTTAAAGAGTGAGAGAAGGCTTAAAGCATGACACAAAGATTGAGGCGGTTAGTTTTTTGATGAATTCAAGACACTATTAAAGCTTCAAAATTAATAAGCTTTCTTTTCTTCTTTCTTTTTGAATTTAATAGTCTTGTTTGAGATGAGTTTGAGATACAATATTATTTTGTGCTTTAATTTTATTTTGAACATACTAGCCTAAGCCGTTAATCTAGGGTTTAGAATGTAGTATATGTACGATGTAGCGAATATTGTGGTTTGATTTATTTATGAATGATATTATGTGTTAATTTAATATCTTGTAATTTAATACTTGCTTGGTGTGAAGGTTTACACTTTGGTAATGATTCTCATATTTTAGGTGAAGGAACTAAAAGGTGGAAGTCTAATATACGATAACGATATTAAACCTGAAAATTCTAAACCATGAAAATATGCATAATGACTTTGAAGAATCCCATGAACTTCCGCAAAGTTTAATGGATTCTAATTGACTTAATATCATAAAAATAGGTGGTTAAGAAGATTAGAGTATGCCTCGTAGGTTTTGAAAGATCGTGTAAGGATAATATATGGATAGTTCTCCTTTAACACTTAATATCCGGATTAAATAATTATTCCATGTATCCATTGCAGTTATTGTATGTGAAACCCTAGACTCTAGGTACTCTCATCTCATGATTTATAATTCCTTATTCTGCATTCTTAAGATGAACCTCCTTTTGATATTTATTTTCTTTTAATTTATTCTCTCTGTGTTTCATATAAGTGTTTAGACCTAAGTTTTTAAATTTCAAATTTTCTATGGATGGATATTTTATATTCTATAATTTACAACCCATGTACTTGCGGAAAGATTGCTAACAAAGCCAACCTTTGTTTTTCAAAGAGAGCGACTAAACATTGCATAAATTATAAAGAGATTGATATTGATGATTCTAACTCTAGAAAAAGTTGTTCTCTCGTTTTATTTAGACCCTTAATTTTTTACTAACAACATCAATAATTTGGCAGGACATCATAACAAGATGATGCTGCAAGAGTTGTTGGATATCACGTCTGATGATAATCTAAATTTCATAAGTATACGAAATACAACACATGAGAACATAAAAAAGGCTTGCATAAACTTGTATTTGAAAGATTGGGTTGCTTGATGCAAGTTTAACTAGTCCAGTTGAAGATGTTAAATTTAGCACCTGGGAGACAACTCAAAGTTTAGTTAGGGGAGTGTTAGTTTCTTTCTAGTATTTTTTTTTTTTTTTTTAGAATTTTGATACTTTTTAATTTAGAGCTTTATTGGTTACTTCACAGAGTGGACCTAGGCAGGAAGCAACACGGGATGAAGATTTGGTTCAACTCGCTACAATAGGGAAGTTAACTTCTCACACTCTTTCCAACTATTCCCTTAATTTTGATATATCTTTTTGATGACATTATTTACATTGAGGACAATGTCAATTTCAAGCGTAGGAGTGAATGCATTGCATTATTTTCTCTTACTATTTCTTTCACTATCCTGAGGATTACATTGATTGAACTTTGAAAATTTTTGGCAAATCTTGCAAAAATATTGACATTGGATTGATTGAGACCTCGCTTTGAATTCTAGTAAGTCCTTTAAGTAGTACGTATAATTTCAAAATCTTTGAGTGGGTAATTAATTGAACCCAATGAGATGTTAAATTTATTTTTGAACATGTATTCGTTGAAAATACTTGAATTTTTATCCTGAATCACTTGATGAAACTGATATATTGAAATATCAATTCTATTTTCTTTCAAAGTCGGAGTAATCATCTTTAATTTTTCAAAGGTTATTTCTAATATACATAATTGGTTATTTAGAAAAGGTAATTTTTTCCATATACATAAAAATCTTATTCTGGTTGAAGAATTTCAAAAGCTAAAACTTAATTTGACGTGTGTTTGTAATCTCTTTGTAAGTGCATTGGTCGTAGATTATAGTATATAAAATATTGATCCATAAGGAATTTAAGACTTAAAACTTTGTTTTCAACTCTTTCGTATCAAATATCAAGAGAATAAAGTAAAATAGAAAAAAATAAAAAGTGGAAAGAGAAAATAGAATTTAGAATCGAATAACAAAAAATAGAAATGTGAGTACTTAGGATCTAGGGTTTCACATGCATCTTTTGCAACAGTAGTGGTATGATTATTAATTTTCATATTTATTAAAGGAGAACAAACCCTAATTTATTATTGTACCTTCTCTCGAAACTTACAAGGCGTAACCCTAATCTATTCTTAACTACATATTCTCATGGGTTTAAGTCAATTAGAAGTCATTAAGTTCTATGGTTGTTGATGAATTTCTCAAGGTCATCATGCCTATTATTATGGTTTTAGATTTTTAGGTTTAATATCTTAATTGTTGTATATTAGACTTCTGTCTCTCAATTCCATCACCTAATATATATAAAATCATTGTCAAAGTGGAAACTTAAACACTAGGCAAGCATTAAGGGTGTGTTTGAGAATGAATAAAACTTTTGATGAAAAGTTGTAAATAGTAGAAGTTGTCAAATGATGTGATATGATAGGGGTAATGATGAAGAATAAATAGGATAAAGTTGAAATAGATGGGTTAGTTGTGTTGGTATTTGTGTAGAAATGATTGAAAAGTAGGATAATTGTATAGAAAAATGTGAATAAATGATTAAAAAATAGGGTAGTTGTGAAGAGTGAAAAGTTTTTACTTGACAACTTTTACTTATTACCAAACACACCTTAAATCACAAAATATTAAATTAACAATAATATCTATCATAAATAAATCAAAACCATACATCATGCTACATTGTACGCATGCTACATCGTAAACCCTAGATTTAGAGCTTAGTCAAGTATGTTTAAGTTAAAAATATAAGTAAAATTCAAATTTTAAATAAGACAATTAAAATAAAAAAGAAGAAGAAAGAAAAACTTATTGATTGGAAGCCATGATGGTGGGTTGGCCACTCCACGTAACTTGCTGCTCTGCCTCCTGCCCTGTGCTCTTTGCCTCCTCTCTACCCCTTGCTCTCTTTCTCCCCTAATCTCTGCGGTGAATTTTCTGTCTTCAATTTTTGCTGCGTAATTCTCCTCCATTTTCCTGTTTTGCATCTGTTCAGCACCTCCTTTTATAAGTTGGATTTTTTTGCATTAAAATAAAGAATATGCAAATTGCTGCATTCCTGAGTTGCTGTCGACTCTTTCTTGTGCAATTCAAATTGTGTGGTGGACAACTCTTTAAATTAGATGACCAGTGGTTAATTTGCTAAGGGCGGTTCTTCTTGCGTGAATTAAAATCTGCCGAATAGACGGCTGGATGCATAACGGTCTTAGACGGTGCTGATTGCATGGCTGATATGAACGGTGCAGCAAGAATTAATTGGGATGGGTTTGTGTACAGCTTGGAACAGTTTGGATCTGATTAACGGCCTGGATTTATTTAACGGTTGTAATAACAATCTGGACGGTGCATTAAATTGGAAGGCTTTAATTGACAATTTTCTGATGGTTGAGATTGCTGGCCGTTGGATGATATGCACTGGACGACTGAGATCATTTGGTGGCTTAAATTTCTGGCCGCTGATTTTCTAGTGGATCCCACCAGAAATTTGGACGGCTCTGATGGCTTGCTGTTATGGACAGCAGCTTGTGAATAAACGGTGGTGATCTTGTGGCCGTTGATTAGCTTGGGGCGATGGAAGCTTGACGTTTTGGACGAACAACTATAATGATTTGTGGGGCCCACTTGCTGAAATCTATTTGCCTGCAAAAAATATTTTAATTTATTAATTGATCAAATTAATAAACAAGTCGTTAATATATTATTTGAACCCAATTATTGCATGAATTATTTTAAACAAAAATATCAAACACAATTTATTTCATGGGAATAAATAAAATATAATTTCAAGCTAAAAAGATTACAAAAATTATTCGAATAACTTGAAATTAATATTTTTTTTATTGGAATACATTTACATACATTTCAACACATATTACAGTGAAGGCATGAGACATTCTTACAAATCTGGAGACATTGCTCCACCCAATAATCAGGAAGACACAGCTTCCAACCACCAAACGGGAGACCACTGCTCCCACAAACAACCAGACGGGAGACCACAACTCCTACAAATAATTTTTCATCATTTCGGGGAATTAAACCCACGACCACAACGCTGCCCGGAATCCACGGCACGAGCGCTGACCAACCGAGCTGTGCTCGGTTGGTAACTTGAAATTAATATTTAATACCCACTTGTTGGAAAACATATTCTAAATCAAATTTCACATTAAACTCAATTAATTAACCACTAAATTAGTACAAAAATACCCACAAAATATATTATTAATTACCAAGAGTAAGAGCAGGCTGAAAAATAAAAGAACTAAGTGTGGGAATAATATTATTTCCTATTGAAAAATTAGGCTAAAATCATTTTTTGAAAATTTATTTCTTATGCTGAACTTAACCATCACCAAGTTCTTATGATCCTAGGAACTGGCTGATTGAATTGGTAAAGGGAATTTAGATGCCAAACTTCGATGAAATGTGTATGAGGTAATTTAACTAATATTTTTCTACATTACTACCATTAATTTAATTTTTGGATATATTTAATGAAAAATAGATAAAAAGGAGAGGATACTTGATAATTAGGAGTTTATTGCGGAAGTTTTTAAACTTTTAGTGATCAAGATAGAATAGGAGATAGCGTGTGCAGTGTTAATCGAGTAAGAAGAGATTTTGACTAAGTTTTCTAATAAGTGCTATGTTTAAAGTTTTTAATTTAATATTTTCGCTAATTTCTCATTTACGTTTTGCTTTTTTCTCAAATTCGTGAAATTTTCCAATATATTCTTGAATTCTTCTAAACCATTCAGCGAAAATATGTAACCCCTGAGTCGACCTTGCCTATCTACTTCACCTAAGTCGCAAGCTAAGTTAACTTGGGTCTGGGACTTGACCTCTTTACAACTTTAAAACTTTGCTCCTTTTATTCTAAGTTTCTTTTTGATATCAACTTCATTATTGACTTTACCTAAGTCGATTACCTGAGTCGAATTGTCTATACAACTTAGTGTGTTTGGCTTTAATATTTGAAAAATCTAACTTATACCTTTAAATTCTCAAAATCAGATTTTTAGTCATCAAAAGATGAATTGCTCTTGATTTGCTAATTCAATTTTCAAAATATATAACTATTAAGGATTTTTAAAAATGTACAAGATAAACGGAAGTTATTAATTTTATAACATACTAGTCTTTTAACTATAAATAAATAAAAAAATGTCTTATTAGCCCGGGTTAAGTAATGATCTACTTAACTCATCTCAAAAAACTATTTAAAATATTTTTATTTTTTTCTTCATGCACTTATTTATCTAAGTGTGTTTAACATATAAACTAAGTTTTACTATTTTTGGATATGCGTATATATTTTTTGAGATTTTTAAACATGTATGTGTGTATCATGTCTAAAATTCTCAAAAAAATTAATGCACATATTTAAAAATGATAAAACTTGATTTTTATGTTAAATGCATCTATGTTTACAAGTTTATGAGAAAAAATCAAAAAAAAATTAAATAGATTTTTTAAGGTGAGCTAAGTAAATGTTTTACTTAGCTCAAGTTAATAAGATTATTTCTCAAATAAATATATGTATACATAAGATAAATAGTTTATTTCTTATAATTATTTCAAAATTAAAAATCAAAGATAAATACGAAACTTCATATACATATGGTGTGTATTGAATTATTAGCATATTTCTTGGCTCATTTTATCACAAAAGTCTTACACACGTTTTAGTAACTATAGTAGTTGGGAAGCTATATTTCCTTCACAAGTTTCAAAAATGATTTTATATCTCTATTACTTAACTATTTTAAATTTTCATTTATATCCTATTTTCTAATCATTTTCTTATACAACTATCTTATTTTTTCCACTTAATATTAACATGAGGAGAAATAAAACATTTATATCCTATTTTCTAATCATTTTCTTACACAACTATCTTATTTTTTTCCACTTAATATTAAAATGAAGAGAAATAAAACATTAAACTTCTATTGTAAAGTAAACATAGAAGAAGTTTCTTTAAGAAAGAAGTTGATGAGCTTTCTTTAATTTGTTTTCTCATATCTTAGGAGCTTTGGATAAGGAAAAAAACTGTGTGATAGGTTTTTCATCCATAAAAAATGATTTGCATTGACCGCATGCATTAATCCAATGGACTGCCAACAATCTCAATGCAAGTTCATTAATTATGCCTGGTGATTACATTAACATATTTCCTACTATTGCCGATGGATGTGAGAAAAATGAGTATTATTAACGGTGAGAGAATTTTCTAGTGGGGCTAGTTGGATGGTTGAGATTTGTGGCTAAACTACAGGTTCCGTCCCCATGTGTGAAACGACTACTGCAAAGGTACGATTGCTGAGCTATTTTTTTCTTCTTTCATGTCGACCAATAATAAAAAGCCTAAAATGACAATTTTCACAGCTGAACCCTGCCATTGAAAAGTTTTGCAAGAATTAGGAAGTTTTAACGTTTGCTAAACAACCCCATAATTTCTCACGAATAAGTTAAAATTTCTGCAAAATATGATATATAGTGGTTCAAAATATGATTTATCCTCATGTGTTTTCTTTAATAACTAAAGTCATGTGTCTGGTAAGGAAAAATCTGCAAAAATCGTTGTGAAATTTTTTTGAAAAAGATAGGAGAGTGATGTTATAAGACTTGAGTAATGATTAGGAACAAAGAATCATTGTATATAAAAATATATAAGAATGAGTGAAAAGTAAGGTAGTTATATAAAAAGATGTTTAGAAATAATTAGAAAGTATGATAGTTGTATAGAAAGTGTGTGAAAAAGTCTTGGTAAAAAGATTCAAAAATCAAATAGTATGTTATACTTCAATGCAAGTGTTGACACCCCACCTTTGGGGCCCAAAGACGGATAATTGGACGCAAGATTCAAGCCCAACCAAATTCGACGCAAAAGGAAATTCAAGACAACCAAGCGGGCCCTCCCGCACTCAGCCCATGGGAGCGAAGCTCCACTAAGCCTCGAAGCAGGCTTTTCAACAAACTAGATCAGGCCCCACAAAGAGCGAAGCTCCTACAGGCCACCTCAACGGGCTCCACAATGCAGCACAAAGCCTCAGAAGCAGGCTTCCCTACACCTCTGGGCTCTTACAAACGGCCCACCCAAAAGCCATGGGCTAAGCCAAGCTCTAGCCCACCAAGCCAAGCTTATGGACCAAGTCCAAAACTATTCAAGAGGCCCAAAGCCCATGACCCCAACTCAAGACCAAGTCCATGGACCAAGTCCATGATCCCACTTAAGCCTAAGCCCATGGACCAAGTCCATGACCTCAAGGGAGCCCAAAGCCCACTC
Organism: Annona cherimola; assembly: GCA_030490835.1. Taxonomy (NCBI): domain Eukaryota; kingdom Viridiplantae; phylum Streptophyta; class Magnoliopsida; order Magnoliales; family Annonaceae; genus Annona; species Annona cherimola. Next base: position 88,167,696 of record CM059972.1, read on the forward strand.
CACCATCTATAAAAGAAGGAGCTCCCCTCTCATTCAAGGACACTTGAAGAGAGGCATCCCAAGGGGAGGACGGGAGTCTGCAGCAATGCCCCGGCATCCCGGCTTCCATGCTCTACGCGCTCCACGCCCCTCTTCCCATTTTCCCCTTTCCATCTCTCCCGTTCTCTTAAACCCTTTTTATTTCCCCCCTTTACGCTGTGTAAACCGCCTCGGGTTGGTAGATTTCTCCATATTTGCTTCAACTCGAAGGCCGGAACCCGGATTCTGTATTACTAGTGCCTTATTTCTTTAAATAGGGGCCAATCTCCCTTTAAAGATCGGTGGCGACTCCATTTTCATTGTTTTCTTGTGTGCGTGTTTGAGCTAACGCCCCGGCAAGGTGGGGGCACGCGGGTCCGCAGATTCCAGCATAGTACGCTGCCGTTATGCTGCCGGATTTGTGACTTGACCCGTGTACGGAAGCCCCATCTTAGCCGTCATGCCGTCAAAACAACGAGAAAACGCCTATATGCCCATTTTTCTAAAAAAACGTGAGGCCTAACTCATTTTACCACATGTGAATGCAGGAAATCCAAGCCCACGTCGCTTTTCAACACGATCCACATCTCTAAGGCCCGGGAAACCCATTCCGAGCCAACCGTAGCGCTCCCGGCGGGTGCTACAGCTTGGCGACTCCGCTGGGGACGGCATTGCAAGTCTACAACGGCGTAAGGGGGACAGAATCTAAAGATCGAAGCTCTTTTCCTCGCTGAACAGCGAGTTGCAGAGGGTTTCTCGTCTTCTGGCAGCGAGTTTCTGAAGTTTCTGCCCAAATCGCGCAGAAACCTAAAAAGTTTTTAGGTCCAGAGGCGTCCATCTCAAAAAACGGACAGAACTCGTGAAAACCTGCTGGATACTGCCTTGTGACTGTCAAGGCACCTAATACGAGCCAAAAAGAACAACTTCCAGCAAGAATGAAACTGATTAATGTTAAATCCGGCATAAAAATCACTTCTTTTTCATAACCTGGGTATTTTCTGGTCACGCTTCCAAAAACGCTTCAAGCGAACTGGTCTCTCTCCAGACACTCTTCAAGCGAACTGGTCATCTTTCCAGACACGCTTCAAGAGAACTGGTCCTTTTCCAGATACGCTTCAAGCGAACTGGTCATTTCTCCAGAAACACCTCAGGCAAACCCAAACCCGTGGACCTCGAACATTCTCACGCGTGGAACTTAAGACATTTAAAATTTGCAAAGAACACAAAAGGACTCGAACCTCCAAGCATCCATCCAAAGGTTGATCTCCTTATTATTTGTTTACAAGTACTAATCTCTTTTTTATTGATTACTCAGGTTCTTCACCATAGCTCGGGGGCAAAACCAATCAACCGTGGATCGAAGCCCCGTGGTTACCAGATCAAGAGCGGCTAGGATGGAGTCCGAGCAATCCTCACATCATGAAGATCGGGATCACCAGTTCAAGCAGTCCATCGAAGCCTACATGGTGGCAATGGACAAGAGGATGCAAAAGTTAGAGGAAGTCCTGTCAAACATGGGACAACCTCTTATAGGCGGTCAGAGCACGGCTACACCACCATTTTGTTCACAAAACCCGAATCCGGAGCAAGACGGTGGACCTCAACCATCTTCCCATAAATCCCGGATTCCAGAGCAAGACGGTGGACCTCAACCATCCTCCCACAAATCTCGAAATGATCACTACAAAGAAGAGGAGTTGGTCTTAGAACAAGGCCGTAATGAAATCCAAGACCTCAAGAACCAACTCCAAAACCAATTAAAAGAAATGGAGGATCGAATCCGACAACATCAAGGGGAGGGCCTACCCTCGGCCAAGATCGAAGACTTATGCCCGTTCCCCGATACCAAGTTGCCGGAGAAGTTCGAGATCCCGGCTTTACCTGCATATGAAGGAGACTCATGCCCGAGGGCTCATCTCAAGGCCTTTTGCGGCATCCTATACCCTTTGGTGAAAAGCGAAGAAGTCTTGATAAGGCTATTCCAACATAGCCTAAAGAAGGACGCCTTAGAGTGGTACATATCGTTGGATTGCCGGTTGATCAAAACATGGGAACAACTCTCTTTGACTTTCATGGACCGCTTCTCCTACAAGTTGAACATGGCTCCTAAACGGGCCGACCTCGAAGCATTAAAGCAAAAAGGGGACGAATCGTTCTCCGAGTACATTGCTAGATGGTGGGCATTGGCCGCAAAAATGAAGAGCCCGTTGCCTTTGGATGAGCAAATCTCCATCATCATCAACTCCGCACACCCGAGCATCTCGGGTTACCTCATTTCTCACCCCTACGTCAACTTCACTCAACTTCTCCAAGCCGGGGACCAAGTGGAGGCGGGAATCAGACATGGCACCATCTCTCCATGGCCTTACCAAGGGAACACAACTCGAAGGAAGCAAGAACCAAAAAATGGTAATTCCTCGAAGACCCCGGACGTAAATGTCATAGACACCACCCCTAAGCCTTTTCAAAGAAAAGCATACAGAGAGTTTTCACCTCTCGCCCAGTCCTACACCGACGTCCTCAACATGCTCATCCAAAAGAATATGCATGCACCTCTAGCTCCAAAATCTCCACCTAATCCCCTTCCTAAGAACTACCATGAAAATGAGTTTTGTGCCTATCACCAAGGGAGAGGCCACACCACCGAGAGATGTTTTACCCTCAAACATGTCATTCAAGACTTAATAGATGATGGGAAAATCAAAATTTCATCAAACCCTCATGAGGATGTGATCCAAAACCCCTTACCTATAAATGAACCAAGGAATCCTAATGCAACAAACATAAACTTCATAGAAGTTGCAAGGGAACCCGCAAAGCCGAGTCATGAAGCCTATATGATCATTCTACAACGGGCTAAGCAAGAAACTATCACACTACAAGGAGCCGCTCCTCGGAATGTCCGTAAACCTCAAGAAGCGCATGGCCAAGACTACCTCATATTGCCGGGCGTGAACAACTTGAAGATTGCTCCTCCTCATCAAGAACCCGTGGTACTAGCAGCCAAGCCAAAATCAACATACGACTCGCACAAGGTCCCATGAGAATATCCTCAATGCTCGGAGATAGGCAACATCTATCCCAATGGCCGAGTCTACCGACAGGAGTCGGCTCGCAACGTGATCACCAACCCGGAGAAGGAACCGTCATATGACGTGGCTTCACAACTCAAATCCTTGCCAGCTCAAATATCCATATGGGAGCTATTATGCACATCAACAAAGCATAGGGAGGCTTTCACTAAAGTGCTAAGCGAAGCTCACGTAACCACGGAGGTGACTCTCGATGCGGTGGCACACATGATCGGGCAAATAATGGCCCCTAACGCCATCACATTCACCGATGAGGAGCTTCCCGCGGAAGGACGCAACCATGGACATTCCTTGAGCATCACGGTCGGGTACAATGGCTTGAAGATCCCCTTGGTAACCATTGACAACGGAGCGAGTCTTAATATTTGCCCATTACGAACGATCAAGAGGCTTGGAATCCCGATGAATCAAATGCGGCCGAGCGACTACCATGTAAGAGCCTTTGATAACTCTCAAAAGACGGTCTTGGGTGAACTAGACATAGAAATCCAAGTGGGACCCGACACCATGGTCATCCCTTTTCAAGTCTTGGACATCCCCGCGTCTTTCAACATGTTATTGGGAAGACCTTGGTTACACCAAACCGGAGCCATCCCGTCCTCTCTCCACCAAAAGCTCAAGTACATATCGGCGGGAAAGCTAGTGGTCATCGAAGCCGACCCCGAGATCATCATCCCGGTGGAATTTGAAAACTGTCATGAAGTTCCACTAATTGAAGTGTATGAATCTTCGGATCCTCTCCCTTTCAAGATGGATGACATGCATGAAGTCCATCACATCCCTTCAAAGCAAAGGCTTCCATTCCACTATGTTATACCTCCGGCCGAGAGGCAAGCAACAAGGTTCAATATCAAATACCGAGGAAAGACAGTGTTACTCAATCCTCAACAAAAGAACAACAAATGGGGTCTTGGATATAGACCCGAAGAGGACAAGTTTAAGAAATCGAACAAAGCAACTCGGTTCATAAGTGCGGGGCACATACTACCCGAAGCATTGGAGACCCAAGAAGTTTTAATGATAGCTCATGATGACCGGCATGAAAAAAAAACACCGTTGAGCCAAGACAAGCCAAAAACTGGTATGCTATGCCAACTTGCTCAAGACCCGGTTCTAGCAATCTCATCACGCATCCGGTACCCATTCAAAAGAAAAAAAAGCAAACAGAGCCGGATATGTGGGCCAGCATTCGCTGGTCCCATGAGTTGCTAGAAATCTCAGAAGAAAGAGGAGTTGATGAGGAGCTGCGTGGCAACATAGAAAGACATGAAAATAAAGACGCGGCTTTGGACTACGAGATCGTCAATTTGGGAACTCCGGAACTACCCGAATGTCTTCGTATTGGAAAGAACTTATCCGCCGAAGAAAGAAACCAAATGCTCGCCTTTCTCAAGCCTCGGCTAGTCAACTTCGCCTTTTCCTATGAAGACATGCCCGGACTTGACGAAAATCTCATTACTCATCAACTCCCAATAAAGGCCGGTGTCAAGCCGGTAAAGCAAAAACTTAGAAGGCTCAAATCGGAATGGATACCCAAGATAAGGGATGAAGTCATCAAGCAATACAATGCCGGATTCTTGGTAGTATCTCGCTACCCGCAATGGCTAGCTAACGTTGTTCCCGTGCCTAAGAAGGATGGAAAGGTCCGAGTGTGCATTGACTATAGAGATCTCAACAAGGTTAGCCCGAAAGATGACTTCCCACTGCCTCACATCGATGCTTTAATCGACAACACGGCAGGCCATACATGGTTCTCCTTCATGGATGGGTTCTCCGGGTACAATCAAATCAAAATCGCCGAAGAAGATAGAGAAAAGACATCCTTCATCACTCCTTGGGGGACATTTTGCTACAAAGTAATGTCATTCGGTTTGAAAAATGTCGGAGCTACATATCAACGTACCATGACAGCCATCTTCCATGACATGATGGGCAAAGAAATGGAGGTCTATGTGGACGACATGATAGTCCGGTCTTGCACTTTTGGAGAGCATCTAAGAGACTTGGAAAAACTATTCAACCGGATGGAGAAATTTCAACTAAGGCTCAACCCGCAAAAATGTGTCTTTGGAGCTCAAAAGGGGTGCTTACTCGGATTCATCGTTAGTGGAAAAGGAATTGAGGTGGACCCGGCAAAAGTCAAGGCAATACTAAGCATGCCGCCTCCCGCAACCGAAAAAGAGATAAGGGGATTCTTGGGCAAGCTACAATACATTAGTCGGTTCATATCCCGACTAGCATCCACTTGTGAACCGATCTTCAAGTTGCTAAGAAAAGACTCTCCCAAAGAATGGAATGAAGATTGCCAAATCGCCTTTGATAAAATCAAAGCCTACTTGGTTAACCCTCCCATCTTGGTGCCACCTAGAGCGGAAGGTCCCTCGCTGCTGTATCTCTCAGTCACTCCAACGGCATTGGGGGCGGTGCTAGGACAACCGGATGATTCGGGACGGAAGGAACAAGCCATATATTACTTGAGCAGAAAATATACCCCTACGGAAGTCAGATATCCGGAGATTGAAAAGGCATGCTTGTCTCTTGTATGAGCCGTGCAAAAGTTAAGGCAATATATCATGTCCCGCACCGTATTACTTATCTCTAAGATGGACCCGTTGAAGTATCTTTGTCAAGAGACCGTATTGACAAGCACGGTGGCAATTGCTCCTCACAGAGTTTGACATAATCTATGTCACAAGGAAAGCCGTCAAAGGACAAGTGGTAGCGGACTATCTAGCCGCACAGGCGCTCCCGGATTACCAACCACTACAAGAAGACTTTCCGGATGAGAAAATACTACTTGTGGAGCAAGATGAAGAAAATGATGCTTGGACCTTGTACTTTGATGGCGCATGGAACGCTTCGGGTAACAGAATAGGTGTTGTCCTTTGCTCCCCCAACCAAGCCCCAATCATGATATCAAGAAGGTTGATTTTCCCGTGCACAAACAATATCGCTGAATATGAAGCATGCATTGCCGGAGTACGGGAAGCCTACAAGTTGGGGGCAAAGAAACTTCAAATCTATGGAGATTCGCAGTTGGTAATCAACCAAGCAAATGGAGAATGGGAAACCCGAGATGAAAAGCTAAAGCCTTACCACACGACATTAACTCACTTGGTTTACTCATTCGAAGAAGTCACTTTCACTTATGCGCCACGGGCTCAAAACCAATGGGCGGATGCACTAGCAACCTTGGCATCCATGGTTGAAATACCATATGGGAAGGGAACTCAAGAAATCACAGTGCAAACATCTCAACAACCCGCATATTGCTTGCAAGTGACGGCCGAAGCCGAAGAAACTCAAGAGGAAGAAAAGCCGTGGTATCATGACATAAAGCAGTTCTTGGAGCACCAAGCATTCGATGATCATATCACGCTTGCGGAAAGAAGAACCATCAAGAGACTAGCCTCTAGCTACATAATACATGGGGCAACATTGTATAAGAGGTCTCACAACCAAATGCTACTACGGTGTGTTGACCGGCAAGAAGCAAAGGAAGTCATGACCCAAATCCATGATGGGGACTGCGGAGCACATATGAATGGGATCATGATGGCAAAAAAGATAATGCGCCAAGGATACTATTGGATCTCAATGGAAAAAGATTGCTCGGAGTATGTGAGGAGATGTTTCAAATGCCAAGAACACGAGAACTTGATACACTCACCCGCAACGGACTTGCATTACTTATCTACCCCATGGCCCTTCTCAACTTGGGGAATAGATATAATCGGGAAGATAGCCCCTAAATCCATTGGCGGTCATGAATACATATTGATGGCAATAGAGTATTTCACTAAATGGGTTGAAGCAACATCCTTTCCAACTATCAATGCAGCACAAGTCATACGCTTCATCAAAGGAAACATCCTATCAAGGTTCGGGCTTCCGCAAGCAATCATAAGTGACAACAGAACGGTCTTCGTCAGTAAGAAAGTTCAAGACTTCCTAGCTCAATACAAAATCCAACACCACAAGTCAAGTCCCTACCGTCCTCAAGCCAACGGAGTCGTAGAAGCCGCGAACAAGACCTTAATCAAGATCCTTGGCAAAATGGTGGAGAATTATCGAGATTGGGCAGAAAAGTTGTCATACGCCTTGTGGGCATATCGAACCTCTATCCGGAGGGCTACGGGATTCTCACCCTATGCCTTGACCTATGGCATGGAAGCGGTCTTACCCATTGAAGTGGAGATTCCAACTTGGAGGATCTTGAAGGAAAGCGAATTAGAAATGGAAGAATGGATGCAAACGCGCCAATCCCAACTGGATTTGCTTGATGAAAAGAGAATTCAAGCTCTTCACCACACCCAAGCATATCAACGGCGAATGGCACGGGCCTATAACCAATCGGTGAAAGCTAAGAACTTCTAAGAGGGTGACCTCGTTATGAAAATGATCCTACTTGTTCATCCTTCAGATAAAAGAGGCAAGTTTAGGCCTAATTGGGAAAGTCCGTGAGTTATAGCCAAAGTTTTATCAAACGGAGCATTAGCCATTTCAAAACCCGAAGACAACGGGAAGGCCGAAATCATAAGTTCGGACCATGTCAAGAAGTTCTATGCATAAAAGGGCTCACCATCGAAGTAATGATGCGGCAGCAAGGCAAGAGGAACATCCAGAAATCGCTCTTATGCATCTCTCGGCAAATCAAATGCAAATCACAAGTGCAGAACTGTTGCTGCTGGAAACAGGCTGTTAGACCTAAAAAGTTTTTAGGTCCTGCAGCGTTACTCGCAAAGCAAAACTTCAGCCACCCGGCAGACGCCCGAAACGTGACCAAAAGGGTCGGGAACTCAGAAGCAGGGGGCCAGACAGACCAGAGACGAGCTACAACTCATCTTGAACCATTCCTTAATCCATTCAAGGCAAAAACACAAGTCTTAGTGAAAGATTCATGAAGCCCGCAATGAAAGATGCAATCCAACAACTCAAACGTCCAAAATCTGGACTCGCCGGGAAAACAATGGTACTGTTCGCAGAAGACAATGGATTTTTCAGAGTTTGCAAAATCCAAAAGCAAAGAAAAGAATGGAACATCAAGATATAGCCAAAAAAGTTCATTTCATCACTCCCAAAGATGCAATTACATGACAACAAAGGAGAAAGGCATCTCTCCAAGTACAAGGTTGTCCAAAAAAAGGAGAAGAAAAGAAATCTAAGAGAAGAAAGGGAGCCATATACATGAGAACAAAAAAAATATCTATACAATCCATTGGCTCTACTCCTCCAAACATTCACAAAAAGAACAAAACAAAAAAGGGCTACACATCACAAAGGCACTAGTGCCTAGCATCTAAGAGTGATTTGAGGTGCTCCAAGGCGGTTTCGTGATGATCAAGCATTCCTCCCATAGAGGCCAAGGCATCGGACTGTTGCAAGCAAATCGAAGCCAAAACTTCCACTTGAGAATGAAGAGCTTGCATATCCCGGTAAATCCGCCGGAATCCCATAAAGAGATCCGCCGTAGACACGACACCACTTGCAATGAGACCTCGAGGACGTACGCCCGCAACAAGTTGGCTCATCCAAGCACGTTAATCGCTAGTCGCCTCGGGTATTATGGTAGGTATGGCACCCAATTCCAAGGTCGTGCGGCTCGATGCCCATTCTTGATTGAAAAGGCTAACCGAAGACAAAATATGGGAATCATAGCTCAAGTACCCAAGTGGCGAGCCGTAAACATAGGGGAGATCTTGCAACATCCCAAATTGCCTCATGAAGCGTTGGGGAAGATAGGATGAGCACCCGTACAATCCAAGCAAAGTCAAGCCACCAAAGCTTTTGGTGCAAAGGATAGGGTCGACTACAAGCCATGGGGGCAACCATACAACATCCACCTCGGTCAACTCCTTCAAGCGGCTATGCATATCTGTGGGCAAAGGGGTTAGCTCGGCGGCAAGCAACGTCTTCACAAGGCCGGTACCCTCCACCAAGGCTCGAGGCACCCCGATGAAAGCCCCCAAATGCTCCAAAAGCCATATCTGCAAAAGAAAGTGCGTTAGTCCTCTTCAAAGAGAGCACCCATGAACGGGAAAGGCAAGGGAAAGGGAAACCCGCGATATACCTGCAAAACGGAAAGACAACCTTGAAAAGGAGTCTTCTCTAGGCACCTCAAAGTTAATCCTTCATAAACATGGGCTAACACCAAAGAGACAATGGATTCATGGCGAATAACCATTGATACCACAGGAAGTAATTCGGGTCTAAAACCGACTGCCGGACAAGGGATTAGCACTTCAGTAAGGATAGCAAAGATTAAGGCATTCCTGCAATGGATCCGTCTCAATCCGTCAATCTGGCGGTTATATGAAAAGAGGGAATAAAAAACATCCAATGGCATGTGCATGTCCAACGCGTCATAGCCTAATGCAATGGTAGAGGCCCGTAAGCCAAACAAGTTAAGCAAAGCCTCTCCGACGCTACCGATAGAGCAAGGCGCATACATGGCGCTAGATAACGGGAACCCCGTCAATGCAGCAACTTCCTCTAAAGAAGGAGAAAGCTCTACACTCCCAAACCGGAAAACACATAGGTCGGGTATCCAATGCTCTACAGTCATGGTCAAAAGATCAAAGTTCAGTGAGACTCTAGCTAAATCCAATACGTCCAGAAAATTCAGCTCCATCAGCACCAATCTTTCTTTCTCACAAAGGTCATTTATCCACTCCAACAGAATCTCTCCCGCACAAGGGCCTTGAAGAAGGGAAACAGAAGAGGAAACAGGGTTAACAGGGGGCAGGAGGTCTTCCATGAATAGGCCCCCGTTTGGCAGCATTGTGCCCCCATTAACAGGTGGAAAATCCCCTTCATTTCCCATGAAATCAGCCATCAAGCAAGGAAAATAAAGGCAGAAACAAAAGCACTACAGAAACGAGAAATCCAGAAGCAAAGAGAGAGTAAATGATATAGCAAAAACAGCAGAGAATGCATCTATAAAGACACCATTGAAGGAGCTTAAAAAGAAGGAGAAACAGCCACCAACTCACTGAAACAGAAGCAGAAAATGAGGATGGCAAATCCCTTCGCGGAATGGCCGTGAACTGGAAATCCGGGAGAAGGAGGGGGGAGATCAGACGCGAAATGATGAAAACTGGACGCCATTAATGGAAAACCCACGCCTCTTAATCACAGCAGCAGCAGAACTGAAAAAGAAAGTACTCCCGTACTCAAGCAAGTTGACCTTCTGAGCTGCAGGACGGAGAATGATCATCCAAGAGGGAAAAATGCGAGAAAAGCGCTGCCACAACCCATAGCAGATGCAGAGGAGGCAGGGCAGGCGGGCCCCAGCTCGCACAGAAGGAGAAAATCACGCGGAAGAAGGAAAAATGCAGATAAATGGGGAGTTTTAGCCCGCTGGTCCCGAAAATAAAAAAGGACGTCGCTTGACCTAAAAAGTTTTTAGGTCTATATATATATAATCCTTGCATCGCCCACAGGCAGAATTTTCAAATGGCCAATGGCCTACAAATGATTAAAGCATTACAAGCAAGCCAGGAGGAAGAGTTTTACAAAAATCAAGGCCCTGCAAAAAGCAATATGTCACATAGTCCAAATCACAAGGCAAGTAGAACATCCAAAGGTGAGCCGGTATTTACATGGCTTTACATCCAAGCATGGACATTTAAATTCCCAAAATTACAATCCAGCCAAAAAAGGGTGAAAAGCAAAAATCTTTAGAGTATTCCACCGGCAGTCCTGGCTCGAGCAAGTATGTCGCCACCTGAAGCTTCATGTCGACTGTCCAAGATAAGGTCGGGAGCTGGGACATGGCGCCCATACACTGAATACCATCGATTGTACCCTTCTTCAGATAGCTCGAAATGCTCCAACCCCCATCCACCCTGACATTGATGAAGCTCCTCTATGGAGACGGAAGTCTGCTCCACCAAGAAATGATGAACAAGAGGAGATGGGATCCGTTTACCACCCGTCAACTGCCATACGAGTCTATCCCCAAAATACCAAGTGGCACGGACCCCGTCAGAAAGCAAGAATCGGCTGGTAGACTCTCCCATCGTTGCAATGATGATTGGATCATGCATCCATCGAGCATATGGAGCCACCTGAAACTGCAAAAGAAAAGGGGGAAGAGGAATATGATCAAAGCCAAAAAACGAAGGAGAAGTCAATGAAAGGCGAACCTGCTCTCCAGACAAGTTACTAATCAAAGATCGCCACATCAGAGGGGGGATGTGAGTCTTGCGAGACTCCGCCCATCGAGCAGCCCGTGGAAGATCATCAGGAGAGTCGTTTTGGGGCCGCCCAACTGAAAAATATTCATAAAAACACAGCTGCGAAGAAAAGAAGAAGAAGTTAGAAGTAGTATAAGCTAAGGTCAAAAGAAGAGGAAGAATGAAGGAGTTATACCCCTATGAGATGAGAAAGGCCTGAACAACTCCTGCAACCCCGACTGACGGCATCCAAGTTAACATAAAGATGGCTCAAGAGGATACGCCCCCACCCTATGGGGTGAGGGAATGACAGGTCCCTTAAAACTTGGAGCCACCTCAAGTCTACATTCCGAGAAGAGTCACCCCGGAAGAACGCTCCCACAAGATAAAGAAGGAAGCTGCGAACCTCCTGCTGAATGACTTCGGGGCTAGCCTCCTCCACCCTCACTTGGTCCCAGAACTTCCATAGCTCCTCCAAAGGGAAAGATTCAGAGGAAGATGCCTCCAAACCAGTCAGGGTCAGACAGTCCTCCACGGTGATTGGATCAAGTGAAGAAAGGATGACGCCTTCTCGATCCATACATGGGAGTCCCAACTGCATCTCCACATCTAAGAGGGAGATTCCCCATTCTCCCATGGGCAAATGGAAAGTATGAGTCTCTGGCCGCCATTGCTCAATTAAAGATGTTTTCAAAGCCCGAGGAATCAAGACTGGCTTGAGGCTCGCCAATCTGTGAAATGGAGTCCGACTCAAAATATCTCGGTGAGCGGCGGACAACTTCTCAAACCAAGCACGGACTCTATTCCAAGAGTGGTAATAGGTGACATGAGAGTCAATCTGCAACACAAAAAAAAGGGGGGGAAGCTAGGAGGTCAGTCAAGCATCAAAGAAGTGCATATACAAAAGGAAGGAAACAAAAAAAAAGGGGGAAAGGGAATATACCTTCCCCGCCGGAACAGCCACAAGGGCGTTGGCCTCATAAGAGACAAGGAAAGGATCTTCCCCAACAGTCGGACGGGTCGAAGGCGATACAAGCAAAGACACCACCCTTGGGGCAATGGACCCCTCACCCATTGTCGGAGACCCCACACCTTCGACAGGAGCCATCTCCTCGCCAACCGGTAGTCCTTCAATAGGCTCGTCCTCCGCAGTCGGTACGAACTCTCTCTCTGAGCCTAGCAAGACTTCTTTTGGGGCGAATCTCTCTTCATCTAAAGGATCTTCCTGAGGGAGACCACCATCCTGAATTGAGAATTCTTCCGCTGGCGTGGCAAACCCCTCATCAAGAAAGGAGGACTCTGCCTCCTGAGCCCGAGAACCGCTCTCATGAATCGACGATCCACCCTCTAGCGAATAGAAAATGGCGTCGGAGGATAAGTCATCATGCTCCCCCGAATTGGATCTCATCTCAACCGAATCCGGACTAACTCTCTGTGAGGAAGGAGCAACGTCAGCAGGACGGCGAAGGGGAAGCTTGGGACGACGACGCCCCGGTGAGGAAGTCCCCACGGCCGAAACTCGGGCCTTCTTCTTGCTTGACCCAACTACATCATCTGGGATTTCTATAGGAATGCTTGCGGATCCACCCGGCTCATTAGGTTCAAGCCGTACCGCCCTATCTCGATGGCGCAAGCCGTACTGTTTTCTAGGAGGCATCCTAGCAATTGCAACATAAGGGGCGACGGGTCAATACGAGGCAACAAGCTACATGATAAGCATCATATCAAAGGCATAATTGGTTACCCAAAAAAAAAAAACTCACCGAAGATGAACGACAGCAACCCAAAACAGAGGGGAAAGACCGCCCGAAGCAGCAGCGGTGGTCGGCCGGACACGAAAAAGTAGCCGCCCGACGACGAGGGCAGCAGCCCCAGTCGCCGCTGGAGAAGAGGAGGACGACCGCCGAGACAACCAACGGCGGGGGCAGCAGCCCCAGTCGCTGCCGGAGAAGAGAAAGGCGACGGCGGCAACACCTGCGAACGGCGACCCTAGCAGCTCTTCGACGGCAGCAGCAGCAACGACGGCAGCAGCAACGGCGACGGCAGCAGCAGCGGCGATGGCGGTGGTGACGGCAGCGACGTCGACAAGGGAGAAGGAAGAGCGACGAACCAACAGGGAGGGGCCCGCAACCAACCCTAGGAACCGGAGATTTTGCGGAAATCCCCCCGTGACCTCCCCGAATTAGCAAAAAGCCCCGCTCGAGGAAAAAATGCAAAGAGGCCGAGCAAGTTTCCCGATTTCACAAAAAGAACCAACAAAAATTTTGCAAAAGGTCACTCAAGAACCACATTTGCAGAAAGGCTGCCACAAGTTCGTGTAAAAATTGCAAGATCACCCAAAAATTGTTTAGGGGTGTCCGTTACTTTGCCATTCACCGCCAAGACGCCTCTGGCAAAGGGGGGCAGCTGTTGACACCCCACCTTTGGGGCCCAAAGACGGATAATTGGACGCAAGATTCAAGCCCAACCAAATTCGACGCAAAAGGAAATTCAAGACAACCAAGCGGGCCCTCCCGCACTCAGCCCATGGGAGCGAAGCTCCACTAAGCCTCGAAGCAGGCTTTTCAACAAACTAGATCAGGCCCCACAAAGAGCGAAGCTCCTACAGGCCACCTCAACGGGCTCCACAATGCAGCCCAAAGCCTCAGAAGCAGGCTTCCCTACACCTCTGGGCTCTTACAAACGGCCCACCCAAAAGCCATGGGCTAAGCCAAGCTCTAGCCCACCAAGCCAAGCTTATGGACCAAGTCCAAAACCATTCAAGAGGCCCAAAGCCCATGACCCCAACTCAAGACCAAGTCCATGGACCAAGTCCATGATCCCACTTAAGCCCAAGCCCATGGACCAAGTCCATGACCTCAAGGGAGCCCAAAGCCCACTCCACCATCTATAAAAGAAGGAGCTCCCCTCTCATTCAAGGACACTTGAAGAGAGGCATCCCAAGGGGAGGACGAGAGTCTGCAGCAACGCCCCAGCATCCCGGCTTCCATGCTCTACGCGCTCCACGCCCCTCTTCCCATTTTCCCCTTTCCATCTCTCCCGTTCTCTTAAACCCTTTTTATTTCCCCCCTTTACGCTGTGTAAACCGCCTCGGGTTGGCAGATTTCTCCATATTTGCTTCAACTTGAAGGCCGGAACCCGGATTCTGTATTACTAGTGCCTTATTTCTTTAAATAGGGGCCGATCTCCCTTTAAAGATCGGTGGCGACTCCATTTTCATTGTTTTCTTGTGTACGTGTTTGAGCTAACGCCCCGGCAAGGTGGGGGCACGCGGGTCCGCAGATTCCAGCATAGTACGCTGCCGTTATGCTGCCGGATTTGTGACTTGACCCGTGTACGGAAGCCCCGTCTTAGCCGTCATGCCGTCAAAACCACGAGAAAACGCCTATATGCCCATTTTTCTAAAAAACGTGAGGCCTAACTCATTTTACCACATGTGAATGCAGGAAATCCAAGCCCACGTCGCTTTTCAACACGATCCACATCTCTAAGGCCCGGGAAACCCATTCCGAGCCTACCGTAGCGCTCCCAGCGGGTGCTACAGCAAGCTTATGCATTGACACAAGCTTCTCCAATTTTTTGTGATTATTTAAAAAATTCATGTATATAGTAGGTCAAAGCTAGCAAGATCTTCAATATTTCAATGCAAAGAATCCAAGATTCAGATGCTGAGAAAATATGGATTCCACAAGGAGAATTCAAAGAGAAGAATGGAGTAAAAAGAGCGACCAAAATGAGTTAGAACATGTAGAAATTTTAACATGGTTCTAAGTGTGTTGGGCTAGAAACTCAGCCGAAACAGAGCAAAAAATCTGCCTCTAAAGAAGAACATAGTTTGAATGGTGTTTCCTTGAGGGGAGATAGTTTGAATTGCATCTCACCTGGAAGTATGCTCGGTGTGCCGATTTTGTGATATTTTGCATAATTTCTATGGAGAAACTACTTCAGCACTTATAAATCATGAATTGAGAAATTTTTTTGATCATCTTTAGAGTAACTTTGGAGGCTAGGATTTTGAAGGGAAAAAAAGCTAAGAAGAGAAGAAGAGAGAGGCAAGTCTGAGCAAAATTTTCAAAACATCATTACAGACTTAAACCATTAAGCTTTTATTTCTCGTTTCTTTTAATTTTATTGTCTTAGATTTGATGGATTCCTATAATGATATTATCATCTCTTATGGATTAATCAAAACTATATCTGATTAAACCTCTTTTCTAAAGTTTGGGAATGTAATATGTGATACTATGCATGGATGATTTGATTCTGCTTTTTTATTAAAAATAGTTTGTAATAATTTGATATCTTATGGTCTTATTGCTTGCTTGGTGTATAGTCTCACACT
The DNA here is from genome assembly GCA_030490835.1 of Annona cherimola. Classification (NCBI taxonomy): domain Eukaryota; kingdom Viridiplantae; phylum Streptophyta; class Magnoliopsida; order Magnoliales; family Annonaceae; genus Annona; species Annona cherimola. The sequence continues at coordinate 88,183,325 of CM059972.1, forward strand.
TTGACATAATTTTATATATTAGGTAAAGAAACATAAAGTTAAAAACCTAATATAAGATAATCGAGATATTAACCTTAGGCTTTAGATCATGAAACTAGGCAAAATACATTTGAGAAATTCTATGAATTACCATCAAACTTAATGGATTCTAATCAACATAATCTTATGAAACATGTGGTTACGGAAGTTAGAGTCTTTCATAGCTCAAAAAGAGAATACAAGATTATATTAGAGTTTATTCTCTTTTAGTATAGATAATCCGAATTAAAAAAGCGAGTCTATTTTTCATTATAGAAATAGATTATATTAGAGTTTATTCTCTTTTAGTATAGATTATCGGAATTAAACAAGCGAGTCAACTTTTCATTATAGAAAAGTCAAATGTGAAACTCTAGATCATAGATTTCCCATATCATTAGTTCTAAACTTCGTTCAAGTGTTTAGGTTTAGTTAAAACTTTTTTTATTTTCTTTCTTTAATTCATTAACTAGCAGCGCTGCTCTTTGAACAGGATACCAAGAGGAGTATCGTTCAAAGGGAGACGAGCAAATGACCCGACAGGACGTCTTCTTCTAACGACTTCTCAGGTATGAAGGCGTGATCTTTTGAGGCAAAATTTTCCTCAATGACGATCAACAATACAACTCCTAAAAATCATCTTTCTAGACTCGAAATGTTAATATTCATGAAATGACACACAGCAAGATTAATCCTTGAAGAGTCCTCTTAAATCACGTGCAAGACGCCTCTATACCTAAAAAAGTCAAGTGGTTCTCCAGCTTTGCTTTCCTCATATCTTTGTTTCTCTTGCTGTTTAGGAAGAAGGACAGCAAGATCATCCTGGAATATTTTAAATTTTCCATTTCCATAATTTCTCGATGCAAACTAGTATTATCATTCCCAGCGGAGTTCGTTCAGCACTGCAATGGGTAATTTGAACATTGAGCCAGGATCTGCAAATTCTTATAAATAATAATGGTGGTTAGTATGGTTTGCAAAAGAAAGAGTTGTTACAGAAGGTGGGCCGGACTTAAATTTCAGATGGCCTAGACTAGGATTTCACATATCTAGTATGGTTGAAAAATCTGGTGTTATATGCTGATATTCAATGTCGGAACAGCAGTAGCCATTCATAGGAGTAGTAACGAATCCCGAATTTCTATGAGGCAAGAAATGTCAATAAGTTATTCTTTAAATAACAATGGCTTGTGGTGTCTCTTTCACCCCCAACCAACGTGTTTTCTCCACTACAAATGATCACATAACCTGTTGAATGCTATAGATTGATTTGACAGAACCGGCTGGTTCAATAGTTTATCTATTACTCCAAAAATCTAAATATGTTAGTAATGAAACATGAAAATTTTAGCATAAAGATTTCAGCACATGTTTAAGTGTTTAACTACAACTTCAAAAATGAAACTCTAAAAGAAAAGGGGTCGCCACCAACCTTTACGAGACATTGGACCTCATCTCATTGAAAAAAAAAAAAAAAAAAAAAAAAACCTCCGGATTACAAAGTCTTGATTCTGGACTGCAATAATTTTGCTTGATTTATGGGCTGCTACATGGACATGGAAATCGAAAATTAAAAAAAATCCGGATGTGAAGTTAAACTGGTTGTCTTGAAATAACGTCAAAAATACTGATTTTGAAAATGTCATCATTATCGCCTTAAATTTTTTTTTAAAGCTAAATATGATATTGCATGACTGATATTAGATTTTTTTCTGATAATTTATATCCTTCTTTAGCCTATGGCGTCTGCTTTTGCAAATACGTATCTAATTAAAGTTTATCTTGCTTTGTTCGTTAATCCTTTCTTAATCTGCTCACTTAAATTTGCGTTGATTTTAACAGACTACCCTAACTTCTTGGTTCCAATTATGAATGAAAAGGTGTGTCCAAAATCCAAACTCACAAAATTCTTTACTATTTCTAGCAGCATATTAGGTGCGCAATTTGATAAGACCAACTTAGATGGAAGTATTCAACCACATGACTACTACTACTACTACTAATTCAGGTTTTAATTAATTTTTCAAAAAAAAAAAACCAATAATGGGAGCTTCTTAATGGCCCCCTCATATGAGATCAATTAATTTATTTTTTTATTGGTGTATAAGCTCTCATCAGACTATCCAACTGGAATTCAAACCCATGACCTATCCTAACAGAGACGTCGTAGCAGCCTAGCAGGTATTATATGAAATAGGAAATTTGAATGATGAGATTAGACAAAAACAGATTTTTAATAAGAGAAATTATATTTAAAAATTAAAAAATAAGTTGAAAATGAAAAAAGACTAACACTTCAGCCCTAAATAGAAATTTGAATGTTACTCACGCGTTGATTTCAGACCACTAGACATTTTATTTTATTAAAAATGAGATAATTATATTAGAAAAAAGATAATTTTTTAACTAAAAAAATTTAATCTCATTTTCGTCTTATCCCATCGAATTTGAAAATCTTACCCGCCGTAGCATAAACAAGGGTTGTTTATCGCGTGAAAGTCGGTCGGTCAACGCAGGACCGAATTCGGAAAAGGAAATGCAACCAGAAATTTCCATTCCTGATCGGTTGGACAAACCTGATAGGAATTTTGAAAATTTTCTATTCTTTTTTAGAGAAATTTTTACTAAGTTAATAAGGCAGGAATCCATGTTTATATAGCGCTATTTGTATTTTTCTCGTTATCTTTTTACAATTTTGCAAATTTTAACTTGTAATAATTGATTCTGAGAAAGTTGTGAAATTTTACCTAATTGCTATCACGATGAAATTGGGCGGAATAGTAGGACAATAGTATGTGAGGTGTAACCAGATTACATAACCATTCATATAAGTTTTTCCATTTTTAAGATTAATTGATGTAAAATCTAATCTATGCATTATATTTAACATTATTGATTTAGTAGGAAGACAAATTCCATCCAAGTCAAGTAAGTATATAGACAAATATTAAAAAATAAGTGTATAAGCCATATTTATTCAAAAATAGGTAGATTCATGCATAAATTAGAGAAAAATACATAGATATCTTCACATTTATCCATATAATAGTGATATTTTAAATGATTTAAATGTTGAAAGTATTACTTAGAAAATATTTTTTTGTATTCAATTATTTTTACTACATTGATTTTACAAATTTTAATGGGCTCGTCAGCCTCATCTATAAAATATTAAATAAATAAAAGAGTTTTCATGATAAATGATATTAAATACAATAGATAAAGTGAATTTCTTATCAAATATTAAGATATTAAAAATTATGGTAATTTGTAAATATACACACTTAGTTTGACCATAATTGCAAATATATTTACACAGTTATGACACCATTACTGTACTATTACAGTGTCATTACAATGTGGATATATTTACAAAGCTCTACAAACTATGTAGATATATTTACAATTTCAAACTTAAATAAGTATGTTTAGTTTTTACAAATATATCCACATAATTTGCATATCTTTGCAAATACACCTGCGCTAACGATAAACTAATCGCATGATAATGATGTGGGTACATTTGCAGTTATACTCAAACTATGTGGGTGTAATTTGTAAATTTTGAAACTATGTATGTATATTTTGCAATTTTAATCAAAATATGTGGATATAATTGTCGATTACCCTAAAAATTAAAGAGGTTACGTAAAAGAGGAATTTAATAAAAATTGACTCATTATAGGAGTTCGAAAACCTTAAGGTAGGCTATTAAATATTTTAAAAAATTGATGGCAAGAATTTCTTATAGTCTAATTTTTAAATTAGTATTTATACATTATGACAACTGATATTACAATTAAACACATTTACAACCCTTACATCATTGAGGAATTTTTCCATAAACACCCACATAATGGAAGACTCGAACATTAGTTGGTGGGCATATTTGACATTTGGAGTTACCACTAGAGTAAGCCCCTAGTGCAGTTATAATCTAATCTTAATTCTAATTTATTTATAAAATCTCAAACATAATTTATTTGTTAACTTATTTATACAAAACCACGACTCTAATCAATTTGAAAGTAATTTATGTTAATTATTAACTGGTTACCTATACGGATGCTAAATGGATTGAAAACAAGCTAATTAAGGGCCCAAATAATATTTTAGATTTTACAATATAAAAGATTTAATATTTATTTTCTGGCATGAATGAAAATATTCAGAATAGTATTATTAGTTTCGATTTTAAAACCTATTTTAAATTAGAAAAATAAGGAATTCGTCATGGTTACGGTCGTTCATGTATCAGTTGATTAAAAATAAAGATGATGACGAGAATACAAATTATGGTGTTTCGGAGTTCACTAGTTCGGCATACCTAACGGGATTAACTGGGTCGACGGGTTGGGAAGAAGAAGCCCCTTAGCAAGTTAGGGTATGTTCGGTTACGATAAAAAAAAAATTTCAAATCCAAACTTTTCACTGTTTAGAACTATTCTGCCGTTAAATTGCTTTTTCATATATTCCTATATAATTACCTTACTTTTCAACCATTTTTATGCCACTATTTGTATAACTAACCTATTTATTTTAATTTTATTTTTTTACTCTTCATTATTACTCCTATCATATTACATTTTTTTACCAATTCAAAAATATTTATACTAAATACACCCTTGATCTATTTATAAATTAGGGCTTATTTGTATATAATAAAAACTTTTCAAACTAAAAATTTTTATTTTTCATAACTATCTTAGCATCTTCCTATACAACCTTACTTTTTAATCATTTTTACACAACTACCTATACAACTTACTTATCTAATTTAAGTTTATTGGCGCAGTTGTATGCACTCAAGTGCATCCTGACCCAAGTGCATACACTCATTTTTTATTTTTTTTAAAAATTCTTTTACAAAATTGTTAATCTAAGTATATTTAACATGTATATCAATTTTTACTATTTTTAGAAATTTTTGGATATTTTTTTATTTTTAAAAATCAGTGGCATTGTAGTAATTTTTTTAGGAAAGACATTGTAATAATTGTAAATTATTAAAATTGCCACTGATTTGTAAAAATATGAAAAAATATTTGAAAGTTTTCAAAATTAGTAAACATTGATACACATATCAAATACACTTATATTAATAGTTTCATGAAAAAAAATTTATAAAAATTTAAAAAAGAGTGAAGTACACCCGGGTGCACTGAAGCTCCCAAATTTATTATCTTTACTTCTTATCATTACTCATTTTATATCACATCATTTTCTATTAATTTAAAAAGTTTTACACCAAAAATACTTCATTCGAAAGTTTTATCACTTTCCAAATACACCCTTAATTCAATTAATATCCCTGTTTATGTTCATGTCAACTTAAAAATAACTACATCTATGTTGGCTTTCTTTATTTATTTATTTTTGTTTACATCTATACCAACAAATCTTAAAATATTTGGCATTTATATCATTGACCATTACCTTCCATTGATTTTCATGACTCTCTTTTAATATATAACAATATATTAAATAAAATTTATTATATAACATGTATTACGGTATATTATTAATACATCTATCACTAAGAAGATATTTTATGTAAATAAAATATATTTATATACAAATAAATATATTTTAAAAAAGAAAAATTGTAAAAAAAATATCAAAAGTATTTTTTAAAAGACTCGTCCACAATAAGCTTGTTTTTCATATATTTGTAAATGATAAATAGTACTAAAATCTAATTTTTTGAAATTATAATAAAAACTGATTTTCTAAACGTTCCTCAAATTAAATGTATCAGATTTATTTTTATATAATACAATTTTATTTAATATATTATATATTTAATAATGAGTTTTATTTTAACATCTTTATATTGGAGAGGTGATTCTGTTAGTTTAGACTAAGTAAATGACTCGCTTATCTCATCTTGAAAAAGCTATTTAAAATACCTATTTTTTAATTTTTTTTTCACACATTTGTTTATCTAAGTATATTTAACATATAAACCAAGTTTTAGAGATTTAAAAATATTTATATTTAAAAAACGAAAAAAATATATATTTAAAAATGATAAAACTTGGTTTATATGTTAAATACATTTAGATAAACAAGTACATAAAGAAAAAAATAGATGTTTTAAATGATTTTTTGAAGTATGCTTATTCTAGACTGACTGCATCATTCTCTTTATATTTATATTGTTGTGCTTATTAAAAGGAAGTCATAGAGAGCGCACTCACCTGTATAGTCGACTCCCCAAGAGAAATATTTAATCAAATGGAGGATAAAAATATCATAAATGCACATATTTTATTTTGAGTCGACGTGATAATCATAATATTGATTAGGCATTATTTGCATTTTCAATATTATCACTTAATTCATGATTCCTAATTCCAACCGGCCCACCAATTATTTTCTTTCCATTTTCATTAATTTCCTTTCCCGGAAGAAAATCGGATGCAATCGCTTCACTCAAAAGTCATCATCCGCTGACAAAGCGTCCAAATTTTCGACTACGCAAAACGGCATGAGACACAAGTAGCTTCGGCGTTTCACACTTGCAAGCAACCCCCCCTTTTTTTTGCATGTGTTTTTTATTGGATGAAGGAAAGATAAATAGTTTTTTTTTTTAATTTACAAGTCTAATTCCATACGTATATTTATGTATGAGCTACAAAATGCTTCTTAACAGTAGTAGACGATAAAAGTCTGTACTTCTAACTTCTACCAATATTATTTTTCTACTAAAAGAATTTTCTTTTTTTGGAGAAAATTCATCTTGATCTACTGCTTGCAATTACTTTATCGTTTTTAAATTAATTAATGATTCTAATTTTTCATGAAAACCACTTAGTTGACATTGTCTTTTCTGTTACTTAACTAAAGAAATGTCTCTAACATATGAGTTTTCACTTCTACAAAACCTCATTTTCATGTATTTTAATCCATTTTTTACATTGATAATTGTTGAAAAATTTTATTTTATTTAGCATTATTTATATTTTATGGAAATTTATCATTTGCCTAATATTATTGTGCATAGACCTCACCTCCAAATTTATAAGATGTATCTAGTAAAATAGTTTGATGTTTAATATTAATTTTAAAAGTTTTTTTATTGGTATTATATACACATGACATCCCATATTATAGAGAAAACTCATTCACAAGTCTTACACTTTGAAGAGGCACATTTTAAATACCCCCATACTAGAAGGGACAATTATAAATACACCCACTAAGAGGAGAACACAGAATGATAAAGGAGTCGAAATGCGTATAACACCCCCAGGGCCCAATTTTAAAAGTTATATTTTCAATAACTAAACAATCTAAAATATTATTTTATTGTTAACATTATTATTACTACTACATAGATAAATAATAATTCCATAAATTTTTTATACTGCATGCACATATAAAAATATATCTACGTATTTTTTGTAATTTATAAATAAATATATTTTCAGCAAACGTAATTAATGCATATCTTTTGCTGATGAAACTTAGTTTTCCAGGCGTAGTTACATGATCATAGATGCAGGACTTTCTAAAATACATCTGAATCCCAATACACACTCATCTTATATGGTTACATAGCTGCGTCTTGGCTGACATAGCAGTATATATTAAGGTGCTATTTGTCATTATGAAAAACCCATTTGCTAATATAGCGTAAAACTAACACAAGATTGAAGAGCGCGTACTACCGTACAAGTCATTCAGTTGGAATGCTGACGGTGTCGCTTGCTTGTGCTAGCAATTCAGAGCAGATAATATTAATAAAAATGTCAAATATATATTTAAAAATAATATGTCTTCGGTGGAAAGAATTTTGGATTAAAAGGTATGAGATAGGGCTGTGTTTGAATGGATGTAACGCTCTTATATTAATTTTAAGGGGAGGAGAGGAATGCAGTGTGCCGTGTATTTTGGAAATGATGAAGTAATCTAATAAATAAATTGAGGTATACGTCAATCGGGCCTCCTTCCAAGTAATTTCTTCAAATTTTAAATTTTTAATGTTTGTTCATTCATTTATTCGACATCATTAGAAGATTAAGATTTATTTAATCAAAGTATATGCACAGATCACATTTACTCAAAAATAATTATATTTATGCATAAATTGAGAAAAGTATTTAAATACATTTACACGCACGAACACACACACACACATATATATATATGAAAATATAATAATGATATTTTAGACTATTTATATGTTAATGATATAACTTTAAGATCCATATTCAATATTAAATTATTTTATTATATTGATTTTATATATTTGTAGACGAGGCTTATGCATAATAAGATCGTATAAGGGAATGAATTTTAAAGATACTATAAATGATACTATATACAATAAATGGGCTAGATTTTTCATAAAATATTAAAATATTCAAAATGGAAGAGTTTACATAGAAGAAGGGATTTATAGAAGTATTCTCATTCATCAATATATATATATATAATGAGGCATATATCTAAAAAGAAAAATGCAAAATGAAAATGATAAGCATAAAATTAAAATTATAGAAAATAATTGAAATAAAGTATGAGTTATTTACCAGATTTATTACTAATTTATGCATAAATTCTAAAATATAATGAGTCATACATCTAAAAAGAAAAAAATTGGAAAATAAAAAAGATATACATACAAATTAAAATTATAGAAAATAATTGAAGTATGGTGAGTTATTTACCAGCTTGATTAGTAATTATTTATTCTGCATGCTCTTCATTTTATCACGTCATCTACTTTGTATGATTAGACAGGATAATTACAAGAAAAAGATAATAAGACAAATGCCTCACCCAAATTCAAATCCTGAACCACCCATCCTTAACTTACATAAACCATTAGGTCATGCAAGTGATGACCTATTTTACATGCGCTTAGTTGTATCTACTGTAAAAGGAAGAGAATTTTTCTCATACTCTTTTGTCATTAATGAGGCTTATATGTTACTCAACACTTTCATACTAAAAAATTGTTGTTGTTTCTGCTGCTAGGAATTTATTTCCGAAAATTGCAAAGATGATTGATTATACATCACATGAACCGGAACACAATCCTGGGGGGTTGTTTCGCTTCATTTTGCACATGTCAAAAACAACCAAGCCGTGTGAAGGGGATTTGCATATAGATCTCTCAAGTTTCTTAAATTTGCATTTGACCTTCAAGTTCCATATTTCCGGCAGGTAGCTTGAAGTTTCACAAATGTATAATTTGGTCCATCAAGGTAAGTTTTAGAAGAGGAAAAAAAGTGAAGGGAAAATATGGGGGAATGAGAAAGTTACTAGGATAATAATAAAAATAAATGAAATAAAGTTAAAGTAAATAAGATAGTTGTGGCGCCCCAACCCGAGCGTCACCCCAACCCGAGCGTCACCACATAAGCCTTACTCTGGGATCGTTTATTGATTGATAAACATTAACAGGATTGTTGTCCTGTCACACTGTGGGATTTATAGCATGAACATACATATATAATCTACTCCATAGGAGTTTATCACATGACACTTAGTCATTTAGACATCAATTTGCCCTCTTTGGCCATCATCAACCCTGATATACATATTAAACATTTATTTTCAACACATCGTGTTCCATCATGTAACTTAAAATTTCATAGCATTCATATCATGTTAAGGTATACGTTCATCATCCATCATCATTTTTTTCCAACAATTTGACATAATCCAATCTATATCACACATCAATAGTGTAAAATTCCATAAATTGCGACAAGTTTGCAAGCATTCATAATACATTTCTCATCATATAAATGCATACTCAGGAACATATGAATTATATTTCTTCATTTAACCTTTGCTTCTTCTTTGGAGCCATCCTTGCACCTATCTTAGGATTTGAAAAATAAATCATGAGTATGAACTTAGTGAGCAAGCTGCATAGTTTTCAGACAATAATTCTCAGGCAACGTTTTCATTTGAATAAACATCTTTGAAACCAATATCATACTCATTCATGGGTATATCATGAATTATGCAACATCATACCCAACATGGGTACATCATAAATAATGTAATGCATTATTATGATCATAAACATGAACATCATATGATGGTATGCTAGCTAGGCAACCATCCCATCATCCTGCTCCCATTTTAGGGAGGAAGTTGCTGGCCTTTAGCCTATTTTAGCGACTCGGTCCCACTAGAGGGGGACAATCGGTCCGCTTACACCTCTAAGTGGACCTAGTACCTTGTGCACCATGAACATAGACATGCTAGTATGATTTTCATGAATAACCATTTGAGCCATAGTTTCTCAACATCATTTAATAAAACATTGTACAAGTCCATTTGCAAGAGTTATAAGGATGGTCATCCTTAAATAATTCCAAAATTATTTAAACATCCATTTGCAAGATATATTTCAAAGCATTTAAATATCAATTTGCAATATTTTATCAACATTTTAAGAAAGCAAGTTTGCAAAATCTGCTTGCTTACCTGAATTCACTTCAGTTTCCTTCGTCCACCTTTTCTTTGCCTTTGTCTATATATATAAGAATGACATTGTATTCATAAACATAATTCCATTTGCTTGCACATCATATAGTTTTCCAACCCACATACTTTACATCAACTTACTTAACCCACTTAACTTTTAAGTTGGGTGTCAATTTTATCAACTTACACGTTTGTATGACTTGTGCTTCCATAGCACTCATTCTTTTCATTTTAATACCCTTATTTAGGGTAAATTTTCACATTCATTATAATTATTAAGGTTAACCCAACATATGGAAGTTTATTACTTCTCATTTATCATTTAACGCTCGTTCTTTATATTTCTCACATTGGTCCTTATTCGAGGCACTTACTTATGAGTTAGGGCTGCTAGTCTTAATCCCAAATTTTTGAAATTTTATAATTTTATCAAAACAGCTCTCTCTTTTCACATTTTACCACATTTCTTTTCATTTTTGCATTTTAGCAAATTATATTTGGTCATTTCCCATTCTTGTCATCCATACCCTTCATGTGCACTCTCTTAGTTACACATATATTATGTGTTGATCAAGTTTATACCAAACAGAATTTTGCCTTCCATTTTTGCTTAATTTAAGCACTAGTTTGGAACATAATTTAGGGTCTAATCGTAGAATTAAAATCCATCAATTAGGTTTCTCAAAACAACAACTTTCCTTCCATGCTTTGCACCTTTGGATGTCCACATCAGCATGTCCATATAAAACAGATTTTTGGCTTTTATTTTTAGCCCTTGGACGTCCCTTAATTATCCCATTTTTAGGGTATTTTACCCCCATAATTACCCACATATTTGGTAGTTTAAATCATGCACCAATTCCACCTCAAATAAGTAGAATTTTCGTCAAGTTGTCAACTCCATGTTTCGTCCTTCTAAGGATCATCAAACATGCTGAGTTTAACATATATTAAACATGGAAACATTTAACATAATTCACACATATCATATGCTCAAAACAGCAACTTTAATTGGGAATTTACAAAAAATCCAGCATGGTGCACAAGTTGTAACAACCCTAAAACCATATATAACTTCCTTGAATGCTTGAATTGAATCTTCTCATTCATTTAGTATTTATCAACCCTGTCAAAGGCTTCATAAATCATCATTTTGGGTTCATAATGGATCAAATTTATGACCCATGAATTGAGCTAGAAAACTTGGAAGTAATAAACCAAACTTGGTATATTACCTACTTGAACTTGTGTAGTTTTTCTCCCATTTGTCCGGCTTGGTTCCTTCTCTTTCTTCCCTTTCTTTTCCTCCTTTTTTTCTTCCCGTTTTTCTTCTCTTTTCCCTTGCTTGGGATCATCCCTTTCTGGACACTTAAAAATTTTCTTTCATTTCTCCCAAGTTGTCCACCATGTAACGTCCAAACTGCCCCTTCTTACACCTTTTTATATTGTTGTTTTTACCTTCTGATTTTCACCTCATTTTTTAGGTTTATAAAATCCATAATTATCTCATTGAGTTGCTGGAATACTTATCCTCATGATTTGCATTTTTACAGAATTTTTAATCATTAAATTCTGCCCAATTCACCCTTGCTCACGTCCCATGTTGGCCCCTCATTTTTGTCTTTTTGTGGGTACAAAATCTGCCCCATATCCAGCCATTAAACATCCCTTGATGTGCAGCCCCTTCAGCATGCAATTTTTGAATTTTTAGATTTGCAAAAATGCACCAAATTCCTCCTTAAGCCACCTCATTTACAAGCATTAAACCTATCGACTTTCCATTAAATGAGATGTCACTTTTTGAAGACAAAAGTTAAAGAGTTTTGTCCTTATGTGATTAAGCATTTTTCCATGATAATCAACTTAATCAAATCTATCCATATGATAGGTCATCTCATTTTAACCATTCATTAAAATTTTCATCTCAAAATGACCTTTCTAGTGTAAGTTATGGTCATTTGAAAATGTCTCTTGAATTTGGATGAATTAAATAATTATGACCCTAATTAAATCATGATTAACATAATTCATTCCATTCATGAGGTAGAGCACGTCAACATATGCTTACCTGTCCAATTTCACGTCAATCCACCTTATAGGCGTCAAGTTATGAATTTTCTAACAATAGTCACATCAATCTCGTAATTATCATCATAATTATCATCAATTAAATCATAGCATATGAAATAATTAATCATTTCATATCATCATTTCTTATACCTCATTTGGTCTCTTTATACACATTAAACCACATTGAGCTATGATGATTAATTTAATCACCTTACTTAATCAATTACTTTAATCTCAATCATTCAATTGGGTCATACAATTAATCGTAATTAAATACCTAATTTACTTGTGTGGACCTCAATTGTTCTGGGTATCATAATAGTTGTATGGAAAGATATAAAAAATTAGTCAAAGTAAGACGAGTAATTAAGATATATCATCATATAGAAAAAAGTGCAGAGAGTATTTTTTTTAAAGAAAACTTTTCATTTTTCTCTTTCTAAATACACCCTAAAACTATTAATTTTTTAATTGAAATGAGCAAAACGCCCTTTTCAAAATTTTATTCAAACCTTAAACTACCTACCTTATTTGGTTAAACTTTTCTAAGCCACTTTTTGATGGGCTTTTTATCTAGAAAAAATACTCTAAAACTTTAAATAAAATATTTATTAAATGCTAAATGAGTGTTTTGGTCGTTTCAAGTATTAAAAAAAACGAAGTTGGGGTTTTATATTGTTGAAAGGACCAAAACTATGTATTTCCAAAACTTTAAGCTATCTGTTGTAAATAAGGTTGTTAGAACTGAGCAGGTGATCAAATCGATAAAGGAAATGATCTAGTTTGAACCAGTTTAACCGATTAAGTAAACCGGTTTAAACCGGTGACGTCAACATAACATATTTATGATATCATAAATGTGTAATTATTTTTAATATATAATATATCAATAAAATTATATATCCAAGCAAGAAAAAATAAATATAAGTGGAGAAGAAATTGAGAGGTGCAGCCAGCTTGGGTAGTTGGCAGGATGATTTGGGCCGAAGAAATAAAATGACGCGCATTTTTTTTTCAACGGCAAAGTAGCAAACCCCACTTCATTTTCTAAAATTTTGCAGGATCCCGATTGCATGCACCCAGGAGCATGCAGTGCTGCATGCTCTCAGGCGCATGCACCTATTTTTTAAAAAAAAAATTTATAAAACTGTTTTAAAATTACCTAAAATGCCACTGATTTCCAAAAATAAATAATAAATATCTAAAATACTCCAAAAATGGTAAAATTTATACACATCTTTTTTTTTATAAAAAGAAAGATCCCGCTATCCCTGCATCCTCAAAGCATTAGAGGAGATAGAGATAGAAGGATCCTTGCAATTCACTGCCAAAAAATTGTCTGTACACATGTTCCCAACAATAGCACTGGGAGGATTACCCTGCCAACACTGGTGATCCTCAAAAGAACACAAAATCAATTCGGCTAAGGAATGAGCTACAGTATTACCTCGCCGAAGTACATGATGAATCGAAAAGGAAGCATTGTTAGAGATGATGGAACTGATCTCTTCAACAATAAAGCCCACGTCAGAAGAGATAGGAACCGAATTTGAAATATAGTCGTATAATATGAGAGAGTCGGTTTCAACTTGTACCTGGTATAGTCTCAACTGAATCGCCCACCTAAGTCCAAGGAGGAGAGCAGTAGCTTCCATAAAGAGCGCTTCCCTCTTCCCACACCGTTTCCAACCACTAGCCTCAACAAATTCTCCACAAGAGTTCCTGATGACTGATGCGCAACCGAAATTGCCAAGATTCTCATGACAGCGGGCGTCCACATTGATTTTTACAAACCCCGGTGGCGGCCTAGACCAGCGAGTCACCAAGGGCCTCTCCAGCAGCCCCGAATTTGAGAGCCTGGGCGCACACATGTGCTGATTAAGGAACTCCAAACACCACGGCACGACATTCGTAAAATTTGGTGGAGTGTTATCCATTATGAGCTTATTTCGAATATACCATATCCTCCAGCTACAAACAATGAGAAGGACAAGGTCGTCAGTTCGATGCCTCAGCAACAGGAAATCCATTAGCCCGCAAACCGACAGATTCTGATTTGCCACCCGGGCCGCCTTCCAACACAGTCCCAAGGTTGAGCCACATCTTAGAAAAAGATGGTCTGCATCTTCAATGTCAGTCCTGCACAAGACGCACCGCGGATCGTCCCCAATACCTCTCTGACAGAGGTTCTTCAGGGTAGAGAGAGTATTTGAGTAGATACGCCATCCGAAAATAATTACCTTACTCGGTAGTTTCAGCCGCCAAATGGCCTTAAAGAAGCTAGAGTGATCCACAATCGAGTCCTCTGAGCACAAAAATCTATATGCCGATTTAACCGAGTATGAGCCATTTGGTTCGTGCTTCCAAAACAAACAGTCATCCACAGCCGCGCGAGGAAGGGGAACCGTTTGAACCATCTTCCAAGTATCCTCTCCCGCCGCGGCCAGAAGACGATCCTTCCTCCAGGAGTAAGTTTCATGATCAATGAAGTAGCTAACCCGCACCTCCTCCGGCATAGAAAGTGGAAGGGGCCCCGCCTTGGCAATCTTGGAGTCTAGCCACAAGTCATCAAAGAAGCGGACCCGCTGTCCATCCCCAATTCGCCATTTGCAACCCCTTTGAATGACATCCCTCGCCTTCAAAATACTCTTCCAAGTGAAGGAATCAGATGGTCTCGCCTTGCACATCCAAATGTCCGCATTTTTGAAATATTTCGCCTTTAAAACTCTGTGCCATAACGAAGAAGAACATGAAACCAATCTCCAAACTTGTTTGGCAAGAAGGGCAATGTTAAATTTCTGAAAGTCTCTGAAACCCAAACCTCCCGCCCGCTTAGGCTTGCATAAGTCCTTCCACGCCACCTAGCTCACCTTCCTCTTTCCGTCCTTCTCCCCCCACCAAAACCTACTCAGCATCCCGTTGATGTCGTTACAAAAAGATTTCGGTAATAGGAAGATGCTCATTGTATAGGTGGGAATCGCTTGGGCAACTGCCTTAATAAGCACCTCCTTACCACCCCATGAAAGCAGTTTACCCTTCCACCCTTGGATGCGATTCCTGATGCGATCTTTGAGGCTTTTGAAAAAACCCACTTTGGATCTACCAAGCCAAGCTGGAAGCCCTAAGTATTGGTGGAAATCCATCCCTGCAGAACTAAGGATATGGATCAACTCCCACTTTACCTCATGATTCACATTGGCACTGAAGAAGATGGCAGTCTTATCAACGTTGATCACTTGGCCTGATGAAGCTGCATATAGATTGAGAATGTCCAGAAGTTTCCTTAAGTACACCCCATCCGCCCTGAGGAATATGATAGCATCATCGGCAAACAGGAGATGAGAGATCATTGGACCATGAGGATGCAGCCTTATACCATGGAGAGCTCACCTGCTAGTCTCAGAGGCAATCAAAGCAGAAAGACCCTCTGCACATAATAAGAATAGGTATGGAGACAGGGGATCACCCTGCCTTAGGCCTCTCCCCGGCTGGAAGAACGATGATTTGAACCCATTGACATTTACACGGTAGCTGACAGTTGAAATGCAACTCATCACCCACTCGATCCAAGCCTCATCGAAGTTCATGGCCCTCATCACGCATCTCATGAAATTTCACTCCACTCTGTCATAAGCCTTTGACATATCAAGCTTAATGGTCATCTCTTGTTTCCTCCCTGACTTACGCCTCTGTAAAGAATGGATAAATACACTTAGATTAACAATTTTATAAAAAAAATTGAAAAAAAAATAAAAATAATAGGTGTGCTACATGCTCTCGGGCGCATGCAATCGGGGTCCAATTTTGCAGCCCAGGATCAAAATCTGTCTGCCACACATGACTTTGCCGGGGTTTAATTGGTTATGTATTTGAACCAGACTCAAGACTGGTTCCTGGTCCAACCGTCCCGTCCGGTCCGGTCCAGTTCTGATAACACTGGAACGTAAATACAAAAATTTTAAAAACAAAGTGTGCAAATTTTGTAAACTTGAGGGACCTATATGTAAATCCCCCGCCATGAGAGAAGTTCGATAAAACCAGACCCTGAGCGTTATGCATTTTTTTTTGGCCGTTTCGTGGAGTTGGGATTTGGAAATGAGGAAATTGTTTGCGTTCTACACCTTTTCACTCCTCGTCCACCCTTCCCTGAAACTGCACCTTATATACACCCATTCTCATGAGTCAAAACTATCTAACAAAAAGAAGACCCACCACTTTCGATTTATGCATTTACTAATTTTTCCCAAAGATGGAAGGCTTTGATAAATGGCATTGGGAGGTGAAGGAATCATCATTAGATAAGAGTAAAAAGATGAAAAACAAAACAAAAAAGTATTATCCCCCAAGACACAGCAACATCATGCTGCAAGTTAAAGGGAGAAAAACAAAACACCCAAACCATAATCCCAAATACTGCACCTTTAACAATAATAACTAAAAGGAGGGGGAAAACCATATGAAAAACAAGGAAACAGGAGAAGCTCATCCCATAAAATAAGGGAGAAGAACAGAAGCAACAGCCCTTTGTTTGTTTCTCTTAAACTTCATAGCATGCCACAAAACGTGCACCCCAAGCACAACTTCGTCCTAAATTTCCCACACCCCCCATTTTTGGTTTCTCTCATAAATTCAAGACTTCCCCATCTCAAACGGCACCATCCCATTCCACGAGCACCCCGCCTTCCCCCTCAAATCCCATTTTTCCAATCCAGACCAAACACCTAAATTCGTATACCAAGTCCAACCTGTTTGTTAGCTGACAACAGTTCTTTGAAAAGGTAAGCATGTGGATCCAATCTCCCACCCAGAAGAGGAATATGGGTGCTTTTATGTTTGCTTCAATTAAGAGATGGCATTTCTACTGCCTTGAATTTGTTTTGCTTAATGAATTTTGATTCAGTTTGTAGCCTGATTTTCGGAGAGAGACAAAAGCCATGGAACAGATGAACCCAAGACCAAACAGAGGTGAAGTAAACATTCATGTACAGATGACAGAAGAGCTGCAGCATCAGACCAAGGTCAGCAGGAAATGGGGTTCGATGTTCGAGCCCCAGAGACAGATGTCGGATGCAATCGATAATACAGATGCGGATCCTCCAAACTCGGGTGGTTCTTCCGCTAGGCCAGCTGATGAAGCGCCAGAAAAGAAGCTCACCCTTTTTGCTCTTCGGCTAGCTGTTCTAGAGAAGTCGGCCAGCGGCCTTGGAACACTGGGATTCATCTGGGCTACTGTTGTTCTTTTGGGAGGCTTCGCCATTACGCTGGCCAAAATGGACTTCTGGTTCATCACCATCCTCCTCCTCATTGAAGGAACACGAATTTTCAGCCGGAGCCGCGAGCTTGAATGGCAGCATCAGGCAACATGGTCGCTCACTGACGCAGGGAGGTACAGCTTCCGAGCATTGAAATCGAGCTCCCATCTCCTGGTTCGCACAGCGAAAGCAATAAGTCATCCATTTTCAGTCACCCAATTGGAAGGCAGTCACTGTAGTAGACCCCAAGAAACAAACAAGGTGGATGCTGATCCTGACCACAAGATGGAAAGGAGGACATGGGCGACCCATGAAGTTCCCCTGCTTCCTTATACAGGGTGGGTTTTCCTCACCAAGAACATAAGCAAGTTTCTGTACTGGCTGCAGCTGCTGTCTGCCTCTGCGTGTGTAGTCCTGTCATTGATAAGGCTAATTCAGCAGGACTACGGGGAGTTGCAGAAAGGAGACTCCGATAAGAGGAACCGCAAGTCGGCATTGAACATCTTCTATGCTTTGGCGTTAGCAGAAGCTCTTCTTTTCCTTATGGAGAAGGCTTATTGGGAATATAAAGTTACCTTCTGCAAACTGCTGCAAACTGTCAACCAAGAATGTGAGTTTGATCACAAAGGCCTGGCCTCAATCAAGCGCTTCTTCTATGATGCCTATTCGAGATGTGTCAATGAAAGCATTTTTGATGGTGTGAAAATGGACCTGGTTTCTTTCGCAGTCGACCTTCTCGAATCCAATTCCCGTGAGGAACAGCTGACGGGAATTCGGATTCTTCAAAAATTCGCAACCAGCGACCGATACTCAGGCAGCACCCTTCGTAAGATTGGGACTTCGGTGGCAGTGATGGAGAGGCTGGTTGATATGCTCAACTGGAAGAATCCCAGGGAAGAGGAGATAAGGAGGTCTGCTGCACAGATCCTATCAAAACTCGCAGGGAAGAAACAGAACTCTCTTCGTGTTGCTGGAATTCCAGGGGCAATGGAGTCGATATCTTCGCTGCTCAACACGGGCAGAAGCAATGTCTACACTGGGTCCGGTGATGAAGTCCATCAGGGGAATATTGTTGCAGATGAAGGGAATTACGAGTTCTCAGTTTTCAATCTCCTGGGACTCCTCATTCTCAAGAAACTAGCACATGATCATAGCAACTGCGGAAAGATTGGGACCACAGCAGGCCTACTGCCAAAAATCATAGATTTCACCCATGCCAGTGAAACACTGCTGAGAAATATTCATGCTGCAGAATCACAGATTACATTAGTGAAGAGATCCTTACAGATTGTGAAGATGCTCACGCGAATTTCAGGCACGACAGGGGAAATACTCAGGCATGAAATTTCAGAGATTGTTTTCACCATCAGCAACATCAGAGAGATTCTGCAGTTGGGGGAGAAACAAAGAGATCTGCAGAAACTGGGGATTGAGGTTCTTACCAGTTTAGCATTGGATGGGGAACCAAAAGAGAAGATTGGAAGCACAGGTGGAGTTCTGAGGGCACTAACACGCATCTTCTTCCATGAGGGATTGCAGCTAGATCAGAATTCAGTGAGGGTTGCAGCTGGGGAAGCTCTGGCAATGCTGACATTGGAGAGTGAGCTGAATTGCAAGAGAATTCTGAAGTTGGGGTCACTGGATAAGCTTGTTGGGGCACTGAACAGCCCTGTGCTGCGTGTGAATTCAGCTCGCATCCTATGGAACTTGTGTGCTTACAGTGGGGAGGATTGCTTCTTCAGGTTGGAAGGAGTTGCTTTGGCTGCCCCCATTGTAAGTTTCTCTTCAACTCAAGCTGCTGGAATTTTGCCTTTTAGTTTTGAAATCCCTGTATAAAGTATTATTTGCTATTGTAAACTACCAAAAGCATGCTAGTTTTACTGACCAGCTGGCCTAAAATGGATAGTACTTCACGAATCATTATTGAACTTAATCACGTAAAATGGTGAGATTTTTGTATTTGTAATTGGTTTTTCATGTATGCAGATTTTGAAGGCAATCATGTCCGAAGAAAGCAAACTGCAGGAAGTAGCAGTTGGGCTTGCTGCTCAGGTATTCAGATTCATGGATGCTTGTGAGACCAGCGCGGCATTCGAACAAAGTGGCATGAATGAAATTGAGCTAGCAAGGCTGCTTGTAAATATACTAAGAAAACACCATCACCCATCAATCAAAGTTCCAAGAATCCGGAGGTTTGTGATTGAGCTGGCGATATGGATGATGAATTCCAAAGAAGGTATCCAGGTGTTGAAGGATCTTGGGATGGAGGAGGAGCTTAAGAGTGTTGCCGAGACCACATCAGAGCTTGAATGCTTCAATGTTTTCACTGGAAGCGTTGGGCTTAGCCGGCAGAAAATTTCTGTCTCCTCGTTGGTGGACATAGCATTAGGATTGCTTGACAGCGGCGAGGATCAAGCATCGAATTATTGATTTCCCACCCAAAAAACCAGTAAAAATCCTGCATAATGTTCTCCATTTGTTCATTTATTTCGTAAGATGTACCAAGAAATTGCAATCATGTGTACAAAGTTGTGATGCTATTTATTCACGTGCGTTGACAGCGAGACATTGAACGCTTTAACAGATCTATTCGGATTTTTTCCGATCTCTATTTATCATAATTGCTCTTATACCAATTCTGTAAAGGGAGAATATTAAAACTACCAACTATATATTGAATTTATTGCACTCCTACCAAGACCAGAATCATAGCAACGATCACAAACCGCCACCACTTTCTCTTAGTCTCTAGCTTCACTAGAGGTAGTGAATTTCAAAATTTAATACGAAATATATAATTGGGAATGCTTTTAGAAAACTCCTCTTTCATGTAACCATTTTCCATTTTGAATGTTTTGATGGTCAATGAAAAATATACTTCATCTATCATATCTAATATCATTCATACTATCTTGTAAACTCATTCGACTGTCTAATATAACTATACATGAGTCTCATCTACACATGTATAAAATCAATTTAATATGAAATATTAATTTAAAATTATATTAAATATTAATTTAATAAGATCCTTAGAGATTGTGCAAGTTATTATGTAAGAGGAATAAAACTATTTGTCCAAACTAAGTAAATATCCTACTTAGCCCACTTCAAAAAGCTTATTTACAACAAATTTTTTTTATTTTTTTCTTTATACACCTGTTTATCTAAGTATATATATTTTTATATTTTTAAAGATGGGGGATATTTTAAATACATATACACAAAGATTTTTAAAATCTACCAAAAATATATACATATCAAAAAATAATAAAACTTAATTTATATGTTAAATACACTTAAATAAACAAATGCGTAAAGAAAAAAGCAAAAAAAAAAAAAAATTATTGTAAATGAATTTTTTGAAATGGGCTGAGTAAAACATTTACTTAACTCGGACTAACAGGATCATTCTTCATTATGTAAAGAGTAAATTTTGTAGTTTTAAAATATTTGTTTAAGTATTGGTATTTGAGCAACTATAGTAAAAAGCCGAGTGTCAGAGTGCAATTATAATAAAAAGCATGCAGGATGGAAAAACATATAAAAGCGAGAAACAAGAGCCACAAAGCTGGCGAGACTGTTTTGACTGTCAACCCAGCCAGATCCGATTCACTAATCGAAATCAACCCAACGTCTGTAATCGAAGATGAGCGACCGAATCCTAAGCTTACGAAAACAGGAACGGGGTTTGCTTGAACCTTTGCACCCATGGAATAAACAGCATTGCCACCAGAGGGAAATAATTCCTGCTATGGTAGTTGCAAGGCAGTAATGCAAGTCTAATTCCAAAAATAGGATCATTGCTTGAAAAAGTAAAGCACCCACTTTAGCTCAATTTTCTAAATGACAAAAATTGGTTGGCTCCCATAGCAGGGGTTGCCAGAGCACAAGCAGGAAGATTATCAGAAGATTACATAAAAACAAGATCAAACTGAAGGACATCAGTTCGAACACAGGGAAACATGCACTGGAATCATGGAGCTCGCTTATGAATCACTTCGCTTCATCATTATCTGGTAGCTGGATTGATATGGAGTCCCTCTTTGGCCGATGCTTTTTTCCCCTGAGCTTGGGCAAGGCCATGATCCAAGATGGAACCTCACAACCTGATGCCACCATCACATTTGCTATATTCCGTAAAAATGGCACATCATCCTCCGTGTAGAATGTTATAGCTTCGCCACTCCTCCCTGCTCTGCCAGACCGGCCTATTGGAGAATAACCAGGTCTTATTTACCAGAACTTGCATACAGGTTTGTGATAATTAATGGCAAGCGAGAATTAAACACATTCGAAAATTGTGTCTTAAACCTAACATCATTCGACAACAATAAAATAAATAAATAATAAATAAATAAATACAATGGCGATGCACAGTTCTATCAATCCATTAGTAACATGGGAATGATACATCTAACTTAGGTTGCTGAACTTTCAACCCAAATAGCCCTACCTAACTGGTGGGACCATTAAATTTGAATTGCTGATCATTTCCTGAAACTAGATGCTTATGATCTTCCAAATTTTGTGATTTTACCATTTGAATCTTCTGAAAATTGTCATTTGGGACTAATGATTTATTGCCAAAGTTCGAGTGTCATAGTGGCAGGTGCGGCACAAGCACATGAGAAAATATCCATGGTGAACTTCCCTATAGCACACAGACCTCAAGTTTTGAACACGGTTGTCTTGCATAAGCAACTGGTGAGTGCAAGCAACCAAAAAGATGCTAATAGATAGCATGAAACATTAAGAAATGAATCACCAACATTGAAAAACGATAGAAAATGCTCATGTAGCCCAAGACAACTAATATTATCAAATACGAGTTCAATTTACTACAAAAATCAGTGACAGGAAGAAGATCACTTTTCCAATGAAAATACTATACATAGCTCAAAAATTTAATATATCCCAAGAGGAAGGAGAAAACAAAACCGAAAAAAAAATGATAAATCAGAAAGAGTTAGCGCTTTAGCAGCATTGAAATAAAATGTATTGAGATGCTTGCTTCTTTTTGCACATGATTCAGAAATTTTGTTGACTTCACAGCAAGTTCAAAGGAAATTTTGAAAAATCTTATGGAATGATTTTCCAACATTTAACACGCAAGGTAAATAATTTAATATGCTTATAAAGGGTGTGTTTGGCGATTTGAAAAAAGTTGTCAAATTAAAACTTTTTAACCTAAAACTTTTCACTCTCCATAACTACTCTTTTTTTTAATTATTTTTTACACATATTTCTATACAACAACCCTACTTTTCAATCATTTCTACACAGCTACCAATACAACTAACCTATTTATTTTAAATTTATTCTCTTTATTCATCATCATTACCCCTACAATATCATATCATATCATTTTCTACTGATTTGACAACTTTTACATACAAAATTTTTCATCAAAAATTTTACAACTTCCCAAACACACCCAAAATGGTCTCGAAAATGTAAAAACATTCAAACCAAATACTACAACTCATTAAATTTTAATCATCTATGAATAACTAAGAAATGACAATATTATATTTTTCATTTCTACAGTAACAATTTATCATCAAGAATGGCGACCGATGCAGCTGACCCCACAGGTGGGAAACGGCTTATGATAATGATGATGACTTTTACGGTAACGGTGTCAAACAATGGATAAACAATTTCAGTTATTGACAGTGATGATATGTAATGTGGGCATCAGGCCCAGTTGACTTCAGAGAAGATATAGATCTTTTCTATGGTTGTAAAAATAAACTCAGTGTTGTTACCAACTAGCACCGTCTTCGCTCCACTAGTCAATTAACATGAAGGAAGGCGTAAAAATCTCAAAAGCTGTGATGCACGGACCAAGGCAAAATAAATAAATAAAACAATAAGTTTGGGGTATCATTACCAATCCGGTGAATATATGCTGCAGCGGATTCAGGGAAATCATAGTTTATTACACAGTTGACACCTTTAAAGTCCATACCACGGGCAAGAACATCAGTGGCAATCAAAACCCATGTTTTTCCTGCCCTGAAACTATCAACTGCATTTTCTCTCTGTGACAAGAAAAGGAATCAGGAAGTTGTAAAATTTTCATTTTCAATTGTAGAAAATGCGAGGGATGCAATTACAGAACTACAGAGAAATCTGCTGCTATATTCTATTAGTCCATAACAGTCCAGGCGCTACAATGAAGTTGAAATTAATGATTTGGTTTGAGTGAAACAAAAACAGTACCTGTTCCTGAGTCAGATCTGCATGAATAACATCAGCTTTTATGTTGTCAAATGCCAATTCCTTGTAGAGATCCTTTGCTCTTTCCTTGCTTTGAACAAACACTAGAATTGGTGGGTTCAGCCTCTGGCCATTAACAAGATCAGAGTCACTTCAAGATGTCACAATGCAGCAAGGATGATGAAAATTTTGCTTCAAGAACATGTGTTGCATTTTCTCCCTCTCCTCTTCCACTGAGAAACACTGATTCTATGCAACATAAGAGAACAGTGGACAGATCACTAAATCACAGAGAAGACCTTGACGCTCCACCTTTATTCTCACTCTCACATGTTAGACTAGTCAGCCCACCAGACTCTCACTAAGGATTCTAGTTTCGCATTTCGCATTTTTTAAAGTTACACTCTGACAGAGCCAAAATCCACAAAATTTGGCCGATTAAAAGCTATGACAAATCCAAGCATTGAGACAGATGGCCACATTGATAATCTTTGGAAATCATCAGTTGGATGATTTGATCTGATTGTTTCTACAATCAACTTGCATTTCGAGAATTTTTAAGAGAATCTGTAATAATCATATGGCCAATAAGATTAAAAAAAAAAAACACTTGCAGGCGTTAAGCACATAGTTTCAAGTATCGAGTTTTTTTTTTGTCCTATTGTTGTTATTCTGTTGTAGTATTAAATGACATCCACTTGTATCAAATTGGTCATGTTTAACATTAAGTTAGGTTGTCACCACTTGGATGACCAAGCGGTAAACATGAGTTAAGGGTGTGAAGGGTAGGAGGTCCAAGGTTCGAAATTGTATAAAAGCATTTGCCTCATTACCCTTTCCCTAGAATTATCCTCCATCAATTATTTGGTCATCCAAGACAGGTGACATGATCCCCACACCCCCACCCCCCCAAAAAAAACAAAAAAAAAAAAAAGTATGTTAAGCTAGCCTTCAAATGGGCACAACACATTTTTATGAAGTTATGGATCTGTTTTATTTTAGTTTTGAAATTTCCTATATAAAGGCATAAGACTGTAATTCCCACAGAAAGTTATGAGACACATCAATGTTTTGCAATTTCTTGAGTTCAAACAAAAGCTATTATACTCTTTTAAAAATGTGGCTATTAAACCAAAAGAACCAATAAAGGGTGTGTTTGGTAATGAATAAAACTTTTGATGAAAAGTTTTGGAGAGTAAAAGTTGTCAAATGATGTGATATGATAGAGGTAATGATGAGTAGTAAAGAGGATAAAGTTAAAATAGATAGGCTAGTTGTGTGGATAGTTGTGTAGAAATGATTGAAAAGTAGGGTAATTGTATAGGAAAATGTGAAAAAATAATTAAAAAATATGATAGTTGTGGAGGGTGAAAAGTTTTAGATTGACTTGACATTTTTTTTCAATTGCCAAACACACCCAAAAGCTCACCTGAGTCGCCGTTTGTTTAGGAGTAACAAAAATATGTTAGACAAGTGGAGAGAGGAAATCATACATCAGAAGATTCAATTTGGATGGCCAAGTGGGTGAAAAGGGATCATTGTGACAGGTATATGTCAAAAAAAAATACTGGAAGACAAGAAATATGGATAATGATAGGGAAAAATAGGGTTGTCATGTATTGAGAAACAAGAGCTTATATTGGGAACGGGAAAAATAATTCATATCCCATCCCATCCCATTATATTGTCCTAAACATGCCTTTCCTTCCAACAAGGCAAACGCTCCCCAGTCAACTAGTTTTTCTACACTCAAACCCATTTTTATAGAATTGAGTCTATCTTTTCCATTACCAACCTTTTTTGTTCCACAATAACCCTAAGTCTACTTGAACACCATTATCTTCTATCTAAAAATCTAGCTGCAATCATTTTGAGTCTTGTTGACATCACATACTCCCCTTAACTATGTAATCAACACAGTACCCAATCCAAACAACCTCGAAGGGTTCCATCTCAAACCTAGCATTCATAGCACATGTTAGTTAAATTCTCATCATATACTCTCACCTGATGCCACTAACAAGTGAATCATAAAATCAAAAGGATTCCGGCACAAGTAATTCTGATTCCATCCTCAAGTCTCGTATGCTATGTATTTCACATCTTAGAAATACATAGAATTAGCTTTGATGCTTCAGCAAAAAATTCAGCTAAATTTTAAATCCAGACCAGCACCATACCTCTCCAAAACTTTGTCGCAGAGCAAGAAGCTTTCCTTCTTCACTTCCAGTAAAGATCAACTTTTGCTTTATCAGTTCTGAGGCTGAATTCCTGATCAAACATTTTCAATTAGTGGAAATGTCAGACTGAATTAGAGATATTAAGATGGATCACAGCTTAGGTTTTAAACTTCCTACTCAAAGACAAGATCTGAATATTGATGGCAACCCACACTTACTTTCTACCCACGATAACTCGAACAGCATCATGCATTATTGTACGTGCAAGTTCTTCTACAGAATCAGGAAGAGTTGCACTAAACAATGACCGTATTATTGAAGGATTAGAGCACGCTTTGACCACTGAATCAATTTGCTCCACAAATCCAAGTTCGAAAAGTTTGTCGGACTCGTCCAATACAAGATATTCCACCCTGCAATTGATGAACATATATCACATGCTACTCTGGTTCAATAACTAAACATAAAGTTTCCTCATTTTCTTGAATAAAAATTCGTGGACAGGATTTGTGCCAGATTGGTTTGACGTTTTCCAAAACAGCTCCCTGATGAAGTTAGCATCAACTAATCGTCCATAACATAAAAACCATCTAGCAGCCAACAACATGTGAAAAAATATAAAGTATAAACCACTAATTTTCAAGAGTTTGTAAGAGCCACAGGGTATGGTCAAGCACCTACCATTGAAAATTTGTCTATGTCATCCCAGTAGCTAAAAACACATGAAAACAAATATAAACCACTAAAATTTTCAAGAGTTTGTGACAGGTAGAGGTTTTAGTCAAGCACCTACGAAGATATTCCTCAGCCAAGGCTTATCCAAGACTGAATTGAGATGAAACAAGTATTTTGCTTTTCGCAGACATATTTTTAAATAAAAAAATTAATAGCCCGAATGGATTCCTATTGACATAGTTGAAGCTGATTTCTCTCAAATAGCATGAAGATCCCAATGCAGAACATTCCTATTGAAATTTGAACAAATTAATGGCATCAATTCCAGCTGTCCAATAAGATGGATTCCTTTCTCTTGATGCCACCACAGTTTTAGAGGAGAAAGAATACAAGAAATGGCAAGGCAATCCCAAGAAGGAACAGCCCTAACCAAAAAAATGCTAAAAGAAGAAATTTTCAAGAAAGCAAAAAAACGGACAATCACACAAAGCAACTTTTAGCCACCTTAATGAATTATTAGAATGAAAGGAATAAATGTTAATTATTTTGCCAACTTCTGAGACATGTCCCAATTGACAGTGTCGACCACAAATCTTATACGACCATCTGCTCAATCATAACCATATCTATAGTTAGGGGTGGGAATTGGAACGGATCAAACCATGATCCGGCCGTCACCGGACCCGTATTTAACTGGATAAAACCAAAATTTTTTGACTCCGTATAAGGATAGGTTAGAAATTTTTACTCGAATTCAAAAATACAGTCAGGGTGGGTCGACCATGTCTCGACCCGAATAGTCTCATCTCGCCCGGCCTATATTAATTTATTAAAAATTATAAGCCTATGTTTAAATCTTATTCTTATTTTCTTTTAAAATTTTCACATTTTTTATAATTAATTATATCAACAGTAAAATAATCAATTTATCTAGAAAACAATATAAGTACCAACGAGAGGAATTTGCATATATATTTATGTATATATACCATCTGTAACGGCCAGAGCTAAAAATCAAGGCTTTTGCCTAAATTTTCGGTCCAAGTCGTTTTAAAACTCCAAGATCTTTCCACGCGACGATTAAAACCATCTCATTTAGGCAATAAGAAATAAATTTGCATTATTACATCCAAGTCCTCAAGTCCATAGAGTTATTACAAACATGCACACGTCAATAAAATCTTTACATCCAAGTCAAGTCACTCATTACATAGAATGAAATAAATAAAAAGATCAATTTATCATCACGCCACCACCATCTCATTGGCCACCATCCACGGAATCATCTCAGAGTCAAAGGAAAAAAAAGGTAAGTTCACAAGAACTCAGTAAGTAGGATTATGCCCTATAATTAAGATCATAAGAATATATCATCTTCACTCAATTACTCAACTTTTAAAGTCTTTAATACATCTTATATGTCTTCATCTCTTCCTAGAAGTACTCAATTTAAAATTTTAGGACTACCCTAAGGATTTAGAACCTTAAATCCTTTAGGATACTTCTCTATAAGAAATGTCCAAATCCATAAGAAATGACCCCTGGATCACTCAAAACGGACCTCTAGAGCTCAATTTACATCAATTTGGAAATGGACGCACCAAACGGTGCCACGTGTCCCTTGCCACCAGCGACTTGGGCTCGCCGCCGGTGGTCCTGCCCAACTAGGCTTCCTGGTGGGCCGCGCTCTGGGCTTTACTGCCTGGGCTTCTGCCTGGGTATCATCATTGGGCTCTAAGCCATGGGTTGGCTCACTGGATCCTCCTTCTGAGGCCTATTGCAACAGTTGGGCTCGTCCGCAGCTGGGCTTGGCCTGGATCCAGCCCACTCCCTGAAGCCCGTACCATCTCCTGGAAAATTACAGATTCTCCTGTTGTCTTCTAATTTTACGGAAACTCCTTGACAGCTTATGATTTTCAGAAAATCCATTAGGCAGAGTTGTAAAATATCCAAAAACTCGAAAATACGCAGTAACATCCATCTTTTCCATCCGGCCATTTATATAATATATATATAATAATATTTTAATATTATTTTCGTAAATATATCTCCTTTAAATATCTTAAATGCATTAAAATGCATTAAAAATTCATCTCATCAATAATTTGGCTAACATATTAAGTTTTAGGTCATCTAAGCATAATGTAGCGTTCATAATTTTACTCATTAATTTATTTTACTCAAAATAAATTATAATTATGTCATTATGCTTTCCATCTTGCCCAAAATTACCTTTATGTTATACATCCTCAAAATTAATGATAAATCTTCACATAATTAATTTAATGTAAATAATACATTTCTCAAATAATTATGTGGCATCTACTCCGAATGCAATTAAGCATATAATATTTCATATCATCCCAGCATGATTAATGGCCAAAAAAATCACATATTAGTAAAATCACTAAATAATTATGTGATAAATCCTCATTAAATCATGCTATAATTAAAGGCTAAAGAGGCAAAATCCCCTACCTTAAAGAAGAAAATGAAATGGATCACTTCAACGGATTGGATCGGCCTTTTCCTTTCTCCAGCGGCAGCGTTCCTCCTCTTCCCTCTGGTATCTCCATCAAGTCCCCAACTCGCTTATTTATAACTCTCCAAAGGATTTACCGGAGGATTTACCGCTCACGATCCGATCTCAAATCAAATTTCAAATTCAAATTTCAAGATTCACTGATCGCAATCCGATCTCAATTCAATTTCAAATTCGAATTCCAAACTGGTGAGGCCCACAGAGCCCAAAAAGGCAAAATACATCATTTACGCACTCATTGGAACTCGAACTCGAGACCTCTACCAAGACCAACACCTTAACTACTTAAGCACCTTGGGCTGTTGAGTTAAATAGTCGCGATATTTTATGTAACTCAACCCATCATTCTAAGTGGGCTTATTTAGGTTAGCCCAATAATCTTCCACTTATTCTTGGCCCATTGCTCGGTCAAATGGTCAATGGTCAGGATGTCACCTCAGTGGATACATCATCAGTTGAATAGTTATCTCATTTTTTTTTCTAATTATTACAGTCTCCCCTCCTTACAAAAGTTTCATCCCCGAAACTTACATTTCATTATAAGGTAGAAACAAATTAGGACACATTTCTCGAATATTTTCCTCGAGTTCTCATGTTGCCTCTTTTTCACTGTTGTTACTCCACTGCACTAGAACATGCTTGATCTTTTGACCCTTCAGTTCTCTCTTTGGTGTCAAGAATTCGTATTGGTTGCTCTGGATGTGTTAGATCCCCTTCCACATGATACTGCTCAAACTGCAGCACATTGGTTGGATCAGACACATACTTTCTCAGCTATGAGATATGAAACACATCATGCACTTCCGCCAATGTCGGCGGTAATGCCAACCGATATGTAACTCCACCTATGACGACCAGGATCTCAAATGGTCCAAGATAACGAGGACTCAATTTCCCTTTTACTCTGAATCTCATTACCCCCCGGATAGGCGAGACCTTCAGGAAAACCTTTTCCCCGATTGTAAATTCAAATCGCGTCGTTTTCCATCAGCGTACTTTTTTTGTTGAACCAGAGCGGTCACCAGTCTCTTCCTGATCAACTACACTACCTTGGTAGCCTGTTCGATTAGTTCCGGTGCTAATATCTTCCGCTCGCCGACTTCTTCCCAGTAAACCGAGGTGCGACATTTCTTACCATATAAGACCTCAAAAGGAGTCATACTAATGCTTGCTTGATAATTGTTGTTATAAGCAAACTCTGTCATTGCCAAATGCTCAACCCATGAGCCTTGTAAATCTAACGCACAAGCCTGTAGTAAGTCCTCTAATATCTGGATGGTCCTCTCAAATTGGCCATCTGTCTATGGATGATATGCAGTACTCAGGCATAACTCTGTGCCCATAGCTGTCTGCAATTTTTGCCAAAATTCAGACAAATCTTCTATCTCTATCAGAGACTATGGATACAGGAATGCCATGAAACCTAACAATCTCCCTCACATACAATTCCGCCATCTGCTCCATCCGATAGGTCATTCGGTAAGGTAGAAAATGCGCCGATTTAGTAAGTCGATCTACCACTACCATACTGCATCCATTCAGCTTTGCATTTTTGGCAATGCAGTCACGAAATCCATCGTGACGTGTTCCCATTTCCACTCTGGTAATCTCCAAAGGTCACAATAATCCTCCTGGTCTCTGCTTTTCTAGTTTTACTCATTGGCAGACCAGACACTATGACACAAATCTCGCAATCTCTACTCACATTCTCTTCCACCAGTATCTCTGACTCAAATCCTTGTACATCTTGGTACTACCTGAATGAACAGAGAATCTCGACTGGTGTGCTTCTTCAAGGAGTTCTCTTCAGAGTTCTTCCTTCCTTGGAACCACAATTCTCTCTTAGAGCATCAAAACACCATCAATCCCTTGCCAAAAATGAGTAGATTGACCTTGATTCATTCTGTTTAATATTTTCAAGACAAATGAATCTTGCTTCTGTGCTTCCTTGATTTTCTCTACCAACAAGGATTGCAACTGCAAAACACTCAGCCGAGCAGTATCTCGAGAGGATATTACCTCTATCTCTAAGGCTTCAAACTACCTCAACAACTCCTCTTGTTGGGTAATCAAGGTTGCAACCATTGACATCATTGTTCGGCTAAGAGCGTCTGCCACAACATTGGCCTTTCCTGGATGATACTGAATTGAAACATCATAGTCTTTCAATAACTCCAGTCATCTTCGTTGCCGAAGATTTAATTCCTTCTGGGAGAATATGTACTTCAAACTCTTATGGTCTGAATATCTCTATTCTTTCACCATATAGGTAGTGATAACTATTCAACTGATGATGTGTCCACTGAGGTGGCATCTTAACCATTGACCATTTAATCGAGCAATGGGCCAAGAATAAGTGGAAGGTTATTTGGCTAAACCCAAATAAGCCCACTTAGAATGATGGGTTGAGTTATATAAAATATCGCGGGTATTTAACTCAACAGCCCAAGGTGCTTAAGTGGTTAAGGTGTTGGTCTTTGGTAGAGGAAGTCTCGAGTTCGAATTCCAATGAGTGCGTAAATGATGTATTTTGCCTTTTTGAGCTCTGTGGGCCTCACCAGTTTAGAATTCGAATTTGAAATTGAATTGAGATCGGATTGCGATCGGTGAATCTTGAAATTCGAATTTGAAATTTGATTTGAGATCAGATTGCGAGCGGTAAATCCTCCGGTGAATCCTCCGGAGAGTTATAAATAAGCGAGTTGGGGACTTGATGGAGATACTAGAGGAAAGAGGATGAACGCTGCCGCTGGAAAAAGGAAAAAGCCGATCCAATCCGTTGAAGTGATCCATTTCATTTTCTTCTTTAAGGTAGGGGATTTTGCCTCTTTAGCCTTTAATTATGGCATGATTTAATGAGGATTTATCACATAATTATTTAGTGGTTTTACTAATATGTGATTTTTTTGTCATTAATCATGCTCGGATGATATGAGATATTATATGCTTAATTGCATACGGAGTGGATGCCACATAATTATTTGAGAAATGTATTATTTACATTAAATTAATTATGTGAAAATTTATCAATAATTTTGAGGATGTATAACATAAAGGTAATTTTGGGCAAGATGGAAAGCATAATGACATAATTATAATTTATTTTGAGTAAAATAAATTAATGAGTAAAATTATGAACGCTACATTATGCTTGGATGGCCTAAAACTTAATATGTTAGCCAAATTATTGATGGGAAGAATTTTTAATGCATTTAAGATGTTTAAAGGAGATATATATACGAAAATAATGTTAAAATATTATTATATATATAATGTATAAATGGCCGGATGGAAAAAATGGATGTTACTGCTTATTTTCGAGTTTTTGGATATTTTACAACTCTGCCTAATGGATTTTTTGAAAATCATAAGCTGTCAAGGAGTTTCTGTAAAATCAGAAGACAGCAGGAGAATCTGTAATTTTCCAGGAGATGGTACGGGCTTTAGGGAGTGGGCTGAATCCAGGCTGAGCCCAGCTGCAGACGAGCCCAACTGTTGCGATGGGCCTCAGAAGGAGGATCTAGTGAGCCAACCCATGGCTTAGAGCCCAAAGATGATACCCAGGCAGAAGCCCAGAGCGCAGCCCACCAGGAAGCCCAATCGGGCAGGACCACCAGCGGCGAGCCCAAGTCGCCGGCGGCAAGGGACATGTGGCACCGTTTGGTGCGTCCATTTCCAAATTGATGTAAATTGAGCTCTAGAGGTCCGTTTTGAGTGATCCAGGGGTCATTTCCTATGGATCTGGACATTTTGAGTTCAATGGAAGGGCTAGATTAGTCAAATGATGCCTAGAAGTTTGAGTTTTGGGGATAGAGAAGTATCCTAAAGGATTTAAGGTTCTAAATCCTTAGGGTAGTCCCAAAATTTTAAATTGAGTACTTCTAAGAAGAGATGATGGCATATAAGATGTATTAAAGGCTTTAAAAGTTAAGTGATTGAGTGAAGATGATATATTCTTATGATCTTAATTGCAGGGCATAATCCTACTTACTGAGTTCTTGTGAACTTACCTTTTTTTCCTTCGACTCTCAAATGATTCCGTGGATGGTGGCCAATGAGATGGTAGTGGCGTGATGATGAATTGATCTTTTTATTTATTTCATTCTATGTAATGAGTGGCTTGACTTGGATGTAAAGATTATAATATATACCTTACGTATAATTATATATTAACCTATTTTAATAAATTTATATTATATTTTCTCATATTTTATTTTAGTAATGATGTATTTTTAATAATTAGTAAAATTTTAAAGCATATAATATTTAAATTTAGTATAGATGTATCTTTATGTTTGATAAGTATATAAATGTTTAAAATCATATTATTTGACCCACATTTTTTACATGACCTGCTGTCCCGAAACCAGCTCGAAATTTGTCCCGGGACCTATTATAAAAAAAGTTAAGGAGCAAAACAACCTCGTCCCAACCCGGTATAAAAATAGGGTTAAACTAAATTTTTAAAAATTAGGGTTAGACTTGGGCAAACCCTTACCCACGACCCGCCCTAATTCCCACCCCTATCTACAGTTACTTCCAAAAGATTTTTATTTCAAAACAAAAGCATCTCAACTTGTACATTTTAGACATCAAAGCTATTGCATAAACGAGGGCAAGAAGCAACATGATATGGTATTGTTTCTTTGTGAGCTTTCATTACGCTCAACGCAATATGTAGAGCCACTAAAACCATATCTACTTTAAGAATGGTGCATTTAACAACATGGACCACAAAAACCAAGTAGAACATACCTGCTTAAGTCAAGCTTCCTTTTATGTATAGCAAATGCTAACCGAAGTGGTGTTGATACAAGTATGTCACATGGAACTTTCTTAAAATCAGCACATCTTGCGAGATCCTTAGTCATTAGTTTTACATAAAATTTCTTCCCTTTGGCCAATTTTTTGCATTCTCTAGTTGTTTGTGCAGCCAATTCCCTTGTAGGGCAAAGAATTACACCACGAATTCCTCCTGCTCCTCCAAGCTGGTTACACAGAAAACAGGTATATATCAGCTAAGGATCCAAATGGAAACACCAAAGCAGCATGTTAAAGGTTCCCTATATGAATATGTTACCTTAAGTTTCATAAGCATAGGGCAAACAAAAGCTAATGTCTTCCCAGAACCTGTTGGTGCACATGCAAAGCATTCCCGTCCCTAGTACAGTCCCAACAATAAAGAAATAATTGTTCTGCCTCATAGTTAAGACCAACTTCCTCCTCTAAGGAAATTATTCAAAATAATCATGACTAAAAATAAAAGAAATAAAGCAACAGAGAAGGGGAGAAATTAGCTTAAACAGAAGAGCATACAGAGAGGAGGACTGGAATAGCCTGCCTTTGGATAGGTGTCGGTTCTTTAAAGCCTAGTCCTGCCAGATTTCGTAATAAATACTTCTTGCAATAATACCTGATTAAAAATCAACTCACACTCATAAATCCTGAGAAATAAAGATAAAAGAAGAATTGTTCTATTAGCGTCAATGCAAGAACAAAAGACACTCAGGAGAAAACAAATGATGACTCAATTTTTTCCAAATAAAAGAATCCTTACTTCGGAATAGGAAAAATAAACTATGATGAATTTAGAAAGAAGAAACGTCATTCAAACAAAAAAAAGGAAATGAAAGATGCCCCTTTTCCATCCTTTTCCATGCTAATCGAGGGAGAAAAAAGAATGCTAAAACATGAAAAGGCAAAAAAATGCACGGGGACTTTTGCCACATAGCCACAAAATACAGAAAATTGGACATTGCAACTTTGAAATAATCCAGACTCCAGTGCTCTGACGTACTGAGGACGAGGATGAGGAGAATGATAGATGGAATATTAACAAGAAAAACCAAGGCCTTGGATCAACAAACTAAAAGTATGACCTCAAGAGACGAAGTTACAAGACTTGTTTCACTAATAAAAGACGATGGAAAATGAAAGACACCGTAGTTCCGACCTAAAATACCTTGTGTGCAACTCTGCAAAATTCTGAAGTGGAGAAGGAACATTTT
Source organism: Annona cherimola (assembly GCA_030490835.1). NCBI lineage: Eukaryota > Viridiplantae > Streptophyta > Magnoliopsida > Magnoliales > Annonaceae > Annona > Annona cherimola. Next base: position 88,218,747 of record CM059972.1, read on the forward strand.
GACCTGATACATGAATCCCATATTTCTTTCGAAAGATTGCATCTTTCTACATTCATACACAAACATAAATTAGGAAAGAAAAACTAGCAAAATTATCCAAACAGAACTAACATTGTCGTGTTAAAATGGTGATAAATAACCTCAATTCGCTTATTCATTTCCTTCTTTTCCTGCAAAACTGCATCTGTTAGGTCATTTTCCTTTTCAACTGTTTCGATTGATTTTGAGCTCTTGAAAACGCTAAACCCTTCAACTGATTCCAAACACATGAAAAGAGAATAAAAATTAGCACTACACAACCACAACATTAGGTTCCAAGGAACTAAATGTTAGTTTTCAACCCTCAAAGCACATTTCCTCTTCATGAATGAGGTCATTGAGAGTGCCCAAAAACATACCAAACACAAAATAAATGTGGCATTACATGATCCACACCATCAATAAAAGAACATTGTGAATCCATAAGGAAGTGGTAGGGTAGGCTGGTAGCTCTATTTTGTTAATAGATCATTGCAGGAATAGTTCTGGAACATTGAATACCCATAATCATAGCAGTCGTAAAAGCCCATATCAATGAGATCATAGAGCTCACAGTTGGATGAATGACAGTCATCAAACTGCCGCAACTTTCAGAGTAACTGACGCCTTAGCCCACCAGATCAACACATCCCAATCACTCCATCGCGAACAACGTAAAAAACGAGTACAGTAACAAAGGAAAATTACCAGAAACCTTCGCCTTTCGCTTTCTCTTCTTCCCGGTCGTTTCCTGCGTCTTCTCGCCCAACTCGACAAGACCTGGTTCCACGGCCGGTGGCGAGTCTTTTTTCTGACCAGTTCAACACGAGTACAAATGCATCAATTAAATTTTCAGATGGGAAGATGCAGGACTCTGAAATAGGAGATGAGGATCCGGAGAAGCTCTGGCTGTCGAGGGAATTGAATCGGAATTGAGATCTATCCGACGAACATTCGGATTTCGAGAGTGGGAGTGTAGGTACCTGCAATCTGGCGAAATCGGTAGCAAACTTCTTACGATCAAAGCGGATACCAGCAAACAGGAACGACGAAGATTTCTCCATTTGGATGTCAAAATCAGAAACCCTAGGCTAAAACCTGCGGCTTCTTTTTTTTTTTTTTTTTTTTTTTTTTACCTTCTGCTTCTCTACGCTCTTCAGGTTTAGGTTTCAAACCGATTTGCATGTGTGCCTCCCTTCTGAACAATTGTAAATAACCCCTCACATTTGCTGGAGACACGTGCAAATACCGCTTGTGTTTGATGACATTACATGTGTGATTGAGAAGAAAAAACTTTTAAGATAGAAAGATTTTTGGTATAAAAAATTTTAACATTAGAGTATTATTATAATATGATAGAAGTAATGATGAAAAGTAAAGAAAATAAAGTTAAAATTTAAAATAAATATGTTAGCTATATAAGTAATTGTGTAGAAATGTGAAGAAATAATTATAGAAAAATATGAAGAAATAATTAGAAAACAAGATAATTATAGAGAGTGGAAAGTCTTAACTTGACAAGTTTATAGTATATCCAAACATGCCTTACGTGTATGATGGTAAAAGGATAACAAAAAAACAGATGGGTTCTTTTGGTAACGAAGAAAAAAAAAAGAAAAAAGTTATTGGAAAATTTTTATAAAGTAACAAAAAGTAATATGATAGGATAAAAGGTAATAATTAAGAGTTGAAGAGAATATACCAAATCCTTCCTATGGTATTCTTTGATAGGCTATATTTTTGTGCTAGTCGAAGGGGGAAGTTAATCCGATGTCATCAGAACCAGGTCGGATCGACTGGTTCAACCGGTTCAATCAGGAACCGACTCAAATCCCGGTTCAATTAAAGCTCAATTGAAAGTCATTAAATCGCTCAAATAGTTCAAACTGCGGTCGGATCGGAAATTGCGGTCAAACCTGGTTCAGCCAGTTTGTCCAAAAGCAAATAAAAAATACCACTTTAAGTGCCCGACTTGCCTATTTTCCCCCCAAATCGCATCTTCCTGCCTTGCTCATTTCCCAAAAATCGCAGAATTCTAACTATCCCTTTGCTGCCCATTTGCTTACATCATCACCCTCTTTGACGGCCTCCTTGTTATCGGCACCGGTTATCGTCACCATCTTAACCTCTCACGACTCTCTTATCTCCCTATCTCGCAATATCCCACTCTCCCTATTTGTCTCCAAACCTATCAATCTGCCACTACCATTTCCTTTTTTACTATTTTCGCCAGCACCATTCAAAGAAAAGCATCTAAAGGTTTCCTTCTTCATCCCTCAAGCAACATAAGCTTTCTTTCATATCAAGATGTTGATATGTCTAACGATTATGAAAGAGTAGCATCTCTCCTCTGCTTTAGATGATGCGAAGAAAAAGAAGAGGCAAAGAGGCAAGCAGTTATCTCTTTTGCTTCTTCAAGTGTCGATGGTTTGCATGTTTTCTTATGTTTGACTTGAATTGACTTGAAGGAGTTCACGCTTCCTTTAAAATGATAGAGATAAGCAGGGAGAATATTTTGTTATAGATTGGATATTTTAAATGGATAGGGAGAATATCTTTTTATAGATTGGATATTTTAAGTGGCCCTTTTAAGTTATAAATGGAGAAAAGTTTTGTGCATGACCGTATATTACTGATGATGAATCGATTATATCTTACAAATACATCTTAAAGAGGCCTCAAACTAAGCATTCAAACCATCATTGCAGTGAAAAAATGGTAGGAGAATTAGGGGGCCAAAATCTCATTCCATTTTGGGTTTTTTTAATTCGATTTTATAAATCAGTGATGGGTCTGTGCGACAAAGAGATGAGATTGGTTATTCTTGTATAATAAATAGAAGAAAATAGAGCTATGTTGTTCTTATTTTAATCATGCTACTTTTTTATCATACCTTCTCCACTTTGTCCTCTGGATGCCTAAGCGATGACATTCGGATTTCTCTATAAATGCTTTCTCCATGTGAAAACGACTGAGATATCTTGTTGATTGTTTTGTATTCTCTGTCTTTAATTGTGGATTTGGAAATTGACATAAATTTTTTATAGTGGGCGTCATTATTCGAATGGTTCTAAATCTTCTGATTGGCATAAGACGCAAGCAAATGCAATGCAGCTTGATCGGTAAACTATCATGACCAAGTGATTGGCCTTCAAGTGGACATTGAAGTTGATGACCTTAATATAGCATAAATAGAGCAAATGATTTAAATGATTCCATGCAAAACCCAATTGTTCAACCATTATTTTTTTTTTATTTTTGCTTTATTAGATTTTTTTAAAAAAGTGTAATGCATAAACACATCGAGATAAACAAGGATGATTCAATAGTCAAGCATGAGTTAAAGCTTATTACACATTTCAGGTCAATTAATTTAACTGTTTTTTCTAATTTAATATGTTATATTGTGCTTGCTTAATAAATTTTTTAAAAATTTCTATTATTTTTTGCACATTTTGTTGTGATAATTAGAGTCTAACTTATAAATTTAAGAGTTATGAAATTACAATATAATTAATTAAAAATAATTAAATATTTATGAAATCATAAATATGTCATGCTGACATCATCATTCACGACGGGTTTGCTTAACCGGTCAAACCGGTTTGAACCAAACCACTTACTTCACTGGTTCGATTCTGACAGCACTGAGTTAATCGGATATCGATCAGTCATTAGCAATGCAAATATAGAAATCAAGACTATTCCTTTAAAGCTTAGAGCAAAACGATTGTGAAGCTAAAGTAGGATTTCCTTCTAGGGGATTTGTGGGGTGTTGGGAAAACCTTATTGATTAAATCCATTATCACCTCATGATCCTCCATATTAAATCACTAAGAAAAATAAATCATAAGCGGAAGCATACCTGAATCCATAGAAGCAGTTGTTCTTAAATTTTATGGTTTCTGGGTCTTCCAAGTTAATGCCCTAGGATTTTCTAGAGAAGGTGACTCCCCTTTTCTAATAATGAGATGTTAGAAAAGAAACACTAATAGATGCATAACTTGGGGATCAGAACCGTTTATATAGGAAGCCTATCTTTCGTATTTCTAATTTAACTCATCGTAAAAATAGAAATTAAAAATTTGGTTGTAGGGTTTCTATACATAGGAGAACCATACTTTATTAGATAATTTAGGCCCATAAAAACATAGGATTACTTTAAAAATCAAGTCGCTATTTATGATAGTATATATATAATTAATATATATGTATGTCCAAAATTCTAACAATCTCCCACTTGGATTACATATATTTTATAATTATATATAACCTTATGAGTTCAAAATATTTTGCTATCATACCAAAAATGATCTCCGAATAGTCTCGTCCATTAGTTATGCCAACATAGGACTAAGGCAGCCTTTGTCACATTTATCGTAACTAGACTCATCTATGATCACATATATCAAATATAACCAAATGACATACATCAAGTACGGATGCGTAGCATGAAAATTACATGTAATGTGATCTAATATACATATTTCCAACTAGTCCAACTTGTTTGGCGAGATCAAACCAAAACTGAAATACTGAATAACCAAAATACCCAATACTTTATTTCTGTAGAAATCCGTAACCGTAGTAAATTGTCCAAACCAAAAAAATATATATATAAACTCTCACTTAACTAGTATATCATTAAATGATACAACACCTGTATGAGTAGTGCGCTCATGAAAGACCTTTGAATGTTACCCTTAGTAAGTGGATCCGCAGCCTTGGAGTTTGTCGCAATATGCTTTATAGACACTTCATTTTCCTGAATCTTTTCTTTAACAACCAGGAACATCGCTAAACTCCCCGTTATTGTTAGAATATAAGACTATTAATTTATTGTCACAAAATAACTTAAGTGGTCTTTTCATGATATCTATATTTTGCAGCCCTGTGACAAAATTTTGTAGTCATATTCCATAATTAGATGTCTCATAATATGCTATAAACTCTGTTATCATGGTTAAAAAGCTATGAGTGTCTGTTTGACACTTTTTTTCTGGTATAGCTTTTCCAACAAATAGATAGATATAGCCTGAAGTGAATATAAAAATGTATTTGCATCTAATAAAATTAAACTTTGAATAGCAAAAGATCTCTAACTACTTGACTTTCCGTATGTGAATATGTAGTATTTTGTTATCTAAAAATGATTTAAAAAAACTATTTAGCTGCTTCTGAAAGATCCATTGCTGAATTACTTAAATATCTGCCAAATATCCAAATAGTGTACGTAATATCCGAATGCATATAAGCTTGAGATTTAAAACCTGAGCATACATCAAACTTCCCACTGCTAAAGCATAAGAAATCTTTTGCATTTTCTTAGATTTAAAATTATTCTTAAGGCACTGATTTAGACAAAATTAATTTTGTCTCCCTTAGCAAGGATGTATTTTTTAATTTACAATCCTCCACATCAAGTATATAGGTCTTTTGTGATAATTCAAGAATACATCAAGAGTAATCCTGATATGTCTGAATTCCTAATACAAAAGACTTATTTTCAAGATTTTTTATCTTTTTTTGATAGAAATATCTTAATTTTATACAATAAATTTATATTGATGTCAGGAAACAATATGTCTGTGTGTTACTCTTACCGAACCTATAATTACTCCTACTGAACTTATAGTATATGCAATCATCAACCGAATTCATTTCAAAACCAAATGAGACGACAATTTGATGAAATTTGCAATGCTATTAATAGAAAACTTGCTTGAGCTCGTAGATGAATTTTTATTTAAAAAAAAACTAAAAACCATATTCTTTGTATTTTCAACCCTATTTTTGTTGCACTTTATAAATAATCTCATAAATGTCGCCATTGAGAATATTATCCTTACATCCATCTACTATTGCTTAAGGTTAAAATTTGGTACTTAAGCCATTTATCTTGAAAGAAACTTCCAATAGATAGTTTTTTTATAATCTATGTCTTCCTTTTGAGTAAAATTTATTGCGACAAGGTAAGCCTTATGCCTTTCCACATTATCATCCTTCTTGGTTTTAAATATCCATTTATAATCAATCAGCTTTATACCTTCAGGTAATGAAACAGGCTACCAAATCGACATTGTCTTTCATGAACTTAATTACATATTTGTGACATCAATCTACTTTTGAGAGTTTTTATTTTGCATTACTTGACGGAATCACCTTCTACCAATCCAATGTCATCCTCATGTCTTGGAGAAATCTGATGTAACTATCAGAAACCGCATTCTCTTTTCTCAAGTCGATCTTTTCAATGACATTCATTCTTGAGGATGTTGAACTTGATCATCAGGAATAACATGTTTATCAACGATGTCTTAAAGATTTCTTTTTAAAGACATAGTTCACAACTTTATCTCCCGCTCAAGCTCAATATCCTCAAATAACTGACATTTTTTGCCTCAAAACACTAAATGTGGGATTATAGGATTTATATTCTGAAATTGTTCAGCATATATAATAATATTTGAATTTAAAAGAAGACTAAATTAACTATTTCTAAATGAATAAGAATGAACAAATTTATTCAATACAAAAATAGAAACCAAATTTCATTAAAAAATTGTACCATATGTCTCTTTCGAATTCAAATAATAATAACTTAAATGTCCATATAGCCTCAATAATGTCTGATTTGCTATTGCTTCCATCAATGAATTTTTCATCATCATTCGGCCTTTTGGCAACTCAAGCAACCCGCATGAACACCCTTACATGAATAACAATACTAGATTTATTCATAAAAATGTGTCTTGGGTCTAAGGCTAAATTAATCACCGAACAAACCAAAGTGAAAAATGTACCGTTATTGGTATAGTTTTTCTTTGTGTCCAAGTGTCTAACAAAAGTAACAACCAAATTTCTTATTTGGTTTTTTTTTATGTTGGAGCACCTGTAGTTTTCTATCATTTATTTATGTCCTTATAGGTACTTTTCAAGTGAGTACTTTCAGTCTTTTCTTGTTTCAACCTATTCTCCTTTTGCACACAATAAAAATGAGCACATTAAGAAATCATTTATCTTTTTGTCAGTCATAATTAACTTTAAACTAACTAAATTGTGTCAGGAAAATCAAAACTAAATGCACAAGCAAATCCGCTTTAACCTTAGTGCATTTAATTTCAGATTAAGAAGAGATAAGTACTCCCTTATATTTCTTTTAACTTTATACCTTATTGAAATCAAGTTCGATAAAACCGTACTCGTTTCAACTTTACTATCTTTCGCAAAGCGCTTTTAAATTTTCTAAATAAAATTTTTGACATTAGTTATCTTTTCGGACATGATGTCCCATTAAAAGTTTTCAAAATTTTACACTTTATAATCATAAAACTCATGCAATTTGAATAATCTCACTTTTCAAAGTTCTCATTTTTCCTCATTGAAACTTTTAACCCCAGGAGTAGTGAATTGTTGAATCCTTATTGCAAAGTTTAGTTTCATAATGCCAAGAATGATCATAATATTTTATTTTCATTATTTCAGTGTAAAAATAAAATAAATATTGGTAGACATAACACAAGCAGATAAATTAACCGAAAATTGAACAAAATAATATGTTCACATAAATTTTATATAGAACTTTAGCAATTCAAATAATGGTAGGGTTCATCCCAAGATATCTAACACAATATTAATACTTAGTCTTTGGACAAAAGTATTAACTTGTAAGTGATACTCTTGGTGCAGTAATCAAATATTGATAATAGAGTCTTGTTAAACAATAAGTCTTTCTTTAGACCGACTATTGTTCACATGGAATGTTTAATAATTATCACATACTTATCATTGTAGGTATTTATGTAATCCGGCCAAATATTGACCTTCCTTTGGGCCGATCAATATCCGCATTAATTACGTATCTAAAATATTTTCGTGTAGCAATCAAATATTAACAAAAATCTGCCAAACAACAAGTCTTTGTTTAGACCGACTTGTTATTCACATGGAGTACCAAATAATTATCACATATTTATTACCATAGGTGTGCATGCAATTCGGTCAAATATTAACCCTCCTTTGGGCTGATTAATACACTAACACGGTCATCTTAATATTTAAAAATAAATTAAACTCCACAAGAAAGACTACTTTGGCAACATGTTGTTTCTTTTAATTTATTTCAAAACATCAGACATTCATAAAGAATATTTATACCATTATTTGAATTTAAATTTTCAAAAGATTCAAAAATTAAATTTTGCATGACAATAGGTTAATATGAATTTTAATAGAAAGCAAAAATCATAGAAGCATGAAAATTATTCACAAATTACTTTCTAAATGTCCATATATTAATCATATGAATTAATTGCACATATAACTCAAAATTGCATGCATATACACAAATTTACCAAAAACTTATATTTATAGACCTATTTGGTTCAATCATACCATTCCATTTGATTCAGAACATCTAAAAATATAAAAAATCACTATTAGATCGTCCAAATCGGATACCAGGATCATAAGATATGTCAAAATTATGTTGGACAGTATAAGCAAGCCACGTGTCCCAAGGAACTAGGTCAGGGTGAGGGCCACCACTTGGGCTTGTGGACTGCGCCGCATCCACATGGGCATGTAAAACAAGCTCGCCCAGGCACAAAAAAGGGTGGTAGCTGATTATTGGACTTATTAGGCCCTGACCCAAGTAAAGAAAGGAGACAACTGACCATTGGGTTTGGGCTACAGGCAGGCTTGAGGCAAGCCTAGTCCAGGCATAAAGGTGAGGAGATGACTAGGCTTGGCTGGATTTGAGCTAAGACTAGGCTGGGATCTAACTAGGTCTGACCTGGATTTGTAAAATAATGTGTAAAATCTTTCTAGCTGGGGTGTTTTGCAAATACTTTCTGCCTAGGGGTTTTAAAGTAAAAAATTCTATCTTCTTCCCAAGAAAAATCGAATGGGAGAAACCCTAGCCTCCATGCCACCGCCACCGATGTCAAGCCGCTACCGGAAACCCAATGCCGTCACCGGAGTTGTTCCGGCACCGTCTCCAGCAGCTAAAACATTATTTACCTGAAGGGTTCAGTCACCAGCGGTTGGGTGGGTTTTCAATCTTTTATATTCAAGGCTTGAATTAAAATCGGAACGGTGGTTTTCTGAATCCATAAGATGAAGAAATAAAATCCAGACAGCTAGAACCAATATCGAAAATTACAAATAGAATGGTTTCCAATCCAACCACTGTCATCCAAGCCCTCATTGGTTTTTACTAAACCGATGAAATTTTATCATTATTATTATTATTATCAATTATGGATTCAAATCCCAAGCACTCGAATGGGATAATCATGCATATGGGTAATATGAATAAAGTGAAAAATTGCTTAAACCCATAGAGCCATAATATCAGTTAATTCATTCCACATGATTTTGAATTAATAACCTTGAATCCATATCGATGCGATGATGGCAACCGAAAACTTGGATGGCAAATAATCATGCCGAACTCCAAAAGCAGAAATCATATTTTCCATGGAAATTAGAAAAAAACATGATAAATCAACTATGAAAATTGAATATGGAAAACTAGAATTCATATAAACAAACATCGTATCACACATCATTAAAAAATGCATAAAAACAAAATTTCAAACCATCAACCGTGCTAAATCCAAAAGCATGAATATACCAAAAATACAGTCATGAGTACAGGAAGTAACCGGAAGATCAACGAAACATAATCATTCGTGAGTTAAATCGGATTTGCATAAATCCTAATATTTCTCAGTGTTTCAACATGAAGAAGGCTCTGATATCACTTATGGGAAAACCTTATTGATTAAATCTATAATCACCTCAGGATCCTCCATGCTAAATCACTAAAAAAAATAAATCATAAACAGAAGCGTACCTGAATCCATAGAAGCAGTTATTCTTGAATCTTGTGGTTTTCGGATCATCCAAGTTAATGCCCTAGGGCTTTCTAGAAAAGTTAACTCTTCTTTTCTAATGATGGGATGTTAGAAAAGAAATCCTAATAGATGCATAATTTGGGGACCACAACCGTTTATATAGAAAGCATATATTTCATATTTCTAATTTAGCCCATCATAAAATAGAAATTAGAAATTAGGCTATAGGGTTTATACGCATAGGAGACTCATACTTTATTAAATGATTTAGGCCTACAAAACCTTATAAGATCACTTTGAAAATTAGGCCCTTATTTATGATAACATATATATAATATATATGTGTATCCAAAATTCCAACATGGGGAGCTGCTAGGGTTCTGGAACTTCACTCGCATTGCTGAATGTTGATCAATTAGGGAGAATTTCTGGTGAATGAGCTCCAAACACTAAAGATATCTAATAGAATGATAAGAGCCCTAAACCCACAAAATTACCAGTGTCATTATGCACGATCTAGACAAGAAAACATAGAATAAGGTCTTTAAAGGCATCATGAGAAGGATATGAAAATTATAAGGTAATTGTGATTTTTTAGATGTTGACAGGAGTCTCTACTTGATTACATTTGTAAATGATGAAGATTTATAAAAAACTTTACAAAGGAGGCCATGACTCTTTGATAAATACCTTGTCTTGTTGGAGCTGACAAAGTAAATTAATCCTAAGGATGTGACACTTTGTACTACACCAATGTGGGTATATATTAGAGTATAGAGGCATTCCATATATGTATGAGAAGGAAGCATTGAGTTAAGTTGGTAGGACACACTTTTGACAAATTACGGGAAGTGAAGGCGGAAGGGCAGGAAATGCGAGTGAAGGAGATGTTAGATGGAGGCAACCTATAACAGGAGGAATTTTTACCATCAACCCTAAAGAATGACGACCTGTTGAGATTTCAATATGACAGATTACCTATGTTTTATTTTGTTTATGGAAGATTAGGTCATGCGTGTAAGGATTGCTCAAGCTATCCTGGGTATGGGAAAGAAATTCATGAAGAAATTTACGAAGAGGAACTTCCTTATAAAATTTTTAAGGGTGGGCTATAAACCTATGGGTGGGGAAAAGGGTGAAAGGAAGAGTAATGGAGTATTTTCTTATATGTACCTAACAGGGTTAAGGGAGGTTAATGTGTGTGTGGGGGGGATGCAAAAGCTTATTTCAAATGAATTAAATGTAGAAGGAGACCTGTTGGGCAACAATATTGGGAATGGACTGAGTATTAAATTAGGGCTGTTAATAGAAGTAAATGGCGAGAAAGAGCTAAATAAGTGAGGGTAGTTACAAATTGTATATTCAATGATGGAGATATCAGATGGAAGCAGCATGGGGAAAAACCAGAGGAAGGAAGTTATAGTGGTAAGTCCATGGGCTGGTAATAAGGTCGAAGATAAGGAAACTAAAAAGGTGGTAGAGATAGAATTCAATGGGAATAGATAAGAAATTTCTTAAAATGCAAATATCCGGAACTATTTAAGTAAGTAGAATCTAAATGAGAAGGTATAGGGAATAAGAGAACAAAGAGCAGGAAAGGATTTCAACATGTTATAACAAGCTGAAGGGATAAATTGTACTAAATAGGTATGATATTGAATGACACAATGATAACAAATGCAATGAAGAGAATTTGGTGACAAATGTCAATTTAGAACAATCCTCTTAGATAAATGGCTCTAGTCATCTATACAAAAATCGGTAGTCATATAATGCAGAGCTCAAATGTAAGGAACATGGGTAAATGGAAAAGGATTGGTAAAAACTAAGGTACTGCATATTTCTTGAAAGTTGAATCACAAGGACCTAAACCAATTTAATTGATGACTTAGAAGAATTAAAAGGAGACAAAATAGAGATCAAAACGGCCTAAAACATGTCATTAAAGTTTCGACATGGTTTGAAGCATGCCAGATAGCAAATTTGCCTAAAATGGAGCGAAATCATTTGAGGTAGACACCAACATGGCCCAAGTTGTGTTAGGTTATACTGAAGATGGCCTGAGACGTGTTGGTGACTGGTTGCGACCTAATCTGCTTCGGACTAGGTTTTGTGCAAATTCCTAGGAGAGCACTGCATAAATATCTATTGTATACATCTTGGGGTATCTTAGAACATTCTTTGAGCTTTGATTAGGGTTTGGAGAGCGAGAAAGGCAAAGAGAATGAGACGAGAAGTGAGGCGGCAGGTTGCTTGGAGCATTCAAGACACCATTGAAACTTCTGATCAATAAACTTTCCTTTTTTTCTTCTTTTTATTATATTATCTTGTCTGTGATGAAGTTGATATATAATTTTATTTTGTATTTGGATTTGATCATAAACATGCTACACTGAATCCTTAATCTAGAGTTATAGATGTAGCATGCATATAATGTAGGAGATATTGTAGTTTTAATTTATTTATGAAGGATATTGTGTGTTAATTTAATATATTATGTTCTTAATGCTTATTTTGTGTATGGGTCTGCACTATGACATGATTTCATATATTAAGTGATAAAATAGAGAGGTGAAAATCTGATATATGACAATCAAGATATTAAACTAGAAAATCTAAGACCATGAGAATAGGCATGATGATCTTGAAAAATTCCACAAACTACCACAAAACTTAATAAATTTTAATTAACTTAATCTCCATGAGAATAGGTGGTTAAGAAGATTATGGTACACTTTGTAGGTTTTGAGAGAATGTGTAAAGATAATTTAGAGTTTGTTTTTCTTTAACACATAATATCCTAATTAGATAAGCATATCACGTATTTGTTGCAGACATCACATATGAAACCTTATACCCTAGATGTTCTCATTCATTGATTTTTAATCCTCGTTCTACATTCCTAAAATCTACTATCTTCCTCTACTATTTCTTTTTTCACTTTATCCTCTCGGTGAGTGTTTGGAAGCAATGTTTTAAATTCTGAATTCTCTATAGAATCGATCTTTATTGAATACTACAATCCACAACCTGTGTGCTCGTGAAGAGAATTTAATAAATGATAACTTAATCAAAAAATGTACGTCGAACAAATTCCTACTTTTGGAACAATTGATCAATCTAATCATGTATATAAACTAACCAAAGAATTGTATGGATTAAAACAAGCTCCAAGAACTTGGTAGAAGAGGTTTGATGATTTTTTGATTAATCATTGCTTCAAAAAGTAGACACTACATTTGTTGCGCTCTCGACCCTAAGCGTCACAACCTGAGCCATACTCTGGGATCATTATCAATTGGTAAATGTGACACAAGATTTTTGCCCCGTTCATGCGGCGAGATTTTTGAATTCATTTCGTTTAGTGGAATTTTTTTTCTTTTCATTCCGTTCATCTTATTCAATCTTTTGCAAGCAACATATACTTATAACTAATTGCACATATTGTTCATAACATATCAATTTATCTACTTACATCATGAGCATATATGACTTAATATTTGCATAATCAACACAAGCATCCTATCATTCTCTAATCATATCAATTCTTATATGATAGCTAACAATTTATTAACACATCAAAAGATACCGGTTCATACTTCCCTTCAATTTATTAGATCTTTTTTCCTTTTGAGCTCCCTTGAACATGTCTGGGGTTGAAAAAATAAAACGTGAGTAATAAACTTAGTAAGCAAGTATTTTGCATTTTCACATAAATGTATTTCTTGCTTTTCGGTAGGAAACTCTTATCAAGCGATCAACTACCAACATGAGGAAACCTTTCATGTAAACTTTTCATAAAACCTCTCTTTTTTCATGAAAACAATTGTATGTCCAAAACATTTTCATATAAACGTTTTTATATGAGGACAATTATGTCTTAAAATATTTTCATGTAAACCTTTATTCATGAGGACAATTGAATATCCTAAAATATTCTCATGTAAACATTGTTTCCTGTGGACATTGTTATGTCCTAAAATATTTTCATGTCTCCATTTTGGAGCTTTTAAAACAAAAAAATATGCATATACGTCTCTAACCCTCTTATAGGTGACACTTACCAAGTGATCATTCTTCAACAAAAAAGAAACCATTCATGTAACAGCATCGCTATGCTAGGCGGCCGTCCATGATCCTACTCCAATTTCAGGGAAGGCGCCACTGACCTCCGGTCTTCCCTTAGCGACTCGGCCACATGTAAAGTTGGGCCCTGATCTGCAATTGTCTCAGTCTGCAACTGCCTCTACCCTGGACCTAGCACATGATCCTCATGCACACTCGTTTATACTCGCTTTGTCATGCTAGTATGATTTCATAAATTCCACACAGTCCTTAGACCATGCCATTTTTAAATCAAAAATTGATATAACATAATCCATTGTAGTCCTCAGATTGAGCCCTTCTCAAATTAAGAACTAGGCATAATTATGTTACAAATAAAATATTTTCATAAACTGTTTTCAAATCATAATGTTAGGATAATCATCCTTAAAGAATTTTGTAAATATTTTAATAAATTAATTTTACAAAACACTTGCAGTATTTGAAAAAAAAAAATTTCAAAAAATATTGCTTGTTTGTTGGTAAATAATTTTAGAATTCTCATTATAAAAATTTGAAAATATTTTAGTATTCGAAAAACCAAGCTTTTCTTACAAAAATTTTATTTCCCATTTTTGGGCTTTTTATGAACAAAGGATATGCAAACATATTTCCCTCTATTTATATTGGCATTATATGTCTTGTCCAAACAACATCCTTGTCACTCTTAATAGAGAAGAATTTACATAATCTATTGAACATCGTTTAAACAAAACAATCATCAACTCATTTTATATCATCACTTTATTAAGTGGGTCATCCTTAAAACCTTTTGAAAACATTAATACAAAACATTTTCAAAGTATTTCAACTTTTAAAGAGACTTAAAACATTTTAATAGACCATTTTAAAGCATTTAAGTAAACCATTTTATGACGTTTAAATAAATCACTTCAAAAGCCTTATTTATTTACAAATATCATTTTATGAAGAATCACATTTTTTTCACAAAACCCCTTAGGAATAAAATTCCTAAATCTTATTTTTAAATATCATTTTGTAGAAAAATCAAAACTCTCTCATCATATAATTCTTTTGAAATGACATTTCTAAGAACTTGCTTATAATGAAACCATCTTAAAACATGTCAATAGTAAAGAACAAAATTATATTTTCAAGAACTGAGCTTGCTTACTCTGTAAGCAATTCTGAAATCATCAATATAAACATTATCAAGTTGTTTCAATATTTGAAACAAAATCAACATTCTTGAAAATTTGCTTGCTCATCTCGTAAGAAAATCTTGAAATCATCTTGATAAAGCAAGTTCAGATCATCTCGATATTTGCCAATGAAGTAACATTTTGGAAATGCTTAATAGAGCATCATTTTAAAGCACTTTCGATTATTTCAACATTTAAAATAAAATCATATTTTCAAAAGGTTGCTTGCTTACCTGTAGCGATCAACTCACGTCTTTGATCTTTTCATTGTCTTTTCCTTGATAAGTGAAAACGATCATCTTATATACACCTGTATAAAATCATGTATTTGTATACTTTGTCTTTTATTAACTCATATACATATCTTACTTAATCCCAACCCTTTTTATAGTCTCATTTTATATGTGACTCTTAATATTTCAACTGTATGCCATTTTTCCTTGAAGATGAACACTCTCATCTCTTTAAGTCACATATATTCATTTATTTCATCCAATATCCCAATTTAGGGTAATTATTCTCTTTCAATCCTTTAATCACTTGAGATACTTACTTGAGATTATAATCTAAGTTCAAGTAAGATTTCTCAAGTTCACATCTAACTTTCTAATATTCACATATTTTTACCTAAGTATCTTAGTGACTGTTTTCTTACTGCTTTCGAAATCTACCTCTAGTAGGTTAAACTATCATAATCACTTATGGTATTTGTTTATATCCTATTATAAGTTAAATTCCATTCTAAAAATTTAAAATTTAACTTTCCTTTTAATCATTCCTCAATCTGTCCATATTTGCTAAAATCAGACACGCTGAGTTATAATCAAATCAAAGTAAAGTCTGAAATTTCTATCATGAATTAATAGCTACATGAATTAACCAAAATAAATAATTTCAGCATAAAATATTAAGTATTTATATTTATTTATGTATTTTACTCCGCTGGACAGCAGTATCAATTTTAGGACGGATCAAATCATGTTTATTATTAGGCATATTTATATCCTCTAAAAATTAATTTTTATTTTCGTTGAGTGATATTCAGGATGTCTTCTCTACCATATAAAATTTTCAAATTAAAATTCCTTGTATAAAAATTATGAAAAATCAATTAGTACAGATGATCCTGACAACCATTCTACCCTGTTCAGGTTGCTTTTCTCGGATTTTTAATTCCCAACCCAATCAGCCTTCCAAGCTCAAAATTGGGTCGTTTCTTAATGACCATATCATGAGATTACACACAAATTTTCATTGTAAGACTCATTCATTTACTATTTCTTTTATATTTTGGTTTTCTGTTTTATTTTTCTTAAGTTTTTTCCCATACTTGCATCTTAGCTCAATATCTATCCAAAACCCTAAATCATTAGTTCTTAATTCTTAAACTCAACACACGTCCTCTATTCAATCATTGAATTAACTCAAGAAATCATAAATTTGCTTTCATTATACCCATCTACATCCCCACTTAATTGCACATCATTCAAGCATGGAAATACATAAATTAACCAAAAAAACCCAAATCACATAAATGATACCTAGATGTCATCCCTCTCCCTCCTTGCCTTGCTAATATTATTTTTTTCTCCTCCTTTGCTTTGACGTCCCCTTGCTATTTTTCTCCTATTTTTTCAATGTTGCTTTCCAAACTTCCCTTGGCTGCCCCTTTTCTCCTTTTTATAAGGGATGAAATCAACCATTGATTGCCGCCTCATAATTGCATTATATATATATGATTTTATTAATATATTACCACATTAATCTCAACCCTTCATTACCCTTTCTTACTTCCCAAACAACTTACACCATCCACATATGTTGCTGTCATCTTTTGTCTTTTTGTTGACTTACTTTTCACCCTACTTAACCCTACTAAACACGTCCCAAATGCAACTACATTTCCATGTAATTTTTTGCGTTTTTATAAACAAAATCCACCCCAAAAATCCAGCTGGGTACATCCCTCATGAGCTGGTTTATCTTGCTGGTTTTGCAATTCTCTTTATTTAATAAATTTGCCCAAAATCAGCCCTAACTTGCTACACATTGAAGATGGGTACAACAGTCCACTTCCACCTTTTTGGTTGACCTTAATTTCTCCCAAATGCATCCTACAATGACACATGTCCCAATTGTCACAATTGTCAACACTTGCTTTTCATTTTCATCATTATAATACATCTTAACTCAACATTAAGATAAGGCCCATAATTG
Source organism: Annona cherimola (assembly GCA_030490835.1). Classification (NCBI taxonomy): domain Eukaryota; kingdom Viridiplantae; phylum Streptophyta; class Magnoliopsida; order Magnoliales; family Annonaceae; genus Annona; species Annona cherimola. The sequence goes on from CM059972.1 coordinate 88,236,109, forward strand.
TCATGTAATCATTGCTAATTGCAATATAATTGCAATGCTAACTAGGACTTTATAATGTGGTTTGATGTAATCAAATTCGTTCATAACTTAAGGTACATTAATTTACCCTTCCATAAAAATTGTCATCTCAATATGATAACCATAGGCTAAGATATTAGCCATTCAATTTAATTCATGAAATCTCATGTAATCTCTAATTGTTTAACATATTTTCAATCATATTTTTCATAATCCACTCCATTCATCATGTAGAGCATATCAACTTAGGCTTTCCCTTCAAATTTTATCCCAATCCAATTTATGTATCATAAGATATGAATTAATTAAATAATCAATTAATAATTAAAATGAAAATGAGGCATTAATTAGCATGTCCTCTCACCATTCTCTACTCCACTTGAAGCTTCCCTTTTTGTCTTCTAGTGATTTTTGTCCTCTTGCGCACACTTAAGCAAAAGTGATTAACTTAATCACCTTGCTTAATTGATTACCATAATCCCATTCATCTTAATCAAAGGCATATCATTTAATCATTTTCATTTCCTAAAACTTTCAATTTCCTCCTTAAACACATTTCAACTATATTCATTAAGCTTAAAATCCTGGATTTCACAGCATTATTTATTAAGAATCAAGATCAAAATATTTTAGTTCAAATAAATGTAGACAATATTGTATTTGGTATTACTAATGAATAATTGTGCAATAATTTTTATAAGTTAATATAAAATAAATTCGAGATGAGCATGATGGGTGAACTCAACTACTTTCTCAAATTGCAAATAAATTTAAAGAGGAAATATTTATTTATCTATTCAAATATATCAAAGAAATGCTTAAGAAATTCCACATGCAAAGTTACAAAAGAGCTACAAACCCATGAGCTCTTTAATTAAAATGGATCAGGATGAAAAAAGCAAATTTGTAGATCGATGCTTGTATAGAAATATGATTGACTTTTATTGTATGCTTCTACACGATGTTTCATTTAGTGTATATATGTTTTCTAGATTTTAATCTAATCCTAAGGAATCACACACGCTAGCTGTTAAAAGAAATTTTAAATATTTAGTTGATATACTTAAGTCTTTGGTACCCAATGGGATAAACTTTCAATTTAATAAGATAATTAGACATAAATTTTGCTGATTACAAAATAGATAAAAAATACTAGTGATATTTTTTAATTCCTTGGATGAGACAACTATTATGAATAAAATAACAATTAAAAAATTATTGACAAAGTTACATGATATTTCAATTATTGCAAAATGGATGTTAATATTTTTGATGTGCAAATTATGGTTTAGTTTGAAAATGAGAACATATATATTGGGATGATGGATTGCACTAACATCAATATTTTAGAATTGAATTTGGCAAACAAGTCAGGTTGACCTCTTTGAACCTAGGTTGACTTCACCAAAATTGACCTTACCAAGTCGATTTTGACCACAACTTAGGGTTTCAGGTCAATTTTGCCCGACGTCGTTTCGGTTGCCTCCAAAGCTTATAAGTGGTTTTCTTTCCTTCTCTTTTCATTTTAAGCCTCCAAATTCTTAAGACCTCACTCTTTTATCTCCTTAGCCTCCATTTGCTTATAAAGACTCTCATTTCCACTTGCGTTATCACTCCAAATCATCTCATTACATCCATATGACACCTAAATAAGTTAAAATCAAGCTTTCTAAGAGAAAAGACCTTTCTCCTACATTTCAAGAGACCAACAACACCTTTCCAAGAAGGCAAAGGACACCTTCCAAATGATTAAGGCAAGGGGCAGTGTCTTCCCAACCATCTACTAGACGACAAGTCCGATTTGAAGAAGGTAACATTCTCATGTCTTCTACTCACAGAGAGACAAGACAGGTTGAATTATCTAATAAAGAAGAAAAAATAATTAGTTATAAAAAAGCCAAACAAGAAAGAAAATTATAGAAATGCTCGTTAAATACTTTAAAAGCTCCATCCAACACCACAGATCTTATGAAAGTTTTTACGAGAAGAAAATTTTCATTCAAAAGATTATAAATTTTCAATTCTTAAGAGAATATGAGTTTAATATAGAAGATTTGTCGGATTATCAAAGGTGGACTGGTTTGACGAAAGAAGAAAAGATTTATCCCGATCATACAAGATAATTCTACTATGCATGTAGAATAGATGACTTCAACACATATGTAAAAGAGATCAAGATTAAACTGGAAATCACTCAAGTGCTAGCATCGCTAAACATAATAAATATTTCGAGGATTCCATTGCAAGAGGAGAAACTTTCACAAGGCCTCACATTGTCCGTATGTATAATGACTTTACTAGAACAACAAATACATCGAGGGGATGAAATTTCTTTACTATATAGATCTACTGCCACACTTAAGAGTCCTAAGGCTTCTAGTAGCTCACTGCATCTGCCCTAAGGAAGGTAGAGGTTATTTGAAAGCCTGCAAATCATAAAAAATCTCCCTGCCTATTCTCATTTTGCAAGCTCTAGCAGTTAAAAAGGACAACCCTCGCAGATAAGCCATTTAAGGTAATGAAAAGCACAAATGCCATAAATAAAGGATTGCTGCAAAGAATAAAGATCAAAGCAGAATAATTCAGGCTTAATCAATTGGCAATAAAACAAAGGTATCGGGCAACAGAAGAATTAATAGAAGAGGATGCAAGTAGAGATGAAGAACAACATAGAGAAGAAGAAGAAGCTCCAATTGAAGCGGAGGCTCCTATAGATAATATCATGTATCTACACATAGGACATGAATTTCATGCACAACTGCATCCCACCTTAGCAGAATTTTTGCGTAGCATGAAATATCATGCCATCCAAGAACTAGGCAACATTAACAGCTCTCTTCTTACCATGCATGCTGAGCAAGAACTTTAGAGCAAGATTTTAGAAATCTTTCATATGCATTGTATTAGGAGCACCCCACAAACTTATGTCTTTGATTGATTCATATGTTAAGCAATCACGTATTTCATCATTATCCTCTCGAACAATTATCCTCCCTTCTTCTCTTCATACCATTTATCTCCCCACCTAATGCTTCTATACTTACTTCCTTGTATACCTCTACTCAATTTCATTGCATCAAAGCTTCCATCACTTTTTTATCTCTGACTTTTTATGATTGTTAAAAAGAAAGTAAGAGAGAATGATATCATATATCTAGGATTTTTAAGAAATTTTAAATCTAATGGTTTGTTGTCTTTGTATTGTATTATTAAATTTTTGAATAAATGAATGTAAATATGTAATTGGTTGAATTTGTATTGAATGATGTTTTGAACTTGTGAAAAATATTCTTAGGTTGAAAATGAAATGTTACATTGATTAATGTTTAGAAAGTGAATTGAAGTTTGTAATTCTAAATGCAAATTGGTTGAATTAGTGTTCAATAATGGCTTGAACAAGTGGAATGTTGTTGAGTTAAAAATGGAATGTTACGTTGGTTAATGTTTGAAAGTTTAATAAGAGATATTATGCTTTGAATGGATGGAATCATGAACTAAACTTTGTAAGTTTGAAATTGACTAACAATACATTGAAGTATCAAAAAGAAAGAACATATCTAGGTTAGAGCTCACACAAGAAAGAAAGGTATATATAAGAAAAGAAAGGTATACATTTCAAATTGATTTTGTCAATCATCAAAAGGGGAAATATTTTGAACTCAAGTATTGAAATTGCAAATCAAGTATTAAGTTTTGATTATTAACAACCAAATCAAAATATTCTAAAGCTACTAATATTATTTGGGCTATATGCATGCAAGATAGAAATTTAATAATCAAAATGCAAACAACCAAAATCATACTCCAAATCAACTTCGTATGCAATTTGGATGAAGTTGTAACTAAGTTGACTTCAAAAATGACCTCAAATGAAGAATTGAACGCAAAAAGTTGTGGAGAAAATTGCACATGCAAAATTGTACTCGAAGTCAACCGTATATGCGACTTAAGTGAAGTTGCAAATGAAGTCGACCTTATTCTGTGACTTGGAAGAAGCAAAGAAGGAACAAAATCTCTATTAAGAAAATTTAGTTTGAAGTTCTGCCTGAAATTGACCTCATACATGACTTAGGTGAACTTGAAGTTGAAGTTGACTTTAGTCCGCAATTTGGAGGAAGCAAAGAAAGCATAAACTTTCTAGAAAGAAAATCCATTTTGATGCCGCACACGAAGTTGACTTCATACAATTTGAGTGAAGTCTCACCTGAAATCAACCCTCAATCACGAGTTCAAAGATGGAAGGAAAGCAAATGAGCTGCAAGGAAGAGATATGTTGAAGTCTCATCCAACGTAGACCGCAAATGCGACTTGGATAAAGTTCTACCCACAGTTGACCTCATGTGCTTCTTGGAAGAAAAGAATTTGAGAGAACTTTATTGTAAAGAAATTTCAAGACGAAGTTAATACTCAAGTCAACCTCACATGCGACTTAAGTAAAGTCGCAAGTCAAATCAACCTCATATGCAAGTTTACTGATAACAATAATAAAATTTCTAAATATCAGTGTATTAAATGCATGTCACCCACCTCTAAATGTTCAAGTATGTCTCAAAATTATAAATACCTCGTAAAGTAGAGTTAATAGGGATTTGCTAAAATATCGATTATGCACTCATCTTCTTACTTGCTAGCATTACAAGCTCCATCAAAGAGAAATACAAATCAAGCTCTCAAACTCACCGCTAAAGCTTCAAAGTTCAACTATTCTCTTCATTTATTCAAAGAGCTTGTTGTACTACAATGTTTTTATACATACTGTAAAGTGTAATTTTTTTATTTGCTCATTCTTGTGGTGTATGAACACTTGGTTTGGTGTTGGAAACCAAGGTCAAGGCGTGCATGAAAGTAGAGATTTAGTTGAAGTGATACCCATCAACAGCTTATGTTATTGTGTAAAAGACCCTCTAAAACTAGAATATAAAAGAGAGTAGAAACTCTGTATTATATTTAAACAGTGATAGTGGAACCTAAGACACAAGGAATGTATGCTTGAAAGAGTGGAGTGGGGAGATTACTTAAATTACTATAAAAATTCTTTGTGTTTTGCTGTGCATTTTTTCTTTGCTATCTTATTTTAGTTTTCTAGGTTTCATTCAAGGGGAATTAATTTACAAGAGATTAAGTTTTAATAGAAAGAAATTTTAACATACTAAATTTATTACCCCCCCCTCTTGAGTAAAGTCACTTATTCAGGACCAACACATTTTAGGTATATGCAACATTTTTTTTTGCAAATTTTACTTCTTTCAAGATTGGAAAGCTAAAGAACTTTTGTAGTACTCACTTAGAATATGTTGCTACTATTTTAAGAATCTTAGGCCTATTCTGTATCAATTTCATTGAATTTGGAAAAAGATTTTGGAAATTATGTTTCTAAGGCTTAATTATTTATTTATTCATGATGTTAACAATCACCTTAATTGAAATAATTTTACAAAAAATGAAATTATTTGAAAAGTAGTAAATATATGATTGTTATAATTTTAAAATGAATTAACAAATAAATTGATTTGGAGGTGAATATGGAATTATTAAAATTCAAAATGTATACATGGATATATTAGCATCTTGAAATGGACACATATTAAGGAATATTTTAAGTTTAAACAAGTGTTCATTATTTGTTTTTCTTTTCATTTTCCCCCTATCACGGACTACATATTAGGCTTTCATGCTCATTTAGACCATGAATGGTATTCTTTTTTCACATTGTAATTTTCAGATATCAAAAAATCAGTTGATTATTTTACAACAAAAGAAAGCAATTAGGGTTCTTACTTTGCTTGGTTTTGTGGATGCCACACAAACATGACTATAATTAAGCTACTTTTGAGCCAATAATTTCATTCTAGGCAATTATCATTTTCAATTGTACTCTAATGATCTATGCTAACATGTATTGTTCTCAGTTGCCTCAACCATTAGCCAAATATGCTTTCATTTATGGGTTCATTAATTCCACACCTAATTGAGGAGACACCCAACTATGTCGAAGATATCATTCAATGTCATAGGACAATTGTTATCTTAGGTCAGCCATAACACTAGCCAAGTAGGAGGAGAGTAAAACAAATTTGGAGTTCACAAATTTGAATGAGCACTTATGCATTCAACTAGTTACTTGACCTAGTGAAGAATAAAGGCTTCTTACAACCCACTAGACATGTAACAATCAATGAATAGATGATCATATTCTTGCCTACTCTATTGCATAATGTTCAAAAGAGTTACACAGGTATGTACTTATATGAATTCTGATCATTACAGACCGGTCGTCCCAAGGGCATGTTTTTGACCAGTGTTGCTAGCCATCGGATTGAACAAAAAATTTTTGAGCCGTTGGATTATTTTTATGGCTGAAGACCTGACAGGAGCAATTAATGGTGCATTAATTTTTCAAACACCCGCCTTTGTTTTGCTCCTCTCAAGCCACAATCGAAATTTCCACCTTTCTCATTCTCTCCTCTTGTTGTTCCTCTCTCTCCAATTTCCCTCCTCATCAGCGGCACCTCCCACACAGAAGATCAGGGCCTAGGAATTTCCTTCCTCACCGGCGACTCCTCTCACATGAAAATAGGAGTCTCTCGAGATCTTTGCACCAATCACATCATAGAGATTGGCGTTCGTGGAGCTACGACGTATTTGTTAGTCTCGGGTTTGTGGCAAAACCCGAGAAGGAAGGGATGAATTGGGTTCTTGAAAATTCTTTTCGTAATTAGAAGCTTAACCCTTATAAGTTTAATCCCCTTGATGAAATGTGCTATGAGATAGAATAAGAGGGTGCAAATGAAATATAAAATGCAAGCAATTAAACTACACAAGAGACAACAATATATAGTAGTTCGGGCAACCTTTCATACTCCACTCTTCCAAGCACACACCCTTTGTGTTCTTGGGTTTCACTATTGTATATTCAATACAATCTAGATCACTCACTCTCTTCTAGATTCTAGCTTTAGGGGGCATATACAATAGTCACTTGTTGGTGAGACCAACTCTAACTAACCAAGTATGATTTGTTGGTGAGACAAAAACTCAAATCAATCAAACAAAACTCGTTAGTGAGACAAATTCAAACCAACCCACTGTTTTTTTTCTTCTTGAATTCGGTTTCCAATACTGATCCAAGGTAACAACACAAAATAAAATAGACAAAGAGAATTTACACTTTACAACGTGTAATCAATCAGCTGCAGAAGCTCCTTGTCATGTGAAGAAGATAATCTTGTAAACACACTTAAAGTAGTAGTACTTGAAGCTTCAATAGTTCTTCAAATGATTTCAACACTCTTGAATAATGGAATGCGTAAGCTCATTTTGTGTTTTCCTATTTCTTTCTATCGTCTCTACTTTTTCACGTTCATACTTCAATGATATTTATAGAGGAAAAAAATCTAGACGTTGGAGTGGAGGTTGACGTGCATTTAATGTTCCAACGTTCGAATTTCCGACCGTTATAAGTTGAAGTAGCAGTGGAGTCGACTTGGGATGAGTGAAGTCGACTTGGGTTGTGACTTTATTTTATTAAAACTTGTTGTCTACTTGCTGTCCAAAATTTTGCCTTCGAAGTCACAGGCGAAGTCGACTTGGGTTGAGACTTCGCCCAAGTCGCAAGTGAAGTCGACTTGGACTGAGACTTCACTTTGCTGAACTTGCTATTCATGAACTTCAGCTCTTGAAACTTAAATTATTTCATATTTTCATTTTCATACATATAATTAGAGACAAAATATCTAAGCACACTTACACATATTCATAAGAACCTTTTTAATGATATTTCAATTATTTGTTGATCATCAAAATAAAATTAATCTTTCTTAAAGCAAGCATATGGTCAACAGTATTCTTATAAGTAGAGAGCTCATACTTGATGAGGAATACACATACTTCTTGTGTTGTATTCAAGGCAACAATGGCTCGAACTCTGTGAATGGTGAAGTTGATGAGCACAAACTTTTCCTGGATCATTCGAGGGAAGATGGGAACTCATGTTTTGGAAATGATGGATTTTAGGAGTGGCAGCCCATATTTGTCAAGCATGAATTAGATTATTTATCATCTGATGGTACAGGGATTACAAGTTAGAGCTCCAGCAACATTCATGGCATTTTGTTGGTGGTCATCGCAAGATTTCAGGATCTAACCTTTCTATCATTGTCTTATAATTTATCTGAAGGCTGGATTCTAGCAGAGTTTACAGAGAGTTGTGGGAGGCTTGAGCCTTCGAATCTTGCAGGGAATGAGCTATCGGGATCCATTCCATCGAGTTTGAGCAATCGTAGCAAGTTCATATTTTTGGTGCTGTCAGGAAATTTATGCTCTTCATTTGCAACTCCAACTTCTCCTCTTACTCTATTGCTTCAATAGATATATCTCTGGAAGCTACTGGTGGAACCCAAATGTACATTGCATTTGGTTGGGCAACCCTTATATTGGCTTCCTCCCTCATGCTTGTTACCACATTTGATGGAACATTGCCTTTAGTTGATGACAATTGTATTTGTTTGTGACTCTAGAGAAACATAGGAAACCATATTTCACAAATTTGAGAATATTGAGAAAAACCCGAAGAAAGATGAGATAAATGAAATCAAAAGGCGAGTCAAACAAGATCCGAGCAAACAACATGTGCATATCATGATTAGTAGCAGCAGGGTCCCAGCCGAGGAGGAAGATGGCAGAAGGGAGACAGTGAGAGGCAACAATAGGGGGGAAGAGTGTGCAAGGGCCAGGGGGGAAGGGCACATGGAAGAGGAGGTCTCGAGGGGGAGAGAATCGCACCTAACAAGGGACCTTTTTGCAAAATCTCCACAACATTAATGGTTGTGTCATTGCCTTGTTTCAAAAATCTCATCTAACGGCAAGCATTAATCTCGCCCTCATCGAACGGTCATAACGGGTGGTCGGAAATTGACCCTATTAACGACCGGTTAGAAATGATTAGAATTCGTACTTATATAGATATGAAAAGACTATGCATCACCATTTTCATAGATGTCTTTAATCAATACTTCAGCTATAGAAAGATTGCATCCCAATTTCGAGCAATGAGACACATCTGAAGATCACATCTGACCCCACTCTAGCATCTTACTTTTAGGTATGCGTATTTCATTATGTCAATATTTGTTAGAGATGCATTGGAACTATTGATGACACTCATATTCCTTTCTTGCCTTCTATTGAAAATATAATTGTGTTTGGAAATCAAGAGTTAAATATGTGAAAGATTGTATGAATTGTAATAAATGTGCAAAATCTAGTTAGTGAGAAGTAGAGGGTGAATTGCCCAAGATGGTTTCTCACATATTTCTTAAGTCATTTTGGACTTGCAGGAACCCATACTTTGATTGATTGAATAATGAATGTTTGAGATTCGGCTATCATGTATAGATTTTAAAATAAGAAATGGGTGTTATTTGGAGTTGATTCGATTTAAAAATTTCTTAGGCATCAGTGTACCTAGCATGTTGGGAATGGATATAGATAGTTAAAAATGAAATTTAAATGATAGATTTAATAGAATGATAGAAATGAGCTTAGTTGTGTAATTAAGCTTAATTTGGATTTGTTCGTAGCCTGGATATAAAATCTAGATTGGATTAGGATGGATGCTGAATGGAACGGAAAATGTTACCGTTACTGGGCATCGGATGAGAAATGTTACTGTTGCAAAGACAACATGGTGCATCCATCTCATGGCGTTGATGGTGTTCTTGACATTTCTAACTGCGGGTGGTCGGTTGGAGTTCAGTCCGACTGAAATGGTAGCCAAATAAACTGAAAAACGAGTGATATGGGACGGACGACCATAGAAACGCGTTATAATGTATCCCTTCTCCAATTTCTTCAATCAGACCGAGTGATAGCTTTCAATTGCCATAGAAGGTGGTGGCCTTGTGCGCTGAAATTTTCTTCTACTCACAACAACTATGCACATTTGTACAAAAATGTACAACAAATCTTTATGGCCTGCTAATGCGGCTACGAATGTATTATCGAGTGATTCTTTCCACGATAAGTCATTGGCTTCTGAAGCATAAAAATTTAAAAATAATCATATCAAGAACGCTGCTGCAATAAATTTGAAATAATCATATGAAGAATATTTGTGCAATAAATTTAAACATACCATTTTTTGTGGAGAATGTTTCCATAATAAATTATAAAATAATTACATGGCGAACATTTTTGCAATAAATATCAATTTTAATTATTTCAAAATAATTAGCCAGAGAACATTTCCATCTCATTTCTTTAAAAATCATAACTTTTAGCGTTGATACATAGAAATGTTACTGCAATAAAATTAAGAATAGATATTCAAAATAATTATATGCAGAATACAAACATGGAGATCGTTGCTGCAGTAAATTAGAAATATCAATTCTAAAAGAATTATATGGATAACGTTTCCATACTAAACTTGGCAATGTAAATAATTGCATGAAAAATGTTACTCCAATAAAATTAAAAATATAAATTTCAAAATAATTGAATGCTTTAACAATAAATTTGGGTCCTGTCTGAATGCGGTACCAAACCGACAACCATCTATCCCGGTCCGCGTGAAGGAGAATCCGGAGCGAGTGAAAAAATGAAAATGCTTGCACAATTTAATTCGTAAAATATACACTTAAAATAATCATGTGGAAAACATTTCTACAATAAGCTTAAATTGTACATTCCATTTATATAAATTTAGAACATTTGTACAATAAATTTAAGCGTCTAAAATATTCAAAATAGCTACGTGGGGAATTTTTTCACAATAAAATTTTAAAAGAACAAATTCTAAAGCAATTATATGGAGAACATTGCTACAGTCAATCTAAACATATCAATTCTAAAATAATTACATGGGGAACGTTTTCACAGTAAACATAGAAGTATAAATTGCACAATAATTACAAGGAAAATGTTATTGCAATAAAATAAAAAAATAAATTTTGAAATGATTATCTGCAGAAACGCTTTCAAAATAAATTTAGGTTCAGTTTGAACCCGGTGCCAAACTGATTACTCTCTATCCTAAGTCTGTGTCGAAGTGGACCTGGGCCGGGCTCTGAAAAAGTAGAATTCTTTTCACAAACTAATTTGTAAATTATATAGTTCAAATAATGCATTTAGAAATAAACTTAAATTGTACATTCTATTCATCATAATAAAAAAATACATTTCAAATAGTTTATATGAATAGAATAATTGTGCAGTACACTTAAACGTACAAAATTTCAAAATAGCTATGGAGAACATTTCTACAAGAAAATTAGAAACTAATATTTTCTAAAATAATTACGTGAAGATCATTACTGCGGTAAATTTAAAAATACAAATTATAAAAGAATTACACGTAGAACATTCCCATAATGATCTTAGAAATATAAAATGAATAATAATTACAAGAAAAATGTCTTTGCAATAAAGTTAAAAAATATATTTTGAAATAATTGCATGTAGAACACTTTAGCAGTAAATTTAGGTCCGGTTTGTACCCCGTATCAAGTCGATAACCATCAATCCTGGTCCGTGTCGAAGCAGATCCAGGCTGGGTTCAAAAAAGTGGAATTGTTTTGAAATCTTGTACATAAAATATAAACTCAAAAATAATTGTGCAGAGAACATTTCTTCAATAAACTTAGGTTGTATATTCTATTCATCAAAATCAAAAAATATAAATTTAAAATAATTATATGAAGAACATTTGTACAATAAATTGAAACATATAAATTTTGATAATAGCTATGTGGAAAACGTTTCTATGATAACATGCAAAAAAATAAATTCTAAAAACAATTCCATGGAGGACATTGTTGCTGTAAACTTAAAAATATATCTTTTCTAAAAGAATTATACGAAGAATATTTCCATATTAAACTTGGAAATGTAGAGTTCAAAATAATAACATGGAAACTGTTACTGCAATGAAATTAAAAATATAAATTTCAAAACAATTAAACGCAGGACGTCTTAACAATAAATTTGAAAACGGATAACCAATTACTAATTCCTTTCTATTTGTTTGGAGACTGGTTAGTAGTGTACACTTGATATGTAAAATCTTGCTCAATCTGGACCTTTACATAACCCTTTATTCTTAGAACTGTCTTAGACTCGGTACCAAACACTGATTACTCAAATCCGGACTAGATTCAATTAATTAAGGTATTTGAAAATAATTTCGTAAAATAAAAATATTTTTCACAATATTAGTGATAACGAATTGGTAACTATAAAAAGAAAAACATGAAATGGTCGGCCTCTAGTATTGCAATTTCTTTACCAATTTAGATAGCTTATTTTTTTATAGTAATTTACATAGACTTATTAGAATAAAGTTAGTGACAAAATACATTTGCTTATTTATTACTTTTAAAACTATTTCAGATTTATTAGGTTGCATTTGATTGTATTTTATTTTCCTTCCCATTTGATATTTGTTTTCTTTTGAGCATTCTCCTATTTCACTTTTTTTCTTTTTTTGCTACTTACTTATATCATCTATAAAAAACTTTGTCTTCTTTTACTTATGAATTCCAAATTGTCTAAAAAGTACAATCATAAATGAGCTTTTCAAAACAATGATGGTAAAATAAATATTTTACTAATGCGAAATATTTACAAAAAAGTATGCAATATTTTACACCAAAATACACGACATATTTCTAATTTTTTATGAAAGAGTAGGCAGTATTTTTACTTCTCTAATATACACATGAATTACATTTTGGAGTTGTTGTTTTATAAAATTTACCCTAACATTCAGCTTGATTTATTTATTTATAAATATGTTTTCTACTATTTACACACAAATTTTCTGATGGCAAGATTACTGGTTTTGTTACTATTATTTTTTATTGATTGCTCGAGTTCAACATAGTTTTTATCAGTCTACCATTAGATGAGCTGTTTTCACTGGTCTCCCGTCAGTAGGACTAAGTGCCAAGCAAGGACTCTGCACGTGAGCTGCTTTTACTCCTCCCTATCATGTATGAAATTTATGGTTTGAAAATGGTATTTCAAAAGCGGAAAGATTATGCCCATACTCTTGCAAGAATGGACTAAAAGGATCAACCTAACAAACCCTCTTAATTAAATGCCGTCACTATATGGATAGATCTCATTATGAAATGACCTATTATTAGATAATTCGTAGATAAAGCTAAAGAGTGTGAACTATACAAGTTCCAAATAATATTGATTAAAAGAAGAAAGAGACTCCGGCGTATAGGGAGGATCTCATCGTTTAAGAAGTAACCGTAGAAACGGTAGAAGGACCTCGCCACTCCAACAGTTCCCAAAACAACTTTAGACCAACTCACAGAAGGAAGACTGATTACCCACTCAAGAGATTTTCACTTCAATGGAAAAACCATTTTTTTTCTAATGGCAGCGTCATTGCCATCAGCTAATAAATAACCTTTGTGTGGCCAATAGTAGAAGTATGTGTATTCTTTCTTTAATCCAAATCTCTTACATTACACTTAACCATCATAGTATTTACCCTAGGATTCTTCAGCAAATGTTTCCATGGCCTTGCTTCAAATCGCCTACTCCCTTTTTACAATGTCCATTTCTCATATTTAAACCATTGGAACAATCGATCACGAACAAGGGCCTATTGTTTAGGTCTCGGGACCTCACCCAAGCCATGTGTATATATCTCTCATGGATATCTTTGGACGAATTCCATGGTTGACCTATTTTTTTTTACTTTACTTATGAATCCCCTCTCTATTACACTGCCAATACAACCATTGGATAGCAATGTGTCAGGTGCAATCTCATGGAAACTCTTCTCCAACCATATAATTGGATGAAAACTCTTCATATAAGGCTTGTACGGTTCCCAATTTAAAAATAGAAAGAGTTTAACATCTCAATTCATTTTATGATCAGCTTCATCTTCTATGTCAAATGCTTCTTCTCTGCATTATCACGTTACCTTATACCTTCCATTGTTCCATTCTTTCTCATATTATGCATTCCCCTACTATCCACTGACCTAGTGTTTTGATAAAGATATAACCAGATGGGGTCCATTGCCTAGGGAGATGCATATGAAAAGATCCTGTTGTTGGATTTTTATACATACATATATGTATATGGTATATACGCTATCATAAATAGCGGCTTAATATTTTTAAAATGATTTTATAAAATTTATGGGCTTAAATTATCTAATTAAGTATGAGTATCTTATGTGTAGAAACTCTATTGTCTAATTTCTAATTTTACTTTTATGATAAACTAAATTAGAAATAAAAAAGATAAGACTCTCTATATAAATAGTTGTGGTCCCCAGGTTATGTATTTTAGAGTTTTTTTTTTCTAACATCTCATTATTGGAAAAGATGAGCTACCTTCTCCATAAAACCCTAAGACATTAACTTGAAAAACTAGAAACCTCCGAATTCAACAACAACTGCTCATATAGATTCAGGTATACTTCCGCTTATGATTTACATTTCTTAGTGATTTAGCATGAAGGATTCTGGGATAATTAATAGTTTTAATCAATAAAGTTTTCGCAACACCTGTGTCTATGCAAACAGGGTTACTATGAGCTATTCATGTGTCTATGCAAATAGGGGTACTATGAGCTATTCATGACCAGGACAATGAATGATCCAAATAGATGGTTTTACCGATATCCAATGAGGATAACTTAACGTTGCTGTTATTGTGCTTTTTTACTTTGTTTCTCAAATTATTGCTAAGTCATTGTTAGCTAAAATAATTTTGTTTGTACATGACAGGGACCTAGATCATGCAACTAGTTTTTGTTAGGTTGGCGAATATGATAGACACATTTCGCTTGATTAGAAAGACGAATGCAAATGTGCAACAACAATAAAGAACATATATGTAGGGCATATATAATACACGTCACCTCATGATGTGGAATGGTTATATGCATATAATGCAGTGTTGTCAACCTTGTACTTCTCAAATGTGAATGGCAAATTATGTGTTATCAATAATTTCCGCATTTTTTGCAAGCATTCGGTCGTCATACTAATCAACTGTAGTGCATAAAAATTCTAAATCCAAGCAAATGTTGTTCCACTACAATGCATCTACAAAGCAAGTGGAGAAACAACACAAAAAAACCTCATGTAGTAATTGGGAGGCAGGAAATGCGGATAGAAGCCTTACTACATTTGTGATTTCTTCGCCAAGTTTTCCAATTGATGAAGTCATCATAAAAAGAACTGAAACTCATGAGGTTACCTTTGCATCATGGTTTTACTAAAAAGGACGAGAGTAGTCCTATACATATTGATGGCAACGGTGACAAAGTCACTAGTAGTGAAAACACCTCTAGGAAATTGCCACACTTGTAGGCAACATTTGTACTTTCATGTGCAGGAATCAATAATACTCAGATTCTCATAAAACATGCATATTCCACTTATGTGGATAGAACAGTAGCTTTGAAGATGATTGCACAACATTAAAATTCTTAAAGACACTTCCGCATACATTGTAGCTCCTTTCCGTCAGTTGATTTACAAAAAGTATAGTCATTGATACTAAAAGTAAAACCTACTAGACATATGACATCTTCATAACACAATTAAAAACATAAATTTCTAAAAAGGTTGGCAAACCTATGTAAGAGTTGAAATGGGTGCTGCACTATAAAGTTCTACGAGTAACACTGGTGATGTCACATGTCCTGATAGCCAAAACAAACAATACTAAACCTTCCACAACTTTCATTCTAAGTTTGAAAATTTTCTCTCTGTAAATATATCTATCCTAAAAGTGAGAAGATAGGCATCAATGCTTTCATAAAATTCAACCGAAAAAGTAACCATTTGAAAATAACATAAAAAGAATACTTATTGCTGATCAATCTCCTTCATGATCTAGTGCCTGAAAGAAATTATGAAAGCGCAAGTGTTTGTCTGATGAAACTCGCTGAAGGTAAAGACATATTCTATTGAATAACATTCAATTAAAAAATACAAAACTAGTGTACACGCTGCTCCACAACTTCATCTTCTCTCTTGGCATCAGCATATATTGCTAAAACATGATCAACGCATTCCCCTTTGGCTTCAACTGTAGCTTCTACACCTATGTTACATTGTTCTGATGTGAAAGGAATCATTGCAGTTGAAGAGCAAATGATATTTGGTTGTTATAGAGATTCCCGTCTTCCTTGTGTCACTGCAACTGTGGGCGCTTCAAGGACCTCCACAAATACAAAAGGTTCAGTGGAGCACATGTCTGTGTCATGGGATGTGGGACCTCCAGCTTGGGATGGAGGATGATCTAATGGTCATCGAACAACTCTATATACGTTTGCCACCTCCTGATGCAATTGTGCAATTGAAATATTTGATCATCCACATCATTTTGCCTCTGTTTATGTGACAACATCTCTTCCACCCCTTTTAGGAATAATAATGTATGCCAACACATGGTGCAATAACTTTATCTCAGGAGATAAAAGTAAGTATTTTATGTCACGTGTTCCCTCATGAAATATGTCAGTGCCTGATATGTCATTAAAAATATCCACTGAAGTAATGCTAAAGGCGATACCATCCTCCCTATTTGGCACATATAGTATTTCTGATAGTTTCGTTGCTACCTCCACTTTAGTCATACCAAAATTAATATTTATACCCAACACCACTAATATGTAATTCTCACGAGAGAAGTTGGAGTAGAACACTCAAACTATAAGTGGGTACATAGGGTGAATGTTATTTAGTAATTCGTACCAGCCTTAGAACTTTACCCACGCTTCAAAGGGAAAATTGATGTTATTTTTTAAATTACTTAAGTCAACATTCCTAGTGACATGCACAACCCTCCTAGACCAACCATCTATATAGTATTGCTTCTTGCATTCTAGTGTTTGAAAGTAGTCAATGGGTGCTAATTCTTCTATCAGTACTGTTGCCTTTGCCTTCTTTAACTGTTTCTGTGTAGGCTCATTGGCAATGTCTTTCTTTAATTATACTTGCTTAAAAACTCACACCCTACGCCTCCCACAACATTGTGAAGGAGTTGGTGAAGGCCTAGTTGGCTAAGTTGTTGAATGTTCAACCGCTTCTAAATGTGACAGTCAATTGAAGGAGAAGTATAAATCGCAACTGTATGATGTAAAACACTAATGTTAAAAAGGAACGGATGTTAATTCATACAATATGGAAATCCAATTACGACATTTATGCATTAATGACCTTCTAACATTGACTGCACAACTCAAGGGATGGTCTATGCAAGAATGATGTTAATATAGTACATAAACATCACTCTATAAATTTTTGAACTTTTGTGAACTTCGGATGCTAGGCTATAACACTTATAGATGTATTTAAACCAAATAAACATATAGCAGGCAAGTGAGAAAAATAATAACAATACATTCACCACCTCCTTATCAAGGCTACACAATTCTCAAATGGTGAAATAGCAACGAAAAATGCTCTATCCTGATTCATCTAAAGATGAATCACGCTATGTTCTATTCTTATGTTGTTGAAACTTGGCATGCCTTCTGGGACCATTCCAAGTGTTTGAAGTAGTAATACTTGGTGTGCATGTCAATATCATGCATCAATTTTAGTGTTTTATTTCCCGGTTAGTTGTTCTATGTGCGTAAAAAGTTAGGCCCTTTATTAGTTTCATGGCTCTTAGACAAGTGGTTTCTTTGGTTCCCACTTCAATGATTAAGTGGTCCTTGCAAGTGGTGGTTAGACTATTCATGCTAAGTTAACCATTGGATTGTTGCCGAACAAAAATTTAAATACCTAAGCAAGCTTTCCTTGAATAAGCTTATGCTTAGGAGGCAATGACCAAATGGAAATAGCCTCAAGTCGTTGGAGAAAATTTTTATTTCTCAACACTTGTCTAATGCTTCACCCATGAGAGAAAACCTTTAATTTAGAGGAATACAAGTATCTGAACGTATCCGAACGTCATGCCCTTTGTTTGAGTGCAAAGGAAGACAAATTTTCATTTATTCTAGTGATGTTCAAAGACAAATGATGGTTTTCATAATCAACTACGTCAATTTTGAAAATGTGTCAACCCATCTACATTAATTGAATTAATCTATTGTCTCATAAATTCAAAGACAAGGCAATAGTTCAACCCATTCTTAGTCTCATGCTGGAGAATTTAGATGATTAGAAATGTTAAAGATTAGAGAGGCCACATCCATAACATGTACTGATGTTGCAGATTGGGCACATAGGTTTATTCATCAATCCTAAAAAACACAGATGCTGAAAAGAGGGGATTTTGATAAGCAAATAATTTAGGCCTGATGGAGGCCTCCCCTTGTTGATATGATTAATGTGGATGTTAGAACCAAATGCAAGCAAAATCGTTGTGGTGTAGTAGCTGTAATAAGGGATTTAACGAAACAGTTGCTAGCAGTTACAATGTTTGTCTTGGGAAGATGAAGTTGAATCTTCATAGTTGAAATTTTGTACTCTAACATCGAGCATGGAATGGGTAAGGAATATTAAGTACAAAAATATTTTGTTTGAAATTGAGTTCTCTCATTGAGTTTGATAAAAGATGAGATAAAGATTCTATCACCAGTGGGCAGGATAATTGATGGAATCAAGACGGTAGCTAGGAATCATGGATTTTGTCAATTTTTACATGTAACCCGGTCGGGTAATTTTACTGCTCGTAATATTGTCCAAATGTATCTAAACCTGAATATAAGTATGCATACATGGTGGGACGATTTCTCACCTTATGTGTTGGAATCCTTTTATACAGACAGTGTTAATTATTAATTATGATTCCCGTGCTAAGGTTTGCTCTTTAGTTAACCCACTTTTTCATCCAAAAAAAGTCATTTTCTATTAGCTTGCTTATATTCCATGTAGCAGTGGTCATTCACTTGTAGAATGAGTCCAAAGTGTCATATGCACTTTTCTGTACAGGTAATGGATTGTTTGATGGTGTCCTTTGTTTCAAACACATGATTTAAGCATTTTGTCGAACAGGTGGAGGACATTTACTGCAAGCAAGGGAGTGGTAATTAGCTCACGAAAGTTAATTGTCGTAGGACTGATTTAAGAGGATGATAGAATATGCTTAGAACTTACCAGGCAGTGTAGATCGATCCTTTTGGATGGCGGTGGCATGAAAAGAAAGTGAGAAATGAAATCTTAGAGTGGGAAGATGCTCCTGCCCATGATTTTGGCTCTAGTCACAAGGGGCACCACATTCTCAAATGGTGGTGAAGCATCCTCATGAGCACTACAATGGGCTAGGATGTCCTTCCAGCCTTGTGAAATCTAAGTTTGAACCTGTAACTTTCACTAAATGGGAGAATGGTTTGCATACTTTTTAAAAAATAAAACGTTTGCAAAGAATGGCTGGGATTTAGGGATCTCGAGCATCCAGACCAGCAATATGTGCTTTGGAATCCTACATTCTTAGGCCATATGAGCTGTTAGTAAATGGATCTTTAAATAATATTAAAAGGAGGCATTTTATCAATGGGTGACAACAACATATCTTGCTGGAAAGGGGCTGATCTGTTGGACTAAGCTAGTTGTAATCTCAACACAATGTAAGTGTTAGTGATAGATGGAATAAATCACAGTATATACACATAACCACAATGGAGCCGCCATTGATCTTAAGGGGAGATCGGTCCCCCTTTTCATTGAATAAAAGACACTAATCTTACAGAGTTTAGGAACATATCTCTTGATCAAACAGTTACAGCATCAATCTACTTGATCTAGAGCAGCTGCATGGACATAAGGAAATGAAAATAAAAAAAACTATTTACAAAGGTATTTAGTTGGAAGAAGACTAGGAGAGAAGAGCTAGGAAGCTGGAAATGAAGAAGATGGAATACAGAGGAGATTTCTGTATTATTTCCTCCTCCTTATGGGATGTCTTTTGTTTTCTCTTGCTGCTGGAATGCATCTTTATTTATAGAGGAGCTGGGCTGCTGTTGAAACGTGGGAAGATCTCCACATGCTTTGGACAATATCATGCTACTGTTGGTCACTAGAGATTACTGAATAAAATGTGTTTTCAATATGTTTTTCTTAGTTGGAGAATAGTTGTTACAGCTTACGTTTCTACTGGGCTGCGAATAAGTTGTAAATGCTTCAGGTGGACTGCTTCTGCTTCTGCTGGGCTGCGACTGGGCTAAGGCAGTTTGGTGGGCTACTAGAGCTTGACTCAAGTGGGTTGCAACCAGATGAGCCCATTTCTAGTAGCTACTTGAGGCTTTTGCTCTTATGGGCTGTGTTGTGGAGCTTGGCTCCTGTGGGCTGAAACTAGATAAACCTGTTTTCCTGGTTGGCTGTTCAGAGCATACTTTGTGGCCTTCTGGGATGAACCCGTTTGGACTGGAAGGCCTAGTTTCCTTAGCCTGCTGGGGTTGGTCCTTTGAAGGCTATTGGTTATGAGCCCATTTGGAATCCTGATAGATTTCTTCTTTCTTCTTGTAGATGGGCTTATTTTTTGGCCCATATACGCATATTTACTTTATTTTATAATTTTATATTTATTTGGTCCCAAGATAAGAGTGTCTACAGGTGGATATAAGGAATGTAGCACACAGTAGTCCAACCGGACAATGGTAATCAGTTGTTCAGAAAGGCCGGTTGCACTACATGGACTCAGTCCGACTGAAGGCAAAATGAAAAAACGCAATTCGAGTTTGGTCTATAGTTCCAGCTAGCGAGTGCATGATACTGGCCTTCCAAATGTTTGATTTTACCCCCACGTGGCTTCCATGAAAATTTTAGTTATCCCCTTCATACTTGTCACTACTTACCATCCGGAATGATGTGATAAATAAAAGGTAGTTTCGTCCATCATGATAGTCAATAATTTTTTTTGCAATATGTTACAATCATAGTATAATCAAATAATTGAAAAAATAAAACATATTTTGTACCAAGTCACATTGAAAATTTTTAATTTTAATCTTAAATTTCACAAAATATACGTTTTGCAATTATGTTAACATATTTTAATGAAAAGGTAAACATTTATTTTGTTTTAATCAGTTTTATAAGAAGAAAATAGTATCTTTTTTAGAGTGAGATATATACCTGTTCAAATATATAAAATAAATGCACAATTTAAATATAGAATATAAAATACACTCATATAAATATAATAAGTGGTTCAGATTTTTAAAACTATTTTTATTTAATTGTAATTACATTTTAGCTAAATGAGGATACAAACGCGAATCTCGCCTCACACCAGCCAAAACGATTTTTCTTTTTTCACTAATATTGCATTTGCAATCAAATATTTTTTGTTAATGAACTTAATTGTTCTCTAAAATAATTTTTACTGACTAAATTAAAAAGGTTATTTTAAATATACCTATATTATCCGATCACAATTGAAAATACATATATCGACAAAGTTTTGAAAATAATAAGCTACCACCTTATAGTTAATACACATACGTATAATTTTAAATCGCAAAATTGTTCGCCATTATTCTAAAAAGGAATGATAGAATGTTTCAACTCAAGGTGTGTTTTGGAAGTGAAAATTTTTTTGATAAAAAATCGTTGGTGTAAAAAAATTTTAAAATTGGAAAAAATAATTTAATATGAAAAGTGAAATGATGAACAGTAAAGATAATAAAGTTAAAATGGATAGGTTAGTTATATTAATAATTATATAAAATTAATTGAAAAGTAGAATAGTTGTGCAAGAAGATGTGAATAAATAGTTAAAAATAGATTGCTTATGAAAAATAAAAAATTGTAGATTGAAAATTCTTCTAGGCGAATAAATATCTCTTAGATATCTATCGTCTTGTAGTTACACTTGAGTTGGGTAGACTCATAATCGGCCTACCGACCTCGACTTTCGACAGTGTTAGAAATTACTTTTTTACAACTCGTGTCCAAATTTTTCATTTTGTATTTATTTCAAAATATATTATATACATAATATTTTTATAATTTGGTATATCATGTTATTTATATTTCTATTTGAATATATTGTCTTTACATCTTCGTGCGACCTTGTCGGTGTAATAATCCTATGGTTCGGCTAGAAATATGCCTGAGAGTAAGAGCTCAGTCATACTGTCAGGCTAACTAAAATGAAGGAGTGTGATATCATCCTGCGATGGTAAGAACAAGATATTTGACAGTCATTATTAACTGTTGAAGTTATAAACCATAAAACATCACATGCAGTTGGTTAGATGCGGAGCTATCTTCATTGAATAACATGACAGTTCTTCCCTACAAATACCTACTCATACGATGCAAAAGTCTATCCATATATATGTTTTATAAATGTAAAACATTTTCTGCCAACTAATATTGCGCTATTCAAACTTTGGTGAACTCTCAGACCCACTCTTTTGTTAATTCCGGTGGCATTACCAGAAAGAAACCAACAACATAATATCTGCATGAAATGTAGTTGTCACCTCATTAGTGTAGGTGTGTCAAGGCCACATGCAATAAGAGCACGCACAATCTCCTCCATTCTTGCTTAGTCTACATCATTATAACAGCCACCATGACTACTTCTTTCTTAACAATCTCCAGCCCATCTACCCCAAATGTCATTATTTATGTTAAAGTAATCAATACGTGACTGCTGACGTTACTGTGGAACAGAGGTAGGCATTTGAGGTTGATCCACATGCACCGGATGGGACCTTGACTTGACCAAGGAGAAGGATACATGGTATTCGTCTAAGGTCTCTCAATGTCATATGATGAGAGGAGATTGTCCAGGCTCTTTGACCTTATAATGACATGTTGGTGGATCCATACACTGTAACTCCACTAAAAATAGATTTTCATCTTCTGCATTTCTAGTGCCCAAAGTTGACATTGAAATGTGACTTGGTCATTCGCGTGCATGACTTGTTGAAGCCTTTCTCCCCTGCATCCCACATACGAAGAAAATGTCCTCCCACCACTCTAGCTTGATAACCTTGAATCACTTGTGGTTGGGCTAACCCTGTTATAGGTAAACATGCAGTTCAAAGTATTTGTTATTCGAATAATACTTCGGCCAAAGCTGTAACTAACATATAATAATGAAGTATAAGCAACATTATAATGTTCATATTGTACATTGCTAGAGCATGAATGAAAATGTTGTTGTGTTACACATTAGCCAATTTATACTATGCATGCTTAGCATGATAGTGCATTGCTGAAAGTAGAAGAAATTACTCCTTTTATTGTGGAAAACTCTATGCTATTACCTCAGCAATGGATGCCCAAATTTCTAGCAGAACATCAAATTTGCCTTTAACCCCATTTCACCCAACATCAGATATCTTTTCTATTCTCTCGTGCTTTTACCCATTGTGTTAGAATCTTCTTCCTATTTTCAAGATTTAAGGCATTTACGCTGAACCTAGTTTCGATATTAAACAATTTTGCGGCTCTTCTCGATCCAACCTTCTTGAAATTACCATCAACACTATATCCTTCATCCAACACGTGATGCATAAATTGCAATAACAACTTCATATTTGCAATGCACCATGACTTGGGAGGAATGTCTTTCGAATTCAATGAAATCTCTTAACCACCAGTAGATCTCTGTTTCTTAACAAGAGGCAAATCTATCTAATTCGAAGAATGTATTTGCTATAGGATCATCCATAGGCTATGCAATAGTTGGAGGTAAAAAAGGTTTGTACATTAAAGCAGATAATGCAATATTATCAGGGAAATATATAGTAAAATTACAATAAGATAGCCAATGCTTTCACTTTTGATAAAAAGAGATGATTGATCAAATGCATTTCAAATTGTATTGAATTTTCGGTGACAAATATTTGTATCATAATAAAGGGCCCAAACACCAGACCTTTGATGACAAGTTCAAGTTAGTGTTGTTTGTGACCCAACTAGTATCATGTCAATGGGCCTTTTCTCTTTTAAAATATACAGATATGCTTCAAATACAACTTAGTATTGATTTGTGAACTTTCTTTAGATTACGAAATTATCTCCAAGTTTATGTTATACATATGAGATTTTTTTGTTTTCAACAATACTAGAGAAAAAAACTATATGTAAAAGCAAGCTTGAAAGAGATAAACTAATATTTGAATTGGACCTAATCAGGCATCATTTGATCACATATGTTGCAACATATTTCCAACCCGTACAATGACACACCAATTGGTAAAATTACATGGCACTACATATATAAGCACGTCTATTGTTCCTTTAGAGAACAACTGATAATTGACAGTATGCATAAACAAAAAAAAGCATGAGAAATGAAGTTGTATTGAAGACTGACTTAACCAGTATATGTCCTACATTTAAGTTGAACATGGTTATACAAGTCATCAATGTATATCTAATGTAAATGCTCCATATCCGCATTACAAGGTCGTCCTTGAAGGCTCTCCAAATGTGCTAGTCATCCAATTCATCAAGCTCATTAGCAACTATAACATCGTCAATATTCTGACTATTTCATGAATTGTTAGTAAAGTTGACGAAATCATCACCACAATCTCCATCGGTGGCTATGAGATTAGGTAATAAACAACATGCTTGAACAATTTTCACCTAAAAGTTGAAGTCAAGGTATAGGGCTCCATCTTTGAGTATCGAGAATCAATTCTTCAATCACACAAAATACCTCTCTATAATTGATCGTGCCAATGAAAGTCGAAGGTTAAACAACTCCTCATAATGTCAACGTGCGGTTGTTTGTTTGAACTCATTTAGATCGATATTTCTGAGCATATCTGGCATTAACCAAGTAGTATTTTCCCACTAAAACTTTCCCACTAAAACTTGAAATGAGTTTGGAGGTGATATGGAAACATGCAATACAACCGTGTTGCAAGCAAATCCTTCCCACCTAGCGAGTATGTAAGTGATTCTCATATAGAAGTGACATGCAACCATCGCATTCTATAAAATGTTGCCATAGTGGTCTCATAACGGAATTTATTGATATACTAGTATCAAAGTTGGAAGGTGTGTCCCACCAATAGCACCAATACAATTGTTGAAATACTAAATGCCATGGAGGTCTATACCTAAAGCATTAACAGGGGTTCAGTCACATGGTGGCACATACGTTTCCCATAATCCTGATACTACATCCATTCCCTGTTGTAAACATTTATAAACAGTCCTAATGCTACGGACGAAGTGAGTACAGATGGTACCGAGCTGAACATTATGTGTGAAAAAAGTGGTGTTATAACTAATTGCTCCACATAAGCGACATCTGATTTCAAACAACAACCTTCTTGCTACAGTTCATATCGTAAGTGATAGAATGTTTGATGATTCGTGTAAAGTTCAGGCCTGCATGGTCCATTTGCACAATTGAGAACCTTATCTATTGCGAATTGATGAGAAATGTTGACATTAAGTGGTCGTGAGATGAGTGGAGGACAATAATCAGGTTCAAAAGTTTGCTTTAGGTAGGTCGCTTCATTTGGAGAGATGTATGATGTCATTACAACTAGGCATCCAAGGTCATCCTCATCATTTGAAGTTATGTATCCTTGTGAAGGAAAGTTGCTAGAATAAGACATTGGTAAAAAATGGGGCCTTATGTGGGTCTGTGAGATAAAACCATTAAGTAAATGAAAATTTTTTGTTAATATTTGAAAGTATAGAGCTGAGAAATTACTGAAGGAAAAATCAAAGGGTGCGAGGAGGTGTGATGTTATTGTAACAATCTATGCCATCCTATACTTGTGTAAGTAATGATAGAGGATTACGTATGACACAGTTACAAGTGGACGAAGGTGACAACAAGGAATTGGCCGATTTTAAGCAATATTGCAAATAGTATTGTAGTGCTTTGAGGATTTACTGTATTAGCAAGTGCTAACTTGAGAAGGATGATGTAATTTTTTAGTATTGCATAAAGGACTATTACCTTCAAGAAAAAAGGCATGTAATGATCATAAAGTGTTTTCATACTTGTGTGCCTTTTCAATGCCTTTGCCTTAACACTGAACCCCATTATGCATGTCATCTTCATCCAGAACATGCAAGCCTAATGCTGCAAGATAGTTAACTACCGTACGTAGTAAAAACAAAGATGTAGAAACCCTTTCTCATAAGTTGTAGACTAAATTAGAATTGAGTAATTTGGTAGTACTAGAATTGGGGTTGGCGGCCACCTTAGTTTGTTCCATTAATATTGAGTTTATAGATTATGTGGAGGCTAATTAATAAATGTTGAGAAGACTCCTTTAGTATGATAAATTTTAGTGTAAACTATTTAGTATAACATAATTGTGAAAATAAGATAATGTATATGACTGATCTAATTCATTAGCCATTATGAATGTTACTTGGCACTCCATGAATAGAAAATTTGCATCTCATCGGACAAGCATCAATACTGTAGGTTTCTAAGTGGCAACATGTAAATAGACGGCAATGCATTTTCAACTTGTTTAAGCCATCCATCTAGATGTTACAACATTGCAGTGATTTTATGTGCATCCAATTGTACTAGAAGTAGGTAGTACATTTAAAACATATCATCCAAACTCGTCCTTATCACTTTGTTGCATAAACATATTGGGATAATTTTGCTTATATTTTTTGGAATTTCTTCTAATATTTGCATCTTGTATTATGCATTTCTTATTTAATGGATAGAATTGACAAGGAATGCATTGTATTCAGTAGGCTAGTGTGAAATTTGAGACCACATGTTACTTGCAAATAATGCATAGAAGAAATCTATTATGGCTCTTTTCTTACATTTTAATAGTATTGTTAAAATGTCAAAGAGATCTCCAACTGAGGCTTCATATCCAAAGTTTTTCATTATCATATAGAAGTAGAGATATGAGGCTTGGATATGAGTTGATCCTTTGTACCACCTCTTGACTACAATCTGATTCCATGGACACTATAATTGAAAATTGCAATGCGATGTTTCATTTGGAGGAGCTTATTATTAATTTGGTAAATTTATATTGAGAAATTTTTTATATGTTGATAATTATTCACTAAATCGATTACGTAGTTCTCTTTGTAAAAGCGATAAAATTGTTTGCTAAAGAAAGGTATATGGTGAATGTTAGTGATTTCCTTAGATGCAAGAATTTCTCTAATGTATGAATAATGAGTGGGTTATCCAGGAATCAAAAAAAACAAGATGAACGCTTAAAATGATCTTGGGTAGGGGATTCAAAAGGGGATATGAAAGTGCTTGTCTATATCTACAAATGATATCGTCTCATGCATTGGATTTCATAACTTAATAGAGGTCACAACGGGAAAGAAGCCAATTCCTTGAAAACCAAGTGTGCATGTGTGTGTAACACTATACATGCTATGATATAAGCTACTTTCTACTAATATTTTGCTTGAATCCAGTACTATTTTCTTGCCTATTTTATCACTGCAACATTGGATTTATCTAAAGCAAGAGTGATGTTGTAGAGGTACATTTGTCTAGTGCAAATTAATTAATATTTTATTAGATTATCCCCCACATATGTTAGAAAACTCCCATAATGTAAATGCGAATGAAAAGGAGAGTAGGAGGAGAGCATAGTCCAACATCACACAATGATGCAGAATGGATGTTCATGCTAAAAGAAGATGCAAAGAGGATGGATGAATATAGTACCTTGCTCGGGTCCGATAAAGAAACTGATTCAATTGGCGTAGTGTAGACACCCCTACCTTGGGACCAAATAAATATAAAATTACAAAATAAAGTAAATATGTGTATATGGGCCAAAAAAGAAGCTCATCTACAAGAAGAGAGAAGAAATCTACCAGGACTCCAACTGAGCTCACAACCAATAGCCCACAAAGGATTAACCCCAGCAGGCCAAGGAAACCATGCCTACCAGTCCAAATGGACTCATCGCGGCAGCCCACAAAGTATGCTTTCAATGGCCAACCAGGAAAACGAGCCTGTCCAGTTTCGGCCCACAGGAGCCAAGCTCCACAACACGGCTCATAGGGGCAAAAGCCTCCATGTAGCCACCAGAAATGAGCTCGTCTAGTTGCAGCCCACAGGAGCCAAACTTCAACAGCACAGCCCACTGGAGCTAAGCTCCAGTAGCCCACCAGACCGCCTCACCCCAGTCGTAACCCAACAGAAGCAGATGCAGCCCACCTGAAGCGTTTACCGCTCATTCCCAGCCCAGCAGAAACGTGAGCTATAACAGCTCTTCTGAAGCTAAGAAAAACGTGAGCTATAACAGCTCTTCTGAAGCTAAGAAAAACGTGTTAAAAACACATTTTATCCAGTAAACTCTAGTGACTGCAGTAGCATGATATTGTCCAAAGCATGTGGTGATCTTCCCACGTTTCAGCAGTAGCTCAGTTCCTTTATAAATAGAGATGCATTCCAGCAGCAAGAGGACACAGAAGACATCCCATAACGAGGAGGAAATAATGCAAAAATCCCCCTGCATTCCAGCTTCCGCATTTCCAGCTTCCTAGCTCTTCTCTCCTAGTCCTCTTCCAGCTCAATACCTTTGTAAACGAATTTTTTATTCCATTTCCTTATGTCCATGCAACTGCTCTAGATCAAGTAGATTGATGCTGTAACTGTTTGATCAAGAGACTGTGATCCCAAACTCTGTAAGATTAGTGTCTTTTATTCAATGAAAGGGGGACTGATCTCCCCTTAAGATAGTGGCGGCTCCATTGCGATTGTGTGTATATGCTGTGATTTATTCCATCTATCACTAACACGTTCATTGTGTTAAGATTATAGCTAGTTTAGCCCAACAGATCAGTCCCTTTTTACCAAGATACGTTGCTGTCTCCCATTGGTAAAACGCCTCTTTTTGACATTATTTAAAGATCTATTTACTAACAGCTCGTATTGCCTAAGAACGCAGGATTCCAAAGCACATATTACTGGTTTGGATGCTCAAGATCCCTAAATCCCAACCACTTTTGCAAATTTTTATTTTCTGAAAAATATGCTAATCATTCTCCCATTTAATGAAAGCTACAGGTTCAAACTTAGATTTCACAATGCTAGAGGGACATCCTAGCCCATCATAGTGCTCATGAGGGGTGTTACAACTTGGCTACTCCGCTGGAGACGGTAATACTAGCTTGCACTAGACACAAGCGAGTGGAAATTTGAAGATCGTCTCATTATTTCCCTTTTGACAGCAAGATGAAACAGAGTTCTGGAGTGAAGAACGTCCGAAAAATGGCTTTACCTGATCAGGTCCAGACGCGCCTATGTAGCTAAAGAGGGCTCGTAAAGGTGAAAAACTATCAGCTCGTAATTGTTCGTATATAAAACGAGCCTGGGGAATGATTTTCAGAAGTTGAATTGTTAATTGTCACTAAATAATTTTTCGCTAAAAAATCACACCTTAATTTCTGTAACCCAACAGCCAAAATAGGAAAATCTCTATCAAGATGAAATGACGACAGGGAAAATTCGAGTATGCATTGACCAATCCACGCTGCACGCATATATGAACACGTCTGTCGGAATACAAGATCGTTTTTTTTTTTTTTTTGATGAATTAGGAATTCAAGATTGTTGGCCTTGGCCATAAGCCCAATTGGCTTCACGTTCTCTCCTGTGAGGAGCGTTGCCCCCCAGTGAAATGTAATTTAAAAAACAAATTTCTTTTTTAAAAAAAATAAAGAAAGAAATGAAGGAAATGCAAGATTGTCGAGTGCACTCGTCACCGCAAAAGTCAGGAAGACAAATGCACCCCACGTTGAGCACTGAAGGAACTCAATGCACGCGACGCGGGCTTTATCACGTATAACTCCCAACCCAACCATTGCTATTTCATTCCAGTCGAAGATAACTTACAACTAACCCTTGGCATTCGGATGCAGCATGAAATGAACACACTACTACTATCATTACGAGTCTAGAACTGAAACTTGAGCACAAATAACACACAATCACACAATACTAATATTATTATTATGAGTTCAGAACTGACACTTGAGAGCATAGTAATCCAAGCAAAAGAAAAACAGTGTCCAATCTTCCAGCAACACAAACTACTAGTGCATTCCTCACAGAGGTTCTCGCACACAAAACTTTATTTAAGTAGATAAAACAACAGACCAACCACAAACACACACACACACACAAACCCATTAAGGAATGTTTCGACACCTTTCAGTTTATCTCGGTGGCTGTGACTACCACACACGTTATCTGTTGAAAGGAAGAAGATTGGCTGTGCATGGCAGCAAAATCTCTTCCCCGGTGAGACTGTTGGAGACAAGTCAGAAAGAGGTGTCCAGATGGAAGCTGCAATCCATCTGGAAAATCTCAAGACTGGAAAATCAAGATCGAATCCTCCAATCTTGAATAAGGGGAGGGTGTCTAGACGGGTAAGTCCAAAGAGGATCTACCAATCTGACTGGTGTCCAGATGACAAAAAAAACCCTAACCTGAGTTAGAATCTTTTAATCCGGACAGCTTTTGGGACATGGTCCATCCAACAGTAGTCAACAACAGAACAAAGGCCTAGATCACAGCCCACCTTCCAAACTGACCTAGGCAAAAATCATCAGATTCTCTAGGTCAGAATGCACCTTGGGGAAACCCAAAATCTCAGCGGAAGCCATTGCTGAGCAAGATGCTGACGACCCTGAAGAGGATGATGTGGAACAAAGCAGTGATCGCGTGCAGGACTCTTCATAGAGACGACCCCTATATGCAGCAAGGTCAGCGCAGAGAACTGGTGGTACCAATGATACCGGTTTGGTACATCGAGGAAAAGTGTAACATAAGTTGTATATAATCCTCTGCAGATTGTCAGAAGAGAACTTGTTATCATCAACAAGGACATGATAGTGTGTGGGCTTGCTCGTTCCAATGCTCCCATTATGACTGCTTAAAAAGAAATCAAACTGCTCAACAGCAGTGATCCCTTGGTCCACGACTGTTCCAGGGGGGATGTTCCCCGACTTGCCAACCTCCTGCTGGTTCTTTGGAAAGAACCTCGTCTGGTGTCGCTTCTGGGCCACGACAAGTGTGATAGTTGGCTGGTATCCCTCTGTCTGAACAGCCTTTCTGATATCCTTTAACTCCTCGTTGAGGACCATTTCAAATTGGGTATCGCTGACACCATCTCTGAAAAGAATAATCTTCCCCGGCTTGACACCATTCTTGCGTGCATATGTCTGAATGAGATCCAAGCACATGGAACCAATTTCCAAGATTCGCTCAGTCCTGCATCGCTGTGCACATAACCTGAAGGCATACTGATTTGCACCAGGCCAGTTCATTGATGCTGTCACAGCAGCAATCGATATGCTAGACATGCTCTTGCTACCTGGATGGTTCACATCAGCCCCCATGAATATAACATGATGGTCATCGTTCAGGCATGGAAGTTTATGGAACAGCTCCATGTTGCTGCCACCGAGCTTAGCATTGACCTTCAGAGCCAAGTTCACAAAATACTGATCCTTGCCCTCATTAGCAAGGCGGCTCAACAAGCATTGAGTCACGAGCCCAATTTCAGTCTCACATATTCTCTTGAGGATACTGTAGCCTGGATGGCGATCTTCCATTGGGCAGAAAAGAACCTGTAATTTTCCTCCCCCCTTTTCATAGACTCGTTTCAGGACAGCATGAAGCTGTTTCTCATCATATAGGGCATTCATTGTTGAACATTCGTAAAAGAGAAGGTCTGACCTGATCCGAATGCCAACTCTGTTGCTGCTCCGATGGATGTTTTCAATGAAGCTGTCAACATCCAGCCAGTTGCGGCGACTTGATGCTGTAAAATCAAGGATGGCCCACCTATCAACCAGCTTTCCATCAACAACTTTATGATTAAGCAAGTTCCATTGGCCATCATCTTTTGGTGTGATTCTGAAGTACTGGTCATTGCTGTTCCGAATTTTCAAATCAGGTTGTTTAAGCACACGACCTGTTACTTCTGTCATATTATTGCTTATAGCCATGTGGAATGAATCTGCAATGCTACCCCTGTAAAAGAAAAAATAAATTAAATTAAATTATGCAATCTTAAAAGGAAATTAGAACAATATTGTCCTGTATTTCAGGGTTTCCAAACAAGTCAAAATATTCATGAATAAAGAATCCTAAAATTGAAAAATGTAAACATAATTGTCAAAATGATACTAGTCAAGGGGTCGAAATCTTGAGAAAAAATTAGCCAAAGCTGAAAGCTTGAGAAATATTATCTTAACATTGTGTTTGGAAAATTTCTCAAAGAATCATCCCTGCATAGTCAGTAAGGAGTAAAATAAGAATGTTGGGACTTCAACTGTCAAGGTAAGTATCCAGAAGGAATCGAATAAACATGAGACAATCAACACATAAAGAGCAATGTATGTCATGTGAACATGGGAAGAGAATCCTAGAAACAAATAGTGTGGAGAAAGCATACCCGGAAGGCCCATCATTAGCTCTAATCATCTGACGAATCCGCTGCTCTCTAATGGATGGCTTGATCAAAGCCATGTCCTTAAGAAGCATAGCAGCATCCCTGACCAATGACTCCCTCGGGAACCGCTGGCCTTCCACCAGTTCACAGAACTCCATTGGCACATAATTTGGCCTCTTGTTTTTACTCAGATCCAAGCAAGGAAGCCACTTGTACACAACTTCCTTGTGATATTTCTCCCGGAAGTAATTGGCAACAGAAACCACCCTCTTGGAGTCTGAACTTTGATCACTGTCAACTTCAAACTTCAGATTTTCTGCACTGTCTCTGGTCAACGTAGCAATAACATACTTCTGTTTGGTCTGCCTGTGATTCACGGTCACTTTCAAATCCCTCAAAGCCTCTCGAACCATTGCCTTCTCATTGTCATCCAATGGTTTGTCAGGGTTGCACGCAATTCTGAGATGTTCGTTAAGAAATTGAATAACTGGAGCCTGTTTTCGGAAGGCTATTACCCTGTAATCAACACACATAATAAGGCCCTCGGCAGTTGGCTTCAAGCTCTGATGAAACCCAGTGGAAGCAATGATTCCTCCACCAAGATCCTTGTCTTTCGTTTTGGAATAGAAGCATCGCCCAATTGGAATCCGCATCACACATGGATTTTGCCGCATCACCACATCCAATGCTTGCAAGATGTCCCTAGGAACAGTCGTCACAGAACCATTCAAGTATTCCACAAGAGTCTGGAAACTGAGAGATGCAACCTCCTTCACAGATACCAAAAACTCTCGAGGTGGACCATCCTCTCCCTTGTGGACATCCACTTTATACTTGCCACATGGAAGCTTCTCCACGCTGTATATGTTTCTCTCTCCATCATAGGCAACCTTTGAAATTGGAAAGAGCTCCTCAAATTGGGAAAACAGATGCTCTTTTACCAAGGCAGCTTCTGATTTTGAGACTTTTCTAATAGTTTTCAACTTGGGTGGAGCTGCAGGCTGAATGTCAAGTGAGTAATGGTATACGTGCAACTGCGGGTTGAATTTGACTTGAAAATAATTAACACGCAATTGAAGGGATCTGATGTGATCTTGCCCCCCTCCATCCGGCCGCCTGATTGGCACAATGCTTCCTTGTTCCTCTGTGGTTGGTGGTTGTGGGAATTCTAAAGATGGAAGTGCTGCAATGAATCAATGCATGAAAATTTAGATAGGAAAAGCAATGAATTTATTACTAATTTTAGTTTCGGAGCATAAATGCAAAAGGGCCCAGATGCAAATATACGATCTCATCATTGGTTCCAATGGCCGCCCTGACTTAAATGGAGCATAATCATCAAATTCAACCCAACCCAGATAATTTGACATAGTGTGTCGACAATCTTATTCTCCTTCCAAGAATTTAGAATTTTGACCATAAAAATTGAACAGTAGCGGTTCTTCGGGTTGCTTGAACATCAACCCAATTTACAAATCAGGTTGGCGCCAACCAAATCTGTCCGAATCAATTTTTGTTTTTTATTTTTTTGAAGCACAGGTGTAGGAGGCGTATACACAAAAACGCCTGCTAGGATTTCGAACGCGACGGAGCTTTGACATTGCCGCCTGCATTGCAGATCTTCCCGGAGGCCCTCTCATCGAGAGGCTCGCCAGCCGTTTCGAGTTTTATAGAGCTACTGAACCAACTAGAAATCGAAAACAGAAGAGAACAAAAACCAAAAAACGACAGGGATTACTCACACGTAACTGATGGAACTTCAGGTCGAGCCTGCCGCTGAACATACCGCGGCGCACTGCTCTCTGCTGGCCAGCCGGAGACGCCTCTCTCGCCACTGCTTCCTCTACCTCCAGGTGGTGTCGTCTGAACGCCGGCCGCTTCGAAGAATGAGCGACCAGGAGCGGGACCTGAAGGAGCGCTGGCTTCCCTGAGCGACAACCCCTGAAACTGGCCTGAGATCTGGGCCGGGTTCTGTCTCGATTGGGAAGAATGCCCTCCGCCATAAATGGACGCAGGGCTAGTCCTCTGAACCCAGGCTTCGCTGGCCGTCCGATCCTGGCCACGTGTCTGGCCTAGATGCTGCCTTGGCTGGCCGGAATGAGCAGGATTCGGCCTCTGCGAATAACCTGACTGAGGCGCGCCACCTTCCCGGTGCTGACGATTTTGGCCGGAACTCTGCGATGGATTGCGATTCTGATACCAGTTTCCGTCAGACTGATAGCGGCCTCTCCCTCGGGAGCCGGAACCCCTGCCTCTGGAACCCCGATTCTCCATACAAACGCGAGACTCGAGTGAAAACTCCTGAAAAATTGCAAATGTGGAATGTATGAAATCTTTCGTGAAGTTCGGTAGAAGTGGATGGTGCTTATATGCAGAGAAGAGGGGTGTGTTGGGAAAGTTTTGGGAAGGAAAATACTCTTGCTTCTTGTGGGAGACTCCAAGACGAAGTGGGACCCATTCCACTTCTTCCGTGGCGCAATCTTTTCGAGTTCCTATTACTGTGAGCTCGAAGGCCAGTCAGCCACCGGACGGCCTGCAAAATTCTATAGAAGATTTGCGAAGAATTTACAAAATCCCACCCACGGTTTAATGACTTGCATTTATAAATTATTCTAAATCGTAAAACTTGAGTAAATGTTCTAATAAAGATGATACCTGTGTACAGTGGATTGATTTGAAATCATTATTAAATCTAAACTAAGATACTAATTAATATATGTACTTATCTATGCCTTTAAAAATCATTTTAACTACATGTGTCAACATTTAAAAAAAATTGAAAGCAAGTATATGAGTATTATAATTTGAAAGTAATAAAATTTATAATTTTTTTCAAAATATGTAACTTTTAGAATCATATTTTTATCATTGGCAAGCATTATAATGAATTTTTTTATATTAATGGTGCATTTGTGAAGTGATAAAATTTTAGATGAAAAATTTTTAGTATAAAAGATTTTGCAATTAAAAAACTAATATGTTATGATAGGGGATATAATGAGTAAAGATAATAAAGTTAAAATAGATAGATTAGATGTATAAGTAGTTGTGTAGAAATTATTGAAAAGTATGATAGTTGTATAGGAAGAAATGAAAAAATAATTTAAAAATATGGCAAAAGTTTTTTATGTAAGAGTTGTTAAAATAAAATATAATAATGTAATATAATAGGGGAAAGTGGTAAGAAATAAATGAAATAAAGTTAAAATAGATAAGTTATGTATATGGATAGTTGTATAAAAATAATTAAAAAGTATGATGTTTGTATATGAAGATATGAAGAAATAATTAAAAAATTGAATAATTATAGTGGTAAAAGTTTTAGAAGAAAAGTTTTATTTAGTAACAAACACACCCTAAAAAGTTTTAATTCGAAATGTTTTTATGTAAATGAAAGTCCCCTTAAAGAAATTTAAATTTTAAAAGTTATAAAAGTGAAAATTTAAGGATACTCATGATAGATATATATGAAAACTTTATTTCCGAATCTAGTTTGTCAAGACATTTTAGTGTAGATTTAATAAAAAGTTGTTTTAAATAAAATACCAATTCTTTACTCGGGCTTGTATTGTAACGTATTCTTAAAACAATTATATATTGTCTTTATCAGCAAGTCCTAAATATGCAATTTAGATCTATTTAGTAAGATGTTAAAAAAAAAAGAAAGAAAAAATGTTCACTTATTTTTATGCATATATGCCCTACCTTTTATTATTTTTAACACTTGAATATTTTTCACATTGTTTCATATAAGTTATGTAAATTATTTGACTTTTGTTAACATAAGGGTAGCCCATTTGATAAAGTCTTAACATTTTGTTTCTTTTGTTTAAGTATAAAGTTTTGATCCCCATAATAGAGCTTTATGTCTCGATGTTATAAAAAGAAATCACTAAAAAATATTTCATTTTCATTCTCTCTATTTGAATTATTATATACGTTTTCAAAATTTTCCCACATAAAATTTCCTAAGCATGTTCCAAATGATACAAAATTCTTGGATTGAATCTGTATCATCACTCTAAATGATACGTTTTCAGATACTTTTTCGATTTTCAATATAATTCTCATTCTCAATACAACTTTACTCATTCTTAATATAGATTATTACATTCTCATCCTAGATACAAATTTGATTTAAAAATCTTTTATCATTTGAAACATAGTTACCTTTTAACAAACATACTCTTATTGTAACAAATAATATAATGGTATTATACTTGTAAAAAGAGAAAAATTTGAGGTTTTATTATATGACAAATAATATAATGGTATTAACAAATGTGAGGTTTTGTCCCTTGCAGGAGTAAAAGCATTGTCTGAATTCAGGGATGGAAGATGGGATTGCTTTCACGAGCGGGAGGATAAAAGAGACGCTGGAACCCACGGAGAAACCTACGCTGCTTGACTGGGAGTCCAAAGCAACCTGATCGCCGTGGACGCAACAGAAGGACGAAAGACCTGCAACTTTCGGCGCAGACGGGCGTTTCGACCCATTCTTTTTGCTTGCGAGCTCGCCAAGTAACCAGAAGAAATGCCTAGATTTCCCGCCCTCGATGCATGCCCCGGGATTCGGGATGTAGGGAGAGAGAAACCACTATCCATCATCGCATCGCATGATATTGACCGTTGGTATGCTTATGACCACCGTCTAAAGTGCCGAAAAGGCCATCGATTCATCATCGAGGGCCATGTAGTCCTCCGGTTCATATACGCTCGTACGCACGGCTACCATGCCGGAAGTTCTCTTTGCAGGTTGCGGGAAAATTGCGCCATAGACCCTCTAACTATGCGTATTGGCATTTTGGACCCCGAAGTTTGCGTATTAGCATTTTAGACTCCCGAAAGTTTCGACCTTTGCATTTTACCCCCCGCGCCCTCACGACGTCAAAAAAACAGTGCCTAGCCGTCCGAAATGACGAGAATACCCATGACAGAAAAGAAAGGTAGAGGCGACGACATCAGACCCTTCTCAACCTTTTGCAAAACTCTGTTCTATCAAGAAAACAAGGAGACAGATAAACCAATCAGTAACCAAGCGGCCACAGAAGATTACAATCGCCAACAGGCACCACTTCCATACTACCAGACCCCATATCACGCAATTCTGCAATCTGTGTACAGTGGAGCTCGCCACCAGCAATGTGACCACAGAGACCAACGCAACACACTCCACCAACTTCCAGAACTTCAGTCTCCTCCGCCATTTCTCCCTCACTGGAATATCCTCAATCTTATATATCTCTTCCTCTTCCTCTTCCGCCGCAACTGCCCGCGGGGTTGGTGCGGTGCTTTTGATATTCTCCTTGGGAGTGGCAGGGAGAGGGAAGTGAGGCGAACTACGGAAAGGTGAATTCGACCTTTTTAGGGGAACGTGCTCTTCCATCCGTTTCATAGCAGACTGGTACGTTGGCTCAACAAGTCTGGATTTCGGCTTTGAGATTGTTGATCTCGATAGGCTGCGGCGCGTTAAGGTTTCGGTTCCGGGGTATTTTGGAGGCTTTTTGGGACTGGTCGTGAACTTGGGAGTTTCAGGGAAAGGGGTCTCCGGCGTCGTTGCAGTTGAAACTTTCGATTTGAGATTGTCCAGGTTTGGGAGCCCAGAATCGGACTTCTTGTACTCTTTTAAAGGTGAGAATTGATGAAATCGGCCAGGAGACTCAGATTCTACTGAAAAAGAGCAAGACCCTGCATCTTTGGCTGAATCATTGATCTGGTTTCTTTGCTTTAAAGCATCTTCTTCCGAGATGAAGACGACAACGTCTTCCTTATCATATCTGGCGAAAGCTTTGTCAGTGCCGTGTACATCCATTGAAAAATCCTAGTAAGCAACGAAAACGGCGGAAAAGACGAACGGCTTGAAATCCCGCTCGTGTTTACAGCTTTCCCCCGACTGCTTCCCTGCCAAAAGATGAGAGCTTTTCGCCTTCTCTCAAAAGCAGTTGAGGAAACGGGTACCGATGTTCCCTAGGGTGGGAAAAGCAGGAAATAAGCTAGAGATGCTATACTCTTCGGATTTTCTAGCAACGAAGACCGCCTCCGCCAAATATCCAGCCGAAATACAGAGAACTTAAAAAAAATTATGAACAAGAAATTAGAAGTACTTTCCGCCTATTCCGGAAGCAATTTTCAATTCCCGCAGTTTATGAGAAGAAAACGACTGTCTAGCGGTTCCCGACCAAGGACCACGAGATCGTCGAAAGATTTTCTTGCCGTATGCCTGTTCGAAGACCGCAAGGCGGGAACGATTTTTAAAAATAAATAGATAACAGAAACAATTCAAGCTTCCCGGTTCTACTTCTCCCCCGGGAAAGACCGCTTTCCGGGCGCTTCTTAGGAAATCGAAAGGATGTTGGAATTCCGCTGATTTTTCGGCAAGTGATGGTCGGGTGGTCGGACTTCGTAGCAGAAATCTGCGACTCTCTCTCTGCTTTCCGCCGGATTTTGAAACTCAGCTCGTGCTAGCAGCAGTGTTATCAGAACCGGACCGGACCGGCCGGTCGGACTGGTCCGACTGGGAACCGGTCCAATTTTCGGTTCGGTTTGTACTGGTTCGGTCTGATTATATAAAACCGTCCGAACCGGTGGTTGAACATGAATTCCGGTTGGACCGGATTCGACCGGTCGGACGGCTAACCCTAAGTTAAGGCATGAACTCATAAACTAAAGGAAAAAAAATGGGCGCAGCTGCAGCAGAGCTCCGTCTGTGTTCGTCGTCCCGCAGCCGCAGCAGAGCTCCGTCTCTGTTCGTCGTCCCGCAGCCACAGCAGGCACCGCAAGGGCACACAGCTCCTCTCCTCTCGCAATCGCAGGCCGCCGTTGCCCTCGCCGGCCGCCCTCG
Source organism: Annona cherimola (assembly GCA_030490835.1). Classification (NCBI taxonomy): domain Eukaryota; kingdom Viridiplantae; phylum Streptophyta; class Magnoliopsida; order Magnoliales; family Annonaceae; genus Annona; species Annona cherimola. Next base: position 88,275,309 of record CM059972.1, read on the forward strand.
CCCTCTCCCTCGTCGGCTTTCCCTCGCCCGCAGCCCTCGCCTGACGCCCTTGGCCGCAGAGCCCGCAGCCCTTCTCGCAGCGCGCCGTCTTGCCATAGCCCGCTGCTCTGTCCTGTCTCCTCTCCCAGCGCCGACGATCTGCTGTCTCCTCTCTCTACGCGCCGACGACGACTGCTGTCTCCTCTCCCGGCGCCGACGACGACTGTCTCACTCTCCTCTCCCCTCGCCGACGATTGCTGTGATATCCCACATCGGTTAGGATGAGGGGGGGAGCCTGGGCTATAAGTGGAGGCTGCCAGGTACCTCAGTGAGGCGCCTTTTGGGGAAGGACGGGATGCGCGTGAACCCAAAAGGGCAAAACCGTGCGGGCCGAGGCCCAAAGCGGACAATACCTTACTGTTAGGCCTGGGGTGTTACAAATGGTATCAGAGCTGACTCCCGACCTCCGGCCGATGGTGTCCAGCGGGGACGCTGGAACTCCAAGGGGGGTGAATGTGATATCCCACATCGGTTAGGATGAGGGGGGGAGTCTGGGCTATAAGTGGAGGCTGCCTGGTACCTCAGTGAGGCGCGTTTTGGGGAAGGACGGGATGCGCGTGAACCCAGAAGGGCAAAACCGTGCGGGCCGAGGCCTAAAGCGGACAATACCTTACTGTTAGGCCTGGGGCGTTACAACTGCGGTCTCCTCTCCTCCCGTGGCCGACTCGCCGGCAACATCAAACTTCTAAACAGCAAAAAAAAAAAATAGTACTCATTATTTAGCCCTTTTTGATTTAGCCTAATTTTTTTTGGTTGCGTCTCTTATGAATTAGTAATTATCAATGATTCAATTATGCTATTAAACAATCCTATAATATCAATTATGTCATTAAATAAATCTAGAATCTTACGTAATTATTAAAAAAATCTCTATAGGAATGATGATTATTAACTCCCATATCTTCAAAATTTTAAGAAATTTTGGACCTTCAAAAATACTTCATATAATCAATCCATTCTAATTAATCATACGTATCATAATATGCAACTCATGTAATTAATATCACTCTCATAATTAATTGTATGATACAAATCTCTTCAAATAATTAATGTAGCAAATAAAAATTATAATATAACTAAAAAAATATTATAATTAATTAAATGGTATCTCATGTTGCGTAAATATGCAGCTACTATTGCAATTACTTGTAAGGTTTATGTTAGCATTGATTTTTTGTATTTATAAGCTTCACCTATAACACTTATAGCATTGATTTATAAAATTCATTACATGTTTTGTTCTTATATTGTGGTCCTTAAAATCCAACATATATATTTAGGATTTATAAAAACATAAGTTTATCAATATATTTATTTAAAATTTAAAATTTTTTAATATTTATGATGTCATAAATATGTCATGCTGACGTCACCGGTTCAAACCAGACCAGTTCCTTTACCGGTTCGATCACTAGTTCGATTCTGACAACATTGGCTAGCAGTCGCCACCAGCGCTGTACTGAGAGAGCATTAAACCGCTAAAAAAAATGGAGAATGCAAAAGGGCACGTGACCACGGAAATCATGCCCAGCTACTGCTGCATTTATAGAAAGAGCTTTTCTACCTTCGGTGAGTGAAACCCAACCCAACCCACTCCACTCCACTCCACCCCTTCCTTCCCTTTTAAAACATGTATATGAGGTTAGTTTTGTCTTTTTCTTGTCATTTCGGACGGCTAGGCACTGCTTTTTTGACGCTGTGAGGGCGCGGGGGGTAAAATGCAAAGGTTGAAACTTTCGGGGGTCTAAAATGCTAATACGCAAACTTCGGGGTCCAAAATGCCAATACGCATAGTTAGAGAGTCTATGGCGCAATTTTCCCGCAGGTTGCAGAAGAAACTAGGAACTACGCGTCGGTTGCATCTTGGACCGAATTTCACGGGCCCACGTTCAAGCGCGTGTCCGTACAATTTTGTTTCCTGTCACGTCGCACGAATTCATGGCTTGGAAATCGAGTTCAGATCGGGTGCACCCGCAAGCTTTTAGCCTCAATGCTCTCGCAAGTATATACTTATTTTTTTAATTTTTTTAAAAAGATATTTTTATGAACTTGTTAATATAAAGTGTATTTAACATATATATCAATTTTTACAATTTTTGGAGATTTTTAGATATTTTTTTGGGATTTTTAAAAATTAGAAGCATACTAAAATGCCACTAATTTTTAAAAATTCCAAATAAATATCTAAAAATCTCAAAAAATATTAAAAATTGATACATATGCCAAATACAATTAGATTAACATTCGTGTAAAAAAAATTTAATTTTTTTAAAAAATAAGTGTATGTACTCGGGAGCATTGATGTTTAATGCTCCCGGGGTGCACCTGATCATAACCCTTGGAAATCTATCCCATTTCAGCGCTGTATGGTGTAAAAATTGTATATTTTGGATATATCTAGAAATTGCCCCAAATAGTTTGTCGTCTTCGGAGTCCTCGGCATGGACTTGCACGGTTAGATGAAAAATTAAGAAACTATTATACCCGTTCAAGTAAGCTCTTACATTTTTAATATCTTTATATGTGATGAAAATTTAATTTTAATTATATTTAATATTATTCATTTAGTTATAATTCTAAAGGTGTGTTTGGAAGGTAATAAAATTTTCAGGGTAAAGGTTTTTGAATTGAGAGAAAATAATATAAATAAATAAGTTAGTTACAGGAGTAATAATGAAAAGAAAATAAAATAAAATTCAAATAAGTAAGTTAGTTATATAGATAATTTGGTAGAAATAATTAAAAATAAGGTAGTTATATAAGAAGATGCGAATAAATAATTTTAAAAGATGACAAATTCTATATATATCCACGAATTTTACCCATAATTCCACTTATACTCTTAAATTTTTAAAAATTTCTCCCATACTTACGAATTTTCATCATAATTCTAATTATACTCATATCGTTAAGGATCCATTAAATGGGTTGTTGGCTTTCTTGTAAAATGACGAATATACCAAAACTCTAATATAATTTAAAGTTGTTTGGCTTAAAGATAAAGATTCGTTTTCAAATAATATATGACTTTATAGTGTAGAATTATTAAAAATTCATTATAATATAAATTTTTAACTATAAAATCATAATTTTGGATGAGCATAATCATCATTTTCTAAAGAGTTAACCGTCTTTTTAACGGATCCCTGACAATATGAGTGTAAGTGAAATTAGGATGAAAATTTATAGGTACGAGAAGAATTTTTAAAAATTCATAAATATAAGTTGAATTAAGGATAAAATTTGTAAGTATACAAGGAAGTCGTGGAAAAAAAAAGATAATTGTAAAAAGTGAAAAATTGTATAAAAAAAAATTTTTATTTGAAAATTTTTAGGCGTAAACACGCACATCCTTAAGGTACAGATCAAATCGGTTCGAATCGGCTAGTTTCAAAAAAAAAAAAATCAGTTCAAATAGTAGCGGGCAACAGGGCAAGCAAGGACGCATCTCATGTACCACAGTACCAGATTCGGTGCTGCTACAACAGTCACCGAAAGGCATGCTTGCTATGGGTGTGTTTGGGAATGGATAAAACTTTTAGGGTGTATTTGGTTGAGGTTAAAACTTTTGATGAAAAGTTTTTGAGGTAGAAGTTGTCACATTAATAGAAAATTATGTGACATTAATAGAAAATGATGTGATATAATAGGAGTAATGATGAGAAGTAAAAAGAATAAAGTTAAAATAGATAGGTTAGTTGTATGGATAGTTGTGTAGAAATGATTGAAAAGTAAGGTAGTTTGTAGAAGAAAATGTGAAAAAATAATTAAAAAATAGAGTAGTTATGGAGAGTGAAAAGTTTTAGATTGAAAAGTTTTGGTTGACATGTTTATATCCCAAACAAACACACCCTTAATGAAAAGTTGTAGAGATGAGAAGTTGTCAAATGGTGTGATATGATAGGGGTAATGATGAGGAATAAATAGGATAAAGTTGAAATAGATAGGTTTGTTGTGTTGGTAGTTGTGTAGAAATGATTGAAAAGTAGGGTAGTTGTATAGAAAAATGTGAAGAAATAATTAAAAAATAAGGTAGTTGTGCAGAGTGAAAAATTTTAGATTGAAAAGTTTTAAATTGATAACTTTTTGTTGTTATCAAACACACCCTGTGTATATTTGCAGACGTGTTGCAAGCTTTTGATACGTTTTTTTATTTTTCGAGGGTAGAAAGCTTCTGACAAGTGACAACTGAAGAAGAGGAGAGCGCGTGATTCGTACTTCAATTTCGAGGATCGTTCATGCGCATGACTTAACGGTTAAGGCTTGAAGCTTGGAGCTTAAGCAGTTCTGCTGCTCAGTGGAAATCGAATCAATGCCGCCAAATGGCTGGAATTGTTTAGAAAGTAAAATATTCCGTAGTTTTTTAAAAATGAAAAGGCACACAAAATTGACGAGAAGCTAATTAAGGATAGAGTATAAGGAAATGTTCCCATGAAATCGTACTCACCGGAATATCTCTTAGTTTTTGCTTTTTTTTTTATCACGTGAAAAAATCTTTTTTGTTAGACTTATATATACTTCACCAGGAATGCAAATGAAAGAATTCGATTGCTTAAGTAATATTTAGGCAGCATTGAGAAGTCTGTTTTTCCTTACTTTTCTATACATTTTTCCATATAATTGTCATAATTTTCTATCATTTTTTACATTTTCCGGTGCGGCTATCTTATCCATTTCAATCATTTGGTAAATATTCTGCTCTTTTCTTTTTATTTCTATATTTTAATTATTTTCTCATACAATTATTTCATTTCTTTATTATTTTACATTATTCTTACAATTTTTAAAATATTTTATTCTTCACTTTTGCACTTTCTTGTCCTTGTTATCAAATCGATCCTTGGCAACCGAGAATTAAGAGTAAAGTGATAAAGCAGTATATGATAAAATAATTGAAATATAAGAATGAAAATTTTAAAATATAATAATTAAGTAGTTAAGACATAAATCATTGTTTGAAATATATACGAAAAGGAAATGAGAAAGTACGCTTATGCATGTTATCAATGCAAAATGTAAAATTCAAAATCTTTCATGTTGAATTCTATGTGAAAATTAATAATATAAAATATTTGTTATAATTTATCTGCTAAATTCTTATGAATTGAGCATTGGATGAAGCTAACTTCAAATGTTTGTCAGGTCATAATTCCAACATCTTGGTGCTGGGAAAAATAAAGGAATTTGTTTCGTAACTCTAATAATAAAAAGATTGCACTATGTCGCACACTAAGTATAGAGTATTATCGAAGATAAGTCCCGACTCAATGCACCCAATTGCATTGAAACTTTAGTGTAAATAGGTATAAATTCATTTTTTATTTTTTGAAATTTGTTGGGCAAATTCCATATATACCTATGAATTTTACTCCTAATTCCACTTATACCCATGAATTTTCAAAAATTCCTCTCATACCTATAAATTTTCATCCTAATTCCACTTATACCCACGTCGTTAAGGATCCGTTAAATTAGCCGCTAGCCTTCTTTTAAAATGACAAATATGCCCAAGATCTAATATAATTTAAGTTTATTTTACTTAAAGTTAAAAATTTATATTCTGCTATAAAAATTCATATTCAAATAATATATAATTTTATAGTTGTAGAATTATTAAAAATCCATTATAATACAAATTTTTAAGTATAAAACTATAATTAGGGATGGACACGTTTTTCATTTTCTAAAGAGTTAACAACCCCTTTAACGGATCCCTAACAGTGTGGGTATAAGTGGAATTATGATGAAAAATTGTGCGTATAAGAGAAATTTTTGAAAATTCATGAGTATAAGTGGAATTAGGGGTAAAATTCTCGGGTATATAAAAAATTCCCCAAATTTATTTTATAAGACTACTAATTTAAGGATGAGTTTGTTTACATTTAAAATTTTTAACTTTTTATTAAAAATTTTCATTCTTTTCAACTACTATATTTTTTAATTATTTTTTGACATATTCATATACAACTATTTTACTTTTATTTCTACATAACTAGCCATTCAACTAACGTAGCTATTTTAATTTCATTTTTTACTCATGATTAACCCTATCATATCATATTATTTTCTCCTATTTGAAAAACTTTTCATCTAAAAGTTTTATCATTTTTAAACACACCATAAGTGTATTTAAACTATAAATCAAGTTTTTCAAAATTTGTGCCTAATTGCTTAAAGTTTCGATGCAACCAAGTGCACTGAATTAGGACTCATTGAAAACACTCCAAGATGGATCAATAGTTTAATCACAAATCCAAAGGAAAGAAAATTAAGAGATTGCTTTATTAAGATAATTTGGTGGCAGCAGATCATATAGATAGTCTAAATTGACCAAAGATTATATGAACAGTTCAGATTACTCTACATGTTACTACTAATTATTACTTTAGTATCTGCTTAATCCTAACATATTAGACCCACTCAAGAAAATCTGCTTCATATGGTACACAGATTCAACGACTATGATTTTTCCAATTGGAAGATGGTCCAATGAATGGATAGACAACGAATCAAGCCATGAAGAGCATTCTGAAACAGTTGTCTATTATTTTGGGTAAATTCGTCTTGTACTCCAATATTTGACGGGTATTTCTTTTGTATCCACAACATTTTAATAATTTTTCAGATACCTATAACATTTCAATAATTCCCCAAACACCCACAATATTTCACACTTAATACCTTACATGCCACCGATGTTACATTTTTGTCTATTAAATCAATGAATTTGGTAGTTGCATTTGGTAGTTGCATGCAGATATTTCTTTAAATGTCAAAATTTCCCAACAGGTAGAACTCTATGGGCTACTATCTGCCTCGTAATCATCTTCTTAGAAGCCACACATCTTGGCCCTGATGATATCACCACCCTGTGGTAATCCCTCTAGCTCAACACTCCTTAGCTATTGCTCTTCGCCTTCGCCCTCCTACTCGTCTCTACCACCTCCTTCATGATGAGGCTACCACACATTTACCTCGTTGACCATGGGTGCTACCGGCCTCTTGAGTCCTACCGCTTCCTCGGCTCCAGGTTCATCCACTATTCATGGCAAATCACCAGCTTTGAGCCCATGAGTGTGGATTCCAGATGAAGATCTCAGAGCAATCAAAGTTGGGTTACAACACTAACGTCCCACTGGCCCTACACGATGTGCCCCACAGTCTCGCCATCCAGAAATTGAGGAGGGAGGCAGAGATGGTCATCTTGACATGATCGATAAGTTGCTGGTGAAGACATGTGTGAAGGCAAGGATATCGACATCCTCTTCATCAACCGCAGCTCCTACCACAGAGTCTATGAGTGTTGGTCCCATGTAATGGCTACTCAAAGAACTTTAGTAAAGTGATATGAATCAAGCAAAAATACAAAGCACAATAATGAATGAAACCACAAAAACAAGAACACATGTAGTGGTCGGATCTCGCTATCCTACTCTACTTTTCTAGTATGACGACTTGGTTCCACTAGTCAACTTTAACATATAAGTTACAGTGGTACAATTTGTTTGACTATCTTTTGGATTAGCATTAAGCTCCAAGTAGGCTCACAAAGTAATCAACACTTTGATTTACTTCCTCTTGATTTGATCACCATCAACACCAAGGTAATACAAAGAACAAAATTTTAAATAAAAAGTAAATTGATTTAGCATATCTGTAAGAGCAACAACTCTTCAATTGATCAATACTTTGTAGTTGTGAATGCTCAGCAACAACATCAGCTTCACCTTTGAACCTCCACTAAAAGACATCTCACAATGAAGTACTTTAGAGTCTCTGAAATTTGTATTTGGGTATTTTTCTTTAATTTTTCGATGTCTTCTAGCTCTCCCAAGTTCTCCTTTTATAGTTCTTTGATCACTTGAAAACATGGCTTAGAAGATAGCCCAAGAGGTTTCCATGAAAATTTGACTTTTTGAAAGTTGCGTTTCTACCGTGTCAGAAAGGTTTACCTTTTTTGGGGAAAAAGGTCGACCTTTTGCTGCTCCAGTTGAGATAGCAAGAAATCTGAACCAAAAGATCGACCTTTCCCCTATTTTTTGCAAAATACAAATTTTGGAAAAAAAAGTCTTGTTTCAATCATGTTAATCTACTCAAGATAATCATAAATGAATAAACTAATCTCAATTCAAGATTAAACACATCTCAAAGAGCACATTCTATGATTTTTCCAAATGAAGTTATCAATTGAGCATATTCCAAAATATTCCAAACATTCCAAAAAGAATATTCTATTTTCAAATTTCATATTTAATCTTATCACATCTCAAAGAGCACATCTCATGATTATTCTAAGCATTCCAAAAAGCATATTCCATTTTCAAATTTCAATGTTATTATAATTAAAACTCATCTTATCACAGTTAAAGCATGTTACCACTCTATTCAATCTTTTCAAAATCCCGTATAAGATTATAGTTTCACAAAATTATGAAAAAAATACAATTTCACAATATTAAAACCAATGGCACAAAAGTACTTCTTTTGTTATCATTAAAACCAATTAAAAATAGATTTTCATAGAAGTTCACAATGAGTAGGAGGAAAATGATAGAAACATCGATATTTTGCTATCCAAGGACCTAATGTCCATTGTTGGTGCCACTCTGTAGATGAACATCACAACACTGGGCCGTTGGTCCTTCCCATTTCAGAGTAGCTGCTCTTCCTCTTTAGCCTAACAAGGAAAATGGTGTTCAACCCCAAGTGGAAGTTGAACATTTTAAACTTCAAATAGACATTCGAGCACGTGGAGGGGCGATGGGTGATAGAGGAGCTAGAGGAGCTAGTGAAGAACCTGCAATTGTTGATGAAGCAAGTGGAGGCATCGAAGATGATGTTGTATAGTTTTGGAAACACATCGTTGTCATCACCGTGGTACAAGATAGGGTACATTAAGACCAAGGTGAGGATGAAAAAGGGGTATAGGGTATGGTAGATAACGTTAAAGAATAGTTTCAAGTGCAACAGTGCTATGCGATGGTGCAATCGCATGGTAAAGACGCCCACGGGTAGCGCCTAGGATGGTATCATAGACAATTACCCTGTTCATGGAAGAAGAAAGAGATGGGTATTAATGGCTGTAACGCCAACTTTCATGGGTAGGGTAGGAATTTCGGTGACAGCTCTTGCTCCCATTAAGGCTGGAATGAGAATTAAGATGAGGGCAAAATAGTCATTTCGAGATGCAATTAACAATTTTTTAAGCTTCATTGACGACATGGGTATGTTAGAAATTAAGGGTGAAATGTTATATGTGTTTAGACAATTATTGAAATGTCAGGGATACCAAAGAAATTACAGTCAAATGTTGTGGGCATAGGATTATGGTCCAAGTCAGCTAATAAGGGGCGGCACACAAGACAGTTTAAAAGGACCCTTTAAATTACTAAATGGTGTAGATCGAGCAACATCATGATATGCGACATCAAAAATATTAAAGCAAAATTGATTGAGATCAGCTTATTGAGCAATTTAGATTGGGCAAAGTCCAAAAGATGTTATTCAAACCCATAGTGCTACTGTAAGCGTCAACGAATGGGCGAAAGACAATGCATACATGATAAAGTGATCTGAATGGCTTGGATCAAACATGTGGTTTTACATAAAAATCAAAAAGTGTAATTTTTTCTTTGATAGATGAGTCCCAAATAATGCAATAAATGGTTGAGATAGGGCATAATGTCAAGGACCAATGCAAACCTAAAACTATTACAATGAGTATGCGGTCACCTAATAGTACTTTGCTTACCCCAAGTTGTGTTGATCACGTCATCATTTCAATGCTTAAGTAGCCGATGTAGGTGTATATAGAATAATATGAGTGGAAGATATAGAATAATATGTTGATCATGTCATCACCAAAAAGCTTTCATTAAATGGGAGAATGGTTAGTGTACTTTTCAGAAAATAAAATGTTTGCAAAGAATGGCTAGGATTTAAGGATCTCGAGCATCCAGACCAGCAATATGTGCTTTGGAATCCTGCATTCTTAGGCAATATGAGCTGTTAGTAAACGGTTCTTTGAATAATGTCAAAAGGAGACATTTTACCAATGGGTGAAAGCAACATATCTTGCTGGAAAGGGGCTGATCTGTTGGACTAAGCTAGCTGTAATCTCAACACAATGAAAGTGTTAGTGATAGATGAATAAATCACAGCATATAAACACAACCACAATGGAGCCGCCACTGATCTTTAAGGGGAGATCAGTCCTCCTTTTCATTGAATAAAAGACACTAATTTTACAGAGTTTGCGATCACGTCTCTTGATCAAACAGTTAAAGCATCAATCTGCTTGATCTAAAGCAACTGCATGGACACAAGGAAATGGAAATAAAAAAATCTGTTTACAAAGGTATTGAGCTGGAAGAAGACTAGGAGAGAAGAGCTAGGAAGCTGGAAATGAAGAAGATGGAATGCAGGGGAGATTTCTGCACTATTTCCTCCTCCTCATGGGATGTCTTCCGTTTCCCCTTGCTGTTGGAATGCATCTCTATTTATAGAGGAGTTGGGCTACTGCTAAAATGTGGGAAGATCTCCACATGCTTTGGACAATATCATGCTACTGCTAGTCACTAGAGTTTACTGGATAAAATGTGTTTTCAAAATGTTTTTCATAGTTGGAGAAGAGCTGTTACAGCTCATGTTTCTGCTGAGCTGGGAATAAGCTGTAAACGCTTCAGGTGGGCAGCATCTACTTCTGCTGGGATGCGACTGGGCTAAGGTGGTCTAGTGGGCTACTACAGCTTTGCTCCAGTGGGCTACAACCAGACGAGCCAATTTCTAGTGGCTACTTAGAGGCTTTTGCTCATGTGGGTTGTGTTATGGAGATTGGCTCCTGTGAGCCGAAACTGGACAGACTTGTTTCCTTGGTTGGCTATTGAGAGCATACTTTGTGGGTTGCTGCGATGAGCCCGTTTGGACTAGAAGGCCTGGTTTCCTTGTCCTACTGGGGTTAGTCCTTTGTGGGCTATTAGTTATGAGCACATTTGGAGTCTTGGTAGATTTCTTCTCTCTTCTTGTAAATGGGCTTGTTTTTTGGCTCATATAGACTTATTTACTTTATTTTGTAATTTCATATTTATTTGGTCCCAAGGTAGGAGTGTCTACAAGTGGATAGAGGGAATGTAGCACACAGTAGTCCAACCGGACAATGGTAATCGGCTGTTCAGAATGGCTGGATGCACTACATGGACACAATCTGACTGAAGGAAAAATGAAAAAACACAAATCGAGTTTGGTCTATAGTGTCTGCTAGCGAGTGCATGATACTGGTCTTTCAAATGTTTGATTTTACCCCTGTGTGGCTTCCACGAAAATTCTAGTTATCCCGTTCATACTTGTCACTACTTACCATCCGGAATAATGTGATAAATAAAAGGTAGTTTCGTCCACCATGATAGTCAATCATTTTTTTTGCAATATGTTACAATTATAGTACAATCAAATAATTGAAAAAAGAAAACATATTTTGTACCAAGTTACATTGAAAATTTTTAATTTTAATCTTAAATTTTACATCATATACGTTTTGCAATTACGTTAACATATTTTAATGAAAACGTAAACATTTATTTGTTTTAATCAGTTTTATAAGAAGAAAATAGTATCTTTTTTAGAGTGAGATATATACCTGTTCAAATTTATAAAAAAAATTCATAATTTAAATATAACATATAAAATACACTCATATAAATATAATAAGTGGTTTAGATTTTTAAATTTTTTTTTATTTAATTGTAATTACGTTTTAGCTAAATGAGGAGGCAAATGCGAATCTCGCCTCACACCAGCCAAAATAATTTTTCTTTATTCACTAATATTGCATTTGCAATCAAATATTTTTTGTTAATGAACTTAATTGTTCTCTAAAATAATTTTTATTGACTAAATTAAAAAGGTTATTTTTAAATATACCTATATTATCCGATCGCTATTGAAAATACATATATCGACAAAGTTTTGAAAATAATAAGCTACCACCTTATAGTTAATACACATGCATATAATTTTAAATTGCAAAATCAATTGCCATTATTCTAAAATGGAACGATGGAATGTTTCAACTCAAGGTGTGTTTTGGAAGTGAAATATTTTTTGAATAAAAAATGGTTGGTGTAAAAATTTTTTAAAATTGGAGAAATAATTTAATATGATAAGTGAAATGATGAGCAATAAAGATAATAAAGTTAAAATAGATAGGTTAGTTGTATTAATAATTATATAAAATTAATTGAAAAGTAAAGTAGTTGTGCAAGAAGATGTGAATAAATAGTTAAAAATAGATTACTTATAAAAAATAAAAAGTTGTAGATTGAAAAGTCTTATAAGTGAATAAATACCTCTTAGATATCTATCGTCTTGTAGTTACACCTTGAGTCCGGTTGACCCATAGTCGGCCTACCGAGCTCGACTTTCGACAATGTTAGAACTTACATTTTTGCAACCCGTGTCCAAATTTTTCATTTTGTATTTATTTCAAAATATTTTATATACATAATATTTTTATAATTTGGTGTCTCATGTTATTTATATTTCTATTTGAATATATGTTTAAATATATTGTCTTTATATCTTCGTGCGACCTTGTCGGTGTAATAATCCTACTGTTCGGCTAGAAAGATGCCTGAGAGTAAGAGCTCAGTCATACCGTCAGGCGAACTAAAATGACGGACTGTGATATCATCCTGCGATGGTAAGAACAAGATATTTGACAGTTATTATTAACTGTTGAAGTTATAAACCATAAAACATCACATGCAGTTGGTTAGATGCGGAGCTATCTACATTGAATAACAAGACAGTTCTTCCCTAAAAATACCTACTCATACGATGCAAAAGTCTATCCATATATATGTTTTATAAATGTAAAACATTTTCTGCCAACTAATATTGCGCTATTCAAACTTTGGTGAACTCTCAGACCCACTCTTTTGTTAATTCCGGTGGCATTACCAGGAAGAAACCAACAACATAATATCTGCATGAAATGTAGTTGTCACCTCATTAGTGTAGGTGTGTCAAGGACACATGCAATAAGAGCACGCACAATCTCCTCCATTCTTGCTTAGTCTGCATCATTATAACAGCCACCATGACTACTTCTTTCTTAACAATCTCCAGCCCATCTACCCCAAATGTCATTATTTATGTTAAGGTAATCAATACGTGACTGCTGACGTTACTTTGGAACAGAGGTAGGCATTTGAGGTTGATCCACATGCACCGGATGGGACCTTGACTTGACCAAGGAGAAGGATACATGGTATTCGTCTAAGGTCTCTCAATGTCATATGATGAGAGGAGATTGTTCAGGCACTTTGACCTTATAATGACATGTTGGTGGATCCATACACTGTAACTCCACTAAAAATAGATTTTCATCTTCTGCATTTCTAGTGCCCAAAGTTGACATTGAAATGTGACTTGGTCATTCGCGTGCATGACTTGTTGAAGCCTTTCTCCCCCCGCATCCCACATACGAAGAAAATGTCCTCCCACCACTCTAGCTTGATAACCTTGAATCACTTGTGGTTGGGCTAACCCTGTTATAGGTAAACATGCAGTTCAAAGTATTTGTATTCGAATAATACTTTGGCCAAAGCTGTAACTAACATATAATGATGAAGTATAAGCAACATTATAATGTGCATATTGTACACTGCTAGAGTATGAATGAAAATGTTGTTGTGTTACACATTGGCCAATTTATACTATACATGGTTAGCATTATAGTGCATTGCTGAAAGTAGAAGAAATTACTCCTTTTAATATGGAAAACTCTATGCTATTACCTCAGCAATGGATGCCCAAATTTCTAGTAGAACATCAAATTTGCCTTTAATCCCATTTCACCCAACACCAGATATCTTTTCTATTCTCTCGTGCTTTTACCCATTGTGTTAGAATCTTCTTCCTATTTTCAAGATTTAAGGCATTTACGCTGAACCTAGTTTCGATATTAAACAGTTTTGCGGCTCTTCTCAATCCAACCTTCTTGAAATTACCATCACTACTATATCCTTCATCCATCACGTGATGCATAAATTGCAATAACAACTTCGTATTTGCAATGCTCCATCACTTGGGAGAAATGCTTTTCGAATTCAATGAAATCTCTTAACCACCAGTAGATCTCTGTTTCTTAACAAGAGGCAAATCTATCTAATTCGAAGAATGTATTTGCTATAGGATCATCCATAGGCTATGCAATAGTTGGAGGTAAAAAAGGTTAGTACATTAAAGCAGACAGTGCAATATTATCAGGGAAATATATAGTAAAATTATAATAAGATGGCCAACGCTTTCACTTTTGATAAAAAGAGATGATTGATCAAATGCATTTCAAATTGTAAGGAATTTTCGGCGACAAATATTTGTATCATAGTAAAGGGCCCAAACACTAGACCTTTGATGACAAGTGCAAGTTAATGTTGTTTGTGACCCAACTAGTATCATGTCAATAGGCCTTTTCTCTTCTCAAATATACAGATAAGCTTCAAATACAACTTAGTATTGATTTGTGAACTTTCTTTAGATTATGAAATTATCTCTAAGTTTATGTTATACATATGAGATTTTTTTGTTTTCAAAAATACTAGAGAAAAAAACTATATGTAAAAGGAAACTTGAAAGAGATTAACTAATATTTGAATTGGACCTAATCACACATCATTTGATCACATATGTTACAACATATTTCCAACCCGTACAATGACACAACTGTTGGCAAAATTACATGGCACTACATATATAAGCACGTCTATTGTTCCTTTAGAGAACAACTGATAATTGACACTATGCGTGAACAAAAAAAAGCATGAGAAATGAAGTTGTATTGAAGACTAACTTAACCAATATATGTCTTACATTTAAGTTGAACATGGTTATACAGGTCTTCAATATATATCTAACGTAAATGCTCCACATCCGCATTACAAGGTCGTCCTTGAAGTATCTCCACATGTGCCGGTCATCCAATTCATCAAGCTCATTAGCATCTATAACCTCTTCAATATTCTGACGATTTCATGAATTGTTAGTAAAGTTGACGAAATCATCACCACAATCTCCATCGGTGGCTATGAGATTAGATAATAAACAACATGCTTGAACAATTTTCACCTAAAAGTTGAAGTCAAGGTATAGGGCTCCATGTTTGAGTATCGAGAATCAATTCTTCAATCACACAAAATACCTCTCTATAATTGATCGTGCCAATGAAAGTCGAAGGTTAAACAGCTCCTCATAATTTCAACGTGCGGTTGTTTGTTTGAACTCATTTAGATCGATATGGAGCTTGGAACCCTTATTTTTGAGCATATCTTGCATCAACCAAGTAGTATTTTCTCACTAAAACTTGAAATGAGTTTGGAGGTGATATGAAAACATGCAATACAACCATGTTGCAAGCAAATCCTTCCCACCTAGCGAGTACGTAAGTGATTCTCATATAGAAGTCACATGCAACCATCACATTCTATAAAATGTTGCCATAGTAGTCTCAGAATGGAACTTATTGATATACTAGTATCAAAGTTGGAAGGTGTGTCCCACCAATAGCACCAATACAATTGTTGAAACACTAAATGCCATGGAGGCCTATACCTAAAGCATTAATAGGGGTTCTGTCACATGGTGGCACATACATTTCCCATAAGATCAGCAAAAGATCAGCAAAAGATCAAGGACCGCCTCCGCATCCGGCGCACCGGCGCCGCTGGGGCCGAGTCTGACCCCGATGTCACCGTCTCTTACGTTCTGACTGTTTCGGCCCAAGCCGCCGCCATCCCGCCGGAATCAGTCTTCTCCGTGGGAAAGAACTGCCGGGTGACCATCTCTTCCCCGTCGCCGTCGAGCAGGGTGGACGATGTGGAGCTGTCGGAGGAGATGTCAGCAGCGTCCGGGTGGATTGGGAAGAGTAATCCGGTAAAGGCTGCTGCATCGTCTTTCCCGAGCGGCGGTATGGCTGAGTCGCCATCAGTAAGGGCGAACAATTTTCCCGGGGCGATTAGTCTGACAAAAGTTTCGGTTATGAAAATGCCGCCTGGAGTATCAGAGAAAGGTGGAAAGCCATCAGTTGATGTGCAGAATAAACGAGCTGGAGTGTCAAAGCCAGCAAAAGAGAAAACTTCAAAAGCTGAAAGACGTGCGTCTGCAAGAGGCAGACACAGCAGAGCCACTGAATGGGGCGTCTCCGGCGGACAAAGTGGCTTCCCTGGATGGGTCGTCTCCGGTTGACATGAGTTCGGTGGAGGGCACGTCTCCTGTGGTTGTAGTGGATTCGGTAGCATCTGCGGAGGCAGCTGTCTCAACTCCTGCAGACATTACAGCTGCAGATGCAGCAGTTTCACCAACTCCAGCGGCTTCAGTGGCCTCCGCGGTCTCAGTTGATGTGGGAGTTCAGGCAGCAACCGCACCAGCGGTGGATGGGACAAACGCGTGGGAGCTAATGAAAGCTAGAGGCCTAAAGAAGCCGCCGGGTTGCAGTTGGGTTGACCTGAACGGCACGATCCATGCATTCTACGTGGCGGACAGATCGCACCCACAAGCTGAAGCGACGGAGATGGAGGTGGACGAGAGAGGGACGAGTGAGGGGGCGATCATGGAATCCGAGTGCCCGCACTGCAGAAGATTGTTCTGTGCCACGTGCAAGGTCCCTTGGCATTCGGGAATCAGCTGCGAGGACTTCCAGAAGCTAGGCGGGCATGAGAGGAATGGGGAGGACATCATGCTGATGAATCTCACTAAGAGCAACAAATGGCAGAGGTGCCGGCAATGCAAGTTTTATGTGGGGAAGACAGAAGGATGCTTGTTCATGAGATGCAGAAACTGGCTGGATTACAGTGGCTAGCACAAGAAATCTGAAGCGAACTGAAATCCCTGTTTTCCATAAATGAAGTGCGGATTCTGTTTCTGCTATAACTGTGGTGGGCCAAGCAGGCGAAAAAAAAAAAAAAAAAAACCGGAGCAGCAGCAAAGGATGCAACGGCGAACGAGGGAGTGGCTACCATCAAGGTTCCGCGGAACTCAATTCCGCGTGATAGAATTTGCCAGTTCCGCGCGGACCGCAGTTCCGCGGCAACGAAGTTCCGCGTGAAGATGGTTCCGCGGCAACGAAGTTCTGCGGGAAAGTGAGTTCCGCATAGAGGTGGTTCCGCGGGATGAAGTTCCGCGGGAACGGCAGTAGCCGCGGAACTTACACCAGACCCGGCAGAGGCTTATAAATAGCCGCATTTGGTTTCTCATTCGTGACAGCGAAGGAAAACGGCGAAGACGAGAGAAGGAGTTTTCTCGCGCTCAAGGAGAAGAGAGCGTGAGTTCTCCACAGATATATTTTTTTCTTTTAGTTAAAAAAAAAGAGAGAGAGTTCCTTCTTTATATATTATATATATATATAAATATATATATATATATATATTATTTCCAAAAAAAAACTACTTTTCCCAACGTGGATACTCCCCGACTGGCGGGTTGAATTGACACACGGGTTAAGTATATTTTCCCTCTTTTAAAAAATAAAATAAATATATATATATGTGTATATTATATATATAAATATATATACATATATATACATATATATTATTTTCGAAAACTACTTTTCCCAACGTGGATACTCCCCGACTGATGGGTTGAATTGACACACGGGTTAAGTATACTTTCCCTCTTTTAAAAATAAAATAAAAATATATATATGTATATTATATATATATAAATATATATACATATATATTATTTTCGAAAACTAATTTTCCTAACGTGGATACTCCCCGACTGGCGGGTTGAATTGACACACGGGTTAAGTATATTTTCCCTCTTTTGAAAATAAAATAAAAATATATATGTGTATATTATATATATCTATATATCTATATATACATATATATTATTTTCAAAAACTACTTTTCCCAACGTGGATACTCCCCGACTGGCGGGTTGAATTGACACACGGGTTAAGTATATTTTCCCTCTTTTAAAAATAAAAATAAAAATATATATGTGTATATTATATATATATATATATATATCTATATATACATATATATTATTTTCAAAAACTACTTTTCCCAACGTGGATACTCCCCGACTGGCGGGTTGAATTGACACACGGGTTAAGTATACTTTTAAAAATAAAATAAATATATATATGTGTATATTATATATATATATCTATATATACATATATATATTATTTTCAAAAACTACTTTTCCCAACATGGATACTCCCCGACTGGCGGGTTGAATTGACACACGGGTTAAGTATATTTTCCCTCTTTTAAAAATAAAAATAAAAATATATGAGTATTTTCTATATATAAAAATATATCAAAATATACATATATATTCAAAGGCGTCCAAAAATTGAGATTTTGATTTCTAAAATTATATAAATACCCCGCGGGCCTCCAAAAATGAATATTATGTCCCGCGGGCCTTTAAAAAAATATATATACATGTATTTGCCCCACGGGCCCCAAAAAGTATATATATATTTTTAGACTTTCAAAAATATATATATTATAAAAATAAAAAAAATTTCATATACTTTTGCCTAAGTAGATACTCCCCAAACAGTGGGTTAAGTTGATACGCAGGGCTAAGTACCTTTCTATTATATATATACATATATATATATATATATATATATATCAAAGAAAAAAATTACCTCTTCGCTCAATCCGAGCTTTAATGTCCAAGCAAGCCCCCCCTAGGCTCAAAACTTTTCAAAAAGCCCATGATGGCCCAAAAACTCTCCAAAAAGCCCAAGATGGCTCAAAACTCTCCAAAAAGCCCAAGATGGCTCAAAACTCTCCAAAAAGCCCAAGATGGCCCAAAACTCTCCAAAAAGCCCAAGATGGCCCAAAAATCTCCAAAAAGCCCAAGGTGGCCCAAAAATCTCCAAAAAGCCCAAGATGGCTCAAAACTTTCCAAAAAGCCCAAGCTGGCCCAAAAATCTCCAAAAAGCCCAAGATGGCTCAAAACTTTCCAAAAAGCCCAAGATGGCCCAAAAATCTCCAAAAAGCCCAAGATGGCTTAAAAATCTCCACAAAGCCCAAGATGGATCAAAACTCTCCAAAAAGCCCAAGATGGCTCAAAACTCTCCAAAAAGCCCAAGCTGGCCCAAAACCCTCCAAAAAGCCCAAAATGGTCCAAACTCTTGTCAACAAGCCCAGTTGGGCCCAAACCTTTTCAATTAGTCAAAAATGACCCAAACATACTTTTAAAAATCCGGTTGAATCCATTTCTTGGTAAAACCACCCAATTGTTCAATCCAGAGGCTGAATGCGGGAGACGCTGGTTTCTTGTATAAATACAGAAGCTGAAAGCGGGACACGCTGGTCTGCTGTGTAAATCCAGAAGCTAAGAGCGCACTTAGTTTGCTGTGTAAGGTCACTAGTGTAGCCGACGGGCCCCTCACTAGTTCCCAAAACCGAGTCATCGCTGGTCGACGGGCTAAGCGTAAACTCACATTTAAGACATGGCGCGTGGCGTCATGTACCCCACATTTAAGTCATGGCGCGTGGCGTCATGTACTTCATATTTAAGATATGGCGCGTGGCGTCATATAGCTCACATTCGAGTCACGGCGCGGGGCGAAGTGTACTCATTTATCTTTATATTTTTGTTAGACACGATTTTTCGTGCACTTGTAAAGACGTAGAAGGATCTTCTACGCACTTCATTATTATTAAGCATTTTTTTATGGACCATTGTATTCAGCTCTTTTAATCAAGGGTTTTCTCGTTAGAGATGTAAAATCAGAATGTGGAACACAATGCAAAATATTTCTGTGATGTACTTTTCGGACTCGGTTAAAGAATTAGATGCTTTAAAATTTTGCTGGGAAATTAATTAAGCATTTATTTCCAAAGCCGCAGGGAACATAATTTTATCTTTAACCAAGTTTAAATTATATATATTTCTCGCGAGGCCGGAACAAATGGTGAACCCGACGTGAAACATTCTCCCTTCATCTTTAAGAGCTGAAAACTATGGTCTTTATATGCTTATTTAATTTTTCACTGTTAACACTTTGAAATGCTCCTTTGCAGATTTCATGGCGCATTCGATGGCTTTCGGATTCCTACCCAATGGCGGTTTTGTTATTTCTGAGCCAGATCACATAGATGCGGCTATCCCACATCACTTTATTCGCATACCAGAGAAGCCGGAGCACCGCGTCTATCGACACGTCGACTACTCTCCTGCAGTGATAAAGCAAAGAAGAGACCGATCTGCACTACTCAAGGAGCCTCTTATTGCTCAAGGCTCGAAGACCACTCCTATTCAACCAACAAAGTCTCTGCAGGCGCCAATCCAAATGGGCCCGCCTGCTCGACAGTCGGACTATGCCAAAAAGTCGGCCCGTCGGTTTGCTGCATCAGCCCAACCAGTAGCACAACAGCCTGCAGGACAACCTGTTTTGCAGTCCCGTTCCATGAAAAGGTTTGCGAGACAATCTACTGCAACCCGGCTAGCGCCAACTAGCCGACCAGAAGCCAATGTCCCCCAAAAAGGGGGCAAAACTGTGCCGAATCCTGTTCGATGCACCATCACTCGCCAATTTGGTCGGGCTGCCTCAAGGGTTGTTGACCTAGCCCCCCGACTTAACCAAAGTGACACCCAAGAGCGGAAGGAGTCAAGAAGACAAACCAAGTTTTCTCAGCTGGAGGCTCCATTGGCCGATGGAGGGGATGACCAATTCAAGCCACAAGGACCTATTATTGTCCGATCCGGTTTAGGCACCCTGCGATTTGTCATCCCTGACCCGACGCATTCGCCCCATCAGTCAACCGATGTTCCATCTAGCTCACAAGCTAGAGTCAAATCTCCAGGTCACTATGATACTGCCAACATAGTGACGGTTCCTCATCACGTATCAAGGAAACAAAGGAGAAAAGCGCAGCAGAAAAAGCAGTTCGGGAAAGCAACTTCCCGGTTAAACTTGAAGGCTTCATCGCCACTGCCACCAGGACCAAGACATAGGCTGTTCTCACACCCCCGACAAAGGGGTGGGCCGCAAAAGAAGCCACTACAGAACTCTCGCAAATTGAGAGTGCCTCAAAAGCCAAGACTCTTTAGCGGGTGGCAGTATCCCCAGAGGCGCCATACGACGTATCCACGTTCGGTGCTCAGGCTGATCCCTGATTTTATACACAAAAATCAATTCGCCTCATTGATCAGACTGAGGGAGGATATGACTTATGCGCCTGTCGTGGCCCCGTCTCGAGAAAAGCACCGGATGCCGCACCCCAAGAGAGAAGCTAAAAGGAGGAGACGTCTCCTCCAGACGACGGAAGTCAACATGGTGGACCTCACCCAGCCAAGCACTTCCAAAGCGTCGGATATGTTAACCCGGTCAAGGGCAGCCGCAATGCCCATTACACCGCCATTCTGTAGCCTCTCTCATCCTGAAGGGATCAGGGCCGCCCTCCCAAGAGGTCAATTTGAAGCCTCTTACATGGTGGGCGAAGAAGAAGAGGTTCTTACACCCAAGTCTCAGCTCATTCATGACCTCCGGGAGGAGATTAAGAGTATGAAACGGGCTATGGAAACTCAAGGCAACAAGATATCAGGTTCCCATCAACCACCATCACCAAGGAACCGTCAATCAGTCCATCAGCCCGAGAAATCAGTCAGGCAGCGGACCGAGGAAGATGAAAATGCAGATTTAGAACAAGGCTTTCCGCAGTTCAATAATCTGCGTATCAATACCCCTCGAACGCAAGACGCACGGGTAAACACACCCATGGGGTCTCCACCCAGGTATATTGCACAGAAGGAGATGGTACATCAGCTTGTGGCCGAATGCCTTCGTCGACAGGCACCTCAACTCACTGGGGTCCCTACAACGACAATCAACAGGCCTTATCCCCCAGAGGTTGAAGCGGAGCTCCTACCTAGAGATTTGAAGCCACCAAAAATTCAATTCGATGGGACTGGGAGCGCGTTAAAGCACCTGGCATCATTCCACTATGCCATGGGCAATTGGGCGCACCATTCAAATTTTTGTCTTCGAATGTTTCCCAATACTCTTTCCGGTGATGCTTTCCAGTGGTACATATCTCTCCCAATCGGCTCAGTCCAAACATGGGAAGAGATGAAAGAAATGTTCACCTCCCGATTCGTTGATACCACACGAGAAGTACAACTATCGGAATTATCTACCTTGTCCCAAAAGAAGGACGAGCCGGTTGAAGACTACATCACTAGATGGCAAAGGGCCGCTAATCGATGTCAAGCACCCCTCTCTCAAGCAATGAAGGTCAATCTTTGCCGAAATGGCATCAAGACGGAAATCTCGTTGCTGATGAATGAACAACTAAGTACATTTCAGGCCCTAGCTACAGAAGCTTGTCGAAAAGAATATTTGTTGTCTCAGCAAAAAGCCTGGAAGAAGGAGTCATCCACAACTACTATGTTCAAGAAGAAGAAAACTGGAGAGACCTCTGCAAATACTACAGAGGTTAAGAAGCAGCCAGATAAAGCAAAGCCGCCTGTAAAAGAGCAGTCTGCAAAACCCTTCCGAAGAGAGGAAATCCAATATGCCTTTGGAGAAGATGACGTGGAGACGCTATTCCAGCACCTCATGTCGACCGGGCTATTCGAGTTGCCTGCCCCAAAAAGGCCAGAAGAAGTTGGACGCACTTCTCACCAGCGATATTGCAGTTACCACCGATATGTCGGTCACCCCACTAAGAAGTGTTGGGATCTCCAAGCAATATTGCAAGATTACATTGATAAGGGGTTTATAAAACTCAGTCCTCCAGCGCAAGCTTTATCAAATGTTGTGACAATTGAGATAGCAGAAAAGGGTGATTGGGAAGTGGTTCGAAAACCACCAAGCCTAAGACGGACAAAAAGATGTCTCAAAGATTTATGCAGAAAAGACAAAAGAATAAGGGATAAGGCCATTCTCCCTTTCTTCTCAAGGCATTTGAGGCAATCCTCACGGGTACAACCATTCATGATTATGGACTTTTTGCAGCCCGAATTGCTACTCCCATTCTATCAACGGCTTGCTGGAAGATCACCTCGACCAGAAAAAGAAAGATACATTCTCGAGGAGTTACCAAATACAACTTCATGTGAGAATGGTCCGTTTTGGGACCTAGATAGCAACAACGGAGAAACCGAAACTTGCTATCATATAAATGCGTCTGCATCCAAGCCTGCAAAGCGGCGAAGAACAGCCTCGGTGCTTATCCCTAACTACACTAAGTTTGAAGTTGGGATGTCACCGGTAAACCACATCATCACGTATTTGCGAGAATCTCGACTTTTGCCAGCATCTTGGGAAACCAGAGTGGAATACTTTCGGTACTCACTGGGGGAATCAGTGATGTCTTGGTACCAAGATAATAATATCGAAGAAATTACCGAGTGGGTCATCTTGATAGATGCGTTCTTGGTCCGCTTCCTGTCAAGACAAAGAGAGCAGTTCCCTAGTAATTACTTGAGGGAAATACAATACAGTCAAGAATCTACTGCTCATTATGTAAATTATCTCAGAGACAGTACATGGAGTGACCCCTTGGCCATATGGTTGCCTGAACCTGAAATGGTCACGAAGTACCTTTCGGATGCGGTATGCCCTCCGGCTGACAATGGGTACAAGACCTTTGGAGCTAAAACTTTCATAAAGGCAATCCGGTGGGTCGGCAATGAAGGCTTCAAACAAGAGGCAATCTTTAGCGACGCTGAAGGTTTTGGGAGGACAAATCAACTCCAAGTTCTGCATGTGCTGCAGTTAAACGATGCGCCCATTCTTCGAGTGTTCCCTTTCTTAACTAGGGAGTTAAGCTATGATTGGCCGCATATTCAGTTATTCCACGAGAATCATAAGTACGCATTGCCGCACTTGTTCGATTATTCATTGGCGGTCTGTCAAATGGGGCAAACAGAAGAGTTTGCACTCGGGCACTTTGTTTTGAGCTTGGCCCATGATAGTTGTGCCCTTCTCTGGATCTCCTCGCTCCCCGAAGAAGCATTTGGTTCTTGGGAAGAGTTCGTCGATATGTTTATCCTAAGATTCCACGAATATGAAACAGAGTTCCCTCCAGAGATGATCGAAGTCATGCACCCCCTATCAGGAGAATCTCAATACGACTACATCTTGAGATGGATAAACTGCAGAATAATCAACCAAAAATTCGACAAAGAAGAAATCATGGTTCATCAGTGCATCAAGTCAATGAATGGGTATTTTCCTGAAATCCCAAAAATGCAGCCATTTTTCTCAGATGTACTACAGACATTGGCTACAAATATTCAGGACTCTGCCTCCTGCAATATGGTGCAAGTTGAAGAGGATGTTCTCGCAATTCTTCGATCTGGTCAAATCACACCAGAAAACAAGGGTAAAGCCCCGATACAAGAAAATCGTACTCAGCCAGAACAGCACATACCAGCCGATCATCGAAAATCCTCAGTAAGCTATGATGTCCTTGGACACTTGAAGCGACTACTTGCTCGACTCAGTATTTACGATGCCTTGCAGTTGTCACAAGAAGCCAGGGATGCACTGGTGAGTGCTCTGACAGATGAAAATGTCCGTCTTGCTTACCTGGTCGACGTCGCTGAATGTGATGAGGTTATTTCATTCACCGATGAGGATATGTTGCTTGGAGACGTTAATCACAACCGACCCTTATATGTTACGGGCAACCTGGGCGGTGAACTGGTCAACAGAATCATGATCGATGCCGGGTCTGCAATTAATATCCTGCCCCTTCGAACACTCAGAAGGATCGAAATTTCTCCATCAGCGTTAAAAGACACTAGTGTGGTGATTCACGGGTTTAATCAAGGGACTCAAAAGGCCATGGGCCTAATTGAGTTGGAACTAAGCATAGAAGATTTCTGCACCGAAATCCCGTGCTTTGTGATTAATGCCCCGACCTCATATAACTTGCTGTTAGGAAGGCCTTGGCTCTACAGTAATAAGATCATCGCATCAACGGTGCATCAATGCTTCAAGTACTGCAAGGATGGAGTCGAAAAAAGGATTTTTGCTGACCATAAACCATTCGCAACGGCGGAATCATTTTACTCTGATGCTAAGTATTATGACTTGGCATCTGCTGTCAACACATCAATAAAAGCAGTTGAAGCGACCACACGCGAAGGTCAGCAGGAGGTATCTTAGGCTCCCCCCGCCCCAGTAAGCACAGACATATTCTCAAAGGGTGAGAAAATGGAAGGTCAAGGTCGTGGTCGAGGGCGCGGTCATGGACAAGGGACGACAGAACCAAGGGCTCAATTTCAAACCAAATTTGAAAATATGAGCCTCGATCCAGTACATCCACTACCACGACAACGACAGGGGGCAACCATACCACCTCCTACCAGCTATAGCAACACTGCTGCAGGATCACGGTTCTACTTGGACCTCGAAGTCCTGAAAAAGGTTGCTAAACCGCCTCGAGCCAATTCCCCTAGGTTTGAGGTAGATCTGGAAGCTCTTCGGAAATTCCGGAATCAGGCCAATGAGGAAGCCAAGTCACTTTGCTGTGAGAGTGACGAAATGGCCACTGAGACCGCTCACCAAAATCAAAAACCTAAGGAAACGCTCGATGAGGTTTTAGCAATGCTCGTGGAGTTTAATGTATCTGCTCCAAGTGTGCAGGAACCTCAAGATGAAAAATTTGCCCAAAAACATTTAATAAAGAAATATGGCAAGGTTTACGGTAGCCCTAACAAATCCTCTTGTTTGCCAACGGCTAAGCTCAAGAAATGGGATTTCCATCGCTATAGCAGAGAAAGCAAGAAAATTATGGATTTGATGGGGTTCTATCCTGATAG
The DNA here is from genome assembly GCA_030490835.1 of Annona cherimola. Classification (NCBI taxonomy): domain Eukaryota; kingdom Viridiplantae; phylum Streptophyta; class Magnoliopsida; order Magnoliales; family Annonaceae; genus Annona; species Annona cherimola. The sequence goes on from CM059972.1 coordinate 88,301,157, forward strand.
ACCACATTTATCAGGCCTCGGAAGTGACATCCCTATCCCGTTATCCGAAAGGCCCCCTGGTTTTCAAAAGGGTAACAAAAGACTCGGCCTTGGGTATAAAGAAGAAGAAGACGGCAACTTCGCCACCACCTACTGCGTCTCCACAAGTGATGACTCCAACAATGATGAAGAGGCATTAATGGAACCAGAGGATGCTCCACCTGCGATTGAGGATGGAGGACAGCCTACTATTGACGTACTTGAAGAGTTCAATCTCGGGACTGAGGAGGACCCGAGACCCATTTTTATCGCCAAAAACCTGGCCGAAAAAGAAAAGGTGGCATTGAGGCAGCTTTTAAGTGAATTCAAAGATGTTTTTGCTTGGGGGTATTCTGAAATGCCAGGTCTCAACCCCGCGATTGCAATGCACCATCTGCATATTACGCAGGATAAAAAGCCAGTCAAGCAAGCTCCGAGAAGATTTCGACCAGAGCTCGAAGAACAAATCATCAAGGAAGTTGAAAAACTCATTGATGCTGAATTCATTCGGGAAATCAAATTTCCAAAATGGATTTCTAGCATTGTTCCTGTCAAAAAGAAAAACGGGCAGATCCGCATTTGCGTAGACTTTCGAGATCTAAACGAAGCATGCCCTAAAGATGAATTTCCTCTTCCTTTCACTGATGTGTTAATCGACAGCACAGCTCTGTACGACACGTTCTCCTTTATGGATGGATATTCGGGATATAATCAAATCAAGATGGCTCCAGCAGATGAAGCCGCAACAGCATTTCGAACACCGATGGGTGTCTTTTGCTACAAAGTCATGCCTTTTGGTCTTAAGAATGCTGGCGCAACTTATCAAAGGGCAATGCAAAATATATTTCATGATATGTTACACAAACATGTCGAGTGCTATGTCGATGACCTGGTTGTAAGATCTGAAGGCCACAATAAGCATAAAGAAGATTTGAGATCGGTATTCTTACGCCTGAGAAAGTATGATCTCAAGATGAATCCTCTCAAATGCGCATTTGGAGTATCGTCTGGAAAATTCCTCGGATTCATAATCCGTCAAAGGGGAATCGAGGTTGATCCACTCAAAACGGAAGCAATTCAAAATATGCCGCCTCCACGAAACCTCCGAGAATTAAGGAGTCTCCAAGGTCAATTGTCATATATCCGGCGTTTCATCTCCAACTTGTCCGGCCGGTGCCATCCCTTTCACAAGTTAATGAGAAAAGACGCGACTTTTCAATGGGACGCGAAATGCCAACAGGCCTTTGAAGCCATCAAAGAATTGCTGCAAAATCCTCCTGTTTTGACAACTCCAGTAAAAGGAAAGCCACTCATTCTCTATATTGCTGCCAGCCCACAATCACTGGGGGCATTGCTCGCACAAGAAAATGCCCAAGGCAAAGAACAAGCCGCCTATTATCTCAGTCGACGATTATTGCAAGCTGAATGCAATTATTCCTCGATCGAGAAGATTTGTCTAGCATTGGTTTTTGTGGCACAAAAGCTAAGACATTACTTCCTCGCGCATCAGATCATACTTATATCGAAGGCCGATCCCCTCAAGTTCCTGATCACTAAACCAATGCTTTCAGGACGCCTAGCAAAATGGTCACTGCTGCTGTCTGAGTTTGATATCAAATATGTGCCACGAAAGGCAGTGAAAGGACAAGTGTTAGCAGATTTCCTAGCAGCCCATCCGCTTGAAGAAGAATTTCCCATCTTAGAAAACCTACCTGATGAGAAGGTTTTCTATGCAAATGATGATCCAATGTGGCAAATGTATTTCGATGGCGCTTCAAAGCCATCCGGAGCTGGTGTTGGAATTGTCGTAGTCTCCCCTCATAAAGACTTATTCCCGCACTCCTACTTTCTTGGGAGAAGCACAACAAATAACGAAGCTGAGTATGAGGCCTTACTCATCGGCATGGAACTTCTTCTGCAATCAGATATTTTATTTGTGCGAATATTTGGGGACTCTGAATTGGTTATTAAACAGTTAAATAATCAATATGAAGTACACCAGCCTCATTTGCGAAAATATTATGACAAAGCTCAAACTTTGTTGGCAAAGTTCGAAATGGTTTCGGTTGAGCATGTTCCTCGATCAGAAAATATAGTCGCTGATGCACTATCAAAGTTGGCCAGTATTCTCGCCTTTAATGAGCTCGATGACATGACAATTCGAGTACAAAGACTAGAAGATGACGAAGAGCTCCAAGTAAATCAAATTGGACGGTGCGTATCCGAGGTAACTACAAACAATGATGATTGGCGCATCCCTATCATCAATTACCTCAAATATGGTATTGAACCAGATGATCCAAGTGCAAGGAAGTCACTGAGAAAGGCTGTTTTGCGATATACCGTGTTTCAAGATAGTTTGTATCGGATTGCTTTTGATGGGCTTTGGCTTCGCTGTATTAACGGGAATGATATCTGTCAAGTCCTTCAAGAGACGCACTCCAGCGAGTGCGGCGCCCACCAATCTGGACGTCGTCTTTATCATAGGATCAAAACGTTGGGCTATTATTGGCCCACAATGGTTCAAGACTCCATCAACTTTGCAAAATCCTGTGAAGCCTGCCAAATGCATGGAGATATTTATCATATTCCTGCTTCAGTAATGTCTCCAGCACCTATTTCGTGGCCTTTCTCTTGGTGGGGTTTTGATATTGTCGGTCCGATAAACCCGTCATCATCTAAAGGACACTTATATATTTTAGCCGCTACGGATTATTTCTCCAAATGGGCAGAAGCTAAAGCTTACAAGAGAGTCCGAGCACAAGAGGTAGTTGAATTTATCAAGCACAAAATCATCTACCGTTATGGTGTTCCCTATCAAATCACCTCAGATAATGGCACGCCATTCAAAAACGATAAAGTAAATCAGTTATGCCGAAGGTTTGGAATCAAACAAGTGTTCTCATCGCCCTATTACCCACAAGGGAATGGTCAAGCAGAGGCATTTAACAAAAATATTATTCGAATCCTCAAAAGGACCACTGTGAAAAATAAGCGTGATTGGCACGAGAGGTTACCCGAAGCATTGTGGGCCTACAGAACCACACATCGAACTGCAACGGGAGCAAAACCATATTCATTGCTCTTTGGCACGGAAGCGGTTTTACCAGTGGAAATTCAGTTAGCATCTTTAAGGGTTGCCATCTATTCTGGGTTAACCACTGAACAACAAGCCAAACTTCGCTTCGACGAGCTCGAGGCACTAGATGAAAAACGAGTTCAAGCACGGCAACGAATCGAACTCTATCAAGCTCGGATGGTCGAAGCATACAATAAAGTCGTGAGACATCGCTCATTCAAAAGAGGAGATTTGGTGCTAAAGCTACGCACAGAGCTTATGGCCGGGGGCAAACTTACCGGCAAATTCGAGCCTAAATGGGAAGGGCCTTACATCATTGAGAGGGTCCATGGCAATGGCACATATGAAGTTGTTAGTTGCGGAAATCAAATGAAAGCAACCGTGAACGGGAACTACTTAAAAAGATACTATCCATGAAATTACAAAGAAAGTCATATATCAAAAGAATCTTTACAGCCTCCCTCGTAGAAGGAAGGGACTCCTTCAAAATTCTAATGGAGTTCACTAAATCAGCAGGAGAAACAGGTAACGGCACTATCGATGTCAAATTCTCCCCGCCGTGAGCATCATCATCAGATATTTCGACAACTAAGGCAGTTGTCAAAAAAAAAAAAAAAAAAAGGGGGGGGGGTGAATTTTCCCTGTTTCTTGCGGAGGTGGAAGAGACGGAGGCTGAGGAGAAAACTTTGCCGCCTCCCCCACCTGTCATACCCCTAAGTGCGAAAAAAGTCTCAATGAATCGAGTTCCAATGGCAAGGTCGTGGTCGAGGGCGCGGTCATGGACAGAGTTCACCAGACTTATATTGGTGACTTTCAGGGAAAGTACTTCGCTTATGATGGTGAGAAGAGCTTGTTTACAGTGGGGGCTCTTCCACAACAAAATTTTGAATTCGGTGTTGTCCTTGAAAACGTGTCCTCAAACAAAGTTAGTGGAAATAGTAGTCCTCATGGTAATGACAGCCCCGGGGAGGGAGATCGGAAAGGGCAAAGGCGTTCGTATCAGACCAAGACTTTCAAAGTTGAGATACGTTTTGCTGCCAAAATTCCAATGAAAGTTATTGCAAATGCTCTGCAAGGACACGATTCCTAGAGTTCTCAAGAAGCCTTAAGGGTTCTAGATATAATCCTAAGGCAGCATGCTGCAAAGCAGGGTTGCCTTCGGGTTCGGCAGTCATTTCTTCACAATGATCCTAGTAACTTTGTTGACTTTGGAGGTGGAGTTCTGGGTTGTCGTGGTTTTCATTCTAGCTTCCGAACCAGTCAAGGGGGGCTTCTCTCTAAATATTGATGTGATTATAAGGCCTGACTCTGTTGATGGATTTCTGATGGCTAATCAAAATATTAGAAATCATGGTGAAATTGATTGGGGAAAAGCAAAGAGAACCCTGAAGAATTTGAAGGTTTTCTGCAAATATGTCATGCATTAATGTTGGAAAGCCAAAACGCCCCACTTACTATCCTGCCGAGCTCTGCTCTCTAGTTTCATTGCAAAGGTATACCAAATCTCGATCAACTTTGCAAAAATCATCACTGGTTGAAAAACCACGACAGAAACCACAAGAAGGGATGCAAACTTTAAGTAATGCATTAAGAAACAGCAACTATGGTGCAGATGAAATGTCGAAGGCATGTGGTGTTTCGATCAATGGTAACTTCACTCAAGAAGAAGGTCGTGTCTTGAATGCACCAAAGTTAAAAGTTGGTAATGATGAATTCTTTCCTGGAAATGGTCGGTGGAATTTCAACAATAAGAAACTTGTGGACCCTCAAAAAAAAAAAAAAAAAAAAAATAGAAATATGGGCCACTGTAAACTTTTCTGCTCGCTGCGATGTTCGGTCTCTTGCTCGTGATATGCACAAATGTGGGGCGATGAAAGGCATTGTCATTGCAGAACCATTTGATTACTTTGAAGAGAATCCTCAATTCAGGCGTGCTCCACCTACTGTTAGGGTCGACAAGATGTTCGAAATCATTCAGTCAAGGCTGCCAGGAGCCCCTCAGTTTCTTCTCTGTGTTTTACCTAAGAAAAAGAATTGTGATATATATGGCCCATAATAAAAATGTATATATATATATATATAAGAAAAAAAACCCTCATGAGTCAAGAAAAGCCTGCCAAACAACATGTCAGGAATCACGCCTTTACAAGTAGCCCACAACGGCATAATTCCTGAGGGGGCATTTGATGGGGTATATTTTGGGTAGTCTATGAAACTATACATATATATAATATATTAAAAAAAAACACGAACCCAGTGGTGCGTGCAAGCCGCAGAGAGAGATTCTCTGCCTACGAAGAGAAAAAGTGCAAAAGAAAGAAGCCGGAGCACAGGAGGATTTCGCGCCGGAAAAGCAGTCATCGGCCGCGTGGTAGGAAGATCGCACGGGGTGAATGGCTGTGGCGAGCCACGGAGGAAATCGCCTGCTGTTTGCTCCTCCTCCATCTTGTTGGAGCTATCGGCCTTCGACGATCTCGCCTCCTTTAAGCGCGCCGAGGAGGAAGATGGTGCTGTGGTCGGTAAGGTTGGGTTTTGGTACGGGCGCAGAATGGGTTCGAGAAAGATGGGGCTTGAGGAGCGAACCCCTCTCATTATCGCCGCCTCGTCAGTAGGTCAAGCACCACGATTCCGAAACTGTATACGTCCGACTCCTTCATTGTCTGCCTCGACAGCGCCACCTCCAGCGAGACGTAGCAGACAGACCCCACCACCGGTGCCATCGTGGCCGAAGTCGACGCTTCGGGCGCTGCCGACGACTGGACGCTCACTAGCCGGTCGAAGCCGAAATCCGAAAGGTGGACCTCAAGATGAAGCAGATGGGAACGACAAAAAGCAGATGAAGCAGATGAAGCAGATGAAGCAGATGAAGCAGATGGGAACGGCAAAAAGCAGATGAAGCAGTGGAGAGGGTGAGGAACCGGGCTGAAGCGGAACGATGCCTCGGGGCGGCGGAGAAGCTGCTGACGTCCCGCGATCTCATCAACAGCAAAAGCTTTGCTGTTCAAGCTCAAAAGGCAGACCCCACCTTGGATGGGACGGAGCAGATCATCGCCATCACGGTTTCCAGCTCCAGATTCGTTCTCTGCAACTCTTCCTTAAGGATCCGAATCTCGTTGTCGAGAAGACGAGAAGCTCTGGTTATGGCGTCAAGTAAGCTGGTCGTCTTCGAAGGATTGTCGGGATGCTGCTGATCATAGTTCAGAAGGTCGTGGTGGAGATGGAGAACGGCAGCATTGACGAGCTTTTGGATTCCGTCGCGAGGGAGCAGCCGATCGATCTGAGTCAGGACCTGTGGAGGACAGCCTGGGAGGTCAGCAACTCCGTGCTGGATGAGATGAAGAAGGTGCGGAACAGGGAAGAGATGAAGAAGTTCCTCCAGGACGGGTACGGCGTCCGACAGAACATCGCAGAGGACTGCCGGTTCCTCGTCCAGGCCAACGCTTGCGAGCTCGCCTCAATTCTGTCGTCGCCTGAGCAGCCACTGGCGTGACACTACCACCATCCGTAGTATTCTCCACGATCGGGATGATGAAAGCCCCGCCGTGGAAACCACCTACCCGCCTGGCCGCACCCTCCTCGACATCATCAGCTCTGAGAAGTCCAGATATGCCGACACCTACAAGGGCATGATCGACGGATGTCCGCAGCAAAAGATCAGACAGAAGTCCTTCAAGGACCGCCTCCGCATCCGGCGCACCGGCGCTGCTGGGGCCGAGTCTGACCCCGATGTCACCGTCTCTTACGTTCTGACTGTTTCGGCCCGAGCCGCCGCCATCCCGCCGGAATCAGTCTTCTCCGTGGGAAAGAACTGCCCGGTGACCATCTCTTCCCCGTCGCCGTCGAGCAGGGTGGACGATGTGGAGCTGTCGGAGGAGATGTCAGCAGCGTCCGGGTGGATTGGGAAGAGTAATCCGGTAAAGGCTGCTGCATCGTCTTTCCCGAGCGGCAGTATGGCCGAGTCGCCATCAGTAAGGGCGAACAATTTTCCCGGGGCGATTAGTCTGACAAAAGTTTCGGTTATGAAAATGCCGCCTGGAGTATCAGAGAAAGGTGGAAAGCCATCAGTTGATGTGCAGAATAAACGAGCTGGAGTGTCAAAGCCAGCAAAAGAGAAAACTTCAAAAGCTGAAAGACGTGCGTCTGCAAGAGGCAGACACAGCAGAGCCACTGAATGGGGCGTCTCTGGCGGACAAAGTGGCTTCCCTGGATGGGTCGTCTCCGGTTGACATGAGTTCGGTGGAGGGCACGTCTCCTGTGGTTGTAGTGGATTCGGTAGCATCTGCGGAGGCAGCTGTCTCAACTCCTGCAGACATTACAGCTGCAGATGCAGCAGTTTCACCAACTCCAGCGGCTTCAGTGGCCTCCGCGGTCTCAGTTGATGTGGGAGTTCAGGCAGCAACCGCACCAGCGGTGGATGGGACAAACGCGTGGGAGCTAATGAAAGCTAGAGGCCTAAAGAAGCCGCCGGGTTGCAGTTGGGTTGACCTGAACGGCACGATCCATGCATTCTACGTGGCGGACAGATCGCACCCACAAGCTGAAGCGACGGAGATGGAGGTGGACGAGAGAGGGACGAGTGAGGGGGCGATCATGGAATCCGAGTGCCCGCACTGCAGAAGATTGTTCTGTGCCACGTGCAAGGTCCCTTGGCATTCGGGAATCAGCTGCGAGGACTTCCAGAAGCTAGGCGGGCATGAGAGGAATGGGGAGGACATCATGCTGATGAATCTCACTAAGAGCAACAAATGGCAGAGGTGCCGGCAATGCAAGTTTTATGTGGGGAAGACAGAAGGATGCTTGTTCATGAGATGCAGAAACTGGCTGGATTACAGTGGCTAGCACAAGAAATCTGAAGCGAACTGAAATCCCTGTTTTCCATAAATGAAGTGCGGATTCCGTTTCTGCTATAACTGTGGTGGGCCAAGCAGGCGAAAAAAAAAAAAAAAAAACCGGAGCAGCAGCAAAGGATGCAACGGCGAACGAGGGAGTGGCTACCATCAAGGTTCCGCGGAACTCAATTCCGCGTGATAGAATTTGCCAGTTCCGCGCGGACCGCAGTTCCGCGGCAACGAAGTTCCGCGTGAAGATGGTTCTGCGGCAATGAAGTTCTGCGGGAAAGTGAGTTCCGCGTAGAGGTGGTTCTGCGGGATGAAGTTCCGCGGGAACGGCAGTAGCCGCGGAACTTACACCAGACCCGGCAGAGGCTTATAAATAGCCGCATTTGGTTTCTCATTCGTGACAGCGAAGGAAAACGGCGAAGACGAGAGAAGGAGTTCTCTCGCGCTCAAGGAGAAGAGAGCGTGAGTTCTCCACAGATATATTTTTTTCTTTTAGTTAAAAAAAAAGAGAGAGAGTTCCTTCTTTATATATTATATATATATATAAATATATATATATATATTATTTCTAAAAAAAAACTACTTTTCCCAACGTGGATACTCCCCGACTGGCGGGTTGAATTGACACACGGGTTAAGTATATTTTCCCTCTTTTAAAAAATAAAATAAATATATATATATATATGTGTATATTATATATAAATATATATACATATATATTATTTTCAAAAACTACTTTTCCCAACGTGGATACTCCCCGACTGGCGGGTTGAATTGACACACGGGTTAAGTATATTTTCCCTCTTTTAAAAAATAAAATAAATAAATATATATGTGTATATTATATATATAAATATATATACATATATATACATATATATATTATTTTCAAAAACTACTTTTCCCAACGTGGATACTCCCCGACTGACGGGTTGAATTGACACACGGGTTAAGTATACTTTCCCTCTTTTAAAAATAAAATAAAAATATATATATGTATATTATATATATATAAATATATATATATACATATATATTATTTTCGAAAACTACTTTTCCTAACGTGGATACTCCCCGACTGGCGGGTTGAATTGACACACGGGTTAAGTATATTTTCCCTCTTTTGAAAATAAAATAAAAATATATATGTGTATATTATATATATCTATATATCTATATATACATATATATTATTTTCAAAAACTACTTTTCCCAACGTGGATACTCCCCGACTGGCGGGTTGAATTGACACACGGGTTAAGTATATTTTCCCTCTTTTAAAAATAAAAATAAAAATATATATGTGTATATTATATATATATATCTATATATACATATATATTATTTTCAAAAACTACTTTTCCCAACGTGGATACTCCCCGACTGGCGGGTTGAATTGACACACGGGTTAAGTATACTTTTAAAAATAAAATAAATATATATATGTGTATATTATATATATATATATCTATATATACATATATATATTATTTTCAAAAACTACTTTTCCCAACATGGATACTCCCCGACTGGCGGGTTGAATTGACACACGGGTTAAGTATATTTTCCCTCTTTTAAAAATAAAAATAAAAATATATGAGTATTTTCTATATATAAAAATATATCAAAATATACATATATATTCAAAGGCGTCCAAAAATTGAGATTTTGATTTCTAAAATTATATAAATACCCGCGGGCCTCCAAAAATGAATATTATGTCCCGCGGGCCTTTAAAAAAATATATATACATGTATTTGCCCCACGGGCCCCAAAAAGTATATATATATTTTTAGACTTTCAAAAATATATATATTATAAAAATAAAAAAAATTTCATATACTTTTGCCTAAGTAGATACTCCCCAAACAGTGGGTTAAGTTGATACGCAGGGCTAAGTACCTTTCTATTATATATATACATATATATATATATATATCAAAGAAAAAAATTACCTCTTCGCTCAATCCGAGCTTTAATGTCCAAGCAAGCCCCCCCTAGGCTCAAAACTTTTCAAAAAGCCCATGATGGCCCAAAAACTCTCCAAAAAGCCCAAGATGGCTCAAAAATCTCCACAAAGCCCAAGATGGCTCAAAACTCTCCAAAAAGCCCAAGATGGCTCAAAACTCTCCAAAAGGCCCAAGATGGCCCAAAAATCTCCAAAAAGCCCAAGATGGCTCAAAACTTTCCAAAAAGCCCAAGATGGCCCAAAAATCTCCAAAAAGCCCAAGATGGCTCAAAACTTTTCAAAAAGCCCATGATGGCCCAAAAACCCTGCAAAAAGTCCAAGATGGCTCAAAAATCTCCACAAAGCCCAAGATGGATCAAAACTCTCCAAAAAGCCCAAGATGGCTCAAAACTCTCCAAAAAGCCCAAGCTGGCCCAAAACCCTCCAAAAAGCCCAAAATGGTCCAAACTCTTGTCAACAAGCCCAGTTGGGCCCAAACCTTTTCAATTAGTCAAAAATGACCCAAACATACTTTTAAAAATCCGGTTGAATCCATTTCTTGGTAAAACCACCCAATTGTTCAATCCAGAGGCTGAATGCGGGAGACGCTGGTTTCTTGTATAAATACAGAAGCTGAAAGCGGGACACGCTGGTCTGCTGTGTAAATCCAGAAGCTAAGAGCGCACTTAGTTTGCTGTGTAAGGTCACTAGTGTAGCCGACGGGCCCCTCACTAGTTCCCAAAACCGAGTCATCGCTGGTCGACGGGCTAAGCGTAAACTCACATTTAAGACATGGCGCGTGGCGTCATGTACCCCACATTTAAGTCATGGCGCGTGGCGTCATGTACTTCATATTTAAGATATGGCGCGTGGCGTCATATACCTCACATTCGAGTCACGGCGCGGGGCGAAGTGTACTAATTTATCTTTATATTTTTGTTAGACACGATTTTTCGTGCACTTGTAAAGACGTAGAAGGATCTTCTACGCACTTCATTATTATTAAGCATTTTTTTATGGACCATTGTATTCAGCTCTTTTAATCAAGGGTTTTCTCGTTAGAGATGTAAAATCAGAATGTGGAACACAATGCAAAATATTTCTGTGATGTACTTTTCGGACTCGGTTAAAGAATTAGATGCTTTAAAATTTTGCTGGGAAATTAATTAAGCATTTATTTCCAAAGCCGCAGGGAACATAATTTTATCTTTAACCAAGTTTAAATTATATATATTTCTCGCGAGGCCGGAACAAATGGTGAACCCGACGTGAAACATTCTCCCTTCATCTTTAAGAGCTGAAAACTATGGTCTTTATATGCTTATTTAATTTTTCACTGTTAACACTTTGAAATGCTCCTTTGCAGATTTCATGGCGCATTCGATGGCTTTCGGATTCCTGCCCAATGGCGGTTTTGTTATTTCTGAGCCAGATCACATAGATGCGGCTATCCCACATCACTTTATTCGCATACCAGAGAAGCCGGAGCACCGCGTCTATCGACACGTCGACTACTCTCCTGCAGCGATAAAGCAAAGAAGAGACCGATCTGCACTACTCAAGGAGCCTCTTATTGCTCAAGGCTCGAAGACCACTCCTATTCAACCAACAAAGTCTCTGCAGGCGCCAATCCAAATGGGCCCGCCTGCTCGACAGTCGGACTATGCCAAAAAGTCGGCCCGTCGGTTTGCTGCATCAGCCCAACCAGTAGCACAACAGCCTGCAGGACAACCTGTTTTGCAGTCCCGTTCCATGAAAAGGTTTGCGAGACAATCTACTGCAACCCGGCTAGCGCCAACTAGCCGACCAGAAGCCAATGTCCCCTGAAAAGGGGGCAAAACTGTGCCGAATCCTGTTCGATGCACCATCACTCGCCAATTTGGTCGGGCTGCCTCAAGGGTTGTTGACCTAGCCCCCCGACTTAACCAAAGTGACACCCAAGAGCGGAAGGAGTCAAGAAGACAAACCAAGTTTTCTCAGCTGGAGGCTCCATTGGCCGATGGAGGGGATGACCAATTCAAGCCACAAGGACCTATTATTGTCCGATCCGGTTTAGGCACCCTGCGATTTGTCATCCCTGACCCGACGCATTCGCCCCATCAGTCAACCGATGTTCCATCTAGCTCACAAGCTAGAGTCAAATCTCCAGGTCACTATGATACTGCCAACATAGTGACGGTTCCTCATCACGTATCAAGGAAACAAAGGAGAAAAGCGCAGCAGAAAAAGCAGTTCGGGAAAGCAACTTCCCGGTTAAACTTGAAGGCTTCATCGCCACTGCCACTAGGACCAAGACATAGGCTGTTCTCACACCCCCGACAAAGGGGTGGGTCGCAAAAGAAGCCACTACAGAACTCTCGCAAATTGAGAGTGCCTCAAAAGCCAAGACTCTTTAGCGGGTGGCAGTATCCCCAGAGGCGCCATACGACGTATCCACGTTCGGTGCTCAGGCTGATCCCTGATTTTATACACAAAAATCAATTCGCCTCATTGATCAGACTGAGGGAGGATATGACTTATGCGCCTGTCGTGGCCCCGTCTCGAGAAAAGCACCAGATGCCGCACCCCAAGAGAGAGGCTAAAAGGAGGAGACGTCTCCTCCAGACGACGGAAGTCAACATGGTGGACCTCACCCAGCCAAGCACTTCCAAAGCGTCGGATATGTTAACCCGGTCAAGGGCAGCCGCAATGCCCATTACACCGCCATTCTGTAGCCTCTCTCATCCTGAAGGGATCAGGGCCGCCCTCCCAAGAGGTCAATTTGAAGCCTCTTACATGGTGGGCGAAGAAGAAGAGGTTCTTACACCCAAGTCTCAGCTCATTCATGACCTCCGGGAGGAGATTAAGAGTATGAAACGGGCTATGGAAACTCAAGGCAACAAGATATCAGGTTCCCATCAACCACCATCACCAAGGAACCGTCAATCAGTCCATCAGCCCGAGAAATCAGTCAGGCAGCGGACCGAGGAAGATGAAAATGCAGATTTAGAACAAGGCTTTCCGCAGTTCAATAATCTGCGTATCAATACCCCTCGAACGCAAGACGCACGGGTAAACACACCCATGGGGTCTCCACCCAGGTATATTGCACAGAAGGAGATGGTACATCAGCTTGTGGCCGAATGCCTTCGTCGACAGGCACCTCAACTCACTGGGGTCCCTACAACGACAATCAACAGGCCTTATCCCCCAGAGGTTGAAGCGGAGCTCCTACCTAGAGATTTGAAGCCACCAAAAATTCAATTCGATGGGACTGGGAGCGCGTTAAAGCACCTGGCATCATTCCACTATGCCATGGGCAATTGGGCGCACCATTCAAATTTTTGTCTTCGAATGTTTCCCAATACTCTTTCCGGTGATGCTTTCCAGTGGTACATATCTCTCCCAAACGGCTCAGTCCAAACATGGGAAGAGATGAAAGAAATGTTCACCTCCCGATTCGTTGATACCACACGAGAAGTACAACTATCGGAATTATCTACCTTGTCCCAAAAGAAGGACGAGCCGGTTGAAGACTACATCACTAGATGGCAAAGGGCCGCTAATCGATGTCAAGCACCCCTCTCTCAAGCAATGAAGGTCAATCTTTGCCGAAATGGCATCAAGACGGAAATCTCGTTGCTGATGAATGAACAACTAAGTACATTTCAGGCCCTAGCTACAGAAGCTTGTTGAAAAGAATATTTGTTGTCTCAGCAAAAAGCCTGGAAGAAGGAGTCATCCACAACTACTATGTTCAAGAAGAAGAAAACTGGAGAGACCTCTGCAAATACTACAGAGGTTAAGAAGCAGCCAGATAAAGCAAAGCCGCCTGTAAAAGAGCAGTCTGCAAAACCCTTCCGAAGAGAGGAAATCCAATATGCCTTTGGAGAAGATGACGTGGAGACGCTATTCCAGCACCTCATGTCGACCGGGCTATTCGAGTTGCCTGCCCCAAAAAGGCCAGAAGAAGTTGGACGCACTTCTCACCAGCGATATTGCAGTTACCACCGATATGTCGGTCACCCCACTAAGAAGTGTTGGGATCTCCAAGCAATATTGCAAGATTACATTGATAAGGGGGTTATAAAACTCAGTCCTCCAGCGCAAGCTTCATCAAATGTTGTGACAATTGAGATAGCAGAAAAGGATGATTGGGAAGTGGTTCGAAAACCACCAAGCCTAAGACGGACAAAAAGATGTCTCAAAGATTTATGCAGAAAAGACAAAAGAATAAGGGATAAGGCCATTCTCCCTTTCTTCTCAAGGCATTTGAGGCAATCCTCACGGGTACAACCATTCATGATTATGGACTTTTTGCAGCCCGAATTGCTACTCCCATTCTATCAACGGCTTGCTGGAAGATCACCTCGACCAGAAAAAGAAAGATACATTCTCGAGGAGTTACCAAATACAACTTCATGTGAGAATGGTCCGTTTTGGGACCTAGATAGCAACAACGGAGAAACCGAAACTTGCTATCATATAAATGCGTCTGCATCCAAGCCTGCAAAGCGGCGAAGAACAGCCTCGGTGCTTATCCCTAACTACACTAAGTTTGAAGTTGGGATGTCACCGGTAAACCACATCATCACGTATTTGCGAGAATCTCGACTTTTGCCAGCATCTTGGGAAACCAGAGTGGAATACTTTCGGTACTCACTGGGGGAATCAGTGATGTCTTGGTACCAAGATAATAATATCGAATAAATTACCGAGTGGGTCATCTTGATAGATGCGTTCTTGGTCCGCTTCCTGTCAAGACAAAGAGAGCAGTTCCCTAGTAATTACTTGAGGGAAATACAATACAGTCAAGAATCTACTGCTCATTATGTAAATTATCTCAGAGACAGTACATGGAGTGACCCCTTGGCCATATGGTTGCCTGAACCTGAAATGCTCACGAAGTACCTTTCGGATGCGGTATGCCCTCCGGCTGACAATGGGTACAAGACCTTTGGAGCTAAAACTTTCATAAAGGCAATCCGGTGGGTCGGCAATGAAGGCTTCAAACAAGAGGCAATCTTTAGCGACGCTGAAGGTTTTGGGAGGACAAATCAACTCCAAGTTCTGCATGTGCTGCAGTTAAACGATGCGCCCATTCTTCGAGTGTTCCCTTTCTTAACTAGGGAGTTAAGCTATGATTGGCCGCATATTCAGTTATTCCACGAGAATCATAAGTACGCATTGCCGCACTTGTTCGATTATTCATTGGCGGTCTGTCAAATGGGGCAAACAGAAGAGTTTGCACTCGGGCACTTTGTTTTGAGCTTGGCCCATGACAGTTGTGCCCTTCTCTGGATCTCCTCGCTCCCCGAAGAAGCATTTGGTTCTTGGGAAGAGTTCGTCGATATGTTTATCCTAAGATTCCACGAATATGAAACAGAGTTCCCTCCAGAGATGATCGAAGTCATGCACCCCCTATCAGGAGAATCTCAATACGACTACATCTTGAGATGGATAAACTGCAGAATAATCAACCAAAAATTCGACAAAGAAGAAATCATGGTTCATCAGTGCATCAAGTCAATGAATGGGTATTTTCCTGAAATCCCAAAAATGCAGCCATTTTTCTCAGATGTACTACGGACATTGGCTACAAATATTCAGGACTCTGCCTCCTGCAATATGGTGCAAGTTGAAGAGGATGTTCTCGCAATTCTTCGATCTGGTCAAATCACACCAGAAAACAAGGGTAAAGCCCCGATACAAGAAAATCGTACTCAGCCAGAACAGCACATACCAGCCGATCATCGAAAATCCTCAGTAAGCTATGATGTCCTTGGACACTTGAAGCGACTCCCTGCTCGACTCAGTATTTACGATGCCTTGCAGTTGTCACAAGAAGCCAGGGATGCACTGGTGAGTGCTCTGACAGATGAAAATGTCCGTCTTGCTTACCTGGTCGACGTCGCTGAATGTGATGAGGTTATTTCATTCACCGATGAGGATATGTTGCTTGGAGACGTTAATCACAACCGACCCTTATATGTTACGGGCAACCTGGGCGGTGAACTGGTCAACAGAATCATGATCGATGCCGGGTCTGCAATTAATATCCTGCCCCTTCGAACACTCAGAAGGATCGAAATTTCTCCATCAGCGTTAAAAGACACTAGTGTGGTGATTCACGAGTTTAATCAAGGGACTCAAAAGGCCATGGGCCTAATTGAGTTGGAACTAAGCATAGAAGATTTCTGCACCGAAATCCCGTGCTTTGTGATTAATGCCCCGACCTCATATAACTTGCTGTTAGGAAGGCCTTGGCTCCACAGTAATAAGATCATCGCATCAACGGTGCATCAATGCTTCAAGTACTGCAAGGATGGAGTCGAAAAAAGGATTTTTGCTGACCATAAACCATTCGCAACGGCGGAATCATTTTACTCTGATGCTAAGTATTATGACTTGGCATCTGCTGTCAACACATCAATAAAAGCAGTTGAAGCGACCACACGCGAAGGTCAGCAGGAGGTATCTTAGGCTCCCCCCGCCCCAGTAAGCACAGACATATTCTCAAAGGGTGAGAAAATGGAAGGTCAAGGTCGTGGTCGAGGGCGCGGTCATGGACAAGGGACGACAGAACCAAGGGCTCAATTTCAAACCAAATTTGAAAATATGAGCCTCGATCCAGTACATCCACTACCACGACAACGACAGGGGGCAACCATACCACCTCCTACCAGCTATAGCAACACTGCTGCAGGATCACGGTTCTACTTGGACCTCGAAGTCCTGAAAAAGGTTGCTAAACCGCCTCGAGCCAATTCCCCTAGGTTTGAGGTAGATCTGGAAGCTCTTCGGAAATTCCAGAATCAGGCCAATGAGGAAGCCAAGTCACTTTGCTGTGAGAGTGACGAAATGGCCACTGAGACCGCTCACCAAAATCAAAAACCTAAGGAAACGCTCGATGAGGTTTTAGCAATGCTCGTGGAGTTTAATGTATCTGCTCCAAGTGTGCAGGAACCTCAAGATGAAAAATTTGCCCAAAAACATTTCATAAAGCAATATGGCAAGGTTTACGGTAGCCCTAACAAATCCTCTTGTTTGCCAACGGCTAAGCTCAAGAAATGGGATTTCCATCGCTATAGCAGAGAAAGCAAGAAAATTATGGATTTGATGGGGTTCTATCCTGATGAACCACATTTATCAGGCCTCGGAAGTGACATCCCTATCCCGTTATCCGAAAGGCCCCCTGGTTTTCAAAAGGGTAACAAAAGACTCGGCCTTGGGTATAAAGAAGAAGAAGACGGCAACTTCGCCACCACCTACTGCGTCTCCACAAGTGATGACTCCAACAATGACGAAGAGGCATTAATGGAACCAGAGGATGCTCCACCTGCGATTGAGGATGGAGGATAGCCTACTATTGACGTACTTGAAGAGTTCAATCTCGGGACTGAGGAGGACCCGAGACCCATTTTTATCGCCAAAAACCTGGCCGAAAAAGAAAAGGTGGCATTGAGGCAGCTTTTAAGTGAATTCAAAGATGTTTTTGCTTGGGGGTATTCTGAAATGCCAGGTCTCAACCCCGCGATTGCAATGCACCATCTGCATATTACGCAGGATAAAAAGCCAGTCAAGCAAGCTCCGAGAAGATTTCGACCAGAGCTCGAAGAACAAATCATCAAGGAAGTTGAAAAACTCATTGATGCTGAATTCATTCGGGAAATCAAATTTCCAAAATGGATTTCTAGCATTGTTCCTGTCAAAAAGAAAAACGGGCAGATCCGCATTTGCGTAGACTTTCGAGATCTAAACGAAGCATGCCCTAAAGATGAATTTCCTCTTCCTTTCACTGATGTGTTAATCGACAGCACAGCTCTGTACGACACGTTCTCCTTTATGGATGGATATTCGGGATATAATCAAATCAAGATGGCTCCAGCAGATGAAGCCGCAACAGCATTTCGAACACCGATGGGTGTCTTTTGCTACAAAGTCATGCCTTTTGGTCTTAAGAATGCTGGCGCAACTTATCAAAGGGCAATGCAAAATATATTTCATGATATGTTACACAAACATGTCGAGTGCTATGTCGATGACCTGGTTGTAAGATCTGAAGGCCACAATAAGCATAAAGAAGATTTGAGATCGGTATTCTTACGCCTGAGAAAGTATGATCTCAAGATGAATCCTCTCAAATGCGCATTTGGAGTATCGTCTGGAAAATTCCTCGGATTCATAATCCGTCAAAGGGGAATCGAGGTTGATCCACTCAAAACGGAAGCAATTCAAAATATGCCGCCTCCACGAAACCTCCGAGAATTAAGGAGTCTCCAAGGTCAATTGTCATATATCCGGCGTTTCATCTCCAACTTGTCCGGCCGGTGCCATCCCTTTCACAAGTTAATGAGAAAAGACGCGACTTTTCAATGGGACGCGAAATGCCAACAGGCCTTTGAAGCCATCAAAGAATTGCTGCAAAATCCTCCTGTTTTGACAACTCCAGTAAAAGGAAAGCCACTCATTCTCTATATTGCTGCCAGCCCACAATCACTGGGGGCATTGCTCGCACAAGAAAATGCCCAAGGCAAAGAACAAGCCGCCTATTATCTCAGTCGACGATTATTGCAAGCTGAATGCAATTATTCCTCGATCGAGAAGATTTGTCTAGCATTGGTTTTTGTGGCACAAAAGCTAAGACATTACTTCCTCGCGCATCAGATCATACTTATATCGAAGGCCGATCCCCTCAAGTTCCTGATCACTAAACCAATGCTTTCAGGACGCCTAGCAAAATGGTCACTGCTGCTGTCTGAGTTTGATATCAAATATGTGCCACGAAAGGCAGTGAAAGGACAAGTGTTAGCAGATTTCCTAGCAGCCCATCCGCTTGAAGAAGAATTTCCCATCTTAGAAAACCTACCTGATGAGAAGGTTTTCTATGCAAATGATGATCCAATGTGGCAAATGTATTTCGATGGCGCTTCAAAGCCATCCGGAGCTGGTGTTGGAATTGTCGTAGTCTCCCCTCATAAAGACTTATTCCCGCACTCCTACTTTCTTGGGAGAAGCACAACAAATAACGAAGCTGAGTATGAGGCCTTACTCATCGGCATGGAACTTCTTCTGCAATCAGATATTTTATTTGTGCGAATATTTGGGGACTCTGAATTGGTTATTAAACAGTTAAATAATCAATATGAAGTACACCAGCCTCATTTGCGAAAATATTATGACAA
This sequence comes from Annona cherimola, assembly GCA_030490835.1. Taxonomy (NCBI): domain Eukaryota; kingdom Viridiplantae; phylum Streptophyta; class Magnoliopsida; order Magnoliales; family Annonaceae; genus Annona; species Annona cherimola. The sequence continues at coordinate 88,320,204 of CM059972.1, forward strand.
AGCTCAAACTTTGTTGGCAAAGTTCGAAATGGTTTCGGTTGAGCATGTTCCTCGATCAGAAAATATAGTCGCTGATGCACTATCAAAGTTGGCCAGTATTCTCGCCTTTAATGAGCTCGATGACATGACAATTCGAGTACAAAGACTAGAAGATGACGAAGAGCTCCAAGTAAATCAAATTGGACGGTGCGTATCCGAGGTAACTACAAACAATGATGATTGGCGCATCCCTATCATCAATTACCTCAAATATGGTATTGAACCAGATGATCCAAGTGCAAGGAAGTCACTGAGAAAGGCTGTTTTGCGATATACCGTGTTTCAAGATAGTTTGTATCGGATTGCTTTTGATGGGCTTTGGCTTCGCTGTATTAACGGGAATGATATCTGTCAAGTCCTTCAAGAGACGCACTCCAGCGAGTGCGGCGCCCACCAATCTGGACGTCGTCTTTATCATAGGATCAAAACGTTGGGCTATTATTGGCCCACAATGGTTCAAGACTCCATCAACTTTGCAAAATCCTGTGAAGCCTGCCAAATGCATGGAGATATTTATCATATTCCTGCTTCAGTAATGTCTCCAGCACCTATTTCGTGGCCTTTCTCTTGGTGGGGTTTTGATATTGTCGGTCCGATAAACCCGTCATCATCTAAAGGACACTTATATATTTTAGCCGCTACGGATTATTTCTCCAAATGGGCAGAAGCTAAAGCTTACAAGAGAGTCCGAGCACAAGAGGTAGTTGAATTTATCAAGCACAAAATCATCTACCGTTATGGTGTTCCCTATCAAATCACCTCAGATAATGGCACGCCATTCAAAAACGATAAAGTAAATCAGTTATGCCGAAGGTTTGGAATCAAACAAGTGTTCTCATCGCCCTATTACCCACAAGGGAATGGTCAAGCAGAGGCATTTAACAAAAATATTATTCGAATCCTCAAAAGGACCACTGTGAAAAATAAGCGTGATTGGCACGAGAGGTTACCCGAAGCATTGTGGGCCTACAGAACCACACATCGAACTGCAACGGGAGCAAAACCATATTCATTGCTCTTTGGCACGGAAGCGGTTTTACCAGTGGAAATTCGGTTAGCATCTTTAAGGGTTGCCATCTATTCTGGGTTAACCACTGAACAACAAGCCAAACTTCGCTTCGACGAGCTCGAGGCACTAGATGAAAAACGAGTTCAAGCACGGCAACGAATCGAACTCTATCAAGCTCGGATGGTCGAAGCATACAATAAAGTCGTGAGACATCGCTCATTCAAAAGAGGAGATTTGGTGCTAAAGCTACGCACAGAGCTTATGGCCGGGGGCAAACTTACCGGCAAATTCGAGCCTAAATGGGAAGGGCCTTACATCATTGAGAGGGTCCATGGCAATGGCACATATGAAGTTGTTAGTTGCGGAAATCAAATGAAAGCAACCGTGAACGGGAACTACTTAAAAAGATACTATCCATGAAATTACAAAGAAAGTCATATATCAAAAGAATCTTTACAGCCTCCCTCGTAGAAGGAAGGGACTCCTTCAAAATTCTAATGGAGTTCACTACATCAGCAGGAGAAACAGGTAACGACACTATCGATGTCAAATTCTCCCCGCCGTGAGCATCATCATCAGATATTTCGACAACTAAGGCAGTTGTCAAAAAAAAAAAAAAAAAAAAAAAAAAAGGGGGGGGGAATTTTCCCTGTTTCTTGCGGAGGTGGAAGAGACGGAGGCTGAGGAGAAAACTTTGCCGCCACCCCCACCTGTCATACCCCTAAGTGCGAAAAAAGTCTCAATGAATCGAGTTCCAATGGCAAGGTCGTGGTCGAGGGCGCGGTCATGGACAGAGTTCACCAGACTTATATTGGTGACTTTCAGGAAAAGTACTTCGCTTATGATGGTGAGAAGAGCTTGTTTACAGTGGGGGCTCTTCCACAACAAAATTTTGAATTCGGTGTTGTCCTTGAAAACGTGTCCTCAAACAAAGTTAGTGGAAATAGTAGTCCTCATGGTAATGACAGCCCCGGGGAGGGAGATCGGAAAGGGCAAAGGCGTTCGTATCAGACCAAGACTTTCAAAGTTGAGATACGTTTTGCTGCCAAAATTCCAATGAAAGTTATTGCAAATGCTCTGCAAGGACACGATTCCTAGAGTTCTCAAGAAGCCTTAAGGGTTCTAGATATAATCCTAAGGCAGCATGCTGCAAAGCAGGGTTGCCTTCGGGTTCGGCAGTCATTTCTTCACAATGATCCTAGTAACTTTGTTGACTTTGGAGGTGGAGTTCTGGGTTGTCGTGGTTTTCATTCTAGCTTCCGAACCAGTCAAGGGGGGCTTCTCTCTAAATATTGATGTGATTATAAGGCCTGACTCTGTTGATGGATTTCTGATGGCTAATCAAAATATTAGAAATCATGGTGAAATTGATTGGGGAAAAGCAAAGAGAACCCTGAAGAATTTGAAGGTTTTCTGCAAATATGTCATGCATTAATGTTGGAAAGCCAAAACGCCCCACTTACTATCCTGCCGAGCTCTGCTCTCTAGTTTCATTGCAAAGGTATACCAAATCTCGATCAACTTTGCAAAAATCATCACTGGTTGAAAAACCACGACAGAAACCACAAGAAGGGATGCAAACTTTAAGTAATGCATTAAGAAACAGCAACTATGGTGCTGATGAAATGTCGAAGGCATGTGGTGTTTCGATCAATGGTAACTTCACTCAAGAAGAAGGCCGTGTCTTGAATGCACCAAAGTTAAAAGTTGGTAATGATGAATTCTTTCCTGGAAATGGTCGGTGGAATTTCAACAATAAGAAACTTGTGGACCCTCAAAAAAAAAAAAAAAAAAAAAATAGAAATATGGGCCACTGTAAACTTTTCTGCTCGCTGCGATGTTCGGTCTCTTGCTCGTGATATGCACAAATGTGGGGCGATGAAAGGCATTGTCATTGCAGAACCATTTGATTACTTTGAAGAGAATCCTCAATTCAGGCGTGCTCCACCTACTGTTAGGGTCGACAAGATGTTCGAAATCATTCAGTCAAGGCTGCCAGGAGCCCCTCAGTTTCTTCTCTGTGTTTTACCTAAGAAAAAGAATTGGGATATATATGGCCCATAATAAAAATGTATATATATATATATATATAAAAAAAACACCCTCATGAGTCAAGAAATGCCTGCCAAACAACATGTCAGGAATCACGCCTTTACAAGTAGCCCACAACGGCATAATTCCTGAGGGGGCATTTGATGGGGTATATTTTGGGTAGTCTATGAAACTATACATATATATATAATATATTAAAAAAAAACACGAACCCAGTGGTGCGTGCAAGCCGCAGAGAGAGATTCTCTGCCTACGAAGAGAAAAAGTGCAAAAGAAAGAAGCCGGAGCACAGGAGGATTTCGCGCCGGAAAAGCATTTATCGGCCGCGTGGTAGGAAGATCGCACGGGGTGAATGGCTGTGGCGAGCCACGGAGGAAATCGCCTGCTGTTTGCTCCTCCTCCATCTTGTTGGATCTGTCGGCCTTCGACGATCTTGCCTCCTTTAAGCGCGCCGAGGAGGAAGATGGGGCTGTGGTCGGTAAGGTTGGGTTTTGGTACGGGCGCAGAATGGGTTCGAGAAAGATGGGGCTTGAGGAGCGAACCCCTCTCATTATCGTCGCCTCGTCAGTAGGTCAAGCACCACGATTCCGAAACTGTATACGTCCGACTCCTTCATTGTCTGCCTCGACAGCGCCACCTCCAGCGAGACGTAGCAGACAGACCCCACCACCGGTGCCATCGTGGCCGAAGTCGACGCTTCGGGCGCTGCCGACGACTGGACGCTCACTAGCCGGTCGAAGCCGAAATCCGAAAGGTGGACCTCAAGATCCGCGCTGAAGAGGACCCGTTTTGATTTCATTAGCCCGAGCCGGACAGGGTGAGGCGGCGGGAGCTGGAAATCGTCATGGGGAATGAGCACATCTCCTTTACGACGTCAAAGATCGGGTCTCTTGTGGATGTGCAGAGCAGCAAAGACCCAGAAGAAGCTCGCTGCGAAGAACGAGAAAGGCTTTGCGGAGTGATGGATTGCCACAAGCTCACCTTAGAGGTCTACACCCACGCAGCCCAGAACGAGCGACTCCCTCTCCGCGCCACTGATGCCACCGGAGCCGCAGCGATGCCGCTGCCCCTTGATTCCATGACCAGTCGACCAAGCCGATCCTGGAGAGAGCCGCCGACGCCATGGATTACGTGTGTGGCAGAGGAAGGCAACTTGGGAGAAGAATGGGAACGACAAAAAGCAGATGAAGCAGTGGAGAGGGTGAGGAACCGGGCTGAAGCGGAACGATGCCTCGGGGCGGCGGAGAAGCTGCTGACGTCCCGCGATCTCATCAACAGCAAAAGCTTTGCTGTTCAAGCTCAAAAGGCAGACCCCACCTTGGATGGGCCGGAGCAGATCATCGCCATCACGGTTTCCAGCTCCAGATTCGTTCTCTGCAACTCTTCCTTAAGGATCCGAATCTCGTTGTCGAGAAGACGAGAAGCTCTGGTTATGGCGTCAAGTAAGCTGGTCGTCTTCGAAGGACTGTCGGGATGCTGCTGATCATAGTTCAGAAGGTCGTGGTGGAGATGGAGAACGGCAGCATTGACGAGCTTTTGGATTCCGTCGCGAGGGAGCAGCCGATCGATCTGAGTCAGGACCTGTGGAGGACAGCCTGGGAGGTCAGCAACTCCGTGCTGGATGAGATGAAGAAGGCGCGGAACAGGGAAGAGATGAAGAAGTTCCTCCAGGACGGGTACGGCGTCCGACAGAACATCGCAGAGGACTGCCGGTTCCTCGTCCAGGCCAACGCTTGCGAGCTCGCCTCAATTCTGTCGTCGCCTGAGCAGCCACTGGCGTGACACTACCACCATCCGTAGTATTCTCCACGATCGGGATGATGAAAGCCCCGCCGTGGAAACCACCTACCCGCCTGGCCGCACCCTCCTCGACATCATCAGCTCTGAGAAGTCCAGATATGCCGACACCTACAAGGGCATGATCGACGGCTGTCCGCAGCAAAAGATCAGACAGAAGTCCTTCAAGGACCGCCTCCGCATCCGGCGCACCGGCGCCGCTGGGGTCGAGTCTGACCCCGATGTCACCGTCTCTTACGTTCTGACTGTTTTGGCCCGAGCCGCCGCCATCCCGCCGGAATCAGTCTTCTCCGTGGGAAAGAACTGCCGGGTGACCATCTCTTCCCCGTCGCCGTCGAGCAGGGTGGACGATGTGGAGCTGTCGGAGGAGATGTCAGCAGCGTCCGGGTGGATTGGGAAGAGTAATCCGGTAAAGGCTGCTGCATCGTCTTTCCCGAGCGGCGGTATGGCCGAGTCGCCATCAGTAAGGGCGAACAATTTTCCCGGGGCGATTAGTCCGACAAAAGTTTCGGTTATGAAAATGCCGCCTGGAGTATCAGAGAAAGGTGGAAAGCCATCAGTTGATGTGCAGAATAAACGAGCTGGAGTGTCAAAGCCAGCAAAAGAGAAAACTTCAAAAGCTGAAAGACGTGCGTCTGCAAGAGGCAGACACAGCAGAGCCACTGAATGGGGCGTCTCCGGCGGACAAAGTGGCTTCCCTGGATGGGTCGTCTCCGGTTGACATGAGTTCGGTGGAGGGCACGTCTCCTGTGGTTGTAGTGGATTCGGTAGCATCTGCGGAGGCAGCTGTCTCAACTCCTGCAGACATTACAGCTGCAGATGCAGCAGTTTCACCAACTCCAGCGGCTTCAGTGGCCTCCGCGGTCTCAGTTGATGTGGGAGTTCAGGCAGCAACCGCACCAGCGGTGGATGGGACAAACGCGTGGGAGCTAATGAAAGCTAGAGGCCTAAAGAAGCCGCCGGCAGTTGGGTTGACCTGAACGGCACGATCCATGCATTCTACGTGGCGGACAGATCGCACCCACAAGCTGAAGCGACGGAGATGGAGGTGGACGAGAGAGGGACGAGTGAGGGGGCGATCATGGAATCCGAGTGCCCGCACTGCAGAAGATTGTTCTGTGCCACGTGCAAGGTCCCTTGGCATTCGGGAATCAGCTGCGAGGACTTCCAGAAGCTAGGCGGGCATGAGAGGAATGGGGAGGACATCATGCTGATGAATCTCACTAAGAGCAACAAATGGCAGAGGTGCCGGCAATGCAAGTTTTATGTGGGGAAGACAGAAGGATGCTTGTTCATGAGATGCAGAAACTGGCTGGATTACAGTGGCTAGCACAAGAAATCTGAAGCGAACTGAAATCCCTGTTTTCCATAAATGAAGTGCGGATTCCGTTTCTGCTATAACTGTGGTGGGCCAAGCAGGCGAAAAAAAAAAAAAAAAAACCGGAGCAGCAGCAAAGGATGCAACGGCGAACGAGGGAGTGGCTACCATCAAGGTTCCGCGGAACTCAATTCCGCGTGATAGAATTTGCCAGTTCCGCGCGGACCGCAGTTCCGCGGCAACGAAGTTCCGCGTGAAGATGGTTCTGCGGCAACGAAGTTCTGCGGGAAAGTGAGTTCCGCGTAGAGGTGGTTCCGCGGGATGAAGTTCCGCGGGAACGGCAGTAGCCGCGGAAGTTACACCAGACCCGGCAGAGGCTTATAAATAGCCGCATTTGGTTTCTCATTCGTGACAGCGAAGAAAAACGGCGAAGACGAGAGAAGGAGTTCTCTCGCGCTCAAGGAGAAGAGAGAGAGAGTTCTCCACAGATATATTTTTTTCTTTTAGTTAAAAAAAAGAGAGAGAGTTCCTTCTTTATATATTATATATATATATATAAATAAATATATATATATTATTTCAAAAAAAAAACTACTTTTCCCAACGTGGATACTCCCCGACTGGCGAGTTGAATTGACACACGGGTTAAGTATATTTTCCCTCTTTTAAAAAATAAAATAAATATATATATATATGTGTATATTATATATAAATATATATACATATATATTATTTTCAAAAACTACTTTTCCCAACGTGGATACTCCCCGACTGGCGGGTTGAATTGACACACGGGTTAAGTATATTTTCCCTCTTTTAAAAAATAAAATAAATAAATATATATGTGTATATTATATATATAAATATATATACATATATATACATATATATATTATTTTCAAAAACTACTTTTCCCAACGTGGATACTCCCCGACTGACGGGTTGAATTGACACACGGGTTAAGTATACTTTCCCTCTTTTAAAAATAAAATAAAAATATATATATGTATATTATATATATATAAATATATATATACATATATATTATTTTCGAAAATTACTTTTCCTAACGTGGATACTCCCCGACTGGCGGGTTGAATTGACACACGGGTTAAGTATATTTTCCCTCTTTTGAAAATAAAATAAAAATATATATGTGTATATTATATATATCTATATATCTATATATACATATATATTATTTTCAAAAACTACTTTTCCCAACGTGGATACTCCCCGACTGGCGGGTTGAATTGACACACGGGTTAAGTATATTTTCCCTCTTTTAAAAATAAAAATAAAAATATATATGTGTATATTATATATATATATCTATATATACATATATATTATTTTCAAAAACTACTTTTCCCAACGTGGATACTCCCCGACTGGCGGGTTGAATTGACACACGGGTTAAGTATACTTTTAAAAATAAAATAAATATATATATGTGTATATTATATATATATATATATCTATATATACATATATATATTATTTTCAAAAACTACTTTTCCCAACATGGATACTCCCCGACTGGCGGGTTGAATTGACACACGGGTTAAGTATATTTTCCCTCTTTTAAAAATAAAAATAAAAATATATGAGTATTTTCTATATATAAAAATATATCAAAATATACATATATATTCAAAGGCGTCCAAAAATTGAGATTTTGATTTCTAAAATTATATAAATACCCCGCGGGCCTCCAAAAATGAATATTATGTCCCGCGGGCCTTTTAAAAAATATATATACATGTATTTGCCCCACGGGCCCCAAAAAGTATATATATATTTTTAGACTTTCAAAAATATATATATTATAAAAATAAAAAAAAAATTCATATACTTTTGCCTAAGTAGATACTCCCCAAACAGTGGGTTAAGTTGATACGCAGGGCTAAGTACCTTTCTATTATATATATACATATATATATATATATATCAAAGAAAAAAATTACCTCTTCGCTCAATCCGAGCTTTAATGTCCAAGCAAGCCCCCCCTAGGCTCAAAACTTTTCAAAAAGCCCATGATGGCCCAAAAACTCTCCAAAAAGCCCAAGATGGCTAAAAAATCTCCACAAAGCCCAAGATGGCTCAAAACTCTCCAAAAAGCCTAAGATGGCCCAAAAATCTCCAAAAATCCCAAGGTGGCCCAAAAATCTCTAAAAAGCCCAAGATGGCTCAAAACTTTCCAAAAAGCCCAAGCTGGCCCAAAAATCTCCAAAAAGCCCAAGATGGCTCAAAACTTTCCAAAAAGCCCAAGATGGCCCAAAAATCTCCAAAAAGCCCAAGATGGCTCAAAACTTTTCAAAAAGCCCATGATGGCCCAAAAACCCTCCAAAAAGCCCAAGATGGCTCAAAAATCTCCACAAAGCCCAAGATGGATCAAAACTCTCCAAAAAGCCCAAGATGGCTCAAAACTCTCCAAAAAGCCCAAGCTGGCCCAAAACCCTCCGAAAAGCCCAAAATGGTCCAAACTCTTGTCAACAAGCCCAGTTGGGCCCAAACCTTTTTAATTAGTCAAAAATGACCCAAACATACTTTTAAAAATCCGGTTGAATCCATTTCTTGGTAAAACCACCCAATTGTTCAATCCAGAGGCTGAATGCGGGAGACGCTGGTTTCTTGTATAAATACAGAAGCTGAAAGCGGGACACGCTGGTCTGCTGTGTAAATCCAGAAGCTAAGAGCGCACTTAGTTTGCTGTGTAAGGTCACTAGTGTAGCCGACGGGCCCCTCACTAGTTCCCAAAACCGAGTCATCGCTGGTCGACGGGCTAAGCGTAAACTCACATTTAAGACATGGCGCGTGGCGTCATGTACCCCACATTTAAGTCATGGCGCGTGGCGTCATGTACTTCATATTTAAGATATGGCGCGTGGCGTCATATACCTCACATTCGAGTCACGGCGCGGGGCGAAGTGTACTCATTTATCTTTATATTTTTGTTAGACACGATTTTTCGTGCACTTGTAAAGACGTAGAAGGATCTTCTACGCACTTCATTATTATTAAGCATTTTTTTATGGACCATTGTATTCAGCTCTTTTAATCAAGGGTTTTCTCGTTAGAGATGTAAAATCAGAATGTGGAACACAATGCAAAATATTTCTGTGATGTACTTTTCGGACTCGGTTAAAGAATTAGATGCTTTAAAATTTTGCTGGGAAATTAATTAAGCATTTATTTCCAAAGCCGCAGGGAACATAATTTTATCTTTAACCAAGTTTAAATTATATATATTTCTCGCGAGGCCGGAACAAATGGTGAACCCGACGTGAAACATTCTCCCTTCATCTTTAAGAGCTGAAAACTATGGTCTTTATATGCTTATTTAATTTTTCACTGTTAACACTTTGAAATGCTCCTTTGCAGATTTCATGGCGCATTCGATGGCTTTCGGATTCCTGCCCAATGGCGGTTTTGTTATTTCTGAGCCAGATCACATAGATGCGGCTATCCCACATCACTTTATTCGCATACCAGAGAAGCCGGAGCACCGCGTCTATCGACACGTCGACTACTCTCCTGCAGCGATAAAGCAAAGAAGAGACCGATCTGCACTACTCAAGGAGCCTCTTATTGCTCAAGGCTCGAAGACCACTCCTATTCAACCAACAAAGTCTCTGCAGGCGCCAATCCAAATGGGCCCGCCTGCTCGACAGTCGGACTATGCCAAAAAGTCGGCCCGTCGGTTTGCTGCATCAGCCCAACCAGTAGCACAACAGCCTGCAGGACAACCTGTTTTGCAGTCCCGTTCCATGAAAAGGTTTGCGAGACAATCTACTGCAACTCGGCTAGCGCCAACTAGCCTACCAGAAGCCAATGTCCCCCGAAAAGGGGGCAAAACTGTGTCGAATCCTGTTCGATGCACCATCACTCGCCAATTTGGTCGGGCTGCCTCAAGGGTTGTTGACCTAGCCCCCCGACTTAACCAAAGTGACACCCAAGAGCGGAAGGAGTCAAGAAGACAAACCAAGTTTTCTCAGCTGGAGGCTCCATTGGCCGATGGAGGGGATGACCAATTCAAGCCACAAGGACCTATTATTGTCCGATCCGGTTTAGGCACCCTGCGATTTGTCATCCCTGACCCGACGCATTCGCCCCATCAGTCAACCGATGTTCCATCTAGCTCACAAGCTAGAGTCAAATCTCCAGGTCACTATGATACTGCCAACATAGTGACGGTTCCTCATCACGTATCAAGGAAACAAAGGAGAAAAGCACAGCAGAAAAAGCAGTTCGGGAAAGCAACTTCCCGGTTAAACTTGAAGGCTTCATCGCCACTGCCACCAGGACCAAGACATAGGCTGTTCTCACACCCCCGACAAAGGGGTGGGCCGCAAAAGAAGCCACTACAGAACTCTCGCAAATTGAGAGTGCCTCAAAAGCCAAGACTCTTTAGCGGGTGGCAGTATCCCCAGAGGCGCCATACGACGTATCCACGTTCGGTGCTCAGGCTGATCCCTGATTTTATACACAAAAATCAATTCGCCTCATTGATCAGACTGAGGGAGGATATGACTTATGCGCCTGTCGTGGCCTCGTCTCGAGAAAAGCACCGGATGCCGCACCCCAAGAGAGAAGCTAAAAGGAGGAGACGTCTCCTCCAGACGACGGAAGTCAACATGGTGGACCTCACCCAGCCAAGCACTTCCAAAGCGTCGGATATGTTAACCCGGTCAAGGGCAGCCGCAATGCCCATTACACCGCCATTCTGTAGCCTCTCTCATCCTGAAGGGATCAGGGCAGCCCTCCCAAGAGGTCAATTTGAAGCCTCTTACATGGTGGGCGAAGAAGAAGAGGTTCTTACACCCAAGTCTCAGCTCATTCATGACCTCCGGGAGGAGATTAAGAGTATGAAACGGGCTATGGAAACTCAAGGCAACAAGATATCAGGTTCCCATCAACCACCATCACCAAGGAACCGTCAATCAGTCCATCACCCCGAGAAATCAGTCAGGCAGCGGACCGAGGAAGATGAAAATGCAGATTTAGAACAAGGCTTTCCGCAGTTCAATAATCTGCGTATCAATACCCCTCGAACGCAAGACGCACGGGTAAACACACCCATGGGGTCTCCACCCAGGTATATTGCACAGAAGGAGATGGTACATCAGCTTGTGGCCGAATGCCTTCGTCGACAGGCACCTCAACTCACTGGGGTCCCTACAACGACAATCAACAGGCCTTATCCCCCAGAGGTTGAAGCGGAGCTCCTACCTAGAGATTTGAAGCCACCAAAAATTCAATTCGATGGGACTGGGAGCGCGTTAAAGCACCTGGCATCATTCCACTATGCCATGGGCAATTGGGCGCACCATTCAAATTTTTGTCTTCGAATGTTTCCCAATACTCTTTCCGGTGATGCTTTCCAGTGGTACATATCTCTCCCAAACGGCTCAGTCCAAACATGGGAAGAGATGAAAGAAATGTTCACCTCCCGATTCGTTGATACCACACGAGAAGTACAACTATCGGAATTATCTACCTTGTCCCAAAAGAAGGACGAGCCGGTTGAAGACTACATCACTAGATGGCAAAGGGCCGCTAATCGATGTCAAGCACCCCTCTCTCAAGCAATGAAGGTCAATCTTTTCCGAAATGGCATCAAGACGGAAATCTCGTTGCTGATGAATGAACAACTAAGTACATTTCAGGCCCTAGCTACAGAAGCTTGTCGAAAAGAATATTTGTTGTCTCAGCAAAAAGCCTGGAAGAAGGAGTCATCCACAACTACTATGTTCAAGAAGAAGAAAACTGGAGAGACCTCTGCAAATACTACAGAGGTTAAGAAGCAGCCAGATAAAGCAAAGCCGCCTGTAAAAGAGCAGTCTGCAAAACCCTTCCGAAGAGAGGAAATCCAATATGCCTTTGGAGAAGATGACGTGGAGACGCTATTCCAGCACCTCATGTCGACCGGGCTATTCGAGTTGCCTGCCCCAAAAAGGCCAGAAGAAGTTGGACGCACTTCTCACCAGCGATATTGCAGTTACCACCGATATGTCGGTCACCCCGCTAAGAAGTGTTGGGATCTCCAAGCAATATTGCAAGATTACATTGATAAGGGGGTTATAAAACTCAGTCCTCCAGCGCAAGCTTCATCAAATGTTGTGACAATTGAGATAGCAGAAAAGGGTGATTGGGAAGTGGTTCGAAAACCACCAAGCCTAAGACGGACAAAAAGATGTCTCAAAGATTTATGCAGAAAAGACAAAAGAATAAGGGATAAGGCCATTCTCCCTTTCTTCTCAAGGCATTTGAGGCAATCCTCACGGGTACAACCATTCATGATTATGGACTTTTTGCAGCCCGAATTGCTACTCCCATTCTATCAACGGCTTGCTGGAAGATCACCTCCACCAGAAAAAGAAAGATACATTCTCGAGGAGTTACCAAATACAACTTCATGTGAGAATGGTCCGTTTTGGGACCTAGATAGCAACAACGGAGAAACCGAAACTTGCTATCATATAAATGCGTCTGCATCCAAGCCTGCAAAGCGGCGAAGAACAGCCTCGGTGCTTATCCCTAACTACACTAAGTTTGAAGTTGGGATGTCACCGGTAAACCACATCATCACGTATTTGCGAGAATCTCGACTTTTGCCAGCATCTTGGGAAACCAGAGTGGAATACTTTCGGTACTCACTGGGGGAATCAGTGATGTCTTGGTACCAAGATAATAATATCGAATAAATTACCGAGTGGGTCATCTTGATAGATGCGTTCTTGGTCCGCTTCCTGTCAAGACAAAGAGAGCAGTTCCCTAGTAATTACTTGAGGGAAATACAATACAGTCAAGAATCTACTGCTCATTATGTAAATTATCTCAGAGACAGTACATGGAGTGACCCCTTGGCCATATGGTTGCCTGAACCTGAAATGGTCACGAAGTACCTTTCGGATGCGGTATGCCCTCCGGCTGACAATGGGTACAAGACCTTTGGAGCTAAAACTTTCATAAAGGCAATCCGGTGGGTCGGCAATGAAGGCTTCAAACAAGAGGCAATCTTTAGCGACGCTGAAGGTTTTGGGAGGACAAATCAACTCCAAGTTCTGCATGTGCTGCAGTTAAACGATGCGCCCATTCTTCGAGTGTTCCCTTTCTTAACTAGGGAGTTAAGCTATGATTGGCCGCATATTCAGTTATTCCACGAGAATCATAAGTACGCATTGCCGCACTTGTTCGATTATTCATTGGCGGTCTGTCAAATGGGGCAAACAGAAGAGTTTGCACTCGGGCACTTTGTTTTGAGCTTGGCCCATGACAGTTGTGCCCTTCTCTGGATCTCCTCGCTCCCCGAAGAAGCATTTGGTTCTTGGGAAGAGTTCGTCGATATGTTTATCCTAAGATTCCACGAATATGAAACAGAGTTCCCTCCAGAGATGATCGAAGTCATGCACCCCCTATCAGGAGAATCTCAATACGACTACATCTTGAGATGGATAAACTGCAGAATAATCAACCAAAAATTCGACAAAGAAGAAATCATGGTTCATCAGTGCATCAAGTCAATGAATGGGTATTTTCCTGAAATCCCAAAAATGCAGCCATTTTTCTCAGATGTACTACGGACATTGGCTACAAATATTCAGGACTCTGCCTCCTGCAATATGGTGCAAGTTGAAGAGGATGTTCTCGCAATTCTTCGATCTGGTCAAATCACACCAGAAAACAAGGGTAAAGCCCCGATACAAGAAAATCGTACTCAGCCAGAACAGCACATACCAGCCGATCATCGAAAATCCTCAGTAAGCTATGATGTCCTTGGACACTTGAAGCGACTCCCTGCTCGACTCAGTATTTACGATGCCTTGCAGTTGTCACAAGAAGCCAGGGATGCACTGGTGAGTGCTCTGACAGATGAAAATGTCCGTCTTGCTTACCTGGTCGACGTCGCTGAATGTGATGAGGTTATTTCATTCACCGATGAGGATATGTTGCTTGGAGACGTTAATCACAACCGACCCTTATATGTTACGGGCAACCTGGGCGGTGAACTGGTCAACAGAATCATGATCGATGCCGGGTCTGCAATTAATATCCTGCCCCTTCGAACACTCAGAAGGATCGAAATTTCTCCATCAGCGTTAAAAGACACTAGTGTGGTGATTCACGAGTTTAATCAAGGGACTCAAAAGGCCATGGGCCTAATTGAGTTGGAACTAAGCATAGAAGATTTCTGCACCGAAATCCCGTGCTTTGTGATTAATGCCCCGACCTCATATAACTTGCTGTTAGGAAGGCCTTGGCTCCACAGTAATAAGATCATCGCATCAACGGTGCATCAATGCTTCAAGTACTGCAAGGATGGAGTCGAAAAAAGGATTTTTGCTGACCATAAACCATTCGCAACGGCGGAATCATTTTACTCTGATGCTAAGTATTATGACTTGGCATCTGCTGTCAACACATCAATAAAAGCAGTTGAAGCGACCACACGCGAAGGTCAGCAGGAGGTATCTTAGGCTCCCCCCGCCCCAGTAAGCACAGACATATTCTCAAAGGGTGAGAAAATGGAAGGTCAAGGTCGTGGTCGAGGGCGCGGTCATGGACAAGGGACGACAGAACCAAGGGCTCAATTTCAAACCAAATTTGAAAATATGAGCCTCGATCCAGTACATCCACTACCACGACAACGACAGGGGGCAACCATACCACCTCCTACCAGCTATAGCAACACTGCTGCAGGATCACGGTTCTACTTGGACCTCGAAGTCCTGAAAAAGGTTGCTAAACCGCCTCGAGCCAATTCCCCTAGGTTTGAGGTAGATCTGGAAGCTCTTCGGAAATTCCAGAATCAGGCCAATGAGGAAGCCAAGTCACTTTGCTGTGAGAGTGACGAAATGGCCACTGAGACCGCTCACCAAAATCAAAAACCTAAGGAAACGCTCGATGAGGTTTTAGCAATGCTCGTGGAGTTTAATGTATCTGCTCCAAGTGTGCAGGAACCTCAAGATGAAAAATTTGCCCAAAAACATTTCATAAAGCAATATGGCAAGGTTTACGGTAGCCCTAACAAATCCTCTTGTTTGCCAACGGCTAAGCTCAAGAAATGGGATTTCCATCGCTATAGCAGAGAAAGCAAGAAAATTATGGATTTGATGGGGTTCTATCCTGATGAACCACATTTATCAGGCCTCGGAAGTGACATCCCTATCCCGTTATCCGAAAGGCCCCCTGGTTTTCAAAAGGGTAACAAAAGACTCGGCCTTGGGTATAAAGAAGAAGAAGACGGCAACTTCGCCACCACCTACTGCGTCTCCACAAGTGATGACTCCAACAATGACGAAGAGGCATTAATGGAACCAGAGGATGCTCCACCTGCGATTGAGGATGGAGGATAGCCTACTATTGACGTACTTGAAGAGTTCAATCTCGGGACTGAGGAGGACCCGAGACCCATTTTTATCGCCAAAAACCTGGCCGAAAAAGAAAAGGTGGCATTGAGGCAGCTTTTAAGTGAATTCAAAGATGTTTTTGCTTGGGGGTATTCTGAAATGCCAGGTCTCAACCCCGCGATTGCAATGCACCATCTGCATATTACGCAGGATAAAAAGCCAGTCAAGCAAGCTCCGAGAAGATTTCGACCAGAGCTCGAAGAACAAATCATCAAGGAAGTTGAAAAACTCATTGATGCTGAATTCATTCGGGAAATCAAATTTCCAAAATGGATTTCTAGCATTGTTCCTGTCAAAAAGAAAAACGGGCAGATCCGCATTTGCGTAGACTTTCGAGATCTAAACGAAGCATGCCCTAAAGATGAATTTCCTCTTCCTTTCACTGATGTGTTAATCGACAGCACAGCTCTGTACGACACGTTCTCCTTTATGGATGGATATTCGGGATATAATCAAATCAAGATGGCTCCAGCAGATGAAGCCGCAACAGCATTTCGAACACCGATGGGTGTCTTTTGCTACAAAGTCATGCCTTTTGGTCTTAAGAATGCTGGCGCAACTTATCAAAGGGCAATGCAAAATATATTTCATGATATGTTACACAAACATGTCGAGTGCTATGTCGATGACCTGGTTGTAAGATCTGAAGGCCACAATAAGCATAAAGAAGATTTGAGATCGGTATTCTTACGCCTGAGAAAGTATGATCTCAAGATGAATCCTCTCAAATGCGCATTTGGAGTATCGTCTGGAAAATTCCTCGGATTCATAATCCGTCAAAGGGGAATCGAGGTTGATCCACTCAAAACGGAAGCAATTCAAAATATGCCGCCTCCACGAAACCTCCGAGAATTAAGGAGTCTCCAAGGTCAATTGTCATATATCCGGCGTTTCATCTCCAACTTGTCCGGCCGGTGCCATCCCTTTCACAAGTTAATGAGAAAAGACGCGACTTTTCAATGGGACGCGAAATGCCAACAGGCCTTTGAAGCCATCAAAGAATTGCTGCAAAATCCTCCTGTTTTGACAACTCCAGTAAAAGGAAAGCCACTCATTCTCTATATTGCTGCCAGCCCACAATCACTAGGGGCATTGCTCGCACAAGAAAATGCCCAAGGCAAAGAACAAGCCGCCTATTATCTCAGTCGACGATTATTGCAAGCTGAATGCAATTATTCCTCGATCGAGAAGATTTGTCTAGCATTGGTTTTTGTGGCACAAAAGCTAAGACATTACTTCCTCGCGCATCAGATCATACTTATATCGAAGGCCGATCCCCTCAAGTTCCTGATCACTAAACCAATGCTTTCAGGACGCCTAGCAAAATGGTCACTGCTGCTGTCTGAGTTTGATATCAAATATGTGCCACGAAAGGCAGTGAAAGGACAAGTGTTAGCAGATTTCCTAGCAGCCCATCCGCTTGAAGAAGAATTTCCCATCTTAGAAAACCTACCTGATGAGAAGGTTTTCTATGCAAATGATGATCCAATGTGGCAAATGTATTTCGATGGCGCTTCAAAGCCATCCGGAGCTGGTGTTGGAATTGTCGTAGTCTCCCCTCATAAAGACTTATTCCCGCACTCCTACTTTCTTGGGAGAAGCACAACAAATAACGAAGCTGAGTATGAGGCCTTACTCATCGGCATGGAACTTCTTCTGCAATCAGATATTTTATTTGTGCGAATATTTGGGGACTCTGAATTGGTTATTAAACAGTTAAATAATCAATATGAAGTACACCAGCCTCATTTGCGAAAATATTATGACAAAGCTCAAACTTTGTTGGCAAAGTTCGAAATGGTTTCGGTTGAGCATGTTCCTCGATCAGAAAATATAGTCGCTGATGCACTATCAAAGTTGGCCAGTATTCTCGCCTTTAATGAGCTCGATGACATGACAATTCGAGTACAAAGACTAGAAGATGACGAAGAGCTCCAAGTAAATCAAATTGGACGGTGCGTATCCGAGGTAACTACAAACAATGATGATTGGCGCATCCCTATCATCAATTACCTCAAATATGGTATTGAACCAGATGATCCAAGTGCAAGGAAGTCACTGAGAAAGGCTGTTTTGCGATATACCGTGTTTCAAGATAGTTTGTATCGGATTGCTTTTGATGGGCTTTGGCTTCGCTGTATTAACGGGAATGATATCTGTCAAGTCCTTCAAGAGACGCACTCCAGCGAGTGCGGCGCCCACCAATCTGGACGTCGTCTTTATCATAGGATCAAAACGTTGGGCTATTATTGGCCCACAATGGTTCAAGACTCCATCAACTTTGCAAAATCCTGTGAAGCCTGCCAAATGCATGGAGATATTTATCATATTCCTGCTTCAGTAATGTCTCCAGCACCTATTTCGTGGCCTTTCTCTTGGTGGGGTTTTGATATTGTCGGTCCGATAAACCCGTCATCATCTAAAGGACACTTATATATTTTAGCCGCTACGGATTATTTCTCCAAATGGGCAGAAGCTAAAGCTTACAAGAGAGTCCGAGCACAAGAGGTAGTTGAATTTATCAAGCACAAAATCATCTACCGTTATGGTGTTCCCTATCAAATCACCTCAGATAATGGCACGCCATTCAAAAACGATAAAGTAAATCAGTTATGCCGAAGGTTTGGAATCAAACAAGTGTTCTCATCGCCCTATTACCCACAAGGGAATGGTCAAGCAGAGGCATTTAACAAAAATATTATTCGAATCCTCAAAAGGACCACTGTGAAAAATAAGCGTGATTGGCACGAGAGGTTACCCGAAGCATTGTGGGCCTACAGAACCACACATCGAACTGCAACGGGAGCAAAACCATATTCATTGCTCTTTGGCACGGAAGCGGTTTTACCAGTGGAAATTCGGTTAGCATCTTTAAGGGTTGCCATCTATTCTGGGTTAACCACTGAACAACAAGCCAAACTTCGCTTCGACGAGCTCGAGGCACTAGATGAAAAACGAGTTCAAGCACGGCAACGAATCGAACTCTATCAAGCTCGGATGGTCGAAGCATACAATAAAGTCGTGAGACATCGCTCATTCAAAAGAGGAGATTTGGTGCTAAAGCTACGCACAGAGCTTATGGCCGGGGGCAAACTTACCGGCAAATTCGAGCCTAAATGGGAAGGGCCTTACATCATTGAGAGGGTCCATGGCAATGGCACATATGAAGTTGTTAGTTGCGGAAATCAAATGAAAGCAACCGTGAACGGGAACTACTTAAAAAGATACTATCCATGAAATTACAAAGAAAGTCATATATCAAAAGAATCTTTACAGCCTCCCTCGTAGAAGGAAGGGACTCCTTCAAAATTCTAATGGAGTTCACTACATCAGCAGGAGAAACAGGTAACGGCACTATCGATGTCAAATTCTCCCCGCCGTGAGCATCATCATCAGATATTTCGACAACTAAGGCAGTTGTCAAAAAAAAAAAAAAAAAAAAAAAAAAGGGGGGGGGAATTTTCCCTGTTTCTTGCGGAGGTGGAAGAGACGGAGGCTGAGGAGAAAACTTTGCCGCCACCCCCACCTGTCATACCCCTAAGTGCGAAAAAAGTCTCAATGAATCGAGTTCCAATGGCAAGGTCGTGGTCGAGGGCGCGGTCATGGACAGAGTTCACCAGACTTATATTGGTGACTTTCAGGAAAAGTACTTCGCTTATGATGGTGAGAAGAGCTTGTTTACAGTGGGGGCTCTTCCACAACAAAATTTTGAATTCGGTGTTGTCCTTGAAAACGTGTCCTCAAACAAAGTTAGTGGAAATAGTAGTCCTCATGGTAATGACAGCCCCGGGGAGGGAGATCGGAAAGGGCAAAGGCGTTCGTATCAGACCAAGACTTTCAAAGTTGAGATACGTTTTGCTGCCAAAATTCCAATGAAAGTTATTGCAAATGCTCTGCAAGGACACGATTCCTAGAGTTCTCAAGAAGCCTTAAGGGTTCTAGATATAATCCTAAGGCAGCATGCTGCAAAGCAGGGTTGCCTTCGGGTTCGGCAGTCATTTCTTCACAATGATCCTAGTAACTTTGTTGACTTTGGAGGTGGAGTTCTGGGTTGTCGTGGTTTTCATTCTAGCTTCCGAACCAGTCAAGGGGGGCTTCTCTCTAAATATTGATGTGATTATAAGGCCTGACTCTGTTGATGGATTTCTGATGGCTAATCAAAATATTAGAAATCATGGTGAAATTGATTGGGGAAAAGCAAAGAGAACCCTGAAGAATTTGACGGTTTTCTGCAAATATGTCATGCATTAATGTTGGAAAGCCAAAACGCCCCACTTACTATCCTGCCGAGCTCTGCTCTCTAGTTTCATTGCAAAGGTATACCAAATCTCGATCAACTTTGCAAAAATCATCACTGGTTGAAAAACCACGACAGAAACCACAAGAAGGGATGCAAACTTTAAGTAATGCATTAAGAAACAGCAACTATGGTGCTGATGAAATGTCGAAGGCATGTGGTGTTTCGATCAATGGTAACTTCACTCAAGAAGAAGGCCGTGTCTTGAATGCACCAAAGTTAAAAGTTGGTAATGATGAATTCTTTCCTGGAAATGGTCGGTGGAATTTCAACAATAAGAAACTTGTGGACCCTCAAAAAAAAAAAAAAAAAAAAAATAGAAATATGGGCCACTGTAAACTTTTCTGCTCGCTGCGATGTTCGGTCTCTTGCTCGTGATATGCACAAATGTGGGGCGATGAAAGGCATTGTCATTGCAGAACCATTTGATTACTTTGAAGAGAATCCTCAATTCAGGCGTGCTCCACCTACTGTTAGGGTCGACAAGATGTTCGAAATCATTCAGTCAAGGCTGCCAGGAGCCCCTCAGTTTCTTCTCTGTGTTTTACCTAAGAAAAAGAATTGGGATATATATGGCCCATAATAAAAATGTATATATATATATATATATAAAAAAAACACCCTCATGAGTCAAGAAATGCCTGCCAAACAACATGTCAGGAATCACGCCTTTACAAGTAGCCCACAACGGCATAATTCCTGAGGGGGCATTTGATGGGGTATATTTTGGGTAGTCTATGAAACTATACATATATATATAATATATTAAAAAAAAACACGAACCCAGTGGTGCGTGCAAGCCGCAGAGAGAGATTCTCTGCCTACGAAGAGAAAAAGTGCAAAAGAAAGAAGCCGGAGCACAGGAGGATTTCGCGCCGGAAAAGCATTTATCGGCCGCGTGGTAGGAAGATCGCACGGGGTGAATGGCTGTGGCGAGCCACGGAGGAAATCGCCTGCTGTTTGCTCCTCCTCCATCTTGTTGGATCTGTCGGCCTTCGACGATCTTGCCTCCTTTAAGCGCGCCGAGGAGGAAGATGGGGCTGTGGTCGGTAAGGTTGGGTTTTGGTACGGGCGCAGAATGGGTTCGAGAAAGATGGGGCTTGAGGAGCGAACCCCTCTCATTATCGTCGCCTCGTCAGTAGGTCAAGCACCACGATTCCGAAACTGTATACGTCCGACTCCTTCATTGTCTGCCTCGACAGCGCCACCTCCAGCGAGACGTAGCAGACAGACCCCACCACCGGTGCCATCGTGGCCGAAGTCGACGCTTCGGGCGCTGCCGACGACTGGACGCTCACTAGCCGGTCGAAGCCGAAATCCGAAAGGTGGACCTCAAGATCCGCGCTGAAGAGGACCCGTTTTGATTTCATTAGCCCGAGCCGGACAGGGTGAGGCGGCGGGAGCTGGAAATCGTCATGGGGAATGAGCACATCTCCTTTACGACGTCAAAGATCGGGTCTCTTGTGGATGTGCAGAGCAGCAAAGACCCAGAAGAAGCTCGCTGCGAAGAACGAGAAAGGCTTTGCGGAGTGATGGATTGCCACAAGCTCACCTTAGAGGTCTACACCCACGCAGCCCAGAACGAGCGACTCCCTCTCCGCGCCACTGATGCCACCGGAGCCGCAGCGATGCCGCTGCCCCTTGATTCCATGACCAGTCGACCAAGCCGATCCTGGAGAGAGCCGCCGACGCCATGGATTACGTGTGTGGCAGAGGAAGGCAACTTGGGAGAAGAATGGGAACGACAAAAAGCAGATGAAGCAGTGGAGAGGGTGAGGAACCGGGCTGAAGCGGAACGATGCCTCGGGGCGGCGGAGAAGCTGCTGACGTCCCGCGATCTCATCAACAGCAAAAGCTTTGCTGTTCAAGCTCAAAAGGCAGACCCCACCTTGGATGGGCCGGAGCAGATCATCGCCATCACGGTTTCCAGCTCCAGATTCGTTCTCTGCAACTCTTCCTTAAGGATCCGAATCTCGTTGTCGAGAAGACGAGAAGCTCTGGTTATGGCGTCAAGTAAGCTGGTCGTCTTCGAAGGACTGTCGGGATGCTGCTGATCATAGTTCAGAAGGTCGTGGTGGAGATGGAGAACGGCAGCATTGACGAGCTTTTGGATTCCGTCGCGAGGGAGCAGCCGATCGATCTGAGTCAGGACCTGTGGAGGACAGCCTGGGAGGTCAGCAACTCCGTGCTGGATGAGATGAAGAAGGCGCGGAACAGGGAAGAGATGAAGAAGTTCCTCCAGGACGGGTACGGCGTCCGACAGAACATCGCAGAGGACTGCCGGTTCCTCGTCCAGGCCAACGCTTGCGAGCTCGCCTCAATTCTGTCGTCGCCTGAGCAGCCACTGGCGTGACACTACCACCATCCGTAGTATTCTCCACGATCGGGATGATGAAAGCCCCGCCGTGGAAACCACCTACCCGCCTGGCCGCACCCTCCTCGACATCATCAGCTCTGAGAAGTCCAGATATGCCGACACCTACAAGGGCATGATCGACGGCTGTCCGCAGCAAAAGATCAGACAGAAGTCCTTCAAGGACCGCCTCCGCATCCGGCGCACCGGCGCCGCTGGGGTCGAGTCTGACCCCGATGTCACCGTCTCTTACGTTCTGACTGTTTTGGCCCGAGCCGCCGCCATCCCGCCGGAATCAGTCTTCTCCGTGGGAAAGAACTGCCGGGTGACCATCTCTTCCCCGTCGCCGTCGAGCAGGGTGGACGATGTGGAGCTGTCGGAGGAGATGTCAGCAGCGTCCGGGTGGATTGGGAAGAGTAATCCGGTAAAGGCTGCTGCATCGTCTTTCCCGAGCGGCGGTATGGCCGAGTCGCCATCAGTAAGGGCGAACAATTTTCCCGGGGCGATTAGTCCGACAAAAGTTTCGGTTATGAAAATGCCGCCTGGAGTATCAGAGAAAGGTGGAAAGCCATCAGTTGATGTGCAGAATAAACGAGCTGGAGTGTCAAAGCCAGCAAAAGAGAAAACTTCAAAAGCTGAAAGACGTGCGTCTGCAAGAGGCAGACACAGCAGAGCCACTGAATGGGGCGTCTCCGGCGGACAAAGTGGCTTCCCTGGATGGGTCGTCTCCGGTTGACATGAGTTCGGTGGAGGGCACGTCTCCTGTGGTTGTAGTGGATTCGGTAGCATCTGCGGAGGCAGCTGTCTCAACTCCTGCAGACATTACAGCTGCAGATGCAGCAGTTTCACCAACTCCAGCGGCTTCAGTGGCCTCCGCGGTCTCAGTTGATGTGGGAGTTCAGGCAGCAACCGCACCAGCGGTGGATGGGACAAACGCGTGGGAGCTAATGAAAGCTAGAGGCCTAAAGAAGCCGCCGGCAGTTGGGTTGACCTGAACGGCACGATCCATGCATTCTACGTGGCGGACAGATCGCACCCACAAGCTGAAGCGACGGAGATGGAGGTGGACGAGAGAGGGACGAGTGAGGGGGCGATCATGGAATCCGAGTGCCCGCACTGCAGAAGATTGTTCTGTGCCACGTGCAAGGTCCCTTGGCATTCGGGAATCAGCTGCGAGGACTTCCAGAAGCTAGGCGGGCATGAGAGGAATGGGGAGGACATCATGCTGATGAATCTCACTAAGAGCAACAAATGGCAGAGGTGCCGGCAATGCAAGTTTTATGTGGGGAAGACAGAAGGATGCTTGTTCATGAGATGCAGAAACTGGCTGGATTACAGTGGCTAGCACAAGAAATCTGAAGCGAACTGAAATCCCTGTTTTCCATAAATGAAGTGCGGATTCCGTTTCTGCTATAACTGTGGTGGGCCAAGCAGGCGAAAAAAAAAAAAAAAAAACCGGAGCAGCAGCAAAGGATGCAACGGCGAACGAGGGAGTGGCTACCATCAAGGTTCCGCGGAACTCAATTCCGCGTGATAGAATTTGCCAGTTCCGCGCGGACCGCAGTTCCGCGGCAACGAAGTTCCGCGTGAAGATGGTTCTGCGGCAACGAAGTTCTGCGGGAAAGTGAGTTCCGCGTAGAGGTGGTTCCGCGGGATGAAGTTCCGCGGGAACGGCAGTAGCCGCGGAAGTTACACCAGACCCGGCAGAGGCTTATAAATAGCCGCATTTGGTTTCTCATTCGTGACAGCGAAGAAAAACGGCGAAGACGAGAGAAGGAGTTCTCTCGCGCTCAAGGAGAAGAGAGAGAGAGTTCTCCACAGATATATTTTTTTCTTTTAGTTAAAAAAAAGAGAGAGAGTTCCTTCTTTATATATTATATATATATATATAAATAAATATATATATATTATTTCAAAAAAAAAACTACTTTTCCCAACGTGGATACTCCCCGACTGGCGAGTTGAATTGACACACGGGTTAAGTATATTTTCCCTCTTTTAAAAAATAAAATAAATATATATATATATATGTGTATATTATATATAAATATATATACATATATATTATTTTCAAAAACTACTTTTCCCAACGTGGATACTCCCCGACTGGCGGGTTGAATTGACACACGGGTTAAGTATATTTTCCCTCTTTTAAAAAATAAAATAAATAAATATATATGTGTATATTATATATATAAATATATATACATATATATACATATATATATTATTTTCAAAAACTACTTTTCCCAACGTGGATACTCCCCGACTGACGGGTTGAATTGACACACGGGTTAAGTATACTTTCCCTCTTTTAAAAATAAAATAAAAATATATATATGTATATTATATATATATAAATATATATATACATATATATTATTTTCGAAAATTACTTTTCCTAACGTGGATACTCCCCGACTGGCGGGTTGAATTGACACACGGGTTAAGTATATTTTCCCTCTTTTGAAAATAAAATAAAAATATATATGTGTATATTATATATATCTATATATCTATATATACATATATATTATTTTCAAAAACTACTTTTCCCAACGTGGATACTCCCCGACTGGCGGGTTGAATTGACACACGGGTTAAGTATATTTTCCCTCTTTTAAAAATAAAAATAAAAATATATATGTGTATATTATATATATATATCTATATATACATATATATTATTTTCAAAAACTACTTTTCCCAACGTGGATACTCCCCGACTGGCGGGTTGAATTGACACACGGGTTAAGTATACTTTTAAAAATAAAATAAATATATATATGTGTATATTATATATATATATATATCTATATATACATATATATATTATTTTCAAAAACTACTTTTCCCAACATGGATACTCCCCGACTGGCGGGTTGAATTGACACACGGGTTAAGTATATTTTCCCTCTTTTAAAAATAAAAATAAAAATATATGAGTATTTTCTATATATAAAAATATATCAAAATATACATATATATTCAAAGGCGTCCAAAAATTGAGATTTTGATTTCTAAAATTATATAAATACCCCGCGGGCCTCCAAAAATGAATATTATGTCCCGCGGGCCTTTTAAAAAATATATATACATGTATTTGCCCCACGGGCCCCAAAAAGTATATATATATTTTTAGACTTTCAAAAATATATATATTATAAAAATAAAAAAAAAATTCATATACTTTTGCCTAAGTAGATACTCCCCAAACAGTGGGTTAAGTTGATACGCAGGGCTAAGTACCTTTCTATTATATATATACATATATATATATATATCAAAGAAAAAAATTACCTCTTCGCTCAATCCGAGCTTTAATGTCCAAGCAAGCCCCCCCTAGGCTCAAAACTTTTCAAAAAGCCCATGATGGCCCAAAAACTCTCCAAAAAGCCCAAGATGGCTAAAAAATCTCCACAAAGCCCAAGATGGCTCAAAACTCTCCAAAAAGCCTAAGATGGCCCAAAAATCTCCAAAAATCCCAAGGTGGCCCAAAAATCTCTAAAAAGCCCAAGATGGCTCAAAACTTTCCAAAAAGCCCAAGCTGGCCCAAAAATCTCCAAAAAGCCCAAGATGGCTCAAAACTTTCCAAAAAGCCCAAGATGGCCCAAAAATCTCCAAAAAGCCCAAGATGGCTCAAAACTTTTCAAAAAGCCCATGATGGCCCAAAAACCCTCCAAAAAGCCCAAGATGGCTCAAAAATCTCCACAAAGCCCAAGATGGATCAAAACTCTCCAAAAAGCCCAAGATGGCTCAAAACTCTCCAAAAAGCCCAAGCTGGCCCAAAACCCTCCGAAAAGCCCAAAATGGTCCAAACTCTTGTCAACAAGCCCAGTTGGGCCCAAACCTTTTTAATTAGTCAAAAATGACCCAAACATACTTTTAAAAATCCGGTTGAATCCATTTCTTGGTAAAACCACCCAATTGTTCAATCCAGAGGCTGAATGCGGGAGACGCTGGTTTCTTGTATAAATACAGAAGCTGAAAGCGGGACACGCTGGTCTGCTGTGTAAATCCAGAAGCTAAGAGCGCACTTAGTTTGCTGTGTAAGGTCACTAGTGTAGCCGACGGGCCCCTCACTAGTTCCCAAAACCGAGTCATCGCTGGTCGACGGGCTAAGCGTAAACTCACATTTAAGACATGGCGCGTGGCGTCATGTACCCCACATTTAAGTCATGGCGCGTGGCGTCATGTACTTCATATTTAAGATATGGCGCGTGGCGTCATATACCTCACATTCGAGTCACGGCGCGGGGCGAAGTGTACTCATTTATCTTTATATTTTTGTTAGACACGATTTTTCGTGCACTTGTAAAGACGTAGAAGGATCTTCTACGCACTTCATTATTATTAAGCATTTTTTTATGGACCATTGTATTCAGCTCTTTTAATCAAGGGTTTTCTCGTTAGAGATGTAAAATCAGAATGTGGAACACAATGCAAAATATTTCTGTGATGTACTTTTCGGACTCGGTTAAAGAATTAGATGCTTTAAAATTTTGCTGGGAAATTAATTAAGCATTTATTTCCAAAGCCGCAGGGAACATAATTTTATCTTTAACCAAGTTTAAATTATATATATTTCTCGCGAGGCCGGAACAAATGGTGAACCCGACGTGAAACATTCTCCCTTCATCTTTAAGAGCTGAAAACTATGGTCTTTATATGCTTATTTAATTTTTCACTGTTAACACTTTGAAATGCTCCTTTGCAGATTTCATGGCGCATTCGATGGCTTTCGGATTCCTGCCCAATGGCGGTTTTGTTATTTCTGAGCCAGATCACATAGATGCGGCTATCC
Organism: Annona cherimola; assembly: GCA_030490835.1. Classification (NCBI taxonomy): domain Eukaryota; kingdom Viridiplantae; phylum Streptophyta; class Magnoliopsida; order Magnoliales; family Annonaceae; genus Annona; species Annona cherimola. Next base: position 88,347,286 of record CM059972.1, read on the forward strand.
CACATCACTTTATTCGCATACCAGAGAAGCCGGAGCACCGCGTCTATCGACACGTCGACTACTCTCCTGCAGCGATAAAGCAAAGAAGAGACCGATCTGCACTACTCAAGGAGCCTCTTATTGCTCAAGGCTCGAAGACCACTCCTATTCAACCAACAAAGTCTCTGCAGGCGCCAATCCAAATGGGCCCGCCTGCTCGACAGTCGGACTATGCCAAAAAGTCGGCCCGTCGGTTTGCTGCATCAGCCCAACCAGTAGCACAACAGCCTGCAGGACAACCTGTTTTGCAGTCCCGTTCCATGAAAAGGTTTGCGAGACAATCTACTGCAACTCGGCTAGCGCCAACTAGCCTACCAGAAGCCAATGTCCCCCGAAAAGGGGGCAAAACTGTGTCGAATCCTGTTCGATGCACCATCACTCGCCAATTTGGTCGGGCTGCCTCAAGGGTTGTTGACCTAGCCCCCCGACTTAACCAAAGTGACACCCAAGAGCGGAAGGAGTCAAGAAGACAAACCAAGTTTTCTCAGCTGGAGGCTCCATTGGCCGATGGAGGGGATGACCAATTCAAGCCACAAGGACCTATTATTGTCCGATCCGGTTTAGGCACCCTGCGATTTGTCATCCCTGACCCGACGCATTCGCCCCATCAGTCAACCGATGTTCCATCTAGCTCACAAGCTAGAGTCAAATCTCCAGGTCACTATGATACTGCCAACATAGTGACGGTTCCTCATCACGTATCAAGGAAACAAAGGAGAAAAGCACAGCAGAAAAAGCAGTTCGGGAAAGCAACTTCCCGGTTAAACTTGAAGGCTTCATCGCCACTGCCACCAGGACCAAGACATAGGCTGTTCTCACACCCCCGACAAAGGGGTGGGCCGCAAAAGAAGCCACTACAGAACTCTCGCAAATTGAGAGTGCCTCAAAAGCCAAGACTCTTTAGCGGGTGGCAGTATCCCCAGAGGCGCCATACGACGTATCCACGTTCGGTGCTCAGGCTGATCCCTGATTTTATACACAAAAATCAATTCGCCTCATTGATCAGACTGAGGGAGGATATGACTTATGCGCCTGTCGTGGCCTCGTCTCGAGAAAAGCACCGGATGCCGCACCCCAAGAGAGAAGCTAAAAGGAGGAGACGTCTCCTCCAGACGACGGAAGTCAACATGGTGGACCTCACCCAGCCAAGCACTTCCAAAGCGTCGGATATGTTAACCCGGTCAAGGGCAGCCGCAATGCCCATTACACCGCCATTCTGTAGCCTCTCTCATCCTGAAGGGATCAGGGCAGCCCTCCCAAGAGGTCAATTTGAAGCCTCTTACATGGTGGGCGAAGAAGAAGAGGTTCTTACACCCAAGTCTCAGCTCATTCATGACCTCCGGGAGGAGATTAAGAGTATGAAACGGGCTATGGAAACTCAAGGCAACAAGATATCAGGTTCCCATCAACCACCATCACCAAGGAACCGTCAATCAGTCCATCACCCCGAGAAATCAGTCAGGCAGCGGACCGAGGAAGATGAAAATGCAGATTTAGAACAAGGCTTTCCGCAGTTCAATAATCTGCGTATCAATACCCCTCGAACGCAAGACGCACGGGTAAACACACCCATGGGGTCTCCACCCAGGTATATTGCACAGAAGGAGATGGTACATCAGCTTGTGGCCGAATGCCTTCGTCGACAGGCACCTCAACTCACTGGGGTCCCTACAACGACAATCAACAGGCCTTATCCCCCAGAGGTTGAAGCGGAGCTCCTACCTAGAGATTTGAAGCCACCAAAAATTCAATTCGATGGGACTGGGAGCGCGTTAAAGCACCTGGCATCATTCCACTATGCCATGGGCAATTGGGCGCACCATTCAAATTTTTGTCTTCGAATGTTTCCCAATACTCTTTCCGGTGATGCTTTCCAGTGGTACATATCTCTCCCAAACGGCTCAGTCCAAACATGGGAAGAGATGAAAGAAATGTTCACCTCCCGATTCGTTGATACCACACGAGAAGTACAACTATCGGAATTATCTACCTTGTCCCAAAAGAAGGACGAGCCGGTTGAAGACTACATCACTAGATGGCAAAGGGCCGCTAATCGATGTCAAGCACCCCTCTCTCAAGCAATGAAGGTCAATCTTTTCCGAAATGGCATCAAGACGGAAATCTCGTTGCTGATGAATGAACAACTAAGTACATTTCAGGCCCTAGCTACAGAAGCTTGTCGAAAAGAATATTTGTTGTCTCAGCAAAAAGCCTGGAAGAAGGAGTCATCCACAACTACTATGTTCAAGAAGAAGAAAACTGGAGAGACCTCTGCAAATACTACAGAGGTTAAGAAGCAGCCAGATAAAGCAAAGCCGCCTGTAAAAGAGCAGTCTGCAAAACCCTTCCGAAGAGAGGAAATCCAATATGCCTTTGGAGAAGATGACGTGGAGACGCTATTCCAGCACCTCATGTCGACCGGGCTATTCGAGTTGCCTGCCCCAAAAAGGCCAGAAGAAGTTGGACGCACTTCTCACCAGCGATATTGCAGTTACCACCGATATGTCGGTCACCCCGCTAAGAAGTGTTGGGATCTCCAAGCAATATTGCAAGATTACATTGATAAGGGGGTTATAAAACTCAGTCCTCCAGCGCAAGCTTCATCAAATGTTGTGACAATTGAGATAGCAGAAAAGGGTGATTGGGAAGTGGTTCGAAAACCACCAAGCCTAAGACGGACAAAAAGATGTCTCAAAGATTTATGCAGAAAAGACAAAAGAATAAGGGATAAGGCCATTCTCCCTTTCTTCTCAAGGCATTTGAGGCAATCCTCACGGGTACAACCATTCATGATTATGGACTTTTTGCAGCCCGAATTGCTACTCCCATTCTATCAACGGCTTGCTGGAAGATCACCTCCACCAGAAAAAGAAAGATACATTCTCGAGGAGTTACCAAATACAACTTCATGTGAGAATGGTCCGTTTTGGGACCTAGATAGCAACAACGGAGAAACCGAAACTTGCTATCATATAAATGCGTCTGCATCCAAGCCTGCAAAGCGGCGAAGAACAGCCTCGGTGCTTATCCCTAACTACACTAAGTTTGAAGTTGGGATGTCACCGGTAAACCACATCATCACGTATTTGCGAGAATCTCGACTTTTGCCAGCATCTTGGGAAACCAGAGTGGAATACTTTCGGTACTCACTGGGGGAATCAGTGATGTCTTGGTACCAAGATAATAATATCGAATAAATTACCGAGTGGGTCATCTTGATAGATGCGTTCTTGGTCCGCTTCCTGTCAAGACAAAGAGAGCAGTTCCCTAGTAATTACTTGAGGGAAATACAATACAGTCAAGAATCTACTGCTCATTATGTAAATTATCTCAGAGACAGTACATGGAGTGACCCCTTGGCCATATGGTTGCCTGAACCTGAAATGGTCACGAAGTACCTTTCGGATGCGGTATGCCCTCCGGCTGACAATGGGTACAAGACCTTTGGAGCTAAAACTTTCATAAAGGCAATCCGGTGGGTCGGCAATGAAGGCTTCAAACAAGAGGCAATCTTTAGCGACGCTGAAGGTTTTGGGAGGACAAATCAACTCCAAGTTCTGCATGTGCTGCAGTTAAACGATGCGCCCATTCTTCGAGTGTTCCCTTTCTTAACTAGGGAGTTAAGCTATGATTGGCCGCATATTCAGTTATTCCACGAGAATCATAAGTACGCATTGCCGCACTTGTTCGATTATTCATTGGCGGTCTGTCAAATGGGGCAAACAGAAGAGTTTGCACTCGGGCACTTTGTTTTGAGCTTGGCCCATGACAGTTGTGCCCTTCTCTGGATCTCCTCGCTCCCCGAAGAAGCATTTGGTTCTTGGGAAGAGTTCGTCGATATGTTTATCCTAAGATTCCACGAATATGAAACAGAGTTCCCTCCAGAGATGATCGAAGTCATGCACCCCCTATCAGGAGAATCTCAATACGACTACATCTTGAGATGGATAAACTGCAGAATAATCAACCAAAAATTCGACAAAGAAGAAATCATGGTTCATCAGTGCATCAAGTCAATGAATGGGTATTTTCCTGAAATCCCAAAAATGCAGCCATTTTTCTCAGATGTACTACGGACATTGGCTACAAATATTCAGGACTCTGCCTCCTGCAATATGGTGCAAGTTGAAGAGGATGTTCTCGCAATTCTTCGATCTGGTCAAATCACACCAGAAAACAAGGGTAAAGCCCCGATATAAGAAAATCGTACTCAGCCAGAACAGCACATACCAGCCGATCATCGAAAATCCTCAGTAAGCTATGATGTCCTTGGACACTTGAAGCGACTCCCTGCTCGACTCAGTATTTACGATGCCTTGCAGTTGTCACAAGAAGCCAGGGATGCACTGGTGAGTGCTCTGACAGATGAAAATGTCCGTCTTGCTTACCTGGTCGACGTCGCTGAATGTGATGAGGTTATTTCATTCACCGATGAGGATATGTTGCTTGGAGACGTTAATCACAACCGACCCTTATATGTTACGGGCAACCTGGGCGGTGAACTGGTCAACAGAATCATGATCGATGCCGGGTCTGCAATTAATATCCTGCCCCTTCGAACACTCAGAAGGATCGAAATTTCTCCATCAGCGTTAAAAGACACTAGTGTGGTGATTCACGAGTTTAATCAAGGGACTCAAAAGGCCATGGGCCTAATTGAGTTGGAACTAAGCATAGAAGATTTCTGCACCGAAATCCCGTGCTTTGTGATTAATGCCCCGACCTCATATAACTTGCTGTTAGGAAGGCCTTGGCTCCACAGTAATAAGATCATCGCATCAACGGTGCATCAATGCTTCAAGTACTGCAAGGATGGAGTCGAAAAAAGGATTTTTGCTGACCATAAACCATTCGCAACGGCGGAATCATTTTACTCTGATGCTAAGTATTATGACTTGGCATCTGCTGTCAACACATCAATAAAAGCAGTTGAAGCGACCACACGCGAAGGTCAGCAGGAGGTATCTTAGGCTCCCCCCGCCCCAGTAAGCACAGACATATTCTCAAAGGGTGAGAAAATGGAAGGTCAAGGTCGTGGTCGAGGGCGCGGTCATGGACAAGGGACGACAGAACCAAGGGCTCAATTTCAAACCAAATTTGAAAATATGAGCCTCGATCCAGTACATCCACTACCACGACAACGACAGGGGGCAACCATACCACCTCCTACCAGCTATAGCAACACTGCTGCAGGATCACGGTTCTACTTGGACCTCGAAGTCCTGAAAAAGGTTGCTAAACCGCCTCGAGCCAATTCCCCTAGGTTTGAGGTAGATCTGGAAGCTCTTCGGAAATTCCAGAATCAGGCCAATGAGGAAGCCAAGTCACTTTGCTGTGAGAGTGACGAAATGGCCACTGAGACCGCTCACCAAAATCAAAAACCTAAGGAAACGCTCGATGAGGTTTTAGCAATGCTCGTGGAGTTTAATGTATCTGCTCCAAGTGTGCAGGAACCTCAAGATGAAAAATTTGCCCAAAAACATTTCATAAAGCAATATGGCAAGGTTTACGGTAGCCCTAACAAATCCTCTTGTTTGCCAACGGCTAAGCTCAAGAAATGGGATTTCCATCGCTATAGCAGAGAAAGCAAGAAAATTATGGATTTGATGGGGTTCTATCCTGATGAACCACATTTATCAGGCCTCGGAAGTGACATCCCTATCCCGTTATCCGAAAGGCCCCCTGGTTTTCAAAAGGGTAACAAAAGACTCGGCCTTGGGTATAAAGAAGAAGAAGACGGCAACTTCGCCACCACCTACTGCGTCTCCACAAGTGATGACTCCAACAATGACGAAGAGGCATTAATGGAACCAGAGGATGCTCCACCTGCGATTGAGGATGGAGGACAGCCTACTATTGACGTACTTGAAGAGTTCAATCTCGGGACTGAGGAGGACCCGAGACCCATTTTTATCGCCAAAAACCTGGCCGAAAAAGAAAAGGTGGCATTGAGGCAGCTTTTAAGTGAATTCAAAGATGTTTTTGCTTGGGGGTATTCTGAAATGCCAGGTCTCAACCCCGCGATTGCAATGCACCATCTGCATATTACGCAGGATAAAAAGCCAGTCAAGCAAGCTCCGAGAAGATTTCGACAAGAGCTCGAAGAACAAATCATCAAGGAAGTTGAAAAACTCATTGATGCTGAATTCATTCGGGAAATCAAATTTCCAAAATGGATTTCTAGCATTGTTCCTATCAAAAAGAAAAACGGGTAGATCCGCATTTGCGTAGACTTTCGAGATCTAAACGAAGCATGCCCTAAAGATGAATTTCCTCTTCCTTTCACTGATGTGTTAATCGACAGCACAGCTCTGTACGACACGTTCTCCTTTATGGATGGATATTAGGGATATAATCAAATCAAGATGGCTCCAGCAGATGAAGCCGCAACAGCATTTCGAACACCGATGGGTGTCTTTTGCTACAAAGTCATGCCTTTTGGTCTTAAGAATGCTGGCGCAACTTATCAAAGGGCAATGCAAAATATATTTCATGATATGTTACACAAACATGTCGAGTGCTATGTCGATGACCTGGTTGTAAGATCTGAAGGCCACAATAAGCATAAAGAAGATTTGAGATCGGTATTCTTACGCCTGAGAAAGTATGATCTCAAGATGAATCCTCTCAAATGCGCATTTGGAGTATCGTCTGGAAAATTCCTCGGATTCATAATCCGTCAAAGGGGAATCGAGGTTGATCCACTCAAAACGGAAGCAATTCAAAATATGCCGCCTCCACGAAACCTTCGAGAATTAAGGAGTCTCCAAGGTCAATTGTCATATATCCGGCGTTTCATCTCCAACTTGTCCGGCCGGTGCCAGCCCTTTCACAAGTTAATGAGAAAAGACGCGACTTTTCAATGGGACGCGAAATGCCAACAGGCCTTTGAAGCCATCAAAGAATTGCTGCAAAATCCTCCTGTTTTGACAACTCCAGTAAAAGGAAAGCCACTCATTCTCTATATTGCTGCCAGCCCACAATCACTGGGGGCATTGCTCGCACAAGAAAATGCCCAAGGCAAAGAACAAGCCGCCTATTATCTCAGTCGACGATTATTGCAAGCTGAATGCAATTATTCCTCGATCGAGAAGATTTGTCTAGCATTGGTTTTTGTGGCACAAAAGCTAAGACATTACTTCCTCGCGCATCAGATCATACTTATATCGAAGGCCGATCCCCTCAAGTTCCTGATCACTAAACCAATGCTTTCAGGACGCCTAGCAAAATGGTCACTGCTGCTGTCTGAGTTTGATATCAAATATGTGCCACGAAAGGCAGTGAAAGGACAAGTGTTAGCAGATTTCCTAGCAGCCCATCCGCTTGAAGAAGAATTTCCCATCTTAGAAAACCTACCTGATGAGAAGGTTTTCTATGCAAATGATGATCCAATGTGGCAAATGTATTTCGATGGCGCTTCAAAGCCATCCGGAGCTGGTGTTGGAATTGTCGTAGTCTCCCCTCATAAAGACTTATTCCCGCACTCCTACTTTCTTGGGAGAAGCACAACAAATAACGAAGCTGAGTATGAGGCCTTACTCATCGGCATGGAACTTCTTCTGCAATCAGATATTTTATTTGTGCGAATATTTGGGGACTCTGAATTGGTTATTAAACAGTTAAATAATCAATATGAAGTACACCAGCCTCATTTGCGAAAATATTATGACAAAGCTCAAACTTTGTTGGCAAAGTTCGAAATGGTTTCGGTTGAGCATGTTCCTCGATCAGAAAATATAGTCGCTGATGCACTATCAAAGTTGGCCAGTATTCTCGCCTTTAATGAGCTCGATGACATGACAATTCGAGTACAAAGACTAGAAGATGACGAAGAGCTCCAAGTAAATCAAATTGGACGGTGCGTATCCGAGGTAACTACAAACAATGATGATTGGCGCATCCCTATCATCAATTACCTCAAATATGGTATTGAACCAGATGATCCAAGTGCAAGGAAGTCACTGAGAAAGGCTGTTTTGCGATATACCGTGTTTCAAGATAGTTTGTATCGGATTGCTTTTGATGGGCTTTGGCTTCGCTGTATTAACGGGAATGATATCTGTCAAGTCCTTCAAGAGACGCACTCCAGCGAGTGCGGCGCCCACCAATCTGGACGTCGTCTTTATCATAGGATCAAAACGTTGGGCTATTATTGGCCCACAATGGTTCAAGACTCCATCAACTTTGCAAAATCCTGTGAAGCCTGCCAAATGCATGGAGATATTTATCATATTCCTGCTTCAGTAATGTCTCCAGCACCTATTTCGTGGCCTTTCTCTTGGTGGGGTTTTGATATTGTCGGTCCGATAAACCCATCATCATCTAAAGGACACTTATATATTTTAGCCGCTACGGATTATTTCTCCAAATGGGCAGAAGCTAAAGCTTACAAGAGAGTCCGAGCACAAGAGGTAGTTGAATTTATCAAGCACAAAATCATCTACCGTTATGGTGTTCCCTATCAAATCACCTCAGATAATGGCACGCCATTCAAAAACGATAAAGTAAATCAGTTATGCCGAAGGTTTGGAATCAAACAAGTGTTCTCATCGCCCTATTACCCACAAGGGAATGGTCAAGCAGAGGCATTTAACAAAAATATTATTCGAATCCTCAAAAGGACCACTGTGAAAAATAAGCGTGATTGGCACGAGAGGTTACCCGAAGCATTGTGGGCCTACAGAACCACACATCGAACTGCAACGGGAGCAAAACCATATTCATTGCTCTTTGGCACGGAAGCGGTTTTACCAGTGAAAATTCAGTTAGCATCTTTAAGGGTTGCCATCTATTCTGGGTTAACCACTGAACAACAAGCCAAACTTCGCTTCGACGAGCTCGAGGCACTAGATGAAAAACGGGTTCAAGCACGGCAACGAATCGAACTCTATCAAGCTCGGATGGTCGAAGCATACAATAAAGTCATGAGACATCGCTCATTCAAAAGAGGAGATTTGGTGCTAAAGCTACGCACAGAGCTTATGGCCGGGGGCAAACTTACCGGCAAATTCGAGCCTAAATGGGAAGGGCCTTACATCATTGAGAGGGTCCATGGCAATGGCACATATGAAGTTTTTAGTTGCGGAAATCAAATGAAAGCAACCGTGAACGGGAACTACTTAAAAAGATACTATCCATGAAATTACAAAGAAAGTCATATATCAAAAGAATCTTTACAGCCTCCCTCGTAGAAGGAAGGGACTCCTTCAAAATTCTAATGGAGTTCACTACATCAGCAGGAGAAACAGGTAACGGCACTATCGATGTCAAATTCTCCCCGCCGTGAGCATCATCATCAGATATTTCGACAACTAAGGCAGTTGTCAAAAAAAAAAAAAAAAAAAAAGGGGGGGGAATTTTCCCTGTTTCTTGCAGAGGTGGAAGAGACGGAGGCTGAGGAGAAAACTTTGCCGCCACCCCCACCTGTCATACCCCTAAGTGCGAAAAAAGTCTCAATGAATCGAGTTCCAATGGCAAGGTCGTGGTCGAGGGCGCGGTCATGGACAGAGTTCACCAGACTTATATTGGTGACTTTCAGGGAAAGTACTTCGCTTATGATGGTGAGAAGAGCTTGTTTACAGTGGGGGCTCTTCCACAACAAAATTTTGAATTCGGTGTTGTCCTTGAAAATGTGTCCTCAAACATAGTTAGTGGAAATAGTAGTCCTCATGGTAATGACAGCCCCGGGGAGGGAGATCGGAAAGGGCAAAGGCGTTCGTATCAGACCAAGACTTTCAAAGTTGAGATACGTTTTGCTGCCAAAATTCCAATGAAAGTTATTGCAAATGCTCTGCAAGGACACGATTCCTAGAGTTCTCAAGAAGCCTTAAGGGTTCTAGATATAATCCTAAGGCAGCATGCTGCAAAGCAGGGTTGCCTTCGGGTTCGGCAGTTATTTCTTCACAATGATCCTAGTAACTTTGTTGACTTTGGAGGTGGAGTTCTGGGTTGTCGTGGTTTTCATTCTAGCTTCCGAACCAGTCAAGGGGGGCTTCTCTCTAAATATTGATGTGATTATAAGGCCTGACTCTGTTGATGGATTTCTGATGGCTAATCAAAATATTAGAAATCATGGTGAAATTGATTGGGGAAAAGCAAAGAGAACCCTGAAGAATTTGAAGGTTTTCTGCAAATATGTCATGCATTAATGTTGGAAAGACAAAACGCCCCACTTACTATCCTGCCGAGCTCTGCTCTCTAGTTTCATTGCAAAGGTATACCAAATCTCGATCAACTTTGCAAAAATCATCACTGGTTGAAAAACCACGACAGAAACCACAAGAAGGGATGCAAACTTTAAGTAATGCATTAAGAAACAGCAACTATGGTGCTGATGAAATGTCGAAGGCATGTGGTGTTTCGATCAATGGTAACTTCACTCAAGAAGAAGGCCGTGTCTTGAATGCACCAAAGTTAAAAGTTGGTAATGATGAATTCTTTCCTGGAAATGGTCGGTGGAATTTCAACAATAAGAAACTTGTGGACCCTCAAAAAAAAAAAAAAAAAAAAAATAGAAATATGGGCCACTGTAAACTTTTCTGCTCGCTGCGATGTTCGGTCTCTTGCTCGTGATATGCACAAATGTGGGGCGATGAAAGGCATTGTCATTGCAGAACCATTTGATTACTTTGAAGAGAATCCTCAATTCAGGCGTGCTCCACCTACTGTTAGGGTCGACAAGATGTTCGAAATCATTCAGTCAAGGCTGCCAGGAGCCCCTCAGTTTCTTCTCTGTGTTTTACCTAAGAAAAAGAATTGTGATATATATGGCCCATAATAAAAATGTATATATATATATATAAAAAAAAAACCCTCATGAGTCAAGAAAAGCCTGCCAAACAACATGTCAGGAATCACGCCTTTACAAGTAGCCCACAACGGCATAATTCCTGAGGGGGCATTTGATGGGGTATATTTTGGGTAGTCTATGAAACTATACATATATATATAATATATTAAAAAAAAAAAAAAAACACGAACCCAGTGGTGCGTGCAAGCCGCAGAGAGAGATTCTCTGCCTACGAAGAGAAAAAGTGCAAAAGAAAGAAGCCGGAGCACAGGAGGATTTCGCGCCGGAAAAGCAGTCATCGGCCGCGTGGTAGGAAGATCGCACGGGGTGAATGGCTGTGGCGAGCCACGGAGGAAATCGCCTGCTGTTTGCTCCTCCTCCATCTTGTTGGAGCTGTCGGCCTTCGACGATCTCGCCTCCTTTAAGCGCGCCGAGGAGGAAGATGGCGCTGTGGTCGGTAAGGTTGGGTTTTGGTACGGGCGCAGAATGGGTTCGAGAAAGATGGGGCTTGAGGAGCGAACCCCTCTCATTATCGCCGCCTCGTCAGTAGGTCAAGCACCACGATTCCGAAACTGTATACGTCCGACTCCTTCATTGTCTGCCTCGACAGCGCCACCTCCAGCGAGACGTAGCAGACAGACCCCACCACCGGTGCCATCGTGGCCGAAGTCGACGCTTCGGGCGCTGCCGACGACTGGACGCTCACTAGCCGGTCGAAGCCGAAATCCGAAAGGTGGACCTCAAGATCCGCGCTGAAGAGGACCCGTTTTGATTTCATTAGCCCGAGCCGGACAGGGTGAGGCGGCGGGAGCTGGAAATCGTCATGGGGAATGAGCACATCTCCTTTACGACGTCAAAGATCGGGTCTCTTGTGGATGTGCAGAGCAGCAAAGACCCAGAAGAAGCTCGCTGCGAAGAACGAGAAAGGCTTTGCGGAGTGATGGATTGCCACAAGCTCACCTTAGAGGTCTACACCCACGCAGCCCAGAACGAGCGACTCCCTCTCCGCGCCACTGATGCCACCGGAGCCGCAGCGATGCCGCTGCCCCTTGATTCCATGACCAGTCGACCAAGCCGATCCTGGAGAGAGCCGCCGACGCCATGGATTACGTGTGTGGCAGAGGAAGGCAACTTGGGAGAAGAATGGGAACGACAAAAAGCAGATGAAGCAGTGGAGAGGGTGAGGAACCGGGCTGAAGCGGAACGATGCCTCGGGGCGGCGGAGAAGCTGCTGACGTCCCGCGATCTCATCAACAGCAAAAGCTTTGCTGTTCAAGCTCAAAAGGCAGACCCCACCTTGGATGGGCCGGAGCAGATCATCGCCATCACGGTTTCCAGCTCCAGATTCGTTCTCTGCAACTCTTCCTTAAGGATCCGAATCTCGTTGTCGAGAAGACGAGAAGCTCTGGTTATGGCGTCAAGTAAGCTGGTCGTCTTCGAAGGACTGTCGGGATGCTGCTGATCATAGTTCAGAAGGTCGTGGTGGAGATGGAGAACGGCAGCATTGACGAGCTTTTGGATTCCGTCGCGAGGGAGCAGCCGATCGATCTGAGTCAGGACCTGTGGAGGACAGCCTGGGAGGTCAGCAACTCCGTGCTGGATGAGATGAAGAAGGCGCGGAACAGGGAAGAGATGAAGAAGTTCCTCCAGGACGGGTACGGCGTCCGACAGAACATCGCAGAGGACTGCCGGTTCCTCGTCCAGGCCAACGCTTGCGAGCTCGCCTCAATTCTGTCGTCGCCTGAGCAGCCACTGGCGTGACACTACCACCATCCATAGTATTCTCCACGATCGGGATGATGAAAGCCCCGCCGTGGAAACCACCTACCCGCCTGGCCGCACCCTCCTCGACATCATCAGCTCTGAGAAGTCCAGATATGCCGACACCTACAAGGGCATGATCGACGGCTGTCCGCAGCAAAAGATCAGACAGAAGTCCTTCAAGGACCGCCTCCGCATCCGGCGCACCGGCGCTGCTGGGGCCGAGTCTGACCCCGATGTCACCGTCTCTTACGTTCTGACTGTTTCGGCCCGAGCCGCCGCCATCCCGCCGGAATCAGTCTTCTCCGTGGGAAAGAACTGCCGGGTGACCATCTCTTCCCCGTCGCCGTCGAGCAGGGTGGACGATGTGGAGCTGTCGGAGGAGATGTCAGCAGCGTCCGGGTGGATTGGGAAGAGTAATCCGGTAAAGGCTGCTGCATCGTCTTTCCCGAGCGGCGGTATGGCCGAGTCGCCATCAGTAAGGGCGAACAATTTTCCCGGGGCGATTAGTCCGACAAAAGTTTCGGTTATGAAAATGCCGCCTGGAGTATCAGAGAAAGGTGGAAAGCCATCAGTTGATGTGCAGAATAAACGAGCTGGAGTGTCAAAGCCAGCAAAAGAGAAAACTTCAAAAGCTGAAAGACGTGCGTCTGCAAGAGGCAGACACAGCAGAGCCACTGAATGGGGCGTCTCCGGCGGACAAAGTGGCTTCCCTGGATGGGTCGTCTCCGGTTGACATGAGTTCGGTGGAGGGCACGTCTCCTGTGGTTGTAGTGGATTCGGTAGCATCTGCGGAGGCAGCTGTCTCAACTCCTGCAGACATTACAGCTGCAGATGCAGCAGTTTCACCAACTCCAGCGGCTTCAGTGGCCTCCGCGGTCTCAGTTGATGTGGGAGTTCAGGCAGCAACCGCACCAGCGGTGGATGGGACAAACGCGTGGGAGCTAATGAAAGCTAGAGGCCTAAAGAAGCCGCCGGGTTGCAGTTGGGTTGACCTGAACGGCACGATCCATGCATTCTACGTGGCGGACAGATCGCACCCACAAGCTGAAGCGACGGAGATGGAGGTGGACGAGAGAGGGACGAGTGAGGGGGCGATCATGGAATCCGAGTTCCCGCACTGCAGAAGATTGTTCTGTGCCACGTGCAAGGTCCCTTGGCATTCGGGAATCAGCTGCGAGGACTTCCAGAAGCTAGGCGGGCATGAGAGGAATGGGGAGGACATCATGCTGATGAATCTCACTAAGAGCAACAAATGGCAGAGGTGCCGGCAATGCAAGTTTTATGTGGGGAAGACAGAAGGATGCTTGTTCATGAGATGCAGAAACTGGCTGGATTACAGTGGCTAGCACAAGAAATCTGAAGCGAACTGAAATCCCTGTTTTCCATAAATGAAGTGCGGATTCCGTTTCTGCTATAACTGTGGTGGGCCAAGCAGGCGAAAAAAAAAAAAAAAAAAAACCGGAGCAGCAGCAAAGGATGCAACGGCGAACGAGGGAGTGGCTACCATCAAGGTTCCGCGGAACTCAATTCCGCGTGATAGAATTTGCCAGTTCCGCGCGGACCGCAGTTCCGCGGCAACGAAGTTCCGCGTGAAGATGGTTCCGCGGCAACGAAGTTCTGCGGGAAAGTGAGTTCCGCGTAGAGGTGGTTCCGCGGGATGAAGTTCCGCGGGAACGGCAGTAGCCGCGGAACTTACACCAGACCCGGCAGAGGCTTATAAATAGCCGCATTTGGTTTCTCATTCGTGACAGCGAAGGAAAACGGCGAAGACGAGAGAAGGAGTTCTCTCGCGCTCAAGGAGAAGAGAGCGTGAGTTCTCCACAGATATATTTTTTTCTTTTAGTTAAAAAAAAAAAGAGAGAGTTCCTTCTTTATATATTATATATATATATAAATATATATATATATTATTTCAAAAAAAAAACTACTTTTCCCAACGTGGATACTCCCCGACTGGCGGGTTGAATTGACACACGGGTTAAGTATATTTTCCCTCTTTTAAAAATAAAAATAAAAATATATGAGTATTTTCTATATATAAAAATATATCAAAATATACATATATATTCAAAGGCGTCCAAAAATTGAGATTTTGATTTCTAAAATTATATAAATACCCCGCGGGCCTCCAAAAATGAATATTATGTCCCGCGGGCCTTTAAAAAAATATATATACATGTATTTGCCCCACGGGCCCCAAAAAAGTATATATATATTTTTAGACTTTCAAAAATATATATATTATAAAAATAAAAAAAAATTCATATACTTTTGCCTAAGTAGATACTCCCCAAACAGTGGGTTAAGTTGATACGCAGGGCTAAGTACCTTTCTATTATATATATACATATATATATATATATCAAAGAAAAAAATTACCTCTTCGCTCAATCCGAGCTTTAATGTCCAAGCAAGCCCCCCCTAGGCTCAAAACTTTTCAAAAAGCCCATGATGGCCCAAAAACTCTCCAAAAAGCCCAAGATGGCTCAAAAATCTCCACAAAGCCCAAGATGGCTCAAAACTCTCCAAAAAGCCCAAGATGGCTCAAAACTCTCCAAAAAGCCCAAGATGGCCCAAAAATCTCCAAAAAGCCCAAGGTGGCCCAAAAATCTCCAAAAAGCCCAAGATGGCTCAAAACTTTCCAAAAAGCCCAAGTTGGCCCAAAAATCTCCAAAAAGCCCAAGATGGCTCAAAACTTTCCAAAAAGCCCAAGATGGCCCAAAAATCTCCAAAAAGCCCAAGATGACTCAAAACTTTTCAAAAAGCCCATGATGGCCCAAAAACCCTCCAAAAAGCCCAAGATGGCTCAAAACTCTCCAAAAAGCCCAAGCTGGCCCAAAACCCTCCGAAAAGCCCATAATGGTCCAAACTCTTGTCAACAAGCCCAGTTGGGCCCAAACCTTTTTAATTAGTCAAAAATGACCCAAACATACTTTTAAAAATCCGATTGAATCCATTTCTTGGTAAAACCACCCAATTGTTCAATCCAGAGGCTGAATGCGGGAGACGCTGGTTTCTTGTATAAATACAGAAGCTGAAAGCGGGACACGCTGATCTGCTGTGTAAATCCAGAAGCTAAGAGCGCACTTAGTTTGCTGTGTAAGGTCACTAGTGTAGCCGACGGGCCCCTCACTAGTTCCCAAAACCGAGTCATCGCTGGTCGACGGGCTAAGCGTAAACTCACATTTAAGACATGGCGCGTGGCGTCATGTACCCCACATTTAAGTCATGGCGCGTGGCGTCATGTACTTCATATTTAAGATATGGCGCGTGGCGTCATATACCTCACATTCGAGTCACGGCGTGGGGCGAAGTGTACTCATTTATCTTTATATTTTTGTTAGACACGATTTTTCGTGCACTTGTAAAGACGTAGAAGGATCTTCTACGCACTTCATTATTATTAAGCATTTTTTTATGGACCATTGTATTCAGCTCTTTTAATCAAGGGTTTTCTCGTTAGAGATGTAAAATCAGAATGTGGAACACAATGCAAAATATTTCTGTGATGTACTTTTCGGACTCGGTTAAAGAATTAGATGCTTTAAAATTTTGCTGGGAAATTAATTAAGCATTTATTTCCAAAGCCGCAGGGAACATAATTTTATCTTTAACCAAGTTTAAATTATATATATTTCTCGCGAGGCCGGAACACTTTGTATCATCAGTAGTTGAGCTCTTGCAGTTTGAAGCAAAGTTCTTCCTCTTTGGTTAGTCTTGATCTCTTTAAAGCTCTTGTAGATGGTAGTTATGCACTCTTAATGATTTTCAGCTACCTCCCTCGTCCACCATGAATGCCTTTTATAATTTTGGAGGGAATCCGAACGTTAGAGGGTAGGTGGCGCGCATTTAATGCGCCAACGTTCGAATAAATTCCGACCGTTGCTACCCAAGTCGCATGTGGAGTTGACTTCGGATGCGACTTCGCCCAAGTCGCAGATGGAGTCGACTTCGGGTGCGACTTCGCTTTTCCGTCGCAGCTTCAAGTTTCAGTCAGGGTCGACTTGGGCATCAACTTGACCCAAGTCGCAGGTGAAGTCGACTTCGGGTGCGACTTCACCTTGTCAGGTTCCAAGTCTGAGTCTGAGTCGACTTTGGCTTCCGACTTCAACTCAAGTCGATCATGGAGTCGACTTGGGTTGCGACTTGACTTGGTCTTCGTCAAAGTATGCTTTGTTCTTCATTTGATCTTCCTCTATCTTGCTTGGCTTGTTTCCTTGATGATTCTTAGGAGAGCCTGAGTTTTGAATCATGCGCCTTGCTTTGCATTTGACTCAGTTGATTAGTTGGTCTTTAAGACTTGATAGACTTGATTTGATCTTGATCTTGAAGCTTTGCTTTGATCTTGAGTGAGGGATTCCTTGAATAGGCTTTGAAACTGCATCTTTGAAGTCTAAACTTCTCAAGTCGCGGATGAAGTCGACTTTGTCTGCGACTTCACCCAAGTCGCACCTGGAGTCGACTTGGCCTGCGACTTGGGCAACTTCGTTCCCCAAAATTCAACTCTGGACAGTTTTTCATGTTTGAAGTCGATAGCGAGGTCGACTTCGTTTGCGACTTGGCTTCTCAAGTCGCATGTGGAGTCGACTTGGGATGCGACTTCACCTGTAAGTTGGTTTTGCCTTTGAGGTTCTTTCTCAAGTCGATAGTTAAGTCGACTTTGGGATCGACTTCACTCTAAGTCGAAGTCCAAGTCGACTTGGGGATCAACTTGGCTACTTAAGTTCCTTAAAACAAGTGGCAAACTCATTAGTCCTTTAAATATACTCAAGTTAGTTGTTGTTAATCATCAAAACTTAATCTTTGGTCAATTTGACTTTGTTTTGAAGTATTGTTTCCAACAGTTACAACTTGACTACTATGCTGGAGACGGTAATACTAACTTGCACTAGACACAAGTAAGTAAAAATTTGAAGATCATCTCATTGTTTCCCTTTTGACAGCAAGATGAACTGAAGTTCTGGAGTGAAGAACGACCGAAAAATGGCTTTACCTGATAAGTTTTTAGGTCCAGATGCACCTATGTCATGAACTGAAGAGGGCTCGTAAAAGTGAAAAACTATTGAGTATCAGCTCGTAATTGTTCATACATATAAAACGAGCCTAGGGGAATGATTTTTAGGAGTTGAATTGTTAATTGTCACTAAATAATTTTTTGCCAAAAAAATCACACCTTAAAAAAGGGGTTATGCCTTCGAACCTAAAAAGTTTTCAGTTCTGAAAGGGATCGACTCAGATAACTTAGGAGGACTCCCTAAGACGAGGGTGTTATGTATGATGTCGTAAAAGCCTGACCATGTAAAATGAGTCATGGAGCTTAATTTTGAAGAGTTAAATCACCTATAACCATTAAGAAAATTTTGGCAAAAAAATCATGCTTTTTCTATATCTATGAAGTTTTTTGGTCCAAGAGCCTCTTCAGAAATGCCTTGAACAAGTCAGATTAGATAGTCTCAGATCATATTATTGGAAGAACTCAAAATATCCAGAGTTTCCACTAACAGTCAAAAGACCTCAACTTACAACACCTACCCAAAAATCAATCTTCCCGTTCTGAAAATCATAAGAAAAATATTATTATTTGTTCATAATTACTAACCATCTTCATTGTTGCCCAAGTTTCCCACTGTAGCTCGAAAATAGAGCAAGTCAACAACCGATAAAAGCTCAGTAAGCACTAGATCCAGAATAGCCAGGTTGGAGTCCAAACAATCTTCACATGATGAAGATCAGGATCAATAGTTCAAACAAGCCATTAAAGCCTTCATGATAGCAATGGATAAAAGGATGCAGAAACTAGATGTAGGGGTGCAACTCGGGCTCATGAAACCCGGGTTCACCTCAACCCTAACCCTAACCCTATTTATAAAACTTCAACCCTAACCCTAACCCTAACCCTATTTATAAACCTCAACCCTAACCCTATTTTTGAAATTCGGGCTCGGGTTGAGTTTCGGGTTGAATTTCGGGTTGATATTCTCCTATTAATATATCTTTGTTACTCATCCTATTATAATTTTTATCACAAACCTATTGTATAAAAAAATTTTAAAAATAATTTATTATATGAAAGCAAGAAAAATTCAAATACTGCTTAAGAATAGAAAGAAAAATTCAAAAATCAAAATATGAACCAATGCATATCAAGTTATGAACAATTAACATAAACACAAACAAGTAAAATAATTTTTCAAATTACAAAAATATTTAAAATGTAAGCATTCAAGATGTAAGAATACTTTTTCAAAAATGCAAAACAAGTGTATCTTTTTCAGTACTAAGCACATATTTCTAAATTGCCATTTATACAGTTTTTATTTACTTTATTTCTAACAATTAATTCTTAGGTAATTACTAATTAATGATGTTTTCATTTGTTTATTTCTAAAAATTTATTCTACCTATATATAATCCCATTACATAAATGTTTCCTCCTCCCTTTTGCTCTCATTTTCAAATAGGATTTCATTACACCGACTTTAGTTTGAAAAAAGACTAAAAAACAGTTTTTTTAAAATGGGTTTTAAAGGATCACGACACCCTGTTAGAAATGATCGTTTTTGTCCAAATTTTATCTATTTTATTTTTATTCAATTTAGTGTTGATAGTTTTATACACGACGGGCACAGATTTCTTTTTATTTTTCTTAAATTTTATTAAAATCCCTAAAAGCCATTTATTTTATAAAAATGTGATAAGTAATCGTAACTGGATATATGATTCAGAATCAAGTCATTCTAAGTTCACAAAATCACACGTTAAATGGTAACTAGCCACGATGAAGAGGCATCAAACACAACTGTCTTTCACCTCGCACCACATGCATCGGATGTGAGCAAAAGAAACAAAGCCACAAATTTTAAAAAAAATATATCAAGAACAAAAATGTTACCGGGACAGGGACAGGGGCAGCTGAGCAGGTGGCGACGTCGGCGAGAGGCGGACGGACCAGGCGAGATGGCGACGAGGCGAGTAAGATGAACGAGCGGCGACTTCGGCAGTTTGGTGAGAGGGAGGCGGATGGACGAACCAGGTGGGCAGATGAAAGCTGCAGCCTACGCAGAGACTGCTGAAAGCGGAGAAGAAAAGGCCGAAACTTAAGCTTGAAAATGCGAGCGCGAAAATGGAGAGGAGAGCTTGCGGCTTGCCTGGACTCTGGAAGTCTGGATGTAGAAGCTTAAGCTCGAAAATGCGAGTGCAAAAATGGAGGTGTTGCAGGCTTGTGGCTTGCCTGGAATCCGGAAATGTGGATGCAGAGAAGATGAAAGGAAGAGCAGTAGAGCCGTAGAGGCAGAAACGAAAGGAAGAGCAGTAGAGGCAGACGCTGTTGCTGCAATTCTGCAACAAAGCAAGCTTGGCAGTCGGCACGTTCTGGGCTGGCAAAGTTGCTGAAGCGATGTGATGTTGAGATGATGTAATGACGTTGATGTGTATATAAAATAATAATATTTTTTAAAATTAACCTCGGGTTCGGGTTTACAGGGTTCGGGCTTGCCTGAACCCGAGACCGAATTCTATTTGAATTCGGTTCGGGTTCGGGCTCAAAAATCGGGTTCGGGCTCAAAAAACCAAAGTTTCAACACTGCTGTTTGTCGGGTTCGGCGGGCCGGGTTCGGGCTGAACCCGGCCCAAGTTGCACCCCTAACTAGATGATGCACTATCAAATATGAGGCAATCCTCGGCAGGTTGTCAGAATACTGTTCCGCTACCCTTCTGTTCCTAGAATCCAAACACGGAGCTAGACAGGGGGCATCAACGCTCTCATAAATTAAGAAATGATCGTTACAAAGAAGAGGAGGTGGTCCTAGAGCAAGGTCGTAATGAAATACAAGATATCAAAAGACAAATCCAAAATCAATTAAGAGAAATAGAGGAACGAATCAGGCATCACCAAGTACGTCGGCCAAAATAGAAGATTTGTGTCCTTTTCTTGACACAAAGTTGCTCGAGAAATTCGAAATACTAGTTCTACCAATATATGAAGGGGACTCTTGGGCTCATCTGAAATCCTTTTGTGACATCCTATACCCTTTAGAAAAGAGTGAAGAAGTTTTAATAAGGCTTTTCCAGCATAGCTTGAAGAAAGATGCACTAGAGTGGTACACATCACTTGACTGCCGCCTGATCAAGACATGGGAATAACTTTCACTAGCCTTCAGTCATATAAATTAAATGCTGCACCTGAAAGAGCTGATCTTGAAGCATTAAAGCAAAAAGATGATGAAATATTTTTATAATGCATGTCAAGATGGCGGGCCTTAGCAGCAAAAATGAAGGTTCCCTTGCCCCTTAATGAGCAAATATCCATCATTATCAACTCAACACACCAAAATATCTCCAGATATTTGGTCTCACACTCCTTTACCAACTTTA
Organism: Annona cherimola; assembly: GCA_030490835.1. Classification (NCBI taxonomy): domain Eukaryota; kingdom Viridiplantae; phylum Streptophyta; class Magnoliopsida; order Magnoliales; family Annonaceae; genus Annona; species Annona cherimola. Next base: position 88,368,251 of record CM059972.1, read on the forward strand.
CACAACTACTACAAGTGGCGGAGCAAGTTGAAGATGACCTAAGGAAGAAAAGATTTCTCCATGGCCACAACAAGGGGATGTCATTTATCTCAAACAAGCAAGTCAGACATCTTAAGTGGCGAACATCGATATGGAAGTTGATTTTGTCAAGGGTAATGCTGAAAATTTTGACCCTTCTATTTTTATACCAAAAGTCCAATCTCATAATGATCCTATTATTTTGCAAAGCCAAAATTTCAACTCTATTGTCCTCCAAAGAAAATGTATTGAGCTTGTCATTTTATTAGGAAAACCTGCTAAGCCTATGCAAGAGAATCCTACTTTATAGAAATTCCCTATTATTGAAAGAAAATCCTCCAATATTTTTTCTACAAACTCGGAAACTCCACTCAAAACAGTAACCCAACCAACTTTGCCTCACACATCCCCAAAAAATATTTTTGTTTCAATTAACCAATCAACATACCCACAGTTTAAAAATGCAGAAGAAAACTCGAAAATTCCTTACACCTCTAATTCTAGCATCCATCTAAAGCAGTCGTTGCCATCATCATCTACACAATCATACCCAATCATAGAAGGTGAAATATTAATCTTATCGGCAAACCAAGCAAACGCCTTAGAAAAGAAAGTGTTAACAAAAGCGCACAACTTTCAAAAAATTTCAACAGAAGGGAAGCCAAGTGAAAAAGATAATCTACAAGTCACAAATGAATTTATTCACACAAACATTCAAGCTGAGGCATCTAAAAAGCCTTAACAAATCATCATCAATACAGGCAATGTCAACAAAGTCGAACAACCAGTCCGGTCAGCCCCAGAAGCCGCAAAATGCGCAGGACACACAACTATCACCAGTCAACCTACCGTCACAGATGCATTCCTACCGCACCCACAAGGGACACTTCAAAATGGTTGCAAGACAGTCTTTCCACCAAGCTTGGAATGAAAAATGCCTACAACAAGTAAAGATAATATTTCATTAGGGGAATGTTTATTTCGAAATTATTCAAGGCAATGTTATGCAAAAGTGGGGCAGCCACAACAAATATCAAGCACAAAAAATAGACTACCAAAGTTGCATGTTAGGGAAGCATCGCAAAGCATGGGAGCAGGCAATTTTGAAGGAAAAGAATATAAATTATTTTTATATCAAGTCACATCTCGCCTCAAATAAGGTTTGGGACTCGGGAGGCAAAACTGCATGAAGAAAGATATTTATATATTCTTTTTAAAAAAAAAGAAAGAGAAAAAAGAAAGAAAAAGAGAAAAAGAAAGAAAAAAAGAGGAAAGAGAGAGAAAGAGAGAGATAAAAAGAAAAAAGGACAAGGCAAGATGCAGTTGCAAATCCAACAACGCATCAGAAGCAGTGCTTAATCCGCTCTCCGAGTGCTCTTTAGGCAATCAAAAGTAAGCTTCAGCCGCTTGATCATTGTGTCTCAGGCTATCTATGGACCTAAGAAGTTCTTAGGTCTAGTGGCATTATGCACAGATAACCTCCCAGCCGTCTCGCGATCGTTCCTTAGCTTAATCAATAAACCCGAAAGTCTAGAAACCAAGGCTAACAAACACGGGACAAGTTCCAAATGGCCCTAAGCCGTCTCCTAACCCATGTAAAATAGAGATGTTTGAGCTAGCGGGATTAAGAAAGACAAAAAAATACAGGGTGCGGAAGCAGTGTCTTATCACTCGCTGACTCACTACAAGGAGGGATTCTCAAGACATGTAACAAAAAGAGAAAAGTCCTGTTATACTTAAAGTCCTGTTATACTTGAGGGCATGGTAGCTGAATTGAACAAATGAGATAAATGGGCTCATATACAACTATGAAACCAAAGCTGTCCAGATTAACAAAGCAAAGTGCAAAATTTGCTATAAAGCTAAAATAGAAGCATCAGCTTCCAAAAAATTCAGTTAGAATGCAGAAGGAAACTACCATGAAGATGATTCAGAAAATCCTAGAGCAAAACTAAAGAGCTGGAAAGTCCATTAAGTCGAGCACTCAACACAGAATGACAAAAGGGTTGCTTCATTAAAAGCAAAGTTCAGATCTACCCAAAAGATGGGGCAATGTTAATTGCAGAGGTCCAAACATAACACCAGAGTTGTTATGAAGCCTACAAATTCCAAAACAGATCAAATAGTCTAATATCAAAGACCAAAAGATCAAAGCATGACCAAAGTGAAGCATTTCATTGCATTCAATCCTGAAATATGTCGCAGCCTAAAAGGAGTCTAAAATAGGCCACTTAAATACATTTACAGCCCAAATAGGAGTTCGAGGTGGCAGCGCACGCAGAGGCAAAAATAAAAAGGGAGCTTATACAATCCAATTCCATCCCTTATCTCCAACAGACAATTTTCAAAAAAAAGAAGAAGAAAACAACACAGCAACTTGTTCTATAGTAAAACACAATTCAAGCTTCCAAAAGAAGAACTTCAATTATCAGTGTCTCACATTTAAGAGTTGACCAAGGCGCTCTAAGGCAGCGTCATGATGATCTATCATTCTCCCCATTGTAGACAAAGCTTAAGCTTGATGAGAGACCAAAGAGGCTGAAGTCCTCATTTGAGTTAGCAAAATTTTATTGCCCTCAATAAAACGACATGTTTTTCAAGAGACAAAACAGAATCTTAGCAGAAGGTTAAATAAAAAAGGGGTGTTTGCCATCTCTCCCCAAGTCTTGGCAACTTGAGTCATGGACCCCCACCATAAGTCATGAGGGTCAAAGCACCTGCAAAAGACAAAACAAGAGCAGAATTCAAAAGGGGCTACCATCTCTAAGACATGACATAGACCAACAGAGAAAACCAAGGTTAAAGAGGAAGAGTTGAAAATGGCCCCACCACAAAGAAGGTACGCGACAGTTAAGAAAATAAGCTTGCAACTGATGGAGTTATATATATTCTTTATATTTTCCTATCCATGTCTAGGCCTTCCCCTACAAGAGAAAGGCAACTCGAACAGCTACCCCTCTATTATATCAGGACCAACAAATGGAGACATAATGCTCAAGGATTCTAACCCATCATGAGGAAAAAGCAATGCAGAAACCTACAGCACAATGGGGCAAATGTCTGAAGATGCTAGAAGCATCGAAACATATTATCAGGGTAAGAAATAAATAATACAATAAAAGTGATACATCAGCAAACACTCATCCACTCAAAGCAATAGAAAAATCAGGCAGCAACAGAGGATGCAAATAGAGATAATAGTCTTAGCAACCATCAATCTCTGGTGAACAGAAATTTCTATGACAACTAACTTAAACAAGGGTTGCTGAAAAAAAAATGGCACCAATCATTAAGGCTCCGACAACTAGTTTCCAAACAAGGAAGACAAAAAAACCCCAAACAGATGGTAAAATAGGTACCTGTTGAGCGAGTATGCAGTCTCGACGAACGCCGACAATAATCCCCCAAGCCATTCGAGCAATGCTAGTTGACGCCAATTACCGGAGTCATCTAAATAACGGCACCAACCTACCAAGCTCCACCTACAAAAAGGAAACCATGAAAACTCAACAAAGGAAAAAATAAAATAGAACATCCATCATGACTCGGCAATCACCATGCTAAATAACTCTAGTGGCGACCACTTGAGAAAGACAATGGCAACAACCCCTACACAAAACAAAAAGAAGGAAGGACAAGAGGTTTTTCCCTTACCCACAATGTCCTGATAGTTCCTAAATGCCACAAACGATCGCCTGAGGCATTCGGGTAAACTAAAACCCAAGTACAAAGAGAATGTCGTGCAACCCCAACAAAAAAGTCAACAAATAAAGGCACGCCAAGCAGAATCTCCACCGACCAGTGCTACCGCCGGCAACTGCCAACAACCACCCTAGCGGACAACGAAAACAAAGCCCTTTCAAGGAAGAACAATCCAAACCCATAACCAAACATATGAAAAGTTGAAAAAATATACTTGCTCCTGACATGCTACTCTTTCAGCCACTAAGGTGGGACCTCCGACGGCCAATGACAATAGAACCACGAATGAGCACCATCGACGATGAAGAGAAAATGCCAAAGAAGAGGAAAAGAAAATGGCAAAAGGAGAATATGAAACCTAAGAAAGAGATAGGGCAAGCTTACCCATTACTAGGGGTGCAACTTGGTCCGGGTACCCGCGGGTCGACCCGCTAGGTACCCTATTTAGGGTAGGTTCGGTTCCAAAAATCCTACCCATAGGGTCGGTTCGGTTTTTCGGGTAAAATTACCCATTTGAATTCGGGTAGGGTCGGTTCCGGTGCTGGGTACTTGGAACTGACCCAGATCATATATTATTATAATATATGTAATGTAAATACCTAATACTAAAAAGCCCTAAAAATGTACCCTCTCTCCTACACTCCCGCCGTCCTGCCTCTCCTCACCTCTCTCTCTCTCTCTCTCTCTCTCCCTCCCTCCCTCCCTCCCTCGGCGTCGGCGCTGCTCCTCCTCTCTCTCCCTCGACGCGCTGCCGGGCCGCTGGCTGCTCCTCTTTGACTCTCGTCGAGGTCTCCTGTTCCTCTCTCTCTCTCTCCATCTCCCTCGGCACAGATCGCTGCTCCTCTGCCCCTCTCTCTCCCGCCGCCTGTGTCGCCTCTCCTCTCTCTCTCCCCCCTCGGTGCCGACACTGCTCCTCTTCTCTCTCTCTCCCTCGACGCGCTGCCAGGCCGCCAACTGCTCCTCTCTGCCTCTCATCGAGGTCACCTGCTCCTCTCTCTCTCTCTCTTTCCATCTCCCTCAGCGTAGCTCACTGCTCCTCTGTCCCTCTCCCGCCGCCTCTCCTCTCTCTCTCTCTCTCTCCCCCTTGGTGCTGGCGTTGCTCCTCTTCTCTGTCTCCCTCGACGTGCTGCCTGGCCGCCAGTTGCTCTCTCTCTTCGAGGTCGCTTACTCCTCTCGCTATGATTTTGATGACAAGGAACCATCTGCTTTTGGTTGATGCGTTATAATTTTGTCAGCTCGTAGATAATTTGGCTTTGGTCGGCAGTATTAAAAATGAATTTTCCATGTTTCTGTTGCAGAATCAGGCCCTTTTCCTGGTCATCTTCGCAGGGGTGAGGCTGATGGTCCTAGAAATTTCAGGGCAGGTGAGCACTTTGGATATAGCACTCTGTCTTCATTTGAGTAACATTGACTTAGTTAGTCCAGATGTCTTCCTTGCCATATGTGGGCAGGTGAGCACCTTGAGTACCACTACTTACCCGGTCATTTGTTTCTTTAACCATTAGGACCAGACCACTTACGGATGCTTGAACCAGCTGGTTTGGGAGGATTTCCCAGCCATGTACCGATGGGTGAGCTGACTAGGCCAGGGAACTTGCCTTCCCACTTGCGTATTGGCGAGCCAGGATTTGGTTGTGGTATCCCAATGTATGGTTTGGCCAATGAAGGTGGATTTTTCAGTCAGGTATGTGTGTATGAGCCGTTGTTGATTTGTTGAAGCCTTGTCAATCAATTATTTGTATTGTCATATGCACTCTTAAGTTTGCTAGCCTTTATATCATCCTACGCTTTCTTATTACGCACCATCTACATTCAGATGACTGTATAAGGATGCATTATTGTAGTTGAATTGCTCTAATGAAATAAATTGTTGTTTGTATTTGCTTCATTTTGCAATCAATTTATTTAAAAATGCAAGCTTTTCATTCACATGTACTAGTAGTAAATGGGGCATGACTAGTGGTTTGTTCGTTAAATATGAATTTTTTATGATCTTATGAGGGTTCAAAAGGTGATATGGAATCCTTTGATCCATCAAGAAAGAGGAAGCCTGGAAGCATGGGATGCTGTCGGTTTGCAAAATTGATTGTGAAACAGTTGAGGGTCTGGATCTACATTCACAGATCAGAGAGCACCAGAAGATGGCAATGGATATGTTTTTGAGTTTCAAGCAAGAGAATGCTAAGAAGCAGAAAGTGTAAGTACCTCTCCTTTATTGTCTCTTTGGAGTTTTTCCCCTTTCCTTTCTTTCTTTCTTTCTTTCTTCTTCTTCTTCTGTTTTGTTGCATTGTTTGTTTATTTTGGGCCACCTCTTTTAGTGAGTCATTCCTTAACACTAAGATCATGTTGTGTTGTCACATTCCATAGATCTTTTGAAGATCGTGTTTCACTTGAAGATGCAAATAAGTCTAGGAAGCGTGGCTTTGAGAATCAAGGTATCAGAGTTTAGGCTGGAGCACTGCAGCATAGGAGACAAGTGAAATTCTTGTTGGTTGGGCTTGCTTGATGTTGTGTGCAATAACATTCTTACTGGACAGTGGCTAAACCATAGGCTCTTGCTTTGAGTGATAGGTACAATTTTTATTATTTTACAGATTATATACAATATATGGAAACAGATGCACTTATTTGACAGATTTCATAGAAATAAATTATATAGCTTATGGTAGTGTATGGATTGAGCATTAATGTGACAGATGTATTTGAATGCATGACTTCTTTAGGAACCGATTTGGAACCGAACCGGAACCGACCCGCTCTTGAGAAAATTGGGTAGGGTAGGCTCTGGACCGACCCGGTCTAAAATAGGGTAGGGTAGAGGTTTTTAAAAAATGGATAAGGGTAGGTTTCACCCTTACCCGGACCTACCCGACCCAAGTTGCACCCCTACCATTACTGAGACAAGCAAAGGGAGCAAGGGAAAATGAAGAAATGACCCTCACAAATTTGCAAGATTTACAAAAAAGAGGGCCCGCACTAGTTCACGAGATTTTCAAGAAGACCCACACAAATTTGGGGAATTTTGAAGATGGCCCGCACAAAGTCGTGGAATTTTGAAGACAGCCCGCACAAGGTCATGGAATTCACAAGAAGACCCACACGAATTTGGGGAACTTACAAGAAAGCCTGCACAGATCTGTGAATTTGTAAGAAGTCTCAGATAATAACCTGAAGAGTTGTCAAGCTGCATTATGTAGCTAAAAAGAAGAGGAAAAGAGGGGTGTTCGAAACTTTGTCATTCACTATCAAGATGCTTCTGGCAAAGGGAGGTAGCTGCAAACAACCCTACCTTGAGACCAAATAAATATAAAATTACACAATAAAGTAAATATGTGTATATGGGCTGAAAAACAAGCCCATCTACAAGAAGGGAGAAGAAATCTACCAGGACTCTAAATGGGCTCATAACCAATAGCCCACAAAGGATCAACCCTAGCAGACCAAAGAAACCAGGCCTACCAGTCCAAATAGGCTCATCACAGTGGCCCACAAAGTATGCTCTCAATAGCCAACAGGAAAAGGGGACTGTCCAGTTTTGGCCCACAGGAGCCAAGCTCCACAACAGAGCCCATTAGAGCAAAAGCCTCCAAGTAGCCACCAAAAATGTGCTCATCTGGTTGCAGCCCATAGGAGCCAAGCTCCAATAGCGCAACCCAATAGAGCCAAGCTCCAGTAGTCCATTAGACTGCCTCAGCCCAGTCGCAGCCCAGCAGAAGCAGATGCAGCCCACCTGAAGAGTTTACAACTCATTCCCAGCGCAGGAGAAACGTTAGCTATGACAGCTCTTCTCCAGCTAAGAAGAACGTGTTGAAAGCACATTTTATCCAGTAAACTCTAGTGACCAGCAGTAACATGATATTGTCCAAAGCATGTGGAGATCTTTCCACGTTTCAGCAGTGGCCCTGTTCCTCTATAAATAGAGATGCATTCCAACAGTGAGGGGAACCAGAAGACATCCCATGAGGAGGAGGAAATAATGCAGAAATCTCCCTTGCATTTCATCTTCTTCATTTCCAGCTTCCTAGCTCTTCTCTCCTAGTCTTCTTCCAGCTCAATACCTTTGTAAACAGATTTTTTTATTTCCATTTTCTTATGTCCATGCAGCTGCTCTAGATCAAGCAGATTGATGCTGTAACTGTTTGATCAAGAGATTGTGATTCCAACTCTGTAAAATTAGTGTCTTTTATTCAATGAAAAGAGGGACTAATCTCCCCTTAAAGATCAGTGGCGGCTCCATTGTGGTTGTGTTTATATGTTGTGATTTATTTCATCTATCACTAACACTTTCAATGTGTTGAGATTATAGCAAGCTTAGTCCAACAGATCAGCCCCTTTCTAGCAAGATATGTTGTTGTCACCCATTGGTAAAATGCCTCCTTTTAACATTATTTAAAGATTCGTTTACTAACAGCTCGTATTGCCTGAGAATGCAGGATTCCAAAGCACACATTGCTAGTCTGGATGCTCGAGATCCCCAAATCTCAGTCACTTGTTGCAAACGTTTTATTTTCTGAAAAGTATGTTAACCATTCTCCCTTTTAATGAAAGCTACAGGTTCAAACCCAAATTTCACAAGGCTAAAGGGATATCCTAGCCCATCATAGTGCATATGAGGGTGCTAAAGGTCGTTTTGAGGGGTGGAAGCAATCTGCCGATGATGATGCTTCTTCCCATCATCAAGGGTGCGGATGTTCGGTTGCAGGAACACCGAGTCAAATGACTGGGTTCCGCCGCCTCCTCCGTTTCTCATTTCGCCACCTAGGGCCGAAGTAGTACGTAGAGGCGGTGCATCTGAAAGGGGTGGAGGCCATGATGCAGTGAGATTTGTGTCAGTGATGAAGAGCCGAGAACTGGGCGACGATTTGACAGAAATCTAGTTGAAATCCAACGGAGAGCATCCATCTCCCGGTGCAGAGTCCTCAGCACTCAGACTGATGGGAGATCAGTGAAAGTAACTCATTAGATGGTAGACTGATAAAAATCGTGGGCGTAAGCTGAACTCAAGAAATCAATAAAAATAATAAAAATAATCATGCCATCAGAAAATTTGTGTACATATAGTATAAAACGTATTTATAAATAGATAAATCAAGCTGAATGTTAGTGTAAATTTTATAAAACGACAACTCTAAAATGCAATACTTGTGCATATTAGAGAAGAAAAAATGTTGCCTATCTTTCATTAAAAATTAGAAATACGTCGTGTATTTTGTGCGAAATAGTTGCGTACTTTTTGTGTAAATATTTCACGTTAGTAAAATATTTATTTTACTATCACTATTTTGAAGAAGTTCATTTGTGATCATACTTTTTAGACAATCTAAAATTCAAAAGTAAAAGGAAGCAGAGCTTTTTATAGATGACTTGAGTAAGCAGGAGAAGGGAAAAAAAGTGGAATAAGAGAATGTTCGAAAGAAAACAAATATCAGATTGGAAGGAAAATAAAATGCAACCTGACAAATCTGCAATAGTTTCAAAAGTAATAAATAAGAGAACGTATTTGTCTTTAACTTTATTTTAATAAGTCTATGCAAATTACCGTGTAACAAAATAAACCATCTAAATCGGTAAAATTGCAACACCAGAGGCCGACCATTTTATGTTTTTCTTTTTATAGTTACCAATCTGTAATAACTAATAATCTGAAAAATATTTTTTATGAAATTATTTTTAAATACCTCTACTATTTGAATCTTGTCCGGATTTGAGTAATCTGCGTTTGGTACCGAACTAAGCCAGTTCTAAGAATAAAGGGTTATGTAAGGGTCAATGAAGGGTTACGTAAGGGTGCGGCTTAGGCTAGGTTTTAAATATCTGGTGTACGCTGATAATGAGGCTCCAAACGAATGGAGAGGAATTGGCCATTGGTCATTCTAACTTTGTCCTACGTGCCATTTTCAAATTTACTGTTAAATGGTTTTAAGTATAATTTTTTTGAAATTTGTATTTTTAATTTCATTGCAGTAGCATTTTCCATGTAATTATTTTGAACTTTACATTTCCAAGTTTATTGTGGAAACATTCTCTGTATAATTCTTCTAGAAAACATATATTTTTAAGTTTACCACAGCAATGTCCTCCATGGAATCGTTTTGAGAATTTATTTATTTTTGAATATTATCGTAGAAACGTTTTCCACATACCTATTATCAAATTTTATATGTTTAAATTTATCATACAAATGTTCTTCGTATAATTATTTTACATGAATAGAATATACTATTTAAGTTCATTGAAGAAATGTTCTCTTCGCAATTATTTTTAAGTTTATATTTTACGATAAAATTTCGAAACAATTCCACTTTTTTGAACCCATCTTGGATCCGGTTCGACGTGGACCAGGATTGATGGTTTTCGATTTGGTACCGGGTACAAACTGGATCTAAAATTATTGCTAAAGGGTGTGTTTGGGAATGGATAAAACTTTTGATGAAAAGTTTTAGAGAGTAGAAGTTGTCAAATGATGTGATATGATAGGGGTATTGATGAGGAATAAATAGGATAAGTTGAAATAGATAGGTTAGTTATGTTAGTAGTTGTGTAGAAATGATTGAAAAGTAAGGTAGTTGTATAGAAAAATGTGAAGAAATTATTAAAAAATAGGATAGTTGTGGAGAGTGAAAAATTTTAAATTGAAAAGTTTTAACTTGACAACTTTCACTTATTACCAAACACACCCAAAGTGTTCTGAATGTAATTATTTCAAAATATATTTTTTAATTTTATTGCAAACACATTTTTTATGTAATTATTGTACAATTTATATTTATGAGATCATTGTGGGAATGTTCTCCGTATAATACTTTTATAATTTGCATTTTTAAATTTATCGTAGCAATGTTCTTAGCATAATTAGTTTAGAAAATATTAATTTCTAATTTTATTGTAGAAACGTTCTCCGCAGCTATTTTGAAATTTTATATGTTTAAATATACTGCACGATTATTCTATCCATATAAACTATTTGAAATGTATATTTTTCATTATGATGAATAGAACGTACGATTTAAGTTTATTACCGCTTAGTTCTCCAAATGCAGTATTTGAACTATATAATTTACAAATTAATTTGTGAAAAGAATTCTACTTTTTTCGAGCTCTGCCCGGATTACTTTGACGCAGACTAGGATAGATACAAATCAGTTTGGCATTGGGTTCAAACCGAACCTAAATTTATTAATTTTGAAAGCGTTTCTGTGTATAATCATTTCGAAATTTATTTTTTATTTTATCGCAATAACATTTTCCATGTAATTATTGTGCTATTCATATTTCTATGTTTAGTGTGAAAACGTTACCCGTATAATTATTTTAGAATTGATATATTTAGATTGACTGCAGCAATGTACTCCATGTAATTATTTTAGAATTTGTTCTTTTAAAATTTCGTTTAGGAAATGTTGTCCGCGTAGCTGTATTGAATATTTTAGATATTTAAATTTATTGCGCAAATGTTATGTGTAATTATTTTAAATTTATATTATTAATTTATATGAACTGAACGTATAATTTAAGTTTATCGTAGAAATATTCTCCACAAGATTATTTTCAAGCTTACATTTTACGAATTAAATTGTGAAAATAATTAAAAAAAAAAATTTTGAACCAGGATAGATGGTAATTGGTTTGGTATCGGGTTCACATCAGACCTAAATTTATCGTTAAAGCATTCGGCATATAATTATTTTGAAATTTATATTTTTAACTTTATTGGAATAACGTTTTTCATGTAATTATTTATATTGTCAAGTTTAGTGTAGAAATGTTATCCGTATAATTCTTTTAGAATCGATATTTCTAATTTACTGCAGCAATGATCTCCATGTTTGTGTTCTGCATATAATTATTCTGAATATCTATTCTTAATTGTATTGCGGTAATATTTTTTATGTATCAGAGCTAAAAGTTATAATTTTTTAAGAAATGAGATGGAAATGTTGTCTGGGTAATTATTTTAAAATAATTAAATAGGACTGGACTCCAACCGACCAACCTGTGAGGACCAGGTATTTTTATTCTATTTTTATTATAACTTTTCTCTATTTATAAGGTAACTTATGAACATGCTAGTAAGAATTTTACGATATTAATGGATACATAACATACATGGACACGACATTTAGGAGATGTATAGTGCATATGTGCATGTATGATTAGCGTTCCATTGATGGGCACTACGACTATTGTTTCCTTCGCAGAGTAGGTACGGGGTTCGACCTGCCCGGTCAGGTCGCGGGGGTCAAGGGGGAGACGCCCCTTGCGGGGGTGCAGGGGGCAGCGCCCCTGAAGAAAATTTTAATTATTTAAGTCGTAGGAGTGGAAGAGTAAATTACCAAATGCGATTAGACCCGACTCATGCTCCGACCCGTCCTGGACCCGATCCCGACCCGATGGGGGTTCGATATGAAGCGAAGCCCGCGCGATAGACTCCATTTTCTCACCTCACGCCCGACTGTTTTTCTTCTTCTTCTCTTCCCGATCTCTGCGTCTTCTCTTCTTTCTCTTCTACTCAGTACGATCTAGCAATAGATCTCTTCGAGAAAACCCTACTGACTGCCTTGAAGGTGATCGATTTGAATCAAGGAAGCTCCAAATCTCTGCAAGCTAAGCCTAGGGTCGCTGTTTTGGGGAAAATCACGATCGAGGTAAGTAGATGTCGCCCTTTCTCGATTTAGTGATGAAATTTTATGTTGAACACGACATGAGGCTAGAGGAAATATGTAGAGCTTGACGACTCTATGGTATTAGGAAATGGGTTCGTAACAGTTAGGGTTTATGGGAAATTTACTTTGAATGTGCGATTTTTATGATGTGAAAGATTTCCTAGAAGTTCTTATATTGTTGAAATGTGACGTGAATTGATTTGCCCCAAAAGAGAATACGAATCGAAGGTTATTTCATTTCGCGCCTATCATGTGTTTGATAAAATGCTTGTGTGACAGATCTATGTGTTGTATCTGAATTGTGTTGATGTTGTATGTGTGGTTTGCGATGTGTTTCATTGTCTGTTATGTATGATGCGTTATCTCAAATAGTTGGTTGTAAGGGTTGTTCATGGCCCCTGATTGACATGAGGAGAGGGTTGTTCATGGCCCTTGATGGACATGAGTAGATGATTGGTTGTGTTGGTCAATTTGTGTGTATGGTTATATGTATACGATCTTGGGAGTGGGTATTGGACCCATGTGTATTAGCTTCATCACTGTATGAGTATCCATCATTATGCTTATTTGCACTTTGTGCTAACCACTATCTACTTACTGGGTCTATTTAGACTCATATCATTGTTATTGTGGTTTTAGATCGCAGGCCAGAAGGAGAGCTTAAGGATGGGACAAGTTGAAGATCAAACATGAGAGACCCTAGCACAATATGTTGATTCCAGTTCTTTTAGACTTGTGCTCTTTTGATAATCATATATGTAGACAATTACTTAGGCGGATTCGTTTTGACAACTTTAATGTATTTGGTATTTCAGATTAGATTATAATCCTTGTTGATGCACATATGCATGGCTATTATATCTGTTTGTTGTGTAAGGAAAATATGTAATGATTTCCTTCTATAAAAATGTTCTTATTATATGAAGATGCAAGTATATAAATAGGATTGAATGTTACAGATGGAAATGTAATGATTATCAGGTCATGTATTCCATATGATCCCTTGTATGTTATGGGGAGATGCTGCCGAATTTTTCTATGATTGTGTAGCGCCGTTGATTAGTTATTGAGTATTTTTATGAATGGGGCGTTACACAACCGCAGTTAGAAATATCAAGAACGCCATCAATACCGTGACCTGGATGCACCAACTCGTCATTCCAACAGTAATATTTCTCATCCGATGCCCTGCAATGGTATTATTTTCCATCCCATCTAGCATCCATCCTAATCCTATCCAGATTCTATCCTGACTACGAACAAACCCAAAAGAATTAAGATAGTAAAAATGTTCAAGGATGGTTGATAAGAGTTATGATTTGTATGAGAATGATGCTAATCGTAATTGAAATATTCTTGTGAAGTTTGATAATGAATTTGATATGATAATTTTGAGAATGGAGTCATTTAGGGTAAATAGTAAAAATTCAGTAAATAATGAACTTAATGGGTAATTTGAAAATTAGGATAGACCACAATGGTTTTTAGTTTGGATGAGATGCGAGACATATGTGTAATGCATGAGAAATGATTTTGGAGGGATTAGTAGTTCTATGTGTAATTTAGCCCAATAAGACTTGTTGTAAAGGTAAAACAATTAAAGAGTTGAGTTGACATGTCAAATTTTGTGTAAAATATATTTTGATCAAATAAATTACATGAATGTGATGTTATTATGATAAGAGATGTGTAACAATAATTGAATTATTATTCAAAAATATTTTTGTATAGCATAATGACATGTGTTGTGAATGTGTAAAATTTTTGGTAAAATTTGTAAGTAAAATGCATGTCAAAGTCTGTGGTGATAAAACTTTGAGTTGAAATTTATAAAGAGATATTAATTAAAGTTAGAAATTAAATAATAAAATAGTTATCTCAATCAGAGTTTCATAAAAAAGTTATGAGTAAAATAACATAAGATCATTGAAATTGGGCTATTTGCTGAACCACATGGCCCAAACCATGTGATTTTTAGAGCCACACAATCCAATCCATTTGAATAACTATTTTAAATAGAAAGGGTCCTAACACTACACCATGGGGTGTCATTTCTTCCCCTCTTTCTTCTTTAGGACTTTCCCTTATTACTCTCTTAAAAAAATACCCAAAAATGCTTGAATTCACATCATTTTTACGTAAATATAACTTCATAGAGCAAGGAATAGGCTTGAAGCTATGGATATCTTGGATATTTTTTAGAAAAATAAATTCAAGATAAGAAGGTTATTTCATTTTGAAATAAATTATGAATTTGAATTAAAATCATATTGTTTTGATGATTTTTTGTTAGCATATTATTTGATTTCATGATTTGAATGAATTTTTGAGGTATGGGATTGTGTAGAGATTATAGGTAGGCTAGAATTTGGGTGCTTTTGTGGAAAACTATGTAAATGATAAATCAGATATTGGTAGAAGTGATTTTACATGATATTAGGATATGTCACGCGAATTCCTATGAAGTTGGTGTGAGATAGGTATGATTTCCATATAACGTTGATTTTGTATTCGATGAAATGTCTAAGTGACGCGAAAGGCTAGAAAATAATATAGAAATGAGTGTGTAAGACATTTATTATAGGGTGCAATCGTATGCACCTGGGTGTACTACACCTATTTTTTTAATTTTTTTAAATTTTTTCATAAAATTGTTAATCTAAGTGTATTTAACATATATATCAATTTTTACCATTTTTGGAGACTTTTAGTTTTTTGGGATTTTTAAAAATTAGCTAAAATGTCACTGATTTTTAAAAATCTAAAAAATATTTAAAAATCTCTAAAAATAGTAAAAATTGATGTACATATTAAATATACTTAGATTAATAATTGCGTAAAAAATTTTCAAAAAATAAAAAAATGGTGGTATGCTATTGGGTGCATACAACTGCACTCCATTTAAGATGTGAATGTTTTATTGCAAATGCTTTGGAACATGCGAGATAATGAATTATTTAGAATGGAACTTGTGATAAACTTGATATGTATGAGGTGTATGATTTGAAAAAATGGTTTAAATTTGTGCTTGAGGATACAGTTGGATGGATGTTGGAATTGTGTAATTCTCAGGTTGAGATAGAAATAGATGCTGGATTCGGATGAATGAATAAGAGATTAATGGATGAGTAATAGGTTTAGCATGTTTGGATGGATCTGGGATGATTTAGTATTGGATTTTGCATGTCATTTGTTGTTTTGATTTAATTTGTGGTTACACCCTTTGGAACAGTTTAGTTATTTATTTTGACATGATTCTATGAAATAGATAGTGATGGTTTGTGAAATGAGCATGGGCATGATTTCATAAAACTAATGATGCACAGTTTTTGGCATGTGCATGATGCATATGGCATGAGAGATGCATGTATATAGTTTATATGAGGTTATTCATGGTCCTTTATTGACATAAGGATATGGTTGTTTATGGCCCTTGGTGAACATGAGCTTGATTCAATTTTACAGTGTGCTTGCTTGCTTGGGTGTTAGCATGACATGTAGTTGAATCAGCATGGTCATAGCATGACATGCGGCTAGATAGGCATAGCTTGTGGGTGATACGCAATTAGATAGGCATAGGCGTGGCATAGCATAGCTGGACAGACATGACCTTTGTGCGGTTGGTGTTTGTGCATGACACTAGTATGGTGTGCAGTCTGTACTGCATGGATGCGTATTAAGTATTGTGATACATATGCTTGTGGCATGACATGATTATATGGGGGCTAGTAAGAGCCTAAATTTTGTATTGCATATGATGACATGGCATACATGGTGATTTTGGTATGAGTTGCCCGTTATTTTCACCAATTGTGCCTATTTATTGAGTTCTCCCAATTCACATATTTATTTTCAATGTTTTTAGCAAGATTGGTATTGTAAGTACCTAGTGGTGGGCTAGTTTATGTTTGATATTAGGCTGAGGCAGATTGTGACAGATATAATTTGTGTAGTTTTGAATTGTATTTTTTAAGATTGATGAATTGGTAAAATGAAAAATATATAAGTGTATGCATATTATTTTGAGTGGTGGGTTATTATGCATACTAATTTTGTAGATTATGAATGAATAGCCTAAAGAAGCTTTATGAATTGTATTTAGGGATTTTTAATGTGAATTTTAGTTTTGTCGTGGGTGGTAATCTTGCTTTAATGTATATATGATGAGATATAAACTATAGAAAGGATGTAGTTAAGCTATGTTTGCTGCCATAGATTAATTATTACATTAGTTGTGGATGCTTAAGACTATTATAAGTGCATATATATGCAGTCCTTTGCCCTTTGAATTATGATAGATCTTATAAAGATACTATTGGATCTTTGCCATTGTGATCATTAGTCAGGTGTCGTGGCTAATGAGGCACTACAAGGGTGGTATCAAAGAATGAATTAAAATGAAAGAATGGATCATAATAATTTGAGGTAATTGAGAATATTTGCAGAGGAATAGAATGGAAGCAAGGGCGGAAGTTGAAATGAATTGAATCAATGTAGAGTATCAATTTGGGAATACATATTGAAAATGATAAAGTGATTTCTTAAGATGAAGAGAATGTGTTAGTTGATTGCGTGCTTTCTTGATATATAGATAATACGTTGTGTTTTGTCGGGGTGCAACTTGGTATAAGGTCGGTCTGAACTCTCCTGACCCAACTCAATTTCAAAACTAAATTTGTATTTTATTTTAAAGATTTTTTCAAATTAGACCCAATTTCAACTCGATTCAGGAGAAACATAAACTAATACCAGGTTTACATTAATCCGGTACCAAAATCTGACTCAGTTCGGATCTCACATTTCTCCTAATTTATTAAAATAATTATATTAATTTATGCATTAAGTATTTTAACTATAATTGTAATAAAATTTCTTTCATGTAATCATAACTTAGTTAAACTATAAAATGTTTATTCTAAAACCTAAATGCCATCTACTTTGGTCCATACAAGTCGAAGTTATTGCATCTATGTAACTTTATTTGTACGCTTATATGTAACCAAATTACATAGAAGCAATTCCATATAACCCCTCGAATTTTAAGATTTCGAAACTTGATGTAAAATCTAATCAATTTATTGTACTTAATATCATTTGTTTAGTTATGAGACCAAGTTTCACTTAAATTCAATTTGTGCATAGGCCGCATTTGCTAAAAAATATACATTCATGTGTAAATTAGAAAAAATGCTTAGATTCATTCACATATGTATTCGAATGTAGTAATATTTTATAGAATTATTTAACCATGTAGTAATGATACTTTAGATGGTTTAGATATTAAAAATACTACTTAAAAATTAATATTTAGCATTAAATTATTTCATTACATTAATTTTATGTGTTTGAAATGGGGATCATATACAGTGATATTAGACAAATGAAAAAGTTTTCATGATAATATAAGTTAAGTAATGTTAAACACAATAGATGCAGTGAATTTTTTATTAACCATCTAGATGTTGAAAATGAAAGAGGTTATATAAAAAGGAGATTTCATAGAAGCATTCCCGAACTACAAATATATCAACTGTTTAAAATTCTGCATAATACCAATTCACTACGAGATATATATGTTGTGAAATAAATAGCAAATCAAGCACGGGCCATGTTTTGATAATTAACAACTCAATCTGAAAAGTTTTTAGATACTAACAAGTGTGTAAGGTTGTCTCAAGATTAGAGTGTTTCAAGCTCAAGGCATGACAGGTCAAGTTGCAAGCCAAGTTGACTCAGGCATTGACTTAGGTTAAATTGATATCCAAGTCGACTCCGACATCGACTTCAATAGCCAATTTTTGGGTAGGACTAAAATTGTGGACACGAGATTAGACGAAGTCACACCCAAAGTCAGTTTCGCATGCAACTTGGGTCAAGTCGCAACTCAAGTCGACTCTGCCAACAGCTTCGATGAGCTTCAAGATTCCAATGCTAAACTTAACAAAGTCAAGTTGCAACCCAAATCGACTCCAACATATGACTTGGGTGAAGTGTCATCTGAAGTAGACTCAATCATGCGACTTGAGTCAATGTGCAACTCAAGTCGATCCCGACAGTCGACTTGAGCACAAGAAAGTTCAAAATAAGAAGATTCAAATTCAGGATAATAAGAATGACTCAAACATCCCTACCTTGCTATAATCCAACAAACCAACTCACA
Source organism: Annona cherimola (assembly GCA_030490835.1). Classification (NCBI taxonomy): domain Eukaryota; kingdom Viridiplantae; phylum Streptophyta; class Magnoliopsida; order Magnoliales; family Annonaceae; genus Annona; species Annona cherimola. The sequence continues at coordinate 88,386,794 of CM059972.1, forward strand.
AGGTTATTGATAAAGTTTCAAAGGAATAATGACTAAGTGCATGATAAAAAGGAACAGAGGTCTATTTGCATAAAGAAGGTATTTGAAGCTACAATATGATGTCAACGGAGTAAACTTGTGAATATTAAAGTTCCAATGAGCATAAGAAGTTGCAAACCAAGTCAACTTCACCTATGACTTAAGTCAAGTCCTAGACCAAGTTGACCCCAAATGGAACTTGAGATTTGAAGACCGAAGTGCTGAAGATCGAAGTCACAACCCAAGTTGACTCTAGTTTGCAACTTCGGTAAAGTCACACCCAAAGTCGACTCCGAGCGCGACTTGAATTGTAATGATTAAAAAGTTTAAACATTGGCACTTTAAATGCGCGTTACCTACCTCATAACGTTCGAATTTACTCTCTCTCTATTTAAGACTCATCAAATGTAGTGAAGAGGGTTAGCTAGAGTATTGATTAAGCTTCCACCTTCCAACTTACAAGCATTCAAGTGATCATTTAAGTGCTCTGAAAGGAAAACAGTGCTATTCATTGCAAGAGCTGAAGCGATCTCTCTCAAATTCACTCTATAAGTTCTTCTCGTGTTGAAATTTTTTCTACACCATCTGTAAAGTGTAGACTCTTTATTTTATTAACTCTTTTGTGATTCCACTTAGTTTGCTATTAAAAACCAAGTGAAGACAAGTGTGTGTGGTATGAGTGGAACTCACCACCTACTCATGCAAAAATTGTCAAGACCTCCTAGAGCTAAAATTTAGAATAGAATAAGGGCTCTAGTTGCAATTCCATCAACATAATGGAACCCAAGACACAAAGGTGTGTTCTTGGAGGAGTGGAGTATGGAGGGCTATCTCGAACCACTATAATCTTGTGTGTCTGATATTTTTGCTCTACTTGCAGTTCAATTCTCCACGTTTTCATTCAAGGGGATCTAATTTACAAGGGGTAAGAATTAATACACCAAAATTTTTTTAAAAGAACCCAATTCACCCCTCTACTCTTGCGGTTTGCCATAAACTTGGAATCAACAATATAAGTCTTACTTTTATTAAATTTTATATTGTGATTTCATCAAAACCAAAGATATCATAGTTCATACAAATATATTCATGTATAAATTATAAATAAATATGCTATCATAATCAAAATATACTTTTAGAATTAGTTGGAGCAAATGCAACAATGTTCAAAAAATTCATTTTCTCTATCAGTAAATTTCAACTTCTATTGGTTTGAAGTAACCTAAATTTTAACTTGAAATTAAGACCAAAACTAATTCCAAAATGGTCTGAACCTAACCCAAACCCAAATTTCAATATTAGACTTAAGGTTTGGGTTCACCTAAACTCGGTACAACCTGACCCAAGTTGCACCCCTAGTGTTATGTTGGAAAAGGATGATTCCTTAGAGGGACGATATTAAAAATTATCGATGTGAATATAGAATAACAAAGGGGTTTGTTTTGTTTAGTTCATCAAGACATGTTTTTTCCATGTGGTCAGAGTTTCCTATGTGTTTGCTGAATTTTATTTAGGGAGTTTGTAGTAATTCTTGATATTGAGTTCAGTATCATTTTGAGATGTGATTGAGTTGAAGAGGTTGATCCTCGGGATTATTTTGGATGTGATTGAGTTAGGGAGGTCGATCCTTGGTATTAATTTTTAGATGCCATTCAATTGGGGAGATTGATTCCCGACATTGATTTTTGATGTGTTCGAGGTGGGAAGGTTGATCCCCACTATTGATTTAGGAAATCAAATTGATTTAGGGTGGTTAGACACTATGATGGGTTGGATTTGTGACTTGGGTGTTTGTGATTTAAGGGATTATCTTCAATATTGGGTTTTGATTTTGTTTGGAGTTTGAGAATCAAATTCTCAGTGTTGGTTGTAGAGCTTTTTTATTGGGTTTCGATTAGAGGTTTGACCCCCTGTGATCAATGTTTTAATAATTGAATCATGAGTTGAACTATTTTTTCTCCAAGTCAAGTCCAAGTGGTTCAACCGTTGGTTCAAACCGTTTTGAACCATAATATAAATAAATATAATTATAATATACTAATTATATTAAATTTAAATTTATCTAATATAATCATATGTTTCAACTTTTTATATATAATAGAAATTACATTCTTGTAAAAATAAATAGCACAATAATGATGAAATTAAAAAAATACAATAATTAGTATTTTATTTTTAAGAAATTATTATGAACTTTGGTCGTCATTTAATCCAAGTTGTCAATGAGGAATATAGATTATCTTATGCCATTGAAGTACGTTAAATTGCTATTTTAAAGAAAGTTATTTGTGTGCATAATGTTGCTAATAGTGTTTTTTCTTACTTGTCATTTGTACAAATAGAAACATAGTTGAACCAAACTCCACAGTCCAACTAGATGGTTAGAATTGTTCTTTCGATTTTATGAATATTAAGGAACCAAATATAACTGGGTTGTTTAATCAACGGTTCACAGTTGAATCGGTTGGACTAGGCTCTCCGATTTGATTTTTAAAACATTGCTTGCGATCAGGGTATGATCAAGTGTTGTATGTGTTAAAAGATTTGTTCTGCATTATAAACTGAATATATTTTGGAATTGATGTGTTTGGGGTTGGACCCCAACATTAATCTTAGTCTTGGATGAGATGAAATTTGTGGGATTGATATTAATAGAATGTATGTTAAGAAGCTTGGGCCCTATAGTTGATTGTGTGGTTTGATGGAATGGAATGATTGATGATTAATGTGCTGTTGGTTTGATAATGTCATGATGATAATAGGTGATAACAATGAATTGATAGAAAGGGTAGAGTTAAGCATTTGAGTTGTAACTTATGTTTATGTCATGAGATGGGAAGATATGTTGTATACATGAACCTCATGTGAAGGAAATCTTGGTTAAGGAGAATTGATTAGGAGCTTCCTTGATGCTTAAGGGACTAGAAAGAATTTGAGGCTTATACCTCAAGATGTTTAATGCATAAGTTTTGAGGACAAAACTTTCTATGGTGGGTAGAATGTAATACCCTGAGTATTGGCAACCATGTAAATAAATAGTGATGTATGTAATATAGCTTGAAAGGCCAAAAGATAGTAAGATTTTGAGAATCATAGATTGAATATGTGAAATATTATACAAATTGTAGCAAATGTGCGAAATTCAATTAGTGATTGGAGAGGTGAATTTTGATAAATGGCTTAATGGAAGCTCGAGATGAATTCTCAAGTATTTCCTATATGGTTTTGGACTTGCAGGAACCCTGAATTTGATTAAAAGATAAATATTTCAGATATGACTCTCATGTATGGATTTTAAATTATGAGCATTATTTGGAGTTGGTTCGATTAAAATGTGTCTAGGCAAAGTAAGATGCCTAGTATATTTAGAATGGATATAGATGGTTACAGGTGAGATTTAAATGATAAATTTGATAGAATGATAAAAATGAGCTAAGTTATGTAGTTAAGTCCAAAAAAACTAGATAGTAAAAATTATCATGGGTCATTGATAAGAGACATGATTTGCATGATAATAATGTTAATCATAATTTGAATGTGATCATGAAGTTTGAGAAAAAATTTGAGATGCTAATTTTGAGAATGGAGACATCTAAGGGTAACAGTAAAATTTTGATAAATGATGAACTTAATGGATGAAATTTGAAAACGACATGGATGAAAAAAAGATGAAATTTGAAAATGACAAGGAGCATTAATGAGATACTAAATGTAAATATGATCTGTACGAAATGATTTTGGAGACATTTGAAGTGATATATGCAATTTGGGCCAATAAGTCCCCCTGTAGAGGTAAAATGATTAAAGAGTTGAGTTGATGAGTAAAATTTTATATAAGACATGTTTTGATTAAATAAATGATATAAATGTCATATTATAATGATAAGAGATATGTGAGAATGATTGAATTAGTGTTTGGGAACATGGTTGCATAGTATAGTGACATGTGCTGTGAATGAGTAGAATTTTTGATAAAGCTATGTAGTAAAATGGATTCCAAAGTTTGTGGTGATCGAATTTTGAGCTGAAAATCTATGAAGAGGTAGTACTTTAAGCTAGACATTTAATAAAAAAATCATCTTAATTGGAATTATATAGAGAAAGTTATGAGCAAAATAACATAGGGTTACTAAAACTTGACTATTTACTGAATCATGAGACCCAAATTGTGATTTTCATAATTACAAAGCCTAGGCCTTTTGGATGGTTGTTTTAAATGGAGATGATCCAAAATCTATCCCCCATTTCTTCCTCACGACACTATCTTCCTATCCCTATGAAAAATCAGCCCAAAATTGTTTGAATTCATGTCATTTTTGCATTGAGGAAGCTTCATAGAGCAAGGAGAAGATCTAAAGCTTTATAGAAAAAAAATTCGAGGTAAGCAGGTTGTCTTATTTTGAAATAAATTATGAATTTGAGTTGAAATCTTATTATTTTGATGATTATTTGCTGGCACCATATTTGATTTCATGATTTGAATAGATTTTTGAGGTATGGGGTTATGTAAAGATTGTAGGGAGGTTTGAATTTGAGAATTTTTATGGAAAATCATATAACTGATAGATTAGAGTTAGTAGAAGTGTTTTTGCATGAGCTTATGATGTGTTTGGTGGAATTTTATTAATCTTGTATGAGATCGGTGTGATTTTCATATAATGCCTATGTTGTGTTCAATGAAATGCCTAAATGAGGCTAAAGGTAAAAAATGATGTATAAATGAGTGTGTAAGACCTTTTTTATGTGAATGATGAGTTGCAAATGTTTGAAGACATGTAATATAATGAATCACTTGAAACAAAACTTGTTATGAGCTTGATACATATGAGGTGTATGATTTGAAAAAAGGGGTTTGAACTTGTGCCTAAGGATATAGTTAAATGGATGCTAGATGAGTGATGCAGTAGCTAGGTTTGCATGTCTGGATGGTTTTTTTAGGATGGTTTACTGTTGCGTTTTACATGCCACTTGTTGAGTTGATTTAATTTAAGGGCCCTTTAGTAATAGTTTGGTTATTTATTTTGACATGATTTTGTTAAATCAAATGGTGATGGTTTGTGAAATGAGCATGGGCACGATTTTGTGAAACTGATAATACATGATTTTGGCATGAGCATGATGCATATAAAATGAGATATGTATGTGCATGGTTTGCATGAGGTTGTTCATGACCCTTTATTAACATGGGGATAAGATTGCTCATGGCCCTTGATGGATATAAGGTTGGTTTAGTTTCATGGTGTGCTTACTTGCTTGGTTGTAACATGGCATGATATGTGACTGGACAAGCACGGGCATTGCATGACATGTAACTGAACAGGCATGACCATTATGTGATTGGTGTTTGTGCACAACCTAGTATACTGTGCAGTTTGTAACCATGGATGCATGTTGAGCATTATAATACATGTACTTGCAGCATAGCATTTGTGTGTGGTTAGTGAGAGTTGAGAGATGAGAGCAAGAGTTTACATTGCATGCGATGACATAATATGCATGGTGATTTTGGCTTAGGTTGCCTATTGTTTTCATTGATCGTGCCAATTTACTAAGTTTGCCCGACTCATATATTTATTTTTAATGTTTTTTAGCATAATTGGTATTGCAAGTATTTAACAGTAGGCTAGGTCATGTTTGATATCAAGTTGAGGCAAATTATGGCATGTATAATTTATATAGTTTTGAATTATAGTTTTTGACATTAATGTATTGGTAAGATGAAAATATAAAAGTATATGTATATTATTTTGATTGGTGAGATGTGTATGTGTACTAGTTATGGGTTATGAATTTATAGCATAAAGAAGCTCTACTAATTGTATTTGAGGTTTATTAATATATATTTTACTTCTACCAAAGGTGGTAATCTTACTTCCATGCATAGATGATAAGATATAAATAATGAAAATGATGTGTTTGGGCTATTTTTGCTGTTATAGGTTAATTATTACATTAGTTGTGGATATATAGGGTTGTTACAAGTGAATTTATATGGTCATTTATCTCCAAAATTATGGCAGATCCTTAAGAAATAAAGCCTGATTTCCACCGTAGCAACTGCTGATTAGGAATCATAGCCGACTAGGCACTATAGTTTACTGTTTGGTGGATGTTAGATGTGCACATGTGTCAGGCTTCATGACATTACACAAAGGGATATCATATCACATGAGCAACTTTAAGCATAGCAGGATACCAAGAGGTATTCAATTTTAGTCATGCAAGACTGTGATCAATTGTTGGAAGACTTTTTACTATCTGAAAGAAGAGATTTTTCATACATCAAGTGGCAACAACGTACCATATAGAATTCAAGAGAAGATCATAATCACATATACGATTATTTATAACTATATTACTAGAGTAGATGGTCCCAAACTTCCTTACAAAATAGAAGAGGAATCACTGATTGTTGAAGTTATTATGAATGATGGATATGAAGAAGAAGAGCTAGAAATTATGATTGGGCGGGCGGAGGTTCTCTAGAAGCACAAAATTCTTAAAAGGAAAAACAACATGAGATAGCATTTTTCATGTGAGGAATATGCCAACTTTATAAGACTTTGTGTTTTTTAGTTATTTTTTAATCATGCTCTTAATATTATCACTTATGTATATAACATATTCCTTTATTATGTAAGTATGATAGGGTGTACTTGTATCATGTGGACAACTTAGCTATGACATTTCTATGGTCATTCACTTTTATATGTTTTTTGCTATATTAAAATATGATATTGCATTTCTATGGCCATTCACTTTTCTACGTTTTTTGCTATATTAAAATATGATATTGCATCTGCTATCACTTATTTCTTAGTATCATGTGTACTTGCTTTATTAATATTTCTATATAGGTGGTTGACATGGATCGTATATGCTGTGTGTTTATTTGGGGGAGGCAACTTGCAAATGTAAATAATGCCCAACCCAATGCATCTGACGCTTCCTCATTAAGGAGAAGACATCAATGGACAAAGAAGCAAGATAAGAAGTTAATGAAAATAATTTTAGGAGACCTGCATACACACACAATAGATGCCAAAAAAATTAAAGAAGATGTCTATTAGGCCATTGCTCAGGAGCTATGCAATGAATTTACAGTATCAATCATGTAGCAAAATGTGAAAATAGAATTGTGACTTTGAGAAAAAAGTACAAAATATATTGCATAATTTTGAAGAAGACTAACGTGGGTTAGGATGTTGACCAGTCATAGATCTAGAACATATTTGGAATGCTCATATCATAGTATAAATTATAGTACTTTCTATTTGTGTTCATTTCATTTGTGTAATTCTCCATCTGTTGGACTAGTAGGTATACATTAAATCTAATCTAGTTTTTTATTGATTATCATGTGAAGCAAGATGACAAGCTAGAAATTACAAAAGCCTCAACATTTAAGCTATTATGACTTGTGTGAGTTATTCAAAGTAACTATGCGATGGATGAATTCATGAGCAGGTTCGAAGTTCCACCTCAGGGTGTGAACTAACATAAAGGAGAGGAGAAGCACAAGGAGGATTTCAACATGAATACATTATAGAGTGAGGAGCTTGTCACTAGATCCTCAAGTCATTGAACCATGAAAGGCTCGTTTAGGATTTCAACAGTAGGTTCTTCAGGTTATTCCCATAGATAAAGAGCACAAACTAGTGTGTGCAAGAGACAACAACCATCGATGTAGCAGCTCATAGGCGTAGCAAAGACCTACCTAGTGTATCTTATAATTGTGACCCATAGAAATGATTGAGTTGAAGAATATCATTCCATACTTACATCATTGAGATCTATGGGATTAACCGGTCATGGCCTTGGAATAGTCATCTCTCACTTTGATTAGAATCTTCATGCTACATCCCAGTTTGCATCTGTAGATAAAGAAACCCAATTGGCTCACTTTGAAGGAATCTTAGAGGACCTTGACTTTGTGACATGTTTTCTTCATTGATGTTTATTCATAAGATTGAGACTTTCTTGTTATGACTAGTTCCTGTGTTAGTACATGAACAGATCCGTGATAGTTCTATTTATACTCTTAGACCTATTACTGTGATAATGATGATTTTATGTTGCAATATTTGTCAATTAAAAATTTTAGCATTGACATTGTCTTGTTTGACTTAGGGGTGTACGTGGGTTGGGTTGGAAGCCAACCTAACCTAATCCAATTCTCAAGTTCATTCCAACCCAACCCAATGATGAATACACTTTTTAACCGATTTGCCCAATTGCAAATAAATTCAAAATTTTTTCAACAAAATTGCAAAAAAATTTACTTATCTTTAGATTTGTATATTATTAAATAAAAATATTAAGCAAAAACCTCAATAATGAAACAATAGACTATTTTCATTACAAACCAAAACAATCCATAATTATTTTTAAATAATTTGAATATGTATAATTACGACAAAATAGAACTTATAATCAAATACAAAATATATAATCTACCATGACAAAAGTTACAATATGAGAAGTACAAATTCTCTAGCACTGATTGAATCTTTTATAACTTCAATTAGGGATTTCTTATTGAACTCCTTTGCCACTTACCTTCAATGATAATTAATATAATTAGATTCATCAAAATCTTGAAGGAAAACTACTAATTTAGTGGTAAACCTGGATGCTTTACATGACATCTGAATTTTCTGGATACTTAAAACAACGCCTAAAAATAATTAGCCCATTTTAGAATTAAAAGATGATTCTGTTGACTTATATCATTTTATTTTTCTACAGAGTTTCTTGTAGCATCAAGTAAAACATAATAAAATAAATAAAATAATGGGAGCAATAATAAAGGGTGAAATAGCCCATTTTCGTTGTCAAGAACTATTTGAAGTTTGAACTAGACAAATAAAAAGATTTCTACTTCAGCCTTTGCAACGTTTTGAAACTTCTTTGTAGAACGTGAAATTTCTCTTTATGTAACATCCATGTTCTTATCAGAAACACTAGACAAAAAAATCAATACGTGATAATCAATGCATTATGCAACATTATATTAAGTATCAAATATAATTAAAATGATGCAAATATAAAAATATAAATGTAAGTAACAAAAATACCTTTGTTAATTTCTTGAATTACGTCAACATAAGATTGCATTAATGAAATAGAACACATCCCAGAACTCACCATGTCTTCAATTAGTGCGATAAAATAATTAAAACGTTATCATTATCTAACATCTAGAATATAAAAAAGAATCAAACTATAAAAATTATTATATTCACTACAAATATCTGATTCAATTTCCTCAAGTCTGTTAAGTCTTCCTTAACTATAATTGGTTCTGAAGATGACTTCAACTAATCTTGAGCACAAATCAACCTTTCAACAAAATGCAGTGTCAAAGAATTTCTAAATGAATCAAGTAAACATCCATCTGTACTAAAGGTTGACCCAGAAGTGTGTCCTAAGTTTGTAACAAAACCCAAGATGGGATGAGTGAATTCAATTTTTTCAATTTCTTATGGTATATTAAACTTAACCCCTTGTGAATTAAGTCATTTTGAATGAAAACGTGGAAAATAAAAAAGTAAATAAAGTAATAGTAACAATAATAATAAGCACGAGAAATTATAGTGGTTCATGACAACTCTGCCTACTTCACTTATTTAAGAGTACGTTCGTGTGTTTTGGGTTCCACTATATCAATGAAAATACAACTAGAGCCTTTGCTTTCTTGTAGATTCTAGCTCTAGGAGGCCTTTACAATTACGCTACAAGTAGATAGTGAGTCACATTCCAACCGTGTACTATTTGTCTTTACTTAGCCTTGGTCTCCAATACCAAAATAAGTAGAATAACAAGAGAAAGAGTGTAAGAAAGAATTTTATACTTTACAGATTGTGTAGATACAGTTTCAGCATAAAGAAGAACCTTTAGAGCCTGCGATTGATGAGAAGCTTCAGTATTTTGCAGTGAGTCTAAAGTTTTTCCTTCCGATCACTTAATGATCTCTTGATAGCTTGTGAGTAGGAAAGTGAGAGCTCAACAAATGTTCTAACTTACCTCCTTCACTTCATTTGTCGTGCTTTAAATAATAAAAGAGTAAGTTCAAATGTTAGGAGGTAGGTAGCGAACATTAAATAAGTCAATGTTCGAATTTTTCTAACCATTATAGTCCAAGTCGCACTTGGAGTCGACTTGAGGAGTCACAAATTGGAGTTGACTTCACCCAAGTCACAGATTGGAGTTGACTTGGGTTGTGACTTCAGTTGTCAGTACTACCTTGTCGAGAGTTTCTACCTTGCTTTTCGCTTCAAGTTCTATTTTGGGGTCGACTTGGTCTTGAGATAACTTCACTGTTCAATATGCTCTTTGGAACTTCAAGACTTCATTAATCGAATGTCTTATCATATATGCTCTTTATATTTAATTTCTCCTTTGTTTGTCTCAACACTTGTCAAAGTTTAGAATGTATTCTTTTTCATCTTGAGTCATGTACTTGGATATCTTGCTCAATCAATATGTGACTTTCGTCTTTAATCTAATATGAAATGAGTTTCTTGAACTTTTTTGGTTGATCTTTGAGCTTGATATTGCTTGTTTTGAATTCCCTTATGTTCAAGTCGAATGCTAAGATCAACTTGAGTTGCAACTTAGCCCAAGTTGCATGACTGAGTTGACTTCATCTAAGACTTCACCCAAGTTGCAAGTAGGAGTCAACTTGGGATGCGATTTGACTTCTTCAGATTTAGCGTCGGAGTCCTGAGATCCATCCAAGTTGCTTGCAGAGTCGACTTGGGTTGCGACTTGACCCAAGTCGCATGCAAAGTCAACTTCAGCTGCGACTTCACTTGCTTACACGTTCATAATTTCAGTGTTATCCATAAAACGCTGGTGGAAGTCGATCCTAGAGTCAACTTGGGTATCGACTTGACCTAGGTCGATGCCTGAGTCGACTTGACTCTGCGACTTGATCTATTATAAGTCGCATTTGAAACTTTCTTACTTGAAATATTGCAACACACTTGTTAGTACCTTTTAAGTTTCAAATTTGAATTATTAATCATTAAAACATGAATTGAGCTTAATTTAATATTATTTTCTCAATAAGAAGCAACTATAGAAATAACTAAAATGTCTCTAGCTAAATGAGATATACTCTATAATTGAAAGTGGACCACCATCCCAAAATATTGAATTCTCATGTAGCGCATAGTGCCACTTCTTCCAAATAATGATCAACTTCTAATTGTGTATGTCTTTTGTTCTTCCTTCTCCAAATTTTTATAATACGGATCTTCACCAAACGTAGTAAGATCTTTAATTATACTTTCCAATTGAGTTTTATCACTGAAAGAGCTATCTGTACTATATTCATCTTCATATAGCTTAAAAAGGTCATATAATATTTGTTTCACTTTCTCCATTCCTTTCTGGCTGTTCTTCTCCAAGTTTGTTAAAAGAATACTCAACATATCGCATCTTGTATTAAAGATCTAAAATCATAGCAATTACCAATAACATGTTCATCTTATCAATACTACCCCAGTACTTATCAAATTTTTCTTTCATTCTTCTACTCATATCTCTCCAGCAAATATTTGATGCATATGACTAATTATTCAGCAATCTTTCAATCTTACAAACTTCTTAACACACAAACATCCAAAAAAATAAGTTGTAATATTATAATTTTTTTTCAAAAACTTGCATTTTTCCAATTATCATTTATCTGTCAATCTTCATGCACATAATTAGGACCCATGTCAGGAAAAAGTTTAAATGCTTATTGAATCTTTAAAACACTACTCAACATTAAAAATTTCTAATTCCAATAAGTAACAACATCTAAACATAAAGTGATTTTTGTTGAAAGCCCTTCATATTCTTGTGCTTCATGAAACTTTTGTTGCCTTAATAGAGAGCTCTTAATCCATTTAATAGAATTTCGAATTCGATGAATGAAATATTTTGTTTCAACAATCTCATCCCTTACAATTAAATTGACAATGTGTAGCACAACGAACATGTAAAAGTCTCCATCTCCTAATAAAGTATTTCGTATACCCCTTATCTTTCCAAAACTTCTCATGATAACATCATTAGAAGTAGCATTATCAACAGTAAGTTGATATATTTTTAATACTCAACTTCCCTAGTGTGTGGTGTTAGAAGAAGACAAAGGTTAAGGATCTTTTTTGTGCAATTTTCAATCATTTTCAATATAATGTGCAGTAAGGTATAAATATCCGACATTCTAAATTGAAGTCCATAAATCTATAGTAAAACACACCCTCTAAACCTATTTTTGAAGTACTATTTCTAATTTCTTCCACTTTACATTGCATATCTTGATACAATCTGCAGTGATTGTTGTTGTTGATACAAGTTAAAATAGAGGTTGAGTTTACAAAAAATTTTAAACCAATTTCTTTCAACAAACTTAAATGACAACTCATCCATAATGATCATCAATGATAAAGCTTTTCTACGTTCTTCTTGATCAAATTTCCAACTAGCAAGAGATGCAGAGTTATTACTACTATTTTTTAATGAAGAAAACACCTATTGACTTTTACTATTATATGGATATTGCAACCATCTGTCTAAGTGTCTTTTCAATATACTAGTACCATGAGAACTTTCATATTGGGATGATATCCCACAATAATTGCAAGTGCAAGTTTCACTCTCTTGACCTTTCTCATCAATGCCCTTAGTGAAACAATCCCACACCATTGATACATTTTTAGTAACTTCTTGATTAACTTCTGTATTAACATCTTGTTTTAAATGGACTTTGAAAATAATTCAACTCCAAAATTAAAAATAAACATGAAAAAAATTCCGTGAGGTAGGACTTATTTAATCAATTTTATAGTAAATATAAATCCATTGAAACTCCTAGTTTATGTATACTCAATATACATCTTGATGGAAATGATCTTTAGCACTATTACTAAATAAATAATAATGAAAACAGTAAACTGAAGTTCACGTTTACATCTAAGATTCGCTTGCATTTAGGATTCAAACACATGGAAAATGTTTATAACAAAGTTACCAAAAAAAACCAATTATAATACAGAACCCATGAGAGGTTCAATGTAAGGAGAGAGAAAGCATACCCATATGAAGAAATCTTCCAAATTGAATTCCTAATTTAGCATATTCATAACAAGTCATGCATTTTCTAGTTTTGTACTAATTATTTGCAATCCCATAAGTATCAACTACAAGATCACAATCCATGCTACCATAGAACATAACTTGGTTTAAATCCATTTCAAATGACAAATGATCACCTTTAGCATCAAAAACAAACCAAACATGATTACTTCTACACTTTATCTACAAACAAACTTACCTAAAATTATTAAGATGCAAATCGAAGTAGCAAACCCACATTACTATTTGTACACTTCAGCGAATAAAAAACAAACATTCCAAAAGAATTGTGGAACCCCAAATTTTGGGACCATGTATGAAACCCTAAGGTCATAAACCCTAGGTTATTGATTTTTTTTAAATATATAATTTTGTAATATATGGAGTTGAAGGACCGAATAATTAATTTAATAAATAGTAATCATGAATAGTAATCATGTGATTAAGATAAAGTGATAAGTTAATCACTTTGGATTAACTTAATCACGAAAAGACCAAATTACAATTTTACAAAAGTGAGATTAAATTATAAATTTAGAAAAGATGATTGATTGGTAATTTTGACAAAAGCGGAGGCACGAAGTGCACTTAGTGGAAATTTACAAAGGTTATGTTTGGAATTTATAAGAAAATAGCGGAAAATTTATTATCCTACTAAGATTAGCTATGAAAATGAATTTTTACAAATATTTTAGGAAAGAATTTCAAAATTATGAATTATACGAATTGAAACTGTTTAAATTTACGGATCTTATGGAAAAATAAAAATAAATGGAAAATTTTTAGCTAATTAGGGGCTCTAATTAAGAGCTTATATTCATCATCACTGTTTTGATTAGATCTAAATATGCATAACTCAGAATCACATAGAAATTTAATAGAGAGTACTAAATTATATGCTCTCTAATCTAGACGGATCATATTATGAAAAATAGTTGACTAAATTATCAAACTTGAATGTATTAAAAAGCGTGCCAAAGGTAATAAGTTCCACCGCCATGCACGTATACGTTGATATTTTAATTTTTTTTATATAATTGTTTAGTTAATTAATATCTTAATGTATATAAGATTGTTTGAGATGAAACTTCTGGAGCAAGCCTATTTTAATATACCCTACATAATGAATAGATTAAATTTTGCAAAATATGTCTACAAATTTTTAAAATGAAGTTTTATGCCAAAATATGATTTTAATTAAATTAAAATATGCACTTAGCTCCAATTGAGGTGAAATTTTATGGGTAATCCTATTTTAATATGCTCAATTTAATGAAGGAATTACATTTTGGAAAACATGTCTCCAAAATTTTAAAATGAGACTTTTTATCCAAATATGAATTAGTTAATTAAAACAAAATAGAAATTTTTTTCAAAATTCCGAAAGGTACATTTTGTGAGAAATTGTGTATATATTAATAAGGAAAATTTTCATAATATATAATTGTGAATATTGGCAGTTATGATTTAATTAACTAATGATGGAATTTACCGTTTAAAAAAAAAAAAGAAAAAGCAAAAGAGCGGCGGGATTGTTACATGGGTGTTTTAAAAATCCAACAGCTGGATTAAACCGAGCGGTGGAATTCAAGTAAGGTTAAAAATTTAACCATGATCAACCGATTAACACATGTATAAAAAGAGCAGTTGCATAGTATTGCTGGTGTTCGGAAAAACAAAAAAAAAAGAAAGGCCGACATGAAGAAAGGCTGCAAACGACATCATCCAGGTTCTTTGTTTGATTATTTAAATTTCTGAATGTGAATAAATATGTTTTGATACCGCATTTAGCATGATTTTCTCTTGATAAAACTCAGCATGATTATTACCGTGATGCTGTTTAAATTAATATGCTAAAAAAAAAAACTGTTTAATTAGTCTAAACATTAATATGTATCATCATATATTGCTGGATATGTTAATAACTTGATGATTGAGTGACACCGTGAATTAATTTAGTGCTGTTTAATTAATTCAGCAAGATTTTGATTTCTTTTCAAAATCATGTTTAAATAAAAATTTCTGGGTTATTTAACGTCAAAAAAATTTAGATTTCCAGATTTTATGGTTTTGAAGTTCAGAAATTCAGAAAGAAATCATTCTAGAGGTTGATTAATTTTTAAATACATGATACCATTGATTTATTCAAAATGATTTTAACGCTGCTGGAATTATAAAATAATGACAGTTGTATTTTATTTAAGTTATTTAATGGATGAATACATGATGTTGGAAACAAAAATATGAACGAGATAGTAAACGAATGATTTTTGCAATGAAAATTTTTGTACAAGCTCATTATATTATCATTAAGGAACGACCAAATTTTCAGCTAAAATATTAAGCTGATTTAAAATTAAAAATCTGAGAAGATTAGCTTAAACAGGTTGAAACGGGTGACAGAATCAGTCCTAGTAAATGATTTTTCATAATTTTTTTAGATGGAATTTTAATCTTAAATTTTGATATTATGTACAATATATTATTATTATCACTCGAAAAATATTAAATATTATTTTTGGATGACATAAGTATGGCTTAAAAATAACGTGATTAGGGCTGTTCCTAATTTTACAACACTGTCCAGCACAGTGAAAATGTCAAAATAAATATATAATGTTAATATTTCTTGCTGAAATTCTTATGGGTGTTATTTCATGTAGTTATTGATGTATGATAGAAATTTCAGAGTTAAATACCTTGATTTGATTATAAATCAAGATTTAGATAAATTAGTACACCTGATTTCAGCAAATGTAAACAGTAATTAGGAACATGATCATGAACAATAATCATGAATAGTAAACAAAGTGATTTGGGCAGAAATAAGATTGATATTTATAAGGATGTATGAATGGAATTTTTAATGATTTTTGGGATAAAAATCCATATGTGAAAATAGAGACCAAATTAACCTCTATGAGAGTTATGAAGGAAAATAAAGTAATTATGACATATGCATGGGTTAGAAACCCTAAGATGAATTCAAATTTAATAATAGAAATGTGCAAGCATGGAATATTATGTCTATATGAGAAAAATGGTTCTTTTCATTTGTATAGGAAAAGAAATGGGTACCAGTGAAAGATACAAGTTGACTACGCAGGTAAGCAAGCAAACCTTTTGAAAATACAATTTTATACGACCTTATTCTGCAATCTTATATTGTTTTGGAAATTGCTTCGTTAAAAGGAAATCCTTTTAATGTTCAAAAATATTGAAATGCAAATGTTGAAAAGGTTGTGTTGAAAGGAAAATGAGTTTTTTAAAATGATATTTGAAATAAATGTATTGAATAGTTTTATTTCAAGGTTTTGAAGTATTTTAAGGATATGTTTCAAAGGTTCTCTAAATATTGGATTATTTTGGAATTTCCAAAATCCATTGTTTCGAGCAGGATTTAAGGAAGGCCAACACGATAAATTAATTTGAAAAACGATTTGAGTAATGTTCAATGGATTATACAAGTCTATCACATATAGAAATGAACAATAAGACAGGTAAACAAAAGTATATGATATTAGATGAAAGTTTCAAATATTTTTAAAGATGTTTTGTCATTCAAAAATTATTTACAAAAACGGTTAGAAAATATTGTTATTTTAAATGTTTCCTTGAATACTTCAAATGAGTTATGAAATATAAATGTTTTAAGGTTGGCCATCCTTACAAAACGTTTTGAGTATATAACTCGTTAACATGGGTTAAGCCCAGTTTTCAAGATTTGAAAGAAATACAGACTGAGGTCTGTAGTATTTGATAAAAGCATGATAGCATTAAGCTTTTAGAAAAAGGACACAGATTGTGGTCTGTGGTTTTTATAAAATCATGCTAGCATGTGAATGTGAAGGAAAAGTGTGCACAAGGGTTATGTACTAGGTCTACTGTAGAGGATATGCATACCGGACGCGGTTGCAAATTGGGCCCCCTTTGCATAGGCCGAGTCGCTTGAATAAGGCTAAATGCCGGCGGCGCCCTCCCTGCAATGGGAGATGGACACGGATAGCCGCCTGGCTCGTGGGCTATCAACTGGAAGGGTTTCTCTCCGAAGGAAGGATGATCACTTGATAAGTGTCACCTACCAAATGGACAGAGACGTATTGCATATTGCATATGCTTAAAAAGGGTTTTATGAAAAGTATTTTAGGACATGAGAATGTCCTATGAGAAAAGGAGCTTCAATGAAAAATGTTTTAGAACATAAATATGTCTATGGAAAAAGAATTTATATGTCAAGTTTTACAAGCATATGTTTGCCATGAATTGGGATTATGAAATGTTTGTGAAAGGTACTTATGAAAAGGTTTCCTCCAATTGCTAGTCGAACGCTTGTTAAGCGTCTACTGCCGAAAGGTGAGAAATGCATTTAAAATGAAAAATGCTTGCTTATTGAGTTTCGACTCATGTTTTGTTTTCCCCAACCATAGACAGGTACCGCACAGGCCATGCAGGAAAGGAAAAGAGTATGGAGAAAACTTTTCAACAAACTAGTCTGTATATGGTATGAATGATTATATGGAATCATCAAAATACGTATGTATGAAATGTTTAGATTGAAAGAACTTGTGATGTAGATAAGTCAGCTATTATGATATGAATAAAATATGTGAAATTAATGACAAGAATATGTTCATATATGATGACATGATGTTATGTGATGAGATACTACGTGTATCATGTGTAAAATTGACGACAAGTGTTTGTTATGTGATGAAAGAAAAAAAAAATTGGACGAGATCCAAATAAAAATCACGCCGTGTGATCAGGGCAACAATCCTGAGTCACGTTTACCAATCAATAAAGATCCTGGAGTAAGGCTTCTAGGCACCCCGGTTCGGGGTGCCACAAGAATTGAGCAAATTCATGATCCTAGCATTGCAGCATAGGTTTTCCTAACACAATTCGAAAAAATAGAGAGATGAAAATGAAGGAGCCAAAAAAATCATTCTTTCAGACTACCTGTGGCTAGTAGGGGCGTTGGGCTCCTTAAATTATGCTAAGGGTTTGAGTCTCATCTGCCTCTCTTTGGTGGGAATGGGGTTTTTTCCAGAAAAGTCCCTCAAAATAGGAGTTTTTACAATTTCCTCCTTGATTATGGAGGTTTTAAGATTTCCTCCTCAAGTGTGGAGGTATTTTAGAAAATTCCCTCTAGTATGTAAGGGTTGTGAATGTTCCCCATTGTAATATCAAGTTATCATGTTGTATACATATCAATAAAAAAAATATCACTCTTTCATATTTATACATGTAATACATAACTAAAGTAGCAATATGGCACCATAAGTTTCAATCAGCAAACCAGACATGTCACATTCATAGAAACATTAGCAACCATCCATACTCCTCATATACACAGTAATACAAACAAACATAGCTAAATAAAATATTTAGAACTTAGATAGAAGAATTCCATCATCAATGGACAAAAGGCAACAAGTCCATCTTCCTATCAAAGCAAAATAACAATCATACAGAATAGATTGAAGAATTCCATAATCAAAACATCAAATTGTCCAATAAAAGATAAAGATGCAACATGTCCAGATCTATGGTGTTAGCATTACAAATACCCACAAAAAGTCATTAATTATCTTAAGATATCTATGCCTAAACAATAAAATAAAGCCCAAATCTTTGTAAATCAAAAAAAGAAAGCCCAAATTAGTGAATCTAATTTTTATATACCAATAACGAACGCAATTTGAGCAGAAAATAGAGTATTGAAACAAAATATCTCATCAATGAAATAACACGAGTAATTTCATCAAAATTGGGGGCAGAAATAAGGGGTAACATATCCAGAAAAAGGACGGAATGAGCAGACAAAAAATGAGGGGCAATAATGAGCACTAGCTTTGCTAGACATGATAAAGACAACAGTTGATTACTTCCTCAACAAAGATGCCGCCGCTAGAGGTTGGATTGCAATAGGCCAACAGCCAACAACGTTAAGTCGGGACACGGGACTGTGGGAGAGGCTCCTAAAAATGGGTAAGATGGGTTAGGTTTATGTTTTTAAAATGGGTTGATGCAAGCCAAATTTCCCAACCCAAAACCAACCCAATTTTAAACTAAGTTAAACCCAACTCAGTTTTTATAACTCATCTTTCCACTAACCCAACCATAACCAATACGAATGGGTTGAGTTAAATGGGTTGCAGTTGAACCCAACCCATGTGCACCCTTGGTTGGACTTTTAGGTTACCCTCTTCCTTACTCGTATGTCCCAATGAACTTATACTTGTTGACAAATAAGAGATGAATTGAAAGGTGCTTGTTATCAAGGTTTGAAGAATCTTGCGGAAGCCAAAGCTACATAAGAAGATTTGTTTAAGAAGGAAAAAAGAAAGAAGAAAAGTTAGTGATTAAGCTTTATGATTAGCTGGAGAAAAGAAAAGAAGGATTGTAGTCATACTTTAAAAATTACCAATCACACTAGAAATTATCGACTTCTTTCCATTGAAGTTCCTCAAAAATGCATGTGCTTCACAACACCAAATTGCAAAGTCCCTTTCACACTGAATAGACATTGGCTTACATCAATGAATTAGGCCTTGTAAATCATCTATAAATGGAGCAGAAGAAGCCATGCACCTCTTTATTCTATGCATTGGTTTCAAAGCCTACAACAACTCCCATACACCAAATCCCACAAAACACATAAGGTTATAAGGCTTTTGCTAGTTGGTCTGCTCATTTAGAGTTGCATGAGTTGCAAGTGCAGTTGAATCTGCACTTGCAGCCATTCTCAATTGCAACATTCATTGCAGCACCATCTAATGCAAAAACATAATCGTCGCATATGATGCATACACCACTAATTAATTGCTTGTGGACATAGGTAATGCACATTCCCGCAAGCTGTTGTATCTATGGTTGTGACTAAGACAATGACCATTGCTTCGTTTAAATAGCATTTAATGCACAGAATATTTACGGAAGCAAAAAATGTCGTGGAGTTAATTTGAGTACCCCCGGATGTTCGGACCCTCTTTTGTCTGGCGATGAAACCCTTGACTCTTCTTCCCATTTGTCTCTTGCATCTTAGTGATTACGAGCAAGAGCTGGGCAAAATTATTGGGGACTCCTTTGAGAGATGTACTCTAATTGAAGCAAAAGGTCATGAGATCAGCTAAAGGTTTTGCTGGATGTTCGAAAATCCCTTCGAAAGGGGCATTTTCATACAAGCGGATGGCTAGGAGAAGAGATGGCTGAACTTTCAATATGAGAAATTACCTACCTTTTGCTACTTATGTGGGAGAATAGGACACATTTTCAAAGAATGTGAAGGCCCTGATAAGAGAGAAGTGGCTCAAAAAGTGGAGGATATGCCATATGGAAGCCATCTAAGGGTGGGGTTCAACCTATAGGTATAAACAACGAGCAGGGGAAGAAGAGTAGAGTAGTTCCTCTTCTTTATATGGCTGAAGAGAGGAATATGGAATGAGCTAACATAGAAAAGGGCAATCATGAACTAGAGATTATGGAAGTGGAAGATGGAGAAGGAAATAGAGAAGCAAAAATATTATCTTGATGGAAACCACTACAAAGAGAAAAGAATGGCTCCTACAGATATTCAAGAGAGGGGAGTGATGTGGACCGAGGATCTTTGTACCTAGGTAATAAACATGGAGACAATAAGCCAAAAATAGTCAAGAATAACAAGGAAAGGGTAGGTTTTTTGAATTACATATATGAAGGCATGGAGAACTTAATACCATTGGGACTGAAGGATAAAATGGGTCAGGGGTGCAATATTGGTGATACTAAAGACTTCTAGAATTAGGAGGAATTTGGTGAAGTGGGAGATGATAATAATAAGAAAAAACCACTGCCAATGGTAGCATTGGTGAAATTGAAAATGACTATGGGGTATGATAGGTTGGGAAGGACATGTGAAGGTATGGGTCTGCGTCTAGATCAACAAGATTTGAAGAGAATTCAGAAATGGATAGATCTACATAATAGAAGCAAAGGTGGTGAGCTAGAACTAGGGTCTTCCTCTGCAAATATGGATAGAAACCATAAAGCGTCCTTAATGGCTAAGGAGTTAGTAAGGGGCTTCAGACCAAGGGTATGAAAGGAAATTTCTGTTAAAGGGCATAAACTAAATGAGTGATAAACAAATGGAGGAATTAGATACAGTAACTATAAGGAAAGAAGACATATTAGGAGAATGTAGAAGGAAGGAGTGGGATGAAAGGCAAGAATGTTCATGCAAAGAAACGTCATCTAAGGAGAGAACTAGTTTGAGCAAAACTAAAAAAGTCTCTCTGGAGAAGGTACAACTAATGAGTATGTTGATTCCCAAACCACAAAAAAATTGAAGAAATCAATTGAAAGGGAGGTAACTTAAGAAATGTCTAAGGTGAAAGCTAAGCAAGGTGCTCATATCTGCCTACTACAATGAACATATTAGCATGGAATTACCATGGGCTTAGGAGCTCACGTGCAATTCGAAACCTCCTTGACATGGTCAAGAATGAAGATCCCAAAATTGTTTTTCTCATTGAAACCAAGTGCAGAAACTCAGAGGTAAAGAAAATTATGGAGAAGTTCAAGTTTGAGGGGAATGCATTGATAGAAGGGGTAGTCTGACTCTTATGTGGAAGGAAGATGTAAACATCACCGTGGTATCAAACTCTATGAACCATATCGATGATATGATAAACAATCAGTCAGGCAGAGGATGGAGATTGACAGGTATTTATGGCAATATTGAGGCAAACAGAAGAGTGGAGACTTGGGATTTACTGAGGAACCTTCACAGTCATAGTAATCTGCCTTGGATTATTATCGGTGACTTTAATGAGGTGGTGAGTGATAAGGAGCACTGTAGTAAATCTAGAAGAGCAGAAAGAAGAATGTTGGGCTTCAGGGAGGTTATTGATTAATGGGGATTAATTGATATTGGGTTCACTAGAGCCCCTTTTACTTGGAGGAATAACAAACTTGGGCAAGATAGTGTTGAAGCACAACTTGATAGGGCTTTAGTGACAAATGGATGGCTAAGATTATTCCCATGGCACAATTGAAGCATCAACTGCCACCTCTAATCATTGCCCACTTCTTGTTTTAAAAGGGAACTCAAATAGGAGAAAGCCAGATTTTGTTTTTAGATATGAACAAATATGGGCAAGGGATAAGGAGATAGCAAGAATCATCCATGACAGTTGGAAGGGAGAAAGAAATGTTGATTAGATAACCTTTGGTTCAATCAGGGTAACAACTAGAAAATGCGAAGAGAATTTGAGGAGGTGGTTAAGGAAGAACTACGGAGATCGTGAAGTGAAGCGAAAAATATATAAAAAGAACCTAAACCAGCTGTAGTTACAGCAACCATCGGATGCAAGGGATTTCCAAATTAGAGGCCTTAGGGAGAAGATTAATCTGGTATTGGAAGATAAAGAAAATTACTTGAAGCAGAGATCAAAAATACATTGGCTTCAATCTGGTGATCAAAATATCAAATATTTTCATCAATTTGCTTCAGAACGGAGGAGGAGAAACCAAGCAGCATGGTTGGAGGACGACTTGGGTGTTGCAGTTGGTGACCAAAGATAGATGGAAGAATCGGCCAAGTGTTACTTTCAGAAACTTTTTACTACTAAAAATTATGTCGAGCCCCATGGTGTTGCTAATCTTATCCAACCTTTAATTTTGGATGAGGAAAATATGCAACTCATGACACCATTCACAATGGAGGAGATTACAAAATCTGTAAAGGGGATAGATCCTTCTAGGTCCCTAGCCTGGATGGATTTACCATCGGATTCTATCAACAACATCGGAACGTGGTTGGTAAGTAAATTCTTGAAGCCTGCGATAATTTCTTAGGAGTGGGGTCCATCCAATGTTAGAATAGCATGATTGCGGAAATCAACCAAACAGATATTGTGATCATCCAAAAGAGGCGAGGAGCTACAAAACTAACTAATTTCAAGCCAATTAGTTGATGCAGTGTGGTTATAAGACACTAGCAAAGGTTCTTTTTAACAAATTTAGACCCTATGTGGAAAGAATCATATCTGAAAATCAGAGTGCATTTGTTAAGGGAAGATTAATCACTACCAATATAATTTTTGGCCTATGAGACACTCCATGTTTTAAGGAAGAAAAAGCAGGGGACTATTGGTGAAATCGCAGTCAAGTTGGATTTAGCGAAGGTGTATGATCAGGTGGATTGGAACTATCTTTGTATGATAATGAGAAGAATGATTTTTTATAGTAAATGGGTCAATTGGATCTATAGTTGTGTATCTACTGCAACCTACAGGGTTAATGTGAATGATTTTAAAACTAATATTTTTTTTAGGCTAGTATGGGAATTCATCAGGAAAACCCCTTTTCTCCCTACCTATTTCTCATATGTGTTGAAGGACTGTCAGCTTTGTTAAAGGACTTCCACTCTCAGGGGTTACTGAATGGAGTGAGATTATGTAGGGGAGGATATATTCTAACCCAATTATTGTTTGCAGATGATGTTCTATTATTTTTACAGGCTAATAAAGAGAGGTTTCAAATCTTGAGGAGCTGATAAGAATGTACAAAATATCTTCTGGCCGGAAAATCAACATCAATAAAACTTGTCTTATGTTCAACAGTAACACCAATTCGAAAGTGAAGCATCAGGTGGAGGTCCTGCTGGGATCAAGTACTAGGCAGATCAACGGCTATCTTGGTATGCCTACTTGGTTGGGTAGATCCAGAACTTTGGTCTTCGAATACATAGAGAAAGAGTGTGGCAGAAAACTCAAAACTGGAAAGGCAGACTACTCTCATGGGGAGGTAAAGATGTTTTAATAAAAGTCATTGCTCAAGCCATCCCAAACTACGCCATGAGCTTATTCCTCCATGCTTTGTAGAGAGATCAAAGCTCAAATCAGTCGCCTTTGGTGGGGAGAAAAATATGGGAAACGAAAGGTAAGCTGGGTAGCCTGGGAAAAATTGTGTAATCTGTATAACTTGGGAGGTCTGGGCTTTAGAAAATTGGAACTCTTTAATTTGGCTTTCCTTGCTAAACAATCTTGGAGGATTGCTCTCAACCAAAACTCCCTAGTTCATAGGATTCTAAAAAAAAGGTATTTTCCTGATACAGAAATATGGACTTTCCATGCAAAACCCTCTTATTTGTATATGTGGAGATGTATTTTGAAGGCCACCAACCTACTGAAAAGGGGTTGTAAGTGGAGGCTAGGCAATGGACAGAACATTCACTTCTTTGAGGACAATTGGGCACCATGCATACTCAGAAAGACTAAGCCTCTTCCACTGGAAATTCATGATGATAGCAAGGTTTGAGAATTCATAGATTGGTAAAGGAGAAGATGGAAAGAGACAGCTGTTAAAAGGGCAGTTGGGGAAGTTGGTTGGAAGATTGTATGGAACGTTTCAATACCAAATGGATTTGTGGATGATTGCAGATTCTGGTCACCTGAAAAAGATGGTTGTTGTTGGGATTTTCAAAATGTATAAATATATATTAAATTATATCATAGATAAACAACAAAATAACGTAGCTGAGTTGGTAGAGTCTTAGGCCCTTGTCTAAAAGGTCTTGGGTTCGATCTTCACCAATAGCATTTTGATATTTTATTTTCAAAATCAAATAAAAGGCAGCAACGATTCATCAAGAGGCATGATTTGGTTGTTTGAAAATTTTCAAACGTTCCATCATGTCTGAAACGGCAAGAGGTGCATCGAATGAAATTAAGAGATGCAATGCATGGATGAAGGGATGCTACGATGGGATGTTTAAAAACATTATAAATAGAGATGCATTTGGGAGATCAAATCATTCGCTCATTATCTCCTTTCCTCAGACATCGCAGTGTCTTATTCGAGACATCCTAGTGCTCTTGTCTTCATTCAGACATAGTGCTGTCTCCTTTCAGATATTCCTCGTTCAGACATTGCATTGTCTCCATTCAGACATCCCATAGCTTGTCTTGAGTAAGTCATTGTTGTCTTAATCAAGTGTTTGCAGGTTTACCATATTGTTTTGAAATTCTCTCCATTTAACCAAGAATTTTGTTTTCAAGTGTTCGTGTACCTAGAAAAGGTGTTGCTTCCTATTTTAGTTCAGGTTTCACTTTTTATATCCTGGGGGCAGCTGCAAAATTACCCTAAGCAGCAAATAGGGTAACAAAATTGCCTTAAGAAAAGTGACGTCGTAACACGCATGAAGTGAAACTTGGTTCTATTTTCACTTTCCTCACTTTTCTTAATTTTCTCTCTTTCTATCGTTTGCCCAAACAACCTTAAGGCAATTTTCACCTAGTCTTGTTCCTTTTCTATTATTTATAAATGGCCCCCCAGTCATCCATTCTACCTACAAAGCCCGATGTCCCCAGATTGGATTGTTGTGTTGGTACTAACTTCAAGAGATGGAAACAACAACTTCATCTTTTCTTAACCCGCATTGGAGTTGTGTACGTCCTTATCATGCTAAGACCTGAAGAAAAAGAAGACGAAACGCTGCAAGATCAACATCGATGAGCAAAGTGGGACATGGATAACTATGTTTGCAAAGGGCACATCATTGAAGCGCTATCTGACTCACTATTCAAAGTGTACCAGGATGCAAATACGGCCAAAGAAATCTGGGATTCGCTTCTACACAAATACAGTATCAATGATGCAAGCGTCAAACGGTTTCTAGTAAGCGATTTTCTCAATTATACTATGACTGACGATAAATCAATCCTTGATCAAGTTAATGAGATTGAACATATCGTCAATCAACTTGGGTCACAGGGCAGTAAGATGGATAAATCTATTCTTGTTGGTGAATTATTGAGAAATTACCACCTAGTTGGAACAACCATTGCAAAAGTCTAAAACAAATGAAAGGATCCATGAGTTTAGATGATCTTGCTCTCAATTTACGCACTGAAAAAAAATCAAAAAAAAATGAAAAGAAAGAAGAGCAAGTTCTTGCTAAGGAAAATGTGGTTGAAGTTTCACACTAGGTGACAAATGTCAATAATCAACATTCTAAGAGATCTAAATTAAATACCAAAAAGACCATTACTAAGAAGAAGAAGGGACCTTGTTTTATTATAAGAAAATGGGTCATTTGAAAAATGAGTGTAGACTTCTCAAAAGGAAAAATAACACTCAGTCTGGATCATATCAGAGAAATGGTCCAGAGGCCCATTTAACTGAGGAACGTTTTGTTGTCATGATTTCTGAAATTTATACAGTAAGTGATGACCAAAGCTGGTGGCTTGACTCTGGAGCCACTAGACATATTTGCAAAGATAGAAGTCTATTTAAAACTTATGAAAGAAATCAAAATGAAAATAAACTATTCATGGGTAATTGTTCTACTGCTAAGGTGGAAGGTTCAGGAACCATGATCTTGAAACTGACTTTAGGAAAATCACTTACTCTCACAAACGTACTTCATGTACCAGAAATACGCAAGAATCTTGTCTCAGTTAGTCTTCTTAGTAAGTATGGTTTCAAATTAGTATTTGAATCGGATCAAATTATTATAACCAAGGGAGGTGTATTTGTGGGCAAGGACTATGTTGTAAATGACATGTTTCGCCTAAATGTCAATAATGGATCATCGTCTTCTGCTTATATGGTTGACTCTTTTTCCGTATTGCATGGTAGATTAGGTCATGTTAATTTTCGTAGTATGTACACTATGATGAAGTTAGGTTTAATTCCTAGATCACCTGATGCATTTTCAGATAAATGTAAAATATGTGTTCAAACTAAAATAACTAAAAAACTATTTCAAAAAGTTGAAAGGAATTCTGAATTACTAGGTTTAATTCATTCAGATATTTGTGATATGGAGAACACATTAACAAGAGGTGGAAAAAAAATACTTCATAACATTTATAGACGATTTTAGTAAATATACTTATGTGTATTTATTAAGGACTAAAGATGAAGCCTTAGATAAATTTAAATCCTATAAGGCTGAAGTTAAAAATTAACTTGGAAAAACAATTAAATCCTTAAAATCAGATAGAGGAGGTGAATATTTGTCATGTGATTTTAATGATTTTTGTGAAAATGCTAGGATTATACACCAAGTAACAACCCCATATACACCTCAACAAAATGGAACTGCAAAAAGAAAAAATAGAACTTTAGTTGAAATGGTAAGTTCAATGTTAGTTAATGCAGACCTAAGTAAAGACTAGTGGGGTGAAGCTTTATTAACAGCTTGTCATATTCTTAATAGAATTTCCTACAATAAAACCAAAGTTACCCCCTATGAATTATGGAAAAATAAAATACCTAATCTTAAATACTTAAGAGTATGGGGTTGTAGAGTTTTAGTAAGATTACCTGATCCTAAAATACCAAAAATATGACACAAGGGAATAGAATGCATATTTATAAGTTATGCAATGAATAATAAAGCTTATAGGTTTGTGGTGATAGAGCCTAATTGTCCAATTCAACAGAATACCATTATTGAATCCTGAGATGCTGACTTTTATGAAAATACTTATAAGTCAATACCTAGACTCAATCAAACTGATGAATCTTCTTCTCAAATTTTGAATAAATCTATAATTTGATAATTCTATACCCATAGAAAAACCTATAGATGATAATAATTTGAGAAAAAGTGAACGAGTTAGAAAGGATGGTTATAATCAATTTGGGCCTGATTTTCAGTTATACCTTATAGAAGGATCCAGAGACAAAATAAGTAAAGAACACATGATTGTGTTTCATACCGAAGGGGATCCATCTACTTATAAAGAGGCCATGAAATCTCCAGATGCATCATACTGGAAAGAAGTCATCCAAGATGAAATGGATTCTATAATAGAAAATGGTACATGGACACTAGTTGATTTACCACCTGGGTTTAAACCTATAGGCTGTAAATGGATATTTAAGAATAAATTAAAAGTTGATGGATCTATTGATAAATTTAAAGCTAGATTAGTAGCTAAGGGGTATAGACAAAAGGAATATATTAATTTCTTTGATACCTATGCCCCAGTGGCTAGAATTTCAACAATTAGGTTATTAATGACTTTAGCATTAATTTATCATCTTAAAATTCATCAAATGGATGTAAAAATTGCTTTTTAAAATGTAGATTTAGATGAAGAAATTTATATGGAACAACCTAAGGGTTTTGTATTATCTGGACAAGAAAAGAAAGTTTGTAAATTAATTAAATCATTATACGGTTTGAAACAGGCACCTAAGCAATGACATGAAAATTTTGATCAAATTATGTTAGCAAATGGTTTTAAATTAAACCAATCAGATAAATGTGTTTATAGTAAATTTGTTGCCAGTAGAGGTGTCATTATCTGTTTATATGTTGATGATATGCTCATATTTGGTACTGACCTTGAAATTATTGTAGAAACTAAAAGTTTTTTGTCAGTTAACTTCGATATGAAAGATATGGGCAAGGCCGATGTCATTCTTGACATTAAAATTATAAGAGATGGTAATGTATTTTCTCTGTCTCAATCTCACTATATTGAAAAAATATTCAAGCGGTTTAATCATTTTGACACTGGTATGGTCTCAACTTCTTTTGATCCTAGTGTCAAGTTGTATAAAAATGATGGTAGATCTGTTGATCAGCTTGGGTATGCTAAAGTAATAGGAAGTTTAATGTATGTTATGTGTTGTACTAGACCAGATATTGCTTTCGCTGTAGGTGTATTAAGCAGATTTACTAGTAATCCAGGATATATGTATTGGAATGCAATTCATAGGATTTTAAAATATTTAAGAAAGACCATTGACTATGGATTGCAATTCAATGGTGAACCCACTGTATTAGAAGGGTATAGTGATGCAAGTTGGATTTCTGATACTACAGAATCTATATCTACTAGTGGCTGGATTTTTATCATCGGAGGAGCTGCTATTTCGTGGGTTTCTAAAAAGAAAACTTGCATTACACATTCGACTATGGAATCCGAGTTCCTTGCTTTAGCTGCAGCAAAAAAAGAGGCAGAATGACTTAAAAATTTATTACTTGAAATTCCTATTTGGCCTAAGCCAATGCCTCCTATTTATTTACATTTTGATAGCGAAACAACTTTGTCTAGAGCATACAATAAGACTTATAATGGTAAGTCACGACATATTGCGTTGAGACACAATTATGTAAGGCGGTTGCTCTAAGATGAAGTGGTTAATATTGATTTTGTAAGATCAAGTGAAAACTTGGTAGATCCGCTTACAAAAGGCTTTACTAGGGAAGTGGTCTGGAAAACATCAAGAGGGATGAGACCAAAATTCATATCTAGAAGTTGCAATAACTGAAACTCAACTCTATTCTTGTAGCCCAAGTTTAAGAGTTCAATGAGCAAAGTAAGTTATTTTTGCAACTTGTGAGTAGTGGTTATATTTATAATTTTGCATCCCTCAGACAGTACTTGGATCCTGTAACGTATTTATGAGGTTGAGTATTTTATACTCTTAATGGATCTAAAACTACTAAGTTGGAGTATTTAGTTACAAGGTACTCTAAATAGATCCACCTATATGAGCGTTGGAAGTGAGGCCGCTTCTGTTTGCAGAGTGTGTGGATTCACTCTGAGGTGCTCATAAAACTGGGATATTGACACATGGCCATAACGTGTCACCTTTTAGAATACTTAATATATATTTTGAAATCTTGTATGTGAGATATGTCCGATTTATCAAATAGGGTCGATAGTTCAAAGCTCTGGCTACTATATACCTGGTAAATCTTGATATATTTTCACTAAGTAAATGTTCGAGTCTAACCGACACATTTATTTATGTATAAGATTTCCTTGGTTGAATGAAATTGACTTAAATTTTGAAAATGGCGGGGGAATGTTGGGATTTTTAAAATGTATAAATATATATTAAATTATATCATAGATAAACAAAAAAATAACATAGCTGAGTTGGTAGAGTCTTAGGCCCTTGTCTAAAAGGTCTTGGGTTCGATCTTCACCAATAGCATTTTGATATTTTATTTTCAAAATCAAATGAAAGGCAACAATGATTCATTTGATATTTTATTTTTAAAATTAAATGAAAGGTAGCAACGATTCATCAAGAGGCATGATTTGGTTGTTTGAAAATTTTCAAACGTTCTAGCATGTCTGAAACGGCAAGAGGTGCATCGAATGCAATTAAGAGATGCAATGCATGGATGAAGGGATGCTATGATGGGATGTCTAAAAACCTTATAAATAGAGATGCATTCGGGAGATCAAATCATTCGCTCATTATCTCCTTTCCTCAGACATCTCAGTGTCCTATTCGAGACATCCTAGTGCTCTTGTCTTCATTCAGAAATAGTGTTGTCTCCTTTCAGACATTCCTCATTCAGACATTGTGTTGTCTCCATTCAGACATCTCATATCTTGTCTTGACTAAGTCATTGTTGTCTTAATCAAGTGTTTGCAGGTTTACCATATTGTTTTGAAATTCTCTCCATTCAACCAAGAATTTTATTTTCAAGTGTTCATGTACCTAGAAAAGGCGCTACTTCTATTCTAGTTTAGGTTTCACTTTTTGTATCCTGTGAGCAACTACAAAATTACCCGAAGCAGCAACTAGGGTAGTAAAATTGCCTTAAGGAAAGTGACGTCGTAACACGCCTGAAGTGAAACTTGGTTCTATTTTCACTTTCCCCACTTTCCTTAATTTTCTCTCTTTCTATCTTTTGCCCCAACAGTTGCTTCACTGTGAAATCTGCTTATAGGATGCTTTTGATGGAGAAACAAGAGAAGGATGACTTATTGATCCAATTTAGAGACCTAGGGATCTACCGAGCCTTGTGGAAGTTAAAGATCCCAAGAAAGATCTCTATCTTTGGTTGGCTTATGCTAAATGAATCTCTTCCCACTCAGGCACAATTGGCAAGAAGAAGAAATTGTGGACTCTTTGATCTATTTCTTATGTAATGCTGAAATTGAAGATTTCCTTCATCTATTATGGAGATGCCCAAAGACTTTGGCTGTTGTGGACAGTTGCTTGCGCAGAAGGTTGGATGGCATTGATTTTGAGAATATGCGGAGTGTAGTTCAATTCATATGCAACCTAAAGAAACTGTTCATTCTATTGTTCTATCTACGTTCATGTTGGAGAATCTGGCACTTAAGAAACAATTGCCTTTTGGGGGGTAATTGGCCTTCTATGGGAGATGTTCCCAGATGAGTGTTGAACTAGATTCATACGCTAAACACTTCAAGAATCCTCAAACTCGGTTACCAAACTATTAGGGACACCCCAATTAGATGGTTAAAACCTGAGAGAGCATTGATTAAGATCAACGTGGATGCAAGATATAACCTATCAAGTAATTGGATGGGATTGGCAACTGTAGCTCGGGATCACAATGGCTCCTTTCTTGCTGCAAAAGCATGAAAATCTGAAGGCATATCTGAACCAATCTTAATGGAAGCGCAAGCAATGCTTGCGAGTATCCAATGGGCAAAAAGCTTTCCATTCAGAAGAATTCACTTAGGGTGTAACTCATCTTTGCTAGTTAAATTTTTTAATGAAGATATTTCTATCAGATCTGTCGTTGGAACTGTTGTTAATAAGATTAAGAATCAAATTCCGGATTTTGATACTTGTATTGTATCCCATGTATTAAGAACAGTTAATCTTGTCACTCATCTGTTGGTAGAATTTGCCATTAAGATGAAGGTAGATGTTTGTGAATGGGCGAAAGATCCACCTTTTTGTATATAGTATACATGACCCCCTTTGTCAAGATTTATACTCTTGCAATGAAAGTCTTGATGGCCAGACCCCTTTCCCATCCCTGCCTGAGTTTCAGGAAGATTGGGATAGGGTCTCCTGTCAGTTTCTTGTCGAAAAAAAGATGTCATGAAATTTTTGCTGTATCCAAACAACCCCCATGTATGAATATTAAAAATCAAACTTATGAGTACAAAAAAATAAAAAGATAATATAGAAATATATAATATATTTATATTTTTTTAAAAAAATCCAATCTGTCAAAAATAAGATAAATGAACATTAATAACTTTAAAAGTAAATAATATAAATATAAAATAGATGTAAATAAAAATAATATATTTTATCTGTGATCTCATTTCGATATGAAAAGTATATATTCAAGCATAAATATAAACAATATAAAATACATAAATAAGAAAAGATATCATCTAAATACTATGTGTATAATATATTCGAGAAATAATCCTGTTAGCCCGGGCTAAGCAAATGCTCTGCTTAGCCCACTTCAAAAAATCTATTTGTAAAATTTTTTTTACCCGTTTCTCCACATACTTGTTTATCTAAGTGTATTTAACATATAAATGTAATATGCTTTTGTGTTTTTGCACTTGAAATCTACACATTTTTTTAAATTTTCAATTCATTTTTCACATTTCAATGTAACATTTCCACGTATCAGATACATATCATTACATTTTCATTTCATTTTTTCATCTTATTCAAACTTAATTGCAAGTCTTAATTGGGTTAACCTTACCCTCATTTTACTATTCAAAATTCCAACTCTACTTCTATTTTAGATCAAGTAAATCTTAATTCTAGCATATCTTATTTTTTAAAGTTGAGTTTGTTTCAATTCCAGTTATAAATCAGTTTTCAAAATGATATTTATATTATATTTGAAAATTATAATTTTACTATGAGTATGTTTGAGAAGTAATAAAAAAAAATTTACGAAAAGTTTTTGGTGTCAAAATTTTTGAAATGAGAGAAAAAGATGTGATATGATATGAGTAATAACAATGAGTAAAGAGAATAAATTAAAATAGATAGGTTAGATGTATAGGTAATTATGTACAAATAATTAAAAAGTATGGTAGTTGTACAAGAAGAAAAAAAAATCATTTAAGAAAAATTTTAGATTTAAAAGGTTAGCTTGAAATATTTTTCATGTAAACAAGCATCCCTTGTAAATCTATAATTGAAATGATAATAATAGAATTTTAAAATACAATTATTAAACCTACTAAATAATAGATAAATTAAAATATTTTCTACATATTTAAAGAATATATTTATACCTTTCTATATAAAAAATATTTTATAAAATATATTATTAATTCGAGTTGAATCCGGATATTGGTATTGTGGAACCTTCTTTACGCTAATTTAACTAGGTATTTTTTACTTAAAACCTATCTTATACAATAGATATAAAAATAAGAATATATCAACCTTATTCATTTTAGAATATCCACTAAGTTAATTCACTATATTCTATCAAGTTACACCCCCAGTTCAAACTAAAAGGCTGCATGAACGAGATCCAAGCGCCAGTGTGTCAGGTGTGCCAAACTCACGGGGCTTTGAACAGGCTACCGACCGGCACCGCTCACGGGAACTTGGTCGCTTCTACGTCACGGGTACATGGACTGATTCCAACTCTAAAAGCTGCAAGCGGATGGCCAATCCATGCATTTTCGTTCCCTTTCATTGGCCCATATTTGATTGTTTATCACTCATTCCATAGATCCGAACCGTTCATTTGAATCTTAGTAGTGGACTGGTTCTATCGCTTGATTTTCTTGACAGCCCATCATTTTCCGTCCACACATCTATTCGATCATGCAAGATTTGATGGACAAAACTCCCCTATCTCTATGGTTTTTAAAAATGCTGTTCTGTAGTCTGTACCGCGTTCCCTTGGCTCTTCTATTTGTCTAGTTCAATGTAATTGAATTTGAGATGCATAGGAAGTGGTACGTTTCAAAAAAAAGCTATCTTTATATATATATAAAAGGCATCATCTATTATTCACGTGCAATGCATCCACACCTTTAATATTCCCTTTCTAGAATGTCCATATTTTATTTGATTAAAAAGGTTTGCAAACTATTTAAAACCGTCAGTTCTCAAATTAAATTAGAATGACGATTACGGCTAGTTTTAGGGAGAAAAAAAGGTCAAAATTCGTTCAAACCCCGAAAGATACTCAAATCAAACATGATGGCATTGAAAACGCATTTTTTCAAAAAAAAAACATTGACTTAATATTTTAAGAATATTCTCATAAAAAATAAGTACTTTTCTTTTATATATTTCCATAGTAATAATATTATTGAAGATTTTAGTGTTGCCGTCCCATTTTTGGGTTACCTTGAAGGTTAAATTAAAATTAAATTCACTTATTATATTTAAAAATTTTTGTTTAACTAAAAAATTAAGCTTCATTTACATTTCGTTCTTTTTTATGGGTATTTTATCATCATTTCAACTGGTAATTTTCAACTAATTTCTAATTCTTATAATTTTCTTGCATATATCTAAAGATATTTCTAGTTTATCCTATACAATGGACACTCCTATGCAACTACCACCAACTCTACACTTTGTAATTTTGTGGCTGCTGTGATTTGAACTCTTTCATTCATTTTTTTTTTTTTGGAGCCGCTACTTATGGAAGCTACCGCTTTACTTTTGGGGTGTGTTTGAGAATGGATAAAACTTTTGATTAAAAGTTGTAGAGATGAAAAGTTGTCAAATGATGTGATATGATAGGGGTAGTGATGAGGAATAAATAGGATAAAGTTGAAATAGATATGTTTGTTGTGTTGGTAGTGGTGTAAAAATAATTGAAAAGTAGGGTAGTTGTATAGAAAAATGTGAAGAAATAATTAAAAAATAGGGTAGTTGTGGAGAGTGAAAAGTTTTAGATTAAAAAGTTTTAACTTGACAACTTTTCGTTGTTAACAAACACACCCTTGGTGTATTGGAGCTGCTACTTATGGAAGCTACCACTTTCCTTTTGGGACTTAGGTGGGCTCTCTAACTTAATGTCAGACATGCATAGATCGAAACAGACTCTCTCATTCTTTGCAACTATCTGTCCAACGTTGACCTCATTAGCTCCCCGGTGGGTTTCATCATTGCTGAAATCAAGTCTATCCTCAATATGAATGTTTTTTTTTCGGTTCATCATGTTTTACGGCAAGGAAATGCAATTGCTCATTCCTTAGCCGAATTGGTTTCTGTTTCATTTTTGGATCACCAGTTTTGGTGGGGCAACCCCCCAAGCTATACTTGGGAAAATCTGTACAGACAATTTTTTTATAATGAATTGCTTGGATTACTCCATCCCTAATCCCTTTCATGTTGAAAGAGAGCAAGGATAGAGTGCTTTCTATTATCAAAAAAAAAAAACTCTTTCATTCTTAATGTCTTAATTATTGATGAAAATTTATTACATTTATTATAGTTAGCATGATTTATATTAGGATGAAATTTCTAAAATGTCTTAATTATTTTAAAAATTTATTGCAGCAGGGTGCATTGAATCAACGCCCATTAATCTAATTGTATCTATCTTGTGTATCAAGTTTTACCATTTTTAGAAATTTATGGATATTTTTAAAATTTTTAAAACTAGTTGCATTTTAGTATTAAATAAACGTAGATTATGGGTGTATGAAAAAATTTCAGAAAAATGGGTTAAATGCATTTAGCCACATCCCTTTATATTATTATAAAAAAAATTCATTTGTCTTGTGATAACATCCATTTACAAATATATGAAATTAATATAATAAAATAATTTTGTGCTAAATATCAATTTTAAAATATTATTTTTTAGCTCTAAACTATCTAAAATGTTATTATTATGTGGATAAATGATTTATAAAATATTATTATATTTTTAATATATAAATGAGTTTAAACATTTTTCTTAGTTTGCATATGAATTTATCTATTTTAAAGCAAATATCACCCATGCACTTATTTGATTTGATTGAAATTTGATCTTCCAGCTAAATAACAATATTAAATACAATAAATGAATTAAATTTTACACGAATCATTAAATGGAAGATGTTACATCAAATCACTTCTATGTAACTAGGTCATATAGAAGCTGAACCATTTTATGAACATGTAAAATCAAAGTAATAAAATTATTCAATTTATATAACTACTTCAAAATTCTTAATTCAATATCTTGATGTTTGATAAAAAAAATTATATAACCTATTGTATATAGTATTATTTATATTATCATGGAAATTCTTTCCTTTATTTAATATCAATGTGTATGAGTTTCATTTATAAATGTTTAAAATTAATATAATAAAATACTAAATATTAATTTTAAGTTGTACTTTTAACATTTAATCTATCTAAAATGTTCTTGCTATGTTAATAAATGATTGTATAAAGCATTATTATATTTCAATACATATGTAAATGAATTTAAATATTTTTCATAATTTATACAAGAATATGCATTTTTCAACAAATGCGGCCCATGCAAAAATTTAATATAAATGAAGTTTGGTCATCTAGCTAAAAATGATTTAAATACCACGAATGAAGTAAATTTTTCATAAATTATTAAAATATTAAAATAGAAAAGATTATATATAATTATTTCTATATAACTTGGTTAATTAGAAGTAAAACGGGATCATAACTATTTGAAAGCAAATGTGATCCACCCAAAATTTTGATAAAAATGATTTTTAATAACATAATAAAATAAATAATTTAAAATAAGTAAGTAAATAAAAGTAAATAAAATTTTAATTTATTCATCAAAGTAGGCCATAATACGACAACAACGCCAGATACTTGAGTTATCGACAACAATAAAGTACTTCCCATGTATAGTCATGGACAAAAGATCTAGCTACATACATTTATTAATTTCATTTTATCCATGCATCTTAATTTTGCATGCAGATATACAACAGTTTTATGTATTTTTTTATTATAATGATATAGAAAGGAGTGATTCCCTATACAAATGTCTGTATTATATATACAAACGGTTATTCTTCATTTCACATATGATTTTTTAATATCTAAAACTTTGTAATATTCATTTAATATATTTAGTTCTGATATTAAAAATTAAATTTCTTGAATAATTTTACATATTATAATCTGTTTTCAAATTTTAACAGTTTCAGATTCACCCTTAAATGATGTTGAATATTTATAAGTATCTAATTGAAATACACCTTAATAAAAAGTATCTAATTGAAATAATTTCTGTCATCATAAAAATATAGTCATTTATTATTTACATGTTTCGGATGTAAACAAACTCTAAAAACAGAAAAAACCATTAATTTGCACAGACCATTCCGTCAAGAGAAAAATTTACTTTTAGCAATGCTGAAATTTTTATATAGTTATTAATTTGCATTGGCATGTCACTACTCACTATCAATAAGTTGCGGTGAGACAGTGATAAAGTCGCTAAAAAAAAAAAAAAAAAAAAAAAACTCAATTTCAGCTGCAAATTATTTGCAAAGAACGGTCGCTTAGCAAGAAAAAAAAAAAGTATTTTTAGCATAAATCAAAATTTAGCAAGATATTTTTGCCGTAATAATTTTCGCTAAAAATTATTTTTTTAATTGGTGTTTACGCCATTACAATCAAACACTGACATTCTAACTATTTTTCATATAATATTCTATTGAACAATATTCATAATTTTCGTATTCGAAGGACATCCTCGTGAAAACCAAGAAGACTTCGACTGCCACCACTCAACCCAGTATCGGTGCTGTGTTTGCCGTAATGATAATTGTTGCTAAAAATTGATTTTTAATTATAATAAATGTTGCAAATAGAAACTTTTAAGGAATACATAATGCCACTAAAAATACGACCTTTTGTGACAAATTCAAAAAAAATCAGTAAAGCCTTTTGTTACTGAATTAGAGTACCTTGGTTATAGTGATACAACAATGTAAATCAATACATATTATGACAAGTTTTAGCCTCGGTAAAAATTAATTTTCTTAGTGACATGCGATAAACATGTTGTTTTGTATAATGATTATAAGCAACAAAATTTGTTATTCGTACAAAGCAGTAATTTGTAAAAGATTTTTTTCTAACTAAAGTAAAAAATAAACCAAAAATATTTGCAACGAAGTAAATAATTTCCTTACAATTGAGCGTATCATGAAGTATTGCAATAAGATAATAATTATAGTAACGAATTTTAATTTTTTAATAAAAATCAAATTTCTTGTAGTGAAGCTTGCCACTAAAAAGCAAATTATTGCTAAAAGCTATGTTCTTAATTTTTTTTTTTGGCAACAGAAGTTCTAAAAAATACACAACAGGAAAAATCAATATATACGCTCATAAAATTTGTTACATATAACAAAAAATTACTGCATATAATTATGAGTAATAAACATTTTGCCACCATGTGGCTATATATAGATAATGAAATATATTTGAATGCAACAAATACGTGCATATATATGCAATCAAAAATAGAATATGAATTAGCTACATATATGCATTTATGTGCATTGTAAGTTTCATATAGAAACTAAGTGCATTGCAACTTATAATATTATATGCGACAATTTTTATTTGGCTCATGAAAATTGGTGCCTAAAGTTTTTTTTTTTTTTTTTTTTTAATGTTGGTGAAAAATGTTGAAAAATGTTAATTTTCTTGTAGTGTTCTATGAAAACATTTACATGGAATTATTCTCCATTGCACATCTACGCATATATGTTTATTAATTTTAGATGTCCAGAAATTTATTTAATTGTTTTCTAAATTACTAGCACAATCATTAAATATCTTCTTTTTCACTTCTACTATATATGTTAATATTGTTATTGTTGTTAGTAATTATTTATTATTGTGAACCATCTTAAAGAGGTATAATCCATAATAACATTAGGGTCTACTTTTAAGTAATTGGATTACACTAAAATTTTTTCGTATAACTCCATAAATCTTGCCCACCTTAATAATGATATTAAATCCATTATTCCCATTGCTTTTAAGTATCATTTGTTTAGGTAGGAAATTAAGTTTCATCAAATAAAAGACGTGCATGGGTAGTATTTAAAAAAATGTAATAATTTTTTTTATTTGTATGTGAATTTTAAAATTGTATTTTAAATATTTAAACAGTCAAGGCATCATTCCAATGTACATGTATGATGTTAGGATATATTATTATATTTTATGCATTTGTAAACTAAGCCAATTATTTTACATGGGTGTGCTTGAAGTCCTTCTTTTACATAAGTTCATTTTTTAATATCTTAATAATTAATAGAAAATATATTACATCTATTATATTTAGCATCATTTATATTAGAGGCATGATCTTGTTAGGTTGGCCTTACTTAGGCCGGCCTAAAAAATATATTTTGAACTTTTTTTAATTTTTTCAATAAACATATTAACTAGGTATATTGAATTTATAAATCAAGTTTTATCATTTTTAAATATTTTTTAAGTATTTATTTTTTAATTTCAAACATAATGATATTCTTGTAATTTTTAGAGGCCAGAAGATTACAAGAATGCTACAATGTTAAAAATAAAAAATAAATACTTAGAAATATTTAAAAATGGTAAATTTTACTTTATATATTCAATACCACTAACTTAACATGTTTATGGGAAAAAAAATGCCTCCAAATACATTTTTTAGGCTGGCCTACGGCCTAACAGGATCATAATTCTTTATATGAGTTTATATTATTATGGAAATCTTCTCATTTTTTTAGTACACAGTATATGGGTCCTATCTATAAAGGTGTAAAATCAACATAATAAAATAATTTAATAATAAAAATAATTTTTTAAGAGTATTTTCAACATCTAAATTATTTAAAATATCACTACTATATAGATGAATGATTCTATAAAATACTATTATATTCTAATATATATATACAAATGTAATTAAATATTTTTCTTAATTTACATATGAATTTTCTATTTTTAGCAAATATGACCTATGCATATATTTGATTTAGATAAAATTTAGTCGCCAGGCTAGACAAATGAGGTTCAATACAATTAACCGATTGGATTTTGTATCCATCGTCAACAGCTTAAAAATGGAGATGTCCCATTTTTCATAATTTACTTACATTAATTTTGTTCCAATGATGATGGAACAAATAATTTTAAAGGACTCAAATAATTTTTTTTTTATTCTATTATCAAAAAGGTCAGGACCCCATGACGGTCACAGGGGGGTGCGCGCGCGGTGTGTGGGTGGTGTGTAGGGGTGTAAATAGGGTTGGGTTCAACCCGAGCCCGCAGCAACCCGAACCGATTTATACCATGGTTGGGTTGAGGTTTTGGAAATTTGGTTTTTAAAAAATGGGTTCAACCCGACCCGATTTTTAAAATGGGTTGGGTTGGGTTATGGGTCGGTCGACCCGACCCGACCCGATTTCATAAGATATGTATTTACATATATTTATGAGAGTGTATTTCATTCATATTGCTTAGATATTTAAATAAAATTATGTTGAGTTTGGAAATTTGTTTGACTATTTGGTTGTCAAATGTTGTTTGAATTTATTTGGTTTGGAAATATATTTGGTTAATTAGTTGTGAAATTGTGTTTGGATTATTTGGTTATATTGCATCGTAAATAGGTTGTTTAGATATTTGCTCGCATTGGTGATTTAGAATAACATAACAGGTCAACTGAGAACTTAAGATGTTTGTAGCTTTGATTGGAAGCCAACTAAGAAGGTAAGTAAGACTATAATATTCATTTTTCTATTTTGCATAATTTACTGTAATAATTTTACTTAGCTTTCACTTTTTGACTAGCAGAAGACATCGATTGCTCAAAAATACAAAAACAAAAAAACGAATCAATTACTAAACTTATCCTCCACTTTTGAGTTATGTAGAACTTTTATTGGTACTTATTGTTTTTATAATTATCATTATTTTTATTATTATAGAAATTCAGGTGAACAAAACTTTAACTAGCATTGATAACATGTGTAATCTATTAGCCCGATTTCTAACCCGAACCGAACCGATTTGAGGTGGGTTGAAATAGGGTTGGGTTAAGATGTGAAAAGTAGGGTTGAAAGTAGGGTTGGGTTGTGATTTTACAAGGTGGGTTAGGATTGTATTTGTGCCAACCCGAGTCAACCCGACCCGATTTACACCCCTAGTGGTGTGTGTGTTGGTGTTGGTAAAAAAAACTTCAATGTAATCCTTCAAGATAACCTGCGCATATAACTAGCTAGTTAATTGGAATTTGGAGCATGCTACGGTTAGCAGGACACGCGCATTGCGTGGAGCTGAAAATGTGGTGGCTTACAAATGTGGGATGCGGCTTCCATGGTTGGTAGCTACCAATCTAGGCATTGTGTTGGAGTGAAGCACTGGAACCTTCTCATCTAGCACATCCACATGTCGATCGATCCGGCTTGATTCGTTGTATGGGATCTGGGACGGCGTGGATGGCTGCATGCTAACTTATGCTAGCTGTTGAATCAAGCGAGGAATGAGAAACGGGTACACTACTCACGGTCACATCCCACCACAGCATGCCATTTAATTTCTCCACGACTCAGCTAGTGCTGCTGCAGCAGCACTCAGCGGGCACCGGAGTGCACCGCCCACTACATGCATACTGCTTGTTATCTTGACTGATTCATGAGTAATTAATACACACATGGCTGTGGAGAAGAAGATGAAGATGATGATGCCATTCTTCTCCGTCCTCCTCGTCAGCGTGGTAGGCATCGTCTTTGCCAGAGCTGATCATGTATCTGCAGCAGCAGCAGCAGCAACATGCTCTCCACCTGCCGTCTTCAACTTCGGTGACTCCAACTCCGACACTGGGGAGCTTGCTGCGGGGCTTGGTTTTCGCCTAGCCCCACCTTATGGCCACACCTTCTTCCAAAATAATAGTACCACCAGTAGTAATACTACTAGTTCTGGGAGATTCTGCGATGGGAGGCTGATCGTTGATTTCCTCAGTAATCTCTGCCCACCCACCCCCCAACCTTCCCTCTCTCTCTGCGCTTTAATTTGTGTTTCGCTTGTATATGGATGTTGTGACAGCCGGTTGGACTGGTTATATGGAGATGATAAATAATAATAATAATAATAATACTGTAGTCTGTAGTAGTATTATCCATTACAGAAAAATAATTGCTAATAATTATATTTTTTGTGAATTAAAAATTTATCACCCCGCATTATGCATATATGTTTGTGAATTATACATCAAACTTTTCAAGTGACTCAATTTTACTGACCTGTTTCGACTCAAATTCAATCTTCTCAATGGTAAGGCTATGGTTGGGTTAACCTTGACCCTGCCCATATACCTAGCTTGGGGTAGGCTCTTTGAATTGATTGGTTTTGTTGTGTTGGGTGGGGGTTGGGTGGGGGGGTGGGGGCAGGAGCATAACTTTTTATTAACCATTCCTAAATAATAAAATGGGTCAAATATTTTCAATAATCCCAATTCTTGAGGTGGGGACAAGATATCGTATTTTCAGAGCACTCCTTCCTATCAAGTCATAAAATTGAGTCATGAACTTTGTTAATTTGCTATAAGTTAGACACCCGAACAATCTAATTGCAAGCACAAAGTATCTCAATATTTGATTTAACAGACCCAATAAAGATAGAAACAGAACTAGAATTTAAGTGATTTATTAGGATTTATTTCCTCACATTAATTACTAGGCTCTGATACCACCCGAGGAGAACGAACACCCAAAAGGCATCTGTTGAGAGGATGACATTTAGAGCAATAATTGGACATTAATCTATAGAATTGTGTGAATTCATGTACCACTAATATGGGTAAAATTGTAGGACAATGGATAATTCCAATATGATTTCATCATTTTGTATGTTTTTGATTTTTTATATATCCTTATCCAACCACATGTTTTATTTATGATTTGTTTTTGCTCTTAATTGTCTCAAGTGGACGCTATGGGTCTACCATTTCTCAATCCATATTTGGATTCAGTTGGCTCTCCAAATTTTCAGAGAGGATGCAATTTTGCAGCAGGAGGATCAACCATAATGCCCGCAACAGCAGCATCAATCAGCCCGTTTTCTTTCCAGCGTCAAGTATTCCAGTTCTTCCGTTTCAAAACTAGGGTTCTTGAACTGTTAGGTAAGTGGTTTATCTCCTTTTTCCTCCCTGTTCTGTGCGCAAGACATCATCGATCGTTGAGATACCTCGAGGTCATTTTTCCTTTGTAATCATACAAATTTCTGAAACTGTCAATCACATGGAATTTTGTGATTGAAGGGACTAACTAGTTTCTACATTGCTTTACTGTACAGGAGGAAAGGTTGATCAGTTCCTGCCACAGGTGGAATATTTCAAGAAGGGGTTGTACATGTTCGATATAGGCCAGAATGATCTTGCTGGTCAATTTTATTCCAAGTCAGAAGAAGAAGTGATTGCTTCAATTCCGACCATCTTGTCGGAATTCGAAACAGGAATAAGGGTAAGGAGATGTTTCCTTCAGATCATGGAATCTGGCATTTGAACGATTGGAAATTCCATACTTTAAGGGTTACTTTCCAAATCTGCCGAACGTTTAATCTCTCTAAGTCGCTCCTTCCATCTACCAATAATTTTAATTTAACATTTAAATCCCGCCTTCCAAGAGTTATACCCATGAATTAGAACTCATAGACATGCTTTAACACCGTCAGATATGAAAAACTTGAGCCATCCATTCAAATCCTGCAAATCCATTTAAGCAATTATTAATTTCAAGTTGTATCGTCCGGTTTTTTGGTCTAACCAGTTGGTAGACCAAATGGGTGATGTAAAGATCAAATGGGTCAATTTCAAGAATCTAAAGTGGACATCGAAAATGTTTTTGACGAAACCAAACAGATATTTTCTGCTAGCTCCTCTGAAATTGGGACTTGCAAGCCACAAGTGAAAATAACTAACATCCTATGATCCATAGTCCCATACACTAACCAGGTGGAATTTTATTTTTATTTTTTTTGGTGCTTTATCACTTTGATGGTATTCTTTCCATATCCTAACCAGGTGGCATCATTGTTTTTTTAGTGCTTTATCTCTTTGACGGTATTCTTTTATATAAAATGATATTCTCAGCCCTTCTCTTTTATTCGTTTTCAGAGATTATATGACCAAGGTGCAAGGTGGTATTGGATTCATAACACAGGTCCCCTTGGATGCTTACCCGAAAACATTGCCCATTTCGGGACAGATGCTTCAAAGCTTGATGAACTTGGATGTGTCAAATCACACAATCATGCTTCTAACATCTTCAATGTGCAGCTTCATGCTCTCTGCAAAAAATTACAGGGTGACTTTGTAGATGCAAACATCACTTATGTTGATGTGTTTTCAATAAAGCTCGGCCTGATTGCAAACTCCACAGATGGTAAACTCTTCTTCATCAAACAATCCGAATTTGATGGTACATACTTGCTAAAGGAGTGAATGATGCTTTATGAGATTTCAGCTCACCAACTGCCAATAAATGAATACGATTTATATTTTTAATTTCATTTATGATTTATATTTTGCGTGAAATTCTATTTTTCAGGATTCAAACATCCCACAACAGCTTGCTGTGGATATGGTGGCCCACCTGCAAACTATGACAGTAGGGTCACTTGTGGGCAGACAAAGAATTTGAATGGAAGCTTGGTGACTGCAAAGGACTGCGACAACGTCAATGAATACATCAATTGGGATGGTATACATTACACCGAAGCTGCAAATCGTGTTATAGCACTGCAAATACTTACTGGAAAATATTCTAATTCATTCCCACGCAAGATGCCAGTGGTTCCCAAATTCAAATTTTAACGATGCAGATGTTCAAGTGGGCAATAAGAGTGCATGGAGTAGCATTGGCTCCTTATTGCAATCCTTAAAAATGTAAACGTCATTTAAAATTGAATAAATGGAAGCAGGAAAGGAATTGTGATGTTAGTCACAAAATGTC
Organism: Annona cherimola; assembly: GCA_030490835.1. Lineage (NCBI taxonomy): Eukaryota > Viridiplantae > Streptophyta > Magnoliopsida > Magnoliales > Annonaceae > Annona > Annona cherimola. The sequence goes on from CM059972.1 coordinate 88,431,643, forward strand.
CATTTTGGGGATACCAAACTTAACCATTTAGTTTTAATTTATTATTTCCTTGTATTTTTCCAGATCCAAATAACAATCTAATCAGTTTTCTAGCTTGGGCCAAATTATTATCTCGTACTGTGGGTGAGTTTTTTATGTGTGTGCTTGGCTTCAGCTACATAAGTAGTAAACATATTAAAACATACCAAAAGGTCAAAAGAAAGGTGGGCATAGCTCTAGTTCAGGTTGTAATTATTTTTGGGTTCGCATTATTTCTAGATGTATCATGCTCATAAGCACATGTATTTCTAGCCAGTACAGCAACAGATCCCCACAAAGAATAGGGGTTCAGTGTGTTTGTAGACTTAGAAGTAATGAAAATTCTACATACATATTGATAATAAGAATACAATGATCGTGCTCTAGCAATAATTCCTCGCCAATCATTTCTCTTCGTAAGAATTTATACAGCTAATTTTGTCTGAGCTCACAATAACTACTTCTTAGAGACATAAGCATAGTATTGTGCCATTGGAACCACAAATGCAATCACTAATAGACCTCCAACCACAAGAGTAAACTGCCCTCGTTTCTCATCAGTCTCTTCCCTTGTTTTGAAGTTGGATTCCCTCTTGTTATCCTTGAACGTTGGACCTCCCGGGTCTGGTACTCCATCTATGGCTGCTACTAGCCGTTTGGCTGTGCTCACAATCGCCTCATTGTATTTCTCATCCGTAGCCAAGACTGCATCAATCAACCAGTAAGTAAGACAGTCGCTGAAACTACCCCTTTCATAACTCATACATCTTATTGAGTTCTAACTAATTTTCAGGACTTCCATTATATAACAACCTAATATGCTCTGAGGCAAATACTAGCACCTACTCAATGGAAATGATAATGATGCCATCTTTTTTTTTTTTTTTTTCTTTTTGTAATTAAAAGAAAATCTTGAGAAGGATCACTCATGGTTTCCATGGTGGATGGACTTCAAAACCACTGTTTTCCCATCTAGGACTTGCCAAGGCCAATACAGATGACATGAAAACCAAACAAGATTGCAGAAAGGAGACAGCTGAAAAGTCATCTTTCAGATGGACAGTAGCATTATTTTTATCCTATACGTTTGTTAATTTTTAATTTATAGGGTGTGAACGTCTGGGTATTTTTGACAATGTTTTCCTCTTTCAGATGGACTGTGGCATTATTTTTATCCTATACATTTGTTAATTTTTTATTTATAGGGTGTGAAAGTCTAGGTATTTTTTACAATGTTTTCCTCAAGCATGCAGTGATCAAGGCTCCAATCTCCACCAGAGTACTAAACAAACAAGCAATTGCCCCAAAATGTCTTTCTCTATTCCTAGGTAAGGAATATGTACGGGTGCAACTTCTTTCTCTATTCCTAGGTAAGGAATATGTACGGGTGCAACTTGGCCCAGGTTCAACCCGAATCCAGCCCGCCAAACCTATTTTTTCAGTTTCAAACCGAATCGAAAAGAATTTTGTCCTGGGTTAAGCTGAGGTTGAACCTGAATTATATATGACATCTATATTTTATATTTATTTTATACTTTATATAAATCCAGTCTCATTCCTCTCATATATATTATATTTATTTTATACTATATATAAGCATTATTCCTCCTCAAGTTCAATTATATAATATAATATTTTTTATATTTTCTTTTAATAAAAAAAAAGTTTGGTTTAGTTGTAATTTCAAGACAAAAAGAATGAAAATTATTTTTAGAACTTGAGATGTTTTATTTAATGTTGTAACTTAACTACTTATGTAAGATGTTATCATTTGGTTGTTTTAATATGATATTACTGGTTAGATGTTTATTCTACTTCACATAAATTTATTGTAATCTTATTTAACTTAATACTATGATTGTTGAATATTTTTTATTATGATTGACATTATAAAGTTTTTCTTATAATTAGATATTAATGTTCGTGTATATGGTTATGATATTAATATTAAATTGCATAATAGGAAAATAATGTAGCTTTCATTTTCCGAAACAAGCCACTAGTCTACTTTTTTTTTTTGAGAAGTGGCTACCCGTCTACTTAATATAAAGAGAATGTTTAAATAAGATTTTTTTTTCTTTATATTCTTAAGCAATCTTGAATTTTTGCTTAAAAATAGAAAATTATCATTTTTTATTTTTTAAATAATAGATTTAAAGTTGAATAAGTATAAGTAGATCACAAATATATAGAATAATTTCAACTCGAATTTTAGCCTGAAACTCAACCCAAGCCCGAATTTCAAAAATAGGGTTAGAGTTTAGGTTTATAAATAGGGTTAGGATTAGAGTGAGGTTTTAGAAATAGAGTTAGGGTTAGGGTTGAAGCGAACCAGAATTTGAGTTTCATGAGCTCGATTTGCACCTCTAGGAATATGGGCTTCTATGTGCACATCCTCAACTCTGGAATTATAAGATCTAAATGTTGCAGATTATATTCTAATAGACTAAGATTTGTGACCAGGTCCCAGTTTTTTTTTTTTTTTTTTTTCTGAATGGCCTTAACTGGGAGTCTCTCCTCCCGCAAAAGTAATGCTCCAATCTCCAGGTGGACGACTGAATCCTCAGACGATTAAGAGAGTGGGAGAAAATTCACATTTTATAGAACAACATCACAAATCCTCTGCTAGCTGAAATTACTGACACTGCCAAGTGTTGGTGCATGGTCTGTTCATGACATTGCCAACTCTTGTACCCCTATCGATGCAAGTCGAAATCAAAAGGGCAGCCACCCTCAGCATAAAACAACTCATTTTCATAGTTAGACCATCATTATCGTACCATTCAGACAAATGGAATCCGCATGTTTTCGTCCTCTGCCATCCGAATCATGGAAACCAATAGACAAGAATCATGTATAAGCATCAGAAAGAAAGAGATAAAAAATTTACCGGGAAGGTTCTCGGACACGACAGCATCAAGGACATTCTCTCCAATTGATTGAATGAACTTCGGCCCACCTGTGACGGCACCTTCTTTCTGACTGGTAACCAGCACAACTATCCCTTTATTATTTCCTTCTTCAATTGTTGGGTACCAGCGCTCTAACACTTGGTCAGCATACTCAAAAGCATCAGCTTTGCTCTGGCATGGCAGATTGAAACCAAACAACACCAGAAAATTTAAAAAAAAAAAAAAAAAACCATCAAATGGACCATGATCTGAATCATCCGATCCAAATTACTTATGGGTGGTAATCTCGGCCAGACCTTGCAGAATTCTGAAAAGCTTCGTGATTAAAACATTAGGGAGAATACCGTGAGCTTCCGAACCGTGACGAAGTTGATATGAAGATTCTTCCTCGACTCCAAGTCAGACAAGAGCTGCTTCAGGTCAGTTTTGGTCACCCGGCTCAGGACACCAGCATCGTCCACAATATACGACTCCGTCGGCGGGCCTTCATTGAGGATATCAAATTCTGAAGCGGCTGCATGGTCAATGTGGGTCAGTGGGAGGAAATTCATTGCAAGGGAGAGTGCCAACGCAGCCAGTCCATGCTGGGCATGTGAAAGCCAGCTCTTGGGTGGCGGTGCTACTGAAGAAGAAGGCAGTTTTCGGGCACTGGAAAGGGTGGCTTTGACGGGAGAGGAAGAAGAGGACTTGGGCTGGAGAGAAGGAGAGAAGAGGGTCTTAGAAGTGGGTGGTTTTGGATTGAAGAGAGGGTAGAGAGAAGGTGGAGAGAGGATTGCTTCCATTGAAGAAAGAGCGGGTCATGGAGTGAAGGAAACAGTGGGAAAGAAAACAGAGGATAGTCCGGCTTTTGGATTTGGATTGGTTGGTTGGATTTGAAAGTGGATAACGTCCGTTGGCCGGGAAATGGATAAGGGTATTTTGGTTTAAAGATTCTACGATCGATCTTAGACTCTTAGTTGATATTTTAGTCCATTCCTATTGAAATATTTAACTTTTTTGGAAAAAGAAAAGAAAAAAATAGAATTTGGAAAGTTCAGAAAATGGAGAAACCATGAGACAAGATTGATGGTGATAAAATAAAACAAATAAGATAATAAAGATATTTGTAAGTGAAAACACCAAAGTATAAATAGTAATGAAAAATTAAAGTTATTATGGTGATTATTTTGATAGTAAGTATAGGGATAAGAAAGGAAATTTTTTTTAATGTTTTTTCCAATTACAAATTCTAGGTCTGTTTGGTAACACATAGAAGTGTAAAAAAAGCCGTTTTACTCTTTTTCATATATCTTTTAATATAAAGATGCATTAACAACCAAACCTACTTTTCATTATTAATTAATTTTATATTTCTACTATTGTTCACATTTTCATATAATTATTTTATTTATTTTAATTTTAATTTCTTTATTTCTAATCATCATCCTTATAATACCACATTACTTTCTCAATTTTTTTTTTTTTAAAAAATAAGTTTCCATTTCAACCTTTTACTTCTATTTGTAATGTTCTCAGAAGGATATGTGTGCCAAAAATAGGTGAATTTTTTTCAAAATTTTACAAGAAAAAAGGAGGAAACTTTTTTAAAAGTCAATCATGATTTAAAAAAAAAAAAGTACAGAAAATGCTTAGGTTTCATATAGAAATAATCGGATAAGTAAATTTCGATAAAAAGGATGATGGATTAAAAGTAGTCAAAGTAATTAGGTCTCATAAAATTCATCTGGGATAGAAAGCTTTTTATCATAGCAAAAAAATAAGGATAAATAAATGTAATATTAGATCACATCAATAAAAAGTTAAAAAGTTACTGGACAAACAATTTTTTGCATCCATGCACTTCTTATTTTCTGAGAATGAGGAAAATAAATAACTTTGTTACTCCCCTTTCTTTACCTTTTCAAACGTGATCTATTATTGTAACCATTAATAATTTATTTTTGTTATTTAAATTCATAAGTGTGTTTGGAAAGTGATAAAACTTTTTATGAAAATTTTTTAATATAAAAATGTTGCAAATGTGAGTAAATAATGTAATATAAAGGAAGTAACGATGAGAAGAAAAACGAAAAAAGTAAAAATATATAGATTAGATTTATGGGTAGTTGTATAGAAATAATTAAAAATATAATACTTGTATAAAAAGAAGAGAAAAATAATTTTAAAAGAGGATAATTGTGGAGAGTGAAAAGTTTTAGGTGTTAACAAACATTTTATATATAAAAGAATCTTAGCCCTATGCACCGAGTGCATTTCACCCTTTTTTATTTTTTTGAATTTTTTTTCATGAACTTGTTAATCTAAGTATATTTAACATTTGTATCAATTTTTACCATTTTCGGAATTACTAAAAATGTCACTGATTTTTAAAATTTTGAAAAAATATCTAAAAATCTCTAAAAATGGTAAAAATTAATACACATGTTAAATACACTTAAATTAATAGTTATGTAAAAAAATTTCAAAAAAATTTAAAAAATGGGTATATATACCCAGGTGTATTAAACCTCAATGTACCTAAGTGCATAGGACTAGATTCCTATATAAAAACTATATATTTATATTTATTACTATAGAAGTGTTTGTTTATACTAAAAATATTTCAAATTAAATTTTTTTAGGGTGTGTTTATAAAGTAATAAAAAATTTTATTAAAATTTTTTTTATAAAAGTTTTTAAAATGAGAAAGAATAATGTGATATGATAAAAGTAATGATGAGAGGCAAAGAAATAAGGGCGTGTTTGATAATGAGTAAAAATTATCAAATTAAAAATTTTCAATCTAAAACTTTTCACTCTTCACAACCATCCTATTTTTTTATTTATTTTTTCACATTTTTCTATACAATTATCATATTTTTCAATCATTTCTACATATTTATCCACACAACTAACATATCTATTTCAACTTTATCCTATTTACTCTTCATCATTTCCCCTATCATATCATATCATTTGACAACTTCTACTCTTTAAAATATTTCATCTAAAGTTTTATCCATTCCTTAACACACCAAAAGTTAAATATATAAATTAAATGAATAAATGGTTGTGTAGAAATAACTAACAAATATGCTAGTTGTATAAGAAGAAGTAAAAAAAAAAAAGACTTTTTTGAATATGCTTGCAAAGTTTAACTTATATTGCATCTGTGTTTCTAAGTTTACCGAAATTACAAATACGTCCACAAAGTTTATATAAATTTACAAGTGTATCCCTTCCGTTATGACATTGTTAGATTTTTCTGTAAAATAATGATAATGCCCTTTAAAGTAAGTAATACACTTGTAATGTTTTCAATTATTGTAGACAAATTTTCTATTTTATTATTTTATATATTTTTGCTTACATTATTATTTTAGATTATTTCACAAATATACTTACAATATATGAAAAAATTACAAGTATAATACTTGATTAAAAAAGTATTATTGTCATTTCATAAAAAATCTAAAAGCATCATAAAGGAAGGGATACACTTGCGAATATATGTAAACTTCGTAGGTATATTTGCAATTTCGGCAAACTTCGGAAAATGAATGTAATATTGGTCGAACTTTGTAGGCATTAGTTATGAAAAGTGAGAAATTTTAGATTAAAATTTTAGTTTGAAATGTTTTAGATATAAACAAACACTCCCCTTTGGTGCATTATGGAAGTAACAAAATTTTTAGATGAAAATTTTTTTATGTAAAAATTTTTAAATTGAAAGAAAATAATGTGATATGATAAAAGTAACGATAAAAAATAAAAAGAATAAAGTTAAAATAGATAAGTTAGTTGTATAGTTAGTTATATAAAAATGATTAAAAAATAGAATAGTTATATGGGAGGATATGAAAAAATAATTAAAAAATAAGGTAATTATGGAGAGTGAAAAGTTTCAAGTTAACTTATTTTGTGTTGCCAAACATAAAACTTTTAATTTTTTATAATTATTATATTTTTAATTTTTTTTATTTCTTCCTTTACAATTACTATACTTTTCTTCGTAACAAAAAAAACTACTGTAGTCTTCAATTGTATAATTTCAGAGCTAAAAAAAAACTCACTTTTCAAACACCCCCGCGTGTGTAGATGAGATGACAAAAATGTCCAAATTAACTACCCTCTTTTCCTAAAAATATTAAGGGTGTGTTTGGAAATGAATAAAACTTTTGATGAAAAATTATAAAGAGTAGAAGTTGTCAGATGATACGATATAATAGAGATAATGATGAAGAATAAATAAGATAAAATTGAAATAGATAAGTTAGTTGTGTTGATGGTTGTGTAGAAATGATTGAAAAGTAGGATAATTGTATAGAAAAATACGAAGAAATAATTAAAAAATAAAGTAGAGTTGAAGAGTGAAAAATTTTAAATTAAAAAATTTTAACTTCACAACTTTTACTTATTACCCCGCATCCAAAATAACCGCGCCACTGTCATATCTTCTTCCTCACCATGGGCTTGCTCATTCTCCCATGGCCACTCTCCTCTGTTCGCCCACCAAACCTCCACAAAACCCTAACCCTAATGCCAAATCCCTCCTCATTTGTTGTTCCAAATCCAAAACCTCCCTTCTCTGTTTCCATCTTTCAAAGCGAGATTTTGCCCTCAAAACAGCAGCCGTCTCTCTCCTCTCCCTAACCGTCTCCCTCGGGCCCTCTCCAAATGCTCCTGCTCATGGTTCTCCAACCATGCCTCAGAGGCCATTTCTTTCGGGAATTTCCAACACTAGGTCGTGGTTCCAGTTCGTTGGCGACGGGTTCTCCCTCCGCATTCCTCCCCAATTCGAGGATGTTATGGAGCCTGAGGTAGCCTCCTCCTCCTCCTTCTTCTGTTTTTTTTTTTTTTTTTTTCTCTCGTTTCCTTTCTGTTTTTCCTCTTTTTCGGTCTGGTAAAGGATTGGAGAGCACGGAGGAAAATTCCGAGTTAGTAAATTAATTCATTGATCAAAATGGGCTTTTGTATGTGGATGAAATACCTTATTTTTGCAGTAAGAATGGCGGAACATGGATAATTTCGGATAGTTTTTAGTTTTCTCCGAGGATCATCTGATCAGTGAAATGGACTACTGTGCAATGCAATGTTTAAAAACTGGAAAGTTGACCAACCTCGTCCTTTGAGCCGTTCAGTGCAGACTTGTTAATCCATTTATAGGGCATATAGTCTCATTTTTGTATTAAATTATGCTATTTAATAGACTTCAAGACTGATGGGAAACTAAAATTTATCTGAAAAGAGACGAATTTGAATATGAGGCCCCAGCTATAGTTCAGATCAGCACATGGAATTCCAAAAGATAATATTTTGATACAGTCACCATAAATACTTGAATATAATTATCAAACTGATGCTCAGAATGTCATAACTGACTCAGCAATATCCATTCAAAGATAATGTAATTTCACGTCTTGCTGGCCAGGTCATCTATTCTTTTTTGACATGTAACTGAACTAGCTAGCTTGGTTAGAAGCTTGCTAGTCTAGTCTGTATTTCTAAACATTGATGCAGTATATGACATAACTGCTTTGTTTGCTGTTGAAATGGATTGATTGCTTTCCAAGAAATCAAACAATTTGAAATGCGTCATATAAAGCTAATCACAATCCTTTTGCCCCCAAAAAATTATTTTGAAATGTTTGTACATTGTCCATTTGTATGTATTTCTTTTGTAAGTTGAAATCTTCACAGTAGTGTCCTTGTCAAAGATATGCTATTTTCACTAATCATTTCATTGTGTTTAGAGCTTAAACTAGACGTATGTTATTAAATCAAAAGCTTTAGACATGTTGGTGACAACTAACGCAATCTCTTGTTCTTGGATTCAATTTAGGATAGGACATTATGTAAAGTGGTCCAACCAAACTTCATTGGTGGTGGGGGTTTGTTTTTTCGTGTGCATGCATTGTTCTTTCAAACATTATTATGTTTTATATCTATGATGACCCAACCTCAAAATTACTAAGTCTCCTAGAGAACATGGGACTATGGGTCAAACTTCTCAAGATACATCACATATCACCATGGAAAATTCTACAAATTTCAATGAAATAAGATGTGCATGAAAGAGAAACATTAACTTCATTAAATATCATCATCATCCATTATCCCAAAGAAAAATCGTCATCATCCACGCTAGTCTACATTATTACAAATATTCTCACACAATAACCTATTAAGTAATTCTCAATTTTCCAAAAATAACAGCAATAAAATAACTGCTTAGTAATGATCAGGAAAACTATTCTCTTAACCTCCTTGCACTTGGTTATCTGAAAACCACCAACCTGACACCATGAGTTGAAAACTCAACAAGTAGGATAATCATGCATTCAACATATTTACTGCAGATAATTACTTCTAAACAGAATTTGTAAATATGCATCTTTGATTAAATATGTTTCATGTATGTGGAACAGCAAGTAACAATAAAATATTTATTAACCATAAAGTAAATAATGCAAAATCCAAAGTTCACATTGTAATTGGCATTGGCGTAAGGGTTCAAATCCAAGCTTCTAGTAGTCAATTTGCATATTTGAAAAACATAGATAATGATTAATTATATATTTCACTCGGACATCATGGGGTCAAGAAAATCACGGATAAAAATCAAGAGTTATGAGGTTGCCATGTTTCTAGCCAGACCTGTCTCCTGCTTTGGCACATGGGCCCCTTACTAGTGCAGGCTCTTGGGCCAGTGCTCAGGCCACCTGCCCGAGCCAGCTTGTTTGCCTTCTGGCTTTAGTGCCTTGACCTACTTCATCCCGCCATTTCTCTACTTGCGTCTTCTGTCTTGGCCTATTGCATAAGTGCTAGGTTCGCTTGGGCACTAGCCCTTGCCAGACCAGTGTTGAGTTCCTGGCTTGGTCTTGAATGAGTGAAGAAGGGAGAGAGGTGAGGGGTAGGTGGGAGGCTAGTTGTTTGTGGGCCCTGTTGGTCCCGAGTTAATGGCAAAACCCAAGAAGGGAGGGGTGAATTGGGTATTTAAAAATTTATAACTTAAACAAAAACTTAACCCCGAATTAATCCAGTCCCCTTAATGAAGAAACGAAATGGAAAGCAATATAATGTAGAGAGCAGATAAATAAATCAAACACACAAGATTTTTATAGTGGTTCGGGCAACCTCCCTACTCCACTCTTCCAAGCTCACACTCCTTGTGACTTGGGTTCCACTATTGTATTCTCTCAATACAATTAGAGCCACTGCTCTCTTCTAGATTCTAGCTCTAGGGGGCGTATAACACACTGCTCAAGTAGGTGATGAGTCTCACTCCAATCATACACTACTTAGCATACACTTGATCCTAGTTCTTCAAACTAGATCAAGTTCAATCACAAATAAATGAAACAACAAAGAATTTACACTTTACAGATGTGTAGCAACAATTAGGCGCAGAGAAGAACTTGAAGAGTTGGCTTTGAGGATTCTAAAATGAAGCTTTTGCAGTTTGAAGTAGAGTTCTTCTTCTTTGAGTGGCTTGATCTCTTTTGAGCTCTTGAAAGTAGTAGTTAAGCACACTTAATGATTCTCAGCTACTTCCCTCGTCCACCATGAATGCTATTTATAATTTTGGAGGGAATCCGAACGTTAGAGGGTAGGTGGCGCGCATTTAATGCGCCAACGTTCAAATAAATTCCGACCGTTGCGACCCAAGTCGCATGTGGAGTCGACTTCGGATGCGACTTCGCCCAAGTCGCAGATGGAGTCGACTTCGAGTGCGACTTCGCTTCACCGTCGCAACTTCAAGGTTCAGTCAGGGTCGACTTGGTCATCAACTTGACCCAAGTCGCAGGTGAAGTCGACTTCGAGTGCGACTTCACCTTGTCAGGTTCCAAGTCTAAGTCTTGAGTCGACTTTGGCTTCTGACTTCAACTCAAGTCGATCACGGAGTCGACTTGGGTTGCGACTTGACTTGGTCTTTTGCAAAATACGCTTTGTTCTTCATTTGATCTTCCTCTATCTTGCTTGGCTTGTTTCTTTGATGATTCTGAGTTTTGAATCATGTGCCTTGCTTTACATTTGACTTAGTTGGTCTTTAAGACTTGATTTGATCTTGAATATGAATTTCAGCTTATCTTCTGAAAAATTGCCTCTGCCCGATCGAAGTCGATGTCGGAGTCGACGTCGGCTGCGACTTCACCTCAAGTCGCACGTGAAGTCGACTCGGGGTGAGACTTCGGCACTTCGTGTTCTGAGCTTCAACTCTGGACAATTTTTGTCATCTGAAGTCGATGTCGAGGTCGACTTCGTTTGCGACTTGGATACCCAAGTCTCAGGTGGAGTCGACTTGGCCCGCGACTTCACTTGTTCTTCTCCCGTTTTCAATTCTGGACAGTTTTTCATGTTTGAAGTCGATAGCGAGGTCGACTTCGTTTGCGACTTGGCTTCTCAAGTCGCATGTGGAGTCGACTTGGGATGCGACTTCACCTGTAAGTTGGTTTTGCCTTTGAGGTTCTTTCTCTAGTTGATAGTTTAGTCGACTTTGGGATCGACTTCACTCTAAGTCGAAGTCCAAATCGACTTGGGAATCGACTTGGCTTACTTAAGTTCCTTAAAACAAGTGGCAAACACATTAGTCCTTTAAATATACTCAAGTTAGTTATTGTTAATCATCAAAACTTAATCTTTGGTCAATTTTACTTTGTTTTGAAGTATTGTTTCCAACAATCTCCCCCTTTTTGATGATTGACAAAACTAAATTGAGCTTATACCTTTCAAGATGGATGCATTTAAATATTCTTCGAAAACAGAGTATAAGCAATCATTCCATTACTTTCAAAACAGATTTTTAGCAATCATTCAATCCATATAAGCACATTTCAAACATAAGCAAGTTTCATATCATTCATAGTTTCAATTTACTATGTAAAGCAAAAGAAATGAAACTCCTAAATACAAACTACCCAACCCAAAATAACACTATTCAATTGCTATTCTATCTCCCCCTTTTTGTCAATCTTTCAAAAATGATTCAATTACTAGGGACTTGGTGAATTGAAATTGGGAAATGAGATAGACAGACTGAGTGTGTTTGATGGGACGGACATGAGCTGATGAGTAGAAGGAGGAAACGGGTGCGGGAGAAGGCTCGCGATGAACTGAACCTGATTCGAAGGGATCAAGTTCAGGCATGGGTCGCTTCTTGTGATGGCCTGAGGCGAGATGATATCGGATGGTACGCAATTCCCGATCGATTCGATCCTGTCGGGAATGCATATTATTGATTGTTGCCAACACTTCGGTCACAAGACTCGTCATCCGGTCTTCTTGGTGACCCATTTCTTCACGGACGGCAACGATTTCATCTCTCAGATCTTTTAGAGTGACCTCCTCAGATGAGGTTGGAGGTACCCGTTCACGTGCAGCAGATCCTTGTGGAGAATAGGATCCGTGCGATATGGGAGATGCCGGTTCCTCTTGAGCAGGTGGTGCCGTGGGAGGTTGCTCCCCCTCAGTTTGTGCTCGTTCTTCTTCCGGAGCTTCAGCCCTTAGTTGAAACACGTTAATCTTCATCCGTTGAATGAGTGCTTTGTTGATGGCATTGGTGGATTTCAGTACTTCGAAGGGCTCGCCTTCAATATCCACTTCAAAGTGTTCAAGGATCTTTGTGATCCAGGTGCCATATGGTAGAACTCCCCGCGGATTGTCCTTTCTGGAGGCCAATGCTTCAAGAAATAGTCTTGGTAAGCTAACCTTGACTCTGTTTGCTACCTTCCAGAGTATCCCGGCTTCTTGTGGGTTTAACTGATTTCTTCCACCGCCCTTTGGGTAGATGCAATGGGCAATGAGAAGTCTGAGTACGCGAAGCGTAGGGGAGAGATCCATGTAATGAAGAAATTTGATTCCTGGGTGATATTTATTGCTTCGGGTGAGCTCATTATACATTTGATCCAGCGTAAGATCTCCAGGAAGTGGCTCATCTATGTGGGGAACTTCAAGTATCTGACCAATATTTACTAAGGCCGTTGCCAAACTTGAAGTTATTCCTCTTCCAAAGAACATATCCACTCCTTTGACAAAGCTTCCATAGTACTCTTCATCCCACAAATAGTAAAAGATTCTGGTAAGATCTGGATAGACTTTTTCATCTTCTTTTAGGAGCTTTGTCCATCCTTGGAAATCCAATAGATCTTCTATGTCGGATCCATAATCTTTTAAGAACTTGAAATCAATAATCTTGGGAATGAATACCTTACGCTCATAGAAATGTTTGTAAAACCTGCTGTGCTGGAGTTCATTTTTGAAGTATGTTGTTGGTATTTTCAACACTTGAGCTTTAGCAGCTGTGTTGCCTCTTTGACGTGCCCCAGATTGAGTACTTTGTGAGGTTTGGGCTTGTTCCTCACGGCCTGCTGTGTTTGACGGGGTTCCCGTTTGAAAACGCACTCGGCGGCCTGTGGAAGTAGATGGTTCTTCCCGGGCTCGCTTTGAGGAAGTGCGCTATCTTTTTGGCACTTCGTCGTTGGTATGGGACGTAGATTGTCTGGGAACAGGTTTGAGGGATGGTTTTGAGACAGCTAGTTTGGGAGGTCTGGACTTTGGAGCCATTGATTTAAAATAGAGAAGCTTGTAGATAGTGAGAGAGGAATACAGAGAGAGAGAATGTGTGTGAGAGAGAGAGGGGCAGTTTGAGGCAATTGCCGGAGTTGCCGGAAAATCATAAAGAAGAGAAGGGAGAAGAGAGACAATGCAACCGGAGATGCTGCCGGAGAAGAAAGAGAATCTCCAGAGCAAAAAGAGCGCTAGAAAGGGAAGACGGCGTGGGAAGAAGAAGAAGAGAAAGAAGAAAGAAGAAAAGAAAGAGAGGGAGAAGAGGAACGGTCGTACGCTCGCGGAGTCGACTTGCCCTAGGTGAAGTCGACTTCGGTCCCTCGGAGTCGACTTCGCCTTCGAGCGGAGTCGACTTCGACCCTGTGGAGTCGACTTGGCTATAGAAGCAGAGTCGACTTCATTTTCCCAAGTCGACTTGGCGGAGTCGACTTGGCTCCCATGGAGTCGACTTGACTCATCGACTTGACCTTTTCAGATTTTAGTTTCTTGTTTGATATTTCCTAATTTAGCTCTATCATCCCCATATCATTTCTAATTTTATAAAATGATTCTTTGGCTAATGGTTTGGTAAGGATATCAGCAATTTGGTCTTCTGTTTTCACATATTCTAAACATACATCATGATTTTCAACATGTTCACGAATAAAATGGTGTCTCACATCAATATGCTTGGTTCTTGAGTGCAGTACAAGATTTTTAGTCAAACAAATTGCACTTGTATTATCACATCTAATGGGAATATCAACATAATTAATACCATAATCTTTCAATTGTTGTTTCATCCAAAGTAATTGGGCACAACAATTACCGGCGGCTATGTATTCGGCTTCCGCGGTAGACAGAGCAACACTTGTTTGTTTTCTTGAATACCATGAAACTAACATATGTCCAAGAAACTGACAAGTTCCACTGGTACTTTTTCTATCTACCTTATATCCGGCAAAATCTGCATCCGAATAGCCGATTAGATCAAAGGTTGACCCCTTTGGATACCATAGTCCAAGATTGGTAGTTTTTATCAAATATTTAAAAATTCTTTTTACAGCAAGGAGATGTGATTCTTTTGGGCATGCTTGAAATCTAGAGCACATACAAACACTGAATAGAATATCGGGTCTAGAAGCAGTTAAATATAACAAGGATCCTATCATGCTTCTATAAAGCTTTTGATCGATACTTTTACCGTTTTCGTCCGTGTCGATCTTGATTGTAGAGCTCATTGGAGTGTTTGCCCCTTTGCTATTCTGCAATCCAAATTTCTTGAGCATTTCCTTGACGTACTTGGACTGGTTCAAGAATATCCCTTCACTTTGTTGCTTAATTTGCAGTCCAAGGAAGAAATTTAATTCTCTCATCATGCTCATTTCGAATTCGCTCTGCATAATCTTAGAAAATTCTTGACAAAGATTTTCATTAGTAGTACCGAAAATTATGTCATCTACATAAATCTGTACAATTAAAATATCTTTGTTTTTGTATTTGATGAACAAAGTAGTATCTACTTTCCCTCTTAGAAACTCATGATCAATCAAAAATTTGTTCAATCTTTCATACCAAGCTCTTGGAGCTTGCTTTAATCCATATAGTGCTTTGGTCAATTTATAAACATACTTTGATTGAGTCATTTCTTCAAAACCAGGGGGTTGTTCAACATATACTTCTTCATTCAAATAGCCATTCAAAAATGCGCTTTTTACATCCATTTGGAACAATTTGAAATTCATATAAGAAGCGAATGCTAGTAGAATACGTATGGCTTCTAATCTAGCCACGGGTGCATATGATTCTTCAAAATCGATTCCTTCTTCTTGAGAATACCCTTTGGCTACTAATCTGGCCTTGTTTCTAACTACAAGTCCGCTTTCATCTAATTTGTTCCTAAATACCCATTTGGTACCAATGATAGTGTGATTATTTGGTCTAGGAACTAAGTGCCATACATTGTTCCTTTTGAATTGGTTTAGCTCTTCTTGCATTGCAATAACCCAATTTTCATCATTGAGAGCTTGTTCAATGGTATTTGGTTCAATTTTAGATACAAAGGCATATTGACCATAAACGTTTTGTTTCGATCTTCTAGTTTTCACTCCTTCATATACATTTCCAATAACTTGCTCAATTGGATGGACATTTTTGAACTTTAAATCAGTTGGAGGTTTATAAGAATCATTACCTTCACTTACCTCTTCCTCCATGAGATTTTCTGGCTTGAGCTCAAGTTCCTTTGGTTGTTCTTTGCCTTTTGTCTCATCTGCATCACTTAGTTCATCCTCCTTTCTCGGAGTTTGGTTAATTTCATCAAATACAACGTGTATGGATTCTTCAACAACTTGGTTTTGTTTATTGAAAACTTTATATGCTTTGCTATTTGACGAATATCCAAGAAATATAGCCTCATCACTTTTAGCATCTAACTTTCCCAAGTTAGTTTTTCCATTGTTCAAAACATAACATGTACATCCAAAAGCATGAAAATAAGAAATATTTGGTTTTCTTCCTTTTCATAGTTCATATGGGGTCTTTTTCAAGATTGCTCGAATGGTGACACGATTCAATACATGACAAGCTGTACTTACAGCTTCACCCTAAAATTTCTTGGATAGATTGCTCTCATTTAGCATAGTTCTAGTCATCTCTTGTATAGTTCTATTTTTCCTTTCTACTACTCCATTTTGTTGTGGAGTTCTTGGTGCAGAAAATGTGTGGTGAATTCCTTTTTCATTGCAAAATTCCATGAATCGTTTGTTTTCGAATTCGCCACCATGATCGCTTCTTATGGTCACAACAGTACTTTATTTTTCATTTTGCACCAAATTTACAAAAGTTGCAAACATAGAGAAGGCTTCATCTTTACTAGCTAAGAGAATTATCCATGTGAATCTTGAAAAATCATCAACTATGACAAATACATATTTCTTTCCACCAATGGTTAGAATGTCGGATGGCCCGTATAGATCCATGTGTAGTAATTCAAGTGGCTTGGTGGTGGAAATTTCCTTTTTGGTAGAGAAAGGCATCTTGGGTTGTTTTGATAGTTGACATGCCTTACAAATCTTGTCTTTGTCATATTTCAATCTTGGTAATCCTTCTACCAAACTCTTTTTCCATAGGGTTTTTATGTTTCTCATGTTTATATGTCCAAGCCTTTTATGCCAAACCCATGGATCATTATCAATGGCCATTAGACATTGACCATTCAATTCATCAAGTGAAACCAAATATACATTTCCATGTCTTTTACCACTAAACATGATATGTTCTCCATCAAATACATTACATATAGATGATTCAAACACAACTTTGTATCCTTTATCACATAATTGGCTAATGCTCATTAAATTGTGTTTGAGTCCTTAAACAAAACATCTTCCATGCATGCATTTGAAATACTACGTATATTTCCTTTACCTTTAATTTTACCTTTTTCATTATTACCAAAGGCAACCAATCCATCGTTGCAAGACTTAAGTTTATAAAATAAACTTCTTTCACCGGTCATATGCCTTGAGCAACCGCTATCCATGAACCATTCATTATTTGCCTTTGCCTTAAAGCATATTTGAAAAAAATAAGCAAGTAAATCTTATCTCCTTGGTACCCATTTTATGGGTCCATTTGGGTTAGTAATATAAATTAATCTTTGTTGTTCTAACTTGGAAAGCCCAAATCTTGTGTTCCTTGGAACCCAAACTAATTTTGCACCACGGTCATATAATTTCTTAAAATTACATTTGTAAGTTTTATGACCCAATTTATTGCAGAAATTACAAGCCATAGGTAATCTTGGAGTAGGCCTCCAAGTATGCAATGGTTCAATAGTTGGTCTTCTAACCCACTTAAAATTTTTCTTTTGTGGCTTGTATATGGATGCAGTTTTAGTTTGACATTTCTCAAGTATTTGCACATTTGATTTGCTACTTTCTCCTTGCTCAAATGTATGATATCCAAGACCTCTTTTATGTGTTTGGGAGGTCATATTCAGAAACATTTTAACATTTTCTCCTGGATTAGAGAACTTAGCTAATGATTCATTTAATGATTCGTTCTCCTTTTTCAGCATATCATTTTCTTCTTTTATTTTGTCTAATTTCTCTGCAAGTTTACCATTTGCAATTATTACTGCATCACATTGTTTCTTCTTAATTGTAAACTTGCTTCCTAATTTCTTCATTTCTTCATACAATGAATCATATGCAGTTTGAAGTTCTTCTAATTCAGTACATTTGAGGCAATCTTGAAAAGAAGAATAGCTTGACTTAGAATGGGAGAGTTTGGAACTTACCTCTTTATTACTTGTGCATTTTGTTGAGGTAGTTTGTTCTTCTTGCTCGATTTGTGCCATACAGCAGATTCTTGCACATTCTTCTACTTTGATTTCATCGGTTGAGGAGTTACTCGTTGTAGATTCCTCGTCATTCACGTACATGCCTCTTCCTTTGTATCTTTGGAATCTCTTATTGTCCCCTCGATCTTTTCTTTATTCTTTTACTTTGCTTTCTTCGGGAGTTGGACATTGAGCTTGCATATGTCCCGAACTGCCGCATCGATAGCATTTGGTTGATTCTTTCTTCTTTTCTCTGGGAATTCTATCCTTAAAGCTTCTGAAATTTTTGTCTTTCCTCACAAATTTTCTGAAACGTTTTGTGAGTAGGGCGATTTCATCGTCGTTTTGAGAAGAAGAGGAGTCATCTGTCTTGCGCGGCTTTCAAAGCAATTGCTCTTTTGCCCCTATGTTGATCTTCATTTCTTCTCTTGATTAGCTCATGTGACATGAGTGAGCTAATTAAGTCTTCAAGCTTTAGAGTGTTAAGGTCCTTGGCTTCTTCTATTGCAGTGATCTTTGGAGTCCATGATTCGGGTAGAGCTCTTAAGATCTTCATGACCTGCTCAGATTCAGATATAGCCTTTCCGAGACCTTTTAGAGCATTAGTAATTTTAGAGAATCTAGCAAACATTTCAGAGATGTTTTCTCTTTCTAGCATTCTAAAGTTTTCCAGTTCTCCAATCAAAATATTTCTCCTAGTCCCTTGGACCTGGGAGGTTCCTTCATAAATAGATGTTAAAGTATCCCATATCTCTTTAGCGGTTAGGCAAGAGGATACTCTATCATACTCAGAAGCTGTAAGAGCACAAAATAGTGAGTTCATTGCCTTAGCATTGCTCTTCACAGTTCTTACTTCCTCTTCGGTCCATTTGGAAGCTTTGTCATCTATGGGCAGTGTTACACCATCTTGGATAGCAATCCAAGAGTCCATATCGGTAGCCATGATGAGTTGCTTCATACGAAGCTTCCAATATCCAAAATTGCTTCCATCAAACAACGGTGACCTTGTAAAAGATTGGCCTTCAGCAAATGCGGGAACGGAAGTAGATTGGGATGCCATATTAATAAGATCTCTTTGGTAAACTCAAAGACCTGCTCTGATACCACTTGTTGGTCCCGAGTTAATAGCAAAATCCAAGAGGGGAGGAGTGAATTGGGTATTTAAAAATTTATAACTTAAACAAAAACTTAACCCCGGATTAATCCAGTCCCCTTAATGAATAAACGAAATGGAAAGCAATATAATGTAGAGATTAGATAAATAAATCAAACACACAAGATTTTTATAGTGGTTCGGGCAACCTCCCTACTCCACTCTTCCAAGCTCACACTCCTTGTGACTTGGGTTCCACTATTGTATTCTCTCAATACAATTAGAGCCACTGCTCTCTTCTAGATTCTAGCTCTAGGGGGCGTATAACACACTGCTCAAGTAGGTGATGAGTCTCACTCCAATCATACACTACTTAGCATACACTTGATCCTAGTTCTTCAAACTAGATCAAGTTCAATCACAAATAAATGAAACAACAAAGAATTTACACTTTACAGATGTGTAGCAACAATTAGGCGCAGAGAAGAACTTGAAGAGTTGGCTTTGAGGATTCTAAAATGAAGCTTTTGCAGTTTGAAGTAGAGTTCTTCTTCTTTGAGTGGCTTGATCTCTTTTGAGCTCTTGAAAGTAGTAGTTAAGCACACTTAATGATTCTCAGCTACTTCCCTCGTCCACCATGAATGCTATTTATAATTTTGGAGGGAATCCGAACGTTAGAGGGTAGGTGGCGCGCATTTAATGCGCCAACGTTCAAATAAATTCCGACCGTTGCGACCCAAGTCGCATGTGGAGTCGACTTCGGATGCGACTTCGCCCAAGTCGCAGATGGAGTCGACTTCGGGTGCGACTACGCTTCACCGTCGCAACTTCAAGGTTCAGTCAGGGTCGACTTGGTCATCAACTTGACCCAAGTCGCAGGTGAAGTCGACTTCGAGTGCGACTTCACCTTGTCAGGTTCCAAGTCTAAGTCTTGAGTCGACTTTGGCTTCCGACTTCAACTCAAGTCGATCACGGAGTCGACTTGGGTTGCGACTTGACTTGGTCTTTTGCAAAATACGCTTTGTTCTTCATTTGATCTTCCTCTATCTTGCTTGGCTTGTTTCTTTGATGATTCTGAGTTTTGAATCATGTGCCTTGCTTTACATTTGACTTAGTTGGTCTTTAAGACTTGATTTGATCTTGAATATGAATTTCAGCTTATCTTCTGAAAAATTGCCTCTGCCCGATCGAAGTCGATGTCGGAGTCGACGTCGGCTGCGACTTCACCTCAAGTCGCACGTGAAGTCGACTCGGGGTGAGACTTCGGCACTTCGTGTTCTGAGCTTCAACTCTGGACAATTTTTGTCATCTGAAGTCGATGTCGAGGTCGACTTCGTTTGCGACTTGGATACCCAAGTCTCAGGTGGAGTCGACTTGGCCCGCGACTTCACTTGTTCTTCTCCCGTTTTCAATTCTGGACAGTTTTTCATGTTTGAAGTCGATAGCGAGGTCGACTTCGTTTGCGACTTGGCTTCTCAAGTCGCATGTGGAGTCGACTTGGGATGCGACTTCACCTGTAAGTTGGTTTTGCCTTTGAGGTTCTTTCTCTAGCTGATAGTTAAGTCGACTTTGGGATCGACTTCACTCTAAGTCGAAGTCCAAATCGACTTGGGAATCGACTTGGCTTACTTAAGTTCCTTAAAACAAGTGGCAAACACATTAGTCCTTTAAATATACTCAAGTTAGTTATTGTTAATCATCAAAACTTAATCTTTGGTCAATTTTACTTTGTTTTGAAGTATTGTTTCCAACAGGCCCCACATCAATGATCCACCTATAAGTGGTCTCCTCTTCGTAGTGTATAGGGATGTTGGCAGCATGCAAACATCTGATCTACCTTTTTTATCTTTTTATTATGGGAAAATTTCTTTTATATTCACAAGTTTGGTCTCTAATTCCTAATATAACAATAATGTTTCAAACATTTCTCCCATGCCTATAATAATTCACCATATATTCTTATTATACCACTCCGTTAACATTGTCACAAGTAGCCATTATCTACCTCATCGACAAGATAATTTTGCCTATCTAAAATTTTCCTGCCAAAATGATTCAACTCTAGTGCAGCTTATTGAGGTTGTAAATGGTCAATTTGTGGAGTTAATTGATTCAAGTGGAGCTATATTGGGGTTCAATTGTTTCATTTAAAGAAATTTGGATGGGCAAAATAGTCTTTTCAATAGGGTAGATAACAGTTGCCTTAACGGTTGGATTTAAGACAAAATCTCATAGGTATTGAAAGAATTTTTGAAATATTACAAGTATATTAGGAATTAAGGGCAAACATTGTCAGTATATGAGGAATTTCTCTTTCATTATTAATTAATTTATTTATATATTATTACAAATATATAAACTTCTTCCTAATGAATCTTCTTATTTAAATCTCGCTTCATAAAAGTGTTAAAACTTACGTTAATCAAAATAATCTTCTTAAAGAAAATATACTTCTTATTTAAGTCCTCTTCCTCAGATTAGTATTCATCATACTTTTTGAGGATTTAACAATGTGTTCTTGGAAGAAAGAAAAATCTATTTTTCAGCATAAATGATCAACAAATACATTACTCCTGACCGGATCTGGGAATTTCAACAATAGGCCTTTGCAATAAAATTCCTCACACACCACAAATAATATTAACTTGTGGTAATCATATTTAAAACATTAATCTTCAATTTGCTTTGTCCAAAAAAGAACTTATTTTTCATTTATTTAGCATAATAGCCATAAAAACATTTTGGAAGATTAAAACTTAAAACAACTTATTTACCTAATTTTGAAGAAAGCCTAAGGAATTTTTACCTAATTTTGAAGAAAACCTAAGGAATTTTTTGTATTATTTTTCTTCTCTTCCGCTAGCACTTCTACCAAGGGCATGTTTGTTTTTTCAACCAAAACTTGCTAATTAAAACTTTTTAAGCTAAAACTTTTTACTCTCCATGACTACCTTTTTATAAAAAAAATATATATATATTTTTCATATCTTCCTATACAACTGCCATACTTTTTTCCATTAAAAATTTACTATACTTTTCAATTATTTCTACACAACTACCCATATAGCTAACTTATCTATTTTAACTTTATTCTCTTTACTCTTCATCATTGTCCCTATTATATCACATCATCTTCTACTAATTTAAAAACTTTTACACAAAAAACTTTATTCAAAAGTTTTATCACTTCTTAAACGCACCCTAAAGGTTACTTTTCCGAAAATCTCTGTAAGGCTTTTGTTGGGAGGTTATATAGACTTACAAGAAATCTTTTTTAAAAAAGATATGTCACTTATCACTAGCTAAAAAATAGCTAATTTCCAAATGCACTGCAACAATCCTACTCACTGAGATTTAGGGCTAGATAAACTTAATAAATTTTCACATGTTAATAACTTAATATTTTTATGACTTCTTTATTTAACTATTGCTTAAACAAGCAAGTGGAGCACATTTTAAAAGCAATTAAGTATCCTACTTTTTAATGGTCAAATTCTCAATGTGCACACGTGACCCTACAAATGGGTATCTGACTTATCAAAGTCACAAAATTTTGATTTATTACATCCTCCTTGCTAGAGTTTCATCACTGAAACTTGCGAAACAACTCCAAGATGAAAAGATAAACAAGTCAGGGTTTTGATGTTCTATATTCGTTTTGACTTCCTATGTAGCCCGTTCACTATGGTTACTCTATTGTACTAGTTCCTGTTTAACTATCATCTTTTTAAGTTGTTCTCTTGGACATCAAATACCTTTAGTGTTTGTTTAGGATAGGTTAGATCCTCTTCTACTTGGAAATTCTTGGATTGCAAGATGTGTGTAGGATTTGTGACATACTTCTTTAATTAATATAAATGAAAGACATTGTGGACTCTCCCTAAAAATTACAGTAATGCCACCTAATAAGCAACCCCACTAATGACTTTTACTATCTCAAATGGCCTAACTTAAAGGAGGCTCAACTTCCCTTTCACTCCAAATCTCATCATTCATGTTATTGAAAACTTTCAAGAAGACATGTTCCCTTATTAAGAACTGTAGATCACGTCATTTCTCATAAGCGTACTTCTTTTTGTCTATTCTAAGCAGCTACCATCCTCCAGATTATGCGCACTCATCCATGGTCTACTCAACCTTTTCTGGTGTTAACATATTCCTTTCACTAATTTCTTCTCAGTACACTGATGTTTGACACTTGTTTGCCATATAGAGCTTTCGAAAGGAGCCATACTATTTGAGGAAAAAAAAAAAGATATTATCATACTTGTCAGACATGATATTGTTTTTAGTAGGACTTCATGAAAAAATAAAAAATTTTAACAATAAGGAAAAAAAACAAGAATTACTAATGAAACTTTTTATTAATTAAAATAAATATAAATACATATCTAGAAGAATATGTCATAAATATAATCCAAGCAGGATGAAAGAAATGGTGAAGTGCTTCGGAATTTTATGTGATCGTCACCCTCAATTAAATTAAAAAGAAAATTCTATAAAATTGCGATTAGAACAACTATGCTTTATAGGACAGAATGTTAGATAGTTAAGAACAACATACATATAAAATAAGTGTAGCAGAAATGAGAATGAAGCTTAAGAGTGCTAAAATAAGAAAAGATAGAAGTAAAAATGAATTAACTAGATATAATCTAAAAGTAAAGCGAATATGTGATAAAATGAGGAAAACAAACGAAGGTGGTTTGGTCATGTTAAATGGAGGCTTGAAATGTCACCAATTGTTTATCCAAGTAAAAGGCTATAAGAGAATGAGAGAAAAACAAAAAAAATATGGAAGTAATTAAACAAGATATGAAAATATTAAAGATTGCTGAAGACTTAAGTGTTGATTATTAAGAATAACGTAGAAGGCCCCACGCAGCTAGTCCCATTTAGGTGGAAAGTGACTTATGATGATGATGATATCATGTGATTTCGTCTTATTTTACTACTATTATTTCTCCACATTTCAACCTTCGAAGTATGCAAAAAAAGATACTTATTTATAAAATCTTCTTCATCTAAATTCTAGAATTCACAAATAGAAGAATTGTTATTCTAGTTTCACAGAAGATGTATACTTACAAGCGTAAAATATTTTTTAGTTTATCTAAAAAAATTGAGGCCACAATAATGTATCATATCTAATGGCATTATCTAAAAGGGTATAATGAAGATTTTATAATCCTAAAAAGTATTATGTATGTATATATAATAAAAATATTTTTATAGCTTTTATCAAAATTTTTTTATAGCATAATCTTTTTTACCTTGGAAAGTTTTTCCTTTTTCTCACATCCAAATACTTTGAGCTTCCAGTGCTAGGATGTTAATGTTGATCTAATTTAATCTTATTGAATTACTCTCAGATAAATAAATAAAAATAAAAAATAGTTTATTGTAGCTACAAACACCTCATTGCATTTTTTAACTTATATAAAATAGTTATATTATTGTTTTTCTAGTATTAGCGGGTCTATCAATTTTCTTTCTCCCTTATAGATAAAATAGGGTGATTTAGTGGTATGCTATTCGTCTCTCCATGTTAGAACTCCTAACGGCCTATGCATTCTGTTATCATTTTTAATTGAACGATCCATTAATCCAATTGGAGGATTATAAATGGATAAATATTTTTTATTTTCACTGGAGACATAGGACTCATTTTACTGATGGGATTCATAACATACCTTATAAAATATAAGATTTATTATTAATTTTTAACTTTAATAACTAATTAGAAATATTTTTAATATTAATTGACAAAACAACATTAGTAGTTTCATTCTTAGAAATATTATTTTTGTATATGTTCAATAATATAAAATACTATATTTGCATTTGCAATTAATTTATGGCTTTTCCCTAAAATTTCTGAATTTTGAAAAATATTTTACAGAAGTTATGTCAATCACTAAATGTTGTAGATCTAGTGTTATAGATATATTGTTAAGAATTATTTAGGGTGAATTTGGCTCCAATCAAATGATTTGGGAGTTCTCAAATTTTCTATTCAACTTAAGTCTTTGCAAAAATTTCAAACTAGTTTTTTAAATATATTTTAATCTTTTTAAAATTTAATAATAATATCTTATTTTAATGTAAGTTTTGAAGAGAAAAAAAAAATACTTATAAATATTGTGACCCACCAACTCCCTACAAATTTTAATTTCTACAAAAATGAAGGTTTTTTTTTTTTTTTTTTACATGCAAGATTCAAATAGATCCCCTGATTTTTCAAAAGAAAATATGAAAGAAATGCTGCAGAAACAGGGAGCGAAAAACTACTGTGGGACCATGTATTTTATTTGCTTGCTGGAATGGTGATTGAAAAGTGGAAGTGAGATCATTGGAGTAATATTTTCAAAATCTCATTATTGATAATATCCACTATATAATTGGTATTTCAAGTAAATATCATTTCCTACTGACATTCTATGTCAGTGGAGGCCCAACAGAAATTATTGGCAATATTATTTTTGATTATATTGATATTACACACATTGATGTAAACTTTTCATTGCCAAATGCCTATCCCATTAACCACTAAAGTCTAGAGCACAAGCTCACGAAATAAATCTTCCAATGTTTGAATGGTCCTTTTAGATTGACTGTTGGTCTAGGGATAATATGCAGTTCTTAAGTGCAATTTAATGCCTTAATTTTATCCTTTTCGTTTGACTGCTCATTCATTTCAATATCCTTATCTGCACCTGTTTTAATTCTGATCCTTAAAGTATATCTGGCCATGTTTCTTTTAATTAATTGGCAGTTGGTGATCACATAGAGTTTGGAAGCTCCCTATTTTACATTCATTGATGAGTCGTTGCTTATGCATAGGATTACAATGCCGGATTGTCCTTGTATGGTGACAAGGCAAAGCCCAAGGTCTTTGCTGCACGTTTTGCATCTCCAGACGGGTACAAACATCTCATATAAGAAGAAACAGAGAAGTTTTTTTCTTTTTTTTTTGGAAACAGGATATCATTTATGCTGGAGCGCATATATTGTAGTTTTGCTTCTTTGGGAGAAAGGAAATCAGTTATTCTTTGTTTCTTTTGACAAATACATCCCTCTAATTCCTGTTCTTTTTATAGATCTGAAGTTGTGAGTGTGGTGATTCGCCCAACAAATCAACTCAAGATTACATTCCTTGAGGTTTGTGGATTTGAAAGTTGAAGCATTTCTGATTTTATTTACTAGGTTCTTATCTGGGCTCTTTTTGTTTTTGTTTGTTTCTTGAAAGCTCCAGTACTGCTACCATATGTTATATGAGACCAACTACATCTATTCCATTGTTTCCTTACCTTTTTTAGGATTATTGAAGGCCAAGGTTTCTGAACTTTTGACTTATCTAGGTTGTGGTTCATTGCATGGGCATGTCTGCTTGACTGCTTGTAGATTATATCTCAGTTCAAATTCTAGAATTTAACAGTTTGGGCATCTTTTGAACAGTAGGAGGAACCCATATACGTTCAAATTCTTCATCTTTAATGGAAATGGCCTACTGTTCAATCTTTTTTCTTTCTATGTGTAACTTACAAGCTAGAGAAGTAACCTTTAGGCTTGTGGGGTATGGGCTTTACGGTATGATATTGTTCACTCTGGTTTGGCAGCTCAGTCGCACGGTTTTAAAACCCGTCACATCATATTTAACCTGAGACCCACTTATAAACCCTTAGGAACCCTCTTCCATTTTCGACGTGGGATTTGGTTTTGGGCTGTTGCAGGCACATCAGCTATTGCTTAGTTCATCCTTGAACCACAAGTCAATTCGGTGCTTCTGTCTGCATCCCTGACTTTCATTGGCTTAATTCTCCGACTCTCGAAACCACATCTATTGGAGAGGATCCTTTTTGATATCACATGTAACATATAGGTCCAGAAAAGTAACCTTTAGGTCTGTGGGCTATGGGCCTTACAATGTAATATTATCCGCTATGGCTTGGCAGCTCAGCTGCATAGTTTTAAAACGCATCACACCATATTTGACTTGAAACTCACTTATAAGCCCCTAGGAACTCTCTTCCCTTTTCAATGTGGTATTTGGTTCTAGGCTGTTATACTATGTTTCTTGGTTTTGAGCAGAAAAATTTAGAAGAGCTTCTTGAAAATGAGGCAAACCAGTTTAGGATGTGGCTGTTGAGGCCAGTGACCATTAGTGTGGGAGCAACACTGCAACAGTGACTATAACAGGAACTACAAGTGGGATTTTTATGCTCAAAAAACAGAATTGTAGACATAACCCATTCATTTCAGTTGGATTGGCCTTAGATTCAGACTGGTTATAACTCTGTCTATGTAATAGAGGATCATGAAAAATCTCCATGGCCAGCTCATACCCAAAGTGGTCCAGCTGGTCTATTGAACCACCAGGGCTTACCCCTCTTTGTCTGGTTCTCTCTCTCTTTTTAGGTGCACACCCTGCATCTTGGTGTTGCATTTTAGTTTATACCCTGGTAAAGCAGTAAATGAGTTGGCTGCTTCAAGCTTGATGATTTCTTTGTTGTGTTTTTAATATCTGAGGCTAGTGTTTGATTTCTCACTCAGTTTAGTGTTTAAAGTTCAAGCACAAGAAATCAAGTACACTGAGCCTGGAAGTACCTAGTCCATGGCTTGTTGCGTTCAATGCCCCAGTATTAAGTATTCACCAAACTATAGATCACAAGGCGTCTCCTGTCTGTGACAATAGGCTTTTTCTTAGGGCTAGCTCATTAGGCACCAAAGGCTACAGTATGTTGCTCAGTATGTTTTGTAACATCGGTTGTGAGTGGGTGAGAAGGTTGGGCAGAGAATATTTTGAAAAGTATGAGAGTAACAAGATATGATAGAGGCAAAGTGAGAATCAATAGGGTAATTATGTGAGAAAATGATTGAAATAGATGGGTAAAAATGAAAAAAGTAGGGTAGTTAGGTAATTAAAATGTCAAATCATTTTTTGAAACGTCTATGGGGAGAGATCGGAGAGTTTGCTTCTCACCTACATGTGTTGCCAAACAGAGCCTATATTATGACACCTATGAAAGATTCTGATTTATTTCAGTGTATCTTAGAATTTTATTTCCTATTCACAAAGGTCACGCAGTATACAGACCTATTTATATTTTCCTTTTTCCGAAACTTTCGGTAGAGTTTGTTGGAAACTGAAATATTGTCTAGAAGCAGATTTGGTGGGCTACATCAAATTTACTTTGATAAGCATGCACCACTGGAAAAATTCTTTTTATTGATGGCAATATTTTTACAATATGCAAACAGGGATGCTTCTTTCTAATTCTTAAACTATCCCCTTATGTACTCAGGCCAAAGACATTGCAGATTTAGGTTCATTGAAAGAAGCTGCCAAAATCTTTGTTCCTGGTAAACATTAAATTAAACTTATTTGAATGTCTCCATTCTTCAGAATACTATTTGTGGACTGCATCTGCCATGAATGCTTTGCAACGTTTGCTCTTTTCCTGTTGAAAGGGCATGTATCATATTTGAATAGATGTTTACTATCCATTGTCTCATACTTTTTGAGATTACCATCTTCCTCTGGAACGAAGGATTTAACTAGTGAACTAGAACTAGTGAACTAGAATGATGATTTTGTGGATACATTAGTGTTGTTTATTGCCTTCTATATTTGTAATCTTCCTATTAGCTTCATGCTCGTTCCAATTGGAACCTTTTCCAAATTTCTTGTCTTATGTTTAGGTGGGGGTACCCTATACTCTGCACGTACAATAAAAATCAAGGAAGATGAAGGGTTCAGGTAAACCTTGTGTTCCATCGGACCAATTTCAAGGAATTGTTCTGCAACGAGTATTGCATTGGTAAATGATGACACTGGAATGAGATTGGCTGATCAAATGATCATCGCTCAAATCTTGTCATTTTGGGGGAAAGAAACTGGTAATTGTATAAGTTGACTGCTGCAATTGCATTACTACCAACTATTACCTTTGCTTTTAAATATAGCCTTCACACCTTTAAAACTACGTTAGAAATTTCACATCTCATGTTAAAAATTGTGAATAAGCGTATCAGGCTAATAATGCCATGATCACTTAATAGCAACAGCTTTCTACTGTTCAAAGTTCCATGTTTTTGATAGTGAATAGCTCTTTCCAGGACATACTACTACTACGAATTTGGTGTTGATGATCAACATGTGGCACTAGTTGCTGCTGTGAATAGTGGGAAGGTATTTTCTTCTCATGCTTCTAAGTTTGAGATTCTGTGGCATCGGATGTTTTTGCTAAATTTCTGCTTTCGGTGGATATTTTCTGATGATTAGCTCTACTGCAGGCATACATTGCTGGAGCTACTGCTCCACAATCCAAATGGGAAGATGATGGCGTCAAACTTAGATCTGCTGCAATTTCACTGTCAGTCCTTTAGTCATTCATTCCACGCTCGCATAACAATTTTGGGTGTGGCAGTTCTTTTCCTTTTTGAAAATATGAACAATATTGGCAATTTTGACATTCAAAGTCCGCTCATTGATTTGTTCCCCCATCTTTTGTCATCAATAAAATTTCCAGGTATTTTTCTTCCCTTCTGATGCCTCCTTTCTCCCCTTTCTCTGCGTTTGTAGCTTGTATGTTTCGCTGCCAAAAGATCATAGTCAGAATTGGAAAAATATTGCTTCATTACCGAGTATGCTCCTTGTGATTATGCTATTAAACTTTTAAAAGCTAATCAGACAGCCCCCAAAATTATTGTCTACTAGCAACTACTATCTCCAACAACAGAAACTGTAAAAAGAAAAAAAGAAAAAATCACATTAAAGTAGTGGTGTTAACAGATCAGAGTGGATGGGTAAAAGTCTAATTTTAATCTTAACCATTTAAATGATTTGAACCTTATTATGTTTATTAAACCATTAAAAAATCTCAATCCTAATCTATTTACAACTCAGTTTAATAAATGAGTTGGCAGATTGATCATGAGTTGTGTATATATGTTGCAAACAAATTGAAACTAAGCTAATTTAAAGTTGAGTGTGTATTGTTTATAATTGTCGTGGTGAATTGATTTATATTGGTCGATATATGGCATGACTAGATCTTCATTGAAATGTGTATATTCAATATATTAACATAAAGAGAAAAAGAGAGAAGATAGAGATGGAGAAACAATAATAGAAATGAAGAGGGAGAGATTGAGGGAAGGAGAGAGATAACGAGGGGTGGAGAAAGAAAAAGAGAGGCAAAGAGTGAAAAAGAATTCTACTAGCGGCACTAGCAAGCGGCAACAATGACGATGATGCCAATTCCACAGCCCAACAGAGGGGACGACACTATGGAGATATAGACGGAGGGAGAAAAATAAGAAATAGAAATAAAGAAAATAGTTTTGAAATTTAGAAAATATATACACCATTGCTCAATGGGTCGATGGGTTAAATAATTATTAAACGGGTTAACGGGTTGTAACAATTATAATCCATTTATTTACTTAAATAATTAAATAAGTTGGTAGATCATAAATTATTTATTGAAAAATCCAAATCTAAATCCATTTATAAATGAGTTGGACAAGTGGATTGATGAATTGACTATGATTATTAAAACTCCTACGTCAAAAAAACTTCACTTGCAATTTTATTGTTAGTATCTTAGCAAGTTCTCTCCCGAAAAGGCATCATTTCTTGCAATTTTATTGTTATCATCCTAACAAGTTCTCTCCCAAAAAGGCATCTTTTCTTGAGATAAAGGGGAAATTTTGCGTTTTAAATCCTATAGTTTTACATATTATATTTTAAACTTCAAAGTTTGTGTATTAGCATTTTAAATTGTATGAAGTTTGGTTCTTTGCATTTTAGATCCTTAATCATAATGACGTTAAAAATCATCATTAAAATCTTATAAAATGTATAAAATGTCTTTTTCATTTTAATCTAAATTTTACATGATTTAAAATGTTAATACATAAATCAAGATTTTAACAGTGTTTTTAACACTGCGAACATCATGAGGGCAAATAGGTTAAATCAAACTTTACGTGATTCAAAATGCAAAGGGCATTTTAAACATTTTATATGATTTTAATGGTGATTTTTAACACTATTAAGGCCGAGAGTTTAAAATGTAAAGAACTAAACTTCACGGGATTTAAAATATTAATACATAAACCTCAGGGTTTAAAATATAAATACATAAAGTTAAATAATTTAAAATGCAAATTACCCAATAAAAACGCGTAATATATTTTTTTTTAAATCATGATTCAATGCTGCCTGTTAGCATTGAAACATGAATACTGCCCAATCCCAATAGTTTTTTTTTTGCTGTAAAAATATAAGGACTTATTTATGTGGATCCCGATCTGTTGCTCTCGAGAGCATGGAGGCTCTCGGGGTCGCGCCACCGTTCGATCATCTGCGGAAGATGGGAGCTGTCGGATGGAGCGGGCGAGTTGAGGCGCGACTTTTTGCCCGCAGGTCCCCCGTCAGAGGAGAGTCAGGCCGTCAGTCCGAGTTTTGTGTTTTTGCAAAACGGTAAAAATCCATTTTGAATATAGCCCAAAATGTCGCCCGCTCAAAAATCACCTACGCTCGACCCCTCTCCTCTCCCCGCGCCCGACCGACCGACCCCTCTCCTCTCCCTCCTCGTGAGCCACTGTCACGCCACCCTTTGACGTTGCTCTCGGAATCCGTCCACCTTTGTCAGTTGAGATTACCGGCGAAAGAGGGCAACGTCTTGGAATCCATCCACCTCTATCGCTCCATGCTCCTCTCGGGCCATTTCCCCAATCGCTTCACCTTTCCCTTCGCTATCAAATCTTGCGCTGCTCTCTCCCTCTCTTAATTTGGGGTGCAGCTCCACTACCACGTCTTTGTTCAAACGTCTCTCATCTCCATGTACTACAAAACCCACCTCAATCAAATCCCAAATCTTTCTCCACAAATCGAAGAAGAAGAAGTGCCGAAATTCGATATAAAGCCGTCGGCTCCTTCTCACACCCACGACGTCCAACCCCCGGGCAATCTTCTCTTCTCTTCCTCGCCTTTCAATTCCCGAAACCTTGGCTTTGGCAATCTCTCCTCCCTTCCCGACGACCTCCTTGTCGACATCCTCTCCCTTCTCTCCCCTGCCCAACTCGCCTAGCTATCAGCAACCAGCAAAGCCCTCTACGTCTTTGCCATCCACGACCCCCTCTGGCGGGCCATCGTCCTCGACGCCCTCCCTTCCGGCTTCTACTTGGCCGGCTCTTGAAAATCGACGTATGTTGTTGCATTCCACCCTTCGTTCTTTTCTGGGGTTGCTCCAAATCTGTCATCGGGGATCAAAGTTCGTGACTTTTACTCGGACTACCTCTTCCAGAGCTAGCTTTGTGCCAACCTTGAGATAAAGCCGGAGTGGCTGCAGGTCGATAACATTGAGAGGAGGCATGGGATTTCGGCGGAGGAATTTGTGTTGGACTTTGAAGAGTTGAATAAGCCTGTGCTGTTAGAGGGTTGTTTGTAGAACTGGGCTGCAGTGGAGAAGTGGGATAGGGATTACCTTATTAGAGTCTGTGGGGATGCTGCATTTTCAGTGGGGCCTGTTGAAATGAAGCTGGGAGAGTACTTACAGTATGCAAATTTGGTCAAGGAGGAAAGGCCAGCAATGAAATCTATCTTTGCATTCATTGGTTATATGCGTCATTGAACAATCATCAATTTCTTTATGCACAGGAGAAATCTCGTGAATGTTCTTGATTTCCTCAAGAGGCAAAATGCAAGCGAGCTCGTCTCAGGAACAAGAGATCGAGTTAATCTACATGACAAGTTCAGGAGTGCCATTGAAGTATCCCACGCTGGTATTATTAATGAGGTCATGCAGAAGGCTGAAGAGAAGCAGGTTGAGAAGAAAAAACTGACATTTTGGGAATCTGTCACAGATGCTAAGGTGGGTGCATTCAAGTTCTCTTTCTAAATTTTTTCAGTCAGTTGACGAAGTGAAGAAGAATGACTTTGATTCGCTCAAGCCCAGCTCTAATAGAGAATCTGTTGGAAGCAAGTTTCAACATGCATCTTATGCTGCCCACTATATGTTGATGAGGGCCTTATACCGGCTTAAGAAGTTTGATTTCGTTTTAAGCAGCTGTAGTTATGATTGATTGTTATGGTATTCATGTCTTTTGATTATTTTAACCTAGACAGATCAATTCAAATATTGAGATTGAACGGCCACATTGATGCCATTGTTTTTCTTCATTTTGGTTTTGATTTCAGTGGAGCAATGGGCTCCTCCGGGATTCACTGAAACGCAATAGCTGTAAATAAATAATTTTTGTGAATGAAAACAGAAAATATGAAAATCAATGATTGAAAATTGAAAGTATGGATAACAATGAAGAAAAACAGAAATTACTGATATTATATGGAATAAATTGATGCATTAATCTAATTCATTCATACCTAGTGTCAAAACCCATGAAAAGAATGCAAAGAATTTTGAGCCTTGAACAGATCATTCGCATAGAAATTTTCAAAAAACAACAACAATAATAATAATAAACCTTCTATAAAGAATTTCTTATGTCAAAAAATTAAAAATATATTGAAAATCAGTAAGGTATAGTTGAATCAGCAGTAAAAGCTGAAAACGTAAACTCGCAGTAACCTTATCTTTCTAAGTTAATTGCGGCTGTTTATCGTTGATATCAAAATATGGAAATCTGTCATTTTGTTCCTTGTTTATTATAAAGCCGCAGCTGCATGAGATCATTCCTCTATTATGTTATTGAAAAATGAAGTTGGACATGTAATTTGACTTAAAGAAATAAAAATGTCGCAAATTCCTGTAACATGAAAAATGGGGTAACACATTGCAGGAACAACTATATATCTTAAGTGTCAAAATCTACTTTTGTTGAATGTCTGCTTCACAGAGAGGCAGTCACACACGGGAACATCTTCTCATATTTGAGAATCTGCTACACAAGGGAACAATCACATCGGCGAAATTGATGCAAGATATGAGCCATTGACATACTTCAATCCTCTCAAATACGCAGACTGCAAGCAAGGTACAGCAGAAGCTTCAGAGATACTATAGGTAGTGCTGCTAGCGGGCAAGTCTTCACCAGATTTAGATTGACCGAAAATGGAACCGACGGCTTGGGGTTACCCAGGGGTTGGACACCGTGGGTGTGAGAAGGGGTCGACGGCTTTATATCGAATTCCGACGCTTCTTCTTCTTCGATTTGCGGAGAAAGATTTGGGATTTGATTGAGGTGGGTTTTGCAATACATGGAAATGAGAGACGTTTGAACAAAGACGTGGCAGTGGAGCTGCACCCTAGATTAAGAGAGGGAGAGAGCAGCGCAGGATTTGATAGCGAAGGGAAAGGTGAAGCGGTCGGGGAAATGGCCCGAGAGGAGCATGGAGCGATAGAGGTGGATGGATTCCAAGACGTTGCCCTCTTTCACCGGTAATCTCAATTGACAGAGGTGGATGGATTCCGAAAGCAACGTCGAAGGGTGGCGTGATAGTGGCTCGCGAGGAGGGAGAGGAGAGGGGTCGGGCGCGAATGATTTTTGAGCGGGCGACATTTTGGGCTATATTCAAAATGGATTTTTACCGTTTTGCAAAAACATAAAACTCAGACTGACGGCCCGACTCTCCTCTGATGGGGACCTACGGGCAAAAAGTCGCGCTTCGACTCGCCCGCTCTATCCGACGGCTCCCATCTTCCCTCAGACGATCGAACGGTGGCGAGACCCCAAGAGCATGGAGCTTCCATGCTCTTGGGGAGCAACAGATCGGGATCCCATTTCTATGTTAGGGGTGCAACTTGGGCCGGCTTGAGCCTGAACTCGGCCCGCCGAACCCAATTTTGGACAGTGTTGGAACTTGCTTTTTCATAATCCGAACCCGAAGAACCCGATTTGTAAATATGATAGGGTTAGGGTTCATGTGAACCCGAACCCGAAGAACCCGAGCACAATTTTTCATTTTATATTTATTATAAAATATATTATATACATACTATTTAAACAATGTTTCTTTATATTCTTCATATTTTATGTTATTATATCTATATTTGAATACATATTTGGCATATTGTAATTTTATTGTAAATAAAGTATATTATTTCATTTATATTTATCTTTTATTTCTATCATTCATTTTTACACTTATTAATTTTTTTTCTTTATCTTAGTTTTGATGTTAAATTTTTTCTAGAAATATTCTTTACATTACTATTTTAAAAAAATATGTAGTTTGATTATATATTATTATGTTTACCTACATAATTTGTTATTATTATTTATTTATATGAAATTCTAAACTTATCACTTTTAAATAAAATGTAAATTCATCAATATAAATTTCAACCTGAAACTCAGCCCGAACCCGATTTTCAAAAATAGGGTTAGGGTTCAGTTTTTACAAATAGAGTTAGGGTTAATGTTTTACAAATAGGGTTAGGGTTATGGTCAAGATGAACTCGAGTTTCATGAGCCAGAGTTGCACCCCTATCTATGTATTATATAATCTGCTGGGCCATTATATTACGAAACTAGTTAAATAGATTGACATGCACTCTTAAAAATTTTTATTCCAATGCTTCATTTAGATGTCAATTATGATAAATTTTGGTACGTTTACCAAAGCCACGAAAATAAATATAAAAGGGCTTTGATCTAATTCAGTCATTATAATGGGCGTAAAAGTAGGATAGTTAAAATAATTGGAATTTATTGGAAAATATGTTTGTCATTTTTACGTTGCCAAACGGAATTCCACACTGCTTGGGTATATGATCTTCAAATTTCAAAAATATCAATTTCGGGAAGCAATAAAATGCAGTGTAACCTGCAATCAGAAGATTGCACTCTCCTGTCTTCCACTTTTGATGTCATCATTTGTCACGCTTTATTATTATTATTATTATTATTAAGTTTTGTAAATATGACATCGTCCAACAGTACTGCAATTATTTCACAATTAGGGGTGCAACTCGGGTCAGTTATATTCGGGTAATAGTCTATCTTATCCATACCCTATTTACAAAAGGACTACCTCACTCTATCCATTTGTTAGTTTGGTTCCTAATATACCCTCCCTATCCATTATTTATAGGGTTGGTTCATGTTTCAATTTCGGTTTTAAATCAGTTCTATTAATACTTAGAGACAATATGTTTTAAAAATATTTTTATGTTATTTTAAATATATAAAACAATCTTTATTTACATTTTAAAATCACATATACATATGTTACTATTTACGTTATTATACAGAAAATATAAAATATAAATTGTCATAACCCAATCATTAAAACTATTAATATATTAATCATAATTCACAAGCTTATTTTTAAAAGACTTACATAATTCAATAACATATATATACAAAAACCAAATTAGTTTCTTATTTTATAATCCACAAATCCATAAGGTACAAGATTCAGTTGAATTCGAATTTATTAAAATGGGTATGCATACAAGACATCATGGACAAAACACAACACATATTATATAATATAATATATATATATATATATAATATTATATCCATGCGGATCGGTTTCGGATACTCAACATATCTACCTTAACTATGCTCTATTTGAAGGAGCGAGTAATAATTTATACCTTATTCATACCCATCAGTAATATTTTCTATCCTATCTTACCCAAATTAAGGTCAAGTTGGTAGGTACCTATAAGTATCCTACACAAGTTGTACCCTTATTCATGATCTTGGACAAAAATTTTCAATAACACTGCCGGAGAAACTGAGAATACCTTTAGTCATTACGAATGGGTTACCTTTTTTTAACATATCTCTGCCCCTTAATCATCAAAAGTAATTTTTTTCCAGTTTTCCCCTCAATGTATTATCCCCGAACTTTGTCGTAGGAGACAACCCTCGTAGACAAATGGAAGACAATGTCACAATGGTCCCCCATCTAGGGTGGAACCCTAGCCATCTTGCGCAAGGCAAGACTGTTATTCAACTAGGCTACACCTTAGTCACAAATACGATATTACTAGGGACCGTCCCAAGCGGATTGTTCGACGAGCGAGCTAGAGTTAGGGAGAAACGTGGAAGGCACTTGCTTAAGTTATAATATTCATTTTTTATTTTATTTTTATTTCTGTTTTTGATTTTTTCTTCATACACTTATTTTCCTGAGTGCATTGAATCTATATACCAAGTTTTGTTATTTTACAATATTTTTATATATTTATTTTTTAATTTCAAAAATCAAGTTTTGTAAGAGGTAGAAAATGACCTATATGCCCCTAAAATTGACGATTTTCAAAAATAAAAATAAATATATGAAAATATTATAGAATGGAAATTTTTGGCATATGAATAAATATATTTAGGAAAACAAGTTTATGAAGAAAAAAATCAAAAAATGAAAAAAAAATGTACAATGTAACTTAGGCAAATATATGATGATATATTGTATATAATCAATCCTCCACCTTTTATACAATTTAACATTTTAATTACCTATCTTGTTTTCCTATTATTATTCATACCTTCTAATCACCTTCTTCATATGTTTTCATATAACTCTACTATGTATTTTATGTTTATTCTATTTACTTCTAATTATTACCTTACTTTTTTTCAAAAAAAATTCTACAAAATTTTTCACCGCTTTTTTCTTTTACCTCTTACCTCTTTGGTACTCAGGAAAAAATATTAAAAAAATTGGTAGACAATTTTTAAAAATAGACTAGGTAATTATGTTATATGCTAGGGCAATGATTAGGAGTAAAATAAATGAAATTAAAATAGATAAGATAATTTTACAAAAAATATGAAGAGATAATTACAAATTAAGATAGTTACTATCTTACATAGAAGGTGCATAAAAGATTTTTCTTAGTTATCAAACATTTACGTTTCATCTTTTTCAATCTTATTTATATAATTATTTCGTATGTCATTTTACTTCGATGTTTATAACATTATTTTCTCAACTTATGCTATTTTCCATATTGTTGACAACATCTATTCCTTTTAATTCATTTTAGTCAATTAATCCATCCACTTAAAGGCAATGCTTAAAATTACTCATGATAACAGAGAAGTAATATTATAAATAAGTGGCTCCCGTTTTATGTAATTAAGTTGCATATAAGTAGTCTCATATAACCCTTTCAATTTTTAAGATGTTGATGATTAATATCAAATATAATTCATTCATTATATTTAACATCACTTATTTAGTTGGGAGACCAAATTTCATCCAAATTAAATATATACATCAGCCACATTTGCTCAAAAATATATTTTTTCTTGTAAATTAGGAAAAAGCTTAAATTCATTTAGAAATGTATTAGAATATAATAACAATTTATAAAAAAATTTTATCTATATTATAGTGATATTTTAGATTATTTAAATGTTGAAAATACTACTTTAGAATTGATAATTTAGCATTAAATTATTTTATTAGTTTCCATGATAATATAAGTAATGCTAAATACATTAAATGTAGTAAATTTTCATTTAACCATAAAAACATTAAATATAAAAAAAAGACTAAATAGAAAAAGGTTTCCGAGAGGCCAACTCTATAAAAAAGAGCTACAACTCTATGAAACCAAGTCACATAGGATGGGTAGCGTGTGACCCTTTTTATTTGTCTCACTACAATGCTTAATGCGAAATAGGTTGTATACAGCATTATTTTTTTATAACATCGAGTGTTCAGCATGTTTGCCACAGACGTAGGTATTTAGCATTATTTAGATTGAAAATTGTCAATATGTATGAATATATTTGCTTAATATATAATAAATTATTAAGGGTGCGTTTGGAAAACTTCGAAATTTTTTTTTAAAACTTTTTCCACACAACTATTGTACTTTTCGATTATTTCAACGTATCTTACTTTATAAGTATCCTGCACTTCTAATAATTATTTGTACCTTTCAAATTTTTTTTCTACATTGAGAGTGTGTTTGGGAAATGATAAAACTTTTAGATGAAAAATTTTTTAGTATAAAAATTGTTAAATTGATAGAAAATAATGTGATATGAAAAGGATAACATTGAGGTGTAAAGATAATAGACTTAAAATAAATAGGTTAACCGTATGAGTAATCGTGTAGAATAATTAAAAAATAGAGAGTTGGGAAGAAATATGTGAAGAAATAATTTTAAGATAGAGTAGTTATGGAGAGTAAAAAGTTTTGGCTTGATATTTTTTCATTGCCACACACGCTCTAAAATTTTCAATTAAAATTTTTTTACTTTCAATAATTACGGAAATTTTAAAATTATTTCATCATATATTCCTATATAACTATCATATTTTCTAATAATTTCTACACAACTAACCTATCGATTTTAACTTTATTTTCTTTATACTTTATCATTATCCTTATCATATGACATAAATTTTTTTATTATTAATTTATCAACTTTGTACAAAAAAAAATTTTCATCTAAAAGTTTTATCACTTTCGTAGATTTTCCCTTAATTTAAAAAAGTTTTTATTAGAAATAAACATGACTTTTCAATATATATATATAGGGACTCATTTCTGTGGAGACGGACTGCACCGCATATTAGATTACAATGAAACTTTGTATAATGATTTATCCAAATAAAAATTATACTTTAGACGGTTTAGATGTTGAAAATACCACTTTAAAATTAATATTTATATTAAACTATTTTATTTCGTTGATTTTGCATTATTTTATGATGGAGACCACACACATGTCAGATTAAATGAAAATTGGTATTATATATATATATATAGAGGAAAATATTCAAGTGCAGCGCCACTACACTTAAATTAGGGTGCAATGGCGCTGAAACGGGTCCCACATGATGATAAAATCATAATCTACACCACCCATTGTATTTAGAATAATGTATTCTATTACCATATCAATTTTTATCCCAATTGGATATATGTATGGACCTCATCTGAAAATGGTACAAATTCAACGTAATAAAATAGTTTGATATAAATAACAACTTTAAAGTGATTTTTTCAACATGTATACCATTTGCTATAAAATTTATATATAGATAAATGATTATATAAAATTTCATTACATTCTAATATATGTGGGGCCCATTTTTGGGCAAATGTACCGCTGTTCTGGTGCAGTGGCGCTGCATCGGAGCAACTCCTATATATATACACACGCATCAACTTACCGCGACACAGCCTGCATATGTTTCTACGTTTCTAATTAGGTCTCGAAATCCTAACAACCAACAACCAAACTTATAGTGTATGCCCCAACACGAGTAGGGGTGCAACTTGGGCCGGGCTTGACCTGGCCCGAATTGAAACAGTATTGAAACGACCAACTATAGAACCTAAGCCCAATTTTCTAAGTTTAACCCGAACCCGAATTGAAAAGAACTTGAACCCGTGTTGAGCTAAACCCAAACCTGATGAACTCCCTGAATTATATATAACAATATTTTATATTTATTTTATACTCTAAATATGTCTAGTTACAGTCCCCTCATATGTATTATATTTAATTTATACCATATGTAAACATTATTCCTCCTTAAGTTCAATTATATAATATAATATTTTTATATTTTCTTTTAGGAAAAAAGAGTTTGGTGTAATGGTAGTTTCAAAACAAAAAATAAAAACTATTTTTACAACTTGAGATATTTTATTTGGTGTTTTAACTTAACTACTTATGTAGGATGTTATCATTTGGTCGTTTCAATATGATATTAGTAATTAGATGTTTATTCTACTTGAAATAAATCTGTTATAATTTATTTGGTTTAATACTATGATTGTTGAATATTTTTTATTAAGATTGACATTATAAAGTTTTTCCTATAATTAAATATTAATGTTTATGTATATGTTTATGATATTAATATTAAATTATATAATAGAAAAATAATTTACCTTTTCATTTTCTAAAACAGACTACTAGTCTATTTTTTTAGAAATAACTATTAATCTAATTAATATAAAGAGAATGTTTAAATAAAAATTTTCTCCTGTACGTTCTTAAACACTCTGGAACCGACGAAGACTACGGGCTGCGACACTTTGCTGACATTTCCTAGACCGCTCCTTTGCATCGACGAAGACTTCGGGTGCACGCGTAAACCGGAGGTTGCGACACTTTGCTGGCATTTCCTAGAGAGCTCCTTTGCATCGACGAAGACTACGGGTTGACATGTCCGTCCAAATCCCGACACTAGCAAGCAAATCAACGGTGTAGATCGACCTTCTTCACCTGCATCCCTCTCACGATCCTCAAATGCCTACGTTGAGAAATTTCGCCAGCGGCGCATCGTAACTTCTTAGCCCCTTCAGCACACTCGGTACCGGAGTATCCAGTTAACCCAGCTAAATAAATATTTTACTTAGTTTATCTTAAAAACTTATTTATAATAAATTTTTTTACTTTTTTCTTCGTAAACTTTGTTTATCTAAGTGTATTTGACATATATATCAAGTTTTAATATTTTTAAATATATTTATTTATTTAATTAAGATTTTTAAAATCTCTATGTGTATATATGTATTTAAAATATCTTTATTTTTAAAAATCTAAAAAAATATATACATATATTCAAAAATAGTAAAACTTATTTTATATATTAAATATACTTAGATAAATAAGTGTACGAAGAAAAAAATAAAAAATTTATTTAAGATAAATTTTTTAAAATGGGCTAAAGCATTTGCTTAGCATTTAGCCCGGCTAGACCCCCGACTTTGATTGCATGCACCCAGGAGCCTGCAGCGTTGCATGCTCCCGGGTGCATGCACCCTTTTTTTATATTTTATTTTCAAAATTTTTTTATAAACTTGTTAGCCAAATTGTATTTAACATGTGTATAAATTTTTATCATTTTTGGAGTATTTTAGATATTTATTTTTTATTTTTGAAAATCAATAGCTTTTAAAAGTCAATAAAAAAATTTTCAAAAAAAATTTTCATAAATTTTTTTAAAAATAATAAAAATTGATACATATAATAAATAAACTTGGCTAACAAGTCAATGAAAAAATTTTCAAAAAAAAAAAAAATCGGTGTATGCGGGCGGGCGGGCGGGCGCATGCAACTGAGGTCCGCTGGACGGATCATTACTCTCCTTCAGGTACCTTTCCTCTCCTACAAATACCTTGCCTGCACTTGCATTGACGCGAAGCCCGTTTTCGTCCTTTTTTTTTTTATCAGCAGGAGAAGACGAGTCGGAGAGAGAAGATGCAGGGATTCACGAGGTTAGGGAAGGGAGATGTGGATTTGGAGGCCGGGGGAACGCTGTACCCCGGCATCAGCTACGGCGACAACGAGCTCCGCTGGGGCTTCATCCGGAAAGTCTACGGCATCCTCGCCGCCCAGATCGCCCTCACCGCCATCGTCTCCGCCGTCACCGTCCTCTACACCCCCATCAACGACACGCTCCGAGGGAGCCCCGGCATCGCGCTCGGCGTCGGCTTTCTCCCGCTCTTCTGTAATAGGCCTTTCTTCCCCCTCTCTGCTTCTTTTTCTTTTGCCCTGGTGTTTTGTTTCCTGGTATGCTTGTAATTTGGCGTTTTGATTTTCGTATTCCGCTGCCGCTTCTTTTGAGGTGTTAGGATTTGTATATCTCGTCAGAGGGCCATTAGGAAAATTGATGAGAGAACTCGGGATTTTGCGCGAAGCATGTATTCTTCTGCTCGTGATTGGAATATGTGTTGGTCATTTTCACTGGGAGCCTCCTGATGGATCGGGGGATCAGGCGGTGTTATGTCAAACCGATTTGTGTTTCTTTGTTGCAGGGCCTTCAAATCTTGCGAAATTAATTCATGATGCTCTGCAATAAATTCAGTATGGGATTTATTGTTTATGGCGAAGATAAGTGTCTTGATGGCTTGTTTATTAGCATGCCTTGTATGGGAATGGAGACATGATGGCCGCTACTATAAGAATTCTGGTTTCCTGAGGAACCAAATGAAATCCATCACTGACGCTCTAAATATGCGTTCTTTACCGACAGAAATGGTGTTTATCAGGGAACACTGTAAACTGTGCATTTTATTTACAGACAAGTTTTATGATCAAACCTCTCTCTCTCTCTCTTTCATACACACACGCATGCAAAATGGCTGGAGCAACGGTGCCTTCTTCGTGTCTGATGCATTACTTCTAGAATGAGGTCAAGAATTTGATCTGGAACATCCACAAAAGTCTCTGTCGAAAGGATGTCGCCCCACCTTCTATTAGCGATTGTACTGAGATTTTCTAATAGCATTCACAACTGTCATTCTGTCAAGATGGCTTTCCTCTTAGCTTTCGTTGATGGAAACAGCAAAATTTTGCTGATTTTGCTGCTAACACGAATTCATTTTATTGATTAGTTGTCTATGTGATGTGGTAGCTTTAGGAGGAATCAGCTTTTGATTGCATGTCTTGCGTTTAACATAATATGATAGTGGCTAGCTATCACACTTTGATGCTTAATTAGTGGTTATACAGTGTTGACGCCATGAAGCTCCTTTTTGCAGTGATGATCCCCTTATATTATTATCAACAGAAGCATCCATTGAATTTTATATTCCTTGGATTGTTCACTGTAAGCCTTAGCTTAACTGTTGGCATCGTCTGTGCTAATACAAAAGGTTGGTAATTGTCTCCTTCAAGTTTGGGCTGTCGATATC
The DNA here is from genome assembly GCA_030490835.1 of Annona cherimola. Lineage (NCBI taxonomy): Eukaryota > Viridiplantae > Streptophyta > Magnoliopsida > Magnoliales > Annonaceae > Annona > Annona cherimola. Next base: position 88,475,137 of record CM059972.1, read on the forward strand.
ATGTCTTTCTTTTGGTGTTATTATCATAGAATTCTATATACTTAAAACAGTGTCATATTCATTTTTTGTCCCTTCCTGTTTGCAGGAAAGATTGTTCTGGAAGCTTTAATTATAACATCAGCAGTGCTCGTTTCCTTGACTGGCTATACCTTCTGGGCAGCTAAGAAGGGGAAGGACTTCAGCTTCCTGGGTCCAGTCCTATTTGCAGGTCTTCTTGTCCTTATCCTCGTTGGCCTTATCCAGGTTTGTTCTGCTCCATGCCAAACCGAACATTCCTCTCAATTTTATTTAATCAATACTTTTATTGTTGCCATATTGATGTTATTGTGTGTTACCATCTTGGTGTATGATTTATTGTCTTTTTTTTTGTTTTGTTTCCTGCTTCTTTCAACCTGCATCCATGTTTGTCACAAGTGGACTCTGGTTATCCATAACGCATTATACTTCGGGAAAACATGATTGGATGATCTGTATTAACTTCAGCATTATTTTTTTCTTCTATCACAAATGATGTATCCAACCAGGCATTGAGCTTAGTTAATTGTAGGTGCTGCCAAGTGAAGGTTCCTGTCTTTCAATGCAACATAATGGTGGTCGGTTCTTTGTGTGCATACTTGGAACTTGAGCGCAGACAAGTTAAACTGTTGACAGACATGAACTACTTCTAAATTATGAACCGCAATTTTCATGCGTAGTTCTGACAAAGCTCAATGCTAGTGTGTACAACTTATGGCCTCATTTTCCTATGTGTGGTGCAGATTTTCTTCCCTTTTGGACCCACATCGGTTGCTATCTATAGTGGCATTGGAGCTCTCATTTTTGCTGCATACCTTGTCTATGACACCGACAATCTAATCAAGCGTTTCTCATATGATGAGTACATATGGGCCTCCGTCATTCTGTATCTGGACATCCTCAACCTGTTCCTCTACATTCTGCAGCTCCTGAGGAGTACCGATGGCTAAAGAAAGAGTTAAAGAGAACTCCGCTCTCCCTCCCCCACCAGTTTCTCTTTCCCTCTTTTTTCTTGTAATTGGGTACACAAATCAAAACTAGACTGCAATATTTGAGTTGCCAGCAGCATACTCAAGGAATTCTATTTGTGCATATTGAATTGCCAGCAGCATACTCGAAGAACTGTATTTGTGCAGCTGTAAGTGGCGCAGACTTTTATGGGACAATATCAATTAATTTCTACGATCTTGATGGATGGAACTGGTCTCGCAACACATTCAGTTTGTGTGTAAGCTTTCTGTAAAAATTTACTAATTTTCTCCTCTTGGTAATTTTTTTGGCCGTCCGACAACAAACCTGTGATGACTGAGCTTATTGGGTAGTTTTTTAATGAACGTTTGGTAATTGATATTTTGGTGGAATTGTGGGATGAGATGAGGAATGGAAAATGGAATATTTTGAAAATTATATGATTAATGGGAAATGACGGGGATAAAGTTGAAATAATTAAGGTTGTTGGAAGGAAAAGTGATTGGAATATAAGGGTGAAAGTAAATAATAATAATAATAGTAATAAGTATGATAATTAATGAAGTAGTACGCTTCACTATAGTTTCCCACCCTTAAGGTTACCAAAGAAGCCCTTAGACCAGAATTGAGAGAGCCACTGGTGGCTGGATGATGTGGAGCTGCTGGTCTACCAACCTTGCCAATTGTTCATTGTTGGTTCTTACGGTCAAACGCCTTTTATTTATAGTAATAATATTCAAATTGAAGCATTTGGTCAGCGCTCTAGATAATGACAACTAAATTTTTTTTCCTTATTATTAATTTTTTTTTTTTCAGAGTTTGAGGTTTTCCTTGAATTTCCTTCGAATTTGAAAGTTTAATTAGAAATTTGTGGTTTTTTTGCATTTTAGTTTTTCTAACTATGAGTATTTGTTTTTTAATCAATAAGTTTTGCTTAAACTCTAAGTTTATCCTTTTTGCATTTTAAATCCTAAAATCAAAACACCAAGTAATGGCTCTTATTTGTAAACAAGAAGTCTAAAATACTCATCGTTTAGTTGGGTTGATTTATATTCATGATGGCTTATATATGTGGATAAGAAAATTTTGTATGACCAAACTGAGTTGATCTATTTCTCGAGTTTGCGGGCTGTGTGATTTATTTATTTATTTATTTGTGGTCGAGTTGAAAGTTGACTTCTTTCAAGAGTAATATTGTTATGTGCTTTTCCCAAATATACCCATTACGTTTGACCATATTTCTAAATATGCCCACTACGTTTCAAAAATCCCAAGTATACCTACTACGTTTTGCCAAAATCCTAAATAAGCCCACGCTGTCAGTAACCGTTACGTTAAGTGATGGAACCGTTACTCAGTGACTGCTAATTTTTCAAAAATGCCCAGATTACCCCTGTTGTGAATAATAAAAACTGAGCTCGAGTTTCACTTGAAGAGAGCATTAACGGGAGAGTGGCCAAGGAGGAAGGAGCGGTGCATCATATGACTAGCCATTTGAGGTATTCGTTTCATTTTTTTTTATGCTTTTGGGTATATCTGAAATTGAAATCCCACAATAATATTTTTCCTTCCGTCTATATTGTTGTATTTTTGGTATTTTTTTTCGTTGGTTTAAAAAATGATAATTTTTTCCTTTCGTCTATGCTATTGTATTTTTGGTATTTTTTTTCTAGTTGGTTTCAAAAATAATAATTGTAGAAAGGATGCATTCGTTCTTGTTATAACCCACATGCATTCCTTCCATCACCATGTACAGACGAATTGCAGGAGAGCATATGAGTTATAACAAGAATGAAATGCATCCTTTCTGCAATTATCATTTTTGAAATCAACCGGAAAAAAAATACCAAAAATACAATAGCATAGACGGAAGGAAAAAATTATTATTTTTGAAACCAACGGGGAAAAAATACTAAAAATACAACAGCATAGTCGGAAGGAAAAATATCATTGTGGGATTTAATTGATTGAACCATTGCGCATGGCTAACATAATCTATACCATTTATGACAGACTACTTTCGGATTCAGTAGAATGATATGAAAGGAAATACCATTTCGCACGCTCTAAGATCCAACGTCCGAAGTTGATATTTAACAATAACATAGATGATTTCGATTTCAGATATGCCTAAAAGAATAAAAAAAATGAAATGAATACCTCAAATGGCTAGTCGTATGATGTACCTCTCCTTCCTCCTTGGGCACTCTCCCGCTACTACTCTCTTCAAGTGAAACCCGAGCTCAACTTTTATTATTCATGTCAGGGGTAATTTGGGCATTTCTGAAAAATTAGCAGCCACTGTGTAACGGTTCCGTCACTTGACGTAACGGTCACTGACGGCGTGGGCTTATTTGGGATTTTGGCAAAACGTAGTAGGTATATTTGGGATTTCTAAAACGTAGTGGGCATATTTGAAAATATGGTCAAACGTAATGGGTATATTTGGGAAAAACCCTATTGTTATAAAAAATTTGTAAAACAGTTACTGATAAATTTTTCGTTCGTTTGGTAATTTGCATTAATGGTAAGGGTTAAAATACAAATGGAGCAAACTTATGCGGTTTGAAAAATAAATACGCAAAATCCATGAGTTAAAAAGTAAATATGTATAGTTAAGAGGGACCGAGGCCGCAAATTTCTGGAAAATAGAATTTTAAGAAGTGGTGAAACGGATTTTCATTTTTCAAGGTTTAGCCCTTCTAAGATAGCGGCACCAATGCAAGGCCTGCTTGGAAACCAAGTTTAAGAGAAGCCGTAAACAGACTATCACAGCCGAATACGAATTCAGCGAAAAATTCTAACAAAATTTTCGCTTTTTGAGCAAATTCCAGAAGGCGTGTTGGATAACAGGAGGGTCGTATTCCTTCCTTTTTCAGTAAAAGAGTACGAACATGCTGCAAATTCGCCATATTCCGGTATTAAGGTTTAAACTTTAAATTGTGCAAATTTGAGAACTATGTCGTAATTTTTAAAGTTTAAATTGCAATATTAGGACATTCGGTATGTACGTTTTTCAGTATCACGGGGCTCAACCAACGAACTCGGGGTTCAAATTACCGAGTCAAAAAATAACGATAATAATGTCCAATATTTCTGATTCTCAAAAAAAAAAAAAAAAAAATGTCCAATATTTCTGGGAGGTGGGATCTTGTCATGGGAGGTGGGTGGTCAGATTATTCAACCACCGGCAGATGAACTTGGGGATCTGCCGAACATTTTATCGCCATCCCTCCTACCCATCACCAATATCCTAAAGATTCTGAAACTTGTTTTATTTTTCAATCGTGTCAAGCCAACTTTGATGACTAGGCCAACTTTAAAAGAAAACAAGCAAATGTCTCTAGCCAGTACGCAAACTACTGAAAAATTAGATATTTTTACATTTTCATCCCTTTAACTTTGCATATTTGTTTTTCAATACCTGTAAATTTGCCCCTTTTGTGTTTTAAACCTTGCCGTTAATGTAAGCCACCAAACAAACAGAAAATCTATCAGTAGCTGCAGTTCAAAATTTTTAATGACAATATTACCCCTAAAAAGAACCGACTCAACTTGGCATTAATAAAAATCGAGCTATCTTCAAGTTGATGAGTCAACTCAACTAGGCTAAACAAAATCGTCCTATTCACATATATATGAGTCGACTCATGAAATAAGTTTACTCAACTAGTGTACAACAAAATCTCACTATTCACAAATCTAAATCAACTCATAAGAGATAAGAGCATTGTACACTTTTTATATACAGGGTGCGTTTGGCAATTAATAAAATATGTCAAGTTAAAACTTTTAAATCTAAAACTTTTTAATCTCTACAACTATCATATTTTTAATCATTTTTTCACATTTTCCTATACAACTACCCTACTTTTCAATCATTTCTACACAATTATTAACACAACTAACCTATCTATTTTAACTTTATCTTCTTTACTACTTATCATTACCTCTATCATATCATACAATTTGACAACTTTTACTCTCCAAAACTTTTCACCACAAGTTTTATTCATTACCAAACACACCCACAAATAATAGTCGTTAATTGGTTATTTTGACAGTGTAGAATTCTAAAGTTTAAAATGTAAATGGAGCAAACTTATTGAATTTAAAAAGCAAATATATAAAACTGGTGGATTAAAAAACAAATACGCAAAGTTAGAAAAATCAAAATGCAAAAAATCCAAAATTAGACAAACTCCACTACTCAACTACGGCTTCATTTGGCATCGAATGCCGAGCATGGCTTTTGTTTATTGTTTATAGGGGTGCAACTTGGGCCGGGTTCGGCCCGAACCCGAAAAAATGCAGTGTTGAAACTCTGAGATTTTCAACCTGAACCCGATTTTTGAGCCCGAACCCGAATTCAAATAGGTCTCGATTTCGGGTTCCGGCAAGCCCGAACCCGAATTTGCATTTATATAAAATATATAATTTATATTATAATAATAACATATTACTCATGGATGGATGATGGACAACAGGATTACGGCATGGACAGCTCATCGTCGAGACAATCTAACGTTTTAAGTGATTTCAACAAAATACATATTCCCAATTTACATTACGATACAGGTCCAACAGTTTTTTTAAAAAAAATTACTCTTCATGCCTTTTCTACTGAAGCCTTTTGACTAACGAAATTCTGTGATACTAAATATTAAATTTTTTTGAGATCTTTTTTTCCAACGGAAAAATTTATGAGAACTTTAAAATTATAGTTGTAAAATAAGCTTAAAACAATAAAGGAGTAAAAAAATACAATTAATGATTAATAATACAATTTTATTGACAACGTTTACACATAATCCATATTTTACTTGATACAAAGAGAATACTCAAAACAGGTTTCTTTCTTTCTACTCTTAAGCGGTATTTGAATTTTTCTTAATTTCATACAATAAATTGTTTTTTAAACTTTTTTATATAATAGATTTGTGATAAAAAATTATATATAAGATGAGTAACAAAGACATATTAATAGAAGATGTCAACCCGAGCCCGAATTTCAAAAATAGGGTTAGAGTTGAGGTTTACAAATAGGATTAGGATTAGGGTTAGGGTTGAAGTTTTACAAATAGGGTTAGGGTTAGGGTTGAGGTGAACCCGAGTTTCATGAGCCCGAGTTGCACCCCTAATTGTTTATGATAAATATGGTTGAGCATTTATACGTGAGAAGTAAGATTTTGGGACTTCTCTGTTCGGTGCTTTAGTGACTACATTTTAGGGCAGGGACTGCCATGCCAAATGAAGACTACTACTTCTAAAGCAGGCCTGCCTCTTTCTTTGACTATCTTCTCTAGGTGTAATTTACCTAAGGTACCCTTAAGTGCCCATCAACTTAACCCTAATTTGAATAAGGTAGGATAAAAAAATTTATCCATATTATGGGTAAGGTAAAATATAATACTCAACCCCTCAAACAGGATGAGAATAGGGGATGGGTACCCATACCCCGGTCGGTAGGTAAATAAATATTAACTATATTATATATGTATGATTTAATAGAGAATGATTAGCCTTGCAATGTGTGTAAGTTTTTCTTTAGAGATGTGAAAACGACGCTTAAATTTGAAGCCTTTCTCAAATATATCAACCACATTTGACTCTAGTTCCGAATATACTTATAACATTCTTAAAATTCCAAATATACTAATTATGTTCGCATTTAGTCCTAAAAAAGCTTATTCCATGAGTTAATACTATTAGTAAATATGTAAAATTACTAATATACCCTTCAAATTTATCACAAAATTAAAAAAATTAAATATCACAACTCACTAATGCCCTAATTGCACATGGGTTCTAATTTTAGAAAGCCTTGATTTTATTTCATCAGTCATTATTTTGCAAAAGGGTTATTTGAGATACAATAGGGGTATTTTGAGTATTTATAAAATTTTAACAGACAATTTTTGACAGAATGAACATTTTTAGAATTGGAATTAAATGTAAAGATAGTATGTATATTTAAAATTTTGAAAATATTTTAGACGTATTTAAGATTAAGATCAATGAGTATATTTAGAAAAAGCCTCAAAAATTTCATTGAGTTTTCGCTTTTCATTTCTACTAGCGCCCATTTTCCTAATTCATGCCGCCTTGAAATTTATATCCTCAAAACCTAGTTTTTCGTTCCCCACTTCTCCTGTACTCATCTTACCTTCTTGGTCCCCTTTCTTCTCCTCCCATTTCCGGCTATTTTCCAGCAGCCTTCTCCTGTCATTCTTTAGTCCCGACGTCGTCTTCCTCTGCACCACTTCAAGGAAGCTGACAACGTCCAACTCTTCATGGAGCTCTATGAGGGCAACGAGCTCTTCGATCGAATTGTCGCTCCCGGACACTACAACAAGAGAGCGGCGGTCGTCTGGACGTGTCATGCATCGGGACCTCAGGCCCGAGAACTTCCTCTTCGCCAATAAGAAAGGGAATGCACCCTTGAAAGCTGTGCAACTTTGGCATCTTTGTTCTCTTCTGTCCAGGTTGATCTTCTCAGCTTCATTTTTCAATCATTATAAGTTCTGTTTTTGAGAGGTTGTGCATTTTCTGGAATTGAAGAATCTTGGGCCATCGTAGAAATGGTTACGGATGAAAGATTTAGTCTACTGAAGTTATGCATTCAAACGGTTTGATCAGATCAAACAACAGCTCATTTGGACTTGTTGAATAGCTGTTAACTACGCGGGAACTCATTCAGATAATCGCTAATTGATATGCATTAGGATTCTTTGAAATTTGGGGTATTCTCCAAATTGGCCACTCCTTGATACATAGAAGCTCTGTCGCACAGGTGAGCATTTTCAGAGGTTGTGGGAAGTCCTTATTACATGGCACCAGAGATCCTGTAGAAGAATTATGGACCTGAAGTTGATACATCCTGCTTTGTGGCGGTCCACCATTTTGGACCAGTATTATGGTTTCTCATCTTTTGTCCTTTTTTCCTAAATAGTTCAGAAACATGTATTATATCATGGGACTAGTTGCTCTTATTTGGTGAAAATATCATGATAGTTCCTAGGAACTATTGGGCAAAGTCAAACTCAAACATATGCTTGGTTGTGCTGCTTCAGATGCTTTAAGTCCAAGTCATTGATGGTCCTATCCCCTCACCCTTCCGTTTTTTGTAATTTGTTCAGTCAAGCCATGTAAATATTTGATATTGTTTTAAGTAACTAATGTTATTTTGTATTAATTAAAGAACCAATTTGGAACCAAAGCAACAACAGACCCTGTGGATGATTGTTAGGGTAGGATACACGTGGAACTAAACCAATCAATGGGTAGGGTAGGGTAGGGTAGGGTAGGATGGACTTTTACAAATAGAGTATGGGTAGGATAGAGCACTACCCAAACCGCATCGACCCGAGTAATACTCTTGATTTTCTCCCTTTTTCCCTTTCTTTCTTCGACAAAAAGCAGCCGAGGTTTCTCATTAAAGGATGAAGATGCTTAGCTAGAAGAAAGACTCAAAGCCATAGGAAGTGGAACTAGCAAGTTTTGTACATAAGCAGTGTGGATGGCTAGAGCGCTTGAGAATCTAATAGCAAACATTCAATTGAATTGAAAACATCGCATAGAATAAATGTGGAACGTCAATGTGTGCTTGGTTCGAAGTAAGACATTTTTTAGTAAAAAAAAATAAAAAACGAAAAGAAAAGAGTAAAAACAAGCGTGAAAAATGAGAAGATAATGTTAGTATTCAGTAATATAAACATGATCGATAGATGAAGCAAGTTCAATATGGTTACTACGAAGGGGCAAAATATAGAAGCTCAAAGAAGTACTTTCTTTGTATGGAACTAGTCTCACAGAGGCCCTTCCCTGGAAAACAGCCCTTATTCATAACCCACGTGCAAAATTCTTTAATAAAAAGGAAAACGGTTCTTTGTCAAAAAAAAAAAAGAAAAAAAGAAAACGGTTAAAAGTATAGATAATATTTGTAAAAAGTATGGCCGAAGATGATAATTAAAGTAAAGTGTCATATTATTGTAAAAAAGAGACTAAAAGGTTTACTTCTATGACATCTTTTCTTTCTATTGTATCCAAGACACGTTAATGTTCTAGTAATTTGCATAGTGTTGTTCGAAAAATGAGCCTGCACCTTTAGAATTCTCCCGCTACAAAAGCCTCACTAGAATAAGCACAAACCCTAATAATTCCATTAATTTCTAGTTCCCTCCTGCTACAAAAGCCTCATTTCTCCTTCTTCCAAGATCCTCATTTGCACGCAGATAACAAATTTTGCAATAGCACATCAAAAAATAGAACATTAAAATATAAATGTTATGGTTAGTATTGAAAAAAAAAAAAAAAAAAAAAAAAAACTAGAAATCAACCGAATCATTTTAGATATATAAACAAATTGAGAATGACAGGTTATAGTTTATCTTTGCAGAGTAAGACAGAACAGAATCAATTTACTGAAATTGTGATCAAGCACATAGAACTTTTTGGTAGTAGACATCCCATGGAGACTGGGGAGCAAACAGAATGTACCATTTCATAGCTGCTTTTGATAAAAATCATTTTTTGACAGGCTCATCATTATCATCTTCTTCTTCTTCAAAATCCCAAGTCAGATCTTCTTCTGCCTCCACGGCACTAAGCCGCTTGCGCAAATCAATCCCACTTGAGTTGAAACCAGAAGCCATGCTCTTCTCATCATAGCCTTCGATGTCTTCAATCGCATCCCACCCAAGCTCCTCCTCCTCGTCCTTGCTTGCTTCCTCATGGCCTTCTTTCCCTTCCCTCATCTTCTCTTCAGAATTTTTAGCATCCCCTTCCATCTTTACATTGGTTTTGTCTGATTCGGCTTCCAAACCTCCTGTTGCATGATCAGAACTTTTAATTCCCAACTCAGAGAAAGAGGATTTCTTCTCGGTCACTGGTGCTGGATCCACAAAAGACTCTTTTTTATCCGATTCTGTGTTCTTCGTTTCTGAGCCGACGTTGTCCTGTATTTCGCATTCATCATCCTCAACATCCCAACTCAACTCCTCATTCTCTTCGCCAGAAATCGCCCTCTTTACAAGATCCGCTCTGGCTTCCTCCGCTTGCTTGAGCTTCAAAACCCTATAAAAATATCGACTCCAGAAGGTCTCATGATCAACAGTCGTCGGCACAAGTCTCGTATATACCGCTTCAAGAACCCCATTCTTGCCGATCGATTCCTCGATCTCCGACTGCCTCTCCTCCAACACCTGCCCTGACAATCTCCACCGCCTGAAATCATCCAAATCATCCGGATCTTCGCAGAACGTCCTCAAATCGGACTGGATCGCGGCCACCTCCGCTTCGAACCGATTATAACGTATCGGATTCGAAAAACTGCTCGACGCATTCTGCGCATCGGACCAGTCGCTCTCCGAATCGGAGGCGAGTAAGGCGTCCTTGCCCTGCGAGATGATAACCGCCGTCCCGTGCCATACGGACGCGCCGAGGCCATCGATGGCCCGTCCTACGGACTCGATGGAGCCGTGAGCGGCGGACGCGCCGGCATCGAGCGAGACAGGGAGGTCCTTGATGGCTTCGCGGAAGACGGCGGTCTCCTTCTGGAGGCCGGTGCGGAACTCCTCGAGGTCCCGGCAATAGGTCGAGATGACGGATTCTGAGGAAGCAGCTAGAGTTTTGATGAGGCCGCCGAAGCTCCAGGCGGCGGCGGAAGCGTCTGAAGGGGGTGGCGAGTTTCCGCTAGGGTCAGGATCGGACGCCTCTGGTTTCGTCTCTTGCAGAGATTCTTGATCGGACGGCGGAGGATTCGCCGTGAAGGCAGATCTGAAGAAATCCATGGCGGGTCTGGGAGGTTTTTGGAGCGGTGAAGGAAGAAATCCGAGGGATCCGACGGAGTTATAGCTTCGTTTCCTCCGTGAAGTGAGCTGCTTTCTGCTAATGTGCGCCGCGTGCGAAGAGACGCCCTCCGCTTGGTTTTTAGCGTTGGTGCGGCGCGGGTGCAACCGGAGGTTGGAGGTTTGACGTCAACCATAACCCATTAGAAAGACCCCGTTTTAACCCGTTTACAGTCTATTTATAAAATCTGAAACCTAACCTTTAACCATTTAATATAAACAAATTAGATTGCTGATTGTTAACACTTTGATAAAAATGGTTGAATAATAAAAACAAATTTGATAACTCATTGAAAATCTAATTATAAGCAAAGTTTTCAAATGTTGTTAATTTAAAGATCAATGTTTATATATTTTTAACTAGAATATTAATTTGTATTGTCAATAATTATGCATAACTTGAAAAATAAACATTGATAAAAATGTTAGCTTTTTTATATTATGAGTTGTAAGTGGATTTATGGAGAAACAAGTTGGATAATTAAATTGACTCATTTTATAAACTCAGTACATAATCAATTTATTTATTTAAATAGATTAAATAAGTTACATAAATGGATTGACAGGTTAGAAAAAAAATTTAATCCTAATTTGTCAATTGAGTTCGATCAGCTAGGTCACGATAATATTTTCAAAAACAAAATGTATAAATGATGTTAAATATAATAAATTGAGTAAATTTTTTTGTAAACTATCAAGATTTTAAATCCGGAAGAGATTACATAAAAAGGGGTATCGTATGTACATATATGTATGTGAGTGCGTGCGGAATTGGTGTCAAAGTGTCGAGATATGTTTAAAATTATTCAAATTATATCAATGTAATTTTGGTCAAAATATATAAGCATAAGTATAAATTCTCTTTAGGTTGTGTTTTGGAATTGATTAAATTTTTAGATGAAATTTTTTTATATAAAAGTTTTTGAAATGAGATAATAATATAATATGATAATGGTAATGATAAGGATTAAAAAGAATAAATTTAAAATAAATAAGTTAGTTATATAAATAGTTGTGTAGAAATAATTAAAAACTATGATAGTAATATAAGAAAATGTAAAAAAATAATTAAAAATAAGATAATTATAAGAAAAGAAGATTTTTAAATTGAAAAGTTTTGGTGTAAAAAGTTTTTTGCTTTGCCAAACATATTGGTGGGGTGTGTTTGCCTATAATAAAAACTTTTCAACTAAAATTTCTAATATAAAACCTTTTACTCTCCACTATTAACCTGTTTTTTAATTATTTTTTTACCCAATTTTTCATACTAACTTATCTATTATAATTTTATTAGCTTTATTTTTCTTAATTACCTATATTATATTATATTATTTCTTCCCATTAGAAAACTTTTAGGCTAAATTTAAAAATTTTATCACTTCCCAAATATTTCTTAGAAAAAACTCTAATTTCTTGAAATCCAAACTTCATAATATGTAATGTATCATATTTAGGATGTGTTTATTTTCCCCAGAAAAGAAACTTTCAAACTATAACTTTTTAATTTAAAACTTTTCACCCTGGACATCTATTTTATTTTTTAGATTATTTTTTCACATCTTCTTATATAAACTACTTTATTTTTCAGCTATTTCTACACAATTATGCATACAATTAACGTATCAATTTTAACTTTATTCTTTTTATTTTTCATTATTATTGTTATCATATCGTATCATTTTTCTTATTTCAAAAACTTTTCATCTAAAAACTTTATTAATTCTCAAATGCACCCTTATTTAAGGAATAAAAATTATCATAAAATGGTCACATTATACTACAAAATTAAAATTAATAGCTACTGCAAATTTGTTAAAACCAGTAATCTGAGTTTTATTGTTTTGAAGAGTTTTTTATTTACAAATTCACAACATATAAAATATTATTTCAAACTAAGAATTACCACTTTTAGGAAGAGTTAGAAACGTTTTCCATGAATTACTGCCTTCGGATATGTATTAAAACCAACACCGTCGGCTACTACCCGGAAACACTTATGTAGTCGACAGTTGTTACCGAATGGTTTATGACTTGCTCTTTCAACGTCCGCATATAAGAACAGTTGTAATTATGTAAGTTTAACTGCAATTAAATATGTAAATAAGTTCATTTCTAATTTGAATGTTTTTATTTTACCATTTATTCACTTTAACATTAATCTAATTTCTACCACCCTCATTATGGTAGGGCACATTTGGAATTGTGAAATGGAAATAATTTATAATATGGGATAATGTTGAAAAAGAGAATAATTTGGGAACTATGTGATTGATATAAAATAATAAAAGTAAATTTGGGATAAATAGGGTAATCGAAAGAAAAATGATTGGAATATTAATGTAAAGTTGAAAAAAATAGGATTATTGAATTGTAAGATCATATGTTGGTAAACGTGCTCTGATACCATACCATGTCATATCATATGTGGCCAATAGCAAACCCGCCCTAAAGCATTATAAGATATGCTACAAAAGGGGAGAACAAAGATGAATTTTCTATTGAAGAAAAAAACAACAAAACCAAAAAGTAATATGGGGTGAATGGTGCTAAAAATTTAGGATTAGTTATAGAAAGGATGACTGATCTATCAAAATTTGATGCTATCTTCATCCGGTAGTAATTATAACTAAGGTTTTAATGGTCTTAAATGATCAACTGAAGATATCAAATAAAAATTAAAATTAAAAAGAATTATGTAAATTATGCATATGCTCAATTATGCTTGAATCGCTTAATTATGCCCGCATGCATCAAATGACAAATCAAGCAATTAAATACGGAAAATCATCAGATTTCACTACAACAGCATATCCCTATTATCTTCTTCCATTAAAAAAAAAAAACATTCCAATATCCAATTGGGTTTAAAACTAAAAATAAAATTCATGGCATACTTATTAATTAATATTCAAGCCAATGTATGTTTTTACTGCAACGAGATAGGCTAGCAAGGAAAGAGTCAGAGGGAAAACGAAGGGAGACTTATTTGTCTAAGAAATCTTGAAATTTAGACGACATGTCTGTGACTTGTGGTTGATTGTCAGAAATCTCAGAAGTCCGGAATTTGGCCTCCAAAATTGCCCTGCATGATGATTTCAGAAAGACCACCACAGAGATCATAGCTTGCCTCAGTAGTACTGTCTGGCAAGGAAGAAAAAAAGGCTCCTCCAGGAACAGAGGGCAGTGTGGATTCGTTACAACTTATGAGATCAACAGCAAGGAGACGTGAATATACGCCCTGTCTCAATCCTTCCAAGGCGTTTTTCAGCTGGTGAAGATCTCTCTCATCAACAAAATCGTCCACATTCACAAGCTCCCACCAATACCCTGTTGCATTGCCACTCCTATTGCTATTACGACTGCTGCTGTTGTGAACATGAGGCTCGAGTTGAGGATTAGGACTGAGAATGTTGGCGCTGGCGTTGGACCAATCGAAGGGAGTAGGCTGCTTGGAGTTGAAGCTGTGGATGAGAGAGTGGATGCTGGGATGGCTGAAAGTAAATGGGTTCCCAGCAGGAGAGAAAGTGATGATGGCCATCTCAACGTCACAGAGCACGCAGAGTTCTCTGGCTTTCTTGAAGAGGCCTTGGCGACGCTTGGTGAATGTTATTGTTCTAGCTGCCTTGTCCTGTATCTTTGCAATCTTCACCTTCCTTCTTCCCATTATCTCTGGTTGACAACTGAATCAGTTCGATCAATTTCTAAAACTGATGAAATATTAAACATATACTTTTATAATATAGAAAAATAAAGTGCGAAATTAAAACAATAAAAGTGAAATTGAGAAGAAAAACACAAAGTCAGTACACCAAAAACCCAATGCATGTATTTACAGCCACAACTGGGAAATCATTAAATAGCTGATTTCTAGACAGACTAAAAGCCTATATTTTTGTACAACCACAATTAGCACATGTTTCTTGAGTTGTTTTTGCAGGTCAGGTGTTATCTATGAGCCAATTATTGTAGAAGCTTATTGGTTTAAATTCCTGGTATATCAAAAGCTACTCTAGGAACGCATGAGTATGCTCACAGGAATGATGCTGTTGTTGACGTAATCGGATCTGATGCATTGCATCTTGATGGATATTGATAGCTTTTGGTAAGCGGTAAGCTATTTCAATTGAGTTTCTGATTTGTTATCGGTTTCACTTTTAGGCATGACATTTTTTTTTTTTGAATGGCCAGAGCCCAACTCAATGGCAATGCGCTCAACGGGAATCTATCCCGGATGCAAAGGGCAAGAGTGCCCATCTGAGCCATCAGCTGCCCCAAGGCAGGTGCTCTAGGTGTGACAAATTTTGAATCATAGTCTAGCAAGAAATAATTTCACCAAAAAAATTCTGTAATCGCCACTTTTGTTTTTCAAAAGAGGGTAGAAGCAAGAGAAGAACAGAGAAAATTGTGGGGGGAAAACAAGCATTTGAATCAAACTCTTAGCAGTTAGAACAGAAAGGAAATGCAATCGCATTTATACACCATCAGAAAGTGATATGTACGTAGAGAACTGATCTTTTACTCCCAATATGAAAGGGTCTTATTTTTGAAAACCTTTATTGTTTCAGACCGGGCACAAAAGATCATCTCTCATGTAAGTATTGTTGGTTCATCAGAAAACATAGGTTAAATGGGTGAAAAACTGAAAAATCATATAACTGGTTATTACTAAAGCCGATTGGTTAGTGGCGTTGTTACCCAAGGCAAAGCCAAGTGATTTGACATCTATATATGTGTGTATGAGTAAGGTCCTAGTTTCGAATCAGGGACGAAGCCATAGTCTCCATTCACATAAAAAAAAATGGTTAGTCTCGTTCTGTCATCTTAGGTTAGTCTCGTTCTGTCATCTTAGTTTTCCTGGTGATTTTTATCTTACAAAAAAAGGTGGGCTGCTAAGGATTCCGATTTCCCTATACTGCATGTTTTCTTGTATCTCATTTATAGCCAATTTATCTAATGGCTCTAAGTGGAGGTGCAGCAGCCAATATCTCTGCAAACAGCAAATCGAGAGAACCCTCTCCCGCTTCTCAGGAAATGAAGAAGTATTAAAAAACCTGTTTTGGTAACAAGGTAGCTTGGGCCATTTTGCCTAGTGTCAGTTACAGTAATATCTTCATTGCACTAGTGTGAAAGAGAAATCTGTTGCACATACTATATTTACACATGCTACATATTTAATTGGATTTACTTGAGGTAATTCCTTTAGCATCACAATTCAGTTTGTAGTTTCTGCATTTACAGTATTTGAATAAAAAGTAGGGTCAAATATGATTTTTTTAAATATAAGATTAAGGTTAGGCAAACCATAATCCACTCCAACTGCTTGGATTTTCATCCCTAATTTCTCCTGACCACATCTATTGGAGGGGTTCATGCTCTATACCATTTATAACGCACAAATTCAAAAAATAATTCTACGCCCATGGGTTAATTATAATTCTCAATGTCAATCACGCAAAAAGGAGTAATTAACTAATCATAGGTGTAGTCATTAAAAAACTCTCAAATCACTAGTTATCATCCTTTACTAATTTATATCGCAAGTAAAACAAAACACAAGTTTAGGGAATTAATATTACATGCCTTTTCAATTAAATAGATAAATACATTAACTTCATCTATTCATGAGCTAGTTTTAAAAATTCAACCTCCAGTGAACTACCTGTCATGATTTGCTTGTGAAAATATAAAAGTAGTACCTAAATGACTAGCAAATAGTAAGATCCTTTGAAAGAAGATTTGATTTCAAGTCTTTTTTAATGTTTTTGAACTAAATATTTATTCAAACGATTTAATTAAGTTTAAAATAGGCCATTATCCATTTTGGAAGGATTTTACTGATTGATAGTCAGGTAGGACTAACCCTTATATTTTCCACATGTGGATCGTGGCGCAGTTCATTGAAGATTGAAATTTTGAAATAGCTTATGAATAGATAATTTATTTATCTATTTAATTGAAAAGCGGTGAACTTATACTTTATTTCATTTGTGATAGAATGGGATAAGGGATGATGACCGGTGATTTGATCATGACAGCCAGTTCACTTGTTAAGATCGAATTTTTAAAACTAACTGACGAATATTTATGAAAAGGCATGTAAAATTAATTCGGTAAACTTATTTTATTTCATTTGTGATATGAATGTAATAAAGGATGATGACTAGTGACTTAGGAAATTTTTAATGATCATACTTATGATTAATTAATTAATTTATCTTATGTGATTGATCTTGTAAATTTGAATTAACTCAGGGGCAGCATAACTTTTCTGAGTTTATGCATTAGACGTAATAACCCTTTCTTTTTTGCTTATCATAATCTATATTTCTTTTTATCTTCTGATATGACATATACCTTACTCAAGCACCCTACTTTTCCAATCTCAATCTCCATTCCAAGAGAAACCGCACCACTTCACTTTCAGAAAAATTAAAAAAAAAAAAAAAAATCCTAAGGATTGAAGCCCATATCTGATAAAATTTAGATCAGATTTTGCTTGACAATAGCGGCTGAAGTCTGAAGAGACAATTTTGATTATTTTACATTTGTTTTTAATAAATATCTTCCAGTATATAATTCCAACATAACAGTGAGGTTTATATTTATTTTCAAAACCAGAATGCAAGGAAAAAACGGTGAACATTAATGCATATCCAGGCCGGCCTGATAGGTCTATTTTTTTTATTTTTTTAATGAAAATGTTGTTCCAAGTGTATTTAATTAATATAGCAAAATTTACAATTTTCGAATATATATTTATTTACAAAAATTAACCCTTTGGGGGAAATGACTTAAATACGTACGCTCCCAAAACTGTTGAGTTTTTAAAATAAAAATATATGAATACTTATCTAAAAATTATAAATTTTGAGATATTAATTAAATAGACTTAGAACAATATTTCGATTAAAAATGCATGCACCTATCAATCCAGGCCAACAGGATCAGCCGGCATACATAACTTACTTTGATTTCAATGGTTCAACCTAATTAACAATAATTTTAGAAATTTATTTTCAGCAGTAGAAATTTCAACCGCTCAACCTACCTAATATATAAGAAACTGGCAAAGTACAAGAAACGATTTCACTAACCAAGAATTCAAGCTGATGAAGACGTTCTTCGATTCAACAAAGATATCTGTTTTTTTGGTTTCTGACAATGCAGCAGTCACGTCAAAGCCGAGAAGAAAGATAACATCTATAAAATACGCCTTATCAGGAAAACTGAGTAATGCATGTCCCCGATGCCTGTTTCCAAGTATATAAATATTCTTGAACGAAATCTGTATACATATTTCCGAAACAGTTTTTTCAATTTTTGAAACGGCCTTCAATTTTTCATACAACTAATACATATTATTACATTCTCATTGCAGATCTAAATTCCGTTATCCTTGATCCTTCGGAACAATTACTTTTGAATGGAAAAGAGGGGAAGAGAGAGACCTGGTCGGCGCGTAGCAAAGGTTGGGAACGGGATTAGAAAATAGAGCGCAGACGTCTGGTTGTGACTGAGATCACCTCACTCAAAGATTCGTATTTGTGGGATTTTGTATTCAGAATATTTGTTTCTAAATTTGGATTATATCGCATTCTATTGGAAGGTCGTATATGCTTTTGATGATGGAGGTTGTTTAGCGCAATGATGGCAAGTAGGGATGTTTTGCGCCACTGCTTTCGCGTTAAGATGCGTATTACAGCCGTTGCCACGTATACGCGTACGCGGCTACCGAAAAGGGAGCACGGATCTTTCACACCGTCTGAAATCAGGACCGTGGTTCAATGCACCCGGGTGCATTGAGCCTCAATGCACCCGGGTGTACTTCACCCATTTTTTTTTATTTTTTTTGAAACTTTTTTTTATGAAAATGCTAATCTAAGTCTATTTAACATGTGTATAAATTTTTACCATTTTTAAATATTTTTAGATATTTTTTCGGATTTTTTTAAAATCAGTGGCATTATTAGTAATTTTAAATTACTAAAAATGCCACTGATTTTAAAAAATTCAAAAAAAATATCTAAAAATCTCCAAAAATTATAAAAATTTATACACATGTTAAATACACTTATATTAACATTCTTGTAAAACAAGTTTCAAAAAAAAATAAAAAAAAATGGGTGAAGTACACCCAGGTGCATTGAGGCTCAATGCACCCGGGTGCATTGAACCACGGTCCCTGAAATCAGACCAGTTCAAAACATTTTTTGTTTTTTTAAAATTTTTTTTTATAAACATATTGGGCTAGTTTTATTTAATTTATAAACCAAATTTTATTATTTTTGGATATGCATATATATTCATTTTGAATTTTTAAATACCTGCCAGGGTATTCTAATTAAAATTTTTGTATATATATTCATTTTGAATTTTTAAATACCCACCAGGTATTCAGGTTAAAATTTTTGGATATGTAGATATATTTATTTTAAATTTTTGAATACTCACTGAGTAATTTAAGTTAGTTTAATATGGTTTATAGATTAAATATAACTAGATTAACATGTTTATAAATAAATTCATAAAAAATAAAATAATATATATTTTTAGACCAGTCTCAAATCTTACAATTTCGAACTAGTCTGAAAAGAACATTCGGCCCAAAAAAGTGAAGATACAGTTGACAATGATATTGGCTCAAAGTTGGGAATGTAAGGTGAGAAGTTTAACCAATAGCGATGTAATTATAAATATATTTACATAGTCTAATTATACTTATAAATATACTTATTTATTTTATGAAGACACCATACCTAAATGCAAAGGACTAATAGACTATTTCTTTTACAAACGGATTATTTTACCTATAAGTCCAAATAGTGATGCATATATTTCTATACTCAAGAGCCCACCTAGAAAATAATGAGTCATTTTTTTACTAACCCATGCATTACAAGATTTTGTAGGAACTATTTGATGAATAGGCTTCTAATGCCCACGGGCCCATTTTAAAAGTAATGGTTACAAACATATATTAATTATCAAGAGCAATTTATACTCACGGTAAAGCATAAAATATTTTTCTCAAGCCAAACGGGTTGAAAGCAACATGATGAATAGTTTGGATCAAACCAAAAATTATTATTCATGTGTTTTCACTAGTCAGGATACATTGGATCAAGCAAAATGTTGAAAGTTGCACTACTCCAAATGAAAAAAAAAAGGTTCCAAAATTCAAGCAACTAAGTGAAAATCCAAGCCATCAAAGTGATCAAGTGTCTAAAACAATGATAGACATCATCAAAAATCAAGGCCAAGACAATGAGAAAAAGGGATAAAAATGTTGATGCACATCAATGGACAAGAAAAGACACAAATATGGGCACCCATAGTTGGCCCTACAGTTGTGTATAGCTGTTCACAAATGTAAATAACTAACTTATAGTAGGGGTGTAAATAGGATTGTTTCAACCCGAACCCAACTAACCCAACTTGATTTATAATAGCGTTGGGTTAGGCATTTTCAAAAAAAAAAATTTATAACCCAATTTGAACCATCTCAATTTTAAAAGCGGGTTGGTTTGGGTTGGATATTTTTAACCAGACCCAATTTCATATATTAGTGTACAATATAATAAATTATTAATAAATAGTCTTAGATTTGTAGATATTACATAGAAATTAAACTAGACATTATTGATTTGAAATGATACTATTTAGCACTTATATCATTGTATAAGTCATAAATTAGAAAGTATTCATATAGAAATAATTAATTTTTATTTTTCATATAAATTTATATTCAATTAAGAAAAATATTTTTAAATATTATATATTTATTAACCCAATTTCTAACCCGAACCGAACTGATTTCTATAGGGTTAAAATATAGTTTGGTTAAGGTATAAAAAATAAGGTTAAAAGTAAGATTGGGTTGATATTTCATAAAGTGAGTTAATGTTGTGTTTACCCGAACCCAACCCGATTTACACACCTACTCTACAGCTGGCACACCAGCTGGAAAGAAAATTTGCTCAAGACCCCTCCTCACCATTTTAGTTTGTAAAAAAATCACCCAAAAGGATATTACAAGATTTTTAAAATTACTCTCTTGCAATTTTTCCAACATCTAGGCTTATAAATAACCCACCTCGTCATCACTTGGGCAAGGCTATTTCGCCCCCCAAAGGCCAACGTCTTCCCTTTTTTTTTTCTTTTTTTTTTTTCCAAAAACAGTGAACAAGACGCTGTCAATCCTCACCACTCAATGCCTCATCCTCTTCATGCATATCTATTCCCTCTCATCATCGGCATGGCATATTGGCATTGCATCGCATAGCTATTGTCTATTTTATAAGTATTAACTGATGATTTTGAAAAAAGAAGTGCATTCAAATCCCATTATTTGCTTATAGCCGTTGATTTCAAAAAAATTCACTTCAATCACGCTATTAACACAACAGGCATTTGCTATTACATTTTTTTTGAAAAAAATTCTTATTCAAATCATGCATTAGCCAGTGTATTTCGTTTTTAAAAAAAATTTGTTGAAATCAATCCATCGCATTTTTTTTCATGGCATCTGCACAACATACATATCAACTATTACAATTTTTTATATAAAAAAATGTTAGTCTAGTCACATCCTTTAGTACTAGATGTTGTATTTTTTATTTTTATTTTAAAAAAAAAGAAAACTAATCATAAAAATCTCATGTTGAGTCATGTCTCATGTATTACTAGTTGCATAGAGAGAGAAATATTTAGATGCAATGCAACTGTACCGTAATAGCAGTGCAGTTACACCAAAATAAGTCTTACATGATCATAAAATTATAATATACTCCACATATTGTATTTAGAATCATGTATTCTATTACTATACCAATTTTCATCCCTATCGAATATGTGTACGGACCCCATCTAAAAAGGGTATAAATTCAACATGATAAAATAGTTTGATAAAATAGTAACTTTAAAATGGTTTTCTTCAACATGTAGACCATTTGCTATAAAATTTTTATATAGATAAATGATTGTATAAAATTTCATTGTATTTTAATACGTGTAGGGCCCATTTTTGGACAAATGTACCATTGTTCCGGTACAGTTACGTTGCACCGGAATAGCTCACATATATATATATATATATGATCAAAAGCATTCAGACTACAACGTAATTATAGTGCAATCCATGGACTGTGGGGCTCATTTCATCATGATTGAGAAATCTAATCCACCTATTGTATTTAGAATTATTCACTTTATTAGTATACCGATTTTCATCCAAATCCAACATGTGTACATGTCCCATCTTAAAATGGTACAAAATCAACGTAATAAAATAATTTAATGTAAATATCAAATTTAATATGGTATTTTCAACATCTAAATGGTCTAAAGTAGGATTCTGTAATTTTTCCAACGCAAGATAGTGCACCGGTTGCATACTTGCATGGACTATTTTTTAAAAAAAAAAATTAAAATTTTTTTTGCCACACATACGCCGGCCCAAGCATGGCGTAGTTTTTACAATTTTGATTTTATATAATATTTTTTTGATTTTAAAAAATTAATCCCAATCTCATGTAGTAGGGCTTATCTTTGCAATTATACCTACGTCCTGATGGTGCAATAATTGCACCATAATAACATAGGTAAATCTACAATTATGGTCAAACTATACAAGGTTGATTGCAATTGCTAAAATTATATGGATATACTTGCAATTATAGTTAAATTAAGTAGGTGTATTTACAAATTACTCTTTTTTTATTCCTCATAATTACTCCTATCATATCATATCAATTTTTCCTATTTAAAAAAAATTTCTTTCAAAAATTTTATCACTTCCTAAACACATCCTTGATATAATGGGATGGGTATGAACAATGAAAATTTTCATTTGTGTAAAAATTTTATTTCCAATATAATCTTTTAATACATAACCATTCTACTCTTCATTTAAAAATCATTTGTACAAAAAAATTCTTTCCATTATAGTCTTTTAATTTTAATACATAATTATTCTACTTTTCATTTTGAATATTATTTTTCCAATTCCTGATATATAAGAACTTTCTAGTTCCTAGTCGAACTATCTAATTGGACGAGATGTGAATGAATAGATATAATCCTTTTTAAAAAGTTTTTCTTTTCACTACAATCTTTTTTGCTTCATGAACCTCCTAATTTTGCGTATTAGCATTTTAGACCCTGAAGTTTGAATATTAACATATTAAACTCTAAGAAGTTTCAAATTTTGCATTCCAAATCCCCATTGCTTATGGCGTCAAAAAACACTATTAACTGATGCAAAATGTCAAAAATACCCTAAGTTCTTCTTCTTCCCAGCTGGCCAAAGCCATCTTAGCATGAACTCTCTCTTCCGCCATTGACAAAACATCTCAAGCACCGCTGCCACACTGTCACCACCTTCTTGTTCGATTGCATCTCCTCTAGCCACTCCTTGAGAAGACCCCAAACTCCTCAACCTCCGTATATTGCCACAATTCCCACGCGCAGTCTGCCGCATCCCAACAGAGAGTTCCTTGCCCCTATCCTAACAAAAACCACTAGATCTCCAGTAATCAACTTCTTTTAGTTAACGAACTTGCTTCATTTAGTGGTTAGCAGGCATCTCTAAGGCGTCTCGAGGTAAATGTTGTTGGGGCAATATATGAAAAGAGAAAATTAAGGAAAGTAGGAAAAGTGAAATTAAAATCAAGTTTCACTTCAAGCATGTTATGACGTCACTTTCCTTAAGGCAATTTAGTTATCATATTCGCTGCTTAGGGTAATTTTGTAGTTGCCCCCAGGATACAAAAAGTGAAACCTGAACTAGAATAGGAAGTACGTGTGTTCGTCACAAATCTAAACGCATCGTAAGTAACTAATGCACGTGTGCTCGTCACAAATCTAAACGCTCCCTTGGGCGTATCTGTGCATGAGGTCTTAACAGCCTCTCTTGCCTACGTGGCTATGGCCCCCTCATATCAGTTTGGTTGGAGATGTTCGATTGCTTGCTTGAATCAAATCTAGCAATGGGTGGATTTCACTAGAGGTAGGTTTCATGGTTGCTGCAATCAATTTGGAAAGATGGGCTGCTCTTGGGGATGTCTTTACTGACATCAAATTTAATGGTTGCTACAATTGAATTTGTGCATGTCGACTAATATTGTAGAAGATAGTGGTTGTCAGTGGAGAAAAACTTAATTTTAGCTTTAACGGAAGTTAGTAAGGAAGATCGCTGGTGGCTATCGATTGAATGTTTGGTTTGGCTACATGTAGTTAATTCTCCCTCATCAGATTTTCTGTTAATTTTTTATTAATTAAGGGCATTGGTGACCAGACGACAACTAAAATAGTGACAATCATCATCTCTGTTTACTGATGGGGAGGAGAGGGAAGGAGGGAGATGGTAGGAAAAGGCACGGTTGGCTTTAACCAGATGAGAGAGAGGTGATCGGTGTCGATGAGGATCCAGCTAGGGCACATCTTTATTGCCTAACCGTTGAAATGGGAGAGAGACCTATGCTATGTTGGGAACCGGGACAGGTTGACCCGACCTATCTGGGGTAGGGGTGTTAATGATCATGGTCAACCCGTCAACCCGCTTGTCCAACCCTTTATAAATGAGTTTAGGTTGAGATTTTTGAATGAATAAGTTATGATCTGCCAGCCTATTTAACCATTTAATTAAATGAATAGATTAGGGTTGAGATTTTATAACTCGTTAACCCATTTAGTAATTCATTTAATCCATATAACCTGTTCAACCCGTTTAATTTATTCAACTCATTTAACTCGCTTAACTTATTAAAGTTATATATATATACATGTAAACTCCTTAGTTATTTTTCCTCTCTAAGTCTTCCTCAAGTCACCTAATTTTTATTTTTCCACTGCTGCCTTAATTCTATTTTTTTGTTACTACCCTATTTCCAGTTCCCCTATGCCGAAAACACCCTCTCGTCTCTCCCTGCGAGATCATCATCTACTAGAGTTTATACTTTCAGGTTATTTGTTATACAACCCATAACAACTCATCAATCCATTTATTAAATGGGTTGTGAATGGGTTAGGGTTGAGGCTTTTTAAATAGATTAATAAACAGATTAGGGTTGAGATATTTTAAATGGGTTAAGATTAAGATTAGGCTCTAACCCGTCCAACCCAATCCGTTAACACCCCTAATCTGGCAGTCAACCAAACAAGGTCTGACCTACAATATATTTATTCTAAAATCAAACCCTAAAGCTAAAATGCAAAAAAAGCATTCACTGCGGTAACTACATACATCTGACATCTCCCAACGCCCAGCACCCAACACCATCGCTAAACTCATGACCACCTCTATGCTTCAGCTCTAGATGAATATCTAGCTCCAACGACTCTATCTTAAAAAGATTTTATCTGAAATCTTCCTTTTACATTTTCATCTTCTTATTTCTCATTCCCCCTTCGATTTCTCATACCCTTCACTTTTTCGGTAATCATTTGTTGCTCGTTCTTTGGCAATTAACTCTTCTATTTTCCCTTTCCTCCCATTTTCCATTTCCCCATTCAATTTCTTATACCCCTTCCCCTTTCTTATACCCCTTCCCCTTCCAAGTTCCGACAACTATTTTTCGTTCAATTTCTGCCTCCATTGTTGAAGCCTTGAAGCAAGTGGACTCTTCCACTTTGAGGATCCATAGAAAGGGGGTGAACTGTGGAGGTTAGTCTTTGGTCCGTCCTCCATTACTTGGTTGTTAACCTATGTGGATACATGTATATTGATGAAACTTTACAATGAAAGATGATATATTCTCGGTTTGTCAATCTATAAGGATATGTGCTTGTGATTGAATTACAATTTCAACTTAAATAATGAAAGAGTGAAATCAATTTGGCCAAGTAGCTGCAATTAGGTTGCTTTGGCGGATAATGTATTAGGCCACATACAATCACGTTGGATTCAATTTTTCATAAACAAAGCCATTCACAAAGGTTATAACTTGTAGATTGTCTAAACAAGCCAAACAGTTTTATGTGCACCGTATTTGATAAATAGCTTTATTTGTATTGTGTTTGATACGTGTGTGCATTATCTTTGAGAATCTTCTTGTATTTTGTTTGGATTCTGATTATGTGTGCTTGTAATTATTTTTTGCAATTGCATTGGACATGATAGACGATATTCATGTTTTACTTTTACTAATTAGTAAAATGTTGAAGCATAAGTTAGAAGGTCTTTATATCTTTGATAGATATATAAATACTTTAAAAAGGGTGTCTTCATGTTTAACTTTAGCAGACCCACTATCCCAACTTTGATTCAAAATTTGTTTTGATACCTATTAAAAAAACTAGTAATCAAATTGACCTTGTCTCAACCCGATGTCAAAAATAGAAATAAAAATTTTAAAAAGTATAGTCAGAGTTGGGCACACCTTGATCTAATATAACCCGCCTTGATTCCCACGCCTAGGTCTAGCTAGCACCATAATTTAGACAATATTTTTGTAAAATTTTAAACTTAAGTAATAGGGTTTTTTTGGCTAAAATCTCCAAATCTTCTCTAGTAGTTTTTGAATGGTGGATGGGAACCAGGAACATTAAGCTCTTGGTGCTTTTGGAGCACCAGCTTGCATCCCATTTTTAGATATAGGGTGTACTTAGCAATCTTTAAAATTTTTCAGATCAAAACCTTTCACTCTCTACAATTATCCTATTTTTAATAATTTTTTTACGTCTTCCTATATAATTATCCTATTCTTCAATCATTTCAATCATTTCACTCACTACAACTATCCTATTTTGATTTTATTTTTTTCACTCGTAATCATTACTTTTATGGTATCACATCATTTTAAAAAATTTTAAAAAATTTTACACAGAAAATTTTTTCTAATAGTTTTATCACTTTATAAACACACTCATAGTATAAGATGCTAAAATTAGAAAAGATACATCTTCATAGATTTAAAAATAGGTGGGAAAGGAGTTTTCAAACTAGAGTGGGGATAAAGTCAACCCAAAAAGGACCAACCCAACCTAAGATGCACTTGAAATTTTAAGCAACTTTCATCAAATGATTTAGCAAAAATACCAAATGATCCGGCCACCATTCCGTTGACCGATCCACATGCTCGTTGTTTCTGCTGCACTAGTCAACGGAAGACTAATAACGAATAGAGGGATTGGCCAACGGGTGCCTCCACATTTGGAAATCCATCCTCCGCATCAAATGCAAGCATCGCTTTCTCATCTATGCCTCGAAAGAACATGAAGCAGGTGAAAGAGTTGCTCGACAAATACCCCATTTTTGATCCCCAACTCTAAGACAAAAAACTTTAGGGAATCATGGACGCTTTGACGTCCAAAGACCCATTTCGGCCACTCCCTCGCTCTGTTATAACAGAATACGATCAATATCCAAAGAAATCATCTAATGCTGCTGAGGAGACGGAGTTCTGTCTTTTTAAGAACTCATCGCTACATCTCTCGCTGTTAGTATTCATATAAAAATGCTTCGTGGTATCATTTCTAAACTAACATAAAGTCTCATTGAGCAGGTGCTTACCATCTGAGCAGTTGGCATTGTGGACACTAGAAGAACAGAAGCAAACGAACTTCTGTTGAGGGCTAGCCCCGCATCTTCCGCCTGAGGCCTCGTAGCTCTGGCAATCCAACGGCTTCGTGTACCTTATCTGGAATCCTTTCTAAAGAAATGCTCTCAGATCCTTCACCGCGCTCGCATTAACCCTTCTGGGGGGAAAAGCCTGAAAGGTCTCGCAATCGAGACAGTCACGAACCCCTGCGCATAATAGCATAAGTCACTACGGTGGTCAACGTCGCAGTCCAAGGAGGAAGAGGGTTGGGCTTGGGTGGTGTTGCCGGTGATGGGTATGGTGCAGTTGAGGTAGGTTCCATAAGTGTAGTTGTCGAGGAGAGAATGGACGCCGGGATCCAAAGTATAGAACGGTTCGGTGACTTGTCCACAGCCGAATAGAGAATTGGCGGCTATGAAAAGGGTGTGGCTGGATGAGTCGCCGGTGATGTTGCCGACAGCTTGAAAGATATCGAACGGCTCCGGGTTTGTGAGGAGAAGATAGTCGTTGTTGGAGCACGTTGGAATAATGGCCAGGTAGTGGCAGAAGGACGAGGGGATTAGCGGGTAGCGAAGCGTGAGGGTGTTGCATAGAAACGGTGCACAGAGGTTGTAGTAGTAGGAGGGGTCGGTACTTATGGCCTGTGATGTGGCTGTTGAGATTGAGAAGAGGATGGCCAGAAAATAGAGCATGTGAAGGCACGCCATCTCAGAGAACAGAACAAAGAGGGAGTGTTTTTACTGTAATTTAGTTATAAAGAACTAGAGAAAGCCATTCCCATCAAATACAACTCTCTCTCTCTCTGGCTTTCTAAAATGTTTTTTCTAAAATCTTATTCTATATATAAACCATAGTGGTCTCTCCGTCTCTCTCGCTTTCTGAAGTATTTTTTTAATCTTAATCTATAATAAATCCATTATCATGATTCAGCATTTCATAGTCATGATTCAGCATTTGCATGATATTGATATTAGTGCAAGATTAATCCACCTTCAAAGTCGTCCGGTTTGAGAGTAAACTCATGACCTTGTTCCTTTTTGTAACATACTGGTCTAAAAAAGTGATCCCACCATATATTTAATGTAATTTTTCTAAGATCAATCATACGTTTATAGTAAAATTAGTTATTATATTAATTTATGAAAAATTCAAAATTTTCACTTTCACTAGTCATGCTCCCATTATTACTTCCAGGACACAAATAAAAATTACATGTCCCATATTTCAAATGCATGCCTTGAAACAAATAATTAGAAATAACTATTCTTGAAAATCTTCACGAAAATCCAAAACGCTAGTATCTCACTTGATCTGTTACACCTGTAAAAATAATATATTAGTCCCAACAGGACTAGCAAGTAGAAAATTATTTGAAAATAGATAATGACCCAAATAAAACCTAATTAAATGATAAAAATAATTATTTAATTTTATAACTTAAAATTTTAGCCTCAAATGTAAAATCAAACCCTTCAATTGAGTCTAGAAGCACCAAAAATATAAAAATGGACTATTTGATCATTCAAATCGGACTTCAAATAAATAAATCATAACAAAATAGAATGAACGATCCATAGTAAGCCACATCATCATAGCCTTTGTTGCAGATGGGCCCCACCAGGACCTCTCTTACTTAGCCTTATTACTATAATGGGCTACACATCAATTTCTAAAAATACTTGAACATCAGAAGCATAAAAAAATATATTAAATGCATTAAAGCATCAAAAGCAACGAAAATTTCGTCGCAAATACAAGATTCTCACCTCCTGCCAACGTTCTTTTTCTGGCTAAATTTTGTTCTTGAAAATGAAATTTCCTCCCTGAACGTCCGAGAATTTGAGATTTAGGTTATATAATTTGTTTTTACACAGATTATATTAGACATTATTAGATATATGCTGCAAATAACCCACATCATTAATATATAATTTCAATATATATTTATTGCATATCATGCATTTATAAAAATAAAATGCATAATGAAATTCAACAATCTTAATACATATAATTTTAGGCATAAAGTTCAAACATGTTTATCTTCAAAATTTTATATCCTAAAAACTTAGGATTATAAAATTTGATTATGTCAAATATAGCCTAAAAATTATATAAAATACATGTTTTATACATAACAATTGTATAAAAATAGTTCTAACACAAATTACATAATTATCAAACTAAAATAAATTTCCAAATAAAATCTCACTTGCCTTAAAATTTCTCTTCTAGCTTTCCCAAACTTTACCTATGGATACCTAAATCCATCAACTTTTCAAACCCAATTTATAAAAGGTCTCCCGTAGGTTTTTTTAAACTCTGGAGAAGGAGTAAAAGATAAAATATTATCACTTTTAACTTAAGGGTGTGTTTGGCAATTGATAGAAAATATCAAGTTAAAACTTTTCGATCTAAAACTTTTCATTCTCCACAATTATCATATTTTTTAATCATCTTTTCGCATTTTCCTATACAACTACCCTATTTTTCAATCATTTCTACACAATTATCCATACAACTAACCTATCTATTTTAACTTTATCCTTTTTACTACTCATCATTACCCTTATCATATCACATTATTTGACAACTTTTACTCTCCAAAACTTTTCATCAAAAGTTTTATTCGTTACTAAACACAACCTAAATTTCAATTCTAATCCCATCTTATCCGGTGAGATATTTATCTTATCTTATCTTATCTTGTGGGGCCCACCTGCCTAGGGAGACAAAAGTGCAAAATTTAATTATTTTTCTACAGAATTCTCTACTCGAACTCTAGACATCTAAGGCCAATTGGATCACTTGTATGCCAACCAAGCTACACGAATTGTTGAAATATCATTTAAAAATGAAAATAAAAATATAACCCGCAACATATTTAAATAACAATTGGGCAAGGCCTATTATTCCCCATCTGACCCAGTTGGTCAAAAAGTCTACCCTTGCCACATATGATGTCCTACATGAATTTTGACCAGTCAACTTAAATTATTATTATTATTATTCAATATTTTACATTCTCTCCACCTTGTAAAGTTTCTTCCTCAAAATTTGCAATAATCAAGATAGATCGTTGAACAATTCGGGGCAGATTCTATAAATATCATCCTCTAACTCCCACATAGCTTCCCGCCCACTATGGTTACTCCATTGCACTAGAACATGCTGAATTGTCCTCCTTGTTAGGCCCGTATGAAACTGATAAAAGAAAGAAATAATAGCACAAAGAGTGATCTGAGAATGAATATGATAAATTTCACACACCACAAAAATACTCCAAAGAAGACACCACAAATTATAGTGGTTCGGTTAACACACCTACTCCACTCTCCAAGTCAACGCCTTGACTCAGGTTTCCACTAGTCAACTTAGAACTCAAGTTACTGTGGCACGATCTCAATCGTCTTCTGGATTACACAAATGGCTCCAGGCGGCACGTGAAGTTTTCCACAAATCACAATGAAAGCTTTCCTCTTGAATTAGACAGCCTCTAATTCAAGGTAAAATAAATAAAAATGAAATAAAGCTTACAACTAATTTAATAGCACAAAAGCACAGAGATGAAGCTTTTAATATGATGGTAACGACGATCTTCAATATGTTGCTTCTGACATATGGACAGAGGATCACAGAGAATGCCTTGAGACAGATCTGCACTTTTGAAAATGTTCTCTCTGAATTGAATTTTTCAGTTGAAATTCATTGTCTATTTATAGCTTTTAACTTCCAATCACCAAGAGAGATTTTCTCCACAAAATCCGCAACCAATTGAATTTTTCTCAACAACCTGTAACAACTTAACAGACAGAAACCGCTAAGAGAGATTTTCTCCACCAAATCCGCAACCAATCGGATTTTTCTCAATAACCTATAACAACTCAGGACAGCTTTTTAAACTAGCCACGTCATCATCCAATCACTTATCCATTTATCTTGCTAAGCAAACAGTTAAAGTTTCAACCCAAAAACTGTTGAAGTTTCAAGCCAAAAACAATTGAAGTTTGAAACTAAATCAGTTGAAGTTGAAGACCAAAACTGCTGAAGTTTTACAGCAAAACCTCAACAAATTTACAACACAATTCAATACTAATTTGTTACAACCATTCGTCACAAACCATATACAAGCAACACATTTCAAGCATTAAATTCTTAACTTGTCTATCATCAAAACACTTTAACTCAACACTCTTCTTTAACTTCTTCTCGCGACTATCAAAGATTCGAATAGGACATTTTCGATGAGTTAAATCTTCCTAAATCTCATATTGCTTGTCTGACAAAATATGACTCGAATTGGCTACATATTTTTTTAACTGCGAGATATGAAAGACATTATGAATACTTGCTAACGAAGTAGGCAACGCTAATCGATAGGCAACACCACCATTGATTTCCAATATCTCGAAATGTCCAATATATCTAGAAGATAACTTGCCTTTTACCCTGAAACGAGTCGCACACTTGGTGCGAGAAACTTTTAAGAAGACTAACTCCCCTACTGTAAATTGTAGGTTTCTTTGTTTGCCATCAGCATGCTTTTTTTGATGATCTTGTGCTGCTTCCAATCGTTGCCTAATAACTCAAACCACATCAGCATCTTGCTGAACCAAAGCTGGAGCTAAAAGTTGTTGTATACGAATTTCTTCCCAATAGACAAGCGTTTGACACCTTTTTCTATACAGAGCTTCAAACGGAGCCATACCGATACTGGCCTGATAACTGTTGCTATAGGCAAATTCAACCAAAGACAAGTGCTCAGCCCAAGAACCAGGAAAATCAAAGGCACAAGCTCTTAGTAAATCCTCTAGAATTTCAATAGTTCTTTCAGACCAACCATCCGTTTGCAGGTGATATGCAATACTCAACTGCGACTCTATTCCCATACACTTCCATAATTTTTTCCATAAATAAAAAAAAACCGTCGATCTCTGTCTGACACAATGGAAATAAGGACACCATGTAAACGAACAATCTCCTGCAAGTACAAGTCCGCCATCTGATCAATTCTGAAGGTCATGAAATAGGGTAAGAAGTGAGCAGATTTGGTAAGTTTATTCACCACTACCCATACAACATCACAACAAGCTTGCCTTCTAGGGAGAGCAGTTACGAAGCCCATGGTAATATGCTCCAATTTCCACTCTGGTATTTCTAAATGTTGCAACAATTCAACTTGTCTTTTCCGTTCAACTTTGACTTACTGACATACTAACTACTAAGACACAAATTTGACACACTCAACACACAGCCTTTTCCACTAAGAGTTTTTTCTCAGATCTTTGTACATCTTGGAACTACCAGGATGCACAAAAAAATTAAACTAATGAGCTTCTTCTAAAATTTCTCGTTGCAAAATGTCATCTCTGGGCACAACTAACCTTCCCCGAAAAAGTAGTGTACTATCAGAACTGCAACTGAAATCAAAAGGATCTCCATTTTTAACTTTTCTAAAATACAAAGAACAAGTTTGTTTTGCTTATAAGCTTGCTTTATCTAATCAATTAGGGTTGATTGAATTTACAGAGCACTTATTTTTCGAATTTGTCCTGTAATCACTACTTCTAATTGCAATGACTGAATTTCTTGATCAGAGGCAACTGTTAAGTAATCCAAACTGCACCGTAAAATTTATGACTTAAAGCATCAGCTACACATTTACTTTATCGGGATGATACTAAATACTAATTTCATAGTCTTTTAGTAACTCCAACCATTTTCTCTACCAAAGGTTAAACTCTTTTTAAGAAAAAATGTACTTCAGACTCTTATGGTCTGTAAAAATTTATGTTTTTTCACCGTACAAGTAGCGTCACCATATTTTTAAAGCAAACACCACCGCAGCTAATTCCAAGTCATGGGTAGGAATATTTTGTTTATAAGGTCTTAACTATCTAGATGCATAAGTAATTACCTTACCTTATTGCATGAGTACACAACCGAGACATTTCCTAGATGCATCATTGTAAAACACATAACTTTCACTAGTGATCGGCAAAACTAAAATCAGTGTTGCAATTAAGTGTTCTTCAATTCTTGAAAACTTCTTTCGCAAGAATTTGACCAGATAAATTTAGCATTCTTATGGGTTAACCTGGTGAGTGGTACTGCTATGCTTGAGAAATATTTCACAAATTTTCGATAATACCATGCCATACCCATGAAACTTCTAACCTTAGTGACTATAGTCAGTCTACCCCAATTGGTTATATCTTCTATCTTCTTTGGGTCTACTAGCACTCTGTCGTTGCTAACCACATGACATCAAAAAGTCACACGATCCATCCAAAAGTCATATTTGTTTAGTTTATCATATAACTTATGTTCTTTTAGAGTCTGTATTCCTTAGATGACCATTGGCCAACATGTTCTGCTTCTCCTTTGGAATATACTAGAATATCATCAATAAATACCACAACACACTTATCTAAGAACTGTCAAAATACCCTATTCATAAGATCCATGAATATAGTTGGGGCATTAGTTACTCTGAATGGTATTACTAAAAATTCATAATGACCATACCAGGTTATAAAAGTTGTCTTAGATATATTTTCATCTCAAACTTTTAACTGATGATATCCTGACCACAGATCTATTTTAAAAAAGACCGATGCACCTTGTAGTTGATCAAAGAGATCATCAACTTGAGGAAGTGGATATTTGTTCTTGATTGTCACCTTATTCAACTTTCTGTAATTGATGCACAATCTCATACTGTCATCTTTCTTCTTACCAAAAAGCATAGATGCTCCCCAAGGTGACTTACTAGGTCGAATAAACCTTAAATTGAAAAGCTCTTGCAACTGTATTTTTAATTCTTTCAATTTTGCAGGAGTCATTCGATAAGGAGTCTTTGAAATTGAAGTAGCACCAGACATCAATTTTATAATGAAATCAATTTCTCTTTTTGAGAGACTCCCGGCAACTCCTTTGAAAACACGCTCGAAAATTCATAAACAACCAAAATGTCTTCCAATTTAACATCTTTATTTTCTATTACTAAAACCGAAACAAGACATTTTTGCCAATCCTTTCTAAGAAGTTTTTTTATCCTGAAAAGCTGATATGAGGTAAGGTATTACCAATTAAATCCTTTGAAATCCATACCTTACTCGTGGAATCCTCGCAAGCTTATACGATGCTCATGAGGGTAAATTCCATGTAACCACTTAGCTAACCAGTTCATACCCAAAATAACATTTAGAACTTTCATGAGTATGATTAAAATATCTACTAAGATAGTTAAACTTTCAATTCCTAGGGTACAAGCCATACAAGCATGTCTGACTAATAAACTGCCCCCAATAGGTGATGTGACCCGGACATCCCAAGTCAACTCAATGACTTCCAACTTATGCTCTTACACGAACTCTTCATATATAAAAGAGCTATTTGCACCTATGGCAAATAATACTTGAGCAGAAATACTAGAGAAATGAATAATACCCACCACTGTCTCTGTCGGTGCTTAGGCCTGCTTGGGTATTAGGGCACGGACTTGTGCTTGAGCTGGTAAAAATAGCTGTTATCCGCCACCACCTTGGTACTGTTGTCCTACTGCTCTGCCAACTGGATGATTTTGCCCCTACCGTAGAGGTTGTCAAACATTTTTAGCTGTTGGATAATCCTTAATGATGTGACTAGGTTATCCACAATTGCAGCACATGAAGTTCACGACATAATTTGATAGTCGATAACCAGTCTTCCCGCACATGAAGCATTTGCAAAGTCTGGTATAGAACTTTCCACATCTGTTGCACTTGAGGACTCTTTTCTTTTTTGAAATCCTTCATTCTTTGCACCTCCCATAACTCTAGTTTGCCTCGAAGAAAATTGCCTGATCTGCTTTTTTCCCTAATGATCCCTCATTGCTGATCTTCCCTCTTCAGGTAACGCCTATCAAGCTCAGCAGTATCACTCTCAACTAATAGAGCATTATTGACTGCGTCACCATAAGTTTTATTGTGGCAAAGTATTACTCGACCGTATATACCCTCAGCCAATCCTCGAATTTGTGGATTTGACTATCTTCTTCCCATTCTAAGCTTGAAGCAGACCGAAGCAGAGGGCTGAATTTTATTTCATACTCGACCACCGTGATAGTGCCTTGCTTCAATTCTGCAAACTCTCGGACTTTAGAAATTCTAACAAAAGATAGAAAGAACTTGGCGAAGAAGGATTCCTTAAATTTGTCCCATGTCACATTTTCTTTTTCTATTGTTGAAGACACGTTGTTGTGTCTTCCATCATCTATAGCCTCTCCACTGAATTTGAACGGAGCAAATAAAACTTTCTGACGGTTGTCACAATCTAGAAAGTCAAAAATCTTTTCCATCACCTCAATCTAATGCTCGACGGCTAAGCAATCACCACCAGCAAAGGATGGAGGTTTTGGCTATAGAATGCATCAGCATCTCACCAATCTATTTCTTACCGTTCAGGACAATCCGTAGTTGTAACACTCATACTTTCTACAACTGTTCATTGAGCTTTAGCACTAGCCCCTTTGTTTGCTTGGTGCAAAACTTCCCTTTCTTCCTACCTACCAAATTCTGATTTTTCTTCTAAAACCCGAGCATCTAGGTTCTAATCTAGCCCTTCTCTTTGAATCTCATGCATATTAGCAATCGACTGATGTTCATCATGCCTGGGGTGAAGGTGCTCTTGGTTTCTTAGCACTGTTGATGATTGTTGTTGAACAATCTGTTCCCACTAACAAAAAGCCTTTGCCAGAAACATTGTAAAGGTTTGCTCTTATTTGTTCAGACGTTGTTCAAGCATGGTAGCTCTCGTCGAGGATTCAACTAGAGCTTTATCCTTCCTTCTATTGAGCCTTTTTCTAGGCTAAGCTTCTGGTTGGTCCTTAGCCTCCTTCTTTCACGACTTCTTATTAGGATATTGCTCTAGGTGACTAATTTTGGCATTCAAATCATCGAAATTACTTTCCATTCTGACATAAAGAGAAATATAGTCTTAATACATGTTCTTAAGCAAACAAGAACAATCTTAACTTTTATCATAAAAAAAATATTACAACCTAATTTGCATATTCTAAAAGGATAATTTTCTTTAAGGTGATCAATGGAATGACACAGGAAATAAACTCGGCTACCATATGGACATGCCTTAACTGTATGTCCATTAGTACCACAAAAATAACACACCAACTCAGTTATAATGAGTCATTGATTATAAAAAGTCTTTCGTTCCTTACTGGCATAGGCTTCTTTAAACTCAACTTTAATCTATGCATCTTAACCCTGTGACCTCATAGAGGGTAGTTTGTGAGTAGCCTGAGAGGGTACTTCTCAAGTCTCTACCCCAATATAGACAAGATCTTGGTTGGGTCCTTGAACAGGAGAAACTTCCTTCTGCAGCTCTGGACTAGGTTCAATTGTTACCTTTGGCTTGGGTATAACAAAGGACTCACTCATGGCCTTAGGTATATCAACAGCCTTAGGTACATACTTCCCTTTGGGCATTTCCACAGCCTTGGGTACATCCACTGCCTTAGGCGCATCCACAGCCTCGGGTACATTAGCAGCTTCAAATTCATCCATAGCTTTGGGCACATCGTTAGCTTTAGATATATCAACAGCTTTGAACTCATCCACGACTTTAGGTATATTAGCAGTTTTGAACTCATCCATGGCTTTGGGTATATTAATAGGTGATATCTTAGGCTTTGAAACATCATCGTCAGTCCGTGTAGAGGGTTTCCTTAAGGTTGAAGAACCATCCTATTTTAGGGTTCCAGTCTTCTAAGGTAGGGCTACAACTTTCTTAGGTGTAGGTACAGCTTGAGTTTCAACTTTTTTTTCTTAGACTTCTCATCCTCTATGGGTTTTTGGGTACGTAACCTTTTACTTTTATCAGTCAGGGTTTTATTATCTAGATCAATTTTTGGATCAGTGATTACTTGGGTCACCAATTTTTTACCCTTCTCCCTACTTAGATTTCTAACCCGAGGCTCAACAGGTGTAGGTGGGGGTGGCAGCATTCATAGCCTCTAAGATCATATCTAGCTTTTTATTTAGGGCTTGGTACTGTACATAGGACTCTTTTCTCCAAGTTAGAACCTATTTCTCTAGAGCACTTAACCTTTCATGGCTAGTAAAGAGAGTCTTTCCTTGGGTTTTAGAATTATGGTATACCAATGTACCTGAACCAAGTTAAAAAGAAATTTACAGAGTTAGATTTGCAAATTCATTTCAAAATTCTTTTTTTCTTAAAAAATTCATATAATAATTAACAAGTCATATTTTATATGTGTTACCACTCTGATACCATTTATAACATTCCGGTCAAGAAAAGTAACCCCAAGATCAATCACACATTTATGGCAAAATTAATTCTTATATTAATTTATGAAAAATTCAAAATTTTCACTTCCACTAGTCATGTTCCCATTGTTACATCCAAGACACAAATAAAACTTACATGTCCCCTATTTCCAATAAATACCTTGAAACAAATAATTAAAAATAACTATTCATGAAAATCTTCACGAAAATCTCAAACGCTAGTGTCCTACTTGATTTGGTACACCTGTAAAAATAATAGATTAGTCTCAATATGATTAGCAAATAGAAAATTATTTGAAAATGAATAATGGCCCAAATAAAACTTAATTAAACGATAAAAATAATCATTTAATTTTATAACTTAAAATTTTGGCCTCAAATGCAAAATCAAACTCTTCCATTGAGTCCAGAAGTACTAAAAACATAAAAATGGACTATTTGATCATTCAAATCGGAGTTAAAATGAATAAATCATAACAAAATAGAATGAACAGCTCATATTAAGCCACATCATCATAGCCTTTACTACTGATAGACCCCACCAGGACCTCTCTTACTTCGCATTCTTGCTGTAATGAGCTACGCATCAATTTCTAAAAATACCCGAACCTCAAAAGCATCAAAAAATATATTAAATGCATAAAAGCATCAAAAGCAACAAAAATAATTCATTGCAAATACAAGATTCACACCTCCTAGTGGAAATTTCTCTTTGAAATAATTCTTTTTCTGAAAACAAAATTTCCCTGGACGTCCAGGAATTTGGGACTTAGGTTATATAATTTGTTTTTATGCAGATTATATTAGACATTATTATATATATGTTGCAAATAACCCACATCATTAATATATAATTTCAATATATATTTATTGCATGTCAATGCATTTATAAAAATAAAAGCATAATAAAATTCAACAATCTCAATACATATAATTTTAGGCATAAAGTTCAAATATATTTATCTGCAAAATTTTATATCCTAAAAACTTAGGATTATAAAATTTAATTATGTCAAATATAGCCTAAAAATTATATAATGTACATGTTTTATACATACCAATTGCATAAAAATAGTTCCAACACAAATTACATAATTATCGACATAAAATCAATTTCCAAATAAAATCTCACTTGCTGCAAAATTTCTCTTGTAGCTTGTATTTTCCTCCAATAACTCTAACTTTTCCAAACTTTACCTATGGATATATAAATCCATCAACTCCCTAAACTCAATTTATAAAAAGTCTTATAGGTTTCTTAAAACTCTGGGGAAGGAATAAAAGATAAAATATTATCACTTTTAACTTAAATTTTAATTCTAATCTCATCTTATCTAGTAGGATATTTATCTTATCCTGTGGGGCCCACATGCCTAGAAATGCAAAAGTGCAAAAATTAATTATTTTTCTGTGGAACCCAAACTCGAACCCTAGAGCTCTAAGTCCACTTGGACCACCTGTATGTCAACAGTTGCTGAAATATTATTGAACAATGAAAATATAAATATAACCCGCAATATATTTAAATAATAACTAGGCAAGGCCCATTATTACCCATCTGGCCTAATTGGTCAAAATGTTCACCCTTGCCACGTTGGTGTCCTACGTGGATTTTGACCAGTTAACTTAAATTATTATTATTATTTTTCAATATTTTACACTTTTAGAGAGAGAAAGAGAGTAGCAACACACATTGAAGAAGAGAAGAGACGACAGCCCATTGAAGATGAGAAGCAACTCTTCTTCTTCAAGATTTGTTATTCTTGTTTGGTATTGAATATCATCTATATAATGATAATAAAGTCCTCCGGTTATCATTGTAGAAAACCTAGCTATGTAATCCCATTGTTAGAACTATCTATTTTATATTACATCCGCAACGTCATATCTTTCTGACCAAGCACAAGAGTGTGGTTTAAGAAATAGGATCTAATGACGCTCTTCAGAATCCTTATTGAGATTGGATACATCTTTCTGACCTGAAAATTATAAATATATTTTTTCCTTGTGTTTTGGATGTAAAAGGTGAGAAAAAATTCCTGGGGAAAATTTTGAAAAGTAAGGGAGTTAGG
Source organism: Annona cherimola (assembly GCA_030490835.1). Lineage (NCBI taxonomy): Eukaryota > Viridiplantae > Streptophyta > Magnoliopsida > Magnoliales > Annonaceae > Annona > Annona cherimola. The sequence continues at coordinate 88,514,886 of CM059972.1, forward strand.
AACAAGGGAATACAAACTGCAAGAAAAATCGCTTTAATAGCCATTTTGATATTTTCATTGTCTGCAATAAAATATTTTAAGCCACCAACATTTGCAGCATATGTACTAGTATTTGTAGCAAGTTTTTCCCGTCTATATTTTTCAACATAAAATGTAATAACGGAAAAAAAAGCATTTAAAGGGTATCTCAATGATTCAAGATACTTGAATGGAACATGTATTCTCATTTCAAATTTTAATTTCCTATAAAAAAAATTTCAATAAACTTTATACATTTTCGTAACAACTTTTCTCATTCTCAATGCACAACATTATATTCTTATCATATTCAAGTTACTTAAATCCTTCCCAACAAGCAATAATTACCTTTATGAAGAGGAGCCCACTTCTTCTATTATTAGATTTTTTTTTGTTTTTCATGGGTTTTTTAAAGCTTTTGCTATATACATTTAAGGATGCTGATTATATTTTGGACTTACAGCTTCATAAATTGTAAGATACACAAACAGACTAGTTTATAAATATGTCAACCAAAATTTGCCACCTCATGGGTTATATAGCTTTGACTGAGAAAACTAAAACCTTAACCAGCAGTATTCTTTTCGGGGATAGAGATTGTAGAGTCGAGATTTGTAGATCATGTATGTTTACACCTAGGTTATGTGTGTGCGCTTTCTTTAATTTTAACAAGAAAATAATAAAAAGCTACGGATCGTTTATAGAGATTTATAAAAAAAAAAATTTAATTAATTCATTGTTACATTATCTAGATCAGAAACTATACCCTGACGTTATGCATATGGAAAGATAAAAATGAAACCCATTAAAGATGTATTTGTTTAGCTATAAAACTTTTTAACCAAAATTTTTCAATATAAAACTTTTTATTCTTCATAAATATCTTATTTCTTAGGGTAAATTCCCTGCATACCCACAATTTTTGGCTAATATTCCATTTATACTCACGATATATCAAAAATTTCTCACACACCCACAACAATTCACCCATAATTACCTTGGTAACCACATTGTCACAAATGATTGTCTGCTGAAGGAAAAATGATGATTTTGTCCCTAGATGAAAAATTCTTTGCGTACCTACAATATTTTTGGCAATATTTCTATTATACTCATAACATTTTTCATATTTATTTATTAAGGTCTAAGGACAAAATTGTCATTTCACTCTCAAGCTATGGTCATTTGTGACGGTGTGAGTACCGTAAGAATTATGGGTGAAACATTATGGGTGTATGAGGAATATTTGAAATGTTATGAGTATAAGGGAAATATTAGTCAAAAGTTATGGGTACGGGGGGAATTTACCTTATCTCTTAATTATTTCTTCACATCTTCTTATATAACTATCATACTTTTTAATCATTTTTAAACAACTACCAATACGAATAATTTATCCATTTTAACTTTATTCCATTTATTCCTTATTATTAACTCTATCATATCCCATTATTTTTTCTCATTTAAAAAATTTTATATTCAAAAATTTTTATTCAAAATTTTTATTACATCTCAAACACACCCTAAACTGCTACAAAAAATTTATAACAAATTTTAACGTTTCTTGTGAAGTTATCAAACTTTTGATCACACTGCAACGGGTCAATGAAATAGACCTAAAATTGAAGTTTAGTTTTCAGTTAAAATACCTGAGATGTTTCTGGTGATTTGTGATTTTTTAATCCAAAAGGAGATATGGCACATTTTTAGTTATATTGAGCCAGAACATAAAAATCAATTTTAATCCTATTTCATCCCTAAGAGGCTGGACGCTAAATCTTTTTTATTGTTTCATAAATATGTCATATGAAATTTAATAATTTTTTTAATTTATTTGGTATTTTTATTTTTACAATTAACGAAATAAAGCATGCATAAGCGCATGTCTTTATAACTTGTCGGGATTCGGTATATATCGAATTATCAATGCTGAATGGCGAGCGTCCCCGGACAGATTTTCGGCCGGCAACTTTCCTAGCATGCATCCGCGAGCGGGTCACGCACGGCTTATACGTCAGTCGTCACACGGCACATCTTCTAAGGGGGATGCACTCGGGACTTGTCTTTCAATTTTTTTATTGTTACCGCTGGAATTTTAATTTCAGCATTATATTTTTTTTTCATTTTATATCACAAATCAAGCTCATAAAATTTTACGAAATTTTCTATAATCAATTGACAATATTAATGAGAAAATCATCAATTTTTTTTATTGTTACCGCTGAAATTTTACTTTCAGTATTATTTTTTTTTCAGTTTATATCACAAGTCGAGCTCATAAAATTTTACGAAATTTTCTATAATCGATTGACAATATTAATGAGAAAATCAAAGCTTCTAAAACAAAGGAGACAGCTCCCACTCAGGAGACAGCTCCGCCGGCTAGGCAATAGCCAATGTTTTAAAAATCGGACCGAACCGGGCGGTCGGACCAATCGGACCGTGAACCGGTCATGTTCCGATTCATTGGTTTTTCCGGTTCAACCGCAATTCGACCGTCGGTTCACACTGGTTGAACCGAAAAAATCGGGAACCGGTCACAAAACCGGTTAATTGACTAGTTCGATTTTTAAAACATTAGCAACAGGCCATATTTGGTATCCACCAAGCAACCTTCATATTGGAGGAATTGAGAAAGAAACATTTTTCACTCTACATAAAAACTTAAATTTTTAATTTAAGCTCCCAACAAGCTAATTTTGTTAAATCTAAATTCTTCGCTTGTTTAACATAATATTTAATGTATTGTAAATAAGGAAGTACTTCAGTGTTGCCCATTTTGATGATTAAAATAAAATTTAATTCATTTATTTTATTTAAAATTATTACTTTATTATGTTACCAAAATCATTTTAATCGAAGTTTATTTAATTTAGATAAAACTTTATTTTCTACTCAAACAAATAATTTGATAGGAATTTTTGCAAATATGCCTATAACATTTGACTAATATTACATCTGTGTTCCTAAGTTTGTTAATATTGCAAATATACCTACAAATTTTGTTTGAAATTGCAAGTGTGTCCCTCCCGTCAGAATGCTATTAAAAATTTTCAAAAAATGACAATAATACCCTTTGAGTCAAGTGATACACTTATAATTTTGCAAATATTTTAAGTAAATTTGAAAAAAATCTAAAATAATAATATATGTAAAAATATATAAAATAGCAAATATGTCTACAATATTTGAAAAATTGAAAGCGTATCGCTTCGCTTAAAGGGAATTATTGTTATTTTACAGAAACTTCCAATAGCGTCTAACGAAAGAGACACACTTACAATTTTATGCAAACTTTATGGACATATTTGCAATATTGATAAACTTAAGGAAAAGATGCAATATTGGTCAAACTTTGTAGGCATACTTGCAAAAATCATATAAAAATATTCGATTTAGATGAAACTTTATTTCCTACTTAAACGAATAATTTTAAATACAATCAAAATGATAGATTTTTTTTATAATCGAAACAATAGATTTTGATTTACCTTTAAAATAGTACTAAAATGGGACGACCATACCAAAATCTTCAATAATCTCCGCACTGCAAAAGTAGTTTATTGTAAATAAATTTTTTTAAAATATATATATATATACATACATCAAACTTATTTAAAAGTTAGTCTTTGAACAGGGACTAAATAATTACATGAATTGACCACTCTGTGGTGATGAGATAAGAGAATCGCTTGCTTTTACCAGCTCTAAGTTTCATCTAAATCAAACTAATTTGTGGGCCCCATTTGTAAACTTTTTTTAAAATGTTAATTCAATAGCCAAATGGTTGTATTTGGAGATGATCTTGCCAATCCTCTATTCATCGGATTCATTTATCATTAAGTTCTCTCACCAAATTATCATGAAATAATACATAATATATCTAATTACTCTTAAGTATATAGAAAAAATAATTGGATGGAAAATTATATTATTCCATTACTTAAGTCTGATATTATATCAGAAGTACGTGTACATCCAACATTCTAATATTAAATTTTAAAAAAGAAAACTATTATCAAAAGAATGAAATACAATAATCACAAAAAAAGTGGCAAAAATCATCTCTACCTACATCAAGAGAATATACGAACCATAGGCAAACTTCAAATAGAAATCAAAATAATCTAAATTTAGTAACAAATAATATTCTGAATCAATACAAAACTCTAAACGACAGGCCAAGCGTTTCGCTTTTAGTGGTGCTGCTTCCGGAGGAGGCAGCCACTTCGTATTGCCGACAAAGCTGCACCTCTTCTTCTCTGCACGTGCCCGGCCCGATCTATAAAAGCGCTGCTTCCGGAGGAGGTAGTCACTTCGCATTGCAGACAAAGCTGCACCTCTTCTTCTCTGCACGTCTCCGGCCCGATCTATTCCACTTCTCAGCACCTGCAGGTCTCTCTCTCTCTCTCTCTCTCTCTCTCTCTCTCTCTCTCTCTCTCTCTCTCTCTCTCTCTCTCTCTCTCTCTCTCTCTCTCCCCGAAATCATCCAGATTATGTCTCTGTGTGAGATCACTGCAGGAAACCGACAAGCTAACGTGCGAAGTCTTTTGCTCTTCCTTCCTTCATTTTCTAACTCGGTGACATGCATTACTATGTTTTCTTGATCATAAGACAATGTATTTTCTAGATATTATCTACAACGTCTTCGCCCGTTTCTTAATTATTTAGGTAAAATAGATAAAATTTCGAGTGTTGTGGGCAAATTTTTAACGCGTGCGGTGATTGCAGACTAGTTCAAATATATATTTTTTGTTTTAAAATTTTTTTTATAAACATGTTAATCTAGTTATATTTAATCTATAAACTAAATTTTACCTTTTTGGATATGTGTGTATATTTATTTTGAATTTTTAAATGCAGGGGTTTAAAATGACTTAAATACCTTGTATTTAAAAATCTAAAATAAATACGTATACATCCAAAAATGTTAAAATTTGATTTGTAGATTAAATATAACTGGATTAAAATATTTATAAAAATCATTTCAAAAAAATAAAAAATATATATTTTGACCAGTCTCAAATCACCGGACTTCAAACTGGTCTAAAAAGATCTTAATCTATTTTTAAATTTGTTGTTAATTATCTTGAAGCATTGAAATGAACATATTTTATGTATTCATGTCTAAGTTATTGAATGGAAGATATTTATTTAAGGGATATAATCTTCTTAGGCCTGCTTAAAAAGTTGTTTTTTAAAATCTTTAAATTTTTTTATAAACCTATTTATCTAGATATATATAATAACATAAATTATGCTTGGGCTCCACTTCCATGAAACTCTTCTTCTATGTAATTTTTTCTATTTTAATATTTTGATGATCGATGTAAAATTCATTCTATCTATTATATTTAGTATCACTTATGTTATTATAAAAACCTTTTCATTTATCTAATATCAATATGCATGACCCTATTTACAAATATATAAAATCAGTGTGATAAAATAGTTTAATACTAAATATCAATTTTAAAAGAGTATTTTCAACATCTAAATTATCATTACTACATGAATAAATGATTTTATAAAATATTATTACATTCTAATACAAATGTGAATGGATTTAAGCATTTTTCAAAATTAAACATGAATATATTTATTTTTAATCAAATGTAGCCAATGTAGATATTTGATTTAGAAGAAACATGGTTCTTAGGAAAACAAGTGATGTTAGATATAATAAATAGATTAGAATTTGCATCAATCATCAACATCTTAAAAATTAAAAATTATATGAAACTGATTATATGTAATCCGGTTACATAAAAGCTAAACTCATTAAGTTTAATTAGTTTTGAAATGTATAAGTTTTTTTTTAATTTCAAAGTGAGAGACATTTTAGTCATTTTTAGCAACTAAAAAGAATTAAAATATTCCTGACTTTAAAATTTAAAAATCCTTAAGCATCTTAGAAAATAGTAAAACTTGATTTATGTATTATATACACCATGACTAACAACATTAAAAAAATAAAAAAAATTAAAATAGGATTTATATTGATCGCTCTGCTTCATTTATAACAAACGTAAAATAATAAGTATTATTTTTTCAAAGTTGAACCGCTATTGTCATTTGTCAACCTAAATCTAACCAAATTTTCTTGGGCTTGGGTGAATTTTAAGTTGATTTTTTTGTGGAAAAGTGTTGCAGTTCCATTGGAGTGGAGTTCAGATTTTGGAATGTAATTTAGATTTGAAAAGCATGGTAGTTATGTAAGGTACCTGTGATCATGTTACATACAAATAATTGTATATTACCCAATTCATTGTATTTACCTTGATTGATGAAAAATTTAGTGTATATATTATATTTAACATTATTTGATTAGCTAAGATACTAAAAATGTTTATACAAATTAAATATGTGCATAAGCTACATTTGCTTAAAGATATATAATCGTGTATAAATTATAAAAATGATTAGACTTTCGTATATGCATTACAATGTAATAATACTTGATACGATCATTTATTCATATGGTAATGATTTTTTAGACAGTTTAGACATTAAAAACAACTTTAAAATTAATATTTCATATCAAATCATTTTATTTCATTTATTTTACACATTTGTGAATGAAGGTAATGCACATTAATACTAGATAAATCATGAGATTTACATGGCAATATAAATGATGTTATATAAAATGAATGAGGTAGATTTCTTTTTCTATAATAGAAGAGTAGATTTCTTATAAATCGTTAAGATGAGAAAAATGGATATAGTTACACTACTAAATACATAGAAATGGATGTCATAGAAGTCAAACTCATCATATATTAGAAGACAAGAAATATAGGTAATAATAGGTAAAAATAGGGCCCTTACATGCTAGAAAAATGATTTTTTATATGGTATTTGAAAAAAATTTAAATTTTTCTAAATTTGAAATCAAATATATATATATATATGATGGACTGCAAAGGAAAAAGAGTACCAAGAAAAGAAAAGAAAAAGAGAGAAGATAATGGATGCAAATAGAGGAACTGAGATTGAGTACAATGGGAGATCTAATGGTTTTTAACATGTGAAAATTACATAAAAGTGCTTAGGCAAATCTAACAATTATCCTATATTTCCAATTTAATCCTTCAAATTATGCAACTAAATGAAATGTTAAAGTTGCTAGCTGCCATCAATGGAGAAAGAAAGAGAGGGAGAGAGGGAATGGAGAATTAAGCATATAACGATTAGTTCTAATCATATGGAAGCTAGTCTCCTTTCTACTAAATAGTTGCCTTGCATAGATAAATTTTTCTTAGTATTTCGGCTAGCTGATCCATCTAAGACAAATGAAATAATGAAGCAAGTCTAGTTACTAATGTACTATACAAATATAATGCACCAATGCTTAGATCTCTACACCTATATTTGAAGTAGTATTTATCCATCGATAGGGTTTAGATCAGTAAGATATTAGATTTTTGTCTTTCTCAGGGAAAAAATATCTAAAAAGTGCCCCAAAATGAGCAGGCTTCCATAGATTTCTAAATTTGTACCTTTTTTATGGAAATACTTTAGATTAGCAAGACATTAGATTCTTCCATTTTCTTCCAAAAAAACCCTAAGAGTACCCCAAAATAAATAAGTTTCCTTATATTTTTTATACTTGGACCTTTTTGTTAGAGTATTTGGACTTTTTAGTGAACAGTTTATTTCAAAAACCAACTTCTACTTTCCCCCTTTTATTTTCTTTCCAACATAATAAATGTGCATTGGAATAACAACCGCTGTTGTCCTTCCAGAGAAGCTCTAATTTTCATTTTTCCATACATACTGACTTATAAGAATCTACATTAAGAAGGATATACATATATCATAATTCATTAGTATGGAAACTACATAATGAATTGTGATGCTAAAGGAATTACCTCAAGTAAATCTAATCAAGTGCATAATAGTGTAAGTACAATATCTGCAACAGATTCCATTTTACACCAATGTAATTAAGATCCTATTATGATTGAACTTAAACACAAAATGGCTCAATTACCTTCTTATTATACTGATTTTTTCAATACTTCTTTATTTCTTGAAAAGTGGGAGAAGTCTCTCTCTTTGTCATTGTTTGCAAAGACATTAGCTACATAGCTTAATTCCTATTGTTTTCTTAAGAAAAATCAAAGAGTTCCTATCGTTAGATCCAATGGATAAAATTATCTATAAATAATAAATAAGAAAACATGCAACCTACAAAAATTAGGATACTTTACAGCCTGCCTTTTCTAAGATCGAAGAACCAAAAAAACCAAGATGATAGAATGCCTCTAACTTATTAACTTTAATGATAATCAATTATCAGAACTTCTAGTTTTTCATCCACTATGCTTATGTTTTCTATAGACCGGCAACAGTAACAGATCACTTTCTAATGGTTTATAAATATGTTTGCATTTATTTTCTATGCTAAAAGGTTGATTTAACTACTTTTCTTCCTTCTTCAATTTTCTTTGTTCTTCTCTTCTCATTCTTCCCTCTTTTGAAAAATAAAATGGAGGATTAAAAATCTTTTTCCATGAAATGACTTTTTGCTGGACTATGATCCAAAGCTTGTCATGCTTGGAGGTGAAACTGAAGACAAATTAGAAACTCAAGTGAAATGGCTTAATGCTTACAAAAAGCTATCAATATCGATCAAGATTCAATGCACCAAATCCTAAGAGTACCAGTCTTATGAATTGTGAGCATACTCTTGCATTCTAAATTAGCTTTTGTTATGCCAAAAATTTAAAGTCAATACATTTTACAATAAGAATAGGTCATCAATAAAAACCAACCTGAAAACACTCAAAAGATGAAAAAATTGCTTAATAGTTTGACACTTTTAACACATTGATGTTGTTGATGATGCATGTGTTAATTACATTGTTCAAAATCGAAGGCTTTTTACTTTGTCTAGAAAACAGATATTTAATTATTTGCCAATTGTGCCTACAAATACATACGTTTGGTTTTCCACGTGGTGCGCTGACATTCTGTATTTTTCTTTTCAAATTTGTTTTTATTTTTCATTTTGTACTTTACTTTTCTATATAAAAGATATATGTTTAATGTTTCATTACTTTTGTACTTATATTGATGCGTAAAGAGATGGCAAAATTAGAAATTGATCAAATTGATGCATTTGTTAGCTAGAGATAATGGGTAGGAAGAAGGTGATCATTGCGAAGATACAAGACAAGGCAACTAGAACAATAACATTCACCAAGCGTCGCCAAGGCCTCTTCAAGAAAGCCGGAGAACTCTGTGTGCTATGTGACGTTGAGGTGGCCATCCTCACTTTCTCCCCTGCTGGGAAGCCATTTGCTTTTAGCCACCCCAACATCGACTCTCTCCTCCATCGCTTCAATTGCAAGCAGCCCACTCTCATTGATTCTTCTAATGCCAACGTCACCATTCCAAGCCCTAATCCTCAACTTGAGCATTATGTTCACAACAGTAGCAATAGTAGAAATGGGAATGGCAATGAAAATGGGTATTGGTGGGATCTTGTGAATGTGGATGATTTTGTTGATGAGAGCAATCTTCAACAGTTGAAAAATGCCTTAGAGGGATTGAAACAAGGCATATATGCACGACTCCTTGCCTTTGATCTCTCAAGTTGTAATGGATCTACACCGGTTACCTCGCCCTTTGCTCATGTTTCTATCCCTGGAGGAGTATGTTCTTCTTCCTTGCCAGGTAATACTACTGAGGCATGTCATGATCTTTGTGATGGCCTTTCTGAAATCATCATGGAAGGTAATTTTGGAGGCCAAATTCTAGACTTTGAGATTTCTGACAATCTACCACAAGTCACAGACATGTTTTCCAAATTTCAAGATTTTTGAGATGCATATATCTACCATACAGACAATGAGAACTTTTTTACAATTCTTAGTGGTTTGGGACATTTTTTTTAAGCTCTAGTAGTATCATTACATGGTTTTTTCCTATAATAGTTTGCTTAATTGTCTATCTCATTGTTGGAAAAACATACATTGACTAAGAGAATATAATAAAACACATCTAATAAATGTAAGTGAAAATATTAATTGATAAGTATGTCAGGAATTTCATTGTTAGTTTCAGATCCAATTAGATATTGAAATGTTTTTTATGGAAGAAGATATCGATATGCTATTGTAGTGAATTTGATATTTTCTATATTTAATTACTTGATCTGTCATTTGATGCGGGCATAATCAAGCATAATTGAATCCATATATACTTTAGCTAGAATTTTCAATAGTTTTCTCTGACTTGGACTTGGGCTACAGCCTAAAGGAGCCTTTTCTTTCGGAGGAAGGCCCTTACCCGACTTCTGATTAAAGGGCTGGCTTGGTAGGTAAGGGTGGTCCACTCTAGCTTATAGTAGGTTGATAGTCCTTACGCTATGTTATCCATAAGGTTGACTTAGCACGCTCGCCTCTCGCAAGCTCAACGCTGCCATGCATTCCACCATACAGCTACCTTCCCCACCTTCATTCTATAGGGCGAGAGGGCAACGCCAATAAAACCACCAAAAGCCTATGTAGCGATGCCACATTTAACTTTATTTCAGTTAAATACATTATACTTATTGGCATAATGCTCAGCGTTATGCACATAGCTGGCAATTGACGTGGGAAGGAACTATAGAATACCTGGAATCTCATAGAAATCCTAGGGTGGTTATCAAGAAGGAAAATGTCAACTAGAAAGAATTTGTGTAGATATTGCGCATGTGAGAAAATTCCATATCATGAGGGCTTAAAACATCCACTGGGGGCACTAGAGCTTTTCGTAACTCGCCGTGGGGAAAGCATGCAGTTATTTATAGTGTGTTCTCGTGTTGCGTGAGCTCCCCCCTCGACCGGGAAGGAGTTGGAGAAGACAAGTCGATCGAAGTTCCTTCGACATGGTTCCCTCGATCGCCCTCGACATGGGAGCGTAAAAAGAAAAGAGAGTGGCAAGCTCGACGCATTTGCTAACCGAAGAGCTTAATCCACGAGATTTATAATTATTTTTAATTTTTATTCATTTGATAACTTGCAATTTATAATTTAAGATTGTCAAAACTCTAGATTTAATTATCATAATATGCAGATGACGTTAACTTCTAATAGTTTAATCATTCTCTTTTTTTGATCGGTATATATACACTGATATCTGATATTACAACCAAGTACGTTCAACCCTCACACAATGGAGGGATTTTTCTGTAACTACCTCCGCATAAGGGAGGAATGTGTAAAACACCCCACCTAGGGGGGATTATTAAACACCCCAACAAAATCGTGGGGACTATGATTCGAACATCGTCCACAGTGCATTATCATTTTTTATGCCAAGAAGATGTACCACTAGGCATAGGCCTGGTGGCGATTTAATCATTCTTTGTATTACTATGGGAAGAAAGGTAAATTTGTGGATGGCTACCTAGGTTGAGAAGGTTAATGGAACTGGCTGTCGAGCATTGCAAATCTAGTCACCATGGAAACTAATAGCACCACATAAATTCGTCTTCAAAAATGAGATAGACAAAAAGCCCTACAAATCCCCAATTTAGAACATGCCAAATTTTAAATTCCTTGAAATCTCTGAGCATTAATAAGCTGAAATTCAAGATATGATTAACCTAATCAATGTGATGATAAAATAATGAAAGTTCAAGATAAAAGAATTAAAATGGTTTTACTTTGGTTGTGCTACAATGTCATTTTTAAGGTAATTTGGTTAATCTTATAATATACAATTGCCCTAGGATTAAAAGAAAAGTAAAACCAAACCAAGAACAAGAAGCAGCTCCTCCTCTTTTGCATATAAATACTGTTGGTCCCAAGTTTGTGGTAAAACCCAAGAGAGAAATGGTGAATTGGGTTCTTTTGAAATTCTTTTGGTTTATCGAATGTAACCCCTTATAAACTAGATCCCCTTGAATGAAAACGTGGAGAATGAAAACGATACTAGAGCGAAAATATTAGACATAATGTTATAGTAGTTCGGGACAACCCTCCATACTTCATTCCTCCAATAACACACTCTTGTATCTTAAGTTACATTATATTAATAGAATTACAACTAGAGTCTTTTCTTTCTTCTAGATTCTAGCTCTAGAATGTCTTTACATACATAAGTAGATAATGAGTCACACTCGAACCATACACTACTTGCCTTCACTTGGTCTTGGTCTCCAACACCAAGTGAAATCACAAAAGCAATAAATAAAAATGAAAATCTACACTTTACAGATGTGTAGAGAAATTTTCAGCGCTGAGAAAAACGTGTAGAGTGAATTGATGAGAAATCGCTTCAGTAATTGCAATGAATGACATAGTTCTTCTTGTATGTCACTTTAACGAGCACTTATATATTTGTAAGTTGGAAGGTAGAGGCTTAATCAATGTTTTAGCTAATTCTTTCCTTTTCCTTTGATGACTCTTAAATAGTTAAGGAGTAATTCGAACGTTACAAGGTAGGTGATGCACATTTAATGCGCTAACATTCAAATTTTTTCCACCGTTATAGTGCAAGTCACAACTAGAGTTGACTTCAGCTGCAACTTCACCCAAGTCGCATACTAGAGTTGACTTTGGGTTTAACTTCAACCGAGGCATTTCTTCTTCTTAATGTTTTCTTCCATTATAGTGCCTCTTGAGTTTCATCTAGAGTCGACTTGGCGTTCGACTTCTCTTAAGTCGCATGTGAAGTTGACTTCGAGTGTGACTTCACACGATCAATTCTCAATCAGTTAATTCATGTAACCCTTAAGTCGACTTGACTGTGCGACTTTGCCCAAGTCATTGGTAGAGTCAACTTGACTATGCGACTTCACTTCTTGTTTGTATTTCAAAAATCTGCAACTCTAGTTTTTTGCTTTTGCTCTTCCAAGTCCTTGTTTTGAGTCAACTTTGACTTGAACCCCATCCAAATCGCAAGTGGAGTCGACTTCTCTATGAGACTTCACATCTGGTGCTTTAGCAATTTGAAATGTTGTTCCTTTTCATAAACACAAGTTGAATTCTTGAGTCAACATTGTCTTCAACTTGACTCAAGTCGCAAGGTGATGTCTGTTGGGTCCCGAATAGATGGCAAAACCCAAGAGGGGAGGGGTGAATTGGGTTCTTAAAAATTTATAACTCAAACAGAAATTTTACCTCGGATTAAGCTAGTCCCCTTAATGAAGAAACAAAATGGAAAGCAAATCAATATAGAGAGCAGAACTAAAAATAAACACACAGAATTTTATAGTGGTTCGGGCAACCTCCCTACTCCACTCTTCCAAGCTCACACTCCTTGTGACTTGGGTTCCACTATTGTATTCTTCCAATACAATTAGAGCCTCTTGCTCTCTTCTAGATTCAAAGCTCTAGAGGGCATATACAACTAGAGCCACTTGCTCTCTTCTAGATTCTAGCTCTAGGGGGCATCAAACAACTAGCACAAGTAGGTGACGAGTCACACTCCAATCACACACTACTTTGCTAACACTTGATCTTAGCTACCTAAGCTAAATCAAGTTCAACACAAACAAGTAATCAATGAAAGAAATCTACACTTTACAGATGTGTAGAAGCAGTTTGGCGCAGAGAAGAACTTGTGGTAGGCTTTGAAGAATCTGAAATAAAGCTCTTGCAGTTTTGAAGCAAAGTTCTTCCTCCTTGAATGGCTTGATCTCTTTAATGCTCTTGTAGATAGGAGTTATGCTCACTTAATAATTCTCAGTTCCTTTCCTCGTTCACCATGAATGCTATTTATAATTTTGGAGGGAATCCGAACGTTAGTGAGTAGGTGGCGCGCATTTAATGTGCCAACGTTCGAATAAAATCCGACCGTTGCGACCCAAGTCGCATGTGGAGTCGACTTCGGATGCGACTTGGCCCAAGTCGCAGATGGAGTCGACTTCGGGTGCGACTTCGCTTCTCCGTCGCAGCTTCAAGTTCCAGAATAGGTCGACTTGGGTTCTTGACTTGACCCAAGTCGCAGGTGGAGTCGACTTCGGCTTCGACTTCACCTCGTCAGATGGCTTCACGAATTTGGAACTTGGAAATCGTTTTCTTCGTTTTCCTTTTGGATTAATGTCTTCTCTTCTGCTTGCTTAGCTTCAATCTTAGTTTAGCTTGAATCATTGAAGAGCTTTCTTGCTTTGGAGTTTGTTCTTGAAGACTTGACTGTTTGAAGCATGCTTGATGTCTTTGCCTTTGATTTGTTCTAGATCTTGAGTCCTTGAACTTTGATAGGCTTGTTTTGATCTTGATCATGCTTGAAGCTCTTAAGCCTAGAGTGAAGAAGTCCTTTGAATGATTTGGAACCTTTGGAAGCTTTGACTTTGATTCATCTTGAACTTTGCAACTTATTTGGATTTTCTCTAAACTTGATTTGATCTTGGTTTGCATTTAAACTTGAAACCAAGCTTTGAACTTGCATCTTTGATCATGGAAAGAAGCTAGCTTTCCCATCCTTGAGCCTTGAATTCTTCAAGTCACACTTCGGGGTCGACTTCGTTCGCAACTTCACCCAAGTCGCACATGGAGTCGACTTGGCCTGCGACTTGGCAGCTCCGTGTCCCAATTTTCAACTCTGGAAGAAATTGCACGACTGAAGTCGATAGCGAGGTCGACTTCGTCTGCGACTTGGCTACCCAAGTCGCATGTGGAGTCGACTTGACCCGCGACTTCACTTGGTCTTCTTCCCATTTCAGCTCTGGACGTTCTGCATGTTTGAAGTCGATCTTGGAGTCGACTTGGGGATCGACTTGGCCTTCCTAACTTGATTTTCTTCAAATGTATATTCCTTAAACATTTCACAAACTTGTTAATAGCCAAGACATACTCAAATTGATTTGTTAATCATCAAAATATGGATTTAGCTATATTTCCAACAATGTCGACTTAGTTATTGACTTCGCATGTTCAACTTTTAGTTAGACTGTTCATGAGACCCCCTAAGTTGACTTGGCTATCGACTTCACCTAAGTTGCGAGTGAAGTCGACTTGGCATTGTGACTTAACCTGTCTACACTTCAAAGCTCGTATCCCTTCATCTTAAGTCGCAGTTTGAGGTCGACTTGAGTATAAACTTGAAGTTACATGACTGAGTCAACTCGACTTTGAGACTTCGTTTGTTCAGCTTTATAATTAAAAGTTCTATATTTAAAACAGTTCATCAAGTATATTAGTGACCTTTATTACTCAAAATTGGGTTGTTAATTATCAAAATATGAATTGCTTTTTAGTTTTCTACTTGAGTTCACAAGAAATGCTAGATGGATGACATAAGAATCACTTGAATGGAAAGACAACTTTAGTTTTCATCAAAATACAAAAAGAGAATTATGAAGAGGACGCTTAAAGAGCAAGGATGAGTGGAAGATATTGTAGATACTATTGTGAAGAAACATATATATTTGTGCATCATATAATTGATGAAAGAAACGTTGTCAATAAATGTTCAAAAATTATTATTACATGCATAGGTTTACACAGCAATGTTCCAGTATGTGAATGTTAAAAATCAGCACCGCCTTAACACATGTGGATTTTTTTGGATTCAAAAACACGGTGTCATGCTAGCCAAAATTCCTAAAAAAATTATGCTCCAGCTAGTTGTTGTTCGCAATTTCACTGCAAGTGCATGTGTCGTAGATTATAGTATATAAATATCAATCCAAAAGGAATTCGAGACTTAAGATGTTGGATCTAAAAACTTTCTAACCAAGTAAGATAAGGTGAAGAAATAATAGGGAAAAAAAATTTAATCTATAGAACATAGAATAGTGATTAGAAATCACAAGATTGAGAGAACCTAGGATCTAGGATTTCACATACGTCTTCTGCAACGGATATATAGAGTGTTTATTTAATCCAGATATTATGTATTAAAGGAGAACTATCCCTAAATTATCCTTGTACCTTCTCTCAAAACCTACAAGACGTACCCTAATCTTCTTGACCACTTATTCTCATGGGATTAAGTCAATTAGAATCCATTAAGTTCTATGAAAGTTCATAGAATTCCTCAAGGTCATCATGCCTATTCTCATGGTCTTAGATTTCCAAGTTTAATATCTTCATTTTCATATATTAGACTTCCATCTATCGGTTCTATTACCTAATATATGAGAATTTTCCAAAGTATAGGCCTTCACGCCAAGCAAGCATTTAATCACAAGATATTAAATTAACACACAATATCAATCATAAATAAATTAAACCACAATATCCGCTACATTATACGTATTCTACATACTAAACCTTAGATTAAGGGTTTAGCCTAGCATGTTTATAATAAAAATTAAACACAAAATAATATTGTATTCGAAGTCCATCACAAACAAGATAACTAAATCAAAATAGAAGAGAAAAAGAAAACTTATTGATTGGAAGCTCTGATGGTGTCTCGACCGCCTCAAGCAACTCGCCGCCTCTCGTCTTGCCTCGTGCTTTATGCCTTCTCTCGCTCTCCAGACCTCAACCCAAGGTCCCAGGACGTTCTCCGATCCCTAGGACATTTCTATGAGGTATTTTTATAGGGTTCTAGGAGGCAACTTGCACACATCGTCCAAAATAGATGGGGACTTATGCATGAATAGTAACATGAATAGTGCATATGAATAGTGCACGTGAACAGAACGCATGAACAGTGCAACGCATGAGCAATAACTGCGTATGAATGCTGCCTTGCTTGAAACGCAGTTTTGCTTCAAATTTGAGTCTTGAATTTGCAATTTACTCCTGCTTTCATCGACGCTTATCAATTTGTTCATGTTATATATCAAAATTGCATATATTCCTCCTATTTTACACAAATCAGTCGATTGTGAGTGTTTTATGCTATGTAAAGCTAAATCAATCAAAATATGATTCAAAATACCTTAAACACTCAAATTCTCCTTAATTAATAATCAAATACATAGTACAAAAGTGACTCTACGGTTGCTTTTTATAGTTACCAACTACCCTCCATGTCCTTTAATACATGGCTATTAAATCTTCCCTTCCTATTCGATGCATGCATGTAATGCGAGCAGGCGCATAAGTGCATAGTGAGTTGTGAGTATGGTATGAGTGTGAAGTAAGAAGTGTGAGGGGTGTGGTGAAGAGTGTAATTTAAGGTGTAGTGTGAGTAATGTGTAGGTAGTGCTAGTGTCATAAGTGACAAGGTTAGAGCTTGAAAGTTTCAAAGTAAGTGGATGTCAAGTTATATTAGATGTATCAATCCTTGTTGTAATAAGTTTATAAGTCCTTATAGTAATAATAATATTTTAGAGCATTTAGTCTCCAACAAGTGGTATTAGAGCTAACGGTTAGAGACTAAGGTTCATGAAGACTCCACCAGCTAGAAGAGTGTGAGGAGATTTTGCATGTGTGCAATTTGGGACTACGATACCGATTGGTCAGGATCCAAACTTACTTGGAAGAGTGTTGGGCTTTACCAAGTCACAATATCATATATATCCACTTTTGTGAGGAGTATCAAGAAGCTAAACAATAATAACTTTGACGTCTGCGTATATAGTTATATTTTCTTGGCTAAGATCTCTAGGATATTGTTGGCGATAATAATACTATGCCACCAACGAATACTGAACAATTGAAGAAACGAAAGGTAAAAATAAATTAAATAATGTATATGTTGGCAGTAACTATTAAAGGCAAGCTGTTATAGAAAATCAAGGATACTAAAATGCCCAAATAGGCACGGCACACCCTAGCAACACTCTTCACAAGAAAAAATGATATAAAGCTCCAATCACTTGAACACGAGTTGTTGTCCATCTCGCAAAAAAATTATGTTGGTGAGTGATTATTTCTCTAAAGTTAAATTTCTTTGTGGAAAAATTTTAAATTAGATCCAAAAATTTTGATCCCTAAAACTAGAATGAAAAAAATTATCATTCATGGCTTAAAGTTAGAATATCACAAGATTATTATTGCGATTCGTGATGGGCTGATGGGCCAAAGAGTCAACTCTGATTGAGTTGAAAAATATATCAGCGCAGGAAGCTTTAGACAACCAGAAGTCCAAAATTTCAATAAAGCATTCTCCTCCATAAAGGATGTGGAGAATGCTTCCTTCAATAAGAATAAAGAATTTCAAAAAAAAATTAAGGAGCTACAAGATCGAAAGGAGGTAAATCAAGAAAGTAAGAGAGACTAGCAAAGAAAGTAACAAGGACGAAGCTCTCAATAAGGGGAGTTTGTCAAACTGAAGACAAAAAAGATAAAAGATCCCAATAGCACGAGGACTAGTGCTACAACTGCAGCAAGAGAGGAAACTTTACTGGAGATTGTCGGTTCAAACGAGCAAAGATTAACATTGCAACTTCTACTCATAGAAAAGAAGAATAACATTTTTAAGTATCTATTGCAGAGAAGAAGCTCAAGAGATGGGAGCCTTTTGCATCATGGAGATAGAAGAAGAGTTAACTCTTATAAATATAAGTGAAAAGTTAATTCATTATAATGATGATTAGTGATGATTAGATTATAGTTTTGAGATGCTTCAACCGCTTGACAGAATATTTTGAGAAGTTGAGAAGCACATTCGTGTATAAAATTTAGGTGTAAAATTAACAAGCATTGAGTGCAAAATTCTATTTTTTTATTTTTTGGAAATTTTTTCACACAACTGTTAATCTAGGTGTATTTAATATGCATATCAATTTTTACCATTTTTGGATATTTTCAGAAAAATTACTTTCTAAAATTACTTTTCCTGTATAGATACTCATCGGGCGACGAATTGAATGAAAACGTGGGCTAAGTATTTTTCTCTTATTTTTGTTAAAAATTACTTTTCCATATACAGATATTCTCTGAGTAACTGATTAAATTGAATTGTAGGGTTAAGCATTTTTCTCTTATTTTTAGTAAAGATAATTTTTGTTAAAAAAAAATTTCCCATGTAGATACTCTTTAAGTGGAGGATTGAATTGAAACATGGTGTTAAGTATTTTTCTCTTATTTTTAATAAAAATAATTTTTGTTAAATAATTACTTTCCCTATGTAAATACTCTCCGAGTGGTGGATTAAATCGAAATGTAGTGTTAAGTATTTTCTTCTTATTTTTAATCAAGATAATTTTTGCTAAAAAATTATTTTCCCTATGTAGATACACTCCGAGTGGCAAATTAAATTGAAACGTGGGGTTAAGTATTTTTCTCTTAATTCATAAGAAATTTTTTTATTTTTACCCAGTCTAAACCTTGATGTCCAAACAAACCCACTATACAAACTTGTTGTGGTATCGGAATGGAATCATCAAATCCCACCTGGTTTTTATGACTTAAGCAATTAGATTTTGTTGTGTCAACTTGTTGTGCATCCCATTTTTTCTATCGCAAGAGGTTTTTATAATGGGCTTATTGCTAGCACTTTGCCCTCATATGGGGAATACGCGGATCAACGAAACCGGCAAGTGGTAGCGACCTATGGACATGCAAATTCAAAAATAGAGTAGATGTTTTGTATTGAGAAGCTTTGAAAACTATCTTTTTAAGCCAAGATTGAGAACTTACAAATCCATTGCGATTTATATATGAGTAAATTTTACATGGCTCGCATCTCAAAGTCAGACGGGTAACTTCTACCTGTGCCTCTCCAATGGGCCTAGTCCGACTTATTTGGGCCCATCCTAGTTCATTTGTATCTGAAACCCTTTAGCAAGCCCGAGTGGACCCAAAACTCTCCAAACAACCCAGAGTGGGTCAAAAACTTTCCAATAAGCTTACTTAGGCCTAGTACTTCACATTTAAGCTCATAACTTCCAATTGGCTCACTTGGAACTAGAAAACTTCAATCGTGTCGTTTGGACCCATTTGAACCCAAGACCCTCCAATAACCTTATTTGGGCTTAAAATTTCCCAAAATGGCTCAAAACATCCTAATTAGGCCTAAAACCTTCAAACCTAGTTTGTTTGAACAAAAAACCCCACAACAGGCCCAATTGAGCCCAACACTTCATAGAATTCCTAGATGGTCAAAACTTAGCCCAAACCTCTTAGTTGGTCTAAGTTAACCCAAATATATTTTCAAATTTCGAATAAACCTAGTTTTTGGTAAGACTACCCAATTTTCAATCCAAAGGTTGTATGTAGAACATACTAGCTCACTATACGAATTCAAAGACTAAGTGCGGAAGACGTTAGCTTCTTGTATGAATACAGAAGCTAAAAGCGAGACATGCTGGTCTGCTGTAAAAATTTGAAAGTTAAACTAGCACTCAGCTTGTTGTGTAGGATCATTAGTGTAGCCGATGGACCGCTCACTAATTCTAAATCGAGTCATCACTAATCGATGGGCTAAGCATAAACTCACTTTGAGTCATTGCATGTGGCGCAGTGTACTCACCCTTCTTTGGTCAAGACACGTGGCGAAGTGATCTACATTTATTTTTGTTATTTATGTCGCTTGATTGATATGCAACCCACTCGAGTCATGGCGCGCAGTGACATGTACTCATCCTTTTTGAGTTATGGTGCGAAGCTGAGTATACGTGCTCGCATTTGTACTTGTGTCTGATATAATTTTTCGTGTATTTGTAAAGTCGTAGAAAGACCTTCTACGCATTTTATCATCATTTCAATGAAATCATCATTTTTTATGGACTATTCTACTCAACTCTTTTAATCAAGGATTTTCTAGTTGAAGATGTAAAATTAGATTATGGAAAATAGTGCAAAATACTTTTATAATATATTTTCAGACTCGGTTAAAAGAATTACATGTTTTAGAAATTCATTAGGAAAATTAATTGAGTGTTCATTTTCTAAAACCACCAACACAAATGAGACGACCCAAAAAATGAGGCCAAAACACTACCCCATTAAACGCCATGTTTGATTAATGCATGGCTATAAAATCCTTATTTCCCATTTGGTGCATTTAGTGCATAGTGAGCTGTGGGCGTGTGGTATGAGTGTGAAGTGAGAAATGTGAGGGATGTGGTGAAGAATGCAGTATGCGGTATACTGTAAGTAATGTGCGGATAGTGCTAATGTTATAAGGGTGGAACTTGCAAATTATAAAGTGAGAAGGTATCAAGTTGTATTTGGTGTATTATCCTTGTTATTATAATTTTATAAGTCCTTGTAGTAATAATAATAATAATAATAATAATAATAATAATTGCGAGCATCAAGTCTCCAACAAATGTCACAATGGGTAACAGCAAATGCAAATTAAAAAATGTTCCCAAGGTCTCATGCATATTTTGAAAATACCCAACAATACTTCCCTTAGATTTTATGGACATAGATAGAAGAAAATCTAATTAACTGTTAAAATTTTATAACTAACGTTATGAAATGCAGGATGTTAATATTGATGCTCATTATACATTGTGCAAAGAGAATATAAAACCTACAATGAGAAAGGAATTTTCCATCGACAGTCCCATGCCCCTCTCTTTTGATTTCAGATGGATGAGTCTAGCAAGATTACACCTCATCTTCTCTCGTTACGGCTGGCCACAACCCCCTCAAAAAAATTTCAGCCTCTTTTCTTTTAACGGCACAATAACTTTGAATTTGCAGCCGCTGATGTAAATCGATGGTTGCTTTTTATGGTGAGTTTTGGCACAAACTGAAGAAAAAGAAACCATAGCTTTTATCCGTGGATGTTGAAGTCATTCGGTACTGAGGAAGATGATGGGTATAGGTTGAGTAAATGCCGGGCTAGATACCGATTTTAGTTTATATTGAGGCATAAATTAAAGGGATTAAGCATGTGCGCCCTTAACTGCATAGTTATGGAAGGAATTTTTAGTTAAATTCGTAGATAATTTTTGAAAATTCATGAAAAACATGAAATTATGGTGAAATTCACCATTACGTTTGGAAATTTCTCTAAATCATATTAAATTTTCATTATTATTCATTCTTTAATGTGAAACCCATGTTGTTTAAGATTTAGCGAACGTAATTTAAACACACACTAAAGGTTTGTACAGAATACATGTTATTAATGTTAAGTTATAGAAAAATGTGTATGTATATAAAAGATTAAATTGCAATTTTAAAAAAGTGAAATTAAATTGAAAATTTAGAAAAGAAGGATTGAATGGTAAATTTAAAAATAGTAGAGACAAAAGAAGGGACCAGATTGAAATTTAAAAAGGGTAGAGTTGAGAACATTAAGAAAATGGTGTAAATTATGATTTTATAAATATGAAATATGAAAATAAATTTTTTGAGAAGGAATTTCAAAATTCTGAATTACACCAATAATAAGCCTCTTAATAAAGTCCTAAAATGGATTAGGTATCCTCTACCTAATAAAAAAGATTTATTAAATAGAATTATAAAGGCAAAATTATTTTCAAAATTCGATCTCAAGTCTGGATATTGGCAAATCCAGATTGCAGAAGAAGATAAGTATAAAACTGCATTCCATGTTCCATTTGGGCATTATGAATGGAATGTAATGCCATTTGGTTTAAAAAATGCCCCATCTGAATTTCAAAATATAATGAATGATATCTTTTATAAATTCAGTGAATTTATTACAGTCTATATAGATGATGTATTAATATTTTCTGATTCTATACAACAGCATTGGAGACACTTAAAAACATTTAAGAATATTATTCATCAAAATGGTCTTGTCCTATCAGAAAGAAAATTAAAATTATTTCAAACATAAATAACATTTCTTGGATTTAATATAAAAAATAAAACAATTCAACCTATAAACAGAGCAATTGTATTTGCGGAAAAATTTTCAGATGAAATAAAAGACAAAACTCAGCTTCAAAGATTTCTCAGATGTCTAAATTATGTTTCTGAGTTTTACGAAAAATTAGCATATGACAGAGGAGTTTTATTACAAAGATTGCGAAAAAAACCCTCTTTCGTGGACTGATGAACATACACAGGCAGTTCGAAATATAAAAAGAAGTGAAATTCCTCCCATGTCTTCATTTGGCAGACCCTGAGCTATTCAAAATAGTTGAAACCTATGCCTCAGATATCGGATATGGTGGAATCCTAAAACAAAGAACTATAAAAAACAAAGAACAGCTAGTTCGTTTCACTTCTGGTTTGTGGAATGAAACTAGAAAAAAATATCCTACTATAAAAAAGAAAATGTTAGCTATAGTTTTATGTATACCCAAATTTCAAGGAGATATTTTAAATAAACCTTTTCTTCTAAGAGTTGACTGCAAAGCAGCCAAACATATAATTGAAAAAGATGTAAAAAATGAAGTGTCAAAACATATATTTGCTAGGTGGCAAGCCACTTTAGCTCAATTTGATTTTGAAATAGAATATATTAATGGAAAGAATAATTCTCTTCCTGACTTCCTATCTAGAGAATTTTTGCAGGGAAAATAGTGATGGCTGCTTCAAGCTCTTCTCCTGCAAAGTTCCCTCCTCAGAACTATAACTTTGAGAAGTATAATGATCAGTTATTCGTATATTTGGAAAGAACAGATTATAATCTTTGCAAAAAGAATCTTCCAGATGTATATGTCTTCTCTTCTAGCGGCCGAGAAAACAAAGTCACAAGAGAAACTGCAAGACAAGTATATATGAAGTATTTGCCAAAGTTTGAATGGTTCGTCCATTCAGCCCCATGAAGTATATTGAATTCTATGAAAAGGTGCTCTTGCACACAGGAAGTATAGTTCTTGAACATATAAAGAAAAAAGATTCTGAGATGATTATATACTCCAAAGTATTTATCCAAAAAATCCTATCCATTGAAAACTGGCCAGTCTCGAATCCCAATACTTATATTCCCTTTCCCAAAGAGTCCATTGAGACTTACTATTATAATAAGTATAATTTCTGGGATTACCAGGATGCATGGAAGAAAGTCTTTTTAAGACAAAACTTATATTTCTCACACTCCTAGTGGATTCGCTTCAATCTTATAAACCCAGCACAAGAAATTCCAGTATGATTTTTTGAGAAATTCTGGGATTTCTGGGGCTTTGAGAAGTCTATCCTTCCGGATGAGCTTCTGCAACATATATCCTTTGATGTATCAGATTCTTATAGCTCAACAATTTTATAATTCAAGAATCCATTCCATGGATTGTCTGTTGGGACTTCACATTTTATATTAATTCAGATATAACCTCCTATATTTCTTATACCTCCTACCTCAAATGGTGTCCTAAATTTGATATGGATTATATTCTCCACTCTGAGAGTTGGAAGAAGAAAAGAGCAGAGAAAAAGGCGTCTCAAGTTGCTGATCCTTGAGTTCTTCCCCAAGTCATTTCACTACTCTTCAAGATTTGAGAGACTCTGAAGAAACTCGAGATGCATTCAAAAATGCTCTCATAATGATCAAGAAGAATTTTCCCAATCTCTCAGGCAAAGAACAGAAGCAGAAAGCCTTCGAATTCCTCTTTGACAGTCAGCTAGAGGAAGACGAAGCCGACATGGAGATCTCTACTCTATCTCTTTCTCCTTGATGGGCCATAAAGTGAGAAAGTCTTATAAAAGAAAAGTATAAAGATGAAGAATCTTATCGTCTTAAAAGAAGATGTATCAAGCTGTCAAAGCCTTTGCCAAAAGCTGCAGGAATCTTATCCCATCACATGCAGCGGTATAATGTTGTCTGTGCCTTTCCAAAAAGCAGATGTTGTACGACTCCAACCACTCAAGGACACGTCATCTTGCTTTCGGCGCCCTGGATTTATAGCCTTTTTAATTCCGCGGACTTGAAATATTTTCAAATCCGTAGTTATCTATTCTATTCTATATATAGAGTTGTAAGATCATTTGTAAAGGCATCGGTTATCCGCGAAGCTCTAAGTTCTAGTGTGAGATAAGTGTGAGATATGAGTGAAAGTGTTCGTCTGAGTTGCTCAAAGCTCTCCTTTAACCGCTCTCTGTAAGAAAGTTTACTTGTTTTAATGAATATGCATCATGTTTGTATTTTCTTTCAATTATGATTTGGCTTATTCATTATAGAAGACAATTGTATGTGCTTAAAAGGCAAGAAGCTTGGTATTTAGAAAACCTTGAAGATAAAAACTTATCAAAACCCGTTCGTCAATATTATGAAGAACAACTTGCCTGGATCACCCCTGACATAAAAGCTTTAGAATTTGCGATCTCTCGCCTCCTGGGTTGAAATTATATATATAGCGCTCTGCTTCTAAACAGTCCCATGTAACCTAGCAAATTTCAAAATATTTATCCTTAATAGAAAATTCAATCCATTAATTATATTTAACGTCATTTGTTTTGCTAGGAAACCAAGTTTCATATAAATCAAGTGTGCATGGGCCAAATTTGCTAAAAAATATGTATATTCATGTGTAAATTATGAAAAATGCTTAGATCTATTCACACATGTATTAGAATGCAACAATATTTTATAAAATAATTTACACACATATTATTAATATTTTAGATGGTTTAAATGTTGAAAAAGCTACTTTAAAGTTGATATGTTAACATTGAACAATTTTGTTATGTTGATTTTATACTTTTATAAATAGGACCCATGTATAGTGAAATTAAAAAAATAAAAGTGTTTCCGGGATACTAGAAATGATGTTAAATACAATGGATTGAGTGAATTTTTCATCAACCAACAAAATTTTAAAAATGAACAGGGTTACACAGAAAGGGAGTTTCATAAAAGCGATATTTATATATATATATGAAAAATATTCAAGTGCAGTGGAGCTGAAATGGGCCACACATGATGATAAAATCATAATATGCACCACTCATTGTATTTAGAATAATATATTCTATTACCATATCAATTTTCACCCTAATCAGATATGTGTATGGACCCCATCTGAAAATGGTACAAATACAACGTAATAAAATAATTTGACGTAAATAACAACTTTAAAGTAGTTTTTTCAATATGTAAATCATTTGCTATAAAATTTATATATGGTAAATGATTGTATAAAGTTTCATTGCATTCTAATATATATGGGGCCCATTTGTAGGCAAATGTACTATTGTTCCGGTGCAGTGGCGTTGCACCGGAACAGCTCCCTATATATATAAAAGAAAAACGTAAACGTCGGTATTAATGGGAGGCACTAGCACGTGTAATTTTAAAAGGCATGCAATACATCACCTGAGACAGCCATCTAGGGGCAGTGGCACGAGTTAGCAACATTGTAAGTATATAAACTAAGTTGAGTTCAAGCATTTTGACTATGGTAACCATCGATGAGGGATACAAAAGGCCTAGTTAACTTTTGTTGAAACATAGGGATAATTCATCTAATACCTATTACAAATGCACATAATTTCTCTTATACCCACAACAACGTAAATTCCTTTTATACTCATAACATTTCACCATAAATTCCTCTTGTACCCATACCGTTAAAACTATCGGTATCTATCCTATTGAAAAGACGAGTTTGCCCTTTGAAATTTTTTCTAATTAAAATAAATTAACCTTAATATGACTTTCGAGTTATTTAATATCTTGTATTAATGATTTACTACCATCAATTGAGTCATGTTAAGGTTAAATTATCTCAATTAAAAAATTTTAAATGAGAAAAATCGTCTTTTCAATAGGATAGATAACGGCAATTTTAACGACGTGGGTATGAAAGAAATTTAGGTTGAAATGTTATGAGTATAAAAGAAATTTACGAAATATTGTAGGTATAAGAGGAATTATGTGTATTTGTTACGGGTATAAGAAGAATTATCCCTGAAACATAATAGTAGGAAGGGAAAGAAATAAAGTTTTAAAACTGTTAAACGAAAAAGCAAACAAGTAGAGGAGGGGAGAGCTTGGACGTCCAGCCGCATTTGAAGAGAGAACAAAATATTTCTCCAAGTATATTAGGTACGTTCAAATAAGATAACATCTAAAAGAACTTTATTTATTTTATCTAGTTTAACGTCCAGCAGGCTCTTTTTTTTTTCTTTTCTTTGCTCAACTGATGATTAAGTAGAATAGACTTTGAAAAAACTTCTATCCAAGATGTGCATGAATTGCAAGCTGCTAGAAATTTTAAGGATTACCAATAACATCCATCGGATTCAATACAAGTAGAAAATATATAAGTGTATTAATTTAAAGGTTGTAAAGAATGGTAAACGTCCAAAGCAGGTATATATGTATACTATATTTTTGTTGTACAATTTAAACAGTCCTGGTAAGTAAGATTTTCTTTTTTTGGCTAATGTACGGTCAATATATATAGAGGAATGATTCTGTTAGCCTGGGCTAAGTAAATGTCTCACTTAGCCCATCTCAAAATTTCTATTTAAAACAACTTTTTTTGCTTTTTTCTTCATACACTTGTTTATCTAGGTGTATTTAATATATAGATCAAGTTTTACCATTTTTGGATATGTGTATATATTTTTTTAGATTTTTAAAAATAAGAGTTTTTTAAATACATATATACACATAGATGTTTAAAAATCTCAAAAAATAGATAAACATATTCAAAAATAGTAAAACTTGATTTATATGTTAAATACACTTAGGTAAACAAGTTCACGAAGAAAAAAGTAAAAAACGTTATTATAAATAGGTTTTTTAAGGTGAGCTAAGTGGGGCTTTTACTTAACCCCGGTTAACAGAATCATTCCTCATATATATATATATATATATAGAGAGAGAGAGAGAAATATTCAGGTGCAACGTCACTGCACCGGATGGGCCCCACATGATCACAAAATCATAATTTACTCCACCTATTTTATTTAGAATAATGTATTCTATTACCATACCAATTCTCATCCCAATCAGATATGTATATGGGCTCCATCTAAAAATGGTACAAATTCAACGTAATAAAATAGTTTGATATAAATAACAACCTTAAAGTGATTTTTTCAACATGTAAACCATTTGCTATAAAATTTATATATGGATAAATGATTGTATAAAGTTTCATTGCATTCTAATATATGTGGGGCCCACTTTTGATCAAATGTACCGTTGTTCCGGTGCAATTGCGCTGCACTGGAACAACTCCCATATATATATTATATGAATAATATATATGGCTGTTAGGAGATGGGAATGTTAATTTCAAAAATTTAAATATATCATGCCATAGATTATAGATGGGTACTTTATATAATGTGGTCGTAAGATTTAATATATTAAGCATAGGTGTTAAATGAGAAGTGTAGCCTAAATTAATTACCAAAAACTAATATATATATATATATATATAATATATATAATGCAAATAAAGAAGTCCTTTTGACTTGTTTAGGAGAAGGAAAAGAAAAGATGGTGGAGACAAGTTGACATTCGAACATAAGCAAGCAATGTGTTGAAATGATTTATTTTCAAAATGATTGAATGACTTGCAGTTCATTTCATTTCGATGTTTTTCAATATTATTTAAGGATAATCATCCCCATAATGTGGTTTAGAAAATGTATATATTAACTAGTTTTATCGATAATTATGCAAATTTTCTCAATTTAAAAAGAGAACAGAATGAGGGACATAATTATTTATTAAAATCATGCTAGTGTGTATATGATGCATGATGCGCAAAGGTATAAGTCCATTTTAGAGGTGTAAATAAACCAAACTCCCCCTCTAATATGACTGAGTCGCTAATATAAGCTCAAAGGTCAGTGACGCACTTTCTAAAATAGGGAGTCGACGAATTGATAGTCACCTAGCTAGCGTACCATTCAATGAAAGTATAATATATGAATGTGGAATATGTTGCATATACATTTATTATGAAATACCAAATTTCAAAATGAAAATGTTTGTTTACTAAGTCTAGTACTCATGGTTTATTTTTCCAACCATAGACAGGTAAAATTCAAGAAAATTATCTTCGCTTAAAGAATTTAGAAGTTATACTGTATTCACGGCCTATGTATGTATGAATGTATTGTAAGGGTTTAATAGAGTACCAAGAACCGATGTTTTAAATGTATATTTTAATATTTTGTAAATATTATGTGATTTTAATTACAAGTATAAGATTGCTCGTAAATTAAAATGAGATTGAATTGAAGACTCTTTCATGTAAACAGGGACACAATCCTGTTCATAATTTACCAATTAAATGATTTTGGAGTAAGGTAAGGCGCCTCAGGTTTGGGATGCAACATTTAATTATTACTTTTCGGCCTATAGAAAAATTCATGTGCTTTTTCACCTTTTATGTTACATCTCATAATGATTTATATTTTTCTTTTAACTTTTTTTTTACTCTCAACTACTTCTTCCCCGAGATTCCAAGTGATACTTAATTATCAACCTCTTCTTTGTATATTTTTCACAGAATTATGATCTAATGCAATCATTATGATTATATATTTAATTTTTAATTTTTAATAATTTTTATTATGTATTTTGTTTTTACTTTTAGTAGGTAGAGGAAAAAGTGGGGAGTGGGAGAAATATTTTCACATATGATTTAACATCTTAATGGTCCAACTATACTTCTTTTTCCATTATTATTCTTGCATTTCAAGTGCTACTTAAATATCAACCTCTTCTTTGTATATTTTCAAAGGATTATGATCTAATGCAATCATTATGATTATATATTTAATAATTAGTTTTTTAATAATTTTTATTATATATTTAGTTTTTAATTTTAGTAGTAGAGGGGAAAGTGGGGAGTGGAGGAAATATTTTTACTTATGATTTAACATCTTAATGGTCCAACTATACTTCTTTTTTCTATTATTATTCTTATATTCCACTTAATTTTCACAATTTTCCATTATTATCTTATTTATTATCATTTTATTCCCACTTTATCGCTATTGTATGTTATAGAAAATTTGCATTTTAAATCATCTAAATTTACGTATCTGCATTTTAAACTCTGAGATTTACATAATAGTATTTTAAACCTTGTGAAGTTTGATTCTTTGCATTTTAGAACCTCAGCTCTAACGACATTAAAAATTGCTGTTAAAATCTTGTGAAATGCCTAAAATGCTCTTTGTATTTTAAACCAAATTTTATATAGTTTAAAATGCTAATATTTTAATCAAGATTTTAACAATATTTTTTAATGTTATAAGCATTATGAGATCAAAAAGTTTAAATCAAACTTCGCATGATTTAAAATGCAAAATTTTAGACATTTTACAAGATTTTAATGGTGATTTTTAATATCGTTAGAGATGAAAGTTGATAAATCTAAAAATTTTCATTTAATTCCATGTTAAATTCGCACAATTAAATATTAAAACGTTAATTAAATGCATGTATTAAGTGGAATTGTATGAAAATCATATTTTTCGTAAAATCTTTAATTTTGTTATAAAGAGGGTCATTTTGTAACATTCTTAAAAATATAAATTTCCTAGAAAATTTTAACGTTAAAATATGTATCAGCATATTAATTGGAAAATCATAACTATAATTATATGTAAAAATATGGGGAATACAGTAGACTATCATATTTAGATGAATTAAAATTAGGATGACAATACCAAAATGATTTACAAATTAATAGTTAGATTCATATTTAAATACGTCGCAGGGGCACCAAATTTTCGTGCGCCACCGGAGCACCTGTTATGGTGCTCCACCATGCCCAAATCGTGGCAACCATGGCGTCCCGGTCGAACAAGAAACCAGCAGCAATTTCGCCGGCCCGAAATCCAAGCAACATCAATGGCAATGGAAAGCAGCCATCATCCATTAGAAATCCAGTTGCCGGCCATGAACTGCAGCACTTCCTCTTCGCCGGCAGTGATGAAACCCACCAGGCCGGAAAATTCCATGATCCATCTTCCCCACAGCGGCAGAACCGGCAACAAGAGAATTGGCAGCCATTAAAGCACCATCTCTTTCAGCCATTGAGCCCGTCTTCCATCCTCTCGAAATCCAAGCTACATTTTCGAACCATGCTTCTACCTGCTGCTGTCGCCTAAAAGCTCCCCCAATTCCATTTTCTAATTTCTAGCTACAACAATCTGCAATCGTCCAGCTCTGCCACCGACGACATCACCAACCGTCCGCACAAGCAAGCACGCCATCTCTGCAAATTCCGGCAGCAATGAAAATCGGGCTCCAAGCTGGAAACCCATTTTTCCGATAAGCAGCCATGGAAAATTCAAAGCAATTCGAAAATTGATTTCGTCCAGCATCTCTGTTTCCGCGGAACCGGCTGCCCAAGATAAATCCAGTTTTCCACCCAAGTTGATCGAAATCCCTCCAATCGAGCAATCCACAAACTCAATTGCTCGCAGATTCCAACCAGGAGCATTCAACGAGCAACCCATCTTCCAGCCACCGAAAATGGAATCCAATGGCAGCAGCATTCTCTTCTCCGGTGCTCCATCTCCCCAGACCGGACAGCAGCACGGAAATTAACAGCCATGAAGAAGAACCGTCCCAACCCGCACTTCTCATTTCCGGCCAGCCATGGAAACATCAAAAACCCAAATTCCCTTTCCAGTCCCCAAATTCAGCAGCCCGGTCTTCAAAAATGGACGAACCATCCATTTTCCCCAAATCCAAGCACCAGCTCGAGTTGTTTCTTCCATTGCCTCATTTTCTCCTCTTACCGAATAGCATCCCATCTGCCTAAGTTCAGCACTCAATCCACTCCCTGCATCCGGAAAGCTGCAATTGAAAGCCAAACCAAAGCATCTTCAGTTACCGGCATCCATTTCTTCCTCTATGATCGCTGGAAACCCATCTTAAGTTGAATCCTTACCATCTCAACAGCGCAAAGTGCCAAGCTGAAATCTCAACTCATTTCTTCCATTACGCATTGCAAATTCGACCGGTTCAAGGACGTGATGAACGAAATGGCAGAAGGCAGCTACGAGCGGGCAACGAAATGAATCCCACATCGGATTCCAGATTGGAGGGAGGGCCCCTCACGCACTCTATAAAAGGAGGGGCCCTCCACTCATCCCAACACACCCCATACCCCACACTTCTCCCCTTGGGTGGGACCCATTTGGTGGGACCCCGTAGCAAGTGGGTGGGACCCATTTTTGTGGGACCCGTAGTGAGGAGGTGGGGCCAAGCAATAAAAGTTTCCATTACGTGGAGATTCGCTGTTTACGGGTGATGTAAATTTTATTTTCCGCTTTATAGTTAGTAGAAATTTGTAGTTGTTAAATTTTAATTTGTAGTTTTAATTTTTAAATTAGATTTACTGCTTTATTCTATGCTTTGTAATTTTTAGATTAAACTTAATGTAATTCGCTTTTCTGTTTTAATAGTAGAATTTAATTGCTTCTATTGCTTTCTTAGAATAGTTTTAATTACGTTGTTAATTAGTTAATTTCTTTTAGCTTCTTGCCTCTATTTCTTTTATGCTCAAATCTTTTCTCTTCTTTCTTTCTCTTTCTAATTTCTTTCTTTTTCTCTCTCTAATTTCTTCTATTTTCTTTTCTTCTCTCTCCTCTCTCCTATTCTTCTAATTTCTCTCCCTTTTCTCCCTCCTCTCTTTCTCTCTCTAATTTCTTCTATTTTCTCTCTTCTCTCTTCTCTCTTCTCTCTTCTCTCTTTCTCTCTCTTCTTTTCTCTCTCTTCTCTCTTTCTCTCTCTTCTTTTCTCTCTCTTCTCTCTTTCTCTCTCTTCTCTCTTCTCTCTTTCTCTTTCTCTCTCTATACCCTTTCTTTCTCTTAAAAATAATTCAAAACTACATCGCCTCTCTGTGGATTCGACCCGACTCACCATTATTCTACACTATCACTCGTATAGTGGTAGCTTTAATGTGTTTCGGTTAATTTAAATTAAACTGGTGATCACAGTGCTCTTAACGACAAGCACTTGGTACGCATCAAAAGTCCAAAATGCAAATAACCAAACTTTACATTGTTTGATATGCTAATATGTAAATTTCAGAAGTTTAAATGTAAATATATAAAGTTAGAGGGTTTAAAACACAATGCCCATATATTACATAACTCTCACATTTTTCAAAATTCCTTCAATTCCCACTTTCACATATTACTAAACCAACCTAGGGGTGTTAATAGATTAGGTTAAATGGGTTAATGTCTAATCCTAATTAAAAATTATTTAAAATTTAACTCCAATTCGTTTATTAACCCATTTAAAATTTTTAATTATAATCTATTTACGATCCATTTAATAAATAGGATGGTGGTTGTTATCAAGTTGTGCATATATATTGCAAACAAGTCAAAACTAAGCTAATTTAAAATCGAGAATGTATTATTTGTAATTTGTCAGGATGGATTAATTTACATTAACGAGATACATGGCATGATCAGATCTTCATCAAAAAATGTGTGTATATTTGGTACTCTAACACAAAAAAGGATGGTGACTTGGTAAGATTGTAAGAGAGAAGGATGATTACTCAGCAAGATAAAGAATAGGGGGAAATAGAGAGAGAGAGAGAGAGAGAAAATTGAAGACGGAGAGGGAAAGATGGGGAGAAGGAGAGAGAGAGAAGAGAAGAGAGAAAAATGAAAACAGGAACGGAGAAGAAAAGAAAGGAGGCAGGGAAAAAAAAAGAATCTTACTAGCGGCACTCACAGGCGACAACAAAGCACAATAGCAGAAAAGATGTTATAGAGTTGTAGACAAAGGAAGGAAAATAGGAAATCAAAATGTGGGAAATATATTTAGGATTTAGAAAAATATATCTCCCATCTCAATAGATTGTAAATGGGTTAATGAGTTATAAAATCTTAATCATAATTTGTTTATTTATTTAAATTGTTGAACGAATTAGTGGATTATAAATTATTTATTCAAAAATCATAAACCAAACTCATTTATACTTGGGTTAAATTAGTAGATTGATGGGTTGACAATGATCATTAACATCCCTAATATTATTAGTGTATTTGTAATTTGGAAAAATGAAGAAAAATTTGAAAAGGTCAGAAAGTGATATGATATGAGTAATAATTAGGAATAAAGAGTAAAATTGAAATAGATAGAATAATTGTATGAAAAGATACAAAAATGATTAAAAGTAGTATAGTAGGTAGTTTTTTATTGTATCACCTTCTTTGATGATCAAATGCTTGACAGAGGACAACTCCAAGGGATGGGAAAACTAGAAGTGGGAATTGGAACTAGTCGACCCATGATCTGACCTTAACCCGATCCATTTTTGACTAGGTAAAACTAATTTTTTTGATCTTATGTAGGGATGAGTAAGAAATTTTGACCCGAATTTAAAAATAGGGTCAGATTGGTCGACTATGTCCGGCCCTGCATATATTAATTTATTAAAAATTATAAGTCTATGTTTACATCTTATTATTATTTTTTTTCAAAAATTCACGTTTTTATAATTAATTGTAACAATAATAGAAGAATCAATTTATCCAAAAAATAATATAATAATCACCAAGAGGAATTTGCACATATATAACTCTTGCGTATAATTATATATTAACATATTTTAATAAATTTATACTATATTTTTTCATATTTTATTTTAGTAATGATGTATTTTTTAATAATTAGTAAAATATTGAAGCGTATGACATTTAAATTTAGTATAGTTATATTTTTATGTTTGATAGGTATATAAATTCTTAAAATTATCTTATTTGACTCGAATTTTTTTCCCAATCCACTATCCCGAAATCGGTCTAACACCATCCCAACCCAATATAAAAATAGGATTAAATTGAATTTTTAAAAAGTAGGATCAAGGTTGAGAAAACCCTCACCCGATACGGCCGCCCCGATTCTCACCACTAAGGTAAACAACGCAAGTGCCTCTAAGTTCAAACCTTGGACTTCCTACCTTACACATTCTTACAATATTTATGTCAATTCAAGTAGTGATAATATAGTCAAATAATTAAGATGTTAGAGCATATAGAAACCAATGTGAAAAGTAGAAAAAAAAATTCTTTTGTCGAATGTTAACTGCACCCCATGTTTCCTTTTATACTATTCTCTATGACCTATTCTGAGATCATTACTAGCGTGATACATCTACAATTCGTTTATTAATCCACAAAATCCATTTACCATTTCTAAAAATTTGGCCCTATTCCACTTGCCCTACAAATCTATCGTTGCTTTCTATGATGAATTTTTGCACAAATTGAAAAAAAGAAAAAGAAACCATGACTTTTATTATGTTAGTTGATATTGAGGAAGATGATGAGTACAGAGTGAAGTAAACGCTTGAGTAGATGCTGATGTCGATCTATACTAACTTGTACATTAGGGATTAAACATACGCCCCTTGACTGTTTAGTTATGGAAGGAATTTTTAATTAAATTCATGAGAAATTTTTTGAAAATTCATGAAAAATATGAAATTACGATCAAAATACATAGTTACATTTAGAAATTTCTCTAAATCATGTTAATCTTTCGTTTTATTTATTCTTTATGTATTACTTTTTGGGATATAGAAAATTTATCTACTTTTTCACTGTAACATTACATCTCATAATACTTTATATTTTTCTTTTTACTTCTCTACAACTTCTCCTCCACAATATCAAGTTCTACTTAATTGAAAATCTCTTCTTTATATATTTTGGATAGAATTATGATCTAATTCAACCATTATGATTTTATTATATAAATAATATTTAATTTGTAATAATTTTTATTATGTATTTAGTTTTTAATTAGAGAGAAAGTGTGGAGTTTAAGAAAATATTTTCACATATGATTTAAAGTCTTAATGGCTTGAATATCCTTATTTTTCTATTATCATTCTTCTATCCTGCTAATTTTTCACATTTTTTCATAAATATCTTATTTGTTATCATTTTATTTTAACTTTACAGCTATTATATATCATATCACTCTTACACTTCTAAAACTTTTTATATTCTCACTTCACGTATTATGTGATCTATCTCATAAGTGTATTGCCGTTTTGGGAAAGATAGAAAAATTTTGGGAAAATTTTTTTTGAAAAGGGAAGAAAATGATATAATATAAATAGTGATTAAAAATAGAAAAAAATTAAAATAGATAGAATAATTGTATAAAAAATATAAAAATGATTAGAAAATAGCATAGTTAGGCATTTTTTTTATCATGTCATCCTTTTGGATGACTAGACAACTAATAGAAAAAAATTGCCAAGAAACAATAAATGAGGCAAATGTCTACTCAACTTCAGACCCTGTAGCTCCTACCCTGCACATCTTTACAACGTTTATGTCGACCACTTGGTCCTTTAAATGGTGACAATGTAGTTAAGTAACTAAAATGTTACATCATGTAGAAAAGTATATGAAAAATAGAGAAAAGTTTTTTCTTTTATCAAAAGTCAAATGCATCCTATGTTTCCTTGTATACTACTCTCTATAATCTTGCTTGATAAAAATTAATCATACTTAAAAGCCACATAAGTAAATGTCATGAAATCACTACTAGTGTGATATACCTATAATTTCTTTTATTGATCTGTAATATTCACATACTATTTGTAAAAAAATTTAATATATTATTTCCTTCCCTGCCCTATCTTACTCATTAGTCATTTTGATTCCTAGTTGAGTCAATTCTATTTTGATTCTAAATCAATTTTTATCATACAAGCATTTAACATTAAAATAATTAAATTGTTTCTTGTTGTAAATAAAATATTAGATGTTGAAAAGAGAATATGAGATGAAAAAAGGCAAATCCTTCTTTAGATAAGGGGAAATAACAAACATAAAAAATATATAAAATATATTTTAGTGATAAAGATAAAAATATTGTCCATATGAGATTATCACATGTGAAATCTATACGAATATTGAATAGAATAACCACACAAATTGATTTTATGTACCCATTATATGAAGAATATATATGTTAATTAAAAATATGAATAATTTTTTTAATAACTTATCCTACTTAAAAGTAGGTCAGCTTAGCAAGCATACACATGAATAATTGGTGTACAACCACGAGTTTGTCGTTAGGAATCCTTGATCACCAATATCAAATTATACCAAATCATATTAAATTAACAACTAATTATAGCGTAGAATAATGGTGAAACTGGTCGAATCCAAAGAGATACAATGAAAGTTTGAATTATTTGGAAAAGAAAAATTTTAAATAAAATTATAACTAAGAATTAAAGTGAAATAAAATTAACTATAAATGAAATTCGACTAAAAGCAAAGAAAATATAAATATAAAATTAACAAAACAAAAAAAAATCAAATCTGGATGACTTGCCCAAAAAAGATCTCCTCTACCCCATAGTGTCTTCGGACCCATGAACTTGGAAACTAAAAGCTTGAAAGAAAATTGGACGTGTAACTTGATTCCGTGGAGCCTTGCCTTGTCCCCTTTTTTTATAAGAGCCAAAACTGTAGAAGAAAGTGGGGTGGGAGCGGATTGATGTGCCGATTTGAAGTACGCATAACCCTTGCGTAAGTTGAATGGCTTGGATGCTGTTCGCACATTGAATGGACGATCAGGATGAATTTGCGCATTGAATCGTAGTTGGATTCGGTTGCGCATCCATTTGTATGCGTAACCACTGAACAGGTGTAGTTCCCTTTGGATTGCCAGGCCATTCAATCGATCTAGGAGAGGAGAAGGCGGAGATGTGACTGCCTTTTTTGCAAGCACAAAGATGGGCCATGGAATTTCTATTCGTTGCTGAAAAAAATCTACTGATGATTTGCTTGGAGATGAACTTGGAAAACTGTAGATCTTCACGGCTTCTAATTAGACGATCTGAAATCCCAAATGATGCCCATCACTGATGCTTGGATGATATGACTCTTGATAAAGGTTGCTGCTGGATTTTCTCTTTAGCCAGTCCAGATTTAATGTCTTGCTTGATATTGAAGAAAAAAATTTGAAGAAGATGGCAACACCTCAAATCTGTTTGTTAAAGCATCCTTTTTTCTGCATGATTTGCCATTCCCGATGATGGGTTTTTACCCCCTTTTCTATAGCCATGACCGATCACATGAGGAGGACCTTGTGCACGTGTAAACCCAAATATCGATAGCTCTAATGTCTTTTTGAGAGCCCACAATAATTTTAATAATGCAGCAATCAATCCCAAAACATTTAAATAAGGGTTTTAATGTAAAAATACAATTTTCAAAGAATCCCCAAAAACCCTTTTTGTTAAATGAAATTTTCATGCTTAAATGGGTGAAAAATATTGGTAAAAATATGCAGTTATTAATAACATGCCAAGTTGCACCTCTTAAGAATTGCCCTATTTGCTGGGACTAAGATTTTTTAAGACCACCGCTTATATATGTAAATTATTTGTGAATCAACAATTTACCTAAGAAGATTGTTGCATAGGAATATTGAAGTAAAGTGCTATGATATAACAAAATGGAGCTTATATTGATGATAAAATAAAAATTCACTATACAAGTTGCAATTAATATCGTTTGTTTAACTAACATACTAAGTTTTACTAAAATCAAATACGCAAATGAGTCTTTTGAAAAAGTTATAAAATCAGTGTTACATAATTGTTTGATTTATAAATCAAAATTTAAAGTTGTGAATATAAGCTCTAAATTGTCAAAACCAATATTACTTGGATAAATGATTTTTATCAAATATTGTAATATTTTAATACATTTGTGGATTCATCTAAGTGTTTTTCCTACTTTATATATATTACATATATTTTTAAGTAAATGTGGCCCAATAAAAATTCTAATTAAGTCGATTTTTAGAACCATGATAAAAAAATAATGATAAATCATATAACTAGCTGGATTTTGTTTTTGTTATCAATATGGGTCTCATTTTATAATTATTGAGCCCATGCTAGAGTGCAATTTCGTAAATCCTAGCATATCCTATGGAAAATAGTCTAAGTATCCAATTAAAAGTTATGAACACTATTATTAAGTTGATTTTATGCTTTTATGGTGTTTATCAAGTGAGGTAAATGAAAATATTGATTAAGATAAAACTTGATTTGTTGTTGAACAATTTCAAATGCAAGTAATGGACTTCAATTTGATTTAACCATCAAGATAGGTCCCTCAAAATACGTATTACAATTAGACTTTGTAAGTTTTTTTAAAATCTTATTGTTAACTACTTGCCAATGATAGCTAATGACTGATCTATTTTACATAACATACAAATTTAGAGTTTATTATATAAATATGATACATTGAGGTTGAATTTACGAATAGAGAACTTGTAGGGATTAAGATGCAAAAAAATTGATTTCATAAATAATAAAAAATAAAAATACCATAAAATATCTAAAAATTAGATTTTGCATATTAAATAAATAAATTTAGTTCATTTAAAATTTTATATTCTCATGATAAATAAACTTAAAAGTAATTTATCTCATTATAAAATATTTCTATAATATAAAAATTATTTTTCAATTATTTATATGATAGTTTATAAAATTTTGAATGACATTGAATTGATTTATTCAATGCAATTAATTTTCTCAAAACTAAGTTTTAATATTTTTTAAGAAATGTTCTTGGATTTTAATTTTACAATGCAAAAATTTTAATATTGTTTATCATGAGAATTTTTAAATTTTGGAAGTCTTCCAAATTTATTTATTATTAGGAATATCTAAAAAGAAATTTCTTTGATATGTAATTTATTTTTGTATTTTATTATATATAACATTACATATTTTGAATGTTAACCTTTTTATGAGTTAGACCCCAAAGTTCCATAATTACATATTGAACTTTACAAGTTGTGTATTGCAAGATAGGCCTTACTATTACTAACCATTTATAACTAGTTAAAGACGAGGTCTAAAATGCAATTTGTGTTTTGGAAAATGATAAAACATTTGAATGAAAAATTTTTATTGCAAAAATTTTTTAAATGGAAGAAAATAATATAATATTATAAGGGTAATGATGAAAAGAAAGATAATAAAGTTAAAATAGATAAGTTAGTTGTATGAATATTGTACAGAAATGATAAAAAATAAGATAGTTGTGAATAGTAAAAATATTTAGATTGAAAAATTTTAATTTAAAAGTTTTAGTTTTTCAAATTCTAAAAAAATGAAAGTATGCAAACACATTGGTTTAAAATATAAATAGACATACTTTGTCAAAAAAATATATAAATAGACATTATTGGTGGTGCCAAAATGCCCTCTTAAGTTAGAGGCTTGATTTTATACTATATATAATAGATCGATTAACCTATGATGTATAAATTTATTCTTAAATATTTTTCTTAGGTTTTCTTTTTTACTTTATATAAGCCCAAGTACATTTAGTTTATATTATGAAAGTATAAAACTTCTTAGAAAAGTAATTATTATTATTGAAAGTTTGCACATTTCTAAGTTGTCTATTTATACATAATTGTAATAGCACCGTTATGTAAGAGATACAAATTTATTCAAATTTTGTATGTATATTTGAGAATTTGACAAATTTAGGGACATAAAGACAATATTAGTCAAGCATTAATACAATATAGGCATTTCTTCAAAAGTACCAATTATTTTTAAAATCATTTATATGCTAGCTTATAAAATTTTGTATGATATTGCATAGGTTTATTTAATGTAATTAATAACTTAAAAACTAAGTTTTTTATTCATATTTTACATATATATATTATTGAATTTTTATTTTATAATGTAAACAATTTAATATTGTTTGTCATGAAAATTTTCAAAAATTTAGAATTTTTCCAAATCTATTTATTAAAGGAAAACAATAAATTTCATATTTAAGGTTTTTGAATTTTTATTACATGAAATTACATTTTTTTTGCTTTTTAGTCTTGCAGATTTCCTTTATTGCATTTTGAACATTTGTCATTTGCTACTTATTACTTATTAATGCTTTTTACTTCTTAATGATAAGGTCTAGTATGCGAAACATACAAACTTATAAAGTTTGATTTGTAATTACAAAAACATTGGGGCTAACTCAAGAAAAAAGAAAAATTTCAAGGTTACAATACAAATATGCAAATATCAAAGATTAAAGTATAAATACGTTGTGATGCCCCGAAACTAAAGTGCCTTACCTTATCCTGAAATTGTTTAGTTGGTAAATCATGTTCAGGACCATAACCCTGTTCATACAGCGAAGTCTTTAATTTAATCTCATTTCAATTTACAAGCATGCACACACTTATAATTAAAATCACATAATATTTTTTAAATATTAAAATATATATTTACATCATCAGACTTTGTATTCTGGTACTTGTATAATACTGTATCCTCACAATGTATCCATTGACACTAATTATATAAGGATAGTACAACTTAAAGAGTACCTAAATTGAGACATTTTTTATTGAATTTTACTATACCTATCTAAGGTTAGAAAAATAAAATGTGAGTAGTAGACTCAGTAAGCAAATATTTTTATTTAAGTAAACATTTTCAGTACAGAATTTGGCGTTTCATAATAAATGCATTATGCAAATGCATATTCCACGTTTATGCTTTATACCTTCATTAGATGATACATTAACTAGGAGATCATCAATACGTTTACTCCCTATTTAGAAAGTGCGTCGTCAGCTTTTAGGCCTATATTAGCAACTTGATTACATTAGAGGGGAACTTTGGTCTTCTTACATATTTAGAATGGACTTGTATATTTGTATACTAGTATCATACACACGCTAGTATGATTTTTAAGAATTGATCATGTTCATCATTTTACTTCATTTTTAAGTTGAGAAAGTTTTACACAATTATATTACGGGGATGACCACTCTTAAATAAATTCAAAAACATCACAACAAAAAAGAATTGCATGTCATTTAATCATTTTAAATAAATGATTTCAAGGCATTGCTTGCTTGCCTTGGAGTATTAGGTTGCATCATCAACCTTCTCATTTTCTTTGCCTAAATAAGTGAAATGAATTATTTTTATATTGACACTATATATTATTTTTTTTTATCTATATGCATTTTCTTTATATTATATATTTTTATATCTGCATGTATATTCCTTTATATGTATATATATATTTATCCTTTTATTTTTATATAATTTAGAATCTTATTTCTTTCATTTCTCTTGGCCCTTATATGTACAGTTCTAAATCACATGTTTTAAAAAGTTGGGTTTTAATAATTCTTCCGCTTTATTCCTTTAAATTTTAAATTTCCTATTTGTATTTACAATGATATTTACATGGCTAATAGTGGAAAAATAAGATTTTTCAACTTCACGTTAGGTGGTTCAGATGTTGAACTTTTCACTTGAAATTTATTAATCTCATTTTAGAATTATATTTACATTGTTCTAGCCCAGTAAATATCTCTAATAGCATCCGTGAAAATTTACATTCAGAAAAAACAGTCTAGTTACCTAAATGTGAATAAATTTTTAAAAAAATTTCATTGGTTATTAGCAGTAATTATATTAACAGCATTCAAACCAACAATTAATAAAAAATACAGGATCTGATTTGGACGTTATTGGGAGCCATGCATGATATGAAATAAAAATTCTTGAGCTTATTCTGTAGTGGACGTGAACCCATCCATACATGAAAGAAAAAGAAAAAAAGAAAAAATTCTTTTTAGAACCCGCTGGTCGTCCTGTGCTCTCCTGTTCTCCTCCCCTTTGTTGGCTTTACATCTGCTGCCCATCTATTTTTAACTTCCCCCTTAAGCGGTGAATAGGGTAAAATTTTTGGAGTGCAATCCTATGCACCCGGGTGCATTGAGCCTCTATGCACCCGGGTGTACTACACCTATTTTTTTTATTTTTTTTTGAAATTTTTTTTACACAACAGTTAATCTAGGTTTATTTAACATAAGTATCAATTTTTACTATTTTTGGAGACTTTTAGATATTTTTTTAGATTTTTAAAAGTCAGTGGCATTTTCAGTAATTTAAAATTACTCAAAATGCCACTAATTTTTAAAAATCTAAAAAAAATATCTAAAAATTTCTAAAAATAGTAAAAATTGATAAATATGTTAAATAAACCTATATTAATAGCTTCATGAAAAAAATTTCAAAAAAAAAAATAATAATAGGTGTAGTACACCCGGGTGCATTGAGGCTCAATACACCCGGTGCATAAGATTGCACTCCAAATTTTTTTATCAGGCTTTAATATATTTCCACACCGTGTTGCCAACTAGGGGTGTTAATGGTCATGGTCAACCCGTTAACCCGCTCGTTCAACCCGTTAATAAATGGGTTTGGGTTGAGATTTTTGAATAAATGAGTTATGATCCGCCAACCCGTTCAACCATTTAATTAAATAAACGGATTAGGGTTGAGGCTTCACAACCCGTCCAACCCGTCCAACCCGTATAACTCATTTAATATAATATATTATAATATATATGTAATATTTATAACAGGAATTGACATTAAAGAGATGCCTTGAGATTGGAGCTGATGTTTTTAAGCCAAAATGAATTAAATTCAGGTATGTTAGCTTCGAATTATTTAATTTATTTAAATTTACAGACTTTATTAAAGATTTTTAGTATGAAAATTAGTAACAAACACAACGCGTTAACCCGTTTATTAAATGGGTTGTAAATGGGTTAGGGTTGAAGTTTTTTAAATGGGTTAATAAACGGATTAGGGTTGAGATATATTAAATGGGTTAGGTTTAGGATTAGGCTCCAACCCGTTCAACCCGATCCGTTAACACCCCTATTGCCAACTCAGCTCTCCACGTCCTTGCTTAAGCCACCGCCAGTTAATTCATATCCAGTTTTTTAATATATATTTTATTTTATTTATTTTTTTCATGCAACTATTTTCCGTTGGTTCCATGTCGATTGAAATATATGTGGCAAACATCTGTCGGGTCCTGCTGGTCACTTCCTTCTGGGTGCTAATTAT
Source organism: Annona cherimola (assembly GCA_030490835.1). Classification (NCBI taxonomy): domain Eukaryota; kingdom Viridiplantae; phylum Streptophyta; class Magnoliopsida; order Magnoliales; family Annonaceae; genus Annona; species Annona cherimola. Next base: position 88,558,531 of record CM059972.1, read on the forward strand.
TTCATTTTTTTTTAAATCGCCGTGGCTGCGTACCGTTAATAACAGCATAGATATATTGACGCACCTAATTCAAAGTTGTTTTAAATTTTTCTAAAGGTGTTTTGTTTTTTATAATTTCACCCGTCTATATTTTAAAGCATATTAAATTGGCCGTTTATATCAAATTTCATGTCAAAATACTTAGAATTGATTAAGATAAAACTTTTGAAATTAGCAAATATAATTCATTCAACTTTTAATTTGCCTATTCATTTGTAATTATATTTTGTATAATCTAATTTGTTTACTAAGTAGAGTACATTAATTTAAGATTATCAATAGAATCTCATATAAAACAAAGTTATATATAATAATTAATTAATAAAATGTGAAGCAAATGATGAACGTGATATATATGCACGTTCAACTTCGTCTGGACGGATCATGCGTGGATTGAATCCATGCACATTTTGCAAGGCAACTATTGAATTTATATAAATACTTTGTTAAATTATTTTTCATAATCCAATTTATCCATATTTTAGAACATATCAATTTAACCTTCCATCTCAAGTTTCATATCAAACCTATTAGTATGATTTAAGATATCATCATTCAAAATTAATTTATGAAATTTTAATTAATTTTGATTGTTTAAAAATTTTCTAAATATAATTTTTACGATATAGTCCATTCACTATATAGGGTATGTTAAAATAAATTTACTTATAAAATTTCATATAAAACGGTTTTAGATATCCCAAGATATTAATTTAACAATCAATTAACTAAGCATAAGAAAACAATGAACGTGAATACCTGGAAGTTCCTGCATATATGGGTTTAACTTTCATGCATGTTTTTGAATGCAATTAAACAATTAATTTAAGCACTTTATTCAATTAATTTTTTATAATCTAATCCATTTTGATTTAAGAGCATATAATTTAATACTATCCAATGAATTCTCATATCAATATGAGTTATATATTCTTAAATCCAAAGAAAACAATCTAGATGAATATAAATCATTAATTAAGACTCCTGAGTGCCCAAGTTTTCTCATTTATTTTTTTTAAAAGGTCCATAAATTTAAATAGTTTTATTTGGTATAATTCATAATTTTGAAATTCTTTTCCGAAAAATTTATAAAAATTCATTTTTATATCTTACCTTTATCAAATTGTAATTTACACCCCTTTTCTCATAAATCTTAAATTCAACATTTTTAAATTTCAATTACGTCCCTGTTGTCTCAACTCTCTTCAAATTTATCATTCCATCTTTTTTCTAAATTTACAATTTAATCTCCTTTTTCTAAAATTGTCAATTAGTCTCTTTATAAACATACGCATTTTTATAACTTTATATTAATAATATATATTTTGTACTAGCTTTAAAGGTATAAATTATATTAACTTATAGACTAATTTTATGCTAAGTCTCAAATAGTGCTGGTTTCACATACTCATACTTAAGAGGTAATAAAATACAAAAATCTTTTTAAATATTAATACATTGGTTCTGAATTGACCTCATACTAACTGTAAAATCAAAATATAAGTAGTAAAAAAGGCAATTGCACATATACGAACCAACTGTATCCTTAGTTTCATTAAACCCATAAACTTTTAAAATTTTTAGATATACTCATGTATTTTACTTTAATTTCTATTTATACCAACACTATTAAATATCCATTAAATAGGCCGCTAACCCTCTTATAAAATGACAAATATGCCTTAGCTCAGATATAATTTGAGGTCATGTTGTAAAAAATAAATATATATAATCAACTAATATATGATTTTATAATTGTTGAATCACTAAAAATTTATTATAATATGAAATTATAATTATAAGATTATAACGAGGGATGGGTATTGCTTATTTTATAGAGGACTAATGGCCTCTTCGATAAATCTCTAATAATATGGGTATTAATTTAAGATTATCAATAGAATCTCATATAAAACAGTTATATATATAATAATTAATTAATAAAATGTGAAGCATATGGTGAACCCAATGTATATGCACGTTCAACTTTGTCTGGACGCATCATCCATGGATTCAATCCAAGCACATTTTCCAATGTAACTATTGGATTTATTTAAATACTTTATTAAATTATTTTTTATAAATTATGAGGTAATTCTTATATTTTTAAAGATTGTATTACTTTTGTATTAGAAACTCAAGCAAACGAAGTATTAGAAAGAGAAGTTCATATTATAAACCACAACGAAAGGATAATAGTAGAATTTGAATGGGAAAATTATACTTCATCTGACGAAGAATTTTAAAGAAAAATGTCCTTACCCTCTCAAGTCAGAGAATTAAGTCACAGACTTAAAGAATTAAAATGCGAAGAAGAACTTTTGGTAAAACTTATTGAAACACATAATACTAATATTCGCTCTCATAATTTTTTGGTATATATAGGAGTATTTACAACATTAAGAACAATCCGAGAAGGTATCAGAATAATTTAAGAACAAATTTATTATTTATTGGGATGAATCAAAGGCTAAAACCTTTAAAAGACCAATTAAGTTTTATAAGACGACAGAAAGAACATATATTTAATAAACTAGAAATATTAAGACAAATGGATCCAAAGGAAAATGCTCTAATAACATATTTAATCAATAGACTTGAAAGGCTTACTCAAGAAGAAGACTAACTTAGAATTTTATATTCTAAAGCTATTGAAAGTCTCATTGGTTAATATCAACATGTTAGTAATTTCTGAGCTAGTTAAAAAATTAAGATTATTAAGAGATTATGAACAATTTTTAAGAATAGCATTAGAAACAGAAACTGTTAAATCACATCCTATATATTATAATGAACAACTCGAATGGATATATCCTGATATAAAATCTCTTGAAAAGCAAATCTCAAGCCTCTTAGGTTAACTCTCTGAATCTTTGAAAGACTCCTGGGTCCCAATCTGGTATCAGAGCCAAGTTGAAGTTGATTTTGTTAAAAACACTTCTCTAAAGAAACTTAGTCATCACGAAGTCGCGCATCCAGTTGAGATCCTGTGTTGCTAAGAAAGCGTTGAAGGGAATACAACATACAAGACGTTGACTGCGAAGATGAGTTCTCTAAACAGGATGTTTTCAACATCTTCATCTTCTTCTTCTACTGATACTGAGATTCACTCAGTAAGACTTGATGAGATTCAAAATACGTCTGAAGGAGCCTATGAAAATATTGAGAAATCTATACAAAATTGGAAAATTCCAAAAGTACCTATTAAAGAAATTTATAAAATTGGAGCATTTGATTTTAGAACAGAATATAGAATTAAAACACTAGAAATTGTATTAGAATTTGGAGAAGGATCACATCAGATACAATTATTACAAAAAAAAGCTTTAAAGGAGTTATGTGATAAAGAATATAAATTCTTACATTTTGGACTTATAAAAATTGTTATTCAACCACTAGTACGAGCTGGTCTTCAAGCCTCTGTACTAGCATGTCTAAAAGATAATAGACATAGGTACTTCTCAGACTCTATTTTATGAATATTACAAACATCATTACATGCTGGTCTAGTATATTTTAACGGTTTTCCAAATTTCTCTATTAGTTTATCAGATCCATATACTTTAAATGTATTATCATTATTAATTCAAAAATAAGGTTTTAATATGAGATTAGGATTTAAACCCTTATGTATACAATATAAAATTTATTATAAAGCTATGAAAACTTTAGTACCCCGATCATTGGTTACCCAAGAAAAGGGTGCTACTCCATATTTTATAACTAATCCTATACATAAAAGAATTGAACCAAAAAGAATTCTATGGTCAGATATAGATCTTCCCATTGAATGGAAAATAGATAATGATTTATCACCAGAAGTTCCTGAACAAATTCCTGAAAAAATAGAAGCAATGACAGAAACTCCAGATAATATAATTTTAAATTTTGAACAAACACAAAAAAGACATTCTTTTTCTGTATCAAGACCTATAACTCCAAAAATTACTTTAAAATCTTAATCATCTCCGTCATTAGAAAAAAGGTCTATGTCTAATATTCTCTCTACAACTAGATTTCCATTACATTATGACCAAAACATAGCTAAGCCAGAAATAGAGCCATCTGAATCAGACTTTCAATTAAATGAAATTACTGAAAAATCAATATTTAAATTTAATAAAGAATTATTATTAAAAGATTATAAATCTGAAATAAATAAAGAAAAAAGAAAGTGGATATCAAAAACATATAACTCAGAAGAATTAAAACAAATTATAAGAAAATAGTTTTATTATTGTGAAAATGTTAAACAAAATATTCCTTTCTTTAAATGGTATGATGAACAAACATCTATCTAATTTCAAATGGTATAAAAATGTATTCTTAACAGATGTACAATTATTAGATGACGGAACAAAATCTATATATAAATAAATTTTTTTAGAAAGATTATTAAAATTAAGATGTAAGAAAATGACAAAATATAGATTGTATGAAGATGTATTTTTGACAGACTTATTAATGCTAGAAGATGGAAATCAAGATGTCTATAAAGAAAAGTTTCTTCAAGGATTACCCTCTGTCTTTGAAACTCAAGTAAAAGCATTAATAAAACAAGAAAATGATGGCAAATTAGAATATAACAATTATACTTGGGGAGCATTGTTTACAAAAATAAAACAAGAAGGTATAGAATTATATCAACAGAAAAGGATGGATGAAACGAAATTCTTAAAATCTCAAGACTTATCAATTTTCTGTTCTAATTATGGTATTGAACAAACTCTTGTTCAAAAAACTATCTTAAAAGGATCAAAATACTTAAAAGCAAAAAGATATAATGAGAAATCAAGAGAAAAACCTTTCAAATCTCCTAATAAATATTATTCTAAAAAGAAGTTTACAAAACATAAAACAAAACCCTCAAAGAAAAGAAATATTAAAGAAATCAAATATTATAAATGTGGAAAATTTGGTCATTATGCTTCTAAATATTATAAAAGACAAGTAGGAGAATTATTAGCAGATAAAAGTTTAAGTATAGAAGAATTAACTGAACGATTAAATAATCCTATAGTTACATTAGAAAGTGAAACAGATTCAGAATCATCAGATAACGTAGAAGATTATCAACTAAATCATTTGAAAGGATACTTTGAAGATGAACATCATTGCCAATGTTCTTATAATCCAAAAGATTATCAAACCTCTTCAGAATCTGATTATTATTCTATAAATATGATGAATGGATCAAATCAAGCCTTATTAGATTTAATAAATCAAATCGAAGATCCACAACAAAAGGCTGAACTCTTAAATAAATATGTACGTATAACAAGTACTCCTGAACCCTTAATTATACCAGAATCATCATCTATGATGAATATTATAAAAAATCAAAAAAAAAATTGAAAAATATTCCAAAGCCTCAATCAACTTATGAACTATCACAAGAAATAAAAGAAATGAAAAAAGAAATCGCTGAATTAAATAATAGAATTCAAGTATTAGAATTAAAAGAATTATCTATAAACATTGAACAAGAAGAAAATGATCAAGAGGATTTTGAGCAACAGTTACAACAAATTATTAAGGAAGATAAAACCGAGTCCTCAATTCATGCCCTATGTAATCAAGCTCCAAAGATTATATTACAAAAATGGTATATAAAAATTACCTTAAAAATTCCTGATCTTCCAGAAGATTTCTTTATCAGCCTTACAACTTTAGTAGATTCTGGAGCAGATTTGAATTATATAAATGAAGGTATAATTCCTTCTAAATATTTTGAATCAACAAATTCATCTATAGCCACTGCTGATGGAACAGATATGATTGTTAAATATAAATTATCTTCAGCTCATATTGTAACAAAAAAATATGTTTACAAACCTCATTTATATTAATCAAAAATATGCAACAAAAAATTATCCTTGGAACACCATTCCTTCAACTCTTGAACCCATTTTCAGTAACTGATGAAGGAATTCAAACTAAAGAAACTCTATTTGCATTTATAAAGCCTCTTGAAGCTTCCTTATTAGCAGAATTAAAAGATACCTTGACCTATAAAAAGAATTTCCTCCGCCATCTTCAAGATCAAAACATTATTAAGTATATAGAAAAGGAAATTCAAGGCCCCCTAAAGAAACCTATAGACGAATTCAAAAATAAGCTAGCCAAAGAAGTATGTTCTGAGTTTCCCAATACCTTTTGGAATAGGAAACAACATATAGTAAAATTACCCTATATAGAAGGATTCAATGAAGATAAAATTCCCACTAAAGCAAGACCTATATAAATAAATGCTGATTTATTAGAATTCTGTAAAAAAGAAATAAAAACTTTATTGGATTAGGATCTAAACCCTTATGTATACAATATAGAATTTATTATAAAGCTATGAAAACTTTAGTACCCCGATCATTGGTTACCCAAGAAAAGGGTGCTACTCCATATTTTATAACTAATCCTATACATAAAAGAATTGAACGAAAAAGAATTCTATGGTCAGATATAGATCTTCCCACTGAATGGAAAATAGATAATGATTTATCACCAGAAGTTCCTGAACAAACTGCTGAAAAAATAGAAGCAATAACAGAAACTCCAGATAATATAATTTTAAATTTTGAACAAACACAAAAAAGATATTCTTTTTCTGTATCAAGACCTATAACTCCAAAAATTACTTTAAAATCTTCATCATCTCCATCATTAGAAAAAAGGTCTATGTCTAATATTCTCTCTACAACTAGATTTCCATTACATTATGACCAAAACATAGCTAAGCCAGAAATAGAGCCATCTAAATCAGACTTTCAATTAAATGAAATTACTGAAAAATCAATATTTAAATTTAATAAAGAATTATTATTAAAAGATTAAAAATTTGAAATATATAAAGAAAAAAGAAAGTGGATATAAAAAACATATAACTCAGAAGAATTAAAACAAATTATAAGAAAATGGTTTTATTATTGTGAAAATGTTAAACAAAATATTCCTTTCTTTAAATGGTATGATGAACAAACATCTATCTAATTTCAAATGGAATAAAAATGTATTCTTAACAAATGTACAATTATTAGATGACGGAACAAAATCTATATATAAAGACATTTTTTTACAAGGATTACCATCTGTTATAGAAAATAAAGTAAAAACTGTAATAAAACAAAAAAATGGTGGAAAATTACTATATGAAAATTATACATGGGAAACTTTCTTCTCAAAAATCAGACAAGTAGGAACAGAACTATGTCGTCAAAAAAAAAGTGGAAGAGACCCACTTCTTAAAATCTCAAGATTTATTACAATTTTGTTCACATTATGGAATTGAAAAATTGCTATTCCAAAAGAATATTATGAAAAGATCCAAATACCCCAAGGCAAAACCCTATAAAAGGACACCTTACCAAAATTATGATAAAATAACATACCCCAAAAAACCATCCAAAAGGACTTATAAAAAATATCATAAATCAAAACAAAAATATTTTAGACCTAAAAAAGATGTTAAATGTTATAAATGTGGAAAATTTGGACATTATGCCTCTAAATGTTATAAGTGACAAGTTAAAGAATTATTAGCTAAGGAAAATCTTAGTTTAGAAGTTATAACTAAAAAACTAAATGAATTAGTTATTACCTCCAACGAGGAAGAAGAATCATCTGAAGATGAACAATTAAATTATATAGAAAATCAAGAGTTATCCGATTCTGAACCTGAACATCAATGTCAATGTTCTTATTCCCCAAATGAATATCAAACTTCATCAGATTTCTCTTATCACTCCTTAAATATGTTAAACACAAAAGATAAAACCCTATAAGATTTAATAAATCAACTACCTGATCCAAAACCAAAAGTCGATTTATTAACTAAATTTTAAAATATTTCAAACAAAAAAACTATCGATGAGGGATGGTTATCACTTAATTTTAATGAAACAACAAATTTATTATTTATTGTGATAAATCAAAGGCTAAAACCTTTAAAAGACCAATTAAGTTTTATAAGATGACAGAAAGAACATATATTTAATGAACTAGAAATATTAAGACAAATGGATCCAAATGAAAATGCTCTAATAACAGATTTAATCAATAGACTTGAAATGCTTACTCAAGAAGAAGACTAACTTAGAATTTTATATTCTAAAGCTATTGAAAGTCTCATTGGTTAATATCAACATGTTAGTAATTTCTGAGCTAGTTAAAAAATTACGATTATTAAGAGATTATGAACAATTTTTAAGAACAACATTAGAAATAGAAACTGTTAAATCACATCGTATATGTTATAATGAACAACTCGAATGGATATATCCTGATATAAAATCTCTTGAAAAGCAAATCTCAAGCCTCTTAGGTTAACTCTCTGAATCTTTGAAAGACTCCTGGGTCCCAATCTGGTATCAGAGCCAAGTTGAAATTGATTTTGTTAAAAACACTTCTCTAAAGAAACTTAGTCATCACGAAGTCGCGCATCCAGCTGAGATCCCGTGTTGCTAAGAAAGCGTTGAAGGGAATACAACATATAAGACGTTGACTGTGAAGATGAGTTCTCTAAAGAGGATGTTTTCAACATCTTCATCTTCTTCTGCTACTGATACTGAGATTTACTCAGTAAGACTTGATAAGATTCAAAATATGTCTGAAGGAGCCTATGAAAATATTGAAAAATCTATACAAAATTGGAAAATTCCAAAAGTACCTATTAAAGAAATTTATAAAATTGGAGCATTTGATTTTAGAACAGAATATAGAATTAAAACACTAGAAACTGTTAAATCATATCGTATATATTATAATGAATAATTCGAATGGATATATCCTGATATAAAATCTCTTGAAAAGCAAATCTCAAGCCTCTTAGGTTAACTCTCTGAATCTTTGAAAGACTCCTCGAAATCAAAATATAAGTAGTGAAAAAGGCAAATTCCACATATACGAACCAACTGTATCCTTACTTTCGTTAAACCCATAAACTTTTAAAAATTTTAGATATACTCATGTATTTTACTTTGTTTCTATTTATACCAACACTATTAAGTATCCATTAAATAAGCCACTAACCCTCTTATAAAATGACAAATATGCCTTAGCTCAGATATAATTTGAGTTTGTGTTGTAAAAAATAAATATTTATAATCAACTAATATATGATTTTATAATTGTTGAATCACTAAAAATTTATTATAATATGAAATTATAATTATAAGATTATAATGAGGGATGGGCATCCAAGCACATTTTCCAATGTAACTATTGGATTTATTTAAATATTTTATTAAATCATTTTTTATATTCCAATTCATCCATATTTTAGAACATATCAATTTAACCTTCCATCTGAAGTTTCATATCAAACCAATTAGTATGGTTTAAGATATGAGCATTCCAAATTAATTTATAAAATTTCAATTAATTTTAATTGTTTAAAAATTTTCTAAATATAATTTTGATGATCTAGTCCATTCACTCTATAGGGTATGTTAAAATAGACTTACTTATAAAATTTCATATAAAACAGTTTTAGATATCCCAAGATATTGATTTAATAATCAATTAACAAGCATAAGAAAACAATGAACGTGAATACCTGGACGTCCCTACCATGCACGGGTTTAACGTTCATGCACGGTTTTCAATGCAAATTAAACAATTAAATTAAGCACTTCATTCAATTAATTTTTCATGCAAATCATGCCAGTCCGCCAATTATTTTAGGAAATTTGATCGTATGGAATCGGTTCCTGGTTCCGGGTTCCCAAACAACCGCAATGTGCAGCGCGGTCCCGGCCAGCCCTTCTGGTGAAGAGCTCACACGTGTCTTACTGTGCCACGTGCAATTCGGCCCGAAGACGCGGTTATGGGCCACAGGGCCCACATCACGGCTCCTCCACCCTTTTTCATCCCTCCCCTCCATTCGTTGCTGTTTCTTTCGCCTCTCCCTCTCTCCCTCTGTATAGCTCGCAAATCTCCCACCCACCTCCGCTGCTCGATTGCCGGTGGAGATTGGATTCGCTTCGCTATCGCTGCAATGAAGGGCCACGATCTGATCAATAGCATCCTTCCCGACGAGCTCATCATCGAAGTCTTCTGCCGCCTCGACAGCTACAAATTCACCCTCGACGCTTGCTCCCTCGTCTGCCGGCGCTGGCTCAAGCTCCTGCGGGCCAGCCGCAGGACCATCCGGATTGGCGCTTCCGGAAACCCAGATTCGTTCGTGAGACTCCTGATGCAGCGCTTCTCGGCCCTGCGGAACGTGTACTTCGATGAGAGGTTGCCGATTTCGTCGTCCCTCCCTTCTACTTACTACGCCAGGCATATATTGCCCCGCCCCTCCAAGGTTGTTTTCTCGCTTTCTTATCGCTCTCTTACTAAATCCCAATTTTCATTCTTTTTCCTCTATGGAACTAAAAGCAATACATATTTGGATTTAGCTGTAGGGAATTTCTGTCCAACTCTGGTTACTTACTCCTGAAATTGCAAAAAAATTGTTCCTTTCTATCCTGGTTCACTGATTCAATTTGTCCCTAGATATCTGACTTCTGAAATGGTTTTGTCAGGATATGACAAATGCGACGTTTAATGGCTTCTCTATCTTTGCGCTTTTTTTTTTTTTTTTCTGTTGATCTCGGTTTTATAACTTTATATCGGGGTTTTCGTTGTCTTTTTCTTTTTCTTTTTTGATAGAATTCGTTGTCTTAAGATAACTTTGAATTGTTCTGTAATCACCTGTTCTGGAGTTGAGATCGCTAATGTTGGTCTTCTGATCGAGACTCAACTGATGCAATTAACGCTACCTTTTTTATGTGTTTCGTTTGTTGGGAGGTGAGGGCTAGTAGCGTCTGAAAATGGTACAACCCTTCGTCAATATACGACAAACATTTGTTGGTTTTCCTTTGTTACTCTGTTACTCTCATTTCGTTTGGAAATGCTAACTTTTACATCTTCCCATGATAATACAATACCTTCTGCTGCTCTATGTTACCTTTTTGAAGCTGCGCACTGCTCGGGTGTGCTCATTATCACCTGCATTACGCATGTGAACTGCATATAAATACTTGCATTTGCGCCTATATCATACATATGAAGTTTTCCTATTCTTTAGAATCTAGTTTAAACATCCAATGCTTTGTGCGTGTGTTGTCTATTTTCATGGTCTGTTTACCTAGTCCAACCTTTACCTATCCAGTATTTATGTGTCTTCCACGCTGAGAGATCTGCCTTTATACTTCATGCAGAGGAGGAGAAGTTCTGCCAAAAAAGCAAGGGGCACATCATCCAAAGAAGAGAACAATGAAGGCAGCGAAGCAGAAGCATTCAGTCTATCTGATGCAGGTCTGACTGCCCTTGCCGAGGGATGTGCAAAATTGGAAAAGTTGAGCTTAATATGGTGTTCTAATGTCACTAGCTCAGGCTTGATATCCATTGCTATGAGCTGTATAACTTTAAGATCTCTGGACTTACAGGTGAAGTATTAATCCTCATTATTTAATGTTGACGTTAATAGACTTCGGTTAAGAACATCCGTGCATGTGCTCTTAATTGAGGGAAGCCATCTAAAACCAGTGTTCTCAAAACTGGACCATGAGTTGAACCATTTTTATCTCTAGTTCAGGTCCAACCAGCTGAACTGTTGGTCTAAACTGTTTTGAACCATGATGCAAATGTAGGGTGCATTTGTTTATACTAATTTTTTTTCAAATTAACTCTTCAATCTAAAAGTTTTCTTTCTCCACAACTACCCTACCTCTCAATCATTTATTCATGTTTTTTATATAATTACCCTACATTTCAATCATTTCTTGACAAATTTTTATACAATTACCTTATTTTTCAATCATTATCCTATCATACATTCAATTTTCTTCCATTTCAAAAACTTCTCTTAAAAGTTTTATCGTGTCCCAAACACACCCATAATATAATTATTGGTGTAATAATTATATTTAATATAAATTTATTTAAAATAAATTAATTATAAATTACATATTAGTTATATCCATAATAGAAACTACATTCATATAAAAAATAAATAATGTAATAATGATGGGATTAAAGATAAATATAACACAATAGTTAAATATGATATTTTACTCAGCAATTATCTGGAAATTTCATTGTTATCAAATCCAATTCACCAACAGGGCACAGAGAGTATATTATACTGGTGAAGTAACTCAAAAAATGGCAATGGTAGGAAGTGTTGGACTGCATGACACTGATGACTTTTGGATTTTCCTTCTTTGCTTTAAATGATAAGGACTGGACCATGGTTGGACTGATTTTTTCAGTCTGACTAAATGGTTCCAGCAGTTTGCACAGTTTGTGACAAAATAAGAAAAACTGGACGTCAAGCAGACTGTTCTATCAGTGATTCACGGTTGAATAGGGTTGGATTGGGCAGTTTGTTACAAATTTTAAATTACTTTCCAAAACGTCAACCTGAGCATGATGTCTTTATTACATTTCGCTCTGCAATTATCTTATTATTGGGGATGATGCTGGAGGCTTTGTTATTAGCGTTTGGGGCGTGGTGCATTTGTCATTGAGGCTTTGCAAATAGTAGACTATGACAGCATTTTCGGGAAAACCATCTATTGATTATTTTCTGTTCCCCTCTGATGGATTTCATGTTTGTTGCACACATCCAATCTTTAGACAATAATAAATACAGCTTTGGATAGATAAATTGTTTACTTCTTGAGATTATGTGTTTCAAAATTTGCCCCCTTATGGCAGATTCTTTGTTGCGAATGACAGTACTTTTTGATTATCCATCATCTTTATCATCATCATAAGCTGTTTTATGCACCATTCTTCATTTTATGTAAAGTTCCAGTCAACCTAAGCATTTTTATACTTTCCATGATAACCTGCAAATCTCTAACTTTGTTCTTTTAGCCTTCTTCTCCACCTTCTTTATTGATAATTTACTGTTCCTGACTGGTACAACCCAGGCCTTCATTGCACATGATCAAGTCACCTAAGTTTCCTCTCTCTCATTTTATTACCAATTGAGTTTACATTTAAGTAATCCTGAGTTTCCTCATTTCTAATTTTATCCTTGAGTGTTTTATGATTTTATCAGTCATCTATCTTTGTATTATGAAGATAAACTTTCTTCTTAGTATTATATCTTTTGTATTTTTGGATTTATCAGTAACCATAGTTAACCTACCCAATATCTGTCTTGATTAAGATAGTAGCTCCTCCCATTTTTGTGCCAAACGCTTGAGAGTAAAATTTCTATGAATGTTGCTATCAGTTTGACGTGGTCTTGGCATTTTGTTCATTAAAAAGAATGTGAAATATAATTCTTATGTAAGACTGTAAGTTAGCTTCTATGACCATTTACCTTTCTCAAGCTTTTATTGGGTTTTTATATTGAGCCAAATAAAGCTAAGAGGATCCAAAATAAAATTCTTGATTCTTATCTGAAATAAACAGGTATTGAGCCTAGTGTAATGGAGCACATTGTTATCATATAATCATGAACTGTTTAACAAAATATAACATGTATCCTTACAAACAGCCTCGCACATGACCTTGTCTTTAATATTGAAAGATGAGTCCCTAAAAGTCCTGGAAGGAAACTTTGTAGATCTTTAGTAGCATTAACAACTAGAAGGTGAGCGGCTGAGCCCATGGGTTTAATGGGCTTATTTAGACTGCAAAAAGCCTTTTTTGGGATGTTCTTCCATGGATTTGCTTAATATTCATCATATTATCATGATTATTACTCTCAATGCCTTAATAACTTCATTTATATTTCAGGAACTGTTTGATGTTTGTTTAGGTCATGGTTGTGACTTGTGATTAATAACTGGCAATGAGAAGGGAAATGGAAATGGAGATGTTAGCAACATAGGGACTGTGTTATCCATAAAGTGAATATTGTTAAAATAGATAGGAAGCAGAAATTAGTGGTATAGATAATTGTGCGGAAGTTTTTATGATACATAAGTCTCAGATCTAGTTATTATTTCCACAGGTCAAATCCAACTTTTTGTTAAAATATGTTTTGATTGCTTGAGGCCTTGCAATGTGCTAAGCCCCAAACTGAAGAGGAATTTAATGGAAAAGGGCTTGCTGACTCCCTTGGCCGCCAGCAATTTTTGAGAAGCATTGCGCAAAAGTAAATACCAAGATTAGATCAGACAACACAATATGCTGATAGCATATTTGAATGAAAGCAAGCATCCTTACTGAAGTGCAACTGTTATTGTCAACCTGGTACTATCCTGTTGCATTTTCTCTAAACAGGGTTGTTGTAGTTTTCATAAATAGATTGGATTTAGACTTCTACAAATAGGATTAGCATGGGGTTGACCACTCCTAGCTGCAGCCTTATTTCCTTCAATTATCCATATAATTTTTCTTCCCCCCTTCACCTGAAGCAATTCTATTTGCAGGTCCTCTCGGGTACTGTGACTATTTTTGAATTTAACATGATTTTTAATCAGTATTCAAGATCATGAGAGTATCATCTCATCTTGTTCTTAGGGCTGCTATGTTGGAGATCAAGGCCTTGCTGCTGTTGGACAGTATTGTAAACATCTTGAAGAACTGAACCTACGTTTCTGTGAAGGTCTAACAGATATGGGTCTCACAGAATTGGCCGTTGGCTGTGGGAAGTCACTAAAAGTTCTTGGCATAGCAGCTTGTGCAAAGATAACTGATCTTTCTTTGGAAGCGGTAGGATCCCACTGCACATCTCTTCAGAACTTGTCTTTGGATTCAGAATTCATTAAAAACAAAGGGGTGCTTGCTGTGGTTAGAGGATGTCAGGCCATAAAGGCTTTGAAGCTACAATGTCCAAATGTGACAGATGAGTCTCTGCAAGCCGTGGGAACATACTGCTTGTCTTTGGAGTTGTTGGCTTTTTACAATTTCCAGAGATTTACAGATAGGTGGGCTGCTTTTCTTAAAAATTCTTTTGCATGATCCTTTCCACTCTGCCCGACCAGGCCAAATATGTTAATATGTTACCATAAAACTGAAGCAGATTGTTGCAATTTATGGATTGCGGCATCTTGAGTTCAGCTTTGCCTTAAACAATTGAATTCCTATGGAGAAAAACATACATTCAGAACAATAGTGTTCGACCCAGGTATTCATTGTCCACTTGTCAAATGCATGCATCCATCAGGCTTAGATTTGGCTGAGATGACCTGATTTCGCCTGATGTTGATGGCTTCTAATCTTTTAGTTCTGCTATCTTTTTTCTGCATTTTTGTCTGGTGGTGATTTTTTTTTTCTTTTTCTCTGAACTTCGGTGTCTGTTATTCCTAGTCTCCTACATTCTTTATAATCCAATATATTGATAGAATTCGAAGATACCAACTGTTCTTTGTTCATCAGTCTGTATATGAGCCATTATCTAATAGACGATCATTAAAACTCATAATTAATTAGGTAATGTTGTCTTGTTCATTGTGACCTTGACCATTATAAATACATCCAGGGTTGGATCATCTCTGTCACCACAATTTTCTTGCCCAGGATATGTAATGTTGCATGTAGCGCATTAGCTAGGGCTACGATCATGAATTAGTTGTACATAGGCGAGCTATGATTCAATCCTGGAATGGTGCAACCATGTGTGTGTTTCATATGCATGACATAAAAATGCCCCTCTCTCTTTGCGATGAACATGACCTCAAATACAGATGTAGACACGTTGCATGATTATGTCACAAGAATTTAACTGGCTCGTAGCATGCTAATTTCTGTAATTTCTTCTATCATTTTGTGCCCTGGAATTGACTTATTATAGAATATGTATCTTCAGCCTTCTAATGTCTTAGTTTCTGCATCATTTTGTGCCATGGAATTGATGTACTATAGAATCTGTATCTTCTATCTCAAATGTGTTTAACTTTTTGACCAATTTATGTCATGATTCAGCTCATATACTCACTCCTTGTAATTATGCTCCTGCAGGAGCCTATGTGCTATTGGTAATGGGTGCAAGAAGCTAGCCAATCTCACTCTTAGTGATTGCTATTTCTTAAGCGACAAGAGCCTTGAGGCAATTGCTACTGGATGCACTGAGCTGAAACATCTTGAAGTTAATGGCTGCCATAATATTGGAACATTTGGACTAGAATCTGTTGGAAGATCTTGCAAGTGAGCTCTCTCTCTCTCTCTCTCTATATATATATATATATATATATATATGTATATATATATGAGTTTTGATTATGTACATTTACATGTATTGTAACTTATGGTACATTTAGCTCAAAATGGTCTCCACATAACCATAAAATTATAATATGCTTTACTCATTATATTTAGAATTGTTTATTTTATTAGCATACTAATTTTCATCCAAATTAGATATGTATATGAGCCCCTTCTGAAAATGGTACGAAATTAGCACAATAAAATAGTTTGATGTAAATAATAATTTTGAAGTTGTTTTTTTAACATGTAAGCTATCTAAGAGATAATTTATATATGAATAAATGATTGTATAAGGTATTAATACATTCAAGTGCATATGGAATTGGCCAGCTGGTTTCACACTAGAGGTATGCTTGCCCAGTGATAGGGGTTCTATCCACACTTCTGTCATGGAGGGTTGTCTCCGTGCAATTCCACCCCACCCCACCCCCACCCCCACCCCACCCCCCGAAGGAAAAAAAAAAAAAAGTGCATATGGGGCTCATTTTAAGGCAAATGTACCATAAGTTCTATACTTGCACACATGTATGTGTATGTTGTTGGCTATACATATGCATATATGGATAGATGTCCTACAAATGCATGAAGCTTTGATGGCATCCCTTGTTGATTGAGGGTCTGTTTGGTAAATGCTAAAACTTGACCCAAAGAGCCAAACTTTTCAAACCCGAGTACTGAAGTCAAAACATGTCCTGTCATCATTCGATGCTGTCTTTGTCCGTGCACGTCAGCCTGTCAGGGACGCAGATCATCTCAATGGTCACAGCCAGCTTCTTCCTACCATTGCACTTGTGATGCTTGTCACGTTTTCCTCACTCCTAACCATTTCTGGCGCATTTAATGGTCCTGGCAGATATTTAATAACATTGTGAGCCAGCATGGTGATTCAGCAGCTTACGGATGGGCGCTTTGAGACAGCAGCTTAGAAGTGATGAGTTTTTATGGTCTCAAAAACTGTCAACAAGTGTTATACTTAACCAAATGCACACTGATGCTGAAAGTTCAAGTTTTGTGGAGATCCTGCATCTCTAACCAGTTGCAGTTTGAAATTTTGTTTTTTTTCCTTTTCTTCCTTTTTTTTTTTTTGGGGTCTATTCAGGGATGATAATATCTATTAGACTTGCAAGTATAAGTCTATGAGGATGATTATTTTCAACTTTTGATTGTTGACACTATCTCCAGTTGTCGTAAAAGAAAGAAACCACCAATTAACTTTGTGAGGCCCACAAATGCTGGACTAGCCTAAATTCTGAATCGTGTCCATGAGCTTAAGTGTTTTGAAAGTGATAAAACTTTTAAATGAAAAGTTTTTCATGTGAAAGTTTTGAATTTGGAGAAAATGATGTTATATGATAGGAGGAATGAGGAATAAAGAGAATAAAGTTAAAATAGGTAAGTTAGTTGAATGAGTAGTTGTGTAGAAATGATTGAAAGGTAGGATAGTCCTACAGGAAGATGTGAAAAATGATAAAAAATATGGTACTTGTGGAGAGTGAAAAATTTTGGTGTTAAACAAACATGCCCATAATATAAAACTGGTAGCATTCTTTTTATATTTGACCCATAATGTGTTACAGCCTTTGGACCCGTTTGGGGTTGCACTGGATGGATGGGATTTGCTTAAGAGAAATTCTGTCAGTGCTTGTTGCTGAAGCAATAATTTTGGGTTTATGCAATACACTGTTCTGCGCACTAATTCTCCCTAGAAAACAGGGAATAGCAGTATTTTAAAATTAGTTCTATCCAAACACCTCTTTCAATTTGTCACCGTTAGGTAACCAACGTCTCAGATGGTTGACCTATTTATTGCAAATAGGTAACCATTGTTTCAGATGATCGACCTAAAATTGGAATGACATAACCCAAAGTGGTTACTGGTATCATTGACTATTGTATGTGCTGCTTCTGAAGGAAAATGCATATTATAGTGGGTAAGAAACTCATTTTCATCTTTTCAGTGAAGTGTGTCATCTTTTACCTCACGCAAATTTTCTGAATTGACAGCGGCAGATCCCTTATTTAACTAAAATTTCTCTTTGGACATTCCTTTTGTATGTGGTCTATCCATGACAGTACAGCTTTCTTTATGACAAGGGTGCAGAATTGAAGCAATTCTGCCACTTATATAGGAGTACTTGGACTATATATTCTCCAAGTCAGACCAATTAATCTAAATATCACTTGTTACAGGGGCCTTTCAGAGTTGGCTTTATTGTACTGTCAAACAATTGGTGATAATGCTCTCTCTGAGGTTGGCAGAGGTTGTACTCTTCTACAAGCACTTCATTTGGTAGATTGCCCACGTATAGGTGATGACGCTATCTGCCAGATTGCTGAGGGCTGCAAGAACTTGAAGAAATTACATATTCGACGTTGTTATGAGGTGACTTACATCTTTGTTGGTACTTATGCAAACTGTCATTTATTTTTTTCTTCTTTTTATCTTTCATCCTTCTTCATAAAGGTTTCCAATTCAATGGAATTGATTCCATGAATTGGAATTCTTGGAATCCCTCCACTTAGGGCCCACCTTGGTGGTTATATAAAATCATCTTTGATTATATTAGAATTTTTTAAACTAGTAAACCAAATTTGACACAAATTGAACCACTGCATGGGCCCCATCTGATTAAAGTTTTAAATCAATGTAATAAAATTGTTGGATTATATATCAATTTCAAAGTTGTTAATTCATAATCTAAACTGTCTAAACCTTTCTTCCTATGTAGATAAATGATTTTATAACAATTTAATAAATCTGAGAATGGATCTCATTGTTTTTCATAATCTGCACATGATTATATTTGTTTTTATGCAAGTATAGGTCACTCAGAAATCAAAACTCTACAATAAAAAAAAGGTCAAAACTCGGAAATGATTTTTGTACCGTAATGAGGTAAATGATGTTAAATAATATGACTGGTTTGATTTCGAATTGTCATCATGATGGGCCCAAAATGGAGAGGTTCCATGAGTGCCAATTCATGGAATTGATTCCACTAAATTGGAATCTCTACATAAATCGTCTTTGATAAGAGTGTCTTATCATGATGGGGAGGAGGGATTATAGGCGATGGAAGAAACTATAAATATACCTGCTGTTTTCCATGTTACAAAATCATGAAATTTCATTAGGAAAATTTGACTTGGTTTTGACATCTAGATTGATTGTCCAAAATTGGGGAGAGAACACCTTAGCAAATTTAATTTAATTTGAATTTTTTTTTTTTTTTTTGCAATAACAGAAAAAATTGACTTGATCAAAGACCAAGGATTCTCCATTGTTGATGGAGAATGGACTAGGGTTTGTTGGTTTAAAGTTTATTTTATTTAGGATTTTTTTGTTTTAAAGATTTGATAGCTTTAGTTTAATTGATGGTTTAGATTACTTTAGGGTGTTTGCTTTTATTTTGAATTATTTCTTATTGTGTAATTTTGCTTAGTTAGCAGGTTTACTTGATGTACAAATTTGCTTATTGTGTAAGCTTTTGCGTTGTTTATTGCTTAAGTTGCCTTTTCTTATAAATAGAATTGCTTAGTTCATATGTAAGGTCATAGTTATTAGATGCTCTAGGCACAATAAGGCACAAGGGAGCCTTGAGGCCTAGGCGCAAGGCGCACCGTCAAGGGCGTAGGCTTGATTAAAGCAAGGTGCACCTTATATAGAATTGATTAAAAAATAGTGCGTAAAACTAGTGAGTGAAAAATACAATTACATTTCGAAACGCAAATATATGATAAAGTACAATTATGAAAATTAAAAGCACAATTCAAACCTTCCCTATAACAATCATGAATTCCAATTCAATAAATTAACATGATTTAAGAGTATCATTAAATTCATAGTGCAAACGAAATTCAAGATTCACCATTTATTATTATTATTATTTTACGTTTTTGAAAACTGTTTTTGTGTTTTTTGATGAAACTCCTTGGCGCTGCCTTAGGCTTGACCCATTGGCAGGTGCTTTAGGTGGGCTTTATCAAAGAGGTGCACTTTCAGTGCCTCCTAGGTGCATGAGGTGCACACAAGCATGTCTTTGACAACTATGTGATGTCTTTGACAACTATGTGTAAGACAACTTATTTTGATTATTGATTGAGATCCTTGTTTTTCTAAAGTTCTTTATTGTTCTTCTATATTTGCTTCTAATTCTTTTAATTTCTTTCTTTTTTTCTCTTCTTATCCCCTTGAGAGAATCCTTGCTCTTTTTTCTATTTTTTTCTCTACACTTTTGAGTCTTTTTTTGAACTTGTTTCTTTCTCCTAATTCATCTGTGGTTTCTTCTCGTTCTCCCTTTCTTTCCCTACTGAGAGGATCTTTCCTCTTATCTTTCCTCTTTCTTCCAAATCTTTCCTTTATATTTATTTAGGACCGTCTACCATTCATCAATTGCTCTGTTGACTTTCTATGGTTGTTGAAGGATTAGCAGATTGGTATGTATAGGGATGCAAGTTGAGTGCTTCACAATTTTGTACTAACTGAATTTGGGAACCCAGGTGTAATCCATGTATTTGAAGCCATTTCGTGAGTCCATTTTTTGCCTATTAAAGGTAGTTGTACTTGACCATCCTGACGACTTAATTAAGGTTTTCAAAAGCTAATTCAAACTCTACCTAAACCCAGGTTTGTTCTGTGCAAGCGTGAAGGTAAAAATAGCTTATTTCTGGGCCAAATTTGCTCAGTTGCACCCCTGGTTATGGAGGAACACTTCCAGTGATGTGGACCCAAGATGTTACTTCATGCATGCATGAAAGCTCATGCCTCATCAGCTGTTGTATAAACCTACAGGAAATGCCTTGATGGTCCACTCATGCAAATCCACATGGTTTTGTGGTTAATTATAAACAATAGTCGTTCACAGAATCCCCTCAATACTGAATTGTAGTTATGTTTCTGCACAAAATGGGCCTGATCTTGTTATCAAACTGGTGGATTCCCTACTACATTTAGCAGTTAAAAGCACCATTTTTGTCATTTGTATACTCATGGTATAGTTTGTAAAGGAGCCTGTCATTAGCTTCCATTTTCTGCATGCCCTTTGCAGCATTTATACAGTTATTGGATCATTGGTATAATCAGCAATATTGATTTCTTAATCATAATGATGTGTGGAGGATGTAGATACCAGTTCTGATGGCCATATCTCGTTATATCATTGGTGCTTATCATTTTAGATCACCTATATCAGTAATGAGGTATCGTAAGATGCTTAACTGAATTGTTTTATGTTTGAAAACAGCATTTTTATAGTCACAGGAAACACATAAAATTGTGAAAAATCAGAAATCCGTAAGGAAGTCATGTCTTAATTTTTAGAAGATGCTGTGATATTTGGTCTTGTTATTTGCAACATAATATTTTGAAATTTTTTAATAATGCGTCACCTCGTTATATATATGGGGGCTGATCCTCTTAGGCCAGCCTAAGTAAGGCCTTACTTAGGTCGGCCTAAAAAATATATTTTTAAAGTTTTTTTTTTTTCCATTTTTTCTTTACAAACTTGTTAAGCTGGGTGTACTAAATAAATAAACCAAAATTTTATAATTTTTGGATATTTTTAAGTATTTGTAAAAATTTTAAACACAGTGGTATTGTTGTAATTTTCAGATTCAACACATCTAGCTTAACATGTTTGTAAAGAAAAAACTGAAAAAATACCGAAAAATATATTTTTTAGGCTGGCCTAAGTTGATCATCTTCTTATATATATATATATATATGGCATTAGAATGTTTTTCCTCATTGTTCCTTTGGTGTCACTCATTTTCTTTGAACTAATTAGCCAGGCAGAATCTGCCGTCCAATGTTCTGCTCCCCATTGCACTTATTGATCCAAAAGAGAAAATGTTTATCGTTTTAACCCTGACGTCCCTTTTTGCAAAACTGCCTGCTTGCTATGTGAAAAATAAAATATTTGATTCTGAGAGAGAAGGAGACGCAGATGCTCTGAAATATTAAAAAAAATACAATTTCGTATCCACACCTGAAGCATTGAATCACCTGAAAATCAAACATACTAATCCATTTGAATCACTTGAATCATTCCATTTTCAAGAAATTAAATCCTATAATAAAAACTCCGCCGAAATCACCTCCCACAATTCTCACAAGCTCATTTTCATACACCTTTAAAATAACAGGTCAAAATGTCAGCCTGTTTTCGTTTTTTCCGCCGAAACCACCTCTAAAACTACTCATACCTAAAGCTGAAGGTGGGGTGCCAAACATGGAGGGCTGAGATCGGCTAGTGAGAGATGCTGATTATGAAGAGAGAACGAATCTGGGATGAGCGAAACTGCTGATTAAAGCCGGAGATAACGGATTTATGGCTGCTGCTTTGAATTATGGAGGACGATTAGCATTTGCTACTGGCATGCTGAAAACTGAAAAGGGGAGAAAGTCGGTAGATTGATGGATTGCTGCTTTCATGGCTATCGCGACTGAGAGGGTTGATGCTGGATTTAAAGATGTGGCTGCCATGGCAGATGGAACTGCCCACGGCTGGATTGTGGCAATGGGAGAGCTTGTTTGGAGTTGGAAATATTTCTCCCAATTTTTGCAGCTAGGACGGATTTGAGGAAGATGGAGATTGCAAATTTTGCAAATAGAAATTGTCATGGAGAGGAGCTGCAGATCCTTTACAAATGGATTATGGCTTAGATTAATTGGGTTCTACTGGATTCTGCTTGCCAAAATTTTTGTTTTTCAAATGAAGCTATTCCACAAAAATCCTTACTAGGTCAAACTGGAAAAAATTCTTTGTTTTGTATGAACGGGTGCAATGAGGAGTGCAACATTTGATGGCGGATTCTGCCCATCGCATTAAAATTTCAATGTGGCGAGGCACATTAAATTGGAAATCTTAATTTATATATATTATTATTTCTTGGAAAATCTGGGGTTTTCCTATTTTTTACATTTTTAAAGGTTTTGGTCATCAATACAGTTTAAGTTTGTTCTTTCGTTTGTTGTCACTTTTGAATTTCCTTCTTAATGCATGCTTTTTTGTCTTTGGGAGTTTGATGAAAATTCGGCACTTACCTAGTAATTGCCTGATGTTTCTGCTTTTCCCTCTTATTAGAACAATATCAGAAATATCAATACATATTTTCTTATATCCATGAAGTAATATTGATTATGCTAAAACTGGGAATATTAGGTGAGGCCATCGTAGCATGTGAGTGATGTCTCATGTTACGTCCCTGCATTGGCTACTTGCAGGAGTTTTAGTGTGATTAACATTCAGTACCCCAACAATGATGTTCTTTGTTGCGGACTGTTTAAGCACTAACCAGCATAGGCTTTCCGGTGAGAATCATGACAGTAAGGCTTCATTTGGCTGGGCGCAGAGCAGAACTTTTTCCAAAAAAGTATTTTCAATTTGCTTCTCCTAAAAGGGCCTTTCAAGTAGGACTTTACAAGCGCTTTTAAAACAGTGCTTCTAGTCCCTCAACTGTGTCCAAATGAAGCCTAAGATTGGTGAAGCAACGTGTCAGCGTCCGATTGTTTTGCCTTTGTTATGAGATACAGAGGTGTTGCTGTCATCACGGTTCTCTATCTACCTACATCAATCTTTCATTCTCTTTTTCTGTGGTTTGTTACTTTTTGATTCACTTATGTATTTCAATGTTCATTTTTGCATCAATTACTGGCCAGCTAATTGATGTGTTCAACTGTTAAGTTTACATTTGTGAATTGAGAAGTAAATTTGGATGGTCTATCCTGTGATTGTGGGTAATCTATCCTCCATTATCAGATGAGAGATCTGTGTTTTTGAAAATTTGTGCCTTCTATTGATCCAGGTCCTCACAATTGCCTATATTGTATTAATTATTGAGTATATGAATTGTGATAAACAGCTTTCTTATGCTGTCATGTCTTGAACAGATTGGAGATAAGGGCATTGTGGCTGTTGGTGAGAACTGTAAATTTCTTACAGATCTAAGCCTTCGGTTTTGTGATAGGTGAGATTCTTGTCTTCCATTTGTTAGACTGATTATCATATCACGATTAGATTTAAAGCCTTGTACCAAAAGAGTCATTCCACCATTGCATGCTATCAGCTGTTGTATCCTCTATTAAACTGGGGCCTTGATCTGGTCATTACTAATTTCTCTGAAAGCTATATTCTAATAAACTGTGGTCTTGATGAGCTTTTGTTTCAGAGTTCATTTAGCATGTGGTTTGAAGTGACTCATTAGTTATGCAAAGCATAAACTAATGGATCCACTTGGTTTCCACGTGGACATTGAGTGAGTGCACAACTTATTGTTGCAACCTAGGACTTGCCATACTTCTAGTTTTGACAATGATAATCTTGTTTTTGCAGCAAGGAATGAGCTTAGATTATCATATATGTATGTGACCTGCAAAATTTCTTAGGGCATACAATATCTTTAAAGCAACATATGACCATCTCTACATGTCTTTCCTTTGTTTTGTTGTTTGGTGTTTAGCTTGTGAATTGTGGGATTTTGGTCCTTTTCCCTGGTAAAATACGTTATTAATACATACAATAATTTCATTTCATCATCTTTACTTCCAATTGCTAGGGTTGGTGATAATGCGCTTATTGCAATCGGTCAAGGATGTTGCTCCCTTCAACATTTGAATGTCAGTGGGTGCAATGAGATTGGTGATGCTGGCTTGATTGCTATTGCAAGAGGCTGCCCTCTGCTTATTTATTTAGATGTTAGTGTTCTTCAGGTACTCTCTCTCTCTCTCTATATATATATATATATATATATATATAAGATCTCTTTCTTGATAACTGAACCCTTTTGAAAGGATAATCTAGGTGCATAGAACTATAGGCGTGCTCATCAAAAAAGAATTAACTTACATTGAAGCATCAATGCTCACAACTTTTTGTTGTGCATTTTTATGAATACTTGCTCTTTTCTCAACCCAAATTTTCCCTCTATCGTCATGTATAGAGATGCATAATGGATTTGGTCATTTAAATTTCACAAGAACTTGTGAGGTTTTCAAGAAAGGAATTCTTTCTTGGATCAAAAAACATTTTCAATGAAAAATCACTTGGTCTAAGAATAAGTTAAAAGGATTTTTTGTGCCTTGAATAGTTATCTTGAGCTTTTCATATTAAAGTGGTATTAAAGCTTGACAATTAACTCTTATGTATTAGTTTAGCTATACAGAAGCAACATAGAGTTGTATTAAAATTATTACTAGGGAACTAGTGATGACAGCCAATAAGGGTGCAACTTGGTCCGGGTTCAATTTGAACCCTGCTCGCCGAACTTGAATTCAAGGAGTGTTAGGACTACATGTTTTGGAGCTCGAGCCCAATTTTCCTGGTTTCAACCCGGATTGAATTGAAATCGGTTTGGCCTCGAGTTGAGGTGAACCCAAACCTGATTTAATTCTGCAGGAATTGAATCTCCCCAGTGCGGAAGTTGGAGGACTTGGGGTAAGGATTTAGCAGTGGGATTTTGAGTTGGGTGGGGACCACTGAAGTGATGGTGTTACTTTGCCTCAGCAAACCCATTTGTAAGCTCGGGGGCAAGAAGGATGAGTATCGAAGGAGGCGGTGGTGGTGAAGGACTGGATATGTGGGGGTTTAGATATTGGCATGTTGTGACTGCACATGGATTTGTGAGAAAGATTGAGTAAGATGGCGTTTACGGCTCTAGAGAGAGAGAATCCTTGTGGGAATGGACTTTCAGAGGATGAAGAGCTGTCCTTCTTCAGTCTTTCACAATTATTAGGGTTATTTCTGTTTAAAATTCCCTAATATTAATCTTGAAAAAGTTTTAGAAACACCCCTTAACAATAATCTTTTCGAAAATTTTCAGAAATACACCATCTGCAACTTTGTCCACCGAGTGATAGAATGTCAACCCGAATTCCATCCTGAAGCTTAAACCCGAGTCTAAATATCAAAAATAGGGTTAGGTTTAAGGTTTTAGAAATAGAATTAGGATTAGGGTTAAGGCGGATCCGAGTTTCATGAGTTCGAGTTGCACCATATCGGCCAGTCCTCATTCACTTTCCAATAATTTTAATTTTAATTTGACCTTTGTCTTTTTGCTTGAGAGCTGAAGTCGCAACTTAGGTTAGTTGCCAAACTTTGATACCATTTGAATTGGAAAGCTTAAGTTGTTTGCACAAAACCTGGAAATAATTTTACCCATGCACAGTCCTATTGATATTACAAAATCTGAAACCAAGTTGGGTTTTGGTTGATTTAATGGGACTGTAGTGCTGTTTTGGCCTTTTGATTTCTAAGATGGGTGGGTTATGTCTTTTGTGGGACCCTGGTTTTCTAACTGCAGGTTTGCGGATTTGGATTGAAGCAAGTTGTTCTTCACTTTTACTTGCGTCTTTAAGAATCGATCCATTTTCCGGGTTGGAATCATTTTGCCAAAGTGGGAAATGGCAGGTGGGTGACAGTTTGATGAATGGATGGTTTACCAGTCTATGATGTAGACGGAGGAGGCCATCCAAGAGAACGACTGATCTAAGGTATGGTGGATGAACAGCAGGCTGAATGAATTGTTCATACTATGTTGGAATGCTAAAAAATCTGAACTAGAACATCAACAGGCCTGCTAACCCTGTTTCTACAACCAAGATAATGAAAATTCCAGTTGTGACTTGGTACTAGCTATGTTATAAACAAGTCCATTGGCCAAAATACTGGTGACAATGACATGCAAATAATTGTGAAGCACTAAAAAGCCAATTAATAATCAAAAGGATTGGAGAAAGGAGAGAGATGCAAGATGGAGAAATCAGGTTGTGCTACGACTACACTGAGCAGTGGTGTGCAGGCCACAAATGCAGTAATTGCAGTGAATGGACGTTTTTCTTTTTGGCTGCTTCAGACTGGCAGTTTTAATGGTTATGATGAGAACAACAGTGATGTGGAGTGGGACAACAAGGCTGAGAGAGATGGGCCTTGTAACAACTGGTGAACTGGTGATCCTGTTTAGGCTTTGTCTGAACGAGTGGACAGTTCTACATTTCAGGCAGTGAATCAGTGCTTAGGAGAAGCAGTTTCTATGGTCTTTTTACCCCCAGCACTAAAAATACCTTGATTAAGGTGCAAGTGTTATGGTTGCCAAACACATTTTCATTTTAGCTACTGAAGAAGCAGATTGTATGCAACTCTTGGTATCATCTCTTCGATGATACACTAACGTGTTTCCATTTCAGAGCAACCTAGTGGCTTTCATTAAAAAGAGCTGCAAGAAATGTAGATTTTAAAGTCTTAACATTGTTTACAATCGAAATTGCCTGAAGTCAAGAGACATCTCGCTGACTAACATGGGCAGGAGTTTCTTATTGAAATCTGTAAGGTATAGTCTCAATTCTAGAACTCAAATAATTGAGAGAGAAGACCTATAGACAAAATTTTCTGTGAAATATTTATCAAGTAAAATTATAAGATATTAAGAATATAAATCAGATTTATAAGACTGAAATTATTTATAGAAATATAAATGCGTTATGTTAAAAAATTGACTAAATCTAAATAAAACATAGAGAATTTGAGTCAAACCAAGAAAACCCATGTGTTGATGTTATTATTAAATATTTATCTTTTCTCGTTTAGGGTTTATAATAAATTTTGATAGATCCATCTACTGTAATTGTAAGGTTATTCTTGGTGAAAGTTTAACTATGCAACATAGATTGCTAGTAATAAATAAATATACACAAAAAGTTGTCAAAAACTAAAGGTAATATAATTCAAAAAATTAAATGGTGGAATTAAAGAGTAATAACATAAACTTTTTAGCAAAGGAATGATAAAAGGAGAAAAATGGGACATACAAAAAGTTGAGGTAGAATCAATGTGGGATAAAATGACAACTAATATAAAAGAAGTTGAATAAAGTATTGTAGAAATATATAAAAATAGTAAATCTTTACGTAGAGAAACTTGGTGTTGGAATAAGGATGTTCAAAAAGCTATAAATGATAAATAAGAAAAGTTTAAAAAATGACATATATACTAAATAATTCAAATTCCAACAATGCAAATTATAAAAAAAGCTACTAAAAAGATTATTAGCAATACTAAGCACAAAGTTTATGACAACTTATATGATAGATTAGAAACTAGATAAGGAGAATGATATATTTAAGTTAGCGAAATTAAGATAAAGGCAAAGGTTTAGTGTATGCTAGATGCATTAGAAGTGAGAACCAAAGAGTACTATTTAAAGATGATGAAATTAAACAAAGATGAAAAACTTATTTCTATAGTTTATTGAATGATACCCCACTAGAAATTTAATATTAGATGTCAATTTAATTATAGAAAAAGATAGGAATATCAGTTATTTCTAAAAAATTTGAACATCTAAAGTAAATGAAACTTAAAAAAATGAGAATAGGAAAAACCTTAGACCCAGATAATATATTGATTAAAGCATGGAAGTACATGGGAGATGTAGGTGTATCATGGTTAATAAATTTCTTTAATAAGATTATAAAAAGCAAAGTTAATACTAAGCAAATGAAAAAAAACACTATAGTACCTGTTTATAAAAATAAGGGAGATTTAAAATCATGCAAATTATTGTGAAATAAAACTAATGAGTTATATCATGAAGTTATGGGAAAAAGTGATTGAACATAGACTGAGACGAGAAACTAATGTCTCCGAAAATTAGTTTGGTTTTATGTTAGGAGATTGAGTTTCAAAAAAGTTAATATGGCAAGTGATGAGAAAATGAATTAATAATAGATACATTGATAAAAATAAGGGAGATATTCAAAATTGTGCACATTATTGTGAAATAAAACTAATGAGAGTCATACTATGGAATTACAGAAAAGAGTAATTAAACATAGACTAAGACGGAAAACTAATGTATCTGAAAATCAATTTGGTTTTATGCCAAGAAGATCAACCACTAAAGCTATTTTTTTATTTAGACAACTATTTGAAAAGTATAGAGAGAAGAAAAAGAACTTATACATGATTTTTATTGATTTAGAAAAAGCATATGATCGAATACCAAGAAAGTTAATATGAGAAGTGATGAAAAAGAAAGGAATTTATAACAGATACATTGATATTATTAAAAATATGTACGAGGGGGCTGTTACGAATGTGAGGACCATTAGTGGAGATACTAATATCTTCACAGTTAAAATAGGTTTACATCAAGGCTTAACCTTGAGTCCTTACCTTTTTACCTTAGTAATAGATGAAATTATTAGACATCTTCAAGAAGAAGTACCTTGGTGTATGTTATTTGCAGATGACATTGTTTTAATAGATGAAACTAAAGAAGGACTAGGTTTAAAAGTGAATAGGTGGGTAGATGCTTTAGAATCTAATAGTTTTAGAATTAGTCGCACAAAAACTGAATATATGAAATGCAATTTTAATAATAGCGAGACCCTAGACGAGGAACCAATTAAGATTTAGATCAAGTAGTAACAAGAACTAATCACTTCCGGTACCTAAAATCAATAGTTCAAGAGAACGGGGAAATTGAAAAAGATATAATACATAGAATTCAAGTAGGAAGGAAGAAATGGAGAAGTGCGTCAGGAATTTTATGTGACCGTCGAGTTCCAATCAAACTAAAAGGAAAATTTTATAAGACCGCGATTAGACCTGCTATGCTTTATGAGACAAAATGTTGGGCAGTTAGAGAACAACATATTCAAAAAATGAGCGTAGCGGAAATGAGAATGTTAAGGTAGATGATTGGTAAAACAAGAAAAGATAAAATTAGGAATGAAATAATTCGAGAAAACTTAAAAGTGAGACCAATTTGTGATAAAATGAGAGAAAATAGATTAAGATGGTTTGGTTATGTTAAAAGGAGGCCTGAAGCAGCACTGGTTAGGAGAACAAAGTTTATCCAAGTAGAAGGTGACAAGAGAATGAGAGGAAGACTCAAAAAAAAAGGATGGAAGTAATTAAACAAGATTTAAAAATATTACAAATTACAGAAAATTTAGTCTTAAATCGCCAAGAATGATGTAACAGAATCCATGCAGCCGACCTTACCTAGGTGGGAAATGGCTTATGATGATGATGATTGATGTTATTAGAGATATGTATAAGGGGGCTATAACAAATGTGAGAAACATAAGTGGTGATAATAATATTTTCCAGTTAAAATCGATTTACATCAAGGCTCAGAGTTGAGTCCTTACCTTTTCACTTTAGAGATAGATGAAATTACTAGACACCTACAAGAAATACCTTGGTACATATTATTTGTAGATGACATTGTTCTAATAAAAGAAACTGGGAGATTAAGTTTCAAATTGAATGAGTGGAAAAGATGCCTTAGAATTTAACAATTTGAGAATTAGTTACACAAAAACTGAATATGTAAAATGTAATTTTAATAAAAGTGAGCACTTGGTTGAGGAATCAATTAAGATCTCAAATTAGTAGTAACAAGAACTAATCACTTTTCATATTTAGGATCAATAGTTGAAGAGAACGGGGAAACTGAGAAAGATATAATACATAAAATTCAAGTAGAATGAAAGAAATGACGAAGTGCGTTAGAAATTTTATGTAATCGTAGTCCCAATTAAATTAAAAAAAATCTTATAGGACTACAATTATATCCGCTGTGCTTTATGGGGCAGAATGTTGGCCACTTAAAGAGCAACATACCTAGAATGAGCAAAGTGGGTGAGTAGTAAAACAAGAAAAGATAAAATTAGAAATGAAGTATTTGAGAAAATCTGAAAGTGAGGCCAATAGGTAATAAAATGAGGGAAAACAAATTAAGATGGTTTGGTTATGTAAATGGAGGCCTAAAATGACACCGATTATGAGGGCAAAGTCTATTCAAGTAGAAGGTGGTAGGAGAATGGGAGGAAGAACTTAAAAATGTGGATGTAAGTAATTAAATAAGATACGAACATATTAAAGATTACTAAAAATTTAGTCTCAAATAGTCAAGAATGGTAAAATAAAATCCATGTAGCCGACCTCATCTAGATGAGAAATAACTTGAGATAATGATGATGATGATTTATCTTTTATTGTTGACACAACTTATGTATATTTAATTCGAATAATTTTTAAATCATCATCATCATAAGCCATTTCCTACCTAGGTGGGGTTGGTTGCATGGATTCTGTTGCGCCATTCTTGATGATTAGAAACTAAATTTTCGGTAATTCGTAATATTTTCAAATCTTGTTTAATCACTTCCATTCATTTTTTTGGTCTTATTCTTATTCTCTTACCACCTTTTACTTAGATAGATTCTGCCTTTCTAACCGGTGCCATTAGGCCTCCATTTAACATGATCAAACCATTTTAATATATTTTCTCTCATTTTATCACTTGTTGGTCTCACTTTTAGATTTTCTTGAATTATTTCATTTCTAATTTATCTTTTCTTGTTTTACCACTCATCCACCTTAAAATTCTCTTTTTTACTCCGTTCATTTTATGTATATGTTGTTCTTTAATTGTCCAATATTCTGCCCCATAAAGCACAGCGGGTTTAATTGCAGTTTTAAAAAAATGTTCTTTTTAATTTAATTGGGACTCGACGATCACATAAAATTCCTGACGCAATTCGCCATTTCTTCCATCTTGCTCGAATTCTATGTATTATATCTTTTTAAATTTTCTGGTTCTCATAAACTATTAATCCTAAGTATTGGAAGTGATTAATTTTTGTTATTACTTGATCTGAAATCTTAATTGGTTCCTCATCTAGGTTCTCACTACTATTAAAATTGTATCTCATGTATTCAGTTTTTGCGCGACTAATTTTAAAACCATTAGATTCTAAGGCATCTACCTACCTATTCAATTTCAAATTTAGTTCTTCTCTAGTTTCGTCTATTAGAACAATGTCATGTGCAAATAACATACACCAAGATACTTCTTCTTGTAGATATCAAGTAATTTCATCTATTATTAAAGTAAAAAGACAAGGACTCAAGGCTCAACCTCGGTGTAAACTTCTTTTAACCGGAAAAATATTAGTATCTCCATTAATGGTCTTCATATTTGTTACAACCCCCTCATATATATCTTTAATAACATCAGCGTATTTGTTATTAATTTTTTTCTTTTTCATCACTTGTCATATTAACCTTCTTAGTACTCGATTATGTACTTTTTTTAAATCAATAAAAATCATGTATAAGTTCTTTTTCTTTTTCTTCTCTTTATACTTTTCAAATAGTCGTCTAAGTAAAAAAATGGTCTTAGTGGTTGATCTTCTTGGCATAAAACCGAATTGATTTTCAGATACATTAGTTTCCTGTTTTAATCTATGTTCAATTACTCTTTCCTATAACTTCATAGTATGACTCATTAGTTTTATTCATCGATAATTTGCACAATTTTGAATATCTCCCTTATTTTTATAAATTGGAACTATAGTGTTTTTTCTCAATTCACTTGACATTACTTTGTTTTTATAATCTTATTAAAGAAATTGGTTAACCATGTTGTAGCTACATCTTCCATGCACTTTCACGCGTCAATTGGTATATTATCTGGGCTTAAAAGCTTTTCCTGTTTTTATTTTTTTAGAGCTTTCTTTACTTCAGATATTTGAATTTTTGAAAAAAAACTAATATTCCTATTTTCTTCTCTATTTAAACCGACATCTAATTTTAAATGTTCTGGTGGGGTGTCATTTAGTAGACTATAAAAATAAGTTTTTTATCTTCCTTTAATGTCATCATCTTTAAGTAGAACTTTTTGATCTTTACTTTTAATACATCTAACATGTGTTAAATATTTGCCTTTATTTTTTCTTAATTTAGCCAACTCGAATATATTTTTTTTTACCTTATCTAGTTCTCAATCTATCAAATAAGTTGTCATAAGCTTTGCGTTTAACATCGTTAATAATCTTTTTAGTAGTTTTTTTTTATTGCTTGGATTGTTGTAAGTTTGTATAATTTTGTTACTGTGCCATTTTTTAAACTTTTCTTGTTTATCGTTTATATTTTTTTGAACATCCTCGTTCCTCTACCAAGTTTCCCTATGTAAGGATCTACGATTTTTATATATTTATACAATACTTTGTCCAACTTCTTTTTTGCTAATAGCCATTTTATCGCTCATTGATTCCACTTTCTCTTCTTATATGTCCAATTTTCCTTCTTCTATTATTCTTTTACTAAAAAGTTCCATGTTGTTTCACTTTAAATTCTACCATTTAATTTTCGGAATTATATTGCTTTTAGTTTTTGTTGATCTCTTTTTTGTATATATATCCATCACTAGTAATCTATGTTTCATGGCTAAACACTCACCTGAGATAACCTTAAAATTTATACAAAGAAATTTATCCAATTTTCTTATAAAGAAATTTATTTGGCCAGAATTGTCCAACTCTTGAAGGTTATCAAGTGTTTATCTCGTTCTTGAAATAAGGTATTTGCTATAACCAAATTATATGCTATAGCAAAATCTAAAATGACGTTCCCCATTTCATTCCTTATTCCAAAGCCGAAACCTCCATGAATTCTCTCATATCCTACATTGTCCCTTATTACATGTCAATTTAAATCTCCACATATCACAACCTTTTCTTGGTTAAGTATTCTTTATATTATGCTATCTAAGTCATCCCAAAATTTTTTTTTGATTCTGTCATCTAATCCTACCTATGGTGCATAAGCATGAATGACATTTATGACTTCTACACCTAATACAAGTTTTATTTGAATAATTCTATCATTTTCTCTATTAATATCTACAACTTTATTTTTGAATTTATTTTCTAGTATTGTTCCTACACCATTTCTATTACCATCCTTTCTGATATACCATAATTTAAATCCATTTACCTCTTTAGTCTTATCTCCTTTCCAACTAATTTCTTAAAAACATACTACATAAATTCTTCTCCTTCTCATAGCATCTACTACTTCTATATTTTTTCTCGAGAGAGTCTCAATATTCTACAAGGCAAAATAGACCTTGTGTTTTGGTGTCACTTCTTCCTTAAACCACGTCCATAAAAGTGTGAGAACTTTTGCCTACTTTTAACCACAACTAGATGTTGTGACGCGTCGCTTATGAGGAAACGCCTTAGCAACCCTTGCTCATTTCTTACTACATCTGGGCTCCGATGTAGCGCGTCGTTTCAGGGGAAATGTCTTGGCAACCCTTATCCATTTCTCACTACAACTGGGCTCTGGTGCAACATGTTGCTTATAGGGAGCACCATAGCATTAATGACTTTTAGTATATTTCCAAAATCCATAAGAGATGTGGCGGTGATTTTTATAGCACCAACTGCCAACCCGGCATGCTAACCCTTGCTTTTTATTCGGGCTTGGGACCGGCAATATGATAAAAACTCTTAGCAGTAAGATATAAACTCTTACTAGCCAGGTTTGAATAATTTTTAAATTTTAATAAGATATTAAACAATTTATAAGATCTTAAATTCTACCCACACAATTTTTCTATATGCATTGATGTGGGAGTTGTCGCTTCTTTTTCCAAAATTTGGACCCACCTCCCAAGTCTTAGTAGAGTAGACTGGGTCTCAACTCAATTACGCATCTATGGTGAGGTCGTTGCTCTCCTAGCTTGGATTAATTAATGCCCTCTATTGGCATCTCAAGAAGGCTATCATGTAGGCATGCTTTTCATAGCTACTCTTAGTGTTGTGTCGTCTATCACATGCCATGTCTAATAGTCTAATCTTGTCTATTATTATGTTAGAGCACATAAAACAGCTGACTACGCTGACAGATTACCTTGGGAAGGTCTAGGTTTGCTGATAAGTCTCGGTTAGTCATGATTATGAGAGATCCTAAGTTGAGATCTCTTTGATCCTTGCATTGCAATGAGAGCCATCATTCAACTAAAGCTTCTAAGCTTAGATAAAATCAACACACATCATCGAGAGTGAAGAAGGACAAGAGGATCCCAAGCAAGAGTTGCCTTCTAAATGGATCTTAGCTCTCTTTTTTTGGCTTCCTGCTCTCTCTCTCTCTCTCTCTCTCTCTCTCTCTCTCTTCCCACATTGTTAGGCTTTGACGATCGCCTTGGCTTTAGTTGTGCTCTTTCATCTTGCATTAGCGGAATCTTCCCATGGTTTTTTCAAGCAGATCTCGGAGCCATAGAGTCTCCTTTTTCGTATAAAAGTTGCTTTTTTTTTGTTTCTTCTGCTCCCTAGCCTCAATTGAAGTCTCGTCTTTGCGACTGCAATATTTTCAGCTCTATCACATATAGTTTTAAATTAATAGCTTGGATGACACATTGAGGACTAAATGACCGCAATGATGCAATGCAGGTGAGGTTGCTAATTAAAAGGGGTTTTTTGCCTTTACTATTATAAGGTGAGGAAGGAGGAGGCGATGGGGGTCAATGGCTAGATGTTGACATCGTTTGATTGTTACAATTGACTAAGAGGATGCAGGTATTCATGAAAGTGGGTTGTTGCAATTGGATTTCTGTTTTGGCTGCAATCTGTACAATGCTGTGGATTGAAATCTTCATGTGGATTTCCAACGCTGAAATTGGAGCTCGTACAAGGGCATTTGTGATGGGTTCGGTTTGGTAACAATGCCCACAATGGTTAGGGTAAAATTAGGGGTGTTAACGGATCGGGTTGGAGCCTAATCTTAATTCTAACCCATTTAAAATATCTCAACCCTAATCTGTTTATTAACCCATTTAAAAAATCTCAACCCTAACCCATTTACAACCCATTTAATAAACAAGTTGGTGGGTGGTTAACGGATTGTATAGCAAATAACCTGAAAGCCTAGACTCTAGTAGATGATGATCTCGCAGGGAGAGACAAGAGAGTGTTTTCGGCATAGAGGAAATGAAAATAGGGCAGTAACGGGAAAAAAGAATTAGGGCAGCAAAGAAAAATGAAAATTAGGTTACTGGAGGAAGACTTAAAGAGGAAAAATAACGAAGGGGTTTACATGTATGTATATAAAATTTTAATGAGTTAAGCGAGTTAAATGGGTTGAACGAATTAAACGGGTTGAACGGGTTATATGAGTTAAATGGGTTACTAAACGGGTTGACGAGTTATAAAATCTCAACCCTAATCCATTTATTTAATTAAATGGTTAAACGGGTTGGCGAATCATAACCCATTTATTCAAAAATCTCAACTCGAACCCATTTATAAACGGGTTGGACGAGAGGGTTGATGGGTTGACTATGACCATTAACACTCCTAGGTAAAATACAATTAATTAATATGCCCACAGTGTTTCCATCATGAGAAAAATTCCATTTTCCATCCACCACATCGTCTCTTTGTACCCAAATATGTTGCTAATGTCCCTCTATTTGCATCCATCATTTGAAGTCCATTAGAGGTCATAATGGTCCATGGTTTTTTCAAAGCTAAGGCATAAGATAATTATTATACCTCTATTCACACGATCTTCATTTCCCCCATTCCAAATCCCTAGTTCATCCATCCACTTTGTGAACCACATGTTGGGGATGCATATCCCCATCCCAAAATCCATGAACACTTCATATTTACACACTAGTTAATGGTCTCCAGCTTATTACAATTCTCTAGATCACATGGCTAGGCAAATAGATTTGCCTTCATGGGTCATTTGATTTAAACTCAGATATTTTCAAAATTTGGGAATAGATTCCCGTGCCATAGATGGCATCCCTAATTTTAAGTAGTGACTAGGAAAATAGATTTGCCTTTATAAGTCATTTGATTTAAACTTTTACTCAGTCATTTTCACAATTTGCGAATACATGCATCCTCGGTTTAAATTAAGTGGCTCGACAAATATGTTTGCCTTTATAAGTCATTTGATTTAAATCCTACTCAGTCATGGTTAAAATTTGGGAATAGATTCCTTACGCCATAGATGACATCCCATCCCTCTTGATCGTTGTAAGAAATTATTTTTGTATTCTTAGGACAATGAATTAAGAGAAATGAGTGTAGTCACAATGTATATACCTATTGACTATTAATAATTCACTTAGAATTTCTGATTGATTGGTGCTCTTAAAACAGGACTATTGATTAGTGGTAGGGGTGCAACTCGGGCTCATGAAACTCAGGTTTACCTCAACCCGAATCCTAACCCTAATCCTATTTTTGAAATTCAGGCTGGGGTTGACTTTCATGTTGGAATTGGGCTTAACATTCTCTCAAACAACAACACATTTGTTTTTATCCTATGTCTGTATGTCAATCACAATAAAAGGCAATCATTTCATTGGGTGTTCTTTTGAGGAAATGGAGTTTCCACCTCTAGATTCGAGATTGGGATTGTTAGAAGAAGTAATTTTCAGCAACATATGCATTGTTTTTGGAGTTGTGTAGTTTTCTTTTCCTAGACATGTTTGGTGAATCAGGGGACACACATGATCAGAAAAGCCATGGAAGAGAAGGGGAGTTTCAGCAACCTGAAATTCAAAAATAAAGACAATTAAAAGATAAACATGAAATGAATGGGTAATTGAAAGAAAAAATGAAGAACAAAAGGGGATTTAGAAGGACGAAAGGAAAACAAACCTGAGGATGAAGGAAGAAGCAGTTGTTCACTGGAGTAGCAATAGCATTGTGGTCGTTGACGGCGTCTTGCAAAGAAAATGGAGTTGGAGAAGTCATGACACAAGAACAATGGGAAACAGGAGGAGGGGGACAATGTCTTATAGCAAGGGGAAGAGGACATGGCACAACACATTGTTGATGGGAGCAGGAGCAGCATAGTAGTGCGGGCGATGTCTTGTCTCGAATAGAGCTATCTATTTGCCGAAAATGAGGGAGGAAGACAAATAGTCTTGCTACTTGGAAGAGGAGCTGTGGCGATGAGTAGGGAGGAGTAAGCAGAGTCACCAAAACAAGCGAGGAAGAGGAATTTGAAATGTCGTCGAGAAGGAAGAGAACAGCCATTGTCAGAGGCGAAGAAGATGGTGTGGCGATTATGAAAAACAAGGCAGCTGTGAAGAAGAAATTTCGAAGGGGAAAATTAGGGTAGCTGTGAAAAGGGCTTATATATTTAAAATTGGGTTTGAGTTGATTAAGTTAGGGTTCCCTTCAACGTAAAGCCGGATTGATTTGAATTCGGACTCATCAATAGTAGGTTATAGCACTGCCACAACTCGGTTTGGGACAAACCAGGACCGAGTTACTTATCTTGTTTCTTTCTTTCTTTTTTTTTTTTTTTTTGTCTTTTGTTGCATCATTTGACTAATAACTAATCCATGCATCATGCTGACAACTAATTTGCATCACATTAACCACTAATCGGTAACTTACATTTCACATTTATTTTTCGCCTATTGCATTATGCTAATCGCTTGCATCATACTAACCTGTCAACCCACTAATTCATATTTCATATTTTATTTCTTGTTTTTGCATGTGCATCCATCAAGTTTAATTTTTGGATCTGTGTCCTGTTTAACTTATGTAATGCGCCACTGTTTATTTTTTCACAATTTGCATTTTTCTTTTATTCTTAGTTTATTTTTAAGCCCATAGGTTGGCACATCGTTTCATCCATTAGGCTATTCACTAAAGGACAAAAGAAAAATGCAAATTGCAAGAAAATAAATGTGTGCTGCGATATAGAAATTAAATTTTATACATATGCAAGAATTAAACCTGATGCATGCACGTGCAAGAGCAAAGAATAAAATATGAAATGTGAATCAATTGGTTAGCGAGCTAGCGTGATGCAATAAACGTAAAGTAAATGCGTGCAAATTAGTAGCTTAGTAACTGGTATGATGCAATAAGGAAAAAGTAAATGTGCATGTGAGTTAGTCAAATGATGCAGCAAAAGATAATAAAAAATTAGGAGAAAAATGAAAATGGAGTCAACACTAATCAATAGGGTGATCAATCTTGTTTTAGTGTACCGGTCATAAAAAAATTGCATGGATTATTTTAAGAGTCAATAAGGAAATACATTGCACATTATACTCATTTCCTCACAATATATCATCCTTGGAATACATAAATAAATTTATTACAAAGCTTAGGAGGGATGAGGTGCCACCTATGGCATAGAAAATCTATTCCCAAGTTTTGAAACAAGTGAGGATCAAATGGCTCATAAAGGAAAATCTATTTGCTAAATTACTTGATTTAAATGGAGGTATCATTTACTGTATAGGGAATTTATTTCCAAATTTTGAAAGTGACTGAATGTAATTTTAAATCAAATGGCTTATAAATCTATTTGCCAAGTGACAATATTTAAACTGGGGGTGTTATTTACGGCAAAGGAAATCTATTCTTAAATGTGAAAATGACCGAGTAAAGATTTAAATCAAATGGTTTATAAAGGCAAATCTATTTGCCAAACTGTTTAGTTTAAGTGGAATGGTGGGATGGAGTTCATATTAAATGAAGGACAACGGCAAATCTATCTTGCCCAATTATTTAATCCAAACCCTTTAACATAACGAAAATTCGTGATAGCGACACATCAGTGGCGGATGGTGGGGATGAGACACACGGGTCTTGGATAATCAGCAATATGAATGGAATAGGATTAGTGAGGTGGAAGAAGTGTGACGAGACATTGCATGGCATGCTAATATTTTGAAATGGGGCAAAATGCCGTAGGACCGTGGGATGTTAGTGCCATTGCATAGAGAGCATGCATAATTGATGGCAGATGGGGATTGCTCATGATGGGATGACTAGGAAAGGAATATGGGCATGTTAGAGATGGCCTTCATGTGTGGGGGTGTTCATGATGCACAGATGCATGTACTCACAGGAAGGTTAATGTCTTAGGCCTGGATGGAGGTTAACTAGCTTAAAGAGAGAGCACAATAAGAACAGGGAATGCACATGATCCACAAATTAATCCAGAAGAAAAACTCAAATTTATAGTGGTTCAGCCAATTGGTCCTACTCCACTTTCCAAAACTGTCTCGGATTTCCACTAGGCATGTGTTCTCACAAGTTACAATGGTAAGGTTTATGACCAGTTTAGATCACGGAAGCATAGTCTTCACTGCTGAAGAAGATGACCCAACAAACACCAAGACGAAGCTTCTGACAGATGAGATAAAGGTTCAACAGAGATGCCTTCAGACAGATCTGTATTTAAAATTTCTGTCTTAGGGTGTGTTTGGGAAGCGATAAAACCTTTGGATGAAAAGTTTTTGGTGTAAAAGTTGTTAAATTGGTAGAAAATGATTTGGTCTGATCAGGGTAATGATGATGTGTAAAGAGAAATTTTTTTAAATAGATAAATTAGTAGTTGTGTAGAAATGATTAGAAAATAGCATAGTTGTATTGGAAGATGCGAAGAAATAATTTTAAAATAAGATAGTTATGGAGAGTGAAAAGTTTTAGGTTAAAAAGTTTTAGTTTGACATTTTTTTCTCATTGCAAGCACACCCTTAGAATGGTTATATATGCTTCTATTTATAGCTTAATTTTCAGATAATTTGGTTGAGTGATTTAAGGAGAAAATCCCTTCTATTAGCTCAAAATTAGGAGTTGGTTCCACATTATCTGCAACAAGAAACACAAATATTGCGCAATTTGAATTTAACTGTCCACCAGTAAAACATCAACAGTTCGCGCATAAACTGTCAACCTTTTTGTTTATCCCAGTTTTCCAGGTGAGATTGTTCCAGATAACTTCAACAGTCTTCAGAAAACTATTGACGTTTCAAACAAAACCAATGACCTTTTTCTGAAACTTAAACAATTGTTCCAAAACAGAAGTTCTCATGTTGATTTTCACAAGTTTAATCACAAAAGCAACTTATGAAATCTGTTTTACCATTCCACCAACACAATCAAACACAGTAATAAGTCCTAAGTTATTACAAGCATACCCACAATAATTTAAACACTTATATCTTTCCACTAGTCTTAATGTCAAAACCATTCATTCACACATCATTTTTTTTTATACCCATTCAAACATCATTTTTATTATGTCCATGAGTCCATCATCAAAACATATGATTCACATAATGAATGGGAAAATGAGTGAAAAACACAAAGGGCATTTAGTAAGATGGAATGTGGCTTGAGAGGGGATTTTTAGGGCTGCAAAGGCAAAGGCTTGTCACATGGTGGGGCAGGGATGGCTTTTTTATAGGGTGTGAGTTTGAGAAATTACATCATCGCCATATATTATGGTTATTTGCAATTTCCACCTTGTAAAAGTGAAAAAGCAAGGGGTAGGGAGTAAAATGCCAAAGTTGCATCTTCAACTTCAGTTGATCACTTTGACTCTTGAAGTGGGCCCCACTTGGTCAAATCTTTAAATCCTATCCAGTATCTTGGATCACCATCGTTCAATTTGTAGCATGGTGTTTTTAAACTTGATTTTTGACGTTGTGAGTACTTTGCAATTGCTTCGTTTGCACCATTCTTGATAGGTCCCATTCTTGATAGGTCCGCTTTCTGGTCATCCATGGTCTGTTTCTTTGATCCAAATCATTCAAATTGTTGCTCTTGGTCCATTTGCATGGGAAAAAATCTTGGTTATTCAATCTTAATCTGGCATTGTCATTGTCTTGGGTGATCAACTTAATAAAGGTCCATTATCTCCATTTGTGGCGAAAAGAAAGCTGAGCCGAAAACCCAATTTGGTAGAGTGGTGTAGAAAAACTCCATAATGGGCTTAAGCATTTAAGGTCATTTTCGGATGGGTGTAAAGAGTGTAAAAGTCCAAAAGAAAATATGGAAAAATGATTTTCTTTAGGTGGGTATCTACAACCAGGCTGCCCCTTTTTTATATTACAATATGTTGAATTTTTATAAAATAATTTTTATCCATAACACCTTAAAATTTTAGGGTATGTTTGGCAATGGTTAAAAAATATCAAGTTAAAACTTTTCAATCTAAAATTTTTCACTCTCCACAATTATTATATTTTTTAATTATTTTTTCACATTTTCCTATACAACTACCCTACTTTTCAATCATTTCTATACTATTACCCACACAACTAACCTATCTATTTTAACTTTATCATCTTTACTACTCATCATTACCCCTATGATATCACATTATTTGACAACTTTTACTCTTCAAAACTTTTCATCAAAAGTTTTATCCATTCCCAAATACACACTTAATTGAAAAACATGCTAATAGCCTTTTTATATGCTCATGTCTTCTCGGTGCAGTGGCTAAAGGAGATTGTACACTGAGATAAGGATGTCTAAATTAGGGATCCAAATCATTATTTTCAGGTGCATTTGTACTGTCCTGAATGATGGGGAGCAAGTGTAGCTTCAGTGTAGTTTCTGGAAACTCTAGGAGAATATGTTATATATATGTCTAACTGATTTACGACCAAAAGGGATTTTTACGTGATTGTTTCGGCTGCAGTGAGGGCCTAGAGCAGTCAACATCTTTTCAGCAAATGGTTTGGATTGAGGGTCTTGATTTCTGATTCTGTTATTGGTGGTTTATGAACATTAGGGAGTAAGGGACGATTTGGTCAGTGTGGTGAGGGGGTTTGAGCAGAAAAAAGAGTATTCACATGTTTCCTGAGGTAACTATCTTGGCACGAAAAACCACCTGATTAAGTTGATTCTAGGCATTCCTTCATTTAACATTAGGCTGTAAAGATACCTTGTTTACGTTTTATTAGTACCCAACTGTTATTTGCACAGTCTCTGCACCGGCTTGTTCAAACCGGTTCAACAATTTATTTATACTGACCTGAACTGTGATATCATTATTACATATTTGTGACATAATCATACTATGAAGGTTTATATTATTTAGCAGAGCAAATGATAATGAAGGTTATAGTTTTAAAACATTCCACCACAGAATTGAAATATGATAGCAATCCTGCGAGGATCGTCACCACCACAGCCACTGTTGTCATAATCATCTATGGCTGTTTCTCACCTAGGTGCGGTTAGGTATATCGATTCTATTGAACAATATCTGTCAAACTCAAAATACTGGTTTAGAGATAAATTTTTTTTTAAGGTACTATTTATTAGCATGGCATGCCGACTCTCATCCTTTCACCTCTGGTTGGGATTGCCAATGCCTTGCCCAAAATAATATAGGAAAATAATGTAAAACTTTTGAGAAGTATCCAAAGACGTG
Source organism: Annona cherimola (assembly GCA_030490835.1). Taxonomy (NCBI): domain Eukaryota; kingdom Viridiplantae; phylum Streptophyta; class Magnoliopsida; order Magnoliales; family Annonaceae; genus Annona; species Annona cherimola. Next base: position 88,601,736 of record CM059972.1, read on the forward strand.
TTTGAATAATAGGAAACTTGCATACACTTTCATCAGTTGAAGTGATTCAATAAATTGAGTGTGCTAAATCAGGATATAGAACTCTTTCGGGCAGCAGACGAGATGTATTGATCAAAAGAAATAATAAAAAATGAAAGTTTTCAATCATTTCTCTATGGTCTTGATGAGTGGAAATGTCTCATTCCTACAAGAATTCAGCATTGCTTTTCAACATCGTAAAATTGTTCTAGATGTACCTTGCCTCAGGCATCATTAGTGCCATCCAAAGTTGTAGATGGTTGCTCAGATGGTAAGAAATCATCTTGACATGTGCCAAGCGGAGAGGATCTTTAATATTTTGTTACTCACCCTTGTCTACTATAGCATGTCTGAATCTGATCTTACATGCAAGCCAATATCTCACCTTCTTTTCACTCTCCACTGTTCTAAGTGGCTGGAAGTGTTGGACAAGTACAGCTAGTAGGATGAAGGATGGATTAAGGCAGCCACTCAGGCTACTGAAAGTCTCAAATGGGACATGGCTGGTATCCTTGTCCATTGTTGTGTACTGATGTAATCCACTCAAAAATTCCTGATATTTCCATCAAATTTCTTTTATCGTTTGTAGTTGACTATTGGATTTGAAAAAAGTAGGGATGAACATTGGAGATAGGACGACCTGAAAGCCATGTGGATTGCGATCATTGCTGTTGGTAATTGAGTTTCACATTCAGATGAGATGTGTGCATTTTATTATTTCATCACGAAGAAGGGACTTCTGCTATAAATTTTACAATAAATCTCAACAAGCTGACATTCCATGTGGAATGGTGGAAGAATGATTAATGCTATTGGTCAGAACATAACAGATGGATTCATGGCATTACAACTTTTGCCTTCAATTTATGGGGCTTTTGCTAGGCAATCACACCAATCTTTTTTTGTTCTATTTTATTTAACAGGGAATCAATTGTGTTGCAGAAGGCATTGCATGGGACATGTCTTAATCCTTAAGTTGTTGGTTCTGCTTTCTTTTATGTTGCTTGAATGATTTATACTGAAATTTATATGGCATTTTCTTTTGTACAGAACTTGCGTGACATGGCACTAGCTGAAATAGGTCAAGGCTGTCCACTGCTCAAGGACATAGTGCTTTCTCACTGCCGTCAAATAACAGATGTTGGTTTATCTCATCTAGTAAAACAATGCACCCATCTAGAATCCTGTCACATGGTGTATTGCCCTTTTGTTACTGCAGCTGGAGTTGCCACTGTTGTCTCAAGCTGCATCAACATCAAAAGGGTCCTTGTCGAGAAGTGGAAGGTCAGCTCAAGAACTCAGCGACGAGCATCTTCAGTGCTTGCATACCTGTGTGTCGATCTTTAGTTCAACATGTGCATGTTCGCAGGAAATCATGTTCTGGTACTGAATGGGAGGACACAAGATTGTGATGGTAGACTTGGGATAACAGGTAGAAAGGTGCCATCCCTGGTTTTGCCGCTGCGTGGATAGGTTGTTCCATGAACACCATTATTCATGAATTCGGATAATCCACTTAGCAGACGTTATTGGAGTCTAAATCCACCACTCCCATGCATATTTGTTAACCGGACTAGAGAGGAAACCAGATTGCAGCAGTTCATGAGGTGGACCATCATCTGCACATAGTACGGAATTATGGGTGACATTGGTTAGAAGCGTCCATATTTGTATGGACAGAAATCTGGAGCTGTCCCACTCCATTTTGATTTCCATTTCATCTTGTAGCATTTATTTACATGCTGATTCTTTCAGGACGAGATGCAAGTGCACTTTTTTCCTTTTATTCACTTGTTCCTTTGCCTAGATCTAATACTAGGTTGTGAACTAGTCTACTGTAGAATTTTTTTCTTATGCTAGTAGATGATTTTCAGTATCTCCTGAGGTTGGATTTAATTATATGTTTATTTGCTCCATTACATTTGTTGAAACGGATGCTTAATTCATTTGAAAAATGAGATAGTAATAAAGTTGGTAACCTGTGTGGCTGTCAGTAGAAAGCTTGAATGGTAATGACATTGCATTATCGGAATTATTGTAAATGTAGTCAGATTGCTTTATTGTGTTTGTGCGTGGTGCTTATCCTGCTTGTGTAGGCTTCTTTTGGGCAAGCGTTGGAATTTGGGTAATCATAAAAATTTAGATGAAGCTTTTATAGGAAGTGCCGATACAGCTTTGTTTGGCATTGCTTAAAATGGGGGTTTGTCTCTGAGAAACTTCTTAGGTAGCAATAGGGCCGTAGCCCAGTTGGTCATGGATGCTGGCAGATGGCCTGCGGATGCGAGTTCAATCCCCCTTTGGGTCGACTTTGTGGTGGGAGCTTGTCACCCGTGTAGATCGGTGGGAGCTTATTGTCTCCCGTATAGATAAGTGGGAACTAGTATCCTATATGTATTATTGAGCTTGATTGTAATATAAGATAGAGATGTAATATTGTACAACCAATTAAAAAAAGAAGCCTTCTTACATGCTTTTCACTGTAGTGTTATTTTGTTGTTTCTTATTTACAGCTTTTGAGACCATCTATGGCAAAAAAATCAGTTCAACTAGAAAGCGGGGATTTGAAAGTGAATGTTTCAATGCAGCCAGAGGCATTAAAATTTCAATGCATTCAGCTGAAAATTCTATTTATTATTTTTTTTTTGAAATTTTCTTTGATAAAACTCCTAATCTAAGTGTATTTAATCTATACTTCAAATTTTACTATTTTTGAAAATGTGTATATATATTTGATTTTTAAAAATAGAGGTATTTTGACACTTTTTAAATGACTAAAGTAGTCCTATTTTTAAAAATCAGAAATATATATAGACACATTTTCAAAAATGGTAAAACTTGGGTTATAGATTAAATGCACCTAGATTAAGAGTTTTATAAAAAAAAAGATTTTCAAAAAAATAATAATAAAAATGAGATCTCTAGCCGGATGAATTGAAATTTCAATGCATTTGGTTGCATTGAAACAAACCCTAGATTTGGATATGGTGATATGTTGTAAGTGTATCATGTTTTATGAAAGCGTGGAATCCCCTGCACTTCAACCCCGGGTTTTATAACAGATGATTTTAAACTTTTGTAGAATGACTAGAAGTATCGATTTTTTCAGAGATTGATTACTTCTCATTTATTCTAAACTTGAATTAGTATCTAGCGATTTATAGAAAAATATTCAATAGGTCCTTAAGCTAAAAACTTGTAGAATTTGAAGCTGAAAAATAACGCATACTGGAATCATGATTCTAGAAGTCATAGAGGAATGATGGATTTACGTCAGAAAATTAAACAAAACTTTATTGAAGTGTGGGTCCCTTGTTTATATTGTCATTTTAATTTGATTTGAAATCAAATTCAATTCTTACAAAGAAAAAACAAAATAAGCACATGGATAATAGTCAATTAATGCGTAGTTTAAGTTATGAGACAACAAAAATAACAATTGCAATAAATATGTAACTATGCATAAGGTAAATTTTAGATTTTAAGTATTTTTACACGAGCTTGATAACCGGCTAGGAATCAAATCGGCATCCACAAAAAAAAAAAAAAAAAAAAATTAAAATAAAAAAGAAATCGGATAGGATGCACCAATTTTGGTGACTCGACCGGTAACTGGGGCGACATATTAGCCAATTCCTGTCCATCTAGTCCGATCGAACGGTTTGATAATATTAATCTGAGCTGTAATAATGTTATCAGTATGCATATTTATTTAAGGTTTCCAATGTCATATAGTAGTAACGCTTTTCCACGTGATCTTTAAAATTTTAAATAAACATATGCTGATAAATAATATTAATAATCTAGATTGGAAAAGAATATATACAGGGGATTCTTACCCTAATCAAATAAGCACTTGGAAAATTGAAATGATCCAGTGCATTTTTGGCTGATGATAATATTACCACACGATTGGATGTTATGCAAAAGCATTTTTTGTAGCTAATTCACATCATGTTTATTAAGGCTTTTACAATAAAATTTTTTATTCGAAAGATGAAGTTTGGCCAAACGACTCGTAGAAGTGCACGGGTATAGTGCTCTAGGGCCCTGAAAAAGGGGCTAAACAAACTCTTAGAATACATATGTTAGAATATTTTAAATGACAGGATATATTAGAATGATCTATAACTATTTTTAAATTATTTTATAACTAGTGGATTAAAATGTCCATGTATACAGAGTTAGAATTACTTTGGATGAATTTACAATAGATAAATTTTTTTGAAATAATCTTATTATATTTTTGAAAATTGTATACATGTTAGAATTTTATAGAATGGCTTTAAAATGCATTAGAATGCAAAAATTATTTTTAAATGATTTTTGAATAGTTAAACTTCTTAGAATGGCGTGGGATACATTAGAATGAACAAAAATATTTTTGAAAATTAAAATAATTTATTTTAGATTAATTACAATTTTCAAAAAGAATTTTTAGATAAGAAAGATCTATAACTATTTGAAGAAGATTTAAAACATTTCGAATGTCTTATAATCATTCAAATTTATTTTGACATGATTCAGAATTAACCGAAACTTTTCAGAATGCATTTGATATGTATTAGATAATTTAAAATTAAAATTATTTCCACTGTTGTCAACAGCAAACAAGCAAGCCACTAAGATACACATGAAAATCGAACTTAAATAGCAAACGATGTATACATCTACATTAGTGTGCGGGAATGAAAGATGGAAGCTGCTGGAAGTGTTCCGCTCCCCAACCCGCCAAAACGGGACCTTAGGTATAACCTACATGCCTTTCGCTAATGTTGCTGGTTCTTGTCCGTCGAACTTTCTTATTCTCAATCAATGAAATGAGTCGAGATGAGATGAGATAGAGATTGAGGGGATGTTTGGCAAAAGGTAAAACATTTCATTCTCTATAATTATCTTATTTTTTAATTTTTTCTTCATATATTTTTATACAGATATTTTAACTTTATTCTCTTTATTTATCATCATTATCTCTGTTACATCACATCGTTTTCTCTCATTTCAAAGACTTCTACACCAAAAAATTTTCAACAAAAGTTTTTTCTTATTCCAAATATTATTATTTTTAATTCTCCACACAATCTTTCGTTTTCAAATATATAATAATCTATCAACACTTGGATGATCAAGTAGCTTATATAAGTGTATATAAGGCATATCAAGGAAGTCTAGGGTTTGAAGTTGAGTAAAAATAGCATCCGTGTTATCCCTCTCTTGGATTGTACATATTCTCTTATTTTTATAATACACAACAACCCCTCATTTAAATCTAATTCCATTAGTCAACTTGGTAATGTCGAACAACTCTCTTCTAAAGGTCGGGTGTTCAAGTCTCCCTTCTTGAGAGTTTAGAAAATGTTTCTCTATTTGTAGAGTGTAGGAAAAATGTCCACCTGATAATGGAAGTATTTATAGTTGCTCAACCAAATGTAGGAGTGTTTTCGAGATATTCCTCCACAATGAGGGTTAGAAAGAGCCTAATTTGTAATATTAAGATGTCACCACATGTATAATTCCGATAAAAAAAAACCTAATTCCGTTGGATGCTCCAAGGCGTTGGGCCTTTGGGCATGGGTTGGTTAGTTCATCTCGATGCTGCGAACCATGCATGTCTCCCTGGCCTGATTTGTGGATCACAAAATATGGAAAAATGTTATCTAACGGTGGCATGCATGCACAGGGCAATGAAAAATCCATTTGGTGGGCAAACAGATCAACTAATTAACTTCCTGATTATATAATTCCTACACGAGATTCATCACAGATTACGAAGAATAGGACTTTAAACTCTGTCCACGCATGGTACTAACGCTCCCCAAGTAAGGCAACAAAGTTGTAAAAGTTTGCTCTCCTCCCAAGAAAGAATATACATCCCCATCCAATAAAAACTCATCATCTCATCTCAAAAGATATTCATCTCTATCCTCTTTACAATACCTTCTTCCTGGGTTTTGTTTTTCGTTTTTTTTTTTTTTTTTTTACTTTTTTGCTACCCAAGAGATGGAGAGGAGGGAGAATCATGAGAAGCAGCATTCTCCTGGCATTTGCCAAAGGCTCTTCAACTTCATCATGAAGAATTTTTTATCTCGGAGCCTCAAGCGCATCGGCTACGCTCCCCTCGCTTCTGCAAAGCTAAAAGAAGTGGAATTTGGATCTGTAGATGACATTGATGAAACTGATTCCCATGTTGCAGCCCATGATGAACTGCTTGATGGCAGCGGTTGGATCCCAGTCAAGGTCGCCAAAGAATACAAGGCATCACTTAAGACGATTGCTGTGAAAGATGATGATGATGGCTACGAAAGAGTAGAAAAGGAAGAATCTAGTGCAGGTAAATCAGTGGCAATTCAGGAAGTGCATCAGCACCTACACGTAGATGAACACTTTGAGGAGTTTATACAGCGCATGAAGAAGAAGATAAGAAAGCCATCCTTCCATGAGGCAAGCGAATAATATGTACTCTCTAAAGCTCGAGATGGCATGCTCAGATATCAAGCAATTCAGCTGTTTTGTTATGTACTTCTTCTCTTGTACTTAGGAAGCAAATAATATGCATGTTTGCAGCTGTAATTTATGTAGGAATGAAACAAATGGAATGGAATAATTCATCACTAATCCTTGTAATCTGCAATGGTTGATGTTCTTTTTAATTTCATTTTGTTACACAACTTTCATGTTTGACTCCCTTTGGATTGGCTTTGAGTGAGGTGCAAGTTGAGTTGAGGTATGCATACAGAAGAGGTACAAAATTAGCTTTCCTTTTATGTTTCTTAAGGTGAATTACATAACAGTATCTTTTCTGCGTCGTCATTCATGACTTTTCAAAACAGTTTTCAGTTTTGTCTTCATTAACTTTATTAATAATATTACTCTGATCATAGTATATTTCAGTTAAAAGTAATTTTTCCCCTTGAACTCAATATTTGGAAACGAGGAAGAAACTTGGAGTTTCTGTTGTTTGCAATGAGAAGAAGCCTTGTTGCAAGAAAATAAAAGACCAAAGAAAGATTCATTGGGGAATAATGGAAAGGAAAATATATGGGGCTAGTTCATTTGTTTCTCCATCTTTTTGCAACTTTCTCTCACAGAATACATACATGAACACGCGGACACATACAAATACTCCCCATAATAGATATTTTCGCGACAATAGAAAACATAATCTCATTTAGAGACATATGCGTATGGAAAGGTAGAATTAAAAAACACTTCTTGGGTATCTCTCCCAGGACACCTATGTATATGTACACACCACATAAGGGAGAAATTTTGTGGAAAAGATCTTCTAAATTCTTCCATAGATTAATGACATTTAGATTTTAAGATATGCTTAATTTCCTCCTATTTATGATTTCACACTCAATCCACGTAAAGTTTGAAAAGCATAGAAAGCTTGACAATTTTTATTAAAAGAAAGGTAAACAATATTTATTTTATGCATATTTTTTTTTCTAATAATGGTATTAGAGCCGTAATTATGCTTCTTGGCTTTTGAATGAAATTATGCGAAATTTATATTTTTAGATGCATTAATAGTTTAGCATTAATTATAAATTTTATATAATTTAGTGACATTTTTTATTGCTTAAGTTAGGAAACATGCTACCTTTTTACTATACAATAGTTTATTTGGTAAACATTATTTGCATAAATATTTCATGTAGAAATTGATATGGTAAAATTATTACCACGAATCCATGAAAAAAATATTTTATGCAATGATTATATTAAAGTTATGATATGCAATTATCTTGGAAGGATATATATTAATTGCATGTAATATATTTTTCTCACATGATTAATTTAAAAGGATATGCTATGCCTAAATTAATTATTTCATGAAATGGTGTTATAATAATTATATGGGATTTTGTAATAGACGTGAGATTTTTATATAACTTAAAGTACATAATTACATAATTAAATTTATTGTCCCATGGAAATAAATGGTGTTATAAAAAAAAACATAATCATGCAGTGAAATTAAGTTGAAGGCATGCATAGTAGTAGAATTATTATTATGAAATTTGTTCATTTTTCTAAGAATAAATAAATACATAAGAGTTATTTATAAATATTATATATATTTGTGTGTCATAAGTCATCAATGGAGGAATGTTGAACATCTGTTGTTTATCAGGGTTCTTAGAATTTTTGCAAAAGACCCTATAACAAGTATTGCTAACAAAAGGAAAGCTATCCGGGGACATTTTGTAACACTTCAAGATTTTTTACAGTTTAACCTTAGCCTTTAGCTCCTAGGCTAATATCAAGGAAAGCTCAGGGAGCAATGACAGTTGGGCTACACAGCAAGTAGGCTTAGACGAGGCCCAATTCTTTTCCCGGCGTTAGCATGACAGTTGACGGCGGCAAAGGAAAGTAGGAAAACAACATTTAGTAGACTTGAGCTCATAATCCAAGCTCGCAAGGGAGATCCTAGTGCTGAAGCGCTAGTGGCTCAGACTAACAGGCCCGTACAAGGCCCGCTAATAACCAACATTAGAGTGCCGGCTTTGATAGCCCATGTTGCTAGTGAGCAACACGGTGTCATTTCATTTATCCATTTTCATATTTATGTATTTTAAACTTTTAAAGCCAGAATGAGATGACCTAGGACTTTCCCCTATTAACTTTAATTTTTTAAGTTCAATTGAGTAGTTGAGTAGTTTGAATGACCTAAAAAGACATAGAAACTTGAATTTAGAGAATCTCTTGAGGGTTTCAATAGTACTAAATTCTTAATTCCCTAAACTAAAAGAGTGATATTTGTAGTAGAGTTTATGCGTAAATGAAGTCTTCAGATACATGAGAAATTCAGAGTTTATTTGAAAATGAAATTCTAAGATATATAAGAAACTTAGAATTTATAATATATATGAGAAATCAAACCAATGATGTAACTAAGAAAGATTTTATAAGTTTTGTGATAAAAGCACAGTACATTTTAAAATTTAATTCACAATTTTATTTTGGTTTCATTGGCAGTACAATTAGAATTTTATAACATGACTAGCAATTAGTGTTTAAGCTAAAGATTACTGTAATACTAAGAAGAGTCGTAATTTTTTTAATTAAGACCTTGCAAAAGTAAGAAGTGTCTCCCACCATCCAACCTCTTACTTGGTTTATAAAAGGAAATGCCTATAAGTGTTATCAAAACTAGATTGGACCGGGCGGCTCGATCGATCTGATCAGAAACCAGTAACTTTCCTAGTATGATTTAGATAAAACTAGTTGGCATGGTTCAACTTGTTTAAAAAAAATGTGGTCTCTCTCTCAATAATCCACTTGCTAATAAGAAATGCATCTAGGAAAATAAAATCACAGCATCACAATTTTTCTATTTTGATTTTTGAATCAAGCATTGCTTACAAGTTGTGCATGTGAATCCTTGCAAGCTGCTGCATGTGTGTCCCTAACAAATGATTGGGGAGGAAGGTTGTGCATGTGCGTTGTGAAACAATTAGGGAGGAAAGAAGATAATCCTAATTTTGGTACTCTAGCAATACACATGCATAGACATCTTTGGCAATCTACATTGTTTAAAATATTTACATAATTTGATAAATTTGCAAAAAAAATTAATTTTTCGCATATGCTAAACCTAAGCCATTCATAAAAAGAAATTTTCTTTTATGTTAGCATTATTTTAGATATAAAGTGCATATTATATTAAAGCCTTCAATGAAAAATTTTATTAATTTTTCTACATAATTGGTCATTAGAGTAATACATTTTTGTATTTAATATATAATTGTAGAATTTATGGGTATTGAAATTTATTAATATATAAGTAAATCAAAATAATTAACATAAATATGTAAAGCTAATATTATCAGTTTAAACTAGTTTACTTAATTGGTTAAACTGATTCAAACTGATCTGATCTCTTCACTAATTCAGTTTTGGCAACATTGTGTGTATAGAATTTAGGGCTTATTTGGTAATGTGAAAGTTAGAGGAAACGTGGTATGGGGTAAGAGTAGAGAATAAAATATTTTAAAAATTGCGTGATTGGTATGAAATGATAGGGGTAATGTTGGAATAAATAAGTTTGTGAGAAGGTAGTTGTATGAGAAATGATTAGAATATAAGAGTAAAAGTGGAAAAATATGATGATTGGTTGTTTAATGGTGAGCCTTGGAATCTGTAATCCCATGGATTCCCATCGCATGAATCCTATGTATGTTACCAAACGTCTCCTTAGTTGCACTTATTAAAATTTTCAATTAACTATTTTTGATGAATCTTTTATGCTTATAATTTTTTTTTATTAAATGAAAGTTTTTAAGTTGACAGGATTGAAAGAAATTCTTACTTAAAACTAAAAATTTTACGTAACTAAACTAAAGTAATGAAGATTGGACTTTTATGAAATAGATGATAACTCGGAGCATAGAAAACTTTTGATTTTGTGAATATATTAAATTATCATTATTTATGTTCGTCTTTTGTAATAAATTTTAATTATTTATAATATAAGGTGCTAGTATTAATTTTTGCATAATGTCTCTTCTAGTTTCTTGATATTAATTACCAAAATGGCTTTGAAATCATTTGTTGCTTATTTAAGTAAATGTAAAAAAAAAAAATGGTAACAATTTTGACATTGGACATTTTAAAGGAATCAGAAGTACTGAAATATTAAGCAACATCATGGATGACCTTGAGCAAGGGACTATTATCTAACATAAATGAGATCACAAGACTTACTAATCGTGGAAGAAGAAAAATAGCATTACTTACATTACGTTACTGAGCACCACGCAAAATGATATACTACTAAGAAGATGTGGATAGCCTTGAAGGATAAATATTATAGTACTTCTACTAGAAAGGACTCAACCATTAAATTTGACACCATAGAAAGCACTAAAATCATTCAATAAGGCAACGTCTTAGAGAGATACCAAATACAATCAAAGAGCTTAGGTAAGTTGGATGCTTTCACAGATGAGTGGTAGGTAGAGTTTATAATCTGGTCCTTTCTAATAGCTAAGAGCACATGAAAGTCAATATGAGGCATAATGAGAATATCAAAATTTTTGATGATATTGCATGTCCTTTTGAGTTCAAAGATTAGCGTTTGAGGTAGTTAAATCGTCTGGACAAGTACACATGAATTATTTCAGTTCAAGCAAAACTTCAAGTTTCAATGCGAAGAACTAGAAGTTTTTAAGAAGGAAAAAATAAACAACCAAGATTCTCAAGAGGCTAAGAACGAAAAAAGCAAAAGAGGCAAGTGTGAGGAAAAAAGGATAAAACTAAGGTGGAATGAAACAACTATAGCAAGTTGGACCACTTTGCTCGTAAGTGCACTAAGCTAAAAAATTTATTACTTAACTCTACTCTTGCTTATATTTATGTGATTAACTTGATAATCTTACCAAATCTACATGCTATCCTATCTTAGAATAAGGAGCAACAAATCACATTGTAAAGATTATAGAGTCCTCGTAGAGTGTTGCTGGATTTCAATAGGAACAAGGTGAATATATGTAAGAAATAACTTTGAGATGAAAGTTAAAAGGACAAAAACCCCTGCAAATTGGAGTTACATAATAGCTGAGATTAAGAAACGCTTATTTCTTATTTTATTTCTTCTTAACCTTGCTTTTTCATAAAAAATTTACTATAGTTTCATGATACTCATGTTGATGTTTGGCTAGGAATAATTTTACTATAATTTTAGTTGATTATGGATGATTTCATTGTTTTGGATATTGATTATGATAGATTATATCAACTGATGTTTTCTTTTCTTTCATTGTATCTTGTAGGCGAATGTATATGCAAATATGGGCATGTTAGATTATATCATAATGGATAAAAAAAATGAATAGATTTGCTGAAGAACGCCTACGAGGTTACTCACTAAAATTAACTTATTCATTTGTGAGTATTGTCTTGTTGAAAAAGCAATAAGAAAACCATTTAGTGAGGCTACCAAAATTGATTTACTATTGTAATAAATTTATTCTAACATCTGTGGTCCAATAAATATGAAGGCAAAACATGAATCTCTATACTTGATCACATTCATAGATGAGTACATGTGGTTTGGTCATTTTTTTGCTTCCACACGTTAGAATTATTTAAATGCTTCAAACTTTAAACTAGTATAGTTGAGATTCAATTAAATGAAAAAAATCAAAGCTTTAAACATTGACCATGAAAGCAAATATTTGTTTAAACAACTTAAAGATTTTTATGATGAAGGGGTATAATCAAGCAATTGACAATTCCTTGTCCTCCACAACAAAATGGTGTTCTAGATAGGAGGAATCTCACCTTATTAGAGATAGGTAGGTCTATAATGACATAGATAAATTTATCAACATCTTATTCAAAAGATGTGCTACTTGCTTTCGATATGCTGACTTGAGTTCCCTTTAAATTAGTCACTTCCACACTTTTTGAATTACAAGCGGTTCAAGAGACTGATTTAAATAATCTATATGCATGGGTCAGTTGCTTTCATTCATAATCTCTCTCACAAGCATGGTAAATTAGAATTAAAAAAATATCTCTATCGCATACTTAGGACAGTGTAAAGAATTCGTGTTCATTAATGAGCAGAAAGATGAAAGTGTGACTAAATTTGAATCACTAGATGTCACATTTTTGGAGAATAATTTTTCAAATGAGGGTGAGATTAAAAAAATATCTCTTTTTGTAAGATGGAAGATCCTAAAAATAATGGTGTCATGTAATCAAGTGGATCAAGAAGATGAGAAAATGCCTTAACATCTTGATTAAGTGGGAGCAACATGCCTAAGGAACATCAACTTTATTAGAGTAATAAAAAATATCCCATGTCATTAATTTAAGATTATGGGAGAAACTTTTATAGTTATTCACATGATGAAGAAGAGCCTAGATCAATTACAAAGCTCTCTTATACCTAGCTAAGGAAGAACAGAAAAGAGTAATGGAAGAACAAATAGTCAATAAGGACAAATAAAGTTTGGGAGTTAGTTGATCTTCCACCTGAGTACAAAGCAAATGAGAGTAAATGAGTTTTCAAGATTAAAGACAAGTATTGGCCTTTGACACATTAATATCAAATACCATTATTTATAAACATTATGACATAGATAGAAGTAATTTCAAAGTACATTTCTACACATTAAATAGTTACTGATTTGTTTGACAAATCAATTTCTAGAAATATATTCCTGTAATATATTAAATCTTTAGGATTGTATAGATAAAGATGTATCTTAGATCATTTATTTTGAGTAATGAATATTTTGTTTATTCCTAAAAATATTAGCATAAGTGCATACATGAATAAAAAGTATGTTATTAAATTCAAGGAGTGGCTCTCTCTCATGGGCAATCGTCTCTGATATTCTAAAAGTATTCATTGATAAGATAATTTAAGTAAAGCGAATATTTTGTGAAAAATAATGAATTTGAGATATATGCCACCTTGATATGAGAATCAACATGGCAGGAGCCTCATATTTCATTAAACTCCATTAAAGCAAGGCATGAGATCTTAGCGAGTGCCTATAATATCAAGTGCTTCAAAAACTCATTATGCACTTATAGCAACTGAAATAATGTATATATGGTATTAAGGAGAATATAACATACACTCTTTATGTGTTAAGAGTTGCTCTATTAAGAATATATTTTATACAGCGTACACTAACATATATATATATATATAAAGAAAGTGAGCTGATTTGAAGATCCTTGTCTTTTCACTATGGGAGTCTTTAAGGCAAGAATAGTTCCATTTTATATTTTATGTGACTTTTGATTGAATTTTAAGATTCCAGGCTAATAATAGATACTTTACCGTGTTATTAATAAGTTATAGATGATATAACCTGACAAGTATTTATGAGAAAGTAGTTAATCTACAACTGGGATATATATAAAGAAATTTTAGTTTTGTTTAACATCTAATTTTTTACATTCACTGGTAAACCAAATATGTCAGTTTATAATTGTAAGGTACTAAAGAATAATCAAGTATAGTCTTATGAGAGATTATGTATACTTAGACTGATATAATAAATAAATATGGTGCATAACTACATATAAATGTTTCTTTAAACTATAGTTTTTATATTATCCTTAACAAGTGTATAGTCTTAAGTTCTCAAGTACATGTTTACTCATAGGTCGCATGACCTATTTACCAATATAAATAATCATGAAATGAGGACTAGTGGAAGAAGTCCATCATGTGCCAATCAAAGATGTTAAAATACATTGTTAGACACATCCATGAATAAGCTCATAATGGGCATTCTTCCTTCACTGGGAAACATAATCATACTTGGAGAGGCGTGTGTATGTTTCAGTAAAGCACTTCTTGTGTCTCTTAAGACAATTATATATATACACGTAGGAGTTCACTATATAAGGGAGAAATTTTATAAAAAAATTTTGTAAATTCTTTCAAACATTGGTGGCATTTAGGTTATGAGATACAAGTGATTTTTTCCTATTCATGATTTCATACTCAATCTTCATAAAGGTTAAGAAGCATAAAATTTTTAGCAATTTTTCTTTGCAAGCAAGGGTGAATTGGTTAAAATCTAGCTTAAATAGAATTTAGGAATATCCAATAAAATGTACGAATGCAATTTGGATGAATTTGGTTTGATTGTTTATTTATCTTACCTGTATTGTATTTATAAAAATTCAACCTTATCTTACTGATAAACGAGTTTAATCGACTCTTAATTAGTGTTACTCTACTTAAGTTTTTTTGGATAAATACTTAAAGCAAAGTTTAATTGGATTTATACTTATAAAAAAAATTAGTTCTTACAAACTAACATTTAGCTTTAAAACAATCGAGCATTTTTCCTGAAAATCTAAAATTAGAGATGATGAGAGAATTTGAGAAATGAATAATGAAATTTCTTTCGAAGGAGGGGAAAAATTAGAAATAAATTTAAGTGATGGCAATAGAAGTGAGGTCCATATATATGAATGATAACATATGTGAAAATATATACTCATATGATGCAGAGTATTTACTCGAATTGGTTCTAAGTACAGATTATATGAAACCTACCATTTGCATATAAAAATAGATTTTTGAAATTAGTGAACCAAAAATCCTAAAGTGAGCTCCATTAGCAATTTGTCAATTATTGGAGCTAACTCCTTCACTAACCACCAAACTGCTCCCAACTACCAATGTCATGGGCAACTAAAAATTATAAAAATGCACTATTTTTTAAAAATCTAGAAAATATCTACAAATCTCCAAAATGGTAGAACTTAATACATGTTAAATATAATTAGATTAACAGTTCTATAAAATTTTTAAAAAATTAAAAAATAAATTTTTACACTCAGGTACACCAAAGCTAAGTGCACCCAAGTGTACAATATCGGCATCCCTTTATTTTGCTATTTTTGTAACTATTTTACAAATTTTCACTTTAACACTTATTCAAAGATTATTTAAGTTATTTAAGCCAATGCTTGCTAATCTTTTGACATACAACCCAGAGTGGTTGAATTGCAACCCAAGCAATATCCAACTATCAGATCCACACCAATATAAGCAATCACTCAATCACGCTATTGAAATTTATTTATTTTCTTATTCAATTCATTTTAAAACATTTAAAATATTTCAATTAGCATGGGCTTGTTATGATTAGGCCCCACAACTTAATGACCCATTTAATTAAGAAACAAGAACTATTCACTTACTTTCTTTCCTTATTATAATGTTATATTTCTTTTCTTTTATATTGTAAGAAGAGGCGAGAATCAAGATTGGTCGAAATAGGTTACAATGCCCAACCCTAACTCCATATTTTAAAAATCTTATTTAACCCTTATTTTTATATAATGTTGGGATAAGGTCAATTTAACTCATACTTTTTTATAGGTCTTAGGATAATAAATTAAGCAAAAAAAGGTCAAGTAGGATAGTTTTAAGAATTTATAAACCTATCAAATATAAGCACATATCTATGCTAAATTTATATATTGTATGCTTCAGTCTGTTATTAATTAGTCAAAGTAAAACATCATTAATTAAATAAAATATAAAATTTTATTTAAATTTATGAGAACAAGTTAATGAAATATACCTCATTCAAAATTCTATCTACAACTTGAATATTTGAACCACTAATTCCTTAAATTCATTCAATGTCATTTGTTGTTTACATTCAACAAAAATAACATGGATGCCACATTTGGAGTTAAAATGAAAATTACTTGAATATGTAATATGATAATAGTTATACTTGAAAAGTGCAAAGAATATTAATAACACTTTATGTGTTGTTATGAAATCTTGCAAAAAGCATAACCTGAATGATACCTAAGTAATGCTATCAATAAAAGAAAACCACATCCAATAACACTTTTTATCACAATTTACAACACACATATGCACATAAAAAAACAAAAATACAACTGATTTAACCAATAGCATAAGTCATTCAACCATTGTCAAAAGAAAAGCTTTAAGTTTATCAAATACACATGAACTACACAAATTTATCCAACACCTCAAATTTAAACACTTTATTTCTATTATAGCATGTTCATCATAAAATTAAGAAGTCAATTGTTCTTTATTGTCATCCGTTCACAGGTTCATCTATTGACAATAATGACTTTTATTTTGCCCCTATTTTGGAAAAACTTTGCATCTTTTGATATTCATCAAAAGTGAACTATTACCATATTTATTAACGCACTTGAAAGACCTTATACAATAATAACATTAGACGATTGATTCTTTTTCAGCTTTCTTTTGGTTTTGGGGGTAATGCTTCTAAACTGAAGAGGTAAATTTGTAATTGGTAGCTAAAACATTATTATCTTTTATAATTTTTTTAATAGCGATAGGAGTAACATTCTTTCTATCCATGTAAACCGCTTGCTTCTCATCCACACTTTCATTTGCATTCTTATGAATAACTTATTTAAGGTGGGATCTAGGCTATTCATTACATGCAATCATTTTAAAACTAATATCATTATTCACTTAAAATGAACTTTTATAATAAATATTTACTTAGTTATGAATTTTTATAATAAATATTTACTTAACTGTGAGCCCTTTTATTTTAAAATTTGATGTAAATAAAACACTTTTAAATTTATAGTTATGAAATACATAATACAATTAAGCAAAAAAATAATTGAATAATAATAATAATAACTGTATAAGTTTTATTGATATCTACAATCATCTCAACATCTATTACAATTAAGCCCTGAAATATTCTCACAAACTTTTCATAAAGAGACAATTTGCTCCTAGTTAATAAATTTGGAGACAAAACTCGACCTAAGAAACATAAAGGCACACAACTCCTAAATAATATGCGGGGAATGTATCCACTGCTACTTGAATGCACTCCAACATGGAGGCAATAGCATGCATTACTAGCAGGACAACACCCGTCTAGTAATAAATATATAGGTTTTGTGTTCAATATCTTTACTAATAAAAGTTTAAAAATATATAATATTTGAACTAATGATATATATGTGTTGGGCAATGATGTAATGGTAGAGGCAATTACTTTTAATATAAGATTCAAGGTTTGAATTGCCTTAGCTCAAAATTTTTTGTTTTATTTTATTATTTTCAATCAACTAATGAGGGATTAATTATTTTAAATTTCAAATAAATATATAAATATACATTTCAAATTACCATGCATGACAAGTAAGGTATGGGCGGACAGTGATTGACTTTTGGATGATATGTGTAATTAATCATAACTTCTAAAAAAGCATATACATGGTGCAAAATCCATCCAACAAATTTTCCTCCCATGTGAAGCATTGCGAACAAACTTATAGGGCATCATTGCCAAAACATGAGCTGGCTTCTCCACCGAGATATTTAAATGGGTTTTATGGAAAAGGAAATCTAAAAATTTAAGCAAGAAAAAAGGGGGAGCAAAGAATGGTGTAAATAAGGGAGGAAATTTTTGCAAGCCCACCCACATTATTGATCACGTCCATCACTAAGATTAGTATTTAATTTTTATTTCGATCATGATAATTTTACATGAATATGATGATGATCTCGGCCATAGAAATCATAATTTTATATATAATTTAATGATCTAAATTGTTAATTGTGTAGAAAATTTAATTTTTATTAATATTTGATGTTAGAACATGTGTGGATATTTTGATGGATGGTTAGATCTAAAAAATTTTACTTTTGTAACTTTAATAGCTATTTGTTAGAAATTATGATTATTTGATTGAATTGTAAAAAATTTAATACAAAATAAATTTGGATGATCTAAACCATTGGACTAGAGCTGAATTAGTCATATGTTATGATCTGTATTTTTATATATAATTTAGAACACTAATAAGTGTTTTAGATTAGTGACAACTCTATTTTTATAGAGTTGTTGAGACTTATTTTATACTCATTTTGGATGCTAATTCGAGAGAAATATGTAAATTTGTATAGGTTGCATTAGTTTGCATCATTTAAGTGTTATTGCATTTCTTGTGTATTTCATGCATTTCTAGCATTGATTCACTTGTAATCCATGTTAATTTAGATCATTTTGATTTATTAGGAGAAATTGGATTGCATTTACTTGTTTTGTTTCATTTTACTTTTTTTATAGGACATGTGAGTGACCGATGTGCAAATCAAGAACATAAAAGGATGGAATAAGGAAGAAATCATTTTAAGCTGCCAAAGTGTCATTTTAGCTTCAGCAAGGTGGTGATCGCGACCACCAGATCACCACCTTAAGAAAATTGCATTGCCTTTCTATCCAAGAGCACTGTAGCCACGAAGGTGCATGTGTGAAAAATGCCACATGTGTGATCTCCAAATACAAGAGATTATAAAATATCTCTTTTAGGGTTTCAAAAACATAATTTCTAGGGCCCACTGTTGTTGTGGGAGAAGGAGAAAAACTAAGGCTTCAAGGCAAGGAGAGAAGATTGAGTAGAGACCAAATTATCCACTGCAAATCCATTGAGTTTCATCTATTCTTCTTCTTTATCTCCTTATTTTATTATTCTCCTTCCTTGGCATGATTGTAAACTTGATGTTGAAGGAATTTGATATCATGTTTATGGGTTGAATCTCCTCGTTGTGGGAGATATGGAGGATTTGACTTCATAAACTATATTATTTTAGATTCCTTGTACTTGAATGATAATATAATTATGTTATAACTTGTGTTACATTAGATTGCCCTTATATATCATGCTTAATATATTTACGAGCTTTGCAACCTTGTAGATTGATTGAGTATTCAGATTCATATTTCAAAAAGTAGAATTTAAATGAGATCTATATCAAGCATAAGTTTTCTAGATGCTGTTATGTAATATGGATAAAAATTTACCTATTAACCTTGTGTAATCATGATTAGGTTATGTGGTTATCAATCTTATGTTACTTAGGTGCATAGGAACATATCAAAAAACTAAAACAGAGTCAGGTTTGTATGTGTTAAAAGACATATATGAATATAAATGAACCTAGATTAGTAATCTCTATGCAACTAACTTAAAAAAGAACCAATTTAACATAGTTATAAGTCAAAGAATTCATACTTCCATCCATCTTAGTCGTCTCAAGATAATTTCAACAGTATCCACTCCAATTTAGTTAATTTCTGTTAGCTTAGTTTAGTTTATTTCTATTTCTGCAAATTCAACTTCCCTTTAATCTCCAATTCACTTTAAACAATTGAATTTTAAGGTGCTAATCCGTTTAATGCAATCCTCATGGGAATAATACTCTTCTTACTTTTATTACTTGATCGGCTTTTATACTTATGTTAAAATGAGCATTTTAATTAAATATATATGCAACTTGTCCATTAGCAGTTAAAATAGCTTATAGGTTCAATTGTAGTAAATTTGGAACTAAAAGTACAATATAATAAATAATAAATGAAAATTTTATTATGAATTTTTTTTGAAAACTCATGATATATCCATTAAACAAGACCATAATTTAGTAGTAAAATGTTATGTAATTTTTGAATTAAAAATCCTAGAAAATCAACTCTGAAAGTGTAAACGGCAGCCAAAATTAGCTATACTAAATAATTTTTCATATTTCATATATAAGGAATTTGCGGTTAAAACTTTTATGTAATATAAATAACATCCTGAATAATACCTAGAAAATATAAAAATAAATTTTTAAATAAGATAAATATGATTACAAATTTATATTATTTGGAAAGCCCTTGATCACACACCCTTGTCTAGTAGAAATAAAATATATAGATAAATATAAATAATAAGTATTTTGTGTTTAAATTATCTTATTGGGTCAATTCATGTAATTATTGATTTAAGGTAAAAATTTCAAACTCAAGCTACTTGATTTGATCATAAAAAAATTAAGAGAACTCAATGTATCTGATTTAAGTGATTATGGACGAATTGAACAAAAATCAAAATCAAATTTTAAAATAATATTAAAAATAAAATTTTGATTTATAAAAATAGTTGTAAAAAATGATGTGGTTAGTTGAAATATGAAAATATTGATTTAATTCATGTGAAAAATTTTCATAAAATATTTAATGGATATTAAAATTTGAATAGGATAAAATATGTCAATGAAGTTTGGCATGATCAAAGGCGCCCATCTATTATCATATTGAGTTTTACGGCTAAAATAATTATTAATTGATAATTGCTATTATAAAAATGATATTTACTTTATAAAAATGATGTTTAGAAGGAAGAATATATATTAATTAGAAAAAACGTTTCTTTTCTAGTGCAGTATTTTTAGAGCAAATTACAATACAAGGATCAA
The DNA here is from genome assembly GCA_030490835.1 of Annona cherimola. Lineage (NCBI taxonomy): Eukaryota > Viridiplantae > Streptophyta > Magnoliopsida > Magnoliales > Annonaceae > Annona > Annona cherimola. The sequence goes on from CM059972.1 coordinate 88,622,530, forward strand.
ATAGAATTTACATAAGATAAATAAAATTCTTTTAACCTTTTTTTATATTGTAATGCAATGTATAGCTACAAGTAATTTTATCGATGTATATTTCTTTTACTTATTGATTTAAAAATTGATGGTGATTTCAACTCTATTATTTCATACACTAGCATTGTTTATTATACCATTGGCGTATGTTGCTTTGGATGCTAGCATATTCATAAGTCATGACTGTTAATGTAAATATGATGGTGTTTTATGAACCATCAATGATGACCGTTCGCACATCTTGATAGAGTATCGAGGTATGATAGCCTGCATGGTATCGATGCAAACCTAATTTATCTAGCCTTGTAATTTGGTTGATTGAGATTACAAACCAATCCAAGGGACTAGTGCCCCTTAATAGAATAATTAAGGTTCAGAACCGTTCTTGTAATGTGGTGTGGCGAGGTTGCGGTGTGTGGTGAGCACAATATGATATCAGTTACAACTTTGATTTAGATAAAGGTCTTTCCTAGCATACCTCTATTGTGCTAGGTTAGCTGCTAGTGCTAAGTAGGGTTAGCCACTCATGCCAAGTAGTATTGGCCATGTAAATGGCACTACGGGCTAGATTACAGGACAAATATCAAAATTTCCCATTGAATTTGGAACCTTTATTGGATAGATGTGAGAAGTATCATGTGTATGATATATTGATGCATGCTTAAATATAAATATGTCTCATAAGAATTTAAGCTTGATTTGGACTCGTGAGGGTAACTTTTGTTTATTAACCAATAAGCATACTGTTTATTCAAGTTTTGCCAATTTATATTTACATGCTCTACTTGCTGATTTCTTTCTTATATTAGATGACAGACCTGCGAAAGTAGACCATCAAGGGGATGGTAACCTAGTTGAAATGAGTAAATAGAATGGAAGAATCTACCACTCAAAACTTTTAATTTAATTTTGGGATAGACACTCATGAATATAAATTTTGAAAAAACTAGATATGAATGTATATTAACCCCCTTGGGTATACTTATCTAAAATGATTGTTGTTACTTTAACATCTATAATCATTTTTCTCATTATTATTAATCTTGAGTATTAGCTACCAAGTGCCCAAGTAGCCTGTAATGACTATTGCATTAAAGCATTGACTTAATTGGCGAGGTGTTGTAGATTAACTTATAAAAATAGAGCTTGAGCAATCTAGATATTACATATCACAAAGAATTTTGATAGTGAAAAAAAAATTGCGGTGGACTAGACTATAAAGGTTTAAGGTAGTTTGGACCTGCCAATGAACCATATAAACACTCGAGTGCACAAATTAAGGAAGTAAAATGATATCGGATTCATGCGGAAGGAAGAAGAGGAGATCATTTTCAAGATATTCGGACAAAAGGAAAGACCAAATAATTAAAGATGATCAAAATGTAAGATGATTACATTGCTAAAAAAATAGAATCAAACTTGATCAAGAATGTAATACAAGCTGAAGTCATTAAATGATTGGTAATGACATTGTTGAAAAATAAAGAATGTGTAATATTTGCACGCTAGCGAATGAAAAATACATTATTACATACCAAATGACAAGAATGCAAAAAAATAATAAATATATAATGCTCCCAACAGCAAAGGAATTTGAAAGTATAAACCAAAGAAATCTCTTAGTTTCATTCATTCGCTTCTACAAACTAATAACAACAATAGATATTACTGTAAATTAAGAAGCCCATATAGTAAGAGTCATTTTCAATGTTGTTGGTCACAACTAATGAAATCATATTACATCTCCACTAAACAAATGAGTTTACCATCCAAAATATAAGATAATAGCGAGAACAACAACAACTAGATTAATAATCATACCAATGGCCTTCTTCATGTTGACTATCTTCATGTTTCTCTTCCCTAGTGGTTGCTTCATTTCCAAGTCTTTTTTTATTGCTGCATCTATCAACTATTGTACTTCACTCTTCAAATTGCTGTTCACAAAGCCAGCAAAAGACTATTTGCCCTTTAAATATTATCTATGAAAAATAATTTTATCCGTCATTATAATATTTACATCCCAATGACATCAAGCATTTCAAAAGAAAAATATAATTCCCGCTTTAATAGATACTTGTATTTATGCGACACTTTACATCATAATCAAAATAAAATAAATTGACTACTCAAAATAAATTTAATTGCAATATGATAACAATAATAATACAAGTAATTTGCATATATACCCTCATAGTTTGACCGAAATTGTAGATATACCCACATAGTTTTATGAATTATATTATCCTCATATAATTTCAACAAAATTGCATATAACCCCATGATAATGGTTGCCTTCAAATGGAACACAATTGGACATTAGTAAATTATTAGATTTCCAAAAATACCCTTCAATTTAGAGCATGGGTTGATTCAACCCCATTTTCGTCATCAGTGTGTCACCCCTACTCCCCCTTTTCTCTTTGTTGATTTAGGGTGTGATTTTTTAAAGCTAATTTCTGCATCAGATTAGGGGTGCAATTTGATTTTTTTGAAAGCTACAATCGAATTAGTGATGCATTTGAAGTTGTTTTCCTTGATTTAAGAAGTGCATCTTCCTTATTTTGTTTTCAACTCCCCCATCAGCAAGTTGTTACATCACTATTGCTGTTTTTTGATTCGCCATGTCTACTGCTGTTTAGGTTTGCATATTCTCCGATGATTACTTTCTCAAAATATGCATTCAGCTTTTCATCATATTTGATTCATAATTGAAGCAAATCACTACCCATTCAACATCTTTCTCAAAATGCGTGTTTGCATATTTGTTACATGATTGATGAAAATCAGTAGGATTTTTCCACCTTTGTTGGGATGAACAGTGCTTTTACACCTCTATTTGAATGGGTAGTGATTTTCGTCACTATTTGACTTGGTAGTGTAGTCGGTACTAGAACATGTGATGATTGGGCTTTCAAGCATAATTTACCAGCTATAGGAACTTCATCATCTTTCATGCTACAGTGTATATTGCCCAGTAGCTTCATAGATAGAGCTAAAGGCCTTGGTCGAGTTTGCCTATAATAATAATTATTATGCTAGTATTGATATCGCTCCGTTTGAAGCTCTGTATAGAAAAAGTGTCGAACGCTTGTCTATCGAGAAGAAATTAGTACACGATAATTTTTTGCTCCAACCCTAGTTCAGCAAACTGCTAATGTGGTTCAAGTTATAAGATAACAGTTGGTAGCAACACATGATCGCTAGAAAAAGTACGCTAATGGCAAGCGAAGAGATCTACAATTTGCCGTTGGTGTGCTACTTTTCTTAACAGTCTCCACCAAAAAATTTGTGACTCGTTTCGGAACAAAAGACAAATTATCTCCTTGATATATTTGATTTTTCAAGATATTAGAAACCATTAGCAGTATTGTCTATCGGCTAAAGTTGCCTCCTTTGCTAGCAAGTATTTGTAACGTCTTCTATATCTCACAGTTAAGAAAGTATGTGGCCGATTAGACTCATATTTTGTCAGCCAAATAATATGAGATCGAGAAAGATTTAACTCTTCCGGAACGTCTTGTTCGAATCTTGGATAGTCACAAGAAGCAATTAAAGAAAAGGATAATTCGGCGTGTTCTAGTGCAATGAAGCAACCATAATAAGCAGGAAGCTGAGTGGGAGCTAGAGGATGATATATGCACAATTTGCCCCGAATTGTTCAATGATCTATCTTGAATATTGCAAGTTTCGAGGACGAAACTTTATAAGGTAGAGATAATGTAAAATATTGAAAAAAATGAATATTTAAGTTGACTGGTCAATGACCACGTAGGATATCCTATGTGGCAAGAGTTGACTCTTTAACCAATTGAGCCAAATGGTTAATAATAGGCTTTGCCCAATTATTATTAGTTGTGAGTTATATTTTTATATTTTTATTTTTGGATATAATTTCACCAACTCGTGAAGCTTAGTCGGCATACAGGTGGTCCGGTGGTCTTACAAGTTTATGGTTTGAGTGGGGAGTCTCATAGAAAAATAATTAATTTTTACATTTTTACCTCCCCGAGCATGTGGGCTCTACAAGATAAAATAAGATAAATATCCTACCGGATAAGATGGAGTTGGAATTGAATTTAAGGTTAAAGAGATAAAATTTTATCAATTATTTCTTTCCTAGAATTTTAGGAGACTAACAAAAATCTTTTATAAAAAGTTAGAGAGTCGATAGATTTAGTTACAAAGCATCCGTAAGGAGAGAATTTTTGAGAAAACAGAATTTCAGAAGGAGAGGACTTTTATAAGGCAAGTGAGAATTTGTTGAAAGATGAATTGTTGGTTTAATAATTCTATTTTTTTTGTAATTATTTATATACAATTAATTAGGAAAATTTAGTCAATTGTATATAGCATGAATATGATGGGTTATGTTTTTTAGGTTATCAATTTATGAGTTTGTCATAATTAAATTTTATAATCCTAATTTTTTTAAGATATAAAATTTTGCAGATAAATATGTGGAAACTCTACGCCTAAAATATATTTCATCATATTATTGTGCATTTTATTTATAAATGCATTATAGTTTATAAATTAAATTAATACATGGATAATGATATTAAATATTAATTATGTGAATTAATATAAGTATGACTTAGTGATGATTTCGGCATACACATCCATATTTATGCAAAATATCATTTATGGAATCGGTTCGGTGGTTTAATAAATATGAAATACTCAACGATTCCAAATTATACTCATCAAAGGATCTGGAGAATTCGTCAGAGACTAGCCTTTTGTGCTAAAAGTAATCATTTCCTTTTTGTTGCTTTTGATACTTGACGCATTTTATAATTTGATGCTTCTAACGTGCTCATGGTTTTTGGATTTTGAATGGAAATTGAAATGCAACCGTTACAACAGTATGAGCTAAGTGAGAAAGGGCCAGATGGGTTCCATTTGTGGAAAGAAAATAAAGATAATGTGGCTTAAAGTAAACTTTTCATTTCTTTTGGTTATAATTTTTCCATTTTAACTCTGATTTACATGATTTAATAGTTCATTTCTATGTTTTTGATACTTTTGGACTCAATAAAAGGTTTTGATTTTGCATTTGAGGCCTAATTTTTAAGTCACTGAATTAAATAATTATTTTTATCATTTGATTAAGTTTTAATTGAGTCATTATCTATTTTCAAATAATTTTCTATCTGCCAATATGTTGAGATCAACTCATTATTTTTACAGGCGGACCAAATCAAGTGGGACACTAGATTTTTGGAATACGTGAAGATTTTAAGAATAGTTACTCTATTTTATTCAAAATTGTTTAAGGTTTGTATTGCAAATAGTGGACATAAATTTTATTCTATTGTGCCTTGGATGTAATAATGGAACATGACTGGCGAAAGTGGATTTTGAAATTTTTTATTAATTATAATTATTAATTTTGCCATAAATATGTGATTGATTTTGAAAAATTACATTAAATACAGGCCTAAGATTTCTTTTCTGGACTGGTATGTTGTTTCAGCTGGATTGCCAATGAATCAATAATTATAAGTTGACTAAGAAATTCTTGTTTTGAAAGGAATTCGTGCCAATTTTAAATGTTGGTCTTCTGAGTGTTAGTTGGGTTTGCAACCTTTGCCATACTACCATATGTAGATGGAACATTGAGTTCCTAAGTATGATTAATGTTCAGATGCCTGCAATTTGGTTAGGAGTGTTGAATGAATTGACTTAGTGCCACAAGTCTAGTATTAGTTGGACGTTCTGTTCATGCTATCATTCTTGACACTTCACGAATCCACTTTTTGAAGCAGTTATCTCTAAGCTCTTATATGAAGATCCAAGAGTGATTGTCGATTGGTGGAATACATGGATATTTCAAGTTAACGGCTATGAAATTTCTTTTGCAATAGAAAATATACCTCAGAATTCTTGTTGACAGATGTCATAGTTGTTTAAGTTCCTGCCTCTTCAATGGTTATCTACTCTAGATCATCAAAAAGGTGGACCGGTGATTCTGGGAATTGTTAGAGAGTTTTAGCGGTTCGAATCAATAGTGCTTTGCGTGATTAGCTACCAATTTAGCAATTTCCATGATAATACCAATGCAAATATATAGACTTGTTGAATCTCAATGAAATGCGTGTTGGAGTGGACACCTCTATATCTAGAATTTCTTTTCAGAGATCTCATAGCAAAATTAAATGGTTGTTGGTAATGGTTTTTTAGGCACCCTTGTATTTCTGCAAAGCTAAGTCCAAGTCCTACTGACTCGTGAGGTGAGTTTCAATTCTTTCCGATTGGGGATTGTAGGTTTTGCCACTCTGTATTTCTGCAACAAATTTTTTTCTAATGTTTTTGCGAATAGGGTGCTATATTAATATGAAATTATTTTTTATCATTGCAGGTGGGATTGAAAAACCAATGGGACCTGTAAGATGAGGCCATACCTTTAATGGCTAATACATTTTGAGTATAGATTCTAAAAGATGTATATTTTGTAGTATTTTCTTGATGGTTTTATGGATTTCAAATGAACATATTGTATGAATGCATAACGTGAATACAACTTGAATTTTTAATATTGCATTTCGTTTAGTATATCACAATTGATATTTACAAATTCACTATTCAAAGTTTCTGAATTTTTTTTGACAATGCATGGGCCTCAAGCCGATGACTTCTTTATTATTTTGTAAATGCTCGAGAAAGTTATTGTCATTTTATGTATAATTAAAGAAGATATAGCTTCATTATCATTTGTGTTTGTATATTTTATTGAAAGTGAAATAACAATAATTTTTTTTAATTTCACTAGGGATGCATGGATTGCAATTACTTTTGTTGGTGTGATACTTATGTTGGTGTGAACGCATAGTTGAAGGTGGAAGCGAATGTTGTTGCAGATCTGCATAAAAATTAAAGACTATGGAAAAACGATGGAGTTATTAAAAAGGAACTAGAAGTTGCAAATAGGGAAATTGATGTAATAAATAAAGAAAAAAGTTACAATTGGTTGTAAAAAGTATTTGGAAAGCTCAAACTTGCTGATTGGACTACTCAACTAGTCTATTTTGTGTGTGTTGCAATTACATATGAAAATAATCCATAAAGCTTAATTTTCTGTTTCTTATCTATTGTTACTAATTGTGAATCACACAAATTAGAAATGTTGAAGTTTATCCATCCATTTACATAATGTGTAGGTCTACTCATGTGCAAACAACTAATTTCAATATCTAACCAATTACACAATGTGTACCCCTACTCGTGTGTACATACAAGAGTAACTAGTTTCATGTTGTAAAAAATTCAACTAGATTTTGTATATAGTAATGACACTATCATATTACATGCACTATGGGTAGATGACTAAATTCCTTATATTGATCTTTAACTATTGCTTGTTGATACCTCATGTCTCTTCATTTTCTTACATTGTAGGCATGCTTCTTGCCTATAAAAAACTGTAGAAGCTATAGTGTTAACTAGTTTTCACTCTAATGTTGAAAAAAAGCCGAAAGTTGCAAATGTTGAAGGTTGGAATAATTAGTTCATACCATAATGTCAAAAATACACAATTAGCAGAATATCTACAAGGAGGAAGATTTAGTTTATTAATGAAAGCAAAATGAAAAGTTAGATTGTAATTGTTTTCTTGGAAAATAGTTTTCAGAGACTTTTGGCAATCGAGTTCTACAATTATTAAATGGTTATCCCCAAAAGTTAGTTTTACAATCCATGTACCTAATAAACCTATAATTTTAAGAAAGAATTTTTTTAAATAACAAAATATGTATGAGAACACTGCAATGTTATACATAAGAACATAATGAATTTGTTAAATCCATGTGAACAATAAATGATTAGATTCAAAAAAATATGATATTATGGGTGTGTTTGTTAAACTACAAAACTTTTCAAACGAAATTTTTTCAATCTCAAACTTTTCACTCTCTACAACTAATCTACTTGTTTTATTATTTTATTATATCTTTCTATACAACTAACCTATTTTTCAATTATTTCTACATAACTACTCGTATAACTAGCCTATATTTTTTAATTTTTTTGTTTAATTATCATCATTACTCCCATTGTATTACATCATTTTCTCTTATTTCAAAAACTTCTGCACAAAAAACTTTTATCCAAAAGTTTTATCACTTCCCAAACACACCCTATGTTGGAAAATAGAGCAAAAACACCCAAAACATATATTTTTAGTTACTTGGCATAGTAAATTTTATATTCAAGTAAAAAGTACATGCAGCCAGATAGTTTTCAAAAACATACTTGTAATTTCTAAAACATACTTGTAATTTCTAAAACATACCTCTGGCCTTATCCCAATAAGTTCATCTGCTAGCCTTTGACACTAATTGATGTCTAGGGGCCCCACAACCACTCTCCATTACAAGAAAACTACACAGAAGACAATCATTCTTACAAAATTCACCATGAGTTGAAATACAATTTGCAACAAGAGATAAGAAAAAGTGTTACCGTTCATGATTCTAATTCAACAACAGAAGTGATGATTTTTCAAATTCGAATTTGTTAAGAGCTAGTGAGAGATCTTACTCCACAAAATTCAAGTTTCTCCTACCAAATAATGATAAGCATGTCAAAAAAATTTTGCAACACAAATATGCAAAATTTAAAGGTAGGAAAAAATACCATTCAGCCACAAGTCAATTGATGATTGTTTCTCTCCAAGTTGGAAAAGGCACATCTATTCTATCCTTATTCACATTATTTTCAGTCATTACACTATCTCGTAAAATTATTTCCTCCTCCATTATGTTCAATCATTCATGTTCTTGTCAAATCCATTAACTTATCATCATGAGAGAAATAGAAAGCTATGAGAATGACAAATAAACCAAATGTAATCATGAATTGCAAATCCAGAGAACTTTCTTAACAAAAATGCAGTAGTGCTAAACAACAAGAAGCAGCGCACAAACCTTTTGAAAATTTTATAATTCCCAATAATGGAAGTGTGGCATATGAAAAAAAAATGTATGTGACAATATGAATACTAATTCATCATTTGGAAAAGGAATAAGCAATAATCCAATCAATATTAGAAATAACATATGCTTGCAAGACAGTTGAAAAGGCAACACTATTGCATATTACACCAGTATTGCCAATCTTTCTAAGTCAACCAGACCAACAACCAATTCAAAGTCGGAATGTATAGACTATCCGAATCCTATCCTATTTCCAAAATACTGAATATCAGATCCTATATTACCATAAACAAAGCTTCCAGTCATCCAAAATAAGAAAGACAACTCCTTGAATCAAGGAAAACAGTACAAGGGGAACTAGAAAATAAATTAAGGAAGACACAATCCTTAAATCATGGAAAACATCTTCAAAAGCAACCTTAAGATGCAGAAATAGTTCATCCCTAACCCTAATCCAATTACGACCTTCAAAAAATCAGGTTACACCCCTAATCCAACATAAAAATTAGCTTAAAAAATCATGCCCTAAATCAACAAGGAGAAAAGGGGGAGCGGGGGTGATGCAGTGATGAAGAAATGGGGCTAAATTGATCATTCTCTAAATTGAAGGGTATTTTTGGATGTGTAATAGTTTTTAACATCTTATTGTCTTCCATTTGACAGTAACCGTTATCATGGAGGTTAATGTAATTTTGTTGAAACTATATGAGGATAATATATAATTTATGAAACTGCGTAAGTATATCTGCAATTTCAGTCAAACTATATGGGTATATGATGCGAACCAAGTGTTTGTCGTTAAAAGCACTGTGATCACCAGTTTAATTAAAATTAACCGAAATACATTAAAGCTACCACTATGCGAGTGATAGTGTAGAATAACGGTGAGTCGGGTCGAATCCACAGAGAGGCTATATAATTTTGAATTATTTTAAGCAAAAATAAAAGAGAAAAGTAAAAGAGGGTGTATAGAAGAGAAAGAAATTAGAAATAAAGGAGAAGAAATTAGATAGAAAGAAGAAAGGAGAATTAGAGAGAAAGCAGATAAATAAGAGAGAGAAAGAGACAGAAAAAGGAGAGGAAAAATTACAATTAACTAATATTAAATCTAAGTTAGGACAGTAATTAAAAGACTACAGAAGTAAAATTTAATCTACAAGAACAAGAATGAAAATTGCATTAAACTTAATTTGAACATTACAATGCATAAAGCGGTAAATCTAGGCTAAATATTACAAATCTAAAATTAACAACTACAAAGCATTAAAGAAAAATTATAATTAACAGAAAATTTATTTACCCAAATTCTTGCTCAAAAACCACTATTCTTTGAAGTGCATTCCAAGCCCTTGGAATTTACCCACTTGGCAAAGGTCCCGCCTAAATGGGCCCCACTTCAAGTGATGGGAGTGTGTGTTGTCGTCTTGGGATGAGTGGAAGGCCTCTTTTATAGTTTTAGAGAACCCCCTTAGCTAGACTTGGAATCCGATGTGGGATTCTGATTTTCAGGTTGCTGTAGCTTTGCTGTTGTTGTCGTTGAGGCAGGTTCAATGCGGACCAGTGGCACTGTCTTTGCCAAGCTCCTGAACTGGGGGTTGTAAAACATCTGCAAATATCGTTTCTTGGCCAGCTTCTCCTCCTTGTTCAGTTGCCTCCAGAAGCTGTAGATGGATCCCATGTCCAACACTCTGTTTGCATAGATTTTCCAGGTGTAGCATTCATAGATGCGTTGGAGCCCCCCTGCTGATATCTTGTTCCAATGCTCCTTGTCCTGCTTGCAATTTTGGAGAAAATCAGCAATTTTATTGCTTGATTCATCGCTGTTGGTGGGGTCGATTTGGAAGCCGGAGACCCCATCAATGATGATCTCAGCAGGGCCTCCTTGATTGGTTGCAAAAGTAAGCAGCCCACAGTTCATGGCCTCAATGACTGTCAGTCCAAATCCTTCATACAGAGCAGGCTGCACAAATGCGCCTTTTGAGTCAGCAATGCATCGATAGAGCTCCCCGTTCCGGACTCAGTTGGTCTGGGCATCAATCCATCTCATCTGCCCCTTGAGCTGGTATTTTTCTATCAAGGAGTGCATCTTCTGTATCTCGCTCATCTCCTCTCTGTCCTTGGACTTCGATGCGCCAAAGAAGCCCCCGACAATGACAAGATTAACCAAGTCTCTCAGCCTCTTGTTCTTCCCATACCACTCTGTCAATCCGGTGAGGTTCTTGACAACATCCAGTCTTGCCATTGAGAAGATAATGGGTTTCTTCCTGTCAGCCAGAAATCCCAAATGCTCCTTGTTGTCCTGTTTGTTGTAGAGCAGCTCTTCGATGGCAGGATGGAACGAGGTTAGCCTCATCTACTTCTCTGTGTAGGGGAAGTAGAGTGATTGATCAGCACCAGGCGATGCGATGTTGAATTTGGGGTCAAAGACATTAATGCCTGAAGGCACTTGATACAGCCCAGGCATTGTGTATGCAGAATGGCTTTCATATTGTCCTGGACGATCAATGCTGCCAGCAATTTCTTGGTATGTGCTTGTGATGATAAAGTCGGTGCAGTCTGCTGGGGAGATGATCGGGAGGGCAGCTGCTCGAAATAGGTGCTCGGCTAGTAGCTTGGAGCTGTTTGGTTCTGCTGCCTAAATCGGTGATGAAGTAGAGGGTTGATTTAAAGAAGGAGACGAGCTAGATTTTAGGGGCGGTTGGAACAAATGGGTATGGTTGATTGTCGGATGGGTTTTAGTTGAAGGGGCTGATTGAGCGTCCGAGCTGTCTTCCTGAAACTGAGTAAGTGCAAGGCAAAAAATGGGTTTTCAGTTGGTCGTCAATGGCAGCTAGGGGAAGATGCAAGGAGGCTGCCGATTTATATGGATGGTTGGAAAAACGGCAGATGCAGCTTTGAACGGTGAACGTTGGTGGCTAATTGTGGATGAATTACTGCCGAATTTCCATTGAAGCATGGGGATTGGTGGGGCGGACTTGGACGCCATTGCTGCTACGATTTTGGGCATGGTGGAGCACCGAGTATGGTGCTGTGATGGTGCACAGTCGCCTATACTCTTGCAGAAAATGAAAACGTGGATTTAAACATTTAATTTTTATCAAAATAATTTGAATAAGCTCGCAGAGATTTTTAATTTACTTTTTTAGCCCCTTTATTCTACGAAATTTTATCTTAGGATTTCATAATAGTTTACTTTATATCTATATTTCCAAGTGAGCCTATTTAATCCCTTTTAGCTTGCCTAATTATTTTTATAATTTTTTATATTTTTAACAATATTGCAAAATGACCAATTTTATTGCAAAATTAAATATTTTAAGAAAAATGTGATTTTTACAAAATTCCACATAAAATTTGCATTTAATTAACATTTTAATATTTAACGGTATGAATTTTATATGAAATTAAATGAAAATCTTTAGACTTATCAGTATATGTGTAAGCCGATGACAAAAATAATAATAATAACTTGTACACTTTCATTTAGAGTTTAATTTAGGTTATTACAAGTATGCTATTAGTATGAAGCATTTTTTTATTTCCTTAGAAATATAGATGGAAAAACAACAATTAGATGAGATTCTTAATAGTGGGTGGTGATGATCAATTAATTTATTTATACGCCACTATTGAGGTTTTTAATTTTATTATGGACACTAATTATGAACCATCCAAAGACAATCAACCCAACCACAAAACTAAGTTTTGAGTCATGGTCGCAACTCATAGGGGAAAATTTGACACTATCATCGCAAGCAAACTCTTTTCTAGTATACATAAACTTCACGACTATATTTGTTGCTTGTTACTATTCTAAGATTAATATATAAGAATTGGGAGAGAGCTGTAGGATACTTGAATTGAACATAACACAATGATAATAAAGGTGCAAAATAGCATATATCAAACCAAAAGAAGTACAAACACTAGGAAAAGGTACTTAAATTATAATTTACTTTTTTTAAAAAATGCAAAACATTTGCTTGGTGATGAAGAAAATGGTTGACAAGAAAAAATAGAAAATATACAATAGTAGCTAAACAATAGCAAAATGCTGGCAGAAAATCAAGTCATAAAAAATAGTTGATAAGACAAAGTAAAAAATTTATGACAATAACTAAACAATATTAGAATGTCAGTAGAAAATCAAGTCGCGAAAAGCAAGGATTCTTAGTCCCATCTGGTGATCATGTTTCAGATGGCTCTTGTCATCTTAAAGTTGAAGTTAAAAATTACTGATGGTAGAACATTTTCGCAAAATAATCTCGGTCTAATAATCCAAAGAAGTCGCTCGATATGTTTTGATACAACTAAATTGCAGATGTCGCCCATCAAACTGCACACACTCCTTGACATTGACACCAAATGAAAATAGAAGTTAATATTTAAATTGAGATTTAAGACCAATGTAAGCTTAGTGGCAAGTGTTGTTAACCCAAATTCGTTAATTTTTCTCTTTGTTTGGTTTGATGATGACAGGTCCTTCCATCTACACTTCCTAATTAAGGACAAACCTAGAAAAAAACTTATATTGAACAGCAACACTAAGCAACCAATTGCCAATGTACACCCATCTTAGGTAGATGCAAACGACCACCAATGTCTAGTAGAGACAGCGCCAAGCCTGTGCCTGAGAGCCTCCTGCCTAACAAAGAGGGAGAAACAGGCGCTGGTGATGAGAAAATGAGAGATGTAGTGGCGGAGATTGATAAAAGCCCAAGGAGAAAGGGATAAAGGCAACAAGAGTCTAGTACTCATCTTGTGGTTGTTGATCAAAGGGAATATTGCAATGTACGAAGGAGTTCTGTTGCAAAAGGGAGGGAAGGAGGAGGAGAGGAAAAGGAGAATCAAGCAAGGAAGAGAAGTGGTGGTGGATTTCGTAGGGTTAAGAGTATAGGTATTTGAAGGGGAGGAGAGTAAGGAAGGGCAAGTGAGGAAGAGACTAGAGGGATGGAAGAAGATTTGTGAGTGGAGAGAGAGAGGCAAATCGCTCCTAACAAGGGGGCCAAGTGCAATTTTTTTATAGCTTTAATGCCCCTGTCAGTGCACCTTTATGAAAATCCGATCGAACGACATGTATTAATTCCATCCGATCGAACGGTCATTATGCTTGGTTGAAAACCGACCTATGTAATGATCGGTCGTACATGATCACAATTCCTATTTGGATTCATTAAACAATAGTGAATTTGTTCAAAATTGCCCTCTCTTTAAAACGGGCAAATTGTAAATGTTGCAAAGGAAGAATCTAAGTTAGATTTTTGATGTAAAAATGTGTTGTATTTTTTTATTTTTATATCATTTTCTTTATATTTTACTTTTACCAAGATATTTTTATAAATTTACCTGATTTTTAATGTTACACCAAATGGCATTCTCGCATTTGAAATTGGAAGTATAATTTATGGTTATCTATGTCATTTTCAAAAATGTGTTCATATCTGAAACACAAATATAATTTATGATCGTATTTGGAATTAACCAAATAAATACTATAAATTGACAAAGATATGAATATAAAGTCCAAATTAATCAAGCAACAAAATTGAAAAAACAATTGAATGAAGCTGTATTTTTAAATGGTAGTGATTAATACTTAATGTAACCATGGTGGCTATTACTTACTCTTAGTTTTAAAATTGGAAATTAAAAAAATAAAATATTTTCATATTTAACATATATTGTTTTATCATGGAATTTTAATTGGAAATTTATAACTTTAAAAAATGGCAGCTTTGAGAGTTAATATACAGTATGTGTTTAGAAAATAGTAAAACTTTCGAAAAAAATTTGATGTAAAAGTTTTTTAAACGAGAGAAAATAATATAATATGATTGAAGTAATGACGAATAATAAATAAAGTGAAATGATTCAATGCACCTTGCGCACTAAAATATAAATATGCCCCTGCCAATCCCCCGTCCGGCGATCGCGCAGCACATCTCGGTCGTCCACTCAATGCAAAGAATGTTTACAAATAAGTCCCCTGTATATTTACAATCTGGCCTTCTGTATCAATGAGTTAAAAAAATACAAAGAAGGATAAAAAATCCTGAAGAAAGAGGAGAGAGATTGGATAGCACGGGGCCTGCTTGGGAGCCGAATAGATCTTAAGAAGAAGATATGGCTATTGGTGGCCAAAAGTGTGCTGACGACGATGATATGGCAGCGCTGAAGAGCAAATCGATGACATGAACAGACATTGATGGAGAGGGGTTGGTGTAGTAGCAGATAGCCAAATGGCATCAAAGCGTCGTGCGATGGTAGTTATGGAGAATGGTTGAGCAGCAGATCTGTCAAAATTCTATGATAACGATAGAGATCTAGTGTTCGCTGGCAATGGAAGATACGACTAGCAAAGTTGTGCGAATTTGACGAGTTGGTGTAGTAGGCGTTAGTGCAAAGGCAGGCAGAGGCATCTATGCCAAGAAAGAAGAAGAAATTGCCGGGCAGCGACTAAGTGATTGGTATAAATGAAAATAAGTCTACCTCAACTTGAATAAAAAATCAAAATTTTCATTCCTCCACAATGTGACATTCTTCATTTTACAATGGCAATTTTATATTCACATTTGCAATTCTTTTGACCATTTTATTCATTTATATCAATTTCTTAGAGGCCCAGGAATTCAGTATGATTTGGTTCTTACGAAGCAATGTGATGAGGCAACTCCACATTGTGGCAAAGAGAGAAAAGGATAAAAATCTAAATTCAGATAAAAATTTTGTTGGAAATTTTCATAAATAAAAATCATTTCAAAACCACGTGGCACAACATTTTGAAATGTGAATTCATATAACTCTAAGACATTCAAATCACGTCCAAAGCAACAGTTTCAAATATTGAATTAATATAATATTATTTTCAAATGTTATTTTGCCTGAGCTTATATATATGGGTCTCTCCTTTGCTTAAAAAAGCATACCATTCTCATCAGCATTCTCTACTTTGCTTGTGAATTTCTTCTCCTTGTTTTCTAATTTCATTCAAAGTCTGCTATTTTAATATCAAGTGTTTGGAATTTAGAAAGAAGGTTGTTTCTGTTCTAGATTAAGTTCTATCTTTGTATCATGGGGGCAAATTGCTATAACCCTAAATAACTGTGAAAGTGCAAATATTGTCTTAAAGAAAGTAATATCTGTAACATGCCTGAAAGAGGAACCTATTGTTTGGTTCGAATATTTTTTCCACTTTTCTTAATTTTCCATTTCTAATTACAAGTACCTGCACTAACATTCTTAAGGCAATATTTTTCTTATTATCTTAAAATGGACCTTTATTCTACCATTCCCCTTGCTAAACTTAATGTCCCAAAATTGGATGCCTGTGTTAGTATCAACTTCAATAGATGGCAGCAACAACTTCATCTCTTTTTGACCATCTTAGAGTCATTTACGTCCTTATCGACCCAAAGCTTGAAAAAATTATGAATGAGATACTGCAGCAGCAATGTAAAAGAATAAAGTGAGAGATGGATAACTACATCTGCAAAGGCCACATTGTTGAATCCCTGTCAAACTCTTTCTTCAATGCATGCCAACAGGCGGACACAATTAAAGAAATATGAGACTCATTTTGGCACAAGTACAACACAGATGATGCACGCATCCAGAAATTTTTTGTAAGTAATTTCTTTGAATACACTATGATTGACGATAAGCAAATCCTCGATCAAGTTTATGAGATCTAGCATATCGTTAATCAACTTGAGTCTGAGGGCAGTAAAATAGATGAGTCCATTGTTATAGGTACCATTATTGCAAAATTGCAACCTAGTTGGAATAACCACCACAAGAATTTAAAGCAAATAAAAAGTCTTATGAGCTTGAATGATCTTGTTCTCGATCTTCATACCAAGATAAAATCTAGACTACATGAAAAAAGATGAGTAAGTTCGATCTAACACACATGTGGTTGAAACTCAAAACCACGTGACAATTAACAATAATCAACCCGGTAGAAAATTTAACTTAAATACCAATAAAACTATTACTAAGAAGAGAAAGAGACCTTTCTATTATTGTAAAAAGATGAGACATTTGAAAAGAGAGCGTAGGTTTTTCAAAAAGAAAAATAACACTTAAAAAGGTCCTAAGGCACATGTGATAAAAGAAAAATTTATTGCTATGATTTCTAAAATTTGCGTTGTGAGTGATTATTAAACCTGGTGGCTTGATTTTAATGCTATTAAACATGTATGCAAAGATATGAGTTAGTTTAAAACTTATGAATTTGAAAATAATGAAAATAATATATTCGTGGGTAATTCATCTACCACCCAAGTGGTCAGGAACTATTATCCTGAAGCTGACTTTTGAAAAATCAATTACCCTTACTAATGTACTTTATGTATAGGAAATCTACGAAAACTTGGTCTTAGTTTGCCTTCTTAGCAAATATGGTTTTAGATTGATATTTGAGTCAGATCAAATTATCATTACTAAAAAAGGTGTATTTGCTGGAAAAGGTTATATAGTAGATGATATGTTATACTTGAATATAAATAATGAATCATCTTCTTCTACTTATATTATTGATTCTTTTTTATGGCATGATAGAGTATGTCATGTTAATTTTAGAAGTATAAACATCATGATGAAATTAGGATTAATTTTTAGATCATCAAATGAAACAACCGATAAATGTAATGTGTATGTTCAAACAAAAATTACTAAAAAGTCATTTCAAAAGGTAGAAAGAAATTCAGAATTATTGAGCTTAATTCATTTTAATATATGTGATATGAAAAATAACCTAGCAAGAGGTGGTAAAAAATATTTTATAACATTTATAAATGATTTTAGTAAATACACTTATGTTTATTTGGTAAGAACAAAAGATGAAGCCTTAGAAAAATTCAAATCTTATAAGGCTCAACTTAGTAAAGCCATTAAATCTCTAAAATTAGATAAAGGTGGTGAATATTTATCAAATGACTTTAATGATTTTTGTGAAAAATGTTGACATAATTCAGCAAGTAACATCCCCTTATACACCTCAATAAAATGGAACTGCAGAAAGAAAAATAAAATTCAGTTGAAATGGTAAATTCAATATTAATAAATGCAAACTTAAGTAAATGTTGGTAAGGTGAAACTTTATTAACAGTTTGTCATATTCTTAATAGAGTCCCACATAAGAAAATTAAAGTCTTTCCTTATGAATAATGAAAAATAAGACACATAATCTAAGAATTTGGGTTGTAGAGTTCTAGTAAGATTATCTGATCTTGAAACACTTAAATTAGAACAAAGAGGAATATAATGCATAGTTTTGAATTATGCAACTAATAATAAAGCCTATATATTTGTACTAATAGATCCTAGAAGTCCAATTCAATAAAATACTATTATTGAATCAAGAGATGCTGATTTTTATAAAAATACTTATAAATCTATTTTTAAGCTTGATAATAATGATGAAATTTCTTCTTCTCAATAGTTAAATAAATTTATAGGTGATGATTCTGCATTTGCAAATAAACTTATAAAAGATGATAATGAAAACATGAGAAGAAGTACAAAAGCTAGGAAAGATAATTATAATTGCTTTTGGGCCTAATTTTCAGCTATACCTAGTAGAAGGATCTAGAGACGATATAAATGAGGAACATATGATTATTTTTCATACCAAAGGAGATCGGTTTACTTTTGAAGAGGCCATAAAGTCTTTAGATGCATCATATTGGAAAGAAGCAATCCAAGATAAAATTGATTCAATAATGAGAAATAGAACTTGAAAGTTAATTGATTTACCACCAGGATCTAAACTTATAGATTGTAAATAGATTTTTTTTTAAAAATTAAAATTTGATGGATCAATTGATAAATTGAAAGCTAGGTTAGTAGGTAAGGGGTTTAGGTAAAAGAAAGGTATAGATTTCTTTGATATTTACGCCTCAGTAGCTAGAATTTTAACCATTAGAGTATTAATAACCGTAGTTTCTATCTATAACCTTAAAATTCATGAAATGGATGAAAAAAATGCATTTCTAAATGAAAATTTAGACAAAAGAATTTACATAGAACAACATGAAGGATTCATAATGTTAGAATAAGAAAAGAAAGTTTGCAAACCGATAAAATCTTTTCAATGATATGAGAAATTTAACCAAGTTGTGTTATCAAATGAGTTTAAATTAAACCAATCAGATAAATTTGTTTATAGTAAATTTATTGCAAATAGAGATATTATTATTTATCTGTATGTGAATGATATGATCTTTTTTAGACTAACATTAATATTATTGAAAAAAACTAAAAGCTTCGTATTAGCTAATTTTAATATGAAAGATATGAGCAATGCAGATATTATTCTTGATATCAAGGTTATCAGACATGGTAATGTATTTTTTTCCCAATCACATCATATTGAAAAGATATTCAAATGATTTAACTATTTTGATACTAGTGTAGCCTTAACTCCCTTTGATTCTAGCATTAAGTTGCGTAAAAATGATGAAATATCTATAGCTCAACTTGAGTATGCCAAAGTGATTTGAAGTTTGATGTATGTTATGTATTGTACTCAACTAGATATTGCTTATTCTGTAGGTGTACTTAGTAAGTTCACTAGTAATTCGAGATATACACATTGGAATGAGATTCATAGGGTATTAAAATATGTGAAAAAGATCATTGCTGATTGATTGCGTTGCGGTGGCAAGCCCACTATATGGGAAAGGTAAAGTGATGCAAGTTAGATTTTAAACACCGAGGAATCTATGTCTACTAGTGGTTGAAATTTTACCTTTGGGAGAGCCGCTCTTTCTTGGGCTTTCAAAAAACAAACTTGCATTACACATTGTACTATAGAATTTGCATTCCTTACATTGATTGTAATAGAAAAAGAGACAGAATGACTTAGAAATTTACTACTTGAAATTCTTATTTGGCCTAAGACATGCCTCCTATTTATTTACATTGTGACATTGAGACAACCTTATTAAGAACATACAATAAAACTTGTAATGGTAAATCAAGATATTGCATTGAGGTACAGTTATATAAGGCCGTTGCTTCCAGATAGAATGATAAATATTGATTTTGGAAGATTAAATGAAAACGTGGCAGACTTGCTTATAAAAGGCTTTACTCAGGATACAATCTGAAAAGCAACAAGAGGGTTTAGACTTAAATCTATAGGTAATGAGTTGCAATGTCTAAAACTCAAATGTAAACTTGTAGCCCAGGTCTAGAGTTCAATGAACAAAATAAATTATTTGGCAACTTGTAAGCACTGGGTATATATAATTTTTTTTCTTTTTCCATCCCTTAGGTAGTGCTTGGTTTCTATAATGTATTTATGAGAATAAGTGTATTATATTCTTAATAGATCTAAAATCTTTATGTTGGGGTATTTAATTACATGATACTCACAATAGATCCACCTATATGAGTGTTGGAAGTGAAGTTGTTTCTGTTTCTAGAGTGTGTGAGTTTGCTCTAAGACATTCATGAAATTAGGATATTGACACATGAACAAAACATGTCACATTTGTAAATATTCGATGATTTTTGAAATCTTGTATGTGAAATATGTTCGATCCATTAAATGCGGTCAATAGTTCAAAGCTTCGGCAACTATACACCTCAGTAGATCCTAATATATTTTTACTAAACGAAGGTTCAAGTTTAATCGATAACTTTAACTATGTATAAGATTTCCTTGGCTCGAATGAAATTTATTTTATTTCGAAAATGGCGGGAAATGTTAGAAATTTTCATAAATAAAAATCGTTTCAAAACCATGTGGCACATGTAAACGATTTTCAACATTTCGAAAAGTGAATTCATATAACACTAAGACATTCAAGTCACGTTCAAAGCATCAAACATTGAATTCATATAACATTATTTTCAAACATTATTTTGCCCGAGCCTGTATATATGGGTCTCTCATTTGCTTGAAAACACAACATTCTCACCAACTTCTCTACTTTGCTTGTGAATTTCTTCTCCTTGTTTCTTGATTCCATTCAAAGTTTGCTATTTTAATATCAAGTGTTTGGAATCTAAAACGGAGGCTGTTCTCGTTTTAGATTAGGTTCTCTAGTTGTATCCCAGGGGTAAATTGCTATAACCCTAAACAGTTGTGAATGTGCAAATATTGCCTTAAAATAGTGACATTCGTAACATGCCTGGAGAAGAAACCTATTTTCTGGTTTGAATATTTTTCTTTCTTTCCTTAATTTTTCATTTCGAATACTAAGTACCTGCACCAACAGATTCTAATTCCATCCCAAAACTCAAAAGTCTAGCAAACCCATAATAAGCATGGAATTCACCTGCATTTACAAGATCATCCTAATCATCTGGTCAAGGACATCAACTGGTGGGTATTAGACAGCAGCCACCCTGTGATTTTAAAAAGATGGATCTTTGGTTGCCGGGTTTGGAGTAAATGTAAGGGGATGATGGGGATTGCATTGCTGTTGTTGAAATTAATGGTGATTACACTGGCTTTAATGAAGGGTGCCGGCTTGAATTTCATTATTGCCTAGGAATATTGAAAAGGGACGCTAAATTTCAGAGAGGAGTTGTTGTGCCTGATTAACTAGTGGCAATGCTGGACTCGATAGAGGCAGGCAGGTGATGGTTTGATGCTGCTGGATTTGAAGATGCTCCCTCTTTGTTGCCAAGTAGATCATGATGTCTCTCTTCCTACTCTCTCCGCTCAGCAGATCATCATGATGTCTCAAATCTGGCGTGCTTCTGGCACACTTCTGCTCTCCCCATTCCCTTGAATTTTTTTTTTGTATTGAGTTGTGAAGGAGGCCGAAAACATAAAAACGTAAGGGAGTTCAGTTTTAAAGTATTCCACATGTTGAATGAATGACGCAGATAGCAATTGGAGCGGATGGATGGTAGCGCCATTGGGGCGTGCTGAAATTTTAAGGCGCTAGGGTGCATTGAATTGGGCCACATACATAAAATAAATATAAAATAGATAGTTAATTACGTGAATAATTGTATAAAAATATTTGAAAAGTAAGTATAGTTATATAGAAATATAAGAAAAAATGATTAAAAAATATGATAGTTGTGAAGATTAAAAAATTATAGAATAAAAAAGTTTTGGCTGAAAAGTTTAATGCATAGTCAAATACACTTATAAAAAATTTTGAAAAATGCATAGTACATATAATACATAAAAGTTTGTAATACATGTACCTTTTGAACTTATAAACAAATAAACATTTTTTATAATAAATACATAAAAATATATGGATAAAAATGATAAATGATTAGAATTTTAAAATAAAAAAGTAAGGGCATGGAGCATGCTCATAATTGTCATATCTTGGGCATGTTTGGTAAACAGGAAAACTTTTGGACATGTTTTCCTGTCCAAAACCCGTCACATGGGACTGTTGCAGGCGCTAAATGTGCATGACATTAATGCACTTAAATTAGACATTGCGTACGTGCTGCAAGATGAAAGACCTGTTTTTTTCTTTTGCTTCCGATGCCCCTGCACATTGTGTACGGGCTGCAGTATGAAAGACCTACTGTAGAGACGACTTGACAGGTTTTGCCCGCACGCCCCTGGCATTGTGAAAACTTTTCTTCCGCGATATGAGTTTTCGTGTTTACCAAACACGCCCCTTATCTACTTGTGTTAATGCTCGTGTCTTCAATTTTATCTTTATTTTTTCATTGAGAAGCCTATTTTATCAATTGACATCAATTTTTAATTTCTATTTTGTAGACAAAATTGACGTGTATTATAATTTATACGAGGATTGAAATGTAACTAGCCATTTTCTTTCCTTGTCCCCAATCCCAATCAATAGTCGTCATGCAGATGACAACAACCCAGAAAACAACTCATGATGTCAAAAGGCAAAGCTATCTTTAGCCAAATGCAATTCAGGCGTGTCTGAGGCGAACAAATCCACGTAAGCAACACACTCCAGTTCAGTGCATGCCATTGCGGCGGCATTGCCACTTCCCTCCAAACGAGTGCTGTGGGTATGTTGAGGCTATAAATACGCAGCTCTCTGGAAGGATATGGATTTCATTTTCTTTTTCATTTTCGGGAGGAGACATTTCCATTTTCCTACGTCCGTTCCTGAGTGTCATCATGCACGGCTGCAGCATCAGGGCGCTGTGGATCCTCAGCAATCAAGACACCGTCGTCTTCTCGAGGTAATAAATTCCGCTTTCTAGGGTTTTTTTCTTCTCCTGCTTGTCTCGTCCACACCCCCCTGACTCTCTTATCTACGTTTGTTTCCTCGCCTTGTAGATCCTTAAATCAAGCGTTTTAGGTTCTTTTAGCTCTTCTCTTCCCAGATCTAGGGTTTCTGTTCATTCCGCTTGCCCTACTGCTTGAGAAACGGCTAGTTTACATTGAATACACTGCTGCAATGCCTGCGTGGATTTTTTCATGACAGTTCAATAATCGGTACTTGCAAGTTTTTGTCAGTGGAAAATGTCCGTTTGACAGTTAATTTTCTATATTTTTATTTAGCATTAACCGTCTCGACTTGGATGACTTGATGCTAACATATTACCGTTAAGAATGGGAAGTTGTCGGTGAGGGTGCTAGATTTTCAGTTGGTCACCATGGGCTCATCAGTTGTTTCGTACCATTTTTTTCCGCTATAGCACGTGCATGATAAGAATAATTGGACAACTTACATTTGTAGCTGTAGTGGTCATGTGTTTAATGCTTGTTGGCGTGCTGTTGTTTTTCCTGGCTTGGCAGCAATGCCTTATCTTTTCACTTTGGTAATACTTGACCTATCTCTGCATTTACAAGAAAATGTGCTGTTTGCTGATTAATTTGTTCTTATGCATAAACTGAGAAGAGCAAAAAGATAGAGAAATTGAAGACTCTAGTTTAAAGAAGTTAGAATACGGACTGCAAATAGAGCTAAGATTATTCGCTAAAAAGCCCTTTTCGTTTCCCACTTCAATAAAGACGAGAAATCAATAAGTGCTTGAGTAGAACTTAATTCTTGGAGAAATCAATGAGTGTTCATATGGAAATTAAGTTAGGTGGAAGAACAATGACAAATTTCAGGAATTTTATGTGAATGTGGGATAATAGTCTATAGAAAAAAGTTTTATGGTGTTCTATAAGATTAGCCATGTGTATCGGGTGGATTACTGGACAGTTTGGAGAGTGAATAAGAAAATTGAAATTACATCTGGAGGAGGATGAGTATTGAATTTTGAGACTGGGAAGTATGCAATTGGAAATAAAAGAATCCCCTAAAAGAGGCAAATCTAACAGTATTATCAATTAACGGGTATGTGATATATGTTGGAT
Organism: Annona cherimola; assembly: GCA_030490835.1. Taxonomy (NCBI): domain Eukaryota; kingdom Viridiplantae; phylum Streptophyta; class Magnoliopsida; order Magnoliales; family Annonaceae; genus Annona; species Annona cherimola. The sequence continues at coordinate 88,646,773 of CM059972.1, forward strand.
TGGTCTTGGGAATTTTGTTGGTAGAAGTGTTCAAGTGGAACATAGATGGTGCACTTAAAAAAAGATAAGAACATAGTAACTGAAGGCATGGTCTGGAATAAAAAAGAATAAGATAAGAAGGTTCGGGATGATGATGATTCTGCATAGTGCAGGTTAGGTGTACCTTTTGCTTTATCTTGGACAAGTGCATTGGTTGAGCATTTGTTCTAGGATGTATGTTTTCATCGGTCTTTTTCTTAATGTATGAACTAGTTCATCTTTCTTGCATGTGCAGTTATTAGTCTTTGATTCCTTTATCATCATTTGGGTACCAAATATCATCTTTTTCTAAATTACAATCCTTTGAAGCTTGATAATCTAATATCTATATGTATGTTCAAGCTCTTCAGTTTTTTATTTTCCATTTGAAATTTATGAAATGATTCTCTATCTTTCATTAGTCTCGTGTGCCATCATTCTTGTCCTTAATGCACACATAGTTCCTCAGTCTCTGCATCACTGTTCAAACTTGGAGACATATGTGCCTTATCCATATGTAGGTACTAGCTCTTATTTATTTATTTATTTAATTTGATGAGAAGGTAGTAGCTCTTATTGGGGTGTGTTATTTTTGTTGAAAATTTCACACATCCTAGTCTCTAGCTAGATCTTGTAACCCGGTTATTTCCTGCTTGTTTTGGAAATACTCATTCTACCCTGAATTTCCTTATTCAAGTGATACTTCCTTTAGACATTTTGCTGAACTACTTTTGCTATATTCTTAATGGATTCTACTGTCTCATTCTACTTGTAATATATTCAGTGAACTTCTTATAGTTTTAATTGTTTGGTGCCTTGGCAGGAAGTTCCCAGTTGTTGAAAAGAGATGGCGCCTGGCTTGTGAGAGAGAGAACAAGGGCTCTAATGAAGATATTCTCAGCTATGCTGCTTTGCCTTCACTTCCAGCAGATTTGGAATTGGCTTCTGCATTTGCAGAGAGGAAGAAGAGGTTTATTAATTATGTTTGTTGGTTATTACTGTTACTAAATTTGGAAATACTGTAGGAAGAGATATACCTTAGCTGTGCCTGGGCACTTAACTGAGTGTCCTTCTCACTTCACAGATTTTCAATTCAAGTCCAGTACACTTCAGCTTTCACTTTTGGTGGAAAAATGCTTTGTGATCAATATTTTAGAGTAAATGAATATGGACTAGGCATGGCAGACAGAATATACATATTTCGGATTCTCTTCAGGATAGTACTGAGAAAATAGAATAAACATAATACTATTTGTTCTATGATACTCATATTTAATAGAATATATTATTAGATGTAATATATTATAACAGAATAGGCTATACTATAAGATTATATCAACAGTATTACAATAATATAGACATGATTTTGTAATTTACACAATCCCGTTCTGTCCATTATGTCCATAGTAATAACAGAAAATTCAGAAGAATAGACAGAATAAATAAGATTATAAGCAAATGTCAACAGCTTCCCTGTTCTTTTGCTAGAGATTGCAATGCCTCTTAATAAACAAACTCAATAACAAGAAAAAAAAATAGGAGAAATTTTCTTTATTTCATCAATAAATTTGTATGCCGTAAGCCCTATTTGTATACTACTAAATGACTATCCTCCATTCCTCCTAATTTTGGGAAATGAACTAAGAAAGGATTCTTAGCTCTATATATAGAAATCAGTAACCAGTAGTAGAAGGCAGGGCCTATCTAAATTATGTTTTATATACATACTGGTTATAATGGAAACAGTTGCATTGCATTACTTAACGGTTTCCAGCAAAGTGCAGCAGACAATTTGTGCTGTTGCTATGGTTTTGAAGCTTCCCAAGAAGTTCCTGGAGAGATTTTTTGTTAGAGTTTTCTTCTTATTCTTTCTATTATTTTTTTCCAATGAAAATAGCCTTTCATTACTTTTGTAATAACAATAATACCATTCTACCCATATCTATTTTGTCTGCTTTTCATTTCATTTCATTCCTAGCTTTAAAGGAACATTCTGCTCCCTACACTTGAAGTATGTCTTAGTGTACAACTCCGTACATAGAATTCCTTGGGAGAAGGTTACTTCTTACTAAAATTTCCCAATGTCCTTTTTCAGTCATACTTGGTTGAAACTTGTATGATTCTCATGTTCACGTGTGGACTTCATGCCAATCATTAACAGTGGTTGTATGAATATTTTATCTAGATCATTATTATGAAATGGGTATTGAAATTTTAGCATATAGCGTCAACTGTTTTTTAGTAATCATGTGCTACCTATTAGCTTGGACTGTTTCATTCAAGCAAGAAATAGGAAAATGTGGGGGCTTTGGGCATGCTCATGGTTGCTTGATTCTCGGTCTTATTTATTTCAGTAGGATGCTATATTCAGTTATGCTTCTATGACAAAATTTCTCCAAGATCTTTACATGTTCACTCTTTCATCAATTCGAGTAGAAATAGGAAGGGGAAGGAGGCTTTGGATGTTTATAGTCACTTGATTCTAGGTCTGATGTATTTCATGCACCAATAGTGAATCAGACAATGTATTTGGGGACACTTCCATAAAAAATTTACCCTTTAGGTCTCTAAAAATCTGCACTATTTCATTTCTCTCTGTCTACCCTACCCCCCCTTCCGCCAATCAATTATGTATTTTCCAGTTTGGTCTGATATAATGTTTCATTTTTGTATGTTTCCTTTTAGCAGAGATGGTTCTGCTAGAGGCTTTGGCATCCGTGTTACTCAATCAGCTCAAGGATCAGACTCCTGGGTTGATGATCCAATTACTCGTCATATAATTAGCCTTCGCATTAACAAAGAAGGGGAGGGAGAAAGTTTTTTGTTATGGCCATTGGTTCTGCACATAAAAGGTGTTCATAACATTCTGCTGTTGCCTTTAGTAGAACCGCATCACTTGAAAGCTTATGAAAGCTTGTGCGAGAGATCCAATTGTGGAAATTTAGTTGGTGAACAAGAAAGCCTTTCTTCTCTCCTCCTTGATCTCCCATGCATCACAGGGTATGGTAAGTTCTTCTGTTTTCATTTTATATCTTATGATTTCATTGATGTGGATTAATTCTTCTAACCTAATGGTTGTTTTTGTTTTGGATGAAACGCTATTTCTAACTCATGAACCATTCGTTTTGCCCTGAAAGATTGTGAAATGCTTTGATGATGGCTACAAGGAGATGAATGGTTGATGTTTCTTCTATTTATAAATTGTTAAATAATCATGGAAACACTCACTAGGAAATGATTTATGCAGTGGGCACTAGTGTGATTTATCAACTAGTCATGTGGTTTTCTACCTTTGCTGATTGACATTTCTGGTGCAGAAAAAATATATAGCCTGGTTCATAGTAACTGCTAGACAAATCTTATTGTGTTGCAGCTTCTTGTTATTCTCTTTGCTTTCCATTTCAAATGAAAATTTTATTTTTCTTTTGGAAATGTTATTGTTTGGGAATGGAGGGACTTGAAATTGCATGTGTTTATAGGGAAAATTCTGGCGAGTACTGTAAATGCTGTGTAACTTGACTTTTCTCTAATCTCTAGAATTGCAATTCAAGGGCTTTTCAAGAGAGCATCTTCAGTGGGATTCTAAGTCAGCGGGGGTTGAACAAGAATCAAGTTATTCTCTTTGTATACTTGGGGTTGACATCTGTTGGAGTTATTACCATTTGTAATTTGGAGGGGAAGGGCTTGAGTGGGATTCCAAGTCACATGGGGGTTGTAATATTTCTAAATCCCTCCTCTTGCAAATCCAGTTCCCATTCTCTCCAGTTTGCATATGTTTGGAGGGAAGGGCTCAAGTTATAATGACTCAGTGAGTCTACATTTTAGAATTGGACTACTAAGCTGAATACATGGATGGGTTTCATTATTACTTATCCTTTTTCAAAAAAAATAAAATAAAATTTATTATTATTCATTTTATGATTAACATTATTCCCTATGTTGTTGCCACCATCAATTCTCATTTTATATCTATTTTATTTTTCCTTTATTTTACCCCAAATATGTGCATCCATCTGGGAATTGGGGAAAAAGCCGAAGACAAAAAGGAATTTGGAAAAGTGGAGAAAGGAGAGAGAATTATTAGATGGAATTAGGTACGATTGGAAATAAAATGAATAAAAGTAAACCATGTAAACTTTTTAAATGAAAAGAGTCCACCTGTGATTAAGAATACAGGTTATAATGAGAAGATTAGAGAGATTCATGGTAGTCACATGTCACATCAATTATCAGGAGGTGGAAAAAGGAGGAATGAGATTTACCTCTTTTCCCATTATGAAACAGTAAGGATGGTAAGATGGAAAGGGGTGGAAAAATGGATTTGTTTGGTGAACTAAAAAAAAGGGTGGAAAGTTTTCCAAACCATTTCAATGTGAATTGCCATCTTATTTATCTAATAATCAGTTTTTCTTTGCAGTATTACGTGTAGTTTTAATTACCATCTCGTCTGTTCATACAGAGAAACTTATCTTTTTTCTTTTATTTTCGTTCAATTTATTTTCAGTCATTATCTGTCTCATCAAATCATTTCCTATTGCTGTCTATTTTACCTATTCACCATATGGTCTTCCCTTTTGGTTTAGAAACCTGGCTTTCACTCTTGTTAAGAACCTGAACAGAATGGTCAGCCATGAACACCCATCAATTATTACAAATATAGGCTTGTCCAATAAATTTGTTGCATTTCAACCTTTGCTTAATTTTGGGATCATTCTCTCCAAATTTCAAAATTTGCTGCTTTGCTATGCTACTTTTCATTACCGTCATTTTCAAGTTTACATAAAATTTCAACAAATAAGCTGTTAATGCATTTACCAGCAGGATGCTGTTTCTTGCTTGAAAATTCTGTTGGATTTCCACTTATTCCATTTCCTGGTACTCTGGAAGTATTCTGAAAGCTGGCGTGCCTTTTAGCTTATGTGGTACCTATTATTATATACTAAATGTGACCCAAGATTTTCTGCTAAATGTCTGATTTTTCTTTCATCTGCTAGGGCATTTATGGTAGCTCAGGTTGTGGGTGATGTGATTACCAGTGATTTTACAGAACCAGAAGTAGTTGCTGTATCTTCGTCAGTTGGAGGGTTGTTGGATTCATTGACTGGCAGTATAGGGATATCAAGCATTTCTGCCCGAGCAAAGCCTGTAGCAGCACCTGTTGCAGCTTCTTCACCTTCAGCCACTGTGGCGACTGGTGCCACCGTATCAGATGCTCCAAAGAGCCTTTTGAAGCCAATCGACAAAGATGCACTACGGACTTTTATAAGCAGCTCAATGCCCTTTGGTTGGTACTTTTTTGCTATGGTATTTCTCATCTCAGGTTTCCCTCATATTGGTTTTCATGGATGTGTTGCATTCTCATTACTTGTGGTGTGAGAATTTTGAGGAGGATTTGATCTTCTTCTGCTCTTCTTTTATGTTTTTCTAGGGACGCCCTTGGATCTCAACTACTCAAACATCTCTACAATAAAGATAAGTGGGTTTTCATCGCTGGATGTGCCTCCTCCAGACCTCAAGCAACCTGCATGGAAGCCTTATCTTTTCAAAGGAAAGCAGCGGATACAATTTACAATTCATGAAAGCATTTATGCTGCAATGTATGATCGGGATGAAATTCCAGATGTTATCTCAATTTCTGGTCAGGTGAACTGCAGAGCAGAACTAGAAGGATTACCCGATGTATCATTTCCTTTGACAGGGTTGAACAACGCACACATTGAAGTTCTATCCTTTCATCCTTGTGCTCAAGTCCCACAAGTCCCAGAACATGGTGTTGACAAGCAAGCCGTGATGTTTTCACCACCACTTGGAAATTTTGTTTTGATGCGATATCAGGCCTTTAGCAGGCTTGGTCCTCCAATTAAAGGCTTCTATCAGCTGTCAATGGTCTCTGAAGATGAAGGTGCATTTCTTTTCAAGCTCTGTCTGATGGAAGGCTACAAGGCCCCTTTGACAATGGAATTCTGTACTGTCACTATGCCCTTCCCCAGGAGAAGGGTGGTTTTTCTTGATGGCAATCCTTCCATTGGTACAATTACAACGACAGACCATTCTGTTGAATGGAAAATTATCGTTAGTAGCCGAGGTATCACAGGGAAAAGTATTGAGGCAACTTTTCCTGGAACAATTAGGTTTGCCCCCAAAACAGTTCAGAGGTCTATTTCTAGGACTCTTCAAGGAGGGATTTCTGAAGAAGATAGTGACATCGAAGCAGAAAATTCTAATAACATGGCTATTGTGGAGGATTTTTTAATGGAGAAAATGAACAAGGACCTCCCATCAGTTGATTTAGAAGAGCCTTTCTGCTGGCAAGCATACAACTATGCAAAAGTGAGCTCTTTGTCTTGGATATTTAGGCTATGATTTTTCTTTTTCCTTTTTGCTTGCGATCTTGTTTCAGGCATCAATGTCATTACCTGCTTATCTGCGGCAATGTTTTGCTTGCTTATTATCAGGTCCTGCCATTTGTTTGTGAAATTTTAGTCATGGTCTTTTTTGTTTTTTTCCTCATAGAATAGTCAGGGGCATTTTTGAGCAATAAGTAGAAATAAACTATTGTAAAGGTGAATAAATCATTGTAAAGGCACTATACTTTTTCAGCTACTGTTATTTCATTTGAATGAAATCTTTACCACCCTGCCCATGTATCTGGCATGTTCAGATCTTAGTTGCAGACGGCCAAGTTACTGATTGCTTTTTCCCTGAACCTGGTCATACCATTGTTATGAGTTTACCCTGGCTAGTGCTCTGAACCTGCACGCTGCTGTTTTTTATTGGCTTAACAGAACTCTTGAAACTGCCAGGTTTTAATTTTTAAGCAAGTATAATTTGTAGGATTGTTGTTCATGTGGCCATATGCATGGATTGAAGCTGAATATTTTATTAAACATTTTTTTTCTGCCTCTCATCTTAAGGGTGTGTTTGGCAACAACCAAAAGTTTTCATCTAAAACTTTTCAATCTAAAACTTTTCATTCTCTATAACTTTTCTATTTTTTAATTATTTTTTTACATCTCCCTATATAAACCACCCTACTTTTCAATCATTTCTACACAATTACCTATACAACTAACCTATCTATTTTAACTTTATCCTCTTTACTCCTCATTATTACCCCTATCATATCACATCATTTGACAACTTTTATTCTTCAAAACTTTTCACCAAAAGTTTTTTCCATTCCCAAACACACCCTAAGATTGATACTTTTCGTATGATCATTTTCTTTGATTACAGTTCTATATAAGTTTAACTTTATTTATTAATTTATTTTTGATGTTTGGTATATATATTTGTAACTCTTAACTATCTGAAACTGGAAAGTTCCATTGAAAAGTTCAGTCATATTTCTGATGTCTAGTTTATTTTTCATTAGTGATAAATCTGAAAATTTGCCTATTTCAAGGAATTCAAGGATCCCCTAATTGCAAAGCAACAAACAGTGGTCTTGTGTTCCCATGATGAATGATTCACATATTGAGGGGGTTGGGGTTACATGAAATTGACATTCATTCAATTTCTTTTCTCGTGAAGAAAAGCATCCTAAAAGGCATTCCATTGTCTCAGAGAATGCCCTGTGCCCATTTTGCATTCAAGTAATTCTTTAGCATGAACTTGTTTCTTTCATTTATATACTTTTGTCTCAGACAATCTAGGTTTGTCCTGATGTGTGTTGCAGGTAGCCTTCAAGATCGTGGGTGGAACATTATCTGGAATGTTGATTGATCCAAAATCAGTAAGTTACTTGCCTTTACCACAATGGATCATCACCCTTAGACATCTAGAAGTGAGCATGTCGAATGCCGTTGTACCTGTTTGCAACTTGGTTTAGTAGCAGATAATGATTCTCAGCAATGTATTAAAATTATCAGTCGAGCATTAATTTTCCCCCGGGAGTTTTAACATCATCTAGGTAGCGAATATTGCATTTCAATTGTTAATTGTGAATGCCAAATATCCTAGAAATCCTGCTCAGGATTTGTGATATCACTGAAAGTGAATATTGCTGGCCTCAAAAAAGATATCATCTGTTGTATTTGGAGATATTGTTGATTCATGGAACTATGTTGCTAAAATAAGAAAAAATAAACAAGAGAAAAATTCAGCTAACACCTTTATTAGGATGAAACATCAGTTAAAATGTCAATCTGTAATAAATAATAGGAGCATATCAATGTGACAGAATATGAGTTGTACTAATTATTGAAATATTCTGTGGTAACTAAAATAATTATTCATTATAATTATACAGTCTTCATGCACATTCATGCTTAAATAAATTTTTTTTTTTTGAGAATCATGCGTAAATATTTTTAATATATTATTCTTATGGGGAAATACTTAATTGGTACTGACACCATTAGGGCCTATCCAGGAGCATCCTATTGGATGGAATGGGATGAGGATTGAACTACTTTTCTCATTCTTTATATAATCTTTCATTTCCCAATATATAACAACACTACTTTTTCCATTCCCTATACAATCTCTCATGTTTTAATACACTACCACCTCTCCTAGTCTTGTTTCCTCATTTGAATCTCATTCCATTGGATGCTTTCAAACAGTCCCTTAAAGATTTCAATATGTCACTTCCCTTTTTGGCCCCTTTTGATGATGAATGAAAATCCAATCCTCTCAATCTGGTCAGAATCATTTATTTATTTCACAAACCAAGTTTCATCAGAATGAATGATGTGCATACGCCTCATCTAAAAAATGTAAGAATTCAATGCTATAAAATGATTTGATTTATATATCAACCAGGATGGGCCCAAAATCAGGTGACCCACTGAAATCTTGAGTGGTACCTGGTACGATTGAAGTATGTCCCATTCTTATTTATCCATGGTCACCAATTTGAGTTAAAACTTATTTAGGGGATTATCCCCAGGTTTTTGCCTTACAAAAACCATACATACTCCAAATTGTTTTTAGTATATTTTTCATCAGAGTATCAATTGTTGATGTTACAACTTTGTTAAAATCACACATCTGGTGAAAAATCCCCAAGTTAGGCCTCGTTAGAACTAGATTAAATTAAAAACAAATTTATCTAGCATCTATTTTCATGCAGATCCATATGTCGATTTACCTATCTTATCCTTATTTATCAGAAATCACTTAATAGGGGTCAAATCTGGGATTTCCTTGAAATTGCCCCTAATTTTATAAAAACCTAAAATATGCACAACGATGTTCCAAATTTGCATTTTGCCAGATTTATCATTGTGAATAGTGTATTTTTTGTCAAATACTTTTATGACATTTTGATATGGGTTGAATCACATGATTTGGGAAAAATCCCTATATTGGGTCAATTTTCGTGACGTGTCAAACTGCACTAAATCCATACAAACAAGCAGTTGACATTAAATCCATACGAGCAAGCAGAAAATAATCTATTTGACTCTAAACATATGATTTGCAACTGGAAAGGAAGAGGAATAGCGTCTCTAGTTTTATTACAATGGACTTTGTGAACTGCTGCCCTTCCCATCACTTTCCATTGTAAACAGCTTCTACAACAAGGAAAACAAAACTCCCCTTTGTAACTGGCTGTTGGCACCAAAAATGGAGATTGAAGGCTTCAAATATTGTCTTTGCTGTTGCTAATCATTAGTAGCAGCTACATAGGAGTGAAGTTATAACAGTTTATTCTGACAAGAATGAAAGAAATATTGCAGCAGTGTTAGGGAGGCCTTGCCTTGGGAGTTTTTATCGAAAAGAGAGAATACCTCTGCCAAATTCATATTCTTGTGAGATGATATTGATATTTTATGATAATATCGATAATTACAATGATATTAATGAAAATACTTGCTGAGACGCGATATTTGGTGTTCACATTATCTTGATACTGTATCGTTTAGTTTCCAAAAAATGTGATGAAATAATAATAATAATAATAATAATAATCATCATCATCATCACCACCACCACCACCACCATCATTCTTTATGATCACGAACTATGTTTTTCAGTGATCTCTAACATCTTCACATTTTGTTTGATCACTTCTGTCCACATTTTTTGGGTCTTTCTCTCATTCTCTCATTGTCTTCCATTTGAATAAACTCAACTCTCCCAGCATTTAACATGCTCAAAACACTTTAGTCTTTTTTTCCTCATTTTATTACCTATTGGCTTTACCTTTAGATTACCTCGAATTACTTCATTTCTAAGTTTATATTTCCTTATTTTGGCATTTATTAACCTTAACTTTCTCATTTCTGCTACACTCATCCTATGCATATGTTGTTCTTTAATTACCCAACAATTTACGTTATATAGTCTAGTTGGTCTAATCACTATCCTCGAATCACTATCCTGAAGCATTCCACCATTTCCTTCTCTTGCTTGGATTCTATTTATATTGTCTTTTTCAATTTTTTTTCGTTTTCCCTAAACACCGAAAGTTATCATTTCTTGGTACTAATCTCAATTGGATTTTCATGAGGTTCTCTCTATTATTAAAGTTGCATTTCATGTCTAATTTTTGTTTGACTAATCTAAAACCATCAGATTCTAAAACATTTTTTCACTTGTTTTATTTTAAGTTTACTCTTGTTTCATCTATTAGGACTCTATCATTTGTTAATTTTAATAACACGTATCAAGGTATTTTCTTTTTATAAATGTCTATTAAGTTCATGTATAACTCAAGTGTGAGGATTTAAGGTTGAACCAAGATGCAAACCTATTGCAATTGAAAAATCACTCATATCCCCACTCATGGTCCTTCTATTATGCATATCTTTAATAACATCAATATATCTACGGGTAAATTTTTTCTTTTCTTTTCTTTTCTAGCACCTACCGTAATAATTTTCTTGGAAACTTACCATATGTTTTTTCTGAATCAATAAAAATTATATGTATATTCTTTTTCTTCTATCTATACTTGTCAAATAGTGGCTTCAATGATTGATCTTCTTGGCATAAAATCAAATTGATTTTTAGAGATATTTGCTTGTTTAGTCTTTATTCAACTACTCTTTCACATAACTTATTGTGTGAGACATTAATTTTATTCCACAGTAATTTGCATGATTGTGAATCTGTCTTATTTTTATAGATTAGTACTATAGAACTTTTCCTCATTTATTTGGCATTTACTTCGTTCTTATAATCTTCTTAAATGTTCTGATGGATCACTATTTAGTAAAGTATAAAAATAGGTTTTTCCAATCTTCATTTGACTTCATTTTTTTTTTTTTTACTAAAACTCTTTGGTTTTTACTTTTAATGCATCTAAAACACGCTAAATTTTTTGGAATTATTTTCTCTTAATTTAGATATATAGTTCCTAATCCGTCATGTAAATTATCATAAACTTTGTTTAGCTTCACTTAGAATTTTTTAGGTAATTTGTATTGATGTAGATTTGTGTTATTTTTATCCAAATTTCCCATTCAAGGATTTGTCATCTTTATCTACTCCTAGAATTCTCTGTCTGACTCCTTTAATACACTTTGTTATTGAATTCCACATTGATTCTACTTCAACTTCTTTTATGCCCCATTTTCCTTCTTTTATCATTATCTTAATTTTTGAAATTATATTGCTTTTAGGTTTTGTCATTTCTCTTATGCGCATATATATATTCGTTACTAGTAACCTATGTTTGTAATTACTGCACAGGGATCCATCTAATCTTTTTCGAGGAAAGAAATCTATTTGCCTAGAATTATTTTTACTCTTAAAATTAATCAAATGTTCACCTTTTTTTTGACGAGGCTTAATCTCATGCGGTCCCCCATGAGTCCGGCTGTAGGACCTATTTTTAAAATTTTTTTTATAAACATATAGAGCTAGGTGTATTTAATCTATAAACCAAAATTTACCATTTTTTGGATACTTTTAAGTATTTTTTTTTATTTTTAAACACAGTGACATTTTTCATAATTTCTGAGTCAGAAAATTACAAAATTGCCGTTGCGTTTAAAAATAAAAGAAAATACTTAAAAGCATCCAAAAATGGTAAAACTTAGTTTATAAGTTAAAAATATCTAGCTCTACATGTTTATAAAAAAATAAGAAAAAAATATTTTTGGGAGGGGAACGTAGGGATCCTCTTTTTTTTTGAAATAAGGTGTTTGTTATAAATAATCATATCTTAACAAAATCTAAAATGACACCCCTTATTTTATTCCTTATTCTAAAATCGAAACTTCCATGAGTTATCTTATAGCCCATAATCTCTCTTCTTACATGTTCACTTAAATTTCCTCTTGTCACAATTTTTTCTTAGTTTGGTGTCCTTTGCATTAGACTACTTATGTTATTTCAAAATTGTTTCTTGATTCTATCCTCTAATTCTACTTATGGTGCATAAGCACTAATTAAATTTATTACCTTTTCATCTAGCGCAAGTTTTAAGTGAATAATTCTATCATTTGCTCTATTAACATCTAATACTTTGTTTTAGAATTTATTTTCTACCATTATCCCTACATTATTTCTATTTTCATCCTTTTCTACATACCATAATTTATATTAATTAATCTGTCTAGCCTTAGATCATTTCTATTTAGGCTCTATTATGCCTGCTTGTTGTGAGGACAAAGTGTGAAAAAACTTCTGCTTTTTTTTTTTTTGGGGGGGGGGGGGGGGTTGGTGGTAATGTTTTACCTGGCTTATTTCCTGCGCTCAAAATTTTTGTGGTAAAAGCTGCAAAAGAACCAGTGTATGGATAAGCTCTAAATCAGAGCTTATCCTGTAATGCAGGGCTACGAGGTGAGTTTACCTCCACGCCGAACAGGCCCTTTGTCTCTTAGAGAAGTTATATTGATTCTCTTCTCATAGTATTCACTCATTTCATGTTTTTTTTTTTTAAATTTTAAAAAAAGTCCCAACATTTCATGAGACAAAGTGGACCTTATCTTTTGGGACTACCTTCTTGAGCTAGCCACGTCTAAAATGACATGAAAATCTTTATCTACTTCTCACTACAAACTGGTTTTGGTGGCGTGTTGTTTCTGGAGAGATGCCTTAGCAATTCATGCCTATTTCTTAATACAACTGGGCTTAGATGTAGAAAGTCTTTTTTGAGGAAACACCGTTGCAACCCTTGCTCATTTTTCGTTGCAACTGGGTTTTGCTGCGGTGTCTTGCTTAGAGGGATACCCTTGCACTAACAACTTGTAATGTTGCTTTAGAATCCATGAAAAAGGATGTGGAAATTTCTAGAGCACCAGTGGCCAATCTAACATGCCAACCTTTGCTTTTTATCCAAGCTTGGGACCAACAATAATCATTGATATTTTTTACATGGTGATCTGCTGATCCCTGCTCTTGCACATCAACCCATTCAAGAGCTAACTGAAATTGATCAACTACGGCTATTCTTTTGAACTTCTTTATGTAGCTGGAAGTTGATTTTGTAAAAAGCAGACTTTGTTGGCTAGCAACGCAAACCAGAATTTGCTCGCTACATCTCTTAAAAAAAACAGGAAAGGAAAAAGAAAAAAGAAAAAAAAATCATACCTTATCACTGAGGGTCCATTTGGCATTTGGTAAAAGGAAAATTTTTATTCCCACTTCATCCTTACAATCTTAACTACTTAGTCATCATATTTTTCTATTATTACCTCTACATCTTAATTATTTTTTCACATATTTTATATAAGTCCTTATTTTGTCTTTATTCTCTTTACTCCTAATCACATCACACACACTTATAAAATTTTTCCCTTTTTTTTACCTCTTAGCACATGGACCTTGAACGTAAAAGCCCATAAATGGACAAGATGTCCAGTCTTGCAATTACTTGCATCACTGGTTTTATGCTGCACAGCACACCACCAGTATTAAATTTCTTTTAAAAACCCAATGACCGTGATCCAAAATGAACATGAATCCTCCATGAAGGTGGAAATTCCCTAAACCTTGGTGATTCTTGTTATTAGCTTTTGATGATGTTAGTATTGGTCTTGGAGAAAGTTCTCACTTGTATTGGGGTTTATCCTTAATCCTAAGTGGGTCTATCATGGGAGGTTGAACAACACGAAGGAACAGTAGCCGAATGCTGTTCATGCAGTTGCAGAGGAAAAATTGGATTTAAATTTTTGAGCTCGTTGTATGGTCATGTGACTAATATTTGGGATTGGCATGGTGGAGTCTGGCTGTTACTGTTTGATGATGATGAGATGATGTCTTGGAGTGCTGTATCATTAAGTTTCATTCTCTCTGATGCATAGGACTTCTGCTGAACAGATCAACAAGTTCTTGCTATCTTACTATACTAACCTACAAAGGAAATAACTTGTCATTCTTGTACACAAAGGGGAACTTGATCCAAGAAGTGCTTTTAATTGTTCTATGAATGTTGACATGGAAAAGATGTGGTGGGTCCAACCCTATGGTATTTCATTTCCCTCAAGCACAGAGTTGAACTAGCCCAGATGACACAGTTTTGACTGTATCCCAAAATATTTTAATATTTGCACCAGCTCTTTCTCTGTCAGAAATGCTATGTAATATTTTAATAGTTGTATGTGCATCATTATGCAGGTAAGTATTTATCCTCCTGTTAAAGCGCCAGTGGAATTCTCAATGCAGGTATAGCTTTGAACTCAACTGAATATTTATCTTTCATTTATATGCATTGGTCGCATTGGGATGTTTTGTATTGTTTTTGTTTTCTTCCAAATAAATATGGAGATAACTTATCATGACTGTTTGTAGCAGGCTTCCTCCAGTGAGTATATACTGTGGAACACTTTAGGAAAATGCCCTTCTGCTGCCTCACCAAAAATGTAGGGACTCTATCAGGAATTTACCATCATTAATTTTTTTTTCTTTTTCTTTCCCAGTTTTTGTTATTCCATTCATTGGGGCTTGTATCTTTCTTATTCATGATGTAGCCATTTGCAATGCGCTGTTGGACAAAAGTAGGCACTAGTCAGGCTATAAGTGTGCTCATTGAGTTTTGCCTATTACTGATTTTACCTGCTGTTGCTCATCCAGATGGATTCTCGGTCAATGCGATCTTCTCAGCGTTGGCTGTTTCCAATACGTGTTTTTCATATCACAAAGAAAAAATTGGCATTGGCTGTCTTCACCCCGTCTTCACCAACCCGACCCCCTCTTCCTCCCTTTTTTTAGGGCAAAACTCAATATACTCACAAGTTTTGCGCTTAATTATATATATTCATGAACTTCTAATAATTCTTTTCATACTCATATTTTTTGTCCAAAATCCTATTTATATACATGCTGTTAAGAAGAGCTATTAGCCTATGTAAAACAACCAAATTGTCCATGTCCTAAATGGCTAATCCCTACCCTAAATTGCTGTTTATGCCTTATTTTTCATTTGAGCCCTAATTTCTATTCAAATAGAGATTTGGATAGAAATTTTGAATAAAAATTAAGGCTTAAATGAAAATTAGGTAGTGAATTGCAAATTAAGGTAAGAATTAGGGCATGGACAAATTTGTCATTTTACTAGGCTA
This sequence comes from Annona cherimola, assembly GCA_030490835.1. Lineage (NCBI taxonomy): Eukaryota > Viridiplantae > Streptophyta > Magnoliopsida > Magnoliales > Annonaceae > Annona > Annona cherimola. The sequence goes on from CM059972.1 coordinate 88,662,249, forward strand.
ACAGGTTCTTAACTGTGGATATAAATGGAATTTTAGACAAAATATGTGAGTATAAGAAAATAAGGTATGATCGGATTAGGTGTATTTGGCATTAAGTGTAAAACATGTGGGTATATTTGAAATTTACCTTTTTGAGTAAGAATGACTACATTATCTTTTCAACTTTTCTCTGGTTCTTTATTTATTTGTTTTGCAGCTGCAATCCAAGCCTAATAATATTTTATACTCCGCCTATGCACATGAGTGCATTTAGCTTCGGTACACCTGTGTGCAAATATTTATTTATTTTTTATATATTTTTTTAGAAGTTTTTTTCATAATCGTTAATTTAAGTGTATTTAACATGTGTATCATTTTTAAAATCATTTCAGAGGGTTTTAGCTTTTTTTTTTTGGATCTTTAAAAATTAGTGGTGTTTTTAGTAAATTTACTAAAATACCATTGATTTTTAAAAATAAAAATTTCCAAAAATGATAAAAATTAATACACATGTTAAATACACCTCAAGTGTGGTAATACAAACATGTCAAGTTAAAACTTTAAACCTAAACTTCTCATTATTCATAACTATTTTATTTTTGAATTATTTATTTACATCTTTATATATAACTATTTTACTTTTCAATTATTTTTACACAATTACGTATACAAATAACCTATCTATTATAATTTTATTCTTTGGACTCATCTTTATTTTTTTCATATCACATTATTTTCTTTTATGTTGAAAACATTTAGAAGTTTTGTCACTTCTTAAACACGCGACTAAATTAATAGTCATGTTAAAAAGTTTTTTAAAAAAATATAGAAAATGAATATTTGCACTCGGGTAGGATTAATTTCCTTTATACTCCGCATTAGTTACAACACCTAGCGTTTAAAAAAGAAAGGAAATTCGGAACTGATCCACAATTTCTTATACTAGCTTCGCAGCTTATTAGCTTATCAGGATAAGTACCATTTCGGATTTGATTTGATTTGATTTTTACAAATCTAACCCCCGTGAATTTGGGTTTTAGGATATTTGCCCGTATGTATAAACATTAACAAAATTAAACCTCTAAGGGCATGTTTGTAGACAAACTTCTCAAATAATTTTTTTTTAATTTCTACAACCATTTTATTTTTTAATTATTTTTTTACATTTTTCGTGTAATTATTTAATCATTTCTGCACGATTATCTATATAAATAATTTATCTATTTTAAATTTATTTTTTTATTTATCATCATTACTTTTATTATATTATATATCATTTTTACCAATTTAAAAATATTTATAATAAAAACTTTTCATCAAAAAGTTTTACTTTCCAAACACACTAAGAGTGTTTTTGTAAAGTGAAAATTTTTTGATGAAAATTTGTGTAAAAGTCATTGAGATGAGAGAAAATGATGTGATAAGATATAAGTAATGATGAGAAATAAAGAAAATAAAATTAAAAATAGATGTGTTAGTTGTATAGATAGTTGCGTAGAAATGATAAAAAAATAGAGTAGTTTGTATATGAAGGAAATAATAAAAAAATGAGGTAGTTATGGAGAGCGAAAAGTTTTAGATTAAAAAGATTTAGTTGAAATAAAAAGATTTAATTGAAAGGTTTTTTTTGTAAAACAAACACACTCTTAAGGGGGTGTTTATTTAGGGTGTGTTTGATAATGAGTATAAAATGTTAAGTTAAAATTTTTCAATATAAAATTTTTTCACTCTCCACAATTTTTATATTTTATAATTATTTTTTTATATTTTTTTATACAACTATTTTACTTTTCAATCATTTCTACATAATTACTCATACAACTAATTTATTTATTTTAATTTTATCATCTTTACTCTTCATTATTATCCATATCATATTACATCATTTGACAACTTTTATTTTTAAAAATTTTTCACCAAAAGTTCTACTTATTCTCAAACACACCCTTAACACACTTTTTATTTTTTACGAAAATTCTATTTTTAATTATTTCTTCATATTTTTCTATACAACTATCTTATTTTTTAATTATTTCTAAATAACTATCCATATAATCAACTTATCTATTATAACTTTATTCTTTTTACTCTTCATCATTATTCTTATCTCGTCACATTATTTTCTTGCATTTCAAAAATTTTTTATCATAAAAACTTTTCTTCTAAAATTTTATCATTACCCAAACACATTTTAAAGTTAAAACTTTTGCTAATCTAATGTTGTGGCTACATGACATTAATGCCAGTTGAGTAAAAGAAGTAACAAATTTCATAATGCTAGTTCTACCCCTGCCAAATGTGATTTTAGTTAGTGGTGTTAATGGTTATGATAAACCCATTAACCTGCTCATCTAACCCGTTTATAAATAGGTTTGGATTGAGATTTTTGAATAAATGGATTATAATCCGTCACCTGTTTAACCATTTAGTTAAATAAACGGACTAGGGTTAAGATTGTATAACCTGTCAACTCGTTTAGTAACTCATTTAACCTGTTTAACCTATTCGACTCATTTAAATATTTTAATTCATTAAAGTTCTATATATAAATGTAAATTCCTTAGTTATTTTTCTCCTCTACGTCTTCCTTCCGTCACCTAAGTTTTATTTTTATGATACAACCCCAATTCTATTTCCTATTATTGCTCTATTTTCATTTCCTCTACGCTGAAAACATTCACGTATCTCCTTGTGGGATTATTATTTACTAGAGTTTAAATTTTAGGTCATCTGCTAGACAAACTATTAACAACCCGCTAACTCGTTTATTAAATGGATTGTAAATGGGTTAGAGTTGAGGTTTTTTAAATGAGTTAATAAACGGATTAGGGTTAAGATATTTTAAATAAGTTAGAATTAATATTAGACTCCAACCTGTCCAACCCAATCCGTTAACACCACTTTAGTTTCTCCTCCATTTCCTCCCGTGCGAATTCGCCGGTGCGTTCTGATACCCCCTGTTACGTATAACGTATCAGCTTATTCATTAAGAATGGCACAAGGGTTGGACCGAAGCATGCCATTAATTCAATTCTAATTAGGGTAAGTAGCATGGTGGGCACGCAACGAACAACAAGGTCCTACGGATGCATAAACCTCCACCCAGCACATCTACACATTCAACAGGAAGCACAATTCCGCAATAAGAACCTGTCAGCCAGTGGGACCTATGTCTAGGTGTGAAGAACAGCAAAATGAAATTATGATCCATTGCTGCATCCATCGACAAGCAACAGGCATGAGCTGCCGCACTAATAATGCCACTAAATTGTCTATTAGTATTAGGTCTTCTCGATGTTGCCGGAAGTTCTTTTGTTTTGCCCTTTTTATTAATGAATTTCATGCGCCCATATATGAATTTGACGTCATTCCCCTTTGCAGCACGAATGAAGGACTCTCTAAGGGAGGAGGTTCGATGCTGAATGGTACGGGAGAGACTTTGATTTTATTTTTTATTTATGGAAAGTGATTTCGACACTTCAAAATATAAAACGGCTTTTATTAACTTCCGGTAGCCACAGGGTTTGATTAGCACAAGTTAGAAATTTGGAGGGATAATGTAGAGGGTCAGATATTAAAAAAATCGCCCTACATTTATATCAGTGATTAGTTTGGGACTGTCATCTTATGCACCCGGGTGCATTGAGCCTTAATGCACCCGGGTGTACTACACCTATTTTTTTTGAAAATTTTTTCATAAAGCTGTTAATGTAGGTATATTAAATATATGTATCAATTTTTACTATTTTTGGAGACTTTTAGATTTTTTTTAGATTTTTAAAAATCAGTGGCATTTTAGTAATTTTATATCTAAAAACTCCAAAATTGGTAAAAATTGATATATATATATATATATATATGTTAAATACACTTATATTAACTGATTTGTAAAAAAATTTCGAAAAAATTAAAAAAAATGGTTGTATGCACCCATGGTTGTATGCACCTGGGTGCATACAACTGTAGCCCATTAGTTTGGGCCTCTACGGGTACTGCTCGAAAATTCATCTAGTGGGGTTGGGTTGAACCTGACTTGGCCCATCGAACCCAACAAAAGAATATGTTTTAGGGCTTGCGTTTGTAGAAACGGAGCCCGATTTCTTCTACTTATATTTAGTATAAAATACATTAATTGTAACACATAAAACTATATTTCTTCATAGTCATGTATTTTATATTACTTATATTTATATTTGGATGCATATTCGGGGCCGCTTCTATGAAAATCCTCATTATGAAAACTCTTTTATTTGTTTAGTATCACTATATGTAGGCCTTATTTGTAAATGTACAAATCAATATAATAAAATGATTTAATACTAAATATCAATTTTTAAGTAAATATTTTCAACATGCAAAGTATCTAAAATATCATTACTAAATTGGATAAATGATCTTATAAAGTATTATTACATTCTAATACATATGATAATGAATCTAAGTATTTTTTTAAATTTATATATGAATGTACCTAATTTTGAGTAAATGTGACTTATACACATATTGAATCTGGATGAAACTTAGTCTCGTAACTAAATAAACAATGTTAAATACAATGAATGGATTAAATTTTTATATCAACCATTAAAAAAACGAAGAGAGTTACATGAAATCACTTCTATATAACCTGGTTACACAGAAGTGTATCTCATATATATTTATCATGTTGAAATTATATTATGGATAAACTATACTTTTTTTTACTTATATTTTAGTTTATATTTATATAATTTACTTTTACATTTATTAGTTTTCTTCCTTCAACTTATTTTGCAAAGTTAAACTTTTTCTAAAATTATATTATAACATTATAGTTTAGGTTTTACTAACAAAATTAGGATTTATATCTTTATAAATAGTGTTAACATTAGGGCTAAGGCAAACCTATATTCCATGAACGTAGTTGCACCCTTAGTTTTGGCTGGGTGCATTGATTACTTAGATTATGAGTGCAACTTAGGTCAGATAGGTCCGGTTTAGGGTTGACCCTACACTTACCTTATTTCCAAAAACTCTTACCTACCCTATTTTAGGTCGGGCCGATTATAAGCATACCCTATACTACTTTTGAAGGTCGGGTCAGTTTCAATTTCAATTCCAAATTAGTTCTCCGAATATTTGAATCTTGGGTATTAAAATATGAACCTACTTCGCCCATTTTAGGATACTCAACCGGTGACCCGTCGGATACTTTACTCAATTGCATCGCTCAGATAAATTGCTTCAAGAATGATCATGTGTTCCCACGCAAGCCTTGTCAATTGTTGCCCGGCAGGCACTTTCTTAGCTTCCGACTTCATGTTAGCCTTGGGGGGGTTTTTTCGACTTCATGTTAGCCTTGGGGGGTTTTTTGGGGTGGGGTGGGGTGGGGGGGGGGTGTAGTTTTCCCGGAATGCATAATTCATGATGGTCAGAAGTCGTTTCGCAGCCAACATGGATAACATTACTTCCGCGTGCGCTAATTAGAATCGATAATTAGCTCAATCAGCTTTGTATAACAAAACAAAATGTTTGGCTATCATCAATACGAAAAAAAGCAGTATGCATTGATATAAGCCATCCATCACTCATATACCAACTTGAGATCAACCTAAAATTTGTCCAGAGAATTATGAAAAAAATGTAAGAGTCAGGTCGATCTTTTCCCAATTGTTGTTACAATCAAGTTAAACTGTTAGGATTAGGCAAACCTCGACCCTTATGACCTGCCATGATCCTAATCATACCTAATTGCGCCCCTACTTTGGATGACCTACTCTTGTTTCCACCTCTAGTTGCACCCTACTTCCAACTTCATGCTAGCCTTGGTAGGCAGTTTTCCCGTAATGCATAATTCGTGATTATTAGAAGTCTTTAATTTCACAGACAACAGAGATAATGTTCTAAATGTCTGAATAATAATCAATAATCAGCTCTATATAACAAAAAAAAATGTTTGGCTACTATAAATACAAAAAAGAAAAAAAGAAATACTAGCAGTATGCACAACGTAAGCTTTAGAGAAAAAAAAAAACAAAACAAAAAGAGAAAAGCAAAAGAAAAGGAACCTCTTAGTTCTTGGTAGATGTGTGGATGTACTGACTCCTTTACCAATATTGACATGGGGTCATGGGTGTGGATGTTCTAAATCCTTTACAGGTATTGACATGGGCCATCCGCCACCATTCTCCTCCAATCGGCAAGAGCAGCCAAGTGGTATTGGCATCAGCTGAATTTCTTCATCGTTCCTTGAATTCATTCATTTCAATGAGTCTATGGTAGTCCCATGAGTCCATTCATTCCTTGGCAGCAGCGTCCTTCTTCTTTATCATCATCATCATCATCCAACGAGTGCTGCTTTGGTTTTGTTAATTAATTCCCATTGAGATGTGTTATAGGCGGGTTGGGTCATCATTCTTCCAGCTTGGGCGTGAGGGAGCGGTAGAGATCATAGGGCGCCCAGAGATAATCGACTTGGCAAGGCTTCCTAGAATCCAACCTCAACCACGGCTTCCCTTTCCCACTCCAATGCAGAAGGCTGATGGGTCCCGGATGCAGCTTCCTGCACTTCCCCTCTAGGTTGTCCCCTCCCAATCCATGCTGGTTCCACCGGTGGTCCACCGCCTTTATATTCCCACCCAACACCAGCAAGAAGGGCGGCAACGACCCCAGATGGTATATTCTCTTCTGCTTCTGCACCCCCATCCATTCCTCCATCTTCCTCGTGTAATCCCCTCTCTTCCATTCCTTTATATCCATCACCATCACCCCCGTATTGAAATAGCACTGCTGCCTCCCTCTGAATGTCCCCGCCAGCGCCGGCTCCGACCAGAACGCGTCCGTGAAATACTCGGTGAAGTTGGCGTGGCAATACTCGGGCGCCGCCACCACCTTCCCCTCCAGCCTCACCTCCCAGAGGCGGCGTATGTCTTCGACGACGACGATGTCGGAGTCGAGGTAGATGACGCGGCCGACGTGCGGGGTGATGATGTGGGGGAGGTAGATGCGGGCGTAGTTGAGGGGCTGGTCGAGGGCGATGCGGATGGACTTGGAGATCTTGCCGCGGACGCGGGTGGAGTTGAAGCGGTAGACGCGGAAGTTGAGGTAGGGGAAGGTGGAGTTGACGCTGGCGGCGAGCAGGGGCTCGAAGCGGGAGTAGAGGAAGTGGAAGGCGACGTTCTCTGGGCAGGAGGTGTGCTGGAGGATGGAGAGGATGGCGGCCATGGTGCCGCGGATGTAGTTGACGTCGAGGGTCATGGCGATGTGGATCACGTCCGTGCCCGCCGGGCTGCACTCCACGCCGTTCCGGTACGCCGGGGCCTCCTTGAACACCGGGAAGTCCGCCTCCGGCTTCCGGATGACGCCCACATGGACGCCGGCCGGAGTTAGGATGTTGAGGGAGAAGGAGAATAGGAAGCCGAGGAGGTGGAGGTGGTGGGAGGGGCTTCTTGATGCCATTCTGCCATTTAAAATCGAAATGGAATGGAATAAAATAGAATAGAATAATGGGATTGGTTGTGTTTGTTGGTTTGCCTCTCTCTCTTTCTTTTTTTTCATTATTTCTCAGGAAGGAAGAAGAGGAAGAGCAGCAGCCATGGGAGGCTGGCCGGCTGCGTGGGGTGGCTTTGGAAATGGGTGAGAGCGGAGGAAGGGATTGTTGCGAAACATTCGGAATCGGGGTATGAACAAGGGAAAAGAAAGGGCGAGGGCGGCTGATAGAGGCGGGAAAAAAGAAAGGAAATGGATGATGGGGAGAGAGAGAGAGAGAGAGAGAGAGAGAGAGAGAGGTGGTACGGTGAGATTGTGAGGGAGCGAAGAAAGGTCGGAGGCGGAGCCGTTTGTGCGTTGGTGGGAAAGAGGATTTGCTAGGATCCGCCGCTACTGCTTACATTGCATATGGCCATGCAATGAGATTTGTTCCCTGGGATCCCACAGATTTTTTTCACTCATCCGATCCGATCACCTACGTTTTAGCGGCTTAATCGCGCATCTTTGCCCAAATCTAATTTACATATTTATATGGGTATGATCAACCCAATTATCAATTTCAAAGATAATTCCCAAATATATCCACATAATTTTATCATAATTATAAATATACCCATATATTTTCAGAAATTGCAAATAACCTCCACATAGTTTAACTATAATTCCAAATATATTCACGTCATTATAATACCCTTACTGTACCATCACCATGTAGGTATATTTGCAAAAATATACAAAATGCGTGAGTATGATTGCAAAAATTAAAGATACCCATTTAATTTTTGAAATTGTAAATATACTCACATAATTTGTATATCTTTGTAAATATTCCCATGGTGTAATAATGCAATAATAGTATTTGCAATTATAGTCAAATTATGTGCTTTATTTGCAATTTTTAAAACTATGTAGATATATTTTCAATTATTATCAAACTAGGTGGGTATATTTGCAAATCATCTAATTTTAAATTTACATTCTATCTTTCATGCATACGTTATATGAGTAATGATTGAGGATAGGCTAGCCACTTGTTATTTGATTTTAAAATATTAGTTTAATTTTTTGACTTTTAATGTTATTTTAAATCTAAATATTTATTGCGTTTAATATGTCCTGTTATATATACTATTAAAGAATAATTTTTGTTGCAAATTGGGCCTTGCTTGGTTGGTCGCATCTTCGGCTATCATGCATCAGACAAACATGTTTGAATGAGAGCTTTTTGTCTCTTCATTTATGGGATGGGAGATTGTTCTTCCGAGTTGATAGATATAGCAAGTTGTCTTTAAGTGATAATTAGAAGCTTATGATCTCCCTCTTACAAATATATCAACGTAATTTGACCATAAGTAGCGAATATACTCGTTTAATTTTCAAAATTACATACTTAATTTTTAAAATTACAAAAATACTTATGCCCCTAAGACTTCATCAAGGCATGGATCTATTTACAAATATATGTACATTATGAGAGTATAGGCTATTTCACAGTATAAGAAAATGAAATATATGCAGGCAAACTTTTTGCGGCCAAAATTTTAAGTTTTTTACTTTTGAATGGTACTTGTTTAGAACAAAAAATTTCGAACTAAAATTTTTTTAATCATTTCTATATAACTACCAATACATCTAACTTATTTATTTGGACTTCATTCTCTTTGCTCCTCATCATTACCCTCTCATATCATATTATTTTATCCTTTTTTAAAAAAATTTATACTAAAAACTTTTCATAAAAAGTTTTATCACTTCTCAAACATACTTGTAGTAAAAATTTGGCTATATTTGATTTATTGTAGTCAAATTCTATGGTAAGTATCGTAAAAAAAAATTTATTACTATTTGAAGCTGACTTTTAATTACAAAGATATACTTTGAGTTGTATTTGATGTAAAAATGACTACATTTAACTAAATACTTGTGGTGCCCCGAACCGCGGCGTCCATATAGTCCTTACTCCAAGATTTTGTCGATTGGTAAATGTGACTCAGGATTGTTGCCCTGATCACGCGGCGGGTTTTTAATTGGAACTTGTCCAATTTTTTTTTCTTTCATCATATAATTATATACTCATCATCATTCATAATGGACTCATCCATATCATCATAAATCATTAACTTCTCATATTATTCATAACTCCATAATTTCATACAACCTATGTCTTTTTCGCCAATCCCATTAGGAGATTTATTTATACAAAAATCTACTAACCTTTGTAGATTCCTCTTTTCTCTTAGTAACACATGCCCTTCATTTCTTGTCTTTCCCTACACCTATCTGAGGTTGGGAAAACAAAACATGAGTCGAAACTCAATCAGCAAGTATTTTTCTTTCATTTAAATGCATTTCTCTCCATTCGATAGAAAACACTTATCAAGTGATCAACTACCATGCTACCAATGGAATAGAAACATTTTTTCGTAAACCATTTTTGGAAACCTTTCATAAACCATTCATGAAAATCATTCTTATAAACCATTCATATAAACCATCCATGTAAACCATTCTTAAATGCATTTATCTCCATTTGATAGGAGACACTTAGCAAGTGATCAACTATCAATGGAATAGAAACATTTTCATAAACATTGGATGTGCAAATGCTTCCTTTCCATTCCTGACATAAACCTTCGTGTGCGGGTACACTAGCCCGGGGAACATTTCACATAGCATGGTCCAATACGCCGACTTTCTCCGACTTGGCCTCATCAAGGGGAACCTCTCTTCCTCTTGACGCCTACATGGTCTCCTATATGCATGATTTTTGATCTCCCCGACATTATATACCTCTTACACCAGGTGACTTGTCATTCTCATGTAGAGAATTATTTGCATAATCCCTTTAAAAACATCATTTCAAATCCATGCTTTCTTTTTCAATCCATGTATGAAAATGCAATGCATTCATTAACACATAACATTTCTTTGCCTCCCCCTCTTGGGAGGACGCCGCCGGCACACAACCCTAGCGACTTGGCAATAGTGAATGGGGGTCCTCTGATCCGCTTTCTACTTCCACTAAAGCCTCTTCATTATGCATCATACATTTGCACATGTCCATGAACATCACATGATATCAATATGCCGACATGACTTTTCATAAAAACTCATACACATTCATCATTTCAAAACATTATATAAATCACCATCCTTAAACACATTTCATAAATACTTGATAATAAAATATATTTTCAAAAGGGTTTGCTTGCTTACAATGAAGCAATAAAATCACATTTTCAAAGTTGTGCTTGCTTACCTCCTCAGTCTTTGTCCTCCACCTTTTCCTATACAAGAAAAATGATATTTTATCTATATCATTTCATGTCTTAGTTTACTTCCCATGCATGATTTATAATCATCCATTACCTCATTTTTATAGAGGTTAATCTTATAAATATACTTGGTCATTACCTCATTATATGAATTTTTATCCATAAATTCTTTAAAAATTCCATCAATATATCCTCATAAAATATAAAAATAAATCTCAATTTTTCTCGAAATACGTTGTTCAGTGTTCATGTCACTGTAGCATATTACTGTTCATCCGAGGTTACTGTTCATGTCAGTAGCAGATTACTGTTCATCCGAGGTTACTGTTCATGGTTCCAAAAATTGACATTTTTTCCAAAAATAAAAAATACCATGACATAAATTATGCTTAGTATATCATGGAAAAATTCATGAATTTTGAATTTATTATCATTAACTTGGCTAAATAAATCATTTTCTCCATGTACTAAAAATCAATATAATTTCACTTAAGCATAATCCTTAATTCCAAAAATCATGAGATTAAAATATCATCATTCCAACATCATATTTATCATAATCATTCATCCCAAATCATCATTTATCAAATTTAGAGCATTATTTACATATATTATATGCTATCTTCCCGAATGCTCTATCTTCGCTCCAAATTTTCGATGTTTTGGCATAATTCCACTTTGGAATTATAACTATACTTATTTTCTCATGCTTAGGCATTATCTAAGCATGGTTTTACCCTACTTAACATCCAAAAGAAATTTAGATAGAAATCACTTACCCGAAGTGAACATATCCCTCTTCTTCTCACACTTTCTCTCTCTAACTTTCTCTCCTCCTCCTCTTGGACGTGTGGGGCTTTGGGAACTTGAGTTTTTGCTCAAATGGAGCTGGATGAAGTGCCTTTGGACGTCCACCCCTGCCCCCTATTTATAGTTTTTAATTTTTCATCAAATTGGAATTTACCCCCTTGCTTGAGGTATTAAATTATATATGTATTTTTTTCTAATTTTCAAAAGGTGCATTGAGCTACGTGCAGCCACCCTACAGCAGCTCCAGCCCCCCTATGGCATCCCTATTTTTCGTAGTTTTTTAATTTATTAAAATTGATTAATTTAGGCTAATTCAATCTTAGCCATTGATCTTGGATGAGGATGAATTTTGAGCCCTTGAATTTGGCTCCCATTTTCCACAGCCCCTGCACGTCCCTGCCATGCTGCTGCTTTTCATTTAATTTTTTATTTTTTAATTATTTATATTTAATAAAAAGTCAAATGGAATTTAATGAAAAAGTTAAGTTACTTTTTGATCTCCTTTTGACGTTTCATCTTGACCCTTGATTTATGATTTTCATCACATCTTGAACCATTCATCATGTCCATCGTGGGTTTTTATCCATTCATAAAAAATTTCATCGAAATCCGACGTCCGGATTGCGAGTTATGAATTTTTCTTCAATTTTTCACTAAAATCTGAAATTCTATTAAAATATCAAAAAGTATTACTATTTCGTCCTGTAGTGATTAAATCTCCCTTTTTGTCTTTTTGTGATTAAGTTAATCCAAGTGATTAACTCTTAATCACGTGTCTTAATCCCAATATTACTATTCACGTGCATTATTCATCCGAATATCATAAATAATTATTTTAACCTCTATTCCCACATATTTTCATACTCATAAATGTATATTTTTCAAATATATTACATAGGGTTTACAACCCTAGGGTTTTTTTATACACGTGTCTAAGATCGGGGTTTCACAATACTACCACTCAAAAACAACCACTTATTCATAGTTAAATAATTAATTGTAACAAAAATATATCTAATACAGCCAAACATATATTATATGTAACCAAAAGTTGAGTAAAGTTTGTTATAATCAAACTATAAAACTTGTTGTAATGGCAAATATGATCAAACTATGTAGGTATATTTTCAAATTACTTTTAAATAAATTTGGATATTGTATTATACATATTTTTTAATTTCAAAAAGCAATATTTTCCAAAGTTATTTAAGTAATTTTTAAGGGGGCATACCTTGAGTATGGTAGATTTCATACCATAGATACTAAGAACCGATCTTGATAGGTACCCATGTGGGTATATAATGTTGTATTTAGTAATTTTGAATACTAAAATTATTGCTTTAGTAATTTAAATTTCTTGCTACTATTGTTTTTAGCAAAAAACCTAAGATAATATGCAATAAAAATAGTATAATTTTTCTACGTATCTTATCCAAATTAGTATTTGTTTGGTTAGTAGATATGGGTACCCTACTCAAGTTGTAATCTTATGTATTGTTTTTAAATTTAAAAATATATCCAAAAATTATAAAAAAGGACAATTTGCAGAATTTAAAAAAATAATGTGGAAATATACCAATATAGTTTGCCAAATGACAAATATATTTAATTTTTAAAATTATAAATATATCCACATAGTTTGTGTATATTTGCAAATATACACATGACACGATATCATGATTTCATAATAGTATAGATATACTTAAAATATTTAATATATTTATAAGTTTAGAAACTAAGTGGCATATTTATAATTATGGGCAAACTATATTGATGTATTTGCAATTTTCCTTTATTTTTAAAGTCTATTATTAAGAATAGTTGATGGTCTCTTACTCTTCTTAAAAAGAAGTTATGAAAAGTAAATTAAAATTCTGTACAATAAAATTCCATGGTATGTGTAATATACTGGTCCAGAAAAGTGATTTTGGACCGTGTATTTAATGCAAATTTCTAAGATCAATCACACATTTATAAAAAAATTAATTATTATAATTTCATAAATAAATTCAAAAATCACTTTACTAGTCATGTTCTCATTATTACATCCAAGACACAAATAAAGAAAATACTTGTCCACTATTTGCAATACATGCCTTTAAATAATTTTGAATAAAATAAAATAATTGTTCTTGAAAAATATTCAAGCAAGCCAATCTCTTGCGTTCCACTTGATTTGGTACACCTGTAAAAATAATGGATTAATCCAAACATGACTAGCAAGTAGAAAATTATTTAAAAATGGATAATAGCACAATTAAAACTTAATTAAATGATAAAAATAATCATTTAATTTAATATTTTAAAAATTAAGCCTCAAATGCAAAATCAAACCCTTTCATTGAGTTTAGAAATATCAAAAATATAAAAATGGACTATTTGATCATTCAAATCAGCATTAGAATGGGCAAATTATGGCCAAATGAAATGAACCATCCACATTAAGTCATATCATCTCTGCCTTTACAGCCGATAGTACCTCCTAAACCTTTGTCACTTAGCCCAAGCAGCTGCAATGTACTGCACGTCAGTTTTCACGATAAATCGAAAATCATTCGAACATCAAAAACATTAAAACCATAAAAATGCATCAAAAGCAACAAAAGGAATTGGTTGCTTTAACCCAAGACTTGTACCTTGCACAGAATTCTTGGACAGATCTAACGTGTGGAGATTTTAGGATCGTAAGGGTATTATATATACATTAATACTCTGGACGGTTAGAACTTGGAATTTGATATGGGTAGTATATAATTTGATTTCCGCATAGACGTTATTATATATGCTAAAATTAACCCACATCATTAATATATAATTTCAATATCATATATGTATATATATTTATTGCATATTAATTTACTTCAATTCATTTATAAACATAAAGTGCATAATAAAATACAATAATCTCATATAATTTTAAGCATAAAATTCAGACATTTACCTACATAATTTTACATTATAAAAACTTAAGATTATAAAATTTAATTATGTCAAACGTAACCTAAAAATTATAACATACATGCTTTATACATAGCAATAATTACATCATAATATACATAATTATTGAACTAAATCAATTTTCAAATAAAATCCTACTTGCCTCAAAATTTCTCTCGTATCTTATTTTTTTCTCTTGCAAATCTAGTTTCTCTAAACCTTTCCGATGGATACCTAAATCTATCAACTCCCCAACCCTTTTTACAAAAAGTTCCCGTAAGTCTCCTAAAATTCTAGAAAAGGAATAAACGATAAAATCCTATCACTTCAACTTAAATCAATTTCCAATTTAATCTTATCTGATAGGATATTTATCTTATTTTATCCCGTGAGGTCCACAAGCCCGAGAAGGCAAACATGCAAAAATTAATTATTTTTCTGCAGAACCTCCTACTTGAATCTTAGACTTCTAAGACCACTGAATCACCTTCATGCCAACCAAGTTACACAGATTGCTAAAATAACATCCAAAAATAAAAATAAAAATAAAAATATAACCTGTAGCTTATTATTAATCATTTGACCCGATTGGTCAAAGGGTCAACTTTCGCCAAATAGGGTATCCTATGTGGACTTTGAATAGTCAACTTAAAAAATATATATTATATATTTTTTCAATATTTTATATTCTCTTCACCTTATAAAGTTTCGTCCTCAAAACTTGCAATAATCAAGATAGATCATCGAACAATTCAGGGTAAATTCTGCGTATATCTTCCTCTAGCTCCCAAGTAGCTTCTCTCTCATTGTGGTTGCTTCATTGCACTAGAACATACCAAATTGTCTTCCTCTTTAATTGCTTCTTGTGACTATCCAAAATTCGAACTGGATGTTTCAGATAGGTTAAATATTTCTCGATCTCATATTGCTCAGCTGACAAAATATGAGTCGAATCAGCTACATACTTTCTTAACTGTCAGATATAAAGACATTATGAATGCTTGTTGGCGAAGGAGACAATGTTAGTCAATAGATAATACCTCCAATAACTTTTAATATCTAGAAAAGTCCAATATATTAAGGAGATAATTCGCTTTTTACCCCGAAATGAGTTACGCCTTTGGTGGGAGAGATTTTTAGGAAGACTAATTTGCCTACTGTAAATTGTAGGTCTCTTCATTTGGCATCAACATACTTTTTCTGGTAATCTTATGTTGCTTCCAACTGTTGTCTTATAACTCAAACCACAACTTGCTGAACTAAGACTGGAGCTAAAAGTTGTCGTGTATTGATTTCTTCCCAATAGACAGGCATTCAACACATTTTTTCACATAGAGCTTCAAATAGAGTCATACCAATACTAGCTTGATAACTGTTGTTATAGGCAAACTCAACTAAAGCCAAATGTTCATCCCATGAACTAGGAAAATCAAAGGCACAATATCTCAATAAATCCTCCAATGAATAGTTCTTTCTTATTGACCATCTGTCTGCGGGTGATACACGATGCTTAACCGCAACTTTGTTCTCATAGACTTCGGCAGTTTTTCCCAGAAATAAAAAATAAACCGTTGATCTCTGTATGACACAATAGAAACGGGGACACCATGTAAACAAACAATCTCTCACAGGTACAAGTTTGCCATCTGGTCCATTTTGAAGGTCATGTGATATGGTAAAAAGTAAGCGAATTTGGTAAGTCTATCCACCATTACCCATACAGTATCACAATGAACTTGCATCCTAGGGAAAACAGTCACAAAGTCCTTGGCAATGTGCTCCCATTTTCACTCTGGTATTTTTAAAAGTTGCAAAAATCCAGTCTGTCCATTCCATTCAACTTTGACTTGTTGACATACTAAGCACTGAGACACAAATTTGGCACACTCGACACACATTCTTTTTGCATATTTTTAGATATTTTTAAAATTAATGGCAGTTTCGTAATTCACTAATTAAGAAATTGCCACTAATTTTAAGAAATTCAAAAAATCTAAAAATATCCAAAAAATTGTAAAAATTTATATACATCCTAAATAAACCTAGATTAACAATTTTATAAAAATTTCAAAAAATACAAAAAATATGTTTTTGCATCTGGGTGCACTAGATCGGTGCTCATATTAAGAAGGGGTAAATATTGTAAGTATAAAAGAAATTTTTTCAAGTAATAAAAACATCATAAAATACTACTAACCTAGTTGAAAGCTTCTAAAATGCTCGAGGCTTCTAACTAAGTGGTTTACTTAATGACGAACTTAGATAGTAGAACTTTACCGAGGAGCAATTTTAATTTCCTATTACCAAATTTGTATTTTCTTGGCCCTCAAGGCATTGGGTATTTAGAATGTTTTAATTTATGATAAAATAAGAATTAGTTAGCCTACGCTTGTAGTAATATAGTTCTTATTATTTTTTTTTAAAAAATAAAGTTCTAGAGCCTTAGCATTCTTTAAAAAATAGTACTTTTTAAGACTATTTGATACATAAGATTCAGTACAAAGTAACTATCTATATACAATAAATATTTTTAAAATGGACTTCGCTTCTATGTAACTAGGCTACATAGAATCGACGCACCCCTTAATCTTTAAGATAATGCTAATTTGATTTAAAATTCAATCTACTTATTACATTTAACATAATATGTTTATATAAGAGAACAAATTTTATTCAAATTAAATGTGTCCATGGGCGACATTTGCTCAAAAATGTATATATTTATGCTTAATTAGGAAAAATATTTGAACCCATTCACATATGTAGTAAAATGTAATAATACTATATACGATCATATATCTACACAGTAATTATATTTTAGATGGTTTAAATGTTAAAAATACTACTTAAAAATTATTCTTAATATTAATTATTTTCTTACTGATTTTACATTTATAAATGATGCTCATAAACAATGACACTAAACAAAGAGAGAGTTTCTATAACAATATAAATAATGCTAAATGCAATGGATGTTTTTCATCAACCATAAAAAATTTTAAAATTAGGGAGGTTACATAGAAGAGAGGTTTTATAGAAGCATGTCCATTTAAAATAATTCTTCCAGGCCATCAAGCATGCTACCAAATATTTTGGTTACCACCCAACCATATGAGTATAGCTGCAATGGGAAGTCCAACCATCTAAGGCCACCATCTAAGTAAAGCTACAAGAGGAAGCGATTTTGCTTCTCTAACAATAATTTCATAGACTATTCATGCTAAAATACTTAGATTTTGTTTGGCATTGCGAGGTGATGACAATTGAGTCATTTTAGTACTTAGAGAGAAGCAAATTTTATTGGCTTTTGCTAGTATACTTTCAAAGGCTAATTTTTTTTTAAAAAAATTGTGTAGATACTGCTATTGTGAAAATTAGATTTCTTTTTTTGTAATGGTGAAAAGTACTTATACCTCATGCAATGATAAACCAAATGAAGTCCTGTACGCCTGAATATATTTTTACAAATAAGTAGCATATTTCGGCTTCTACACTTGCATCATAACCAAAAAGAGAAAGTATCCATGATATTCCGTATCATGAAGTATTTAGTCAACCTTTTAATCCAAGGAACTTATTTTTCCTATTAAAGCAAAAAAGACTTCCAAACATGCAAATTTAAAAAATTCAAATCAAATTTATATATAAAATTTAGATATATGTACTTCATTTATACTTGCAACTTAGGATCTTATAGAACCTTTACTCATCTTCAGACTAACTATTAGTTTATATAAGCTTCTGGCCAAAAGACTTTTCATCACTACCATAATTTCTTTTGTTGTCTTGAGAATTCAACTTCTAACAAAAATCCCAAATGTTCTCAACGGAATTAAGTTTATCACCAAATTAGTTAAGAATATGTTTCGTATTAGATAATGTCTGGACAACTTCATTAAACATATGAACTATCCCAACTCTAGCTATCTCACTCTCTTTCTTATTTGCTAGTCTCATAATACTGCCGTTGCATCCTTATTTATATTGAATTATTCCTTACTTGTGTACATATGAAAAGAACATTCAAATTTCAAAATTACTTACTATTACCCGAACATGCTTCTACTACAAATATATCACTGTCATAATCTATGTCAACTATGAAATAATTAGATGATCTGAGTTCAACTACTTTATCTTTCCCTTTCCTCTACTTTTTCTTTTCTTTGACTCTTTTTCCACTTGTGAGGAATTCTCCTTATATGTACCTCTTTTGTTGCATTCCAACTACATAATACTTCCATTTAATCTAGATATACATTAACCTCTTTTAGATCCATTCTAACTCGTACGCGATATTCTTTTATATCAATAAACACTAGTGTGGACATTACATTTTTAGCCATAATGATTCCTTACCATTGCCCCTTCTTAGGATTCAATTGTTAACAAAGAAGTAATAACATTATGAAACTTCAAAGTATTATTCTCAAATAACAACTCAATCATAATACGATCAAATAATATAGTTAATGATGTCAATAGAAGTAACATTTGATTGTCCTATTTGATCTTCTCTTCTTAAAATATCAGCTATGTTATAATCTTCCTAAATTCACAAAGGTACTTTCTAAGGTATCTAAGTGCTATAAATTGAAGAACATATAATTTTTTATTCATATATAATTGATTTTATCAAAAATTTAAATTTATATCTATTCTCCAATTTCATTCCTTTTAAATCTATCAAAAAAATTACCTCTCAAATAGTATTCTATGCAAGAACGTTTTCATATTTCTTCTTAAATACTTTCGTTGTAATTTCTTGGATCAAAATATTTTTTTACCTTTTTTATTATAGTGTAAAATTATTTTAACCATTAAATAGCTCCACTATAAAATTATTGTTTTATACTTGTCTATATTGATGGTTGATTATGCGTACAATACTCCTACATATAAGCAAGATTAATTGATTTTGATAATTAACAAAGTCTATTAAAACATTATTAAAAAAGATACTATTGTTGTTTTGTAAGGATTATTCAAAAATATTCACTAAGGATATTCCGAATTATCATCGTAAAAGATAAATGATGAAAAGCTAAATTTGTTAAAGAAAGATAGTGCAAAAGGCTAAATTGAATATCAACTCGACTCAAATTTCAACTTAAGTGAAATTGATTCCCAAATTGACTTCATATACTTGAAGAGGTAGAACATGGAGAAAAAGTTTCGCATTTGAACTCAACAGGGTCAAGTCGTATCTTAAGTTGACTTCAACTTTAACATGAATGAAGTTAAATCTCAAGTCAACTTTACCTTCATCTTAAAGTAGTAAGCATAGATAAAAGTTTGCCAAGTTGAAGGCAAAGAGCCAAATTACACTACATAATCACCTCCCTCTTCAACTTGAGTGAAGTTGAACTCTAACTTGACTTAATCTGTGACTTAGGATATGAAAAACGATGTAAGAAATTTTATGATAGTAGTTGTTTATTGTAAAGTCTCACCTTAAATTGACCCAAGCTTCGACTTCAGTGGAACAATCCCATGTCAACTTGACCTATTAATCATGTGATAAAATCAAATTAGAGAATTTTCAAGCATGAAATGGTAGTGGTCAAGTCAGCTCTACTTACCACTTGAGCAAAGTTAAACTCTAAGTCAACTTTACCTACAAGTTGGACAATTGAAATTGAGGCAAAAAGTTTTCTTCATCATGCTTAGAGACATGAAATCGATAGTAAGTCGATTCCAACAATAAACTTGAGTGAAGTCAATACCTAAGTTGACTTTAACTCATTATAATAAATAGCGTTCAATCTTGAACATAAAAGTTGCTAAGAATATTTAAGTGCATTCAATCTTCTTCATATAAAGCTCATCAGCATCCAACACTTATGAAAAGGTTTAACAACATTGAAATTTTCAAAATATAGTTCATTACATTGTTACGCTCTAAGGATTATTTAGGAAGAGATAAAATTTTTAGTGTAAAAGTTTTTGAATTAGGAGAAATATGATATGAGTTGTGATGATAAGTAAAGATAATAAAATTAAAATAGATAAGTTATTTGTGTAGAAATTATTGAAAGATAAGATTAAAATAAAGAAACTATGGACAGTAAAAATTTTAGAATAAAAAGTTTTGGTTTGAAAAGTTTGTGTTAAATAAATTTGCAAGCTTCAATTTTGATACATTGATTACACATTTAAAAATTATAAATCTTTTGTTATAATTGATTGCCTTGGATTAGCATTAGAGGCCAAGTCTAAAAAAAGTATTATATGTCGAAATGTGTCTAACAAACAGCATTACTTAATTGTATAAACTCCATTGAACTAAAATTTATAAAAGAGGGTGTGTTCCTGAAAGAACCCGGTAGGATGGTTGGACCAAATTAGGGGAAATTTGCGCCAGAAATCCTTTATCTTTGCAATTTGCATTTTAAGCCCTGCGAAGTTTAGACCTTTGCATTTTGGACCCTAGGCATTCACAGCGTCGCACTTGCTTTGTTAGGGCGTCTGTTTGCAAGCTTAATTTTTGCAAAATGACATATCTAACCTTGAGCCCATGCTTATAAGAGGTAGAATGGTAAAGTTGTCACAAGGTTGAGAAGAAAGGCGTTTCGTGATGCTTAAATGAAGGTTAGCTGTTTTGTGAAGGGCATGCTTATTGTTTCTTATTTGTTTGCTTTATTTTGTGGATTTGAAAATTATGATTCAGATATTTCATTTTGATTACACAACATTTTTGAATATGGATGTGCTTATTATGGGCATTTGAGTTTCCGCAAATTCGGTTTAGTTGTGTCATGGAGGCCAAGGAAAATGTTGATGGGTCATCGAGAAATTTGGTGTATGGAACTAGATTGTTGAAAACATCATGAGAGATTGGAATAACAAATTTTGGAATTTTATGAGGTGCGTCAATGCTACTGAAATCATGAATCCTACTGTAGGTGCGATCAACTGGATTATTTTATAGATCTAGCACATGAGGTGCGATCTATTTAAAATTATAAAATTCAGAATTTTGTAGATAGCTTTTGTGGCATATCACTGTTGCCTATCAATGCTACTGAAACAAAAGTTATAAAAATTTAAAGGGAACTGTTAGATTTATAAAATAACATAATAGGAAATCATTCCTTAACTTTACAACAATTTGTGTATCCTGCTATTATCCACATGAGTTTATCTTTTTTCTATCCACATGAGTGTATCTTACTGTTATCCCTTAACTTTACAACAGTTTGTGTATCCTGCTATTATCCACATGAGTTTATCTTTTTTCTATCCACATGAGTGTATCCTACAGTTATCCGCATGAGTTTATCTACTTGCTAATAATGAAATTACATATATTGGCCTATTTATTTGGAATTTGCATTTTTTAGTGGAAGCAGGACTATCCCTAGTTGGATAAAGAAGATTGAATACCCTTGTGGAATGGGAACGTGCAAATTTTTTATGTCAAGGACATCTAGGAATCCAAATAGGTGGTTCTGCTGTTGCCCACAAAAAGTATGAAAAAATATTATCATTCTTATCATTAGAGCATTAAATGATGTAAAATATTCTGAAGTAAAAATTTAATTATGATTTTACTTCTTTTGTAGGATGTGAAGGAATGTAATTATTTTTGTTGGTGTGATAATATATAATTAACACTAAAAAGATTGCGTCACAAGAAAATAAGATGGAGCACTATGATGAAGGTAAAAATAGCCTGCAGATGGAGTTGGAAGCAATGAAGAAGGAATTAGCTGAACTGAAGAAAGCAACGGTAGTTGATGAGATCACTAAAGGAATGACAAGCATGACAATTAATATCAATATTTGTCCTTCCCTGATGTAAAGGGATGACTTGTATTTTGTTTGAAATTGTGTTATCGTGTAATGAAGACATTTTGGGTGAAGTTCTAACTTTGTGGTGTTAACAATTGACGATGTCATTTGACATAGTAGATGTTGTTGCAAGTTATTTAGATGGTGACTATACTAAATGTTGGACTTATGTTTCACTTTATTAATGAATATATAGTAGTTGGACTTTTTATGGTGAAGTTATGAGTATATAGCAATTTTATGACAATTTTCTCAGGTTGGACTCACTTATCTAGAAGTGCTAATAGCAATGCCATGTAAGGGAATCAAGTGCTCAGGTGCAAGCCTTGAATATTTGAAACGGAAATCAGGTTGTCAAATCTTAAGTTCTTCTTATCAAAATGTTTATTTTTATCAAAGAAAAGAATACAAATAAGAAACTTACCATGGCAGAATTAAACAGAATTTGAGCCTATTGTAAATCTTATGACAACCTAATTACATCCCTTACTAAAACATCACATTTTGCTTATATAAGACAATTCCTAATTCCTACACTATGTCTTCTCAAACTGCCATGGACGACAGCAAATTTAACCAGCATCAATTGTGAAGGCATGTGCTTCGGAATCAATTGGATATCATTAATTTCAATTATGCGTCTAACTTCTTGATGCACAGGTTTATTGCATTTCATAAAAAACCAGCCTAACAGCATTAGTCTACGCCATTATTTTGCTTCATTTCACTTCAGACCACCACATTATAATTATTGCAATTAACATGACTGAGATAGCATCATTTCTACACAATAATTATTAGGGATTTCATGCATTACCCATTAACAGCTAATAACTAGTTACATTCACATGTGGAAAAATTCATTCAAGTAGCTGCAAAAACTAACACGACTATAAGAATTCCATTCAAGTAGCTGCAAAAACAAGCATGACTATAAGGATTCCCCAAGTCTCATCATTCAAACAAGTAATGAGTCTATTATTCAACTAAGTCTCATCATTCAAATAAGTAATGAGTCTAGTATTCAACTATTAGGCAAAACAAATGACTAATGTTAGCCACAATGACTAATTGTTACATATCAAAAGATTTTCCAAAAAAACTATCATAATAAACATCGACACATGTCGAAGTCATTGTGTTGATGCAAATGTCCTCTTCCATGCAAGTGTCTTCACTCTACACCGCACTGGTTGTGAAGATTGACGAAGACCTCTTTTTGGTTGTGTAGTAGCTTCTGATTGAGATGACTGCGTAGCTTCTATTTGAGATTGACCAAGTGACAATGAGTTCTTCATTCGTGGTTTAGGGCGACTTGATGCCTTTTGTCCTTTATTAGGACAACCCCTAGAATTGTAGCCTTCACCTTTGCATAGGCTACAGTGTATCTTCCCGCTTGTTCTTTTAACATGTTGAGGTGGTCCCTCCTCTAGCTCTCTCCTTCATTTGGTTTGTGGTCTACTCTTTGTCTTCTCAACATTTGGGGGCAAGACAATCATATCTGTCAAGTAACGACAAAATATAGCTAATAAGTACCTTCACAATAAAAAAGCATAAGATATATCAACAAGTTTTAGATATAAGATCAAGTGAGATGAAATTTTTTTACTATCAATATCTAGTTCCCGGAATTGTTGACTAGGTATGGCAAGGAATCCATGACTATATGTCTTCCGATATGCATCCATAGTATGAAACTAGTTGTAGTAAGAAACTGAGTCTTCTCGTCGCTAAAGGAGAACTGTATATGCACGAAGACAAGGCATTTCTTCTAATTGTCATTGCCTACAACTACATTTTTTAGCCTATATTGAACGACATGTATGTTTTCACCATGAGAAACCTCATACTCTTCATTGTCACAATGTTGGAATGTTGCTCATCTACCTCCTATCCCAATCTTCTCCAGTAGGTTTGAAGATTTCTCAAACAAGTGTGACTACGATGAGATGCTTTTGCTACTCTTTGCATTAAACCATTCTAACACCTTCAATATAATTGATGACCATGGGCCATCATCAGGGAAGTAGGCTCTACACCTGTGGCGCCCCGAACTAAGCACCACATAATCTTACTCTAAGATCTTATTGATTGGTAAATGTGAATCAGGATTGTTGCCCTGATCACGCGGCGAGTTCTAATTGGATCTCATCCAAATTTTTTTTTTTCATTTCTTTATTCATCATTATTTCATTTATAACATAAACAATGATACACTTGTACATATCCTTTAAACCATTTCAACATGCTGTTATACATCATAAGCCCTCTTGACCTAATCATGACATTGTCATTCCAGACATACATTCATCCATTAGTTCACCTAGAACTTAGAACTTTAAATAAATTCATATACGTCAGCATACCTGAATACTCTCATTCATATCATTCCACTCACCATGGCTAATCATTTTAGCCCACATGGTACTATCTCGTACCTTTTCTCCATTTCTTAGATCCTCGACCGCTTGAGTCTCCCAGTACCTATCTAAGGTTTGGAAAACAAAACGTGAGTGATAACTCAGTAAACAAGTATTTTATCTCTAGGCCTACAAGTAAGCACTTCCCTTTAAATTTTTTTTATAAATATCCTTTCTTAAAATCTTTTACAAGCCACGTTTGGGCTTATCAAAGGCAAAACATGTGCGTTTTACCCTTTTTAGGTAACTTCTTTTAGTCTTGTGTGAACATTCATAATGTTCCAAGACATTTTTCATAAAACATTCTTTTGCCAAGGGACGTTTTTACGTCCAAAATATTTTTCTCATAAATCATTTTGGCCATGGGACATTTTATGTCCCAGAACATCTTGACATAAACCATCTTTGGCAATGGACATTCTCATGTCCCAAAAAAATATTTTTTCCACTTGAATTGTTTGACACTGGACGATCATACGTCCTAAAACATTTTCCACATAAGCCTTGTTGGAAACGGACGTTTATACGTCCTAAAATATTTTTCATATAAACACTTTGGCAATAGACATTCTTATGTCCAAAATAGTTTTCACGTAAGCCTTTATGGCGATGGACATTCATATGTCCAAAAACACTTTTATCATGTAAACCTTTTTAGGAACAGACATTTTTATGTCCACATATGTTCCAACATAAAATTCTTTTTGAAAATGGACATTGTTATGTCCAATCATTTTTTTAGATAAACCTATTTGGAAACGGACATTCTTATGTCCAAGACATTTTCCTCACATAAACTTTTTTCATAAATCTCATCTTGAGACCTGTTTATAGCAAATAAGTCGTATACAATATTTTCACACAAATCTTTCTTCATAATCCCCATTTTGGGGCTTGTTTATAGAAAACAAGTCATAAAACCTTTTCACGAAAATATTTGCATAGAAACCATTTCTTTTCATTTTTGATATTTACACATTTTGTGTAAAACACCCTGCATTTAGGGTAACTTGTTCATAATAGCTAATAAAATCCTATTTAGGATAACTTTTTGTATAAATGCTTTTATATCCTAATCTTTGGGCTTTTGAAAATCAAAGCATATGTAAATGCACTTCTCCCCATCCAGTAGTGACACTTAACAAGTGATCATGCTACCTTTTGAAAGAGAATCCATCATTAACGGCACGCTAGCTAGGCAACCGTTCTTTCATCCTTCTCTCGTATCAGGGAGGGCGCCGCTGGCTTCCTGCCATCCCTTAGCGACTTGGCCGTATGTAGAGTGGCCCCCGGTCTATCCTCAACCATACTCTACAACCGGCCTATTTTTGTTCTGGTGCACAATACATCATCATGAATATCATTATGCAAGCATGATTCCTTGAAACTTGCAGTCGTTGTCTTCTTAAATTATTTTGAGAAAACACAACACAGACCGTAGTCCATGTCAACTTGTAAAGTGAGCACACCCACTTTAAACAAGTTACCATTTGAAAACCTAGTTTTAGGATGACCTTCCTTAAATTCTTTTAGAATATTTTTGAGTAAAATATTTTGATAAACATTTGATATGTTTGAGGAAACAATCTTTTCTAAAATGATTCTTGAAATAAATCTTGAAATCATCATCCTAAGAAAACTTCAAAACTTTTAAGTTTTCAAGGATAAACAATGTGTTTCCATTTCGGGGCCTTTTGCTCACAAAAGTTATGCAATTGCATCACTCCCTCTTGTCCACCTTATCATTATATCTTTGTCCACATATTCTTCTTATCATTTTTACATAAAGAGGGGATTGCATAGCCTTTTGTATGCTATCTTAGCAACCTGAAATCAAATCCGTTTATGAAATCAATTTATCGGGTTGGTCATCCTTAAACCCCCTTTTAACAACAGCCATATAAACATTTTTAAGACATTTTTACAATATTTTCTTATTTGAAGAAAATCAAAACTTTTCTAACATCATTTCAAACCAATGGACGATATCCAAATCATTTCAATGTCATGGCATGAAACCAATAGTTTTTCATGATTTTAAAATTTATATAACCTTTTTGAAAATAGCATCATGAAGAACTTGCTTACTTGGAAGCAAATTTCGACGAAAATCCACATAAAACATTCTTAATCCTGGCAACACTTGCGATAAAATATTTATCTAAAATAGTATTGCTTGCTTCCCATCCTTGAGGCTTCTCATTAAAGTCATTCTTTTCAAAACCTGTGCCCTTTCATTAAAGTCATCGTTTTCGAAATTTGTGCTTACCCATTCGTAAGAAAATTCATAAAACATCGACATGAGCATAATCCATCATTTCAATACATAAGAAGAAATCAATATTTGGAAAGTTCGCTTACTTACCTGTTTCGCCTTAATTCCACTCTTCCATACTTGTCTTTTCCTTTGCCTAGATAAATGAAAATAGCATTTCATTTATATGCATGAATTTCAAAGGCTTGCTTTCCTTAGGTTTTCCAACCTACATGAATCCATTTGGATTTTACCTTAAATTTTGGTTAACCCACTTGTCTTTCAAGTTGAGTATTCATACCTAACAACGTACTTGTCTATTCATTTATTCCTTCCATTTTTAATACCCTCATGTAGGCTAAACTTTCAAACATACCATAATTTTTTATTTAATCTACATATGGAGGTTCGTTACCCCCTATTTATCATTTTTTCTCTATTTTTCACATTTCATACGTCGATGCTCATTTTAAGCACATATTCGACGATTTAAAGCTTCATAAACTAATCTTAAAATTTAAGATTATCATTAATCATCAAAACAACAATATAAACATGCCTTTTATTATAATTTCATGTATTTTTCTTTGATTTTTAATACCCTCATGATCCTTTGATTTTTCTTCCAGTGTAGGACATTGAGCTTGCATATGTCTCATACCGCAGCATCTATAGCACTTTGTGACCTCCTTCTTCTTCTCTCTTCTTGGTCTTTCTTTGAAGTCTTTGAAGTTCTTTTCTTTTCTCATAAACTTTCGAAATTTGCGAGTGAGTAGAGCAATGTCTTCATCATCGTTGTGAGATGAGGAGGTGGACTCATCCGAATTATGAGTGACTCTTAGTGCAATTGCTCTCTTTCCTTTGTGGTGATCTTCATTTCTTTTCTTGATTAGCTCATGTGACATTAATGAGCTAATAAGATCTTCTAGCTTCAGTGTATTGAGGTCCTTTGCTTCTTCTATCGCAGTAATCTTTGGAGTCCTGGATTCCGATAGAGCTCTTAGGATCTTCATGACCTGTTCAGATTCAGAGATAGCTTTTCCAAGACCTTTCAAAGCATTAGTAATTTTAGAGAATCTTGCAAATATTTTAAAAATATTTTCTGTTTCTAGCATTCTAAAGCTTTCCAGCTCTCCAATCAGAATGTTTCTCCTTGTCCCTTGGACTTGAGAAGTTCCTTCATAGATAGATGTTAAAGTATCCCATATTTCTTTTGCAGTTAGACAAGAGGATACTCTATCATATTCAGAAGCTGTAAGAGCACAAAATAGTGAGTTCATAGCTTTAGCATTGCTCTTAACAGTTTTTACTTCCTCTTCGGTCCATTTGGAAGCTCTTTCATCACTAGGCAAGATTACACCATCTTGGATTGCAATCCAAGAGTCCATATCTGTAGCCATGATGAGTTGTTTCATACGTAGCTTCCAATAGCCGAAGTTATTCCCATCAAACAATGGTGGCCTAGAAAAGACTGGCCTTCTGCAAATACGGGAACGGAAGTCGATTGGGATGCCATATCAATAAGATCTCTTTGGTAAAACTCAAAGACCTGCTCTGATACCACTTGTTGGTCCCGAGTTAATGACAATTACCCAAGAGGGGAGGGGTGAATTGGATTTTTAAAATTTTTAAACTTAAACAGAAACTTTACGCCGGATTAATCTAGTCCCGTTTATGAAGAAACAGAATGAAAAGCAATATAGTGTAGAGAGCAGAAATAAACATCAACACACAAGATTTTATAGTGGTTTGGGCAACCTCCCTACTCCACTCTTCCAAGCTCACACCTCTTGTGACTTGGGTTCCACTATTGTATTTCACAAATACAACTAGAGTCTCCACTCTCTTCTAGATTCTAGCTCTAGGGGGCATCAACAATACACAGCACAAGTAGGTGACGAGTTCCACTCCAATCACACACTACTTTGCTTACACTTGATCTTAGTTACCCAAACTAAATCAAGTTCAATACAACAATAAGAATAAAAGAAAGTTTCTACACGTTACTGTTGTGTAGAGGCAGTTTTGGTGCAGAGAAGAACTTGTAGTGTAGACTTAGAGATTCAGCAAGCATCTCTTGACAGTTTGAAAGCAAAGTTCTTCTTCTAAATGTTGGCTTGATCACTTAATGCTCTTGAAGATAGGAGTTATGCACATTCAATGATTCTCAGCTACCCTCCTCGTTTATATTGAATGCCTTTTATAATTGTGGAGGGAATCCAAACGTTTGGGGGTAGGTGGCGCGCATTTAATGCGCCAACGTTCGAAAATTTTCTGACCGTTGCGACCCAAGTCGCAGGTGGAGTCGACTTCGGGTGCGACTTCGCCCAAGTCGCAGATGGAGTCGACTTCGGGTGCGACTTCGCCTGTTCGCAACTTCTTCAAGTTCTAGTCTGGGTCGACTTGACCCAAGTCGCAGGTGGAGTCGACTTCGGGTGCGACTTCATCTTGACAGCTTGCTTGATGAACTTGAAATCCTTGGAATGCTTTGCTTGCTTGAGTTTCTTCATGTTTGGTTGTTCTTCCTTGATTTATATCTCTGTGTTATCATTCTAGCTTGATGTCTTTTAGCTCCATGATTTGCAAACCTTGAGTCCTTGAGTCTTGAGTCTTGAAATTGATCTAATCCCCGATTTGGCTTTTGAAGTTTCTGCCCTGTCCAACTGAAGTTGATGCTGGAGTCGACTTGGTCTGCGACTTTACCCAAGTCGCATGCGGAGTCGACTTCGTTTGCGACTTCGGCAGCTCTGCTCCTCGATTTCAACTTTGGACAGAAATGACGCTTCGAAGTCGATGCTGGAGTCGACTTGGTCTGCGACTTCATCCTAGTCGCATGCGGAGTCGACTTCGTTTGTGACTTCGGCAGCTCTGCTCCTTGATTTCAACTCTGGAAGAAAATGGCGTCTTGAAGTGGCTGCTGGAGTCGACTTGGGGATCGACTTGGCCTAAGTCGATGCCTGAGTCGACTTGGAAATCGACTTGACTTGCCATGCTTCATATTCTTCAAATTTATAACCTTAAGTCATTTCCACAAACATGTTAGTAACCAAAACTTACTCAAATTGATTTGTTAATCATCAAAACATAGACTTGGCTTATTTTCCACATATTTCCAACATGAATTATATTAATCATGATTTAATTATGGTGATAATGATTTAATTCTATCAAATTTCATATGATATTTTCAAATGCTCATATCTTGCACCAGAATGATCATTTTGAGATGAAAAATTTTATAAATGACTAAAAAAAAGTGTCCTATCACATGGATAAATTTTATTAAGCTAAATTCCATAGAAAAATGCTTAAACACTTATGGTTAAAACCCTTTGACTTTTTACTTCAAAAAGTGATTCTGAATTAATGCGAAAGTTAATGCATTTAAGGGTGCAAATGAGGTGTCTCAAAGAGAGAATTTTGAGCAATTTTTATAATTTCTAAAATTTTAAAAATGCATGTAAATAGAGCTGCATGCAAGGACGTTCAAGGGGCAACAATATTCGGACAATTTTGTCCTCACAAAATGCCAAAAGGGGCAGCCCATGTGAACGTGACGACAAGGGCAAGATATGGACAGATTTTTGGTATTTTAAAAAATTATATAAAGGAAAGTCAAGGAAGTTTCTTAGGCAGCAAGGAAGGAAAAAAAGAGAAAAGGGGCAGCAAGAGCCTTGGACGTTCAGCAAAGAAGGGGAGAGAGAGAGAGAGCTTAGAAAAAAGAGAAACGGCAAGGGTAGTAAGGTGTGAACATCCAAGGGGGAGAAAAGAGAGGAAGAATGAAGAAGAAAGGAAGGGAAAGAGGATTCAACAAGACTTACCCACATTTATGTTCAATTTGGGTGAGTATTATGAGTTTTTGAAGCATATATATTAACCTAAATCATGCTTGGTTGATGTTTAATGTTAAGATGGTTGCAATATTGATTTCAAGGCTAAATATCTCCTTGAATTCTTGATGAATGATTAAGAAAACTAAACCCTCACATAGATTATGTGTTAATACTTATAAGGGTGAAATGAATAACATGAATATGCTCATATGTAGTGAATCTATAACACAAAAATAAAATATGAAAAAATAGTAAATGAATGATTTTTAAATAAAACTTTGTATTAGAACTCATGATATGATTATTAAGTAAAAATCCAATTTTCAGCTTAAAAGGTTAAGCAGGTTGCAAATTAAAAATCTGAGAAAATCGACCTGAACAGGGTCGAACGGTTGTCAAGATTAGCTGAACCAAATGATTTTTAATAATTTTTATATGAGACTTTTTGAGCTGAAATTTTTTTATAATATAGAAGACATCTTGATATCACTAGAACAGAATAAAAATTAAATTTTTGAGGATATAAGTATACTTAATAATTAACATGATTTGACTCGTCAGAAAATTGATGTTGCTGTCTAGCAGAATAAAAATACCTAAATAAATATAAATACTTAATATTTTGTGCTATAATTAATTATTTTGGTTAATTAATGTAGTTATTAATGTATTCTAAAAATTTTAGATTTAAATACTTTTATTTGATTATAAATAAAAAATTAGAGAGATTAGTGTGTCTGATTTAAGCAAAATGGACAGGTTGAGGAATAAATTAAAATAAAAGTTAAATTTCAGATTTTTTGAATGAAATTTAACTTATAATAGGATATAAACAAGTTTAAGTGGTTATGAGGGTTTGACATACTAGGGGTAAAATTTTGAAAGGAATGGATGTTATGGAAGCACAAGTTATACCAATGTGTAAATTAGTAAATGGACACCCAACTTGAAAAGCAAGTGGGTTAAGTTGACGGAAATCATATGGGTTGGAAAATTATATGATGTACAAACATATAAAATTATGTTTATGAATGCAATGTCATTCTTATGTATATAGGAAAAGATAAAGAAAATGTTGACAAAGGAAACGGAAGTGAATTTAGGTAAGCAAGCAACCTTTTGAAAATATTGATTTCATTCCAAATGTTGAAATGATTAAAATTACTTTATAATGATTCTCTATGAAGCATTTCCAAATGTTATTTTATTGAAAATTATTGAAATAATATGAATTGACTTTATCAAGATATTTGCAAGATTGCTTACAAAGTAAGCAAGCAAACTTTCACGAATATTGATTTTGTTTCAAGTAATTATATTGATGACTTTAGAATTGCTTACAAAATAAGCAAATTTAATTCTTGAAAATACAGCTTTAATGAAAAGCCTTAGAATTGCTTCATTGTAAGCATGCTCAATTCTTGAAAGTATGATTTTACTCCTTATTATCGACATGTTTCAAGATGGTTTTATGTTAACCAAGTTCTTAGAAATGCTATTTCAAAAGCATTTTACGATGAGAGAGTTTCAACTCTTCTACAAGATGATATTTGAAAACAAACTTTGAGAATTCTATTCCTAAGGAGTTTTGAGAAAAAATATGATTCTTCATCTAATGGTATTTGTAAATAAATAGGACTTTTGAAATGGTCTATTGAAATATTTTCAGTCTCTTTGAAGACTGAAATATTTTGAAAAATGTCTTCTATTTATGTTGTCAAAAGAATTTTAAGGATGACCAACTCAATAAATTGATTTGATGACTGCTTTGTTTAAATGATATTTAAAAGATTGTGCAAACTCTTCTCTGTATAAGAGTGATAAAGATGTTGTGTGGACAAGACATATAATGCCGATAAAATGGAAGCAGATGTGTTTGCATATTCTTTGTTCATGAAAATCCCAGAAATGGAAATAAAAATGTTTACAAGAAAAGTCTGTTCTTTTCAATTATTAAAATGTTTTGAAATTGATTTATCAAGATGCTTCTAAAACTGTTTACTAGCAACCAAACAATATTTTTGAAAATATCATTTTCTCAAATATTGCAAATATTTTGTAAAATTAATTCACTAAAATATTTCTAAAATTCTTTAAGGGTGGTCATCTTAACATCATGATTTGAAGACGATTTATGAAAATATTTTATTTTTAAAATGATTATGCCCAGTTCTCAATTTGAGAAAGGTACAGTATACGGACTGAGTTCGATTATGTTATATCAAGTTTTGACTTGAAAAATGACATGGTCTGAGGACTGTGTTAATTTTATGAAATCATACTAGTATGACGATGTGAATATAAACGAGCGTGCATGAGGATCAAGTACTAGGTCCATGGTAGAGGCGGTTGCAGACCAGGGCCAACCTTCACCTGTGGCCGAGTCGTTAAAGGAAGGTCGGAGACCGGCGGCGCCCTCCCTGAAATGGGAGGAGGATCATGGACAACCGCCTAGCTAGCGGTACTGTCACCTGGATGATTTTTTTTCTATGGAAAGATGATCACTTGGAAAGTGTTACCTATTAGAGGATTAGAGACGTATATGCATATATTTTGTTTTAAAGCCCAAAATTGAGACATGAAAATATTTTAGGATATAATAATGTCCACAGGAATCAATGTTTCCATGAGGATATTTTAGGACATAAAAATGTTTACATAGATAAAAAAAGGTTTATATGCATATGTGTTGCTTTTGAAAAGCCCAAAGATTAGAATATGAAAAAGGATTTATACGAAATTGTTTGCAGACATATAACTGTCATCATATAAAAAAGTTTATATGAAAATATTTTAGGACATAAAATTATTCTCATGAATAAAAATTTATATGAAAAATATTTTAGGGCATAAAATTGTCCTCATGAATGAAGATTTATATGAAAATGTTTTAGTACATAAAATTGTCCTCATGAGTAAAGATTTATATGAAAATATTTTAGGACATATAATTGCCATCATATAAAAGGTTTATATGAAATTTTTTGAGGACATACAATTTGTCCTCACATGAAGAGACTTATATGCAAATATTTCAGGATATAAAATTGTCTTCATGAATAAAGATTTATATGAAAATATTTTAGGACATACACTTATCCCCATAATTAAATGTTTATATGACAATGCTTTAGGACATAAAAATGTCCTCGAGGAAAAAGGTTTTATGAAGGGTTTATATGAAATGTTTTATAAAGGGTTTAAATGAAAGGTTTCTTCCTATTGGTAGTTGATCGCTTAATAAGTGTCTCCTATCGAACAACGAGAAATGCATTTATATGAAAATGCAAAATGCTTGTTTACTAAGTTATCACTCATGATTTATTTTTCCAAACCTTAGACAGGTACAAAGAAGATCAAGAGGTAGAGAATCTGAGCATTTGAGGAAAGGTATGATATGGTATTCATGTGTGTGTTAAATGATTAGCTATGTATATGGAATGATATGATTGAAATTTTTAATGTATGATAATGTGTTTGAACTTATTGAAAGTTCTAAGTTCTATGTGAACTGATGGTTGAATGTATTTGTACAAGTATGGGTGTTGAATATTTGATAATGAGTTAATTTTATATGACTATGGCATGAGCAGGTTGATACAACCAAGGATGTAAGAGAACAAGATGAAAATTTTATGAATGATATGTAGAGTTGATGACAACTACCAAGGGATGAGTTTATGAAAAGTATATAATGGAACCAAGTAGTATTTAAAAATGCTATGTGCAACGAATTACAAGCGTATCGTTTCCTACGAGATGAATGGAGTGAAATACAAAGAAATGAAATGATGATGGGTAAAAGAATGAAATAAAAATTTTTTTTGAACAAGATTCAATTAAGAACCCGCCGCGTGATCAGGGCAATAACCTTATTGACATTTACCAATCAACAAGATCTTGGAGTAAGGCTCATGTTGTGATGCCTCAGGTTGGGGGCGTCACATCCTTTAAGTCCACTTTTGAGAAAAGCATAATCTAAACCAATGTACGACCTACAACCATCACTAAATGTCTTTCTACAAGCATCACTACACAAGAAAGCTCTTTGAAAATAGTGATTAGCATCGCACTTTATATGTGTGATCATGCCCGGATTTGTCTTCGTAATTGTATTACATAATGTTAGAAGAGACACGAATGAATCATCGTCATTGCCAATAATCTTCCCCATGGCTTCTTTCTTGCTTCTCCACACCTGCCAATAGTTTAAAGTCAACCCAAAGTTTACAAGCAACACATTATTCAATTGCTTGACAGTGAAATTACTATTAATATGAAGTTCCTTCTCAACAATTGTGGAGATTTAACTCTTATTTGCTATTTTGTTTCCACTACCTTTGGCAACAGTGCATGCGTGCTCCACATCGTTATATGTCTTAATAACGAAAGTGACCCCATTAGGCTTCCTTGATGCATGCATGTGTCATGAGCATCCATCAACCTTGCAAGTTGCCGTTAGGCGGTAGCATTCGTTCTTCACAAACTTAATATCAAACCTATTCACGATAGCACGCTGTCGGATCACTCTCTCTAATTGTCTTTTATCTTGAAACTCAAGGCCAACACATAAATATGGGTCCCTCATCTCGAAATATGGATCAAACTAGTGTGAAGTAATATTTCCGTCATAGTCTTCATGCACCTTAACAAATGAGTCGTCACTATCATCACTGTGAACACTATCATAGCCCTCACCTTCATTCCTATCATGCTCTAAATCAATGTCATCACTGTGAACACTATCATAGTCCACAAATTCTATTGAGTTTTCACCAATGGCTTCATTGACTTCACTTTGCATAATCGTTTCATTTGCTACATATTCTTCATTTTTTCTTGCATTTGAAGTTTGTCCTACCTCGGTTATCTCTTCTTCTGAACTTCTTTGATCTCCTTTCATGCATTTGTTATAATACCCACTACACTCCCACTTTGGGTGTAACCCACACATCCATGAAGTCATTGTGTATAGCTTCTTGGAGGCACTTATGCAGTACATCATTATCTGATATCAAGATTTTTTTCCACACCAAAAGTCTAACTTATCACCGGGAACTCCTATTTCTATCGTAATCTATTCTTACATCCTACAAAGATTGTAGGTCTCCACATCAGCATTACCAACACCAAAATCTCCGCCAAAGTATACTTCACATTGTTTCTCTATATCGTACACAAATCTTCCCCCATAGTGCCACCATAACAAAACATCAGCCTCAATTATCTTTCTGTATATAAGAACCCCAATCGCAACAAAAATTAAGCAATATCCATAAAAAAATAACGATAAACATGTAACCAATTCATTACATACAAGCAAGACCTTGGAAAAATAAATTTTCAATTCAATTGGAGATATTGGCTTCAATTTCACACGATGGCAAAGCATAGGCATATATTCCTATTTTCTAGATTTTGTTTGAAGTTTATAGGCCATGTATAAGCAGGTAACAAACATAAACCAACAGCAAATTAAAAACCCTATACAAATTAGTTTCTTATTAGAAGCAAAAGATTAGATAACTCCTTATATGTTGCACAAAAGCTTTCTGAAGATCCAAACTAATGCAAATACAGAAGACAATTGAATACATAAGCTAATGTGTTAAGCAAAATAGGTATAAATCAATATAGAAATTGATTCTAAAATTCAAAATATATAGATGTTACACATTTTATTGGGTGCTTAACATAAAATTATCCTCACTAAATATTTGTTGTATATTGTTGATTTTTCTAAAATTTTGGAGAATTATCCATTAATATAGAACACTTATTATCCATGAATATGTAACACCCATTATCTATGAATGTGATGAATATGTCTAAAGGAATATTATTGCATATTTATGATTTTTCTAAAATTTTGGAGAATTATCTATTAATATAGAACACTTGTTATCTATGAATATGTAACACCTATTATCTATGAATTCTATGAATATGTAACACCTATTATCTATGAATTCTATGAATATGTTTAAAGGAATATAATATTCAGGTTATTGATTTCTGCAAGTATATTTGAGTCCTAGTTACAATAAAATCTTATCGATGAATATGGAATGAGTATGGAACACTTGTTATCCCATAATGATGGACACCACATCCTTGTTACATGTATGCAAACTACTACTGATTCCAGCACCAACTAATTTTTCTTTGGAATATTCCACACACTTTTTCAGCCAGTTCACGTCACTTTCCAACACCGTATGGAATTGAGCTTGAATGTTTAATTAAACAATACTACATGGGATAATTATCTACACTAAAATTTTCAACCAGTTCCAACATCACTTTCTAGCACTGTGTGACAGCAAAGTCACGACAACAACCTCCCCTGCATGGCAGCTACACTATCTCTGTCATATAAAATGGGATCACCTTCCCTTACAAGGCTGCATTTTGACAAACAAGACCAACAAACATGCGTAACCACAAGCGCATATCTCAAAAGCAACACATCTGTCTCCTCCTATTGGAGACAAGATAGAGCTCACGATTCAAAAAATCACACACATGAAAGAAATAGATCATGCCTATAATAATATGATTTTTAGATGTACTTACCTCTTTTCAACCCTCATCCCTCTCACCCCAAATGAGCGGAGCTTAGGATTGCCAAATTGATGTCATGATCGAATGAAGATACTTCCAACTAGTTGGTTTTAGCTTGCCAAGCAATTTTCGATCCGCAAGCATTTGCAGGAGGATTTAGGCGTCCGAACTATGCGATTTTGGATCCAGATGCTCTACTGATCCAAAGCTTTAGGCGTATGAAGCTTTAGGCGTCTGGCTTGTTTGATTTCGAATTTCCGCGTGTGCTAATGGCATAGGGTTTCGACTTGGGGGGTTCGGCTCTTGACTAGATTTTGATTTGGGGCAGGATATTCGAGTATTGGGTTGTGATTTTCATTTCCTTTGATGGGCATTTTAGTCATTACAGACGCCCTAACAGAGCAAGTGCGGTGCCGTGAGTGCCCAAGGTCCAAAATGCAAAGGTCTAAACTTCGTAGGGTTGAAAATGCAAATATGCAAACCTTGGGGTCTAAAATGCTAATACGCAAAGATAAAGAGTTTCTGGCTCAAATTTCCCACCAAATTAGTCTAAATATTACTATTTTGTTTGATTTTATGCTTGTTTACATAGATTTGCATAGGTTACTCTCTTATTAACCAACCTCATTCAAAGGTTCTAGCATAACTAGGTTTTGCAACAAGTATTAAATTTATAGTAACTTAATTCACCAATGTCCTTTTGAGTTAAGTCATTTAATGATATTAACAATTAGAATTATCTTGCATAACTTCTTGATTTAAACTATTCTCCTTTACATTCAAAAAAGAATTCCTTTTTCTGTTGTTTGGGTTTGTATTATTTATCATTCTTTAACCCTAAACACATTATGGTAAGAAAATTTTGACTGATCTAAACTATTCAGGTGATTTTGAGTACTATAAAATATGAAAAAATTTTAAGGCACTCAAATCGAATGTAAGAATCACAAGATTTGGATCGAAAATTTTGGCTATTTACCTTTGTTTTCTATTCATTATGATAGATAATTCATTATGCTTCACCTTCTATCATTAACTACACTAAATTATCAGTTGTTACTAATATCTTCATGCATCATCAGTCAGTCGTTAGACCCCTAATGTACTCTGGCTAAAGGCTCCTAGTATTGGTTTGCATTGACCTTACCGTTATTAAACTAGATATCCTTTCTGGTAATTGGAACCTGTAGAAAATTGTGATCACTTGTTGCTATCTTTGACTGTTTTCTTTGCTCTAGCAAATCAATTTATGTCACCAATGTTGGTGGATCTTCTTCGTCAACATCGATGCCTTTTTCTTCATCAAGTTTAGGAAATATTTATCTTCAATAGGAAAATCCATTAGCCAAAGCCTTTTTCTTATATTTAAATAGAAATTATGTCTTCTTGTTGTCAAAATAGCCTTTGTTGCTAATGGGAACTACCAACACATGAATGGCTCTAATTATTAGACAATCACTGACCTTCCAACCACTATCTACTAATCTCTCAAGCATTCATAATGAGAGATGCCCTTGATTTCTTAGCTATTCATATCTCGCATTCCTTGGCCACACAATCCTCTTCTTCTTTATTAACCATTTAAATCTAAGTTGATGCTCCCTGGCCGATCTCCACTATCAATCTTACACAGTCCTCAATACCCTCTAGATTTCATCACCTAAAAATCCTTAAAATACTCTGATACCACTTATTTCAGCCTCTTTTTGGATTGGGTTAGATTCACCAATTTTAGTTTTTGGTTTTAAAAAATAAAGACTTAATTATTTCCCATCATAAAGTTTAAAGCATTTAATTTTCTTAACCAATTCTGAAAGAAATATCACAAAATATGTTTTATTATGTTTTGCACTTTACTCTAATTTTATATTTTTAAAGAGAAAGCTCTTAATTAAAAAAGCTTAATATAATAGTCTATTTACTCAAAACCATGATTTTGTTGAAATGATAATAGAATGCATAAAAAGTTTTTCTATAATTTTATAAATGCATGGAGAAATGTGTCCGACAAAAATATAAATGGATGAGTGCATGTCACCACACACTAACTCAAAAAGGGATTAGTGCATGTCGCCATGTGCCATAATTGAAATAGGTTGCATATTGGCTACATGACATGACTAACAAAAATGAGTGGAATTTAATTCGGCATGTTCTGACTCAAAAGAATAGATAAGTATATGTTGTCATATACCATGATTTAGGATGAGTTTATGCTTGGCCTATTGACTAGTAATGATTCGATTTGGGATTAGTAAAGGACTTGTTAGCTACACTAATGACCCTACAAAGTGAGCTAGCATATTTTGCATACAACTTCTAGATTTACATAACAAACTAGTGTATTCTACATAAAATCTTTGAATTTTCATAGCAAGATGGTTCATTACATACACAACCTCTAGTTTTTACACAGTAAGCCCGTGTGTCTCTCATACAACCTTTGGATTTACAAACAAGCTAGCGTATTATGTACACAACTTCTAAATTTATATTGCAAGTTACAACTTCTGGGTCAACACAATATGCCAATGTATTATATATATAGCCTCTAGATTTATGCAACAACTTACAACTTTTGAATTTATATAGCAAGTTGGTGCATTCCACATGCAACTTTTAAATTTATACAATAGACCAATATGTTCTACATACAGCTTTAGATTTGAAAATTGGTAGTTTTACAAAAAACTGGGTTTACTTAAATTTTGAAATAAGTTTGGATCCAATTGGGCAAATTAAGATGTCTTAGGCCCAATTGGCCAACTTAAGATTTCTAGATCATATGGAAGGTTATAGACTCAAATGGGATCTAATTGAAGTGTTTTGGGCCTAACTAAGCCTCCTGGAGAGTTTTAGCCCTAACTAGGAGGCTTTGGGCTCAAGTAGGTTATCTAGAGAATCTTGACCCTAGTTGGCCCATCCGAAGAGTTTTGAGTCTAACTGGGCCTATTTAAGAATTTTGGACAGAACTAGGCCAATTGAAAGATTTTAAACTAAAATGAAATGTTTTTAACTTAACTAGGCAAATCGAGTTTTTAAGCCCAAGTAAGATGCTCTGTGCTCTAGTGGCTTATTAGAGAATTTTGGCTCAACTGAAAAGTTTTGAGCTCAAATGGGCCAACTAAAGGGCTATGAATTTAAGTGGGCCAACTTGGGAGTTTTTGGGCTAGTAGGAGTGTTTTAGGTTCAGGAGCATGATTCTGTCCCAAGTGAATAGTTATGGGCATAATTAGGTGGTTTGGAGATTTCTCGACTCGATTGCATCGACTGGAGGGTTTTGGGCCTAAAATGGGATGAGCTAAACCAAACTGAATATTTTGGACCCAAATGGCCTAAAATGGGCCCTAGTAAAATGTTCTAGGCTCAAATAAGCAAGATTAGAGCGGAGGAAGCTAAAAAAACTTGAGTATTTGTTATACCCAATGTTGATCGCAGGATTTATTACGTCCTGCACATTATTAGTGTGGTCTCCAAGCCTAAGTTGCATACAAATTTTGCATGTATTGATTGTGATAGATCTAATGAGTTCTTAATTTTTGGCTTAATAAGAGAATTTTGTTAATGCATACAACTTCATCCTCTTTCAAATTTCATACATCCACACATTGTTACTAGTTAGTTGATCTCATAGATCATACGTATTTCTCATATGAGGAAAAGCGCCAGCAGTGGGTCCATTATAAATACCCCTCGCTAAAGTAAGAATAGGATTTATCATGTAGATCTATCCTGATCTAATTACTTAGATCATGGAAATCATGTAAGATTTGATGATTTTGATTAACAAGTGAGCATAATAATTTATTAATTTGGGTAAAAATATATAAGTATAAAATGAAATGAGTTTCTTGAATAACAAAAGAAAAATATTTAACCTTGAATTTCAAATCATTTGTCACCTAAAGAATGTCTATATGGATAAGGTAACATTTTCACCTTTTAATTTAAGTTAGAAGTGGAAAAGATTTTTTTAAGGATTTTGGAATTTTTTGAAATGAAAGGGGGCTCAAAAGAAGAAAAGAGAGATCTAAGGGATTTTGGGAGAGAGTTTGAAAACTCTTGATGAGAGTGAGCTTGTGGAAGAGTTTTGTGCCCGAATAGTGGTCAAAAAGCCTATTTATAGGCTTTATTTGGGTAGTTCCGCAAGTTCAATTTGCTTAGTCATCAAGCAACGCAGTTGCGCGTGGTGAATTCAGCATGTAAAAGTTCCACTCTGCAGCTCGATGAGTTTTCTTATCATGGTGGAGTTATGCTTCTTATCATATGCATTTATTATCATTTTATGAATTAAAGTGAATTGTGAGCATGTTTGCCACGTTTAGGTGTGTAACTTAGTACCAGGTTGGTCTGAACCTGCCCAACCCCACCCGATTTTGCAACTAAGTTTGGATTTTATGTTTGAGATTTTTTTCAAATTAAGCCAATTTCAACTGACTAGGAGAACACGAAATCAATACCGGGTTTTTCAACCTAGTACCAAAACCCAATCCGATTTTAACTCGATATTCCCATAATTATTTTTAATTTATTAAAATAATTATATTTGTTTATGTATTAAGCATTTTAGCTATAATTATAATAAAGGTTCTTCCATATAATTATAACCTAATTAAACTATGAAACCTTTATTCTAAAACGTAATGTTCATTTGTACTTGTCCATAAAAATTAAATATATTGCATCTACATTAACTTTATTTGCAAATAATTATAAATATGTCAATTCTTTAAAATTATTGCATATATACTAATTAAATACGAGATTATAAGTCACACTTTATTAAACTTTAGATAGTAATTTCATGTAATATCATTTATTTGTGTTATCTTGATTGTTAATGGGTAAATTCATTATATTCATTGTGTTTAGAATTATTATTTAATTAAAATCAAAGATATCATAGGTTATATAAATATATTCACGTGTAAATTATTTACATACGAATGCAATAATGTTCAAAAAAATTTATCCCTATCGTTAATTTCAACTTTTATTTGTTCGAGAGTAACCTGAAACTAAAACCAAAACTAATGTCAACCCAGTCCGAACTTGACCCAAACCTAGATTCTAATATTAAAATTAGGGCTTGGGTTCACCTAAATGTAGTACAACTCGACCCGAGTTGCACCCATAGCCACATCAACTCTCCGTTGCAAATGTTTGCTTGTACTTTTATTTCTCACATCGATTCAACTTTGGTGTGCATCATTTTCAAAAATCATGATGTCATGTGTCATGTTCCATGATTAGCTATTGCAAGCAAGGCACTGAAGCCTTCTCTACACGTGGATGCGAATTACAACATTGCACAAAATGTTGTGTGGAGATAATTTGCAATATTAATTAGCATGCAAACAATTACCATAATAATTAGCATGCTAACTAATAGACACAACTATCCTAAAATAGTTTGTGAATTGTCCTGATCTGTACCCCACACATTGCATTACTTTCTTCCTTTCAAAGAAATCAAAACTCTTTGCTGCACATTCATCTTGCATTCACCCATTTAAACTAGCCACCCATTTTCCATGACATCTTCATACCACATTGCTACATTGCAGCTTCTTCTTGTAGTTATCCTTATTCCTTCATCTCTTCTTCATATCCAGTAACCCAGAACCAGTCGTTCATCGCCGACAACCCCAGAACTAGGTTTCTGTCGGGTCCGACAACTATTGTAACCACATCATCTTCATTTTCCCTGGGACCTCTTCTGATTCAAGATTGATTGTCATCCACTAATAACCGTGAAAGCTCATCACCACTTTCGTGTCTACTACTGCCCGACCATTGGGAGAAGGGATTTCTTCGTGAATTTTTTGTTGGATTTTGGACATACACATATATGTATAATAATGATATGTATGCTATCATAAAGAATGACATAATTTTTTAAAATGATCTTATAAGGTTTATGTGCCTAAATCATCTAATGTAGTATAAGTATCATATGTGTAGAAATCCTATTACATAATTTCTAATTTCTATTTTTATGATGAGCTAAATTAAAAATTAGGAAGATAGACACTCTATATAAATGATTATGGTCTGCGGGTTATGCATGAGGTTTCTTTTCTAATATCTCACCATTAGAAAAGAGGGAGTCGTCCTCTCCAAAGCCCTATGACACTAACTTGGAAGACCTAGAACCTCGACGTCCAAGAATAATTTCTCCCATGGATTCAGGTACGCTTCTACTTATAGTTTATTTTTTTTTGATGATTTAACATGAGAGATCCTGGGGGTGATTATAGTTTTAGTCAATAAGATTTCCTAACAAGTAGTATCAGAGCACAGTTGAATTCATGGATTCATTTAATATCATACAATATTCTTAACATGAACTTAAAATGTGCGATGAGTGAAAATTTGAAGCCCGATAGGTTATTTTCATACAAAACAACAATGAATTGAATTAATTATAACTCCAGTAGAAATTTACACCATGCTTAAGCCACATGCATTAATTTTCTCATAGAAAAACCAAAACAAATCCAGAATTTGTAACAACCATAACACTTTTACCATAGATGTGTACTATGGTCCAAAATCAAATATTAGAAAATAACATTCAACAGTAATTTATGATAATGGCTTTCCGATCCATGGTAAAATAAAAATTCAGATATCTCGCATAAAATATCATGTGATTTTATAAGCTTACTGAGTTATTGTCATAAAATAACTTAAGTGGTCTTTTAATTTTATTTCGCAGCCTTGTGACAAAATTTCTTAGCCATATAGCCCGATTAGATGTCTGAAAATATGTTATAAAGTCAACTGCCATGGTGGAAGGTGTTGTGAGTATCTGCTTAGCACTCCTTTAGGAGATAAAATAAACTATAAGTAGAAGCGTACCTGAATCCATGGAAGCAGTTACTTTTGAATCTCATGGTTCTAGGTCTTCCAAGTTAGTGTCCTAGAATTTTAGAAAAGGTGACTCTCTCTTTTCTAATGATAGGATGTTACCAAAGAAACCATCATACATTGCTTGGGCACCACGACTGTTTATATAGAGCACATATCTTTCTAATTTCTAATTTAGCCATTGTAAAAATAAAAATTAGAAATTGAGCAATAGAGTTTCTATGCATAGGAGACTCATACTTTATTAAATGATTTAGTCCCATAAACCTTATAAGATCACTTTAAAATTTTGGATCATTGTTTATGATAGCATACATATACTTATCATATGCATGTGTCCAAAATTCAACAATCTCCCACTTGGACAATGTATATGTCATTTTATAATTATGTATATAACATTATGAGCTCAAAATGTTTTACTATCATGACCAAAATCATCTCTAAACAATTTCCTCCATCAGCTATGCCAACATAGGATCAAAGCTGCCTTCGTCACATTTATTATAATTAGACCCATTTATGGTCACGTATATCAAACATAATCAACCAACATATATCAAGTATGGATGCATAGCATGAACATTACATGCAGTCTGATCTAACATGTCTATTTTCAATTAGTCCAACTTTATTTTGGTGAGATAAACAAAAATACCAAATAACTAAAATACAAAATACTTTATTTTAATTGAATCATTCATAAATTTCTCAATTTCATTTATATGAAATTTTAAAATTTTTGAAATTATTTATAATTGTGTCTAAT
This sequence comes from Annona cherimola, assembly GCA_030490835.1. Lineage (NCBI taxonomy): Eukaryota > Viridiplantae > Streptophyta > Magnoliopsida > Magnoliales > Annonaceae > Annona > Annona cherimola. Next base: position 88,707,224 of record CM059972.1, read on the forward strand.
GAATATGGCAAGAATTCGTTGTGGTTATGCATGCGTTTTGATTATTTTTTATTTTTCCATAATATTATGCTTTTCCAGCATGCTCTTTCTTTTGAATGAATTTTTCAAACACATGATTTTAGGCCCCTTATGCTTAAAAAATTGTGAAATTTAAGGTTTAATTCAAAAACCATTACGCATGCTTGAATATTGGCACCAAACCATGCGTTGTTGAATTAAGTTTATGTATTCCATCTATTATTCATGCTTTAGGTCAAGCACATATTGTGGTGAACTTTGCATATTTTGACATCTAAAAAATAATGATACAAATATTCCTTATGAATATCTGATAGTTTGAAATAAATTAATTGAAATAAAATACTACCAAAGTAGCTTCTCTTCTGTATGTTAATTTGTTTTTGAAACATCAAGATGATTATATGTAAGTAATTCTGTAACGCCCCATTCATAAAAATACTCAATAACTAATCAACGGCGCTACACAATCATAGAAAAATTCGGCAGCATCTCCCCATAACATACAAGGGGTAATATGGAATACATGACCTGATATTCATTACATTTCCATCTGTAACATTCAATCCTATTTATATACTTGCATCTTCATATAATAAGAACATTCATATAGAAGGAAATCATTACATATTTTCCTTACACAACAAATAGATATAATAGTCATGCATATGTGCATCAACAAGGATTATAATCCAATCTGAAATACCAAATACATTATAGTTGTCAAAACGAATCCGCCTAAGTAATTGTCTACATATATGATTATCAAAAGAGCACAAGTCTAAAAGAACTGGAATCAACATATTGTGCTAGGGTCTCTCATGTTTGATCTTCAACTTGTCCCATCCTTAAGTTCCCCTTTCTGACCTGCGATCTAAAACCACAATAACAATGATATGAGTCTAAATAGACCCAGTAAGTAGATAGTGGTTAGCACAAAGTGCAAATAAGCATAATGATGGATACTCATACAGTGATGAAGCTAATACACATGGGTCCAATACCCACTCCCAAGATCGTATACATATAACCATACACACAAATTGACCAACATAACCAATCATCTACTCATGTCCATCAAGGGCCATGAACAACCCTCTCCTCATGTCAATCAGGGGCCATGAACAACCCTTACAACCAACTATTTGAGATAACGCATCATACATAACAGACAATGAAACACATCGCAAACCACGCATACAACATCAACACAATTCAGATACAACACATAGATCTGTCACACAAGCATTTTATCAAACACATGATAGGTGCGAAATGAAAGAAACTTCAATTCATACTCTCGATTGGGGCAAATCAATTCACGTCACATTTCAACAATATAAAAACTGCTAAGAAGTCTTTTACATCATAGAAATCACGCATTCAAAGTAAATTCACCATGAACCCTAACTGTTACGAACTCTACGCCTAATACCATGGAGTCGTTAGAAGCTATACATTCCCTCTAGCCTCGTATCGCGTTTAACGTAAAATTTCATCACTAAATCGAGAAGGAGCGACATCTACTTACCTTGACCGTGATCCCTCCCAAGACAGCGACCCTAGATGTGGACTGCAGAAATTCGGAGCCTTGGAGCTTCCTGAACTCGGATCTATGACCTTCAAGGTAGTTGGTATAGTTTCCCTCAAGCGATCACGGGTGGTTCGAACTGAGTGGAAGAGAAAGTAGAAGAGGAACGAAGAACCAGAAGAGAAGGAGAAGAGAACGCGGTCGGGCGCGAAATGGGAATGAAACCCTAGAGTGCGGGCCGCTTATGTTAATAGAATCATTTGAGTCGGGTCGGGGCTCGGGTCGGGTCCAGTCGCAATTAGTAATTTAATTCTCCTCTCCGTACCTACTCTGCGAGGGAAACAATAGTCATAGTGCCCATCAATGGAACGCTAATCATACATGCACATATGCACTATACATCTCCTAGATGTCGTGTCCATGTATGTTATGTATCCATTAATATCGTAAAATTCTTACTAGCATGTTCATAAGTTACCTCATAAATAGAGAAAAGTTATAATAAAAATAGAATAAAAATACCTGGTCCTCACAAATTCATACAGACATTAATCAACTCAAAGGAAGGTTATATTTAGCTGAAATGCATTCACAAATGTGGTAACAAATATGTGAAAATTATTCGATTTTTCATGTGAATAATAAGTCGGTCCAAAGGAAGACTTATTATTTAACAAGATTTTATTGTCGATATTTGATTATATAACAAGAGTACTACTTATAAATTAATATTTAGGTCTAAAGACTAGATATTAATGTTATGCTAGGTATCTTATGAAGGGCTCTGCCATTATTTAAAATTTTTAAGGTTTTATATGGAACTTCTGCGAATATGTTGTTTTGTTCTATTTTTAATTAATTCATTTGCTTCTTCTTATCTGCCAACATCAATTCTATTCTTATGCTGAATGGAACCAATTTTAAGCAATGAAAATAAAATATTATGATCATTCTTGGCTACATGGAACTAGACCTTGTGTTAACCCATTGCTCTTATGGTTGCAAGTTCCATTGAAAAAAAGGGACTTTAAGAGGTAAGATCGTTCAAAACGCATGAGTTTTATGATCATGAAGTAGGCAATTCAAGAAGTTTTTTAGGGTGGTGTGTTTGAAGAGGACATTACTGCCAAGGATATCCTATATGCAACGAAAAACACTTTGAAAAAAGCAATAAGGCTAAAACTAATTAAACTCTATCGAGTTTGGTTTCAATAAGGTATACAAGGGCAAATGAAATATAAGAGAGTACATCATAGAGATGTCTCATCTTGTTTCAAAGCCAAAGGCACTTGGGTTACAACTATTTGATGATTTTCTAGTGCATTTAATTTTGATATCTCTTCCGGTACAATTCAATCAGTTTAAGATTAGCTACAACTGTTAAAAGGAGAGATAACCTCTTAATGAGCTTATTTATACCGTGTACAAGAAGAGAACAGGTTGAATCAAGATAAGCCTGAGAGTGCTCACTTGACAAGTATTTCAAAGAAAAAAGCCAAGAAAAGAAAAAGGAATAAGTAAGCTACAACTAGGGTAACATAAAAGAAATAAGATGAGAATCAAGTTGTTAATTCTGTTACACCCTTAGAAACTAAGAAAAATATTGTACCAAATATCATACTTGACGTGGAAAGAAAAGTACTCTTCTCATTGTAGTTTGTTTTGAGGTTAGCTTTAATACTTGGACATGCTTAGTGGTTAAATTCTAGTGCTACTATTCACATAAGTGTGTTTATGTAAGATTTCCTGAGTTATCGAAAGCCAAATGATGCTGCAAAATTCATTTACATGAATGATGACAAATCAACCGAAATTGAGACTATAGACACATTTCAATTATTATCGAAAACTAGTTTTATTTGAATTTGAAAGAGCATATGTTATACCATTTTTAGATAGGATTTAGTTTCTATTTCTTTACTGGACAAAATTGGTTATTCTTATTCATTTGAAAATAGTCAATTTTTTTCTTTAAATTCTTGTATTGTGGTTACCGTTTCTTTTTCTTGTTATAATAACTTGATTTGTTTGACACAATTGCTTCGTTTGTTGAAAACTTGCAAGTTACTTCACATAGTAAGAAATACAAATTAATCGATGGAAATTTTACGTCACTCTAGCATAAAAGTTTAGAGTAGGGGTAGGAATTGGGGTAGGTTGACTCGTGACCCAACATTAACCTGACCCGTTTTTAATCGAGTAAAACCAACATGTTTTTGACCCGGTATATGGATGGGTCAAAATTTTTTAACCAGAACTGAAAAATTCCGACTAATCCCGCATATATTAATTTATTAAAAATTATAAGCCTATATTTAAATATTATTATTATTTTCTTTCAAAATTCTTACACTTTTTATGATCAACTATATCAAAAATGGAAGAATCAATTTATCCAGAGAACAATATAAGAATCAATAAGAAGAATTTGCACATATATAACTCTTATGTATAATTGTATATTAACCTGTTTTAATAAATTTATATTATATTTTCTCATATTTTGTTTTATTAATTATGTATTTTTTAATAATTAGTGAAATATTGAAGCAAATAACATTTAAATTTAGTATAAATGTATTTTTATTTTGAAAAGTATATAAATTTTTAAAATCATCTTATTTGACCCACATTTTTTACCAGACCCGCTATCCTGAAACCTAATAAAAATAGTGACGGTTAAACTAACCTTGTCTAGACCCAGTATAAAAATGAGATATCAACCCGAAGTTTGTCTTGGAACCTATTAAAAATAATGAGGGTTAAACTAACCTTGTCTAGACTCAGTATAAAAATAAGGTCAAACTCAATTTTTAAAAAGTAGGGTTAGGGTTGGGCAAACCTTGACCCAGTCACCCCCCTGATTCCCACCTATAGTTTAGAGCGCAGATCTAAACAAAAAATTGTGATACTTGTGTCAAATCAAATTCTTGATCCTCTTGCCTTATCAGATTTTAAAGTCTGTATTGATTGTTTTAAGGGGAAGCAAATAAACATAAGAAGATTTTATGGCAACAAGTCTTCAAACGTCTTAGAACTAATATATACGAATCTTTGTGGACCATTCCATATGGCTTCATAGAATGGTCAATGATATTTTATTATATTTATAGATAATTTTTCTTGTTATAACTACTTATATCTTATTCATGAGAACCACTGGATGTGTTTATTATATTTATCATTGGACGTGTTTAAAATTTTTAAGACTGAAGTTGAAAACCGACTTGACAAAAGAATTAAGGCTGTTAGATCTAATTGTGGTGGCGAATATTCTGGTGCATATGACTGATCAGGAGAGCAACATCAAAGGTCTTTAGCCAAATTCCTTGAAGAGTACAGTACTATCTCACAGTACACCATGCTAGGTAATCTTATAATAAATGGTGTTGCTAAAAGATGAAAAAGAACCTTAAAATATATGGTGAGAAGTATGATCAGTCATACTACCTTAACAAACTCACTTTGGGAAGATGCATTAAAGACTACAATTAGAGCTTGTTTATTTTGTTGTAGTTTGGTACGGGGTGGGAAACCATAGAGTTATAGTTTCCCAAATTAATCACTCCAATTAATAATTAATAATTTTCACTTTTACCCTTATATTTCAATCAATTTTCCTATCAAATATCTCCATCATACTTATTTATTTTAACTTTACCCTTATAATTTTATATCAATTATACAAACTCCAAAATATTTCATTTTCTACTCCCCATTCCATCCCACTACCTCCACAAAATTTTAGTTACCAAACATCCTCTTATATCCTTGACAGAGTTTCAACTAAGGCAACAGCTAAAACCCCTTATAAACTATGGATGGGCAGGAAGTCCATTATTAAAAAAATTAGGCATTTGGAGTTGTCCAGCCGAAGCAAGGTCGTATAGGCCAAACGAAAAGAAATTGGATTTAAGAACAATTAGCAGTCATTTCGTTGGATATTTGAATGGTCTCAAGGGTATAAAATTTATGATCCTACATCTAGATCTATTTCGAAATGGGAAATGTCTAATTCTTTGAGAATATTGAGCTTCAGAGGAAGAGAAGATTAGAGATTGTGTCTTTGTAGTTACTCTTCCTTCAATTGTTATTGACATTAATCAAAATTCTATCATTGACATTGTTCAAGAAACAATGCCAAAACCACGAGACATTGTTGATAATCTTCTTAATCAAGATTAATAGGTTTTTCTTGATAGTCAAGCTCAACAAACTTAAGAACCAATGTCATTAAAAAGTTCTACTAAAGAAAGAAGAAGTGTAATTTCTAATGATTATATCATATTTCTCCAAAAATAATATGATGACATTGGAATGATGAAAGACGATCCTATCGATTTCAACTAAGCAATGCAAAGTAAAAATTCTCAAAAGTGAATTAATGCCATGGATGAAGAGATTAATCCACCAGAGATAATGACATTTGGGAACTCGTCTCATTGATTGGAAATAGATATTTAAAATTAAGAGAAATTCGAAGGGTAATGTGAAAAAGATATAAAACTTATCTTATCACAAAGAACTTTATTCAAAAGAAAGACATTAATTATAAAAATACTTTCTCTTCAATTTTATCAAAAGACTTTTTCAAGATAATAATGACTTTAGTAGCGAATTTTGATCTTGAGCTATATCAAATGGATGTAAAGACTACATTTCTCAATGTCGACATTGATGAGACTATGTATATGGTGCAACTAGAAAATTTTATATCCAGAGATGCAAAGAATATAGTTTTCAAATTAAAAAATTCATTCATGGGCTCAAGCAAGCTTTTCATCAATGGTATTAAAAATTTCATTAAGTTATCATGAGATGAATATGGATGATGATTGTGTATACCACAAGTTTAATGGGAGTGGTCATAGTTTTCATTGATTGCCAGCAATGATATAGGTTTATTACATGAGACCAAGAGATCTCTATCGAATAAATTTGAGATGAAAGATCTTAGAGATGCATTTTTGTATTAGAGATTTAGATATATAAGGATCATTCTCTAGGTATTCTTGGATTATCACAGAAAGCTTATATTGAAAAATTTGGCATACACGATTTTAAACCAGGAGATACCCCCGTTGCTAAGAGAAAAAGTTTAGTCTCGATTAGTGCCCTAAAAATGATTTTAAATTTAAAAAAATGCAAAAGATTCTATATACTTCAACAATTGAAAGCCTTATTTATACACAAGTTTGTACGCATCCAGATATTAGATACTTTGTTGGGATGTTGGGTAGATATTTGAGCAATCCAGGAATGAATCATTGGAAAGCAACCAAACAGGTTTTGCGATACCTTCAGAGAATAAAATACTACATGCTTACATATAAATCAACTTTGGGCTATATTTATCTGCTTGCTAGAAGAGCCATCTCCTGACAAGTGCTAAGCAGACATTCATGGCTCTTTCCACCATGGTGAGTTTATAACATATTTTGAGGTATCCAATTAGGCTAAATGACAGCGAAATTTTGTCCTAAGGCTGCAAATTATGGATAGAATTAAAAGACACTTAAGTTATTTTGTGACAATAACTCAGCAGTCTTATATTCTAATAACAATAGGAGCTCAACGAAATCAAAGTTTATTAAAGTCAAGTTCCTAGTTGTTGAGGAAAAAAACAAGAAGGTTAGGTGTTTATAGAGCACATCGGAATAAACTTCATGATTATGGATCTACTTACAAAGGACTACCACTTAAGGTCTTTCATAAGCATACTGCTCACATGGGTGTTGTATAATTAATAATATGTTGGTTTAGTGTGAGTTTATATTTTATGCTTTTCTGGTTGAAACACGCTTTGTTTTCTATGGTTATGAAAAATTTCTACAGAAATAAAGTATTTAATATTTTTGTTATCCAGTATTTTAGTTTTGATTTAATCTCACCAAAATAAATTTGTACTAGTGGAAATAGACATGTTAAATCATATTGCATGTAATTTTCATGCTATGAATCCATACTTGTTATATGTTATTTAGTTATGTTTGATATATGTAACCATAAATGGGTCTAGTTACGATGGATGTGACGAAGACCACCTTGATCCTATCTTAGCATAACTGATGGACGAGATTGTTTGGAGATGATTTTGGTTATAATAACAAAAGGTTTTGAGCTCAGAAGATTATATATAATTATAAAATGGATTCGCTTCTATGGGTTACATAGAAGTTGTTTAATGTAACCCTCTTAAATTTTAAGATTTTGATGTTTGATAGAAAATCTAATTCATTCATTATATTTAACATCATCTATTTAATTATGAGACCAAATTTCATCCAAGTCTAATATGTGTATAGGCAACATTTGCTTAAAAATAAGTACATTTATGTGTATATTAGGAAAAATGTTTAGATCCATTCACATATATATCAGAATGCGGTAATACTTAATACAATCATTTATCCATATAATAATGATATTTTTAATGGTTCAGATGTTGAAATATTATTTAAAATTGATATTTAGCATTAAATCATTTTATTATACTGATTTTGCATATTTATAGTTACGACTTATATACAGTGATACTAGACAAATGAAAGGATTTCTATAATATGTAAGTAATGCTAAATAAAACAAATGGAGTGAATTTTTTAGCAATCATCTAAATGTTAAAAATGGAAGAGGTTAAACAGAAAGAGGGTTTCATAGAAGCATCTCCAATTGTAAAATAACATATATGTGGTTCAAGTGGGAGATTATTGAATTTTGAATATACGTATATGATAATTATATGTATGCTATCATAAAAAATGATCAAATATTTTTTAAAAGTAATCTTATAAGGTTTATAAGGTTTATAAGTCTAAATTATCTAATAGAGTATGAGTCTCATATGTGTAAAAACACTATTGTTTAATTTCTAATTTTTATTTTTATGATGGGATAAATTAGAAATTAAAAAGATATGTGGTCTATGTAAATGGTTTGCTCCTCGGGTTATGCATGAGTGTTTCTCTTCTAACATGCCATCATTACAAAAAAGAGAGTCGTCTTCTCCAAAACTCTAGGGCATTAATTAGGATGACATATAACCTCAAGATCTAAGAATAATTGCTCTCATGGATTCATGTCCACTTCCGTTTACAGTTTAATTTTTTCGATGATTTAGCGTGGAGGATCCTGAGGTGATTAAGGTTTCTCAACATTTTTTGTACTACAACCAAGTAGTAGTTGGGCAGAACACAAGAGGAATGACGATGGATGTGCAACAACCATCTACTGCCCATATGTCGGTACAAACTCTATTTTTTGTTTAGCTAACTTCAATCCTTGCAAGTCCAACGAACAGGTTTCGAAAACAAAAATGCATGACCGGCCAGAAATATGTCTGATCTCTTGTTTCAACATCTCAAGTTGCCGCTTAGGCCATACACATGCGTAGCCAAAGTCGCTACATTTGATGACTCACACCGACCTCATGCAGAATTATTTGAGTGCATTATCGTAGTGCTTTGACTGCTCATATACCATTCCTTACTGCAAAATTCAATCGCAGCTATCTTTCTTTTGTCCACTGCATCTATGTTCTCTATTTTCTACCATTTCCTTCAATTTTATCTAATTCTTTGTTTCCTTCCTAACATGATGCAGTACTAGCCTACTTTTGCATCACATCCCTCAGGTCCAGCATCTACCAAACACAACCATCATTCTCCTCCAATCTATTCGACAACCCTTTAATTTTGATGGAAAAACCCACCGCTGTTATGACGATTTGCCTATTGCTTACTTGATCTGCTCAAATCGCATTTTGAAGTTCACTTATAATTTTTATCGACATTCTTGCGCCCTTTCGATCGGCGATTTTCCAAGCCGATAAACAGCAAAGCTATTGCCATTATCCCCTTCAACGACCATCCAACCAATGAAGACTGGTTACAACTGTTCCATCCAAAATCAAAAAAGCCTTAGCAGCAGATCTCATCTTGCTCTAAGTGCCCCTTAGATTTTGGAGTTTCATGGCAAGCCTAGTAAATTTTTGCGCCATTCATGGCAGATCCTAATTTCCCATGCTTTTTTCCTTTTAATTCTTCTTTTTGTTCTTCTTATGAATAGTGCAATGACAACTATGCTTTTTTATATTTATTCTCTCCACTGATCAATTGTATTAATAAAATTCATTTTTGTGCCAAAGATTATTGTGATTTATTTGAGCAGTGTGATTGTACTGGACTCATTTGCTCCAAATAATCCCTTGTGACTGCTTATTAGGGTTGAGAACTCAATACAAGCACATAATCTGCAAAGAATTAATTTAAAATTTTATTCCATTAGAGAAGAGAGTAATTCACTAATTAAAAATAATTATAACTTTCTTCTTAGAGACAATAAATTGCATCCATACAAAATCTCTCTCTAGGATTCTCATTCTTTGCCCTCTCTTGTTCTAAATTTGTAGACCATGAGTTTGAGTGTAGCTCTCACGTCGATGTGTTTGTTGAATCAAAGCACAATCCCATACATATTCTATGCAAATTTTGTAAATATAGCTAAATGTAGAATATAAGACAAAACGCCAGTAGAAAAATAGAATGTATCTAAAAGCATGAAGGGAATAATAAAAAGATATTGGGATAAATTAATTAAAAGAACTCCATGGGAAAGACTAATAGAAGAACATGTCTCTCAATTAGAAGTGATTCTAATATTTGTAGAAATATTATAAGAGAATTTACAAGTCACACTATGAATGATAACAATAGTTATCAAAGGCGACCAACAAGTAATCTTTATAAGGCTATCAATATGTGATATATGCAAATATGAAGAATACTTTTGTGAGTTCAAAGGAGGATACTATTAAGATTAGAAGTTTAGTCCAAATTCTTTTTTCTTTTTTGATAAAAGCAAGAGTAGAAGTTGGCAATTTGCTTGAAAATTGAAGATAGTTACCAAAGAGCCCTAAAACAATGTAGGTCTCAAATCTGGATATAATAGATATGTTAAGAGTAATAGTAGAAATTATGTGATATCACATAAGACTTGTATGAAAACAAAATGATATAAGGATGTAAGAAAGTTGTTAGGTGTGTCTTATATTCTGCATATTTTAGTTAAGTGAGTCTTTGATTGCATGTAAGTTATGCAATTTATATGCGAGAGTTATAAATAGATATATGGTCTATAGGATTTGTGTGAGAGACACATAGAGAGTCCTGGTAAGAGAGGTTTTTTGAGAGAGGTAATTTATTGCCTGTGAGAAGAAAGTTGTAATTATTCGGTGATTAATTAATTACTCTTTTCTCTAGTGAAGTAGGCTTGAAGCTGATTCACGTTATTTTCTTTGTTCTATTTGTGATTGCAACATTGTCTCAACCCTAACACAAGTTACTCATTATGTGTTCATTAGATAATGGGGTAGAGTATGAAGAGAAAAAGTGAGAAAGAAAATATTTTTGAAAAGTGTGTGAGTTAAATATGATAAGGATAAAATGAGGAAAAATAAGACAGTTGTGGAAGAAAAAGACTAGAACATAGGAATAAAAGTGAAAAAAATAAGATAGTTAAGTAGTTAAGAAATTAAATTATTTTTTAGAGAATATGTTGGTAGGAGACGTAAAAATAGCTTCTCATCTATGCTATTTGCCAAATGGAGCCTATGTTCAAAGATTTCTATGACAAATTTAAATATGTCATAAGAAGACATGATTATATAGATGAAAGACTAAAAGATGAAAAATTATATTATATAGAATAATCACGAAAGGTGTGCTAAATGATAATTGTATAAATGAAGACATGATTGTATAAATGATAATTGTAACTGAAACCTTACTTGTGAATTGCGAAAGGTGTGCTTTAAGCCAATTAGGTGAGAAGAAATAAACTTAAATGATAATATGCTCTTTAAAGTCAAACTAGAGTATTAAAAGATCTTTGAATTTGAATCTTTGAATAAAGAGACTAACTATGAGTTATTAATATTCCAAAAATTTAAGACATTAGAATATATGATGACAACTAAATATGTGATAGACTTAGTAAATGTCTCTCAAGATGAAGAAGAATAGATGTACTAGATCAATAAATGAATATTGAGGCAATTTCTTCTTCTACTGATTGTTATGAACGGAAAATATCAAAGATAAGTTGGTAAGACATTTATCAAAGAAATTGACTTCTATATCAAGAGATAATCGAGATTTTTAAAACGGATCAATTACAAAAATATACATTTTTATTAGAGAGGTAATATTAATCCTAATATGTTGTAGATAGTTTACAATTGCTTCTTCTTTTTAAAAACCTCGATTGTCTTTTGAATTTGAAGCTAATTTCTTTGATAAATATCTTATTAGTTTATCTTTGACATCTTTCATTCAAAATAGTCAATAGGAGTAATCATTGCTTGAATGCTTAAGCGGCTATTGTGGGTGTGTATAAAGCAGTGTGAGTGGAAGGTCTAGTATTCAAATATTAGGTAGATATGGTAGCCTTATTACCCATTTCCTAGGGTACATCTTCGTCAAATGTTTAGTCATATGATATGGGTGACACAATAAAAAACATTCAGTGGGAGAAAAAACTACCTCAATACTTAACATATTGATTTGATGTATTATTCTTTCATTCTAAGAGAATTTTATTAAGTCTACCTTAGATATAGTTATTATCATATATCATTTGATATTTTTAAAATTTCAAGGTCATCCTTTCCATTCAAGAATTCAAATTCAACGATTTTTGAATTTTAGTTCAACATCAAAGAGTATATCATTAACTAAATCTATTTCTACTTCCTAAATTGCCTTAAAACATGCTTTTCTTTACTCCCAAGTAAGATTTTTAATTACAGTTATTGTTCCTTTCTTTTTGGATATGTTCTTGCATTATGCTCTATCTAACAATATTTATATTAAGACAAAGGCTTTCCTTTAAGACATTTTGATTCTTGTTTATAATTTTTAAAAAGTCTATCTCCTTTCATTCAATGACAATGGAATCTTAAATGTTACTTTTTATCTGTCTTTTTTAGTTGGCCATTTTTTACGGGAATATTTTCATCATCTTCTCATTTTTCTTTCTTCTATTTTTTAATCTTCTTTATGATATGATTTCTAATATAACATTTTCAACTTCTACTTTTTTATTTGTATACTCACACCTTTAATGGCATATTCAAATTTATTACAATAGCTATTAGACATGATGGGTAAATCAGTTGCATCCTTACACAATTTTTTTTTGTGTAGTAAAGTTTTAAAATATTATACTGCTTCTATTCTTGTGAAACATACTGTTTTATCAAAATTTGAGATTATATGTTATTCTAGAGTTCTTTGGGCAACCACTTCCCAATTTTTGGATAATTTTTCTTAAAATTTGAACAAACTTATACTTTTCAAAATTTAAATTACAAAAGCATTCTTCAAATTTGCGTATATCATCTATAGCATTATCAAGGATACCTTAGCTAATTACTTTTGATAACTATCATTATTATTTATAGTGTAACTTACCAATTCTCCTTTTAATATTTCTATAAAGATTAATCTCTTCTAGTTTAGGGGCATGGCATGTTCTTCTATTAGTTTTTTAATGGAGATCTTTTGATTAATTTGTCTTCATATCTCTGTATTATTCCTTACAGAGATGGTTCTAAATACTTCTAGCTTTCATTATAGTTAAATAACTTTCTGTAAAGATTGTTAATCTCACTTGCCCAAATGTATGTCACCTTTATTATGTCTATTTGACAATCTTTAAAATAGGGTAGTTATGGAGATTGAAAAGATTTTGATGTAAACAAAAATACCCATATTTTACATTTTAGCATATTACTTTTGGTAATTTATTGTTATCCTTAGAAGCGTAATTGCAAATGTTAAAAATATGATTATAAATAGTTAAGAGGTTACGAAAATGAGTACATGGAGATATTACTTTTGTTATTTTTCTTCTCTCTTTCCTATTCTGTCTTCCATTTTCTTTCTATCTTGTTTTTCCTTTTTCTTGCTCCTTTTTCTTCTTCTCTATGCTAGCTTCTTCTATCAATCCTCCCCACTTCTTCTTCTTACTCCTTTCTTCTTAACTTCTTATCTCTTCGTCTTCCCTTTACTAGCTCAATTCTTCCTCTCTTATTCTAGTTTCTTTTTATTCTCTCTCTCAAATTCCTTTCATGGTCACCTCTATCTTTCTTAGATTGTAATATGAGATCACTTATCTATCACTTGATCAATAAAAGTATCATGTATTGTACTTTCTTTGTAATTGCCTTAATCTTTCCTAAGTTGTTTTTAAGGATTCAAGCTTTCTTCTCTCCTTCATATGAATTTCTTCTATGTCGTCGAGCATTTTTGTTTATGATTTGCTAAACTTATTTGAGGTCATTTTTAATCTATTTTTCTTTTTGTTTATATTTGCTAGACTTATTTGAGGTCATTTTTAGTCTGTTTTTCTTTGCATAAAACTTTATTTTTCCTTTCACTTTTCTAATTTGGGATAAGTATTTTGATATGTTTGGGTAATCTTGTTTAGTATATCTAAACTTAAGTTGTTCTTCATAAATTAGGAGATTCATTATCTCTAAGATATATTTTGTTATTGTGTACCTTTCAAATAGGTTTCTTATTCGAGAAAATTTATTTTTTGAATTTTTTTGATAAATATACTTTCCTAGTACTTCTATTTAAGTATGTCCTACTCATGAGCTTTCTTTCGTTAGGTTTGTCCTTTACCAGGTCTAGAGTCCAATAGAAAACCCAATGATGTCTTTAGCTTCTCCCACTAGGTCCAATCTTAAGCGAGACACCAAGATTGCCAGCTGCCCAATAGTTAACTTCGATCTGTTGCTAGCTGGTTGAAAGATGCATATGGTTTGTAATGACTGCTACGAAAATAGACTGGGAAGATAATATGGCCTGTAGAAAACTTAAACACACTCCAGCAACTTCAATTCGTCAATGATATGGAAGAAGGGTGTGGATTGGTAATTTAGGAATTTTAAAATATTAAAATATTAAACCTAATTATTGGATGAATGTTCTGGGCATGAATACAAGAGGAATTCTAAGGAAAATTTATAAGTAATAAAGGATTTTTTATGAATATGTGAATACATGAGAAATTAAGGGCAAAATTCTTTGATATATTTGAAAATTACCCTTCTAATAAAGAATAAGAGATCAATATTAAAAAAGTAAATTTCAGTAACCTGAGAGCAACAAAGATTTTTTGAAAAATTATTAATCTAGGTACATTTAACTTATATATTAAGTCCTATCATTTGTGGAGATGCACATATATATATATATTTTATTTTTTAAAATAAAGGTATTTTTGTCATTTAAAAATGACTAAAATCCCTTATTTTAATTTAAATGACTAAAACCCCCTCATTTTAAAATTAAAAAATATATATACAAATTTAAAAATAGTAAAACCTGATTTATAAATTAAATACACTTTTTGATGAATTAAATACATTTAGATTAACAAATCTATAAAAAAAATTCAAAAAATTTAAATTCTACACTGGAGTATATTAAAATTTCAATACATCTGGATGTATTAAAATATTACTCTTATTTTTTATGAGTTTCAATTCAATGCACGCAATTGCGGATTAATCTGCAAGGAAATGTACATTATTTGGCTCGATTTACACATATGAGATTATTACAAAATAAATAGGCTAATAATCATATGACTTAAATGGCCAAGATGATCTAAATGCTGTTGTATATGTATGGACAACCAAGATTATCAAAGTATTGCTGCATATGTAACACTACTAGAGCATCATAATGAGAAATCCTCTTCCCCAAACCAAGCTACCGACCTACGATCTCTGCTAATCTCCACTGGATGGCTAATCGGAGCCATCCATCAAGTTGGAAATGTTCGCATCTTAACCTACCGTCTCCGACGAAGCATCATTCACTTATATATCCGACAGATTTGTCATCTTCTTCAAGCTCAGAATCCAATCTATCATCTGCGATCATCTTTATCAGAGATGGCCAACAACCATCCGCCATCCATAGAAGTGACCACAACTATAACACCAATCTTTGCCCCGTCATTAGTGGCAGTAAATTGACTAGGTCCGTCGTTATTGCTGCTAAGAAGAAAATCCCATTGCTACTACACTGCCTCCGATCTCCTAGCTGCCCAGACGATCCGTCAGTTTGAAAAAGGAAGAAATTAGCATGTCGAGCAACATCGCCTCTAACAGGGGCCAAGACCCATCTTGACCATACGCGACCATGGCAGTTGCTCAAGCTACCACCACATCACTATCCATCTTTGCTCTGCCACAATTCGATGATGTGAAGGAAGAAGAAATCACTGTTGCATCTTAAGCTGGGGTTGGGGCACCAAATAACTAGGGTAAAGGCTGATATTGGTTTTGAGTCTGGGTGGAGGCGCAAATGATTTTGGGGAAGGAAATGAAGATAGCAAGATTGAGGTGAAGCATAGTATTGCTGTGCGCATCAGTATCCTTGGCAGCAAGGCCCTCTTGTATCTCCCGAATGGGATTTCTTTCCACCATCTTACGTTACTTGTACTAAAGATTATTTGCATTAATTTCAAAATACAAGCATGCGAGAAGTTGGAATTGATGTTTTTCTAACATCAAGGTTTAAAATGCAAAGTATCAAAATTTTGAGGCTTTAAAATGTAAATGGTCAAACTTCGAAGGTTTAAAATAGAAAAAAACCTCAATTGTATCGAAATTTTAGTGCAACGGAGTATAAAACCCTTTTTTAAATTTTCAAATATTTTTATAAAATTGTTAGTTTAAATATATTCAACTTATGTATTAAGTTTTATCATTTTTGTAGATATATATATTCCCTTTTTATAAGACAAAAGTATTTTAGTTATTTAAACAAGTGTATATACAGGCCCTTTTAATCATGATTATGTCGGACCGTGGTTCAATGCACCCGGGTGCATTGAACCTCAATGCACCTGGTTGTACTTCACCCATTTTTTTTTATTTTTTTTTGAAACTTGTTTTACAAGAATGTTAATATAAGTGTATTTAACATGTGTATAAATTTTTATAATTTTTGGAGATTTTTAGATATTTTTTTTGAATTTTTTAAAATCAGTGGCATTTTTAGTAATTTAAAATTACTAATAATGCCACTGATTTTAAAAAAATCCGAAAAAATATCTAAAAATATGTAAAAATGGTAAAAATTTATATACATGTTAAATAGACTTAGATTAGCATTTTCATAAAAAAAAGTTTCAAAAAAAATAAAAAAAAATGGGTGAAGTACACCCAGGTGCATTGAGGTTCAATGCACCCCACGGTCCGATTATGTCACGTTATTTTCTTTTGTTACTCATCCAGTTCTTAATTTTTTTCGCTCTTTTTTATATTTCTTCACATCATTTTTTTGCATGAACGAACCCTTAAAATTAGAAAATATTAGGAAGCTATTTCATTCCTTAAAATTCAGTCTCGTACAATAGTTCTGGTCCAACAATTCTTCTTACCCAAATTGAAAAGTAGGTGATCGTTCAGTCATAATAATCATTACAGAATCTTTAATTTTTCTAATCATCTTTAAGAGAGAGCATTCTTTTTAACATCCGAATTTTCTTGCTAATATTTACAAATTTTAATTCAAAAATGATTTGAAACAATTAAGAGTTGTCATATAGAAGGAGAGAATAATTAAGTTGTTGCACGGAGGAAGCAAATACTTAAAGAGTTGAATATAGGAGAAAATAATAATGGAGGGTATTAGGAATAACCAATCTCCGGGCATGTTCACGATATAATTGTTACAATAAAAGTAGTATTGCAAGAATTATCTATCAAAATGGTTGAAAAATGAAAAAAAAAAAAACGCAGAAAGAAAGAAGCAATACATACTAAGGTCACATAGGGTGCGGAATTCCATATTTTAAAATATTTTAAATTTTTTTTAATAAAACTGTCAGTCTTTGTTTATTTAATATATAAATTAAAATTTATTATTCTTGAAAATATGTTTATATATATTTTTTATTTTTAAAATAGGAGAGGTTTTAGTCATTCAAATCACTAAAAACCCCTTTTTTTTAAAAAAATAAAAAAAAATCTAAAAATGGTAAACTTAATACATAAGTTAAATATATTAAGATCAATAATTTTATAAAAAAAATTCAATAAATATTAAAAAATAAGGTTTTGCACAATAATGTATTGAAACATTACTCATATAGGGCGCGTTTGGCAATGTGCAGAAAATGTCAAGTTAAAACTTTTCCATTTAAAATTTTTCATTCTCCACAATTATCATATTTTTTAATTATTTTTTTACATTTTCCTATACAACTTCCCTACTTTTCAATCACTTCTATACAACTACCCACACAACTAACTTCTCTATTTTAACTTTATCTTCTTTACTTTTCATAATTATCCATGTCATATCACATCATTTAATAACTTTTAATCTCCAAAGCTATTGATTCCCAAGCACACACATATACCGACGAAAGAGAGATTGACGGAAAATATATGTTAAATGTTGGCTTCAAATATAGAGGATACAAGCCAGGAGGCAAAAAAGAAGCACCCACCCGTGGACGGAGTGCAATCCTATGCACCCGGGTGCATTGAGCTTCAATACACCCGGGTGTACTACACTTATTTTTTTATTTTTTTTTGAAATTTTTTTCATGAAGCTGTTAATATAGGTTTATTTAACATACGTATCAATTTTTATTATTTTTGGAGACTTTTAGATATTTTTTTTAGATTTTTAAAAATTAGTGGTATTTTTAGTAATTTAAAAAATTAATACGTAGGTTAAATAAACCTAGATTAACCATTGTGTAAAAAAAATTTCAAAAAAAAGTAAAAAAAAAGAGGTGGAGTACACCCGGGTGCACTGAGGCTCAATGTACCCGGGTGTATAGGATTGCGCTCCCCCGCGGACTGTCTTCCTGAACGGAGGTCATTTTGCCTCCACCCTTCAGTTGCTGCGGCTAAAACCTCCACCCCTTCCCTAGTGAGAACGAGATGCGAGAGATTGCGCAGCAGCTGCCTTTGAATCAGACGCAGAAGGTCAGATTACAAGCAGCTCTGCAACAGCTCCAAGAACTATCCACCGCAACCTCTTCTTCCTCGCCTGCCATCGTCACCGTCGCCGATACCATCCCCGTCAATCACGAAGATGGCATCCTCAAGTAATTCAGTTCTCTTCTCGCAAACAAACCCAAATCCACTTTTTGTTGATTCCCCAATTTCCTTCACATCTTCCTGCAGACTTTGTGATTCAACTCCCCCCTTTTTCGTCAAGGGAAAAAAAATGGAAACAGTGTATTCCATTCATCTAGATATATTGGAATTCTGTTGACTGGATTGTCATCATCTGTGTGTTGCACATGCTACTCTTTTTTATCTTTCTTGTGCTGAATGGCTTTGGTGCTTCATGCTTGTTTCTAATTTGGATGTGATGCAATGTAGGGGGCATGGCACATCTGAGCTTAGCGGTGAAGTGGTTGCTACGTTGTGTGGAGTGGTGGAACGTGTCAACAAGCTTGTCTATGTACGCCCTTTGAGGGCCAGGTACTTTTAGTCTATATCTTTCTTTGGTTTGTTTCTTTTCTTCTGGGATTTTCAAAATGATTCTATTAATAAATTGAGGCCCTCCTGGCCCATATAAGTGGATGCGTGAGTGCCCATATGCAGATACAGAAAAGGAAAAGAAGAACATGTATTATATATGCTGAATTCATTCTCATCATGAATTATATTAGTCATGGGAATTAGCTACTTATTATATAGTGACAAAAATTAATGATTCCAATTGCTTCTGTAATGGCTTATAAATCGAAGACCTGGTCCAAAACAACAAATAAATTGGTTCTAGAAAGAGAAAGAATGTCAGCTGCATTCTTGCCATGTTGGCTGAGATAAGGATCTCAGTCAACCCTGTTACGTATGACGGGGAATTGGCCTGTTTTTCCTGTGCTGCAGCAAGACAAGTGATATACCCACCAAGGAATGGCTTTAACAATCTCATCAAAAGCAGAAGTGCTATTACTAAATCTGAATCCTAAACAGAGGAAGGCCTTGTCTACTTCTGCTGGAATCACCTTTTCATTGTTTTTTACCTGTTGATCTATCCATCCCTGCTGGCATTCTAGTTTTGCCTTCTTCTGAGACTCTGTACTATGATTTTGGTTCTTTGCTTTCATCTTGTTCGTATCCATTGGCATTTCTCTGCTTTATTTTCAACAGTTACATGATTGGCATCTGGATATACGTCTATGTATATGTGTTTGTGTTATATAATTTCAGTGCTTCTATTTCTGACAAGTCTTGCTTTCCAATGAAGCACATTTTATCTGCATGTTATGTTAGTTAAATATGTCTGATGGTTGTTAGAGAACTTATGCATAACAAATAAATTTTGAACCTTGAATTTCTTTTTAACCAATTTCTAATAAGATTATAAAAAGACTAACTTGAGTGGTGTGTATATTTAACCAATTTCTCTTGTTATTTTATTGATTATGATAGAGAAACCTGATAATAGTAATACAACATGAAACTGTTGAGATTGTTTTTGTTCTGAACTTTTGTTGTTTTTCCTTTTCATTTTCTTCTTGCACCATTTCGCAAGGAGCTATACTTGTGAGTTGTTTCCCTTACAAGGAATTCAAGATCATGTGCATTTTGAGCTATAATTAATGGTGATGAATGTTGATATCTTTGCTGTTCTTTGCAATGACAAGTTAATGATTTAGATTTGATTACCTTGTATGAGATGTGTAAATAAGTTAAGCTATAATTGGTGGCAATAAGAGTTAGTATCTTTTGTCATTGTTTTTTGATGTCTCAAGTCAGGATTTAGATTTGATTAATGTGTCTGAGATACAACTATTGGAAATGTTTCCCTTTTCATGCAAGTCAATTAAAATACTACTACTGCAGGTACAAGCCAGAGGTTGGAGACATCATCGTTGGGCGTGTTATTGAGGTAGGTAAATCCACTTTAATGGTCTGCTCATTTGCCATTCTATTATATTCAAAATTTCTGTTTTCTTTTCATATGGCAAAGTGTTAGGAGAGTGCTTGAATTAAAAGTGGGTACTGGTCATATGTGGCTGGGAACATAAAGCTTTCCATGCAGCCCGGCGCTGATGCTGTTAGATTGTGCGGGTGAAATTGTGGGTTTTCGATTGGAGGGGGTAATTGTAAAAGATAAAAAAAAGCCGATACACCCTCGGCATGAGAATGAGGATAGGGGTGCATCAGATAATTTATTATTATTATTATTTGAAAAAACTATGCTGCCAGAGCACCGTCATCTTTCTCAAACAATGCAGCCATGGTTGCCAGCTCACAACCACTTGTCGGTGACTATTTAATGTTGGATCTGGTACATCCACTGAATGGCAACAACCTTCTGAACTTGATGGTGCCAGTTCCACACTAAATCTGCATGTCCGGCCATTTGAATCCCAGAGAAAAAAAAAAAACCCTTACCCTTGTCTTCCTTAGTGCCAACTGGAGCACACTGGATCTGTACCATCAACGATTGGATGTGCATCTTCTCCAGCATCTGTTGCTGCTTGTCCTCATCAGAACCAGTGACAGCTCATCCCTGTTTTTGCTGCCGCTCTTGCAGCTGTCGATCAACCTATCTTCTCTAGCATCTTTTTTCAGCATTGGCAAACTGCCATTGCTGCTCTTCATTGCGCCTGGTGAGGGCCACTAGAACTGCACATTGTTGCTGCCATGTTCTTCACTGCTGACCTGGTTGGCCCCCAAATTTGGCATCTTCTCTGCGACTGGAAAAGTCAATCACGTGTCCAGTGAAAACCCATGAGAGCTGTTGCTTGTCTTGATCACCATCTGGTGAACCCACAGCTGCTTCTGCCATTGCTTCTGTCGAAGATGGGAAAACCCATCTTTTCCTTGTCTGCCTGCTATCTTGGCATCACTTGAGTTGCCATGGCTGTTACTTTGCCTTTGGAAGAGGTTCCTCTTTCTTGTTTTCGACTGCAGGATGTTTTCTGTTTTTGCTTTTTTTTTTTTTTTTTTTTTTTAATCTGATGCACCTCTGTCCTCAATCTCATGCTAGGGGTGTGTTGGTAACTTTCTTTTCCTTTTTAAGTATTCCCTCGCCCACAACTTGACCTGCATAATCCAACGGCATTAGCACCTAGCTGCATGGAAAGGTTTATGCACTTGGCCACATATGATCAGAACCCATAAAAGAGATGTAGCATTCTGAGTGTGAATACAGTCTCTATTCAAATGAAATGCCTGCTGCATTACAGTGCAAGCTGAGGGGTGTATTCAAGATCTCTCTTGTGGAACTCAAGAGACATTTTAACATATTTTCCCTCACAAGCAGGGATGCATTCTCGTATGTGAGTGGTCTATTTCAATCTGAATGGCTCTCTTGCCTAAAAATTTCTTCACACTATCTTTGTGTGATCGCATGGACAATGAGACCACTTCACCATAAGATAAATTTACCTATGATAAAATGCAATCTTCACCTTGCCCTCTTGATATCGCCATCTTCTTCTGCTATGGCAGTGCTATTAAAAGTAGAAAAAATTTGGACAGTGTTTGAAAAAGTGTTACCAGGCTTATTTCTGTTTCTTGTCATGATTTACTATTTAGAGTTTTCTGCCTTTGAGGCTCTTAATTGATGCCGGCACATGTATTATGGACAGCAGCTCACAACATATATATATTTAATGTCAGGTTGCTCCAAAGCGGTGGAGATTGGAGATAAATTTCAGTCAAGATGCTGTGCTGATGCTTTCAGCAATGAACATGCCAGATGGCATTCAGGTATTTTCATTGTTTGTCTTGGATTTGTCCTTGGATAGTCAAATGGTCATGATGTTGGTGTCATATGATGTTCATTTTTCAAGTGCCTGAGATGAACATGCTATGTTCCTTTTATGCAAATATTTCACACTAAAGTCTACCCTTGCTTCACAAATCTTTGACAATTGGTGAGCATAATGGAAGGATAGTTTTTCTGCTGTTTGGACTGGTTTTGAGAGTGCCATACATGCCTTCGTAAGGACCACTGCAGCATACTGACTTGCTAATGGTTAATGGATCAATTAGACATGAAAGAGAGCTTGGTGGAATTATAAATATTCAAAGGTTCATGTTACCTTTCTGCCCGAGGTAGTTTGTTTGCCTATACAGTCAGGAGGACTTAGAACCGGATAAATTGGAATCCAGAAAAGGGACATGCTTTGCTGGTGGTTCTGCTGATCTGAGGAGAAAACAGTTTGTCTCTGGACTGCGATTTGGAATTAGAATAGATTCATCCTATTGTGATAATTCTGAAATATACAATTGCAACTGTTCAGTTGGACAAGGAAGAAGGTGCAGCATTTGCAAGCTTTAATATGCTAGTAAATTGTGCCTTAGAAAGTTACCCTTTCTGGAAACAACTTTCCTGAAACTGTCCATCCATCTGCTGCTGGAATTTGGAAAGATTTAGAATGCTGGTGATGGCAGGGTCATTAATTGAGCCAAAAGATGTTGAATTGAGTCAGCTGCTTATATGCATAGTGTGATTTTAGTAGTAGGAACAGGAATGTTGGCTGAGTGCCGAGGTCAAGATAAAATTTAATTAGAAATGGGATTATTCAGGGAAAATAAATGTACCATTGATGGGTAATTAAGATGAGGGAAAGAAATCATTGGTGACTTGTTCATGAGCAAAAGAAAACAAAAAGCACATTTAGGGCTTAGGAATGAGCTTTCTCTAGTTGAAGGACTTAGGACAGCAAGGAAAGGCTGAAAATTCTGTGGCAGAGGTCTTCAGTAAAACGTGGAGACATTTGAACGAACCAAATATAAAGCTATTGTCTGAGTGGTAAGTACAAACAGAAGTATGGTCTTAGAAGAACTATGAGGCAAGATTATCACAAGATGCATCATGGTCACTTGCATGATGACAGCTGGCAATTGGGTATTTGCGTATTACAAGGTGTTATTATAAGAAAGGATTAACAGAGGAAATCAAATCAATTTCTCTTTTCCTTCTATCCCTCGAATTCTAATGTATCTCCTCCCCTTCCTTTTTCCTTTTCTCAAATTTCCAATTCCACTGGCTAGAAAGACGATTCAGACTCATAATCAATGATTTCCTGCCAAATTGGTATGGTACTTCTGGTTTGTACCAGCATTATAATAAGACATGATGCTGGTGCTCTTAGTAGGTGGGAAAAGGCTAATGCTGATGATGAGTTGATGCTATTTTATTAATAGTCTCTGTCAGATTGAGAGATCTTTACCTCTAGTGAAAACTTCTTGGTAACATTGGATATATACTTCCCAGCGACAGAGTTCGTATTTTTCCAGGTAAATTTAAAGATATATTTATTGACTGTATGTTTTGTATTCCTGCTTCAATATTTTCTCATTTCCTGTTTTGTTGACTGAACTGGTCTTTGCTCATTCATTTTTATTGGATTCACTCTCAATCATTGAATGGTTTCAAGATACTGGAAAACCTTATTGTTTATTGTTTTGGTCATGTTTTTCTTAATTGCTAGCGGCGGCGGACAGCTGTTGACGAGCTAAACATGCGCAGCATCTTTGAAGAGAAGGATGTTATCTGTGTAAGTTAATTTATTTCTTTGCTGTTGATATGCCACTGTGCATGTCTCTCAAACTAGAAAGTCCAGACGGTTCACAAGTGTTTCTTCAGTTTAACTCATAAGGGTTTCTTGAGTTTATGTTATACAAGTTTACTGATGCTAGAGTACAAATTCTCTAAAAAATACCTACATTAAAGCATCAATATATATTAGGCTTAATTTGTTTTGCAATGAATGAGGCCAACGACTCATTACAATCTGCTTCAATCACTCTTCTTGGTCTTCACACTCGAATAGGGATAGTCATTGGACTACTTTTATACAGTTGATTGATTAATTGTCATGCAGATTTAAGGACCATCTTTAGTGTTGGTTGTAATGGAAGATAAGAGTAAGCAAAACTATACCCATGGAAAACTTCCATATGTTGATAAATGATGGAAGTGGGGTGTACAGATCCAATAAAGCCCACTCAGTTCAAAATAAGGTTGGGTTGGGTTGTGATCTTAACTAGTCCTGAATTTCAACATCATTTCTAAAATGTCTCATAATATTATGTAAATATGATCAGGTTGGAATTTAAATATATATATATATATATATCAGAAATATTCAGGTGCAGCGCGCTGCACTGGAATTTCCGGTGCAGCGTCGCTGAAATGGGTCCCACATGATCATCAAATCATAATTTACTCCACTAATTGTATTTAGAATAATATATTCTATTACCATACCAATTTTCATCCCAATTAGATATGTATATGGGCCCCATTTGAAAATGGTACAAATTCAACATAATAAAATAGTTTGATGTAAATAACAACTTTAAAGTAGTTTTTTCAACATGTAAACCATTTGCTATAAAATTTATATATGGATAAATTATTGTATAAAGTTTCATTGCATTCTAATATGTGTGGGGTTCATTTTTGATCAAATGTACCGCTGTTCCAGTGCAGTTGTGCTGCACTGGAACAACTCCTTATACATAAATATTCAAGTGCAGCGACATTGCACTGGAATTTTCGGTGCAACGTCGCTAAAATGGGCCCCACATGATCATCAAATTATAATATACTCCACCCATTGTATTTAGAATAATATATTCTATTACCATACCAATTTTCACCCCTATCAGATATGTATATGGGCCCCATCTGAAAATGGTACAAATTCAACGTAATAAAATAGTTTGATGTAAATAACAACTTTATAGTGGTTTTTTCAACATGTAAACCATTTGCTATAAAATTTATATATGGATAAATGATTGTATAAAGTTTCATTGCATTCTAATATATGTGGGGCTTATTTTTTATCAAATGTACCACTGTTCCGGTGCAGTTGTGCTGCACCGGAACAGCTCCCTATATATATATATATATGACCATGCTTAGGATAGGGTTACAATTTCAAGAAATAGGATTTGGGTTGGTTGGAATTTCTAAGGTAGGTTTGATGGACAACCTGACCTGATGTATGCCCTTGGGTGGAACAGGAGTTTGTTTCATTACCAGCTTCTCGTGCAAATGAAAATCATCTAACTATTGCTGAATAATTCCTGTCTGCTGACCTCCATGGATAGGAAATCTGGTAATGAACCTGTCTGACCTGTTTGTGCCTGCCTAATATATTTTCAACGTAGGGGGTATTAAACAAGCCCCTGTTTCCATTAAAGTTTGATCCCTGAAGAAGGAAGCTTTTCTTCCTCTCAGAATGCAAGTTTAAACAGGTACGAAGAGGCAAGTGGGGGGGCTAGTGTTTGAAGCTCGACTATAGAAGGAGGCACCTTTAAGGATACTGAAAAATTTCCGACTGAGTTTAATTTTACCAGAGATGAAGCATAAAAAATGAAGTCTTAGAGAGAAGACCCAAGCCCCTCATTGTCAGTGATAGACAGTGAACACGGTGGGAGGTTTTTGTATCACTACACACAAAAGTCAGGTGGTTTGCTAGCAATAGAAGTTAGGTTACTTTCATGTACCTTGAATTTATGAAAAGGAGGGTGTTAATTTGAATTCTAATAATTCATTACTGTATGCAAACAGGAAAGGTTTAAAAATAAAGTTGTAGCAAAGAAACGGAGAGGAAGAAGAGAGTGGATTGCATTGCATATATTATTGGTGACTTTTTTTTTATTTTATATTGCTAATTGTTTTCCCCCACAACTGATGCCTCCATTCTCCACCAGGCTGAAGTTCGAGGTTTGCAGCATGATGGAAGCTTGCAACTTCAAGCAAGAAGTCAGAAGTATGGAAAGGTCTCTATTATATTATTTTTATAGAGAAGTACTTCAGTGTTGCTGCCCCTTTTTGACCCGCTTCATTGGTTAAATTAAAATCCAAACCACTTGTTTTGTTTGAAAATTGTTTCTTTTACATTGATACCAAAAATCATTTTCATCCAAGTTCTGGGTGGGCTATTTGTAATCATATGTAAAATGTGAAAATCAGTTAGATCCATTCACAGATTCACTGGAATGTCATAATAATTTATCTATACAGAAAATTATATAAATGCTGAATTAATGTTTTGAAGTAGATATATAAATCAAACAATTTTATTTGTTTTATTTCATACTTTTATCAGTATCAAATGGGCCTGACGCAAATATTGGATTAGGGCGAAACTTGATTTCTTAGTTAAACAAATAATTTTAAATATAATGGGATTAGATTTTGATTTAACCTCCAAGGTGGGCCCAAAATTAGGTGACCATGCTGAAATCTTTAACGTGACACCATAGAAGTATTTCCCATATTGGTCATGATTTGATTCCACCGGTCTCATGTAATCATAACCCTTAAATATTAGCTTTTTATTCTTGAACTTCTTTTATTTTAGACCATTCACAGAGGAAGTGCCTGATACTCCTGCAAAGTAAGAACGAACTATTGAGCATCGGAATATGCTTCTTTATACTGGAGAGATTCAAGTGCAATTTTAAGCAGTAAAAGGATTTCTTTCGGTTAGGTCATCTAGAGATCTATTTGTTGCTAAAAGATTTGGTAATTCTAAGTCAAAGAGTTGCTCGGAACACTGCTGTAAAAGAGAGTGCAACCAATTTGGAAATTTGAAAATGCCGTAGTGGGTCTCTTAGAGCAGGATGCAGAAGGGATGCCTTAAAAGTAGCTGCTCCTAGCAAATATCAGCCCTTGCCAGGCATGGAAAGCATGAATTGCCAATCCATGTGTGTGCCCGATTCATGTTACTATCATCTGTATTTTTGTTTATTTTATTTTCATTCTTACTGATAAGTTTTGTCTGTTCATCTTGCAGCTTGAGAGAGGTCAGTTGCTGACAGTCCCTCCATACCTGGTGAAGAGGAGGAAACAACATTTCCATCACCTCGAACAATACGGGATTGACTTGATCCTTGGCTGCAATGGACTAATTTGGGTAGGCGAACATGCCAAAGTGGAAGAAAATGAAACAATGGAAGGTCAAGACCACAAACCGGAAAATAATAGTAAAACAAACAAAAAATCAACAACCATTGAAGAACAAGAGATGAGTTACACTCCAATAGAAACAAGAGAAAACATATGTCGCATTGCGAATGCTGTCCGTGTCTTGTCCACCTTAGGCTTCAGTCTAACTGTTGAAGTGATTATTGACACAGCAGAAGCAAGTGCCTCCTTGAATCTTGAAATAAAAGATATGCTTGGGGCAGAGTTCCATGTTCAGATAGCAGAGAGAGAGGCCCAACGGCGAAAAACTCTTTCAAAAAAGAAGGGTTATTAATTAAGCATGCTACTCTGTCGTTCATTCAAATGACTAGGGAAGTAAATGAGTAGGGGCTATAAATGCATTTCCTCTGTAATAGGGGCAGGTCTTTTGTATTTTATTTTCATCTGTATGCAGTTGCTTTTTTCTTTTTCATTTCTTCGCCTTTATATCAATTTTCTGTTCAATCATGAATTATTAGGCAAATGGTTGAAACGAGATGAGACGAATATTTGGAATATAACAATTTTAGAATTTCTTAGTAGCATAGTAGGATGGAATCTCTTCTTGCAACATTATTTTGTTATGATGGCAGCCTCGGCATTTCTGGTTTTTACGTTGATTATATGAAAATTTTAGACAGACTGTGTTCCTAATATCGATATTATCTCCTACAATGTTTTCATGGAACTCCTTTTCTATGTACTCTCTTTTATTTTTAATATTTTGATCATCAATAGAAAATTTATTTCATTCATTGTATTTATCATTGTTTGTATTATCATGGTAACCTTTTCATTTGTTACATGCACGTACATAGCTCCTATTTACAAATGGGTAAAATTAATGCAAAAAAATGGTTTGATGCTAAATATTAATTTTAAAGTACCATTTTCATCATCTAAACCATTAAAAATATCATATTATATGGAGAAATAATTATATAAACTATTATTATATTTTGATACATATATGAATGAATTTAATTATTTTTCTTAATTTGGACATATATTTATTTATTTTAAGCAAATGTGGTTTATGAACATATTTTTTTAAAACAAAATTTGTCTCATAGCGAAACAATGATGATAAATATAATGAATAGATTGAATTTTATATCAATAGTCAATATATTAAGAATTGAAGGGGTTATATAGGGACTTCGATCTCCTGCACCTGGGAGCAGGCAACGTTGCCTATTCCCGGGTGTACACACTTATTTTTTATTTTTTATTTATTTTTTTATTTTTATAAAACTGTTAATCTAGGTGTATTTAACATATGTATAAATTTTTATCATTTTGGAGTATTTTAGATATTTATTTTTTATTTTTAAAAATCAGTGGCATTTTAGTGATTTTTAAATTACTAAAATGTCATTGATTTTTAAAAATAAAAAATAAATATCTAAAATATTCTAAAAATGGTAAAAATTTATACGCATGTTAAATACACCTAGATTAACAGTTTTATAAAAAACAATTTCAAAAAAAAATAAAAAAAATAAGTGTGTGCACCCGGGAGCAGGCAACGCTGCCTGCTCCCGAGTGCAACAGATTACACCCCGTTATGTAAAGGGGTGTTCTCATGTGTCCAGCCATGGGATTCCTTCAAAAATATTTTTTTATTTTTTTATATAAATATATAGAGCTAGGTGTATTTATTCTATAAATTAAGTTTTACTATTTTTTGATGCTTTTAAGTATTTTTTTTATTTTTAAACACAGTGACATTTTTTGTAATTTTTAACTCAGAAATTACGAAAAATGTTACTGCGTTTAAAAATAAAAAATACTTAAAAGCATCTAAAAATAGTAAAACTTAGTTTGCAGGTTAAATACATCTAGCTCTACATGTTTATAAAAAAAATAAAAATAAAAAAGTCCCACGTCAAGCTGCATTGGATCAGCCCTATGTATAAAATTGCTTCTATATAATCTGTGGAGCTCCATATCTATGATGATATCTTCAATACTGTATTTTAGTTAGTTGCCAGTGCAATAAATAAGTGTAAAACGTCAATTCTCTATTTATCGGTGTTACCTCATTTATATTTGATAAAATTTACGATTTGACAGTATTATCTTTGATAAATATGATAATATCTTTGATAAGATAGATGTTTCCTCTAATATTATTTTTTTGACGACGATTTTCAGAAAGAATGCTAAATCAATTTTTAGTTCATCCATTTGTATTTAATAACTATAAAGTAAAATAGAGAATATTCGTTAATAATTATATAGATTTTTATTTCAAATTAGAGACATTGACTTTAATTAATTTAGAATCAATATTATAATTATTTTTATAAAATAAATTAATATTTTAGAATATGTTGTTTTATGTAGCATATACATTTGCATGAGTAATGTTTATTTTTAAATAAATGTTAAGAAAATTAGGGTAAATGTATATATAGATTCTTTTAATATATAAATTATGCATTAATATAATTAATACATAAATATTATTAATATATTAATTTAAATATTAGTATCATATTATTAATAATTAATTTTATAATGTTATAAATTATTATTATTATGATATAATATCATTAATTAAAAATACTTTGCATTATTATTATAATTCATATTAATATATTAATGTCATTAACATTAGTACCACTATCTCTAATTATTAGCTTAAACTAAATCTTAATAATATCATCTAATAATATAATAATATTATTTAGCCATTTATTAATTTTATAAATGAAAGATAATAATATTAATATGATTTATAATATTATGTTAATGATTTTAATTATTATTATTATTGTCTTGCATGATAATATTATTAAATAATATTAATAATTAATAATTTACAAGATGAAAGAATATGAATTAATAATTAATATTATGATAATATTAATGTTATATAATATTATTATAATATCATTTCAAATATGAAAAAGAAATGCGTCCATTTTATGAAGGGTTATATTATCGAAACAGAAAATGTTTTCGTTTCTTGCCGTGGATCCATCTTTCTAGTCCTAATTATTATGATCATTGTCTAATTCTTATCATTAATTTTGTTTTCTGAAAAATAATTTATTTTATTTTATTTACTTTATTAACATGGATGCATATTCTTCGCTCTTTGGCAATGGGGTAGAAGCAGTCAATGAACTACATAAACAAGCTTAGGCCTTGCAATTGCCAAGAAGACGAAACAAAAATTATTTCTTTTAAAAAATGGGCCGATAAATACATATTGAATGCGGGAGCACGTAATGTTGTAGTCTGCAGAGTACCAAAGCGCACTAGGTTCTCAGAGTTAATTTTTCTTAAACAGCAGATATCCCTATCATTCATGCTGACGTGAGTGGCTTCATTCTTTGTAGATCTGATAATTCTAATTCTACCCTTTGATTGTTTTTTCTCCTTCAAATCTTTCGCTTTCATCTGACATTGGGATCTGGGTCTCCTTTACTTTCTCGGGAAACCAACAGAAAACCTTTTTTTTTTGACTCAGCCAAACTGTTGCAAAAACTGGTTTCTCTGCTTTCAGAACAAACCAATAAACATTTACAAAAATATGACCTTTCGTTGTTAATTTGAATTTTTTTTTTCGGCTCCCGAATTTGGGTTTTCTTTTTCTTTTTCTTTTTTGTGGGCCCCTGGTGGCGCAAATTATTTTCTTGGTTTCTCATAGTTCACTTTCTAAGGGGAAAGCTGCATTTTGAATTCTCTTCAAGCTTAACTCATCGCTTTCTTCGATGTTTTGATCGATCCACGAATTAGTTTTGAGATCCATCTAGTGTATTTTGGCATTGGTTATGTTGGAATTCAGATTGGATATTTTTTCTGCTGTAATCTGACTTGTACTTGATTTTTTTTTTTTAAATTTTTTTTCTAAATGTTATTGAACTTGAACTGAATTATAAGGAGTAGTAGTTTTGCGTTCGCCTGATTGAAATTTAGTTCTTTCCAGAAGGCGGGTGAAGCTGGGTTTCTGATTCTTACATACTTTGAACCACTGAACTGTTTTTCCCATTGGTTTTCCAAAGAAAGAGGGAATTTTGCATTGGGGTCTCTTGCTTTTCTTTTAGTGTTCTTTTGTTCCTTTCGTTGAAAAAAACTGAAAGATCTGTTGAGATTGGATCATCGGGCTGGATGGCTCCGCGACCTCATTACGCGTCATGTAGTCCTGGTGCCCTTAGATTGATTGTGATTGTAGTTGGAATATGTTTGGTTGGTTACATCACAGTGCCACCATTATCTTGGTACTTGACAGAGAAAATTGCAGGCCGACATTCTTGTCCTCCGTGCATCTGTGACTGTTTGACAGAATCCATCCTCTCGATGCCATTGGGTAAGCCTTCAGACCTAAACTTATCCACCTTCCTTGAATAAATGATATTGATGATTTGTTGTTTTTTTAATTTCCATCTTGGATAATTGTACACCTGGATAAATTATGGTTGGTTATCAAATTCTTGGTGTATTGTCACTATTTTGTCCAATCTCATTGTATGTAAACATATAATTCCTGATTAAAAAAATGTGTATAATTCAACCGCTCACCTTTCACTTTTTACCTTACAAATGTGTCAAAGTTTTACCACTTGTGGAGTATTCTTAGTTCACTTACCATGAGAGTAAGAACTTGCTACTGTTCATGCAAACTAGTAAACAACATCTTCATCAAATACCTGTGTGAGTTGTTTTTTGTTTGTCTTTGAAAACCTCTCTTTTACCTATTTCCCCATAAAGATGTTTTCACTTTCAAAGAAGTCTCCAAGAGGGACATGAGTACATGACACAAAGTTGGATGGACATGTTGGCACGCATGAAGAAATGGAATTTCTGCTTGGTCAATGCCTATATGTATAATAGTAATCCTATTACCTTCACTATTGAGTTTCTGTCAGATTTATTCTTCCTTTTCTTTATTCTTGTTTTATTTTTATTTTTTAAGGGTTGTGGCTGGTATAATTCTGTCGGATGGGAATTCTTCCAATTTCAAAAGCTGGAATATTTGTAGTGTGTTCTAGGCCTCGGAATTCTATTTCATTTTCCATGAATTTGGATTGTGGGGGTATTGCCTTCAATGTCCCTCATTTTTCATGTCAATGGAGTGGCTTATCCCATCAATGGTAATTTTACTAGCCATCTGATGGATGTATCCAGTTAGAGAGAGAGGGAATGTGGAAATTTTCGTCCAAATGGTAGAAGACTCTCACTACTGTCTAAATAACAAGCAGAATTATTGATGTTGAGACTGAGAAACTGTCGTGCTAGATTGTTCTAAGAAATTCTTGCTTTGCACAATATATTGTACTAGTCACACTCATTCTAAGTGAAATATATATATATATATATATTTAAAATAAGTATTTGTGTCTTGTTCTGTTTGGCAAAAGGAAAAAAAGAGGGAACATCCAAAATTAACTGATACTGTCATATATGGTGCAATCTCATGAAAGTCTGTAAAAATTCGATTTGATATTGATGTCTAAAAGCATTTTATTCATAGATATTTTTGGGTAAAATGGAATAAATGAAAATGATTGATGGACTTTGAAACAATTGAAGCCTGTTGTACCACATTTTTTGAAGAAAGAGATTGAACACGAATTGATTCACAATCTTAAAGAAATGAGAAGCTAAATAGCTTCATATAGGGGTTGAGCAATTCTGCGAATTAAATTAATTCTAAAGCTGAAGATCTCATAAACATACATGTACGAAGCCTAATATGCCAAGTCGTTTCCAAATTTACACTGGGAGAGATGATATAATGGAAAGAGTATATGAATCAACTGCATATTATAACCAGACACGAAATTTTTGTTGGTTTTTTTTCGTACCTTTCCTAATACAGCTGATGTCCTTTTCGTCTAGATGGAGACTACTTGCAAATATAGGTTTAGCTCCTACACACAGTCTTGGCAACTTAGGGAGCTGTGTGTATATTTTTCCATATTTTTTATGTTTGAATTTTTGAAACACGAGATTTTTTACTGATGGAGTTATGCTTATTATCTCTCTTTCTCTTTGATTAGGAAATTTTGAGTTGTTCTCTTTATCGTTTGCTTATATGATTTCAAATGCTAATGTTAGCTACTGATCTGTTTTTTGCAGGTCTGGTTAACAGTTCATTTCAAGGTTAGTTCTACTGTTTCTTCAAACAAAAACATCAATATGCTGATCCCTGTGCCGATAAAGAGATGGTCACCAACTACATAACATGGTACCTCTCCGCGGATACCAGCACAGGCCACTCCAATTTCATGGCTTCTCTTCCACCAAAACATCGCAACATTTTATTGTTGGTATTCACGGTAGGTGACCATGCAATGGGTTGTATGCAAAACTTGAAAATGTGAAGGCTTACCATAAACCGTATGATAAAACATATAAGAAAGATATCATTTATGTTTTCTTTTATATATCATTTCTCACTAACTCCTTAGACACTGAATTTTTCATAGGTTTCTTCTTGGAGTACTTTTATGATATCTAGCTTTGTATTCTGGTATTCATATTTGACATATGCAAATATATGTGAGATGGTGCCATCTACAAGCAACTCCAAACAAGAATTTCCTACATAAAATGTTCTGTCCTAGTAGAAATTCAACAAACTAACATAGTTCCATTTAGCAATCATAGTTCCATCTAGCAAACCTACTAGCTGCAACACTAGCATTGCTGTGGAGCATATGGAGATCCAACAGTGCTCAACTTATTCTTCACAAAATGCATTAATTCATTTGGTCAGCCTATTTTATGTGTTGATTTCACAAATGGACCGACTCCTATATTCAATATACTATTGGAATTGTGTTGGACATTGAATTTATACTGAAAGAACAGATTTTGTTGATTTTCATCTTCTGGAAATGCAGACTGTGGTCGACATGATCCCAGCACAAATGAAGAAATGGAGAAAACTGTTACAGACCTAGTGGCAGAGGAGCTACGGTTGCGTGCAGAAGTCAGCAAGGAAAACATGCAGCACGCCCAGGCAGCAATCCAAGAAGCAAAGAAGTCATCTTCCCAATATCAAAAGGAAGCTGAAAAGTGTAATGCTGGGATGGAAACATGTGAAGAAGCTAGGGAGAAGGCTGAAGCAGCACTAAGGGCTGAGCTTAAGCTGTCGATAAGGTGGGAAAACCGGGCTCGTGAACTTGGATGGACAGACGGATAAATGACAACTCTGCAGCAAAGATTGTTCTTTGTTTTCAAATTCTTTTCCTAAATTCTCCTTTTAGGTGATGGCCTTCAATTTCATGGTGTTTGGAACTAATCTTGCCCATATACAGCTTAGCTTTGCCTTTTTCTGATGGAAATGCAATGTCATGTTTTCTGTCCCTTCAACCCATTGTTGAGATACCATAATAGAGTTTCCATTAACAAATCGAGTATATTTACATAACTTTAAAAGTTTTCATCTTCTTATAACAGGCCAAAAAAAAAAAAAAAAATCCCTCCTAATGATGAATCAGGTTGACTCCACTGATTCAGGCAAACTTACGAGCCTATCCAATCCTTGCTATGAATGCAAAGAAAATTGCAATTGCTGCATCCTAGACATGTATGGATTTCAATGGCACTTGAACCAGAAGAAGATTAGCACTACATTGATTGAATTAGCAATGTTCCCAATCGAGTTTCATGACGTAGCAGAGGAAAAAATTTAGGAACCAGGAAAGTTTAAATCAGGATCAGCTACTTACCCTCCTGCAGCACTTATTTTCAGCTTATCTTTATGTTTTCAAGAGTTGGGGTTTATTTGGCATTGATTTCTTTGTTTTTAATTGTGTCACCAATGACTAGATAACTGACATAGGTGTACTTTAGGAGGAGGTAAACAAGATAAGTGGCTCAATCCAACTTCAAACCATAGTACTCCAACCCACACACACCCTACACAAACACTCGCGTCAGCCACCTGGGCATCCAACTGGTGGCAATTTGTTATTGCTTTTTAATAGTGCTTATGCGCTTATCCAAGCTTCATCATAATAAATTCAAATAAACATTTTTTTATGGGTGTTACAATAGTACATCTCAATTCATATTACAAACGAAACTCAACAAATTTTCCAACTTTATCTCATTTAATATTACACATCAAGCCCCGAGTAGTCCGATAATTTTTAACTTTCTATTTACAAATAGGAGACTAAACACTCGCCACACAGGAGACAGCAGCTTCTACAATGGGACATGAAAATCTTGCACCAACAACGCACAGCGAATTTCAATCCCCACTTTGACAACGTAAGAGATGGACATTGCCACCAACCGAGTTACCCGAGGTTGGTAAATTCAAAATAGACATTTTGATAAGATTTAGGGCTTGTTTGGCCAAATAAAATAAATAATAATGCACAACTGTGCGTTTTTAAGGCAGGCTAAACACCTCAAATAAGCATAATTTTTATAGCCCTTTCTACGTGTATCACATGGGGGCCAAACACACCCGTAACTTCACATGGGGCCGAACATACCCTCACGTCACACACCCTTAGCTTCACTTTGTGCCTTTTTTACCATTTTCGAGGCAAACTTATGGCTAAGATTCGCGTGCAAAAATATGCCAATAATTTACAAATCTACGCACATAATTTTACTATAATTACAAATATATTTATATAATTTTAGAAATTACAAATAACCTCATATAGTTTGATTATAATTGTAAATATAACTAAGTTATTACTGCATCCTCACATAATGAGTATTTTTGTAAATATATGCAAACCCTCTTAAATTCTTTGTAATTTCTAAAATTATGTATATATATTTTCAATTATAGTGAAATTATGTAGTAATATTTGCAAATTACCCAAAATATTACTTTCACCAAAAGCGCTTAACTAATTTCTATCCCTATAGTATAATATACAATTAATTATGAATAATATTAGTTATGATATTATTATATTATTATACTCGCTGTTGTTTAGTATATAATAATATTATATACTAATATTAAGCCTATGATATTATTATAATAATATTACATAACATTGTGATAATATATTGCAAAATATTATTGTTTAGTTAACATCGATGTAAACTAAATATTAATATTGGTATAACCTTAGTGTATATTAACAGTTCTTCATCATATATATTATTATTAACACTAGTATTTTATTTGTCTTTTTAATAAATTAATTATTTAATAAGAGATCATAATAATATAATATATTAATATTACTAACGTAATTAAAATATTATTTAACTTACCATATTAAAATAATGATAATAAAACTATTATAATAATAAATAATATAATTAAATTATCATCACGATATGTATAATAATTACTTTTGGCTAATAAATTAATATCTGCATGATCATAAATGTATTCTTATTTTAATATTAATAACATAATAATAGCAATACTTTCTTTTTATGAAATAATATCTTTGTAAGATTTAGATATTACTTCATTGAGAAATATAATTATAAAAAAGTAATAAAATGATACTATAATGATTATTATGTTTATAACTAAAATTAACAAATAATAATTATTCTTTCTACATTATGAACATTATAATGTATTATTATAATATGATATGTTGTGATATCATTATTAAAATTAGTAAGATTAATATAATAATAATATCAGTGAAAAATATTACAAATTTAATATTGCTATTATAATTTACTATTATTTTAATATTAATAACATATTAGTAATAATACTTACCTTTTATTAAATAATATGGATTTAATGTTCAAATATTACTATCTTGAGAAATATAATATACAAAAAATCGTAAAATGATACTATAATGATTATTATATTTATAATTAACTTCACCAAATCATAATTATTATTTCTATGTTATGAACATTATAATGTATTATTATTATAATATGATATGTTGTAATATCATTATTAAACTTAGTAAAACTAATATAATAATATATCAGTGAAAATATTACAAATTTAATATTATTAATATAATTTACAATTATTTTAATATTAACAATATATTAATAACAATACTTACCTTTTATTAAATAATTTGAATTTAAGGTTTAAATGTTAATATTTTAAGAAATATAATTACACAAAATAATAAAATGATACTATAATGATTATTATATTTATAATTAACATTAAAAAATAATTATTAATATTTCTATATTACTAACACTACAATGTATTATTATTATTATTATTATACGATATGTTGTAATATCATTGTTAAAATTAGTAAGATTAATATTATAATAGTATCAGTGAAAAATATTACATATCTAATATTATGATAATAATAATATTATATATTATACAGTATTCTATTATAATATAATATTTAATGCATTATAGTCATATATTTCAACAAATAAAATAATATATTAAAAATAATAAAAATTCTAAATATGATATATGAAATTTATTACGTAGTAAAGGAAATACATTTTAGATGATTTAGAAGTTAAATTAAAATCTCTGAAATTAACATGTAAATTAATTACTTTTATTGATGTTGTTATCACACATTTGCAACTGAGGTTAGTGCACATCCTTGATTTTGATAAACTTAAATTTTATAGCTAAACAATGGTTTTAAAGACATTGGATGAGTAGTTTAGTATCATCATAAAAGTATGCCATCTTCGTACTGGTGAATCATCAGATTGCTTGAAGTAGAACCCATTAATAGGGCAAATTCCAAATATATATAAGTTTTGGATCTAATTTTAAATGTACTCACCATGTTTCAATAATTATAAATATATTCACGTAGTCTATCTAAAATTCTATTTATACCTACATCCTTCCATAAATGGGCGAATATGCTCAAGCCTTAGTTATAATTGTATAATTAAAATTTTACAATCAATTAGTATATAATTTTATAGCCGTAAAACTATGATTCTATAGTTGCATAAGCAGTAAAAATTTGAATTTTAGCTCCAAATTATAATTAGGGCTGGGCATATTCGTTATTTCATTGAAAAATTAAATATGAGGAAAATCTTTGATAAACTATATAGGTACTTTTGGGATTATTGAAACATCATGAGTATATTTAGAATTAAAGCAAAGCTTGTGGGAATATCTAAAATTAACCCAAATATGTATGTATGTTTAGGTAACGGGCATTCATCTCATGAGATAAACCGCATCAAAGCAGCCATATGGTTGGTCACTGGATCATCTCCTATTGATGAAGGATACTTTGAAATAATGGACCCCTTTAAGCATCCAATTTATGAAACAAATATATATAATAGTAATAATATGGATGTGAGGAAAAGTGGATCTGAAAAAAGGAAGAAGAAAAAGATGAACGTCCAATAAATGGACGTCCAAGTTTTGATGCATGGAAAAAGAAAAGATGTGGGATGTACCAAGCAAATATACGTAGCAGTGTACCAGCACACATGGCAATGGTAACACATTTGGGTGGATGTGTCTGTGTCCGGGATCGATTGCCGCCTGAGCCAGGTATCCGTTGTAATAAATAAATAAATAAACAAAGCTAAGATACATAGTATGATGCAAGGCTCGGTCATTTCTCTCACCTCTAAAGTATGGAATCGTGCATTGTAATCTGATTGAAAATCCGATGTAATCACAACATGACAAAAAAAAAAAAAAAGATAGACGGATTAAATATTTGAAACAAAAATTATGAATGGTTTAGATCTCGTCATTATGACCATTTGATGTGGTATCAATGAAAAAATGGTTTTGACACATGTGAAGCAGAGCACATGTAAAACGAGAAGGTCATGTTACGTGGCTAAGCAAAGGCTTCAACGAGAGTCATACTTGATATGATATGACAACACAAGCACATAAGTCAACAACGTAGGAATCTATCATGCATGTAAGAAGAGAAAAATCATGCCTACGTAAAAAGGAAATGAGAGCATGCATTCAGTACACATCCAAGCTACAAGTGGACGGCTGATATTCGCATAAACCATTGTTTGGGTTGTAAAGTTGAAAATGGATCACATCGAAATCATGTGTGCAATAAAAAAATCTATTACTAAAATTGTTTTTTTTAAAAAAAGGACATAGCAACATGCATGAAAGGTTAGATGCATGCATAGTATGGAAATGGCAACATGGAAGACATCAATAGCTGGATATGTGGTTCATTGCTAGCCTTACACAACCATTTGTAAAGAGATGGCAGACACACACTCAAAGCGAGAGAGAAACGATCCAATGAAAAGCTCACACGTGGAGCGTGGCCAACTACGGAAGAATGCAGCACGAGCACACTTACTTGAAGGCCTAGCAATATACACGTCGAGGAATGATCCTGGCTAAGTAAATGTCTCACTTAGCCTACTTTAAAATTTTTATTTAA
This sequence comes from Annona cherimola, assembly GCA_030490835.1. NCBI lineage: Eukaryota > Viridiplantae > Streptophyta > Magnoliopsida > Magnoliales > Annonaceae > Annona > Annona cherimola. Next base: position 88,747,090 of record CM059972.1, read on the forward strand.
AATAAATTTTATTTTATTTTTTCTTTATACACTTGTTTATCTAAGTGTATTTAATATATAAATCAATTTTTACTATTTTTAGATATGTGTATATATATATTTTTAGATTTTTAAAAATAAGAGTATTTTAAATACATATATACACATAGATGTTTAAAAATCTCAAAAAAATAGATAAATGGATTCAAAAATGGTAAAACTTATTTATATATTAAATACACTTAGATAAACAAGTACACAAAGAAAAAAGTAAAAAAAAAATGTTGTAAATAGATTTTTTAAGGTGGGCTAAGTGAGTCATTCACTTAGTCTAGACTAACAGGATCACTTGTCATACATATCCACGAAACTTCAGTTCCATGCAAACAAGTCTTGGTCGCAGAACTACCATCCAAGTCACCTGAACTCTATAAATAGCCACCCTTGCCATTTCACAAGGACAACTCCCAATAACCAAACGGAATCCAAAAAAAATTTCCAAGCTCTCCTAACTCTCTTCCTTGGCTCTCCTTTCTTCTTTAAAAAAATTTCTTCCATCTTTCCAACTTAGATTTAAAGGGAGAAAATTTTACTTTAGATGATTTAAATTTTGAGATTAACTATTTTTTCTTTATTTTCTATAATTTTTGCTAAAAAGTTACTTCATCTCATGTAGATAATTTCTCGGTGGCAGATGAATTGAAACATGGAGTTAAATATTTCTCATCCTTTTAAAAATTATTTTTATTAAAAGATTACCTTACCTCATTTAGATAATCTCCGGATGGCGGAAGAACTGAAATGTGAGGTTAGGTTAAGTATTTCTCCTTCTGTTTTTTTTTAAATTATTTTTGTTAAAAATTTATTTTCCTTCTTTTAAAAAAATTTATAGTTTTGTTGAAAATTTTATTTATCTCATATGGATAATCTCCGACTGGCGGATGACCTAAAGTATAAGATTAATATTTTTGTTTGGTTTCTATAAAAAATCAAAAATCATGTTTTATCCAACCTAAATTTTTGAGTTCAACTATTGCAATGTTGAAACAGAATCATCAAACCTTACCTAACGTAATGGATCTACATAAATTCTATTTTTGCTCTAGCAAGAGGCTTCTATAGTAGACCTAACGCTGGTATTTTGCCCTCACATGGGGAATACACGTCATCCGCAGCACCCGTTAGGTGATGGCGACCTATGAATATGCAAATTTCAAAAGATGGTGAAGTCTTTTGCATTAGAAAACTCTATTCTTAAGCCACAACTAGGAACATGTGGATCAATTGTGATCTATACATGTGTAAATTTTACACAACTTACATCTACAAGTTGGACGAGTAATTTCTTCCCATGTCCTTCCAATGGACCTAATTCAACTTACTTGGACCCATTTTAGTCCATTTGAGCCCAAGACACTTTAGTTGCGTCTAAAATTGTTCAAACAGTTCTCGTTGGGCCCGTTTAAGTTCATTTGGGCTTAAAACCTTCTAGTGGCCCAATGGGCCCAAAATTCCTTAATAAGCCCATTTGGCTTTAGAACTTCAAGGTAAACCCACTTGGACTCCAAGAATCTTTCAACAAGCCCGCAACTGCCTAGCCCTCTTTGGACCCAAAGCCAGCGAAGGTCATTCAACTTGGCGCAATAGGATCCAAAATTTCGCAATAGACCTAGCTGGGCCCAAAATCTTTCGATGGGCCTAGGTGAGCCCAGAATCCTCCATATGACCCAAATTGGCCAAAAATTGCCAATAAACCCAATTAGGTCCATAACCTCCCAATAAGCCCAAAAATCCTTAAGTCAGCTCAATTGAGCCAAAACTTTTTTCAACAAGGTCAGTTGGGCCCAAAACTTTTTTAGTCTGTCTAAGATGGCCCAAACACATTTTCAATATTCAGTTACACCTAGTTTTTCTTAGTAAAACGACCTAACTTTCAGTCTAGAGACTAAATGAGGGACGCGTTGTCTTATTAAGTTGAATGCAAGAGATGCTAGTTGTTTCGGCCTCAAATTCGTGGTTTCAGGTCGTCCCGTTTGGTGTTGGTGATTTCAGAAAATAAATACTCAATTAATTGCCCCAATAAAATTTTAAATCATTTAATTCTTTAACAGAGTCTGAAAAGTATATCACATAAATATTTTGCATTATGCTCCACACTCTGATTTTATATCCTTAACGAGAAAACCCTTGATTAAAAGAGCTAAATATCATAGTCCATAAAAAATGACAATTTCATTAATATGATGATAAAATGTGTAGAAGGTCTTTCCACGACTTTATAAATGCATGAAAAATCATGTCTAACAAAAATATAAAGATAAGTGAGTATACTTTGCTTTGCGCTATGACTCGAAAATGGGTAGTACATGACACCACATGACTAAAAATGGGTTGCATATCGATCACGAGACATGACTGACAAAATAAATATAGATCACTTTGCCACATGTCGTAACCCAAAAAGGGTGAGTACACTACGCCACGTGCCATGACTCAAATACGAGTTTACGCTTAATGATGACTCGATTTGGGACTAGTGAGGGGTCCGTCGGCTGCACTAGCAACCCTACACATCAAGCTAAGTACGCTCTCTGCTTTTGGATTTACACAACAAACCAAGGTCTCCTGCATTCAGCTTAATAAGCTAATGTGTCCCGCATTCGGTCTTTAGATTTACATAGCAGACCAACGTCTCCTGCATTCAGCTTAATAAGCCAGCATGTTTCTCATTTGGTCTCTGAATTTACATAGTATACTAACGTCTCCCGCATTCAACTTAATAAGTCAATGTGTCGTGCATTTAGTCTCTGAATTTACGTAGTAAACTAACGTCTCCCGCATTCAACTACTGAATTTCCACAGTAAGCCAGTGTGTTCTGCATATAGCCTCTAGATTGAAAATTGGGTGGTTTTACTAAAAACTAGGTTTAATTGAATTTTGAGAATATGTTTGGGTCAACTTGGACCAACGAAAAAGGTTTGGGCCTAACTAGGCTTGACATAACATATTTGGGCTTGAGTGAGCTTATTGGAGGGTTTTGGTTCAAATAGGCCTGTTGTAAAAGCTTTGAAGGTTTTCGGCCCAACTGGGCCTACTGAAGGATTTTGGGCCCAAATGAGCCTGTTGAAAGCTTTTCGGGCCCAACTGGGATGTTTTTCTCAGGAAGTTCCATGCCCAAACAAGGCTATTGGTAGGTTTTGGGCTCAACTGGGCTTATTGAAAGGCTCATCACTTGGGTCTACTAAAAGGTTTTGGGCCCAAGTGAGCCTGTCGAAAGGTTTTTGGGCCCAACTGGGATATTTTAAACCACCCTCAGAAGGTCCAGACACAAACAAGGTTATTGGAAAATTTTGGGTCTAACTAGGCTTGTTGAAGGATGTTTGGAGGTTTTAGGCCAAATTGGGCTGTTTTAAACCACCTTAGGAAGTTCCAGGCACAAATAAGGTTATTAGAAGATTTTGGATCTAACTGGGCTTGTTAAAGGATGTTTGGGGTTTTGGGCCCAACTAAGATGTTTTACACCACCCTGAAAAGTTTTAGACCCAAACGAGGTTATTGAATGTGTTCGGGCCCAACTAGGCTTGTTGAAAGGTTTTGGGCTTGTTTTGGAAGTTATGGGTCCAAAAAGGTTCAAGGGGGAAAGTTGGGCCCAAGTGAGGTTATGGGTAGAAATTACCCGTCAGATTTTCCCATTATTATTGAATTCAATATACACATTAGATTTATAGCTTAAATCTTGATTAGTTATAATCAAAACATATCTGAATCATGCAAATTTAATTCATATTTTTAAAATGTTATACATTGACCGAAAGATGAAGAAATTATATAAGAAATGAAAAATAAATTTCACAAACACAAACACAAACACAAAGTTCAAAATTTCTAAATATATTCATGTATTGTATTTATGCTTGTGCCCTAAAATGAAATGATTAAGATGCTCAAAATCTAATTATAAATTTATAAATAAAAATTTACGTTAAAATGATATGTGACTTAAAGCAGGCAAAAGTGAATTCTATGGCTATAAAAGTATTGAAAATTTATTTGAATGTGAATTTTTTTGCTTAAAATTATAATAAGAGGTTGAACATATTTGTTATTTCACAAAAGGTCATGAATACAATTAGAGTTTTGGGCAAAATATATGAATATATTTAAAATATTTTAATTTTATGATTATATATTCATAAAATATTCAAGTGCAGGCTAACTACATTGTTATTACGATACAATTTGCCCAACATGGGCATCATATGTATTAAAATTAACATCTACCTGGTCAACACAAAATGAGCCCCATGTGTATTAAAATTGACATCTACGTCACTCATTATATTTAAAATTATTTAGTTCAATAATATAAAATTTTCATCAAAATCTAGCATATATATATATATATATATATGGTCTCGCTTCTATGTAATCAAGTTACATAGAAGTGGATTCATGTAACCACCTTAAAATCTAAGATTTTGATCCTTAATGAAAAATTCAATCCATTTATTCTATTTAACATCATTTGTTTATCTAGGAAACCAAGTTTAATCCCAATTAAATACCTTTAAGGGCCACGTTTGTTCAGAAATATATATATTCATGTGTAAATTAAGAAAAACATTTAGATCTATTTACACATGTATTAGAATATAATAATTCTTTATCGAATCATTCATTCACATAAAAATTATAATTTGGAAGGTTTAGATGTCAAAAATAGTACTTTAAAATTGATCTTTTCTCATTTTTCATAATTTACACATGAATATATACATTTTCTAACAAATGTGGCTCATAAACATACTTGATTGGAATGAAACTTGATTCCTTATATAAACAAATGATATTAAATACAATAAATGGATTAAATATTTTATCAAAAATTAAAATTATAGATTTTGAAAGAGTTACATGAGTTCACTTTTTTGTAATCCAGTTACAGAGAAGCAGAGCCCATGTGTGTGCGTGCGTATATATGGGAAATTATTCAAGTGCAACGCCACTGCACCGTAACTGCTGAAATGGGCCCCACATGATGATAAAATTATAATCTACACCACCCATTGTATTTAGAATAATGTATTCTATTATCATGTCCATTTTCATCCCAATCGGATATGTGTATGGACCCCATCTGAAAATGGTACAAATTCAATGTAATAAAATAATTTGATGTAAATAACAACTTGAAAGTGGTTTTAATATGCGTGGAGTCCATTTTATAGGTGCACTCTATCTGCATAGGATGGGTTCTCATATATATATGAGAAATATTCAAGTGCAGCTTCACTGCACCACAATTACAGTGCAGTTATCTTAAGATGGTCTCCATATGATCATAAAATTATAATCTACTCCACCCATTATATTTAAAATTATGTATTCTATTACCATACCAATTTTCATCCCAATTAAATATATGTATAGACTCTATTTAAAAATGGTACAAATTCAACGTAATAAAATAGTTTAATGTAAATAACTACTTTCAAGTTGTTTTTTCAATATGTAAATCATTCGCTATAGAATTATGTATAGATAAATAATTATATAAAGTTTCAATACATTTAAGTACACGATGGGGCTATTTTGGGCCAAATGCATAGTTAATTATTGTGCAAGTTCACTACATAGGAAAAGTTATATATATATATATGAGTAATTACTGTGCAACGGTGCTGAAATGGACCCCACATGATAATCAAATTATAATATACTACATTAATTGTATTTAGAATAATGTATTCTATTACCATATCAATTTTCATCCCAATCGAATATGCATATAGACTGTATCTGAAAATGTTACAAATTCAACGTAATAAAATAGTTTAATATAAATAATAAATTTAAAGTGGTTTTTTCAACATCTAAACCATCTAAAGTATGATTTATATATGGATAAATGATTATATAAAATTTCATTGCATTTTAATGTGTGTGGCCTATTTTTTGGGCAACTGCACCACTGTTCCGGTTCAGTGACAATATATATATATATATAGAGAGAGAGAGAGAGAGGATTGTTCCTGTGCAGTTGCCTAAAAAATGGGCCCCACATATATTAAAATGCGATGAAACTTTATACAATAATTTATCTATATAAAAATCATACTTTAGATAGTTTAAATGTTGAAGAAACCACTTGAAAGTTATTATTTATATCAAACTATTTTATTGCGTTAAATTTGTACCATTTTCAGATTGAATCCATACACATCCGATTGGGATGAAAATTGATATGGTAATAGAACACATTATTCTAAATACAAAGGGTGGAGTAGATTATAATTTGATTATCATGTAGGGCCCATTTCATTGCCACTGCACTATAATTACAGTATAGTGGCGTTGCACTTAATTGCTCCTCATATATATATATGAAGGATATTCAGGTGCAGCACCGCTGAAATGGGTCACACGTAATCATCAAATCATAATCTACTCTACCCATTGTATTTAGAATCATGTATTCTATTATCATACCAATTTTCATCCCAATCGGATATATCTATAGGCCTCATCTGAAAATGGTACAAATTCAATATAATAAAATAGTTTAATGTAAATAACAACTTTAAAGTGGTTTTTTCAACATGTAAACCATTTGCTATAAAATTTATATAGATAAATGATTGTATAAAGTTTTATTGCATTATAATATATATATATATAAAGAGAGAGGGTTGTTGTAACGCCCCGACCCTTACTGTCGCAGGTATTGTCCGCTTTGGGCCTCGCGCGCACGGTTTTGTCCTTTTGGGTTCACGCTCCCGTCCTTCCCCAAAAGGCGCCTCGACAGTATAACTCCAGCGGCCTCCACTTATAACCCAAACTCCCTCCCTCTTCCTAACCGATGTGGGGTATCACATTCACCCCCCCTCGGGGCTCCAGCGCCCTCGCTGGACACACCAGCAGGACATCGGGAGTCAGCTTTGATACCATTATGTAACGCCCCGGCCGTTACTGTCGCAGGTATTGTCTGCTTTAGGCCTCGCCTGCATGGTTTTGTCTTTCTGGGTTCACATTCCCGTCCTTCCCCAAAAGGGGCCTCGACAGTGTAACTCCAGTGGCCTCCACTTATAGCCCAAGCTCTCTCCCTCTTCCTAACCGATGTGGGATATCACAGCTATTCCTGTGCAGTACAACTGCACCAAAACAGCGGTACATTTGCCCAAAAATGGACCCCACACATATTAGAATGTAATGAAATTTTATACAATCATTTATCCATATATAAATTTTATAGCAAATGATTTACATGTTGAAAAAACCACTTTAAAGTTATTATTTACAACAAACTATTTTATTACGTTGAATTTGTACCATTTTCAGATGGGGTCCATACACATATCTAATTGGGATGAAAATTTGCGTGGTAATACAATACATTATTCTAAATACAATGGATGAAATGGATTATGATTTGATCATTATGTGGAGCCCATTTTAGCGGTGCTGCACCTAAGTATTTCTCATATATATAAAAGGGCTATTCCGATGCAACACAGTTGCACCAGAACAGCGATGCAATTGCCCAAAAAATGGGCCCCACACATATTAAAATGTAATCAAATTTTATACAATCATTTATCCATATATAAATTATATTTTAGACGGTCTAGATGTTGAAAAAATCACTTTAAAGTTGTTATTTACATCAAACTATTTTATTATATTGAATTTGTACCATTTTCAGATAAGGTCCATATACATATCCGATTGTGATGAAAATTGATATGGTAATAGAATACATTATTTTAAATACAATGGGTAGAGTAGATTTTGATTTTATCATCATGTGAGGCCCATTTTAATGACACAGCGTAGTGGCGTTGCACTTGATAATTACTATATATATATAAGAGTTGTTTCGACGCAATAGTATATATATGAGAGCTGCTCTGATGCAACATCATTGCACAGGAACAATGGTGCAGTTGCCCAAAAAATGGGCTCCACACAGTAAAATGCGATAAAATTTTATAAAATCATTTATCCATATATAAATCATACTTTAGACGGTTTAGATTTTGAAAAAACTAGTTTAAACTTGTTATTTATATCAAATTATTTTATTACGTTGAATTTGTACTATTTTCAAATGGGGTCTATACGCATATCCGATTAGCATGAAAATTGATATAATAATATAATACATTATTCTAAATATAATGGATGAAATAGATTTTGATTTCATAATCATATGGGGCCCATTTCAGCGCCACCACACCGTAATTACGATGCATCGACACTGCACCTGAATATATCTCTATATATACACCATATTAAAATGGTATAAAATCATAAAATAATTTAACCTAAATATCAATTTCAAAGTAATAATTTCAAATTTTAAACCGTTTAAAAATACATTACTTATATGGATAAATGATTATATAAAATATTTTAACATTCTAATATGTGTGGAAGCCATTGTGCAGCAAACTGCACTGGATAGGTGTTATATATATAGTTGTGATTTTTTTGCGTCCAAGCTAATGGAATAAAACCTCATTAATATAATATAATATATATATATATATATAATTAGGGATAAAATTCATTAGCAAATGCAGAATTTGCTCTAGTAAAAATGGAAAATTTTCTCATAAATGAAAAACCGCATTAACAAGTCCAGTAAAGAATTATCAAAATAGGATTGCATGATTTTTAAATTCACTGAAACTCTCTATTTGAAGTCTATAAATCGGAATCCAACAATCACACAATTTAATATCATTTTAATAACTGCTTAAAAATATACGTAGTCATATATAAATTTCACCCACATACGCATTTTGATGGCAAATTCAGCAGCACTACGATTAAATGGGGCCAGTTAAACAAATTAAAAAAAGGGGCCAGTTTGATCAGAAAAGAAAAGTCCAATCTACCCATTGCATGTATCGACAACTATGTGAAAATCACAAATCATAAACCAGCATCTAATACAGATTTGCTAATTAAGAAAAAGTGTAGTATACTAGGCACAAGTAATGTGGGATGTCTCTTTTTCTCAGGTATGGTTGAATGAAAGTGAAGATGTATGGAAAGCAAAGTAAAAAATCCACTTGGAACCTCCCTCCCTCCCTCACGATACAACATAGATGTATGAAAACCAAAGGTCAAGAAATAAAAATAAAAATAAAAAAACACTTGGAACTTCTCCCTCTCCCTCTATATAACACATACGTACGAAAACCAAAAGGTCAAGAAACAAAAAACCACTTGGAACCACACACATCATATACAGATGTGGCTTGGGTAGCGCTACAATTCATCCTTTGGCAGGTGGAAACATTCCTCATCCCAGTAGTAAGGAAACTTTAGTTTAGCTGCAGTATGGTGCATGAACCAATCTTCATATATAAACCTGCGAGGATGTCATAAAATAAACTTATTTGATCAAATGCGTCATCAATAAGTGGGATTGAATAACTTATATGACAACAATTTAATAGACTGAAAACTAAGATACAAAATCGCCAGAAACTGGATGGATTCATTCCACATGGTCTGCAACATTGCCTCTTCTCCAATCGTACATTGGCAGGAGATTATGCTTAAGATGAGTGACTGACAGCAGAGCTCCAAATGACATGGGCAGTATCAGAATTATCACTTTATGAAATCTTCGCCCAATTGATCAGTGGATAAAATGGTTGGTTCGTTTCACTTTTCACAGAGAATGAAAACAGTTACTATAAAACCATTTTTCTCTCAAAACACCATCTTATGCAGAAGCTTGTTAAGCAAAAAATGAATATAATATAACATCGCCAAACTAGCTTCTGGAATCCCAGCTGCTCATCCTAGAGCACTTACTGCCATACTGCATCTCATAAAAGGCTCCAACTTCAATCTGGATTCTAACCAGAAACCTTGATTTGGATTGACAAGATTTGATTCTTCAATTCTCATTTCAAATTAAGGTGATCATCAGATCGACATTATCAAATTCTCCTGAAAACTTGGAATGAAAGTTTTACCAAGTAGAGTAATGGCGAAACCAGCAAAAGCAATAGTTTTGTAAAAGAAATGTCTGCCCACATGCCATTTGATAAAGTTACTGTACATTAAGAACACAATCAGACAGACAAATTATGTTGTGAGTGCACGCATCTTCATCCAGCATTTCTATTTTCCTATTCTGATATGCTGCTAAATTTTTACAATATTTGTTCATCGAGAATTCCAGATCATTCAGTTGTGACATCGTAAATTAAGAGTGAACATGGAAGGTGAAGAAAACTCAATCGGATAACATCAGAGATTTGCCTCAATTTGCTTTTTCTTTCTTTCTTTCTTTTTTATTTTAATTTTTTTCTTTTTAACTTCACTTCTTTGGGGATTGGCCTTAAATACTAAGGTCGAGATTGGGGATTGACGTTAAATACTAAAGTCAATATTACTGAGGAGCTCTGACACGCACAAATGAACTCAGTAGACTAACAGAGCCCAACTCAAACTTTGAAGCCCATTAACTTGCGAATGATTGGAGAAAGAAGATAAACCACATCGTGCTAATCATGGCAAAGCAATGAACAACATGAGGAATTAGATGGGAATAATGCTTCTCGAAAGCCTCTCAACTTTGAAATCAATTCAATCAAATATACAATCCATCATATGATTTCAGCTGATCAATAGCATTTTCAACTACATTGTAGCCAGTGGGACATAATGCATAAAAGTCTAACATCCACTTCAAGAACATTTAGGAAAGAAGTGGTTATAGTAATTTTTTTTTTCGGAAACATAAATTGGATTACCAATCATAACTAGCCATTGAGGTGTCACCTGCTGCAGATCTTTCAACATGGTGTATATATGAATATAGCATCAAAGAAGTGACCTCCACTCTAGGTGAGTTTGAAAATCTAGATGCCTCAGCCCCAGAAATAAGCTAGTCTAGAAAATAATTTATCTTTTTGTATCATTTTTTGGAAATGTATTAGGCTTGGTTTTTAAATTGAGTAATAAAAAATGCATATGCTTCATGATAAAATTTATTTTTTAAAGACAATATTGTACAGGCTTGAATTCTTTGCTTGTCTGCAGGTAGTTATCCAGTATACATCAATTTTATATATGACAAGATTTATCCCATGGAAGGCAAGAGAAAGGGTGAAGTACTAACACTTTGACAGGAGGACGAGATATGATAACAAGCATCTGCAAATCTTCAGTCTCGTTTGTATTCCAGACCTGCAATTTTCACAAACAGTAACCAAGGTCCAACATAAGTTTACTGCAAATAAGTATTTAAGAGCATGAAACAGAAGCCAGATGCACCTACAATAGCAGGTGCCAAATCTACATGAACCTCTTCATGTGTGCCTACATAGCAGGTGCATGAAGCAAATGCACAAGGTCCACAGTTTCTATAGGTTGTGGCCTACATGCCAGTGATTCTGCTTCTTTGTATACTAAATATGCAGGGCAAGCAATCACTGGCAAGAATCAGCAGTAATGGGATCTATTTGACACGCACATGAACCTTCATGTGTACCTTCATGAAGCAAATGCATATGGTCCACAGTTTCTATTGGTAGTGGCCTACATGCTAGTGGTCTACATGCTAGTGGTCCTGCTTCTTTGTATGCTAAATAGTAAACATGCAAGGAAAGCAATTACTGGCATGAATACAATGGGCAACAGCTGATGGAGTCTATTTGACACATGCATGGTCCTTCCAAGATTTAACTGTTTGAGTTTTGTTCAAGCAACAAGGCCCAACATATGATAAGTGGGCTATTAGATCATCCATATGGGTAAGGATTGGCCTCTCATCCTGTGTGTTCTAGCAGAGCAAAACATGGTGTATGAAGTCAGATTTTTCTGCTTTTTTGACCAGCAGTGATGGTGGGATTAGAAGAGAGCGAATGCAACCTATACATAGGAGTGAATTCATAGAAATACCTCTATGAAAAATAAGAACTATTAGGAAATTTTATGCAACTACATCAGAACCTTAACTCTTCACCGGAAAATATGTGAACTCTTCACAGGAACCATGCAGATAAAGCGTTATGATCATGTTAGCCTGGGTTTGAAAACCATATTTGTTTATTTCTTTCTTCTTTTTTTTTTTTTGGTTTTTTTCAGAAAATTGTCAATCTAAATATTTAATATATAAATTAAGTTTTAGCATTTTTGAAGATGTATATATTTTTTTTTAGATTTTTAAACATGGGTATTTTAGTCATTTCCAATGGATTTGTTAGCCCCGGATAATAAGATCGTAACTTGTGGATAAAAGCCTAATTTATATGTTTTGAGGAAAAATTATGATGATTTGACATTTCCAGTGAAATTCATAAAAGTACACTTATAATCCTCCATAACAAATTCATTTCATCCTTAAAATAACAGAAGGAATAGGAGCTGAAAGGAAAGTAAAGCATGCTATCAGGGGGAAAAAAAAAAAACCACAAAAGGAGAGTAATGCAGAAAGTGTCCAGTTCAAGACTATGTTCTGTTAAAGAAGTTTCTATTTGTTATTGTCTGCCCATAATTTTCATTGATAGGAATTCAAATTTTAAGTTTGAGCTGAAGTTATGCCATCCACTAATGGTCTTTTTTTAGTTTCTTTTGGTATGCAAATGCTTATAAACTTGAGATGAAAATATGTCATGAGAAAATCACCCATTAGTGGTGTGTTCCTTATTTATATTATAGGCAACACTTTGCTACTTTTTGCTTTGATGATTTTGTTGAACCTTCTGTTCTGACATCTGGAAAAAATTTTAACAGTAGAATGCATTTTCCTGCCAGTAGGGGACGAACGCACAGTGAACCAGACGAATGATGGAATTGGCATCCAAAATCCAAGTTATTGGTTGGAGCAAAATATGGCCATGGCCCAGAAAAGAATCCAAATATGGGAGGATTGGATTTCAGTACATATTTCTAAAAATAAAAACTAAAAAATATGCAGCCTTCATCCAATGAAAACAACCAATTCCTGTTTCTCGGAAATAGAAAATTCATAAATAGTAACGTTTCTACCTATCATAGTACATGTAAACAAGGGGGAAAATGAAATTATCACACAGATCTAAGATGAAAATTTTAACCTGATGTGGTTCGTTAATGGGGATATGAAATGTGCTATTTGAGAAAATAGGGAACTCTTTTGGTGTTCCTGGGTACTTCCTTTCTGAGCCTGAAGCCAGAAAAAGAGTGCCACTCCCTTTTAGAATAACAAACACCTCCTCACATGAGTGCCTGTGAATTGGTGTTCGCGTTCCTGGAGCAAATGTCTGAAGCCACAACTCAACCTGATAAAGAGAATCATCACTTCTAATTCGAAAAAAATAAAAATAAAATTATAAGCTGACAATGCAAGAAAAATAAAATATTCCACAATTATAGAGATTTGTAGCTGAAAAAAAAAAGAGACTTGCATGTGAGTTGTATAATCTAAAATCAACTTGGTTTTAGCAATTAAGGGGTCACTTCGATAGAGGGTAATATAATATTTACCGAAGGGATGAGAGAAAATGACATTTATAGCAGTAAAATTAATGTCAATAAAGAAAGGGGTGTTATTATATGCACCTAGGTGCACTTAGCTTCGGTGCACCCGGGAGTATTTCAAATATTTTTTTATTTTTTAAAACTTTTTCATAAAACTGTTAATATAATTGAATTTAACATGTGTATCAAAATCCCAAAAAAATCTAAAAATATTTAAAAATGGTAAAAATTAATAAACATGTTAAATACACGGATTAATAGTTTTGTTTTTTAAAAAAATTTAATTTTAAAAATGGATATTCGCACCCGGGTGCACCGAAACTACGTACACCCACCCAGGTGCATATAATAACGTCTCATAAAGAAATGCATAAGGACAAACTAAACAAGATTGATATAGTAAGTAAAGAGGTAATATGATAGAAATTTGCCATGGCTTAGATTATTTTCTTGAAGGAATGACCATTACAACTAGCTGATTAAATGATCTGCAGCGACCAAGATCTCTCCAGGTTATTCCCTTTCTACTAGATATTGTATTGTCCACCACAAATCTCTAACCTCCCAACCCCCTACTTTGTCTGGCTTATTTGTAAGGTAGGTAGGCTCAATTGTAATTGCCAACTAGGCTGGGTTGGACTTGTGAGAGGATCACAATCCTATTGAGAGAAACTCAAATATTTTATTGAATTTGATAAAAAGAAATTACGATATCCTAATAGCAGGAAAGAAAATTGCAAGAGTTACAATATCCTACGAAAGAGAATGACTCTATGGAACAAGCCAAATAATCCCCCTCACCAATGAAAACAATTCGCTATTTACAAACTTCTTCTTCCCATGGCCCTCCATGTGGCCCAACAAACACCGCCATTGTGATCACTAGGATAGATTCATAGATCGTTGAGATGATCTCATCAATCTCCACCCCGTGAAACAAAGGTACCCACTCAATCCCAAAACCAGAGGAAAACCAATGAAATTACCATGGACATCAATCTCTAAAATGCCTCAACTGACTCAGCACTCCTTACAACCGGCGAGCAATGGTAGAAGAAAAACAACCACATTGGAATCAATCGTAACGCACTTGGATCCAACGAAAAGAGCAAGACTCCTACAGCCAGACATGACATCAACAAACCTACCTGGATCCCAAGTAATCTGAGCAAAGGGCATATTTTCCTCCAACCATCTTGCTTACAAATGATATTGCAGCCACCTTCTCTTCCTCGACACTCTGCCTTCCAAACCAGAGTCTAGGTTTGTCATGCTTGCAGAACATGTAAAGATTGCAGAATCATCTTGCAGTATATAACAATAAAAAGAATTCAACGATGATGCCACTAATTCAACTTGAATTGCTTGCATGTTTTCTGCACCAGATCCTTGAACTCTATGTAAGTTTCATCTGCAATGTGGTTCTCAGACAAGCAGTTCTTATACCCAGAACTAATACCACCCTTGAACATAATACAACCTTGAAAAATAGCAAAAAATTGAATAGGTTCCTTTAAAAAATGCAGGCTTGGACAGCTTGCAACTTAAGAGAATCAACCATCTTCTTTGCAAGTGATACTACAGTTGCCTTCTCTTCCTCAACACTCCTCCTTCCAAACCAGCTTCTAATGAGATACTCTCCATTATTATCTCTGGGATATGAGTAGTGAAAGATATAGAAATCTCCAGTGTATAGTTTTGATTGTTTAAAAGATTCAAGCAGAGACTTCTCTTGGCCATTGACGTGCCAAACTTGCAGATCACTAGCGGAATCAATGTATCGCTTAGGTTCATCATTTGCAGGTGCAGCTTTCACAAGGCCCTTAACATCGTCCTTGGTATTTGAGTAGTGCAGCAACTTTCCCTCTACCATCCTCAGTTACAGTGGTATCAGATGTCTGTGGCCAAGAATCACAACTTTGATCAGAACATCAGTCTCAAATCCCTCAAAAACACGAGTAAGGTGAGCTTGTAGTCTATCAGCACTACGATTAAACTCTTCTGCTACTACATTTGCACTCTTCCTCTCATCAAGGGGTGTATTTCTGCTTGCCCATATGACAACTCAAGCCCAAAATCTAGTAAGTAATTTGCTACTGTCTAAAAAATCTCTTGTCAAATAGTAAGCCTCAAGACTTACTACTTGCCCTTACTTAATACCGCCTGAATCCCAAGTAATCCGAACAAAGTGCATATTTTCCTCCAACCCACCCATACCAAAGTCCACCTGCATCCCATTCAGCCCATGGCAGAACAAACCATTCACGCACAGACAATTCTCCAAACGGAAAAGAGGTGAACAGCTCCAACACAGATTAGTTGACCATACACCCATTCCTGCACATTGGTCAGCCACATATTAAAGAAGCGAATCCAACCACCAAACTCCATGAAGCTGGCCGAGAAAATCATTACCCCTGTTTATGCCCTATAGTAATGTCGCAATTCGATATCCCCTATGATCTACGGTTGCCATCATTTGCTTACCTTTCTCATCTTCTCTACTTCATCGGTCCAAGCAATGGCCACGACCTCCGCTAGCTTCTCCTCTTCATGCTTCCTTGCGATGGCCTTGGTGATAGCAATGGAATTGGCAATCAGCTCAGCCTACTTAGAAAATGAATTCAATATTGACCTTGATCTAGAGGCCATTGATTCCCTACTCCTAATGTTTTTGATGCTGGCCTTCCATTCAAATAGTTCAATTCTGACAATGATGTTGATTCATCACCTTACTGCTGCACTAACATGCAAATTAATCGCTCGAGGGACTCAAAACTTTACGCTGATTCCTTTGCATGATGTTCGAAAGATTACAACAACGCAAATCTATCCAATTCTGATTTCCTTCCATGTGAATCAAATTGGCGCGCAACTCCTATTGTTGCTCCAAACGCTAAAGTCATTTCTCCAATTACTCTTGATTCTACATTGAATCAATTGCAGCGAGGTTGATCTACTTCTCTATACCAAATGATAGGATCAAGATTCTACTAAGAGGAACTCAAATATTTTTATTGAATTTGAAGGAAAAAAATTACAATATCCTAATAGTAGTAAAGGAAATTACAAGAGTTACAATATCCTAGGAAAAAGAATGACCCTATGGAACAAGACAAACAATCCCCCTCAAAAACAAAAACAGTTCCCTATTTATAGACATCTTCTTCATACAGCCCTCCACGTGGCCCAATAAACATCATTCATTATGATCTCTAAAATAGATTTAGAGATCATTGATACGATCTCATCAGCTTGCTAGCCTTAACATTTCCACCTAGCTCAAAAAGAACCTAATCCTCTAGTTCCAAGGATGGAGATACTTCCCGAGTTAAATAAATCACGGTCATGACCAAATACACCAGGTGCACCCACCCAAGTGCAATTAGCCTTGATCCACCAGGTGTATTTAACCCTTTTTATTTTTTTAAACATTTTAATACAACTGTTAATCTAAATGTATTTAACATGACAATTACTAAAACGTCACTATTTTTTAAAAGTTCAAAAAAATAGTGGCATTTTAGCAATTGTTATGTTAAATACACTTAAATTAACGGTTGTATTTAAAAAAATTCAAAAATATAAATTTTTGCACCCGGATGCATCGAAGCTAAGTCCACCCGGGTGCACAATATCAGGGCCCAATAAATTATTGTCCAAAGTAAGACCTTGCCCACATTCATGAACCTCAATACCTCAATAAATTAACATTTGTAATTCATAGGGCTTTTTTCTCCAATGGAGCCATTTGCAATCAGTGCCCCCTTGGGTTTCCCATTTTTTAAAAGAATTTTTTAGACCCAGGTCATCCACCATGTTCTCCTCTAATTTCCCTTGCTCAAAAAATTCCTCCAAAATTGCCACACCAACCTCTTCGCCTCCATCTTTCGATGCATTTTGTCCCTCAAGGAATCCAATGTCCAAGACCAAAAGATGAGCGCAACCTACCTCCTAGAGCTACACCTCAAGCACCAAATCAACTTCTCCTAGTCCAACTATAGTGATTGTGCAACCATTGGATCCTTCTTCCATGACGGCCCTGTAGGTAGTTTCCTATTGGCAATCTTATCTTAGTGACACAAGTTCCCTCATGAGTCATGATTTTTTCCAAATACTCCACCTAATTCTATATGTCAATCACCTTCTTCAAGATGTGCTTGAGCTGCTCATCATAACCACTTGTTAGGCTGGATGGTTGTCAGTTGTCAGGAAGCTAGAAATATTTCCTAAAAACCTTGCCCCCATTCTCTAATCATGTTGCCTGCCATTTCCAGAGTTACAGGTCTCCAAGATGAGGATGTTGCTTTGCATATGTCCCATTACTTGATCCTCCACTGTTTGCATAGAGAATTTGGCGTCATTGAATCACTTGTCCCATGTAGTTGTTTTGTTTGGGAATCTTGCTCTAACTAGCCTCTCATCAAGCACAACATGGTTAGAGTGATTGCTCCAGGATTTGACCATTGTCCTGCTCCAAATGGAGAAGTCATTCTTCATTGTCTTTATTCCCACCCATGGCTCACACATTTGAAGGGCTCTAATACCTTGAAGGGAATTTTCTACAGCTTGGATTATTTTCTTGGAGGAGCGAGTACTACAAATCTCTCTCCCCCCCTCCCTATCTTTCTCTGGCTTATTCATAAGGTAGTTGAGCTCAATGGTAATTGCCAACTAGGCAGGGCTGGGCTAGCTGCCCCTAACATTACAAGGAAAAAAATAAATTTTATTGTGCAAAAGATGGAATTCGTCAGGGTAGATAACCATCTTATCAAGGTCATGAGTAAAGAAAATCCTCCCACTACACCTCCTATCCAAACACCCTATAAAATCTG
The DNA here is from genome assembly GCA_030490835.1 of Annona cherimola. Classification (NCBI taxonomy): domain Eukaryota; kingdom Viridiplantae; phylum Streptophyta; class Magnoliopsida; order Magnoliales; family Annonaceae; genus Annona; species Annona cherimola. The sequence continues at coordinate 88,765,393 of CM059972.1, forward strand.
GCTACAATAATACTGTTAGTAAGAAGGTTTATAGGTAGCATATCTAAAGACAGCTCATTTGTCACTTGTGTCATATCCTGCCAAATATGCTGTATAATAGAAGCCTTACTCAGGTATGGAGCTTTACCTTGAAGTAGTTTATAGTGTAGCATTTCTAAAGACAGCTCATTCATCGCTTGTGTCATATCCTGCTGAATATGCTGCATAAAGGAAGCCTCACTCAGGTGTGGAGCTTTACCTTCAAGTGAATACTTCAGCTTGAGAGATTTTATCAAGATTTTAGGAATTCTAATGCAACGTTCTCTGAGAATTTTTCTTTCCACAGAAAACTACTCCACTGAAGCTGGCTCTTGGGGATACAACACATATATGAAGATTTCTTGCTGAGAAAGATCTCAAATATTTCTCTCAATAAAGGACTTTGATTCTGTGCGATTAACCACATGGAGTAAGCCATGCACACATGAGAATTGCCCCTTTTCATTTTGAAAAATCAAAAAGCCTAATCTAGATGTGTCCAAAAATTTTAAAATTTTAATATAAACCTATCTAAGTGTGACCCACGAAAGTATAATTTAAAATTAAAAAAAAAAAGTGGGTTGATCCCAGCTGTTGATCAGATAATAATCTAAAATTTCAATTGGTCCCTTATCAAATAGGAATTTTGCTAGTGAAGGGCACCATTTCATCATATGGCTACAATCCAGAGGATAATTTTGAGGAGCATATGCATCATCAAGTGAGTACTAGTGCTCTATACTAGAGAATATAATGTCGGTAAGAACTTTCAAACAGACTATGTGGGTTGGACCTACTCCAGCCAGTCCAAAACTGAGTCAAGACTTCCCAAGTTGGAAGTGATCAAACTAGCCAAGCAGGAATCAATTCAGAGGGGTTCTTTATGACTTCAAAACATTAGATTCTCTAAACACTGTTTTCAATATCCTTCTTTGAAAGATAAATAATACAAGGGCATAGTTCAAACCCTTTACGTACTAAGAGTGTACTGCTGCTGTCGAAAATTAGACTGCAATGGATGGATTTTGAACCCAGTATGTATTCAATAAGAAAGAAAATATAAAGGAGGAATAAAGGCAGTAAGATTTTCAGATCCTAATGTGTTACTGTACCTCTTTCATCCCATGTAAAATGGAGCCTGCAACTGTAATGTGTGATAGCCCTGCTCTACCAAAATTACTCTGTGGGACATCACTTATATTCCTTACCCGAGGTAGGTCTGCATTAGCAAGGGAAAAAACCGCAATTACAACAAGTTCAAACCAACAGCAATCATAATTTACATATGAATATTGCTAAGACATAGTTCCTGAGATAGTCCCTACTTCCTGCCCTAGGATAAGAGCCAAGACATTGATTCCCAAAGCAATCCAAAATAAATTTTGAGAAGAATCTACACATTTTTCAAAACCATGGATGGCCCCAGATGCTTGGTCAATTAGTTTTGTAGTCCAAATGCATAGATCTCCAAGCATGAGAAGCAAGGACATCAGAGGAAGACATCAAAACACTTCTCATAGCAATTCAATGGATTCACTTGCATTTCCAACTAAATTTCCAACATACCCAACAAATCATTTGAGAAAAAAGACCAACTGCAATCAGCTTTCAGGATTCTAAGATCAATACATGATGACAGGTGCAGTAAACATGCAGTTTGGTGTTAAGTAAGTTACCTTTGGTGGAACGAAGGGAAGCTGCTGCAGCAACAATAAGTAAGCTGAGGAAGAGAAGCAGAAAGAGAATGTGGATGGAGGGTCTTGGCCACATCCCCTTTTCCCCCGTTCTCATTTTCCCATTTTCCTCTCCGAGGAAGAGAAGCAGAAAGAGAGGAAGTATCCAGTGCCAACCCAAACTGCCGTAGCTACGGGGCCTTTTTATAACATAGGCCCTGTAATTTTTTTAATTGTTAATTAGTCTATATTATGGGTGTGTTTGAGAATGAATAAAACTTTTGGTGAAAAGTTTTGAAGAATAAAAGTTGTCAAATGATGTGATATGATAGGGGTAATGATGAGGAGTAAAGAGGATAAAGTTAAAATAGATAGGTTAGTTATATAGGTAATTGTGTAGAAATGATTAAAAAGTAGGGTGGTTTGTGTTGGAAGATGTAAAAAAATAATTAAAAAATAGAAGACTTGTAGAGAATGAAAAGTTTTAGATTGAAAAGTTTTAGGTGAAAAGTTTTTGTCATTGCCAAACACCCCCTATATTATAATTTAGGGATTTGGAAACATGGGTCTGCTAGACCTATAATTTTTAGATTCCGATAAAATAAAAATAAAACCCAGCAATGACGTTTTTGAAGCGACTTTAGATATAAAATGGGTTAAATTAGTTTTAATATTATTTCGAAGCATTATAATACTACATCACATAGAGATTAAGGTATATTCCGTCATATTTTTTAATCTTACAATGTCTGCTTTTTAAACACTCAGAACATAGATACATAGACATTAGGATTTACTCCGTCGTATTTTTCAAACTTAGAATGTCTGCTTTTTAAATGATCAAAAACATTAGGAGTAATTTGTAATGAAGAGAAATTACAGACCATATCTGGCAAAAATGGCTTGGAGGCTGGAGCATTTCCGTGCTCCGTTTTCCGAGTTGCAATGATTTCCAATGAAACCTTTCGAATGCTTGACCAGATCATCAGATGAATTCCTCAATTAAAAATTACAATCTCTAGTTTCTGCCTACAATGGGTGAGGTAGATATTATCTTCGTAATCACATGGGTCCCATTTGCAGCAGACTGCACTGCAATTATAGTGCACTGCAATTATAGTACAATCTATCTGCACTTTATTTTCCCATATTATATAAAGAGAAATGATCAGGTTAGTTTGATAAGTAAATGAATTAGCCTAATTCGAAAAACCTATTTAAAATTTTTTTTTGATTTTTTCATCATACATTTGTTTATATAAATTTATTTAACATATAAATTAAGTTTTACTATTTTTTAACATGAGTATATTTTTTTTGAAATTTTAAATAAAAGGTAATTTTGGCCATTTTAAAAAACTCCAATGGATGTGTTTGGTTTGGAGTAAAACTTTTTTATGAAAATTTTAAAGAAAAAGTTGTTAAATTGATAGAAAATATTGTGATATAATAAACGCAGGTATGAGGTGTAAGGAGAATAAGCCTAAAATAGATAAATTGATTGTATGGATAGTAGTGTGAAAATAATTAAATAGTATGATAATTTGTATAGGAAAATATAAAAAAAATAATTAAAAGTAGAGTAGTTATTGAGAGTGAAAAATTTTTGTTGATATTTTTTTAGCTCATCCAAACACACCCTCTATTTAAAAATTTTAAAAAATATACACACTTAATTTATATGTTAAATATATCTATATCCATAAGTTTATGAAGAAAAAAATAAAAAAATTATTTCAAAGAGTTTTAATGAGAATTCTATTGCAACAACAAGTTCAGAAAAGATCTCCCTCATCCTCAGGTTTGAATAATGATAATGGACAACCTTTATTCAACAAGCCACCACCATCAAAGACCAAGCATATTGGTTCAGATGGAGAGGAAGATCAGATCTTTGCTACGATTATGTCGTCGACACACCCTGATCTTGTTGTTATGATTGAAGCAAAAAGCTAGAAGAAGTAATACTAACTCGGGAGAGAGGCGGGATATACTAGCAAGCAAACCAGCAGCAACACTTTGTCCTTCATAATGTAAGTATCTAATAATGGATGCTCCGGTTGATGGTATGAGGCTTTGGGAGGATTGATGAATCTTAGCTGGTGCAAGCCCCTGTTTCAAATTTGGAAGAAAAGTTAAATTTTTGTGAATATGTGTACATAATAAATATTTTTTAAAATTTTTTGTATGATAATATATGTTTCAAATATTTGAATTTTTCTATTAATATGTAGAATATATTCAAGTACGTCATTAGTATCAATTTGAGAAGATTTTAAAGCAAAAAAGAGGTATTTTGATATTTTACAATAAATCGAGTGTAAAATTGTAAGTTTCAGCAATTTGAGAGTATAAAATAAATAATAAAAAGGGAGCAAACTATAAAAATAAATAATAAGCTAGCAATGCAACTACCATCTAAGTTGGAAGTCAAATTCCAACTTCTAGAATGGGGCAAATAGCACCCTCCTAACAAAAATAAATTGATATGAAAATTGTGTAAATTAAGGTGGAAAATTTTTAACCATTTCTGAGAATTGCTGGAGCTTATAATAAGCTAAATAACCCATTTTGGATTAAATGGATTGAGAGGAAGAATGAGAGAGTAGAGAGAGAAGGAGAAAGAGAATGTGGGGCTTTGATCAAGTGATCTTAACCATCAATTATTATCATCTAAGTTAGTTGTTATTTATTTTATGTCTTACTTTCTAAATTAAGCAATGATCAAGGGTAGAGATCAATCTGGACCATTAAATTTGGGAGAAAAATTTTAGATTTGAAGGAAGGAAGTCGATGTCCATATAAATCAAATTTATTAAATCTGATGGAGATTAATTTAAATCTCTAAATTGGGAGTTTTTTATACTTTAACGTAACCATGATTAGGGCATGTTATTTGGGGAAATCCTGCCTAAAATTGTGATCAAAGTGGGCCCAAACAAATCATATACCATTGGACAGCAAGAAGATGATCTCAACCATTGAATCCATGATTCCATGTATGACCTAGACGATCCAAGTCATTAGATGTGTGTAAAATTTAATTTTACATAGAGAAATAATATTAGATCATGTGTGAACACCTTGATAGTTGATTAGATTTGAGCATTTGTAATTTTGTCTCAATAATGCTTATATTAGTAGAAATGATAATAAGTTGATCTAGACCGTTAAAGATTTAATTAAAGTTGTCTTTTCATGATCTAAATCATTGGATTAAGACTAAATAAGTTATTTTATATGATACATGTGTTACAATAATGATTAGAACTGTAGATTAGTGGATTAGATTAATAATTACAATGTTTTATAAGTTACCTTAATAACCTATGTAGTAAATTTGAAATAGAAAAGCAAAATATAAAAGAAATAGTAAATGTATGATTTTTAAACAATAAAAACTCATGATATTACTATTAAGGAACAACCCAATTTTCATCTTAAAATGTTTAGCAGATTGTAAATTAAAAATGTTTGAAGATCAACCTAAACGGGGTAGAACGATTAATAGAACCAACTGTTTTAAATGATTTTTTATAATTTTTATATAAAGAATTTTGACCTAAACATTTTATATGATATGACATATATTCCGAATATCACTCAACAAAAATAAAAATTAATTTTTGGATGATATAAATATGGGTGATAATTAATGTGATTTGAACCATCCCTAAACTTATACCCCTGTCCATCAAAATAAAAATATATAAATAAATAAAAATAATTAATACTTTATGATGAAAATATTTATTTTAGTTAATTTATGTAGTTATTGATATATGATCGAAATTTCAGAATTAAACTCCTTGATTTTATTATAAATCAAAATCAAGAAAAATCAATGTGTCGGATTTCAGTAAATACGGACAACTTGAGAAATAATTAAATGAAATTTGAAACTTAAATAATAATTATCAAAATTAATATGTTAGTTAAAATATGTAATTATTGAGTTGATTTATGTGGAAAATTTATTAAATATTTGTCAAGTATTAAAAAATAAATTTGATTTAAATAGACTACCAAAAGTTAACGTGATCAACGGAGAGCTCGCCTGTGATCATATTAAGTTTTAGAGCTCAAATAATTATTAATTAGCAATTAATAATACGAGAATAATGTTCAGCAGTTGAAATTGAATATTTGTAAAATATTGTTGAATACAGTGTAGAAAACACACTGTAGAAAAGCAATTTGGCAATTTGGTGAAATGAGTTCCAACGCAAATTAATTATTTTATTAACTTGAAGTAAGTAATGTTTTAGAATTAATGAAATTTATTATAAATGATAATTTTGAAATGATATGTTTTACACAAGGAACTGTATTCCGAATAAATTATAAAAGTTAAGATACATTAAGGTATCTGTACATCATAGGATGAAATATCATTGTAAATCATAATTAGAAAAGTTAATTTTAGTTAAAATATTAATAAAAAAGTGTTATTTTCCAATACGATGATTTGAACATTATAGCAAAGTACAATACAATGATGGATCCGAGATTTGTTCAAGGTAAGTAAGCTCTTTTCTCCTATTTTTGATTTTGTGTTGTATTGTATGGTTACAAGCATAAATATTCTGGATGTTGTTATTTTCTAATTTTTGAGTTAATAAATATTATTGGTTATGATGATTTATTGTGATGCCGAGTTTGACTTTTTATTCATGCTAGCATTATGTATTATGGCATTGGCATATGTTGCTTGGTATGCTAGCATATTCATAAGTCATGACTGTAGTTGTGGATTTATAAAGTATTGTTGTTGATTCGTTGGTGACAACCATTGGCACATTCTGACTGAAGATCTAGATGTGATAATCTGGGTGGCATTGATTCAAACTTAACTGTCTGATTGGTGGGCTACAGATCTGAATTATCAGACTCTTGTAATTTGGATGATGTATATAATGACCCAATTTGTGAGATTGATGACCATCAACTTAATGGTTGAGGCTAGAGTTGTTCGCATAATGTAGAGTGGTGTGGCTGCGGCTGTGTGGTGAGTATAGCAAAGTATCAATTATACCTTCTGTTTAGATAAAAGTGTTTTCCAATTTATTCATATTATAGGAAGTTAGCCACTCATGCTGAGACGCAGTGATGACAACCTAGGTTATATAACGGGTTGGATTACGGAACAAGATACTGAACCTCCCATTAGATTTGAGACCTTGTTGGATGAATTGGAGAAATGACATGCGTATGATGCATTGACGTATGCTTGGACATTAGCGTATGTTTCATATGGATTTAAATTTGCAATATAATTTGTGTTTTGTCAACCCTTAAGCATATTGTTTACTCAAGTTTTGTCAATTTACATTTATGTGCGTTACTTACTAAGTTTGTCTGGACCCATCGTATTTTGTTAAATTTTTTTTTAGATAATAGGTATGAGAGTGGAGACCAACATGTGATTGGTATACTAGATGAGGTTAGGGCTTGACAAATTCAGATTTATAATTTTTTTATTTTATTTTTAAGAGCAATAGAGTAAAGACGTGAAGTATATATTCTATGGATTTAATTATTTGGATCTAGTTTTATTTGAAATTGATGAAATATCTGATTTATGGTGGTTTAAGGAATTGTGTTATTGCACTTGTGTATATTCTCCCATTATTGTCAATCGTGTACTATAGTAGCGATCGTTTATTTTGTCGATAGAGCGTTACAACTAGCATGCTCTATCAACACACGTACATTGTTTGAAGGAAGGTAACCATACCATCAAAGGTACAAAGGTGACACTATTACATTCTCTTGTCATCCACGCTGCAAGCAGGGGCTCATCCCTTTAGTTTAGCAGTTTGTGTTTGAAGAAATGTCAGATGGTTTCTTAGAGTTCAACGCATGGTACTGAATGTTTCTTTAGGGTGGTGGATATTGACTTGAAAGGGGATGAATCCCTTCAGCCATGGAACTTAATAATGGATAGGGATCCGAGTGGAATTCTGTCATACTTGTCGGAGGTAAGGATTAGCCATTGGCAAATGGTATGGGATCCAGGTAGATCCATCTTGTTGTTTCTAAATATAGAAGTATACTATGAGAGATTGACTTGGGACCCCTGTTGATTGTTTGGAACCGTGGAATCTTGCTTTACATTTCATGGGCTACCTTCTATTGGCTCTAATTCTAGTTGTGTTTTTCTAGCTGCTATTTTAGCCACTAGTGTCATTATGTGTGGCACTAATATATGCGTAGAAGCTCTTGTGCATTTATGGGGATTGCTATCTTTTAATGATTTGGTGGAATCGTTGGAACTTTATAGATCTTTCCGTGCTAATAACTTGGTGGGCTAAGTCATTCCTTAAACTGAGGGGAATGATAAGATCCTTTGCAGAAATTCTATTCTAGAATTTTTTGGGCAATAAACGATGGGCCTAGACTGTAACCTGTGGCCAATGACTCCCGTTTCCTATAAATAAGAGGACGACATTCATTTTTGGGTGTGGATCTGTTTGACATTACTGGAGTCGTACCTCTTGTTGATTCTCTGTTTCTTTCATTTCTTGTAAATAGCAGTCCAATTTTAGATAAATTCAATACAATTACTGGTTGATCTTCATAGATTCTAGCTGAAATCTATTAGAGATGACTAACTCTTACCTATACTCACGGAAAACGAAGCTCCCATCTATAAACACAAGAGACTAAACTTGTAAACAGCCAGAACTCTTGTACCATGGAGAAATTCAATTGCCATGCCTTATCTACAGAGTCCGCAAGCGTTACTAGCTAGGCTGATGTCGAGTTGGCTTTATGATGAGAATTTTTAATGTACACCTACCTAATACTTTTTTCTTGCTCATTGAATGTACTCCATTTGAATAGGCAATATTGATATTTTTATTAGGAGGTAATAACTCCAAATATACAAGGTAGGTGACCACATTAATAATATAACATTGTGATATTCTGTCGTCGTGATTATTGTCGTCAAAACCTTCTGCTTTTTCTGATTTATCAACACTTCCATCGGGTCGATAAGAGTTCTTTTGTCCATGTTCGGTGGACGATTCTGTTAGTAGAAATTTCTGGTTGAGCCTAGGCATGTTAATAATCACAGTCAACCTGTCAACTTGCTCATCCAACCCATTTATAAATAAGTTTGGGTTGAAATTTTTAAATAAATGAGTTATGATCCACTAACCTGTTCAACTATTTAATTAAATAAACAGATTAGAGTTAATATTTTATAACTAATCAACTCGTTTAGTAACCTCTTTAACCCATTTAACTCATTCAACCCATTCAACCTATTAAAGTTATATATATAGAAGAATATGTGTATGAACCTCATCTGAAAATGGTACAAATTCAACGTAATAAAATAGTTTAATGTAAATAACAACTTTAAAGTTGTTTTTTCAACATGTAAACCATTTGCTATAAAATTTATATATGGATAAATGATTATATAAAGTTTCATTACATTCTAATATGTGTGGGGCCCATTTTTGGCCAAATATACCACTATTCCGGTGTAATTGCGCTGCACCGGAACAACTCTTATATATATATATATATATATATATATATATATATATATATGAAAACTCCTAGTCATTTTCTCCCGCTAAGTCTTCCTCCTGTTACATAATTTTCATTTTTCCATTACTATCATAATTTTATTTTCTAATTATTATCCTATTTCTATTTTTTCAATGTCAAAAACTCTCTTGTCTCTCATTGTAAAATTATCGTCTGTTAGAGTTTAGGTCTTCAAGTTGTTTACTGTACAACTCGTTAATAACCCATTAACCCGTTTATTAAATGGACTACAAATGATTAGGGCTGAGGTTTTTTAAATAGATTAATAAACAGATTCGAATTGAGATATTTTAAATAGGTTAGGATTAAGATTATGCTCTAACTCGTACAACCCAGTTCATTAACATCCCTAGTTGAGCCCTATATCCTACTACCTCATCTGCTGCAATTCCATTAATGCACGGTCATCAAAATTCATGAAATCTGAAATTTTATGCGTGAAGAAATTTTCCTATTATTATTGAATTCAATATACACATTTGATTTATACCATAAACCTTGATTAGTTTTAATCAAAACACATTTGAATCATCAAATTTAATTCATATTTTTTGAGATGTTATACATTAAAAGATAAAGAAATTATATAAGAAATGAGAAAAGTAAATTCCAAGTACACAAACGTTAAAAAATTCCAAATATATTTATATATTTTATTTATTTTCATGTCCGGATATAAAATGATTAAGGGTGTGTTTGGGATGTGATAAAACTTTTGAATGAAAAGTTTATAGTGTAATAGTTGTCAAAATGAAAAAAAAAATGATGTGATATGATAAGAGTAATAATGAGAAGTAAAAAGAATAAAATAAAATAGATAGATTAGTTATATAAGTAATTATATAGAAATGATTGAAAAATATGATAGTTGTACAGAAAGATGTAAAGACATAATTAAAAAATAAGATAGTTATAGAGAATGAAAAATTTTAACTTGATATTTCTTATATGTTACCAAACACACCCTAAGATGCCCAAACTCTAATTATAAATTTATAAATAAAAATTTATGTTAAAATGATATATAATTTTATAATGGTAAAAGTGTGATTCTATGGCTATAAAAGTACTGAAAATTTATTTGAATGTGAATTTTTTTGCTTAAAACTATAATTAGGAATGATCTTGTTAGCCCGGGCTAAGCAAATGTCCTGCTTAACTCACATCAAAAACTCATTTACAATAATTTTTTTATTTTTTTCCATAGACTTATTTATCTAAATATACTTAACATATAAACCAAGTTTTACCATTTGTGGATGTGTATTTTTTTAGATTTTTAAAGATAAGGGTATTTTAAAAACATATATACACATAGATGTATAAAAATTTTAAAAAATATATGCATATATCCAAAAATGGTAAAATTTAATTTATATATTAAATACACTTAGATAAACAAGCGTATAAAGAAAAAATAAAAAAGTTTTTGTAAATGAATTTTTTGAAGGGGTTAAGCGAGACATTTGCTTAGTCCCGGCTAATAGGATCAATTCTCAATTATAATAAGAGGTCGAGCATATTTGTTATTTCACAACAAGCCATGAATACAAACGAAGTTTTGGTTAAAATATATGAATATATTTAAAATATTTTTAATTTTATAAATATATATAGAGTCGTGATTTTTTTGTGTCCAGGCTAATGGAATAAAACCTCATTAAAATATATACATGTGTGTGTGTCTATATATATAATCCGGTATAAAATTCATTAGCATATGCGGAATTTCCTCTAGTAAAAATGGAAATTTTTCTGAAAAATGAAAAACCTCATTGACAAGTCCAATAAAGAACTATCGAAATAGGATTGCATGATTTTTAAATTCATTGAAGCTCTCTATTTGAAGTCTACCTTGATGATAAACCAAAATCTAATTGTCACACAATTTAATAACATTTTAATTCAAGACTCGAGTGAGCTGTAACTACTTAAAAATATACATAATCGTATATAAATTTTAACCACATATGCATTCAAATGTTATAATAATTTATATATATAATAATAATCCAAAAATGGTAAATCTTAGCACATGAACTAAATACATTTAGGCCAACATAAAAGTGAAAAAATAACATAAAAATATAAAGCAAATTAAGTTGTTAGTTAAATACCAACCTATTGTATAGTATAGGGGTGAGAATCAAAGTGTGTTGTACCACGTTAGGATTTGCCCAACTCTGTCCATATTCTTTAAAAATTTTGTTTAACTCTATTTTCATACCGAGTCGGAACAAGGTTGATTTGATCATCATTTTTTAAAAATAAATCCTGGGATAAAATTCGGATTGATATAGGATCGATTTCGAGACATCAGATCAAATAAAATGCTAATGAAATAAGAAATTTTAAGAATTTATATAACTATTAAACATAAAGATACATTTATGCTAAATTTAAATGTCATATACTTTAATATTTTTACTAATTATTAAAAAATACATCTTTATTAAAACAAAACATGAGAAAATAGTATAACTTTATTGAAATAAGTTAATATACAATTATACATAAAAATTATAGTATATGTACAAATTTCTTTTATTGATTCTTATATTATTTCTGGATAAATTGATTCTTCTATTGTTGATATAGTTAATTATAACAAAGATAAGAATTTTGAAAGAAAATAAAGATTTAAATATAAATTTATAGCCTTTAATAATCGATATCCGCTGGGAAAGTCGAAGCTCTTCGGGTCAGACATGGCCAATCCACAGGAAGTGGGAATTGGAACTGGTCGACCCACTTTTTACAAGATAAAACTAATATTTTTATCGGAAACAAAGATGGTTCAAAAATTTTAACCTAAATTCAAAAGTAGTGTCGACGTAGGTCGACCATGTTCCAACCTGAAGAGTGCCAACTTGCCTCAACATATTGATTTATTAAAAATTATAAGTCTATGTTTAAATCTTATTATTATTTTCTTTTAAAATTCTCACATTTGTTATAATTAACTATATCAACAATAGAAGAATCAATTTATCTAAAAAACAATATAATAATCAATGAGATGAATTTACACATATACATATAACTCTTACATATAATTGTATATTAACTTATTTTAGAAAAGTTATATTATATTTTTCTCACAGTTTGTTTTAGTAATGATGTGTTTATAATAATTAGTAAAAAATTGAAAGATATAACGTCTAAATTTAATATAGATGTATCTTTATGTTTGATAGATATATAAAATTTTAAAATCATCTTATTTGAATCGCATTTTTTGCCTGAACTGCTACCTCAAAATCGGTATGATACCAATCTGAAATTTATTCAGGAACCAATTAAAAAAACATGAGTGCTAAACCATCCAATTACGAAAATAAGGTCAAACAAAACTTTTAAAAAAATAGAATTAACTTACCCTTACTACATTTTTAAATTCAGGTCAAATTTTCTAACTCGTTCCTACACCGGGTCAAAATAAAAACATTAGTTTCACACGGTCAAAAATGGGTCAAGTTAGGGACAGATCACAGGCCGACCCGTCCAAATTCCCACCACTATATAATAAATATCATAATCCCATTTCTATTGGGATGTTGTAGGATGCACCTTAATAAGATGACTATGATTCAATGGAGCCTATTGTGAAATCCAGAGACCCGTGATTAAACAGAGCGCATATTGATGACAAAATCAGCAGCACTATGATTAAGTGGGGCCATTTTGTTCAGAAAATAAAAATCCAATCTACCTATCGCAAGTACCGTCAACCATGTGAAAATCACAAATCATAAACCAGCATCTAATACTTATTTGCTAATTAAGAAAAGGTTTTAAGTGTACTAGGCACAAGCAATATGGGATCTCTCTTTTTCCCAGGTATGGTTGAACGAAAGTGAAGATGTACGGGAAGTAAAATATTAAAAAACCACTTGGAACCTCACTCCCTCCCTCTCGATACAGCGGAGCTTCGATGCACCCACGTGCAAAAACTCCTTTTTTAAAATTTTTTTTGAAATTGTTTTTATATAACTATTAATTTAGGTGTATTTAAAATATGTATCAATTTTTATCATTTTTTTGGAGACTTTTAGGTATTTGTTTTTTATTTTTTAAAATCAGTGGCATTTTCATAATTTATGAATTACGAAAATGTTACTGATTTTAAAAATTTTCATAATTTATGAATTACAAAAATGTCACTGATTTTAAAAAATCAAAAAGAAATATCTAAATGTCTCCAAAAAGGGTAAAAAATGATACACATGTTAAATACACCTAGATTAACAGTTGTATAAAAAAAATTTAAAAAAAAATATAAAAAAAGGTGAAATGCACCAGGGTGAATGCACTCGGGTGCATTCAATCAGTGGCGCTCAATATAACACGGATGTATGAAAACCAAAAGGTCAAGAAATAAAAATAACACTTGGAACTTCTCCCTACCTCCCTCTCTATATAACATATACGTATGAAAACCAAAAGGTCAAGACAGAGTGAGAGGGAACAAAAAAAAAAAAAAACAAACTTGGAACCACACACACCATATACTGACATGGCTTGCATAGTGCTACAATTCATCCTTTGGCTGGTGGAAACATTCCTCATCCCAGTAGCAAGGAAACTTTAGTTTAGCTGCAGTATGGTGCATGAACCAATCCTCATATATAAACCTGCGAGATTTCATACAATAAACTTATTTGATCAAATGCATCATCAATAAGTGGGATTGAATAACTTATATGACGACAATTTAATAAACTGAAAACTAAGATGCAAGGATCGCCAGAAACTGGATGGATTCATTCCACATGTTCTGCAACATTGCCTCTTTTCCAATCGTAGATTGTCTGGAGATCATGCTTAAGATGAGTGACTGACAGCAGAGCGCCAAATCACATGGGCAGTATCAGAATTATTACTTTATGAAGTCTTTACCCAATGGTTTGTTTCACTTTTCACAGAGAATGAAAACGGTTACTATAAAACCGTTTTCCTTTCAAAACACCATCTTATGCAGAAGCTTGTTAAGCAGAAAAAATATATACATATATAAAAATATAATAAAACATCACCGAACTAGATAATGGAATCCCAGCTGCTCATCCTAGAGTACTTCCTGCCACACTGCATCACATAAAAGGCTTCAAGTTTGATCTGGATTCTAACCAGAAACCTTGATTTGGATTGACGAGATTTGATTCTTCAATTCTCATTTCAAATAAAGGTGATCATCAGATCAATAGTATCAAATTCTTCTTAAAACTTGGAATGAAAGTTTTACCAAGCAGAGTAATGGTGAAACCAGCTAACACAATAATTTTGTAAAAGAAACATCTGCCCACATGCCATTTGATAGGGTTACTTTACATTAAGAACACAATGAGGCAGATAAATTATGTTGCGAGTGCACGCATCTTCATCCCACATATCTATTTTCCTATTCCGATATGCTGCTAAATTTTTACAATAAATGTTCATTGAGAATTCCAGATCATTCAGTTGTGACATGAACATGGAAGGTGCAGAAAACTCAATCAGATGACATAAGAGATTTGCCTCAATGGGCTTTTCTTTTTTTCTTTTTTTTTTTTCTTTTTTTTTCCTTCATTTCTTTAGGGATTGGCCTTAAATACTAAGGTCGAGATTGGAGATTTCATAGTAAGGTCAAGATTGTCGAGGAGCTCTGACATGCACAAATGAACTCAGTAGACTAACAGAGCCCTACTCAAACTTTGAAGCCCATTCACTAGTGAATGATTGTAGAAAGATTATAAACCATATCAGGCTAATTATGGCAAAGCGATGAACAACATGAGGAATTAAATTGGAATAATGCTTCTAGAAAGCCTTTCAACTTTGAAATCAATTCAACCGAATATACAATCCATCATATGATTTCAGCTGATCAATAGCATTTTCAACTACATTGTAGCCCGTGGGACATAATGCCTGAAAGTCTCACATCCACTTCAAGAACATCTAGGAAGGAAGTGGTTCTAGTAACTTTTTTTTTCAGAAACATAAATTGGATTACCAATCATAACTAGCCATTAGGGGTGCAACTCGGGCTCATGAAACTCGGGTTCACCTCAACCCTAACCCTAACCCTATTTGTAAAACTTCAACCCTAACCCTAACCCTAACCCTATTTGTAAATCTCAACCCTAACCCTATTTTTGAAATTCGAGCTCGGGTTGAGTTTCGGGTTGACATCTTCTATTAATATGTCTTTGTTACTTATCCTATATATAATTTTTTATCACAAATCTATTATATAAAAAATTTTAAAAAACAATTTATTGTATGAAATTAAGAAAAATTCAAATACCGCTTAAGAGTAGAAAGAAAGAAACTTGTTTTGAGCATTCTCTTTGTATCAAGTAGAATATGGATTATGTGTAAACGTTGTCAATAAAATTGTATTATTAATCATTAATTGTATTTTTTTACTCCTCTATTGTTTTAAACTTATTTTACAACTATAATTTTAAAGTTCTCATAAATTTTCCTGTTGGAAAAAAAGATCTCAAAAAAATTTAATATTTAATATCATAGGATTTCGTTGGTCAAAAGGCTTCAGTAGAAAAGGCGTGAAGAGTACTTTTTTTAAAAAAAACTGTTGGACCTGTATCATAATGTAAATTGGGAATAGGTATTTTGTTGAAATCACTTAAGATGTTAGATTGTCTCGGCGATGAGCTGTCCATGCCTGTCATGCTGTACTCCTGTTGTCCATCATCCATCCATGAGTAATATGTTATTATTATAATATAAATTATATATTTTATATAAATGCAAATTCGGGTTCGGGTTTACAGGGTTCGGGCTTGCCTGAACCCGAAACCGAGCCCTATTTGAATTCGGGTTCGGGTTGAAAAGTTCAGAGTTTCAACACTGTATTTTTTCGGGTTCGGCGGGCCGGGTTCGGGCTGAACCCGGCCCAAGTTGCACCCCTACTAGCCATTGAGGTGCCACCTGCTGCACACCTATCAACACGATTTATATATGAAAATAGCATCAAGAAGTGACCTCTACTCCAATTGAGTTCGAAAATCTAGATGCCTCAGCCCCAGAAATAGGCTAGTCTGGAAAATAACTTTGCTTCTTATATCATTTTTTGGAAATGCATTAGGCTTGGTCTTTGAATTGGGTAATCAAAAATGAGTATGCTTCATGATAAAATTTATTTCTTAAAGACTATTGTTCAGGCTTGAATGCTTGGGCTGTCTGCAGGTAGTTATGCAGTATACATCAAAGTTATATATGACAATATTTGTCCCATGGAAGGCAAGAGAAAGTGTTAAGTACTAACAGTTTGACAGGAGGACGAGATATGATAACAAGCATCTGCAAATCTTCAGACTCGTTTGTATTCCAGACCTGAAATTTTCACAAATAGTAACCAAGGTCCATAAGAAGTTTTCTGCAAATAAGTATTTAAGAGGATGAAAGAGAAACCAGATGCACCAACAGTAGCAGGTGCCAATTTTACATGAATCTCTTCATGTGTGCCTCCATAGCAGATGCATGAAGCAAATGCACAAAGTCCAGTTTCTATAGATTGTGGCCTACATGCCTGTGGTTCTGCTTCTTTGTGTACTAAATATACAGGGCAAGAGAATACAGCAGTAATGGAATCGATTTGACATGCACATGAACCTTCATGTGCACCTCCAGTAGCACATGCATAAAGCAAATGCACATGGTCCACAGTTTCTATTGGTCATGGCCTACATGCTAGTAGTCCTGCTTCTTCGTATGCTAAATAGTAAATATGCAAGGAAAGCAATTACTGGCATGAATACAACAGTTGACAGTTGACTGCGTCTACTTGACACATGCATGGTCCTTCTAACTGTTTTGAGGTTTGTGCAAGCAGGAAAGCACCAAGGCCCAGTATGATAAGCGGGCTATTAGATCATCCATATGGGTGAGGATGTCATCCTGTGTGTTCTAGCAGAGCAAAAACATGGTCTATGAAGTCAGATTTTTCTGCTTCTTTGACCAGCAGTGATGGTGGGATTAGAAGGAAGTGAATGAAACCTATACATAGGAGTGAATTCACAGAAATATCATTATACAAAATTAAGAACTATTAAGAAATTTTATGCAACTATATCAATACCTTGCCTCTTCACTGGAAAATACGTTAACTCTTCACCAGAACCATGTAGATAAAGAGTTATGATCATGTTAGCCTGGGTTTGAAACCATATTTGTTTTCTTTTTTTTCTTTTTCTTTTTTGGTTTTCTTCACGAAATTGTTAATCTAGGTATATTTAGGGTTTGTTTGAGAAGTGATAAAGTTTTAAATGAAAAATCTTTTATATAAAAGTTTTTGAAATTAGAGAAAATGATATGATATGATAATGGTAATGATGAAAGTAAAGAAAATAAAATTAAAATAGATAAGCTAAATGTATGGATAGTTGTATAGAAATGAATGAAAAGTAAGGTAGTTATATAGGAAGAAGTAAAGAAATAATTAAAAAATAAGATAACTGTCAATAATGAAAAGTCTTAGATTAAAAAGTTTGTGTTAAACAAACATCCCCTTAATATATAAATCAAGTTTTAACATTTTTGGAGATGTGTGTGTATATATATATATATATATATATATATATATATATATATATATACGAGAGCTGTTCCGGTGCAGCGCAACTGCACCAGAACAACGGTACATTTGATCAAAAATAGGTCCCACACAAATTAGAATGCAATGAACCTTTATACAATCATTTATCCATATATAAATTTTATAGCAAATGATTTACATGTTGAAAAAACCACTTTAAAGTTGTTATTTACATCAAACTATTTTATTACGTTGAATTTGTACCATTTTCAAATGGGCCCCATATATATATATATCTGATCGGGATGAAAATTGTTATGGTAATAGAATACATTATTTTAAATACAATGAGTGGAGTAAATTATGATTTTATGATCATGTGGGGCCCATTTCAGCGACGCTGCACCAAAAAATATATATATATGGATTTTGAAACACGGGCATTTTAGTCATTTCAAATGGATTTGTTAGCCCGGGCTAACAAGATCATAACTCGTTGATAAAAGACTAATCTATATGTTTTGAGAAAAATTATAATGTTGATTTGACATTTCCAGTGAAATTCAAAAAAGTACATTTACAATCCTCCATAACAAATTCATTCCATCCTTAAAATAATAGAAAAAATAGGAGCTAAAATGACAGTAATGCATGCACCCAAAAAAAAAAAAAAAAACAATAGTGCAGAAAGTTTCAAGTTCAGGACTTTGTTCTGATAAAGAAGTTTCTATCTTTTATTGTCTGCCCATAATTTTCATTGATAGGGATGCAAATTGTAGAAGTTTGAGATGAAGATATGTCATCCACTAATGGTCTTTTTTTACGTTCTTTTGGCATGCAAATGCTTATAAGCTTGAGATGAAAATAGGTCATGAGTAAATCACCCATTAGTGGTGTGTTCCTTATTTATATGATAGGCATGTAAATGCTTTGTTTCTTTTTGCTGTGATAATTTTGCTGGACCTTCTGCTCTGATATCTGAACAAAATTTTAACAGTAGAATGCATTTCCTGCCAGTAGGGGCCGAGAACACAGTGAACCAGACAAATGATGGAATTGGCATCCAAAATCCAAGTGACTGGTTGGGGCAGAACATGGCCATGGGCCAGAAAAGAAGCCAGATTTGGGAGGATTGGATTTCACTACAAATTTCTAAAAATATACAGGCTTCATCCAATGAAAACAACCAATTCCTGTTTCTCGGAAATAAAAATTCATAAAATAGCAATGTTTCCACCTACCATAGTACATGTAAACAGGGGGGAAAATGATAATTATGACACCCATAGATCCAAGAAAAATTTTAACCTGATGTGGTTCGTTAATGGGGATATGAAATGTGCTATTTGTGAAAATAGGGAACTCTTTTGGTGTTCCTGGGTGACTCCTTTCTAAGCCTGAAGCCAGAAAAAGAGTGCCACTCCCTTTTAGAGTAACAAAAACCTCCTCACATGAGTGCCGGTGAATTGGCGTTCGCGTTCCTGGAGCAAATGTCTGAAGCCACAACTCAACCTGACAAAGAGAATTACAAGCTGACCGTGCAAGCAAAATAAAATATTCCACAAATATAGAGATTTGAAGCTTGTGTGTGTGTGTGTGTGGGGGGGGGGGGGGGGGGGAAGAGGCCTGCTTGTGAGTTGTATGGTCTAATATCAACTTGCTTTTAGCAATAAAGGGGTCACTTGCATAAGGGGTAATACAATACTTACCGAAGGGATGCGAGAAAATGACATATATAGCAGTAAAATTAACGTCATCAAAAAAATGCATAAAGACAAACTAAACAAGATTGCCATGGTAAGAAAAGAGTTAATATTATAGGAATTTGCCATGCCTTGGACTATTTTCTTGAAGGAATGACTATTACAGCCAGCTGATTAAATGATCTGCAAAAACAAAGATCTCTCCAGGCTATCCCCATCTACTAGATATCATACCACAACAAATCTCTAACCTCCCAGCCCCCTCCTTTGTCTGGCTTATTTGTAAGGTAGCTGGCTCATTGTTAATTGCCAACTAGGCTGGGATGGACTTGTGATAGGATCGCAATCCTACTGAGAGAAACTCAAATATTTTTATTGAATTTGACAAAAAGAAATTACAATATCCTAATAGCAGGAAAGGAAATTGCAAGAGTTACAATATCCAAGGAAAGAGAATGACTCTATGGAACAAGACAAACAATCCCCCTCACAAGAAGACAGTTCCTTAATTATAGGCATCTTCTTCCTACAGCCATCCACGTGGCCCAACGAACACTGCCACTGTGATCACTGGAATAGATTTATATATCATTGAGATGATCTCATCATTCCCCGCTCCTTGAAACAGAGCTACCCACTCAATCACAAAACCAGAGGAAAACCAACGAAACTAGCGTGGACATCAATACTCTAAAACATCTCAATTGACTCAGCCTTCCTTGCAACCAGCAAGCAATGGCAAAAGAAAAACTACCACATTGGAATCAATCCTAACACACTTGGATCCAATGAAAAGAGCAAGACTCCTATAGAAAGCCAAGACATCAACAAACTTTCCTGGATCCCAAGTAATCCGAGCAAAGGGCATATTTTCCTCCAACCATCTTGCTTACAAGTGATATTGCAGCTGCCTTCTCTTCCTTAACACTCTGCCTTCCAAACCAGCATCTGGGTTTGTCATGCTTCCAGAGCATGCAGAGATTGCAAAATCTTCTTGCGGTATGTAATAATAATAAGAATTCAACGATGATGCCACTGATTCAACTTGAATTGCTAGCATGTTTTCTGGACCACATCCTTGAGCTCTAAATAATGCAATTCCATCTTTTGTGTAAGTTTCATCTGCAATTTGGTTCTCAGACAAGTAGTTCTTGTATCCAGAACTAAATACCACCCTTGAACATAATACAACTCTGAGAAAAATAGCAAAAAAATTGAATTGGTTCCTTGCCTTCAAAAATGCAGGCCTGGACAGCTTGCAACTTAAGAGATTCCACCATCTTGCTTGCAAGTGATACTACAGTTGCCTTCTCTTCCTCAACACTCTTCCTTCCAAACTAGCCTCTAATGAGATACTCCCCATTATTATCTCCAGGATATGAATAGTGAAAGACATATCAATCTCCAGTGCAAAGTTTTGATTGTTCAAAAGGTTCAAGTAGAGACTTCTCCTGGACATTGACATGCCAAACATGTAGATCACTAGTGCAATCAATGTATAGCTCACGTTCATCATTTGCAGCTGCAGCTTTCACAAGGCCCTTAACATCAAGTCCTTGGCATTTGAGTAGTTCAGCAACTTTCCCTCTACCATCCTCAGTTACAATGGCATCAGATGTCTGTAGCCAAGAATCAAACTTTTATCGAAACATCAATGTCTCAAATCCCTCAATAACACGAATAAGGTGAGCTTATAGTCTATCAGCACTATGAATAAACTCTTCTGCTACTACATGTGCACTCTTCCTCTCATCAAGGGGTGTATTTCTGCCAGCCCATGAAAACTCAAGCCCAAAATCTAGTAAGTAGCATTTGTTACTGTCTAACAAGTCTCTTGTCAAAGAATCCACCTGAAGAGTTACTGCTTGTCCTTTCTCAATAAGCCTGGATCCCAAGTAATCTGAACAAAGGGCATATTTTCCTCCAACCCACCATACCAAAGTCCACATGGATCCCATTCGGTCCATGGCAGAACAAACCATTCCCATATAGACAATTCTCCAAACAGAAAAGAGGTAAACAACACCAACACAGCTTGGTCGACCATATGCCCATTCTTGCACATTGGTCGGCCAGATATTAAAGAAGAATCCAACCACCAAACTCCATGAAGCTGGCATTGTTGCAAGCTTGAGAAAACCATTACCCCTGTTTGTGCCCTGTAGTGATGTCGGAATTCAATATTCCCTATCATCCATGGTCACCATCACTTGCTTAGCTTTTCCATCTTCTCTACTTCATCGGCCCCAGCAATGGCTACGACCTCTGCTAGCTTCTCCCCAAGGTGACAGCAATGGAATTGGCAATCAGCTCGGCCTACTTGGAAAATGAATTCAATGTCAACCTCGATCTAGAAGGCCTTTGATTCCCTGCTTTTCCTAATGCTTTCGATGTTGGCCTTCCATACAAATAGTTCGATTTTGATGAAGATGTTGATTCATCACCTTGCTGCTGTTGTAACATGCGAATTGATTGCTCAAACCTTTATGCCGATTCCTTTGCATGATGTTCAAAAGATTGCAGCAATGCAAATCTATCCAATTCTAATTTCCTTTCATGTGCATCAAACCAGGCATACATCTCCAACTATTGCTGCTCCAAACGTTGAAGTCTCTTCTTGAATTTCTCTCAATTATCCATTGCACTAATTGCAGCAAGGTTGATCTACTTCTCTAATACCAACTGATGGGATCGAGATCCTATTAAGAGAAACTCAAATATTTTGGTTGAATTTGAAGAAAAGAAATTACAATATCCTAATAGTAGGAAAGGAAATTGCAAAGAGTTACAATATCCTAGGAAAGAGAATGACTCTATGGAACAAGACAAACAATCCTCCTCAAAAATGAAAATGGTTCCCTGTTTATAGACATCTTCTTCTTACAGCCCTCCATGTGGCCTAATAAGCACCATCCATTGTGATCACTGGAATAGATTTAGAGATCATTGAGACAACCTCATCAACTTGCCAGCCCTAACATTTCCGCCTACTCAGAAAGAACCTGGTTCTCTAGTTCTAAATTATTGTCCAAAGTACGACCCTGTCCACATTCATGAACCTCAATACGTCAATGAGAACCCTTAATTAACACTCCTCTAGTCAATAAAGCCTTCAGGCTGCAAACTAAGCTCCCCATCAACATCTCTAAGTGGCAAGTGCCAAGGCCGTGGGTGACATATCAAGAGCCATCATTCAAGCTCCTCGTTGGCAACTGTGAGTGGTACAACTACAGATAATACATCAAAAGCCATTTGACCTCCTGGGTCCCATGATTATTGTCATTGTCCATTGCATATTGTAAG
Organism: Annona cherimola; assembly: GCA_030490835.1. Taxonomy (NCBI): domain Eukaryota; kingdom Viridiplantae; phylum Streptophyta; class Magnoliopsida; order Magnoliales; family Annonaceae; genus Annona; species Annona cherimola. The sequence goes on from CM059972.1 coordinate 88,788,201, forward strand.
TCATAGGGCTTTTTTCCCCGATGAAGCCATTTGCAATCAACACTCCCTTGGTTCCCTTTTTTACAAAGATTTTTTTTAGACCCAAGTCATCCACCATATTCTCCTCCATCAATTTCCCCTTGCTGAGAAAAGTCCTCCAAAATTGTTGCACTAACCTCTTTGCCTCCATCATTTGATGCATTTTGTCCCTCAAGGAATCCAATGTCCATGACCAACAGGTAAGCGCAACCTACCTCCTAGAGCTATACCTCAAGCACTAGATCAACTTCTCCTAGTCCAACTATCATGATTGTGCAACCATTGGAGCCTTCTTCCTTGACAGCCCTGTAGGTAGTTCCTTGTTGGCAGTCTTATCTTAGTGAGACAAGTTCCCTCATGAGTCATGACTTTTTCTAAATACTCCAACTAATACTACATGTCAATCACCTTCTTCAAGATGCGCTTGAGCTACTCATCATAACCATTTGTTGGGTGGGACCATTGTCAAGAAGCTAGAAATATTTCCAAAAAACCTTGATCTCATTCTTTGATCTTGCAGCCTGCCATTATCGGCACTACAGGTCTCCAAGATGAGGATATTGCTTTGCATATGTCCAGTGGTTGTTGCTCCATCGTTTACACAAAGAATTTGAGATCATTGAATCACTTGTCCCATGTAGTGTTCTATTTGGGAATCTTGCCCCAGCTAGCCTCTCATCAAGCACAACATGGTTGGGTGATTGCTCCAGGATTTGACCGTTGTCTTGTTTCAAATGAAGAAGTCATTCTTCATCATTTCCATATATAGAGTTCATCAGGGTAGATAAACATCTTATCGGGGTCATAAATTATGAAAACCCTCCTCCTCCACGTCCTATCCAAACAACCTATAAAATCTGACTACAATAATACTGTCAAGCAAGAAGGTTTATAGCATAGCATTTTGAAAGACAGCTCATTTGTCTCTTGTGTCATATCCTGCCAAATGTGCTGTATAAAAGAAGCCTCACTCAGGTGTGGAGCTTTACCTTGAAGCCGTTGATAGTGTAGCTAAAGACAGCTTATTCATCACTTGTGTCATATCCTGCCAAATATGATGTATAAAAGAAGCTTCACTCAGGTGTGGAGCTTTACATTCAAGTGAATACCTCAGCTTGATAGATTTTATCAAGATTTTAGGGATACTAAGGCAATGTTCTCTGAGAATTTTTCTTTGCACAGAAACCTATTCCACTAAAGCTGACTTTTGGGATCCAAAACAATTATACAGATTTCTAGCTGAGAAAGATCTCAAATATTTCTCTCAGTAAAGGACTTTATTCTGTGTGATTAACCACATGGAGCAAGACATCCGCACGTGAGAATTGCCTTTTTTATTTTGAAAAATCCAAAAACCTAATCTAGATGTGTCCAAGAAATTTTAAAACTTTTATATAAACCTATCTGAGTGGGACAAACGAAAGTGTATTTAAAATTTTTTTTAAAAAAAAACTTGGGTTGATCCCCGCGGTTGACTGCATAATAATCTAAAATTTCAGTTGGACAGGAATGTTGCTAGTGAAAGGTACCATTTCATCAGATAGCTACAATCCAGACGATAATTTTGAGGAGCATATGCATCCCCAAGTGAGTATTAGTGCTCTATTCTAGAGAATATAGTGCCCCAGGAATTTTCAAACAGACTCTGTGGGTTGGACCTACTCCAGCCAGTCCAAAACTGACTCAAGACTCCTCGAGTTGGCAGTGATCAGACTAACCAAGCAGGAGTCAATTCAGGGGGGTTCTTCATGGACTTCAAAACATTATATTTTCTAAACAATGTTTTCAATATCACGCTTGTTTGAAAGGTAAATAATACAAGGCCAATGTTCAAAACCTTAACCTCCTAACAGTGTGCTGCTGCTGTCGAAAATTAGACTACAATGGATAGATTTTGAACCCAGTATGTGTTCAATAAGAAAGAAAATATAGACAAGGAATAAAAGCAGTAAGATTTTCAGTCAGATACCAATGTGTTTCTGTACCTCTTTCATCCCATGTAAAATGGAGCCTGCAACTGTAATATGTGACAGTCCAGCTAGACCAAAATTACTCTGTGGGGCATCACTTATATTCCTTACCAGAGGTACGTCTGCATTAGCAAGGGAAAAAACCGCAATTACAACAAGTTTAAATGGACAGCAATCATAATTTACATATGAATATCGCTAAGACAATTCCTGGGATTATCTACTTCCTGCTCCAGGAATAAGAGCCAAGACATTGATTCCCAGTGCAATCCAAAATAAAATTTGAGAAGGATCTACACATTTTTCAAAACCATGGATGGCCCCAGATGCTTAATCAATTAGCTTTGTAGTCCAAATACATAGATTTCTAAGCATGAAAAACAAGGACATCAGAGGCAAACATCAAAACACTTCTCATAGCAATTCTATGGATTCACTCACATTTCCAACTAAATTTCCAACAAGCCCAAAAAAATATTTGAGAAATAGGATCAACTGCAATCAGCTTTCAGGATTTTAGGGTCGACACGTGATGACAGATGAAGTAAACACGCAGTTTGGTGCGAAGTAAGTTACCTTTGGTGGAACAAAGGGAAGCTGTAGCAGCAGCAGCTAGTAAGCTGAGGAAGAGAAGCAGAAAGAGAACGCGGATGGAAGGTTTTGGCCACATCCGCTTTTCCCCCGTTCTTATTTTCCGATTTTCCTCCCTAGAACCTGGGCGTGAAGACAAGAGAGGACGCATCAGTGCCAGCCCAGCCCGCCAGAATACCTTTTAGTAGGCCTTTATAATAAGGGCACCGGTAGTATGCACCCGCGTGCATTGACGTGGTTGCATATACACTTTTTTTAAAAAAAAATTTACACAACTATTAATTTAAGTTTATTTAACATGTGTCTCTATTTAAAAAAATTTAGATATTTTTTTAGAATTTTTAAAAAATACGTATACTCGGTTTCATATGACTAGCATCGTTAGAATAAACAAATGTGCTTAAATGCACACGGTGCATGTAGGTTGGGTGCACTTAGGTATATTTAACTCATTTTTTATATTTCTTTTGAAATTTTTTTGAAGAACTATTAATTTAAATGTATTTAATATGTGTATCAATTTTTACCTTTTTTGGAGATTTACATATATTTTTTTAGATTTTTTAAAATCAATGACATTTTTTGTAATTTAAGGGTACGTTTGGAAAGTGATAAAACTTTTTAATAAAAATTTTTTAGTGTAAAAGTTATTAAATTAATAGAAAATAATTAATTTAGGTAATTATGAGGTGTAAAGAAAATAAAGTTAAAATAAATAGGTTAGTTGCATAGATAGTTATGTAAAAATAATTGAAGTGTAGGGTATTTTGTATAAGAAAATATAAAGAAATAATTAAAAAATATGATAATCATAAAAGAGCAAAAAGTTTTTTATTGAAAAGTTTTATGTCCAACCAAATACATCCTAAAATTACTAAAATGCCACTAATTTTTTAAAATTCAAAAAACATCTACAAAACTCGAAAAACGGTAAAAGTTTATACACGAGTTGAATGCATTTAAATTAACAGTTCTATAGAAAATTTCAAAAAAAATTAAAGAAAAGGTATTTGCACCCGGGTGCACCGAAATACCTAGAATATTCGGGTGCACATGATCACATCCCTAGAATAAAATGGGTTAAATTAGTTTTAATATTATTTCGAAGCATTATAGCACTAAATCATATAGACATAAAGAAATTCCTGTCATATTTTTTTATCTGACAATGTCTGCTTTTTAAACACTCAAAACATAGCATAGACATTAGGATTTATTCTGTCATATTTTTTAAACTTAAAATGTCTGCTTTTTAAATGCTTAAAACATTAGGTTAATTTGTAATTAAGAGAACTTACAGACCATATCTTGCAAAAACGCCTTGGAGGCTGGAGCATTTTCATGCTCCTTTTTCCGAGTTGTAATGATTTCCACTAAAACATTTCAAATGTTTTTAGATTAATTTCCCCAACTGAAAAATTACGATTTCTAGCTCCCACCTACAACAGAACGTCTTAAACATTTGAGGCCGCTTCACCTGAACTCGTCTATTACGTAACTCCTTCAATTTTTAATTTCTTTATTTTGATAGAAATTTCACTCCATCTATTATATTTAACATCATTTATTTAGGCTAAATTTCGCATATGCAAACGAATTTTACCCATAATTCCACTTATACTTATGAATTTTTAAAAATTTCCCTTATATCTACTAATCTTTATACTAATTTCACATATACCTATGTTGTTAGGGATCTATTAAATCGACTATTATCTCCTATGTGAAATGATGAATATGACTAAACCTTAATATAATTTAAAGTTGTTTTTGCTCAAAATTAATGATTCAAATTCAAATAATATATTATTTCATAGTTATAGAATCACAAAACGTTCATTATAATATATATTTTTAGCTATAAAATCATAATTAGAAATGAATATATTTGTCATTTTATAGGGAGCTTAATAACCCATTTAACAAATAACTGACAACATAAGTATATGTGGAATTAACATGAAAATTCATGGGTATGAAAGACATTTTTGAAAGTTTATAAGTATAAGTAAAATTATGGATAAAATTCGTGAATATACAAGGAATTAATTTTTTATATTGTCATGGAAATCCTTTCATTTGTTTAATATCGTTGTGTATGGGTCTCATGCACAAATGAATAAAATCAATATAGTAATATAGTTTAACGCTAAATATCAATTTTAAAATTGTATTTTCAATATCTCAACCATCTAAAATATCATTTCTATATGGATAATGATTTTATGAAGTATTATTAAATTATAATACATATGTAAATAAATCTAAGTATTTTTCATAATGTACACATAAATATATATTTTTCAACAAATGTGACTCATAAACGTAATCGATTGGAATGAAACTTGATCTCCTAGGTAAATAAATGATGTTAAAATATAATAAATGAATTGAATTTTGATCAATCATTAATATCTTAAAATTAAGAGATTATATGCGCCTAGAAGCGGAGACCTAAATATTTAATTAACCATCATCCAAGTATAGAGAGAAATACAACTAAGAGCACATTTGGGAATGTGAATAAACATGAGATTGTAGTAAGGGATGGAATACAAACCTATCAGTGGCCACTTCATGCCTATTGTTTGTACATTCATTAAATGCTAAAAATGACATCAGTCCAACTTAGAATGAAAAGCTCAGCAACACTTCAGGATAGTAGCAGGCATGCTACTAGGCAGGATGCCCGTTGAATTCCATAATTTTCCATTGAATCCTACGCACTGACAATACCAAACATGCCCTAAAAGGGGGATAGGACATTTTACAAAATAATCCCTATAAGTATTTATAATCTCATTTTAGCAAGTATGTTTAGGGCTGTGAATTGGTTCAGGCAATACTAGTTAGAGTTTGATCCTTCGAAAATACAATAATCAATTCCACTTTTTAAATGGTATGTCCAAATCGAGTTAAGCATAACTTTGCTTTTATATAACCAATGTTGTGAGTGAGTTAAAGGAATCGCGATCTTGTGAAGCCGGTCGTAAAGGGGTGTCATTTGAAACCAGGCGTCCAGACTGTTGGATTGGCAGCAGGGGATTGCGACCGTCAAGGGAGGGGCGATTGCAGGTTGTACCTCTGATGCCGAAAATTTGCAGGTCAGCCCTCTGCACTAGTGTGGAAAAAATGCGATTAGGCCCTCGCACTCTCTCTCTCTTCCCCTTTACCTCTCGATCTCGCACGCTCTTGTCTCTCTTCCCCTCACACCCTCGCTGTCAAAGGAAGGCATCGTCTCCAGCTCCGGTTTCCAGCGGTAGCAGCAGCACTGTCTCCAACTTTCCCAGCAGCGGCACCGGCTCCGGTTTCTAGGGGCAGCAGTGGCACCGTCTCCGGCTCCGGTTTCTATCGACAGCGGCGGCACCGTCTCTGACTCCAGTTTCAACACAGGTAAAGGCTATAGATTTGACGATTTTGCAAAAAAAAAGATAGAAAATTGTATGACCGCAAGAAACGATCTGTCTTTCACTATGTAAGAGAAAAACTAGAAAAGCAGGGATCGTTGTCGCCTTGTATCTCATGGTGAATCGGTGTCCGACGTCGACGTCACACTCAACGTTGAGTTCTCCTTCCTCTTGCCTCCTCCCATCACCAAATTCTTACATATTTTTTGGACTTCAGAAACCTTAAATATCTCCTTCTCCATTTATCAACACTTAATTGCTCGAACCCAGAACAATTGCTTAAACCCAGAACTCACGGCTAAGCACTTTTATTGACACTCATGAACACAAAATTAAGCATTTTTGAAGTATAAGTGTCAAATTTCCAAACGATTTACCACCTTTATTTTACCTAAATGATTAAAATAAATATCTTAACAAAATAAATAATCATTAAAAAATTACACTCAAATAAAAAAATTATATCATAGTTTGATATTAATTTTATTTATATTATTTTTTAAAATGGAGCAGTTACATAATATGCTCACTTATCATTTATGGTAATAATTGAATGCATTGACGGATACTATAAATGTAAAAACGAAGAATTCTCTTTTAGTTTTTAAGGGCATTTTTGTCTTTTAGATATAATTAGGTACGATGGGCTTTGAATGTATTCATTGGAATTAGCTAGCTCTATTTAACAAATCTCTTCTAACTCTGCACAATTGCAGATTAGATGCTTTGGATATGTGTAACATATAATTTGCATAATTTATGCCTTCCTCTAGGTGGTATTGTATTCTTCTGAAGACTCCTTTCTGAGCTACTTTTCTAATTATCTAATCAATGTTTGTGCTTGTGCTTATATTTTTTCCATCGGTCAAGATTTCAATATTTTAGAAGAAAGCACACGACAACATTTTTCTATTGGCATGTTATGTTGCGTTTCATCTTATTTGCTAGCGACTATTGATTGGTTGTGTTTATAAATAGATGATGCTTGATTGTTAACGGATGTCAGTCTCCTTAGCTGTGACTAGCTAAGCTTTAAGACAACTGATCTACCTGCAGCACTACTGAGGAACAACTTAAGCTGTGAAAGTAACTGCATGCCCGAAAGAGATCGGGAATCCAATAATTATTTAGTGATTCATATCTTACATTCAGTAGTCTTTGTTTCATCATAGATTGAGGTTTGTTCGAAGAATATTAGACTTTGTTTAGCATGGACAGAAATTTGGGAGTTGATATGAATATGCAAATGCTACGTCCAAATGAGTCGACTGCAATGCAACTTCAACCAACTGATGAGGCAGAACCTGCTCTGATTAAGGAGGTGAGAATGGATGAGTTACGGAATGAGTTAGAAGAAGAGAAAGTTGGTAGTCCAGATGTAAACTCAAATGATGTACAGGGAATACCCGGTTTGTTCACCCCCATTGCTCCATCTGAGATGAGGCCAAGAATTGGCATGATTTTTAGCTCCGTAGATGCAGCCTATGAGTTTTATAATCGCTATGCATGACATTACGGGTTTAGTATTAGAAAGGATGCCGCCCGCAAGTTAAAATCTGGCGAAATCTTGAGGCGTGTTTTAAGGTGCTCTAGAGCTGGCATTGCGCATGACAAACGAACCACCAAAAGTGGATTTATAAGTCGTTGCTCATGTCCTGCTAAGTTGTATGTGAACCTCAGCCAACAAAATAATGTTTATCAAGTGTCGCAGTTCGTTGAGAGTCATAATCATTTACTACATACCCCAACAAAAACTCGCAAGTTGTGGTCACATAAAAAGTTCATGAAAGATGATCTAAATCTCATTGCAACATTAAAAGCATCCGGGGTTGGCATGGCACGATCTATGACATTCATGCAGCATGAAGCAGAAGGTCCTTATCTTCATTTTTCAGAAAGGGATGCTAGAAATGCACTAAGGAGAAGGCGTCAAATAATGTTCGGTGGTGATGCAAAAACTCTATTGTGCTATTTTCAAGGAAAGAGTCAGGAGGATCCTCAGTTCTCATACGAAATTCAAATTGATAAGGAAATGAGATTGACCTCGTGCTTTTGGATTGATGGAAAATCGAAGGAGGATTGATGGAAAATCGCAACGTTGTGTGCTTCGACACGACATACAAGACTAATGAGTATGATATGCCGTTTGGGTCATTTGTGGGTGTCAATCATCACAATCTGTCTATATTGTTAGGAGCAGGTTTGTTGTTCGGTGAGACAATCGAAGACTTTAAGTGGTTATTTCAGACATGGGTAGATGCAATGGGTGGAGTTCATCCAAAAACTATTATTATAGATCAAGATGCAGTCATTGGAGCAGCAATAGCATCCATTTTTCCTTATTCTACTCACCTTTTATGCTTATGGCATATATGTAGAATTTGCCAGAAAAGTTGTCCCATGTCATTCACCAGCATCCCACTTTTAAGGCAAAGTGGAATCATTGTTTGTACGGTATAGAAATTGAAGAAGATTTTGAACAGTGTTGGCAAGTTAAGATAAATGAATTCGACCTATATGACAACTCTTGGTTGCAACACATGTATGAAATTCATGTGAAGTGGATTCCTACATTCACGAAGAAAATCTTCTTTGCTGGTATGAGGACAACAGCCCAAAGTGAAAGTATAAATGCATTTTTTGATGGGTTTGTAAACCACAAGTCGAATCTAATTCATTTCGCTCATGGATATGATAAAGCACTTGAACGGAGACGTGAGGCTGAAGGAGAGGCTAATTTCTGTACATTACATAGTGTGCCCTTGTTGAAAACCGTATGTGCTATTGAAGCTCAAATGGAAAAGTTATATACGCAGAATGTTTTTTTAATTTTTCAGAAGGAGTTGGAGCAAAGTCTCTTGTATATTGCAGAAATGATGGAAGGAGATGGGATAATACAATGATGGCGAGTGCAACATAGCGAAGTGGATGACGATGAAAAGCATAAGATCGTATCATGGAATATGGAGAAGTTAGTGGCTGCCCGTCCATGCATGAAATTTGAATCTTTTGGTATCTTTTGCAAGCACATCATTGCGATGTTTCGATTCCTTAAAGTGAAGTGTATGCCACCGTGTCACGTGTTGTCACGTTGGACGCAATATGTAAAGTCCCAATACATTCATGGATCCACACCAAATGATAATGAATATAGGCAATCTCTTGCCGTTCGTACTCACACACTATCAAAGTGGTGAACTCATGTTAGGCACAAGGCATTGCACAACCCGGAGGCATTTCAAATAGTGAAAGGTCATATGGAGACCATGCTTGCTGAACTTGATGCAATACCGAAACAGCCACAACCTATGGAGAAAAATATATTGGATGGAGTAGATGTCGGTGGAGGTACGACTCTTGCAGTTGCAAGTGACAATTTCAACCTGAATGTTACTGGCTCAAAGTCCACGGATGTCGAAGCAATAGGAATCACAAGTGGTGTATTTCCTTCACAAAGTTCTCGAGCCTTTAGCATTGACAAACCGAATATCTCACTAAGAAAGGGACGATCATCGAAGCGCTTTAAGGGAGCAATTGAACAAATACGTGGTGGATTAAAACGATGCAGTAGATGTAATAAACTTGTTGTTGGTCATGATAAACATAATTATCCTGCATTCAATGTTCCAACTACATCATTTCAATCTGAATCCGTTAATGATGCATGCATTTACATGGGGCGAGGCCGAGGATTGCGAGGTATTCATATCAACTAATCTTCCCTACATGAAAATATTTTGTACTTTTATGTTTATATGAAGAGAATGTCCCCAATTATTGTACAAAAACGTACAAAGAAGTCACTCTGATCTAATTACCATTATTGTTTCCTTTTGTTGCACAGGTGGGCATAAGTGCAATGGCATATAATTGTTTTTGTGGCTCTGCAGCTGTTATATTGACATCACATACAAAAAAGAACCCTGGACGGCATTTTCTACGATGTCCACATTATAGAGTATGTATTCTTCTCAATGATAATATACTTGTTGAAGTTTATGACACTTGCAAAGTCTATTTAAAATTGCTTTTATATTGAAGGAACCAAACTATTGTGGCAATTCATGCACCTTTGGACGGACAATCATACATGCTTTACAGGTTTTGCTGTGACAAAATCCACTAATGCATAGCTACAAACAGAAGCTGATTAGTTGTAAACTTATAATTCCTTGTTTAAATTTATGTTTGCAGATTTTCTAAGCAATGCCAGCACAATTAAATTTTCCCCCTTGAATGCTACAGATTGTCTAGATCAAGGCGATTGTGCATCCATCAGAAAGGCACAATTTCAACGATGTACATCTTGTATATGAGCTCATGGATACTGATCTCAATCAGATAATACACTCAAACCAAGCATTGACAGAGGACCACTACCAAGTAAGGTTTTCTTAATTAACATTCCCATTTACTTCTGATGCACATAAAATAGAGATTGTCGTGTTTTTTGATTTCCTTATTTCCTTATGGACCTCAAAGTGTGTTGTCTTTGAGCAGTTTTTACTAGCAACCTCTTTGTGGAATGTGGTTGTCCATTTGGAATGATATTTATGTATTTAGGTCCTTTCCCTTTTATGCCAATTTCCTTATTAATTAACTCTAGTCTACATTTCCACGACTATCTATCACTGACACACCAAATTCCTCAACTTATCATAAAATCTTAATCTCCAAATCATGCACAGAGTGCTATAATCTTGATTCGTAGATGTGTTATCCAGAGGGAGATAGACCCTACATAGTTATTTCCATTTTCATGTTATAGTTGTAGGAATAGGATAATGTAGTATTGGATTGTTATTGATAATTTGATGCTTATGGATTCTTACATCGCATGCTTCTCAGCAGGCCCATGGGTTGGTTTCATGTGATTTTGATTTTGATTCTGATTTTATGTCTATTTTCGCAGTATTTTATTTATCAATTATTATGGGGTCTTGAGTACATACATTCTGCAAATGTTTTGCACCGTGATTTGAAACCCAGCAACTTGCTCCTCAATGCATACTGTGATCTCAAGATATGTGACTTTGGGCTTGCGAGGACCACATCAGAGATAGATTTTATGACAAACAATGTCGTGACACGTTGGTATCGTGTGCCAGAACTGCTTCTCAACTATTCAGAGTATACTGCTGCCATCGACGTCTGGTCAATTGGGTGCATATTCATGGAAATGATTAGAAGAGAGCCTCTTTTTCCTGGCAAAGACTACGTCCAACAGTTGAGGCTTATAATAGAAGTCACTACCCATCAATCAAAAATGTTAGTGCCTTCATTGAATGTATATGTTGTTTTACTTACTAGTTGTCCATCACATCCTGACTAGTTGAAATTTGGACATGTTATGGCCACTAACAGACTCTTAGTTGTTAACATGATTGTGAGGCAAACATAGTTGACAGTTGCCTAACAAGTTGCAAATAGATGGCCAGGACAAATAGCATTGATATATGCCACATGAAAGAGGATAGAGAATAGATTGTGGGCTTCTAATTAACTCTTAAAACTGTCAATGGAAATATTAGGTTTCTCAGTAGTATCCTGACCTATGTGTTATTTTGTTGCAATAGCTCTTGGGGTTGCCAGAAGAATAACGTCTACTTGCCAGTTCAGATCATTGAAATTTGGAAAGACATTCTATTCGATTAGCTACTTAGGAAGGACTCAAAATGCTTGAGCGGGGATTGCTGGCTGACAGTGCTTGCAGCTCAGGCCTCGGGATCTTCCATTGCATCTTTCAATGGTCATGAGTGTCGGTTGGAAGATGGAACCCCTTGGGATTGGTAAAACACATGTACAAAGGGGTATGTTGCAGCTTCTAGTCTGTGTTGTTAGTATTGAAAATAAATATTTTGGGCAGATAGGCCCTATTATTTAGTTCTAGCGAAGTTATTTTTAGCTCAATAAAATTATTAGAGGATTCATGATACAAATTCCCCAAACCTATTAGTGTAGTTTGCATTTTGGAATGTGTTTATTTTGTTTTATATCTTATGTAGAATCGATGCCTACATACACTAACAACTGTAATAAACCTGTACTATATCACAGGTTATGGGATTCCTTCCACATTCTACATTTGCCTATTCTTATGCCACGTCCTACCCTTCTCTTATTCAGATTGGGAGGGTATACACTTTTTTGCCATTGGAAAATGGGAAGCTGAGATGTCAGTTATAGGTATAAAACAATATATACCTAATGTTGGATGGGGCGGCCACCATCCAGACCGTCGAGGTGCATCGGCTGCTTTTACAGGATGAAGTTTGGAAGCATTGTCCAAGTTGTAGCACAAAGTGCTTTGTAAATTGTCAATGTTGGAAGTTATAGAATCTGTTTTAGTTTGTAATAGATTTCTACAATGTAAGATTATATTTATTTTTGTTTGTATTCAAGAATGTGAATGGAAGGAGACTCTTAGATTTTCTCCATGTATGTCGTTCAATGAAGTTTGTAAGAAGTGGAGTTATTCACTTGGAAATTAGATTTTTTTTTATTTGTATTCAAGATTGTGAATTGAAAGTGTCTCTTTGATTTATCCATATATGTGGCTCAGAAATGCAGAAAATAAAATCTACTCCATGTTTAAATTTGTAAAAAATTCTTTAAAAATGCGAAAAATGTGGAAAACCTGTTGCAATATATCATTCATGCATAAAATCATTCTTGTGAATTAAATTTGCATTTTATCATCTAGAAATGCAGAAAATAAAATTTACTTCATGTTTAAATTTGCAAAGAATTCCAAAAAAATGCGAAAAATGTGAAAAACCTGTCGCAATATATCATTCATGCATAAAATCATTCTTGTGAATTAAATTTGTATTTTCTCATCCAGAAATGCAGAAAATAAAATCTACTCCATGTTTAAATTTGTAAAAAATCCCTACTTCAGACAATTTCAGTCTCCAAACATAGTTACAACAAGTCAGACAATTACACTTTAGCACTAAAAACATGCGTTCTAAACATTTAGAAAATCTAATACATCATAACGAGCAAACCAGCACCAACTGGACTAATTAAAATTCCAAGGGCTATCTTCATATTCAACAGCTCCATCTCTCTCTTCTCTAGTGCACATTTTAAATCCTCTTCGCTACTGCATCATTTACTTGTCGTATTTCACCTTTCAATTCTTGTACTGCAGTCTTATGCATCTGCTTCATTTTATTAGTTTTTGCTGTGTGTATCTCCCTCAGATCCGATACACAACATAAGACTTCTCCCATATCAGCCACCAATTGCTCATAGTCGTAGGGGACAAGTTGGCCTTCAGAGTGCAGCTTGCTTCTGCTTTCATACTGTGATGAATTTGGACTCTTCAAAGCAGAAGTAGATGACTCGTCCACCCATCTGAAATATTTGCAGCACTTCGAAGGATCCTATTAAAAAAATGACATATGATCAAAACTGCAATTTCAAAAAATTCAAGAGGTCATAAACTTCAACAGGTATATTATCATTAAGAAGAATACATACTCTATAATGTGGACATCGCAGAAAATGCTGGCCAGGATTCTTTTTTGTATGTGATGTCAATATAACAGCTGCAGAGCCACAAAAATAATTATATAACATCTCACTTATGCCCACCTGTGCAACAAAAGGAAACAATATTGGTAATTAGATCAGAGTGACTTATTTGTACATTTTTGTACAATAATTGGGGACATTCTCTTCATATAAACATAAAAGTACACAATATTTTCATGTAGGGAAGATTAGTTGATATAAATACCTCGCAATCCTCGCCCTCGCCCCATGTAAATGCATGCATCATTAACGGGTTCAGATAAAAATGATGTAGTTGGAACATTGAATGCAGGACAATTACGTTTATCATGACCAACAACAAGTTTATTATATCAACTGCATCGTTTTAATCCACCACGTATCTGTTTAGTTGCTCCCTTAAAGCGCTTCGATGATCGTCCCTTTCTCAGCGAGATATTCGGTTTGTCAATGCTAAAGGCTTGAGAACTTTGTGAAAGAAATACACCACTTGTGATTCCTATTGCTTCGACGTCCGTGGACTTTGGGCCAGTAACATTCAGGTTGAAATTATCACTTGTAACTGCAAGAGTCGGACCTCCACCGGCATCTACTCCATCCAATATATTTGTCTTCGCAGGTCATGGCTACTTCGGTATTGCATCAAGTTCAGCAAGCATGGTCTCTATATGACCCTTCACTATTTGAAATGCCTCCGGGTTGTGCAATGCCTCGTGCCTAACATGAGTCCACCACTTTGATAGTGTGTGAGTATGAACGGCAAGAGATTGCCTATATTCATTATCATTTGGTGTGGATCCATGAATGTATTGGGACTTTGCAGATTGCGTCCTGTTGGAAACAATGTTTAAAACAATAAAATTGACCAAATCTTAAGTTTTGATGATTAACAAGAACTAATTTTGAGTATATAAAAGGTACTAATATGTTTGCTAAATGTTTAAGGAAAGCAAAGAGGTCAAGTCGATCTCCAAGTCGACTTGGACTTCGACTTGGGTGAAGTCGATCCCAAAGTCGACTCAAATATCGACTTGAGAATGAATCCCAAAAAGCAACAGGTGAAGTCGCAGGTCAAGTCGACTCCACTTGCGACTTGGGAAGTCAAGTCGCAGACGAAGTCGACTCCAGCATCGACTTGGAGTATCCAGAGTTGAAAAGTGGAAACGAACATAACGAAGTCGCAAACGAAGTCGACTCCAGGTGCGACTTGGGTGAAGTCGCAGGCCAGGTCGACTCCATCCACGACTTGAGAAGTTCAAACTTCAAAAGATGCAGTTTTCAAGATATTCAAGAGGATTTATCACTCAAGTCCAAGGAATCAAGATGAAAAACAAATGAGTCAAATTCAAAGTCAAAAATCATGTTCTACATCAAATCAAGTTTATCAAGCTCAAAGACAAAGATACAAGAATGATTCAAACAATGTCTATCAAGACTACATAAGTCAAATATGCATGAATCATCTAAGTAAGAATCAAGCCAATCCAAGATAGAAGAACACAACTTGAAGATCAAAGCAGGTTCAGCAAAACCCGAGCCAAGTCGCAGGCCAAGTCGACTTCAGGATCGACTTGGGTCGAAGTCTGAAGTCAAGTCGACCAAGCCTAAGACTTAGGAATCCGAAGAACTGGAGTCGCAGACGAAGTCGACTCCAGATGCGACTTGGGTAGCCAAGTCGCATCCCAAGTCGACTCCACCTTCGACTTGGGTATAACGGTCAAATTTTCGAACGTTGGAGTTCATTTATTGCGCACCAACCACCTCCATAACGTTCATATTTTCTTCCCTCTATAAAAGGACCCTCAAATGAACGTGAAAACACAACAAGAGAACACAAGACACTACGTTAAAGTTCAAAGAGAGAAAAGAAGTGCAAGAAAGGTTTCCTATTTGCTTTTCTCCATTGTTGAGTGGTCCGTATAAATTCTAAGGAAGAAGAAAGCTTCAAGTTGCTAGCGCCTTCAACAATATTCATCCAAAGCTGCTTCTACAACTTCTTCCTCGAGTTAAATCTGCCTACACAAATCTGTAAAGTGTAGTTTCATTTATTTCATTGTCTTGTTGTATAAATCTTGATTTAGCTTGGGTAGCTAAGATCAAGTATATGCAAAGTAGGGTGTGATTGGAGTGAGACTCATCACCTACTTTTGCATGTGAGTTGTTTATGCCCCCTAGAGCTAGAATCTAGAAGAGAGCAAGTGGCTCTAGTTGTATATGCCTCCTAGAGCTGGAATCTAGAAGAGAGCGGTGACTCTAAGTGTATTCGTGGAATACATAGTGGAACCCAAGTCACAACAGAGTGTGAGCTTGGAAGAGTGGAGTAGGGAAGGTTTGCCCGAACCACTATAAATCTTGTGTTATATCTCTTTTTACTACTTTATCTTTATTGCTCTCTAGCTCTTTTCAAAAGGGGATTAATTACTCAAAGGGTTAAGTCTTTATTTACCAAAGATTTTTTAAAGAACCCAATTCACCCCTCCCCTCTTGGGTTTTGCCACTAACTCGGGACCAACACGTCCAACGTGACAACACGTGACACGGTGGCATACACTTCACTTTAAGGAATCAAAACATGGTAATGATGTACTTGCAAATGATACCAAAAGATTCAAATTTCATGCATGGACAGGCAGCCACTTACTTCTCCATATTTCATGATACAATCTTATGTTTTCCATCGTCATCCACTTCGCTATGTTGCACTCGCCATCATTGTATTATCCCATCTCCTTCCATCTTTTTTGCAATATACAAGAGACTTTGCTCCAATTCCTTCTGGAGAATTAAAAAAATATTCTGCGTATATAACTTTGCCATTTGAGCTTCAATAGCACATACGGTTCTCAACAAGGTCACACCATGCAATATACAAAAATCAACCTCTCCTTCAGCCTCACGTCTCCGTTCAAGTGCTTTATCATATCCATGAGTGAAATGAATTAGATTCGACTTGTGGTTTACAAACCCATCAAAAAATGCATTCATACTTTCACTTTGGGCTGTTGTCCTCATACCAGCAAAGAAGATTTTCTTCGTGAATGTAGGAATCCACTTCACACGAATTTCATAATATGTTGCAACCAAGAGTTGTCATATAGGTCGAATTCATCTATCTTAACTTGCCAGCACTCTTCAAAATCTTCTCAGTTTCTGTATCGTACAAATAATGATTCCACTTTGCCTTAAAAGTGGGATGCTGGTGAATGACATGGGACAACTTTTCTGGCAAATTCTACATATATGCCATAAGCATAAAAGGTGAGTAGAGCAAGGAAAAATGGATGCTATTGCTGCTCCAATGGCTGCATCTTGATCTGTAATAATAGTTTTTGGATGAACTCCACCCATTGCATCCACCCATGTCTAAAACAACCACTTAAAGTCTTCGATTGTCTCACCAAACAACAAACCTGCTCCTAACAATATAGATTGATTGTGATGATTGACACCCACAAATGACCCAAATGGCATATCATACTCATTAGTCTTGTATGTCGTGTCAAAGCACACAACGTCGTCAAAAACCATGCAATCTTCCTTCGATTTTCCATCAATCCAAAAGCACGAGGTCAATCTCATTTCCTCATCAATTTGAATTTCGTATGAGAACTGAGGATCCTCTTGACTCTTTCCTTGAAAATAGCACAATAGAGTATTTGCATCACCACCGAACATTGTTTGACGCCTTCTCCTTAGTGCATTTCTAGCATCCCTTTTTGAAAAATGAAGATAAGAAGGACCTCCTGCTTCATGCTGCATGAATGTTATAGATCGTGCCACGCCAACCTCGGATGCTTTTAATGTTACAATGAGATTTAGATCATCTTTCGTGAACTTTTTATGTGACCACAACTTGCAAGTTTTTGTTGGGGTATGTAGCAAATGATTATGACTCTCAACGAACTGCGACACTTGATAAACATTATTTTATTGGCTGAGGTTCACATACAACTTAGCAGGACATGAGCAACAACTTATAAATCTACTTTTGGTGGTTCGTTTGTCATGCGCAATGCCACTCTAGAGCACCTTAAAATACGCCTCAAGATTTTGCCAGATTTTAACTTGCGGGCGGCATCCTTTCTAATACTAAACCCGCAATGTCATGCATAGCGATTATAAAACTCATAGGCTGCATCTACGGAGCTAAAAATCATGCCAATTCTTGGCCTCATCTCAGATGGAGCAATGGGGGTGAACAAACCGGGTATTCCCTCTACATCATTTGAGTTTACATCTGGACTATTAACTTCCTCTTCTTCTAACTCATTCCATAACTCATCCATTCTCACCTCCTTAATCAGAGCAGGTTCTGCCTCATCAGTTGGTTGAAGTTGCATTGCAGTCGACTCATTTGGACGTAGCATTTGCATATTCATATCAACTCCCAAATTTCTGTCCATGCTAAACAAAGTCTAATATTCTTTGAACAAACCTCAATCTATGATGAAACAAAGACTACTGAATGTAAGATATGAATCACTAAATAATTATCGGATTCCCGATCTCTTTCGGGCATGCAGTTACTTCACAGCTTAAGTTGTTCCTCAGTAGTGCTGTAGGTAGATCAGTTGTCTTAAAGCTTAGCTAGTCACAACTAAGGAGACTAACATCCGTTAACAATCAAGCATCATCTATTTATAAACACAACCAATCAATAGTCGCTAGCAAATAAGATGAAACGCAACATAACATGCCAATAGAAAAATGCTGTCGTGTGCTTTCTTCTAAAATATTGAAATCTTGACCGATGGGAAAAATATAAGCACAAGCACAAACATTGATTAGATAATTAGAAAGTAGCTCAGAAAGGAGTCTTCAGAAGAATACAACACCACCTAGAGGAAGGCATACATTATGCAAATTATACGTTACACATATCCAAAGCATCTAATCTGCAATTGTGCAGAGTTAGAAGAGATTTGTTAAATAGAGCCAGCTGATTCCAATGAATACATTCAAAGCCCATCGTACCTAATTATATCTAAAAGACAAAAATGCCCTTAAAACTAAAAGAGAATTCTTCATTTTTACATTTATAGTATCCGTCAATGCATTCAATTATTACCATAAATGATAAGTGAGCATATTATGTAACTGCTCCATTTTAAAAAATAATATAAATAAAATTATTATAAAACTATGATATAATCTTTTTATTTGAGTGTATTTTTTAATAATTATTTATTTTGTTAAGATATTTATTTTAATCATTTAGGTAAAATAAAGGTGGTATGGAAATTTGACACTTATACTTCAAAAATGCTTAATTTTGTGTCCATGAGTGTCAATAAAAGTGCTTAGCCGTGAGTTCTGGGTTCAAGCAATTGTTCTGGGTTCGAGCAATTAAGTGCTGATAAATGGAGAAGGAGAAATTTAAGGTTTCTGAAGTCCAAAAAATATGTAAGAATTTGGTGATGGGAGGAGGCGAGAGAAAGGAGAACTCAACGTTGAGTGCGACGTCGATGCCGGACACCGATTCGCCATGAGATACAAGGCGACAACGATCCCTGTTTTCTAGTTTTTCTCTTACATAGTGAAAGACAAATCGTTTCTTGCTGTCATACAATTTCTATCTTTTTTTTGGCAAAATCGTCAAATCTATAACCTTTACCTGTTGATAACTTGTAAAAATACGAGTTATCATGGCCTATTTCAGACTTTATTTGTGCGTATGTTCGAGAGATTAGGCTTAGTTTGCATACATTTAGCTTGATTTTCACTTGCTTTGCATTTTAGGAGCATTATTTAGTTTTTAGGCATTTTAAACATTAATTAGGCATTTTTAGTTCATTTACTTAGTTTTTTCATATTTTGCAGGAAGGACGGGACATATGAAGGCAATGCGGGCGAGTGGAGTGTAAATTGAGACAAGCACGAGGCAGGTGGATGGCGCCTAGGCGCCACTTCATCAACATGCAGGCAAAGTTCAGAAAGTTTTTGAAGCCACAAACACAACTGCTTCCAGGGAGTTGGCGCTTAGGCGCCAAGACACGAATTTCTAGGGTTTGCAGAGAGGTTCCAAGTTGCCCAGCACACAGAGAGTTGGCGCCTTGGCGCTAATACGCATCCGTTTGTGCAAATTCTATTGCGTAGGCTGTGCAATCGGGTTTTATAAATAGATCCTAGGGGTTCGCGCACGAGAAAAGAGAGAGAGGAGAGCCCAGAAACGAACTACAAAGCTAGAGAAAAGAGGAAATCGTGATTAAAGCTAGGGGTGCAACTCGGGCTCATGAAACTCGGGTTCACCTCTGTTGGTCCCGAGTTAATGGCAAAACCCAAGAGGGGAGGGGTGAATTGGGTATTTAAAAATTTATAACTTAAACAGAAACTTAACCCCGGATTAATCCAGTCCCCTTAATGAAGAATCGTAATGGAAAGCAATATAATGTAAAGAGCAGATAAATAAATCAAACACGCAGGATTTTTATAGTGGTTCGGGCAACCTCCCTACTCCGCTCTTCCAAGCTCACACTCCTTGTGACTTGGGTTCCACTATTGTATTCTCAATACAATTAGAGTCACTGCTCTCTTCTAGATTCCAGCTCTAGGTGGCATCAACAAAACACAGCACAAGTAGGTGATGAGTCACACTCCAATCACACACTACTTTGCTTATACTTGATCTTAGTTCCTCAAACTAAATCAAGTTTAACACATACAACAGAAAGAATAGGAAAACTACACTTTACAGATGTGTAGCAGCAATTAGGCGCATAGAAGAACTTGAAGAGTTGGCTTTGAAGATTCTGAAATGAAGCTCTTGCAGTTTGAGATGGAGTTCTTCTTCTTTGAGTGGCTTGATCTCTTTTGAGCTCTTGAATGTAGTAGTTAAGCACACTTAATGATTCTCTACTACTTCCCTCGTCCATCTTGAATGCTATTTATAATTTTGGAGGGAATCCGAACGTTAGAGGGTAGGTGGCGCGCATTTAATGCGCCAACGTTCAAATAAATTCCGACCGTTGTGACCCAAGTCGCATGTGGAGTCGACTTGGCCTGCGACTTGGCTTCCAAGTCGCACCTGGAGTCGACCTCGTGTGCGACTCCAGTTCTTCAGAGTTTTAAGTCCCAGTCTGGGTCAACTTGGCCTTCAGTCTTCAACTCAAGTCGATCCTGGAGTCGACTTGGGTTGCGACTTGGCTTGGTCTTTTGCAAAAATACCTTGATCCTCTTGAACTGTCTTGAACTTTGTAAAATTGGTCTTCATGACTTGGGTGTTGCTTCATTTGGGGTAAGCTTTAGCTTTGGACTTGATAGACTTGATTTGAACTTTGAGTATTAAGCTTAGCTTTTGATCTTCAAGAAACTTTAGTTGTTTTTTGAGAATGAACTTTGCATCCTATTTGGATTTGATAAATTTCAAATGGATTCTTGAAATAAGCTTGAAACTTCAATCTTCAAGTCTGAACTCCTCAAGTCGAAGTTGGAGTCGACCTCGTCTGCGACTTCGCCCAAGTCGCACCTGGAGTCGACTTCGCCTGCGACTTCGTTATGTTCGTTTCCACTTTTCAACCCTGGATACTCCAAGTCGATGCTGGAGTCGACTTCGTCTGCGACTTGGTTTCCTAAGTCGCACCTGGAGTCGACTTGTCCTGCGACTTCATTTGCTTGTTTTCTATTTTCAATGCTATTCACCTTTTGCCATTTGAATCATCTATATGTAATGTATTTGATGGAGAACATATCATGTTTAGTGGAAAAAGATATGGAAATATATATGTGGTTTCACTTGATGAACTAGATGGTCAATGTCTAATGGCCATTGATAATGATCCATGGGTTTGGCATAAAAGGCTTGGACACATAAACATGAGAAACATAAAAAGCCTATGGAAAAAGAATTTGGTGAAAGGCTTGCCTAAATTGAAATATGACAAAGACAAAATATGTAAGGCATGTCAATTATCTAAACAACCAAAGATGTCTTTTTCTACCAAAAAGGAGATTTCCACCACAAGGCCACTTGAATTGCTACACATGGATCTATATGGACCATCTGACATTTTAATCATTGGTGGAAAGAAATATGTATTTGTTATTGTAGATGACTTTTCAAGATTCACATGGATAATTCTCTTAGCTAGCAAAGATGAAGCCTTCTCTATGTTTTCAACTTTTGTAAACTTGGTGGAAAATGAAAAACAAAGTACTATTATGTCTATAAGAAGTGACCATGGTGGTGAATTTGAGAACAAACGATTCACAGAATTATGTAAGGAAAAAGGAATCCATCACACATTTTCTGCACCAAGGACTCCACAACAAAATGGAGTAGTTGAAAGAAAAAACAGAACTATACAAGAGATAGCTAGAACATTGCTAAATGAGAGCAAATTATCCAAGAAGTTTTGGGGTGAAGCTGTGAGCACAGCTTGTCATTTTTTGAAATCGAGTTACCATTAGAGCTATCTTGAAAAAGACCCCATATGAGCTATGGAAGGGAAGAAAACCAAATATCTCTCATTTTCATGCCTTTGGATGCACATGTTATGTGTTGAACAATGGAAAAACCAACTTGGGAAAACTTGACGCTAAAAGTGATGAGTCAATATTCCTTGGGTACTCATCAAATAGCAAAGCATATAGAGTATTCAATAAACGAAACCAAGTTGTAGAAGAATCCATACATGTTGTTTTTGATGAAACTAACCCATGCTTGAAAAGAAGAGATGATTTAAGTGATGCAGATGAGATTGTAAGCAACTTTGAAAAGCTGCATGTGGAAAAGCAAGAAGAGTCCAATGAGGAAAGGGTAAGTGAAGGTAACAATTCCTACAAACTTCCAACCGATTTAAAATTCAAACATGCACATCCAATTGAACAAGTTATAGGAAATGTGTATGAAGGTGTAAAAACTAGAAGGTCAAAGCAAAATGTTTGTGGACAATATGCTTTTGTTTCCAAAATTGAACCTTCTAATATTGAACAAGCTCTTGATGATGAAAACTGGATTATAGCAATGCAAGAAGAGCTAAATCGATTTGAAAGAAATAAGGTTTGGCACCTTGTTCCTAGACCAAATGATTGTACTATTATTGGCACCAAGTGGGTCTTTAGGAACAAATTAGATGAAAGTGGACTTGTAGTGAGAAACAAAGCTAGACTTGTGGCAAAAGGATACTCACAAGAAGAAGGAATAGATTTTGAAGAATCCTATGCCCCGGTTGCTAGATTGGAAGCAATTCGTATCTTACTAGCTTTTGCATCTCACATGAACTTTAAATTGTTTCAAATGGATGTTAAAAGTGCATTTTTGAATGGATATATAAATGAAGAGGTGTATGTTGAGCAACCACCTGGATTTGAAGAAAAGGATCAATCAAAGTATGTTTACAAATTAACCAAAGCATTATATGGATTAAAACAAGCTCCAAGGGCTTGGTATGATAGACTAAGCAAGTTTTTGATTGATCATAACTTTCAAAAGGGAAAGGTAGACACCACTTTGTTTATTAAGTACAATGGAAAGGATATATTAATCATTCAAATTTATGTTGATGATATCATTTTTGGTGCTACTAATGAAATTCTTTGTCAAGAATTTTCTGAGCTTATGCAGAAAGAATTTGAGATGAGCATGATGGGAGAACTCAATTTCTTCCTTGGACTGCAAATCAAGCAACTAAATGAAGGAATCTTCATAAACCAGTCCAAATACATTAAAGAGATGCTCAAGAAGTTTAGCATGGAGAATAGCAAAGGAGCAAACATGCCCATGAGTTCCACAATCAAAATGGACAAAGATGAGAAGGGAAAATTAGTTGATTTAAAATTGTATAGAAGCATGATAGGTTCCTTATTATATTTAACTGCTTTCAGGCCAGATATTTTGTTTAGTGTGTGTATGTGCTCTAGATTTCAATCATGTCCAAAAGAATCACACTTGGTAGCTGTGAAAAGAATTTTTAGATACCTAGTAGACACTACAAATTTAGGTTTATGGTATCCAAAGGGCTCTAATTTTGATCTAATCGGCTACTCGGATGCGGATTTTGCCGGTTACAAAGTAGATAGAAAAAGCACTAGTGGAACATGTCAGTTTCTTGGAAGCATGTTGGTTTCATGGTTTTCAAGAAAACAAACTAGTGTTGCTCTATCTACGGCGGAAGCCGAATACATTGCCGCCGGGAGCTGTTGTGCTCAATTACTTTGGATGAAACAGCAACTTAGGGACTATGGCATGGATTTCAAAGATATACCTATCAAATGTGATAATACAAGTGCCATATGTCTAACCAAGAATCCAGTCCTGCATTCTAGGACCAAACATATAGACCTTAGACATCATTTCATTAGAGAACATGTAGAAAATCATGACATATGTTTGGTATATGTAAGAACAGAGGATCAAGTTGCAGATATATTCACTAAGCCCCTAGCAAAAGAAGCATTTTATAAGATTAGAAATGACATGGGAATGCTTGAACTCACTTAAAGCATAAATTGAGGGGGAGCACCCATTTAGGGGGAGCAAACCCACTTGTTTCTTTACCCTCTAACTTTTTGATATATTGACAAAAAGGGGGAGAAGAGTAGGATTTGAGTCCAAAGGGGGAGAAGAATAGGATTTGATCCTTATGATTATGCTTAAGGAGACAAGTAGGATTTAAGAAGAATAAAGAAGAGTAAAATTTGAGTATAAGTTTTTTATGATTAAGAGAGAGAAAGATTTAAAGGGGAGAAGTGTAGGATAAGTATATGCTTAAATGAATGCTTGCATGAGTATAAGAATGATTTCATAATGCAATATGAGCATATTTTTTTAATTGAAAGGTATACACTCAAATCGGTTTTGTCAATCATCAAAAAGGGGGAGATTGTTGGAAATATGTGGAAAACTAGCTAAATCTATGTTTTGATGATTAACAAATCAATTTGAGTAAATCTTGGCTACTAACAAGTTTGTGGAAATGTTTAAGGAATAATCATTTGAAGAAAATCAAGTATAGAAGCCAAGTCGTATCCCAAGTCGACTCCAAGATCGACTTCAAACATGCAAAACTGTCCAGAGTTGAAAACGGGAGAAGAGCAAGTGAAGTCGCAGGCCAAGTCGACTCCACCTGCGACTTGGGTAGCCAAGTCGCAAACGAAGTCGACCTCGACATCGACCTCAGATGACAAAAAACTGTCCAGAGTCGAAGCTCAGAACACGAAGTGCCGAAGTCGCACCCCAAGTCGACTCCACGTGCGACTTGAGGTGAAGTCGCAGCCGAAGTCGACTCCGACATCGACTTCGATCGGGCAGAGGCGATTTTTTCAGAAGATAAGATGGAATGCATATTCAAGATGAAATCAAGTCCAATGCGAAGCAAGGAGCTTGAATCAATCATGCAAGGGTCAAGCTCTTCAAGATTCACAAGATCCAAATGTTCAAGATTCAAGGATTTAAGGTTTGCAAATCTTGAAGCTAATGAAAGCAAGACACCATGATCTAAAGAGTAATAAAAATTGCAAAGGAATTAAAAGGCTTGAGAAAGACTAAGCAAAACAAAAGTTTCAAAGTTCCAAGTTCATGAAGCCAACTGTCGAGGTGAAGTCGAACCCGAAGTCGACTCCACCTGCGACTTGGGTCAAGTTGAGAACCCAAGTCGACCCTGACTGGAACTTGAAGTTGCGACGGAGAAGCAAAGTCGCACCCGAAGTCGACTCCATCTGCGACTTGGGCGAAGTCGCATCCGAAGTCGACTCCACATGCGACTTGGGTCGCAACGGTCGGATTTTATTCGAACGTTGTCGGATTAAATGCGCGCCACCAACCCTCTAACGTTCGGATTCCCTCCAAAATTATAAAAGGGAGTTATTGTAGACGAGGGAAGTAGTTGGAAAATATTAAATGAGCATAACTCCTATCTACAAGAGCATTAAAGTGATCAAGCCAATCAAGAGAGGAAGAACTACACTTCAAAACTGCAAGAGCTTCACTTCAGATTCTTCAAAGCCTACCACAAGTTCTTCTCTGCACCAAACTGCTTCTACACATCTGTAAAGTGTAGATTTATTTCATTGCTTATTTGTTTGTATTGAACTTGATTTAGCTTGGGTAGCTAAGATCAAGTGATAGCAAAGTAGTGTGTGATTGGAGTGTGACTCATCACCTACTTGTGCTAGTTGTTGATGCCCCCTAGAGCTAGAATCTAGAAGAGAGCAAGAGGCTCTAGTTGTTGATGGCCCCTAGAGCTAGAATCTAGAAGAGAGCAAGAGGCTCTAATTGTATTGAGAGAATACAATAGTGGAACCCAAGTCACAAGGTGTGTGAGCTTGGAAGAGTGGAGTAGGGAGGTTGCCCGAACCACTATAAAAATTCTTGTCTACTTGCTTTTATTTCTGCTCTCTACATTACTTTGCTTTCCATTCTGTTTCTTCATTCAAGGGGACTAGATTAATCCGGGGTAAAGTTTTTGTTTAAGTTGTAAATTTTTAAGAACCCAATTCACCCCTCCCCTCTTGGGTTTTGCCATCAATTCGGGACCCAACACCGCATAGGGGCGCCCCGGCGCCATGATGAACAACCTGAAGAACACGGGCGCCCCGGCGCCGGGTCGTGGACAACGCGACCTGGACGCCTTATAAAGTCCTGGGTTAGCGTTTAAACCCTAACCCTCACGCCGCGGCGCCGAAAAAGCCCCATTTCTCAATTCCAACCATTCTTCCCTAGATTTCAAGCCATTTCAACTCAAATCCAACCACATTTCATCAAGGATTCATCATCCCATTCCATCCATTTCAACCATTCCATTTTCATTCTTTTTCCTCTTTGCTTAGATCCACTCAAATTCATTCAAAACTCCGATTTTTCACCACCAAATCCTAAGCCTAACACCCACATTGAGATCCCCATCACTTCCCCCTTCATTTGGGCTCCATTTTGAGCCCCATCAACTTCGTCTTCTCTGTCCGACGCCGGAAGCTGCTGTCAGCAGATCGGCGCCTAGGCGTCGACACCCTCGCGCCCCGGCGCCAGTGTAGAAACAGGGCAGCTTCAAATTATCAGGCGGAAAGCTTTGTGAGTAAAATTTTTTCCATTTTTTTGGTCCATTCCAATTGCTTTGAAGTGATTTAATAACTGTTTGAGTGGAAAATTAGATTGGATTGGTGATTTTTTGTGGATTGGTCTGTGAATTGGAGACTGATTTGGGTGGATAGTTCTTTGGATTGCTTGACATTGGTTTGATGCTTGTTTAGTTTTGGTGGTTGGTTGGTGGAGGTTGACCGGTGATTGCTTGTGGTGCATTTTGGAGTTTGGCTTGTTTTGTATTGGACTTTTGATTGCAAGGGGAGATATGGCTTCATCATCATCAGCCAAGAGGAAGAAAGTACAGGAGCCCGTCGAATTTGATGCCAACAGATTTATGCCTGCCCAGGCATTCAAGTGGTACACAGATGAACTCTAGAAAAGGCACCTGATTCCAGAGAGAGGAATCAAGATAGATGAGTTCTCCGATGCTCCACTCCTCAACTTGCATGCTCGAGGTTGGCAACAGTTCGTGGCACAGCCCCAACCTGCTATTACTCTTGTGGTCAAGGAGTTTTATGCAAATGCAGTGGAACATGAAGAGGGGCGAGTGAAAGTCAGGGGCAAGATCGTCCCATTCCATGCGAAGGCGATCAACTCGTATTATGGGATAAATTCTTTCGATCACCCTGATGCGTATGAGGCGTTCCTAGGGGGAGAAAACTGAGATACCGATTCCATCACCAGGCCATTTTGCCAGAGGCCACCGATTTGGAAGTCGACGGGCGGCCAGCTAACCTCCTTGAAGTGGAGTGATATGCTTTCCCATGGGAGGATGATTTTCCACTTCATCTCGACCTGGATGATGCCGTCAACCCACGTCAGTGAGGTGACAATGGACAGGGCCCTCTTGCTATACTCTATCTACAGTGGGCTGACGATCGACATCGGAAGGCTGATCTACCATCAGATTTGCGCTTGTGCGACCGCACCCTGGAGCAACTATTTCTTCCCATCCCTCATCACCGGGCTCTGCAAGCGGGCCGACGTCAGATGGGAGCAGACGGAAGAGATCCTGAACTGTTAGGCCATCATCGACGATCTCTCCTACCGCACCCAGCCCCGGGTTCGCATCGCCACGACACGGCCCAAAGCAGCTCCAGTAGCGGGCCCCTCCTCGCAGCCGCTATCCACGGGCGAGTGGCTAACCAACCTGGAGAACTTGGTTGCAGCCCAAGCCAGGTACCAGCGTCAGCACGACAGGGCGATGGAGGCCTACCTACAACGGATAGCGGAGGACTGCCAGATCGACGTCTCCACCCTCCCGCCTTTCCCGTCGACGCCACCGGAGGTCAAAGCCTGTTTTGGGCAGCCGTCCCAGCCCCAGCCCGACGACAGCGAGGACGAGGATGCCACCGAGTCCGATTCTTGAGGGAGTCCCAGTCCTTTCATTTTGTTTATATTTTATTTTTGCTTTTCATTATATTTTCATTATTGGTTCATTTTAGGTCATCATGCATCGAGGACAATGCATCTCTCAAGTTTGGAGGGGTGTATAATTCTCAACCATAGGTTAGTTTTTTATGTTTTATTTTATGTTGCATGTATGTCAATTCTAGCTAATAAAAGTTATCTTTGTATCAATCCATCTTATTGTGAAAATATGCAAGGTTGTGATTAATGTTGACTTGAAATTGAATCTATGAAAGAATGGGCAATTCAGATTAAAAACTAAGTATAAAAGCAAGTTGAAATTGACATGTGAAAGAATTAAAAAGGAATTTCATAATACATTGTTTTAATTCAATTACAAGTATATCTTTCAGACTGAAATGATGAAAATTGAACTAAATAAATGCTGACCAAGTACTTTAATGGGTTCAGAAATGGTATTATTTCACAGAATCACACAAGCATGTTCAGTACCCCTAACAAGGCATCAGAAAAATAAAAAAAGGGGGGTGGTTGACCTGAGTTGAGTAACCGGGACTTGTCATCAACAAATGGCAAGGTTCGCGTAAAAAAGCAAAGGAAAATCATAGTAATAATGCTTTATAATCAAAATTCTCCTTAGATACCCTGAAATATGGTGAGGGGAGCAAAAAAAAAAAAAACAGATCTCCAAATATCTTGAAATATGGTGAGGAGAATTTTTGCAATAAGTTTGGGGGAAAAAGAATGTGCAGTTGGTAGAAATTGAATCCAGTGACTTATTACTATTTTCTGTAACCAGTCTATTCAGCTTAAATCTTGGTTTGCTTGTGTACATTAATTTTCTAACCAGTTTTCTGATCAAATGGAAGATTAATGTGTTGAATTATGACCATGTATTATAGAATTTTAGCATCCACATGTAACTTGGTTTGAGAATGAAAACACATGCCTTGTTTATATAATGAAGGATTTTTCAAGTTAGATTAATCTTGACCTTGTGAAATAGATAAGTAGATTGATCAAAGCATAACAGGAAGCAAAGGGAGTTAGTGGAGTCTGCATTCATTCATTGATTCATTTATTAATTATGTTTGCATGTGTTGCTCGAGGACTAGCAATATTTAAGTTTGGGGTGTGATAACTCGTAAAAATACGAGTTATCATGGCCCATTTCAGACTTTATTTGTACGTATGTTCGAGAGATTAGGCTTAGTTTGCATACATTTAACTTGATTTTCACTCGTTTTGCATTTTAGGAGCATTATTTAGTTTTTAGGCATTTTTAGCATTAATTAAGCATTTTTAGTTCATTTACTTAGTTTTTTCATCTTTTGCAGAAAGGACGGGACATATGAAGGCAATGCGGGCGAGTGGAGTGCAGATCGAGACAAGTCACAAGGCAGGTGGATGGCGCCTAGGCGCCACCCTCCGTGCCCTTGCCATTTTTCAGCACAGTTCAGCATACAACTTGTTTCCAGTGAGTTGGCGCCTAGGCGCCAGACAAGGGCGCGCAGGCGCCACTTCATCAACATGCAGGCAAAGTTCAGAAAGTTTTTGAAACCATAAACACAACTGCTTCCAAGGAATTGGTGCCTAGGCGCCAAGACACGAATTTCTAGAGTTTGCAGAGAGGTTTCAAGTTGCCAAGCACACAGAGAGTTGGCGCCTAGGCGCCAATACACATCCGTCTGCGCAAATTCCAGTGCATAGGCTGCGCAACCGGGCTTTATAAATAGAAAAGAGAGAGAGGAGACCAGAAACGAACTACAAAGCTAGAGAAAAGAGGAAATCGCGATTAAAGCACAGATTGAAGAGAGGATTCAACTCCGTTGGTGGAAGCCGTCGGAAAACCAATTTTCTCTTATTCTTTTTATTTTTCTTTCTCTGCTTTCGTGGATACCTTTTATATGGATGTAATCGATGTTAAAATCATGTCTTTGAACTAAACCTCCATTAGATGGATAGTTAGGATGAATTGAATTCTAAACTAAATTGTTTTTTGTTCTTTGAATATTCAGGAATGAATATTTGACTTTATATATAATTGTGTATTATTTACTTTTGCATGTGTGGATTTAATGCTTTTTACAAGATTAGCTACCTTGTAAGATGATTTATGTGCTTGATTTATCCTTGGAAGAGGAAGATCTCTGCTAGATTCATGTGCAAGGCATAGGTTTCCACCTTGTTAAGGGGACTTGTTTAACGGATAGGAATATACCATTAAACCATGTGTAGTCATTATTTAGGTTATGAACTTATCAATTTCACTTTATTTAATGGCATGAGAATATAGCAATTAAATAGGGTGTGATTAGCTTTATATAATGTTGAAAGACATATATAAAGATTAATGAACTTGGGCTAGTAAATCCATACATAATCTAATTAAAAAGAACCAATGCGATATAGTTTAGATTCAAGAATTCCGAGTTATCCATCTACTATCCCTGATTAGTAAACCCGTTTCTAGTATCCAGAAGTTTCATAACTCTACTCTAATTTCTCATTGTAGTCGTTAGTTTTAGTTAAATCATGAACTCATAATTTTTCACCCACCAAAAGCAGTTAAACAAATTAATAATTCTGGTTAACAATTTCTCGTGGAAACGATACTTTTCTCACTCTTTATTACTTGACATGACACGTATACTTGCGTAAATAGCGAGCATTTTAATTGACATATACGTAGCTCGTCACCTGCGCTGAAACCGGAGCCGGAGCCGACACCGCTGCTGCCGCTAGAAACTGGAGCCGGAGACGGTGCCGCCCCCGCCCCTAGAAATTGGAGACAGAGCCAGAGCCAGAGCCGTAGCCGGTGCCACCGCTGACGCTGGTGGGAAAGCTGGAGATGGCACCGCTGCCGGTGCCGGTGCTGCCGCCGAAAATAGGAGCTGGAGACGATGCCTTCCTTCGGCAGTGAGGGTGCGAGGGGAAGAGAGACCAGAGCGCGCAAGATCGAGAGGTAAAGGGGAAGAGAGAGAGTGCGAGGGCCTAATCGCATTTTTTCCACACCAGTGCAGAGGGGTTGACCTGCAAATTTCCGGCATCAGAGGTACAACCCGCAGTCGCCCCTCCCTCGATGATCGCGATCCCCTACTGCCAATCCAACGGTTCGGACGCCTTGTTTCAAATGACGCCCCTTTACGACCGGCTTCACAAGATCGCGATTCGAGTTAAAGGTATATAGAGCAGGAAGTATTAGAGATGCTTATATGAAACCCTCTCTTTATGTAACCGTTTCCATTTTCAATTTTTAAATGGTTGATGAAAAATTTATTTTATTTATTGTGTTTAGCTTCACTTATATTATTACGAAAATCCTTTCATTTATCTAATATTACTGTATATGGGCTCCATTTTCAAACATATAAAATCAACATAATAAAATTATTTAATGTTAAATATCAATTTTAAGTAGTATTTTCAACATCTAACCATTTAAAATATCATTACTACATAGATAAATGATTCTATAAAATATTACTACATTCTAATACATATGTGAATGGATCTAAGCATTTTTCCTAATTTACACATGAATGTAATTATTTTTTGAGTAAAAGTGGCCTATGCACATATCAAATTTGAATAAAACTTGGTCTTATAACTAAACAAATGATGTCAAATATAAAGAATAGATTGGATTTTTCATTAAACATTAAAATCTTAAAAGTTGAAGGGGTTACGTGAACCACTTTTATTTAACCCCGTTATACAGAAGCGGGTCCGGGAAAGTATAATGTTTAATTAAGTAAAGATATTTGTCTCATTATCCCTCCCGTAGAGATCCTTCGGTAGTTATTTGATTATGCAAAAAAAAATAAAATGATTAAAAAAAAATGTTTTACAAAACAAGTTTAACGAGTGTTCACAATTAGGGCCTTAGTGCTCAAAAGTTCATGTCAACTTCGAAAACTTACAATCTCTCCGTACTGAAGGAAAGCCTTGGCGCATCGATCAGTGTCGTCTCTTGACCTGAAAGCTACGAGTTAGTTAAAGTTCACAAAATACACGAGGCTCAAAAAATTGAAGGCTAAAACATCTTAAAAGTGTTATTTCTTAAATCAAAAGCACACGTAGGTTTTATTTTGTAAAAATCTCAAACGTATAGGGTTTATTTTGTGAAATACCAAAATACATTATATAGTGCAATTATGCATAGCGCATACGTACTGCGCCAACGTTACAATAACCCCAAACTTGAAGAATCTAAGCGGCCTATAGAATTTCTATGAAGGTTATCTGATAATTCAACGGTCTAGATTTCGTGAAAGATACTCCATTGGACCGTTGTTAAGAACCACCATCATTTTTC
Source organism: Annona cherimola (assembly GCA_030490835.1). Lineage (NCBI taxonomy): Eukaryota > Viridiplantae > Streptophyta > Magnoliopsida > Magnoliales > Annonaceae > Annona > Annona cherimola. The sequence goes on from CM059972.1 coordinate 88,820,415, forward strand.
GGGTGCGGAGATACTCTCATTCATCTATTTAGATATTTCGGAGATATATGCCATTGGTAAGCACCAGCAGCAAAACCCACCTCCTTCCCCATGAGCGGGTTCATGCTGCTGCAGGTATTTCGTCTCCTTATCCGTCCCCCTTTGTTGATTATTGTAGTCATGAGAATCCATGTGGCTGAAAATAGGAAACCCATAACCCAGATTTTGACATTCCCCCCCATATGATTGGGTTTTCGATTTTTTTTTTTTTTTTTAATTTTTAATAGAAGTTTTCTTGTCTACTTGTGGGTGTGCTTTTGTTGCACCAAATACAACGTGATTTCCTAATATACACCAACAAGATGGGATCTCATGGTATTGTTTTTGGGGGATTTTCAGCTCATTACTATCTATTACGACAGTGAAGTTGAATACAGATTATGTCTGTGCTTGTCTATCTTTCTCTGGAAGGAATTCTGTAGTTAGAATGCTGAACACCCGGCTTGATGGCGCATTTGGTTGCTGCAGATGCTATGAAATTTCTCATGTTATTTTATTATCCAGAACTGTGACTTTGGGAAATTTCAGTAGATGTTGTCATTCCACCCATTCTGATTTTGAGGGTGTTTTCCCTTCGAATTATTGATTAAAAGCTACAAACGTCAGAAAGTGGATTTTTGTATTATCTGAAGTGCGAAGGTTTCTTCATTTTATGCCAATGGAAAGACGTCGAAAATATTTGTATTTATATATTCTCTTAATTATATGGAAATCTAGCTTTGGACATCTGCTAGGGAATTCGGTCTTACATTCAATCATTTTTTACAATTACTTAGTCTAATTCTATTAAAGAAACTGTCCCAGATATGCAAAATACTGATTTCCATACTAAGGGATGTATCTTGTTTTGCAGAGCACTGGAAACATGAAAGCTCTCACATATACTGGAATAACAAAACCTGGGCTTTTGCTCTCTTGCCCCGAGTTATCCATTCTCAGCATTGGCTTCAATCAGGTTAATCCTTGTGTGCAGACACAGATGTTGATTGGGAAGAAAAATGGGTTGATGGGCAGGATTTGTTGTGCTGTTTCGGAGAGAATGTATGCTTCTTCAACTTCTACCGATTCATCTTTGACAAAGCCTGTGACGGTCCAGTCAGATAACAGAAGGGCAAGAACCTCTTCACTCTACAGCCGACCAAGTTTACTTGAGATGAAGAAAGAGAAGATTGCTAATCGTGCTCATGTTTATGAGTTCTTGAGGGGCCTGGGAATTGTTCCCGATGAACTTGATGGGTTGGAGCTCCCTGTCACTGTTGATGTCATGAGGGAACGTGTGGATTTCTTGCACAAATTGGGCCTTACGATAGAGGACATCAACAACTACCCACTTGTGCTTGGTTGTAGTGTGAAGAAAAACATGATACCAGTTCTTGACTATCTTGGAAAGTTGGGGGTCCGCAAGTCAACATTTACCGAATTCCTTCGTAGATATCCGCAAGTCCTCCATTCAAGCGTTGTTGTAGACCTACAGCCAGTTGTCAAATATCTCCAAGGATTGGATATAAAGCCAAATGACATTCCTCGAGTTTTGGAGATGTATCCAGAGGTTTTGGGTTTCAAACTGGAAGGAACCATGAGCACATCTGTGGCATTCTTGATTGGAATTGGAGTTGCAAGAAGGGAGATAGGTGGTGTTCTTACACGATATCCAGAGATTCTGGGAATGCGGGTTGGTAGGGTAATTAAGCCTTTTGTTGAGTATTTGGAGAGTATTGGCATCCCTAGACTGGCTGTGGCAAGACTTATTGAGAGAGGTCCTCACATACTTGGATTTAGCTTAGATGATCGTGTGAAACCGAATGTCAATGTCCTGCTGGAATTTGGTGTGAGGGAGGAATTTTTAGCTCCTGTGGTAGCACAGTATCCTGAGATTATTGGAATTGAGTTGAAACCTAAGCTTGTCACTCAGCAAGGTTTGTTTAGTTCAGAAATTGATGTGAGCCCTGAGGATTTTGGCAGAGTTATTGAGAAGATGCCACAAGTTGTGAGCTTGAGTCAAGCATCCCTGTTAAAGCACGTTGATTTCTTGAAGGAATGTGGATTTTCAATCAAGCAAGTGGAGAAGATGGTGGTTAGTTGTCCACAATTGCTTGCTTTGAACCTCGACATTATGAGGATGAGCTTTGATTATTTCCAGATGAAAATGGACAGGGATTTGGATGAGTTGGTCGCCTTCCCAGCCTTCTTTACGTATGGTTTGGCCTCCAGAATACGACCAAGGCATCTTATGGTTGCTAAGAAGGGGCTGAAGTGCTCTCTAGCATGGCTTCTCAATTGTAGCGATGAGAAGTTTGAGGACCGAATGAGCTATGAGTCTCTTGACATTGAAGAAATAGAAATGGAGCCATCATTTGACATGAAAACATTGTCAGAACCTAGAGAAGAATTCTTTTCCGATGAAGATGAGGACAGTGATGATGAGTGTTTGTGATTTCATTAATGAGACCTCATCATTTTGTCAAGGTGATTTTCCAATCTGATTCTTTGTGGCATCATTGACTGAGATTTCTCTTATAGAGATGAATATAGCCAATTACTGCAGCCTTAGCAATGCAACTCATGGCCTGCTTCTCTTGTACACTGACCACGATTAGTGAATGAAGGAAGCATTTTGAGGTTAGCATGAGGTATTCTTTGTTCATCTGCATCAGGATTAGCACATATAGATGTCGACTTACATGTAGATAGCTTGTTAGCACTATAGATATGCTTGTGCTCATCTTTGCTGTCCAAGTCACCTTAAGCTGTCCTTGGTATTTTCAGAAAAATGTTGTTTCAGTTGTACAATGTACATCAGAAAATCAAGTCGATTTATCTGATTTAAGATTGAATGATGATATTACTATTCAGCTAATGTAAGGCATTCATGTGAGATCATGCTATGCGTTACATGGACCCTATTATGAGCATATGGCCACTGAATGTGGATGGGGTCTCTGACATGAGGATTGTCCACCCATCACCCAGGCCAAAAATTTGTACTAAGTAAAGACCTTCAGCCATGTGCCCTGAGCATCCATTTTTGCATGACAAGTAAAAGAACAACTCTAGTTTGATTCAACCGCGTGTACCTATTGATATATGTGGTGGATCTTGCTTAGCATTTCGTGCTTGCACTGGTTCTTTTGTCAAGTACTACTCAAAACTTTTGTATTACTTTTAGGGTGTGTTTGTTTCAGTATAAAACTTTTTAACCAAAATTTTTCAATTTAAAACTTTTCGCCCTCCACAACTACCCTATTTACCGTATTTTTAATTATTTCTTCACATCTTCCTATATAAACTATGCTACTTTTCAACCATTTTTACCTAACTACCATAAAACTGGCCTATCTATTTTATTTTTGTTCTCTTTATCTTATCATATCATTTTTTCTTATTTAAAAAACTTTTACATAAAAAACTTTTCATCTAATAGTTTTATCACTTTCCAAACATACCCTTAGTTTATTTTTTACTAATTATGATATGATAACTGCTCTTGTTTATGCCATGGTGAAAACTAACAAGTTCATAGTCATAAGTCATGTGCTGCACAAGTCAAATTGCATTGTTTTGTTCCTGATTTAGGGTGTGTTTGATAAGTGATAAAGCTTTTGTTAAAAAGCTTTTGATGTAAAAGTTTTTGAAATGAGAGGAAACAATGTGATATGGTAAGGGCAATGATGAGGAATAAAGAAAATAAAGTTAAAATAGATAGGTTAGTTGTATGAGTAATTGTGTAGAAATGATCGAAAAATTAGGTATTTTCTATAGAAAGACGTGAAGAAATAATTAAAAAATAAGGTAGTTGTAGGGAGTAAAAAGTTTTAGGTGAAAAGTTTTATCTTTTAACAAACACACCCTTAGGCAAATCAGCAGTAGTTAATTTCATTTTTCGGTTAAAACATTGGGATTTGTTTGGATGTTTGGCAAATTGAATTGCACTTGTTAGTTGATGAAGTGACAATGATATTTTGTGCTTTTTAACCTCTGAAAGTGTCAACATTAACCTAATGGAAGCCCTTTTCCTAGTGGTGCCTTATTTTATTATATTGGCCCGAGAATAGCCCTTTTTCCTTCTTAAAATGGATCCACTTATCTACCAGTAATTTTAACTTAGTCTTAGGGTTGGCCCCTCCACCTTAATGGGATGGCTGCACCCACTAGCTGGTAATTTTAATTGGCCTGTAGGTCATCCTTCTGGGAGTCAAACCTGTGATCTCCAAGTTCGTTCTCTATGGCTTTAATATTGTTGCCATGAAAAGCTTGAGCTAATCACACCAAACACCAGAAATCCTTTTAATGTAATTTCAAAGCCATGTGTCATGTCAAAATGATACTAAGGACTTGATGTCTACAAGTAATCAGACAATTACCTTATGACCAGCAATGTAGTTGATAAGTTTGATAAGCTGGTTTGTTTTAAATGTTTAGTTCAGCTTCAAGGAAGGTTTTTGCCAATATCCATATGATGTCTGGGATGGGCATACTAATTTCTGTAACACTCCGCAGCATCCTCTAACCATCAATCGAGCAATTGTAGCAGGCTAGTACAATTTCTTTAGCATTTTCCTTATTATCTTCCACGGCGTCAATCCAGCCAATTTCTAGATGTTGTGTTAAGTTTTGTTGATCGTTTTGAATTGGCTTACTGCTTAGACCCGGCAAATTTTTTGTACCAGTGAATTTGGGCATTTTTCCATATCCTCAGTTCAAAGGCACTGTCCTTTATGCCCACATTCAATGATTCATAGATGCCTAAGGCAAAGATTTGCATTACCCAAATGCTTGCAGCCTTTTGCATTTTGAGTGATAGGGTGTGTTGAAATTTCCAAGGGGAAGAAAACTGGATATGGATGCTATTTTGCTGGTTCAACTCAAATCTAGATGATACATACGGAAGTCTATGAACTTGCGTCTATTTGGCTTTGCAGTTTGGGAATGCAAATGAGCTTCTCTACCTCATAACGTGTATACTTCTTAAGGCAGTGTGTTTTGCCAGATCAACTTCGTATTTTGCTATTGCGGACTGTGTAGAATAACATTTTTGGAAAGTTATGATTAATAGTTTTCTGCAAACCAGCTACTAAGCAGCTAAAGCCTTCTAACCTTAGCGAATAGAGCTCTAGTCCCTTTTTTTTCCCCATTCTTCTAGTTCCACATAGAAATCCATTTTTGTATTAGACTTTTGGAACCGATTATATTTTACTATTTTGGCACGTTTCAGTCCTAACTAATTAAATAAAAAAGGGGGTTAATCCGCGGCTGAAAAAATATTTTTTGGTCTTTTATAAGTATGTGGGTTCTACTTAGATCTTCCATCCTGTGAAATTAGACAATTTCTTGAATTCGTTTTATATTTTATTTTTATTTCTGAAAAATACCAAAAAAGAAATTTTTTAAAGATTTCACGAGGCCTACAAATTTATAAAAATAAAAGCAAATATTTTTTTCCAGCCTGTGCAGCCTTATGGAACCGCTGACAATCAAAGAAACATCATCTTGAGGTCTATTTAATTCTACATTCAACGAACCATGAGAGTTCTATTGACTTCAATTATTTATTTCTTTATTTGGGTTCGCCTGAGTGATTTCTCCTTTCTATGGTACTCCTTGGCTGTAATTGAAATGCAAGCTTTCCAAATCCGTAAAATGGCTGCAAGAATATGAGGCAAATGCGCAGATATTGCATGAAGTGCCCAATAGAGGTATGTGCCTTTGGTAACGAGGGAAAGCTCTCTCTCTCTCCACTCATTCTTCTCGCATCTTTGTCTGCTGCTAATGTCCAAAAATTTTCTCCTGTTACATGCATTACATCACTCTTTGCTCACTTATTTTTTCATGAATTCTTTTCACCTTTCATTCTACATTATTAAACTATGGAAGAGCCCCGGCGCACTGGGAGCAAATTTCACAGGATTGTAATCCTGTTTGCCCGGGCTAACAGAACTCCCCCATAAAAGCGTTTTATGTTTTTTTTTTTTCTAAAAAATACTTTTCATACTAGGCCCAATATATTTTCTTTGCATGCTAAATTTTACAATTTTTAGGTATGTGTGTGTATATATCCTGAATTGCGAGAATCAACCGTTTTATCTTGATCTCTTGATCTTTTTCACTTGTAAGATATTTTTCAAAATATAAATCATGTATAATATTCGTTATTGGATATATATTTATGATGTTCAAAATCAGTTTTATTCGAAATTCATAAATCGTAAATATTTGATACCATTTGAGAGTGAATATCTAATAAAGAAATTTTCAAACTTTTGCAAATAAATATATGTTATATAAAAATTTTCAATATACGTGATTTTTAGAATTACAACTAAAACACATAAATGAATGCTATGAGTTTAGATTTTATTAAAAATATTTTTTAATAAAAATAATTCTTACGTGGAAAATTTCCATTCAATGTATTAGATATGATCACTCCTCATATTTAAATAAAAATAGGGCAAATTCTTTATATACTTACGAATTTTATTTCTAATTTCACTTATATTCATCAATTTTCAAAAATTCCTATCATACTTATGAATTTTTATCATAATTTTACTTATACTTATGTCATTATGGATCCGTTAAATGGGTCGTTAGCCTTCTTGTAAAATGACGAATATGCCTAAGTGCTAATGTAATTTAAGATTGTTTTGTTTAAAATTAAATATTTATATTCGAAGAATATATAGTTTTATAGTTGTAGAATTACTAAAAATTCATTATAATAAGAATTTTTAGCTATAAAATTATAATCAGAGATGAACATATTTGTCATTTTTCAAAGAGTTAATGGTCTCTCTAATAGATCCCTAACGGTGTGTATATAAGTGAAATTAAAATGAAAATTCATGGGTATAAGTGGAATTAAGGGTAAAATTCGTAAGCATATAAGAAATTCGCCCATAAAAATATAAAATTTCCTACATCAAGTAAAAAAAATTAAAATAGTCTAGCATATTGGTAATAAGGAAAAAAAAGGGAGGAAATTTTTTTGAAAAATAATAAGTGACATGATATCATGGAGGTAAGTATCAAAAATCTAAAGTAATAAATAAATAAAAATTAGATGAAATATTTAAGTTGTTAAGATGTTAAAATAGATCAAAATGGGTCAAAGAAAAGAATTGAAAACTGTTTCCTTTGATGCCAAACCTTGATTCACCAAATTGAACAAAAGAAAAAAATGATGCAAAATAATCTTTTTAAAAGAAAAAGAAAATTGTTGATCTCGAGTTTATGAAAAAACCTAAAAGGGGAGGGCTGAATTGAGTTCTTTTAAAAATTTTAAAACTAAACCCCTTGCAAATTATGTCCCTTTGAATGAATGCGAGGAAAGTAACAAAGCAAATAAAATAATAATAACAAACACAAGAAATTATAGTGGTTCGGGATGACCATCTTTAGTCCACTCTTCAAAGAGCACACCTTTATGTTTTAGATTCCATTATATCAACAGACATAAACTAGAGCTTTTACTCTTCTTTAGATTATAGTTCTAGGAAGCCTTTATAATTACACCACAAGTAGACAATGAGTCACACTCCAACCATTCACCATTTGTCTTTACTTGGTCTCGATCTCCAACACCAGATCAAGTAGAATTACAAGATAATGGATTAAAAGAGAGTTCTATACGTTACAGATTGTATAGATGAAGTTTCAGCACATGTGAGAACTTTGTAAGGCTTGAGATTGATGAGAAGCTTCTGCACTTACATTGAAAATCACAGTTCTTCTTTTGGAGCACTTAATGATCACTTAATTACTTGTAAGTAGAAAGGTGAAGGCTCAATGAATGCTTTTACTAATCTTTTTTACTCCACTTGACGTGTTTAAATAATGGATAAGTTATTCCGAATGTTAGGAGGTAGGCGAAATTTTTTTGACCATTATAGTACAAGTCACGGCTGGAGTCGACTTTGGCTGTGACTTCACCTAAGTCACACACTGAAGTCGACTTTGGCTGTGATTTCACCTAAGTCACACACTGAAGTCGACTTAGGTTATGACTTCGATCGGGGCTTTTTCACTTATTAAATCTTTATTTGAAATGCATTGCTCCTCAAGTTCTAACTTGGGTCGACTTGGTCCTCAACTTGACCTAAGTTGCATGTGGAGTCGATTTCGGGTGTGATTTCACACGTAGTTTGTCAAGTCAGTAGAAATATGCAATCCCTAAGTCAACTTGACTCTGGAACTTCTCCCAAGTCGCTAGTGAAAGCGACTTGGCTATGCGACTTCACTCGTAGCTTGAAACTTTAAACTCCACAACATGTGCTTCTTTCACTTCAATCTTCTCAATCTATTACTTACATCATTTCCAAAATTAAAAATAATGTAAGAGTGATTTTAAATTTATTAAAAATAATTTATTTATTATAAAGACTTATAAATTTCTAATTCAGTTTGTGTTTAGGAGGTGTTAAAAATTTTGGATGAAAAGTTTTGACATAAATTTTTTTAAATTAAGATAAAATGACGTGACATAATAAAGGTAATAATGAAGAGTAAACAAAATAAAATTAAAAAGTTAATTATATGTGTAGTTATTTAGAAATAATTAAAAAGTTGGATAGTTGTATTGAAATATGTGAATAAATAATTAAAAAAATAGGATAGTCATGGAAAATGAAAAGTTTTTGTGGTATTCGAATATGCCCTCAATATCTAAACTATCTAAAATATTCATCGTCCATTGATTAATGAGCGTAGATAATTTCATAACATTTTAAAATTTTCATGTATAGATTTAAGTATTTTCTAAATTTATACATGCTTGTATACATTTTTAGATGGTTTAACCTTACACAAATTCAAAATATTTAAATAAACTAAATATATCAAATATAATGGATATCATCAAGATGAGGCACAAATTAGATGAGAGTATCGAAGTGAATTGATATTTTTGAATGTATTAAAGTTATTCTCATACCATATGTGGTTTTTTCTATGTAATTAGGTTACATAAAAGTGGTATTATATAACCTCTTTCATTTTTATTATCTTAAATCTTGATAGAAATTCACTTTATTAATTGGACATGTTTGTTTACATCCAAAAATTCTCAAATTAAAAAATTTTAAAATAAATTTTTTTACTTTCCATATTTTAATTATTTTGTCATAGTTTCCTATATAAGGGTGCACATTGGTTAAGTTCAATCCATAACTCGTTGAATCTAACCCATTTAGACTGAGTTATGGTTGGGTTGAGTTTACATTTTGGTTAGAGAAACAGGTTGGGTTCAACCTGGTTTTCAATGGGGTTGGATTCGGGTTGGGAGTTTTGGGTTAGGGCAACCCGTTTTATCTGTGATCGCCATCCTCCCTCTTCAGTTGGGTGCTTGATGGGCGGAATCCATCACCATCTCCAAATTCTCTCCTTTAGAAAAATCCATCGTCGATTGTTGTTTGTCGTTGACTAGAAACTGTCAACCCCAACGTCCGCCATGCACAGATCTATTAGTTCCGCAGCTATTGCACCTTCTTCCTCATTGCCGATGGAGCTCCACTGCCATCTTCTTCCTCTCTGGAGTCACTACTCATGGTTGTCGTTATCTGCCAGATCTAGCAACACCATGCCAAATCCAACAACATCGAGCACCCAAATCCGCATCATCGCCAATGAATGCTAGATTGTCACATCGCATCTCCAGTCAAGAAGTGATTAGCCATCATCATATCTACATGTCTTAGATTGGAGAAATTGAATGAATGACTTGGATTTGTTGCAGATGAACACAGACAAGAGGTTTTTGATTGTAGCCATGAATGAATGTTGCTTTGGGGGATGATGGAACACCAGTCTTGGTGTCCATGTAGCCTTGTACACCTGCAGGCTCATAATTGAAAAATTTGTATCATTAAATTGTCATGAAATCCTATCAATTATTTTTAATATGCTAACGATTATTCCTAATTTATTTTTTTGACCTCCCATTATTCCTAAGTTATTTATGCTAGCATTATTGAAACACATTGTTTTATTGAATTATAAAAAATTTTGAAAATTTAAAATATATTTTAATTTTTTATGTTATTATGGAAATTTTATATAGTTAAAAGAGAAACTACTAGTTGAAAATAAAAATAATTGGCGCATTAAAAATAAAGTTTGAGGCGAATTTTTCATATATCCACAAATTTTACTCATAATTTCACTTATACTTACTAACTTTCAGAAATTTCTCTCATATTCATGAATTTATATGCTATCACCACATATACCTAATCCATCACCAACCCTCAGGTGAGCTTTAAGTTTTTATTTTTTTAATAATTTTTTTTTTAAAATTCCCATGTGGCCCTGACTATAAATTGCATAAGACATGACATTCCCCTAATGTCGTCTCCCCCTATTCATCTCCTCTATCTCTTCATGCCCTAGATCACCTCCTTGTCCTGTTCTTCTTGTTGCCTCTCCTCTACTACAACCTATCTCTCGTCGCTTATAATCATCTGCGCTCCTCTCCGCCTCTTCATCGTTGCTCATCTCCTTCATCTCTAGCAGTCATCTATGTGCCTCTCAGCCTCTTCGTCGTTGCTGCTATTGTTGTCTCCTTCATTCCTGATAGTCGTCAATAAGCTGGTCTGTAAGTTTGCTACCACTACTTATCACTTCAAATTAGTCTTTAGCAACATTAATATTGTCCAGCAAAACAAAAGTTCTGTCACTCCCCTCATGCCTTATATCATCTCTCTTAATTATCACTTGTGTCGAATTTGCCACATGTTGTGCAATTTTTGTTTAAAGCTTTAGTTTTAGGCAATCCTAATCCCCTTTGTACCACCACAATTTGTGCTATTCTTAATTTTTTATATCCTCTAATACTGACAATTGGTTGCTAGGGGATTAATGTTATTGAAATGTAGCATCCATTTAGTATTACTTTGCTGTAGAAAATGACTTTCTTAGAGATTAAAATGCTTGGGAGGGCCTATTATGGTTGAAGACAATGTAAGGTTGAAATCCTTCCCAATTTAGTGTGTCAAACAAAACTCTATCACCATAGAAAGTTTTGAATGAAGATTTTTTATAGTATAAATTTGAATGAAGTTGGGGTTGCTTTTTCTACTGAAATATTTTACTTTAGTTATTTCTACTTTGCCTCAATCAAGTCTTGATTTGGGCAATTGGCTCAAAGCACTACTATGATCAAAGGATGCCTAAGATGCCTAGGTATGTAGTTTGAGTTAAAGAATTGAGAAGGAGATAGTGATATCCCACTGATTTGCAATTAGTCTAGAATTTTCTGAACCAATGATTTTGTGAGATTTTTTCCACAAGCTTTTCCAATGAAAACAAAAACCAAATATCAATACAAGTAAATCAAGTCACAACGTATGCATCATTAGATGGACAAATTATTGAAACTGAACTGGAATTTTGGGCTGCTTGTAATTTGGAGTCTGAAGATTCTATTTTATCAAGTGCAAATTTCAAAACAAGTGCAAAAGCACTTTGTTTACATATAGAGTATAATGCTTGATATACTGAATAATTTATTGTATTTGAAGAAAATTTTGTTCAAGTTAAACTGATTAAATTAGAAATACTTTTATATAGGATGATTTTTAAAAAGGATGATGTTGAAAATGGTTTGTGAATGCTTATGTAGATGTCATTGCCAGGAAAGGTAGGAGGATTGTCTCTTATTACTTGTCATTGTCATAAATTTATTTGCACAGCTATGAAAAATCCCCAGAGATGGTTCCTATGTGTCCTGGACTGGTATAAAATCATATTTCTTGTTCCTTTGGATGTGTTTAGTAAGTTGTGAAAAAAATTGAAAAATTATTGCAGAAAAAATTTGAAAAGACGAGTGTAATAATTAGAAGTAGAGGGCAGTTATATAAGAAAATGTGTAGAATTGATTGAAAAGTAGAGTAAGTGTATAAGAATATAAGTTGAAATGATGGAAAAATAGAATAGTTGTATGGGAAAATGTGTTTTTTGCTTGAAGAATTTTTTCTTTACCAAACGCATCCTTTGTGTTCTTTTTGTTGTTTATGGAATATGTTGGTAGCAATGTGACATAATTGTAAATTGTTTATGCGAGAGTGTAGATGATTATAATTTTTTTGCATGGTGCGATGAATATTTTGCTTCCCAAAGAATGGATGAAAGTTCAAGTAAATGCAAGAGCATAATTGTAGAGGAAAATGCCTTGTGGAAAAGAAATTTGGAGGATGTGGAAAGGGAATTGAAGCACACTCAAGATAATTGAAATTAACAAAGAAAGAGATCTCATTGCTTAAAGGGGAGAAGGAGCTACTTATTGAAAGAAAACTAGCATGAGATGCTATGAAGTCTTTATGATAACTTAGAATTGATTATTAGAAAACGATAATATGCATTAGTAGGTTTTCTAAGGGTTTAGGTATGTGGTATATTACTCCCAATGTAAATTATGCATTTTATTGTGCAACTCTAAATTTTACACTTGTTATTTCTTTGAAAGGAATTGAAGTATCTCACCCTCAAATCTTTGTGCCTATTTTCTCTATTATTATATCTATTGCCTTATTTTTTGTTCCATTAGAGGTGTATTTTTTGTGTCATTTTGGATCACAGAACACACGCTTTATAAATGAATAATTCAGTTGAGTTTTATTGAAAGGGAATATGAATCCATTAAAATTTTCTTCTTGTTTTCTAAGAGAACCACAAGCCTATAATCAAACACTAACAACTTCTAGGGTATTTTCTCCTATGAATGAATAATTCAATTGAGTTTTACGATATTATCTAATTCCAGGTGAACAATTCCACAAAAAATGAGAACCTACATGAAAGACATAACAAAGGAAAATGTTAAGGAAACAATGGCCAGAATTTGGAAAATGGTGGCATCATGGAAGCTCCACACAAAATCTAGTTTGATCCACCTAAACATGCCTTGAAAGTATCAAATGGAAGAAATGTTTCAACGGAGACAAGCATATGGTTTAATAGTACAACAAAGAGGCAACCTAAAAATGACCTAAATCAAATTATGTTTTAGTAATTTCTTACATTAATTATCACAAATTTATACATAAGCCAAAAGTTAACAAACAAGCATGAGCATAAAAACCAAAGGAAGACATCCAAAGTTGAAATTGTAAAGTGATATTTTCTTAGATCAAACTCTTCATTCCTATCACTATCCTTAGAAACAAAATCTCTGAGTTACTGTGCCCGCTAACAAAAATTACCCCAAATATAAGTGATATATGGTTGCATGAGATGTACAAATTTATCACCCTTTTCAAGTATTTCGAAAAGGTATTGATAACATGCATTCAAAATAAAGATCTTCAGACAAAAAGGTTGTTTCTCTCTCTCTCTCTCTCTCTCTCTCTCTCTCTCTCTCGTTGTTCTCGGATCCTTTTAGTTCCCTTTATGAATACATCATTATTAACCTGAAACCAAACAAGAGAAATTTGATGAAAAATTAGTTTATTGAATCGAATTGTCTAAGATATTATCCACTAGCTACATTAGTCAAAATGTTAGATATGAAATCAGCTAATTATTGTATCAGCATCTTACTAATACTTTGCTAAGAACCTTGAATAGGTGCTTGGTTGGACTCTATGAAGCTTGTAGTCATAGCATTCGATTTGTGTATGAAAATCTTCAACCCATGACTTACTCTTGAGACATTTGAATCTACATGAAAGAAAGAAATCATTTTCTTGGTAACATACGAAACATATGTACATACATATAAGTCAAATAAGGACATACTTGTAAGAGACAAAACCTTTTCCTCATACTCTTCTTCCTTTTTCTCTTCCACTCGGTCCACTTGGGTTACTAAAATCGGAAACAACATCCATTTTATATGTCTATATATTATGTCCAATTTAACCGCATCTATGACAACGCGCAGTTCAACTATCTAGGCTTTTCTTCTAGTGGTTCTTATTGTCTTCTCTTGTACTTTTATTTCTTTTGAATTTGGGTCGCCTAGGAGATCTCATAATGTTGTGAGGTGGAATGTCAAATTCGGTGTTCAATTGAACATAAGTTGAAATGTCTAGCATGCTGTGTGATATAAATCAAGTGTTTGTCGTTAAGAGCACTATGATCACTAATTTAATTAAAATAACCGAAACACATTAAAACTAACGTTATACAAGAGAAAGCGTAGAATAAAAGGGAGTTAAGTCGAATCTACAAAAAGGCGACAAAGTTTTAAATTGTTTAGAATTTACTTGCAATAAAAAATGAGAAAGAGAAAGAAAAAAGAAAGTGCGATTAAATAACAACAACTTAAATTAAGTCTAAACTAAGAAAGCAATTAAACGATCGCAGAAACAAATTTTAATCTACAAAAATAATAAAGAAAAATGAATTAAATTTAATCTAAAATTACAAAGCGGGAAATAAAATATTAAATAAAGAAGTAAATATAATCTAAGAATTAAAATTGCAACAACTACACTACATTGAAAATAAACTACAAAGTAGAAATAAAATTTTACATTGCCCAAAGTAAAGAGCAGATCTCCGCCATTGGGATTTTATTGCTTGCCCCACCTAAGGAAGAGGGTTGTGTTATGTGTCTTCCAAGGATTGAGGGACCCTATTTTATAGTTGTGGGGCACCCTTGCTAAACTTTGGATATCTGATGTGGGATTTTGTTGCCTGCACCGAGCCTCTCTGTTTCACATGCTGAAATTGGTTCGTGGCTGGCTGCTTTGAAGGTTCTGTTGCTGGCATGCATGGAAAGAGAGGATGACACAGCACATTATTTCTATAGCGTGGTGGGCGTTCTCAGGAGTTGCAGGAATAGCAGGCACCGGTCGAAGCATGTTGGCTACCTCTCCCTAGCCGGTGCTATGGATGATTGAGATCCTAGCTTTTGGGGTTACTAGAGTTGCTAGAAATAGGGAAGTTGTCGTTTTGGACGTAGTTGAATTTCTATAATGATGGAGGAGATAAACTGGTCGTCGATTAAGGGGAAAAGGGGAGGGGCGATGCTGCTAATGAGTTTGATTTCGTGGGTTTTTGGACGATCAGTTGGCTGTTTGGCTTGCTGATATCGAATGCTATGATGGGGCATTTAGAAGATCGGCTAATTGGAAGATTATGCAGAGCTGATGGTTTTCGGTGGTGGTTATGTTCTGCCGAAAATATGAAAGATGCAGGGGAAGATGGGTGGCTTTGGTGGGGGGATTAGTGACTGCTTGATTGGCTTTGAGAAGATGAAAATAGGGGAATGGTGACTGGTTGGATTAGCATGTTGATGTTACCGAATTTAGGGATTTAGAAATGGTGGTATGCTGGTCTTTGAAATTGGGCGTTGTGGTGTTGGCCGGATGGTGATGCTGCTTGACCGGACGCTTGGACGGCTATGGGTGGATGGTTGAATGGGTGCAGCTAGTAATGTTTGAGATCTTCTCTTGATTAGTGGTGGTGCGGCTGAAGCAAATGGACGAGTTGCCTGCTTGCATGAAAATTGTCGAGCGCATGGGCATTGATGAACCGACTGCCGGACTTGGATTCGATGCTGTTTAGAGGTGCTAGGCGTGCTACTCATTATCTGACCATCTCTGTTGTGCAATTCGGTGCTTGTGGCTATGTAATCCTACAGCCATGGCTGCCGGGTCGGATCTGGGGAGATGATGGAGTACCGGTTTTGGTGCTCCAGTGGTTTATAATAATCAGTGCATATGCGGGTCACCAAAACGAATATGCACCATCCAAAAATAAAAATAAATAACGTAATTTGCTCGAAATATTCAAATAAACTTATAAATATATTTTTGGATATTATAAAGCCTGTTTCAGTCATTCAATTAAATGTTAATCCCATTTCTAACAAGCTTTGAAATTATATATATTTAAATATTCCAACGATTTTTAACCAATTTTGATTTCAATGATTTTGTGTAGTTCCGCCCTGTATTATTTTATTATTATTATTATTATTAGTTTAAAAAGTTAATGTTTAGTGGCTGATTATCCTCATCAAAGATGAATATGCCTATGTGAATATATTTTGATTATCCTATGTAAATGTTATCTTAATTTGCTTCAAATTAATTTAATAGGTTGATAAAATATTTTGAAGTTATTTCTTTAATCCTATTCCATCCCTTTTAACGTGTGTAATTTCACTCGTAAATGATCATCATATTTTATAAAAATATTTTTCAAAAATTATTGCAAAATTACCCATTTTATAACGAAATTAAAGATTTTATGAAAAATAAAATTTTCACAAAATTTCATATAAATCTGTAGTTAATTAACATTTTTATATTTAAAGATATGAAATTAATATGAAATTATATGAACATTTTGAGAATTATCACACCTTAACTTAAACTTTGCTAGTTCCTTAGCAATGCAAATAGTCTCACATATGTAATATTTTTGACATTTTAGTGTTTTACCAATTTTTAGTGGTGATAAAAATCTTGGTGCACTGCTAATTTTAATAGTGAACTTTAGCAGTAAATTTTATTGGTTTGTATGAGTAAAAAGTTTTCATCATGCATACCAAAGTATATAGCATGTTTGTATGTGTACTAATAAACATGCAAGAACATGCAAGTATTAGATAAATGAAATATTTTCAGGTTATTCAAGCTAAAAGCATTTATATCGGAATTATGATAGCGATAATTATATATTTTCTAACTTTTTATAAATCTCTTTTTTTATCTTTATCTTTTTTCTTTCTTTTTATTTTTTCCCTCACTATATTTCAAGGTATTTGGGACTATTTTTTCTTTCTTTTCAATTTTTTTTCCCTTAACCATATTTCAGGGTATTTGAAATTTTTTTTCACTTTTTTCTCCTCACCATATTTTAGGACATTTGGGGATATTTTTTATTTTTTAAAATTTTTCGAACTAACAACTATCACTTTTAGTGATAATGAAAGTTACTTACTTGAATGAGAAAAAGAAATTATATTATCATGGTGTCTACTAAGTTCATTAGCGTGCAAGTTTTGCCAACAAAATTTAAATACACTATGAAAATATTTTTACGAATACAACTATATACTAATTGCTTTCTCACTCACTACCAAGCATAATAGGTACACTTTTGATTTTATCTCTATATTTTTTGTATTTTAAATATATATTTTTACCATTTTTAATATTTTCTCTCTTCTAATTTTCAATTGATTATTATTATTATTATTATATTTTTTCTCTTTTTTCTTTTTATATTTTTTCAAAATTTTTTTAAAACGAACCAATCCCCCCACTTAAATATTGCTATTTTAATAAACATGCATAAAATATAAATTTGTGCAAATAAGATAGCATGAAAAGAGACAACCTGGAATGTAGCGGTTTGATTGAAGCTGCATTAAATTGCTACAATTTTAACTTACAAAGAAAGAACAACAGTGGAAAAGAGATACATATTAGATTGTCTCCTAATCAGCACTAAGTTTTACATCTTCAACCAAACGTAATGTACTCATTTCATCCAACTCCTATTCTTTCAAAAATTTTAACATCATGCAGATTTTTCACTTCTTTCTTATGATTGTGCTCAATGGATGTATAAAACTTAGTAGATTATTGATGATGTCTAATATGTAGCATTCTTTATTTTGGTCTAAGTGTTTTAAAATTATTGGATTAACATTGATAGAGAGTATAATTTTGTTAGAAATTAAGTGAGGTTTCTCCATTAGAGTGGACAACTCTTTGAGAAATTGAGTATAATTTGGAATATATTTAACAACATCAAAGAGTGAAACTTTAAAGGAACTTGTTTAAGCACCAGGACCATCTCTTCCTCTTGAACTAGTTCCTCCACACTAGTGAGCTCATCTTTTAAAATATCTAAAAAGGATGGTAAATACTTCTTAAAGTTTTCATTGATTATTCTCTTTTCCTTTTCCTCTCCCCCTAACTCATCCTTGATAGACACTTTATTATTTACCTTAATATTTTCTTCATCTTTTTCTTCCCCAACTCACTATTAATTGATTCTTCATTATTTTCAACAATATTTTCCTGAATTCGAAAAGAGAAATTCTTACTAATTTCATGATCACTATTATATAATGTCGAAATTATTATGAAATTATCAGGCTGTAAATTCTCTTGTACTAGTAGGTCTAGCTTAGTTTGATGATTTATTAGAGAGATAATTTTATTTTCAATGTACTTCTCAATATTCTCTCCATCCAATTCAATCTTAATAGGTTCATTATTACTTTTTATTTTCTCTTTCTTTTGACCCATTTTTTCATTTGCTAAGGGTTTTAAAGCACTTGAAGGAGATTTTAGATAGGTAACTATTGAGACATTCATCAATTACCTCCTTTTCCTTATCATTTTTCCTTAATTTATCATTAATAAATCTTTCATTATAACTCACCTGCTTTAAATTCTTTTTCATTTTTATAATATTTTATTGAATTTCAAATGAAGAATTCCTACTATATACCAAGGAAGTATACTGATCTTTTATAACTTTAGCATTTCCTAACACTGAGGTTAATGTATTATTTGAAAAGAGATTATTATGTTGGTACCTATTTGAGTCATCACTTATTTCTCCCTTTTTCAACTGTTTGAAATTCAACATCAGCATACTCTTCAATTTTCTCTCTTCTAAGCTCAATCTCGATAGATTCTTTTTTATTTTAGCATCATCATCTTAAGCTTGAATAAATAATATTCCGTTAACTACCATTGGATTATCTAAGTTGTTTAGGATTTCGGCATTCGGAAATGGTAAGTCTACTATTTCATTTTTTAAAAATGGATTCTTCAATGGTGCTGAATCTAATTGAATTCAAAATTTGAATAATCTATTGGATTATCAATTTGGTCACTATAAAATTTTTCTTTTCTTCTCCTCTTCATGGCTTCTATTAGATGATCTACATGATCTGCCATCTTAAAAAAGGCTGGTTGGTTGGTACAAATTTTTTGTTCTAATTTCTTCATCCTTTCCTCAAAGTTATCCAATTGAGGAGATTGTTGATAATTTAACTAAGTTGATGGATAATTTTCTTGTAAATGCGTTTGTGCCCCGTATGTATTTTCATAAAAGCCAAGCTGATATTGATAACCTGAAATTTGACTTTCTAGTTTAGACAAAGATTGACCATTATTAAGGATCAATTGTTGTAGTTCTTCAAAGTTATATATTTTAGGAGATGATAGGTTATAATATTGAGGTGATGAAAAGTTTTCTTCAGGATACACAGGTGGCCCATATGTATTTTCGTGGATTGATGTTGATAATTTGAGTTTTGACTTTGGATAGGTGGCTATGAGGGTTGTTAATACTAGGGATGAGATTGAGTTCACTGATTTGTCCAAGAAAACTACAAGAGTTCATCTATCCTAAGTATAAGTATTTGGAAATTAATTGCAACCAGGTGGAGGAAACTTTTGAAAATTTTTAACTTGTTCTTAGATGATGGGTAAAAATTGAGCCTCGTTAGAGTGTTTTGTTTGAAAAGGAATGACAAGTGAATAATTTAGCTTTTGGTTTACTTGTCTCAACTTACGCAACTATTGATCAATAAAATTCATGTTCATTTTTAAATTTAAATTTTTATAAGTTTTTAATTATTTTATATTTTTATTTAAAATTTTTTATAATTAGTAATTCATTTACTGATAATCACTAAGGTGCAATTAAATTTTATAACACTTCCTTTGGTCAACTAGGTAAGAGGAGGGATTGTGGGAAGCTCCCATTGCTTTTACAAGATCCTAATTAAATAATCGCATGTCCACTTAGGCATTTGCCTTTAAACCTGTAGCCTAGACGCTAACCTTTAGTTGTGAAATAAAAATTTAATTAGACCAAAGATCCAACTCAATAAATAATCACTAATTAAGATTTGAAATAGATTGAAACTTGTAACCTAGGATATTTTAATGTAATAAATAAAGAAAGTAGGTAAACATGTAAAGCAGTAAAAATTAAACACTGAAAGTAAGTAAACAAATTTAAAGCAATTAAATAAAATAATTCAAACCTTTATATGCCTCATTGGCAATGACGCCAAAAATTAATGCAAACTAAGTGTTTGTCGTTAAGAGCATTATGATAGTTAGTTTAATTAAAATAAAAGAAACACATTAAAGCTAACATTATACGAAAGATATCATAAAATAATGATGAGTAAGATCGAATCCAAAGAGAGGCGATAAGATTTCGGATTGTTTAGAATTTACTTGGAACACAAAATGAAAAAAAGAAAGAAAAAAAGTACAATTAAATAATAACAACATAAATTAAATCTAAACTAAGAAAGCAACTAAAGGATTGTAGAGATAAAATTTAATCTACAAAATCAGTAAAGAAAATGCGAAAATGAATTAAATTAAATTTAAAATTATAAAGTAGGAAATAAAATATTACATAAAGTAGTAAACTTTATCTAAGAATTAAAATTATAATAATTACAATACAGTGAAAATAAATTATAAAGCAAAAATAAAATTTTATATCATCCAAAGTGAAGAGTAGATCTAAGGATTTTATCACTTGCCCCACCTATTGAGAGGTGTCCCACCCAAGAGAGAGGGTTGTGTTGTGTCTTTTAAGGATTGAATGACCCTATTTTATGGTTGTGGGACACCTTTTGCTGGACGCTAATCGTATGCGCCCAGAAGCATTGAGCTTTCAATGCTCCCGGGCGCATGCACCTTTTATTTTTAGTTTTTTTTGAAATTTTTTTTATAAAACTGTAAATCTACGTACATTTAATATATGTATTAATCTTTACTATTTTTGGAGTATTTTAAATATTTATTTTTGATTTTTGAAAATAAGTGACATTTTTGTCATTTTAAATTATCTAAAATGTTATTAATTTTCAAAAATAAAAAATAAATATCTACTATACTCAAAAAATAGTAAAAATTTATACACAGATTAAATACAACTATATTAACAATCTTGTAAAAAAAATTTCAAAAAGAAAAGGTATATGCACCGAAGAGCATTGAGAGCCCAATGCTGCCGGCGCATACGATCAGCGTCCCTCATGCTAAACTGAATATTCCACGTGGGATTTTATTGCCTGCACCAAGCCTCTTTGTTTTGGGTTCCGATCGCCTGCACCCGAGAGCAAGAAGCGTTGCCTGCTCCCGGGTGCACACGCCTATTTTTTTGAAATTTTTTTTTGAAATTTTTTTTCTAAAAAGGTTAATATAGGTGTATTTAACATGTGTATAAATTTTTATCATTTTTGGAGATTTTTAGATATTTATTTTTAATTTTTGAAAATCAATGGTATTTTAGTAATTTAAACACTTGGGCTAACAAGGTTATGAAATTTTTTTTAAAAAATAAGGGTATGCGCCGGGGAGTGCCTGCTCCCGGGTGCAGGCGATGGGAACCCGTTTCACATGCTGAAATTGGTTCGTGGCTGCTGCTTTAAAAGTTCTATTGCTGACATGGGAAGGACGGATGAGTAGGGGTGCAAGTCGGTCCGGGTACCCTCGGGTAGGGGTGGAACCTACCCTTACCCATTTTTTAAAAACGTCTACCCTACCCTATTTTAGACCGGGTCGGTCCGGAGTCTACCCTACCCAATTTTTTCAAGTGCGGGTCGGTTCCGGTTCGGTTCCAAATCGGTTCCTAAAAACGTCATGCATCCAAATTGGCTCCAAATACAGAAATACAATATTATGAAAAGAATTTTCCAATGAAACAGAAATGTCAACAAGACTTATACACAACACACAATCTGTAAATGAATTATCTTCTTCTTCTGC
This sequence comes from Annona cherimola, assembly GCA_030490835.1. Taxonomy (NCBI): domain Eukaryota; kingdom Viridiplantae; phylum Streptophyta; class Magnoliopsida; order Magnoliales; family Annonaceae; genus Annona; species Annona cherimola. The sequence goes on from CM059972.1 coordinate 88,842,164, forward strand.
ATTATCTCGCACAGTGATCTCCACATTAGATCAAGATTACAGGGACAAGAACCAGGGCAAGGAGATCAAAATGAATTATCTTCATGCACAGAAATTAAAAATCAGCAGCAAAAGAAGTTTTTCACTTCTAATATTTGGAGGGGAAAAACATCAAATCTCACAAGAGCTTACATAACATGCTACCTGAGCGCCTTGTCAATATCCCATGGGACGTTAGTTGTTGCCAATACCATTACTATTTTCCTTGCACCATCCTCGCCAGTGGAGCTGTTGTTAACACTAACTACCTGAACTAGGAGTTCAGATTTTACTCTCCTTGATGATTCATGCTCCCCTGAAGCCCTGGAAAGTATATAGTCAATACTTCGCTTATGAATGAACATTGATCAAAAATTAAACTAGCAAAACTAAGACTCATCATGCCAAAAAGATCAGAATAAATGGGAAAAGATATCTTCCGACAAAAATACTCCCAATCCAGACTATGGTACGTGATGTAAACATTGCAACAAGCATACAAGACTCAAAGTGCAGATGGAGAAGATAAGGTTCCCAGACAAGGGAGAGTGAAAAAACAGTCCTTCAAGCGAAACATTCAATTTCTGGTAAATTGCATTCGTTAAGACGACACTAAAACTGAAAATTTTCATAAACCCAAAATCTTCAAAAGCTTTTTATAATTTCCGGCATATTTCAGTCATCAAACATTGCAATACTAATTTATTCTCAAAAGGAGATCCAAGTTATAAATAAATAAAAGACAAGAATGGTATAATTAGACACACAATTTAAGAACTGCATGTAGTATGGAGATAGAAACTTGAAATAGGCTTTTTCTCTGTTTATGGTTAGAAGGACAGATTCATTCCTTTTACCAATTTCAGCTCAAGGTAATATGAGGCCTTTCCTTCTATTAACAAGTGCAAGACTTACAAAATCAAGGTGTTTCCACCTTCTACCTTCTCTTGCATTGCGAATCTGCAAGTTTCTTTGCTTTTGTCCTAAACATTTTTTCAATTGAAATTCCTCCTTTACAGGTAAATCCACATCAATACATGCCCATTCAGGATCATCTAAAATCTCATGCTATACCTTGCCAATTACTTGTCCAAAATCGATGAATGCCTTCCATTCCCACAAGCCCTAAAACCAAAACCCATTATTGCTAGCCTTAAATCCCTTCACAGCCCAGCTAGCAGCCCTTCTTTCATTAACCTATAAGTATAATGTAACTTACTAGACCCGCCTTCAAGGATATTCATATGCCCAGAAACTGGCACAGCTATCTTCCCTCTCATGCAACAATTGGAGAGAAAAATGATTCTTTAATGTTGGAAATTTGTCAGTGAAAGACATGCACTCAGAAATCCAAAACAATTGAGTAATAGTCTAATTCAGAAGCAATGATCTGAAACAACCTGAAAATACTCTGGCATCCATAAAGGGAGAACAACAGCTTCCTCCAGAAGTCTTTTGGCTTCAGTTAGTCCAGCAACATCATCCCATCTTACACCAGGAGTGGTTTCCAAGACATCCCTTTCAAGCGTCGCAGCCAAGTCTACATCGAGTCCTTCATACTGTCCCTTCCTAGGCTTTTCATCTTCAGCATCACCATTCTGTAAAGATTGTTTAAGCAACAAATACGTTTTGAGATTTATGAAAGCAGCTCAACCAAAAAATGCCAAAATTAGAAAATACAGGCAGTCGGGCATATAGGGTAGCAATCTCTACAGCAGAGAGCAGAGGACGATCGAGGCAGCACCGCAGCAGTCGGGGTCGAGCTTGAGAAGAGAAGAAGTCTCGAAAGGATGATCGACGGATCGAGTCGACGAAAGCAGAGAGCAGAGGACGATCGAGACAGCACGGCAGCATTCGTGGTCGAGCTTGAGAAGAGAAGAAATCTCGAAAGGATGATCGACGGATCGAGTCGACGGAAGCAGAGAGCAGAGGACGAACGAGGCAGCACGGCAGCAGTCGGGATCGCCGATTCGCCGTAGCAGATCCAGGGATTTGCAAACTGGAGGTGGAAATGCCGAACTAGGAGGAGGGCTGGTCGGCTAGGGCAGCTGCTGTCGCGCGCGCGCTGTGTATATATATTTATATATATACGCAATCCGGGTCGGTTCTGGGTACCCGGAACCTGGAACCGACCCTACCCATTTTCCCACGGGTATTTCAAAACCGGAACCGAACCGACCCGGTGGGTAGAATAATGGGAACCGAACCGATCCTAATTCGGGTACCCAACGGGTCGACCCGTGGGTACCCGGACCGACTTGCACCCCTACGGATGACACAGCAGATTATTTTTGCATTGTGGTGGGTGTTCATGGGAGTTGCGGAAATAGCAGGCACCAGTTGAAGCGTGTTAGCTGCTTCTCCATAGCTAGTGTTATGGATGGCTGAGATCCTAGCTTCTAGGGTTGGCGGAGTTGCTAGAAATAGGGAAGTTGTTGCCATTTTGGGCGTGGTTGAATTTCTATTGCGATGAAGGAGATGAACTGGACGTCAATTAAGGGAAAAAGGGCAAGGGCGATGTTGCTAGTGAGTTTGATGTTGTGGGATTTTGGATGGCCAATTGGCTGTTTGGCTTGCTGATATCGAATTCTGTGATGAGGGATTTACAAGTATTGGCTGATTGGAAGATTATGCAGAGCTGCTGGTTTCCGGTGGTGGGTATGTGCTGCCGAAGATATAGAAGATGCAGGGGAAGATGGGTGGCTTCGGTGGGGGGATTAGTGACTGCTTGATTGGCTTTGAGAAGATGAAAATAGGGGAACGGTGACTGGTTGGATTAGCGTGCTGATGTTGCCAAAGCTCGGGGTTTAGAAATGGTGGTATGCTAGTTTTTGAAATTGGCGTTGTGGTGAAAATTGTCCAGCACACAGCCATGGATGAATCGGCTGCCGGACTTAGATTCGGTGCTGTTTGGAGGTGCTGGGGGTGCTACTCATTAGCTGGTCATCTCTGCTGTGCAATTCAGTGCCCGTTGCTGTGCAATCCTGCTGCCATGGCTGCCAGGTCGTATATGGGGAGATGATGGAGCGCCGATTTGGTGCTCCGGTGGTCTATAGTAATCAGTGCATATGCAGGTCACCAAAATGAAGTTGGCCATCCAAAAATAAAAAACATATATAACGTAATTTGCTTGAAATGTTCAAATAAACTCATAAATATATGTTTGGATATTATAAAGGCTATTTAAATAATTTAATTAGTTAATCCCATTTGCAACAAGCTTTGAAATTATATATGTTTTTAAATATTTTAACAATTTTTAACCAATTTTATTTCAATGATTCATGTCGTTCCATCCTGCATTTATTATTATTATTGATGTAGAAAATTAATGTTTAGTGGCCGATTATCCTCATGAAAGATGAATATGCATATGCGAATATATTTTGATTATCTTATGTAAATATTATCTTAATTTTCTTCAAATTAATTAATTTAATAGGTGGATAAATATTTTCAAGTTATTTCTTTAATCCTATTCCATCCCTTTTAACATGTGTAATTTCACTCGTAAATGTTCATGATATTTTATATTTTAAAAAATTATTGCAAAATGCCCCATGTTATAACAAAATTAAAGATTTTATTAAAAAAATATAATTTTCACAAAATTTTACATAAAATATGTATTTAACCTAACATTTCTATATTTAAAGATATGAAATTAACTTGAAATTATTAAAACATTTTAAGAATTATCACCGTGTATCATCGGCGCATATGCGCAGCTCTATATGAATTAACAAAGAAGCACGAGAAGCAAAAATCTTGTGGGTTTGCCCTAAGTGGCCACAAGATGATTGCTAATGTATGTACACAAGGGATTCCATCCAACTACCATTGCCTCAATGTTGCACGTCTTCTTGTTAATGTGAATTGAGTTTTGACTCTCCTTCCAATTAACTTCAAATTCAAACTCAATTATTCGTAAGACATTTGCTAATCTTGCTTTAGGTAGTAACTCTCCTATAATCTTTATCATATGAGGGATGGCCTTGTGCTTGAGTTGATCTGCCTTCTATCACCTCTTATCAAAAATGCTCATCATCGTTTTTCTTATACGCTTGAAGCAATATATGATTGGCAGTGCCTTAGCATCTAAGACCCATTGGTTCCATGATTTAGTTGCATTGTTGTCAATATGGTTAGAGGGGAAGTCTTTAGGAAACTACGTCTTACACCAGTGCTTGCCATGGATTTCTACAATCCAGTTCCACGCTTCTTGTGATATAGCTTCGAGTGCATTTATCTTCTCCTCGAACTCTGCACGCATATATGATCTTGAAACATCCGAAAATGAGTTCACAATAGGATTCGCTTTTCCAAAAGACTTCAACTTTAAATTGTTGACAATATGTCGCATACAATATCTATGATCAGAATTGGGAAAAATCCATCGAACCACTTTTGGAAGACCCTTTTGGCAATCAAACAGGAAAATAAAAGGCCTAGGCACAACTGCGTCTAGCAACAGCTCTAAGAACTATTGCCAACTAGATGCACACTCAGCCTATATGGCCGCCAACCTTATGGGTATGATCCCATGGTTCCCATCTAAAGTTATAGCTAACAATAGCAATTCACTAAACTTTCCCTTCAAGAAAGCTCCATCCAACACGATAAAGGGTTTACAACCATTGAGAAATGTGGTCTGAAATGACTTAAAAGAAATGAAAAGTTGTCTAAATGTTACATCACAATTGATAATGTAGTTAGCAACTGTGCTCGAGTTCATCTTTTTTAGTGTCACATGGTAAAAAGTACTAACTTGAAGGATTTAGCATCTGACCCTGCACTTCATTCATTACAAACATTTGACTCTCCAGATTTTTTTGCACTTCAGCCTCAAACCCAGAGTTTGTCATATATCCTCTCGTAATGAACCTTGAAATTAGCTCTTTGAGCTAGAGGGCAGGGCGATTCTCTGATTCGTGAATGTTTGATTATGCAAATGTCTTATTTTTTCAGAATCAAAATTTCATACTCCGTTACTAACTAGTTTCCTAGCTTCACTCTCCATTGATATAATCAGCTCGTATTAGCTGGGTAATGCTGTAGTGCTTTGCAAATGGGACGACTAGGTAAGGGGCATTCAAAACTGGAGTCATTCTCTCCATCGTAGATTAAATCATCGTGGTTCTGCTACTTCTTCCACTATGACATCGCACTTCTCCATCCATTGTTTCTCATGCAATGCTTTCTGATGAGCAACGTAGTCATCAATTGGTGCACTGTACTTAACCTCAACTTTGTTTGCTTTCCCTACTTCTATAGTCTCCTTCTCTTGTATTGCATCTATGACATGGAAAAGGAGAAGAAGTTGCAATAATAAACATACATAATTTATCCACACGCTAAAATTACTAATATAAAAAAACTATGATAATTGGATTATTCAATGAGTTATGTGAACCTATGCTATTGGTGTTTGAGAGTCACATGAAGCCTCACTCTTCATCTTCCACAACAATATAAGAATTTGTATGTCAATGATATATATATATCCATTTTAATCACTCATGCAAAAGCCACCCAAACTTAATGAATGAAAAATATTTTACCTGTATCTCTTACTTGGCTCTTGTTAAGATTTATTCCAACGGAAGATATATACAAAGTTATTTCAGGATTTATTCCAACGGAAGACATATACAAAGGTATTTCAAATTTTCTTCGTCCAATCAGGTTTGATATACAAGTTGAACATTTCATTCAAGTCCTTGTCACGCATTATTGAACTAATGAAATTCGACATATCCAAATATGGGAATTTATAACCTACTCTAATATTATCTATTAGAATATTGGTCGACTCATATAGATATTTCTCCAAATCAATCCAATAGACTGTATCAGAGTCCGTACTCTCATAGTGTATTTGTCCACGAGCATACATTGTTATTTTTTTTATGTGACAAGCTCTTCAAAGCGCCACCAAACTGAATTTCAGAACTGACATTTTCAGACGCCAGTACTAAAAAAAGGTATCAATTAACTTAGATGACAAAAATTAATAAATGAGGGGGCACAACATTTAATAATTTGTGGGACACAAAATCAAATTAAAAAAATATCATTTGCATTTTATAGATGGTGGAGCACAACATCCTATTTACACCAAAAAATTTCGTTTGCATTTATTAAATGGTGGAGCACAAAAGTCTACTTATAAAAAATGCTCACTTGCATTTAATACATAGTGGGGCAAAATATCATATTTCTATATAGAAAATTCTAAATTGCAGTTCTACATACAAAATTTTGAAAATTTATTTTTACTTACAAAATTCTCAAATGCATTTTATAGTTTCTCCAAATTCAACATCAAATAATTTTTATGGGGTTAACATGGGCTATTAAATAAGTTGCTTCAGTCGACAAAGGCATGAATCTATACTATTTTTTATTACTTGTGCCTACCACTGACTCACTTTTCATGCAAACATAACTTGCTCCCTGCCAAGCTATAGCCCACGAAGAGAATGACAGACGTAGAGGAAAATGACAAAGACGAATGCAGGCCCTCATGCTAAAGGACAAAGGCATTTCACTTTTTTCAGACAAGCATATGAAATAAATAGCCATTCACATGGAGACATTAACACCCCTTTATATAAAGAAGCGATTTAGGACGTAGGAAAATATACCTAATCACAAGAAAAATTACGCGCAAAGCAAGACACAAGAAGAGCATAAGCAAGGAAGTGGGAAGAGGAGCAGCTTTTTGAGGGCGCCTGTTGGAGACAAAGGAGGCGAGTAGTAGCAGAGTAGAGAGTCGACGTAGTACGTAGACAAGTCTTGAAGATGAAGGCATGAGTAGCAACAGTGCATGAGCTGCAGATGACTATTGGAGATGGATACCAAAGATGATAATGTGCGGCAGCAAGGGACAAGCAAGAACAACAGGACGAGGGGCAATGTGATGCAACTCACAACATCTGAATTCGAATTAGGGCATTAGGCTTGTGACAGTATTTTACATTTGGGACAAATTTATTGTTTCAGCTATGGTCAACGGCCAACTAATGGGATGATGACGGATTGGGCATATGTGGCAATAACATGTGAATTTGTGGGTAAGAGATGAATTTTCCAAAGTTCATATAGAATTAGGAGTAAAATTCATGAATATATGAGGAATTTGCCCTAAATTTTTTAATCAATTTTTATTAAAAATGTTGTTAGTATATATAGAGTAACAAATTATAATTTATGAATATATTTTAAAATTAATTTATAGATATAACTTAAATAAATGAACAATTATAAAACTTTTTTGTAAATTTTTTTAATTTATTTGTCATTATGCTAATTTTAGTTGAAAAGTGTGTTCATAGTTGGGTTTGGTTAGGGTTGAGTTGGGTTGAAAGATTTTAGAAATTGGGTTGGATTGGGTTAGGTCGATATGAAAATAGGTTGAAAATGGGTTGGGTTGGGTTTGCTTTGAACCCAACCCATGTGTATCCTTATTCCTATATATTGTCTTATTTTTTAATTATTTTTACACAACTAGTCATACAACTAAAATATTTATTTTAACTTTATTTTCTTTACTTTTGATTATTACTCGTATCATATTATATTATTTTCTATCAATTCGGAAATTTTTACACTAAAAAGTTTTTATCTGAAAATTTTATCCTTTATCAAAAAAATTTATCACTTTCCAAATATACCTATTGTATTATTATTGGTTTAGGTAGGAAATCAAGTTTCATCCAAATCAATATGTGTATAATTACATTTGTTAAAAAATATATTTATGTATAAATTATAAAAAATTCTTAATCAATTTACATATATATTAGAATGTAATAATATTTCATAGAGTCATTTATCTCTATAATAATGTTATTTAGATGGTTTAGATATTAAAAATATAATTTAAAAATTAATATTTAGCATTAAACTATTTTATTATATTAGTTATATATGGAGTCATGCAAATTGATATTCAAAAATTGAAAAGATTTTCATGATAACGTAATAATCCCATGCAGCTGACAGAAGTAGGAGGACTACAAAATCCCATTAAAATTTTTTAATTTTTTTTTAGAAACTTGTTAATATTATAGCATGTCATTCATATTTTAATTTTTATCATTTTTAGATATATATAGATTTTTTTTGAATTTTAAACACCCAAAATGATCATCAATGACCGGTCATAACACCCATTTTTATTTTTTTGAATTTTTTTTAATAAGATGGTTAATTTAGGTGTATCTATGAATCAGGTTTTATCAACTTCAAATATGTGTATATATTTGTTTTATATTTTTAAATGAGTTGAGAGGTTAAGAGTGTTACGAGTTACTAAACAAGTTGATGAGTTGAAAAATCTTAACTTAATCTCTTTATTTATTTAAATGGTTGAATGGATTGACATATCATAAACCATGTATTCGAAAATTCTAATTTAAAGTCATTCACAAATGAGCTAGACAGGTAAGTTGACGAGTCGAATATGACCATTAAAACTCCCAATTGTGGTCATTTTCATCTCTTGAAAACGATCACAATACCCTCATATTTAAAATTCAAAAAATCTACACATAACCAAAAATATGAAATTTGATTCTAGACAAAATACAACTAGATTAACAAGTTTATAAAAAAAATTTTAAGAACTTTAATGGGATTTTGTGGTTGGCCGAAGTTCCCTTGCTTTGGTCGGTCTCATGAGATCATTATCCTTCACGATAATATAAACAATATTAAATACAATAGATAGAATAAATTTTTCATTAAGCATGAAAATATTAAAAATGGAAAGACTACACAAAAGTGGAATTTCATAGAAGTAAATACCTATATAACTAAGTTACATAGAAGCGATTCTATGTAACTCTTTTCTTTTTTCGTATTTTGATGTTTGATAAAAAAAATTCACTACATTCATTATATTTAACACAATTTATTTAGCTAGGAAACTAAGTCAAATATGCATGGGCCACACTTGCTAAAAATTACTTATTCATATGTAAATTATTAAAAAATAATTAAATCTATTTATATATATTAAAATATAATAATACTTCTTATAATTATTTCTCCATATCTTACTAATATTTTAGATTGTTTAGAAGTTGAAAATGAAACTTTAAAATTGATATTTAGTATCGAATTATTTTATTACGTCGATTTTATGCGTTTGTAAATGGGGTTATGCAAATCGATATTAGACAAATGAAGAAATTTTCATTATCATATAAATTGATAGAGTGAATTTTCATCAAGTATTAAGATATTAAAAATAAAATTATTACATAGAAGATGATTTTATGGAAGCCAAAACACAATAGTTCTAATATTCATAACTAGCATATCAAACAAATGTACACTACAATGAAAATAAATTTACATTATTTAAGCAATATCTCGTCATCATCATCCTCAAACCTTCATCAACATAATAGTAAGATTAACAACTATTATGGATGTAACATATGCAAGTGCAAACCATACCATAAAAATGTTGCCTTATTAGGTGATACATTAGCTACAACTTAGAATCCAATATCTAATCTAATGCTCTTAACAAACATATGCAAAGGGACTTATAAAAAAAAGTAAAAAAACACACGCATAAGGAATGTTTGGGAAAGTAAGGAGGGAGAGGGGAGAGGGGAGAGGGAGAAGTCCAATTTCGAATATATTTCAATTATTTTGCCTACGTTAATTACCCTACTTTTTTCATTTTTACCTTATATTCTAATCTTTTTTATATAATTATTATATTTATTTCCACTTTATTCTTATTTTATCACATCACCCTTACAATTCTAAAATTTTTTCTCACTTTTGTACTTCCCACTTATATTTTGAAACATACCTGCAACTTTTCTCAATACGTCCAACTTAAATAATCAACAAAAATTAAACTCTTACTTACAATTGTCGTAATTTGCCCCCATCTTAAAACTAATACAACTTAGCCCCTAAGAAAGTATTTACAATCATATGACCTCCTAAAACTATTAATGATAAAACAAGTGAATTCGAATAAAGTCAAAAAGCAATTTATTTGATTGGTCATAAGCCAAAATTGGAGACTATGATCAAAACCATTGAATGAACATTATCTAAAGGTGGCTTTTAGCAAGTGAAGGTCATATCTAATTCTAGCCTAACAAGATAATCATGATATTATGGTGACCAACATTACTTTTATATCCAACACATTGAGAGTGTCTTTGTTTGGGAAAAAATGGGAATGGAATGGATATGATAGGGGTAAAGTAGGATTAAAAAATAGATAAGGTAGTTGTATGAAAAAATACAAGAAGATGATTAGAAAGATGTGAGAAAATAATTAAAATATAAGAATAAAAATAAACAAATAAGGTGGTTCTCATTCTCTTTTTTCATTCTTCTCTAAATAAACGCTAAGTCTCTTCCCTAGCTGCATATAATGGTGTAAAATCCATAATTGTTGCACATCCTTTGCCAATCATCTAATATATATGTTTAGTTCACGACTTTCCCCGAGGCACAAAGAATAGTGTTATGAACTAATTTCTCAATGAAAGTCATGGCTCTACTATAGCTACTTAACTTGTAACAACCCACTAACCAAAATATGACTTTGAGATACGCATAATGCAAACATAGAATGTGTGGCTCATGTATTACCTCATGACTCAACTGTCACTTATATGTTCCTAGGTTTACTCTAGGAAAATGCATCTCTACTACCTGATGAATATTTAACTAGCCTTCACTAACCTATATGTAAAGGTCATGTGATATCACATGTCCAAACACGCAATACATCAATTTAACTTCATCCATCCTGAGTGTTTGGAGTAGCCTTTGATCTTTAGGGAGCTTTTTGCCACCTCGTACTTTACACATACCACTAATAACTCATGTAGTTTCAATTGAAATGCGTACCACTCTCGAACCATATGACATAAAATTAGGATAATCATCATCTAGTTTATAAGTGTGTAAGGTGACTAGACCAAATACAGCTAGGTGTACGAACAAATTTGTCACCTAATATTTTCATACATCTTCTTCATCTTATCCAATTCATCAAGTATGAGACCATGTTATGCAATAATATCAAGCAATATTACTATCAAGCGTGAGCTCATAGCTCAAATAGCTGGCAACCATGTCAAAAGCCTATCAATAATTCAGAGTCTACAAGTATGACCAAATACAACCTCACTGTCGTGTACTAAGATCGACTAGGACATGCAATTTCTCATATTGGTCATGTGCCTTTCCATATGTACATATATACAAGGGCTAACTCCCCCAAGCCGTTCTTCCTTCAATAACATTCTAAACTTGATTATTTTTGCCTTATCATCAATTATACATATATTATATGGATTTTTCTCACAAACGCATCTTAATTTCCCAAGCGTTAAAGTCTTTCAGGGTTAACACCCCAATCTTTCAATCTCATTTCTTATATGCCAACCAATGATATATCCGTAATCACTTTCTTATCACAAAAATGAATTGCCAAGCCCAACAAATTTTATAATATATGTTTGTCGAATCATTGTCCCAAAAATAAAATTATCCCCATAAAAAATAAAAGTAGTAGTTCCCAACATGCCATAACTCTAATCTACGGAGCTAAATCAAGCCATTAACTTTAACCAAGGAGGTTTAACTTAAAATTCTTCAAATTTCATAACTCTAAAGTCACTATACTAGATTTTTGTTAGGAAAATCATTTCTAGAATCCTTCTTCATGTAAAATCATCTCAAATTTTCTTGTATCTAGGTTATCAAAATTTATGATTTCTCTACAAAACTCCCAAATTTCCCATGAAACCTTAGCTTCCATTTCTAAGTAATATAAAACTCCCCAAAATCATCAAATAAAACAGGTGCTCAATGCATCATCACAAGCATGGTGCTCAATTCATAACTAATTTAAAATCTACAATAAAATAAAAAAAAACAACCTACTTCTTCTATTTTCAAATTTCCCTACAAAATCTCCCAACCCTAGCTTAAATCCTCATTGCCTTTTCTTCTTAATGCTAAAAATTGTGAATCCATATTTTTTAGTAAGGGTTTTTAAGTTTGTTTGGGCATTTTTTTTTTCTTTTGAGTGTGTGTTTGGGCCTAGTTTTATGTGGGACAAGAGGAGGAAGGAGAAAAAGAAAAGAAAAAATAAATAAAAGAATTTCAGTTACCCATTATATAGCCCCCACAACACCTCAAGTCAACTTGGGGCATGAATTGAGTAAGAAAAATACTTCTAAACAGTTTCTAACAACTCAATTCTTATGTCTAGTCGATTTGAAGTTTGACTTCACTCAAGTCTAAGTCGAAGTTGACTTCACGTTTGATTTTATTTAAGTCTAAATTGAAGTACGTTTGGTGTTCTATTTTGATCAAGTCTAATTTGAAGTCAACTTAGAATTAGACTTCATTTCCTACTTTGAAAATTTAATTTATCATCTCCTTTTTCCAATATTTTCACTAATTTTTATTGCTTGGGTGGACTTGTAAACTTGTAAAATATTTTGAATACCTTCTCTAAACTTCCAACGTGTGCATCACATGTGAACCATGTTAAATTAATTATTTCTTAAATCTAAATTTAATTATGTATTTTCTAAACAAATTACGTTAAAATTTCTTTATAGCAATTACATCTCTCATATGACTATCCAATGCCAATCTAATTATTCACACACATTTTTTTATCATCCCAATCTCACATTGAGTCATTCATTTGATTAAATCATGTCTTACATTAATTTTGGCCATTTAATCTAATTTCTTAGCTTTTATCCATATAAAGTGGGCCCACGGACCCAATTCTTATCCAATGTTTCCAATGCCTTTAAAATCATTTTTTTTTATATTTCTATGGACTTAGCATTTTAATATGTTAGAAATCATCAAATTCCATTTTATGCATTAAATTTCACTTGTGAAGCTCATTTTCCACTAAATCATCATAAATCATCTTAATGCTTCCAATCAATAATTTTTTGCATCAAGGGTATATTTCTTTTATCATAAAATGTTTTACACTAAAATTTTCAATCTAAAACCTTTCATTCTCTATAATTACTCTATTTTTAATTATTAATTCATAACTTTCTATACAACTAATATACTTTTTAACCATTCTACACAATTACTCATATAGCTATTTATTTTAACTTTATCATCTTTACTCTTCATCATTACCCATATCATATCATATCATTCTCTCCAAATTTAAAAACTTTTACACAAAACTCTTTTCATCCAAAAATTTTACTAATTCCCAAACACATCACAAATCTCTTTTAATGCTATTCAAATACAATCTAAACGAGTTATGGATCTTATCCATGTGTGTAAATACATCAAATCAAGTCAATTCCAAAATGCATTCCTTTTATTTTAACTCAAAGTCCATATATTAGTCCAAACTTCAAATACTCACAATTTAGCGAAACTAATGACTTCTTAATATTCAATTATTTGAGACTAGCGCAAGTAGCTGGGAGCTTTGTCTCCTTAAGTGTGTTTTTGAGTTCGAAAACCAATAGGGTTTATATCCCCTTGCTTAATTGTGGGGTTGTGTTGCCCCCTTTATTGTATTTAGGAGCTTGTAGTCTTCTCTCTTGATATTTGGAAGTTAATAGTTGTCTCTTTCTGAAAATTTTGTAAGAATCGTCTCAATGCATGATTGTAATATGAGTTGAGATGTGATGTAGAATATACACTAATAAAAAATGACTTCTTAATACTCCAAATCACTAAAGAAATATGAGAAATTTATCTTAAGCCTTTGCCAAGCTTTTTGCAAAATAATACTACTTGAGTTCCTCCCAACTTGAATCTTTACATTTCCTCTAGTTCTCGATCTTTTCATATCTAATCTTTAATTTCATAATACAACCAACGTGTACCCTCTTGGGCCACTTTTCACATGCATCACTCATATATTTAACGTCTCAAATACTTGGAATATTATAAATTAGTGCCTTAGATCCGCAAGATATTACCTAAATGATCATCGATTTGGACCTCATACTCATTTACAACAAGTAAGATTGGCCACCTTATAAAAGCACATAGAATTAACAAAACTTTCCAAAAAGCCAAAATTCAAACACAGCACGAATCATCGAATGCCTAGATTTCCAAATTTTTAGATAGAGCCATTTCATACAACACGAACATACTAGGGGTATTTACGTGCGCTCATTGGTCAGACGGATAACCAAGCGCGGTTCAATTCTCGTGGTTTGCGGATGATAATTTACAGTTTCTCCCTCTTATGTGGGAGTTTTACAAATTCTCCCTTGAAATGGAGATATTTTATAAAAAAATGTCCCTCCATTATGTAAGGGTTATGAAAAAATATTCCTTTATTTGTAAGGGTTGTGAAGACACTGAATTATAATATTAGATGTTACAATGTATATTACCAATCAAAAGAAATAAATCTAAGCATGCACACTTGCAAGCACATACATCTAGAAATAAAAAAAACTTTATATAAGTTTTGTTGAATTTGATGATCATAGAACAACCATCCATTAAACATGAAGAAAATTTAGCAATAAAAAATTACATATCCCATAGAATCTTGAAAACTTTCATGGAGTTTGGTTGTATATTATTCAAGTGAATAGAAAGAACTCAAAAGACAATATAAACACTTTTTCTAATCAAGAATTTGGTAGCAGACATTACCTGAGACGAAAGGAACTGAAAGAGATCTCGTTTGAGGAAAAAAAAAAAAAGAACCAGAAGACATTGAATTGATTGAAATGATTGAAAAGAGTGGATTTCGAGCTTCATCTAAAACCCAAGATCTCGCAAGTTTTCAACAGCTCTGAAGGATTCAAACCAATTGATTTCGGAGATGTTCGAGTATCATACTTTGTTTGTTATGAGCCTAGGTCAGCAGCAATTTCATCTTTAAAAATGGTTCAAAATGCCCAAATTTGGCGGATTGAAGGAGAGACGAAACTGTTGTTGGATTTTCATCATCAGTTTGAAGGAGAATGGCAGAAAAAAAAAAAAGAGATGGGTAGGTGAAAAAACAAGACTTTTTTTTTTTTTTGTTTTTTGTTGAGGATCTAACCCTCAAACGAATTCTGCACAAGCTGCGCATTGTAATCATACCACGATCGAATGAATGACATGTAACCTATTTCATTATTCTCATCCAATGGATTGACATGTGTTCCTAGGTTCAGTTTCAGATTCTTCTAAAATTGTTGTAGATTATGATGATGACGACATATGTGCATAAGATTGATGGTGATTGGATTTTGGATGTATAAGTTCACATGTTGATGAAATAATTCGCTTGTTGTCTAATGCAAAATATGTTCTTTTTTTTGATAAAAAAATAAAATGTGTTCATTTTTATTACAATGTAAAATATGTTCCTTTTTATTGCAATGTAAAATATGCTTTTAAATTGAGGATCAATTTGAATTTGTTGGAGGCAACATACTCCAAAGTCCAAAGGTTTATGGAATATTACTAGAGGTGAAACTCCCAAGGTGACAAAAGGAGATATATTTACTATGAAAGATAAAGGAACGGGAATCATTCTTATAAGATTCTAAGTTGCAGCTATAGTTGGAGTTTGGACTTATTCTTATTTCAAGAGAAAATATTAGTGATTATTTATTAGTTGTTCAAATAAATATTTCCTAGTTTCATGAATTCGATTTTATAAAACCTATTTTACGGAAGTAAAACCATTGTTTCCTTATATATCCTTGCAGATTGAAATTAAACAACAGAGATTTTGGCGTGATTCCATTGTAGGAGTCAAGCATCATCTGAGACAATTAAAGAACTACGATTTGAATTGTGTTATTCCTAATTTTTATTGTCAACATTAATTTAACTCTAACCCCAATCCTTACTCAGTGTAAATATTCGATCCGGTACTAATAAATTCAATCAAAACTCAAAGATTCTTTTTGTATATATATATATATAGATTATATTCAAGTGCCCACATGATAATAAAATTAAAGTCTGCTCCATCTATTGTATTTAAAATAATGTATTTTATTATCATATTAATTTTCATCAGAATCGGATATGTGTATGGACCAATCTGAAAATGGTACAAATTCAACACAATAAAATAGTTTGATGTAAATAACAACTTTAAAGTAGTTTTTTCAACATCTAAACCATCTAAAATATGATTTATATATGGATAGATGATTGTATAAAGTTTCATTGCATTTTAATATGTGTGGGGCCCGTTTTTTTGAGCAATTATATATATACCTATGAAGTGCTAAAAAAATTCTTTAAAAGACAATTATATTAAAATTCAAGTTGGTCACGTGTTTGCTAAAATGGGATGCATCTTTATTCTTCTACATGTTTTTTACAAATTTTCAAAAATAATAAAATGTCACCCTTTTAACTCTAACCCAAATCCTCACCCACTGTAAATCTTCGATTTGGTACTAATGAATTCAATAAAAACTCAAAGATTCTTTTTGTGCGTGTATATATATATATCGGAAATATTTAAGTGCAGCATCACTGAAATGGGCCCCACATGATCATCAAATCATAATCTACTTCACCGATTGTATTTAGAATAATATATTCTATTATCATACCAATTTTCATCTCAATCAGATATGTATATGGGCCCCATCTGAAAATGGTACAAATTCAACATAATAAAATAGTTTGATATAAATAACAACTTTAAAGTGATTTTTTCAACATGTAAACCATTCGATATAAAATTTATATATAGATAAATGATTGTATAAAATTTTATTACATTTTAATATGTATGGGGCCTACTTTTGATCAAACGTACCGCTGTTTTGGTGTAGTTTTGCTGCACCGGAACACACACGCACACTTACAATAGTACTAAAAAAATTCTTTGAAAGAAAATTATATTAAAATTTAAGTTAAGGGATTCGTGAAGGGACATTTCTATCATTGCAAGTTAGCATGCTAACATATGATGATGACGTGTTAGCTAACATGGGATGCATTTTTTTAGTTTTCTTTTCTTTTCTTTTTTGCATGAACCCAAGTATATATGTGTTATGTGTCAAAATTTACTATTTTTAATTCTTCTACATGTTTTTTTTACAAATTTTCAAAAATAATAAAATTTCACCTTTTTTTTATGAGAAGAATGTGCCTATATATTCACACATCATGGAAGCTATCCCAAGCCAAAGAATTTATAATATAAGTGGGCATCTCCACCACATATGACAAGAAGCATTAGAGTCATCAGCAAAATCGGCTATACAATGATCACATCTGTTTCCATTTCTTAATACATGAGTAAATACAATGGAGTTAAAGTCAGGCACAAGTGTTTGGATTTCCACGATCTTGTTACCCACACTAGATAAGATGTTGCCACCTTCAGAAAGAAAGCTAACCAAAATGCATGAATCTGATTCCGCAATTAGATTCCGAACCTACATAGCCACACACCATTTGATGTCAATCGCTCTAACCCTAACCCTATTTATAAACCTAAATCCTAATTCTATTTTTGAAATTTGGGATCGGGTTGAGTTCTGGACTAGAATTAAGATTGAAATTATTCTATATATTTGTTATCTATCTTATACTTATTCAACTTTAAATCTATCATTAAAAAAATCAAAAATAATATTTTTCTATTTTCAAGCAAAAATTCAAGAATGTTTAATAATGTGAAGAAGAAAAATCTCATTTAAATATTCTCTTTATATTAAGTAGACTAATAGTCATTTCTCAAAAAAAAGAGTAGACTAGTAGTCTATTTTAGAAAATGAAAAGGTACATTATGTTCCTATAATGCAATTTAATATTAATATCATAAAAATATATGTAAACATTAATATCTAATTATAAGAAAACCTTATAATGTCAATCATAATAAAAAATATTCAACGATTATAGTATTAAGTCAAATAAATTACAACAAATTTATTTCAAGTAAAATAAACATCTAACTACTAATATCATATTGAAACGACCAAATGATAACATCCTATATAATTAGTTAAGTTAAAACACCAAATAAAACCTCTCAAGTTCTAAAAATAGTTTTTCATTTTTTTTTGAAATTACCACAAAACCAAACTCTTTTTTCCTAAAAGAAAATATAAAAATATTATATTATATAATTGAACTTAAGGAAAAACAATGTTTATATATGATATAAAATAAATATAATATATTTGAGGGGAACGAAACTAGATTTATATGGAGGATAAGATAAATATAAAATATATGTGTTATATATAATTCGGGTTCGGGTTCATCGGGTTTGGATTTAGCTCAACCCGTATTCAAGTTCTTTTCAATTCGGGTTCGGGTTCTACAGTGGACAATTTTAACACTATTTCAATTCGGGTTCGACGGGTCATGTTCAAGTTGAGCCCAGCCCAAGTTGCATCCCTAGTTCCATCGATCTTCAATCCTTTCGTGCCAATAAAATCTCCCTAATGTTACTTCAGAATAACCC
The DNA here is from genome assembly GCA_030490835.1 of Annona cherimola. Lineage (NCBI taxonomy): Eukaryota > Viridiplantae > Streptophyta > Magnoliopsida > Magnoliales > Annonaceae > Annona > Annona cherimola. Next base: position 88,860,642 of record CM059972.1, read on the forward strand.
CCAGCCTCATACAATTTCACCCTTATATGTGATAAGAATGTGAGACCAGTGAAAGTTTTTTTATTTTTCAAAATCTATAAAAAAAATATGTATAAGTAAATTTTGGGATATGAAATAAATACACTAAGCGCACATACGAATGACAACATGCGACCATTTGGTGCATCATTCAATATGCTGGCAGGACCACTTGCATGCATGGCACATATGCAAATAGCGAAATAGGGGGTAGTTGGCTAGTTGCACGGGAGGTTGACGCGGGCAGCGTAGCATCCCTGATACTCCACGGGAGCATCGAAGCCAGCTCGGCTCTCGATGGGAATAAAAGGCCAGCGTTTATTGGTGGGAGCCACATGCACCAGACGTGCCAATTTCTCTGTTGGGGTCTTTTTTGCAAAATGGACGCTACAATAATATAATTGTGTTTTGGCGGCACTCTGAACCAAAAAGAAAACAAATAAAGGAAGAGAAAATCTTATCTTAGTTTATATCTTTTTTACAATCCAAATCATCCCAAATACATATTCAACGGAAAACAATCCAAGACACTTAACACAATGACCTGGCAAAAAAATTTATCTTTATTATTTATGAAAAACTATACAACAAAAAAGTACTATAAATTGCCAACTAGCCTTTGCCTGGTTGGTAGCACAAATGTCCCCAAAGTACTAGGCAAGAGTTTGAATGGTTCTGGAGGCATTTTGTCTCCAAATTTATTTATGTGTATCTTTAAATTTTTAGATTTCTAGATGGTAGCAGACTATCTCTTTAAATTTGTAAAAATGTGTCAAGAGCTTTATTATAATAGATATTTGAGATGTATATAAATATATAACAGTAAAGAAGTACTATAAATTCTTCCAAAAATGTCAATATTTCCATAAGAAAGCTTATGCGGATGTTTTTCTTCACAATATAGTTGAAAATTATAAGCATATAAGATTTAATTCATAAAGATCCGAAACTCATAAGGTTCATTCTGCAAATTTTCAGAACATATATGCGAAAATGCAATTATAAATACTTATAGGGCCCATTTGTGAAGCCTGTCTCATTGCCCTCATTTCTGGCCCCCTTCCACGCAATCCAACCAAAGCTGCAGGAACTTTTCACACCCCCGTGCGGATTTCTCTCTGGCTTTTTATTTATTTAGCTTATTTTTATTTTTTTAATTTACTTTGGAAGCATGCGTTGGATACGCAGAAAAGCAAAGAATCTTGCACTCACAGCTTTGCTCACGTGAGACGAGAATTGCTTTAATTTCGGAGCGGGCCATACTCTACAAAGGCTTCAGTCCAGCTCAATGCAAACCATTCAAAATTTTAATATTTTTTATTTTATTTCAGTAATCCCACCATATATGTTATTAAAAGTATGATTTAGGATCTTCATAGTAACAATCATATAAATCGGGTGTTAATGTAATCTTAAGTAAGCAAAAATTATAAAAGTAGATATTTAGCATATAAAAAACTATGCTCAATACTTTTAGCAATATGATTTTTTTTAAAACTCATCTACATAAAATACATATGAATAAATTTTTAGATTATATAATCTTTTTAAAGACTCATCTACATATGAATAACTTTTTAGATTATATAATCTTCTTGTACATATTTTTTTTTTTTGCAATTTAAAATTTTATATAACATTCAAATGTGTTTATTTAATAATAAAACTTTTCAATCTAAATTTTTTTACTCTTTACACCTACTGTACTTTTTAATTATTTCTTAACATCTTCTTATATAACTATCTTATTTTTAATCATTTCTACATAATTACTCATACAAATGATCTATTTATTTTAATTTTACTCTCTTTACTCTTCTTCATTATTTCTATCATATCGCATCATTTTACATAATTTCAAAAAAAAATTATTAAAATTTTTCATATAAAAAGTTTTAGCACTTTCCAAACACACTCTAATACTCTTCTATTGTAGTTTTTAATTAGTACCGACTTTTACGATTTTCACTATATACATAGTCCCATATGAGGAATGGCTTTGATATTTTGACCTATGTTATTATTTATTTTATTCATTTTATTACTTTTTTTAAGTTGCAATAAAATGTCACTATCTCGCGCTTGCACTCTTTTCAAAGTACAAATGTAAGTGTATCACATTTTGCATATTGCTCCTTCCCAGAGTTTTTCAAATTGACAATTGAAACTATTACTTATGTTAGTAATTTCTACCTTGATGGGAACCCAAATTGTTGAATACCCTTTCTTTCAAAAGAAGAAAATGAAAATTAAAAATTTTAAATTATATGGTTGGTGATTTTGATAATAACAAAAGATGTGCTTAATCTTGATTTAAATTATTCTTATCTTATTTGGTAGGTTTTGTGTGTGGATAAAACCATATCTTCTGATTGGTTGTATCTTAGTTGGTGATTAGTTACAATTTTGTGATTGGTTGTAATTTTTTTGATAAGGTAGTTGGTTGTAATTAGTTGTATCTTACTTGGTGTTTGGTTGTACTTTTGATAATGTTGAGTTTGTTTGAGGAAACTTGGTATTTGTGGTTGCTTGATATTTAAGCTTGAGTTTAATTTGGAATGAGATGTGATGATATAAATAAACTTTGGATCTTCAGAGAAAAAATTACTTTTTTATAGAACAGAGGAATGTTTGGCTTTTTTGGACAAAAGATTAATGGATAATTCAACACAATCTCATTGACCTCTTTGACTGAAAAAGTTAATCGTCTTTGCAAAACATAAAACGTCAAATACATTTCAAAATGGTCAACCGTTTTAAGGAAAAATGTTAGATGTTTTCTGTCATCTAGTAAAACATGTGAGAACCATATAAACAAATTTGGATGAGTTCTTTTCACTAGTTTTTCTATCGCTTAAGCTACTTTTAAGGGAAAGGCTTGTTTTGTTATAAATAGCAGTTCATGACTATGGCAAAAATATATGTTTTAAAGAGAGCGAATCTTGAAGAGATTCTAGAGATTGAAGAGGAGGTCTTGAAAGAGTTGCTGTTAGAGTTCTTGAAACTTAATCTTGAAAGAATCAAAACCCGTGCAAATATTGTTGCTATGCAAACATGTTGATTCGATTTGTCTTTTTCTTTTAAATTTGTTTTATATTATTTTGATATTGATAGTAATCAAATAAAGAGAAAATGAATCAGGGTTTTGATTACTTCACTAGCCACCTAAAGCTATGTATCAAATTTAAAGACAATTTGAACTATACCACAGTAATTAGTATGATTTGAATTGACTAGTGGAACTCAAATCTTGTGTGCTTGGAAAGTGAAGTGGGTTAGAAAAACTAAACCACTATAATTATATTATCCTTGTAGTTTAGATTTAGATTATAGTAATTTACTATTTGTTGACTAAGTTTTCTTTCCTGGCGATTAGGCGGGGCCAACAAAAGAGATGGATTGAAGTCGACAAACACTTCAGGGTGTTTTTTACAAGCATGACTACAATTTCCAATGGCTGACCTATTGGAGTCACATCCAGCCGGTTGGATGGTACTACAGTACAACACCGAATAATTGATCTCGATAATTAAAATAGCCAATCGAAGATAAGTTTGCTCTGCTTGATGAAGACCACGGGGTTCCAAAAAGTCAGTGGATCAGACGTACGATTAATTAGTTGGAGGCCTCGCATATAAAATATGTAATAATCGCATGCATATTTAATATATCTAATTATAGCCAATCAATTACAAAAGTTCGCAAAAGATAGGAATAAGGAATTCTCACACTGGTTGGAATACATATGGATTTTTGCATAACATGTAGACCTTATAAATTTGTCAAATTTCAGTTAAATTCTATTTTTAATTAAAGTTAAATTCTATTTTTAATTAAAGTTAAATTCTATTTTTGAATATTTGTAATTTAAACTCTGATATTGAAAGGTAACTTTTTTGACTTATTTAGATTTTAGAAATGGTATATTTGATAGGATTACTTCATGATTAAAAATTAGTTCTGTTTTATTCATATTTTTCTCACTATTATGACTAATGGAAAATTTACTTCATCTATTATATTTTACATCAATTATATTATCATGAAAATCTCATCATTTACAAATTTGGCTTATATCAATTGTTGTCATGTTTAGGTATGCATGCCCAATGTTTAGGGTTCAAACCCAATGCTATCATGTTCTGAATTTCAAATCTTCTAACATTATAAAAAAATCACCATTTATTTGATATTATTGTGCTTTGATTTATTTACAAATCTGTAAAAGTGATGTAAAAAATAATTTGATATTAAATATTAATTTTTAAATTGTATTTTCAATACTTTAATTATCTAAAATATTAAATGGATTAATGATTTTACAAATTACTATTACATTCTAATATATATTGATAGGTTTAATCGTTTTTCATAAATTACAAATAAATTTATATTTTTAAACAATTATGATTGAGATTTGGAACACAATGTCTCATCGGTAAATAAATAATACTAAATATAATAGATGAATAAGATTTCTCATCAATTATTATGGTAAAAAAATAAACAAGCCTATATGAAATCACTCTAGACTCATTAAAAAGGTATTTGCATTATATAAATTAAACAATGTTGGTGTAGTATAGGCTTTTTAAGAAAAAAGAAGGGTACAAATTGAAATTATAAATAAATCTTAAAAAATGGCCTTATAAGTATAAGTAATGGTTTCGTTTGCTCAGGCTAAGCAAACAAATGCTTAGCTCGGAAAAAACCTATTTTCATATAATTTTAAAAAAAATTCTAATAAAGTTATTATTCTAATTGTATGTAATTTATAAATTAATTTTTATTATTTATATATTTTAGATTTTTAAATATAAGAGCGTTTTAGTCACTTTGAATGATAAAATGACTAAAACACCCTTGTATTTTAAAAATTCAAAAAATATTTACGCATCCCCAAAAAAAAATTTTAATTTGTAATTAAATACAGAAAATACGTCTAGATTAAAAGTTTTATAAAAATAAAAAATAAATTTTTTTCCCAAGCTAGGTTGTGGTTTGCCTACGAGTGTGTAGTATATACTTTGTTGCATTAGAACAGAAAATATCTAATACAATTTAACCAATGCATGGAACCCGGCCATATCTAAACACACCTAGCTACACTTCCATGCATAACTTGATCGGTACAGTCCACGTGGATAGTTTTTAATTATTGCTCACGCCGGTGCAGTTCTCTTGTCTTCAATTCACTTACACGGTCAAGACTGGCTGCAAGCTTGGACTCTCGGAAATCCATGTTCAGAATTTTGGCCATGCTCTCGGGTTGGACCTTACGGTGTTATCCTTTCTTTGGAAGCAAAAATTACCTCCAAAAGTCCTCATTTTTTCTTAGAGGTTACTAACTGACTCTTTATGGGCAAGAGTTAATATGAACAAGAGGGGTATTTCTATTCCAGCTACTTGTTTGTTTTGTCGCATCGCTGCCGATGATTCCTTCCATCTTTTTTAGCAATGCTCGACAACAAGGTATGCATTCCACCATCAATCTTTGAACTTGTTCTCTGGTGTGTATTGTCATAATATGTGGGATACTTTACAGCACTTGCTCAATCAAACGAATCTATTCCCTCTCCTCTTCTTTATTTGCACTTGCTGTAGACTATGACATCTAAGAAACAGAAGGGAAATAACTTCATGTGCCCGAGGTTCCTCCTTGGGTCGCTATTTATATTCAATCATTTCAATCTGCTAGCCGGTTAAAAGGATGCAATCAGTCCTCAATGGATGACCAGGTGCATTGGTAGAAACCTGCACTTGGTTATGTAAAATTAAATGTTGACGCAGGTTTTGATCTCAACAAAAACAGGATGAGCTTTGGAGCTGTATTGAGGGACTTAAATGACACATTGTTGCATGCAAAAACTTGAATGGTAAGAGATATCTTGGACCCAATCCAAATGGAAGCAAAAGCAGTCTTGTTGGGCCTTAATTGGGTGGTAAATCTTCATCAGCAGCATATATGTGTGGAAAGTTACTCACTACTGTTAATCACTATGATAAACAATCAAGAAAACATAGAGTCGTACCTTTTTCATTGGTAAGACGAATTAGACCGCTAGCGAATGTTGTAAGCAACTGTTCTTTGGCCCACATTTTGCATACAGGTAACATTATAGCTCACACACTAGCACTTTTTTCCTCAAGAGTTGATTGTTCAAAAACTGTTTGGTGGGAAATCCCACCCTCTTGTATTGCTGATCTCTTGTATATTGACAATGTTAATATTAATGCATCCCCTAATGGCTTCTCATCACCCTTATATCCTTCAATTTTATTCAAGGCGTGGGAGTGAAGGGTCTCTATTAGCTTTTAGTCTTCTCATAAAAAAACAATCAAGCCTAACTGCTATTATTTAATTATGCATTCAAATATTTGTCTTAAGCCTAAATATAAAAACTCCTAAAATCTACACAGGTTATTTGTCTTAGGCCTAAATATAAAAACTCCTAAAATCTACACAGGTTACTTTAGCTATTTAATCTTTTGACTTTTGCATCCTTTTGGTTCCTTTTGATGGATACAAATCACAAAAAAATTACAAGACAACGTGCTATTATTTATTTTATTCTATTTTCATGCAATAGAATATTATTACATACGACTAAATACTTGCAAATTTCATTGCATAAGAATATATAGCAAATGTTAAAACTCGCTGCATATATGAGCATATACTACGCAGCAGTTGTAGCGGAATGGTAACTATTTTATTTGTCTATAAATAGTCGTATGCAACCAAATGACAACTATTTACAGCAAATAAAAAATTAATTTTCTTATAGTGACCTTTTGGCTCTTTTATCATTGTTACGTATCTATTCTACTTTTTTAATTTTTATCTACATAAAATCGTTTTTCTCTTTTTTTCCAATAAAAAATCGTTTTTCTTTTGTTTTTTTTTTAAGAAAAGTTATTTCGTTGAGATTAGTCTATAATACTCTCTATTACACCCACTTTTTATTATACATCTTAAAGGCAACTTGAAATGATTTTCTTAGTATGTCTTTCCATTTTTTTGCATTATATATATATATATATATATATATATGAGATCCGATCCTGTGCAGTCGGACTGCACCATAATTACGGTGCAATCTGCTGTAAAATGGACCCCACACATATTAGATTGTAATGAAACTTTGTACAATCATTTATCCATATATAAATCATACTTTAGACGGTTTAGATGTTGAAAAAACCACTTTAAACTTGATATTTACATTAAACTATTTTATTACGTTGATTTTGCACCATTTTAAGATGGGGATTACACACATGTTGGATTTGGATGAAAATTGGTATGCTAATAAAGTAAACAATTTTAAATACAATGGGTGGGGTGGATTTTCCATTTATGATCAGGTAGGGCCCACAGTGCATGGACTACACGGTGCAGTCGCATGCACTGGAATAAATCCCATATATATATATATAGGGAAATAATCCAGTGCATGCGACTGCACCGTGCAGTCCATGCACTGTGGGCCCCACTTGATCATAAATAGAAAATCTACCCCACCAATTGTATTTAGAATTGTTCACTTTAATAGCATACCAATTTTCATCCAAATCCAACATGTATATAGTCCCCATCTTAAAATGGTGCAAAATCAACGTAATAAAATAGTTTAATGTAAATATCAAGTTTAAAGTGGTTTTTTCAACATCTAAACCGTCTAAAGTATGATTTATATATGGATAAATGAGTGTATAAAGTTTCATTAATCTAACATGTATGGGGTCCATTTTACAGCGGACTGCACCGTAAATTACGGTGCAGTCCGACTGCACACGATCGTGTCTCTCTCTCTATATATATAGATGTTGTTCCGGTGCAGTGACGCTGCACCGGAACAGCGGTGCAGTGGGCCCCAAATGAGTCCCACATGATCATAAAATTATGATCTACTCCACCCATTGTATTTAGAATAATGTATTCTATTACCACACCAATTTTCATCCCAATCAGATATGTATATAGGCCCCATATGAAAATGGTACAAATCCAACGTAATAAAATAGTTTAATGTAAATAACAACTTTAAAGTATCTGATTGGGATGAAAATTGGTATAGTAATAGAATACATTATTCTAAATACAATGGGTGGAGTAGATCATGATTTCATGATCATGTGGGGCCCATTTTGGGCCCACTGCACTGCTGTTCCGGTGCAGTGATGCTGCACCGGAACAGCCCTCTATATATATATATATATTGACAATATAAATTGCAATTGGATATCGCATGAGGCAAGCAGACATTCAATATTTCCTCTTTCTACGGAATCCACAAATAAAACATCTGACAAGTCGCTTTATAAGTCTTCAAGTGTGAGACGAGAGCGATGCACGCATAAAAGCCTCTCACGTCGCTATTGCAACAAAATCAGGACCACTTCCCTGGCCCTTTTTCCATTGCCCGTGCCTCGCCCTTTTCTTTGACAGCGATTTTCCAACCTTTTCCTTTCACGCCTCCAGCGTTACTGATTTACTACTGACTGACTGCTACTGTACATTGAATAGAGCATAAGACCCGTTCAAAAATGCTGAGAAAGTAATATTTTCTGTTCATATTCAAAACAATCAAAATTAAATAATACTATTATGATAGGCAATCTTAACCATTTATAACATTTATAAATGTGCACGTGTTTGTTTATGGTTCTACACCACACATATACATTAAAAATTTTTTATGTTAATATTCATTGTTAATTTTAAGAATTTTTTTCACCCTGAAAAGGTGTCAAATTTTTAAAACACCTTAGTTCTCAATAAAAATGATTCTTTGAAATCATAAATAATTTTCTATTAATAAAAATAATAATGGTTTAAATCTTTTAAAACTAAAAAAATAGCGAAAGCATGTCCACGCGCCCAGGTTGCATTAGATCAATAACCTTGATGATATGAGTTGATATAATAAAGTAAGAAAAGTTAACAAGGTATTTTTAAGTACTATCGTAATAATTTCATGATTATAGATATTTTCAAAGGCGAACGCGTGAATTTCGATTTTTAAATTAATTAAAGAAATATTTTAGTCTATGCTATTTTCTGTAGTGTCTTATGGCTCTTACATAATCGTCTGCTTTGATGCCTTTTAAAACAAACCGAGCGAATTCCTTGTTAAAATTTTTAAACGTGTCTTGTGATCGAAATGTATATAGTATGGGAGCCTTATATTTAGTCGCTAATTAAGATTAGTGGATGGTTTAGAGTGACTTTTGAGCAGCTTGGATCCTTTTAATTTGATTTGGAGAGCGCAATAAAAAAAATACAAAAGTAGAATATCAAATCGCCAATGGGCCGACTTGAGTTTGATTCCGTAGATATTGGAACTATTTAGAAGCCACACTTCACATAATTTCAAGTGGGCCCCTATCATGCTTCGCAAAGCTGGTCCGCTTCCTCGTGAGATCTAGGATGATTGCAAGGTTGCTGATTTCATTGATTGGAGCACAAAGAATTGGAATGAGTCCCTAGTTCAATGTGTTGTGGGTGAGGACGGATGGTGGACTGTAAGTACTATGCCAATCCCCGCCGAGGAGGAAGTGGATTCCAGATTTTGGGGGTTAGAACATTATGGTAGATACATGGTCAAGACTGGCTACAAGCTTGGACTCTCTGAAATCCACATTCACGGGTTGGACCCTATAATGTTATCCTCTATTTGGAAGCAAAAGTTACTTCGAAAAGTCCTCATCTTTGCTTGGAGGTTACTAACTAACTCTTTACCTACAACAGTTAATATGAACAAGAGGGGTATTTCTATTCCAGCTACTTGTTTATTTTGTCATGCAGCTGCCGAGGATTCCTTCCATCTTTTTCGGCAATGCTCGACAACAAGGCGCACATTCCACCCTCAATTTTGAACTTGTTCTCTCGTGTGCATTGTCATAATATGTGGAATACTTTCCGCTACTTGCTCAATCAAACGAATCTATTCTCCCTCCTCTTCCTTATCTGCACTTGCTAGAGACTATGACATCTAAGAAACAAGTACTACATTCAAGGGAAATAACTGCATCTGCCTGAGGTTCCTTGCTGGGTCGCTTTTTATATTCGATCAATTCAATTTGCTAGTCGGTTAAAAGGATGCAATCAGCCCTCAATGGACAGCCAGGTGTATTGGCAGAAACCTGCATTAGGTTATGTAAAATTAACTGTTGATGTAGGTTTTGATCTCAATACAAACAAGATGAGCTTTGGAGCTGTATTGAGGGATTCAAATGACACATTTTTTGCTGCAAAAACTTGGATGGTAAGAGATATCTTGGGCCCAATCTAAACGGAAGCAAAAGCAATCTTGTTGGGTCTTAGTTGGGTGGTTAGTCTTCATCATCAGCATATATGTGCGGAAAGTGACTCTTTCTTGTTAATCACTGTGATAAACAATCAAGAAAACATACACTCATACTTTCTTCCATTGGTAAGACAAATTAGACAACTAGCGAATGTTGTCAGTGACTGTTCTTTTGCCCTCATTTCGTGTACAAGTAACATTATAGCTCACACACTAGCACTTTTTGCCTCAAAAGTTGATTGTTCAAAAACTTCTTGGTGGGAAATCCCACCCTCTTGTATTGTTGATCTCTTGTATATTGATAATGTTGATATTAATTCATCTCCTAATGGCTTCCCATCACCCTCACAGCCTCCATCTTTATTCGGGGCATGGGAATGAAGGGTCTGCATTCGATTTTTGTCTTTTGATAAAAAAGTAAATACTATACTACCATACTTTTAACTTTACAAAAATCTTAATTGAAATTTAAAATTTTATTTGTATGTCTCACTTCTGTGTAATCGGTTTGCAACATAACCTTTTTATGTTTAATATTTTAGTATTTAATGGGAAATTCAGTTCATTTATAGTATTTAACATCATCTATTCAGTAACAAGATCAAGTTTCATCCAAATTAAAATTTTTTATAATAAAGATTCAAGCCAAATATTTGCATGGGCCACATTTGTCGAAAAATTTATATTTATGTGGAAATTATGAAAAATGTTTAGATCCATTTCAATATGCATTAGAATATAATAATACTTTATAGAAATATTTATCTACATATTAATCACATTTTAAATTATTTAGACGTTAAAATTTATGTTCAATATCAAATCATTTTATTACACCAATTTTATATATTTTTAGATGGGGCATGTGTGCAATGATATTAAAAAAATAAAAGGATTTCTAAAATAACATAAATGATGTTAAAGGCATTAAATGAAGTAAATTGATAGTTTCTATCAATCATCAAGAGTGTAAAATTTGATAGATTTACATAGAAAAAAGATTTCATAGAAGTAAAGTCCTTTTATAACAACAATGTAACATAAATTATAAAAAATGTAAACATAAGAAGCATTTTCTATTGTTAGCGTAGTCTAAATATGAATATCTATATTATTTAATATAATAATAACAACCATATATATGCTCAAGATATGGAGAATAAAAACCATACAATTTATATAAAATAATCTAGGGCTTTTGGCATATATCATTTGCCAGCTTTTTTAGTTTGAAATTTTGGTTTCATTACTTTTATTAGTTTCCTAGATAATCTCTTCTTTCGAAAATAGTCAGCATATTTACTTTTATTAGTTTCCTAGATAATCTCTTCTTTCGAAAATAGTCAGCATATTTGCCTTTCAATTAATGATTATGCGAATCCTAACATAAAATAAGAGTTTTTAAACTACCGAAACTTTGATTACAATTTAGAACCATTGTATCTGATCAGATGCATGATTATGCAATAAAAATAGTAACCTAAAACATGCACAAAATCATTGAGATGGATTCCAAAAATTGGCGATATTAAATGGGAGCGTGTTAGTAGTCTAAATTGACTTGACTTTTCTTGCATGTGACTAAAGTCATTAAATAAAGAGTATTCATGTATGCATGGATGAATAGGGCTTTGACCCTTATTCCAGTTGACCCTTTTTGAATTAAGGCAGCGTTTGTCACTTATTTATTAGGAAGCTGGTGTCTTGTATTTTTGTACTAGAAGCTAGCGTGATCTTCCAAAAAAAAATTTCTTATATGAATCATGCTCATGATCACCACCATGGTAGATCAGCTTAATTGGTCAACTTCTTTTGCGCTTCTCCAATTTGAAGATAAACTACACATAAGAGATATATTAATTATATTATTTAACAGGGAAGTGTACTGTGGGGAAGACTGGATACCCAATAAAAGAGCCTTTATGCAAAATATATATTTTCTAAATCAAGAGTACTCAATCATGATTTTGAAATCTCAAAGTCGAAAAGCATAAAGGATCGTGAGAAAAGCCAAATAATTACTTTTAACCAAAGTTGAGTAAAATATAAGTTAAGTAATTAGGTGAAGGGAAATATTTGGGTATGATAAATTATATCTAAATATGTATGTAGGTAATGACACAATATACTTAGGTGCATGGAGCGATGATATATCTATGTTTTTACGGCTTTTCTTTTTCTTTCTACCACGCATTAAGAGGGACAGAAAGCCTGTTTACGAATTTGTTCATGTGATCAGTAGTTAACAAATTTACATTAGCTTCTATAAATTAAGAGAAATATGGAGATTATTCATATTCTTGGAAGGCTAAATTAACCCTCTTCCAGTAAATGAGTGAATTTTGGTGCATTTGGCTCGAAGGAAGCTTGATCAAATGAAGCAGTACTTTTTTGTAAAGGTTTAGATTTCACGTTTTTATTCTCGGTGCTTATCATGGCCTAATCCCTAGCTAGTTGACGTAAGAAAATCTTGACAGAAATTAATAGTTAGGTTTTGTGTTAGGAAAACCTTATTGGTTAAAATCATAATCAACTTAGGATCTTTCATATTAAATCACTAAGAAAATAAATTATAAGCGGAAGCGTACCTAAATCTATAGAAGCAGTGGTGGTTTCTGGTTCTTCCAAGTTAATGCTCTAGGATTTTCTGGAGAAAGTGACTCTTCTTTTTCAATGATGTTATATTAGAAGAGAAATCCTAAAAATGCATAACCTGGGGACTACAACTGTTTATATATAGGAAGCCTATCTTTCTTATTTCTAATTTAGCTCATCATAAAAATAGAAATTAGAAATTAGTCAATAGGGTTTCTATGCAGAGGAGACTATACTTTATTAGATGGTTTAGACCCATTAAACTTTATAAGATCAGTTTATAATTGGGTCACTATTTATGATAGTGTATATATAATTATTATATATGTAAGTTTAAAAATCCAACAATTTCCCACTTGTACTACATATAATTATGTAATTACATATATAACTTTATGAGCTCAAAACCTTTTGCTATCATGACCAAAATCATCTTCGAACAATCTCGTCCGTCAGTTATGCCAACGTAGGATCAAAGCGGTCTTTGTCATATTCATCGTAACTAGACTCATCCATAGTCACATATATCAAACATAACTAAACGATATATATCAAATATGGATGTGTATCATGAAAATTACATATAATGTAATCTAACATGTCTATTTTCAACTTGTCCAACTTATTTGACGAGATCAAACCAAAATCAGAATATTGAATAACCAAAATACCGAATACTTTATTTCTGCAGAAAATATCTATAACCATAGTAAAGTGTCCAAACCAGAAAAGTAAATAAATGTAAACTACCACTCAAACTAGCATATCATTAATTGATACAACACTTATATAAGCAATGAGCTCATTAAAGACCTTTGGGTGTTACCTTTAGTAAATGAATCTGCAACCTTAGAATTTGTCATTGTAATAGCCCAGAACTGAATTCCAAATCAAAAAAGAGAAAAAGTTCATGATAGTTTATAAGTAGAACTCAAGTTCAATATGATGTAATGCATTTTAAAATTGTGCAACTAAGCTGTCAAGCCAAAGCGAACAATATCACACTATGAGGCCCATAGCCCATAGGCCCAATGGACGTTTTTCTAAGTATGTGTGCTCTGTGCGTCAGGCCCAATGGTTGCTTTTCTGGATTTGTACGTGATAGTCATAATATGCTTTATAGACGCTTTATTTTCCTGAATCATTTTCTTAATAACTAAGAACATCGCTGAATTCCTGTTGTTATTAGAATATAAAATTGTTAATTTATTGTCACAAAATCACTTAAATGGTCTTTCTATACTATCCATATTTCACAACTTTGTGATAAAATTTTATTGTCATATTTCATAATTGGATGCTTCATAATATACTATAAACTCTGTTGTCACAATTGAAAAGCTATGAATGTCTACTTATTACTCTTTCCTGACATAGCTTTTTTAACAAGCAGATAGATATTGCTTGAAGTGGATCTAAAATTGTATTTACATCTAATAAAGTTAAAATTTGCATACCAAATGATCTCTAACTTACCTGACTTGCTGTATATGAACATGTATTGTTTTGTTCTCTAAAAGTGCTTAAAAAATTATTTGACTACTTCTAAAAGATCCATTCTTAAATTACTTTAATATCTACCTAACATCCCAACAATGTACGCAATATCCAAATGCATACAAATCTGAGGATATAAAATCTATGTTGGTCTCGAGTTTATGACAATACCCAAGAGGGAAGGGGTGAATTGGGTAATTAAAAAATTATTTGCTTAATTAAAAACGTTTCCCCTTATAAATTTAATCCCCTCGATGAAACGTCTAGTGAGTTAGAATGAGAGGGTGTAGTGAAATATAAAACACAAGCAATCAAACCACGTAAAGAGACAGCGATATATAGTGGTTCGGGCAAAAGTAGGAGATTAGTTTCACTCCAATCACAAGCTATTTTGCCTTCACTTGGTTTCAATCTCCAATACTAAACCAAGTGAGAAAAATAAGTAATCAATAAATAACAAAAAATCTACACGTTACAGATTTTGTAGGCAGATTTGAGTGTGTAGAAGAACTTGTAGAAGCAGTTGTGAATGGAGCAGTACAACTTTTAGCAGTTTAAATGGAAGGTTCTTCTTGAAACTTCTTGTAGATCACTTAATTGCTAGAGAGAGTAGAAGGTGAGCTCATTCAATATTTTTCAACTCCATTTATGTTTGCTTGATGCTCCTTAAATAATGAAAAGTAAATTCGAACGTTTGGTGGTAGGTGGGGGGCATTTAATACGCCAACATTCGAATTTTTCTGACCGTTGCGAGACAAGTCGCATTTATAGTCGACTTGGAATGTGACTTCATTCAAGTCGTAGGGTGGAATCGACTTCGGGTGTGACTTCACCCTAGTTGCAGACTGGAGTCGACTTCGGATGCGACTTCGGCTTTCAGCTTCTAACTCAAATTCCATGCTTGGGTCGACTTGGTCTCGAACTTGACCCAAGTCGCATGTAGAGTCAACTTTGGATGTGGCTTCACCAGCCATATATTTTGTTGGAACTTCAATACTTTGCTTGTGATCTACATGTTGTATATGGCCTTCTTTTCTTTTCTTTTCAAGTTCTTGGATCTTCATTTGTTATCCTTGATATGTATTATGATGGTTGAGTTGTGAAATACACTAGTCTCTTAAAGAGATCCTCTTCTGTGGCCTTGATTCATGATTGTCATTTTTTCTTGATTTTGATTTCTATCTCAAAGGAATCTCTGAAGCAGTATAAGGTTGCTTTGTACTTAAGTCGCAGGCCTGGGTCGACTTCGAGTCCAACTTTACCCAAGTCACATACTTGGGTCGACTTGAGATGCGACTTCACCTAAGTCGCATGACAGAGTCGACTTGAAGTGCGACTTAACTCTGACATTTTTGAAGTATGTAGCCGAGACTTACCCAAGTCTGCGAAGTCGACTTCGGTTGCGACTTCATCTATCTTCGAGTCCCAATTTCAGCTCTATCAATTTTTGGGCGTTTGGAGTCGATCCTGAAGTCGACTTGGGCATCGACTTGACCTAAATCGATGCTTGAGTCGACTTGGGGTTGCGACTTGATCTGCTATATTTTGAACTTTGATTTTATACACCTTGACATCACTTAGCAACCTCATTAGTACTTAAATACTTCTCAAATTGAGTTGTTAATCATCAAAACATGAATTGTGCTTAATTTGCCTTAAATTCCAACAATCTTTCCCTTTTTGATGATTATCAAAACTAATTTGAGATAAACCTTTCATTTTTGTTATGTAAAGGATATGTCATGTTTCATTTAACATTTCGAATTGACGTATTATGTTGGTTATACAAAAATGGCATATCATTGCATATAATGTAAGCATATTCTTTCTAAATCATCAAGTTCATGTTATATTTCATCATTCAAGGTCGTGCCACACATACAAAAAAATGATTCCAAAAATACAAACTACCCAACCTAAATAACCAAAATTTTAAGTCCTAAGTCCTACTCTCTCTCCTCCTTTTTGTCAAGGCATCAAAATGGGATGTAAGGGAAGCGGGACTTATGAAATTAGAAGGGCGTGATGGGATAGGAAGTGGGATAGGCTGGAGGAATTGGTCGGGTGTAGGCCAATGAAAATGGGGACGATGGAGCCTGAATGGTAGGTTCAGCTCTGACTGACTCGTCCCAATATGGATCAAAATCTGGAAGGCTAGGAATGGGCCGACCACGGCTACTGCCGAAGGCTAGTTGATACTTGATAGCGGTCAACTCCTGATCTAGTTTGTCCTGTCGGCCATGCATTTCCATTAGGGCAATGTTGATATTCCCCAATTCCTATGATATCTGATTTTTCATCTATTGTAAGTAGTCCAAAATGGCCTTAGATGTGGATGGTTGGTCTAGGGAGCGGGCGAAGTGGTCTATAGCCCGTGATCCATGGGGAGAACAGGATCCATTTGAGTGCGGTGATGCGAGAACGGTAGGTGCCCGGAGGTGGAGATGGAATAGGTCCATGTTTGGGCAAATCCTTCCTCTCAAGATGAGCCCTCTTGGCTTCTGGATGAGCTGAAAGATCTTGAAATTCATTTCCCATCCGTTCCCGAAGCCGATCAGGCCAAAACGCTGCCAAATCAATCTTCATATGGGTTAGGAGGGCCCGATTGATGGCATTGTGGGTTTTAATACTTCAAAAGGCTTTCCATCCAAGTCAACATTATAATAGCCCATGATTTTTGTAATCCACGTTCCATATGGTAGAACTCTTTGTAGATTCTCATTCTTGAGCACAAGGGCGTTCAAAAATAGTCTGGGAAGACTTACTTTGACCATATTGGCAACTTTCCATAGGATTTCAGCTTCTTGTGGATTCAGTTGATTCCGGCCTTCACCCTTGGGGTAAATGCAATGGGCAATTAGCAACCTGAGAACTCACAGCCTCGGGGAGAGATCCATGTAATGCAGGAACTTAATCCCGGGATGATATTTGTTGATGTTGGTGAGCTGATTGTACATCTGCATGAGGGTCAATCCTTCAGGAATAGGTTGATTTTCATCTAGCACTCCTAGAATGCTGGCGATTTGATTAATTGCATTCCTTTTGCAGATTCCATATGCAAGCTCCAAATTTATCTCAACCCCTTTGACATAGATATTGAGATATTCTTGATCCCATAAATAATAAAACAATCTGGTCAGGTCGAGATATATCCTATCATCCTCTTTCAGCAACCTGGTCCACCCTTGAAAATTCAGTAACTCATCTATTCTAAATTCGTAATCTTGCAGGAACTTAAAATCAATGATTTTAGGCACGAAAATCTTTCTCTCATAGAAATGCCTACAAAACCTGCTGCGTTGGCATTCGGTTTTGAAATAATTTGTAGGCATTTTAAGAACTTAGCCTCGTTCAGTGGGGGTCCTTTTTCTTCTTCCACCCGACTTAGAGCTATTACTTGACTCTACATTTTTCTCTTCTCTAGGTGTAGAGGTGGAGGTTTTACCTGCCTGGAACAAAACTCGTCTCCCTATAGACGTCGTAGCCTCTTCCTGGACTCTCTTGGATGGGGTCCATTGCCTACGTGGCACATCCTTGCTGGTTTGTGATTGGGACGACCTTGTTGGATCGACCTTGGGTGCCATGGTTTTAAGGTACAAGGATCTTGATGGTGCAAATGGAAATAGGAAAGTTTCTCAAAAGAACTCAAGGATGGAAGATGGATATGAGAGAGTATTTTGAGAGGGAGTGAGGGAGAAATGAGAGGGAAGGGGCGCCCCTCGCATTTTATAGGCACGGGGCAATCGAAACGACGCTCCAAAGTCAACTTCGAACCCTAATCGAAGTCGACTTCGCTCATTTAAAATCGACTTCGGATGAGTAGAGTCGACTTGGCTCCTTTGACTTAGGTTCAATATGTTCTCTAATTTTTACTCCCCTTATTTAATTATAAGATCTAATCAATATCTATCATACCCATATCATTCATAATTTTGTAAAACGATTCTTTTGTTAATGGTTTGGTGAAAATATCTGCAATTTGATCTTCAGTTTTAACATATTCTAAGCAAATATCATGGTTTTTAATATGTTCCCTAATGAAATGATGTCTTACATCTATATGTTTAGTTCTAGAATGTAGTACAAGATTTTTGGTTAAACATATTGCACTTGCATTATCACATCTAATTGGTATATCTTTATATTCAATGTCATAATCTCTAAGTTGTTGTTTCATCCAAAGTAATTGGGCACTATAGCTCCCGATAGCAATATATTTGGCTTCCGCAGTAAATAGAGCAACACTAGTTTGTTTTCTCAAAAACCATGAGACCATCATTTTCCAAGAAATTGACATATTCTACTAGTACTTTTTTATCTACTTTGTAACCGGCAAAATCCGTATCTGAGTAGCGGATTAGATCAAATGTTGAACCCTTTGGATACCATAAACCTAGATGAGTAGTATTAATTAAATACTTGAAAATTCTTTTTACATCTATTAAATGTGATTTTTTGGGACATAATTGAAATCTTAAACACATAAATATTAAACAGAATATCCGGTCTAGATGCAATCAAATACAATAAAGATCCTATCATGCTTCTATATAACTTTTATTCAACTAATTTACCTTTTTCATTCTTGTCAATTTTGATAGTTAAACTCATGGGCGTGTTTGCCCCTTTGCTGTTTTGTATTCTAAATTTTTTGAGCGTTTTTTTGGCGTATTTGGACTGATTTATGAGGATTCCTTTGGCTAGTTGCTTAATTTGCAGTCCAAGAAGGAAGTTTAGCTCGCCCATCATGCTCATTTCGAATTCACTCTAAATCCATGATTATACGCCTTCAACTCAAATTTAGCCAAGGCAGCAGATTTGCCTATCCTAGGCAGAGACGGACTTCAGTAGTTTTTCGAGGAAAGAAGACCGAAAGTGTGCATGTGAGCTTTCAAAATCAAACTAGATGCAAGTTGCCATATACATTAGATTGATGCATACAAAATCAGATCTCAAAAAACAAAATAAAACTTGAACATGGGTCTTTGATGCATTAGAAAGAATCAAAATTTGGTAATTGAACCAAGTAAACTAATGTCTTACTTGATTAATATAACACTTGAATTTCTAATCCAGCAAGGTGATAAGGAAATCATACTCAGCATTTGATTTACTAAGTTGGCAGAATATACAAAATTCATAAACATACCAATGCATGAAAATTATTAGAAGACCAAACTTTACAAAAATTCTTAATAACTTAACATTAAGATTGTCATTGATACCACTTGTTGAGAAAACCTTGGGTTTGTTTGGCATTCGGAAAAACTCTAGCCTTCATGTAAAACTTTTCAAATAGTTGAGGGTTGTTACTAAAAAATGTCATGTCAAGCACTGAATTATCATTTACATCCATTCGGGACCGGAAGAAAATTCTGAAAAAATCCATTTTCCATGGATTCAATCGCGGGAAGAGCTTCCAAATATCCAGTTGCATCAGCTTTGCATTCAAACCAGCTTTGACCAACCATAATTGCCAACATGATGCTTTAATGCGCACATTAAACACTGACACATTCCAGCCATACTTGACATTTTTAACTCATAAAAAACGTCAAAAAGTTTTTCTTTATGCCAAACAGTCCCCTTATTAATTAAACCATAATCAACCTGGATCTTCCATATTAAATCACCAAGAAAATAAATCATAAGCAGAAGCGTACCTGAATCCATAGAAGCAGTGGTGGTTTTTGAGTCTTTCAAGTTAATGCCCCTAGAGTTTTCTATAGAATGTGACTCCTCTTTTCCAATGATGATATGTTAGAAAAGAAGTTCTAAAAATACATAACCTAGGGATATAAGGATTCTATCTTTCTTATTTCTAATTTAGTCCATCATAAAAATAGAAATTTAAAATTAGGCAATAGGGTTTCTACGTATAGGAGACCATACTTAATTAGATGATTTAGGCCCATAAAACTTTATAAGATCGCTTTATAATTTTAACCATTATTTTTAATAGCATATATATAATTATTATATATGTAAGTCCAAAAATCCAACACTATGAACCTGATTTAGGGCAGTTGGTTTTACGTCTGGGCATGTAGGCTTAACACTAGGATTCGACTCCCTCTCGTAGATAGCAAAATGCCATAAGCGACTGGGCTCTGGCTAATTAAAAAAAAGTCAGGTTGAATACCCATTACAATATGAAAGGTATATACATACACCTTTTTATTTTCAAAATGTGTAGGCAACCCATCCCTTAATCTAAAGAGGACTTATTTAATGATGCTATCGATGTATATCGCCCCATTTTGGATAAATTTGATTATTAAATCAAGATTCTATTTGCTAATTTTAGTTGATATTTTTTTATCATGTTACTAAAAATTATTTCAATCAAAGTTTTAGATTGACTATATTTGCTTAAAATATACATAATTTGTGTAAATTATTAAAAACATTCAAATAGCCACGAAATAAAACACACATGACACAAAAATTTAAGTTAAATACTTCTAAATTAAGAAGAGAAAATTCATGGGAAAAATACATATCTGCTTTGATAAATACGGTATAGAAATACAAATAGTTATTCTCTAATGTTTCCTACACATCCTTGGAGTAACAATGTTATAATCTCTAACACACCCTACTAAGATATCCTATAAGCCATATGAAGTATGATAGTTTTTAGTCTCTTTGGCTCTTTCGTAAGTCTTTTCTAAATTTCTAATTGACACCTTATTACATTGGACACCCACGAATACATGTATGATTCCAAATATTTTAAAGCTGGCAGGCCTATTGAAATTTTTTTTAGCGGAACTTATTGAAAACTTTGATCAAAATTATTTTCAGTATTGTCATCATTATGACAAGTTTTTTCTCACCTACACTTGTGAAGGAAACCCTGCTCTATACACACGCGCACGTGTATATATAGTCTCTACTTCTGTGTAACCATGTTGCATCTGGTTACATAGAAGCGGACCCATGTAACTCCTTTAAAATCTAAGATTTTGATCTTTGATGAAAAATCTTATCCATTAATTGTATTTAATATCATTTGTTTATCTATGAGGTCAAGTTTCATTCCAATTGAGTACGTTTATGGGCCACCTTTGTTAGAACATATATTTTCATGTGTAAATTATAAAAAATACTAAAATATCAATTTTAAAGCATTATTTTTGACATCTGAATTATCCAAAATATCATTTCTATGTGAATAAATGATTCTATAAAGTATTATTACATTATGTGTAAATAGATCTAAGCGTTTTTCATAATTTACACATAAATATATATTTTTGAACAAATGTAACCCATAAACATACTTGATTGAGATGAAACTTGGTCTCCTAGATAAACAAATAATGCTAAATATAATGAATAAATTGAATTTTTCAGAAAGGATCAAAATCTTAGATTTACATGAGTCCACCTCTATGTAACCTGGTATATAGAAGTGATATTGATATATATATAGTTATATATATATATATATAGAGAGAGAGAGAGAGAGACATAGAGAGAAATATTCAGGTGCAGCTTTACTGCACCATTATTATGGTGCAGTTGCCTCAAAATGGGTCTTACATGATCATAGAATTATAACTTATTCCACCAATTGTATTTAGAATTATGTGTTCTATTATCATACCAATTTTTATCCCAATTGGATATGTGTATGGACCCCATCTGAAAATAGTATTGATTCAATGTAATAAAATAGTTTGATGTAAATAATAACTTTAAAGTTATTTTTTCAACATGTAAATAATTTTATATAAAATTTATATATGGATAAATGATTGTATAAAGTATCAATGCATTTAAGTACATGTGGGACGCATTTTAGGCCAAATGCCCCGTTAATTATAGTGCAGTTTTACTACATGGGAAAGGTTCTCTCTCTATATATACATATATATGAGACATTTTTAGGTGCAGTGGCATCAAAATGGGCCCTACATGATAATAAAATTATAATCTACTCCACCCATTGTATTTATAATAATTTATTCTATTATCATATTAATTTTCATCCCAATCGGATATGCATATGGTCCCATCTGAAAATGGTATAAATTCAACGTAATAAAATAGTTTCATATAAATAACAACTTTAAAGTAGTTTTTTTCAACATGCAAATCATTTGCTATAAAATTATATATAGATAAATAATTATATAAAATTTCATTGCATTCTAATATGTATGACGCTCAGCACCGGAATAGCTTTATATGTGTGTATGTGTGAAGGCAATCATATGAAACTTCACGACAAATTATTTTCAACAAAATGAATCGATTGGACTTTAATTTAATAACCATAGTAGGCCAAAATATGCAGCAACTATAAAATATTCCCCATATATACTTATGTTATAACTACTATGCAGTAAAGTGGAATTTATTAAACTCTTGTATTCTCATAGGTAGTGATCCGATGCGAACGTTTGTATTGAATTTCAATGCAAATATTTAGATGACCTATTTTTGTAAATATATTTTGCAATTTTTTACTACTAATATGCGGGCCTAAATTTGTATTTTCTACTTATAAAATTTTATATTTTTTATATTTTAATTTTTTGAATTTTAAAATAAAAAGATATATTAAAACGCATCAAAAAGTTATAAAATTTATCTGTAAAAATACGTACTTGGTACATATATTAATAGCAAAAAATCCAAAAAAAATAAAAAAGAAACGGGTCCTGCTATTGTTTGCGTTAAACTGCAGTGCAAATGTTGCATTGGATTGCTGCCAGATTCTTATTTGTAAATCAGGTGTTTATAGGCGACCATTAAATTTTTTTTTTTCTTTTTTGTTTACAGATGTATGGGATACATTAAGATATTTCTTCTTGTGGAATGTGGTAAATTTTAAATTTATTTAGTATTTTTATTTTTGAAAATCATGTATACAGGCGTATACATCCATACCCATTTCTTGTATTTTCAAAAATATATAAATAAATTTAAGAAATTACCAGATTTAATAGTAAGAAAGATCTAAGTCAACCTATACATCTAAAAAACTTAAAAATATTTTTTATACGGGCCACTATATTGGATCCCCGGAATTGATTAAAACAAGCAAGATTTTCAGTTACTCTTAGAGAGCCTAACAAACTTTTCATTTCCAAGGCCAACAAAAATGGAACAAAGACCGTGCCAAGTTGCACCATCTCATCCAAATATCAATATCAGATCATGCAAATCACCGCTGGGCTAACTAAATTTCAATTCAATTTCATTTCGGTCTATCTCATCCCAATCTTAAAAATATTATGTCTGTCTCTCTGTCTGTCTCCGTGGAAAAACAATCCATTTTCCAAGTCACTTCCCTTCACCTACTCCTGTCGGAGACTCCATCGATAGAAAGCAGCCGAGCTGGAGCATGTGACATGGCAATGACATAGGAATTGAGATGGCCCTCTCTTTTTCCCTTTTTTTTTTTTTTTTTTAAATCCCTTATGCTTGCCAAATGCACAAAATCCTCAGAAGCTATTCGCATTTATTTACCCCTCAATTTATCTTATTTCGCAATTTGGAATTTTGGAGTTTAACCGGTTCCAAATTTTAAACCATTTGCTTCTCTCCCCAATATATACAACTTTTGATGAATTCAAGCTTCCTATTGTTTTTTATGGAAAACACTTCTATGGTCACTTAGATCAGTCTTCTGTAAAAAAATCTCTTTTTGGGCCATTTTGATGTTTTATTATACTTAGCATTACGTGTTTAGCTAGAATATAATAAATCATCTTTATCAAGATCTTATATGATTTCCATCTTTTAAAAAATAATATGAAAACATGGGCAAGATTTCACATTGACTTGAATCTCTTTCAAATGTTTAGATGCTTAAATAAAAATACATCAGTAATTTTCTTTACGAAACAATATCGACGATTTAGTATTCGTTTTTAAATGATATTAAAGTTTAATCTTTGATTAAAATAATATTTTACATCTTAACTAAATAGGTAATAATAGAATTAATTGACAACTTGGATTTTATAAAATTATTTAAAATAGGCCCAAACTTGACTTTACCATAGCTCTTATGATCAAGTGATAAATATTTTTTATATTTACTATTATTTATTTTGTTAAATTATTAAAAATTATCTTATTTAAATACTGCAATGAGCCATTTCAAAATTTCTCAACACTTCTATCCATAAATTAGGCGATTACGATTTACAGATAAAAGCAATTGTAAAATACATTTTTGATAACTTATTATTATTATATATATTGGTTCCACTTAAATTTTCTATCTTATGAAAGATATTTTTTGAATTTATTTGGTTTTTTTATTTAAAAAACAAAATATGCCCTTCCCGTTCATCTTCAAAAATCAAAATAAAATATTAAATAAATTTTAAAAATTATTAAATTTCACAAGAAAAATATAAATAGAGCCCGCATATGTATAAAACTTTTTTAAATAAATAAATAAAAATTATGTTGTTTGGCCGGACACAGTTGCTAGGTTCTCCCACAGAAGTAAATGATCACGACCCTAATTGATCCCTATGTTAATCGAAATCAAGCGGGTTTGGTTACAAAATCTCAAGCAAAAGTTGATAATAAAGTTCATAAAGGATGTATTACTGAAAAATCCAAGATAAAAATTGCAAAAATTATAGGAAAGAAAAAGAAGACAAATACAAATAGCCCTGTACAACCCGACATGTGAAATCAATTCATCACTGTCGCGAAGATCTAAGGAGAGATAGGTGAAATTACCATTGGCCATTTGACTCATTTCATCATTCCGTGACCGATCGATTATGAACTCATTCATCAGAGTATCAAATCAGAGTCCCTGTTCTGTTTTCTGTTCTGTTCTGCTCTTGAAACATGGCTTTCTGTGCAGAGAACCACCTCATGCAAACATCACAATCTTTCCCTTGCAAGAAACATCATCCCATCATTCATTCGCCATATGCATATGCATATGCATACATGTATATATATAGCCATAGGCATTCTGAAATAGAATTACATGCTTTGCTTCGAAGACGATTCACGCTCGTCTCCGTTTATAGTCAGTTAGTCAGTCGTCTTGATACGCCACAAAAGCGGTTCGCTGCTTGCTTCTCTCATACCCAACTCGTCATTCCGTCCACACTCCACAAAACCCATGGAAATCTCCGATTCCATAGAATACCCATTTCGTATGCTGTGCCCGCCAACATCTGAGAAACCGCATTTTTCTGGGTTTTGGGAATACACGCCGCTTTTCTGCGAATAGGCTTCTTCTGCCCTCCTTAGTCCTCACTGTGTGCGTTTTATGTGTTGAGCAGTCCAAGAAAACCGATTCCACCATTGATCAGCCGTTCTTTCTAGTCAGAGCGTTCTTTGACGTGCATCTCTGTTTTGGGGGCATCTCGGAATTTCTGTTTGTAATGTTCAGCAAAAAACGGCCTTCCCGAGAAGCCATTTCGAATCATGCGAACGAGACTGAGGTGGGTTTTGTGCAGAAGACTCAGACGGAAATACCCTTAAGATTGTTTGCGCAGATACCCAAAATTTGATCGCCACAGAAACTGAATTTCCGGTGAGTTTTACTTCAAAATTGTTGATATTTTCTTGCATTTGCTTTCTTGGCTTTTGGTGTAACTGTTCTGCAGAAAACCTGGTTCAGACATCCCAACATTTCCAACTGAAAAAAAAAAAAAACCACTAATAAATAAAAGGACAGGTAAAAATCATCATCAAGGCTTTGTCTTCTCTCATCGGCATTTCCGAGGACAAACCTAGATGAAAATCATCCTCACGTCTCTGTCTTGTACTTTCAAGATCTTGGGTTTTTCGACTTTTTATTCCGCGACATGGGTTCTTTTTAGAGATCACTCCATAAGCATTCGAGTGCCTTTTCTCAGGGAAGCCGGTAGTTGAAACAACCTCACAATCAAATTCCTCACTCATTGGTTTCTTCTTGGGAAGTGTTATCATCATGGGTTGTGTTCATGGGAAGTGCTGTTGCCGCTGCTGCGGGTCCGAGGATGATCCTGATCATGTGGACATTCCTCAGGGTTCTGGTGCCAGCATCACCCTTGAAAACCGGCAGCACATGCTCACAGAAAGCTCGGTAGGATTTGCTTCTGTTCCCTCGCACAACTTCCATCTGCAGTATGCAGTCCTCTCACAGCGTGGATACTATCCTGATTCACCTGATAAAGAAAATCAGGATAGTTTCTGTGTCCAGACCCAGCTCCAAGGTAACCCAAATCTCCATTTATTTGGGGTGTTTGATGGGCATGGTCAGTTTGGCTCTGAGTGTTCAAATTTCGTCAGCGAGAGGTTGGTTGATATCTTGTCAAATGACTCCACATTGTCCCAAGATCCTGTCAAAGCATATACCTCAGCATTTCTTGCTGCCAATTCCGAGCTCCATGAGAGTGAAATTGATGATTCAATGAGTGGGACCACTGCCATCACCGTTCTTGTCTGTGGCGACACTCTTTTTGTTGCAAATGTGGGTGATTCACGAGCAGTGATGGCTCTTCATTGTAGGAGTTATATCCAAGCAGAGGATCTTTCTATTGATCAAACACCGTTTCGGAAAGATGAGTGTGCGCGGGTGAAGCTTTGCGGGGCCAGAGTTTTGAGTGTCGATCAGGTGGAAGGGCACAAGGATCCGGACATCCAGAGCTGGGGCGATGAAGAGAGTGATGATGGTGACCCACCAAGGCTGTGGGTGCAGAATGGAATGTATCCAGGGACAGCATTCACAAGGAGTGTGGGAGATGCAATTGCTGAGAGTATTGGTGTGATTGCTCTTCCTGAAGTTATGACAGTCAAGCTCACAACTGGCCACTTGTTCTTCATTGTTGCAAGCGACGGGGTTTTTGAATTCCTCAGCAGTCAAACTGTTGTTGACATGGTAAGACTATTGAAAGCATACATTCTGTCTCTATTCTCTGCATTTTTCAGTTGCTTGTCTGATCTATTGCTAGCTTACACTGCCTGCTGCTAATGGCTTTTGCATTGCCTTATTCAAATGTTGTTTGGATCGCCAGCTTTTAGTGCCTGCTAGTGGCTATTGTTCTTCTGAGTGCCTTCTAGATCTTATCTTCAGAAATACCTTTTTCGTGAATAAAAGGAAGAATAAATGGAAAAGGATAAATCTGCATTTTGAAAGATGATCTGTTTTGTTTATAATTTCACTCTTTTCTGTTATCTTATTTATCTTTTGTTATTGTTGTTGTTGGAGTGATTCCAAAGGATTCTTTTACCCAGAGAGTACGTGGAAATTTTTTCTTATCTAGGACTGTCTGATTCGTGGCAGAGTACATAAACATTTTCCACTGAATCTGCACTAGTTCGTTTTGATTTCATTCATAAATCTGCTGTTTGTTTGTGATGCAGTCTTGGTCGCATGAGTGCTTTAATTACTTGTGTGTCATGATAATTGAGAATGGTATGCAGTGGCACTGATGCTTTTAGAAAATTGCTTTTCTCACTGAGGAACAAGCTAAGTTGCACAGGGTGCTTTTTCATTGTCGCCTTTCAATAATTGAGGATGATATGCCATGAGCCTGATGTAGACTTGCATTGCTGGTTTTTCCTAATGAGAAACAAACTAAGTTGCATGAAGTTTGTTTCATTTTGATCTTTCACTGATTTGGAAAATATATATATGTATATATATATATATATATTAACATTCTTTAACAATATTTCTTGGATTTAACATCCCTTCCAAGTTGCTACCAATGCGAAAAATTAGCATGGAACAGGAGATTCCTTTCTCAGTTAAAAGATAATGTTGGTTCATCTTCTGTTTGTTATGATATCTGCCTGATGCTGGCCCTCACGAAGTAAATCTGTGAGGAAAATTTTGACACTTAAACAGAAAAGCTGGGTTCAGGTTATTTTAGGCTCGATTTCGGAAGTTGCTGTTTATGAATACATTGTTGGATTAGGAATTTTGCTAGCTGCTTTCTTTTTTAATTCAAAGCTGGATGTTTTGAGGATTTTAGGAAAGTACGCAGAAAAACAGAGACCTGGCCATCTCACCCATGTTTTGAACATAATATCTTTGGGAAAATTTTAACATGGCAAGCCAAAAGATCTAGGCGATGCTTTATTGATTATGGTGTATCTCTAATTTATTGTTAAGATCTTCTATAAGACTGTATTTCCAGTTGTCTCACAGTTAGCATTTTTAGATATTTAATGGTCTTATACATTTTTCATTGCTTTGTTGATGTCTGCAACTTTGTCCTTACCTTGAGAACAATTGTTATCTTTGACCTCTCTCAAGTATAGGAAGTCTTCTGATATAGAGGTTTGTGCTTTTACTCAAAATGCCTAACCAGCTGCAATGGATTTATGAAATCAGCCCCGAGATAGGGCCAACACAATGTATCTTGTCATTTCCTGGTTTTTTTTTTTGTCATGATTACAAAATGTTTTTATTTTCCCTGGGCTTAGTTGTGCAAAACCTGTTCAAAAGTATGGGACACTGGTGCCTAGGCATAGGAAACACAAGATGACTGAGCTTCCTCTATTTATTTTCATACATGTTTTTATTTGCCCTGGGCTGCATCGTGCAAAACCTGTTCAAATGTATCCGACATAGTGGTGCCTAAGCAGTGGAAACACAAGATGACTGAGCTTCCTCTATTTGTTTGCATTCTTTTGAACCCACAACTTCTTCAACATTTCAGGATGGTATCCCAATGTGCAGAATTTGGTCTGTTTTTATGTTTCATCGAAGAAAAACTGGATAACAATAGATCTGAGGATGCTGAGATAGACAAATGGCACGACAAGGAATGGTAAGAGTAGACACAGGTGCACTGAAGGAAATTTAGAAATTATACTAATGTATCATTCAATTAGGGGAAATAGTCTTAGAAGGTTTTGCCATTTGTAGCTGAGACCAAATGCCTAGGTATGAGTGGATTGAGTCAGGTTGAAGGTCTTAAAGGAAATATGGAAAATCCAAGAAATTCAAGTTTTGATTCAACTATAATTTGGGAAGGAAGACTAGTATTGATGAATGGAAATACAAGGATAGAATTGAGTTTGAAATATGCATTTAAAGGAAAGGTGGAAATCGTAGACGATAAGATAAGGGAGAGACAGCTTAGCTAGTTTGACAAGAACTTCACTTACTAATGGGAA
This sequence comes from Annona cherimola, assembly GCA_030490835.1. Taxonomy (NCBI): domain Eukaryota; kingdom Viridiplantae; phylum Streptophyta; class Magnoliopsida; order Magnoliales; family Annonaceae; genus Annona; species Annona cherimola. Next base: position 88,890,173 of record CM059972.1, read on the forward strand.
GTCTGTTCAAGTTGAGGGCACTGAAGCACAATTTGGTAGGCCCAAACGAAAAAAATCCAAACAACAAAATGAAGAAGTAAACAAACATTTCCCGAATTCTGAACTTCATTGTGTCACATTGCAGTGTGATGGTGATGGATTCCATTTATGTTTCCTGTGAAAAATTTGTTGTTAGCTGTAGAAATGTGTTTCATCAGATGGGACTCTTTTAATAGTTCTGTAAATCTATACAACCAGGGCCTTTGTAAACAGCAATAAGCTTGATGCATAAACATTTTGCTATCAACAGGCAGAACAGTCCCCTCTTCTCTTATAGGGTTTCCCGCTATGCTATACACACGAATGCCAGTAGATAAGCATATCAATGTAATGCATATGCATATTGGGGTTGTGCATTATTTGTTTCTGATTCTGGCGTCTTGCTAACCCTCAGTTGTGTTTCTCCTACTAGTGCTGCATGCATGTGGATACACATGCATGTACGTACACATAGGCCAGAAGTCCACTACTTTTTTCTGATTATGGTGTCTTGCTAATCCCCTCTTTTAGCATTCCCTAATGGTTCTGTATTTTGTGCAGGCTGTTAAATTTACTGATCCTCGTGATGCTTGCGCTGCAATTACAGCAGAATCATATAGGAAATGGTTGGAGCATGAAAACCGAACTGATGATATAACAATTATCATCGTACACATTAAGGATCTATAAAACGTATGAATGCTTCTCTGGACTTGTCGCCTGATACAAGGTCAACATCAACCAATTGGAGGTTGTTGAATCTATTTGGGCATGGGGCATTGTATTTGTCCACAGCTGATCTCCCCTTGTTGGATGTGTTTCCCGCTCTCCCAGATTAGAAGATTTTCAACCCTATAGAATCTGGCATCATTTGTCTTTAATTGAAAAGTGGCTTCATTTATTTTCTTCTATTTGTTTGTTTGCTGAGAAGGGGTATATGTTCCAGTCTGGAAGGGTTTTGGTTCCTCATCAATGGGGATGATCAATTCAACATCATGGATCACAAAACCATGGTCCACATTGCATGTCCCTTGAGTTTTGGCTGCAAACTTTTTGTTGTGTATGTAGGTTGCTGATTGTTAAAGACTTTGCTTGATGGTGGCAGGACACTGGGAAGCTTGGGGTTGTATGATCTTCAGCGCGTGATGGCTGGCGCAGTTTTGCTGCTGTTCCACTTATACTACAGAGATTCTTAACTCACTGATCATCTAATCCGTCATAATTCCTATCATGTCACCTTGGCAGCATATGGGTCTTGTACATACTTGCAACGGCTTTCTCTTAGTCCACATGCCACAGTGCATTCTTTTACGTCCTTTTGACTCCTGTTGTTTTTTGCAATGCCTAACTAAACCCAGGAAGAGTTCAGTAATGGCTGTAAGATGTGGGGAAAAGCTTTTCACAGAAGGGCTCAAATTGAGTCTGGAAAACTTGGGTGATATTATTCTTCTAGTTTGTACCGGTTTTGCAGCAACTGTGTCAATTTGGATCTTCATCGTTAGAATCTTTGAGTTGTTAATGTGATTCACTAGATTAGCAGGCATTGGTTTGGATATCTCATTGGAATTTGGGAGGGGGGTGGGTGTGGGTGTCTGCAGTCGGTAGTGCCTCTGTTCCTTGTTAATACAATGCAAATATCATCAAATCTTTCTTCTTTGCTAGGATTTGACTGGCACTTACCGATCAAGATGAGTGTAGATACTGGAATTGGCTGGCTAGATTAGTATTCATCATCTGCCCTCCGCCGTGTGTTTGCTTTGGTAGAAAGTCCTACATTGTGTTTTGTGTAGTTGTGCAGCTTACTGCACAGTAGGGGTGTTAATGGTCATGGTCAATCTATCAACCCGCTAGTCTAATCCGTTTATAAATGAGTTTGGGTTGAAATTTTTGAATAAATGAGTGATAATCCGCCAACCTGTTTAACCATTTAATTAAATAAATGGATTAGGGTTGAGATTGTATAACCCGTCAACCCGTTTAGTAACCCGTTTAACCCATATAACATGTTCAACTTATTCGGCTTATTTAATTCATTAAAGTTTTATATATAAATGTAAACTCCTTAGTTCTTTTTCTTCTCTACGTCTTCTTCCTGTTATCTAATTTTCATTTTTCCGCTACAACTCCAATTCCATTTCCTATTATTATCCTATTTTCATTTTCCTTGCGCCAAAAATACTCTCATCTCTTCTCAAGGGATCATTATTTACTAGAGTCTAAACTTTCAAGTCATCTGCTAAACAACTCATTAACAACCCACTAACCTATTTATTAAACGAGTTGTAAATGGGTCAGGGTTGAGGTTTTTTAAATAGGTTAATAAACAGATTAAGGTTAAGATATTTTAAATAGGTTAGGATTAGGATTAGGCTGTAACTCGTCCAACCCAATCTGTTGACACCTCTACTGCACAATGAAGCTGCCTATGCTAGGCTGAACAGGCTCCTGTCGTTTTTTGGGAGGAAATCAATGTCATTGCAACCGAACTAGGCCGGGCCGGTAATCGATCCGATTGGTCCACCAGTTCCCGTGGGGTTAACCACTGGTTTTGAACGGTTGAGCTTGGTGTGATCAGTTCCCAGTTTGACCAGCCAGTCCAATACGGTATTCATTACGCTTGATAAAACTGAGTCACTGACCCATTTTTACATAACAAATCACGAATAGGAGCCAAAGCCAAAGCCAAACCGAATTTTTATCATATTCTCCCACTTGGAACGTATTGCACTTTTTTTTTTTCAATACGGAAAAATACTTCTATAGTCGGTCACCCCATGTTGGGCCGACGTCTCAGATGATGAAAGAGATTTTGGTTTTTGATTTAGCCATCAAAGTGAGCGAAAGATAGGGTGACAACTATGAAATCATTAATAGTTTTGGATGAAGTGTTTCTTTTTAGGACATGTTTGGTAAGCTTAAAACTGTGTGTGTTTGGGAGGTGATAAAATTTTTGAAGGAAAAGATTTTGGTGTAAAAGTTTTTAAATTAAGATAAAATGATGTGATATATAATGATAATGAGAATAAAGTTAAACCAGATAGATTCGTTGGATGAATAATTGTATATAAATAATTGAAATGTAGGATAGTTGTACAGAAAATTGTGAAAAAAATAGGGTAGTTATGAAGAGTTGAATGTTTTAAATTGAATAGTTTTAATGTTTAAAAAATATACCTTATAAATATAAAACTTTTCAATTTCCATAATTACCTTATTTTTTAATTATTTCTTTGTTTTTTCTACACAACTACTCTAGTTTTTAATCATTTCATTATAACTAACTATACAACTGATCTATATATTTTAACTTTATTATCTTTACTTCTCATCATTATCTCTATCATATCATATCATTTTTTTTTATTTCAAAAACTTTTATACTAAAATTTTTTTTTATCTAAAAATTTTATATTTTCTCAAACACACCCTTAGTATAATCTCTTAATTGGTGTAATGAAGTAGGGTTATATGGTTTCGAGGCTAACTGTCACCCCCATAAAAAAATCTCAGCTCTAATCGATTTATAATTCATTAATAAAAACACCAATTTTAACTCTAATCAATTTAAACATAAACAAAATGGGTACGATTGCTAACAAATTGAATAATAAAAATAAAAATAATAAACTATCTAAATTTTAATCATACACAATTAATAAAGATTTGTAATGCTAGTAATCCACTTGAATTTAAAAGACCAATTTTGTATTTTAAAATGAAATACTAGTTCTATTGTTAATAATTATATAAACTTGTAAAATCATTATCATCATGAGATGTTATCCACCTATATGGGGCCAGCTACGTGGGTCCTATTGTATCAGTTTTTACGATCATAAACTATATAAAATAAACATTAATAAAAATATCAATTAATTTGCCTATAGGTTGTGAATAGGTTATGCAACTTAATGGATTAAATGAATTGGATAATCGGATTGACACATTGGACAAACTCAACCCACGACTAACCTTTCATTCAAATCGATTAAAAGGATCATATGTATGGGTGATTAAGAGACTTTAACCTGAATCTGCCTCAAATAATATTCGATAAACCAAGTCACAGGCTAACTCTAACTTGGTTATACCCTCAGCTGGAATCCATTACTAAGCAAGATGTAAGAGAATATGCTGCTAAATTCTCCAATCATTTTGAAATATAGCCAGTGTTATAAAAACTGGATCGAACCAGCCAGTTGAACAGGTTCAACTGTGAATCGCCCACCATGTAGGCCTAATTGATATTGATTTTCGCTTGGGGTAATGTAGCCGATGGAAACTGGTTGGATCAACGATTTAACCGAATTTTTTATCAACTGGTTAAACCAATATAAGGATAAAGAAGTTGTTGCCCAAGGAGAGGCGAAGATCGGAAGAGAGATAAAGGAGGAGGACCCCATTCCTGAAGTAGAGAGAGAGAGAGAGAGAGAGAGAGAGAGAGAGAGAGAGAGAGAGAGAGAGAATGTCATTTTTGAGAGAGGACTAGAAGAGAGATGGAGGACGAAACTATTGCCACTGCTTAGAAGAAGAGGAAAAAGAATCTGGGAAGAAGAAACGTGAGAAGACGGGGATTTGAATGGAGAGAGAAAGCTTGTCAAAAGTTGAGGGAGTGAGGAGACGGGATGAGGAGAGAGGAAAATGTAGGTAAGGAGATTGAAAAGGTGGGCGAGGAAATTGAAAAGATGTGTCATGAGTAAAGATTAGATGAATTTGTGTGTATCATGGTGCTTTATCTACCTTCATTTCTGCATATGTATATACCGGTTTAATCCGATTTTTACAAATGGTTGAGTTGGTTCAACGAGAATCAGTCACTTAACTATTCAATTTTTAACAATATTTGATATAGTCGTCCGTTTTAACAACACAAGATTAATTTTCCTAATCACTAGACATTAGAGAGTTTATTTTCAATTTTTGCCTTATATTCTTGAGATTTTTCAATTTTTCTATAATTATTTATTTTCCAAAACACCTTCAATTATAAAGATTACTTACAAAAGCAATGTTATCCATGCTTCAAAATATCAGCATCAGTGGACACAACAGTCCTCTTCAAAAATGATACAATATAACTACAGTGCATTAGTATCAGACTGTACCGGACCTTATGGAACGAAAATATTTAGCTAAACGAATGTACACTATGTAAAAAAAAATTCGGAAAAAGCAAAAATACATAAAAAATAAAAAATAAAAAAAGAGTCGATGTTAGAATAAGTATCGTCTTTACATTTTTAAAAGACAATGATTCCACTTTCTTTTATGAATAGGCTAAGTAACTGTTATTGCCCATATATACTTATATAGTTTTTATATGCAGTATTATCACTATAAATTGGAATATCATGCTCAAACTGAAAAAAAAAAGCATTAAGATAACATAAATAGATAAAAATACAAAAGAAGTACATCTAAATTAACGCCACTTATTTAAACCAGTTCAATCAACAAATCAAATCGCTTCAAACTAGACTAGTATCTTCATTGATTTGATTTTGATAACATTAATATTGATTGAGTTTACACCTTCTCAACTACTAGCATTGAAGGGATTTGAAGAAGAATTTCAAACTCTCATGCACAACGGCATCAAAAGCAAACAACTCTCACCATCTTCTTCCTTTTATAAGATTGCTATATTTACTACACATGTAAAATGTAGATTTTTTTTTTTGCAATTTGTTTACCGTTCCTAGATTAGCATTGGAGGCTGAGTATAAGAAGAAATTGAAATAAAGTTTGGTTAGAGTATTGTTCACCAATTGTTTACCTAGTGTTTGACCCTTGGAATTGGAATCTAAAAGATAGCGCTACTCTACATTATATGGATTATTGATTAATATAGAAGGAAACTCAAGATACAAGGAGTGTGTGCTTAGAGGAGTGCAGCAGGAGTTGTTGTTCGAACTACCAAATCTTGTTGTCTTTTTTGTCTGATTGCTTGCTTCCATTCACATTTTTTATTTGGGTTTGATTCACTGCAAAGCAATCTCTCTATACTCAGTCTCATGAAGAGGATTAATAAAAAAGGGTACTACAACTAATTAATTAAAATTTTAAAAATCCAATTCAATTATCTCCTCTTGGGTTCAACCATCATATTGAGATCAACAATTATTCTATAAAACAGCTATGCAACGACTTTACCTAAATTATTTATAATATATTTATTTTGCATTTGCTTCAGTTTTTTCTATTTGACACCACTTCTTCTTAACACTTGTTCATCGCCAATGGGCACCCATGGCTGAGTAGATCAAGTCTCCTCTTTGTCAAAGTTAATGCACCTTAAAAGTATAGAATTTTCAAATTGCTTTTCAAAATTAAATAATTTACAAAATCTTCTAAATAAACTCCTATCACTTCGACAAACACCTCCACCACCACTTCTTCTTACTTTACCGATCAATTAGCCTCTTGAGAATGCTTATCTTTGTGGTTATCTTCTATTGCAGTACATAAACCTTCTCTTTTGACTATTCTTATCTTCATGTCATCTTTATTGGCTTCATCACCATTATCGTCATCACCATCATATAGTGTCTCAAATACTTCTTCCTTATAAGCATCTAAAGTTGCCTTCATCTACTTCTCTTGCATTGCTTTTTTCATTTGTATATTATAAAGTGGCGATTGGGATACTAAGAGAAGAAATTTTGCAATACAAAGTGCATTTGCTAGAAACCAATTGTCTTCTCTCAATCTAATGGAATTGAAAGACAAGAAATGCTAAAAAAATCAAGGTAATGATGTATCTGCCAGATGGTTAGTTGTAAGGTCATGGGTGCTAGAAAGGAAGTTGATGATGAGCTCATAGTTTCTTCCCGTGGCTTGTTAAAAAGGGAAAAGTGGGCCTATAGTAGTCAACCAAACACATATTTTTTTTATGGTAATAGGCCCGTTGGAATAGATGATATGGTGGTTGATGTAGGAATCATTCTACTTCTTGTGTTAGAGAAGATTTTATGGGGTCTCCAAAAGTACTCGACTACGTAACCATTTTATTAGAGTTTGTCTTATATTCTATGTATGAGTTATTTACATAGTTATTTGCGTGTGAGAGTGCATGATAAATATGCAAGAGAGTGCAAATCGGTTTTGCATAAGTACCTATAAGAGTACCATTCATAGGAGTATCATTCAGGGATTAATGGAGCTTGTGCATTGTCCCAATGAGATGATAGAGAGAAGTTTTTAGAGTACTTTAGTTTGGGATGTAAGTGAGACATCTAGAGAATGAGAATTAGATATTCTTGTTATATCTCTATGACTTGTTTATCTTAATGGATTTGTATCTCTCCTATAGTTTTTTCCTTTTTGTTGAAGAATTGTTCATGTAAATCTTGAGATTGTATCTATGATCTTATTGATATTTATTTGATCCTATTTTATTATATTTGATTTTGCATAAATTCATTTCAACTCAAATCATGCTTCCTAACAACCGGTATTTAAGCTTAGGAAGAATCAACTCTGGTTATTGCTAAGTCATGCATTTAAAAGTGTAACGAAAAGCCTCATCTCTCACGCTAGTTTTTAGGTTTGAGAGGCCTATAAGCACCTAATAACTGGTATCAAAGCTACTATAGTGATCTATGATTTAGGTAATATCTTTGTGTTGGATCGATATTTTTGTGGAAGGCGAGAACATGGTGATCATGATTGAAGGCATAAGATTGATGCGGCAGTGGATGATAAAGATGGAAAGCTACTAATTTAGGCGATAGCTTCCAAATCTAGATAAAATGATAAAGCAGATGGTGGCTAAGATTTGACAGCCACATACATGTATGGAAGAATAGCAGATTGTCAACGTGCAATTTTGGATTTTTTAGTATTGGCAGCAAATATGGCTTGAATCTAGTTCTTGGTAATAGTTATATTAGATTTGAGAATCTAATGCTCACTAATAGAGGTGATAGTGTATCCCATCTATGGGGAGGAAGAGGATTCAAAATAAAATTTTCCACTAGGAAAGAGAAGTGGTGACGACGTGACAACATGGCGTCCAACACTGGCAGTAAATGAAAGATGAAAATTTTTTTTTTAGGATGTGTTTGGGAATAGATAAAACTTTTGGTGAAAAGTTTTGGAGAGTAAAAGTTGTCAAATGATGTGATATAATATGGGTAATTATGATGAGTAAAGAGGATAAAGTTAAAATAGATAGGTTAGTTGTATAGATAATTGTGTAGATGTGATTAAAAAGTAGGATAATTGTACAGGAAGATATGAAAAAATAATTAAAAAATATAGTAGTTATAAAGAGTGAAAAGTTTTAGATTAAAAAATTTTAACTTGACATTTTATACGTCAAAAGCACCCTTAGCTGGCAAAGAGGAATAAGCAAATAGTACCTTTTTGGACAGTGTAATGGTGTGAGAGTTGTCAATGCTGGCGGAGATAGCAAGCGCTTGTAGAAGAATAAGTTTGGTGCATTGAGGAGTACCTTAGCTGTGTCTGCATGCAGCTCAAGTATGTGATAATTGGTAATTATAATATGTTTGGTGGGTATATTTATACAAATTTGATGGGAAAATCTTTAAGTTCAATGTGAAATTTGCTTTAAAAAGTGTATTTACAATAATCAGTATTAAATATTAATTTCAAATTATCTAAATAATTTTTCATAATCTTTTGGCTTGGAATTACATTTTATTTGTTGTTATGAAATTAAATGTTCTTGAAATATTTTTTTATTAGTAACCTGTTAATGAATTTGATTAATTAATAATTTATTTATATTTTCTATTGCAGATTAACAAAATCCAAGTATGCGGCCCACTAGAAATCACGTCTAAAAATTTTCGCCGTCCAGATTTATTCATCCAAGCTATTCATAAAATTTGGCCGTCCAGATTTTTAGCATTTCCAATCCGTCCAGATCCATGCAGCATCTAAAACAATGGGCCCCACAGAAAAATTAGCTTTCCATCCAGAAATTTTCCATCGCTCAAGCCCCACAAGCCATTCAACCGTCCAATCTGAAATCTGGACCGTTCAAGAGAATCGTCCAGCTGAGTTTCACAAATCCATACGGTCCATTTATTCCACTGATCAGCAGCATCCAATGGCCTGAAATTCAGCAAACTGTCCACCACCCCAAGCTAATTCAACAATCAGCAGCCGTCCATCTATCCTAATCCATCCAAAAATCCAGCAAACTAAGCACCAACCATCTAATACACCATTGGACGGCCAGGATTTAGCAATTTTAGCGCAATCTATTTATTTATCCAGGCCATCCAATCTCACCGCCTAATCCAACCGGCCAATCGATGCGGCATCCAATCATGAATTTAACAGGCCAAAAAAAAAAACCGCCTAAGTGACATGATTTGGTTGATCATTCAACATTTTTTAAATTCAAGCAGCTAGATTATCATGCAACGGTCATCTTATGATATTAAAGGCAGTGACTAATATGCTCAAATATCAGTTTAAAGGCAATGCGAGCAGGAGAATATGCGGAATGCGTAGTGACCAACTACGCAAACAGGCAACGCGTAATTGGAATTTACGAAATTTCCAGTTGTTATAAAAGTGGGGTGCCGGCACAGCAGAGATCTTAAAAGAGAAATTCAAGATCTTTTTTCCGCACATGAGAAATTCAAATAGCTATCATTCCCTAAACTGTAGAATTTAGACTGTGAGATTAAGGATAATTTCTGATCCGTGATTCCAAATTGGCCACGCAAGAAAACTAAGCAACACAAAGCTTGAAGCGCAGTATTTCCACAACCCTACCTTATAGTTTGATGTCCTAAGGGTTAGACTACTCTATTATTTGATTGCTTGACTCCAATATTTGTCATAAACCATTAAACTGTGTCTTGGCTTTCCAATTATATCTATTAATTTTAAGGGACAATATATTATTGGATATATACATGATGGAATGATTGAATATTTGTATATATATTTATTTATGATTGCATGAATTAACATGCACATCAGCTTTTTTATGGTGGCCTATCCATGTGATAAGCGGTATATCTAATGTGGATTTAATGGGGAACATGATTTAATGCGCTTTATTTTGACCCATAACCATATTCAAATATATTCATGTCATATCTTGTTTTCACATTGAGATTTTTCTAAACATCATGAACAAATTGAATTTTCCATTCATGGATCCGTTTGATTGTGGGAATTTTTTTTTTTTTGCAACCAACCTTTAGAGAACAATATGAATGGACAACCCTTTCTTATTTATAACATGCACAACGAGATGTATGCATGTTGATGATGAATGATGGCCAAACGATGATTTAATGGACCTATATCATATCATGATTAATAGATTTGAAGGCCCAAGATAATAATTTAATTAAGCAAATCAATATTTATGTTTGTTAATTACATAATTATGGACTTATTGAATGGATTGGATCATCAAAATGATATAAAATGAATTTAATATTATTAAAATGTGCTAAAATGCACTGTGAAACTATTTATTGCGTTGTACCGAAACAATCCTAAATATTTGCAAAATAATCCCTAGTAAAAATTTTACAAAAATCCCTATAGAATATAACTATTTTACAAAAAATAAATAAAATTTTGAATTCGTGAAATGACTCCTAACCCAAACCCCTTGTAGCGCCTGGACTTGTACAAGTAGAAGAATGATCCTGTTAGCTCGGGCTAAGTAAATATCTCACTTAGCCAACCTCAAAAATCCTATTTAAAATAATTTTTTTTTAATTTTTTCTTCATGCACTTGTTTATCTAAGTGTATTTAATATATAAATCAAGTTTTAGCTTTTCGGATATATATATATATTTAAATTTCTAAAAATAAGGGTATTTTAAATATATACATACACATAGATGTTTAAAATTTTCAAAAAAAATAGATAAACATATTCAAAAATGGTAAAACTTGGTGTATAAGTTAAATACACTTAGATAAACAAGTGCGCGAAGAAAAAAGTAAAAAAAAAAAATTATTGTAAATAAGTTTTTTAATGTGGGCTAAGTGGGACATTTATTTAACCCAGGCTAACAGGATCACTGCTCGTACAAGTAATGGCGACAATGATGTCGTCTACCAATGGCAGTAGGAGGGGCTAAGCTCAGCTAGATAGAGCCTAAGCGGGGGCCATCAGGATCCAACGGACCGATCGCATGGATTGCATACTGGGCTAAGCGCAAGAAAGGCCCAACACTGGTGAGCCCAAGTGGAGCCCATGCCAATCGGTGCTGATGTGATGTAACGTGAATTGTGCATTCTATTTTTTTTATGGATATTGGCTATTTTAAATATGATTTCAATGATTTAATAGTCGATTTCTATACTTTTGAGCATTTTAAGCACCTTAGCATGGTTATTTATTTTTTGAAAATTAAATTTAGTTTTTAATATAAAATACATGATATGCTTATAATACACGATCAAGTATATATGTCATATATACCTGGCCGTCTGCTTAAGTGGCAAGAGGGCTAGTGGACACCATAAGGACATTGGTTCGAGCCATGCCCGTGGTGGCATTTGGTCTCTCTTTTAATATTTAAGAGTATATGGTCTCTCTTTTGTTGTCCCTCGTTGATAATGGTAGAAATTGTTAAGCTTAAATGCAAATAAATTGACACGTGAGAAAAGAATATATGTTATATTGGTCGTTACTGATTAAGACTGATTAAGATATATACCATACAGATAGTTGCTAAATAATATATATTTTGTGGATATTTTTATACCAATTTGAAGGATAAGTATTTGAGCTTAATATGAAAATTGATTTTAAAATATGTTTTTGCAACAATTAGGTATTAAATATTATTTTCAAGTTATTTGAATAATGTTTCTAATATTTTGGCTTTAAATTAAGAAATTTGTTATGTCATAGATAAATAGGCATGAGAAATATTTGGTGAATATTTATTAATAGAAATTTTATTAAGAATTACCATTTACAAATTGTATATTTTGCAGGCATATAATGACATTAATCTATTACTCATAAAAATCTAGTCATCAAAGCAAAGGCACCGCCAACATTTTATTTTATTTTTCCCAGCTATCCACCCATGCAAAAATCTAGCCGTCCATCCATTTTAAGTGCAGCAAGCCTAGCCATCCAAAAATAAAAAATAAAAAAACACCAACCAGTAGATCATGCAAATCACGTAAAATCCATGCAATCGCCGCCTCCAAGCCGTGAAACGTCCAATCCATCCAAGCTGTCCATTTGCAACGCTCATAAGGCCTACCTCCTGTTTCCATCCAAATCTATTCGTCAACACCACCTACTCATTAAGTCAAGCAGAATTCTATTTTAAAAAGTTTATGAATCGGCAAATAATTCTATGGCAGCATGAAGATAGTCACTTAATTGTGCGCAGCATCAAACCGAAATAGGACTCAATGTGTATGCATACGTATGATTAATGCAAATTCAACTTGCGTAATTTCACTTCGGTCTTCCACGTATAAAAGGAGACCGGGTCGGAGAGAAGTCAAAGAGCAGCAGACGAGGTAAAACGGCGAGTTGCAATGAGTGGGGTTAACACACCATCAAAACTTCCAACCAGTAAGTTTTTCTTTCTTCTTTTTTAGTTTAATTGTCTTATTTAAGATGGATTGAGTTTCAAATTTATTTTGTGTTTGGGTTTGAACTTAAACATGGTAGGATAAGCCCTTAATATAAGATTTAGGATGTACCTTATGTACAATGTAGCGAAGTGCAAGATTTTAATTTATTTATGATAGATATTGAATATGTTGTATTTTTAATGTTTACTTTGTACATAGACCCGTACTATGACATGATTTCATATATTAAGTAATGGAACTGAGAGTTAAAAATCTAATATATGATAATGAAGATGTTAAACTTGAAAGTCTAAGACTATGAGAATAGGCATGATGACCTTGAGAAATTTCATAAATGGCCAAAGAACTTAATGGATTTTAATTGACTTAATCCCATAAAAATAAATAATTAAAAAGATTAGAGTATGTCTTGTAGGTTTCAAGAAAATGAGCAAAAATAAATTAAGGTTTATTCTCCTTTAACATACAATATTCAGATTAAATAATCATACCGTATATCTGTTGCAAACATCGCATGTGAAACCTTAGATTGTAGGTTCTCACATCTTTGCTTTATAATCTTAGATCTATCTTCTAAAATTCTATTTTCTCTTTCTATTTTTCTGTTTTTTATTTTAATCTCTTTATATTCAATATGAAATTGTTTAAAATAAAGTCTATAGTCTCAAATTCTCTGTGGGAATGATATTTATGTGCTACAATCTATGACTCATACACTAGCGGTGAGATTAGCGAACACATACATAATTATGAGACAATTTCGACGACCGTCTGTTTAAGACACATGAGAAATTAGTCCAACAAAATTATCCAAAAAGATTCCAATAACAGTAATACCTTTCTTTTCCAATATTTTACTTGAAGCAAAAATAAAATTTCATAGCATAACTGGCAGTTGGTGTCTAGGCTAGTAGTTAATATTGTACTAAATGGACTCGTGGTTATTTAATTAGGTATTTGTAAAAGCAAAGGAGCCTCCCATGGCCCACCCTTACCTAACTTACCAAACGAAGCCCATATGAAATATATAATTATACTTAATAAAACCTTTTTGGATATTTTATGGTTTAATATAATTTTTTTGGGAGTTTTTAAGTTGGTAGGATTCAAAAAAAAATTTTAATTAGAACTAAAATTTCTTGCAATTGAACTAAATTAATGATAGTTCAATATTTGTGACATTAATAATGATTGAGAACATAGCGAACTTTTGAATTTTTTTATATTGGTTTATTCTTAATGTAGTTTATCTTTTGTAACAAAATAATTTATACTAGTATTGATTATGTCCCTATGTCACTTAGTCAAATCAGTTACTAACAACGACATTTAAAATGATGGTTGATTATTTGAATCAATGTGAGAAGTTAAATGGTAACAGTTGTGTAATATGATTTCATGCACCCGGGTGCACTTAGCTTCGGTGCACCCAGGTGTATTTAACATTTTTTATAATTTTTTTTACACGAATGTTAATCTAATTGTATTTAACACACGTTCAATTTTTACCCTTTTTAAAAAAATTGAATTTTTTAAAATCAGCAGTCTTTTTAGTAATTTTAAATTACTAAAAATATCATTGATTTTAAAAAATTCAAAAAAATATAAAAACCTCAAAAAAGGTAAAAAAAATGATATACATGTTAAATACACTTAAATTAACATTTGTATAAAAAAAATTCAAAAAAAATACAAAAATGGATATTTGCACCTGGGCACACCGAAGCTAAGTGCACCCCTTTGCATGAAATCATGCTCCAACAATTGTGATCTCTAACGCCAAGAAGTCTATTACCTCCAAGAAGAAAAGAGACACTAAAAAACGTTAAAAATACCATGAATGAACTTAAAAAAAGCAACACGAGATTGCGAGGATTATGGAACTGTTGAATGTCTCACCACAAGTGCACGATTTGTAAATTATAATATTTAAAGATCAATCCCACAGAAAATTCAAGACTTAGGACATGGATTTTAAAGACCACTGAAAGAGTAAAAGAAAAATAAAGAAACAAATAAAGAAACAAAGCTTAAGAATGTTCAAAATAAGAATTAAAGATCAATGGATAAAATCATCTAGTATCTAGGGTTTCACATGCAACATTTTGTATAGGATAATCATTTCGCTTATTTAATCCAGATTTGTTGTGTTAAAGGAATAATCCTTAAGTTAATCTTACATCTTCTCTTAAGATATGCAAAACGTATCATAATTTTTTTAATCACCTATTCTTATAGAATTAAGTCAATTAGAATCCATTAATTTTTGTGGTAGTTCAATTAATTCCTCAAGGTCATCATGCTTATTCTCATGATCTAGATTTCCATATTTAAATCTTGATTGTCTATATTAGACTTTCACCTCTCAGCTTTTTCATCTAATATATGAAATCATACTAGAGTGCAAACTCATACACAAAGCAACTATTAAGATCACAAGATATCAAATTAACACAAAAAATTTTGCATAAACAAGTTAAAAACTGACGAGCTGCATATATGTCTATTAAAATGCTCGCTTTTTATACAAGTATACGTGTCGAATCAAGTAATAAAGAGTGAGTAGAGTATCGTTCCCATGAGGAATTGTCTAACTGGAATTATTAATCAGTTTAACTGCTTTCGGTGGGTAAAAAATTTTGAGTTTTGAATTTAAAATTAAAACTAACAAACGCAATAAGAAATCAAAATAGAGTCCGCAGAATATCTGGATTACTGAAAATGGGTTTATCAATTGAGGATGGCAGATGGATAGCTCGAAATCCTTGAATCTAAACTATATTGCATTGGTCCCTTTCATTGGATTGCACGTGGATTTACTAGTCCAAGTTTAATAATTTTTATATATGTCTTCCAACATATAGAAGGCTAATTATACCTTATTCAATTGCTATGTTCTCATGCGATTAAATAAAGTAGAATTGATAAGTTTATAACATGTTCATTGACTACACAGGGTTTAACGGTATATTCCTATCCATTAAACAATCCCCCTTAACAAAAAGGAAACCTATGCCCTACACATGGATCTAGCAGAGATTTTTCCTTTTCAATGATTAATCAAGAAATTAAATCATCTTACAATATAGCTAATCTTGTAAAAAACATTAAACCACATATGCAAGGATAAACCACACACACAATCATATAGAAAATTCAAATATTCATTCCTGAATTTCAAAGAACCAATACAATATAGTTAGATATTAATTCATCCTAACTATTCATCTAAAGAAAGTTCAGTTCAAAGACATGATCATAAAATCTTTTACATCCATTATTGTATGTATTCAAAAAACCAGAGAAAGAAAAATAGAAAGATGAAGAGAAAATTGATTTTTCGGTGATTTCCACCAACGAGGTTGAATCTTCTCTTCAATTCGTGTGTCGAACGAGTTTGTTTCCTTCTCTGGCTATCTATTTCGGCTCTGGGCTCTCTCCCGCTCGCAAACCACTAGGTTCTATTTATATTCTCGATTTACGCAGCACAAGTACAGAAACCCACGAGTACGGATGCGTAGTGGCGCCTAGGCGCCAACTCCCTGTGTGTTGGGTAACATAGAAACCTGTCTGCATACCCTAAGAATTCATGCTTTGGCGCCTAGGTGCCCCAAGCTGGCGCCTAGGCGCCAACTCCCTGGAAACTATTCTAACTGGTGGCCTTAAAACCCTTCTGGACTTGTCTGCATGTTGGTGAAGCGGCGCCCCTAACTGGCACCTAGGCGCCCCTAACTGGCACCTAGGCGCCCCTAACTGGCACCTAGGCGCCAACTCACTAGAAGCTACTGGTTGCTGGATAGGGGTGCAACTCGGGTTGGGTTATAACGGGTTGGAGTAAATCCAAACCCTAACTCTAAGAATTTAATCCGCGTTCGGACCGGATTCGCATTGGTTTTGGTTTGGTTTTGGGTTAGAATTTGGGTTACCAATAAACTATTTTTTCCTAATTTAATTGTGATCTAAAAAAAATATTGGAATATACATACTTGTGTTTATGAAGTCAAGTCTGTTGGTCCCAAGTTAATGGCAATTACCCAAGAGGGGAGGGGTGAATTGGGTATTTAAAAATTATAACTTAAACAGAAACTTTACTCCGGATTAATTTATTCCCCCTTTATGAAGAAACGAAATGGAAAGCAATATAATGTTGAGAGCAGAAATATAAATCAAACACACAAGATTTTATAGTGGTTCGGGCAACCTCCCTACTCCACTCTTCCAAGCTCACACTCCTTGTGACTTGGGTTCCACTATTGTATTTCACAAATACAACTAGAGCTACTGCTCTCTTCTAGATTCCAGCTCTAGGGGGCATCAACAAATCACAGCACAAGTAGGTGATGAGTTCCACTCCAATCACACACTACTTTGCTTACACTTGATCTTAGTTCTTCAAACTAAATCAAGTTCAATACAACAATAAGAAAAACAGAAAGAATCTACACGTTACTGTTGTGTAGAGACAGTGTGGCGCAGAGAAGAACTTGTAGAGTTGGCTTTGAAGGATCAGCAGTTGAGCTCTTGCAGTTTGAAGCAAAGTTCTTCTTGTAAGGATTGGCTTGATTACTTAATGCTCTTGAAGGTAGGAGTTATGCACACTCAATGATTTTCAGCTACTTCCCTCATCCACAATGAATGCCTTTTATAATTGTGGAGAGAATCCGAATGTTTGAAGGTAGGTGGCGCACATTTAATGCGCCAACGTTCGAATATTTTCCGACCGTTGCGACCCAAGTCGCAGGTGAAGTCGACTTCGGGTGCGACTTCGCCCAAGTCGCAGATGGAGTCGACTTCGGGTGCGACTTTGCCTTCCGTAGCAACTTCAAGTTCCAGATTGGGTCGACTTGGGCATCGACTTGACCCAAGTCGCAGGTGGAATCGACTTCGGTGTGCGACTTCACCTCGTCAGTTAGCTTGACGAACTTGAAAACTTGGAATGTTTTAGTTTGCTTGGGTTCCTTCATGCCTTTTGTTGTTCTCTTGCATTTTTCATTTCCTTTTGAATCATTTTCTTCATTTTAGCTTACTTTCATTAGCTCCATGTTTTGCAACCCTTTGAACCCATATAGTCTTGAATCATATAATCTTGAATAACTTCTTAGTAGAGTTGATGCATCTTGGTTGGACTTGGATTAGTCTTCAAATGTTTCAGTTTGAGCATCTAGGTTGCCTTGATCTTCATCTTCATACAAGTTTGTCTTGAAAATAGTTAATCTCATATTGTCTTCTGAAATATCCCCTCTGCCCGATCGAAGTCGATGCCGGAGTCGACTTCGTTTGCGACTTCACCTCAAGTCGCAAGTGGAGTCGACTTGGGGTGCGACTTCGGCACTTCGGGGTCTGGACTTCAACTCTGGAAGGTTTTGTCATGTTGAAGTCGATACTGGATTCGACTTGGTCTGCGACTTCGACCCAAGTCGCATGCGAAGTCGACTTCTTTTGCGACTTCGGCAGTTCAGCTCTCCATTTTCAACTCTGGAAGGATTTGGCGCATTGAAGTTGATGTTGGAGTCGACTTGGGGATCGACTTGGCCTTAAGTCGACTTGGGAATCGACTTATCCTTCCATGATCTATTTTTTTCAAATGTATGTCCCTTAAACACTTCCACAAACATGTTAGTAGCCGAGACTTAGTCAAATTGATTTGTTAATCATCAAAACATAGATTTAGCTTATTTTTCACATATTTCCAACAAAGTCTCACGCTGAATTCTGCAACATCATGTTGAATTCTACAATATTCTTTGAAGTGCAAGCAATTTTTCAGCACCCTATAGACACAAATAAATGACAAATTAGTTAGTTTCATGACTAGTTGATCATTTCTATTTAATAACTAATGGAAATGACTCAAGTGTAGCAAATAGAAAATGAACATAACATACCAACTATTGTAGTTGAAACTAAACATTATCATACAAATTGCTGAAATTGAATTCAAACTGAATATTTATCATACAAATTGCTAAAATAAAAATTGACCACTTGTCATACCAATAAACTTAAAATATGAATCCAATTTATACTACAATCTAAAATTCAAACTAACAGATTTCTCATACTTACAAAAAGTATAATATGAAATAGATTTATCATGCTAACTCAAATTCAAACATAATCCACATAACAGTTATTCAAAGCAACTAAATTTAAATACACTACGCATAATGGTTCAACATTCCAATCTAATTTAAGTGCAATCCAAACTTAAAATGACAATATAAATAAATCTCAAATTTAAATAAGTTTACATCCACTTTTAAACAAATTCAAAATTCAAATGAGTTCATGTCTCCAAAGTTTCCAAAAAAAATTAAAAAACTATTTGAAGACTTCCAAATAATTTCTTCCTTAATTTCCATCTGCATTTCTAATGTCAAGTTCTTCCTCTTCGAGTTACATCTTTGAAAATAATATGCATCAACCTAGACAAAAAAAAATGCATGCAACTGTTAACAATAAGAAGATAATAATCATAAAAAATAATCTTAGAAATTAAGTTACCTCAAGCATACTTTGGTAATAGATGAAGAGGTGATTTGTCTGAACTAGAGTTGGTAATGCCTGAAACATTTAATCTAAATTATTATAAGAATATTAAAAATGACTTTATAATATAAAATATGGTATCTAAAAACATAATTACCAGATATAATCTCTCAAATTCAGTAGTTTTCTCTTCATCTTCAGTAGTTTTCTCTTCATCTTCAGTTATTCGAGGTGTAGCTCTAAGCCAATCTTGTGCACGTATCAAACACTCAACTAATTTAGGTGTCAATGAGCTTCTATATTGATCAAGAACACGCCCACCCGTGCTAAATGCCAACTCAGAAGCTACTGTTGAAACTGGAATTCCTAAAACATCTCTCGCTAAATAGGATAATGTTCTATACTTTGAACAATTTTTCTACCATCCCAACACATCAAAACTTGGTTCATTCTCTTCAGAAGCTTCCTCTAAATATCTATCCACTTCATTTTTTCACTCATTAACATTCTCCTCAGATTGTTTCCATAGTTTAAACTCATCAAAGAAGGCATTAGATTGGGGTGCCACCCTTATAACACTGCTCTCTTCAGATGAAGACATCCAAGAGATTGTTGTTGATACATTCTAAAAAGGCTAACCAAAGTATGTTTCACCATATTTATAATTTGATTAGCTTCTTCTCTATCCAGAATTTTCGTATAACAAAAATTAACAGTAGCCAATTTAAAGCGAGGATCCAACACAACAGCGAGCACTAAGAGCATATTCACTTTACCAATAGAGCCTCAATACTTATTAAACTTGTCCCTTAATTTTTTTACACATTTCATGAATAAGTGGATCATCATCATTACTCATTTGCATTAAAACCATTTGAATCTTGTACAACACAAGAAAATATTGATTTGCAGTAACATATTCAGATCCAAACAAGACTTTAGTACATTCATAAAAATGTTCTAAAAAATGACAAATGACTCTTGCTTGTTCTCAATCCACGATATTTGGAGGCCCTTGAGATAAGAACTCTTTGTCTTCACTTGCATATAGTTGAAAAATATTCTTAAATTTCAAAGTTGTTTGTAACATCAAAAAGGTAGAGTTCCATCGAGTTGCAACATCTAAGCATAAAGTGCCCTTGAAAGAGAGATTGCAACTCTCAACCACTCTTTGAAAATGTTCTCTTCTACCAACAGAACTTCTTACGTACTTCACAGCATTGCGAATACGATTGATGGATGCATTTATTTCACTTATCCATCTCTTACAATTAGGTTAATTATATGTGCTACACAACAAACATGAAAATTTTCTTCATCTCCTAACAAACGACCTTTTAGATCCAATTTATATTTAAGACTTCTCACAGCCACATCATTGGACAAAGCATTGTCAACAAAGATAGTACAAACCTTCTTTATTTTCCACTCATCCAAGCATGCTTCTATACAATGTGCAATAGCATCACCAGTATGCGGCGATGGAAGAACACAAAAATTAAGAATTCATTTTTGCAACTTCCAATTTGTGTCTATGTAGTGTGCAGTGAGACATAAGTATCCAACATTTTGAATTGATGTCCATAAATCTGTAGTCGAGCATATAGTTTGGACTTCTTTCTTAAACATATTCATTAACTTGTCCTTCTCTGCTTTATATAGTTGAAAACAATCTTTCACTAAGGTCGTTCTCAAGAAAAGCTCAAATAATGGTTGCAATACTTGACAGAAATCTTTAAATCCTCCTTCTCTACAAACTTAAATTGCAACTCATCAATAATAATCATTCACACAAGTGCTTTTCTACATAACTCTTGGTCAAATTTCCAATGAGTCACTATTGCCGAACCATCTGATGGTGTGGAGAAAGACAATACTGGTTGCTTTTTGTCTTTATTTTTTCTTTTGTTATAAAGACATCGCTTCAAGTGCCTTGAAAGTGTGCTAGTACCCATGGACTCGGACATTTGATTTTTTTATTGCACCATTTATATTTACCAAATTCAAATTTTTCATTCACAACTACTTTTTCAAAATCTTCCCATACTGCTGAAGTGGTTTTATATTCTCTCTTAACTTGATTTTTGCTAGATTTTGCATCTGATGGTGATGGCACTGTCAAATCTACTATGTTTAAATTGACATTCCGCTTTGTGTTTACTTCCACATTCATATCAGTATCCATGCTCATGAAACACCTAGTATAAAAGCCCACATCCGAACGGGTTCAGAATTATTTATAAATCATCTCATACATAAATAGTATAAAAGCCCTACGCCAAGGCCACTTTTTTAGGGTGTCCTCACATTCAAAATATGATGAAATTTTTAAATTTCCTTTCCTACCTAAGATTATACATGTAATTTTTACAAATAATATATCCCAACATCATTTAAATACATTATATAGCAATTTTGGGCAAAAATATTAAAGCTTTCAACTCTCGAAATCTTGAATTCATGCATAGGACTCAAATTTTCACATTCTATATACATTATTCGGCTCCCAAAATGAAGATTTACATGAATCTACAAAAACTCCCATGATTTCTACCCATTTTAGGAAAAAATTTCAAAACCCTAAGTCACCCTAGCCAGAAATCCGAATTTTCATCACATCTTCTATAATTCCTTTCTTCATTTTTATACATCTACTCATATTCAACAAAAGCCCCATGATTTTTTTCATGCTTTGAAAGAAAATTTTGAAAATAGACAAAAACCCATCTTCCTTACCTCCGGCCGGTGATGGGTTGGACGGCGGCGACGGCTAGAGTCAGCGACGGCATGAACAGTCGGCTCCTCCCCTCCCTCCTCCTTCCTTCTCTTCTCCTTCTCCTTCTCCTCTTCTTCTCTTTCTCCTTCTCTTCTTCTCCTTCTCTTTCTTTCCTTTCCATTTCTGTTTTTCCCCCTTCCCTCTCTGTTCGCGCGATGGAGAGAAAAAGGGGTTGCTTTATGTGACCCCACTTAAGGTAGTCTGCACGTACACAAGTGCGGCTATCCCTCATATATTTTTAAAATTTTTTAAATATTCATGTTGACTATATGTTATAAATCATGTTATTTTAAATCTTATGATTGAAGTCATAATACATGTTTAAAATCATTAAATCATAGTCATTCATTAATTTAAACAATTTAAATCAATTAATTACTTAAATTAAACCATTTGACTGGTATTCATAAATTAATCTAAAATTAAATAATACATTTTATTATTATTCCATTCAACATTAACTAACTCATCATTATTTATTTATTAATTCTCCCTTTTCTTACTTTATAATTTTAGGCCATTAATAAAATTCTAATTTTATTAATTTCATGGCCCAAAATTTTCATTTATATATTCCACGTACTTATGGGTTGCAATCTAAAAATTGCGGGTACTACACCTCTCTATCCGCGATGCTAACTGATTCTCTTCGGATCGGAAGTCTCGTCGCTACCTCGCTGGAGACTTGGAGAGGATGAGGGAAATCGAGCGGTAGTAGTCGCTACTCACTGGATGCTGATACATGTGGGCCGTCGTGCATGCTCGATTGCTCGTTATTCATTTTTTACTCAGTCACACTTACACGATCTATTGATACACTAGCCACCTATATAATAATATTATAAAAAAATATGTATAATTTATGAAAAAGTTATATAAATTACAACGGGTTAGGACCGGGTCGAGTTTTGGTACCGGGTTGGTGCGAACCCAGTTTTGGTTTCGGATTTCTACGGGTCGAGTTGAAACCGGGTTTGTTTTGAAAAAAATCTAAAAAATAAAATCCATTTTTGGTTTTGGTACTGGGTCAGGTCGGGCGGGTTTGGACCAACCCGGTACCAAGTTGCAACCCTTTTGCTGAATGTGCTGGAGTTCTGACAAAGGCATGTAGGGTGGCGCCTGGGCACCATCCCACTGCCCCTTGACTTGGTTTTATTCTGCATTCCACTCGCCCGCATGCCTTTATATTGCCCATCCTTCCTGCAAAAAATGAATAAACCAAATAAATGAACTAAAAATGCCTAGTTTATGCTAAAAATGCATAAAAACTAAATAATGCTCCTAAAATGCAAAGCGAGTAAAAATTAAGCTAAATGGATGCAAACTAAGCCTAATCTCTCGGACTAACGCGCAAATATAGTCTGAAATGGGTCATGATAATGCTCATTTTTACGAGTTATCACCCCCCAAACTTAAATGTTACTAGTCCTCGAGCAACACATGCAAACACAATGAATAAATGAATAAATGCAAACCCTGTCAACTCAACCTGCTTCCCATTCTGCTTCGATCAATCCATTTATTTACTCAACAATGTCAAGAATAATCTAAACTTGAAAAATCATTCATTACACAAAACAGGGCATACATTTTCATTCTTAAACCAAGTTACATGTGGGTGACAAAATTTCCTAGTACACTATCATAATTCAACATGCTAATCTTCCACTTGATCAGAAAACTGGTCAGAAAATTAATGAAAATAGGTGCACCAAGGTTTAAGTTGAATTAAATGGTCAAAGAAAATGGTAATCATTCATTGGATTCAATTTTTGCGCAACTGCACATTCTCCCCCCCCCAAAACTTATTGTAAAATTCTCCTCACCATATTTTAGGATATCTAGATATTTGTTTTTTTTTTTGCTTCCCTCACCATATTTCAGGGTATCTGGGGAGAATTTTGGTTTTAAAGCATTATTACTGTGATTTTCCTTTGTTTTTTTACGCGAACTTTGTCATTTGTTGATGCCAAGTCCCGATTACTTAGCTTAGGTCAATCATTCCCTTTTTATTGTTCTGATGCCTTGCTAAGGGTACTGAACATGCCTGTGTAATTTTTGTGAAATATTTCCATTATTAAACCCATTAATTCCCTTAAAGCACTTGATCAACATTTATTTAATTCAGTTCTCATCATCTCAGTCTAGAAGATTGACATATAATTAAATTAGAACAATATATTATGAAATCCTTTTAATTCTTTCACATGTCAATTGCAACTTGCTTTTATACTTGGTCCTTAATCTGAATTGTCCATTTTTCATGAATTCAATTTCAAGTCAACATTATTCACAACCTTGCACATTTTCAATAAGATGGATTGAATAAAGATAACTTTCATTAGCTGGAATTGACATAATATGCAAAATATGAAAAACTAATCTATGGTCAAGAATTATACACCCCCCAAACTTGAGAGATGCATCGTCTTCAATACATGATGACCTAGGATGATCTAATAAAGAAAATACAATAGAAAGTAAAAATAAATAAATAAAATGAAAGGACCAGGACTCCCTCAAGAATCAAACTCGATGGCGTTCTCGTCCTCATGATCGCTATGCTGGGGCTGGGATGGCTGCCCGAAGCAAGCTCGGAACTCTAGGGGCATCGATGGGAAAGGCGAGAGTGTCGAGGTATCGATCTGGCGGTCCTCAGCAATCTGGCGTAGGTAGGCCTCCATCGCCTTATCGAACTGACGCATGTACCTGGCTTGGGCCTCTACCAAGTTCTCCAAGTTAGTCAATCGCTCACCCGTGGATAGCAGCTGCGAGGGTCCTGCTGGTGGAGCTGCTCTGGGGTGCGGACTTGTGGTTGGGTGCGGTAAGAGAGGTCATCTATGATCGCCTAGTAGTTCAGGACCTCCTCCGTCAGCTCCCATCTGACTCCGGCCCGCTTGCAGAGCCTGGTAATGAGTGATGGGAAGTAATAACTGCCCCAGGGCGCTGTTGCACAGGCACAAATATGGTGGTAGATCAGCCTGCCCATGTCGATTGACATGCTGCTGTATATGGCATGAAGCAAGAGTGCCCTTTCCATCGTCACCTCGCTGACGTGAGTCGACGGCATCATCCGGGCTGATATGAAGTGGAACAGCATCCTCCCATGGTAAAGCATCTCGCTCCACTTGAAGGAGGTAAGTTGCCCGCTCGTCGACTTCCAGACTGGTGGCCTCTTGCAAAACTACCTGGTGATGGAGCTGACGTCTCGGTCTTCTCCCTCCAGGAAAGCCTCGTACTAGTCCGGGCGATGGAAAGAACCCAACCCGTAATAAGAGTTGATGCCTCAGCATGAAAGGATACGATCTTGCCCCGGACTTTGACTCGCCCCTGCTCATGCTCCACCGCATTAGCATAAAATTCTTTGACCACCGGCATGATAGCAGGCTGGGGTTACGCCACAAACTTCTGCTAGCCCCGGGCATTCAGGTTGTGGAGCGGAGCATCAGAGAATGCATTAATCTTGATTCCCCTCTCCGGAATCAGGTGCCGCTTCTGAAGCGAGTCTGTGTACTGCTTGAATGCCTGAGCGGACACGAACCTATTGGTATCAAATTTCACTGGCACCTGAATTTTCTTCCTCTTGGCAGTTGACGAGGAAGTCATGTCTCCAACAAATAGTCGCCTCAAACAATCTCGCAAGTAAAAGTCCAAAAACAACCAAACAAACCAACCTCCAAAAATGCACACACAGCAATCCACACATAATCACCTTGCCAACCTCCACAAAACCAACCTCCACAAAAACAATCACCAAGCAATCCACAAAACCAACCACACAAGGCAACCTCCAATCCGCCGACCAATCCACAAAAATCAACCAATCCAATCCAATCTTCCACCCAAACAATCACCAAGCAACTTCAAATCAATGAAAAGGCACCAAAGATGAAGAAATTTTACCCCCGGAAGCTTTCCACTTGAAATTTGGCACTTATGTTGTTTCTGCACTGGCCCGAGGCACGTGGGGTAGCACCGAGGCTCCGCTCTGCTGACAGCACTGTCCGGCGCCTGTCGGGAGAGATGATGATGATAGGGCTTGAAATGGAGCCCAAAATAAGGAGAAATTGATAGGAAACCAAGTGTAGGGGTGTGGCTTAGAATTTGGTGATGAAAAATCAGAGTTTTGGGAGGATTTGAATGGATCTAAGAAAAGTGGAAAAGTGAGAAAATGGAATGGATGGATGATTTCTTGATGAAATGGGGATGAATTTGAGTTGAAATGGCTTGGAATCAAGGGGGGATTGATTGGCAATGAGAAAAGGAGAAAAAAATGGTGTCGGGGCGTGGGGTTAGGGTTTAGAGCCCTAATTCGCACCTTATAAAGCTGTCCAAGTTGTGTTGTCCACGACCCGACGCCGGGGTGCCAACATGTGGTGCCGGGGCGCCAGTTCATGCACCATGTTCTTCGGGATCTTCATCACAACGCCTGGGCGCCCCCATGTGATGCCTAAGCGCCGATGTTTTTCAGCAATTTTTTTTGAACTTTTTGCACCCATCTGCTTCCAATCATGATCTTTGTAAAATTGAGCTCCAAGTCATTTTCCTAAAAATAAAAATAAAAACAAAAACAAAAACACAAATCAAAATGAAAATAAGTAAATGTTTGCTTCCCATTTAGTGTTAAGTTTAACGTCCTCAGCCCGACGTTTCCGCTATTCAATTTTCTTTCAGTTCCACCACCTCCTTACAACGCGGAAAATCATCTCCCATATAGTGCTTTAGATGTTTCCCATTCATGATAAAATCATTGTCAGATGCCTCGTTGAATATTTCCACTGCTCTGTGCTCAGTTGCCTCTATCACCACGAACGGACCCGACCATCTAGATTTGAATTTCGCTGAAAATAATTTCAATCTTGAATTAAAAAATAGAACTCTCTAATCTAGCTCGAATCTCCGTGGTAGAATCTTTTTGTCATGTCATTTCTTCACCTTTTCTTTATAGATTTTGGCATTTTCATAGGCTTGCATTCGGAATTTGTCCAACTCATTGAGTTGCAGTAATCGACTCTCCTATGCGTGTTGCATGTCCAGGTTTAGTTTTTTAATCACCTAATACGCATTGTGCTCCAACTCCAGTGGCAGATGACAGGCTTTTCCATAAATCAATTGGTAAGGAGACATTCCAAACTGGGTTTTAGAAGCAATTCGATACACCCATAGTGCATCATCCAGCTTTATAGATCAGTCTTTGCGAGATGACCCAATTATTTTCTTCAGAATTTACTTTAATTCCCTATTGGCCAACTCGACTTGTCCATTGGCTTGTGGATGATAAGCTGTCGTCACCCTGTGCCGTACGCCATATCTGTGCAAAATTATCATGAACTGCCGGTTGCAGAAATGGGATACTCCATCACTAATGATGACCCCAGGTGTACCGAAACGAGTAAAAATGTTCTTCTTAATGAATTTCAGAACCGCCCGCTTGAGTGGGAATCACTTCTACCCACTTGGAAACATAATCAACAGCCACCAGAATATAGTAGTTTCCACATGAAGGGATGAATGGGCTCATGAAGGCAATACCCCAAACGTCGAATATTTCCACTTCAATGACATTAGTGAGAGGCATTTCATGTTTTTTGAAAATATTACCTATCCGCTGACATTGATCGCACTTTTTGACATAAAAATGGGCGTCTTTGAATAGAGATGGCCAGTAGAATCCCGATTGAAGTATTTTCGCCGCAATCTTATCTCCTTGAAAGTGACCCCTATACGGAGATGAATGGTAGCTCTGCAATATTGATTCCAAAGGAAGGGATGAATGGCAGCTCTGCAATATTGATTCCTGTTCACACTCTGGAATACATCTCTGATATAAGTGGTTTGGGCATTGCTTGAACAAATATGGATCATCCTAGAAATAGAATTTCACGTCGTGGAGAAATTTCTTCCTTTGGTGTGAATTCAGCTCCGGAGGTAACAATCCACTGACGATATAATTTACAAAGCCTACATACCATGGTGGACTGCCTGGGGAGATAGAAAATAGCTACTCATCCGGGAACACTTCCCGAATTTGCTCCTTGTCTTAGGCTGGCTGGGATCCTTCGAGGCAGGATAAATGGTCAGCGTCCTGATTTTCAGCTCCCTTTCGATCTTTGATTTCGAGGTCAAACTCCTGTAGCAGTAGGACCCACCGAATCAAGCATGGTTTTGCATCCTTTTTCTCGATCAAATACTTGATGGTCAAATGGTCTGTGTATACGATCACCTTGGTGCCCGCCAGATAGGCTCTAAATTTGTCGAATGCAAATACCACCACTAGTCGTTCCTTTTTTGTCGTGGTATAATTCATTTACGCCTCGCTCAGGATTTTGCTAGCGTAGTAGATGGAGTGAAAAACTGTCTTCACTGGCCCAGTACCACTCCTACTGCATAGTCGCTCGCATCGCACATCAATTCGAATTGGAGGTTCCATTCTGGAGAAATAATGATTGGCGTAGATACCAATCTCTTTTTTCAGTTCCTGAAATGCCTCCATGCATTCGCCGGTGAATTCGAATGACGCATCTTTCTTGGGCAGTGAACATTGCAGCTTGGCTATTTTGGAAAAGTCTTTTATGAACTGCATGTAGAACCATGCATGTCTCAGAAAAATGCAAATGCCTTTAACTGAGATGGGTGGAGGCAATTTCTCGATTGTCTCAATTTTAATTTTATCAACTTCAATTCCCAATTTGGAGACCCGGTGACTAAGTATGATGCCCTCCTATACTATGAAATGACACTTTTCTTAGTTGAAAACCAGATTTGTATCCTCGTAACGCTAGAGCATATTCGATAAGTTAGTCATGCACTCGTCATAAGAATTCTCGAATACCGAGAAATCATCCATGAATGCCTCCAGGAAGTCCTCCACCATGTCAGTAAAAATTGCCATCATATAACGCTGAAATGTACCTAGAGTGTTGCATAGGCTAAATGGCATTCGCCTGAATGCGAACGTGCCATATAGACATGTAAATGTGGTCTTTTCTTGGTCCTCTAGTGCTATCATAATCTGGTAGTAGCCTGAATAACTGTTCAGAAAGCAATAAAATTCCCACCCTGCTAACCTGTCCAACATCTGATCAATGAATGTGAGCGAAAAACGATCCTTTCAGGTAGCTTTATTCAACTTGCGGTAGTCCATGCAAACTCGCCAGCCAGTAACTGTCATGGTCAGAATTAGCTCGTTGTTCTCGTTGAAGACGACCGTCATACCACCTTTCTTCAGGACGCACTGCACCGGGCTGACCCAAGAGCTGTCGGAGATTGGGTATATAATGTCTGCATCTAGCCATTTGATTATCTCCTTTTTAACTAATGATTGGGTTCAACCTTCTCTGTGCTTCGATAGATGGCCTGGAATTCTCTTCCACTTGAATCTTATGCATGCAAAAGGACAGGCTAATACCTTTGATGTCGGCGATGGTCCATCCTATGGCTTTTTTATGATTTCTGAGCACTTTGAGTAGTTTTTCTTCCTGCACGGGATCCAGTGAAGAAGAAATAATCATTGAAAGTAAAGATTCCGCTCCCAGGTAGGCATATCTGAGGTGCTTTGGCAAGAGTTTCAATTCCAGAACATGCGGCTCTTCGATTGATGGCTTCAACTATTTCTAAGATTCTGGCTTGAGGTCCAGCGATTTGAATTTCTACAGATATCATGGGAAAGTTGGAAATTACTGCAGGTAGCGTATCATCTCTGCTGAATAGTCGTCAGATTCACTAATTTATCCAACCAGCGATGCCTCCAGGACGTCTTTGAAAGCTGAGATTTGGAATTCAGCCTGAACTGCCAAATCTACCATGTCGATCATTAGGCATTCATCTGGATTATTTAGTACCTACATCGTCTTGAACACGCTAAAAGTAACATGTTCATTCTGAACCCGCATAGTTAGCTCTTCAGCCTGTATGTCAATGATAGCCTTTCCCGTTGCAAGGAAAGGTCAACCCAGAATGATTGGCACGTCCTGATCTTCTTCATAATCCAGGATAATGAAATCTACAGGAAAGATGAATTTGTCCAACTTAACAAGAACATCCTTGATAATGCCCTCCGGATACGTCATGGACCGGTCCGCCAGTTACAACATTACTGTCGTGGGTCAAGCTTCCCCAATGCCTAATTTTCTGAAAATCAACTCGAGCATGAGATTAATGATGGCTCCCAAGTCGCATAGGGCTCTCCTGAAGTATTGGTTTTCGATTGTACACGGAATAGTGAAACTTCCTGGATCCTTGAGCTTAGGAGGCAGCTTCCTCTGCACCATAGCACTGGTTTCTTTTGTTAACGTCGCCATCTCGAATTCTGTCAACCGTCTTTTCTTTGATAGCACGTCTTTCATGAATTTAGCATAATTCGGCATTTGTTCCAAGGCTTCGACAAGAGGTATGTTGATGTGTAGCTGCTTTAATACCTCTAAAAACTTCTTGAACCGACCCTCCTTTTTATTCTTTGTGAATCTTTGATGAAATGGAGGAGGCGGCCTTTGATTTGTGGCGATTTCACCGTCCGGTTGCTTCTGGGTAATATCTGGTTTCTCTGTCTCCTGTGACTGCTGAATCAGAGGACTAGTGGGTTCAGTTATCACTTAGGAGGCGGCCTTTGATTTGTGGCGATTTCAGCGTCCGGTTGCTTCTGGGTAATATCTGGTTTCTCTGTCTCCTGTGACTGCCGAATCAGAGGACTAGTGGGTTCAGTTATCACTTCTGGTAGAATTGTGTTGGGTAACTACTTTCCACTACGCAATGTGACTGCTTGCATCTGCTCTTTATCGTTTCCTTTCGGATTTTGCTCTATATCACTTGGCAATGAGCCTTGAGGCCGGTTATTTAGAGCTGAGGTCAGCTGGCCTATCTGCACTTTCAAATTCTTATTTGTCGTGATCTGGGATTGCATGAATTGCATAAAGAGGTTTTCCAGATCAGATTTCTTCTATTCTCGCGGTGGTGGATTGAATTGAGCTGGTCTTGCTGGCTGTTGCTGTGGGGGTTGCTGTGAGAATTTCGGTGGCTGATTCGGCCTCGTCTAGTTGTTTTATGAGAAATTATGATGATTTCTCCAGCCTGAGTTGTAGTTATTTGCATATGAATTTGCTAGATATCTCTGAAACTTTCTCACATAATTA
Source organism: Annona cherimola (assembly GCA_030490835.1). Classification (NCBI taxonomy): domain Eukaryota; kingdom Viridiplantae; phylum Streptophyta; class Magnoliopsida; order Magnoliales; family Annonaceae; genus Annona; species Annona cherimola. The sequence goes on from CM059972.1 coordinate 88,921,158, forward strand.
ATGGACTTCGGATTGGAGGCACATTGATCATTGGGATAGCCGAATTCTCCACACCACGTGCAAATATCTGCTGCTGACGGCTGCTGTGGTGTAGGCACCCCTACTACATTGACATTGGCCGGCCTAGATAAGTTCTGAATTTTCCTAGATAGAGCATTGATGTGGGCCTTTATCGATGAGAATGTGTCCAATTGGTGTAGACCCCCACTTCGGCTTCTGTCAGATGGCAGTTGATAGGTGTTAGCCGCTATATTTTCAAGAAGGGCGTATGATTCTCGGTAGCTTTTCCTGAGTAGAGAACTGTTTGACGATGAATCCACCATACGACGGGTGGAATCCTAGAGACCATTGTAGAAAATTTGAATTTGAACCCACGGCTGAATTCCATGATGCGGGCAATTCCGGAGTAGGTCTTTGAAACGATCCCACGCCTCTGATAAGGTCTCCTCTTCGAGTTGTTTGAATGAGATTATATCTATCCTCAGTTTGGCTAACTCGGTAGGCGGGAAATATTTCTTCAGAAATTTCTGAGCCAAGTCGTTCCATGTATTGATAGAGTTCGGGAGCAAAGAATCAAACCATTCTGAAGCTCTATCTTTCAGTGAAATGGAAAAGTCCATAGCCACATTACTTCGTCGGAGACTTCGTTCTGCTTGAACGTGTTCATGATCTATAGGAAATTCCGCAGATGGCGGTGTGGATCTTCAGAAGACAATCCCCTAAACCGTCCAATGGACTGGAGCTTCTAGAAAATCACCGGTTTGATTTTGAAGTTATTGGTGTCGATAAGAGGAGGTGTGATGCTAGTCTGAACTACATTCTGTCCAAGCGCAATGAGATCTCAAATGAGTTGGTCCAAATCATCTTGTGGTGGATGAATTGGAACTTTAATCCTTTAGTTCCCCTATTGGTTTGCGTGAATATTCTCGTCCTGATTCTTGATGCGCTCTATAGTATGTTGTTGGCTCCTAGCTTCCCTGCTCTTACGACGCCTTCTCAGATAGGTTCTTTCGAGTTCCAGATCAAAAGGAATAATGAAATCCTTTTCGGCTCTGCCTCGGCGCATGCAAAATGAAATTAACCTGCAAGGAGAAGGAAGAAGGAAGAGGAGGAGGTCCGATCCATGCTCGCCCGACGCCGGAGGAGACGCCGCCAACACTAGCCGCCACTGGCCAAAGGTAAGGAAGATGGGCTTTTTTGTTGATTTTCAAAATTATCTCTTTAAACATTCCAAAATCATAGGGATTTTGTTAAATATGAGTAGGTTTATAAGAATGAATAGAGAAATTATAGAAAATAGGATGGAAATTCGGATTTGTGGCTATGGGGACTTAGGATTTTGAAATTTCTTCCTAAAATGGGTAGGAATCATTGGGGTTTTCATAGATTCATGTAGATCTTCACTTTGGGAGATGAATAATGTATATGGAATGTGAATATTGAATCCTATTCGTGATCCAAAATTTCAAGAGTTGAAAATCTTTAATATTTTTTCCCCAAATTGCTATATAATGTATTTAAATGATGTTGGGATGTATTATTTGTAAAATTACATGTATAATCTTGGGTAAGAAAGAAAATTTAAAATTTTCATCATAACTTGAATGCGGAGAAGCCATAAAATCGTGGCCTAGGCTTAGGGCTTTTATACTATTTATATACGGGGTGATTTATAAATAATTTTGAACCCATTCGAATGTTGAAACGAGTGAAAAAAATTGGACCAAGTGGATATATATGTTACGAGTATATGTTGTTGCTTGTAACATTAAGTTTAGTAATTTAATAATATATGAACATGAATTTAGATCAAAATGTGCAAATTTTGAAGCCAAAGTCGAGACATATATAATAAATGAAATTGGATAGTTAGGAAATTTGTATGAAGGTATGAGATTTCTTTTAACTAAGGGGCTGTTAGGCATTCTATAAAAGTTTTTGACAACTTTTACCCCGTTTAAACTGTCTAAATTAAATGTGATGTTGAAACTGCCATAACTGCAGCGTACATTTATCAATTATGATGAACTTGCAAACCGCCACGTGGAATTGTCACAAACTGCCGCATGGAATTGTTGCAAAAATATACGTGCACGTATTCCAAAAAAAATATGCATGCAGTAGACAGGTGAATACACCGCTTTATAATTTGACAATCGTGCCTGGTTGAAATGACAACTTTTGGCACCCTTGCTTGGCTTTGAAAAGTTTTACATATTTTTACAAGTTTTGTAAAATGCCAAACAATCCCTAAATGTGTACGGAGTGAATTTTATATAATTTTGGTATTAAACGAATATGGAAAAAAAATGAATGAATAAGTGACAATTGTATGACATATATATGAATGTTTGGAAGGTTAAAAATATTAAACTTGTTGTATATAAATCTTGTAAAAATTAAAGGGAGTAAAATCCCTTAATTTTAAAGCTTAAAACCCTCTCATCTAATCGGCCAAAGTTGAGCAATGTATGGGTGATGAATTTGGGTTTAAAGATGGCTCCTAAATTTTTAATTTTAATTTTAGAAGCATGATATAAAATTTATTTGTGATAAATGAGTAGTTAAGCAAAATTGAAATTATTAAAAATATATATGTATATACGAATTTCAAGTAAGCCTAAATAAAGGTTAAATTTAGACAGGAGCATTAATGATGAATTTAGCTATAGTAAATAGATTATAATTATTATTTAAAAAAGTATAATACATAAGTTAGATAAATGGAAGTAAAGAGAAGTTGGGGAAGACCCAACTATTAAATTAAGATTACGAGCTTGGATATTAATTTTTTAGCATTTAATTATTGTATTTATATAATTATGATTAGTTTAATGATTAGATAATGAGGTATTATATATTAAGTTATGAGTGTTGAGATTTAAGTGAAATAACCTAGTTAATAGGTTGTTTGGCCATGAAAACAAATTTATGAGATTAACTTATATGTTTTATGTAGAAAGGAAATAAAATTGAAATGAAGTGAAATAAATGATGAATTTAAGCAAGTGAAAGAGTTAAACAAGAGTAAAATTGAATGAATTATGACATTGAGGATCATGTTGGGTAATTTAAAATAATAAGTTACTTAAGTTATTTTTCAATGGGTAATTAAGATTTGATGGTTATGTTTTGAGGGGAAGTGAAAAAAAAGGCTATAAAGACTATCTTAAATTTAAATGGCCTTACAATATGAAAATGTCAGTTATATATTGAGTGAAAGGTCTATTATTCCATACGTCTTAACATATATATATATTAAATGCAAATTTTATGCATATATGAGTTATCTAAGTGTATTTTTGAATACAAAAGGAGGAAGAGGCTTTAATAGCCTATAATATATAAAATTTCATATATGATATAGTTTAAAATTTATAAATTCTAGGTATGAAAGATCTATAAGATTAAGATTAACTTAATTTTTATGATGTTACTGTGTTGAATTTCATGCATTGATGTCTTAAATGAGGATAAGATGTTTGCCCAAGTGCGGGATGATTCTTTGATATGTGTAAGTCATATTGAAAGGACTAAACCAAGATTTTAAATAAAATGGAAGGAAATAAGATATATTTTTGGGTAAAATAAGGTTATTAGTTAATATGTTAAATGATCTTAGTTGTTATTGGATAGTTAAATTGAATTAAATAATTGAAAATTTAAAGAAGAAATGTAAGCAATAAAGAACCCAATGAATGTGTCAACGTGGGTAACCCTATTATGTGTAAATGAGATCTAAGTTGCAGTAGATAAATTTACTGTTCGAAAATATAAGTTTTTATGGAGACAAAATGAAAATGGAATATACTAACTTTTAAGTTGTATAAATAGGGATAGAAGTTATACTAAGCCTATATGTTCATTATGTGTTATGTATAAAGTTAAACTTGAATTACAATTATTAGTTGAGTATTAAATGCAGAGCTAATGCAATTTATAAGCTTATTCAAATGTAGATTAAATGTGAGATGGTATAAAGGTTTAAATAGCTTGGAAAGTAAGAAATTTAAGATTCAATTCAAGTTTTGGTGTAAAAGGTATTTCAAGGGTAATTAACTTGTAAGGTTATGGTTCATCCAATTTGAAAGTGTGGTTAAGTTAAAAAGGAGTTCGAAATTTTAGATAAGGAGATTTCAAGTTTATGAATACTTGAACTTCATATCCAAAGGTCTCAAAAAAGTATATAATTAGATGTATAATTAATCATAGAATAAGTATGTGTGATAGGCGAAATAAATATTTAAATGTATTTTTTGTTGGCTATAATAGGAAGGGGTAAAGGAAAGATGAAGAAAAGTATAAAAAAAAATGGGAAAAAGCTAAAGGAAAATGGTAAGCAAGTCCTTCAAAATTGTGTTTCAAAAGAATTTTATGGTAAGAAAATCTATTTCTTTCCATTTTATGAAATGATATTTGCCAACGGATGATTATACTATTTTTCTTTTATATGTTTGAATTGTGCACCTTGAAATGACAATTTCTAGTTTGTTTTATGATGTCATGCATATTTTCTCACAACGATCATGATTCATGGAATGCTGGAATGCATTAAGTAGCCCTGAGGGGTGAGATAAGAGATGATGTTTTCGAAGAAACTGAGCGCGGTCACCTAACCTTGGGTCTTAAGGGTGGCATCAAAGGCATTTCAAGTACCCTCTGGAGTGAAGCAGGATGTGTATGATTCATGCATTGCATTCTGTAAGGACCAGGTATTTTATTTTATTTTATTTTATTTTCATTATAACCCTTCTCTACTTATGAAATAACTTATGAACATGCCACTAGGAATCTATGATGTTAATGGATGCATAATATATATGAATATGGTATCTAGGAGACATATAGTGCATATATGCATGTATTATGATTTTAGCACACTGAGTATAAATTTAAATGTATATGATTAGTGTGTCATTGTTGAGCACTATAACTATTTTCCCCCTTCGCAGAGTAGATACGGGTTCAATTAACATAAGCGGCCCGCGCTCTAGGGCTTCATTTTCCCATTTCGCGCCCGACTGTGCTTCCTTCTTCTCCTCTTCTGGTTCTTCGCTCCTCCTCTTCTTTCTCTTCCACTCAGTTTGAACCACCCGTGGATCTCTTGAGGAAAACTATACCAACTTCCTTGAATGTCATATATCCTAGTCCGGGAAGCTCCGAGGCTCCGAATCTCTGCAATCCACATCTATGGTCGCTATTTTGGGAGAAATCACGGTCAAGGTAAGTAGATATAGCCCCTTCTCGATTTAGTGATGAAATTTTTTGTTAAACATGATGTGAGATTGGTGGGAATGTGTAGCGCCTGACAATTTCATGATATGAGGCGTAGGGTTTGTAACAGTTAGGGTTCATGGGGAATTCGCTTTGAATGTGCGATTTCTATGATGTAAAAGACTTCTTAGCAGTTTTTATATTGTGAAAATGTGACATGAATTGATTTGCCCCAAACGAGAGTATGAATCAAAGGTTCTTTCATTTCGCACCTATCATGTGTTTGATAAAATGCTTGTGTGACAGATTTATATGTTGAATTTAAATTGTGTTGATGTTGTATGTGCGGTTTGCGACATATTTCCTTGTCTGTTATGTATGATGTGTTATTTCAAATGGTTGGTTGTAAAAGGGTTGTTCATGGCCCCTGATTGACATGAGGAGAGGGTTTTCATGGCCCTTGATGGACATGAGTAGATGATTGGTTGTGTTGTTCTATTTATATGTGGTTATATGCATACGATCTTGGGAGTGGGTATTGGACCCATATGTATTAGCTTCATCACTATATGAGTATTCATTATTATACTTATTTCCACTTTGTGCTAACCAATATCTACTTGCTGGGTCTATTTAAACTCATATTATTTGTTATTGTGCCTTTAGATCACAGGCCAGGTGGGGAACTTCAAGATGGGACAAGTTGAAGATCAAATATGAGAGACCATAGCACAATATTTTAATTTTAGTTCTTTTAGATTTGTGCTCTTTTTGATAATCATATATGTAGACAATTATTTAGGCGGATTCACTTTGACAATTATAATGTATTTGGTATTTCGGATTGGATTATAATCCCTGTGAATGTACACATGCATGATCATTATATTTGCTTGATGTGTAAGGGTAATATTTAATGATTTTTCTTCTATATGAATATCCTTATTATATGAAGATGCAAGTATATAAATATAGGATTGAATGTTACAGATTGAAATATTTATGAATATCAGGTCATGTATTCCATATTACCCCTTCTATGTTATGGGGAGATGCTGCCGAATTTTTCTTAGGTTGTGTAGCACCCATTGACTAGTTATTGAGTATTTCTAAGAATGAGGTGTTACAGTTAAGTATGTAAAATCAGAAAAGTTATGATAGGTGGATGATCACTTAGTAAGTGTCATTTGCCAAACGAGGAATAAGTCACGGTGCATGTACGCACTCATTTCATGAAAAGAATTTAAGAATTTTATATTTCCAACTAATGCAATGAGTTTTGGAGAATTATGGGTACTTTTAATTGCTTGCTTACTAAGTAATTTATACTCATTGTTTTCAATTAACTAGTAAATACAGATGATACAGGGTTAATAGAAGAGCCTAGTGAAGATATGATGTCTGGTACTTTCCAGGTATTTGGAGCTTTAGAATGTAATTGTTAAAATTGTATGTATTAAATTTGTATTATGTTAAGATTGATTAATGTAATATATAGCCTCTTGTGTGAAGTATGATTTAAATAAGGTATGTACTAGATGAATTTAAGTAAATGTGAATGATTTAGTAGAAAATATTAGATTATATACTGATTATCAGTTTTATATTGCTCAAATGTCCTAAACACAAACGGCTTGCTGTCGGATTTTAGTTATAAAAAAGGGAACCAATGTTGCTTCTAAAGAGAAAGAAAAAAAATTCAGGCTAATTTTCCAACACACTAGGTAAAGCTTCCGCTCGTATAAGGAAGAAAGTTTCACCACTTAAAGATCTGTAGAGTAAAGGTTAGTGCGCTCCATCGGGTCGGGGCGCTACAATAACCTTTTTAATTAAAATTTACATATGAATATATATGACCTATAGCATCTTTGATTTTGATGAAACTTGCTCTTCTAATTAAAAGATAATGCTAATTACAATAAATGCAATGAATTTTTCATCAACAATGAATGTAAGAAAAATAAATGGGATGGGTCATACATATTTTATAGTTAATTCATATACGGCAATAATTTGAGTCATTATATTTGTATTTTTTTTCAAATTGAGTTGACATAAATGCAAGATATTCAACTTTTTATGAACAAACGTATAAGGTTATTAAGCTTTTGAGTAAATATTTTACAATTTAATTAAGTTATGATTTATATGAAAGTATTTTCATTATAATTAAAGTTAAAATGTTTAATACATTAACCGATATAATTCTTTTCACAAATTAAGGGGGACATTAGATTCAGATTGACTTGGGTTTTGATACTTAGTTAACGTAAGCTTGGTATTGATTTCGATTTCTCTTGGGTCAAGTTGAAACCAAGTCTACTTTAAAAAATTTCTCATAAATAGAACCCACATCTGCTTTTCTCTCTAGTTAAGTTTAGGGATTTCAAACCAACCTACTACTAACTTACTCCTCTAACCAAAGATTTGGTAGAACTTAGCCTCTATTTTATCTCTTCTTAACCTAGGTTTCTATTTATCCTTCGTAATAATTGTATTAATGTTGTTTTGGGGAACATTTTATTTTGACTCTAGTTTGATGAATATGTTTTTATATTCATTGCATATGTTCGTATCAAAAATAATGTTTGTGTTTCATTTATCAAATCTTTTGATGCAAATATTGGTACAAAAGTGTGACTAAAATTGAGTTGGTGATGTCACATTTCTTATATAGTGGTCTTCCAAGTAGATGAGATTAACAAGGATACTTCTCTCCATAAGATGAAAATTCCCAAAAATAGAGCCAATCGAAATCAATCAATTGAAGAAATTGAATACTTGTCTCAACATCTTGGGCCGAGTGGGAGGGACATATTCTAAGAATATCATCTTTAGAAGAGTAGCTATAAATTATCTCACATCACCGATTAGAGCTTGAAAGGAAAACTTTTATAGTTATATCTTAAGATGATGAGGAGTCTAATTCAACATATGAAGCCCTCTTATGTCCAACTAAAAAAATATAAAAAAAGCAATAAAAGAAGAGTTTGAGTTTAATTATGTCTAGTATTTAGTTGATCTTCCGCCAAAGGCACAAAGCGACTGGGAACAAATGGTTCTCAAAACTATCCAACAGGAGGGTATACGCTTTGAGAAAACTTTAATATGATTGTAAAGTTATCTCAATTTGCCTGATCCTTATAATCATCGTATACTTATATATTTTATTACCATTAAAGAATTGTTGTCCTTTAATTTTAAAATGAGGGAAATAGGTAAAGCAACTTTTTGTAGCAAAAATTAATAATATATCATTCAAAAGAACTAAATTAATTTTTTTCTTAAATAAAATCATATAGATGTAATATTTTTAAATGATCTAGTATGCAAAGTTGCAAGCCTACTAATAATTACACTACAAAAGGCAATATATTTAGCCATGAAATGTGTTCTAAGACTCAAGCATAAAATAAGAAGTGTTCCTTACACTAGTATAGTAAGAAGCCTTATGTAAGCTATAATATGTATTTGTTCGAACACCTATTACACCATTGATTCAGTAAAGAAACATCAATCGAATCTTAGACCAGCTTATTTAGAAATTTAACTTATTTCGACTCACACCCAGGAAATGATTTGTTACTAAGTAAATGATTTGCGCCTAATGGGTTACGCCGATATTGATTATTGTGGAGACTTGGAGTGAAAATTCATTATTATGTCATATATTCTTGCTAAACAAATGACGTCATCTCATGAATAGCAAGATATTTGAGTTAACGGGTTAGCTGGTTAGGTATGATGTGAGTTAAATACAAAAATTAAACATGCGAATAAAAATATAAAAAGATGTAGCAAAAGGGGTTCAAGATCAAAAATGGAAAAAATATAAAATGTGTAGACATGGAGGTTAAAGAAGGGAGATGCAAGTGTTAAAGTTTTTTGATGATGCAAGTTCTTAGAGATTTTTAAATGATGTAGGTTAGTCAAACACAAACATGTATCTCAATTAGACACAATTAATAGTCAGTAAGATGCATACAAATGCCGATAAAAATTAATATATTAATTTTTTTGAGTCGCCACTAACTAGATAACGGTGATTAGTTCGTGTATAATAACACTGAAATGCAGAGATTTTCTGGGTGAACTCATACTAGAAAAAAATACAACTTTATTTTTTCTGTACATTGATCCTAAGAGTGCTGAAAATTAACACATATTTTATATATATAAGCTCAGGAGGGTCGAGGCGAGATCCCTAGGCTTTTTTTTGAGACCCTAACTCAATCTGAAAGTGGGTACGGGAATTTAATTCTCATTGCGTATGATGAGATTATATTTCCTGATGAAGGGATAAGTTTTTTTTATTTCCATTTTTTTAAAAAAATGACAAATACCTGTTTTATAAATTTTTTGAACAAAATGAAAACTTTCCTGAATTAACGGCTAAAGGAGAATTGTTTGATTTTTAATACATTTTTTTAACAGAATGTTGAACGATAATGATTCTCATATAAAAAAATTTAAAGAGATAAAGTTGGACATTATGTGATGAAAAAATAAATTATGGAATAATGCTATCCTGAATGATGTGCTGGATGATCTCTTTTATTTGAATTTTTTTTAAAAAAAAAAGGAAAGATGATGCAAGGGACGGATGGACGTGCATGCTTCTAGACTTTCACCCCCATTTTTTTTTAAAAAAAAAAAAAAAGAAAGCAAAATCGATGCAGAAGATATTGGAATGTAAACAAAGGACGAATGCATGTGTGTATTTTTTTTTATCTTTTTTTATGTAAAGGAGAAATGAGCAGGAGCGGCATTGGATGAAATAAAAAAAGTTGTTGAATACGTTGGAGAAAAGACAGTAGTTATGGGGACTTTGGGAGATAAAAAAAAAGTTGATGAATAGATGAGAGGGGAATTTGGGTATGTTTTGGCGTGAAGAGAATAGGGGAAGAGGGGGCTCCTTTTATAGCCTTTTATGTTTGAAAAATTGCACATTGGTATATATTAGTAATATTTTGCACAACTCCACCTTTTTCTTTTTTGCAAAATTCTATCCCATAATAGACTCCTTGGTAATTTATGGGTGGCTTTTGGAAACCACCAATGGGCCTATTGTTTTGCTTGGCTAGTAAGTCAACTCTTTCCTAGCCATTGATTTTGTGCATTTTTCATCCTTCATTTATGTCTTAATCGTCACCCATTTTTCCTTGATCTTAGATAGGGTCCACACTTATTGATATCCATTATCCACTTTAATGGTTCAGATCTTCATTTAGTGGGTTAGATCCGGTAGTTTTCATCCACAATTTGAAATGCTACAAATTCACCTCCTTCCTTGATCAAATTCATTTTTACCATTAAAAATCTCATAAAATATTAATTATTTATTTATTCCAAACCGTTCATCACGTCAACTCTGCTCCAATTAGCTTGATAAAGCATTTTTCACTTCATCTTGAATGTAAATTGCTCCTGATTAACCATATGGATTATTGGTCGTTGCTTTGAAAGCAGGCTTGAAGCATTAAGGGCCAATTTTTCACGTGGATCCTACAAAAAAATTAGGCTTACAAACATATGGGTTAAAAATTCAAATATAAATTCATGAAGGGCCTTAATGGGTGGGCCAGATAATAGTGAGCCTATTTAAAAATCTAATTTTCCCATTTAAGTAGGTGTCAACACTTCCATTTCCTAAACTATAGGTATTTAGATTGTGATATTGAAGTTAGTTTCTGATCCTCTAATCCGGCTAGGCAAGAAAGTTGAGAGACGCAAGCGTGAGGCGCAACATCAATTCCGTTTCCACATCCCTAATTTACAGTTTGATCGCCTAAGAAGTAGGTCGCCTTATTATTTGAGTGCTTAATTTCTAACAAGAAGTGCAATATAATAATATATTATAAGATCTTGCGATAACATTGGAGGTATTAAAATGTTTTTATCTCTAGTCAGTTATACGTGCAACGATACCGATATCGGGAATATTATTTTGTAACATTTAATAACAATAGCTATTTATATCCATTGTTCAGTTGTATCTTATAACTTGGTTTTTCCTGTTATGAAGCAAGTTGGTCATGCATCTGATCTCAACATCAATCACGTTGTGATGGAGAGGCTTGGCAAACATACAAAATCATGGTCTACAGTAAATGTTTCGGAAGAGGTGATGGGGATACTAGGAGAAAAAAATTGCAGCGCAAAGTGCATCTGCTGGAAACTCATTGTCTCCTCTCAGTCTAATGGAATTGAAAGACAAGAAATGCTGAAGAACCAAGCTGATGATGTATCTGCCAGATGGTTGCATGCTAAGGTCATGGGTGCTGGAAATGAAGATGATGATGAGCTGGCAGTTTCTTCTCCTGGCTTGTCAATATGGAAGAAGTGGGCCTATGATCGTCAAGCATGCTGTTTATCTGTCATCAGACACATCTCTTTTGATGGTAACAGGCCAGTTGGGGCAGATGATATGGTGGCTGGTGCAGGTGCCATTCTGTTTCTTGTATCAGAGAACATTCCGTGGGATTTCCAGAGAACCCGACTGCATAACCTTTTGTCATCGCTGCCTCCTGGATCCGGTTTACCTCTTCTGATCTTAATTGGTGGGGTAAATCATAATCAGGATCCCTATCTTTCCCGTGACGTTGTTAACAGACTGGGTCTGCATGGGGTTGATAATAAGCGGATTGCTATTTTCTCTGTTGTGGACCTCACTGGCAACCATGCCGCAGAAGACCCGAATGGATTTTTGAGTGATGATTGCTTAAGAGAGGGCCTGCAATGGTTAGCAAACCAGTCGCCTGCTCAGTTGGTACTCCGTGAGGTTGAGATCCGTGATCTGGTTTTAGGCCACTTGAGTTATTCACTTGAGATCCTTAACAGCATGGAATTATCCAAAGTGGGTCCCGATCAATGCATCTCTGCCTTCAATGATGCACTGGATCGTTCATCTGAAGATATTGTCGCTACAGCAAATCTCAATTCTGCGCATTGGCCATGTCCACAGATTAATTTGCTTGATGAATTTAGTGATGAGCGCAGAGCTGCAAACCTTTTTTTGCCGAGCAATGGTTGGAGCTCCGCTGAAAGAATTGAATCAACAGTAAGGACCATAAAAGGTTGCAGGCTTCCGTATTTTGCTACTGATTTGCCTTGGTTGAGCCAAGGTTCGGACACGGGCAAGGACAAACTAGACCAGAAACTGAAGCTTGAAAAATGTTTGACATGGTATCTGGTAGAAGCAAGTAAGATGATGGGTGAGGAGCTAGCAGCAAGGGAGGCATGGTCGATGCTGCAGAAGGGTGCTGGTGTTGAAGTTGATGGATTGAGATTCGTATTGTTCCGAGATAGACTGCTATCTTCTGGCGTGTCTTCAACTGGCGAATAATGAATCTGAGGGAAGGACCATTTTCTAGAGCATACATCGCGGAGCACTCAAGCAGGCCTGGTAAGTCTTTGATTCCAGGGGAGAATGTCTTCACAGTCATGAGTGGAGGTATGAACGAATCTAGTATGCGGTTGGATACTCCGTCAGGTCATCACATTTTTCATCTGTTGTATTTACATTCCGTAAAGCTCAAATCTAGAAAAGAGTTGCCGCGCTCGTTGCATTTGTTAAGACTTCGTAGAACCCAAGACAAAAAAATGCATACTTAGGAGAGTGTCAGAAGATGGTTAACATGGACCACTATGTATTGTAACTCCTATGTATGATTGCTTATTTCCTTCGTACGTGTTTATGTGATTAAGCATTAGAACGTCTTGTTGAGAAAGAATTTTAATCCGAAAAGCGGTGGAACAACATCTTGCTTTAACAAGGTATGGTTGTGTTATAACAGGAGCTTAATGCCCCAAGCTACGACTTTTAGATTAAGCACCAATTAACTTTTAACAAACCTTTCATTCCTTCCCTCGTAGGTTAAGTCACTCTTTGGGACCAAACCAACAGAATCAAACTCACATGCCCGACAGCTTAACCTTATATTATTAAAATCAAATCAGACTAGTTGCTCAAACTGGTTCCACTAAGAACTGGAAGCCAGACCTTTCAAAGAAAAAAAAAAAAAAAGGAACTGGAAGCCAGGCTGATCCAATTCTCTGCAGTTTTTTAATTGTAGTATTGACCATTTGAACCATATAAATTGGCAATCTAACTAGTTTTATGATTGGCGAATTTAACCAGTTTCTTAGAATGTGACTTAGATTTTACACTGACTTTCACACTTAGGGTGTGTTTGGAATGTGATAAAACTTTTAAATGAAAAGTTTTTGGTGTAGAAGTCTATAAATTTGAAGAAAATAATATAACATAATAAATTTAATGATGATTAAAGAGAATAAAGTTAAAATAAATAGATTAGTTATATGAATAATTGTGTACACATAATTAGAAAATAAGGTAGTTGCACAGAAATAAGTGAAAAAAAGATTAAAAGATAAGACGGTTATGGAGAAAAAAATTCTAGTCTAATACACTTTTTCATTATTGGCAAACACACCCTTAGTTAAGCTTAGGCAAATCAAGTTCACATATTGCATGAGCAATACCACCAAATCCCACATGCATTCTAACCTCTAGTGAGATGTGTGCTTTCATGAAACTCTCTTTTACACTACTTTGTAAAGATTAATCTTTTTGAGAGCTTTTTGTGGGTTATATCTAGTTAAGGACTGCTTCCATGAAATTTCTCTTTTATGTAGACCTCTTCATTTTTAATATATTCGTAGTCAATAAAGAATTCACTTCATCGATTATATTTAACATCATTTATATTACTATCGAAATCTTTTCATTTGTATAATATCATTGTATATGATCCTTAGCTATAAATGTATGAAATTTAATACAATAAAATAATTTAATAGTAAATATCAATTTTTAAATAGTATTTTCAACATTTAATTATTTAAACTGTCTAAAATATCACAACTATGCAGATAAATAATTCTACAAAATATTATTAAATTTAAATACATGTAAAATAAGGTAGTTACGAAGAGAAAAAAAAATTTTAATATCAAAAATTTGTTGTAAACAAACATGCCATTGGATTTAAGATTTGAAATTCTTGTATAAAGACTTTTTTTAATATTAAATATTTTTATATATTAGCAGCTGGGCCTGGTTTCCGAAACCAGCTCCAAATCGATTTTTAGAATAAGCGACCGGTTTGATTGGCTCCTGACCTTCTACGGCAAAGCCATAGAATCTTCCTGCACCCTTCAGCCATTTTTACAGATCCTCACCAGTGGGAGCCACCTAAACAGCATGTATCCGAAGAAGAACGGAAGATGAGGAATCTAAGAAAGTAAATGGAGTCAAAAATATACAGCCAGCTTTTCATCAATCTTGTCCTGCAGCATGTTACAATGCTCCAACAACATGCTTAGCTTATCTGTCTCTTGTGTTTTCGATATGACGCCCACATTGGTTTCATTTTGTTTCCCACAGGTAAGAGGAGAGTGACCTACTTGAACATCCTCAGGACGTTCCAATGTAGTTCTCTCTTGCACTTCCGCATCTACTTTTTTCCCGCTTTTTGTGCAAGGGGGTGGCCCAACTGGATGCTGGCAGCTAATTTCGATCATTTCATCAAGAGAGAGATTGGAATGAATGCGATGAGTTGGAGTATCCAACCGCGTATCAGATTCGTTCATACCTCCATTCATGACCGTAAAGACACTCTCCCCCGGAATCAAAGACCTACCAGGCCTGCTTGAGTGCTCCGCGATGTATGCTCTAGAAAATGGTCCTTCCCTCAGATTCATTATTCGCCAGTTGAAGACACGCCGGAAGATAGCAGTCCATCTCGGAACAATACGACTTCTCAATCCATCAACTTCAACACCAGCGCCCTTCTGCAGCATCACACATGCCTCCCTTGCTGCTAGCTCCTCACCCATCATCTTACTTGCTTCTACCAGATAACATGTCAAACATTTTTCAAGCTTCAATTTCTGGTCTAGTATGTCCTTGCCCGTGTCCGAACCTTGGCTCAACCAAGACAAATCAGTAGCAAAATGTGGAAGACTGCAACCTTTTATGGTCCTTACTGTTGATTCAATTCTTTCAGCGGAGCTCCAACCATTGCTTGGCAAAAAAAGGTTTGCAGCTCTGCGCTCATCACTAAAGTCATCAAGCAAATTAATCTCTGGACATGGCCAATGCGCAGAATTGAGATTTGCTGTAGCGACAATATCTTCAGATGAACGATCCAGTGCATCATTGAAGGCAGAGATGCATTGATCAGGACCCACTTTGGATAATTCCATGCTGTTGAGGGCCTCAAGTGAATAACTCAAGTGGCCTAAAACCAGCTCACGGATCTCAACCTCACGGAGTACCAACTGAGCAGGCGACTGGTTTGCTAACCATTGCAGGCCCTCTCTTAAGCAATCATCACTCAAAAATCCATTCGGGTCTTCTGAGGCATGGTTGCCAGTGAGGTCCACAACAGAGAAAGTAGCAATCCGCTTATTATCAACCCCATGCAGACCCAGTCTGTTAACAACGTCACGGGAAAGATAGGGATCCTGATTATGATTTACCCCACCAATTAAGATCAGAAGAGGTAAACCAGATCCAGGAGGCAGCGATGACAAAAGGTTATGCAGTCGGGTTCTCTGGAAATCCCACGGAATGTTCTCTGATACAAGAAACAGAATGGCACCTGCACCAGCCACCATATCATCTGCCCCAACTGGCCTGTTACCATCAAAAGAGATGTGTCTGATGACAGATAAACAGCATGCTTGACGATCATAGGCCCACTTCTTCCATATTGACAAGCCAGGAGAAGAAACTGCCAGCTCATCATCATCTTCATTTCCAGCACCCATGACCTTAGCATGCAACCATCTGGCAGATACATCATCAGCTTGGTTCTTCAGCATTTCTTGTCTTTCAATTCCATTAGACTGAGAGGAGACAATGAGTTTCCAGCAGATGCACTTTACGCTACAATTTTTTTCTCCTAGTATCCCCATCACCTCTTCCGAAACATTTACTGTAGACCATGATTTTGTATGTTTGCCAAGCCTCTCCATCACAACGTGATTGATGTTGAGATCAGATGCATGACCAACTTGCTTCATAACATGAAAAACCAAGTTAGAAGATAAAACTGAACAATGCATATAAATAGCTATTGTTACTAAATGTTACAAAACAATATTCCTCATATCCGTATCATCGCATGCATAACTGACTATAGATAAAAACAAGTTAATATCTCAAATATTATTGCAACACTTATAATATATTATTACATTGCATACTTCTAGAAACACTGGGGAAGCGAAGGAATAGCCTTTGAATTTGACTGAAATTCTGTGTTCACAGACATCGAAACATTTAGGAACTGCAGGCAATGGACTACAGTCTACAAATAAAAACAGAACAACTGCAGGAAATGGGCTATAGTCTTGTGGAGTATGATTGCTTGAGTAGCATTAAGTAAGAATGTCACTTGAGGAAATGTATGCAGAACAACGGGCTTCTAACAAATCATTTAATGGTATTGGCATAGGACAACTTCAAAAGTTTTTTAGAAAAAATCTCAAACTACCTTGAACCGGCAGGGTTCAGTCCATCTTAAGGACCTCAAAATTAAAGTTCTACAAGAAGGGGGAAAAAACACTGTTTTTTGTAGGATTGTAATGAATATAAGAAGCACAGAAAAAATAGAAAGGAAAATAAAAAGAAAGCAAAAAAAAAAAAAAAAACAACAACAACAGGTAATCTTAAGCCTACATGAATACAAACCTAAGAAACAATCAAATTGGAATATTTAACACCTAGTGAGCTTCATTTAATGCCTCAAAAGTAACCCACAAAAGACTAACGAAATTTAAAAAATAAAATGAAAATAGTTTACAATATAAGTTATCCTGAAATACTAAAATCCTAGAGAGTTGATCCTGTTAAGATTATCTAAGAAAAACTAAATGGCATTTTTTTATTATTATTATTATCTAGCATAAGACATTGAAGGTTAGAACATCCAAAAAAAAAGATCAAATATTGCAAGCAAAACAACTGAATTTGCCAAGACTTTCAAGTATACAACTCAGCCTGCTGATCATTTATGGCTAGCCTAGCCAAAAACACCTTTTTTAATTTTCTTTTCTTATAAAACTGTTTTCCTAAGTTTACTTAATTTATATATCAAGTTTTATCATTTCTTGAAATGTGTAAATATTTTTTACATTTTCAAAGTCAGAGGCATCTTAGTCATTTTTTAGGCATCTTAGTCATTTTTTAGCTACAAAAAATGACAAAAATGCTCATGGCTTTGGAATTTAAATAATAATAATACTTACACACCCAAAAATAAAATTTGGCATATGACTTAAATACACACAGGAAAAAAGTTTTTTAAAAAAACTAAAAAATAGGTTTTTATGCTGGCTTAAAATCAGATCATATCTCTACAACCAATGCCCTATATGATAAGGTCACAAACCATTATAATTACATAGAAAGTCACTATCTTATCATTATCAAGTCACAAGAAATAGGACAAAAAAGCCAACAACGTATATAGAAGCTACATTACGTAAATGCATGATCTTCTTAGGCCATCCTAAAAACCTTTTTTTATTTTTTTAAAATTTTTCAATAGAACTGTTAATCTAAGCGTATTGCACTTGTAAACCAAGTTTTACCATTTTTTGAGAAGCATACGTTTTTTTGGATTTGTACATAAAATTCAAAATATATATATATATAAACATCTTCAAAATTTGTAAAACTTAGTTATAGATTAAATGCATCCAGATTAACAGTTCTATTAAAAACCAAAAAAAAAATATACATTTGTGGCTGGCTGCAAATCTTTTACTATTTAACCAATAGAATGATGCAAGACCACTGACCACTTCACTTTTATGTATTGGTAGACCAAGTGACAGTAAACTCAGTGCAGCATTTGCTGCTGACAGGCGTTGTTCACGAATCTCCCTTTGCCTTTGTGAACGACGCTTCCACATCCTAAACACAGAGAAGAGATTGAACAACAATTATAAATATGCACGCAAAATTGATAGATGCACAAACCACATGAACAAGCTACAAACCTTAGCATCAGCCTGAGCTTTGCAGTGGCAGCTTCATCCCTTTGACAGAGCACCAAGGCCTCATTTTCATTACCCTCAGCCACTGATTTGAGGGTTTCTCTTTCCACCATAGGAGTTTCATTTTGCAAGTGCCTTGCTATAGCAGATTGCGGAAACAGTACATTGCTAGGGGGATATATGGTTTTGTTTATTGAACTTTCTACCATCAAATCCATAGATGGTTTGTTCGCTGTTCCTAACTCCACTGGCTGCTGATCATAGCTAACTGAATCTGAGGTCGCGAAATCCAAGTCAGCCATTTCAGAGTGATATTCACCCTGTGGACCATTTGGTGTTTCAAGAACCAGCTGAACATTGTTCTCCATTCTAGGAGAAGAATTGTCTTCAAAGTCAAGCATATCTTCATCAATAGCGTCAACAAAGGTTTCTGTTTCAACAGGACTTTGACCTCCATCTTTTTTATCATGCTCATCCAATCTATCTACTGTTACTTCTCTTTCTCTGGACCAGGAGAATGGCTGTCCAGAAAAGACATCATCAATAATAGATGCTGACCTCTTCATATGTACAAGGTGGGAACACTTGGTTGGGTAATCCACCTCACTATTAAGAAATGGGCCTTCTTTCATCATATATGCATCTTTGAATCGCTTTATGGAGAAACCATGGTATTCCAAAAGGTTTTCAATATCTTCTTCCTGGAATTTTAAGAGGAAAATTTTTCAGCACGTCCAGATAATGAAGGCACAAACTATCTGCATTGTTCCAACCACATTACCTCCATTGCAAGCCATTCCACAACTTCTTTGACGGGGATTCCTTGGTTATTCTGTAAGGCGCTGTGCAAACAAGCCAGTGCCTGAGTTCGTAACTAACCAAAAGAAAAACATGAAGCTCAGTGCCATTTACAGTAGTGAAGTATTACAAACATTGGCAAATAAAGAACGGATCCACTACAGTGAGCTGTAAAAGAGACAGAACAAAGATCCTGTAACAATGTTACTGCTGGAAGTTAAAAATCACAATAACAGTAGCATATTAAATGTATGCTATATTTGCAATATGCTAATAAGTGACTGGCTGATGTCATGGCTCGTGAGTCCATCTCTTCATTACTGTGATAATGAGTAAACTGCCTGAAGTCAGGAATAACAATACTCTAGCATACTAATTGCAATCCTCTTTTCATTACACTCACAATGAAAACTATATCAAACCACTGATTCAGATGAAAGGAATTTTTAATTTTTTAAAAAAAAAAGACATTTTTAATCATATATACTGCCCCATATTATGTAATTTCATAGGCTCATCACCCTTCCTCACTCTGTCCGAATAGGTCCCAAATTCTAGAGGACAGCTATATGACTGCTGATTGTAGGTATGGCAAGTTGTACAGGCTGAACTTGTCCAGGTATATTCACAGTAACGCTTTCATATTTTCTTCTTTTACAAAGATTTCTTTCAAAAGGAGGAAACACGAGCCTTTAGCAAACACATGATGGATGTGTCCAGACTTTAGAATATTATGTTAACTACAATCTGAAAACAAAGTCCTAGTCATACAGCATGCAAAGAGATATCAGACTAGGGCTTTAAACTCACAAAGTCACCAACGTGTCATGAAGATAAATGAAAAAGAGAAGTCAAAACTATGGTGTGATTGTATTCCTATAATATTAGATTTAAATATCCTTTTACAGGAATAAATTATATAATATTAGATTTAAATATCCTTTTACAGGAATAAATTATATAATATTAAATTTAAATATCCTTTTACAGGAATAAATTATATAATATTAGATTTAAATATCCTTTTACAGGAATAAATTATATAATATTAGATTTAAATATCCTTTTACAGGAATAAATTAGATATCTAAAACCACTATAGTATCAACATATAAAAATAAGTGAGATATTCAAAATTGAACAAATTGTCGTGGAATAAAATCTACTATAGTGCCATATAAAGATATGAGAGATTCAAAATTGTGTAAATTATCTTGGAATAGAACTAGTAAGTCATATAATGAAGATGTGGAAAAGATAGATTGAGCAAAATTTATAATGAAAAGCAGATGTCTTTACAAATCAGTTTGATGTTATGGCAATAAGATGACTATTGAAGCTGTCTTTTTCGCCTAGACAACTAATTGAAAAGTGTCCAGAGAAGACTATAACCTACACATGGTCATTGATTTAGAAAGCATATGATAAGGTTCAAAGAAATCAGCAAAATGCTAGAAAAGAAAAGAATTATCAATACATATATGGGAAATGATTCAATACAGCCGCTTGCATGGACCCTTGATTATTTTATTTTAAAAAAAAATTTCCAAATCTAAGCCATTTATTCTGTTTAGTACCCATTTGTTTTATCATGTTACCAAAAATCACTTCCATTAAAAACTTATAGTTTGTAAGAAAATTAGCATCTTTTGTGAGTGAACATATAACTACTAATTTTCTTTTAGGGAAGTTTCTAAATAAACCTATAAATTTTCATTATAATTCCCGATAATCGCACGGATTTTCAAAAAATCCTATACACCCACTAATTTTCCCTGATATTCCTCTCATACCCACGCCCATTATTCTTCGTTAGTTACATCTACATTTCCAAATTTTCTATATTTGTAGTATTCTGAAATACCAAAATTTTGATGCTACCAGAGCACGCATCATCTTCATGGATTCCAGTTGTAGGTTTTCTGCACCGTCGGAGCATCGATTTGGCGCTCCATCATCTTCCCTCTCTTGTTCCGTCTGCATCAAAGACTCTGACATGGGTCCTTAATTCAAGGATTAGATATGAGCTTATACTCTGCCATGAGCCCTTATTGTAATTGCGGTCCTTTTTCCCGCCATGGTCATTCACAACTTTCCTAACCCATTCGACAGCAGCAATTTTCAAAAAGAAAAAAAAAATCCAAATTCCATGAAATTTCAATAGCAAGACAGAAAAATTACTGAAATTTCTGAATTACATCAACAGAGGAGAAATTGAATTGGAATATCATGGAAATCGAACACATAATCAATCAATCCATTCAATCACAACCTTGCACACTCATCAGCATCCAATCACACCCAAGCAATGGGAGAGAAGCAGAGCATAACAGAATGCAAATATAGGGAATAATAGGAAGGATCGATGTAGTGTCCAGTCACACACAAGCAATTGGCATCCATTTTTCCATGGAAAATTATTGCTGCGCTTGATTTTAACATTGCCAACTCTGTTGATGGCAACTGAGTTTGGACATGGTTGGGATGCATGACAGCAGGGGGCATTTCTCCTGCTCCCTCCCTCCCTCCCTCTCTCTCTCTCTCTATATATAGGTGGGTTGCACTTCAATCGAACCATTTTTGTAAGAACTTTGATGATGAAATAAAAATTCGACATTCACATGTTTAAAATCATTTGTCTTTTTTATCATCGTACATAAATCAGTTTAATTCAAGTATTGGATAGGTTTCACCTGCTAAAAAGTATATGAAATTATGGGTGTGTTTAGTACTTGATAAAACTTTTTATTTATGTAGTTATTTGATCAAACTTTTGAACGAAAAGGTTTTCACAGAAAAGTTTTTGAAATGGGAGAAGTGATGTGATATGATAAAGGCAATGAAGAGAAATAAAGAAAATAAAGTTAAAATGAATAGGATAATTGTACAAAAAGTTATGAACAAATGATTGACAACTAGGAGAGTTGTATGGAAAGATGCGAAAAAATAATTAGAAAATAGGGTAATTATGGATTGAGAAAAAAATTTGTATGAAAAAAGTTTTAGATAAAAAAAATTTATTGAAAAACAAATGCACCCAATATGTAAACTATGAAAAACACTTAAATCCAGCAATAGAAGCATTAAGCCGTTATCATAATTTATAAAATCATTCGTCCATAAAGGAAGAATATTTTAGATGAGTTAGATGTTGAATTAACAAATCTAAAATTGATATGTAAACTAAACAATCTTATTACAACTGATCCAATGCAGTTTTCAAATGGGGTTCATACGCATCTTTGATTTGGATGAAACTCAATTTCCTAGCAAAACAACTAGTTCTAAAAGGTAAGAACAGAGTGGATTTCACATCATCATCAAGGTGGGCCATGTTTAGACCTAGTTCTTTATAAGTGGATGTTAATTTCATGATCAAGAAGGGCCCATTTGCAACAAAATCCGCTCTAATTAGGATGCATTCAAATGCACTCTAGTATTTTTCCTACATATATGATATAAAAGTTTTCGATACATCTGATTTTTGGCATCATAAATAAATGCACATGGATAAATATGACAAATTGTTTTGATTTGGAAAAAAAAAACATTTTAAAAAATTTTCAAAGAAACAAAAGAGTTTGCATGGATATCTTCATGCAACCAACTATGTTGAATCATTTCCCTATACATTGATATTATCTAGGACATGTACAAGGGGGTTATAACAAACCTTGAAACAAATTACCTACCACAAAATAGGCACTACATTGAACGAGAAATATACAGCTCATGTCCATGGTTGTTGGAAATGCAAGTCCACACTTGTGGACATGGGAAAACTTATTAAAAATGAATGAAAGACAAAAAGAAATTGTGGTGATTGCTTAGTTCATGATGTTATGTGAAAATAACAGAAAATAAATAGAAAACAACAGCATGTAAGATTCAAAGAGGTTTACTCAAATGGTCAAAGTTCTTATGTATAACAAGAATCACATGGAAGAAGAATTAATACCTTTGCAAAGTGAGCATGCATCAAACATGATTGAAGGTATGTTGCTTTCCTTGCAAGTCGGAAGAAGGCAATGAAATTACCTGTTCTGCAAGCTCTGGAATATAAAATTGTCTCAGCAATCAAGTTACAAAGATTGAATTACCATGAAGTAAGGTACGTGATGAAGATTTCCAAGACAACATTATCACCTTGCAACTTCTCGTGCAAATAAAATTTCAGGTGCACCTCTTATTTCAGGAGTCATCTTGGCAAGATCAAGTGATAACTCTGCAGGTTCCACCTAATAACACGGGCTTGTATCAGTGTCTACATGAACGTCAGCAATAATAGTTTTGACGAGTCACTCTGTAAAGGAATCCAATGTTGGGAAAATATGTTTAAATTACAAGCAAACATAACAGCAACACCATGCATGTCAACTTGGAATTGAACCAACTGAAATAGCAGGAGGAAACATTAGGATTAGCCAGAACGAGTGTGCTGGGGCTAGGCCTGGATTGGCTATTTCTTTCCACATTATTTGTATGGTTGTTCGCTTTAATTGAAATGCAAAGACATAAGGCACCTTGTATCCAGGATGTTTATCCAGTTTCAGAAGTGCATAATAACCCCGAAACTCTTTCTCTGTAGAAATGCTGCTTCCTTTCTTCCTATGATCATCATAAAGTTGAAAGAGTTCTACAGATGCCTTGTTCATCTGCTCAATGTTGAGGTGAGCATCAAATCCTTCTGCAAAACCTTCTCCCTTTGTGTACTCACACAATTCATGCATGGCTATGATGTGAAGCCTTATCTGGAATCAAATAACAAGACCTCTTAACAAAGTTGTCATTAGCTTACCACATCAGAGAATTAATGAATCAGGTAGCAGAAGAAACCATTTGCTCCAGCATGGTTATAGCATCCCGGTTAAAAATGTGTTGCATCCTAAGGTCCATACGGATTGCCCTCATCCTGTCCCACAAGAAGTTATACATCCCAAGGAAGTTGTCATCATAAGGTTGTTCTAGCAAACTCAGGAGATAATCAACTGTCTTCTGCAAGACAGGCAAGGGCCTTATCAGGTCTGCCTCTCTTTCAGCCATCCTGTTATACTGCACAGAATTAATTTAATCAGAATTCATGTTGCGGATGGAGAAAAACAGAGATGATTACAAAAGCGATGTTTTGAAAGCTCAATTACAAGACAAACTACAAAGATTCTCAGAAAGGTTAGAGCCAGGGGCGCAACTATGTATTGGCACATGCAGTCAATTTCAAACCCTTGTCATTTATCATCATGTACATTGAGCCTCGAAATAACCCAGGGTGCCCTATCCAAGCCCAATATAAGGCCACTCTTGTGTGGCCCATTATACTTGTACCATACTGTTGTGTCAAGCATTAAATCATATGAAGGGTAATATTCTCATTTTAATATTTTACAATAACCTGTTACGTGAAAATATGAAATCTGGAATCTAGGCCCCATTAAGGGATCTACTCACATAATTTTCTGACCTCCACCCAACTGCAGCTGAAACTGTTCAAGCATGCAATTTTAAACCCACACAATACCCAACCTCAGGCTCAGGCTGCCTAGTGAAGGAAAAGACCAAACAGGCACCACACTAGTGGCATCACTAGTTAAAAGCCAAAAGACTCAAAACCGCTACTTAAGAATCACTGATTCAGCAAACATGTAGTTGAACAGCAATGGATGGCATGAGCTAGTTCATGACTAGTTTGCACTTTGCACTGGTTCATCTTCAGAGTGAACTTTTTTACTATTTATCCCCCATTTGAAAAACTCTGCAAATAACTTACTCTAGCATGAACCGGATTTATTACACCTGAACACTGGGGAATGATAAAGTAGCTAAGACTACCTTCTTAACAGCAAGGCCTCGGCTTGTTTGGTTTCTGTCACCATCAACGCGCTCATATTTGTCAAGATCTCCTTTCCTCTCTCTCTCATCCCTTTCAGATTCTAAAATACAGTAAAGAAATGTCAACCCATATTACACATAAAAAGCGAAGTTGAAAATTGACAATTTTTGAAAAGAACAATTAGATGGAACTTTACATATAAGTTTAAAATACCCTCTTTACATATAAGCAATGCTATGAGAGGTCATTATTTTTGAAATAAGAAGTTGAGCTGCATACCAGGACACATGTCTGGACATAGTCCAACTACAATGCTTGATGATTCCGCTCCTTCATCATCAAATAAAGGACCACTATTTGAAATATCTGTTTCTTGAATAGGGTGCTTAACAATGAATTTACGTTTTTCCAAGGATTTATCATTTTTAACCCCATAAGGCTTTTGCACGGCGACACCACGTGTGTCTTGCACTTTATTGCTTAATTCGATGTTAAAGCGAGCAAGCCGTCTCGCCTTTGCTTGAGCTTCTCTGGAAATAAAGTTTGTCAAACACGATAGCAAATTGATGCATGCAGCTAAAAGTGAAAATAAGATCAAAGAAACCTTAAGTTGAAAAGGATGATTATAAATTTTACCTCTCACTATCATCTTGAATGTAATGGGAGTTACTTGAAACAACTTGATCAGAAGACGGTAAAGGATGAGACCTTGTCCTTTTAGGAACTTGAACCACATCAGGCTTCGAGGGAAGCATGGGTCCAGTATCATGTGCATCATGAGGTAGAACAGGAAAGGACCGTACAGGAATTAAAGAATCAGTAACATTTACTGGAGATCTTTGCTGATGACCCCATCTTGGAGGTGATAAAGCAGGCCTGCACAAGGTATTTTGTAAATTTTTTTAAAAAAAAAAAAATGTTGATAGTACTTCATTTTAAAGACTAGGAATTCCCAAAACCAGAAAATTTTGCAGGTGTCCATGATTTACGTAATTTTATTTATTTTTATTTTTTGTTGGTGGACCTAGAGGATCCACTGCAGGATGTCGGTTTTATGTTATAACACAAAACGGTACCTCACATCAAGAATATGATGTCCCAATGGGTTATCCTGCAGATAAGTTATCCTCTAGCATGCAATCCCAGCAATTCAACTCAGAAATCTAATGACAAAATGGAACCGCATATAGAAGTTGTGAATTGACATCTCCAGCACATTAATGTAATCCCAGAATGAAATAGGGTTTAAAAGCTATTACAAAAATGTTGAAGTTATATGCGAGTTCCAGCCCATTAAGTTTAGATAAAAACATGTGCCACGACAAATAGGTAAAAAATAGGCACAGATATAAAGTGAAATTGTACATTCAATAATTAAACATGCAGATTGGATATTTAGCAGCATGAGTTTCAGTTAAAAATTGAGAAACGAGATGATTAGCGATAATGACTTGTAATAAAATCTACCTCTGTGCTGTGATTGAGCGCTGATGCCCCTCAGCAGACTGATAGCTCTCGAAAGTTAGAGCAGGAGGTAACCACATTCCCCTTGGTGCCTTAGAAGCTTCATTATTGGGCAGCACATCCATCTGAGGTCGCAATCTGCCAAAAAAATAAAAAGGATCTTCTAAACACCATATGAAAAGAGTAGCAACAATTCAATCTACTGCTTGCATAAAAATTGAAAAGAAAGAACACAACAAAGAGTAAAAATAAATAAACTCCCAAGAGGCTATTGATCCAAAATTACACCAGATAATTAGCTTTATCCACAAAGTGATTTATCTCCTGTAAAGTCATGCGCTATTCGAGATAGATCAACTAATTGTGATTAGTATAACAAAATAGTTCTTGAGAGGACATCATCATCATAGAAAAGACTGATTGGACTCCTAAATTGGATGATTAGATCATCTTCACACCTTTGCAATTGATTCATTGGATGCTGAGAAAAGAATGTTACAAAAACTAATTCAGCCTCGATAGAGAATTTGCACTGTGCGGTGCTTTAGGAGTTCTATATGATCATTCTATACAGTGGCAGATCTAGGACCTTTGGTAAGGTGGTGCAATGTGAAATATTGTTACTTAAGAGGGGATCATGTAAAATAAAGTTTGGTTCGAAATATTTTTCAAAATTGAAAGTGGGGAATGAGTTTTGAAATCTCAGGGGTGCGATTGCCGCTACCCAACTCCATGTAGATCAGACTAAGATCTTATAGCCGTTGAGTGAAAAATGGATGTCTTTCTTCCCATTCCATGTCTCTCAGCCCAATTTTTCACCTCTTGCAGCCCCTCATTGTAACATATACGTAATTCTGATTTATACTTCAAAAGAAGGGGGGAGAGATCATCAGTTTTGAAATTGGGCTGACGTTTCACACATGGGAGCCTGAGCCTCATCCAACAGGCAATGAGATTGATTAGATATAAGCTTCTTTTGAAATTGGCAAACAACAAGTGTGACAAACTAGAATTGATGGAATTAAAAATAAATGATCCAAATCATCAAAATGGAGAATTAATAGATGGTAAGAAGAAAATCACAAACTCAACCATCCAACTGAATCGTTTGTAATATATATATATGAGACCCGATCCTGTGCAGTCGGACTGCAGTCCGCTATAAAATGGACCCCACACAAGATTGTAATGAAACTTTATACACTCATTTATCCATATATAAATCATACTTTAGACGGTTTAGATGTTGAAAAAACCACTTTAAACTTGATATTTACATTAAACTATTTTATTACGTTGATTTTGCACCATTTTAAGATAGGGACTGCACACATGTTGGATTTGGATGAAAATTGGTATGCTAATAAAGTGAACAATTCTAAATACAATGGGTGGGGTGGATTTTCGATTTTTGATCAGGTAGGGCCCACAGTGCATGGACTGCACGGTGCAGTCGCATGCACTGGATTATTTCCCTATATATATATATAAATAAAGGAACTGCACCAAAAATGATGAGTAGATACTTTGTTCTATCGCAAAGAACTGTTAAAGCAAGAAGAAAGCCAAAAAGAAATGGACAGGAAAAAAAATGAGATGCTTTAAAGCACAAAGATCATCGACATGGGTTAAAAAGTAATAGCGTAATAGGATTCAATTGGACTCTGCTGAGTTAGGAAGCAGATTATGATGATGACAACAGAGACTTCATTTTTCCACAAGCCTCATATAGGTTGAAGAAAAGAAGAACAACTGCAATGGGAGATGACTAATTTTCTCTCACACTAGAACCCTTCACAGACTACCTGTAAACAATATCTGTTTAAAGGATAACCAAACAGCTAGATACTGACTTCCTAGCTTGTAGTCATGTAGGTTCGCCATGTACATGCAATGATGCTGCACAAAAGTTGGCCAATACTATAATTTCCTAACATTATCATAACATATGATCAGAATGAGGTTTAGATTTCATGAGTAAAATAACTGCTTTCAGGTTCTTCAGAAGTAAGTGATACATGGAGAGGTCATTGCTGACAAATAATGATGTCAAGAATATGCTAGTTTCCCATTGAGCCGTAAAAACTATAAAAAAACCAATAGGCGATGATAAAGGTGTTGCATATGGAACTGAATCAAATTATCAAGATCCGTTGATTTCGAGGGTAGCACACATCATGTGGGAAAACTGTCCGACATCAAACATTCCTCCTGAGCTCATCATGGACCAGTACACAGTCACAATCCAGACTCAAACTGGCACCCAACTTTTTCTTATGGAGGTAGAGGCGTAGACATCCTAATGCATCTGATCCAAAATGTGATTGCAGTGTCTCCCTAATTTGCTCCACTACCGATCAAGCATTGAATCAGGACTCTTCCTCCCACGTATCTTTATACTCATTAGATTTGAAACAGCCATGTGTAAACCTTGTGCACAAATGTGTGGCACCAAAGCTAAACTGGATGATTCCAACATTTATTGGAAGTGTCTATACTGGAACAAAAGATCATTTTCCTCCCCTATCCACCACAGATACTTCAACCCAGAAACAATCTTCGTCTAGGCTCACCAAATTTCCTTACTGCTGCTAGACTGCTCCAAATAAACACTTCAGTGCTGCGGTGAATTTGTGAGATATGCAACATGCAACATGAAACCTTTTGAACTAATTTTTTTATCTGAGATTTATGGCCTCTTCATTCCAACTCAATAGATAGCAACCCATTCAGAACATGCATTCCAAAGGAAGACAACTATTTATCCGTTTCGGCTTTTGATGAGCACTGAAATTAGTGAAGTCCCATCAAATGATGATAAAACACAGGTAATGAAAATATAGCTAAATGCACTGTTTTGATAAATGGACAACTCAACATTGACAAACCTATCTATTTGAGTGGGATTTTAGAGATTCTTGTTTTTACTGCTTGTTAATTTGGAACTTCATTTAAAACAACGTGATTATATGCGATGCATCACATGTTGGCCCAACATGCAGTGCATCTTTATACTTATTTTTTTCATAGACATGTTCTCTTAGGTGTATTTAACCCATGTACTAAGTTTCCAAAATGATTTCTTGCGGTTAACCGTAGCCAACCCATTGATGCGTTCAAAATATAGGCCATTCAGATGTGGCAGCTTCAACTTGCACCGTAGGATGGAACATAGAGCAGATGATAAAAAGTCTTGCCAACTCCAATGGCCATTTAGATGGCATGGGGAGCAGTTAGTAAAAATACATGCTGACTTGGGTTTTTCCTAAAAACTCAAACATCAAATTGAAGAACAGAAGGATTCCATTGGCTGGCCTCTCCGTCCTCTCAAAACCCCAGCTACACCAGACAAGCGACCGCATCCCCCATCTCCGTCTTTTTTTTGTTGCACGATCCTTCTGCCAGAGCTTGTCATCAATGCTAGCTACCCCAAAGATACGTTGTCACCTTGCTAGAGCTAGGATTGGGAGGCATGTGCAGCAAAAGATGGATGCGAAGCTACCACATCCTTGCTAAGAGAGGAAGAGGAATTTTGCAAAAAAAAAAAAAAAAGACGGTTCGAGATGGAGCCGTTGATCGTCGCTGCAGGGGAACAGTGAATGATGCATCATTATTGAGGCAGGAAGAAGGGATTTGAAAAGAACGGGGGATCCGAATGCGAAAGTGTGTGGCATGGGTAGGGAGAGAGAAAAAACCATGCGTGAAGGGGAGAGAGACAATGAGCTAGAAAGAAAGGATGACAGAGAGACAGTGGGGTGCAGGTAGCAGGCATCAGGCACAAGGGAGACAACGACAACGACGATTTAGGGTTGGGAAATTGTTGGGGATTTTGTGGGTGGGTGGGAGGAGGAGGGTAAAGCGAGCAAGTCAAAATTCGCAGATCTCCATTTTTTTTTTTTCTAAAACACCCAACGCAAATGAGTTTTTTACTCAGCACCCCTCGTCGCATCCAATGGACAGGCTTCAATCCATCCGATCAAACGGTCCTCAACGTAGCCACACCAAAAGCTTCTGTGCAGTTGTGCGCAACGAATCGGGCTCCACTAAGTTTTCCCATTTTACAATACTTGTATACATTTATGTTTTGTTTTTAAAAACCATCAATTTCGGGAGTATTTAAGTCATTTTCAACCCCATAAAACTTGATTTTTAAAAATAAATATATATATTGTAAAATGGTAAATTTCGCACATGGGATAAATACACCTAAGAAAACATGTCTATGAAAAAAATAAAAGGGCGTTTTAAGTCATTTTTACCCCTTAAAACTTGATTTTTTAAAAATAAAAAATAAATATATACAAGTATTGTAAAATATTAAAACTTAGTACATGGGTTAAATACACCTAAGAAAACATGTCTGAAAAAAATAAATATAAAGATGCACTGCATGTTGGTCCAACATGTGATGCATCGCATATGATGCAGCCCTTATTTAAAACCCATGCTTGCACGTATGTTTTAAAAATAGTTGACAAGTACGGCTATCTTATCCTGTCCACTATTGGAACTGATGAAACCCAGAAAGTGTTACCAATAGTAGAAGAACATCTTAACAGCATCTTTTATCATGGCGAAGCTATACAGATGAGAGATCAAAACAAATTAATTCAGCATAATAGACAACGCATAAAAGATTTAATCACAAGCTTCTAATTTTGGTGATTTCTTGGAATACAAACAAGTTTTCAAAGAAATTTAAAACAAAAAAAATAATGTATTATTTAAAAAATCCCTATCAAATCTATTTAAACATCGGGAATTAATGGGCTCAGCTTCTATGTAACCGGGTTACATAGAAGTGGACCCATGTAACCCCTTCAAAATCTATGATTTTGATCCTTGATGAAAAATCCAATCCATTCATTGTATTTAACATCATTTGTTTACCTAAGGGATCAAGTTTCATCCTAATCAAGTAGGTTCATGGGCCACATATTTTAGAAAATGTATATATTCGTATAAATTATGAAAAATGCTAAAATATCAATTTTAAAGTAGCATTTTCGACATCTAAACCGTCCAAAATATCATTTCTATATGAATAAATGATTCCATAGAGTATTAGTACATTTTAATACATGCGTAAATACATCTAAGCGTTTTTCATAATTTACACATGAATATACATTTTTAAACAAATATGACCCTTAAACATACTTAATTAGGATGAAACTTAATCTCCTAGATAAACAAATGATATTAAATACAATGAATGGATTGGATTTTCCATTTAAGGATTAAATCTTAGATTTTGAAGGAGTTACATGGGTCCGCTTCTATGTAACCCAGTTACATAGAAGAGAGATCGGGAATTAACTAACATAAAACATCAAGTATTCATTGTGAAGAATCAACGTACACACAAGTAACAAACAAAAAATACAGCAAAACAATGCATTCTTATGAATATCATTTTGCTATATGCTTTTTTTTGGCATGATTTTGTTGTTTGAAAAAATTAAATAAAAATTTGTCCAGCGCAAGCCTATATGGCACATGAAATGCCAT
Organism: Annona cherimola; assembly: GCA_030490835.1. NCBI lineage: Eukaryota > Viridiplantae > Streptophyta > Magnoliopsida > Magnoliales > Annonaceae > Annona > Annona cherimola. The sequence goes on from CM059972.1 coordinate 88,953,004, forward strand.
ATACAGATACTGATACACCATATTCGATACACATCCATGAGGCAATTGCACCACCTGATGTTTTAGACAGATTAGACATTAAGAATACAGCATTGAAATTGATGTATATGTCAAACAATTCTATTATGTTCATTTACACACTTTTCAGATGGGGGGCCATGTACATCTTTGATTTGGATTAAACATGGTTTCCTAGCTGAACAAAATATTCTAAATGCAATGGGAAGAGTGGATTTCATATTATCATCAAGGTGGGGGCAAATAGATGGGATACATGAAAAACTTCAGTGTAACCCGATGATATAGAAGCAAAGCCCAAATATATAAGACACCAAGGGCCATGATTATAAATGCTTTGCAGGAATGTTTCTCTTGAGTTGTTTGTGCATCCAAAGAAACAATACTAAGGACTACTCACAGTAAACATTTGTGTAGGAGCTACATAACTCCCTTTCGTGGAACCACTTTTAACTTTCTTGTTCTGTTTAGAAAGATGAGCTAAACTTATATCAAAGAAAGAAAGAGTGTAAATAAGACATCACAGCGAGAAGGTTGCAGACAGAACAAAAGAAAATGGAAAACAATCCAAAGTTGACTCAGAAATCAACTGCTCCATCACAAATTCCTTCCAAGGCAAGAAAGGAAAATCCTCTAATCCTTCTTCCTTTAGTTGCGTTCACTTAAATCTGTTTTAGTGGCATGAAAAAAAGAGAAAAAAATCCCATAGGAGAAGCCAAAAAATGAAAAGCAACTTGAAGTGAACCTTCTTGCATCATCTTGAGCTAAGTGAAAACTTCCCAAGGTACCTTCACCAGTAGAAGGTAAAGAAGGTGATTGCATCCTTTTTGGGGCATGGAAGCTTGTGGCCTCTGCTGGAAAATTGTGAGGAGTATCTTGTTTATGAACAAATGGGGCAACTGTTGCAATCTTAACTGTCGAGGAGTTAGGAAGAGTGGCTGGAACCTTTGGCTGGTTGCCCCATTGAGGTGTAGACACAAGAGGCCTGAACAAATGAGAAGAATTATAATTATTTTCAGTTGTTGTAAACGTAACACTCAAGGGACATAACTACTATGGGGAGAAAAGTAAGAAAATACAGGGGAATACTTGTCGAATAATGACATTGATCATGAGATAACAACTAAAAATTCAAGAGAATGATCAATTTTCCAGATTCAAGATTTTAGGAATCAAACTTCAATACGAACAGCTTTGACAACAGAACCTGATTTTATTTCAGAATTAGGACAACAATAAAAGAAACAAGGAAAAATTATGAGAAGATACCCCTTCCAACAAAAAGAATAACACAATTAATATCAACAGCAACAACAATAAATCAATCAATCAATCAAGAATCACAATATTCTGTGGAAAAACAGAAAGAACAGATTTTCTTTCTCGCCGTGCATTCACTAAATAAAAGGAAATTCCACCATTCTCTTCTTCGTAAGATCAGACGGGAAGGGGAGATCTGCTAGAAAGACATCTTACCTTTTTATTAAACACAGATTTGCATACATATATAACAGGAACTTTGTTTAATGTCCTCAGAAAATAAGAAGTTTAAAGGCTCTTGCATGAAGAGAATTAGCTCACTCCAATTATCTCTTGATTCAAGGTTTAAGCCCATACTTCACTGACCATTATCTAAAAATCTGGTATTAAAAATAATAAGATTAAAAATACCAAGCTACAAAATGGAAAGCCAAGAGCATTAATTAGACTACAAGGGGAATCCGCAATGTGAACCTCCATTTGACAGGTCATCCATAATTGATGTATTACTGTTATAGATTGTTCCGAATTGATTTTTCAGATTGCCTATCCATATGCATGTAAACAGAGCTGTGTAGGAGAAATCTGGTTTTCAAATGAAATTTGCTCATCAATGTGATTTTGATATCACAGCCCCATGAACTTTAATCCAAGGACAAAACCCAAGTAACTGCTTGTGAATCTAGATGGCCCACATCGACCAGCAGCACTAACTGTTCTCTGTAGATGACTGCCCGTTATACGTATTGTCTCCATTTTGTTCGAGAATTTGGTTTCCCCGCAACATCATATCAAATTGCAGCATATTTTGCATTTTAGGGCCTAGAGCAAAAACCAATGAGAATTCAAAAGAAAAATAGAAATTAATGTTCACGTCATATTGGACAAACCTCTGAGAGACTTCAGAATGAAATTCCTCAACTGCATGCTTGGCTTTAGAAAGCAGAGGAGATCGCATTATCAGGGGAGCTTTAGAAATAACATTATCAAACACAACATTTTTGCTAAGGCCCAATCTATACAATGGAAAGAGCAGAATTGAAAATACCGAGGGAAGAAACCAATTAATGATCCATACAAACAAACAGGCACGACAGGGAATCAAATACAAGTGATAACATGAGTAGACGTTATCAACCATTGTGGCATGCTGGACACCATCAATATCCAGCCACGAATCCACATTCCATAGTGGCATTCAGCATTTAGGGGACGTTTGGTAATATGTAAAATTGTGGGATTGTGGAAAATGGTGGGAAACGAAAAAGAGAATATTTTGAGAAATGTATGATTGATAGGAAATGATAGATGTACAGTTGGGACAAATAGATTTGTTGTATATAGTTAAGTAAGAGTAAAAGTGGGAAAAATAGTATGATTGAGGAAGTAATGATTAATCTTGGGAAACCAAATACCATGAGAAAACCATGGTTCCCATACTCTTATGTTACCAAACATCCCCTTAGCATACACATCTACTCTTGGTTCCCTACCAGCTGCAAATTTATATGTGAAACCAATTATATGGATCCAACATGCTTTTACATCGAGTAAGGAAGCTGTCCACACCACAATCTAACACACCTAAGCATACAGGTCTCTCTCTTTTTACCCCTTCCATTGTTCTTCATGATAGGCATAGACAGTACTTAGTTTATGCTCTGTTCTTCATGATAGGTAAAGATAGTACTTAGTTTATGCTCTGATCAAGTGTCCCATTCTATTTGTTGATCTTGGTCAATCAGTAACTAGTCTTACAAATAATAAATGGCAAAACTGAAAAGGATCCAGCACTTTTTGATTGTTCTGTTTATAATCTGAACACAAAGGGAAGTAATCAATGCATTTGCCAGGTCATCCATTCAGTCAATTCTATAAATTGGAAACTCGTTTGGCATTGCATTTGCTGAATTTTATGGTTGAAGCATTTTTTGGGCTAATTTTAATAATAAAAACAATTAACACTGAAGCCCTAAAACCTCACTTTGTAATCAGCATTTGTTGATAAAATTGGAAGCAAAAGCAGCATAAAGGCACACCTCCAAACCAAAGCCTTAATGTATTAGATATCATGCTTACAATGGTTCCAAATAAAATTGATTGTCATGATAATGAAACTATGGCGAGAAAGAAAAATGTAAATTTACCTTCCGGTATTATAGTTGGCAATGCGAGGACTTCCAAATGACCCTTCAGCAGTATGTAGAAATGGAGGAGACGCGGTCATTTTTTGAACTGGAAACCTGGTTACGGAATCAAGTGCATCAACAAACTTTGCCACTGGTGATGGCTGCTTAATAGAAGTGAATTAACATTATTGAACGGAAATTGTGGTTGAGAATCCCTTAGAGGAGGAAGCATAGCAGGCCTCGATGAAGTAATGATAACAAAAATGAAGCAAAACTAAATAAATAAAAGGAAAAGCAAATATATTGGAACGTGTTCTGCATGAGAATGAAGTGTCAAATTCATGACACTTAATGGCATGTGATTTGCATCAGCCATGTTTTAGGCCAAACTGAGTTGTTAACCAATCAGAAATACAACAGATAGCGATGTGCATAATGACTTAGTAGATTAGAGTCTTAGAGATCATACTTATAGCCATTCCATTTAGCATGATAATTGAACTGTGGTGAGAAAAAATATATATATTTACCTTCCAGAATCATAGCCAGCAGTGTGAGGGCTTCCAAATGATGCTTCACCAGTATGCAGCAAGGAAGGCGACCTGGCCACTTTCGGAACTGGAAACCTGATCCCAGCATCATGTGGGTCAACAAAATTTGCACCTGGTGATGGTTGCTTAATAGTAAGAGAATCAGCATCATTGAGTGGAGTTTTTAATTGAGGATCCCTTAAGCAAGAGGATACAGCGGGCCTGGAAAAAACAATTAACAACAATGTCAAAATGCAAAGAGAGAAAGAGAGAGAGCAAAAAAAGAACAGTGAATATTAAGTTTTTTTCAAATTTGTTCCACAAGCAATGTGTATCAGATTCAGTCATTTTTTATTGGCCTGTGAATTACAGCAGCCATGTTTTACCCAGATTAGGCATACTGGGTTGTAAACCAATCAGAAAGTTAGAAACACAACAGATAGCAATGTGCATGATGACTTGGTAGAATAGAGACATGGAGATTTTACTTACAGCTGTTCTATTTAGCATGAGAATTGAACTGTGGTGAGAAAGCGCCAGCAGTGTGAGGGTTTCAATTTGTTAAGTTTCAATTTATTATACTCTTACAATCTAATGAGTTTCAATTTGTTATAGCCTATCCAAGTCTTCGAGCAAGATAATCTTTGGGATCTGACAACAATAGGCGCTCTCTCATGTCAAAAATAATTTTAAAATGCCAACCAAAAATCTTTGGGATCTCACAACAATAGGCGCTCTCTCTCATATCAAAAATAATTTTAAAATGTCAATCAACAATGTATGAGGGCCTTGCCATCCATAAAGATATTTGCTTTCAGTCTGATAAATTTCAATTTGTTATAGCCTTTCTCAGTTTCCAAAGAAGATAACTTTTGGGATCACAACAATGGATATGGAGATAAATATGCTACTTTTCTCATTGTTCTTCCCCTCTATTCTCTAAAAATTAAATAAGTATAAGAGCTGCTAGCCAAATTGCAGCAAAGACAGAGATAGGAGCCTGAGATGGATATGAGGAATCACCCAGCAGAAAAAGGGTCAACTGCAAGGCACGAATTGCAGTTCAGAGCAGGCCCAAGAAAGGAAGCAAAAAAAAAAAAAATTATCTATTCCACGCTTTTAGGAAGACCAGGTTAGGAAACAGCACTGCAACAAATAATTCATTCCTTTCTGTTCATAGAAAGGAAAAGGAACCATGGAACAAACGAAAATTTCAGAATTATGCTGTCCTTGCATGACTAGGAAACAAGACACTTCTGCCTAGTCTTGCAATACAACTTCAGGACACTTATTCCCCCCTTTATTTAAGTATTTCTTGCTAAGCCTTCTTGTCTTCCATAATCTTCCAGTTAGGTTTGCAATAATGATATCGTTTGCTGATTGTTTTCAAAAACTAAATATATGAATTCATCTCAATGACTTCTCCCATCTGATGAACTCTTCATCGAGATAAAATTACTATAAATATTTTTTTTTTCTTAGCTACGTGTCAATCTGCAGCCGCAAATCACTCTTCCCTTTCACGTGGGCCCAACCATTGAAATACCAAGATTCATAAAAGTCTACCAAATCTACTATTTCAAAGACATCAATGCTAAAACCACATTCCTCGGAATTCAAGAAAGAAGAGTTAAATTGCAGAAGTTTGCAAACTTCCGGCATTCCACATACGACCTAATACCTGATGGAATTGCTAGCCACATATAAAAACCAAAAAACACATATCATTGCAAAAAAAGAGAATCAAACCAATTCGGATATCCATCAATTATCAAAACAACAAAAAATTCCAATCCGCTGGAGTTTCAAGGGACTACAAACTTCTTAAACCCCCAGAACGCAAACCATTGAAGAAAAAGAAAAGAAACTCAACCAAGAAGTAAAACCCAATGAAGAAATCGATCAAAAAAATCAAGAACACAAAAAGATTTCCCAAAATGAAATAAAGAAAAGAAACAAGTCCTTACCTTGGTGATTGCTGTCGGGAAGGTGGGGGATAAGGGAATGGGTTGGAGGGAAAGGGAGGTTGAGGGGAAGTTCCGAAAAGAGTTTGGGTTGCGGGAGGAAGACCAGGACCAGTGTGGTGTGAAAAGGGCTGGAAGGCCATTGCGGGCAGAGAAACGAAGAAGAAAAGAGAGAGCTCAGCTTCCCAGCAGCGAATTCCGCCTATTTTCAGCTGCTACTGTCTTTTTGGAGGAAAAGAACGCTTCAATCCCATGCAAAGAAAGTGAGAAATCAGACCGTCCCAATCGGCAATTATTATATTAGGATGGGCCACGTCCTGACATCCACAAACCAAAGCTGCTTGCGAAAAGCAGCGATCAGGTGCGCTCGGCAGCATTCATACCGTTTTTTATTTATTTTTTTAAATTTTTTCGTAAACTTGTTAATCTAAGTGCATGTAATATATGTATCAATTTGTACTATTTTTGAAAATTTTTAAATATTAATTTCGGATTTTTAACCAGATTTAATTGGATTTAACAGGATCATACCGATCAAACTGAATCTAATTCGATCTAATTTTTGATAATAATGATTTAATCCTAATTTAACATTTGTATTATGATCCTAAAAACTTTATAAGGTTATTTATAACTTAATTATAGAATTTAAAATACAGATAATATAATTTAATAGAAGTCATATAAATCTAACTGGATCTAACCCGATTCAACCCGATCTAATTTTTTATAATAATGAACTAATCTTAATTTAACACCTATAATATAATCCTAGGCCTTTTATAAGGTCAGTTATACCTTAATTAAAGAATTTAAAATACAGATAATAAGATTTAATAGAATCTGTCTAAATCTAATTGGATCTAATCTGATCTAACTGGATGTAACCGGATCTAACCGGATCTAATTTTTTATATTAATGAGTTGCTTCTAATTTAACACCTGTAATATGATCCTAAACTTCTTAAAAGGTCATTTATACCTTACTTATAAAAATTAAAACACAAATAATACGAGTTAATAAAATTCATCTAAATCTAATAGTGTCTAAAGGGATCTAACCCGTTCTAACTGGATCTAACATCATCTAACCGGATATAATTTTTGATATTAATGAGTTAAACCTAATTTAACACCTGTAATATGATCATAAATTCTTAGAAAGTCATTTATACCTTAATTACAGAAATAGTTCGCTTGCAAAATCTTAAAATTTTCAAAAATGTAATATGCATATAGTTTTTAAAATTTTTAATACATGTGATTCTTGAATTATGAATAATAAATATAATAAATATATAAATGTTATAGTTTAAAATTATTCAATAAAACTAGATTAAAAAATTTAAAACTCAGATAAAGGGATTTAAGAATAACTACATATGCATTTTCATTGTAATATTTTTTTCAAGATAAGTGGTTTAATATCATAAGGTCATACGTTAAAAATTATAATTTTTATAGCAATATCAATCCGCAAAATATCTTATTAATTTTTTATTACTTAAATTTTATTTATTTAATTTGGTGTAACATGTATGGATTAAAATGGTGGATTGTCAGCTCTTGAATTTTAAATTAAAACTAAATTATAAATTTCATTTGAAAAAATAAAATACTTTTTTTATACTAATTTAAATTAAATTAAAAATAAATCATTCAAATCTTCAACAAAATTTTCATGATTTAAGTGAATTTAAATTGAAGATTGACTATACCAAAAATGATTATTTTTTTAATACAATTTCATGTATCAATTTAATATTTGTATCAATTTCAAAAAAATAAGCTACAGCAAATTAAATATAGATTCATCAATTTAAATATATAAAAAATTTTAAAGTAAAAATAAATTGTGTTTTTCACTAATTGTATTAAAGCTAAGTATGCTCAGTGCATTAAATGATTTTTCATTAAGATAGACACACTTGATTTATTATATTAAGTTATTTTCTAAACTTAGTTAAATGTCGAATAACTTGTATGATTTACTCATCTCTCCGTTTGGTCATTTCAATATAAAATAAGTATTAGTTTGAATTAATTAAATATCAAACTAATTAATTATAAACATGATCAATTTATTAAATTAAGCTGTTTCACGAATGCAATAGCTTAAAGCTTCAGAAACTCAAGAGTTTACTCATTTCTCTGTTCGCTCATTTCAATCTAAAATTAATAAAATAAATACTAACTTAAATTAAATTAAATCAATATAAATAATCAATTAATAAATATTTTCAGAACAAATATGCTCCTTATAGCACCCGTCGCGGACGCTAGGATGGGCTCGGCTGCCTTTCTTGCCTCGTGAAATCTGAGCCGGATCGAAAAGGCCGGAACCTGCGTTTCTTATTAAATAAAAGGGTTGTTAGTATGTTTTGGAAAGTGAATATTTGCATAGAATAGGCCTTGGTTTTGGATTTGATCCTCAAGCTTCGAGAGCGGCGGCATATGCGTGGGATTTTCGAGGATTCAGCAGCATGACGAGGCAGATCCAGCGGCGTAGTTGCTGTGCACGTCGCTGGATGCGGCGGAATGGCGTGACCCGATCTTCGTTGCAGCTTTAACTCAATGAAAAGCGTTAGTATTTAGATCAAATAAAACATGTGAAAATAATCTCAATAGCCAAGAGATTTACACTGCTAGATGAAGTCGCCACTAATCTTAAAGGGGAGATCAGTCCTTGTTTTATTGAATAAGAGCACCGGTCGTACAGAGCTTGGATCCCGGCCTTCGGATTAAAACAGATATGATAAAAATTTATTAACCTGAAGCCGTTTACATGGGCATGAAAAGAAAAAATAAAAATAAAAAATCTGAAGTAAAGGGGAGAGGAAGAAAGCTTGAGGGAGAAAGAAAAAGGAGGAAAACTAGAGCTAAAGAAGAAGAGAAGTCGGGGTGCCAGGGATTTGCCGTAGACTCCTGTCATTCCCCTTTGGGATGCCTCCTCAAGGTTGTTTGGAGTTGGAGCTTGCTCCTCTATTTATAGAGGGGAAGTGGGTGCGTGGGTCGTGGGCTATGACTGGAAGCCCATTGCTGTTGAGCTTGTTGCCTTGTTGGAGCATTTTGCTCCATGTGGGCTGAAGCTTGGTGTCTGGTGTGCTTCTGCTATAGAGCCCCGTTGTTGTGGGTTGGAGCCGGATCTGGTAGGCTGTTGTTGTGGGCTAAAGCTTGATCGGATGGACTGTTGTTATAGAGCCCGGTTGTTGTGGGATAAAGCTTGATCTGGTGGGCTATTACTACAGAGCCCGGTTATTGTGGGTTGTTGGAGCTTTGCTCTGGATAGGGCCGTTTGCTGAAATCTAGTTTTTTTAAAGTCTTGTTCTATGTGAGCTGTTGGTTTTAGAGCCCATTGACAATTTTTTTGGGTTGATTTTCTTTATGGTGGTTGAGCTTGAATTTTATACATACGTTTCTTTGTTATTTTTTTGTATATTTATTTGGGCTTAAGGGAATGGTGTCTACACTCCTATAGTCTCCTTTATATGTCGATCAAGAGGAAATTGGTTGAGGAGGTTGATGCGGTGGGGACATGTTCTATTTGGGCTTTAACTTGTTGAAATACAATGCTTCTATAATTTTCCAATTCATTATTACATCATTAAAACGCAAAATTAACCACACCATGCTACTTTGTGCTGCCCGCAATATAATCTCCACCCGTTCAAAAGCAAAACAAACAATTACCAGATAGGTGAGACCTACTAAACTTGCACACATCCATAACACCCACTCGATCAAACGCAATCCACTCCGCTACCCTATGGACAAATTCTCTGAATGTATCTTTGAATAAGAATGCCATCAAGGTAAGCTGCATAGATAAACTTGTGGATAGTACCACCATTCTCTAACAACCCCAATACTAACCAATTAAATAGGAAAGTACTTGCTTTATTAACATATTTGCCAACTATATAAATGTGTAACTTCAAGAAACTAATCAGATGTTTAATCTATTCTCTAAGAATTACAACCTTAAACAAATATTTAAAATATAACCTTGGTTCTTCCATTTCCACTCACTTTTCCAAGAACATGCTTTTGTTTTGTTTTGTTTTGTTTTTTTTATTTTATTTTGAGAACATGCTTGGTTATTTTCAATTTTTTCAAAAAAAATTCTTTACATTGCCAAGAGACCAAGCCCAATGACCCTATCTTGCACTCTTCCAATTGCATAGCTTGTCAGCTTTCCAATCTGTTTAGAGTTTCATTCGCCGTTTCACATTTTGAACTATTAAACCAAAGATTAAAGGGTGATAAGAGTATGTAAAAGTACTTTTATGTCACCAACTACAATTGGGACCATCTTGTCTGATTGACTTTAACATCAGCAACATCATTGCATGGCAAATCAATTTCATCCACATGGGAAGGAGATTCCGAAACCCAATATACGCTTCCTAGTCCCCACCATCTGACACACAGTTGCGGAAAATTGCTAATATATGTATTTAGTTTGATACTAATTGTTGATATACTCATATTATTTCATGAATTGCATAATACCTCCATAAACATTCACCAAAATCAACAACATCATTAGCAACATCACTCATGTGCATTTCACCTTTTTTTAAAAGTTTTTATACAACTGTTAATCTAGGTATATTTAACATGTGCTCAAATTTTACTATTTTTGATGAATTTTAGATAATTTTTGATTGTTTAAAATCAATGGCATTTTTATAATTCATAAATTATGAAAATGCCACTGGTTTTAAAAATAAAATATCTAAAAGGATCCAAAATGATAAAAATTAATACACATGTTAAATACACCTAGATTAATAGTTGTATAAAAAAATTTCAGAAAATATAAAAAATAGATTTTTGCACCTGAGTGCATTGTATCATGACTCAAAATTTTCAACCTCTATAACTATCATATTTTTAAATTATTTTTTATACCTTCTTGTACAATTACCATATTTTTCAATCATTTTTATACAACTATCTATCTAATTAAGGAGCACAATTATATGCACCCAGGTACATTGAAACTCACTGTAGTCAGGTACCTACACCTATTTTTTTTATTTTTTTAAATTTTTTATACAACTGTTAATCTAAGTCTATTTGACAAGTGTATCAATTTTTACAATTTTTGAAGATTTTTAGATATTTTTTCAGATTTTTAAATATTAATAACATTTTTAATAATTTAAAATTACTAAAAAAGTTACTAATTTTAAAAAATTCGAAAAAATATCTAAAAATCTCCAAAATAGTAAAAATTACTGCACATGTTAGATACATTTAAATTAATAATTATGTAAAAAAATTTCAAAAACATAAAAAGGGTGAAATACACCCAATCATATGCATATGACTGGGCTCCTATAATTAACCTCTCAATTTTTAGTTTTATTCTTCATTATTAATTGTATCATGTTATATTATTTTTTACTAATTTAAAATTTCACTAAAGCCAAGTATCAGTTCCGAACTTAGTAACTTGAATTCTTTTTATTTTAACATTACAATTAAGTAAATTCATTAGCTTCACTCGTGGAGGGAATTTCTATATAACCACCGACTCTTTGGAGCAATCATAATAAACCCCCGATTCACAGGCATAAGGTGCATGGTGGGACCCGAAACCATGTTGGAGCGATTTACACCCACAACGTGGACCACCTGTGCTGCCGCCAAGTTGGTGTTGAAAATCCCTCCTTTTCCATGCAAACTTATTAGGCTTGTGAAGTGGGAATGCAATCGTATGCACCCGGGTGCTGTGGCGCCTCAGCCCAAGCATCACAACCTTACCTCAAGATCTATCAATTGGTAAATGTGAATCAGGATTGTTGCCCTGATCACGCGGCGGGTTCTTAATTGGATATTTATCCACTTAATCCTAACTCCTTAGGATTTTATATCATTTATACATTCTATTTCCATCAAATGCCATTTTAGGCCATTATATCATTTGAGAGTTACACATGTCATCTCATAATCTTCATACTTAATCATATCATGATATTTCATACCTTAGCATTTACTCATAAATTTTTTTTGTCAATCTATGGGCATAAAACATAACATAATCCTTCTGCAACATTAAATAACAATTTTAATGTCATCATTCATATAACCATTTAACCCTTAGGTTCATATACATGTAGCTCATAGAAATTCATTCAACCTTGAATCTCCACCTGTGCTATTTGCCTTCTTTCTTCTTTCACCTGTCTATGGGTTTGGAAAACAAAACATGAGTTGAAACTCAATAAGCAAGCTGTATATTTTACAGACAATTCATTTTGAAGGCATATTTATTTAAAAACATTTTTCTCCCTTCAGTAGAGACACTTATCAAGTGATCAACTACCTGTGGAGCAAAACTCTTTCATAAACCTTTCATAAACATTGGATGTGCAAATGCATCATTTCCATTGATGACATTATCCTTCATGTGAGGGTACGCTACCATGGGAAATATTTTTCTATGACATGATCTTTTCCATCCTTAGTGTCGAACCTTCCGACTTAGCAACGTCAAGGGGACTCCTTGTCTACTTACTACCTCGACTAGCCTACTTGATTTCCATTCCATGTACGTCTCTTAGTTACCCCGGCAATATATACCTCTTACACATGGAACTTGTCATTCTCATAAAAAGAATTCTTTGCACCATCCCTTTTAAACATTATTTCAATGAAATATCGTTTCAAATCCATACATCATCACTTTTCATGAACAATTGCAAAACATTAAGCAATTCATCATCATAATTGAAATAATACTTCATAACACATTGAGATAAAGGAATGACCATCCTTAAATACTTTGTAATGAAAACCAAAATCATTTAGAAAGCTGCTTACTTACCTGTCTCACGTTAGCTTTCTGAATCCTCCTTTCTTTGCCCTTGCCTACATGAGAATAATATGATTTTTCATATATTCCTTTTTCTCGCATCTCACTTAGTTTTCCAACCTATTTTTCATCAACACACATAATTCATTTGACTTCTCAAGCCATTATGTATAAATAGCACATATTCGTACATTTCATCTGTTCACACATAACATATTCAATCTCATAATTAGGGTAACCATTTAATCACATAATAATCATCCAATCATTATCATTTAAAGGTTCATTACCTTCCATGTACCATTTTTCACTTATTTTCCAAAATTTACACGTTGATGTTCATTTTAAGCACACATTGTCACCTTAAGCTTCATTGATTAATTCTAAAATTTGAAATTAATATCATAACATCTAAACAGATATATAGTCATGAAATTCACCATATTTTCATGCATTTTTGCACAAAATTAAATTACATAAGTCATTTACCACTTATGCATGTCTATCCTTTCACATATGCTCATTTGACAACACATACATGATACATTTCATAAAAATTTTCAAGTCAGTAATTTAATCCATGATAATTATCCTTAATTATCACTTTATTTAGGGTATTTTTATGGAATTTAAAACCACTAATCATAAGTTTCTAAAACAGCAACTTTAGAACTCATTTTTCACATGTGTAACGTGTCTTTTGACACATAACCCTAAACAGTTTTATAATTCCGAATTTTCAGCAATTAATCCAACTTTTCCTAATCTAAATCTAGGGTATTAATATATATTTATCATACATAAATAAACACTTCTCAAAACAGCATTTCGGGTTCCGTTTTCACCCTATTTGGACACCGTTTCATAAAATCCATAAAATCAGATTTGGGGCTTATCTTCCCAAATCCTTTTGGGTGTCAATAATACCCTAACCCTAGGGTATTTTACCCTACATAGCTTCCATAAATCATGCAATCCCATTTTCATACCATTTTAGTATCAAAATGAAGAAATCGGGTCATATACGTCACTTTGCATTCCATAGTTTCTAAAATTCATAACTTAAGCTTAGATTCACATAAATATTACATTAAAACATGTTTCATAACCTAAACATAACATTAATTCAATACAGCAACTTTTCATTTAAATTTGGGTTTTATCAAGTTGAGTTTTCAACTCATAACCCACTCTAAACTTCATTTTCACCATCTAAAACATTAAAATTCATTCATATAGCTTAATACCCATTTCATATTTAACCAAGGGGCATGTTGAACCACTGTTTAAGGGGTCTTTAAGCATCAAACTCATATAAAAAATTTTGGAGTTTAAAACTCAAAATGGAAAGCTCAACTTAACACATCAACTTACTTGATTGATGCAAATCAAACCCTAATGACTTGAGCAATCTTTCTCCTCCAATTTTCCTTTTTTTTCCCTTCTTTTTTCCTTTTTTTTTTCTTCCTCCTTGCTGGCCTAGGGCTGGGACGTGAGCTGCTGCTTTGGGGTGAAGAGTTTGAGCACTTAGAAAAATATTTTCCAAGCTTCGACTCACATGGCAGTTCCCCCTTTTATAAGGGCTGGATTTGCTCCAACTTGGGCCCCACTTGGGGCTGATTTTCCACATCATTAAATGTGAGTTTATCCCCCTAATGTGCTGGATAATTTACAGCCAAGTAATTTCATTTTTACCATATTATTTTAAAACCAAAAATCTACCCAAATCATGACCGTCCAGCTGCCCAACAGATCACGTCCACCTTGCTGCCCATTTACCAATTTTTCCCATTTTTTCAACCCTAATTTAAGGGTAAATTATACATCTAATTAATATTTAATTTAAACATTAATTTGACATAAAAAAATTAGCAAAAATGGCAAAAATCAGCACATTCATTGCATGTCATTTGCATGAGACGAAGTTGTTCACTTTTCATCCTTTCATGGTAGCTGCATTAACGATTTTTCTATAATTTTTTTCACATGAATAAATGCCCATTCATGTGTCCGTATATATCAGTTAGGTGAGTGCATATTTTATAAAATAAATTTTTTTTTTAAAAACAGCAACAATACTCCCTTGGACGTCCATGGTGCCACATTATGCTCACTTTGGAGCACTTCCTAGCTTCATAATGGTGGACATCCATTGCTGGATAATGCTTTGATTTTTATATTTCATAATAATGCATAAATACCCTGAAAATGAGCTGCATTTGACACCTATTTTTCCATTAAAAACTTGCATTAATTCCATGGACTTTGGCATTTAATATGGTACATTTGAGGTGCAAAAGTCAACTATGCTCACCTTTTCCAATTCAGGTATTTTTTCATCATGTTATGCTTAATCTAAATCTTCCAAAATGTGAATCTCATAATTCCATTCGACCGTTTTAAATTTCATCTCAATCCGATTTTCCTAGCTCAAGTTATACCCGTTTGAAGTTAACGGTTGGATTTAAGATATGATCAATAAATAATTACACTCATTTCATCAAGAATTTTCATAACTCAAAAATCTCATATTATCAAGCCCAACATCATCAACTTCCTTTTTAAATTTCACTTGAATCTGCCTTACAGGCGTTGAGTTATGAATTTTCTAGTGTTTTTTCACTAAACTTGACAATTATCATTTAAATTCCCATAATTCATAGTAAATAATTTAAAAAAATTATCCATGATGTATTGGTGTATTTTAATCACCAACAATTTACTTTAATCCCATTGACCCATATCAGCTCATAGTGATTAATCGAATCATCAATGCTAATCTTTAACCCTAATTGCAATAATTAGCAAAATCACATAAATCATTCAAAATTCATTAATTACACATATAATTACATGTGAATGATCAGGGCATATATTTGGGTCCTACATAGGTTGGGTTTCACAAGCGCACTGAGCTCAATGCATCCGGGTGTACAACACATATTTTTTTAAAATTATTTTTAAAAAATGTTTGTGAGACTGTTAATTTAGGTGTATTTAACATATATATCAATTTTTAACATTTATGAAGACTTTTAGATTTTTTTATTTTTAAAAATCAGTGGCATTTTTAGTAATTTAAAATTACTAAAATGCCACTTATTTTTAAAAATCTAAAAAAAAATTAAAAATCTCCAAAATTGGTAAAAATTGATATATATATGTTGAATACACTTATATTAACCGTTTTGTAATTATTTTTGCCATTAATGTATATAAATATCAAATAATAAATTTTAGAAGCTTATTAAATTTTCATTAAATTATAACATTGAACGTATATTTCAGTTAACATCCTTTATAATATAGATTTTAAAATATTTCACTAATAACCCTATAAATTATAATTGTTTTTTCAAATTCAACACAACACTAAAAATTTAAAACTATTTACATACAATAAAATTTTAATTTGAGGTATTCGAATTTTGTTTGGAAGAAATAAATATTGATTCAAGTGAAATAAAAATAAGATTTTAGATTAAGTAAATAATTTTATTCAAAGTAACTTTGATATTTGGATATTGATTATTTCACACTAGCTATATTTTGGTGTTATAAAAATTTTACAGCTGCAAAATTGACATTTTATATGTTTCTGAAGTAAATTCTTTATTTCCTTAGCATATATTATACTTCTCTCATGCAATCGTCTTCTGTGAATAAAAAATATTATTATATTTACGACAATATCATTTTTTTGAAAATTTTATCAATAAAATTTTAAAAATTAGAAATTAGCAATTGAATTTCTTTTTAAAAATTTTAATAAAATTTTTTTAACGATCATTAAATTCCAAACATCAGCCAATGAGGTGCCAGAGAAGTTGACATTCATTTTACTTCTGTTCACATGCTCATGTAGAAAAAAGAAAAAATCGTGTTTTCTAATATTCTGTCCTAAAAGCTTGCGCAGGTATTTTTCAATGATAAACAAATATAAAATAAATAGACCACCAAATATATGTCAGGCATTCATCAAAAGATGATTAAGTGAGTTTTGAATATTTGACCATAGAAAGATTTTACGATTGCTAATAAAATTTTCACTTGATTTAGCATAATAAGAGAGAACAGAACGACTTATTTTAATTTTTAATCAAATATTTATGCTTATATAACTACTAATTAAATTCTTATTAAGAGACTAACATTCAAATGGTTAAATCGCTAAAATAAATGAAATATTTTTTATTTTTATCACTCTTCTTAATTAATATTTTTATTCTTTTTTAATTTTAAAAATAATTTTTCTCTATATTTTTATTAAATTTATTGGACTTGTAAATGACATTTTAATTTTTATTAATTATTTTACTTTTAAATAAATAACCTGAAATGTTTTGTCTGATGCCCCTTCCCTGTAGCATTGTCAGATGTTAAACAAATAACCTGAAATTTTATGTATTTGACCATTGAGAGATTTTAGAGCCACACAATAAATTTCACTTCACTTAGCGTAATAATAAAGAATGAACAACGTATTTTAATTTTTATATTTGGTTTTGATGGCCGTGGGATAAAATTACATAAATTATATTGTAATTTGAGCAGTGTTTAGGAATTTACATAAAATAAACTTTCATTTCAAAAGGGTTAAAGTTCTTACTTTGAAACGCTCAATGCCTGTTGTTTTGAACTAAGGTCTGGTTCCTAGGCAAACAATTTTTACCCGGGTTAGGGTGTGTTTGGCGATTAATAAAAAATGTCAAGTTAAAACTTTTCAATCTAAAACTTTTCACTCTCCATAACTATCATATTTTTTAATCATTTTTTCACATTTTCCTATACAACCACCCTACTTTTCAATCATTTCTACATAACTAACCTATGTATTTTAATTTTATCATTTTTACTACTCATCATTACTCTTATCATATCACATCATTTGACAACTTTTACTCTTTAAAATTTTTCATCAAAAGTTTTATTCATTACCAAACACACCATTAAATGCAAAAACATCGTATCAACCGTCTATTTTGAACGTGAGGTTGAGATTTGTTGGGGTAAATTTGGAAGGTATGTTGCGCACACTTGCGTGGCTGTGAGGGGCTAGCTGCACATGCTCACAAGTACGTGTGGGCTGGCGAAAGTCTCCTGCCTTCTTTCTGTGCTTTCGAGGGGAGAAAAACATCGTGAGGAGGAAAAAGCGAAAGAGGGAGATAAAAGAAAGGATCACGACAGCAAGTGAAGTTGCCGGTTGTCGTCTTTTGCTGTTCCTAACGCCGGTCGTCGTCGCATCTGTTGCTGGACAAGAGCCCTAGGATCCTATATATTTTGTGGAGGGAATTTTTGCCGATCACCATTATTTCTAAAGATTTTTCTTGTTATTAATCCTTTTAGGAAAATTCCCTTCTAACATTTCCTTCTTTAGGATAAAAAAGCCACTGAAGAATATTTTGTTTGGAGCGGATTTAGAACATGGAATGTAGTAATGCACGCATGTGCCGACAAGAGCATCCATTTATTTTTTATGCTGGAGCACTACGGGCAGGCGGGCATGTTGGTTAAGCATCAATTTTACCTTCAAATCATAAAAATTTTGCTGGTTTTTTTTTAAAATTTTCTATTTAATTCATTTACTTTTAATTTAATTTTTTCTTATATAGAAAATATTTTTTCAAAGTTACAATATTTATATAATAACTTAATGCTAAAGAATAAAAAGTCTCAATTGATGTGAGAAATTACGTAATTGTGCTATATATTAAATAAAAATTATGGTATAAATTAAATATTTTAATTAAAGTTAAAATAATTATTTTTTGTTAAGTGAAAATACTCAAAAAATTAATTTTTAGGCAACAGAGGAGACGTGTGAATTGTACAAGTTTTTATAGATTTAATCCACTTAGTTCGGAAAAACTTAGTTAGGAAAATGATTCAGTGTCATAAATGCATTGTGTTTACAATTAAATAATTTAATTTTAATTCAAATTAAATTAATATCTATCACAATTTTGGTCACAGTATGGAATAGAAAAATTACCATTCCAAAAGAATATTATGAAAAAATCAAAATATCCTAAATCAAAACCTTATAAAAGAACTCCTCATCAAAATTATGAAAGACCTAATTATCCTAAAAAACCATCTAAAAAGAATTATAGAAAATATTATAAAACTGAACCAAAATATTCTAAGTCTAAAAAAGATATTATATGCTACAAATGTGGTAAAACTGGACATTATACTTCAAAATGTTATAAAAGACAGGTTAAAGAATTATTAGCAAAAGAAAATCTAAGTCTTAAAATTATAACTAAAAAACTTAAGGAAGTAACCGTAACATCTAGCGAAGAATCAAGCGATGAATCTGAAATATCAGATAATATTCAATTAAATAATCTAGAAAACAATACTGATCAGATTCCGAATCAGATCATACATGTCATTGTTCTTATTCTCCAAATAGCTATCAAACTTTTGACTCTGAATATCACTCTCTAAATATGTTAAATTCTACAGATAAAACATTTTTAGACTTAATAAATCAAATTCAACATCATCAACAAAAAGCTGATTTATTAACAAAATTCTTAAATATTTCAAACCAAAAATCCCCTGAGGAGGGATGGTCTTCTCTCAATGAATCATCAACGTCATTATTTAATATAATAGAACATCAAGAGAAATATTTAAAAACAGTTCCAAATCCTCCAACTATTTCTGAATTATGTCAAGAAATAAAGAAAATGAAACAAGAAATTGTAGAATTAAAACATAGAATTCAAATATTATAATTTCAAAATATAACAGATAATCAAACCCAGCAATGGCAAGAACAAGAAGAAGAATTTGAATAAGAGTTAAACAACATTATAAAGAAAATGATCTCAATCAGCTTGAATCATCCTTACATACTCTATATCAAACCCATAAAATTATATCATAAAAACAGTATTCAAAAATTACTCTAAAAATTATAGATTATCCTGAAGATTTCTCTATAAAACTTATAGTCTTAATTGACTCAGGAGCAGATTTGAATTGTATAAAAGAAGGCATAATTCCTCTTAAATATTTTGAAAAAATAAATTTGTCAATAGCTACAGCTGATGGCATAGATATGACAGTAAAATATAAACTATCAAAAGCTCATATATGCAATAAAAATATTTTCTTCCAAACACCATTCATATTAATAAAAAATATGCAACAAAAAATTATATTAGGAACACATTTCTTACAAATGATTAAACTTTTTATAGTAATAGATGAAGGAATCCATACTAATATACAAAATAAAGAATTAGTATTCTCATTTATAAAACCTCCAGAAATGTCTTTATTGGCAGAATTAAAAGAAACTTTATTATACAAGAAAATGTTTTTATGTTATCTTAAAGAACAAAATACTATAAAGAATATAGAACAACAAATTAAAGGATCTCTACAAAAGCATATAGAAGATTTTCATAAAAATTAAGTTTAAAAGTAATAAATTGGAAGGATCTTCTTTTTTAATAGATGGATTTGTTTCAGCTATAGTTTGTAAATACTTTTTATCTCTATATTTATTATCAATTTGTTCAAGTTTTTATTTTAAATTATTTATTCCTGAGGGCATAAAAAAGGGAGGAACGGACGGAGTTGCTTCCGGTTCTTGTGGAAAGTCTAGATGAATATCTAAGGGTTTTTTAAAGAATGATAAGTTTTGTTTAGCTGATTTTGGAGTTATTTTTTCTTTTCCTTTTTCTAATTGTTTTTTATATTAATAAGTTTATTGTTGAAAAAATTATTTTGTTCGATTAATTGAGACAAATCTTTTAAATGGACTGTCATTTCTTTATAACAACATTTTTTATAGGGTTCTTGGACTATAAGTCCTTCTAGTTCTTTATTTGTTCATCCTTCTTTCAGGTTAAATATTGATATCAGTTACAGGTGGAGGGGTCATAGATGGAGATGGATTAGAAGACTCAGAGGTATCTGGTTGTTGTAACATATTTACTTATAACAAAACTTGTTCACCATACCATTTAAAGAAAGGAACATTTTGTTTAATGTTTTCACAATAATAAAATTATTTTCTTATAATTGGTTTTAATTCTTCTAATTTATAAGTCTTAGATATACATTCTCTTTTTTCTTTGTTTTTTGGTGATTTATAATCCTTTAGTAAGGTTTCTTTATCAAATATAAATGATGATTTTTCAATAATTTGATTTAGTTGAAAATCTGATTCTGACAATTCTATTTTTGGTTTAGCAATATTTTGATCATAATGTAGAGGAAATCTACTCGTAGAAGGAATATGAGACGTTGATCTTTTTTCTAATAATGGTGTTGAAGGTGTTGATTTTAAAGTGATTTTAGGAGTTATAAGTCTAGAAATACTAAAAGAATGTTTTCTGTTGGTTGGTTCGAAATTTAATATTATATTGTCTGGAGTTTTTGTTATAGCTTCTATTTTTTCAGCTGACTGTTCTAGAATTTCAGGTGATAAGTCATTATCACTTTTCCATTCGGTTGGAAAGTTTATATCAGACCATAAAATTCTTTTAGGTTTAATTCTCTTATGTATAGGGTTAGTTAAAAAATATGGGTTAGCACCTTTTTTTGAGTAACCAAAGATCTTGGCACTAAGGTTTTCATGACTTTATAATAAATTCTATATTGTATACATAAAAGTTTAGATTCTAATTTCATGTTGAATCCTTATGTTTGAATTAATAATGATAATACATCTAAAGCATATGGATCTAATAAACTAATAGAGAAATTTGGAAAGCTATTAAAATATACAGGATCAACATGTAATGATGTTTGCAATATTCCTAAAATAGAATCTGAAGATTGCCGGTGTCTATTATCTTTTAAACATGCTAATACTGAGACTTGAAGACCAGCTCGAACTAAAGGTTGAATAGCAATTTGTATTAGTCCAAAGTGTAGAAATTTATATTCTTTATTACATAAATCTTTTAAAGCTTTTTTCTGTAATAGCTGAATTTGATGAGAACCTTCTCCGAATTCTAATACAGTTCTAATGTTTTAATTCTGTATTAGGTTCTAAAATCAAATGGTACCCAAGGTACCATTATTTTAATAAATAGATTTATTTTTTAGGCAACAGGGGAGACCTGTGAACTGTACAAGTTTTTATAGATTTAATCCACTTAGTTCGGAAAATGAT
The DNA here is from genome assembly GCA_030490835.1 of Annona cherimola. Lineage (NCBI taxonomy): Eukaryota > Viridiplantae > Streptophyta > Magnoliopsida > Magnoliales > Annonaceae > Annona > Annona cherimola. Next base: position 88,974,870 of record CM059972.1, read on the forward strand.
TCGATGTCATAAATTCATTGTGTTTACAATTAAACAATTTAATTTTAATTCAAATTAAATTAATATTTATTTTAATTTTAATTTTATTATTGTTAGTTTAAGTTTTGATTACCAATGGAGTGGCCAATATAAGAATCTCAATTGCCGCTGTGTGTGGGTTTTATCTCCCCTTGGTGGGATTTTCGACCTAGTTATTATTTAGGAGTCATCTCCCTCTATGATATTTAGGAGAAATGGTTTCTTCTGTTGATATTTGGGAGCTTGTTGTTTCCTTTTGGAAAATTATAAAAGCTATCTCAAATATACACCAATGAAAAAAAAGGTTTTGATCGACCTAAATTTTTATTATAAGAAAATGCAATATAAATTTTGGCCATGAAAATAATTTATATATTTTTATTTAAAAATTAAATGAAAAATAATAAAATTAATGTAAATGTAAATTTACATGTAACGAGTAGAGCACTCATGTAACGCGTTTATGTAAATTAAATCTACATGTAAATTGATTAAAAGTTCTGAAATTAATCTATTTATATAGGCATCTTAACTCAGCCCGTAGAACACTCATGTAATTAGTATATTTATTTAATTGAAATTGGTATATATTTTTAACTTATTTTTATTAAATTTACCTTTAACTTTGAGCTACGTATATTTTACGTTTATTAAAGCTACCTTCAACATAATTAATGTTGATATAAAATTAATTGACGAAGATAATCATTTTTCATAGAGTTAATCTTTAATTCAAATTGATTTTTACTGTATTTTTAGATAAATTTTAAAATAAAAACTTTATTTTTGGTTTCGCATGAAAAATATTTTTATTTTATAAAATTTCTTTCTAATTGATTTATTTTCATTTAATTTAAATTAATATCAGAATTTATTTTCCTTTTGAAATAACATTTAAAATAAAATTCAAAAGTTGATATGTTTTAAATTTTTATCTAAACTACAATACCTAGTTACAATTTTATAGCTAAAAACTCACTATCGCGTTATATATAAATATACGAAATTACAGATCAGTTATATATAAGACCTAATAATAAGAAATTTAAAATATTAATCACTAATATATAAATATTTGTACTCAATTATATATATTTGAAAGGTTTAAGATGCATTTAATTGAAATAATAATTTATAATTTATTTTAAAATAAAATTCAATGTTTAATGTTTTTAATTTTTTATATAAATTATCAGAATATTATTTTAGAAAATTTAGATAATTCCGTATTGATTAAATTTAATCTAAATTAATATCTATATTTATTTAATTAATTTAATTTAAATACTATTAGATGAAGTTAGATATTGTTAGATTTTATTCAATATTGTTAGATGTCATTAGATATTGTTAGATATCATTAAGTGTTGTTAGATGTCATTGGATCCTATTAGACTTCGTTAAATACTAGTGGATATTGGTAGATTTAGATGAATTTAATTAAATCATATTAAAAAAATTTAATTAATATATTTAAAGTATAAATGACCTTATAAGGAGCTTAATAATATATTACAAGCGTCAAATTAGGATTATCATATTAATTATAAAAATTACATGTTGATAGATTTGATTAGATGCTATTAGATGTTATTAGATGTCGTAAGATGTTGTCAGATGTCGTTAGATTCTATTAGACGTAGTTAAACCTTGTTAGATGCTGTTAGATTTAAATGAATTTAATTAAATTCTATTAAATAAGTTCTAATTAATGTATTTAAGATATAAATAACCTTATAAGAAGCTTATGAATATATTGCTAGGTTAAATTAAGATTATCATATTAATTATAAAATTTAAATATTGTTAGATGCTGTTAAATGTTGGTAGATATTGTTAGATTCTATTAGACATCATTAGATGCTATCACGTATTGTTAGATTCAGATGCATTTAATTAAATCCTATTAAATACATTTTAATTAATGTATCTAATGTATAAATGACCTTATAAGGAGCCTAAGAATATACTATCAGCATTAAATTAGGATTATCATATTAGTTATAAAAATTCAATGTTGTTAGATTCTATTGGACGTTGTTATATATTGTTAGATATTTTTAGATGTTGTTGGATACTGTTAAATTATATTAGACGTCGTTAAATACTGTTAGATGTTGTTAGATTTAGATGAATTCAATTAAATCCTGTTAAATAATTTTTAATTAATATATTTAAGGTATAAATGATCTTATAAGGAACTTGGGAACATATTACCTGTGTTAAATTAGGATTATCATATTAATTATATAAATTAGATATTGTTAAATTTTGTCAGATATTATTAAATGTCGTTAGATCATGTTAGGCTTCGTTAAACACTATTAAATACTGTTAGATTAATTAGATATACAAAATCCGCTTAACTAAGCTCCAACTTGTGATAAAGACATAAATAACCTTATAAAGAATTTAAAAAATATATTATAAGTGTTAAATTATAATTAGCTTATATAATAAAAGTTGAACATTTTTAGATGTCGGTAGATTTCATTAGATATTATAAGATGTCGTTAGATGCGGTTAGATTTGGTAATATTTCAAAATTTATAAAAATTAGTAAATTCTAAAAATTTTAAAAATAAATTTAGAAAATGTTATTCTCAAGAGTATCTTATTTACATAAACTTTAAATAATATAATATGTATTTGATATATAAAATATTTTCTCAATTTTATCAATTATTGTGAATCTTAATAAAAATAATATTTTCAACATAAATATTTTTAAGAAATATCAAAATTTGAAAAATTATATCTACATATGTTTTATGAGTATTTAACATAAATTTCATTAAAAAATCAAACAGGCTCATGTTTTCAAGTGGGACGTAGTCTCGTACTGCTTATGCCTTCAGCTGTTAGAATTTAGATCCAATTTCGGTCCCCGCGACGGCCAAGAAAAAGAGAGAAAAAAAGTGCTTTCCACTAGCACTTACACAGTTAATTTATATATATATATTTTATAAAAATGTTAGCTTGAGTGCATTTAATTTATTGGAAAATTTAAATTTTTTTTATATTTATATATATTTCTAAATGTAAAAAATTAATAGTTTTTAGAATATTAATTTGTTTCTTATTCTCCATGTTTATTTTTGAAATTCATAAAGTATATGTTCAAAATTTATAAAATTTAGTACGTAAATTAAAATCACTTGTATCAACTTTTTTATGATGAAAAAATAAAAATGAACTAGTATGCTTGGGTTAACCAATTTATTAATTACGAAGGCTTGAGGCTCAACATTTGATTTTTTTAATTTTAAAAACCACATACGGTATTAAAACATCTTATTTTATCACGCTATCAAAAAATAATTTGTATTATAACTTATTTCGTTCAGAAAAATTAGCATCTTTTGATAGTATGGGTAAATTTGTTTACAACAAAATTTTTTTCAACTAAAACTTTCTCAATTAAAACTTGTTATTCTCTACAACTACCATATTTTTTAATTAATTTTCGAGTTCTTTTTTACAGCTACGCTAATTTAAAGAACCTATCTATTTTAACTTTATTATTTTTATTTTTCATCATTACTCATATCATATCATTTTTTTTACCAATTTAAGACTTTTACACTAAAATTTTTTTTATTCAAATATTTTATCACTTTCCAAACACACTCTAAATACAGGCCGATTTATGTAACCGGGTTATATAAAAGTATTTTTTTATAATCCCCTACATTTTTTAGATTTTGATGTTTAATAGAAAACTCAATTTATTCATTGTATTTAACACCATTTGTTTAGCTAAGAGGTCAAGTTTCTTCTAAATCCAATATATACATAGGCCACATTTTCTGAAATATGGGTATATTCATGTGTAAATTAAAAAAATATTTAAATCTATTCACTTATATATTAGAATTTAACAATACTTTATCGAATCATTTATTCACATACTTGTCATATTTTAGATAGTTTAGAGGTTGAAAATACTACTTAAAAATTAAAAATTAATATTAAATTATTTTATTATGTTTATTTTATACATTTGTAGATGAAGCCCATATACACTGATACTGGACAAATGAAAGAGTTTTTATGACAATATAAATGATGTTAAATATAATGGATTGAATGAATTTTCCATAAACCATTTAGATACTAAAAATGGAGGGGGTTATATAGAAGATAGATGTTATAGAAACACCCCTGAAATAAATATATAACTATTACAAATTTTGAAAATATACATATTCAATATGGGATATAAAAGTTTGTAATGTATGTAAGTTTTGACATTATAAATAAGAGTCCCATTACATGAAAGTGGTTTCACTTTTACATAATAGTATTCATTTTTCACACCTTGATAAGTTATTGAAGATAAATTCCATCTACTATATTTAGTATCATGCGATCATTTATGCGACTAAGTTTCATTCTAATTGAATATGTGGATGAGCTACATTTATTTTAAAAAATATTTATTTATATATAAATTATGAAAAATGCTTATATACATTCACAAAAGTATTAGACTGTAATAATATTTTATAAAATTATTTTTTTCACATAGTAATGGTATTTTCGACCATCTTGATGTTAAAATAAAAAATAAAAAATTAATATTTAATATTAAACTATTTTATTACCATTATAGAAACACCCCTGAAATAAATATATAACTATTACAAATTTTGAAAATATACATATTCGATATGTGATATAAAAGTTTGCAATGTATATAAGTTTTGACATTATAAATAAGAATCCCATTACATGAAAGTGGTTTCACTTTTACATAACAGTATTCATGTTTCTCACCTTGATAAATTATTGAAGATAAACTCCATCTACTATATTTAGTATCATGCGATCATTTATGCGACCAAGTTTCATTCTAATTGAATATGTGGATGAGCTACATTTATTTTAAAAAATAATTATTTATATATAAATTATGAAAAATGCTTATATACATTCACAAAAGTATTAGACTGTAATAATATTTTATAAAATTATTTTTTTCACATAGTAATGGTATTTTCGACCATCTTGATGTTTAAATAAAAATAAAAAATTAATATTTAATATTAAACTATTTTATTACCATAATTTTAATAATTTATAAATAAAACTCATATATAGTAATAATAGATAAATGAGGGATTTTTATGATAATATAAATGATAATAAATACAATAAATGACATGGATTTACTATCAATGGTAAAGATAGAAAAATAGATGAGATTATATAGAAATGAGGGTTCATAGAAGTAGATATTCATAGATAATGTACATGTATATGTAAGATAAACTATTTAGATTTAAAAATATTTTAAAATTAAAAAAGGGTAAGCATGGATCATTACCCTTACATAAGAACATGCAATTTTGATGGTTGGTAATGAGTCATTACTCTTATACAAATAAAAGATGCCTAAAATCAATTCCTTAACTCAAACAACATTCTTTTAAAAATTGAAAAGGAGATTTTACAAAATATATCGTGTACTCTAAGTGTATTTGAAAATTTGTCAAATTTCAAAGCCAAAAGTTTAGTTTAATGTAATTTCATTTATTTTTTCCACTGTGATAATTTATAAAAAAATTCATTTAATCTGTTATTGTTAACATCATCTGTTTAGCTAGAGTCTAAGTTTCATCTCCATTAAAGATGACATATTTGTGGACCGTTGTTTAAAAATATATACTTATGTACATATTATAGAAAATGCTTAAATTTATTTAAATATAAGATAGAATATGATACTATTTTGTAGAATAGTGTATCTTTATAGTGATGATATTTCAAACGATTTGGATGTTGAAAATATAATTTAAAAATTAATAATTGGAATAAAATTATTTTTTGAAGTTGATTGTACAATTTGCATATGGGGCTTATACACACTAATACTAGACAAATGATTGGATATTTAGTATGAAATTATTTTTTAAAGTTGATTGTATAATTTGCATATGGGACTCATACACACTAATACTAGACAAATGATTGATTGCATGACAAGATAAATAATACTAGATATAATAAATGAATTAAAACTTCCATCTATCAATGTGAGATACTAGTTACAAAAGATGAATTAAAAATTTCATCTATCAATGTAAGAAAAATGACGAGGTTTCAAAGAAGTAGGATTTTATAGAAGTAGAACCCCATGAATGAATATAAATGAATAATGATGATAAATGGTTTAAATTTCAAAAATATTTTCAAATTAAAAAATCAATTATATACAGTGATCATTACCCTCATATAAAGACATGCATTTTTGATGGTTAAGAATTTAATCATTACCTTTATATATCAGGGATGCAGCAAGTTTAGTTATTTGATTCAACGACAATATTCTTTTAGCCCACTAAGGATCGGAAAATGGGATGAGGGAATTTAAGAAAGTAATATTGAATAAGTATTCACGCTAATTTTATTTATTTATTTTTTGGATTGGTCATTCACGGCAACTCTTAACGCCGTGGTGATGGAGGGTTTTTTGCATGGTAAACCCTCTAACTTTGGCCAATTGCTTTCCAAACCCCGAAGTTTGGCCGTTTTCTTATTAAACCCTGCGAACTTTCAACTTTTGCATTTTGAACCCCGCGGCATAACGGCATTTCAGAACACCGTCAAATGGAGTGAAATGTCCAAAATGTCCTCACTAAAAAACAAAACTGAACCCTAGCAGATACCCCAGACGGAATTACGATACCCTGAAAAACCCAAATCAAAAATACCCAAATCGAAAACCTAGAAATCGAAATCCGTAAATCAGAAACCCCAAAGAAGAATCCACGAACGAGATAGAGCTCCAGAGTGTTGCTCGGTGGGTCGTCTCCCTCACAGTCGCTGTGTTGCTCAGTGGGTTATCTTCCTTACAGAGAGCTACGTTTCTCGGTGGGTCATCTTCCTCGCGGCGCTGTGTTTCTCGGTGGGTTTCGCTGGCTTACGCTAGATGAAAGATGACAATAGAACGGTTGAAGGAAGGTATATATATACTGTCAATTTAAGTTTTAAAAATATATATGTCTGTAATCGATGATAACAACAACACACGGACATTGTTAATTCTTGTGATGGGGTGGAATGCAATGAAGACAGTGGACAATGATGTGTTTTTTGTCGTGGTATAGGAGTGGTCCCAAGTGGAATAAAAGGAATGCAGTGGTGGTCCCATTTAATTAAAAAAGAGGATGCTTTGTCTTTGAGTGGTTGCCCGCCTCATTTTTGTGCTCCAATCAATGTTCATGCGTATGGGTTAGCCACAAATGAATGACGAATTGGCTCGACTAATCCAAGCAGTGAATGACGAATCATCCGTGCAACCAATCTCATCTACAGATATTGAGTCGCATGGCTCCTTTCCAAATGCTGAGCATTGACTGATGTCATGTTAAAGAGAAGATAAACTTGAATCAGGAAAATTTTTCCCTTTTTAAAAATTCATTTTACCAGTCATGGTCATCTCATTTAAGTCCAACTGATGCTGGAAATGGAATGGTTTGAAGCAAGAAAACCAATAGCGGCAAATTATTGTCATGGCCCCAAACTTCAAATTTACCTTTCCTCAGCGTTGCTAAAATGTTAGAATGCCTCGGCACTTATAAGATGTCTAGGTAGAATTTTTGTAATTTAGCTAGCCCAACTACTCTCTAAATTGAAGTCTTGGTGGGTCATAGTAGAAATCATTAAACAATAAATATTTTAAAGGGGTTAAACTGTTTACTTTTAAGTGATTTAAATTTTATAGCCCACCAAAACTTTCTTTCTGAATTACGCTAAGGACAAAAAAGACCTTTCTGTGAGATTTGCAGATCTTCATAGACATAAGCGCTTGGTCAGTGTCGATGCTGCGATGCAAAATGTGAACCTTGAAACAGGTAAGGGGCTTTAGAAGGGTCCATTGCTGCTCCAGTGCCACATACGTTGGGAGGAAAACCAAAATACTCTTTTCAATATCAGATTCACCTTCATGAATGTGCATAACTAGATCATGAATAAGTTTGTGTTCTTCAGGTTTCATTTCAGCATTAGAAGAACAGTGACTCAGCCCAGTATTGCATAGAGCTGAGGTGGGTTCTGAACTGATGCCAAGGAGTTCAGCAACCTAGTAGACAATTCATCATTTGCATTAGTCATTGGATTATGCATTATGTAAAAGCAGATTGAATACAAAGATGGAAGATTAAGATGTACACAAAGGTATATAAACATGCTAATCTAAGTCTCTTAGGAGCTGTTTGACAGAAGGCAGGCTTAATATCTTCACCTTTCTTTGATGAGAACCAATACATAGGATTTGGTTCCTTCAAAGTTTCAAAGGAATCTGATTGTTTGACAAATTAATGGATTAATTTATGAATCCAAGTTGTTAATTATATATTAAAATATATATATATGCCAATCTAAGAATTCAGTTTTTACATTGAAAAAAGTTTTGGTGGCTACGAAATTTATCACTGAAAAGTAAATATTTCAACCCTCTAAATTAAATCCAAATGCAAATCAAGAAAAAAATTGAAATGATATTATGTCTAAAAATATATGTCTAGCTAAGAATTCAGTTTTCACATTGATGAAAGTTTTGGTGAGCTATAAAATTTAAATCACTTAAAAGTAAACAGTTTAACCCCTTTAAAATATTTATTGTTTAATGATTTCTACTATGACCCACCAAGACTTCAATTAATCTAATAACTGTATTCTTAGCTAACTATAATTTTTGTAATTTTTGTCATGTCCTTTCATCAGCTAGAGCGAGAGAGGCATGTTTTCTCGAATTTAATTCTTCATTTGTGACTAACCCATACGCATGAAGTTACTATCATTTAATTCTCATAAGTTAACAAATAAGATAACTTCTCATATTGAAGTTACTATCATTTATTTATGTTGCATTGTGGAATGTTCATATAATTCAGAAAGAAAAATATGTAATAGCATACTTTGCCTTCCCATAATTTATTTGACCTGAAGCATATGATGTGCAGGCATACTGTTGGGAATGAAAATACTCAAAATAGGCATGATGATTGGATGGAATGGAATTATGAGGTGATGATGCGGGAAATACAGCGGGAGAATGCTGAGACAGAAAATGTAGAAGACAGAGAAAGGCAACAAGCGACAGTAGAACCCGAGGAAGACGATGCTTGTGACAGTGACGAAAGTGACGACTCGTTTGTCAAGGTTCATGAAGGTGATGACGAAAATGTTAAATCAAACCATGACTATGATCCCTATTTTGATATTATGGATCCATATCTACATATCGAACTTCAATTTGAGGATAAAAAGCAATTGAAATTGGCCATTCGACAGCATGCTATTGTTAATGGGTTTGACGTGAAGTTTGCAAAGAATGAATGCTACCGACTGACTGCCATCTGTAAAGCTGATGGTTGCCCATGGAGATTGCATGCATCGCGAAAGGGTACAGGGGCCGCATTTGTAATCAAAACCTACAACAACGTGGAACATACGTGCTCAGTTGCTGAAGGTAGTGGAAACAAGTCTGCAAATTGGAGATGGATTACCACCACTCTTGAGAAAGACCTTAGAGTCAACAACAACTTAACTGTGAAGCAGTTAAATAACAATATGCATTCAAAATATGGTCTATCTTTAAATTATCACAAGATTTGGAGAAGCAGAAAGCAGGCTATGGGTTCCATTCATGGTACTTCAGATGAGTCCTTTGCATGCCTCCCTTCTTTCTTTGCAGCAATATCGAGGACAAATCCAGGCATAATCACACACATCAAGACTGATGGAGACCACCACTTTCAGAGAGCATTCTTGTGTATTGATGCCTGTAAGAAAGCATTTCAAGCTGGTTGTATGCCATATATTGGATTAGATGGTGCATTTCTCAAAGGCGATTTCAAAGGGAGCTTGCTAACTGCAATCAGTAAGGATGCTGAAGGACAAATCATGCCTATTGCTATCGGTGTTGTCGAATACGAGTGCAGTAGTAGTTGGACATACTTCTTATCACTTTTGAAAGATGCAATTGGAGATGGAGAATATACCATAATGTCTGATCGTCAAAAGGGTTTAATGATGGCAATGGCCGGAGTGTTCCCAACTTCTAAGCATCGTTATTGTATGCGACACTTACGTGGAAATTTAGCTAGGAAGGAGTGGGGTAAGAGTGACTTGGTTAAGAAATTATTTTGGGCAGCCAGTAAAGCATATACCCAAGCTGAGTTCAAGGTTCAAATGGCAAGATTAAGAACAATTAGCCCAGAGGCATGCGAATGGGTGGAGCGGACTGATCCTTCACACTGGTCACGGGCATTTTTTCCGGATGATAGTCCATGTTCAGCCACCGATAACAACTTCGTTGAAGCATTCAATGCTTGGATTGAAGATGCAAGACACATGCAAATCATTCGGTTGTTTGACAGCTTCAGGACAAAAGTAATGGAGTGGTTCAATAAAAGGAGTTTTGAAGGCAATTCTTCCAATGCACTTTTGTCAGGGAAATGCCTAAGGAATTTGGAGGCAATTGGACAACATGGAAGGAGGGCAACTTTCCTACATTGTGAGAATGAAGAGTTTGAAGTCTCCTTTGGTGAGAACAGGCATGTTGTTCAATACTCACAAAGGAAATGCAGTTGCAGGCAGTGGCAGTTAGAAGGAATGCCATGTCTTCATGCTTTTCGAGTTATGCTGTGGAAGCAGGAGGACCCAACTTCTTATTGTAAATGGTTTCATACTATGGACGCATACCGGAAGACTTATAGTCATGGATTCCATGCTATTCCAAGCCAACTCTTTTGGGAGCCAGATATAGATAGTAAGTTTTTCATATTGACTTAGTTCTTGCTTATTATCTGGTTAAGTTTTTTCTTACTTAATAGTATAAATTATCTAATTAGTTTTTTGTCATTCTTAGACAGGGTAGTGCTCCCACCCAATATTCAAAAAACAGTAGGCCGAAAGCAAACTGAAAGAAGGAGAGGGCAAGAAGAAGGACCATCTCAGCATGTTAAACGAACAAATGGGAAGATACATTGTAGTATGTGTAAAGGGGAAGGCCATAATAGAAGAGGGTGTCCTATTACAAAGCAAGGTTCCACAAGCCGACCACCACCACCAATGAGAACCTCACCATCACACTCTCAAAGTCAAAATTCCACGCAAACAGAAATGTCACAAGCCTCCCGTGGTCCATCATCTTCACAACCAATTCCACAACCGATTCAACGGAAAATGAAGACTCTAGCTCGAAAGAGAACATTTTTTGCAGCCACACAATGACAACTCATATAGTTGAGATGTTTTTATATATCTAAATTATGGATTTTTGATTAAGATAGTTAAGTTAGTTAATACCTCATAATATCCTATGTAGCATTATTTTGTGATGGATATGGACATGGTGTATGAATTTGTTGACTACTTGTATTTGCTTCACAAATAGACTTTACCTAATCTTTTGTGTAAAAGACACTTCAATTTACTTGCCTTCATCAGATGTTACAGGGTACAGTAAATGCATCCTTCGAGATGTAGCCAAAGCATTATCAATTGCATCCTATGTACAGGGTACAATTACTACGAGTATTTCTTTGCTATCTTGGGTTGGATGCAAGCTGCCTACAAATTTTTGCATATCGATTCTTTGCTATCTTGATAGTGCTTCTTAAATAGAAAGTCTATTGCTACTGCTGCAGCTGGGCTTTCCAAAATATTTCATTTTCCCATGTGTGCTTCAAAGACATTGGCTTATTTGTAGCAATTGTATTAAATTAAAGACTATTAATTAAATAGAAACCCAATGGGAAAGATAAACGGTCCATTCGTCATTCAAGAAAGAAAATTGGCTTATTTGTAGCAATTGTATTAAATTAAAGACTATTAATTAAATAGAAACCCAATGGGAAAGATAAACGGTCCATTCGTCATTCAAGAAAGAAAATTGGCTTATTTGTAGCAATTGTATTAAATTAAAGACTATTAATTAAATAGAAACCCAATGGGAAAGATAAACGGTCCATTCGTCATTCAAGAAAGAAAATTGGCTTATTTGTAGCAATTGTATTAAATTAAAGACTATTAATTAAATAGAAACCCAATGGGAAAGATAAACGGTCCATTCGTCATTCAAGAAAGAAAATTGGCTTATTTGTAGCAATTGTATTAAATTAAAGACTATTAATTAAATAGGAACCCAATGGGAAAGATAAACGGTCCATTCGTCATTCAAGAAAGAAAATTGGCTTATTTGTAGCAATTGTATTAAATTAAAGACTATTAATTAAATAGGAACCCAATAGGAAAGATAAACGGTCCATTCGTCATTCAAGAAAGAAAATTGGCTTATTTGTAGCAATTGTATTAAATTAAAGACTATTAATTAAATAGGAACCAATGGGAAAGATAAACGGTCCATTCGTCATTCAAGAAAGAAAATTGACTTATTTGTAGCAATTGTATTAAATTAAAGACTATTAATTAAATAGGAACCCAATGGGAAAGATAAACGGTCCATTCGTCATTCAAGAAAGAAAAATATAAGTCTCCATACTACATGTTCAACAAAAAATATTACATTAATACATCAAAAATATCCATACTCCAACAAACATACTGTTAAACAAACACAATTCATCCCTTCATATTAGGGGAACTGTAAACATTAATATTTATGGTCAGGTTGCTCATTCCCTTAGTAATTTCATCAGCTTAGCTTGTTTTCTTCATTTCGGCTAATTCTCTCTTCACATTTTCTAATTCTACCCTCAGGCTGCTACTGCTGCATTCAGTTTTGACCTCCATTATACTTTCTTCTGCCAACGACTCTTCCACATTGAGTTCATATTTATCACACCAATGAAAGAAATTATAATTCTTTATATCCTGCATCAGAAATATTTATGATTAATTACAATAGTAGCTCAATATATATGACTAGCATGAATATGTTCAATTACAATTATAGGTAATATTTTTTTCTTACCCGTTTCGGGCAGCGATAAAACCACCTATTTGGATTCTTTTTTGTCCTTGATAAGAACACTTTGCACATTCCCATTCCACATGGACAGTGAATTTTCTTGATCCAGCTAGGAATATTCCTGTTTCAACAAATTTAACACAAACTAACATGTTGTAAAAAAAAATATTCAACTCAATTCAATGGATCATTACATGAGTTGCAAGAGATGTATTTAAACCAAAGTAAGCACTCATGTTCAAAATCTAACCACAAATGTTTTTAACTGGAATCTGGATGATTACATTTCAACCGAACTTGAAAAAATCCTGAAAAACTTTCATAAATGGTAAAAATCAGAAATGCCTTTAAAATAAACTCTCATGTTTGTAGGGATCCGAACAGACCGTCGAATGTCATTTTTGCCATTTGAAAAATTCAACAGACCCATTTGAAAAATTCAACAGACCGTCGAAAATCATTTTTGCTGAAACAACGGTATGGAGAAATAAAATACGTCGCCCGAATTATGAAAATAAAATAAAAAATACCTGTTGGCATCCATTCTTCATCACGTGTCAGCTCAGCAACTCTTCTAAGTGCGACTTCTTTTTACTTGGAAATGAACTGACGAAGAACTTATAAGGGATGGGTTTTTACAAGGCCATTTTTGGGATTTCCAAAAAATTGAACGTGGGAGCCCTTTGAATACGCGTGTTCTGAAACGCCGTTATGCCGCGGGGTTCAAAATGCAAAAGTTGAAAGTTCGCAGGGTTTAATAAGAAAACGGCCAAACTTCGGGGTTTGGAAAGCAATTGGCCAAAGTTAGAGGGTTTACCATACAAAAAACCCGGTGATGGACTGTTCAAAATGAAGAGAACTAAACCTAGCAGGGTTTAAAATTCTAATGAATAAATTTAAGGATTTAAAACATAAACAACATAATTAAAGAGTTTAAAATACAAATTCTCTAATGCTGAAACTTTTATCTGGGAAGAAACTTAGGTACAAAATAGACATGATTACCCTCAAAACTAGTTTTGTGTTACGTGGGGGTTATTTGTATTTTGGTCCTTTTAATTATATATATTTGCTTTTTGATTTATGAGTTTTGTATATTTGTTTTTAATTCATAAGATTAGCGTATTTACTTTTTAATCTCTATAAGTTTTCCTCCTTTACGTTTTTTTCATTAAATGAAGGAAAAATTTGTTAATAGCTGTTGTATAAATTTTTTTAATGACAATGTTGCCTTTAATCGAGTAGAATCATCAAATAACTCTACTCAACTTGGCCACAACAAACTTCGCATCTAAAAGTACAAGTCTAGCCACTGAGGTTGTGCCTTAGTGGTGCAGGACATGGCTCCATAAGTTGGGTGGTCCTGAGTTCGAGTCTCCCTAGCAGCATTTCTGAAGTGGTGGCGTTGCAAATCTTCCCAAGTTTGTGGGAGCCGTCCACCGGTGGGAAATATTAGAAATAGTACATAATTGTTAGCAAATTGTAAGAATGTCTCAGAATTTAATTATAATACCAATTAAGATTATAATGTATGAATACTTATAAAAAAAATACAAGTCTCATCATTTTCATAAGTCAACTCGATTAAGGCGTAAGATTTTTTTAGACTTTCGTTTGCAAATAACAATCATAAATTGGATGTTTTCACAATAGTATTTAAAATGCAAACAAAGGCAAATTTATAAGTTTAAAAGTAAATAAGTAAAACTCACATATCAAAAGCAAATATACATAATTACATAGATGTGTTTGGCAACAAGTATAAAATGTAAGTTAACTTTTCAATTTAAAACTTTTCACTCTATACAATTACTATATTTTTAATTATTTTTTTCATATTTTTCTATACAATTACCGTACTTTTCAATTATTTCTATACAATTATCTATATAACTAACCTATTTATTTTAACTTTATCTTTTTTACTCCTCATCATTACTCCTATCATATCACATCATTTGATAACTTTTACTTTTCAAAAACTTTTCACTATATGTTTTACCTATTCCCAAACATGCGTATAATTAGCCAAAACAAAATATATAAAACACGTTATACTTGGTCGTATGCTCCTGAAAGCATTAAACTCTCAGTGCTACCGGGCGCATATACCTTTTTTTTATTTCTTTTAAATTTTTTTTTATAAAACTGTTAATCTATCTGTGTAAATTTTTTATTTTTGAAAATCAGTGGCATTTTAGGTAATTTAAAATTACTAAAACGCCACCAATTTTCAAAAATAAAAAATAAAAATTTAAAATAATCCAAAAAAAATAAAAATTTATACACATATTAAATACACCTAAATTAATAATCTTATAAATTTTTTTTTTTTTTTTTTTTGAAAAAGTATGCACCTAGGAGGCTAGGAGCAATGCTCCCGGAGCATATGACCAGTTCCCTTACATGGAGAGGGCCGCGGCATATCACATGAAAGGGAGCAGGCTAACCGCTGAAGCGGGTAGCTTCCCGTCAAATTTAGGCTTGAAAATCAAACAGAAATCTCGATGGGACTGTCGGAGTCAAAAGAGAAAGAAGTCCCAGAAAACCAAACAAGAGAAATTTCGAGGGGCGACTTGCAATCAGATTCGGAAGAAGCTCCAGAAATGCCAACAACAAAGCTTCATCAGACCAACGCAGACGAAGAAGATGAGAACGTGAAACAGCTCCAAGAATGCTCCGTACTCTACCTATCCTTGCAGGTATGTCTTTTTTTCACCTGCGATGCTGCAATTCCCAAAATTTTCATTGCCCATATGCAGACATCCGACCGGTTTCTTTTTGTGTCTCTTACGCAGGAATGTCTTATTAAAACAGATAGGAACTGGAAATCTTGCCAATTAGGTATCGTTACTGAAATCCTGATATCGCATTTAGAGGTTGTTCCCCCTATTCAAGTCCGCTGGTGTTTTTGGATAGTTGGAATTGGGAAACTGGTGATTTCAATAACATCGGAGATGATGTCAAATCAAAGTTAAAAAAAAATTATTGGAAGCACATATAATTCTTTAAAAACGGTTAATCTGCTAATTATTGTAAGAATAGATGTGGCAGATGTTTTTCATATCCATATATTATTTGTATTTGAAATGCTTTTTCATCCCCCGTCTCAACCTATCTTCTATTAGGCGCTCTTATGGCTTTCTTTGGTCAAAGTAAAGAACTATTCTCATTTATAGGAGAAGCTATCTTAGACATTGGACAAATGGAATTGTCCAATTGGTTGCTTTTTATATTTAAGTTTTTTTAATGTGTGAATGACATCATAAACATATACATAGCTAAAAACATTCTTTAAATAGAAAAGCAACTAGTTGGGTAACCCCACATTTATCCAAACAGTTGTTTAAGGCCAGTCATCTCATTGTAATTCCCAGTGAGTGCAGTCCTATGAATTGAAGTGGTCATGTGAATGCAATCCCTTTGTCTATGTTGGCTTTATTCATTTCGAGCTTACATCATTTCCATTTTCATTTCTTTTACCTTTACATTTCTCACAGCTGTGGATATAACTATTCTATTGAGCCAACTGGGGCCCACTTATTATCGTATTTACCATTGGATGGGACGAGCCCACAATGCAACTCCTGCTCTGAAAATACCTGTGGGGTTGAATGAGATGTTATGTGGAATGGATGCTGTGACCATATTGTTCAAGGTGTCCATTTTGGTTGTCAGTATTTGATGGTGGAGATCCTTCTGCCATTTCAGTAGGACCTGCTTGCAAATAATGCATTTAGCCAGATGGGATTTAAACAGGATGAGTCAATCATTTTTAATTGGTGGTGCATTACTTTTTGACCTCATTTGTTTGAGGAAAAAAAGGATTTTGGCGTGAAAAAGAGATGGCAAAGAGGAGATGGGGTTGAAAAAAGAAAGGTGATGATGTCAATTAGAGTGAATAACACCAAATCAAACTCCCTTCCCTCCTCCAGCCCCGCCGCCGCCACCCCCCTCCCACTAGTTATTTCGTTTTTAGCTTTTTTTTCCACATGGAGTCTTTTACACATCTTCCCTCACCTAAACTTACCAAAAATAATTGTGAACTGTTCAATTTGAAAGGAAAAATATTCTTTATTTCGAATTTTTTCCCCCTTGCATTGTGAGTCAAACTTTGATGCTTCTTCTGGCCGTGGAAATTTTGTGGGGTTTGGCAGCTAGGAATATTCTTATTCATTTCTAGCAAATGTTGGTTGGTATCATAGTTCGCTACCAAATATATTGCTAGCAAAATAACAATTGATCAATCTTTTTTTATTGGTTGGTATTAACTATGTAAATTTTATGAATTGTGATAGCACCCTTCTTAAGATGAGTTGGCATTCTTTTCAGTTTTAATTATAAAGTTTTCGTGTGGTATGTTTTGGATTGCTGATTCTGAATGGTGCCCAGTAAGAGAAGTCCTAACCAGTCATGTCTTGATATTCTTTCTAATGGTTTGTGAAATGGAAACTTCATGTAACATTTCATCTTCAACAAAAGAAAGTCCAGCACTTGTTTCCATGAATTTTCTTTTGTTTGATGACGGTTTCATGATTCCTTGAGTAGTGAATCCAACAAATGAGAGAGTTCACAACAATGAAATGGCCGCCATCCTGTTGGTTTGAGCAAGATAGAAATGTTTCTAATGGCTGAAAGCAGCGCACTCTTCTAATTCTTGTCTGGCATATCTTTGACCCTTTTAACCCTCTCTCTCTTTATCACCAGAAGTTCAAGCTTTGAAGGCCTGCCATCAAAAAAGGCGCGACAGCAGAGGGGAGTAGTTTATTAGCTAGCTTGAAAAATTTTGTCACTGCTCCAACATAGGTTATCAAGTTGATTTGTAATTGAATTTTTTAGTCTAGGATAAACAGATAGAAAAGGGATGTTGAATACATATTTCTTTTCTTCCTGCCTCATCAGTGGAGTTTTTTCTTTCTTTCTTTTTTTTTTTTTTTTGAAGGAAACAGTAGAGCTTTTAAAATGCTATAAAAGTTGACAGGAGTTCAAAAAAGGGCTAATTAGGGAAATTTCATCAGTAAGGTCATGGATATATGACTAGCAGACAACATCAAATCTAGCCAGGGTGTTGGCCTCTTTCAATTAAACTAAAAGAGAAAAATAACCAAAGTCATGGATGCAATCAGAAATTGTCAAAGCTCTTCTATTCTTATTATTCACAAGAGGAAACTCAGTTTCTGGCAAATTCCTTATCAAGCTTGATATTATTTGTTTTTACTTGGCAATGAGCAGTCGATTATGGGGGCACAGAATCACAGCTTGGTGACCCTCATGGTTGCTTTATAGCTATCAATCAAATCTGTAATTTTATGTTTGGGAATGTTAGGGGTTCATTATTTACTTTTGATAGTCTGAATAGAACTGCAGGTAACAGTGATTCTCTTTCAATTAAAACTTGTGCTTGGTACTTATCCAAAATAAAAAAAAAAAAAGAAAAAAAAAAACTTGTGCTCGGTGAAGAATAAATTAAAGGTGGAAATTGGGTTGGGTTGACCTGTGACCTGTCCTTCTTTTGATTGGGCCAAAAGAAATTTTTATTATAATCCAATATAGGGTTATAAAATTTAATTTGAATTCAAAAATAGGATTGGAGTAGGTAGATCATGTTCAACCTGAAGAGTCTTGACCCGTTTATATTCATTTATTAAAAACTATAAGCATTTTTCATTTTATTATCATTTCTTTCAAAAATTTGACATTATTTATGATTAACTATATCTAATTTACCAAACGAGCGCCGCTCGTTTGGTCGCCGGGCACGGAACGAAACTTTCGTTCCCGCCGGCGCGTGTTCGAATCCCAGGTGGGATTTCGAACCAAAAATTTCAGTGGGGGCATGTGTGGTCTTCCTTATTTGGTTGGGAGCTGGTGGTCTCCCTGTTGATATTTGGGAGCTTGTTGTCTCCCTTTGGAAATATTGTTAGAATTGTCTTAGAGTTTTGAATGTGATATGAATTGAGATATGTTGTAAATATACTCCAATAAAAAAAATATATATCTAATTTAATTTTTAAAATTATATTTTATGATAATTAACATGTAAGTTTAGTATAAGTGAAATTTTAAGCTAAATAAAATATTCAAAATTGACCTGAATTGTCAACTCAGATTATTGATTTAAGTTACAAGTGAAATTTCAGTGAGGTATGTTTGGTTAACTTGTTTTAATGAGTATGTTACACTGTCTATGTTTAATTATGTTTTTTTTTGTGACTAATGGTGTTTTACTCTTACTAATTAGTAAATTGTTGAAGACTCAACCTTTAAATTTAACATATGTGTGACTTCATTCAGGTTTATAAATTCATTCGGGTTTATAAATTCTTAAAATTTTCATATTTGACTTATCTTTTTTGCCCGACCAGCTGCCTCGGTGCAAATCTAAAGTTTGTCTTAAGATCTAACAAGGAAAAGTGAGGGATGGGTACTTTGGTTGATTTTGTTCCGATCCTCTGTAAAAGTAAGGTCAAATAAGATATTTATAAGGGTTGGGCATCAGTACGACTCATCCCGTTTCACATCCTTAATTCTCAGTTCTCGAAACTATTTATGTAGAGCACGAAGACACCCCAATGAATCATACCCTCTTCAGATTCCTCTGCTCCAAAGGTGTTATCATCTCTCCATCTTTCTCAGTGAGGATTGTTGGCTCTCTTATTTGGATAATAGAAGAGGTTTCTTGGAGACTTCCATCATGGAAATGTGGTAGTGTAACTATCTGATGAAAAGCATTTCTATTTTTTCCCCCCTTCAAATGAGAGGGAGCTGATCCTTTTTTTGCCCTAGGTCACAACTCTTGCAATTTGGTTCACCGAAGTCAGATTTTGTTGCTCCGCGAAAACACTATTTAGTCATGTTATCGAATTAGGATCGAGTGTTTGCGAAATAGGCACTTTTGAGCGTTACCAATGCGTCTTGATATCAATGTTTAAACATTTTTTTTTTAAATAACTGAATTTAGGTTTTTTTAGTTTTTTTTTAAAGGCCATTAATGTGATCCTATTGAGTCGACAACTTTTTTTAAAAGGACTCTTCTGCCATCGATTGGCGTTAGAAATGAATTCTTTTGGTGGGCTCCTTTCCCTAGCATGAGTAACTTAATGTCCTGTTTTAAATTTTAATATATTTCAAAATCGTTTGATCTTTCCACCATATTGTACGTGAATGCACATGAATAGATACAATATATAATGGGAGACACGGCTATAAAACCACAACCCCTATTATATGAAACTCCCTCCATTTTTAACATATATATGTTTGACAAAAAATTCATTCCATTTATTATATTTAACATCATTTATACTATCATGGAAGCGCTTTTATTTGTGTAGTATCACTGTATACGGATCTTATCTACAAACATATAACATCATTACAATAAAATAATTTAAAGCTAAATATTAATTTTTAAATAGTATTTTTAACATTTAAATCATTTAAAATATCAGTAATATGTGGACAAATGATTTTATAAAGTATTATCGCATTCTCATACATATGTAAATGGATTTGAACATTTTTCTTAATTTACGCATGAATGTATCTATTTTGGGTAAATGTAGCCTATGCACATGTTGCATTTGGATAAAACTTAATCTCATAGCTAAATAAATAATATTAAATATAATGAATGAATTAAATTTTACATAAATCGATCTCAAAAATGAGGAGGGTTTCATGAAATCATATCTATAAAACTCGATTTCTAATGATATGAGCTTTGTTGATATGAAATCTTTTTTATGTAACCCATTTTGTTTTTAATATTTAATGCTTTATGAAAATTTCACTTTTAGTGTTATTTATATTATTGTAGAAATTTTTTCATTCTTCTAGTATCAATTTGTATAGAAATTGATAGGCTCTATCTATAAATGTGTAATATTAACATAATAAAATAGTTTAATATTAAATATAAATTTCGAAGTTGTATTTTCAACGTCTAAATAATTTAAAATGTCATTACTGTGGGGATAAATGATTTTATAAAATATTATTACATTCTAATATATATGTAAATGCATTTAAGTATTTCTTATAAATATACATATTTAGAAAATATGGATTGCACATTTTTTTAATATCTCATTAAATATTTGATTTGAATGAACTTAGTCTCATAAATAAATAAATGATGTTAAATATAATGAATGGAGTAGATTTCTTACCAAACATTAAAAAATAAAAAAATGTAAGAAGTTACCTGGAACTACTTCTGTATACCTTGGCTACATAAAAGCAAAATATACAATGCAACATATATAAAAGTTATTATAAAATGAAAAATAATAAAAATTAATCACAAAACTTTTTTTTGAGAACTATTAATCACAAAACTTAGTCCTTCCAAATGCATGCGAGTAAGGTTGAAAGATTGAAGAAATTAAATGAATTAAAAATATGACAACAATAATATTATGTAGAAAGATGAAAAATGAAATGAAAAATTTCTCTTAAGCCCATAACATTTGCCTTTAATTCTTATTATACCTATGATATTTCAAAAATTCATCTTATATATATAACATTTCATCTTCAATTCCTATTATATTTCTGAAATAAAAAACGTTAATCACCCATTGAAACGATAATTTTGCCTCAACATGATATTTGAATCACTTAACATCACAAGTTAATGGTTTATCAACATTAATTGAGTCATATTAGAGTTGAATTATTTCAAATAAAAAATTATGAAGGGAAAAATTGTCTTTTCAATGAGGTAGTTAATAGTTGTTTTAATTGTATGAGTATGATAGCAATGAAACTTTATGGGTATAAAATTTTTTTTAAAAATGTTGCCGATATAATAGGAATTATGGGCAAATATAATGGATACAAGAGGAATTTTTTAAAATAAAACTTTAAATCTATTAAAAAATAATATGAGAATTTCCAAATATACCTATGAATTATAACCATAACTCCTTATTTACCCACAAGTTTTTGAAAATTCTTTTCATACCCACAAATTTTCCCTAAAATTCTTCTCATACCCCTACTAATAATGTGCATCAGCTTCAACTAAATTTCTTAAAATTTTTATTTTTAATATTTTTAAATACCCAGTCTACCGATCCACCATTTTTCTTATATGAACCCATCCATCGTTAATTTCACAGTTTCATCCGGTGGGGCTCATCCATCAACTCAATAGTGGATTGAAGACGACTAATGACCTCAACTCTTTATTATGACGCTCTGGAGTGTCGTGATGAAGTTTTGGATTTAGGGCTTGGAACGAAAGTTGTTATTGGTCGGTGGTGAAGAAGAATTGCATGCCAAATTGGGACTTACCAGCAGGTATTAATCGTTATTCGGCCAAAACCGTACGGGTCTGTTGGGCTTTCCAAGGTTTCGTAGCCAGTGAAGACAAGCATGGTTTGATCCCATAAAATTTTTACTGGGCTTTTAACGACTTGAATTAAAACCAGGTTTTCGTTGCTAGAGCAGACAAGCATGGATTGATTCCATGGAATTTTCGCTCGGTTTTTGACAACATGAATTGCAACAAATTTCCCGAATCAGACTTATGCATATCAATCCATTGGACCACGCCACCATAAAAAATAATCTCCAAACCATGCCACTAAAATCGCCCAGTATAGTGAACTGATTGGAGTGCGATTCCCATGTGATAAAGAGATGTTGAATCATCGAGATAACTAGCTTGGACGGACACAGTAGGGCCTAAAAAGAAGGAAGCTCTTTGCCTCCCATGCATGAAAAATACACTATTTTGGTCACTTCATTGGACAAAATTTTCTTTGCCATCAAAGATAAAGTCTTCCTAAAGAAGCCTAATCAGATGAAAGCTTTCCCCCCAAAAAGAGATACCTCTCATTGGTATGTATATAATGAAGACCATAAGCATTCCACGGAATGATGGATACTGCTAAAGAATTCTATTGAAAATCATATTAGAAAAGAACGACTTACTCAGTTCGTCGAAAGGATTTAAAAAAAGCTCTCGTTTCCACTCTAGTAGCAGGTTTAGATTCTAGGTATGAATCTTCTAATACCCTTACACATGGAATCATACCCACCATCAATGGCGGCATTGCCTATGGAGATAATACCAAATAGAGAAAAAAAGATATGCACGTTCGGAGCAAATATCAAACAAAAGATCCTGTCTCACATCAAAATACACTTTTTTCATGAGCGAAGAAGAACCTTTGCATATACCTTATGATGATGCTATTATTATTGAAGCTATTATTATGAGTTGGTTAGTTTGTCGAATAATGGTAGGCATAGATAATTGCTTATTTACTGTTTTCTAAGGCCTTCGATAAAATGAAGATTCTAAGAAAGAACCTTCGGCCCCATATAGGGCCACTGAAAGATTTACAAGGGATGAGGTATGCGTTGAAGATATTGTCACTTTTCATTTTATTGTCGACACTTCATCATAACATACTACTGCTGGAATTGATTTTCTAGTCGTCAATAGCACCTCTACTTACGTTGTAATTATTAGCTGACTTATTTTCAATAAACTACAAGTTGTTGTTTCCACCTATCATATTTGCATCAAATTCTCAATATTTGTAGGAGAAGGCATAAAATAAGGAGACCAAAAATTGGCTTGCCATTACTATTTAGTAGCCTATAACTGAAAACAACTCATAGATATCACAACACCCTTTGACGAAATTGAACCCACGCAACGATCAACATGGGATATGCTACTCCTCAACAAGCAATCATATGTATCTTTACAGACTCATCTTTCCAAATTGCATTAACAAAATTTCTGCATACTTACTATGATGCCTTTGTATGGAATGTATTTGTTCTAACCAGTTTGCATCATAAATACCTAATCATAAGTTAAATATAGATTTAAAAACTAATAAAATAAAAGAAAAAAGTAAGTTATTAATAACCAAATTTATTAGGGAGGTGCAATACGTTCAATAGTTATCCAATATAGTCCTATTATCCAAATCTAATGAAAATGACATATGTGTATTAATTATACAAACTTAAACAAAGCTACTCCTGAAGATAGTTATTCCTTGCCCAATATAAACTAATTAATTGACTCGACTGTTGGTTATAATATTTTCACTTTCATGTACACTTTTTCTGAATTTCATTGAATTAAAATGTTTGCTTAAGTAGGAGACATATTATTATAAAGTAATGCCTTTCAATCTCAAACATATGGGTGCTATTTATCATCTGATAGTAAATAAAATCTTTGCTAAACAAATAGGTAAAAATATAGGAATGTGTTAATGACATAATAGTAAAAAGCGAAGATCCTATGCAACATATAAAAGATTTAGAGAAAATCTTTGTAACTCTTGAGCATTTTAATATGAAATTGAATATGGAGAAATGTATATTTGGAATAACAGAAGGAAAAGTTTTAGGAGTAATTATTTCAGAAAGAGGCATTGAGGTTAACCCCATTAAAATCAAAGCATCATAGATATGGATACCCCTAAATGTGTGTGTGTGTGTACATATGGAAAATAATCAAGTGCATTCGAAATGAATAAGAAATCTATTCCACCCATTGTATTTAGAATTATTCACTTTATCACATATCAATTTTCACCCAAATCTAACATGTGTATACGTTCCATCTTAAAATGGTACACAATGAACATAATAAAATAGTTTAATATAAATATTAAGTTTAAACTGGTATTTTCAACATCTAAACGGTCTAAAGTATGATTTTTATATGGATAAATAATTGTATAGAATTTCATTACATTTTAATATACGTAGGGCCCATTTTACAGCGGATTGCATCGAAATTACGGTTCAGTCCGTCTGCATAGGATATGTTCTTTATATATACGGTCTTATTTCTATGTAACCAGGTTACATAGAAGTGTACCCGTGTAACTCCTTCAAAATTTAAAATTTTGATCCTTAATAAAAAATTAATCTCATTCATTGTATTTAACATCATTTGTTTATTTAGGAGACCAAGTTTCATCCTAGTCAAGTATGTTTATAGGGCCACATTTGTTCAAATATATATATATATATGTTCATGTGTAAATTATGAAAAATGCTTAGATCTATTTACGCATATATTAGAATGTAATAATAATTTATAGAATCATTTATTCACATAGAAATGATATTTTGGACGATTTAAGTGTTGAAAATACTATTTTAAAATTGATATTTTAGCATTTTTCATAATTTACACATGAATATATACATTTTTTAACAAACATGGCCCATAAACATATTTGATTGGGATGAAACTTCATCTCCTAAATAAACAAATCATATTAAACACAATAAATGGATTAGATTTCCTATCAAAGATCAAAATCTTAGATTTTGAAGGGGTTACATGGGTCCACTTCTATGTAACATCTATGCGGAGCCCATATATATATGAGGGCTGTTCCGATGCAGAGTTCCCCAAAAAATGGGCCCCACACATATAAATGCAACGAAACTTTATATAGTCATTTATTCATATATAAATCATATTTTAGACGGTTTGGATGTTGAAAAAATTACTTTAAAGTTGGTATTTAAATCAAACTATTTTATTACGTTAAATTTATACCATTTTCAGATGGGGTCCATACACATATTTGATTAGGATGAAAATTGGTATGGTAACAGAATATATGATTTTAAATACAATGGGTCTAGTATATTATAATTTTATGGTCACGTGGGGCCTATTTTGGCACAATTGCACTGCTGTTACGGTGCAGTTGTGCTGCACTTGAATATATATATATATAAATGTTCCAGTGCATGCGATTGCACCGTGCAGTCCATGCATTATGGGCCCCACTTGATCATGAATGAGAAATCCATGCCACCCATTGTATTTAAAATTGTTCACTTTATTAACATACCAAGTTTCATTCAAATCCAACGTGTATATAATTCCCATCTTAAAATAGTGCAAAATTAACGTAATAAAATAGTTCAACGCAACTATCAAGTTTAAAGTGATATTTTCAACATCTAAACCATCTAAAGCACGATTTTTATATGGATAAATGACTGTATAAAGTTACATTGCAATTTAATATGTGTAAGGCCCATTTTTCAGCGGACAATTATAGTGCAGTCCATTTGCACATGATCGGATCTCATATATATATATATATATCGGTTCCGCTTCTAGATAACCAGGTTACATAGAAGCGAGCAGAGCCCATATATATATTGTTCCCGCTTTTATATAACCGGGTTACATAGAAGTTGACCCGTGTAACCCTTTCAAAATCTGAGATTTTGATCATTAATAGAAAATCTAATCCATTCATAATATTTAACATAATTTCTTTATCTAGGGACTAAGTTTCATCTTAATCAAGAATGTTTATGGGTTACATTCGTTTAAAAATATATATTCATATGTAAATTATGAAAAACGCTTAGTTCTATTTACACATGTATTAAAATGTAATAATATTTTATAAGATCATTTATTCACATACAAATGATATTTTGGACGGTTTAGATTCAAAAATACTACTTTAAAATGTTATAATTTATACATGAATATATACATTTTCTAACAAATGTGACTCATAAACATACTTGAGTGGTATGAAACTTGATTCCTTAAATAAACAAATAATGTTAAATACAATGAATGGATTAAATTTTTTATAAAAAATCAAAATTTTAAATTTCGAAGGAGTTACATGGGTCTGCATCTATGTAATCGGGTTACATAGAAGCTTACATAGAAGCGGAGCGCTCTATATATAAACTCACATGAGGCTTTACCGCTTTACATAGATTCATTTCAAAGTCTATTGATAGATTTTTATCTATTTTTAAGATTCTAAAGGAAAATGAAGTATTCAAATGGGTGAAAGAATGTAAAATTGCCTTCCAAGACTAGAAGAAACATTTGACATTAGCCCCCTTGTTAATCATACCAGAAACTAGTGATAACCTTTTCATATATTTATTTATTTCTAATAATACCATTAGTGTTGTACTTGTTGGCTTAAATAAGGGGATCTAACGCCGCATCTACTAAGTCAGGTGTTGCATAATACAACAATACGTTATTCAATGCTAAGAAAATACTTTTTTGATCTTATAATGGCATCTAAAAATCATTATTTTCAAACATATATTATTAATATTTACACTAATCATCCATTACAGTAATTATCACACAAGCCTGATGTTGCAGGAAGGCAGATAAAATGGGATTTAAAACTATGCAGTTTGATATTTAATTTCAACCCTTCAAAGCAATAACAGGGCAAGTACTTATTGATATACTCACCAACTTTACAAATGATAGTCGTTGTTGTAACAATAAGTCGGCAAATGAATCCATAGATACAAACCCTCCATTTGAAACAATAGGACTTATATATTGATGGATCATTCAACAAGATAGGAAGTAGTATGAGTCTACTCACAATAACGCTTGACAAATCCCAGTTGGAAGTTACAATTTGCTTTTCTCATTCAACACCTCCAATAATGTCGCTGAATATGAAGTCTTTACCAAGGACTTCATACCATATCATCTTTTAAGGTAAAATATGTCAATGTCTTCTTTAATTCCAACTTGATTGTCAATAAGGTCATTGGAAACTTTGAAGCAAAAGATGATGACATGGCTTGATGTCTACAACTTTGCAAAGATCTCATCAAATAAATACCTCAATTTTTCATACAAATAATACCACGATCATAAAATATGCTGACAGACTAGCTAGTTTAGCCTCCAATACATCATTCAATATACTTATACTCATTTAGCAACCAAGTACCACCCTGGTGAAGGTCCATAATGTAGATACACAACCCCCGTGATGAAAAGATCCCATTATTTAATATCTATCTCATAATTACCTACCCAATGACAATAAAGAAGCCAAGTGAATAAGGCAACAAGCAGTTTAGTAGACATTGATAAATGAAGAGCTTTATCGCTTCTTGGCCCATCGCTACTTGCTTCCATGGATTTGCCGCTTTGATCGTGGGCAGCTAATGGTTGTGCAAAAAAGAAATGTTCCTATCTACCAAGGGGTAGCAGCCCAGTGGTTAGCTTCATTGGCGGCAATTTCAACCTCACTGCCAGTGTTCGTGCGTAGACGGTGGAGCTTGTCTCCATAGTAATTTGATGAGATCTTGTTGTCTTCCCCAAGTAGATAAATGAGAGCATGTCTATTTTTCTAAATGATAAATGAGAATTTGTTGTCTCTTTTAAGTTTGATTGTAATATCTAAAATGAGTTTTAATATACACTCCAGTAAAAGAAAAAGGTTCAAGCCTGAAAAACTCGAAGATGCATCATCCTGTTCCTTTGGTGTGAGTTTGAAATTCTTTACCATAGCATCTGCCCTGGATTTGGACATGCTTAACATTTACACAAAATTTCCCAGCTAATCTTATCCTGTCACCTGGTTCGATTTACAGGCCCAGGAAAATATTTTTATATTTTTTGGCCCTGCCTGAATTTTCCACACTTGAAATTTGGCAAATTTTCAAATATACGTAGATATGATACATTTCAGAAAAATGTAAACTTTTGCTAACGAAATTTAACAACATTTTGAAATTGTCATGTCTATGTATACTTGAATATTTGCTAAAGCTCCAAGTGGTTGACATTTGAGCATGTATATATACATGTAAGACTGTCAAAATGAGACTGAAGCATTAGTCTATCTCAATTTTTTTAAAAAAATTGCCAAGTTCCAAGAATGTAAGATTTAGGCAAAAATTAAAAAAAAATATGATTCACCGTCTCTGGCGTAAATATTTGACAAAAATAAAAATATATAAATTAGCCATAATTCTTCCGACAGAAGGAAAAGCGCGTATCAGATGGTATTTGAAAAAGCCAAGGGCAGATGCGTGAACCGTAAGTGGGAAACGCGTCCGGCCTCAATCTCGGGTGTTTGGAATGATGCTTGAGTGGGATGGGATTGCTCCCCCCCACGCGGCGGGTAATTGAGCCTGTGTTTCATTGGCAAAAGCGCTGGAAAACGAACGGGAACTTGTAATTGACATGTAATTAGCATACGTCAAAAATTGGCTCTCATTTTCATTGGCCACAGTGCGGGCAGACGTAAGAGAACCTGTAATTGTTATCATCCCTGTTATATTATAATTTGTAACATATGCTGTTACAAATCAGGCTCACAACTCTTACGGTGAACGAACATTTTTTTAAATATCTCAACGTTTAGGGAGAACAACTTATAAAATTTTCCATTATTTAAGGATAATTTTCTTGGACTCTCCAAAACCGAAGGATAAATGCTCCGTACTCCCACACAAGTGAGACTTGAAAACCTGTAATTGACAGGGGTGCAAGTGGAGTTTCGTTGTATGGTTTGGGCGAAACCTAAGCCTAATGGGTTTAGTTGAACTTAAACTAAGTCTTTCCGTTTTAGCTGAACTAAAATCCTAAGCCTTTCGGGTTTAAGTGAACCCAAACCCAAACCCTAATATTAAAATCTAAGTTTGGATTGAGTTTGGACCATGTTGATATTAGTTTCGGTTTTAGTTTCAGGTTCAAATTCGGTTCACATTCAACCGAATAGAAGTTGAAATTACCGATAGAGATAATAAATTTTGTAAACATCATTGTATTTGCACATGAATAATTTATACATGAATATATTTATATGACTTATGAATCTATGATATTTTTAGTTTTGATGAAAGTTAATCTTTTAATTAAAAGATAATCGTAAATACAATGAACGTAATGAATTTACACATAAAAATTAAGATAAGAAAAATAAATGAAATTATATGAAATCACTATCTAAAGTTTAATAAAAGTAAAATTTATTTATCTTGTATTTAATTAGTATGCAATAACTTTAAAGAGTTAATATATTTATAATTATTTGCAAATGAAGTTAATGTTGATGTAATATATTCAATTTTTATGGACACATGTATATAGGTTTTAGAATAAATTTTTACAGTTTAATTAGGTTGGAATACCTTTTCTCACAATTATAGTTGAAATACTTAACGCATAAATAAATATAATTAATTTAATAAATTGGGGAGAATATTGGATTTGGACCGGGTCTAATTTGAAAAAAAATTCAACAATAAAATCTAAACTTGATTTTAAAACTAAGTTGGGCAGGTTTGGACCAACCCGATATTAAGTTGCACCCCTCGTAATTGAACTCCCACTTTCACTAGCCGTTGTGCTGGCAGACTTACGGGAACCCGTAATCGAATTTGTAATTGAACCTGTAATGAATTTGTAATTGAACCTGTAATGAATTTGTAATTGAACCTGTAATTCGCATGTGCTAGCAGACGTACAGGAACGGTAAGTTAGCACACGTTGCGGCTTGTCCCCATTTGCATTGGCCCATTCACCCCTATAAAAAGAATTCCACGCTCCTCCCAGCGCATGCAACCTCACCCTTCCATTTTTTTTCTTTTTCTTCTTCCACCGTTTAGTAGATTGAGATATGGGGGCTGAAAAGAAGAACAGAGCGGTCCTGCCGAAGAGAATTATCTTGGTGAGACATGGAGAGAGCCAAGGCAATGTCGACATTGCTGCCTACACAACCACGCCCGATATCCAGATTCCCCTCACCCCTCGTGGGATTCAACAGGCCCGGGGAGCTGGTAAGCGCATCAACCGCATCGTTTCCGATGAGGGGGCCTCCTCCGATTCAAAGGTCTACTTCTACGTCTCCCCTTGTGAGCGCACGCTTTCCACTCTCCGCGAGATTGGGCGGGCCTTCCACAGGGAAAGGATCATTGGGGCGAGGGAAGAGTGCAGGATTCGACCGCAGCACTGCGCCAATTTTCAAGTGGACGAGAGGATCAAGGCGTTGAACGAGACTCGCCTGCGATACGGGCGGTTCTACTTCAGCTTCCCAGAGGGCGAGTCGGGAGCTAATGTGTTCGATCGAATTTCCAGTATGGAGCTCTCTCTCTCCCTCTCTCATTCACGTCTTTATAAGAAGAGCTATTAGACCCACTTGCCTTTTCGTTTCATTTCGTTTTGTTTCTGTTTAATTTGTTGTCGTTTTTGTGTTTTTTCTAAAATCTTCCTTACGAGTGTAAAGTCTTCTCGACTCCTCATTCCTTATAACTTCCTCGCCATCCTGATCTTTATAATAATAAAAATAAACCTGAAAAGTATAAAGCAAAATTTATTATTTTGTTGTGTGGCCCTTTAATAGCATATACATGTTAAACAGTTTTAATACAAAATTTACAATAAGTGTTTGGCAAACATAAAAATTTTTCCAATCAAAATTTTTTATTCTCTACAACTACTCTATTTTTTTATTTTTTTATTTTTACTTTTTTCTATATAATTGCCTTATTTTTCAATTATTTTTACACAATTACCCATGTAACTGACTTATCTATTTTAAATTTATTTTCTTTACTTTTTATTATTTTCTCTATCATACCACAATATTTTCTATCAATCCAAAAACTTTTCATT
Organism: Annona cherimola; assembly: GCA_030490835.1. NCBI lineage: Eukaryota > Viridiplantae > Streptophyta > Magnoliopsida > Magnoliales > Annonaceae > Annona > Annona cherimola. The sequence goes on from CM059972.1 coordinate 89,006,261, forward strand.
CAAAGTTTTATCACTTTCTAAACACATCTTAAATATAAATTTTTCTACAAATGCACGAATTGTTATCTGCATGTTTGATGAATTTTACAAATTATATAAAATCTTATGAATTGGTATTTGCCTATTCGATAAATTTTATAGATTATTCAAATAATCTACATTTAACATATTCTTCTATATATGTAATACAAAGATTATATAATTCTTAAATAATAAAATTTAAAATCCTATTAAATTTTCATTAAATTCTAACCTTGAACGGATTTTCTAGTTAATGTCTTTAATAATATAGATTTCAAAGTATTTCACTAAGAAACCTATTAAATTCTAATATCTTTTCAAATTCAATACAAAATGAAATTTTGAAAACTACTTTAATATAATAAAAAATTAAAAATTTAATTCGAAGTAAAGGAATTTTATGTGAATGAAACAAATATTAATTTTACTACTATTCATAAAAATTTCACTTGATTTAGCATAATAAGAGAGGACAGAACGACTTATTTTAATTTTCGATTAAATATTTATACTAATAGAATTAATAATTAAAATTTTACTACAAGTAGTATTCAAATGGTTAAAACGCTATTTTGCATAATAATAGTATTCAAATGGTTAAAGCGACTCGACAAATTTCACTTAATTTTGCATAATAATAAAGAACGAATAATATATTTTAATTTTTATATTTGGTTTTGATGACTGTGGGATAAAATTACGTAGATTATATTGTAATTGGAGCTGTGTTTAGGAATTTACAATAAATAAACTTGATTTCAAAAAGGTTAAAGTTCTTAGTTTGAAAAGCTCAACAGCTGTTGTTTTGAAATATTCCCTGACGAATTGCAAATTGCAAATTGAAATAGAAATACCTGAAAGTTTTTGTCATCCTTTCTTTTTATAACTGCCCCCGCCCTATGTCCTTTGATTCCCTTCCCATCCCTTTCCTTTTAACACAAGGATTCGACACGACCATTATATATATATATTTCTTCATTTGAAATTTGATAAAATTTAAATTTGTTTGACTCTTTTGAAAATCCAAAAAAGGAAGGGGGCTCAAGTATTTTAGTAATTTTTTTAAAAAATATTAAAGAAAATTTAAAAATTGTGTGGACCTATGTTAGATCAATGTTCCAGCCGCAATAATCTTGTATAGGTCCAGGAATGAATCACAGCGACACAATCACCCGCAACACACAAGCTCACAGCAATGAGATTTATAACTAGTGTCTTCTGGATGGCTGCTCGCGTAACAAGTGTAAAAACATGACAATCACAACTGCCCAAATTGGGTGCTGAAATCTAAATGACCTTCAGAACTGTATCATCAGTAATGATTTGACGATATTGAATTCTGTTGCAGGCTTCATGGACACGCTGTGGCGGGACATCGACCAGAACAGGCTCAACTGCGACAGCAGCTCGGAGTTCAACTTGATCATCGTCTCTCACGGGCTCACCATTCGAATCTTCCTCACCCAGTGGTTCAATTGGAATGTTAATCAGTTTGAGCAGCTCAAGAATCCCGGTAGCTGTGAAGTCAGGGTGATGCAGTTGGGTTCTGGGGGAGAATACAGCCTAGCCATCAATCACACGGAGGAGGAGATGGAGGCCTGGGGGCTTGGACCGACTATGATTGCTGATCAGCAATGGCGGGCTACGGCCCACACGGGTGACACATGCCCATGGAACCTTGATGCTTTTTTTGATCACCCCACAGACACAGAAGACAGCACCTCTGATGATGATGATTATGAGATTTAGATAAAGACTACACATTTGTAAATATTTTTAAAATAATAATAATAATAATAATTTTATTATTTTGTGGTTGCTTCTAAAAATGGACTCTTATTTGTTATTTTACTGGTTCATTTGGCTGTAGTAGCGGAGTATTCGTAAATAAATTGGCTTGTTTCGTATGCAGCTGGGGAAGCTTTTTTTTTTTTCTTTCCTTTATATTCTGCAAACCTTCTTAATTAGAGAAGGCAGAAAGTGGCATTCGCTGCCTTTCCTTGCCACTTTCTGTTCTTTTGGCTGTACCGCTTTCCTTTGGAAGTTCTCCTCCTTGGAAGGCAAACGGGCAATTGCTGATGCCCTAAAATGTAAATTTTCAAGTGGGCTCGTCAGCATATTGTTTCCAAGCCCAACAGCCCGTGGAACTTTTGTGGATTTATATTTGAATTCTAAGCAATATATTACAAGCCCAAGATGTGAAGGATCCTCTTCAAGAATGAATCTCAAATGCCCTTAAGCTCACTTCAGAAGCCACCATCCCCAGTTCATATAAGTGATTAAGAGCAATTTACATATAAGATGAAATGAATAATATTTTTCTCAAGCCAAATGAAATGAAAGCAATGTGATGAATGGTGCAAATTCGATAAATTATCAATATTTTATGGAATTTTGAATGATCAAAATATGTTTAACTAGTAAAAAAAAATATGGACATTTGCATTCTTAGGAATGAATGATGAAAACTATAAAATCTACGCCACTAAATGAAAATCTAAGTAATCAAAGGACATCCTCAAAAGTGGGCCCCATCTAATATTAAGGAAAATAAGTGAAGATTTAAGACTAAATTTTTTGTAATTTGTAATATTTTTAAATTTTATTTAATTACTTCAATCCATATTTTTTTTGGGTCTTCATCTCATTCTCCTATCATCTTTTACTTGAATAGACTATGTTCTCCTAACCAGTGCTATTTCAGACCTCCTTTTAACATGACCAAACTATCTTAATATATTTTTTTCATTTTATCACAGATTGGTTTCACTTTCAAGTTTTCTCGAATTATTTTATTCCTAATTTTTATCTTTTCTTATTTTACTACTCATCCACCTTAACATTCTCATTTTTGCTACACTCATTTTTTGTATATATTGTTTTTTAACTGCCTAACATTCTACCTTATAAAGCATAGCAGGTCCAATCGCAGTCTTATAAAGTTTTTCTTTTAGTTTGATTGGAACTCGATGATTACATAAAATTCCTGATGCATTTCTCCATTTCTTCCATCCTGCTTGAATTCTATCTATTATATCTTTTTCAATTTCTTCGTTCTCTTGAATTATTGATCCTAGGTACCGGAAGTCATTAGTTCTTTTTACTACTTGATCTAAAATCTTAATTGGTTCCTCATCTAGGTTCTCACTATTATTAAAATTGCATTTCATATATTCAGTTTTTGTGTGACTAATTCTAAAACTATTAGATTCTAAAGCATCTACTCACGTATTTAATTTTAAATTTAGCCCTTCTTTAGTTTCATCTATTAGAACAATGTCATCTGCAAATAACATACACCGAGATACTTTTTCTTAGAGATGTCCAGTAATTTCATCTATTACTAAGGTAAAAAGGTAAGGACTCAAGGCTGAGCCTTGATGTAAACCTATTTTAATTGGGAAGAGATTAGTATCTCTACTAATGGTCATCACATTCATAACAGCCCCCTCGTACATATCTTTAATAGTATCAATATATCTGTTATTAATTCCTTTCTTTTTCATCACTTGACATATTAACATTTTTGGTACTCGATCATATGCTTTTTCTAAATGAATAAAAATCATGTATAAGTTTTTTCTTCTCCCTGTACTTTTCAAATAGTTGTCTAAGAAAGAAAATAACTTCAGTGGTTAATCTTCCAGCATAAAATGAAATTAATTTTCAGATACATTAGTTTCACGTCTTAGTCTATGTTCAATTACTCTTTCCTATACTTTCATACTATGACTCATTAATTTTATTTTACGATTATTTGCACAATTTTGAATATCTCCCTTATTTTTATAGATTGGAATTATAATGTTTTTCCTTCATTCACTTGGCATTAACTTTGTTTTTATAATCTTATTAAAAAATTTGTTAACCATGTTACACCTACATCTCTTATGCACTTCAATGCCTCAATTGATATATTATCTGGGCCTACGGTTTTTTCTATTTTCATTTTCCTTAGAGCTTCCTTCACTTTAGATATTCAAATATTTGGGAAATAATTGATATTCCTATTTTCTTCTCTATTTAAACTAACATCTAATGTTAAATGTTCATGTGGGGTATCATTTAGTAAACTATAAAAATAAAATTTTCATCTTTTTTTAATATCATCATCTTTCACTAGAACTCTTTGGTTTTGAATACATCTAACATGTGTTAAATCTTTGTCTTTATTTTCTCTTAATTTACCCAACTTAAAAATATCCTTTTCACATTGTCTAGTTCCTAATATGTCATATAAGTTGTCATAAGCTTTGTGTTTAGCATCGCTAATAATTTTTTTAGTAGCTTTTTTCGGTAGTTTGTATTGTTGTAAGTTTGTATTATTTTTATTTCTCTATCATGTCTTAAACTTTTCTTGTTTAACATTTATAACTTTTTAAACATCATTATTCCACTACCAAGTTTCCCTATGTTAAGATCTACGAATTTTATATATACATACAATATTTTTCCTACTTTTATGTTAGTTGTCATTTTATCCCATATTGATTCTATTCCATCTTCTTGTGTGTCTCATTTTCCTTCTTCTATATTTCTTTTACTAAAAAGTTTCATGTTATTTCCCTTTAAATTTCACCATTTAATTTTTGGAATTATATTGCCTCTAGTTTTTGTTGACTCTTTTTGTGTATATATATCAACTACTAATGATCTAGGCTGCATAGCTAAACTCTTACATGGGATAACCTTACAATTAATACAAAGGGATATACTAATTTTTTTATAAGGAAGAAATCTATTTGGCTAGAATTGATCCCACTCTTGAAAGTTATCAAGCGTTCATTTCGTTTTTAAAGTAAGGTATTTGCTATAACCAAATCATATGCTATATAGATACAAACCCTCCATGTGAAACAATAGGACTTATATATTGATGGATCATTCAACAAGATAGGAAGTAATATGAGTCTACTCACAATAACACTTGACAAAGCTCAGTTGGAAGTTACAATTTGCTTCACATTCAACACCTCTGACAATGTCGTTGAATATGAAGCATTTACCAAAAACTTCATACCATATCATCTTTTAAGGTAAAATATGTCAATGTCTTCTTTAATTCCAATCAGATTGTCGATCAGGTCATTGCAAACTTTGAAGCAAAAGATGATGACATGGCTTCATGTCTACAACTTTGCAAAGATCTCATCAAACAAATACCTCAATTCTCCATACAAATAATACCAAGATCATAAAATATGTTGACAAACTAGATAGATTAGCCTCCAATACATCATTCAACATACTTACACTCATTTAGCCACCCTGGTGAAGGTCCATAATATAGATACACAACCCCCGTTGTGAAAAGATCCCATTAGTTAATATATCTGTCTCATAATTACCTACCTAATGACAATAAAGAAGCCAAGCGAACAAGGTAACAAGTAGTTTGGTAGACATTGATAAACAAAGAGCTCTATCACAAGTCAATAGCTACCCTATTGCTACATTAATTTCTTTTCTTGGCCCATCGCTACTTGCTTCCATGGGTTTGCCACTTTGATTGTGGGTGGCTAATGGTTGCGCCAAAAAAAAAAACGTTCATGTCTACCATGGGGTAGCAGCCCGTGGTTGGTTTCATTGGCAGCAATTTCAACCTCATTGCCAATGTTCGTGCGTAGATGGTGGAGCTTGTCTCCATAGTAATTTGATAGGATCTTGTTTTCCTCAAGTAGATAAATGAGAGCATGTCAATCTTTATAAATGATAAATGATAAATAATAAATGAGAATTTGTTGTCTCTTTTTGAAGTTTGATTGTAATATCTAAAATGAGTTTTAATATACACTCGAATAAAAGAAAAACGTTCAAGCCTGAAAAACTCGAAGTTGCATTGTCCTGTTCCTCTGTTGTGAGTTTGAATTCTTGACCATAGCATCTGCCCTGGATTTGGACAGGCTTAACAGTTACACAAAATTTCCCAGCTAATGTAATCCCGTCACCTGGTTCGATTTACAGGCCCAGAAAAATATTTTTATATTTTTTGGCCCTGCCTGAATTTTCCACACTTGAAATTTGGCAAATTTTCAAATATACGTAGATATGATACATTTCAGAATAGTGTAAACTTTTGCTAACGAAATTTTACAATATTCTGAAATTGTCACGTCTATGTATACTTGAATATTTGCTAAAGCTCCTAGTGGTTGACATTTGAGCATGTATATATATAAAAGATTGAAGCGTCAAAATGAGACTGGAGCATTAGTCTCCATCTGAATTTTTTTAAAAAAATTGCCAAATTCCAAGAGTGTAAGATTTAGGCAAAAATAAAAAAGATATTTTTCCCCGTCTCTGGCGTAAATATTTGACAAAAATAAAAATATATAAATTAGCCATAATTCTTCCTATAGAAGCAAAAGCGCGTATCAGATGGTAGTTGAAAAAGCGAAGGACAGGCGCGCGAACCGTAAGTGGGAAACGCGCATGGCTTGCATTGATGCATGCAATCTCGGGTGCTCGGATTGATGCTTGCGTCCACGCCCCCCGCGTCCCCGCAATTGAGCCTGTAAGTCGTTGGCCAAATTGCTGGAAAACGAACGGGAACTTGCAATTGAACGTGTAATTAGCACATGTGACGGCTTGGCTCTCATTTTCATTGGCCACAGTGCGGGCAGACGTACGAGAACCTGTAATTTTTATCACCCCTGTTATATTATATACTAACATATGATGTTACAAATCAGGCTCACAACTCTCACTATGAAAGGACATTTTTTAAAAATATCTCAACATTTAGGGAGAACAACTTGTAAATTGTCCATTAATTAAGGATAGTTTTCATAGACTCTCCAAAACCGAAGGATAAATGCTCTGTACTCCTACGCAAGGGAGACTTGAAAACCTGTAATTGATAGGGGTGCAACTGGAAGCGGGTTTAGTTAGAACCTAAACTCTAAGTCTTTTGGATTTAGTTGAACCAAACCCCTAAGTCTTTCGGGTTTAAGTGAACTCAAACCTTAACCTTAATATTAAAATTTAGGTTTCGATTGGGTTTGAATCGGGTTGACATTGGTTTCGGTCTTAGTTTTGGGTTGAAATTCAGGTCACGCTCAAACCAATAAAAGTTGAAATTACCGATAGAGATAACGAATTTTTTAAATATTATTGCATTCGCACGTGAATAATTTATACACGAATATATTTATATGACCTATGAATCTATGATATTTTTAGTTTTGATAAAAGTTGATCTTTTAATTAAAAGATAATTGCAAATACAATGAACGTAATGAATTTACACATAATAATCAAGATAAGAAAAATAAATGAAATTATATGAAAACACTATCTAAAATTTAATAATAGTAAAACTTATTTATCTTGTAGTTAATTAGTATGCAATAACTATAAAAAGTTGATATGTTTATAATTATTTGTAAATGAAGTTAATGTAGATGTAATATATTCAACTTTTATGGACACATGTATATAGGTTTTAGAATAAATTTTTACAGTTTAATTAGGTTGGAATACCTTTTCTCACAATTATAGGGTGTGTTTGTTTGGGGTCAAAACTTGTCAATTAAAACTTTTCAACCCAAAACTTTTCACTCTTCATAACTACTCTATTTTTTAATTATTTTTTCACATTTTTCTATACAAACTACCCTACTTTTCAATCATTTCTACACAACTACCCATACAACTAACCTATCTATTTTAACTTTATTCTCTTTACTCCTCGTCATTACCCCTATTATATCACATTATTTTTTTATCAATTTGACAACTTCTACCTCTAAAACTTTTTATCAAAAGTTTTACCTCCAACCAAACACACCCATAGTTGAAATACTTAACGCATAAATAAATATAATTAATTTAATAAATTGGGGAGAATATTAAGTTTGGACCGGTCTAATTTGAAAAAAAAATTAAAAATAAAATCTAAACTTAATTTTGAAATTGGGTTGGGCGGCTAAACCCGGTACTAAGTTGCACCCCAGTAATTGAACTCCCACTTTCATTAGCCATTGTGCTGGCAGACTTACGGGAACCCGTAAGTGAATTTGTAATTGAACCTGTAATGAATTTGTAATTGAACCAGTAATTCGCAAATGCTAGCAGACGTCCAGGAACGGTAACCTGTAGTTCGCATACGTTGCGGCTTGTCCCCATTTGCATTGGCCCATTCACTCCTATAAAAAGAATTCCACGCTCCTCCCAGCGCATGCAACCTCACCCTTCCATTTTTTTTCTTTTTCTTCTTCCACCGTTTAGTAGATTGAGATATGGGGGCTGAAAAGAAGAACAGAGCGGTCCTGCCGAAGAGAATTATCTTGGTGAGACATGGAGAGAGCCAAGGCAATGTCGACATTGCTGCCTACACAACCACGCCCGATATCCAGATTCCCCTCACCCCTCGTGGGATTCAACAGGCCCGGGGAGCTGGTAAGCGCATCAACCGCATCGTTTCCGATGAGGGGGCCTCCTCCGATTCAAAGGTCTACTTCTACGTCTCCCCTTGTGAGCGCACGCTTTCCACTCTCCGCGAGATTGGGCGGGCCTTCCACAGGGAAAGGATCATTGGGGCGAGGGAAGAGTGCAGGATTCGACCGCAGCACTGCGCCAATTTTCAAGTGGACGAGAGGATCAAGGCGTTGAACGAGACTCGCCTGCGATACGGGCGGTTCTACTTCAGCTTCCCAGAGGGCGAGTCGGGAGCTAATGTGTTCGATCGAATTTCCAGTATGGAGCTCTCTCTCTCCCTCTCTCATTCACGTCTTTATAAGAAGAGCTATTAGACCCACTTGCCTTTTCGTTTCATTTCGTTTTGTTTCTGTTTAATTTGTTGTCGTTTTTGTGTTTTTTCTAAAATCTTCCTTACGAGTGTAAAGTCTTCTCGACTCCTCATTCCTTATAACTTCCTCGCCATCCTGATCTTTATAATAATAAAAATAAACCTGAAAAGTATAAAGCAAAATTTATTATTTTGTTGTGTGGCCCTTTAATAGCATATACATGTTAAACAGTTTTAATACAAAATTTACAATAAGTGTTTGGCAAACATAAAAATTTTTCCAATCAAAATTTTTTATTCTCTACAACTACTCTATTTTTTTATTTTTTTATTTTTACTTTTTTCTATATAATTGCCTTATTTTTCAATTATTTTTACACAATTACCCATGTAACTGACTTATCTATTTTAAATTTATTTTCTTTACTTTTTATTATTTTCTCTATCATACCACAATATTTTCTATCAATCCAAAAACTTTTCATTCAAAGTTTTATCACTTTCTAAACACATCTTAAATATAAATTTTTCTACAAATGCACGAATTGTTATCTGCATGTTTGATGAATTTTACAAATTATATAAAATCTTATGAATTGGTATTTGCCTATTCGATAAATTTTATAGATTATTCAAATAATCTACATTTAACATATTCTTCTATATATGTAATACAAAGATTATATAATTCTTAAATAATAAAATTTAAAATCCTATTAAATTTTCATTAAATTCTAACCTTGAACGGATTTTCTAGTTAATGTCTTTAATAATATAGATTTCAAAGTATTTCACTAAGAAACCTATTAAATTCTAATATCTTTTCAAATTCAATACAAAATGAAATTTTGAAAACTACTTTAATATAATAAAAAATTAAAAATTTAATTCGAAGTAAAGGAATTTTATGTGAATGAAACAAATATTAATTTTACTACTATTCATAAAAATTTCACTTGATTTAGCATAATAAGAGAGGACAGAACGACTTATTTTAATTTTCGATTAAATATTTATACTAATAGAATTAATAATTAAAATTTTACTACAAGTAGTATTCAAATGGTTAAAACGCTATTTTGCATAATAATAGTATTCAAATGGTTAAAGCGACTCGACAAATTTCACTTAATTTTGCATAATAATAAAGAACGAATAATATATTTTAATTTTTATATTTGGTTTTGATGACTGTGGGATAAAATTACGTAGATTATATTGTAATTGGAGCTGTGTTTAGGAATTTACAATAAATAAACTTGATTTCAAAAAGGTTAAAGTTCTTAGTTTGAAAAGCTCAACAGCTGTTGTTTTGAAATATTCCCTGACGAATTGCAAATTGCAAATTGAAATAGAAATACCTGAAAGTTTTTGTCATCCTTTCTTTTTATAACTGCCCCCGCCCTATGTCCTTTGATTCCCTTCCCATCCCTTTCCTTTTAACACAAGGATTCGACACGACCATTATATATATATATTTCTTCATTTGAAATTTGATAAAATTTAAATTTGTTTGACTCTTTTGAAAATCCAAAAAAGGAAGGGGGCTCAAGTATTTTAGTAATTTTTTTAAAAAATATTAAAGAAAATTTAAAAATTGTGTGGGCCTATGTTAGATCAATGTTCCAGCCGCAATAATCTTGTATAGGTCCAGGAATGAATCACAGCGACACAATCACCCGCAACACACAAGCTCACAGCAATGAGATTTATAACTAGTGTCTTCTGGATGGCTGCTCGCGTAACAAGTGTAAAAACATGACAATCACAACTGCCCAAATTGGGTGCTGAAATCTAAATGACCTTCAGAACTGTATCATCAGTAATGATTTGACGATTTTGAATTCTGTTGCAGGCTTCATGGACACGCTGTGGCGGGACATCGACCAGAACAGGCTCAACTGCGACAGCAGCTCGGAGTTCAACTTGATCATCGTCTCTCATGGGCTCACCATTCGAATCTTCCTCACCCAGTGGTTGAATTGGAATGTTAATCAGTTTGAGCAGCTCAAGAATCCCGGTAGCTGTGAAGTCAGGGTGATGCAGTTGGGTTCTGGGGGAGAATACAGCCTAGCCATCAATCACACGGAGGAGGAGATGGAGGCCTGGGGGCTTGGACCGACTATGATTGCTGATCAGCAATGGCGGGCTACGGCCCACACGGGTGACACATGCCCATGGAACCTTGATGCTTTTTTTGATCACCCCACAGACACAGAAGACAGCACCTCTGATGATGATGATTATGAGATTTAGATAAAGACTATATATTTGTAAATATTTTTAAAATAATAATAATAATAATAATAATTTTTTTATTTTGTGGTTGCTTGTAAAAATGGACTCTTATTTGTTATTTTACTGGTTCATTTGGCTGTAGTAGTGGAGTATTCGGAAATAAATTGGCTTGTTTCGTATGCAGCTGGGGAAGCTTTTTTTTTTTTTTGGCTTTCCTTTATATTCTGCAAACCTTCTTAATTAGAGAAGGCAGAAAGTGGCATTCGCTGCCTTTCCTTGCCACTTTCTGTTCTTTTGGCTGTACCTCTTTCCTTTGGAAGTTCTCTTCTCCTTGGAAGGCAAACAGGCAATTGTTGATGCCCTAAAATGTTAATTTTCAAGTGGGCTCATCACCATATGTTTCCAAGCTCAACAGCCCGATGGAACTTTTGTGGATTTATATTGGAATTCTAACCAATATATTACAAGCGTAAGATGTGAAGGATGAAGGATCCTCTTCAAGAATGCGCCTCATATGCCCTTAAGCTCACTTTAGAAGCCACCGTCCCTAGTTCATAAAATCTAAGCCACTAAATGAAAATCTAAGTAATCAAAGGACATCAGCAAAAAGAAAAACAAGTGAAGATCAAGATGCAATGGAAAACACAAGATCAATGGATGAGATAAAGTTGACTTGGTTTTCTAAAAGCACCCATAAAATTGGAAAGAAGGACCCCATAAGTTAGAATTTTGCAAAACATGTAACGGTGAACTTATGCAAATTATTACCAAAAGACAACTAACATGCAATTTCTAGAACCCAAAAACCTATAAGAGAGGAGCCATTCCATCACGGAGCAAGCTGGTTCCACCCTCCCAAAGCCCCCCGCATATCCTCATATTTTTTCACCCCTAGAATCTCTGCAGCTGCTGCTTTCCGTCACCGGTCCATTTTTCCATCCTCGAAAAATCCCACCATCTTCTGTTTTCCACTGATCTGTTCCCACCGTCCATGCCTCTGTCCTCCGGCGTTTTCACTGTCGCATTTTCTTTCTCATGCTGTCATTGCATTTTTTTTAAAAAAATGCAATGCTATGAAAAAAAAAGGGTAAATCATGTCATTTACATTAGCCGTGGACCCCAAAATTCTTCCACCACGCTCCCATTTTACTCTTGTCAAAATTTCCATTTTATTGAGTAGCTTGTGGTTGCTCATGACGATTACGGTGTGAATGGTACGGGTACATCTCCAATCCATCTCGTGAGCTGAAAATACATTTTATGAAATTTTCAACATGATAAAGCAACGTGATGAATGGTGTAAATTAGATAAATTATCAACATTTTATGAAATTTTGAATGATCAAAATATGTTTAACCAGTAAAAAAAAATATAGACATTTGCATTCTTACAAGTGAATGATGAAAACTATAAAATCTACGCCACTAAATGAAAATCTAAGTAATCGAAGGACATCCTCAAAAGTGGGCCCAATCTAATATTAAGGAAAACAAGTGAAGATTTAAGACTAAATTTTCTGTAATTTGTAATATTTTTAAATTTTATTTAATTACTTCAATCCATATTTTTTTGGATTTTTCTCTCATTCTTCTAGTTGCATAGACTATGTATTTCAAGTCTCATTTTAGCGTGACCAAACCATCTTAATCTATTTTCTCTTATTTGATCACGGATTGGTTTCACTTTTAAGTTTTCTCAAATTATTTTATTCCTAATTTTATCTTTTTTTTATTTTACCACTCATCCACCTTAACATTCTCATTTCTGCTACACTCATTGTTTGTATATGTTGTTCTTTAACTACCCAATATTCTGTCCTATAAAACATAGTAGGTCAAATCGCAGTCTTATAAAGTTTTTCTTTTAGTTGATTGGAGCTCAACGATCATATAAAATTCGTGATGCACTTCTTCATTTCTTCCATCCTGCTTGAATCTATGTATTATATCTTTCTCAATTTTTTCGTTATCTTGAACTATTGATCCTAGGTACCAAAAGTGATTAGTTCTTATTACTACTTGATTTAAAATCTTAATTGGCTCCTCATTTGAGTTCTCACTATTATTAAAATTGCATTTCATATATTCAGTTTTTGTGTGACTAATTCTAAAACTATTAGATTCTAAAGCATCTACCCACCTATTTAATTTTAAATTTAGTCATTCTTTACTTTCATCTATTAGAACAATATTATCTGTAAATAACATACACCAAGGTACTTCTTCTTGAAGATGTCCAGTAATTTCATCTATTACTAAGGTAAAAAGGTAAGAACTCCAGGCTGAGCCTTGATGTAAACCTATTTTAATTGGGAAGAGATTAATATCTCTACTAATAGTCCTTGCATTCGTAACAACTCCCTCGTAGATATCTTTAATAGTATCAATGTATCTTATGTTAATTTCTTTCTTTTTCATCACTTGACATATTAACATTCTTGGTACTCGATCATATGCTTTTTTTGAATGAATAAAAATCATGTATAAGTTTTTTCTTCTCCCTATACTTTTCAGATAGTTGTCTAAGTAAGAAAATAATTTTAGTGGTTGATATTCCGGTATAAAACTAAATTAATTTTCAGATACATTAGTTTCACGTCTTAGTCTATGTTCAATTACTCTTTCTCATACTTTCATAGTATAACTCATTAATTTTATTATATGATAATTTGCATAATTTTGAAAATCTCCCTTATTTTTATAGATTGAAATTATAATGTTTTTCCTCTTTTCACGTGGCATTAACTTTGTTTTTATAATCTTATTAAAAAATTTGTTAACCATGTTGCACCTACATCTTCTATGCACTTCCACGCCTCAATTGGTATATTTTCTGGGCCTAAGACTTTTCTTGTTTTCATTTTCCTTACAGCTTCCTTTACTTCAGATATTCAAGTTTTTAGGAAATAACTGATATTCCTATTTTCTTCTCTATTTAAACTAACATCTAATGTTAAATGTTCATGTGGGGTATCATTTAGTAAACTATAAAAATATTTTTTTATCTTTCTTTAATATCATCATCTTTCACTAGAACTCTTTGGTCCTCACTTTGAATATATCTAACATGTGTTACATCTTTGCTTTCACTAGAACTCTTTGGTCCTCACTTAAAAATATCTTTTTCACCTTGTCTAGTTTCTAATATGTCATATAAGTTGCCATAAGCTTTTTATTTAGTATCATTAATTATTTTTTTAGTAGCTTTTTTTGATAGTTTGTATTGTTGTAAGTTTATATTATTTTTATTTCTCTGCCATGTCTTAAACTTTTCTTGTTTAACATTTATAACTTTTTAAACATCATCATTCCACCACCAAGTTTCCTTACGTGAGGATCTACGATTTTTATATATACCTACAATACTTTGTCTTACTTCTTTTATGTTAGTTGTCATTTTATCCCACATTGATTCTATTACATCTTCTTGTGTGTCTCATTTTTTTTCTTCTATCACTCTTTTACTAAAAAGTTCCATGTTATTTCTCTTTAAATTTCACCTTTAATTTTTGGAATTATATTGCATTTAGTTTTTATTGACTCTTTTTGTGTATATATATCAATCATTAATAATCTATGCTGCATAGCTAAACTCTCACATAAGATAACCTTACAATTAATACAAAGAGATCTACCAATTTTCTTATAAGGAAGAAATCTATTTGGCTAGAATTGATCAAACTCTTAAAAGTTATCAAGTGTTCATCTCATTTTTAAAATAAGGTATTTGCTATAACCAAATCATATGCTATATAGCAAATTCCAAAATGTCATTCCCCATTTCATTCCTGATTCCAAAGCCATAACCTCTATGACTTCTCTCATACCCTACATTGTCCTTTCTTACATGTTTATTTAAATCTCTATATATCACAACCTTTTCCTGGTTAGGTATCCTTTGCATAACACTATCTAAGTCATCCCAAAATTATTTATTGATTCTATCATCTAATCCTCCTTGTGGTGAATAAGCACTAATCACATTTATGACCTCTATACTTAATAAAAGTTTTATTTGAATAATTCTATCATTTACTCTATTGACATCTATAACTTTATTTATGAATTTGTTATCTACTGTTATCCCTATACCATTTCTATTACCATTTTTTCTATATACCATAATTTGAATCCATTAATCTCTTTAGCCTTTTTTCCTTTCCACCCAGTCTCTTAAAGATATGCTATATTAATTTTTCTCATTCTCATAACATCTACTACTTCCATACTTTTTCCTGAAAGAGTCATAACATTCCATGAGGCAAAACAGACCTTATGTTTTGGTACCACCTTCTTTCCTAAACAACGTCTATAAAGGCATGCGAACCTTTTCTGACTTCTCACCACAATCGAACATTGTTGTGGCACGTCACTTTCGGGGAGACACCTTAGCAATCCTTGCCCATTTCTCACTACATCCAGGCTCTGATGTAGCGCGTTGCTTCTGGAAAAACACCCTAGCAACCCTTGCTCATTTGTCACTACAGTCGGGCTGCGCTGCAACACGTCGCTTATGGGGGGCACCCTAGCATTAACAATTTTTAGTATATTTTCAGAATCCATAAGAGATGCGGCGATGATTTTTAATAGCACCGACTACCAACCTGACATGCCAACCCTAGCTTTTTTCCGGGCATGGGACCGACAATAAGATAGAAACTCTTACCGGCAAGGTTACTTGGACCAACTACATCATGTCTGAAAAATCAATGCTGACATCTGTGTACCTGATTTGGTTTTTACTGACT
Source organism: Annona cherimola (assembly GCA_030490835.1). NCBI lineage: Eukaryota > Viridiplantae > Streptophyta > Magnoliopsida > Magnoliales > Annonaceae > Annona > Annona cherimola. Next base: position 89,022,017 of record CM059972.1, read on the forward strand.
TATGCATGAAATCATGTGTGAAAATGCATTAGTCATTGTTATACTCATCCAATTTTTGATTTACTTCTTATATTGCACCATAAAAGTGCAGTATGTGATAAAGGTCCATGAGGCGGACATACTGAGTGATGCGTACCAAGTGCTTGTCATTAAGAGCACTATGATCATCAATTTAATTAAAATTAACCAAAACACATTAAAACTACCACTATGCGGGTGATAGTGTAGAATAACGGTGAGTCGGGTCGAATCCACGAAGAGACTATATAATTTTGAATTATTTTAAGCAGAAATGAAAGAGAAGAGTGAGAGAGGGTATAGAGACGAGAGAGAAAGAGAGTAGAGAGAAAGGAGAGAAAACTAGAATGGGAGAAAGAAAGGGAAAGGAATTAGAAAGAAAGAGAGACAAAAGAAAAAAAGCAGATAAAGAAAGTAGAAAACAGAGATAGAGATAGGAGACGAGAAATTGCAATTGATAACAACTAAATTAAATCTAAACTAGGAAAACAATTAAAAGATTACAGTAGTAAAATTTAATCTACGAAAGCAGGAATTAAAATTGCATTAAACTTAATTTAAAAATTACAAAACATAAAGCAGTAAATCTAATCTAAAAACTGCAACTACAAAGCATTAAAGGAAAACTATAATTAAAAGAAAATTTATTTACCCCAAATTTTGCTCGAAGACCACTCTTTTGAGGAGCAAACCAAGCCTTTGGAGCATTACCCACTTGGCAAGGGTCCCACAAGAAGGGGTCCCACCTCAAGGGAGAAGAGTGTTTTGTGTGTGTTGGGATGTGTGGGGGGTTTTAGCCTGAATTAGTTGCTCTGATTTCTTCGACTGGTTTTACAGGAGATGCTGAATTTGCTTCCATCCGACAAGTACAGCTGGTCACAGATGAGATTGGTTGTGCATTTTGAAGCTAAAGATGATGACTGCTCATCTGCTTGGTCAGCGAAGCTTGCAAGCTAGCAATTCTGCTTTGTCGAATTTGGGGATGCAGCTGATTTCTTTCGATTTCAGGCTGGAAGGTGGGTTTCCTAGCTACAAAAAATTGAAAAGATGTTGGTTGCTTGGCATGGAGAAGACAAACTGCCTACAAATTGGTGCTAAATTAAAATTGACGGTGGTAGACGGAAAGCGCAGAAATTTAGGGAGTAGATAGGAAGCTTGGTGCGGCTGAAATAGATGGACGAGCTGGATTATAAGGGCAGTCATTGGTTTAGTAATCAAGCTGGTGAATAGCTTAGATGGTGCCTGTCGTGATGGGTTTTGTGTCTGCCGAAACCGATGGGGAGACTGCTGAAGTTATCGGCTGTTGGGAAGTTGGGATTTCGGTGGAGAGTTGAATTTTGCAAAAGGGCTGGTCGGTTCTGTTGAAAAGAAAATGGGTGAGAAAGAACGGTTGGTGCTGATGGTGGGCGATTGGCTTGCTGAACGATAAGCTGGAGGCGGGCAAGGGACGAGCCGATATTGAATCTAGCAAGTCATTTCCTGTTTTGGCTGAACGCGAGCTTGCTGGTTTGAAGGAAATGGATTGCCGATTTGATTTTCCAGTTGGCCTTGCCGCCGGATTGAGCAAGATGGATTGGGGAAGATGGATGGTGCCGAGCTTGGGGAAAATGAAGCTGAGAGGTAGGGAAAGGGCTGCCGTTGATTGCTGAAATTAAAGGGGGCATTGGTTGTTGGACGGTGGTGAAGCAGAGGGCTACAATGGGTGCTACGAATTCGATGGCAGGCTTTTACTGGAGATAGCTGCTACAATTGACGGTTGCCTGGCTTGGAGAAGATGGCGCTGAATCAAGCAGGCTCCTTGTTCTTTGCTCGTTAGTTCAATTGCAGGTTGTTGAAAATTGCTGGCTTTGGAGAAGGTAACCATTGACAGTCAAGTTGGGGAAGAAGGTGGAGCACTGAACCACACTTATTTTCATGCTCAGGCAGTGCACGATTACTTAGTGTACCTATAGTGATTAAATGTGAATATAAATATTGATTAACTTAATTTTATTTTTAATAGTTCATTCTTTGATGGCTCGGTTTGTACTCATATGTTAAAATATATTTATAATTATATATATAATTTGCCCAAATGAAATATTCTATAAATTTGCCTAAGTTAATTTAATAGGCTAAATATCGTAAAGTAATTTGTGAGCCTATTTAATTTCATTTTAATATGCGTAATTTCATTTTATTTTTTTATATTCTCAAACTAGTGCAAAGTAACCCATTTTATAGAAAAATTAAAGATTTTATGAAAAATATAATTTTCATAAAATTTCACTTAAACATGTATTTAATTAACATTTTAATATTTAATTGAGTGAATTTAATATGAAATTAAATGAAATTTTGAGATTTATCACTGAGTCCCCACCAACCTCTCCTTTTATCAATGCAATACCAAGTTTGTTTTAATTAGCCCGGGGCATAGATTTGGGTTTTGTTTTAACGCAACCGCATGTGTTGAAATTTCAAAATGTTTATATATATATATATCATTTTTGAAAATAAGGGTCATGGATTCAAGTTTTGTTTCAATATGACCCACTAAAATTTTTATTTTTTGATTTTTAAATTTTTTTATAAAGCTTTTAATTTAGGAATATTTAATCTATAAACTAAGTTTTATCATTTTGAAAATGTATTTATATACATATTTTTTACTTTTAAAAATAGAAGGGTTTTAGTTCTTTTAATTGACTAAAATATCCCTATTTTCAAAAATAAAATATATATACACATTTTCAAAAATGATAAAACTTAATACATAAGTTAAATACACCTAGATTAAGAATTTTATAAAAAAATTTCAAAAAAATAGAATTTCTAGCCGTGTGCATTGAAACAAAACTCGATTTATATAAAATTTGGTCATCCTATTCTTTAATTGAGTTAAGGTCTCATAAAAAGTTTAGGAAATAAATTCCGGCCTCACCTTCTTGAGCTTTTATATAAGAAATGTATGTTATTTTTTTGTATTTTTAGGATCAATGTATTAGAGGAGAATAATATTATATTTATTTTCTTTTGATTATGAAACCACCTAAATAAGCTTTGTATTTCAATGTCTTATTATACATAGTCTAACCACCATCATTTCGTTAGTGGTGATTTCAAAAAAAATTAATATATTAATTTTGCTTTCTATTTTGCTATCAGTATTCCTGCGTTTGCCTGCATAATACTAACTTTTAATTGTGCTTAATTGATACATATGTTTGTGTTCAACTAACTTTGCATTATAGCCCAGGCTCCCCCCCTCATCCTAACCGGTGTGGGATATCACAATTTCCTTCTTTAATCCTACAACTTTTATATTTATTTACATTTCTAATCTTTAACCCTCTTCTACACCTTTTATCTTTTTATTTGCATGTTTAATTTCTGTACTTAACTCACATTATATCTAACTAGCTAACCTGTTAACTCGCATTGCATATTTATTTTTTAGTCTCGTATTTACATGTTTATTTTCTTGTACTTTGCTTCATATTTTCTTTATGCTTTCTATGTATATGTTTATTTATTAGATTTGAGTGCATTCATTTTTATTTATTTATTTTTTATTTTATGTTATGCATATTTTATATTTTAGGCCCATTTTCTAGCCCATCATAGTGCGTAAAAAATAATGTGCTATAGCAACATAGGTAATTCCATCAAATATGTTTGTTTACTGTCAATTGTATTGTTTGTAGAACAACTACAATTGCTGGTAAATAGAGTATCGTTGGGATGAGGTTGGAAATTCTAGACTTCTTTCTTCACTTCTCGATTTCAACGTAAGGGGATGCTTCAATGATACCCCTTTTTCTAGGAAATTCCTTTCATTTTGAATATCTAGATGATTAATAAAAAATCAATTCCATCTATTATATTTAGCATCACTTAAATTATTATGAAAATCTTTTCATTTGTCCAATATCACTGTATATGAGCCCTATCTATAAACATATAAAATTACCATAATAACATGATTTAATGCTAAATATCAATTTTTAAATAGTATTTTTAACATCTAAACTATTTAAAATATCATTAATATATGGAGAAATGATTATAAAGTATTACTATATTTCAACATATATGTGAATGAATTTAAGCATTTTTCTTAATTTATACATAAATGTACTTATTTTTGAACAAATGTAGCTATGTGAATATTGGATTTGGATGAAAATTGGTATCATAATTAAAAAAAATAATGTTAAATATAATAAATGGATTTTTCATCGAATATCAAAATATTTAAAATTTGAGGGAGTTACATGAAAACGCTTCAATGTAACCCATTAGAAATAAAGACAAACTTCACCATTGCCATCTTACTCTTCAGCCCAACCTTCGTGGGATTCACTTTGCTATTGAGCATGTGAGTGTAGAAATTGAGGGTTGAGTCAGTATAAAAAAAAGCAAATATCCAAATGACAAAATAAAACTATGATATAATGATAACATAAATTAAAGTAAAAGAAATTATCACCAAATTATCCTTCATGTGATCAAATATATATATATATATATACACTTCACATGCTAGCTAGCTTCATTCCATTCACACTGAAAGCAACCCAGTGCAATCCCATTCGTTAATTATTAACACAATTTACATTTTCAGACCAACCACTGCGGATAATATACCATTCAAAATACAACCAATTTGGATAATATACTATTCAAAATAACCTCTCCTCTCCATGTAGAAACAATTCAACTAACAATCTAGCAAGAAAAATGACTTTCTCTTAGTTCTTTATTCAAATTTCAAAACTAAAATCCTCAGCATTCTTATAGGCACAACCTTCTTATCAAATCATTAATAGAGATTTAATTTTAGTTGGCTGTAATTGTAAATTTATGATGACTTTTGCAAGGTTTGACCGAAATTATAGATATATCATTTAAGGTTCAGAAATGATGAAATAAATATTTTAATATGAATTTTTAAAAATAACTTTTTATATTCTAAAGGTATTTTCTTGCATTTAAAATTAATTTGTTCGTAGCGGTATTTTCATAATCTAAATATCCTGAACATCCATATATTGCACCCATAGCGTAGAAAACTGTATATGACATAGCCATGTTAATGTTGGACAATCAAACACGAGATCACAAGGATATTAAAAGGGTATGTTTGGTAAATTGCAAAACTCAGGTGACAAATTTTTCACAGAAAAAACTGTCAAATATCCGCTTCTGTCAACATTAATTGTGGCCAGCAATGCACAGTTTTCATGCAACTTACGTTTGTGCACGCATGCAATCAGCAAAACTTAGGGGCCCAACATTCGCATGCAGCTCCTCGGTGTGAAAGCAACTACTCGGTGTGAAAGCATGATATGACACGTTTTACATTTCGGGACTCGGGATTGATAAGTTTTACACTCTCTATTGAGTTTTTTCTTTTACCAAACAGACCCTAAACAACGTAAATACTTCTGTGAATGCAAGACACTTAAATAAGAGCGAATAAATACAAAAGGTAAAAATTAAAATGAAATAAAAAATAGATGAACCAGTTCTTAAAGTAGATTTAACAAATCTAACTAAAATAACCCAAATGTATGTAAAAAAAAATCCAAGTCTTGGATCATAAACAATACAAGCAATAGTTATCAAAATACGAATTAAGGGGGTCTCTCTTTTTTTTTCCCCTGATAGGGTGAATCTTTGGCACCTGACGATTGCTAAAAGGGGTGAAATCCAAGCTCTGACTTTAGCCTCAGCAACATCATTGCATTGCGAATCAATGTCATCGTAGACGCCCCATTTTTTAGTCATTTTTTTGGCCACATTAATTAAATTTGGCTCCACTATAAAATGGTGCTATTTGAAATTATATGCATCATTTGGATTAATCTGCGATTAAAGGTACACTGTCTGGCCAGATTTGTATTTATGGGTTTATTACAAAATTATTGAGCTGCCAATATATGAGAATCAGTGACTGCGATCGCCTACAAACGAGTCGCATAAGTAGATCTCTATACACCACAGTGCACTAAAACCAAATGTATCTTCCCCCAAACTGAGTTCCTCCCACGGCTGCCTTCCGCGACCTCCACAGGCGACCACCAGATGACTGTTCAGAGCCATTCACAAGGTTGACGGTGTGCGCACCATTGCCCATCCGCTTCAGTGAGACCCTCTTCCACATCTCCGGTGGATCCACCTTCTTGAAAGTTGCGTTCGAAACTCATCTCCCCCCATCGTTACCGTCACCGCGCCGACGCTCTCCTCTACCAAGCATGTAAATTCTGCAGCTCTGAAGCAATTGCAGAATCAATTTTTGGCTTCCACCAGCAGTCGCTGCGGCTGCAACTTGTCAACAGCTTGTGCTCCATCTTGACCATCCAGCATAGCAGCAAAAGCCGTCACCCATCTCAAATTCAATGGCCAGAAATCCATGGCCCACCTCCATTAATCACGTCCAGCAAAATCCAGGCCATCCATAATCAAACCCATCACTGCTTGTCCCCATCGATGATCCACGTCGTTCCCAACAAGGCCTGCGTCCTTCAACCAAGAGAAATCCAGGCAGTTGCTTAGTGTTTCCCAACCACTCGAAGATCTTAGCCATTCAGAAGCCATTTCCACCATTCGAGCAAAAGACTTAACAACAAAGAAAAGAGAGAGCACAACCATATGCAAGGTGGATTCCATGAACCAACGGATCGTCAGCGGAACAGAAGAAGACGCCATATGTCCAACACATGCCCCGAACCCCACATCAGCAGCCAATGAAGACCTTGTTGGAAATCATGTGATGCGGAAGCGTACTTGAATCCATGTGTGTGTAGATTCCACCTGTAGACTGAGTAGAGTACGAGGTCTTCTCCCTTAACACTTCTCCCTATGATACTCGTGGTAGATGGGAACCACTTGTGATGTACACATGTGAGAGAAGGACCTAGACTCCTCTTTATATAGAGCCCTTCCCATCATGACTCTTAGTAGAAGTGTAGTTCTACCTGGACTCGGATTGCGTACGTATTTCAGATACGCTGGACTATCTTTAAATCCAAAGACTTATTATTTAATTAGGACACCTTATAGGAGTATAATTCTAACAGACCTGCCACGTAGGCAGTTGCCCTCACCAAATGCCTATAAATAGATGCATCCTCCGCAGCGCAAAGACACATAACAAGCTCCCGGAGCAAGTGGAGAAGAGGGGGGCTGTGGCCACCACTATGCCCATCTCTCTCCCCACTCTAACCGTCTTTTAGTAGCCTCAGTTTCCAGTAAGAAAAAACCTCTCTGCTCCATCCTCCCTTCAAAATCGTTCCTGTAACCACCGTCCCCGCCATCCAAAACAATATCTAGGTAATAAAAGTTCTCCACTACAACTGCCCTTCATCCAGCAAAGCTCTTAAAAATAGCCCCACGACTATCGATGAAGAAGTGTCAATTGACTATATGTGTTGAAATCCATCAATTTCCAATAGAAACATGTTAGGCTTGCAAAGTAAGAGTGCAACTTGGTACTGGGTCAGTCCGAACCCGCCTGTCCTGAACCAGTTTGAAACTGAATTTGGGTTTAATTCTTGAAATTTTTTCAAAGTAGACTAGATTTCATCTTGACCCTAAAAAATCTGAAACCAATATCGGGTATGCATCACCCTGGTACCAAAACCGAACCCATTCCAAACTCGATATTCTCTCTAATTTATTAGAATAATTATATTTATTTATGTATTAAGTATTTCAAATATAATTATGATAAAAGTTATTTTATATAATCATATACTAATTAAATTAAAAAACATATATTTTAAAACCTAAATATTATATACGTTAGTCCATAAAAGTTGAATATATTATATTTACATTAACCTTATTTTCTAATAATTATAAATATACTAACTTTTGAAATTTATTACATTTATACTAATTAACTAAGATAAATATAAGCCTCATTTTCATTAAACTTTAGAGAGTGATTTCATTTAATCTCATCTATTTTTTATCTTTTTTAAAAATAAAATTACCTCGATCGTTATATATAAATTTATTATGTTCATTGTATTTAGAACAATCTTTTAATTAAAAAACTTACTTTCATAAAAATTAAAGACATCCTAGGTTATATAAATGTATTCACATATAACTTATTCATGTGCTAATGCAATAACGTTTAAAAATTTTGTTTTCTTTATCGGTAATTTCAACTTCTATTGGTTTGAAAATAACTCAAATTTTAACCTGAAACTAAGAGCGAAACCAATGCTAATTGTCTGAACCCTACCCCAACCCTAATTCTAATATTAAGGTTTGTGTTTGGATTGACATAAACCCAGTAGATTTAGAGTTTCAATTTACCTAAATCTGAAACAACACGACCTAGGTTGCACCCCTGCTGTGAAGTGAGAGTGGTAATTTGGTCCAACCTAAAATTAGATCACTTTGGAGCTTGTGTCGATTTCATTTGATTTCATGGATTCATTGCGTAAGGCATGACACCATTACAGATGTTTGTATTTTTTAGGAAAGTACAAACAGTGGCAGTTTTATCATTTTACCTATTGCAAGTATGCTTCGAGGCTAAGTGTGAATATGGGTAGGGGGAATGGATTATGGCTGGTTATGGTGTATTTTTTGCATGGAATACAATATGCTTTTAATAAAATGGTATTGATTTTGAATGATCCAAGATGTCAAATGTTCAATATGATCACCATAAATGATAACCAATAATTGATGCCCAATTTTTAGAATCATGCTTTATGTTTATCATGAAATGAATTTGAACAAATGAAGTAATTTAACTTACGACAATGCTTCAATGGACCCTAGTTTCATTGAGCTTGAAGCTGGAAACCCACTTAATCACTGTTTATTTTAGCGAGTGACATCTCGGCTGTTCATTTGTTGTTGCTCATTTCGATTCGGGTACTTTGGACCCGGTTACATAATCCCGCTCAAATTGTTTCTCTTGCTTCTCATTTTTTCTCGCGCACTCACTCGGCCCGCTCTCTCTCTCTCTCTCCGGTGCATCGTCTCTCCCTCTCTCCTCTTCTCGCTCTCCCTCACACTCACACAACTCGAATCTCTCTCTTGGCCTCTTGTTCAAATCTCTCTCTCCCTCTCTTGTTCTCTCTCCCTATCCCTTGCACAACTCAAATCTCTCTCTCCCTCTCGGCCTTTCGCTCTCTCTCCCTCTCTCCCTTGCTCTCTCCCTGTTGTCCTAATCTCTCTCTTCCCTACCCTATCCCTCACCTTAACGCCGCCATCTGCCCCTCTTTCTTTTATAGCAGCTCTCTTGGGAGTGGATGGAGAAGAAAAAGGTCATTTAAAATTCTAACAGCAGATCAGGTAAAAATGATATTGAGTTCTAGAGTACCCATTTATTGATTTTGTTAGCATGTTGTCGAATTAGAGTTTCATTAATGTATGAGGCACATGCAGTTTTAAAGACGACCTAGAGCAAGACATCCTAAAGTAATATGTCTGAATGTCCAATGACAATACAGTAGACGATCCACTATTGGACGTCTGAACATGATATATTCTATATGCTATTAAGTAGTCTTTACATATGATCCATTTTTTAGTATCTTAAGTTGATTAGGTTAGACTTACATAGTTCATTTTTGACTTATTATTCCATTTTAAGAATACCAAACATGAAATTAACTAATTATATATTTTTAAATATATCAAATGCATGAATGAGACCCATGCGAGGGTTGGGTATTATCAGCATGTTATTATGGACATATTCTAACCAAGTTTACACCTTCATATAACAAATTTAGAGGATGCCAATCTTTAACCCTATTTCTTTAGTTTCTATAATGTAATGTGTTAACTTGTGTTGTTCAGAAATTATTCACGCGACATGTCTTTGATGTTGTTAGAACATATATATCTATAGGTTGTAGTCATGGACTCATTGTCTACTTCACGGATCATGTCTTTCGGTATTGGCACTCCATGGATGAATAGTACAGAGTTATATATTGCATGCATCAGTGGAATGGGCAGCGAAATCCTGATGGAGAGTGATGTGACTCCAAGACCTCAAGACTAGGCAAGTTGCAATGAAAATGGTATCAAAATGTTTGTAGACAACGGGAACAGTGGTTTAGAATGAAAGACAGACACTGATTCTAGAGTTAGGATTGAGTTTGACATACCATAGACCCCTATGAAAATTACGCTCAAGATTGGTATGGAGTTTGCAACTAAAAAAGATGCATTTGACTTTTATAATGGGTATGCAAAGTTTTATGGCTTTGGTATTCGGTGGAGTCAAATGAAGAAGTTGAAATTAGGAGAAGTATATCGAAGGTATATACGATGCTATAAGGCACGTTTGAGAGAACATTAAAAGGGAACACCAAAGAAGTGAAGATATGCTGAGAGAGAGGTCATAAGGTGCCATTGTAAAGCATATTTATTGGTCACCAAACTTGCTGGCGCCACTTATTTCAAAGTGACACAATTCAATCCATCCCATTGCTATAGACTTTCTTCGCCTAACAAATCTATATTACTATGTTCACACAAAAATGTACCAGCTGTCCAGTTAGATGTGGTGCATTGGATAAGGTGTTGGGATTGGAGTGACAAAATCTATTGATTTCATGGCACAAGAATATAGTGGTTATGACCATGTTAGTTTTTTAGAAGTTAATTTATGGAATGCTCTACGGAGGAGGTGTTAAGTAAAATTTGGTGAAGGAGCTGCAATAATGGTGGATTACTTCAACAACAAATTAAAGTTTGATCAATTATTTGCATACGATATTTAGATTGATGAAGACAATTGGTTATCTTCTTGTTTATGGGTAGATAAGAGATATAAGGTTGATTGTAAAGTCTTCAATGATGTCATTACCTTTGATGTGATATACAACATAAATCAACATAACATGCCATTTGGTCCATTTGTTGGAATCAACCACCATAGACAAACTATTTTGCTTGGCGTTGGACTTGTATTTGAAGAGACTTATGAGGACTTCTTGTGGTTGTTCGCACCTGGTTGGTGGAATGGGAGGTGTTGCTCCAAAGGCGATTATCACAGATCAGGATCCAGCTATGATGAAAGCAATTGCCGAAGTCTTTTTCAATACAAAGCACGTGCTATGTACCTGATATATTAGAAAGAAACTTCCATCAAAATTGGGTGCTATTTACCAAAGGTATGCAAAGTTAAAGACACTTGTTACAAATGTGTTATGAAGTTTAAAGAGGTTAATGAATTTGAGGAAGCTTAACATTTGATGTTATCAGAATATGAGTTGGAGGATAATGTATGGTTGCAATCGTTGTAAGAGATTAGGCATATGCAGGTCCTCGCTTACATCAAAAATTATTTTCTTATTGGGATGACACCACAGGTCATTCAGAGAGTCTGAATTCATTCGTCGGTCATTTTGTTCACAACAGAACAAATTTATTGGATTTTATAATGGCTTATGACCGAGCTCATGAAAATAGAAAGTTGATGAACTTGCCGAAGATGGTAAGACTACGGACTGTGAACGCATACTAAAAATGAAAGCCGTTATAGAGGAACAAATGGAAAAGCTGTACACCTAAAAAATATTTAATATCTTCCAAGCTGAACTCGATCATGATAGGTACTACAATATATTCTACTTATAGATAAACGGATATACGGACAAATACTTAGTCACATTTAGTGGACTTGCTTCAGAAAATTAACCTAGAATAGTTATCTGAGACAATGCTCATAACTGCTGTAGATGTTCATGCGGAAAGTTTGAATTCGTTGGGATTGTCTGTCATCATTTTTATCAATATTTTGCTTCAAAAATGTGCATTACATGCCTAAAGCACACATACTTCAACATTGGACAAGAAAGCCGAAAGAGAGTGCACAAATAGTAAAAATCCTTAAAATTACATATCTTGCTAATTCATGACTATTACACTGACATTGTTTATCGCAAAAGTGGTCATATATTATAAACTTTGGAACGCACAATATTGATGCATATGAGATTGCATTGGAGGGAGTTGTCAATATTATATCAAGGTTGAAGCAGCCAAATGACTCATAAAACTAACTAGAAAGGTATGAAGCAAATATAGGAGGTATGCATACACCTTCTTCGCTCCAATCCCTAGGTGCAAGTGTACACTTTGGTGCAAATGATAATACAGTCGATGGGTGCTGCCCGAATGACCCAAGTAGTTCAAAAGCTAAAGGGAAGACATCATTAAGGTACAAGTCATCATTAGAGAAGTGTAGATAAAAAAATTTTTGACTTTGTAATGGATGTAACAAAGTTTTACGCAACCACGATAAGAGAAATTGTCCTCAATTGCGCAGTGCAATGATGAACGAAGGTAACATAATTTATTTCATTACATTTCTTAATTGCTTATGATATTTGCTAATATCTGTCTACAAATCTACTTCACAAGTGCAAATACATAATGGTCTGAAGAGATATGAAGAGATGAAAGAAAGAATTCTAAATAGCATGCAGACCATACTGATATGAAGAGCTGTCGCTATTTATGATAATGTTTAAATTTATTTATGACTGTTGCTATTTATTTATGTCAACATTGAAGTTTATAATAGATTTAATGAGTTAAATTGTATGGACGGGCATTATGTGTAATGAGATGCATGCAAGGGTTGTATGTTAGACTGTTAAGTGTAATTTGACAATTATGATGTTCGATAAATGTTTAAGGTTTTTCATCGGTCTGTTGTATGTGGAATATCACTAATGAGACAGACATTTACAGATCAGTCATTTGATGAAATAACAACTACTTCGAAAATAGTGGATGACTAAAACTAAGTCGTCTGACATCTTGAAATATAAGGCAAGCTAAGATTTAATTGTTAATAAGATTCAAGTCCTCTATGCTGCTCTAACTAATACTCATGCTATAATGTTTATTGATACACACATAGAGATATTTACCAGACGACCAAGAAAGAGCTGTCAAGGGATGTCTAATCATCAGTCATTTGGTAAGACCATACACCATAAATTGGAGATGACTGCCACACAATCGTTTGACACTAAAAAACACCAATTGAAAAAAAGCAGCATGGAGTAAAACCCAAAATATGCGACATGCTATTTTGGCCGTTGGATGCATCCTCACTTCATCTTAGTTGCAACTGCATCATTTAATGGATTGCTACTAGCAATTAATTCGAAGAGATGGGGTAGTTGCTCAATGAATGCGCTGCAGGCCTCAGTGATGGTGAGCTACCAATGTAGTAGCGGGAAGAGAAAAGAAGAGCATGGCGCGAAGACACGCTGCCGTACAAAAGAGATAAGAAGCAAAAAAAAAAGAGAGCTCGAGTTTGAATTTTTCGCCAAATCTTCAAGGAGAAGCTCGAATAATCACACAGGGAGACAGGTGCAAGAACTTCAAAGGTATGGTATAACTTTTGATTTCGTTTTTTATGAAAGGCATGACTTTTTGATATTTTTCTTTTATATTTCTATTTTTTTCCTTTTGATGTCTCTCAATTTAAATGCATTTTTTCTGGTTTTTTTTATTCGATTACTTTTGATGTCCCTCGGTTAGCAATGACACAACACAGAGATTAGATGCATTCTCTTCGATTTCATTTTTTTGCTTTGATTTATTTTTTCCTACGCAGGGACTAAATGCATTTTTTTTGTTGTAGTTATTTTGCTTTGATTTTTTTTCTTCCTATGAAATGTTTGCATGTTCTTGGTGTTTTTTGTTAGAAAGAATGTCTATCTCCATATCTTTTTATAGCTTACCACTGTTGAGGACGTCTGCATTTGAATTATTTTTGTGGATTGAAATATATTGGATTGTGTTTTAGCTTCTATTGGTTACAGTCATTTTAGTTAATTGATTCCATGTATGTGGAATAAACTTGGTCATATTTGATTAATATATCACTTGTTTGAATCAATCTTTGCATTGTTTGGCTTCATGGTCCTGTTATAAGCCCTTGCTTCAATAGCTAGAGGTCATGCCGCTCGTAGCTATGTCCATGACCGATGAATAAGTTATAATTTATGTTTAATTAGTATAAGCATTGGTTTACCTTTTTCATTTTTACTTTAACAAAAATAACTAAATCCATGTCAGTCATAAAATTTCTTCTTTTTCTGATTGGTGTACATAAATCATTCTTGATAATCTCCTGTGATTTTAGCGTTCAATGGACAAAATTTTGAGTGCTTTGTAATTATATATAGAACAAAAAGTTGTTTAATGTTTATCTGGATTAGTTTAGTCATTGATAGCCTCTTTAATTATCTATTTTGTAATTCTCATGTAGCACCATTTTAATTTGATGGAAGAATAAAGATTTAGTAAAGCTTAGAAAATCAACTACAATTAGGAATTTGCTTTTGAAATGAAATCCATCTTGTTGGGAATTGGACTCATGCATAATTGCATCTTTGTGAGGCTTGTCCTTATTAATCATTCGTCCAAATCATTGAATATCTTCAAGCTGCCATTGAATTTTTTTATAAGGGAACAAGGTTGAATAAATGTTAATAACTCTTTTGACTAGTTAGAAAAGCATAATTACCAAAACTGACCATCCTATTATAGTCTCCTTAGTCATAACTGGCTAATTTTAAAGACAACTAATCTAACTATTTGCGTACCGAAGAACAACTATAAGCTGTGAATGTAGCAACATGACTGAAAGAGATCAGGAAACGACATTAAAGAAAGCTAAAATGCTACTTCACAAAAAATGTATACTTTAGTTAGAGAAGCTTTTCATCATTTAATATCTTTTAAGTTACTTATTAAAACATTTTATTATTTCAAATGCATTCAAACATTATTCATGGGCCAATGTTTTTAATTGTTATAACAATCGAAGACCAATCGTACTTATTTTTCACTATGACTGACCAACAAGATATGGTATACTATGAGCAATTAGAAGAAGGCCATGAGACTGATCAGGGTCAGTGTATCAAAATAAGACTTATCCCAAATATACCATTTTGAACTCACGCCCAATATCGACCAAGAATTTGCATTTGTTGAAGAAGCATACAAGTTTTACAATACTTATGCATTGTATTCTGGTTTTATTACTAGAAAAGATTAGCAACATAAAACAAAGGAAGAAGAGGTTTCAAGGGCAAGACAAAAGAAATCGATTGTGCCAATTATTAATAAAAGTAGCAATTATATGAAAATGCCACGTGCACATAACCATTGTGAATGTCCAGTAAGGGTTGCAATACTACTGTAAAGAGAAAAGAGTATTTACAAAATTACTTATTTTGAAGAAGCACACAATCACCCCCTTTTCACACCAATAAAGGTGCTTTTTTTACAATCACATAGAAATGTGGGGCCAAATCAATTAAATCTGATTTTCAATTTAAAAGCATCTACCATTGGTGTGGCAAGATTGATCAATTTCTTAACAAGTGGAGGAGGCAGCATGCTGTGCATGGTACTGATGCTAATGCACTTTTGAAATTTTTTCAGACTAAAAGCAAGGATGATGGGAATTTCACATATGAGATTCGAGTTGATGAAAACATGTGTATGTATCTTGTTTTTTGATAGACAAAACATCAAAAGATGACTACATGGTGTTTGGTGATGTTATTTCTTTTGATACAACATATAAAGCTAACGAGTATGATATGCCTTTTGGACTTTTTGTCGGTGTCAACCATCACATGCAAACTATGTTGTTGGGTGGAAGTTTACTTTATGGTGAAACTTTGACGAATATTGAAAATTAAATCAGATACAAATAGATTGCCAAAAGTTAATGTGATCAAGGGAGAGCCCCCTATGATCATATTAAGTTTTGAAGTTCAAATGATCGTTAATTAATAATTGATAATATTACAATGATGTTTAATAGTTAAAATTGAATATTTATAAAATAGGATTGAATAAGATACAAAAAATACAAATTGGTAAGTTGGTAATTCTGTGAAATGAGCTTCGACTCAAACTAATTATTTTATAAACTTGGATAAATCAATATTTTAGAATTAATGAAATTTATTATAAATGATAAGTTTGGAATAATTTAACTATTACAAGGAACTATATGTTGGTTAAATTATAAAATTATGATACATATAGATATATGTACATCTTGGGATAAGATATCAAACTAAATCATGATTAAAAAAGTGAATTAAGTTAAAATATTAATGAAAGATAAGTGTTATTTTTCAGTACGATGATTTGAGCATTATAGCAAAATACGATATAAGGATAGATCCGAGTTTCACACAAGATAAGTAGAACTCTTTTATTCTCTTTTTGATTTTGTGTTGTAACATATACTTATGGGCATAGATGTTTTGGATATCGCAGTTTAATAATTTTGAGTGAATAAATATTATTGATTATAATAATTTGTTGTGATGCCAAGGTTAGCCTTTATTCATGCTAGTATTATACATTATGATATTAAATGTATTGCTTGGGATGTTGGCATATTCATGAGCCATGACTGTAGTTGTGGATTTGTGAAACATTTTTGTTGGATTATCAGTGACGACTGTTGACACATTTTGACCGGAGATTGGAATGTGATAGCCTGGGTGATATAGGTTTAGACTTACTTGTCTGATTGGTGGGTTGCAAACTTGATTTGTCTAACCCTTATAATTTATATAATGTATATTATAACCATCAACGTAATAGTTGAGGCCAGAGCCATTCGCGTAATGTGGCGCGGTGTGGCTGCGGCTGTGTAGAGAATACAGTAGGATATCAATTATACCTCTAATTTAGATAAAGGGGTTTCTCGATCTATCCATATTGTGCGAGGTTGGCTACTCGTGCTGGGATGCAGTGATGTCACAGGTTGGATTATGGGGCTAGATACAGAACCTTCTCATTGGATTTAAGACTTTATTAGATGGATTAGAGAAATAATATGTGTATTATGCATCGATATGCCAATTTACATTTATATACTTTACTTATTAAGTTTGCCCAGACTCATCATATTATTATTATTATTATTTTTAGATAACAAGTATGCGGGTGGAGATCAACATGGGATTGGTGTACCAGATGAGGCTAGGCCTTGATGAATCCAAACTAGAATTATTTGTTTTGATTTTTTTTAGAATGATTAGTAGAGAAGTAAAGTATATATTTTATAAATTTAATTATTTGGATCTAGTTTAATTTAAAATTAGTGAAATTCCTAGTTACATGATTTAATGAATTTTGTTATTGCACCTGTATATGTTCTCTTATTATCATTGATCCTATACTTTAGTAACAACTGTTGAATTTTTCGGCGGGACGTTTCACTGGAAGGCTATTTGATACCAACTGCACAAATTGAGTTAATAAGTTTATTTGCATTTCCATATTTAACGATATTGTTGAAATATTTTTTTAAATTTTTTGTACTTCAACTAATCATGATATTTACTATGATTATTATGGATGGATGAAGTATAAACTCCTCCTTATTGAGTTCTTAGGAATTCACCCCACGTTAATTATATTTTTTTTAGGAAATGCAGATCCATCCAGCTCGTTGATGCATGGCAAATGGGTTAGTCATGGACTATAATAGTATAACAAAGTAGTTTTACTTCTTTACTTTAAAATGTTGTACTCAAAATTTGAACATGAATTTGTAACATTTATTATATCCTGTGGGTGAACCTTATCTGTTATATTTATGCATGAATTGTCAGCTCCTTGCCAAATGTCATTCAGGTATGATTAAAAGGTTCTATTGTGGGCCAACTAGAGGCCCAGCCTTGGATTGAGGTCGTGAATACTACATATGAATGATACATTTTTTTATAGTGAAATGGAATCATCAAATACTATGAACAAAAATATATCTCCATTGCGTCAAGTAGCATTAAATGAAAATGGAACATCATCTCAAGAATGTGAATTGAGCACTATTTCTGTCACTACTTTTACTCCCTAAGCACCTGCTGAATTGACCCTCCCATGATTGGATCAGAGTTCAACAACAAAGAAGAAGCACATTAATTCTATAATTTATATGCAAGATGTTATGATTTCAGTATAATGAGAAATAATGTTAAAAGATCAAAAGATGTACAAATGGTCTATCATATTCTGAAGTGCTCTAAACAAGGACTTAGAATATTGAAAATGTTATTGAAAAATGCAAGCAAAAAGACATTATTATATGCGAATGCTTTGCTTGACTCACTGTCAGGCATTCATGAAGTTCTTTATAATGGAGGATTATAGGTTTTAAAAAAGAATACTCGCATTGGTTGGAAACTACTATTAAGTCGTATTGTCTTCAATCCCATCATAATGTGTTAGACTCATAGTTGGACATGGTTGAAGGGCTCCATAAGGTTGGTGTTTGAGTGTCAAGATTGTTACAATTTATGGTAGATGAGGTAGGGGATGTGATTAGTTAAGATTTACTGAAGTTGACATTCATAATTCCTTAAGATCTAGATGAATATCGAAATATGTAGGGAGTACAACCACATTGTTGGAGTACTTTGAAAAGCAATTCAATAGTAGGTCAAATTATTTTTATGAAATCTAAGTTGATGAGCAACATTGGTTGATGTCGTGTTTGTTAATTGATAGAGAATCCAAAAAGGATTACCACGTGTTTAATGATGCCATTTGCTTTGAAACCATTTATCACGCTAATAAATATGATATGCCTTTTGAGCTCTTTCTAAGTAAATCATCAAAAGCAATTAATATTGCTTGGGGTTAGTCTATTATTTGGTGAGAGTGAAGCTGACTTCACATGTTTGTTTCAGTCAGGGGCTTAATGTTATGTGTGGTATACCTTCAAAGGCCATTATCATAAGTCGAGAACTAACTATAACGAAAGTCATTTTTATAGTTTTCTTAACTGCAAAGCATATTTTTTGTCCATGACATGTATATATAATTTCTCGAGAAATTGTAATCATCCAACTAAGGCATCACAATTTAAAGATAACTTATTCAAGTTAATTCAAAATAAAGAATATATAGAAGAATTTGAATATGATTGGGCACTAATTATGAGTCGACAGACCGTGCATGGTTGCAACAAATATATAACATTTAGGAGAAGTATATGCCAGTCCACGTAGTGATTGTTTTTTAGCAGGAATGAGCACTACTCAACTGTCTAAGAGCGTAAATGCTTTTTTTAATCAATTCATTAAAACAACCACAAAATTGAGTTTGTAGATGTGGCGCCCCGACCCGGGTGTCTAGAAGTCTTACTCCGGGATCTTTATCGATTGGTAAACGTGACTCAGGATTGTTGCCCTGATCACACGGCGGGATTTTTAATTGGATCTCGTCCAAATTTTTTTTCTTTCATTCCTTTTCTTTCATCATATAACAAACACTTGTCATCAATTTTACACATGATACTCATAATATCTCATTAAATAACATCATATCATCATATATGAATACATTCTTGACATCAATTTCACATATATTATTCATATCATAATAACTGACTTATCTACATCACAAGTTCTTTCAATCTAAACATTTCATACATACATATTTTGAAAATTCCATATAATCATTCATACCATATACAGACCAACTTGTTGAAAATTTTTCTTCATACTCTTTTCCTTTCCTGCGTGGCCTGTGTTGTACCTGTCTATGGTTGGGGAAAATAAAACATGAGTCAAAACTCAATAAGCAAGCATTTTTTATTTTAAATGCATTTCTCACCTTTCAGTAGTAGACGCTTAACAAGCGTTCGACTAGCAATTGGAGGAAACCTTTTCATAAATACCTTTCACAAATATTTCATAATCTCAATTCATGGCAAACATATGCTTGTAAAACTTGACATATAAATTCTTTTTCCATAAACATATTTACGTTCTAAAATATTTTTCATCGAAGCTCCTTTTCTCATAGGACATTCTCATGTCCTAAAATACTTTTCATAAAATCCTTTTTAAGCATATGCAACATGCAATACATCTCTGTTAATTTGGTAGGTGACACTTATCAAGTGATCATCCTTCCTTAGGAGAGAAACCTTTCCAGGTGATAGCCCACGAGCCAGGCGGCTATCCGTGTCCATCCCCCATTTCAGGGAGGGCGCCGCCGACATTTAGCCTTATTCAAGCGCTCGGCCTATGCAAAGGGGGCCCAATTTGCAACTGCGTCCGACTTGCATATCCTCTACAGTAGACCTAGTACATAATCCTTGTGCACACGTTTCCTTCACATTCATGTGCTAGCATGATTTTATAAAAACCACAGACCACAGTCTGTGTTCCTTTTCTGAAAACTTGATGCTATCATGCTTTTATAAAATACTACAGACCTCAGCCTGTATTTCTTTCAAATCTTGAAAACCGGGCTTAACCCATGTTAACGAGTTCTATACTCAAAACATTTTGTAAGGATGACCAACCTTAAAACATTTATATTTCATAAATCCTTTAAAGTATTGAAGGAAAATATTTGAAATAACAATATTTTCTAACCGTTTTGTAAATAATTTTTAAACGATAAAATGTCTTTAAAAATATTTGAAACCAAAAGATTTTTCTTACGAATGCTTTTCTCATTTATGGGTTTTTATGATCAAAGGACATGCAAGTATATACTTTCTTCTAATATCATATACTTTTGTCCACCTATCTTATTATTCATTTCTATATGTGATAGACTTGTATAATCCTTTGAACATTACTCAAATCATTTTTTTAATTAATTTATCATTTTGGCCTTCCTTAAATCCTTCTCGAACAATAGATTTTGGAAATTCAAAAATAATCCAATATTTAGAGAACCTTTGAAACATATCATTAAAATACTTCAAAACCTTGTAATAAAACTATTCTAAAATATTTATTTCAAATATCATTTTAAAATCTCATTTTCCTTTCAACACAACCTTTTCAGCATTTGCATTTCAATATTTTTCAACATTAAAAGGATTTGCTTCTAACGAAGCAATTTCCAAAACAATTTAAGATTGCAAAGTAAAGTCATATAAAATTATATTTTCAAAGGGTTGCGTGCTTACCTGCAAAGTCAATTTGTACCTTTCACTTATACCCTTTTCTTTTTCTATACAAATGAAAAGGACCATTTTTTTCATATAACATAATATTTCATGCTTGCACATTTCTACTATTGAATTTGAATTTATCTTAGGATTTTCTAACCCATGCATATGTCATAATCACTTTATTTTTCTTTATAACTCTCATAGAGGTTAATTTGGTCTCTATTTTCACATATGGATTTTTATCTCAAAAATCCTTAAAAATTCCATTCATACATCCTTATAAATATCCATCTTATTTCTGCCCAAATCACTCTATTTACTATTCATGATTACTGTTCATGATTACTGTTCACGTTCACTATTCACGCGGGTTATTGTTCACAACGTATTTGGTACTGTTCATGGGTTTCAAAATTTGGCAATTTTTTTTTAAAAATAAAAATACCATGACATAGCTCTTGTCTAGTACATCATGAGATAATTCATGCATTTTGAATTAATCATGATTATCTTGGCTAAATAAATCATTTTAGCCAGTTATACACATATGTGTATAAGGTTCCATAATTCATGTTTTAAGCATGAATTTGACTTAACAAAATTCTTTTAATTCCTATAATATATTTCATAACTTACCATGATCAACGTAATCATAATTCTCATTTAAAATTTCTGAAACTTATTATTAAATTCCAAAACAGCCCTTCTCTTTTCACTATATTCCATCTTCTTATTTATCTATTAATTCCATGTACATATAATAGCATTAATTTGCTATCCCTAATCCTTTATTACACTCTTGACTAACATATATATTAATTTGGATCACTTTCACTTAGTTTTCATATTTATTTTTGATTATTTCTCAAACTGTCCTCATTTGCTGAAATCAGGTGTACTAATTTCTTTAAATATTGATTTGTAATAAAATCAAGGTATTAAATTCTAAAATTTCTATAATATATCAATAACGACATGTATTAATTCTCATAAAAATCTCAGCAAGAAAATTTACATTATATATTTATTTTAGCATTTTCACTGTGCTGGACAGTGTTGTACAATCAGGAACAGACTTAATCACGTTAATTTTAAACCATACTTATGCCATCGAAAAATCATATTTTATTTTTTTGAGTGATAATTATGATATATTATACATTATATCAAAATTTCAGGTCAAAAATCCATCTAAAACAATTATTAAAAATTATTTACTACAGCTGATCCTGTCACCCGTTTTACCCTGTTTAAGTTAATCTTCTCGTATTTTTAATTTGCAACCTGATTGATATTTTAAGCTGAAAATTTGGTCGTTCCTTAATGATAATATAATGAGCTTGTAAAAAAAATTTCATGGTAAAAATATTTTTTTTACTATCTCGTTCATATTTTTATTTCTAACATCACATAACCTCCAGATTTGAAATAATAATTAAGATTAATCTATTCTTCTTTTATTTAATCATGATTATAACCGAAATAAAAATCTGTTTTAACATCACTTATACCCAGCATTTCATGAGTTATCGAAATCATTAAAATAGAATCAAATATTATAACCAAACCTGATTTGGATGTTACCTACATATATGATTATATACTTTCAATTTATGAAACCTTAATTAAACAGCATTAAAAGAAGGAATTAAGAAATAATAATAACGAACCTAAAGATTGCTTGGATGGTGGATGTCTACGCCTGGTGCTGCTGCTCGTTCATACTCTATTGCATTTCAACGTTTGCATTTATACTTCAACGATGTCACTTCTCCTATCTCCTTTTATGCTTTTAAATCGGTTAACCATAGTTTATTTTTAACCCACCTAGATTCACTGCTTAATTCATTACAGGTGTTGAGTTTTAAAAAAATTCAGCAATTATAAATAAATTTGATGGTCCATGTAATTACATGCGCTGTCCATTTGCTGCCAGCGTGATTTTTTTCATGCAAAATTTTTTTTAAACGGTTGATTTTAACATTAATAAATTAATTCATAATTGTCTATATACACACCTATATATTATGGAAAATTTTCTTATTAATATATATACAATTTCTCACAAAATGCACCTTTTAGAATTTTGAAAAAATTTCTATTTTATTTTAATTAACTAATTCATATTTGGATAAAAAATCTCATTTTAAAATTTTGAAAACATGTTTTCCAAATTTCATTTCTTTATTAAATTGGGCATATTAAAATAGGCTTACCCATAAAATTTCACCTCAATTGGAGTGAAGTACATATTTTAACTTAATTAAAATCATATTTTGTCATAAAATTTCATTTTAAAAATTTGTAGACATGTTTTTCAAAATTTAATCAATTCATTATGTAGGGTATATTAAAATAGGCTTGCTCCAAAAGTTTCATCTCGACTGGCCTTATATACATTAAGATATTAATTAACTAAGTAATTATATAAAAAAAATATCAACGCACATGCATCTGACTTAAGTTTATGCCTTTGGCACGCTTTTTAATGCACTCAAGTTAGGTAATTTAGTCAACTACTTTTTATAATCTGATCCGTCTATATTAGAGAGCACATAATTTAGTACTTTCTATTAAATTCTCCTGTCCATCCGAGTTATACATACTTAGATCTAATGAAAACAATGAGGATGAATATAAGCCTTTAGTTAGGACCCCTAATTGGCCAAATTTTTTTATTTATTTTTATTTTCCATAAGGTCCGTGAATTTAAACAGTCTCACTTAGTATAGTTCAGAATTTTGAAATTCCTGCCCGAAATATTTGTAAAAATTCATTTTCATAGCTAATCTTTGTGGAATCATAAATTACCCCTCTAGTTTTCTTATAAACCTCAAATTTAACTTTTGTAAAATTAAATCCTCTTCTTGTCTCTACTCTAGTCAATTTTACCAATCAATTCTTTATTCTAAATTTACAGTTTAATCTTATTTTTTTCTAAAATTGAAATTTGATCTTTTTGTAAACACACACATTTTTCTATAACCTCACTGAAATAACATATACACTGTATATTACATGAATTTTTAAATAATATGGGTTTCACAGTAGAAGCCTTTAAGCATGTTGTCACTAAGATGAGAAGGATGTTGATTGTAAACTACCTATGAGACTCCAGTGCTAAATAGCAAATATATGCTTGAGGACCAGATTGCCAAATTATATACTAGATAGATATTTTTTGAGTTTCAAATAGAATTGAAGATTCACAATATTACAAGCTGAAGGATGAAACTGTAGATGAAGATCATCTAATTTATATAGTTTACAGAATAGGAGATTTCAATATATGAGATTGCTCACTTTGTGTGAAGATGAGCAATTTGCATCATGTTCTTATTGTTTATTAGATTTGTATAGGGCCATTTATCGACATATATTATTCATGTTTCATTGGTGTTATGTAGTATTCATGCCTAAGCATCACTTACTTCATTGATCGTCACAACGTCTGAAAGAAAATATCAAAGTTCTAATGTTGACAGAAAATTGCAATGTTATTAATTAAGCTATAGTTCGTTGTTAAGTCACTTTTATATTATTTATTTTGGATAATAATTAGATAAAAATTTGATTCTTTAATATACTTTAAATCATATTTTAATTGATTAAGCTTAGTTTTATAAATACTCACCAACTGATGCAATTTGTGCAAAGTATGAGAAGTAAAAAAGATCAAATTAACAAGCTTCGATGAAAGCGGGAGTAAATTGCAAATTCAAGACTCACATCTGAAGCAAAACTGGATTTTAAAGCAAGATACTATTCATACACAGTTACTGTTTATATGGTACACGCACTCTTCACCCACACTAGTTGCGCACTGTTCATGCATACTATTCACCTATATACAAA
Source organism: Annona cherimola (assembly GCA_030490835.1). Classification (NCBI taxonomy): domain Eukaryota; kingdom Viridiplantae; phylum Streptophyta; class Magnoliopsida; order Magnoliales; family Annonaceae; genus Annona; species Annona cherimola. Next base: position 89,046,840 of record CM059972.1, read on the forward strand.
ATACTTGTGGAGAACGTCCTAAGGCATTTGAGAACGTTTTTAGAGCTTGGGTTGAGGCCTAGAGATCGAGATAAGACATAGATAACGAGGCAAGGAGTGAGATAGTAAGTTGCTTAGAGCGATCGAAACACCATCGGGGCTTCTGATCAATAAGTTTTCTCTTTATTTATTTATTTTAATTTTAATTATCTTGTTTATGATGGATATAAGATACAATATTATTTTGTGTTTGATTTTTATAAACATATCAGACTAAATTCATTATTTAGGGTTTAAGATGTAACATATGTCCAATGTAGCTAGTATTGTGATTTGATTATTTAAGATATTTTGTGTTAATTTAATATCTTATGATTTAATATTTGCTTAGTATAAAGACCTACATTTTAGCAATGATTTTCATATATTAGGTGATGGAAAGGAAAGGTGAAAGTCTAATATACGATAATCAATATATTAAACCTGAAAATCTAAGACCATGAGAATAGGCATGATGACTTTAAGGAATTCTATGAACTTCCACAGAACTTAATGGATTCTAATTAACTTAATCCCATGAGAACAAGTGGCTAAGAAGAATAGAATACACCTTGTAGGTTTCGAAGGAAGGTATAAGGATAATACAGGATAGTTCTCTTTTAACACATAATATCCGGATTAAGTAACTACTTTATGTATCCTTTGCAAAAGACGTTTATGATACCTTAGACCCTAGGTGCTTTCAATCCTGTGGTTTCTAATCCTTGTTATACATTTTATAAATCAACTTTTCTTTTTCCTATTCTTTCTTCTCTTTATCTTATTTGGTTAAAAAAGTGTTTGAATCTAACGTCTTAAGTCCCGAATTTCCTGTCGATAGATATTTTGTATACTACAATCTACGATCTGTGCACTTGCGATGAGATTGCGAATAAAAATTTTGGCACTGTTGCTGGAGAATTTGACGTTATTTAAGACTTTGAATTTAAACATTTTTCTTTTCTTTCTCTTTTTTTCTTTCCTCTTCTTTTCTATCTCTCTTTGAATATTCTCTTCTTTTCTTTTTTCTTTTTCTAGAAGTTATTTGATGATATATTATAATCAAAGATTTGATGATCGAATGGGTGATAGATTTTTTCATAATGATAGGATGAACCAAATTAAAGTGTTATCGAGAAAGTTAGATCTGTTGATTATGAGAGAATGTAGACCAAATTCATATGAAGAGGAGACTTCAATGATAAATGTATCATACAAACAAGACTTGAGATATGGACAACAAAATTTTTATAAACATGATGACACCCACCTTGTTGAAAACCCTTTCTCGAACACTTACTATGATGATGAGCCTACACGTTTAAATTTTTCTTGGCATAATAATCATACTTTTACATCTGAACAAAACTGTTTTCCACCTCAATAATATGAATCAAAATTTGAAAATATGTTGGAAAATTCTTCTCCCTCCATTCCACAAATAGTCTCGCCACAGCCTATGGAATCCATTATTAACAAAATTTTAGAAAAAAAATTTCAATCCAATCAAGAACTTGATCAAATGAAAGAGCGTCTTTTGATTCTAAGAGAAAAAATTGCACAATAAGCCAGTCATCTAAATGAGAATTTTGACAAATCTCTCAGTCAACTATACATGGATTCAACAATTTTTTTGAAGATTATTATGAAATCATCTTGAATGATGAGGATCAAGTTGTTGCGCCTCGAACCGAGGCGTCATATTTGTCCTTACTCCAAGATCTTGTCAATTGGTAAGTGTGAATCAGGATTGTTGCCCTGATCACGCAGCGGGTACTTAATTCGATCTCGTCCAATTTTTTTTTTCTTTTTCTTTTCTTTCATCACATAAAGACACATACTTATCATCAAATCTCAATTATCATTGATAACATTCATACTTGTTTTGTACAATACAGGTTATTTTAACCCGATCATTTCATAGATACATAATTTGAAAACTCCTTATCATATGTTCATGTCATACCATATACAGATCAACATATCATAAAATTTTCTTCATACTTTCTTTTTCCTTTCCTTCTTGACCTGTGCTATACCTGTCTATGGTTTGAAAAGCAAAACATGAGTTAAAACTCAGTAAGCAAGCATTTTTTTTTCATCTGAATGCACTTCCCCCTTTCAATAGTAGACACTTATCAAGTGATCTACTATCAACCAATGGAAACCTTTTCATAAAACCTTTCATAAAACATATGTTTGCAAAATTAACATGTAAACCTCTTTTTTATGAACATAAAAACGTTTTTCATAAACTTCCTTTCTCCAAGGACATTCTCATGTCCTTAAAACATTTTCCATAAAACCTTTTTAAAACAAGCATATGTATCATGCATAACGTTTCTGTCCGTCTGGTAGGTGACACTTACCAAGTGATCACCCTTTTCTCCTTAAGAGAGAAACCATCTCTATTGATAACTCGCGAGCCAGGCAGTTATCCGTAGGCATTTTACCTTTTGAAGCGACTTGACCTATGTAGAGGGGGCCCATCTTGCAACCGCGTCCGGTCTGCATATTCTCTACAGTAGACCTAGTACAAAACTCATGTGCACATTCCTTTCTCCATATTCTTATGCTAGCATACTTTTTATAAAACTCCACAGACCCTAGTCTGTGATTTTTTCTTTTCAAAACTTGATGCTAGCATGTCATTTCAAAATAGTATAAACCTCGTCCTGTATTCCCTTTTCTAACTTGAAAACTTGACATAGCCCAAGTTAACAAGTTAATAAAAATATTTTGTAAGGATGACCAACCTTAAATAATTTGAAAAATATTTAAATAACACATTTCTAAATCATTTAAAATATTTAAAGGAAATATTTGAGAAATAGTAATTTCAAAATTTTGCTAAAATGTTTATAAATAATTTTTGAGCGATAAAACAATTTCGAAAATATTTTAATATCTAAAGACAAAAGATTTTGCAAACGCTTTTCTTCCTATTTATGAGTTTTTCATGAACAAAGGATATACCAATGCATAATTCATTTTCTTTATATGGTATCATATTCTTTGTCCACATGACACATGAGTTACTTCTATATGAAGGTAAGCTTGTATGATCCTTTGGTCATTACTTTAAAAATCTTCATTCTAATCGATTATCGGTTGGTCTTCCTTAAATCCGCTTCAAAACATTTTAATAAATCATTTTAAATTCATTCGATAAAACCAAATATTATTTGGAAATAAAGATTTTTCTTTTTCCATTATAATGCAACCATTTCCACATTTCTCCTTATTTTCATAAGGATTTGCTTATAATAAAGCAATTCCCACATATTTCAATATTTCTCCTTATTTCCATATGGATTTGCTTATACAGAGAGCAATCGAACAATGCATAAATCCTAAAGAGATAGATATTAATGATGATAATAGCTTTAGGAAAATTTCTCTTTCTTTTTATTTGGATCCCTTTTTAGAAACTAAAGAAAACTATTTGGTAGGAAATTATAACAAGATAATGTTGCTAAAGGACTTGGATATCATGCCTGGTGATAGTCCAAGTTTTTGCAAAAAGCATAACATGAAAGTATTGGATGCAACACAAGTTGGATGCAACACAATATAAATTAGAGAAAGATTTGCATGAACTTATTTTTGAAAGATTGGGTGTTGGTTGATGCAATTTCAACCAGTCTAGCCGAAGATATTAAACTTAGCACTACTTGGGAGGTAACCCAGAGTTTAGTTATGGGAGTATTAGTTTTTCTAGTATTTTTTTGTTTTTAAGATTTTGATGCTTTTTGATTTGGAGTTTTGTTTTGGCGTTTTGCATAAACTAACTCAGGAAGGGTGCAGTATAAAAATCTCAGTGTTTGAACAGAGAAGTTGATAAATGTCACTGAAAACGCTGGCTTGAATTGATATACATGTTTGATTAAATGAACTGTCCTTAACATTGAAGAAATGTTAATTTTAAGTGTGGGGGTGAATGTGTTACATTATTTCTTTAATACCTCTTTGATTGAATGAATATGTTTTGAATAAATATCATGCTATATTTTTCATTTTTTTGAATTTTTATTAAATTTTGTTGAAAATACACGTAAGTGTTGACTCTGGATTGATTTGGACCCTACATTGAACTTTTGTTAGTCCTTTAAGCAGACCATACTTGGACTTTTAAACACTTTGAGTTAGATGAATAATTGAACTCTGGTGAGATGTTGAATTTATTTTGAGCATGTACTTGTTGAGACACTTAATGAATCTGATATACTTAGGCACCAATTTTTCTTTTTTTCAAGCTTTGAGTAACTCTCTCTAATTTTTCAAAATTATTTCTGATACACACAATTGATGAATTAAATGAGATAATTTTTCCAATGTACATGAAAATCTCATTCTAGTTGAAAGATTTCCAGAGCCAATACTCAACTTGACATATTTATGGAACATGATTAAGGTATTCATTTGTCTAATGAGTCTATTTCTGAAAACATTTCCATTGTTCGCCCCTTTGAGCTTGAAATTTCTTTCTAATCTTTAATTCTCACATTTTGAATTGAGTCGACTTTAAATTTGAATCTAGAGTTGGAAAGAATAATGAGAATGAGGTCAACACATGGCTAATGCACTGATAAAAATAACTCCTTAGATATCCTGAAATATGGTGAATGGAGTTTTTTGCGAAGAAATTTCCTAGATACCCTAAAATATGGTGAGGGGAGTTATTGTGCGACTTGATTTGAAAAAAATAACAAAATAATAAAAAAATTCCTAAACCAAGGGTAAAAGCAAACGTTAAAAAAAGCATAAAATATGGGGTGATTTTATTTCTTTGTGCATATAAGGTTCAGATTAAAGCTAGAAAAGGTTCAATCTTATTTTGAATCCTAGCTGTTGTCTCACCAAGTCCTTATGATTCTATGATCTAGTCAAGTGAGTCTGTAGAGGAAATTTTGATGCCAAGATTTGATGAGATGTATGTAAGGTTATTTTCTACATTACTACCATTAATTGAATGTTTTAATATGTGTATTGAACAATTAGATTAAAAACAGGAAAATATCTGAGAAATAAAAGAGTTTATATTGCGAGAGGTTTTAAACTCTTAATGGTTGAAAATAGAAAAGGGAACAATGTATACAATATTCGTCAAGCGAAACGAGATTTTTGACTAGGATTTTGACAAGTGTTATGTTTCAAAGTTTTTGATTCAATATTCCCACTAGTTTTGATTGTCATAGTTGATTTTTGCTCAAAATTCTTGAAATGCCAATTTTTGAAATTTTGTGATTTGATTCTTCTGTATTTGATTGAGAACAAGCAATGGTTCAAGTGTCTGGTTATTTGTTAAGTCACTTTTATACTATTTATTTCGGATAATAATTAGATGAGAATTTGGGTATTTAATATAGTTATTATAGACTTGCAAATTTGACCAAACCTTGCGAGTATGGATGCCAAATCACCTTTTTATTTACATGTTACCAAATGGGTCCTTAAATAAAATTTTCACGAATAAAGAACAACATATGTACACTTGGACCGCCGCTGAAGAAGTTTTAATCTATCATCAGATTTATTCAAAATAGTTCCACACTAATAAGCATAACGAAAATGGAGCCTAATTCTACACAACTGTATTTGGAAAATGAATTAAGAAAAAGACCTTTTTTGCAAACCTCATGTGCTTGTGGTTTTCAATAAAAACATAAAAGAAAGTGACATCATAAAACCGTGAGTAATTTGCTGATATACTCACTTAGTTTGACACTAATTGCTTATATACCCATATTATTTCATGAACTACATATTACTCATATAATGCTTCACAAAAGTTACTTGTGTACCCCTATTAATGGCTAAAATTTAATGGCTGTTAAATAAGAAAAATATGATTTACTGATTAACCCTTTAAGTTTGATGCTAATTGTTGATATACCTACATGGTTTCATGAATTGCATATTAACCCCCACAAAGTTTTACAAAAATTTCTTCCATATCCATGACAATTTTTGTTGCTAAACGTGCACTAAAATTTTAGATAATGATAAAAATGACCCTATTTAAAGTTATATTAGAATATTACAATTTAAAGTTATATTAGAATATTACACTTTATAAAACACCCGGTTGTGCAAGTGGGAGTGGTTTATAAAACATGTATGTTAATTGCTAGGGGTGTAACTTGGGTTGAGATGAGCCCCGAACCTGGCCTGCCGAACTCGATTTTGAACGGTGTTGAAACTTACTTTTTCGTAACCCGAGGAACCCGATTTGTAAATATGATAGGATTCCATTTTATATTTATTATACAATATATTATATACATACTCTTTAAACAATATTTCTTTATATTTTTCATATTTTATGTTATTATATTTATATTTGAATACATATTTGACATATTGTACTTTTATTATAAATAAAGTATATTATTTTCATTTATATTTATCTTTTTTTTTTGTCATTTACTTTTACACTCATTAATTTTCTTCCTTTTATCTTATTTTTATGTTAAATTTTTTCTAAAAATATTCTTTATATTACTATTTTTTAAAAAATATGTAATTTGATTATATATTATTATGTTTACTTACATGATTTGTTATTATTATTTATTTTGAAATTCTAAACTTATCATTTTTAAATAAAATATAAATTCATCAATATAAATTACAACTCGAAACTCAACCCGAACCCGATTTTCAAAAATAGAGTTAAGGTTTAAGTTTTCTAAATAGGGTTAGGGTTAGGGTTAATGTTTTATAAATAGGGTTAGGATTAGGGTCAAGGTGAACCCGAGTTTCATGAGCCCGAATTGCACTCCTATAATTGCTGACATGTTATCTACTTCTACCTATACAACTGGGTCATTTTTGTTGTTATCCAAAATTTTAATTCAAATTTGGCAATAAAAAGTTGTCATGATTATGTAAGCAATTTTGGTAAAACTTTATGGGGGTAATATGCAATTCTCGAAACAATGTGGATATATCAACAATTATCGTCAAACTTAATGGGTATATCAGCAAATTATAGTTTGTTATTTAACGGCAGTTAAATTTCAACCGTTAACAGGGGTACACAAGTAATTTTTGTGAAATTTTGTAGGGATAATATATATTAATGAAATAATGTGGATATATCAACAATTAGTATCAAACTAAGTAAATACATCCTCAAATTACCCTAAAATTGTTTTGCATCAACTTAAAACAAATATTCTGCAATAAGAACATCTAAATCTACATACATACCCTCACCTACATAAAAGACTATAGTCCTTGCTCAAAGGCATTCATTCATAGTGCAATATACATAAAAAAAAAAAAAAAAATCCTAAAAATCTCAAAATATTTTTTACATTACTTTCTAAAATTAAACTCGAATATATATGCAGTAACCTCAGTATCGAAGTGCAAATACAGACAACCCACATAATATGCATTAGCTTTGTCTATTTCACACATGCTAGACATAGATATCTCGTCAGAAGTCCAAATAGCAGGAAGCAACACCAAAGCTGTTAGGATCCACTCCGTTGAAGCGTGTGAGCAGTAGTTGGCATGTGCGAGCGATTGCTAGAAGAGTGAAAGGAAGAACTTGAGTTTGAAGTCATTATTGTGCTTTCCCTTTTGGTTTTCATTTTTCCAATTTGAAAGTCTAGGACATATATATTGTGATTCATATTCAGCATAATTCTATTGAAATGAATAAAATCCATTTTAATTTCTAAATTCATTCCATTCCTTACGTTGGTATTACAGCTACCGCTAAAAGGCATTCATTCATAGTACAGCATACAGTAAAAAAATTAATTTAAAAGTCTCAATATTTCTTTTACATTACACTCTGAAATTATATTAAGGTTTCATACAGCGACTCACTTAAGCATAGAAGTGCAAATGTTGATATCCATAAAACGAAAAGCATTGGGAGTGCAAATGCTGAGAGGTTCTCGCACGATAGGCGGAGTAGAAGTCCAAGAAGATGGCTAGCTCATATAAATCCCATTGGAAGATGGCTATCTTAGTTCTAGTTAATAAATCACACACAAAGATAATAAGCCCAAGGCAAGTCTACCCACAGCATCTGATTATTTCGCTTTTAATCTCAGCCTCTCAAACCTACAGCCACACTTTACTACACAGTCCACACGGTGCCCCAAACGCGCAGATCACGCGGTGGTGTTGCTGGCAGTTGATGTTTATGTAGTGCGATAAAATAATATTTTGAAAAAGAAAAAGGAAAAAAAATGCAGCGAATTCGATCATATACTAACTGTGCCCCTTAGATATTCACCAAGGGAATCCAAGTCAAAGGGACTGTATATGGGCTCTCTACAATACAAAGTGTTTTGAATTAAGACCACCCAAAAAATATATATATGAAAAAAAGGAAACCCTGTAAATTTTCAAAAGAGATGAGGATGGGAGATTTGTGTTTTAGCATGCTGAATGGAACTGATTAATCATTACAATGGGTGTTTTGAAATTTTGAGGCATACATAGACGAACGCATGCCGTCGTTAAATGGGAAAAAAATTTAAAATTACACAAAATTAGGGATTAAAATCCTGATAAAATGAGTCAGCTATTTTGATAGATGTCTAATTTTCTTGTACTCAATCACATTTATTGGCTTCTCCATGCATATTAATTCATCTAATATATAAAAAGAGTATGATCTTATTAGTCCCGGCTAAATAATAACTTACTTGGGCTGAGCTAAAAACTTATTTTAAAATTTTATTTTTTTTCATAAACTTCATAATTTAGGTGTATTTAATTCATAAATCAAGTTTCAACATTTTTGAAAATGTGAATATATTTTTTAAAATATTTAAATAGAGAGTTATTTTAGTAATTTTAGCCATTAAAGGGTTAAATAACCCTATATTTAAAATTTTTTTAAAATATATATCTTCAGAATGGTAAAATTTTATTTATACATTAAACATCTAGATTAATAAGTTTATGAAAATTAATCAAAAAAAAAAGTTTATGAAAAAATAATTAAAAAATAAATTTATTGACTTGGATTAAATAAACTATTACTTAGTCCGGGGGTTAACAGCATAATGCCTCTGCGTAAAAATCAAATTCTCCTAAAATGATCTAAAAAGCAATTTCAGAGTCTGTCTAGTCTCTGTCCGATATATGTATAGTGCTTCCTAGATTAATCCATCTGCAGAATATTTATCAAACGGATCAAATATTAAATGGTTCTTAACTGTTAAACATAGGGTGCATGGTTCAAGCAGAAGGCAAAACTTCATAATTTTTTAAAAATAAACCACTCCATGAAAATGTTAGTGGGGAATCAGAATCTGTGAATCACTCCCCGGCACTAAAAATAATAAAAAGGCAACCAATTGTACTGTGAAAAAGGTTGCATACGAGCACATCATATTTGAAAAAATCAAATTTCCGTGAAAATGGAAGCTTCGAATCCATTTAACATTTGGGAGGAATATATTACCTTCTTACCTACCTTTTAAGATGATTTAACATTTTAACTAATTAATTATACTATTTTTTCTATTATCATTTTTATATTTTTTACACTATTCCATACAACTAACTTACCCTTTTTATCTTTATTCTTCTTAATCTTAATCATTATGCCTTTTACATGACATCATTCTTTAGCCTTTTTGAAGTTTTTCTCTGCTATTTTTTTAACTGTGCTTTTCTACAGAGAAAAGTTTTAAAAGAAAAATTTTGAAAAAAATGAGAAAATGATATAATATGATAAAGATAATAATTGGAATTGAAGATAATGAAAATTAAAATAGACATGGTAGTTGTATAAAAAGATGAAAAGAAATAATTGAAAAGTAAAATAATTAGACAATTAAGATGTATTGTTGATACAAAGGGTGAAGGAAGTGGAAAACAATTTTGTGAATTTTTTGGCTTTTTCTGTTTACAAATACACTTTTACCTTTTTATGATTATCAGACATACTCTTAATTTTTCTACACATTTTAACTCCAAAATGTGTTTGGTAATGACAAAAAATGATATAAATTCTTTTTAAAAAGTAAGAAAGAGACATTGTGTAACTGAGATAATTATTAAAAATAAAGAGAATATGAATAAAATAAATGTGGTAGTTGTATGAAAAATGTAAAATGATAATGGAAATAGGATCTTTAGATAATAAGGCATCATGGATAAAAAAAAGTGATCAATTTCTTTCTTGTTAATGATTACCAAACGAAAGTATTATATTGTATCCCAATTCAATGCACTCTAGATTCATTAAAACTTTAGTGCATCCATGTGCAAAATTCTTTTTTATTTTTTTTATAAAACTTTTAATCTATGTATATTTAATCTATAAACCAGGTTTTATCATTTTTTGAGTTTTGCATATATTTTTTAAATGACTAAAATACTCTTATTTTAATAAATAAAAAATATATAATATCTTTAAAAACAGTAAAACTAAATAAAGTTAAATATACCTTGATTTATAATTTTATAAAGAATTCAAAAAATTAAAAAAAATTAGATTTTGCATCCATATGCATTAAAATTTTAAAACTCTATTATTCGAGTATACTAATAGGACATATATATATTTTTACTATTATCCGTATATATTCGAACATCTCATTTTTCCTGTTTCAACCGGTCAATGTAATGAGGGGTGGTCCCCTTAGGTGGACCTAAGCGGGTGGCTACTTAAGCCGGCCACAAAACTTATTTCTTTTACCTTTTTTATAATCATGCTATCATCCAAAGTTCCAAACCCGGCACTTTTTGCAAAATAAACCTGTAATTGAAACTTATAGGGTTTTTTTACAAAATGTCCAAATATAGACGTTAAAATGCGATTATGCATACTTATAGGATCTATTTTGCAAAAGCTCATCCAAGTCCAAGTTTGACAAGGATAAGTGCAGGAGATGTGGCAGGCGTTGGGAGTCTTCCTTTCCGACAGCTCTCTGCCCAGCGCCCACGCGGTTTTGCTCCCAGAAATGGAAGAGAAGAGAATTCCATGCGTATAAAAGGAGGTGGAAGAGGAGATCAAGAAAACCCACATTCCCATTTTCTTTCTTTATTTCTTTTCTTTCAGAGATTTTAAGATCTAGATGGTGTCGGAAACGGAGAATAACAACAGATGGGCGTTGCCGAAGAGAATCATCCTGGTGAGACATGGAGAGAGCCAAGGCAATCTCGACATGGCGGCCTACACAACTACGCCTGATTACAAGATCCCCCTCACAACTCTTGGGATTCGGCAGGCCCGCGAAGCCGGTGAACGCATCAATCGCATTGTTTCCAACGATGGGGCCTGCCCCGATTCCAAGGTCTACTTCTACGTCTCTCCCTACGTGCGCACGTTTTCCACTCTCCGCGAGATTGGGAGGGCCTTTCCCAGGAAGAGGATCATCGGGGTGAGGGAGGAGTGCAGGATTCGAGAGCAGGACTTCGGGAATTTCCAAGTGGAGGAGAGGATGAAGGCCATCAAGGAGGCGCGCCAGCGCTTCGGCCGGTTCTTCTTTAGATTCCCGGAGGGCGAGTCTGGAGCTGATGTGTTCGACCGAATTTCTAGTTGGGCTCTCTCTCTCTCTCTCTCTCTCTTTTTCTCTGCTTTTGCTTTTATTCTCTCTCTTGCTGCTTTTGCTTTTATTCAGTTGCGTATATGCTATAATACACAGTACCCACCTTAGATTTTAGATTCAAACAGGTAGCATGAATTCTAAGATTAGAGCCTTTGTGATGTGAAATGGGAAAGGATCCAAGAAAATTGCACTTATTTTTCTTGGATTTTTCTTCTTTACATGCCAAGAGCCATGATATCTTGCCCAGGGGCCATGAGCAATCACTTTCAAGTGTAGGCCTCTTCTCAGTTCTTAGTTCCACCTGCAACACTTTAGCTCTCAGCATTGAGATTGGTTTCTGATGTCTTATAGAATCGGTGCTTGTGTAAAAACGTGACAATTACAACTACCCAATTGGGTGTTGAGATCTAATTGACCATCGAAACTATATCATCGAAAAAAAATTGATTTGATGATGATGAATTCTGTTGCAGGCTTCATGGAGACATTGTGGCGGGACATCGACCAGAATAGGCTCAACCGCGACAACAGCTCAGAGATTAACTTGATCATTGTCTCCCATGGGCTGACCAGTCGAATCTTCCTCACCAAGTGGTTCAAGTGGACGGTTGATCAGTTTGAGCACCTGAACAATCCTGGTAACTGCGAAATCAGGGTGATGCAGTTGGGCTCTGGAGGAGAATACAGCCTAGCCATTAATCACACAAGGGAAGAGATGGAGGAGTGGGGGCTTGTACCAGATATGATAGCTGATCAACAATGGCGGGCGACGGCTCACAGAGGTGACTGGAATAACCACTGCCCATGGTACCTTGATGCTTTCTTTGATCACCTGGGAAACACAGACAGCACCACCTCTGATGATGATCATCATCATGCGTCCTGAGCAACAAGGCCCATGTTGGTTATTTGTTTGTTATGTTAGGACTGGAAATGCATTACCTTTTCAAGTTGTAGGGTTCTAATTCATTAGAGAAGTCCTTCATTGATCTCGATTGCCTTGTAACAAATTATTTAACTTCCGAAATTGATTATAAACAAGTAATGTAGTTTCTCATTTGATTTTTGTCATTCTCGATCAGTTATATAATTAATTAGAGAAGGCAGAAAGGGAACCTTTGCTGCCCTTCTCTCTCTCTCTCTCTCTTGGAAGCCCTCCTCCTCGGAAGAAAACATCTGCAATTCTATTGAAGGTGTTGATTTACCATCAATTGTATTACTGTTAGAAAAATTGCAATTAAAGTTAACTAGAGAACCCCTGGGATTCAGATTTGAAATTTAGACTTTTTTGCTTCAATTCTCTATTTCGACAGGAGAAATTGAATAGTCTTCATCATCTGTAACACGCCAACATTGAACGTTGAGAATCCAGTGTTGTAATTCCATTTCCAATCAAGCCATAAAGTGTACCATTACAGGTATTTCACTTCACTAGAAATGAAATAATCAAATCATTTTGAGGCAGAGATTTGTTCTTGTGATGCCTCTGGTGATCAACAGGTCTAGAAAACCACTCGCTACACATTCCACCAAAATCTCATGGCATTAGTCGGATTTGCGCCAACAATTACTCCAAATTCACAATCTTTTTCTTCTAACCAGTATCTACACATCACAACAAAATGGAAACAGAATTCTATCCAGTAGAATACCTTTCATTTACATGGGAAAACATCATATAAGATGAATACATATGAGATCTTAAAATGGATATCTTACGATGCAGCAGTGAATTTGAGCGAAATGCTATTGACACAGTGGCGCTCATTACTCGGGGTAGGGAAACCCTCCCCTTTGAATACATGACCTAGGTGCCCACCACAAGCTGCACATGTGATTTCTGTTCTCCTTCCATCTGCATCCCTCTGAAAAATATCCATCAAGTTTATTAGAGCCTTCAACTAGTTAATAGAGAGAAGATTTATTGTAGATATGCCTACTACGTTTGACATATATCCCAAATATACCCACTATATATTTTTTTTCTGACAAATACCCACTACATTTTTAAAATTCTTTATACACCCACTATGTTGCAACAAATCTGAGCCATACCCAGGCTGTGACAGATGTGATTAACAAAGGTTGTACCTATCCTAGGAATTTATTAAAATGCCCTGCTAAGATGATCAAAACATGGCTGGCTGTACATGTGATGGTGGGCCATGGTTGAGGTGTGCATTAGTAGCAGATGGTTGCTGGGTTGATATTGGCAGTGAGGAGATCAAGCAGCAGCTAATATGTTTTTGTTGTTAGATTTGAATAATAGACAAAAGCAGTCAGCCATCGCAGAATTGATGGGATTCACTGGACAATGTTGGAGGAGATGAACGGAAAGGCAGGAGGGTTTTTATGTGTCAATGAAGAGGAGAATGCCAGCACTTTGGTGGTCAACCATGAGAGAAAACAATTGCCAACGGATATTTTTTAGTTGGAGTTGGAGAAGAAATGATATAGCAGGCAGTTCTTGATTGATTTCGCAGCCAGAGAAGACGATCTGATGTGGCATCAGCGGGATCTTAGTCGAAACGGCTAGATGCCACATCGGTCGCATCAGATTGCTCAGCAAAGTGATGCTAGTGGTAATGCGTGACAATGGCAGCGGCATCTTTGTTTCTTCTCTCCTTTGATTATCTGTGGCCACAATATCCAAGGTGATTGTGGGCGATAAGGAGAGGTCATACTCATTGGTGCCAACGTCAACAATGGCATAAACGCCTTCTGAGAGGTCATCCAAGGGTGGCAAGGGAAGGTTGACAAAGGAGATGAGATCTGCCAGGTGGTGTGGGAGGTTGCACCTTTGGATGTTTCTTGGGGTGGTGATGAAGGAGACTAATGCTAGCTTTGGCCAACACTATGAAGAGTTGAAGGAATGGGACTATGTGCCCAAAAGCCATCCACCAAAGTAGAACACAAAAACATGGCAATCTTAGGACTCGAATTTATGTGCAAGCTAACCAGGAAGAAAAACATGGGGATCCTGAGATTCAAAAATTATGTGGAAGCAAACCAGAAAGAAAATATGTCAGCAGAACCACAACCCCAGGAAGAAAACCATGAAAGCAAAACCACAGAGGAAGAATCAACACAATTCTTGCTGTTCGCGTCATCCCCAACAGCAGCAACCTACCTTCTTGCTGCTGGTGTCATCCCCAACAACATTCATTTCCAAAACATTTCAGTATTTTAAATTAATAAACCTAAAAAGAAGAAAGGGCCCAACTTACCTGATGGAAGCCAATGGATTTTATATGGTTGGCATTCTTTGCAACCGTAGTGGGTATGTAAGGAATTTTTGAAACATAATGAGTATATTTTAGGATATACAACAAACACAGTGGGTATATCCAGGATAACCACCTCCCCAAACCCAACCTCACCCCCCTGACACACACGCACGCACACACGCACACAAAACACCACATGGCGAAGAAAAGAAGCAAACCATTTGTTTTATGGCTCCCGGAAGACCCTCATAGAATGCTGGCCAACCACAGCCAGAGTCAAATTTGGTGGAAGACTTATAAAGTGGAGTACCACAACCTGCACAACAGTATATACCATCACCAAAGAATTTGTTGTATTCTCCAGTGCCTGGGTACCTGGGAAATCTCACTTGTATTAAGCGTTTCTAAATTTTGGGGGTTGATAAATAAGATCGAGCATAAACAAAGCCAATATCCAA
This sequence comes from Annona cherimola, assembly GCA_030490835.1. Classification (NCBI taxonomy): domain Eukaryota; kingdom Viridiplantae; phylum Streptophyta; class Magnoliopsida; order Magnoliales; family Annonaceae; genus Annona; species Annona cherimola. The sequence goes on from CM059972.1 coordinate 89,062,077, forward strand.
ATGACAAAATAAAACTATGGTATAATGACAACACAAAGCAAAAGAACTTATTAGCTAAAATTTTGTCTACTAGCAAGCTTCATGCTATTAACATTGAAAGCACCTCGGTCAATCGCATCAATTACTTAGGCTATGTTTGGCTATACATTTAGTATGATTTTTCTTACTTTTCATTCAAGCTACCATGATAAATTCTATTGTTTGGCTAAACATTGGCTTTTGCTTCTTTCTTCCTCATTTTTGAGGTAAACTAGAGGTCAAAAGTGTGTATTTAACTTTTCGAAAGCAAAAGCTGGCCCCACAATTAGAGCCAAGCAAAGCCTTACACAATTTGCATTGAGTGATCAACCACTTTGAATAATATACTATCCAAAATTGCCCTGCTAAGTCGAAGCAATTCAACCTACACACTAGACAAAAAGAATGACTTTCATTAAGGTCTCTACTCAAATTTCAACTCAAACACCCTGCTATTCTTTTAGGCAACCTTCTTATTAGATTGTTACTAGACATATCTCTCTTCTTCCATGTTTTGACTGTTGAGATGTAAAATTTTAGCAAAACTGTCGGGTGCTGACCAGGTGCACCCGGGAGCATTGAGCCTCAATATTCCCAGGCACATACACTTTTTTTTTATTTTGTTTTCAAAAAAATTTCATAAACTTGTTAATCTAAGTGTATTTAACATATGTATCAATTTTTACCATTTTTCTGATTTTTAAAAATCCGAAATAAATATCCAAAAATCTCCAAAAATGGTAAAAATTGATATACATGTTAAATACAATTAGATTAACATTTGTGTAAAAAAAATTTGAAAAAAAAATAAAAAAAATAGGTGTATGCACCCAGGAGCATTGAGGCTCAATGCTCCCGGGTGCACCTGATCAGCACCTAAAACTGTCATGCATAACGTCCCAAGTCAACTGTCAAATCAGCAGATCAGAGTAAAAACTGGACTCCTTGTATGCATAGTGCCCACATGCCAATACAGTGCCATGTAAAGGGTTGCAATCTGCACAACCCATTGTGAGGAGGTCAACATTTCCCCAGGGACACAATTAATGAAACTTGACACTGAAGTGAGGAAAAATCCTATAGCTTGATATTTGGACTGGGCTTACAAAGAAATTTAATATGATGTGCTGCATGTGCTGAAGTTACATTCGGAGACAGTGAAGTTTATTGCCCATCTCAAATGGCATTGAGGTTTATGAAACTCATTAATAAAACTTAATCTAGAGACTCTAAACATCTATTGAACCTATAGCCCAGAAAACAGTATATACCACTACCCTGTCAACCTTAGATACTAAAACAAAATAGATGACATGGATATTGATGCAGAGCACTCAAAATAAGAGGACCTATATCTTATGTTGATTACTCTTAATCAAAGGATATTATGCTGGCTGGCAATCTGATCCAAGGTGACCAAAATGCCAAATTGACAATACCAATAACTCCAAAAATCAATTGCAACCATTTCCTTAACCCGTGTCAAAGTTTGATCTAGACAGGAATGATAGCATTAGTCTGCATTCTGCGAGGATGCACCACAACCTACTTGGATTGTAGACTTAAACAAATTTGTTACCTCCTTGTATCACCAAAAATATGGCATGAGTTTGCCTTTTTAATGAAGGAATTTTCAGCAGACAATAGTTCAGACTTCAGAATGTGAAAGAGGAATGAATGAAATCAGTGAAACTCTACCATGAGTCTATTGATTATGGAATTAATGCATTGCAAAGTCTACCATTAAGCCCTTAATGAACTCAGTTGGACATATGTAAAAGAAATTTTTACAGTGGCAGAAATACAGTGCATATGATGGCAAAAGTCCAAAGTATGAAGTTCACTGACGTGTTCTATAAAAAGTCACTTGAAAGGCAACATGTAGAAGCAGAATCAGAAGAAGTTTAATGATAATGAGACAAAAGCATTTGTTGTATGATCCAAGAAAACAGTGGTCACATCACGCAATTCATAGATACAACTACTAAAGCAGATAGAGCAAGCATGAAAATATAGAAGGTTTTCTGGAAGATATGTAATACAGCAAAACACAAGAAACGGTGAGGGCAGGAAGTTATCTTTTTCAACTTTAAAGGCATTTGGCTTGCAATCCATGAAACCTTTTGAGTTTCTATTAGAAGTTCATCAATTAAGAATAGTGAATAAGAGAAGTTTACAAAATTGACCAACAATAAAAACTCAGCATGCTTTTAGCATGCAGAAATCTAATAGGACGGTAACATGTTTTCTGATTGGGCATACATAAACTGCAGACCATCCATGACATTTTGGACAATCAACATCAAAGCGATTCTTCCAAAGAATCTCAAGAAAGGCAATATCATGAGTGTGGCTTGTACAAAGAAAAAGTGAAATTCCTTTCCTTTTCCAGTTGGGGAGTGGTGGGGAGTGACTCAGTAGCTACCCTCAAACTAGCCCACATCTGTACCAATACAAGAAGCACCGGCCCCAAATCTCTGAAGAACACGAATCATATAATTTCTACAAATGTATCCAGATTCTCAAAAATCCCAAGAATCCATATAAATTGGCATATGTTTCAGCAAAATTCACGTACCAACTATACAAAATAAACCCATTCATGGACCAACGACCAGATAAGCCAGACCAAAAACAACATGATTGTTGGAAATGGACCAAGCAGAATCAACTGTCAAAGCAGTTCTCAATGATAAACTTCTAAATTTCCATACTAACTGCAGATGGATTCATAGAAAAGCAAATGAACAAGCAACTGAAAACAATCCAACAATGTCAAAAGTAACTCAAATATAAAGGCGATTGGTAGCCCCAACATAACCCAAAAGACTAGAACAATAGAAAGCATCAACGCAAAGGTCTGATTTTTGTATTCATAGCACTTCTTACTCGGTTCCCTTCTGCCTCAGAATCTGAAACTGCTCAGGCGAAAGAATCGCTCTCCATTCTTCCTCTGATTTCTGAACTGAAGCCATGACTACTCCACTCCCAAACCTCCTCTTCTGGTGAAGGGAGAGAAACCCAGAAAAGAAAGCTGCAGCGACGGTAGGAAAGCTGTGTTTTGATGGGAAATTATAGTGACTTCTGCAAGTAGTAGCAATCAGGCATTTAGCTGAGAGATGATGGTGGAGACGGATTCCAAGAGAAGGATTTTCGGGGATGAAAAAGAAGGGATTTGGCGGGGATGGAAAGGAGGAAATTCTCAATATTTGGAAAACCATTTGAATTCAAATTTTAAAAAATTAAAAAAGAACCACAAAAGCAAGATAAAATCCGGACATCCTCATTCCATCTTCAAGCTGAATCTCATATTCTGATCCTCTGCTCTGCCCTCATGCTATACTGGGTTTTTACAAAAGATATACTATGACATTTCCTAATTTCAAACTATACACACAGTTTATATATTTGCAAATTGACGTGTTGTCTTCCCTTCGGGGCTCTAAATGACCGACCCTCAACGTAGACGGTCTTCTGTATAATCTAAGTAAAATTCTAAATGTACTCAATTTTATTTGTAGGTAGCGGTTTAACTTGAGTCGGTTGAGTTTGGGTAGTAGCCTACTCTATTCATACTTTAGGTGTGTTTAATTGGAGGGTAAAACTTTTGATGAAAATTTTTTTGAATAGAAATCATAAAATTCATAGAAAATAAAATGATATAATAAGGGTAATGATGAAGAGTAAAGAGAATAAAGTTAAAATAAATTGGTTAGTTATATGAGTAGTTATGTAGAAATGATTGAAGAGTAGAATAGTTTGTATAGGAAAATGTGAAAAAATAATTAAAAAATAGAGTAGTTATGGAGAGTGAAAATATTTGGATTGAAAAGTTTTGATTAACATTTTTTTGCCCCAAACAAACACCTTTTATTTCTAAAAAACATACTCTATTCTGCCCACTTACAAGATTAGTTTCTACTATGTCCTACCCTACCCTATCCATTACCTATAGGGCTGGTTCCGGTTCCGGTTCCGATTCCAATTTCAAATCGATTCCTATAATAATCAATGACAACAAGTGAAAAAATATTTGTTGCGTTATTTTAAATATTGTAAATAATACTCATTCACATTTTAAATTTTACAATTTATAGTTAGTTTCATTTTGTTGCTATTTATATATTTTTCACATTCTTTATAGCTGTATTATCTACATTAATAATCATATTAACATCATTATTCGCCATCACAAATACAAATCTTAACAATTGATTAAAAAAATAAATAAGAAAATCAAGCCAACAATAATTTATTGGTAAATGAGTGGATATAAACTGTTATATGTTTATTTATGTAAGCATATTATAATCATTTATATATAAAGGTATGCACGTGAGTACTCATTTGGGTCGGTTCTGGGTACGTAACATGTTTACCCTACCCTTACCCTAGTTAGGGGGGTTGAGTAATAATTTCTACCCTACTCGTACTTATGAATAAAGTTTTTTATTCTACCTTACCCAATTTAGGGTCGAGTCTGAGTACCAATAGATACTCTACCCAAGTTACACCCAAATTTATAGCTATTCACTGGTAAAATGTAATAACCCTAGAATGAAATCTTTCCTTTTATAAAAAATAGCAGTCTACTTTTTTCATTTTCAATACAATTTTTTCTAATCCCAATACATTTTTTTTCATTTTCAATATACTTCCAACCCAAACTATCATAACGTTCTCATCTCATCCAAAATTCGAATAGTAATTTCACTTATACTCATAAACTTTCAAAAATTTAAATATACATACATATACTTAAAATTTCACTCATACCTACACACATAGGGATTTGTTAAAAGAGTCGTTAACCTCCTATGAAATGAGAATATGCCCAAGTTTGTTGTGTCAAGTTTATGCCTCATTATTTAAATATTTTTGCAATCAAATCATCAGTTTAATTAGAACTTTGTGAGTTTGAATGATGAAATTTGCTTTTTTAAATACAAGATACTCATATTTGGCTAATTTATGTGAATTTAGGTGGCTAAGATACAAAATAAGTGCAAATTACAGTTAATTAAAGGTTAAGAATGAAGATGCATTCAACAAGACGAATTTGAAGAGCAAAAGGAGGTATAAATATAGATTAAAATAATCCAAGACTAGTTGAAGAAGTTTTGGCATAGTTCGGAGCGTGTTGGGTAGTAAACTAGTAGAAATCAGAGCAAACAAGTGGAGACAAGAGTAGAACATGACCGTGTTCAAGGAGGAAGCAATCTTATATGCCCGTTTTGTGCAGTTTTTACACAATTTCTAAGAAAAAGCTATTTAAACCCTTGTAATACATGATTTTGGGTGGTTGAGGAAAAGAGGAGCAACAAAGAAAAGACCGTAGAGACAAGTTGGTGTAAGAGATTCAAGACACCATTGAAGACGAGAACAATAAGCTTTTAATTTCTCTCTTTTGATTTTCAATTGTCTTAGTTTGTGATGATTTCTTACAACAATATTGTCTTGTTGTGTGTTTTTATTCAAACTATGTCAGGCTAAACCCTAAGGTTTAAGATGTAGCGTATGAAGTTATGCATCAGTAATTGAACTATGGTTGTTTATGAAGAATAGTATGTATTAATTTGATATTTTGTATTTTAATGCTTGCTTAATGTATGGGCACACACTATGGGATGATTTCATTTATTAGGTGATGAAACCAAAAAATAAAAATCTAATATAAAATTAACAAGATATTAAACTTATGAATTTAGACCATGAGAATAGGGGTATACCTTTAAAGAATTTTATAGATTTTCATAGCTTTTAATGGATTCTAATTAGGATAATCCCATAAGAATAAGTAGTTATGAAAATTAGAATATATCTTGCATGCTTTAAAACATGTTAGATCAAATTAGGATTGTTCTTATTTAATACACGTATCTAGATGAAACAAGTTATTCAATTACTGATATCAAAATATCACACATGAAACTCCAAATCGTAGACTTCTCATCTCTTTGACTTAATCTTATTCAAAGCTTACAAGATTTAGTGATATTCTCTTTTTCACTCATTTATTTGCATCTATACTCTCTTTTATTCAATTTCTAAGTAACTACATTGACAAGTCTAGAGTTGTTGAATTTTCTATTAAATCAATTTTTAAATACTATAGTTACGATTCCTTCACTTGTGGATAACTCCCAACAAAGCCTTAATATAAGTTCAAGTTGACTTGCTCGAGCCTAAAAATTCATATTCAAATAATAGATAATTATATAGTTATAAAATGGGTAAAAATTCATTAGAATGCGCATTTTAACTAGAGAATTATAATTATAGCTTGGGCATATTTGTCATTTTATAGGGGGTTAACGACCTCTTTCACAGCGTAGTGGCATTTTAGATAAAATATGTAAGTACATTTGGAATTCTTGAAAATTTATAAAGTGAAACCAAAGATAAAATTAATGAGTATATGTAGAATTTGCCATAAAATAGATCTTATAATATTATTATAAATTATCCCTTCTAATTTAGGTACGTATGTGCAAAACAAACCCTCTATATTTATGTGAAATAAATTGAACGTGATTTTGAATTGATATGAAAACAATAGAGGATTGTAGTCAACTTATTAATATAAATACATACAATTGCTTGCAAACATGAACAATAGGATTTATTTTGCAATACTTTTAAATTACAAGGTTTAATTTATAAAGGGTTATGATTCAAAACAGCTAGACTAACAACCTTTTGTTTTTTTTAAATTTATTTATGTGAAGATTGAATGAAATCCGATTCATCTAAAACGCTTAACATTTTGTGTTTTGCTAGAATACATGATAGCATATTTATTTATGAACCGCTATTTGTAAATATTAAATAATTTTCATGGTGATATGTTTACTAAAATATATTTTATTTTGTGGCCAACAGGAAGCCTATCAAAGTATGGTATGATATAATATAATAACTTAAGCTAAATAATGAACGATGTACGTTATATAGAACATTTCAATTATTATAAAATCATGGTTTAGGTTAAGCTAAGGATAATTATAGGATTTAATTTCCAATTAAGTAAAATAATAAAGTTTGTTTTTTCGAACGAAAAACATCGAAGCCTCGAAAAACAAATCCTTAATTGCAGGAAAAATTAAACCGAAGACAGGAAGGTGCAAGACAATTGGTATTAGTTTTGAGATTTTAGCAATTGACCAACCTTCACCCATCGTCTGCTCTCCTCTGTTAGGGCGAGCACTACTACCCCATCTAAGGCAGCCAACGCCGATACAAGCTATCAAAGCATGCCGAGCGCACAGCGTGATAGCTTGTCAACCAAACAAGAACCAAAGGAGCGAGAAAGTTTCCGAAATGGAACTATCACAGGCAAACCAACGCAGCAAAACTAGATAAAGGTGCCCGATCTTCGACAATTCCCGATTTCACCGATCTAAGCAGCTTTTTGGAGCCTTTCGGCGGCCAATGGGTCATCAGGCATTCGAATGTAATGCGTTGTTGACACCCCACCTTTGGGCCCAAAAATGGGTAAAATGGAAAAAAGTCTCAAACTCAAACAAATTCAAGGCAAAAGGAGGTTCAAGCAAGCTAAGCAGACTCTTCCAAACACAGCCCACGGAGCGAAGCTCCACCAAGCCTTGAAGCAGGCTTTTCAACAAACCAGATCCGGCCCACGAAAGAGCGAAGCTCCTACAGGCCACCTCAACGGGCTCCACAATGCAGCCCACCAAGCCTCAGAAGTAGGCTTCTCTACAATTTTGGGCCTCTACAACGGCCCACCCAAAACAACGGGCTTAGCCAAGCTCTAGCCCACTAAGTTCCAGCCCACTATGGAAGGAGTCCGCCAAGCTCAAGCCCATGCTCTCAACCAAGCTCAAGCTCATGCTCATGCTCTCAACTCAAGCCCAAAGCCCATTACCCAAACTCAAGACCAAGCTCATGGACCAAGTCCATGATCCCACTCAAGCCCAAGTCCATGGACTAAGTCCATGACCTCAAAGGAGCCCAAAGCCCACTCCACCATCTATAAAAGGAGGAGCTCTCCCTCTCATTCCACACACTTGAAGAGAGGCATCCCAAGGGGAGGACGGGAGTCTGCAGCAACACCCCGGCGTCCCGGATTTTCACGCTCTCCAAGCCACGCTCCCTCCTCCACGCCCCCTTTCCATCTCTCCCATTCTCTCAAATCTTTCATTTTATCCCCTTTCACGTCGTGTAAACCGCCTCGGGTTGGCAGATTTCTCCATATTTGCTTCAATCCGTAGGCCGGAACCCGATCTCTGTATTATTAGTGCCTTATTTCTTTAAACAGGGTCTGATCTCCCTTTAAAGATCAGTGGCGACTCCGTTTTTCTTTATTTTTGTGTGTGCATGTTTGAGTTAACGCCCCGGCAAGGTGGGTGCACGCGGGTCCACAGATCCCAGCATAATACGCTGCCGGATTTGTGACTTGACCCGTGTACGGAAAGCCCCATCTTAGCCGTTATGCTGCCGAAATCACGAGAAAATACCCACACGCCAACTTTCCTAAAAGATATGAAGCCTAATGCGTTTTACCCCATGTGAATGCAGGAAATCTAAGCCCACGTTGCTTTTCAACACGATCCACATTTTCAAGGCCCGGGAAACCATTCTGAGCCCACCGTAGCGCTCACGGCGGGTGCTACAGCTTGGCGACTCCACTGGGGAGCGGCGTTGCAGGTCGACATCGGCGCAAGGGCGTCAGAAACTGGAAGATCGGAGCTTCTTCCTCGCTGAACAGCGAGTTCCGGGCGGTTTCCCTTCATTCGGCAGCGAGTTTCTGAAGTTTCTGCCCAAATCGTGCAGAAACCTAAAAAGTTTTTAGGTCCAGAGGCGTCCAGCTCAAAAAACGGACAGAACTCGTAAGACTTGTTGGATACCGCCTTGTGACTGTCAAGGCACCTAATACGAGCCAAAAGGAACAACTTCCAGCAAGAATCAAGCTAATTAATGTTAAATCCGGCGTAAAAATCACTTCTTTTTCATAACCTGAGTGTTTTCTGGTCACACTTCCAGAAACGCTTCAAGCGAACTGGTCTTCCTTCCAGACACTCTTCAAGCGAACTGGTCATTCTTCCAGACACTCTTCAAGCGAACTGGTCATTCTTCTAGACACGCTTCAAGAGAACTGGTCCTTCTCCAGACACGCTTCAAGAGAACTGGTCCTTCTCCAGACACGCTTCAAACGAACTGGTCACTTTTCCAGAGACGCCTCAGGCAAACCCAAATCTGTGGACCACGAACATTCTCACGCGTGGAACTTAAAACAAATAAAATCTCAAAAAATACAAAAGGACCCGAACTTGCAAGTATCCATCCAAAGGTTGGTTTTTTTAGTATCTGTTTACAAGTGCTAATCATTTTTCATTGATTGCTCAGGTTCTTCACCATATCTCGAAGGCAAAGCAAGTCAATCACTGATGTGACATAAAGCTTACGTACCTAGAAGTCAATGGTTGACCCAAGACCATTGATGTGACATAAAGCTTACATGCCTAGAGTCAACTGTATGCTGACAAGACAATTGACATGACATAAAGGCGCTGAAATGACCATTGATGTGACATAAAGCTTACGTGCCTAGAAGTCAACGGTTGACCCAAGACCATTGATGTGACATAAAGCTTACATACCTAGAAGTTAGTTGTAGGTTGACAAGACAATCGACATGACATAAAGGCACTGACAAGATCAATACGGAAAAGGCACAGACATGGCATAAAGGTACAGCAACGTCCAGAGGCATCACGGCGACGCGGCAGTAAGCTAGCAATGGCTTTTCAAGTTCGAAGATGATTAATCAACCCTTCTACCCTTGGTTCTGAAACCGGGGGGCATCATATCATGTTTCCGTAATTTTACTTTGACTTCCTACTAAAAAAAAAAGTTAAAAAAAAAGAGCAAAAAAAAAAGAGTTAAAAAAAAAAGAGAGCAAAAAAAAAAAGTTAAGAGAAAAAGCAAAAAAAAAAGAGTAAAGAAATTATATATCTTAAAGTTCTAGTTGCCTTCAAGCTGAAGATCGCATACATGGAGCCGATAAATCATCTTTCAAAGGAAAATACTGCATTCTCATTTGAAAAATGGGATCAGATGATGCAACGAATGCAACGGATGGAGGACATGCTCTACAAAATAATAGAGCAACGTCAATCAATGGCAAAACAACAACATCAAGCGTCATCCTCTTCATCACAATATCAACAAACAACGAGTTCGAGCTCACAATTCATCCCAGTTCAAAGATCACATGGCCTAGCGAAAGTGCAAGGCGAAATAGAAGAGGTCAAGATACAGTTTCAAAGCCAACTCCAAGAGTTGCACAGAAAAATCGAGCGACAGCAAGAGGAGGACCTTCATTTGGTAAAAATTGAAGACTTATGCCCATTTCCAAATGCACAATTACCTGAAAATTTCAAAATGCCAACCCTCCCTATCTATGAAGGAAACTCATGTCCACATGCCCATATCAAGGCCTTTTGCAGTATTTTATACCCTTTGGTAAAAAAGGAGGAAATTTTGGTCATGCTATTCCAACATAGCTTGAGAGAAGACGCCCTTGAATGACATACGTCGCTCGACTGCAAGCAAATCAAAACATGGGAACAACTCTCCTTAGCCTTCATGGACCGCTTTTCATATATGCTAAACACGGCTCCCAAAAGGGCCGATCTCGAAGCACTCAAGAAAGAAGAGGATGAAACGTTCTCAGAGTACGTGGTTAGATGGCGTGCCTTGGCGGCGAAGATGAAAAGCCCGTTGCCGTTGGACGAGCAAATCTCCATCATCATCAACTCAACACACCCGAGCATCTCGGGCTACCTCATCTCTCACCCATATGTCAACTTCACTCAGCTCCTCCAAGCCGGAGACCGAGTGGAGGCGGGAATCAGACATGACACCATCTCTCCATGGCCACAACAAGAAAATGCAATTCATCTTGAACAGGCAAGCCAGACACCTTATATAGCGGACATTGGCATGGAAGTCAATTTTGTGAAGGGTAATGCCAAAACCTTTGACCCTTCTATTTTCATAACAAAAGTCCAACCCCATAATGCTCCTATTATTTTACAAGGCCGAAATTCCAATTCTATTGTCCTTCAAAGAAAAAGTGTTGAACCGGTCATTTTATTGGGAAAACATGCCATGCCTACACAAGATGATCCTATTTTGCATAAATCCCCTGTTGTCCAAAGAACATCTTCAAATACTTTTCCCACAAACCCGGGAACTCCACCAAAAGCAGTGAGTCAACCAACTTTGCCTCATTTCTCCTCAGAAAATGTCCTCATTCCAATAAACCAACCAACATGCCCACAGTCTAAAAATGCAGAAAAAAACCTCAAAGCCCCTTACACTTCTCTTAAGCAGTCATTGTCATCATCCTTTACACAACCATGCCCGGCCACGGAAGGTGAAATATTAATCTTAACAACAAAGCAAACAAGCACCTCAAAAGAGGAAATGCTAGCCAAGGAGCACAAATTTCAAGAAATTCCTGCACAAGAAAAGCTTAATGGAAGAGACCATCTACAAGTCACAAATGAGGTTATCTCTCACACAGACAATCAAGCAGAGGCGTCTAAACAGCCTCAACGAACCATCATCAACACAGGCAATTTCGACGAAGTCGAACAGCCAACAAGGTTAGCCCCGGAAGCCGCAGAATGCGCAGGGCACACAACCATCATCTATCAACCCACCGTCACAAATACATCTCCGTCAACACATCCACAAGGGATATTTTAAAATGGCTACCAGATAGTCTTTCCATCAAGCTTGGCAGGAAAAATGCCAACAACCGGTGAAGACAATATTTCACAAGGGGCAAAAAGCGCACAAAAAATAAAAGACTGGGGGCATGTCAGAGAAGTATGGGGGCAACTTACCAAAGCCGCATGCCAGAGAAGCATTAAGTTCAAGATACAAAGAAAAAATTACAAACGAAGGCTGAAGAGGAAAAGGTGGAGAAAAATGCATCTACATCATCCCGAAGCATGGGGGCATATGGTTCTAAAGAAAAATGACACAAATTACTTTTATATCATGTTCCATCCTACAACAAACAAAGTTTGGGACCCGGGAGGCAAAGCTACATGAGGAAATGGTTCCACAGCGCCGCTCGCAAGGCTACCACGACAGCAAGCAAACCCCGAACGGCGACATCAAGCAACGGCGGCGGCGGCGGCGATGAAAAGAGGAAAAGAGCAACCGAAAGAGGGAAACCCCCTATCAGAGACCCTAAATTTTGGTAAAATTGCAGAAAGCTCCTCGCCATCTACAGGAATTGCGAAATCATCCGGATTCAAGACTAGTGCAAAACAAGCCAGCAAGTCCACAAAATTTCAAAAAGGACCACTCTCCCAGAAGAAACTTCGTGAGTTTGCAGAAATTACGAAGTGCCCCAAAAAAAAAAATGAAAAAACAAAACAAAACAAAAAAAAAGACAAAAAAACAAAACAAAAACAAAAACAAAAAAAGGAGAAAGAGAGAGAAAGAAAGAAAGAAAAAAAAAAGAGAGAAAGAAAAAAGAGAGAAAAGAGTGTTCAGGTCAATGCCAAAAGGGATGTCAAGTACTTTGTCATTCACCGTCAAGACGCCTCTGGCAAAGGGGGGCAACTGTTGACACCCCACCTTTGGGCCCAAAAATGGGTAAAATGGAAAAAAGTCCCAAACTCAAACAAATTCAAGGCAAAAGGAGGTTCAAGCAAGCTAAGCAAGCTCTTCCAAACACAGCCCACGGAGCGAAGCTCCACCAAGCCTTGAAGCAGGCTTTTCAACAAACCAGATCCGGCCCACGAAAGAGCGAAGCTCCTACAGGCCACCTCAACGGGCTCCACAATGCAGCCCACCAAGCCTTAGAAGTAGGCTTCTCTACAATTTTGGGCCTCTACAACGGCCCACCCAAAACAACGGGCTTAGCCAAGCTCTAGCCCACTAAGTTCCAGCCCACTATGGAAGGAGCCCGCCAAGCTCAAGCCCATGCTCTCAACCAAGCTCAAGCCCATGCTCTCAACTCAAGCCCAAAGCCCATTACCCAAACTCAAGACCAAGCTCATGGACCAAGTCCATGATCCCACTCAAGCCCAAGTCCATGGACTAAGTCCATGACCTCAAAGGAGCCCAAAGCCCACTCCACCATCTATAAAAGGAGGAGCTCTCCCTCTCATTCCACACACTTGAAGAGAGGCATCCCAAGGGGAGGACGGGAGTCTGCAGCAACACCCCGGCGTCTCGGATTTTCACGCTCTCCAAGCCACGCTCCCTCCTCCACGCCCCCTTTCCATCTCTCCAATTCTCTCAAATTTTTCATTTTATCCCCTTTCACGTCGTGTAAACCGCCTCGGGTTGGCAGATTTCTCCATATTTGCTTCAATCCGTAGGCCAGAACCCGATCTCTGTATTATTAGTGCCTTATTTCTTTAAACAGGGTCTGATCTCCCTTTAAAGATCAGTGGCGACTCCGTTTTTCTTTATTTTTGTGTGTGCGTGTTTGAGTTAACGCCCCGGCAAGGTGGGTGCACGCGGGTCCACAGATCCCAGCATAATACGCTGCCGTTATGCTGCCGGATTTGTGACTTGACCCGTGTACGGAAAGCCCCGTCTTAGCCGTTATGCTGCCGAAATCACGAGAAAATACCCACATGCCAACTTTCCTAAAAGATATGAAGCCTAATGCGTTTTACCCCATGTGAATGCAGGAAAATTAAGCCCACGTTGCTTTTCAACACGATCCACATTTTCAAGGCCCGGAAAACCATTCCGAGCCCACCGTAGCGCTCACGGCGGGTGCTACAATTTAGGTGTTTGTAAAGTGATAAAATTTTTAGATGAAAAATTTCTGACTTAAAAGTTTTTTAAATAATATAAAATAATGTGATATGACTGGGATAATGATGAAAAATATAAAAAAATAAAATTAAAATAGATAGGTTAGTTGTATGAGTTATTACGTAGAAATAATTAAGAATAAAGTAATTATATAAAAAGATGTGAAAAAAATAATTAAAAAATAAAATAATTATGAAAAGTGAAAAATTTTAAATTAAAAAGTTTGAATTTGAAAAGTCATATGCTTGTCCAAATAAGTTTTACTTTGTGACGGAATGGGGAGAGGAGGTGATGACAGGGGCGTGTGAACGGGTTGTTCTTCCATAGGGCTAAATTTTTTTTCAAAATCACCTTATGGATTGGATTGCCGCGCACGTTTTCAATTAAAAAGTCATCCAATACAGAATTTAAGTCACGCAATCCAATCAGTAATTACATGGGTCAGTTTTGGACTACTTGAAATATCTATCCACCTTTACCCTATTTGAGGGGTTAAATAATATTTTTTATCCTATTTATATCGACGAGTAATATTCCTTACCCGAACCCATCCAAATTAAGGTCGGACGCAAGTTGCACCGCTACTAATAGCACCTAAGAGGGATATGTCTCTAGCTCCATGTGGCACGCATATATCATAAGAAAGCAGAGCCTGTGTCAACTGAGCTTACAGTAGACAGAAAGCCCAGTACGACTCGCAGGTCTTGGACCCTTGGGGAACGAATGAGCACAACGCTGACAGGTATCAACACTGTTAGTCTGTCAGAACCATTTGAAAGTATCGTTTCGTCAATCCATGACAGAGGTGTTAATAATCATGGTTATACTCACGGTTAACCTATCAACCCGCTCATCCTACCAGTTTATAAATGAGTTTAGGTTGATATGTTTAATAAATAAATTATAATCCATCAACCTATTCAACCATTTACTTACATAAACGAATTAATTTTGAAATTTTATAACCCACAAGCCGGTTTAGTAACCCATTTAACCATATAATCCATTCAACCCGTTTAACATGTTTAATTTATTAAAGTTCTATATATATGAATATAAACCTCTTGATTATTTTCTCTTACTAAGTATTTCTCTCGTCACATAATTTTCATTTTCCCACTATTCTCTAATTCAATTTTCTTGTTACTGCCTTATTTTTAATTCTCTTGCATTGAAAACACTCTTGTCTCTCCTTATGAGATCATCGTATACTAAAATCTAAGCTTTTAAATCATCTACTATACAACCCATTAACAATACATCAACTCGTTTATTAAATAGGTTTGTAAATAGGTTAGAGTAGAAATTTTTTAAATGAGTTAATAAATGAATTAGGATTGAAATATTTTATATGAATTACGATTAAAAGTAAGCTCCAACCCGTTCAACCCAATCCATTATCGCCCCTAATCCATGATCAGCTACTGTGGTTGTGCTGAAGAATAAAAATGGCCATCAAGAATTCAAATTCAAATCATATCGAAGATGGTGATCAAGCGGTGAGCTTTGGAAAAACAAGATCCATATTTTCTCCAGAAAAAGAGAATCCCATGGCTCACGTGATCACGTCTCCTCTTTACATCTGGAAGACAGAGAGATTATAGATTCTGGAAGCATTCCCGAAGTCCTGGTCTGTCGTGATTTGCCGCTCTCTTGTGTGTAGGGGTGCAACTCGGGCTCATGAAACTCGGGTTCACCTCAACTCTAACCCTAACCCTATTTGTAAAACTTCAACCCTAACCCTAACCCTAACCCTATTTGTAAACCTCAACCCTAACCCTATTTTTGAAATTCGGGCTCGGGTTGAGTTTCGGGTTGACATATTTTATTAATATGTCTTTGTTACTCATCTTATATATAATTTTTTATCACAAATCTATTATATAAAAAAGTTTTAAAAATAATTTATTGTATGAAATTAAGAAAAATTCAAATACCGCTTAAGAGTAGAAAGAAAGAAACTTGTTTTGAGCATTCTCTTTGTATCAAGTAGAATATGGATTATGTGTAAACGTTGTCAATAAAATTGTATTATTAATCATTAATTGTATTTTTTTACTCCTCTATTGTTTTAAACTTATTTTACAACTATAAT
Organism: Annona cherimola; assembly: GCA_030490835.1. Taxonomy (NCBI): domain Eukaryota; kingdom Viridiplantae; phylum Streptophyta; class Magnoliopsida; order Magnoliales; family Annonaceae; genus Annona; species Annona cherimola. Next base: position 89,078,008 of record CM059972.1, read on the forward strand.
TTTAAAGTTCTCATAAATTTTCCTGTTGGAAAAAAAGATCTCAAAAAATTTAATATTTAGTATCACAGGATTTCATTGGTCAAAAGGCTTCAGTAGAAAAGGCGTGAAGAGTAATTTTTTTTAAAAAAACTATTGGACCTGTATCGTAATGTAAATTGGGAATTAGTATTTTGTTGAAATCACTTAAGATGTTAGATTGTCTCGGCGATGAGCTGTCCATGCCTGCCATGCCGTACTCCTGTTGTCCATCATCCATCCATGAGTAATATGTTATCATTATAATATAAATTATATATTTTGGGTGTGTTTGGGAAGTTGTAAAACTTTTGATGGGAAGTTGTAAAACTTTTGATGAAAAGTTTTTTAAAACTTGTCAAATTAGTAGAAAATGATGTGATGTTGTAGGGGTAATGATGAGGAGTAAAGAGAATAAATTTAAAATAAATAGGTTAGTTGTATTGGTAGTTGTGTAGAAATGATTGAAAAATAGGGTTGTTGTATAGAAAAATGTGTAAAAAATAATTTTAAAAATAATAATTATGAAAAGTGACAAGTTTTAGATTGAAAAGTTTTAACTTGACAACTTTTCTAAATTGCCAAACAGACCCTTTATATAAATGCAAATTCGGGTTCGGGTTTACAGGGTTCGGGCTTGCCTGAACCCGAAACCGAGCCCTATTTGAATTCGGGTTCGGGCTCGGGCTAAAAAGTCAGGTTCGGGTTGAAAAGTTCAGAGATTCAACACTGTATTTTTTCGGGTTCGGTGGGCCGGGTTCGGGCTGAACCCGGCCCAAGTTGCACCCCTACTTGTGTGATCCTAAAAAGCATTGGGCATCCATGATTACCTAGCACGATAAAATAGTTACATATCCTTTACAATCAATGTTCAAATAATTTTACTTCAAAAAAAAAATGTTCAAAGAATTAGACCAGACTAGGCGTTTAAACCAGTCAGACCATGAACTGTTCACATCACTGTTCAGGGATTTAACTGGTTAAACCAAAACCATTAGACCACGTGTTGTGACTGATTACAACTAAATAGAATTCAAAGTAACAAAGTGGACAGACCCATTTTCTTATAGCCCCCATGTTTCCTTTCCCGAAGTATATTAAGAATTCCAATCCAAAAGGAAGTACCCAAAAAACAACCCAGAATGACATGGCTTCCAAGTTCCAATTTGTACATGGTAACCACATCAAAGGTCTTGTAATACCCATAGAAGGCCGCGGCAGCAGCAAAAAATTTCATCATCCTCGTGCGCATGAGGGTAGTCACTCATATAAGTTATTGCCACGACCATAGAATGTAGAGATGGGTCTATAGATGAAAATGCGAGGGAAATTTGGCATTGATTTATGTTATGCGAGACCTCTGCATGGCCGCTGCCATCATTTGCCACATTAGGGAGGTAACGTGGTTGTCATCAGATTGCCTTCTCTAGCCACTGCGGTAATCTCAAAGCAGCTCTGATCCCGAACTTGGCAAGGAATACAGCATACAATACATGCAGCAGGAATACGAAGAATACACAGTTAAGCAGCAGCTGTTTCAAGGCAGTTGAACTTTTTCAGTTACCAAACAGTCAATCAATGAGAAATGGAACATAGAAGTTGCTATATGCTCCAGAATGGTTGATGTTTCGTATACAAGCATGAAGAACCCGCAGATGCCAAGATATCAGATTATTAAAAAAATAATAATAATAAAAAAATCCAGATGCCATGCCTAACGATAATGAAGGAGAAAGGGGGAAAAAGAGCAAAAGAAAAGGAAACTGGTAAAAAAGACATCTGCTTGTTTATGAGATATACTAAATATTGAATTATTTGGATGCTCTACCAATTATCTTTCTTCCTGGAGCCTGCATATCAATTATCAGCCAGAGTATCAAAATTTCATCCATGCCAAAAATTGATCAAGTTTTCGAAAGTTACCACAAATCCAAAAACTGCATATATTAAATCCATTGATGGAACTGTGTTAATCCCCACAGCAGCGAGTACATATGTGATCGAAGCATGAAGATTTACGGTGATCTGGAAAGAAAGCTTTCTGAGAATGGAGGTCCACTGATTGACAAGGAATTCATGCTTATGAGGAAGAAAAGATTACCAGAGCGAGGATATTTTCTTTGATTAAGAATGAGGATATTAGGACATATCCCAAGGCACCCAATGCCCGAACCTGTGGATTATGCCAACCTTAGAAGCATTTACATGGCATAATAATTGACAACAAAAGCCAAGGAGCAGTATTGAATTCAAAAAAAAGGAGTATTCAACACTACAAGTGTGCAGAGAGCAATTGATAGACCCCAGCTTGCTCTTAACCTGAGAAAATTATAGAATAAAATCCAGATAACAAGAAATCAATGCAGGAAACATCCAAATCCAATTCAGAATTCAAATGAATATATGAAATCTGATCAACCGATCACATGGTACATCTGTTCAGCAATAACCAAATCTCCATAAGAATTTCATCTCATGGGCCATCAAGAAAGGAGCAAAACTCAGAAGTTAACACTTTAAAAGTTATTGGTGTTCAAGGAATCTTGAAGAGGATATACCCTATGGATTGTTGGAGCTTGGAATATGCTTGGGTCTTACAAGGCTTTGGATCGTTCCTAAGGCAGTTTTAGCATCTGATGGGAGCTGTTATTTTTGTTCCACAGTTCCAACTACTGTTGTGTTAACAATTATTTCTCTTCCTCTATTACTTTTAATTTATTTTATCCCTTTCTTTTGTTGTTGTTCTCTATTCACTTTGCTTAATCAATTACAATTATCGGGGGATGAATAAGCCAAAACAAACATAAGGGTACGTTGCATCTGCGTACATACCTCCACAAAGAACCCATCGCCAGACCAACTAATCCATGCATAAGCTGAAGGCACAAAATAAGTCAAAATCAACATAGAACATCCCACGTTTTTCTTGCACTTAGTACTTTTCATGTGTTAAAGGCATAAATTCTGCAAAATAGAAATAAAAATAATTATGAAGTTCTATTGGCTGTTTTGACGGTTTCTCAATAACAAGAATAATTTCATACTCTGAGTTTCAATTGGCTGTATCGATAGTCTTTCAATAACAAGAATGCTGTCATACTTTGAGTTTCAATTGGCTGTTTTGAGTCTTTTGACAGCTTTCCTATGAAAGTGGGCAGAAATAATAACAGACATGCACAAGCAGCAGGACTCATTGTGTGGACTAAAGGGAAGTCATAAACATGCTCACCAGATATGTCAATGCTTTCACTGGACCAGACAACGTGAGCAATAGCATTGCAGTAGCCACCTAAGGAGATCACTCCAAAAACTGATAAGAGCTAAGAAAAGCAATTCAAAAGGTTCTATACTAAACTAAGAATGTTTCGACTTTTAACCAGAAACAGTTGGTAGAAGCATACCATAGTTTTTCTACCACCGGCAACACCCCATCTCATTGAGGATATTACTATCGGCAATGAGAAGAAGCAACCAAAGTAGCTCTGCAAAAATATGGGGACTTCTGTAAACTTGATTAAGCAAACCAAACAACAGACATCCAGAATAATGCAGAACTATATATATATATGTTGAAAAAAGAGAGATATGGAGGGGGGAAACAATTTGAAGTATATTGACTTGGTTTCATATATTAATACATGTGTGTTCCTGATTCGCACAACAGCTGACGCAAGCGTTTCTTTTTCTTGCATATTCCTCAATCACATTATCTATTTACTGAATAGTGCAATATTTGGAGGGTTTGACACTCACAAGTCTATCATGAGGATTGACGCATGCCAATTTTATGGTTGCACATGGCAGTGAAAATTGAGTCACTGGATCAGTTCCCCAAATTAGAGCCAAAATGCGAAAGTTCAACGTGAAACAGAAATAGAAATGGGAGATTATGTCTAGTTTGTGCTCAAAAGCAAAAGCCTTGAATCATCCAAAAATCCAAATGGTGAAGCTCCTTGCAGCTGAGGGAATCTATCCCAAGAGTAATATTCACGAATGTTTCCAAACGTCGTCGACGACAACCACAGAAAAGAGCTACCAAAATCCAGTTCCAAAAGGAAAAATATTCCAAAACAACAGACCTCAATTGCGAGTGAATTGCTTAAAAAGTACACCAAGCCAGCGACGGCTGCAAACATGGAGCACTCCACGAGTCGCAGGGTGCTCTGGAAAACTGCTCTGTCCACCGCTAGATCACCCTCGAACTCGCCCGCGGCATCTTCTTCTTCCAAAATTCGGCCCATTTGGTTGCCGCCGGCATACACCCTAGGATTTCGGAGGCCAAATTTGCGGACAAAGGACTGAGAAGAGAAGGGAGCAGCGGAGAAGAAGGCATCGCGTTTCGCGAGACGTGAATGAGTTGAACTGAAAGGGATTGAAAAGAAAGACTGAGAGCGAGAACCAGGGAGTGGGAGATAAATTCCCATTGCAAAGCCCATGAGAGGGAGAGGGAGAGGGAGAGGGAGAGGGCGGAAATGCGGTGAGATAGCAGAACCTGTGGGATATTAACCAAGAGCCTGTAGACGCATCGCACCCACACCATTGTCGTCATTTGGATAAAACATGAACAATGAGCTGGGCCCCCACTGACCCATCGTTAGGTTCTAGATCAGTCTGCATTTGAGCCCAATTAGAATGTAGGGAATCCAGCTCATCAAGCAACCTGTCGCCACACCTATTATGATGAAATATATATATATATATATATATATATATATATATATATATATATGGATGCTGTTCCGGTGCAGCGTCACTGCACCGGAACAGCGGTGCAGTGGCTCCAAAATGGGGCTCACATGATCATGAAATCATGATCTACTCCACCCATTGTATTTAGAATAATGTATTCTATTATCATACCAATTTTTATCCCAATCAGATACTTTAAAGTTGTTATTTACATCAAACTATTTTATTACGTTGGATTTGTACCATTTTCGGATGGGGCCCATATACATATCTGATTGGGATGAAAATTGGTATGGTAGTAGAATACATTATTCTAAATACAATGGGTGGAGTAGATCATGATTTCATGATCATGTGGGCCCGCTGCACCGGAACAGCTCTCTCTCTCTATATATATATATAAAAGAAATTATAAGAATACAAAACCATGTCAAAATGCCGTAAAGGAATAAGATAGATATAAGTAATTAAGATGACTTAAATGTAAGATTGTAAATCTCATAAGTCTTAATCAAAGGGTTGAACTAATCTTAAAGGGTCCTAACTAGGGATGCAACTTGGGCCGGGTTGTGCCCGAACCTGGCCCGTCGTACCCTATTTTTAAATGTGTTAGAACTTGTTTTTTCCTAACACGAGCATGAAGAACCCGAATTTAAAAAACTCTATTTGTTAATATGATAGAGTTCGAAAAGTCCGAGCCCGATTTCCCATTTTGTTTTTATTATAAACTATATTATATACATAATATTTAAACAATATTTCCTTATATTTTTCATATTTATGTTATTTATATTTATATTTGAATACATGTTTGACATATTATAATTATATTATAAATGAAATCTATTTTTTATTTATATTTATTTTTTATTTCTATCATTTACTTTTACATCCACTAATTTTATAATTTTTTTCTAGAAATTTCTTTATATTGCTATTTTTTAAAAAAAATCTATAGTTTTACTATATATTATTATGTTTACTTATATGATTTGTTCTTGTTGTTATTATATATTTATGTGAAATTCTAAATTTATTACTCTTAAATAAAATATAAATTCATCAACATAACTTTCAACCCAAAACTCAACATAAACCCGATTTTCAAAAATAGGGTTAGGATTTAAGTTTTACAAATAGGGTTAGGGTTAGTGTTAGGGTTAATATTTTATAAATAGAATTAGGGTTAAAGTTGAGGTGAACTCAAGTTTCATGAGCCTGAGTTGTACCCCTAGTTTTAACAAAGGGCGGAGACTAATCTCAGAGAGTTTTGATAGAAGATTGGAATTCTTAGTGAGAGTTGATAGAGGGGTGACAGATAAGAAGTAAGTAGAAGTCTGGTCAGAGTAAAACTCTCGTCGAGATAAAGAGAGCTGATGTCCTTTTTATAGCAGACTTCCATATTTGGAAAGAGTAGCAACATGTCCATGAATCTCGCCCATTCTCCATGATTTGTGGAGATATGCATGGGCTACACGAGATTTTGAATGAGTGTAGCTTCCTTAATGGGAAGTGGAGTTGAATTAGTCTTTTGCCTGCATGGCATAACACATGGAAGTTTGTAATTGATTTAGTTTATAAGTTAGCAATATAATGATTATATTTAATAGGGATGGGTACCTACAAAGGCAATAAAAACTAGTTACAGAGGATATATACATGGAAAAAAGCTACAAAATATCACATCTTATGAGCATTATTCTTTGTACCTCTTTTAACAAAATACGTAGAAACTATGAAAATATAACCATAAAAAGAATGTTTTCCAAGACTTTCTATGGTTGGCAACAGATAGAGGTAGCAGTGCATTTATTATCTCTACTTCTTCTACTTTGTCGAGCTCAGCTTTAAAAGGTTTATCCACCTTATTTGAGTCTATTGACAATAATCTCAAAAATTTTGACACACCTACTACACTATTCCCATAGTACCAACAGGGGGAAATCTTCATTATATAAATAATACATTGTAGAAGGATCATTACACAAAACAAAATGGACATAAATTAAAGCATTAGCTACTTGTTGAAAGAGGCTAAGAGATGAGCAATTCATTGTGTTTATAAGGGTCTTTTGGTTAATGCCTATCGTTTATGAATTAGGACTGAAGAATCCAAACTATGGTTATCATTTTCTTCATTCTACCTTTCTTCATTTCTATTCAAAAGTTCAGTTGGTTTCACTTGGCTTACACTATGCTGCAATCAATTAAGGATAATTTCAACGAATGAACATTGATATGAGGGTCTGATTTGCACCCAACGAAAGAAAGGTTTTTTGCTTTGTGGTGGGCTACTTGGTATAGTCAGGCTTTTATCACTATATAAGAAAATTTGAAGGACATTTCTCAAATCTAAAGGCTTCATTTCAGAATGGGAAGCATTGACATAAGATGTTAAGGATTAAGTAAATGTCCTTTTTTAAAAAATAAATAAATATAGTCTCATTTTTTAATGTTTCATTCATTCCTTGCAGTCATAAGCTCCAGTCGTCCTTCAAAAAGGAAGGGAGGTTCAGAGGTCTGAAAGGAATCAAGTTTATAGCAATAATTTGAAGCAAAAATAGAAGAAAAAAGAGCAAGAAAGTTTATAGTCATTAAAATTTTACCAACAAAATCTAGAAGTCCACAGACAACCATAAAAGCAGAATGGTTTAATAATATTCTTGTAGTTGGCCCCAGTTGGTTAGGCTAAGTCATAGACAATCAAGATATTGAAGATGTAAATTTAACTGCATAAGCAATAACACATTTGAAATCCTGATAGTCTTTTACGCTGGGGAAAGACTAGGTTAGCAAGCAGCAAAGCCATGTCCGTAGGATAAGCCTCATCAAGGTTTGGGTTCTACGTCGAGGTCATGTGCTCATATACGTCCAAGATAGAAGTTGAATCTTTGAACGGTAGTGTTGAGCACATGAATGGAGCGTTTAGAGCTAACTGGAAGGGTTGAGTCAGTTGTGCTTAAGAGCATAAATAGTGTTAGTGGGGTCGAGTTATGGGACTTAATTTTTTTCAGAGATCTTATATGTCCCCTAATATTCCTTCGTTGTTTAAAATCTATTACGAATTATCTCATTTAGATAGACAGATTTGCAACATTGGTATCGAAGCCTTTCAATCTAGTAGATTGGTGAGGAAGAGACAAAGGGCTTCGAGTGTTTTGCTAGTCAAGGTGTTGAAGGCAAACTATAGCATGGCTGTGTCTGCAACACCAATGAATCCTGCATTAAGCAATCATGACAAGTGGATCGCCATCCTGGAGCAAGAGATGGTAAATGTGGGCTAGTGGCTGCAGTCTCTACAGACAGGTATAGATCGCATCTTTGATTGTCTTAAAGAAAAGTTTCAGATCTTATAAGAGGATGAGGACAACATATCAAAGGTAAGCTCTAGTTATGAAGGCCTAAAAAATCGGGCGTGGCAGTTCCGTAAAAAGGACTAACACCGATTGAATAATTGTCAAGCGAGTCGTAAAAAGTATGGTTGGAAACAAAGGATCGGCAAACCCCAATGGCAACAGGACACCCAATTTGTTGATAATAGTTAGGTTAAGGAGAGAGATCATCAATCGCTGCGGTAAGGGCATGGCAAGTCAGAACATAAACATGGCTTATTGTTTGTACACTAGTTATTTCTGCAAGGGCAATTGGACTTTCCAATTTTTTCTTCAAGAAACCCAACCTCCTAGTTAATGAGAACACAAATCTATTTTGACCTAACAAAGACACCAGAAGAAAACTAGGTGCAGGTGGCGTCATATCATTTGGAGGGAGACGTGATTTTGTGGTTCCATTGGGCAAGGGAAATGGGAAGGTGTTTACTTGGAAGAAATTCTTATGGGAATTGAAGGAGAGGTTTGGGGATGAGAAGCTAGTGTCATGGGGATAAGCGCTAACCAAAGAGTTTCAACACAAGAAATTAAAAGATTATTTGAAATTTTTTGAAAGTGAAGTACTAACCGGAGGAGGCTTTGGTCGGCTTTCTCAAGCTGGCTACATTAGTGAGGCCACCATGTGGGCTAAAAAGATTAACAACAAGTTACTGTGTCATAAGGTCCGCCGAAGGATGACATTTAGGAGGCCGGGTCAAACAAATCTAATATGGGAGAACCAACCTTAGTAGAATGGACAGACAAAGTCTAACAGGGACGGGGCCAATAGATAATTGACCTAGAAGGGAGGAGAGGAAGTTCTAGGGTTGTTGGTCAAGAAGATGACATAGGAACAATTACAGGACAAACGAAAACGAGGACTATGCTATACTTGTGATGAAAAATTTACACGTAATCATATCTGTCTTAACAAGCAATTATGTGTTATTCAACAAGAGTCGGGTTCCAAAAGTGATGACATAATGTTGGAGGAGGCCTTAGAGGAGCCGTAGGCCCCTACTATTTGTCGGATTTCATTGAATTTAATGAAAGGGGTGGATTAGTGGACCTTCAAGAAAAAAGAAGAGACATGAGTTGTATTAGTCAATGGCAATCAAAGGTGAAATCAATGGCCATGAAGTCATCATGTTCGTAGACTTACGTAGCACTCATAATTTCATCCAACAAAAGCTAGTGCATCCATTGGGCCTTAAACATGGATCGATTAGGACATTTTGTGTCTATATCGGATGGAAGAAAGGTAGCAGGACAAAGATTATGTCGGCGGGTGAAAATAAACATTCATGGGGAACAATTTAGTCAATATATTTCCTTTAAAGTTGGGTGGGACAAATGTGGTGTTGGTTCCGTATGTAGTCCATCATCTATTCGACCATACTGGTATCCTTAACATAAGAAAAATGAAATTGAGCGGCATGTGACAGAGCTTTTGCAAAAAGGGTGGCTTTAGTTGAGTGTAAACTCCTTTTCTGCACCTGTACTTCTTATGAAAAGAAGGATAAATCATGGAGGATGTGTATTGATTATAGGGGGCCTTAACGACACCACAGTTAACGACAAGTTTCCTAAACCTGTAATTAAAGAGTTACTTGATGAAATATTAGGGGGGCTATTTTTCTCTAAATTGGACCTACAATCCGGATATCACCAAATTCGGATGCAACCAGAGGATACAGATATGACAGCTTTCAGAACACATAAGGGTAGTATAAATACCTTGTGATGCTTGTTTGGCTGTTAAATGCTCCGTCAACATTCCAAAGCCTAATGAACAAAGTTTTTGCTCCATATCTTTGAAAAATTATTCTAGTTTTTTTACAACATACTAGTTTACAGGAGTTCGTGGACTCAACATCTAGAGCATTTATAACTCGCTTTGTAAGCATTGCAAGAATTTCAACTATTTATCGATGAAAAAATGCGAGTTTGGCAAATAGACTAGTTATCTTGACCATAGGATCTCTGTGAAATGTGTAGAGGTCGATCCGAACAAATTACAATGTATACAAGCTTAACCTCATCCGAAATCAGTGAAGGGGGTTTTTGGGGTTGACAAGATACTATCGGTGCTTCATTCGGTATTATGGTTTGATTGTAGCACCGTTCACCTTAAAAAGGATGCCTTTAGGCGATCATCTGAGGCAAAGGAAGCCTTCAGCCACCTCAAACAGGTGTTAAGTCAACCTCAAATCTTACACATGCCCAATTTCTCCCTTCCTTTTACAGTTGATTGTGATGCCTTTGGATTAAGGGTGGGGGAGGTGCTTAGTTAAGAGGAGCATCCCATCATATTTTTTAGTAAGGCATTGTCCTCGCAAAAACATGACCAGTTACTGTATGAACAGGAATTGAAAGCTATTTTTTTAGCCGTCCGTAAATGGTGCCCATATTTTCTTGGCCACAAATTCACTATTCAGATGAACCACAAAGCATTAAACATTTGTTTCGCCAGTGAATTCTAACTCCCGAGCAGCAAAAGTGGATGAGCAAGTTGATGAATGTAATGCCTCGGGTATTAGGAACTATGTAAATGAATGATGATGTGTACAATATAGTCTGAGAACGCACATGATAATAAGATTTTGATAAATTAATGGCTTGAATATGTGAAAGATTGCATGAATTATAGCAAATGCGTTAAAAAATTTTCAGTTGGTGAGGACTGGAAGGATGAATTTTGATAAATTTCTTAGTGAAAGCCCAATATAGTTTTCACATGTTTCTTATGTTATTTCGGACTTATAAGAACCCTTGCGTTGGTTAAATGATGAATGTTTGAGATTTTGATCCTCATGTGAATTTTGAACTAAAAAAAAGCGTTATGTAGAGTTGGTTATTTTGAAATATACTTAGGAATGGGTGAGATGCCAAGCATGTTTGGAATAGATATGAATGGATGTAGGTAAGATTTGAATGGTAGATTTAGACGAATGACGAAAATGGGCTTAGTTGTATAGTTAACCCAAAAGAATTATAATAATGAAAATGACCAATGATCATTAATGGGAGTCATGATTTGCATGAGAATGATTCTGGATATGATAGAAATGTGCTCATGATACTTGGCAATGAAATTGAGATGATGACTTTGAAAATTAAGTTATTTATCACTAATGGTGAAAATTCAGCAAGAAATGAACTTGATGCTCAAAATTTTAGAAATGACATAAAACGCGAAGGCTTATAGCATAGATAAGATGCTAAATATATGTGTCATGTATAAGAAATAATTTTGAAGGAATTAAAGGTGATATATGTGATTTGGGCAAATAAGACTCGTTGTAGAAGCAAAATGATAAAAGAGTTGAGTTGACGGGTAAAATTTTGTATAAGACATGTTTTGAGCAAATACATAATATAAATATGATATTATGATAATAAGAGACGTGCACGAGTAATTGATTTGGTGTTGGAAATATTTTGACACGTTATGTCCACTTATTTAGTGAATAGGTAAAAGTTGTGTAGTAAAATGGATGCCAAATTTTATGATGATGGAATTTTGAGCTAAAATTTTGTGGAGAGATAGTACTTAAAATTAAGAATCCAACAAAAAAGAATCTTCTCAATCGGAGTTATCTAGAGGAATTTATGAGCAAAATGATGTAACATAGCTAAAAATAGGCCATTTATGGGCCTACACGGCTAGGTCATGTCCATTGCTATTTTAAACTAGTATTGTTAGAACCGGACTGGAGCGGCTGGTCGAACCATTGGATCGAGAACTAGCCTAATGTCTGGTTCAACTGCACTGGTTTTAGTTCAATCAAATGAACCGTTCGAATCGACCAAATCGCGGTCAAACCGATAATGGCAGCCCGGCCTAAGCAATCCGCCCTTCACTAGATGACACCATTCTTCCGTTCTTCCCCATCCTCATTGAGATTTGTAATAGATTGATGGTGGGTTCTGCTTCGGCAGTCCTTGGCCTCCCTATTGTTTCCATCTGATCGTCCTGTTGGCGTCTACTCTAATAACCTCCCTGCGTCGTCTTTTCTTCGCCTGACATCTTCTCTAGCAGTTTCCCAGTTGCTGCCAACTCTTCATCCGGCGTCTGCTCCAATGGCAACAAGCTCTTCTAACTCCAACCTCTACATTTTTGGCTCGCATTTTAAATTTGGTAACCATGGTGATTTTTATCGTCATTCCGTTTAGCTTGCTTGTTGTTGTAAATGATTTGTGGAAATACTAACATTATTAACTCCACATTTTTTATTCCTATTTTCAATGCACGCAGGTTGCATATGTATGTATAGGTTGCAGCTGCCATCTATGTTATATTTCTTTGTTTTGTTAGCTTTTAAAAAAATTCTGTGTTTCGTTAATATAATTATATGAGTTCATGGCTTGCATCATTTAATTTTCTAAAGCCTCTACCAATGCATTTACAAGTTACATTTCAACAATTATTGAATCGATTTTGATAGGCACCAGTTCTTGGAAACTTACAATCGATTCCCAATTTCACTGGCCCTCCAACTTAGGGGTGCAATTTGGGCCGGGTTCGGCCCGAACCCGAGAATTTGCAGTGCTGAAACTTATGAATTCTCAACCCGAACCCGAATTCTCAGCCCGAACCCGGACCGAATTCAAATCGAGATCAGTTTCGGGTTGAGGTAAACCCGAACCCGAATTTATATTTATAAAATATATATTTTTTATTATAATACATTACCAAGTCAGGCATGACAACAGGCATTGACAGAAGACAGTCTGTCTCCTTTCCCTTTCTCCCAAGTCTCCCTTTCCCTTTCTGGCTTTCTCCCGCTCGTCCTGTCAAAAAATTTCTTCCCTCTCCCTAATCCCACCCGGCGCCTGCACAGCACGAGCATCTTCTTCACCCGTGGTAGCCTAATCCCGCCCGGCGCCTGCACGAGCATTCTTCTTCACCCGTGGCAGCCTCGCGTCCTGCTTGCGTCGGCGGCCGGCGTCCAGCGTCCTGCCTTTGCGTCGTCTTCTTCTTCTCGCACGGTAGCCTCTGTGTCCCGCGTCCTGCGTCCGACGTTGGTAGCTTCTGCATCATCTTCTTCTTCCCTGCCATCCACTTGCGTTGTACCAACCGACGGGCTGCGTGGCCTGCGCCATCCCTGCCGACGAGTTGTGTCCCTGCTACTTGGAGGTTAGATGATTATCTCCAGGAAAATTATTTTACGATGTTATAATGTTAATAATCCATTTTTAAGCCAAAGATCGATGTTTGAGTAGATGCTACTTCAATTTTTGTGTGAAGCCCACATGCGACCTAAGATGCCGGCTAATCTATTTTCTCATTCAGCCCTGCACATGAAGTTGCAGAAGTCGTGAATTAGTCATAGCGCCCTAACAGATGTCGTGGTCATAGTGAGTGTTACTATATCCAATAAATTAAAAATAGACAGAATTTTACGACACTAGGCCTTCTCTGGCTATTACAATCTATTTTACAGAATATCCAAACAGAAACATTTTTAATAGTCTATAAACGATTTGTCTTTTTTTTCCCTGGTTAACATAGACGAGTCTGAAAGAGGAATAAGAATAATAAATTTAGATTCCACACTGTATGAGGAATCATAAGAAACAAGCAGCAGAGAGCATTTGCTTTGACAAATTAATTTAATTATATTGCAATGATTAGCTTAGACAGGAGGATGAACATGATCTCGTTTCTGCAATCCTGTTCAGTTTGGAGTGGTGTTGATCAATGATTAGAATTCTAAATCAGAAGAACATACTGGAGGGATGACTATGTTATTCTTTGAAAATCAAGATACTGATAATTACAGAGCCCAATGATCTAATAACTCAGATGGAAAGAGAAACAGACAACTGAAGGCCAAAGAATTATCAAAGACATGAATAGTCCAATGAACGCTGAAGACCTTATTTACCTTAAAATTTTTTTTTAAGAAGTTACTGTTGGAAACAATGTTCAAAACAAAACAAAATTGACCAAAGCATGAGTTTTGATGATTAACAAAGTTAATTTTGAGTATAAAGTGAATACTAATGATTTTGTTGAATGTTTTAAGGAATGAAATAGCCAAGTCGATTTCCAAGTCGACTTGGACTTCGACTTAGGGTGAAGTCGATCCCAAAGTCGATTCCATCCTCAACTCCAAAATGAACCCCACGACCAGTTTTGAAAATAGAAGAAGAGCAGGTGAAGTCGCAGGCCAAGTCGACTCCACTTGCGACTTGAGAAGCCAAGTCGCAAACGAAGTCGACTCCAGCATCGACTTCAGATGGCAAAATCACTCCAGAGTTGAATCTGGGGCAGAAAAATACCGAAGTCGCAGTCGAAGTCGACTCCAGTTGCGACTTGGGTGAAGTCGCAGACGAAGTCGACCCAAAGTTCGACTTGATGTTTTCAAAGTTCAAAGATGCAGATTCAAGCTCATTCCAAGAATCAACATGAGTTTTCACAAATCCAAATCAAGGGTACATGCTCATTATCAACTTAAGTCTCTCAAGTCCAAGGCAAAGCTCCAAGCATATTTCAAGTTGAAGAAATTCAAGATATGAAGATTAATGTCAAAAGAAAGCAAGGTGCATGAATCAAAGGCAAAACCAACCATACAAGTTTTCAAGCTTCACAAGGTCTACAAAATATTATTGAAGGAAAGAAGCCAAGCAAGCTAAAGGAAATCTAACAAAGATCAAACTGTTTTCGGCACAAGAATAAGTCAAGTCGCAACCCAAGTCGACTCCAAGATCGACTTGAGTTCAAGTCTGAAACCAAGTCGACCCAGACTAAGACTTGAAAAATGCGGAACTGAAGTCGCACACGAAGTCGACTCCAGTTGCGACTTGGGAAGCCAAGTCGCAGACGAAGTCGACTCCACCTGCGACTTGGGGAAGCAACGTTCGAATTTTTGAACGTTGGAACATTTATTGCGCGCCAACCACTTCTATAACGTTCAAATCTTCCCCATTCTATAAATAGACACTCAAGCAAACGAGAATACATACACTACATAGCCTAAAGAAGAGAAAAGAAGTACAAACAAGAGCTACCATATGCTTTTCTCCAAATTTGAGTGATCTATACACTTTCAAAGGAAGAACGAGCTTCAAGTTGCAAGTAGCGTCAACGATATACAACCGGTTGCTTCTACAAACTCTTCCTCAAGCTGAATCTTGCCTACACAACTCAGTAAAGTGTAGATCTTCCTTATTTTCATTATTCTTTGTTATTGGTCTTGGTTTGAGTTTGTTGTAACAAACCAAGACGTTGCAAGTAGAGTTGTGATTGGAGTTGAACTCATCATCTACTTGTATCAAGTGTATAAGCCCCCTAGAGCTAGAATGTAGAAGAGAGCATAGGCTCTGATTGTGTATGCCCCCTAGAGCTAGAATCTAGAAGAGAGCGGAGACTCTAAGTGTATTCGCGGAATACATAGTGGAACCCAAGTCACAACGGTGTGTGAGCTTGGAAGAGTGGAGTAGGGAGAGGTTGCCCGAACCACTATAAACCTTGCCTACTGTTTTACTTTATTGCTTTCCTTATTTCATTGCTCTCTACTTGTTTCAATCAAGGGGATTAAGCTTTCAAGGGGTTAAGTTTTAATTTACCGAAGAATTTTATAAGAACCCAATTCACCCCTCCCCTTTTGGGTTTTGCCATTAACTCGGGACCAACAAGTGGTATCAGAGCGGGTCTTTGAGCTTACCAAAGAGATCTTATTGACATGGCATCCCAATCTACTTCCGTTCCCGCATTTGCCGAAGGCGAATCCTTTACTAGGCCATTATTGTTTGATGGGAACAATTTTGGATATTGGAAGCTAAGAATGAAACAACTCATCATGGCTACCGATATGGACTCTTGGATTACGATTCAAGATGGTGTGACCTTGTCCATTGATGAAAAAGCTTCCAAATGGACCGATGAGGAAGTAAGAATCGTGAAGAGCAATGTCAAAGCTATGAATTCACTGTTTTTGTGCTCTCACGGCATCTGAATATGATAGAGTATCCTCTTGTCTAACTGCCAAAGAGATATGGGATACATTAACCTCCATCTATGAAGGAACTTCTCAAGTCCAAGAGACGAGAAGAAACATTTTGATTGGAGAATTAGAAAATTTTAGAATGTTAGAAACAGAAAATATTTCTGAAATGTTTGCTAGATTCTCAAAAATCACTAATGCTTTGAAAGGTCTTGGAAAGGCTATATCTGAATTTGAACAGGTTATGAAGATTCTAAGGGCTTTACCGGAATCTTGGACTCCAAAGATTACTGCGATAGAAGAAGCCAAGGACCTTAACACATTGAAGCTAGAGAACCTAATTAGCTCTTTGATGTCACATGAGCTAATTAAGAAAAGAAATGAAGATCATCACAAAGGCAAAAGAGCAATTGCCTTGAAAGCCGCACAAGACTCGGACGACACCTCATCTTCACAAAATGACGATGAAATTGCTCTACTCACAAAACGATTCAGAAAATTTGTGAGGAAAGGCAGAAATTTCAGAAATTTTAAAGAAAGAAACTCCAAAGATAAAAAGAAAGAAATAACAAAATGCTACCGATGTGGCGGTTTGGAACACATGCAAGCCCAATGTCCAACGCCCGAAGAAAACAAGGCAAAGGAACAAAGAAAAGATCGAGGCGACAACAAAAGATTTCAAAGAAACAAAGGAAGAGACATGTACGTAAATGAAGAAGAATCTACAATGAATAGCTCCTCAAGTGAAGAACGCGAAGCAGATTGTGCAAGAATCTATTGCATAGCAAACACCGACATATGCTTTGCAGCAATGGAAACCTTGGAGGATCAAGCCACTTCAACGGACTGCACGAGTAGTCAAGAGGTAACCTCCAAACAGAAATTCTTTTCAAATTTCTCTACAAATGAATGTCTTAAATGTGCTGAATTAGAGGAACTTCAACAAGCTTATGATTCACTATATGAAGAAATAAAGAAATTAGGAAACAAGTTTACAATTAAGAAAAGACAATGTGATGCAGTAATAATTGTAAATGGTAAACTTGCTGAAAAATTAGACAAGTTAAAAGATGAAAAGAATACCTTAGAAAATGAATTAGAAAAACTTAAAAACGAGAATAAATCATTAAATGAATCTCTTGCCAAGTTCTCTAATCCAGGAGAAAATGTAAAAATGTTCTTGAAAATGACAACTCAAACTTGCAAGAAAGGACTTGGATACAATGCACTTGAACAAACTGAAACTAACGCTCTAAGAAATAATATCAAAACCAATTTTACTAAACCAAAGATAAATCGAACAGTTTGGACCAAAAGACCAACCAATGAACAAATTACCAAATGGCTCCCTATTTCTAGACTTCCGGGAGCTTGTAACTTTTGCAACAAGCTTGGACATAAGATCTATCAATGTAAACTAAGAAAACTGCAAAACCTAGGTGCTAAATTGGTTTGGATGTCAAAATGCATTGGTTTTATGGGATCAAAGATGGATCAACTCAAACTTCAAAGGTTAACTAACCCAAACGGACCCATAAAATAGGTACCAAAAGGATGAGCTCCACTCAAATTAATTTTTATAGGTATGTCTTAAAGTTAAGGCCTATAACATATGGTTTATGGATAGCGGTTGCTCAAGACATATGACAGGAGAAAAAAGACTATTTCATAAGATCAACCCATGTAATGAAGGAACAGTAGCTTTCGGAAATAACGAAAAAGGTAAAATAAAAGGTAAAGGAAACGTCTATGGTATTTCAAATGCATGTATTGAAAATGTTCTATTTGTTGAAGGAATCAAACACAATCTAATGAGTATTAGTCAACTATGTGACAAAGGATACAAGGTTGTGTTTGAATCATCTATATGTAATGTATTTGATGGAGAACATATCATGTTTAGTGGAAAAAGACATGTAAATGTATATTTGGTTTCACTTGATAAACTAGATGGTCAATGTCTAATGGCCATTGATAATGATCCATGGGTTTGGCATAAAAGGCTTGGACATATAAACATGGGAAATATAAAGACCTTATGGAAAAAGAGTTTGGTAGAAGGATTGCCAAAGTTGAAATATGATAAGGATAAAATTTGCAAGACATGTCAATTATCAAAACAACCTAAAATGTCTTTCTCTACAAAAAGGAATTTTCCACCACTAGGCCACTTGAATTGCTACACATGGATCTATATGGGCCATCAAATTTTAACCATTGGTGGAAAGAAATATGTGTTTGTAATTGTTGATGATTTTTCAAGATTCACATGGATAATTCTCTTAGCTAGCAAAGATGAAGCCTTATCTATGTTTGCAACTTTTGTAAATTTGGTGCAAAATGAAAAATAAAGTACTATTATGACTATAAGAAGTGATCATGGTGGTGAATTTGAAAACAAACGATTCATAGAATTTTGCAATGAAAAGGGAATTCATCATACATTTTCTGCACCAAGAACTCCTCAACAAAATGGAGTTGTTGAAAGGAAAAACCGGACAATACAAGAAATGGCTAGAACCATGCTAAATGAGAGTAAACTATCCAAGAGATTTTGGGGTGAAGCTGTAAGTACAGCTTGTCATGTATTAAACCAAGTTACCATTAGAGCTATATTGAAAAAGACCCCATATGAACTTTGGAAAGGCAGAAAACCAAACATATCATATTTTCATACTTTTGGATGTACTTGTTATGTGCTAAATAATGGAAAAATAAATCTGGAAAAACTAGATGCCAAAAGCGATGAAGCTATTTTCTTGGGTTATTCATCAAATAGCAAAACATATAGAATTTTCAACAAAAGACATCATACAATAGAAGAGTCAATACATGTTGTCTTTGATGAATTTAACCAAACTCCGAGAAAGGAGGATGAATTAAGTGATGCAGATGAAACAAAAGGAAAAGAACAACCAAAGGAAATCGAGCTCAAGCTAGAAAACTCCATGGAGGAAGAGGTAAGTAAAGGTAATGATCCTTACAAACTTTCAACTGATTTAAAGTTCAAAAATGCCCATCCAATTGAGCAAGTCATTGGAAATGTTTATGAAGGAGTAAAAATTAGGAGATCAAAGCAAAATATTTGTGGACAATATGCATTTGTGTAAAAAATTAAACCAACCACTATTGAACAAGCTCTTAATGATAAAAGCTGGGTTATTGCAATGCAAGAAGAGCTAAATCAATTTGAAAGAAATGATGTATGACACTTAGTTCCTAGACCAAAAGGTTATACCATTATTGGTACCAAATGGATATTTAGGAACAAATTGGACGAAAGCGGACTTGTAATTAGAAATAAGGCTAGATTAGTAGCCAAAGGGTATTCCCAGGAAGAAGAGATTGATTTTGAAGAATCATATGCACCTGTGGCTAGATTAGAAGTCATACGTATCTTACTAGCATTTGCTTCTCATATGAATTTCAAATTGTTTCAAATGGATGTAAAAAGCGCATTTCTGAACGGATATTTGAATGAAGAAGTATATGTTGAACAACCCCCAGGATTTGAAGAAAAAGATCAATCAAAATATATTTATAAATTGACCAAAGCGTTATATGGACTAAAACAAGCTCCAAGAGCTTGGTATGAAAGGTTAAATAGATTTTTGATTGATCATGAGTTTCAAAGAGGGAAAGTTGATATTACTTTGTTCATTAAATATAAAAGTAAAAATATTTTAATTGTACAAATTTATGTAGATGATATAATATTTGGAGTTACTGATGAAACTTTATGCCAAAAATTTTCTAAGATCATGCAGAGCGAATTTGAAATGAGCATGATGGGAGAACTAAATTTCTTTCTCGGACTACAAATCAAGCAACAAAAGGAAGAAATATTCTTAAATTAGTCCAAATATGTCAAAGAAATGCTCAAGAAATTTGGAATGCAGAATGGTAAAGGGGCAAATACTCCAATGAGTTCTACAATCAAGATCGACACGGACGAAAACGGTAAATGTATCGATCAAAAGCTCTATAGAAGCATGATAGGCTCATTGTTATATTTAACTGCTTCTAGACCAGATATTTTATTTAGTGTTTGTATGTGCTCTAGATTTCAAGCATGTCCTAAAGAATCACATCTATTCGCTGTAAAAAGAATTTTTAAATATTTGATAAATACTACCAATCTAGGACTATGGTATCCAAAGGGGTCAACATTTGATTTAATCGGCTATTCGGATGCGGACTTTGACGGCTACAAAGTAGATAGAAAAAGTACTAGTGGAATCTGTCAATTTCTTGGAAATATGTTGGTTTCATGGTACTCAAGGAAACAAACCAGTGTTGCCCTATCCACTGCGGAAGCCGAATATATAGCCGCCGGAAGCTGTTGTGCCCAACTACTTTGGATGAAACAACAATTGAAAGATTATGACATTGATTATTTCAATATTCCTATTAGATGTGATAATACAAGTGCTATATGTTTGACTAAGAATCCTGTATTACATTCAAGAATCAAGCATATAGATGTAAGACACCATTTTATTCGTGAACATGTTGAGAATCATGATATTTGTTTAGAATATGTGAAAACTGAAGATCAAATTGCTGATATCTTTACCAAACCACTAGCGAAGGAATCATTTTATAAAATTAGAAATGATATGGGGATGATAGAATTAAACTAGGAAGAATTACACAAATCTGATCTAAAATGAGCCAAGTCGATGAGTCAAGTCGACTCCAGTAAAGTCAAGTCAACTCCAGTGAAGTCGACTTAGGAGAAGCGAAGTCGACTCCGCCTCTGAGGCGAAGTCGACTCCGCGCGCGACGGTTCGCCTTCCCCCTTCTCTTTTTCCTCCTCTTTCTTCCTTCTTTCCTCTTCATTTTCCCGCCGTTTCAGCAGACCCCTCTTCCCGGCGATTTTTTCCTCCCTCTCCATTTTCTCCGGCTAAGCTACTGTCTTCCTCCTGTCCGGCCATTCTCTCTCTCTCCCTTCTCCATTTTCTCCGGCGACCAGTCCTCTCTCTCTCCTTTCCGGCAGACACCTCCTTCTCTCTCTCTGTTTTCCGAAAAACCAGTAAACTCCGACCATTTTCTCCGTCCAGTTCCTCCCTCTCTCTCTCCGGCAAGTCCCTCTTTCTCCGGCAGCCACTTCCTTCCTCTCAAACTCTGGCATCTCACATTTTTTTTCTCATTTCTCTCTCCAACCGACTGTCTCTCCCTCTCTTTGCTAAAATTTCACTGCCTCCATTCCAATCCAATGGCTCCAAAATCAAGACCCCCCAAGCTAGCAGTCTCCAAACCCTCACTAAAACCTATGCCTAGACCTTCGAGATCGAATACGGAGGAAGAAATTCCCTGAAGGCAAAGAACATCTGCAAAACGAGCCAGAGAAGAACCTTCAACTTCAACAGGTCGAAGGGTCAGATTTCAAACCACAACCCAATCCTCAGATCGAGCTCAGAGAGCGGAAAATCAACCTCGAAGCTCAAACACTAGAGAAAGAAGGATTCCAATCACAAAAGGGCAAGTCCTGAAAATGCCCACAACCTATTTCCAAACAGAGCTTCTGCATAGTCGATTCTACAAGCATTTCTATGAAAGAAAGGTATTCATCCCAAAGATCATCGACTTTAAATTTCTCAAAGATTATGAGTTCGACATAGAAGAACTATTGGATTATCAGGGATGGACAAGTTTGCTGAAGACAGATGAAAGAGTATATCCTGATCTGACAAGGTTATTTTACTATCTGTTGGATGATAATAAATTTTCAACCTTTGTCAAAGGCACAGAAATATTTTTGGGAACAATGGCTAACCCAGATCAAGAAGAAGCAATAGAGAAAATAGGAAGAATTCTCGAAGTTCCATCCGAAGAAGAGTCACTTCCCCGAGATCTTACATTAGAAAGAGTGTATAATGAGCTGACAAGAAGCAACAAGTATCATTCAGGAACTAAGTTCCTGCATTACATGGACCTCTCTCCACGCCTTAGAGTCCTCAGATTACTCATCGCTCACTGCATCTACCCAAAGGGCGGTGGAAGAAATCAGCTCAACCCGCAAGAGGCCATTATTCTATGGAAACTAGTCAATAAAGTCAAGATCAGCCTACCAAGACTCTTCCTAGAAGCCTTGGCATCCCGAAAGGACAATCCTCGAGGCGTTTTACCTTACGGGACATGGATCACGAGGATCCTGGAGTACTATGAAGTGGACATTGACGGTGAACCCTTCGAAGTCCCAAAAACCACAAACGCCATCAATAAGGCATTGCTCCAAAGAATGAAAATCAATTTGGAGCAGTTCAGAGATGAAAGGATTCGGGAAAAGATGGGTGAAGCAGCTCCTGAAGAAGCTAGACAAGCACAAACTGAGGGGGAGCAGCCTCCAGAGGCACCACCTGCCCCACCCCAGGACATTCCAGAGGGGCCGACATCTCTCCACAGGGATCTGCCATACTAGATCGGACGCCTCAACCTCCATCACAAGAGGTCACGCTACAGAGCATCCGAGATGAGATCTCTGCTCTTCGAGAAGAAATGCGTCACCAAGAGGATCGAATGACCAGCCTAGTCTCCGAGGTTCTCACAGCTATCAATGATATGCATTCCCGACAAGATCGAATCGATCGGGAAATGCGTACCATTAGATATCATCTTGCATCTGGGCGACACAAAAATCGGCCCATACCTGAACTTGATCCATTCGATTCCGGATCAGTTCATCGAGATCCGACTCCCGCTCCAGTCTCTTCATTTTATTCATCCGCTCATGTTCGTCCTATCAAACCCATTCAATCTTCATATCCCATTTCCCAATTTTAATTCGCCAAATCCTTGGTAATTGAACCATTTTTTGAAGGATTGACAAAAAGGGGGAGATAGAATAGAGTATTTGAGTACACAAGCATAGGCTTTAGAGCATTTTGGGTCGGGTAGTTTGTATTTAGGTTTCATTTTTGCTTTACATTGTAATCTGTAAAATGAAATTTGATTTATGAAACTTGTTTTATGTTCAAATATGTGTTTCATGCTTGCTATACTCTGTTTGAAAGTTATTATGATGATTTGTTTTGGAAACTATATGATTGTGATTTTCTTGAAAGGTACAAACTCAAATTAGTTTTGTCAATCATCAAAAAGGGAGAGATAGTTGGAAACAATGTTCAAAACAAAACAAAATTGACCAAAGCATGAGTTTTGATGATTAACAAAGTTAAATTTGAGTATAAAGTGAATACTAATGATTTTGTTGAATGTTTTAAGGAATGAAATAGCCAAGTCGATTTCCAAGTCGACTTGGACTTCGACTTAGGGTGAAGTCGATCCCAAAGTCGATTCCATCCTCAACTCCAAAATGAACCCCACGACCAGTTTTGAAAATAGAAGAAGAGCAGGTGAAGTCGCAGGCCAAGTCGACTCCACTTGCGACTTGGGAAGCCAAGTCGCAAACGAAGTCGACTCCAGCATCGACTTCAGATGGCAAAATCACTCCAGAGTTGAATCTGGGGCAGAAAAATACCGAAGTCGCAGTCGAAGTCGACTCCAGTTGCGACTTGGGTGAAGTCGCAGACGAAGTCGACCCAAAGTTCGACTTGATGTTTTCAAAGTTCAAAGATGCAGATTCAAGCTCATTCCAAGAATCAACATGAGTTTTCACAAATCCAAATCAAGGGTACATGCTCATTATCAACTTAAGTCTCTCAAGTCCAAGGCAAAGCTCCAAGCATATTTCAAGTTGAAGAAATTCAAGATATGAAGATTAATGTCAAAAGAAAGCAAGGTGCATGAATCAAAGGCAAAACCAACCATACAAGTTTTCAAGCTTCACAAGGTCTACAAAATATTATTGAAGGAAAGAAGCCAAGCAAGCTAAAGGAAATCTAACAAAGATCAAACTGTTTTCGGCACAAGAATAAGTCAAGTCGCAACCCAAGTCGACTCCAAGATCGACTTGAGTTCAAGTCTGAAACCAAGTCGACCCAGACTAAGACTTGAAAAATGCGGAACTGAAGTCGCACACGAAGTCGACTCCAGTTGCGACTTGGGAAGCCAAGTCGCAGACGAAGTCGACTCCACCTGCGACTTGGGGAAGCAACGTTCGAATTTTTGAACGTTGGAACATTTATTGCGCGCCAACCACTTCTATAACGTTCAAATCTTCCCCATTCTATAAATAGACACTCAAGCAAACGAGAATACATACACTACATAGCCTAAAGAAGAGAAAAGAAGTACAAACAAGAGCTACCATATGCTTTTCTCCAAATTTGAGTGATCTATACACTTTCAAAGGAAGAACGAGCTTCAAGTTGCAAGTAGCGTCAACGATATACAACCGGTTGCTTCTACAAACTCTTCCTCAAGCTGAATCTTGCCTACACAACTCAGTAAAGTGTAGATCTTCCTTATTTTCATTATTCTTTGTTATTGGTCTTGGTTTGAGTTTGTTGTAACAAACCAAGACGTTGCAAGTAGAGTTGTGATTGGAGTTGAACTCATCATCTACTTGTATCAAGTGTATAAGCCCCCTAGAGCTAGAATGTAGAAGAGAGCATAGGCTCTGATTGTGTATGCCCCCTAGAGCTAGAATCTAGAAGAGAGCGGAGACTCTAAGTGTATTCGCGGAATACATAGTGGAACCCAAGTCACAACGGTGTGTGAGCTTGGAAGAGTGGAGTAGGGAGAGGTTGCCCGAACCACTATAAACCTTGCCTACTGTTTTACTTTATTGCTTTCCTTATTTCATTGCTCTCTACTTGTTTCAATCAAGGGGATTAAGCTTTCAAGGGGTTAAGTTTTAATTTACCGAAGAATTTTATAAGAACCCAATTCACCTCTCCCCTCTTGGGTTTTGCCATTAACTCGGGACCAACAGTTACCAGCAACGTTCGAAGCTTAATAAACTTAAACACCCTTGTCCATTTCAAAATGATCTGTATATGTTTAATTTGGTGTTTATTTTTATTTATATCAATTTTTATTTCTTATCTCCTGTCTTATGTTCTATTGCATGGGGTGACTAGTACTGAAACGAGTAGAACTATTGAAATTAACATGGACAATTTTTAATTATTTTTATGTATTAAAAAAAGTGATATTTAGGTGATCAAATCAATATGGATAGTTCAAGTAATATGCAAGACAAGTTTAGCGATATTTGATGCAAAGGGAAGGCTCAAAACAAGTTTCCTTCTTTCTACTCTTAAGTGGTATTTGAATTTTTCTAGTTTTCTTATAATAAATTGTTTTTCAATTTTTTATTCAATAGGTTTGTGATAAAAAATATATATATGATGAGTAACAAAGACATTAATAGGAGAATATCAACACGAAACTCAACCCGAGCCCGAATTTTAAAAATAGGGTTAGGGTCGAGGTTTACAAATAGGGTTAGAGTTGAAATTTTACATATAGGGTTAGGGTTAGGGTTGAGGTAAACTCGAATTTCATGAGCCCGAGTTACACCCCTACCTCCAACCCTCCTCCATTTTCAATTTTTTGTCAGCATCAATGAGCAAGGTAGCACAATAGTAGACGACCACCCTAAATCGATTCACCCGCCTCTTCCAGCCTTCCTCCATTTTCAGATTTGCTCTTCACCTGCAAGGATGCAAGCACGATTGCAGCACTATCTCGGTAACTTCTCGGCTTCTCCTTCACCGACGACACTTGATAGCAGCCATCAAAGCTGCACAACTTCTCTCCTCCAGTCCTAGTGCATAACTTCTTTGGTATAATTGCTTCATCCAACCTGCTTCTCCCCTGCCTCTATTTTGATTTTTCCTCTTTGCCAGTTCACCTACTTCATCTAGCTTATTTCTCCCTTATTGATGTTCATTGATGATGTATTTTTTCACCAGGGTTGTAGCAAATGATGACGGATTAAAATAGTCACACAAGGCAGCCATGACAGGATGCCAGAGGGGGTTTTTTTCATGCCTCTTTCTTGAGATCTTTGGTTTGATCACGATGATCCCATATATAAATTTTCTATTTTTATAGTTGTTGCTCTATTTAACATATATTTCTATTTTGTGCCCAATATATAATTTTAAAAAATTTATATAATATATTTATTTAATAACATTTCATATATTGATGGGTAAAAACTAAATAGTGTATATTAAAATTATTGGAATACTCTAATAAATAATAAAATAATAAAATAAAATTTGTCCCTAAAAATAGTAAAATGAAATAAAAATATTATTTAATTATTCAACTATTATCAATTTTCTTCATTGTGTTAGATGTATTAGGAAACTACAAATTACAAACACTCTAAAATAAATAGGGAGGATTCAAGACTCAAGGGTCAAAGGTTTTTTCATATTTCAGGTTAGTTGATGAATTTAAAATTTTCTTATTTAATATATTAATATATATACTTAGTTAATGAATTTTTAAAATTTTTTTATTAATTTTTTCATGCTGTTTTGTTTTGATGATCATTCTAACATATAGACTTACGAATTATGAATATATAAATTTATTAATATATAATTATTAAAAATAATTATATATTTCTAATATCATAAATATGTCATGATGACGTCACCGGTTCAAACCAGACCAGTTCCTTCACCAGTTTGATCATCGGTTTGGTTCTGACATCCTTGTTTTAAACGTGGGAGAGGTCCAAACCCTCCCCATTTCATGCCATTTTTTTCTCTTATTCATCCCTATGACCCTAACTCTCTAGCCCAATAAAAAACCACTCAAAAGCGCTTGGATTCACATTATTTTTACATCAATGAAGTTTCTTGGATCAAGGAGAAATCTTGAAGCTTAGGAGATCTTGGGATAAATTGAAATAAAGGTAAGTACGTTGTTTTCTTTTGAATCAAAGCATGAAGTTGGGTTAGAATCATGTTATTTTGTGATTGTTTGTGGGCACCGTATTTATTTTTGTGATTTGAAGAAATGTTGAGAGACGGGGCTTGTGTAGAGATTGTAGGGAGGTTAAAAATTAAAATTTTTTATGGAAATACATATAAATGATGAAATGGAAGTATTTAGAAGTGGTTTTGTATGATATTATTATGTGTTGGGTGGAATCACATGCATTTTGAATGAGTTTCGTTTAATTTTTATATGTTACCTATAAGGTGTTTATTCAAATGTCCAAGTGAGGCTTAATGATTAGAACCCATATATGAATAGATATGTAGGACCTTAATGATGTAAATAATGTGTTGCAAATGCTTGAGAGCATATGTGTTGTTGAATTATTTATATTAGAACTTGTGATGGGCTTGATGGATATGAGTTGTATGAATTGAAATGGAACTTGAACTTTGCATTTGAGGATATTGTTGGATATTTGTTAGAATTTAATATAGATGCACGTAAAGGATGAAATCAAAGTATTTAAATGCGATTTTGTATGATACTATTATGTGTTGGGTAGAATCTCATGAATTTTAAGTGAGTTTAGTTTGATTTTCATATGTTGTCTATGGGATTTTTGTTGAAGTACCCAAGTGAGGCTTTTTACCTAAAAATCATATATGAATGGATGTGTATAGTTGAATTATTTGGAATGAAAGTTATGATGGGCTTGATGAATATAGTTTATATGAATTGAAATGAGGCTTGAACTTTGTGCTTGAGGACATGGTTGAATGTTTATTAGAATTTACGATGAATCGACATGGGTTGTGTATTTAGATAGATTCTAGGATGGTTTGGTATGAGCTTTTGTTTGTCAAATGTTGACTAGACGAATTGGGGCT
Source organism: Annona cherimola (assembly GCA_030490835.1). Classification (NCBI taxonomy): domain Eukaryota; kingdom Viridiplantae; phylum Streptophyta; class Magnoliopsida; order Magnoliales; family Annonaceae; genus Annona; species Annona cherimola. The sequence continues at coordinate 89,105,731 of CM059972.1, forward strand.
AAGCCCTTTAAAAATGGATTGGTATTTTCAAATATGTATCTGTGAATGGTTTTGATAAATCGATAGTGCATGACATGAGGTTTGATTTTAGCATGAGCATGATGCATATGACATGAGTGATGCATATGCATGGTTTGCATAGAGTTGTTCATGACCCTTTATTGACATGAAGATGGGGTTATTCATGGCGCTTAATAGACACGAGGTTGGTTAGTTTCATATGTGTATTTGTGGCATGGCATAATTGTGTGGGGGCATGTGGTGGCATGACATAATTGTGTGGGGGCATGACATACATGATTAATTTATCGATCGCACCTACTTATTGAGTTTTCCTGACTCATGTGTTTGTTTCCAACATTTTAGCAGGATGGCCATTGCAAATACTTAGTCGTGAGCTTGAGCTAGGTCATTTGATTTCAAATTGGGGCAGATTATGGTAGGTATAAGTTGTATAGTTTTGTATAGTAGTATTTAAAGTTAATTTATATGTGAGATATTCATGTGCATATATTATATAATAAGTATTCAGTTGTATATTATATATTGAGATGTGGTTCATGGATGTATAGGCTATTAAGGCCTCATTAATGTATTTGAGAATTATAAATGTATATTGTACTTCTTCTAAGATATGAATGATGGAAATAATTGTAGGTTAATTAGTTTTGTTGTCATATGTCTAATTTATGAATTAGTTATGAATATTTAAGGTTGCTACATGTGGATTTTTATACATATATGTGGTCCTTTGTGTTTGGAATTAGGATAGATCCCAGGGAGATGCTGCGTGATCTCTACCGAAGTGACCGTCAGTCTGGGGTCATGGTTGGCGGGTGGTACAATGGGTTATAACTTTGACATTTAGTTTTGTCTAGGTAGTGCTAATTCTACCACAGATGCCTTGTCTCACCAAATGACAGCAGAGCCCCATCACTATTTCAAAATTGTCTTGTCCACTCTTAGTTTAGATCCTCGAGGAGAATCGTTCAACAACAAAAGTGCTTAAAATTTGGCAAGTTCCTGAGTAGGATCCTGTTAGCAAACCAACATATTCTCTTCATAATGATATTTTTGTACTATAAAAGATGCATCACATTGCCGGCTTCTTCGAAGGTAATTCTTCCCCCGTTTTAATACTTTTATGTGTCAGTTAGTGGTGGTCATGTCAATATCCTACACACTTGTAAGTGCATTCATGTTCATTTCCACTAGAAGGCGTGCACCATAGAATTCAATCAGTAGTAACTGCTTATGATGTTTGTAATCGGGTTAAATATTCTATCCAAAAATTGGCAGGTCTGCTTCGAGGACAATACGTGGGAAGATAAACAATAATTGCGTACTCTTTTTTCCTCTTTGAACTTAGAGGACCAGGTCAATTCTCCACCAACCAGGGATGTTATGCTAGAGAACAAACCAGATTAGCAAGCGGTAAAGCCATGTTAGCAGGAGGAACCTCGTTTAGGTTTGGGTTCGACGTTGAGGTCACATGCTCATATACGTCCAAGAGAGAAGTTAAATCTTTGAAAGGCGATGCTGAGCATGTGAATGGAACTTTCATGCCAGTTGGAAGCGTTGAGTCGGTTATGCTTGAGAGTATAACTAGTGTTAGTGGGGTCGAGTTGTGGGACTTTGATTTTTGTCATAGATCTCTGTAATAAAGGACGTGTCCCCTCCTGAAGAGGGACACAATTGGCTTCTAAAGACCAATCAGAATAATATTCCTTTGTTGTTTGAAGTCTATTATGAATTGTCTCATTTAGATAGACATATTCATAACACAATCATAAATTCAAATTTTAAACCTTCCATCCTCACATCCCGAGGATAATAGTTAATTCGACGTCAACACATTTTCTTAAAAATTGAAGCCCAACTGAGGGAGAAAAAAGAAGAAATTAGAATAATGAAAAATTGAATTGAAGTGAGAGCTCTACCCCTAAATTCAGGACTAAGATTATTCTATGCTAAACTTCAAATGCAAATCATCAATGTTTGGATCATCACTTTGACAAAAAAAGAGAAGAAAAGAAGTAAACTATTTATTTTATGGCTCTTAGAAGACACTCATAAATGCCCGCCTACCACAACTATAGTTAAATTTGGTGGAAGATTTATAAATTGGAGTTCCACAACCCGCACAACAGTGTATAACATTACCAAAGAATATTTTGTATTCTTTAGTGCCTAGGTACCTGGGAAATTTAGCTTGTATTAAGCATTTATAAATGTCGGAGGTTGATAAATAAGATCAAGAATAAACAAAGCCAGTATCTAAATGACGAAATAAAACTTGGTATAACAACAACATAAAGCAAAATAACTCATCAGCTAAAATTTTATCTACTAGCAAGCTTCATACCAGTAACATCGAAAGCACCCTAATCAATCTCATTAATAACTTAGGATAAATTCAGCTAAGCATTTAGTATGACTTTTCTACTTTTCATTCAAGCTACAATGATAGATTCGAATCCTTTGCGACTTTGATAAAGTTAAAGTTGAAGTCAACTTTAGCCTGTGACTTGGAGGAAAAAAGGAAGCACCAACTTTTTGAAAAGAAAAGTTCATTTGAAGTTGCACCCAAAGTCTATTGTAAACATATGACAAATTAAGGACAATCCATGTTTTGATAATTAAAAATTTAATTTGAGAATTATCAAGGTACTAATGTGGTATTAAGTGTTTTCAAGAATTACAATATTCAAAGATAAAAAACTTGGCAGGCTAAGTCGCATGCCAAGTCAACTTAGGCATTGACTTAGGTGAAGTCGATACCGAAGTCGACTTCAGTATCGACTTTGAGACCCTATTTTTCGATAGCGTTGAAATTTGGACACTTGAGTAGACGAAGTTGCAACCGAAGTCGACTTCGCTTGCGACTTAGGTGAAGTCGTAATATTAGGTTGACTCTATCTGCAACTTGGGATATTTTCAAGGACAAGAGTTGAAGCTGACAATGTTAAGTCACATTCCAAGTCGACTTCATCATGCAACTTGGGTGAAGTCGCACCTGAAGTCGACTCAGACTCTCGACTTGAATGAAATAATAATTCAAGATGATCATAAATGCTATACTTAGAAAGATGAAGTCCAAATCATGAAAGAATGACAAGTTTGAGTCAAGGTTACATAAAGTTTTTATCAAATGTTCGAGAAAGATTGACCAAACTCAAGTATCAAGAAGAATGAATAGAACACAGATACAAATGAAGATTTATAAGCACGAAATATGAAGAAGCAAGACAAACAAGCAAAAGAAAATTTCATTATATCAAAGCTCGAAGAAATCAGATAGCTGGTAAATCGCAACCCAAGTCGACTTCACCTGCAACTTGGGTCAAGTCTGAGACCAAGTCGACTCAAGTCTGGAACTTGATTGAAGAGCTGAAGACCGAAGTCGCATATGAAGTCGACACTTCAGTCTGCGACTTGAATCGCAATGGTCGAAAAAATTCGAACGTTGGTGCATTAAATGCGTGCCAACTACCTTCAAAAGTTTGAATTTACTCTTCTCTATTTAAGACACTTCGAGTGAACTGGAAAGGGTAAAAAGATAACATTGATTGAGTTCAACCTCTTTATTCTCAAGCGTTTATGTGATATAAAAGAAAGCTTTCAAGAAGAACTCAGTGACAAACTGCAAGTGCTGAACTGCTCCATCATCGACTCCTTCTACGAGTTCTTCTCTTTGCAGAAATTTGTTCCTACACATTTGTAAAGTATAATATCATTTTTTCTTTATTAATTATTTGTGTTCCACTTGGCTTAGTATTGGAGACTAAGATCAAGTGAAGACAAAGTAACGTGTGATTGAAGTGTGACTTGTCACCTACTTGTGCTAAGTTTACGTAAGGCTCCCTAGAGATGGAATTTAGAAAAGAGAAAGAGCTCTATTGTATTGTTATTTTGTTTAGTAGAACCCAAGATACTAAGGTGTGTTCTTGGAGGAGTAAAGTAGGGAGGGTTGTCCCGAACTACTATAATCTCTTAAGTTTAATTTAATTATTTTTATATTCCACATTTTGCATTTGAGGGGATTAAAACTCTCAAGGGGTTAAGCTTCTAGTTACGAGAGAATTTTTCAAAAATCCAATTCACCCATTCCTTCTTGGATTTTGCTACAAACTTGGGACTAACTAGTGGTATCAGAGCAGGTCTTTGAGTTTCTACCAAAAAGATCTTATTGAATGACATCCCAATCAACTTCTACTCCTACGTTTGCTAAAGGTCATTCATTTACTAGGCCACTACTATTTGATGAAAGTAACTTCGATTACTGAAAGTTGAGAATGAAACAACTTATTATAACTACTGATATGGACTCTTGGATTGCTATCTAAGATAGAGTTACTCTACCAATTGGCGAAAGAGCCTTTGAATGGACTAAAGAAGAAGTTAGAACTGTAAAGAAAAATATCAAGGCAATGAACTCCGTCTTTTGTGCTTTAACAGCTGCAGAGTATGATAAGGTATCCTCCTGTCAAACAGCCAAAGAAATATAGGATACACTAATATCAATATATAGAGGAACTTCTCAAGTCCAAGGAAGAGAAGAAATATATTTATTAGAGAGTTAGAAAGTTTTAAAATGTTATATACTGAAAATATATCTGAAATATTTGCAAGGTTTTCCTAGATCACTAATGCATTAAAAGGCTTTGAAAAAATAATTTCTGAATCTGAACAGGTCATGAAGATACTAAGAGTTCTACCCGAGTCATAGACCCCAAATATCGTTAAAGTTAGAAGATCTTATCAGTTCTCTTATATCTCATGAATTGATTAAGAGAAGAAACGAGGAACATCACAAAAGAAAAAGGGCTATTGCTTTGAAAGCTACGCAGAATTCAGATAAGTCCACCTCATCCTCTCAGAATAATGACGAAAATATTGCTCTACTTACCCGAAGATTCAGAAAGTTCGTAAGAAACGGAAAGAATTTCAAAGGATTTAAGGAGAGAAATAGAAAGGAAAAGAAGAAGAAAATGACTAAATGCTATAGGTGTGGTGGAATAAGATAAATACAAGCTTAATGTCCTACACCAGAAGAAAGCAAGTCAAAAGAACGACAAGAGAAGAAGGAGAGAAACGAAAATAAAAAATTTTAGAACACCAAGGGCAGGGAAATGTACGTAAATGAGGAAACATCTACAACGAGCAGCTCATCAAATGAAGAAAATGAGGTAGCCAATTGTGCTTGAATATGTCGTATGACAAGGATTGAGGAAGAAAACAATATGATCTGCCTTACTGCAACTGAAGTAATAAATGGACAAACCGCATCAACAAATTGCACCAGCAGTGAAGAGGTAACCTCCGAACTCAATCACTCTAATACCAAGTCTATCTACTCCTCTACAAATGATTATCTTAAATGTGCTGAGTTAGATGAATTGCAACAAGCATGTGATTCATTATATGAAGAAATCAAGAAGCTAAGCAGTAAACTCACATTGAAGAAAAACGACAACGTGACTCAATTATTATTGTAAATGGAAAACTAGCTAAAAGAGTCAACTGCTTAGCAGATGCAAACAACGCCTTAACAGACAAAGTAGAAAGGCTAAAAAAATAAAATGAATAATTAAATGAATCATTAGAAAAATTTTCTAACCCAGGGAAAAGTGTGAAAATGTTTTTAAAGATGACCATCCAAAACAACAAAAGTGGACTTGGGTATTCTACATTTAAGAAAAGTGAAAGCAGTAAATCAAATACTTCAAAATTGGGTAAATACCAAGCCAAGACAACACCTTTTCATAAACCAAGAGTAACTTATGTTGCTTGGACAAAAAGGCCAACTTGGGAACCACAAAATAAATGGAGCCCCACTCAAAGACTACCTTGGGCATGCAATTTTCGTAACAAATTGTGTTATAAAATTTATCAATGCAGAATAAAGAAATTACATGACCAAGGTACTAAATTGGTTTGGGTACCAAAAAACATTGAATTTGTGTCTTCCAAAGTAAAACAACATAAACTCCAATGACTTACTAACCCAAATGGACCCATTAAATGGGTACCAAAGAGATAAGCTCTATGTGAAATTTTTTACAGATATGTCTTAAAGCAAAGGTCAGCAACATATAGTTCATGGACAATGGTTGCTCAAGACATATGACAGAAGAAAAAGGATTATTTTATGATATCAAACCATATAATGAAGGAACTGTTGCATTTGGAAAGAATGAGAAAGATAAAATAAAAGGTAAAGAAAATATTTATGGTATTTCAAATGCATGTATTGAGGATGAGCTATTTGTCGAAGGACTCAAACATAACCTAATGAGCATTATTCAATTATGTGACAAAGGCTATAAAGTTGTGTTTAAATTTTCTATACGCAATATTTTTTATGGAGATCACATAGTTTTTAGTGGCAAAAGATATAGAAATATATATTTGGTTCCCTTGATGAACTAGATGGACAATATCTTATGACAATTGATAATGATCCATGAGTTTAGTATAAAAGACTTGGACACATAAATATAGCAAACATTAAGACCCTATGAAAAAAGAGCTTGGTAGAAGGATTACCAAAGCTTAAATATGATAAAGATAAAATTTACAAAGCATGTCAACTATCCAAGTAGCCTAAAATGTCATTTTTCTCTAAAAATGAAATTTCAACAACAAGACCACTTGAATTATTATACATGGATCTATATGGGTCATCCGACACATTAACTCTTGGAGGAAAAAAGTATGTATATGTTATTGTTCATGATTTTTTAAGCTTCACATGAATAATACTTTTAGCTAACAAAGATAAAACCTTCTTAATGTTTGTCACTTTCTCAAAACTGGTGCAAAACGAAAAGCAAAATACAATCATATCTATTAGAAGTGATCATGGTGGTGAATTTGAAAATAAACGATTTATAGAATTTTGTAATAAAAAAGGAATTCATTATACTTCCCAACAAAATGGGGTAGTTGAAAGGAAAAATAGAACAATACAAGAGATCACCAGAACTATGCTAAATGAAAGTAAATTATTTAAAATTTTTTGGAAAGAAGCTGTAAGTACATCATGTCATGTACTAAATCAAATTATGATAAGAGTAATCTTGAAAAAGACTCCATACGAGCTATGGAAATGTAGAAAGTCAAATATTTTATACTTTCATGCTTTTAGCTGCATTTGCTATGTATTGAATAATAGAAAAATAAACTTAGGTAAATTAGATGCAAAAAATGATGAGACGATATTTCTTGGATATTCATCAAATAGTAAAATATTTAGAGTTTTCAACAAAAAAAATCAAGTATTAGAACAATCCATACATATTGTATTTGATAAATTTAATCCAAATCTCAAAAAAGAGGATGAGCTAAGTGATGCAGATGACATGTCAAAGAATCTTAAAAAGTTACATATGGAAAAGCAAGAGGAATCAGAATCAAAGCAAGAGCAATCATCGGACAAAAAAGGTAAGTGAAGGTAATGACTCTTACAAACCTTCAAATGATTTAAAATTCAAAAATGATCATCCACTTGAGTAAGTAATCGGTAATCTATATGAAGGAGTAAGAACTAGAGGATTTCTACTTTTCATTCAAGCTACAATGATAGATTCGAATCCTTTGCGACTTTGATAAAATTAAAGTTGAAGTCGACTTTAGCCTGTGATTTGGAGGAAAAAAGGAAGCACCAACTTTTTAAAAGGAAAAATCCATTTGAAGTTGCACCCAAAGTCTATTGTAAACATATGAAAAATTAAGCATAATCTATGTATTGATGATTAACAACTCAGTTTGAAAATGATCAAGGTACTAATGTGGTATTAAGTGTTTTCAAGGATTACAATATTCAAAGATCACAAACTTGGCAGGTCAAGTCTCATGCCAAGTTGACTCAAGCATTGACTTAGGTGAAGTCGATACCGAAGTTGACTTCAGCATCGACTTCGAGGCCCTATTTTTCGACAACGCTGAAATTTGGACACTTAAGCAAATGAAGTCGCAACGGAAGTCGAGTTCGCTTGCGACTTAGGTAAAATTGCAATATCAAGTCGACTCCATCGGCGACTTGGGATATTTTCAGAGACAAGAGTTGAAGTTGACAATGTCAAATCGCATTTCAAGTCGATATCGTCATGCGACTTGGGTGAAGTCGTACCTGAAGTTGACTCAAACTCTCGACTTGAATGAAATAATAAATTAAGATGATTGTAAATACTATACTCAGAAAGATGATGTCCAAATCATGAAAGAATGATAAGTTTGAGCCAAAGTTACATAAAGTTTTCATCAAATGTTTGAGAAAGATTGACCAAGCTCAAGTATCAAGAAGAATAAATAGAACGCAGATACAAATGAAGAATTATAAGAATGAAATATGAAGAAGCAAGACAAACAAGCAAAAGAAGATCACATTATATCAAAGCTCTAAGAAATCAGATAGCTGGTGAAATCGCAACCGAAGTCGACTCACTTGTGACTTAGGTCAAGTCTGAGACTAAGTCGACTCAAGTCTGGAACTTGACTAAAGAGCTGAAGACAGAAATCACATTCGAAGTCGATTCCAGTCTACGACTTCAATGAAGTCGCATACTAAGTCGACTCCAGTTTGCGATTTGAATTGTAACGATTGAAAAAATTCGAACGTTGGCGCATTAAATGCACGTCACCTATCTCCAAAAGTTTGAATTTACTATGCCAAATTTAAGACACTTCAAGTTAACAGGAAAGGGTAAAGAGATAGCATTGATTGAGTTTAACCTCTTTATTCTCAAGCATTTATGTGATCTAAAAGAAAGCTTTCAAGAAGAACTCAGTGACAAACTGCAATTGCTGAATTGCTCCATCATCGACTCATTCTACAAGTTCTTCTCTGCGTAGAAATTTGTTTCTACACATTTGTAAAGTGTAGTATCATTTTTTCTTTATTAATCATTTGTGTTCCACTTGGCTTAGTATTGGAGACTAGGATCAAGTGAAGGCAAAGTAGCGTGTGATTGGAGTATGACTTATCATCTACTTGTGCTAAGTCTATGTAAGGTCTTCTAGAGCTGGAATCTAGAAGAGAGCAAGGGCTCTGTTATTTTGTTATTTTGTTTAGTGGAACTCAAGAAACTAAGGTGTGTTTTTGGAGGAGTGAAGTAAGCGGGGTTGTCCCAAATTACTATAATCTCTTGAGTTTACTTTAATTATTTTTATATTCTATGTTTTTCATTCGAGAGGATTAAAACTCTGAAGAGGTTAAACTTCTAGTTACAAGAGAATTTTTCAAGAATTCAATTCACCCCTCCCCTCTTGGGTTTTTTCATAAACTGGGGACCAACAAAGTCAATGTCGCACACTACTTGAGTAAAGTCTTACCTAAATCAACTGCTAAGCATAATTATGAAGAAGAGAAGGAAAGCAAAGGAGCTGAAGCCATAAAGACATATTGAAGTTGCAGCCGAAGTCGACCTTAATTACGACTTAGGTGAAGTCCCACTCAAAGTCGACACTTTGTTTAACATCGAAGACCAAGACTTGAGAGTTTCTCTATTGTGGAAAAATGTCAAGTTGAAGTCAATATCCAAGTCGGTCGCACATGCGACTTGGGTAAGGTAGTAGGCTAAGTTGACCTCACATGCGACTTCGATTACAACTTTCGTAAAATTTTGAATGTTAGTATATTAAATATGCACCACCTACTTTCAAATGTTCAAATATCCATCAAATTTATAGATGCCCTATCAAGTGGAGTTAACAAGGTTAGCTAGAATATTGATGGTGCTCTCACCTTCTAACTTGCTGGCATTCAAAGCTTCTTTAAAAAGATTTCAAGTCAAGCTCTCAAAGTTTACTACAAGGCTTCAAAATTCAACTCTATTCTTCTTACACTTTTAGAGCTCGTTATGTTAAATGCTTCACACCTATTATAAAATATAATTTCTTTCATTTAATCTTTCTTTGTTGTATATTGATACTTGACTTGGTGTTGGAGACCAAAGCTAAGGTATGCAGATAAGCAAATGTTAGTTGGAGTGATACTCACTAATTGATTGTGTGTGTTTGGAAAAAGTCATCTAGAGCTACAATTTAGAAGATAATAGAGGTTCTATATTGTATTTGATAACTCAACACACAAGGGGTATATGCTTAGAATAATGAAATACAAAAGTTGCCTGAACCACTATAAAACTTTTTATGTTCTCCTATGTGATCTCTCTTCCTTTACTCTTGTACTTTAACTCTCTACATTTCATTCAAGAAGAATCAATCTATAAATGGTTAAGTTTCATTAAATTTTTTTTTAAAATACTCAATTCACTCATCCCCTCTTAGGTAAAGTCACTAATTCGGGACTAGTAAACAAAATATAGGTTATATCATAAACCCAAATCTAATCCATTTATTGTATTTAATATCATTTGTTTATCTAGGATACCAAGTTTCATCCCAATCAAATATATTTATGGGCCACATTTGTTCAAATATATATATTCATATGTAAATTATGAAAAATGCTTAGATCTATTTACACGTGTATTAAAATATAATAATACTTTATAGAATTATTTATTCACATAGAAATGATATTTTGGACGGTTTAGATGTAAAAAGTACTATTTTAAAATTGATATTTTAGCATTTTTATATTTTACACATAATATATACATTTTTTAATAAATGTGGCCCATAAACATTCTTGATTGGGATAAAACTTGATCTCGTAGATAAAAAAATAATGTTAAATACAATGAATAGATTAAATTTCTCATTAAAAATTAAAATCTTAAATTTTAAAGAGGTTACATGGGTCTGTTTCTATGTAATATGGTTACATAGAAGCGGAGCCCTATAAATATATAGGAGGCTTTTATACATCCGGATGTATTAATTCACTTTGGTACTCACGTCTAGTTTAGGCCCTATTTTGATGATTTCGTTAAATTCAATTTATCCATTGTATTTAATACTATTTTTTTATTTAGATACCAAAAAACATATCAATTGGATGTATGTGTATGTTATATCTTCTAAAAATGTATAAAATTGTATACAAATTTAGAAAATCATTTGAATCTAAGTAGGATGAATATTGTAAATGTTATAGATCTTAAATTGAGATCTCATAAGTCCGTATAATAAATAAATCATTTTTAATGGATTTAAAGTCACTCTTAAGTGATTGTTAATTTTGATAATGATGCAAGATATGAATTGAGATAATTTTTGGTATCTAAATAAAATAAATAGTGAAATGGATAAAATTTAACAAAATCATCAAAATAGGGCCTAAACTTGACGGGAGTACCGAAGTGAATTAGTACATCCGGATGTATAGAAGCCGGACTCTCTCTCTCTCTCTGTCTATATATATATATATATATATATATATATATATAGATATATATATACGGAGCTATTCCAGTGTAGTGTAGAATGCAATGAAACTTTATACAATCATTTATCAATGCATAACGTTTATAGAAAATGGTTTACATGTTTAAAAAATCACTTTAAAGTTATTATTTACATCAAACTATTTTATTATGTTGAATTTGTACCATTTTCAGATGGGGTCCATACACATATCCGATTGGGATAAAAATTGCTATGACAATAGAATACATTATTCTAAATACAATGGGTAGTGTAGATTATGATTTTATCATCATGTGGACCCATTTCATCACCACTACACCGTAATTTCGGTGCAGTGGCGCTACACTAGAATATTTTTCATATATATATATATAAGAAAATGTTCCAGTGCATGCGACTGCATTGTGCAGTCCATGCACTGTAGGCCCCATTTGATCATGAATGAGAAATCCACCTCACCCATTGTATTTAGAACTGTTCATTTTATTAGTATATCAATTTTCATTCAAATCAAATATGTGTATAGTCCTAATCTTAAAATGGCGCAAAATCAACGTAATAAAATAGTTTAACATAAATATCAAGTTTAAAGTGATATTTTTAACATTTAAACTGTCTAAAATATAATTTTTATATGAATAAATGATTGTATAAAGTTTCATTGCAATCTAATATGTGTGGGACCCATTTTACAGTAGATTGTACACATAATCAGATCTCATATATATATATATATATGAGAATTTTCCTGTGCAGTGAAGCTGCACCTTAATTAACAGTGCATTTGGTGCAAAATGGGTTCTATATGTTCTTAAATGTATTGACACTTTGGGTGTGTTTGACAATGGAGATAAAATGTCAAGTTAAAATTTTTCAATCTAAAACTTTTCACTTTCCACAACTACCATATTTTTTAATTATTTTTTCACATTTTTCTATACAACTACCCTACTTTTCAATCATTTCTACACAATTACCTATACAACTAATCTATCTATTTTAATTTTATCTTCTTTACTCCTCATCATTAAACATATCATATCACATCATTTGACAACTTTTATTCTCCAAAATTTTTCACCAAAAATTTTATCCATTCCCAAATACACCCTTATACAATTATTTATCTGTACATAAATTTTAGAGCAAATGGTTTACATGTTGAAAAAAACAGCTTTAAAGTTGTTATTGACATCAAATTATGTTATTTCATTAAATTTGTACCATTTTTAGATAGGGTCCATACACATATCCAATTCAGATGAAAATCGGTATGGTAATAGAATACATAATTCTAAATACAATGGTGGAGTAGATTATAATTTCATAATCATGTGAGGTTTATGTTGAGGTAATTGCACCGTAATTGTGGTACGATGAAGTTGCACATGAATATTTCTCTCTCTCTCTCTCTTTATATATATATATATACACACACACACACATATATAAGAGTTGTTTCGGTGTGACCCAACTGCAGTGGAACAACGGTACATTTGCCCAAAAATGAGCCCCACACATATTAGAATATAATAAAACTTTATACAAATATTTATCCATATATAAATTTTATAGCAAATAGTTTATATGTTGAACAATTTACTTTAAAATTGTTATTTATATCAAATTATTTTATTTCGTTGAATTTGTACCCTTTTTAGATGAGGTACATACACATATCCGATTGAAATGAAAATCGATATGGTAATAGAATACATTATTCTAAATATAATGGGTGGAGTAGATTTAATTTTATCATTATGTGGGGCCCATTTCAGTGCCACTACACCGTAATTACGGTGCAGGGGCGTTGCACTTGAATATGTATACATATGTAGTCCGCTTCTATGTAATATGACCTATATTACTCTTTCAAAATCTAAGATTTTGATCTTTGATGAAAAATATAATTCATTCATTGTATTTAACATCATTGTTCATCTAGGTCTTAAGTTTCATCGCAATTAAGTATGTTTATGGGTCACATTTGTTAGAAAATATATATATTCATGTGTAAATTATGAAAAACACTAAAATATCAATTTTAAAGTAGTATTTTCGACATCTAAAAAGTCCAAAATATCATTTCTATGTGAATAAATGATTCTATAAAGTATTATTATATTTTAATATATGTGAATAAATCTAAGCATTTTTCATAATTTACATGTGAGTATACATATATTTTTGAACAAATGTGGCCCATAAACACACCTGACTAAGATGAAACTGTCTTCTAGATAAATAAATGATGTTAAATACAATGAATGGATTAGATTTTCTATTAAAGATCAAAATTTTAGATTTTAAAGGGGTTGCATAGGTCTGCTTCTATGTAACCCGGTCACATAGAAGCGAGACCGATATATATATAAGTAAACTCTTTGTTTATGTTCCCCATTAAGTCTTCCTTTTGTCACCTAATTTTTATTTTTTCACTACCACCCTGATTCAATTTTTCTATTATTGTCTTATTTTCATTTCTCCTGTGCCGAAAGCATTCTTTCACTTCTCCCTATTAGATCATCGTTTACCAAAATTTAGGCCTTCAAGTTGTTTATTATACTACCCGTTAACAACCCACTAACCCGTTTATTAAATGGGTTGAAAATGGATTAGGATTGAAAATTTTAAAATAGATTAATAAACGTATTAGGGTTCAAATATTTTAAATGGATTAGGATTAAGATTAGGCTCCAATCGGTTCAACCGAATCCGTTAAAACCCCTAGCCGAAGTCCCTCATCAATCTCAAGCTTGAACAAGTTCTTCCTTGTGCTAAAATGTTCTCTACAAAAACTATAACGTATAAAATTTTCTTTTAATCCATTTTATTGTAATCCTACTTAGCTTAGTATTGGAGACTAAACCCAAGTAAAGACAAGTAGTGAACGGTCAGGTTGTGGCTCATCGTCTACTCGTAGTGAAATTGAAAAAGCCCACTAGAGCTAGAATATAGAAGAGAGCAATAATTCTAGTTGTATATCTATCGATATAGTGGAACCCAAGATATAAGAGTGTGCTCTTGAAAGAATGAAGTAGGGAGGTTTGTCCCGAACTACTATAATTTTTTGTATCTAGTATTATTATTTTGCTTGCTCTATTATTCTCCATGATTTTCATTCAAGGGGACTTAATTCATAAGAGGTGAAGTTTAAGATACCGAAAGAAATTTAAAAAAACCCAATTCATCCATTCTCTCTTGGATTTCGCCACAAACTTAAGACCAACATATCATGTAGTAATGATAGGTACATTCATGTGTAAACTAGGGAAAATGCTAATATCCATTCACATAGCATTAGAATGTAATAATATTTTATAGAATTATTTATCCATGTAGTAATGATATTTTAGATGGTTTAAATGTTAAAATCCTATTTAAAAATTGATAGTTAGCATTAAATCATTTTATTATGATGATTTACGAGTTGTATATAGATTCCATATACAGTGATATTAGATAAATGAAAGAGTTTTCATGATAATATAAATAATGCTAAACACAATAGATTGAGTAAATTTTTTATGGACGAGCTAGATGTTAAAAACATAAGGGGTTTCATAAAAGTGTCCCCTTTCTTGTATCGATGATTGATTTTGTTAATTATTACAACAATCCAAATGCATCTACAAGTGGATTCAAGTATAAGTTTTATTTTTTAAACACAACAGCATTGTTGTAATTTTTAGATATTTTAAAAGTATTTTATTTTTTATTTTTAAACACGGTAGAATTACAACAAGCTACTATGTTTAAAAATAAAAATACTTAAAATATCCAAAAATAATAAAAATTAATTTATAGATTAAAATATACATAACTTAACATGTTCATGAAAAAAATTAAAAAAAATAAAAAATGTTTTTAGCCCAGCTTAAGTAAGTAAAGCTAGGATTGCCTAAATTGATCATTTGTCAGAGTGGAGTTACAGATTTAATTTAACCTTCTTGTATAACTTGAAACATGCCCTTATTTATCTCTCTAGAAAATTTCCATTTGAGTTGGACCATTTCCTATTTTGCTTTCGAAAATCACTTTTTCGAAAGATGATTAAATACATCCGGGTGCACTTAGTTTCAGTACACCCAAGTGTATCTAACTCATTTTTGAATTTTTTTGAATTTTTTTATGAAACTGTTAATTAGATATATTTAAGATATAAGATAAGTTTTACTATTTTTGATGATTTATAGATATTTTTCGAATTTTTAAAAATAGATACATACATTAAATATGGATAATGTTTCAATGTAATCAAATGCATTGAAATTTCAATACCTCCTGCTAGAACTTTTATCTTTTAATATACTCTTAATCTAGGTGCACCGAAGTTAAAAAAGAATTTTTGCACATAGATGCACTGAAGCTAAATGCATTGGGTGCATAGTATCTCAATACTTTTTTTTTCAATCTTCCCGCTATACATTTGAAAATCTTTTTTTTTTTTTTTTGCTGAGATTGCAAATTGCTTATATTTTTAAAATATTTGCAAATATATTAGGAAATTATTTTTAAAAATTACAATCATGCTAATTTGGTTGCGACATTCATGCCCATCTAGGGGCATGGAGAATCCTCTCATCATAATGCCCTTCAATTTTCTAAAGATGCCAAGAGACAGCAACCATAGCAAGACAGTCAATTGAGAACCGGCTTCCATTATGTAATTTGGGAATACGGAGGAAAAATCTAGCAAGTCATTGCTACAAAAGATCACTACAATTGTGACAAGTGCTAAGGTTGGCCTAGTGCATCATGTTCTGAATCAACCTCAGAGCCGAGGTTAGGCGTATTCTTTGGAGAAGGTCTCTTAGTTGGTACAAGTATATTGTACTCTTCCTCATCGATGGTTCCTGACCAATCGTTGTCGTTGTCCTTAAAAACCGGGTGGATGTAGGCATCCTGTAGGTAGAGTCTCAAGTTCAGGTTTGGTTCTGTGGCCCGTTCTAGTGTGTCCTTCACCATAGCATCCTGTCATCATCAGCGAGCAAATTACGGACTATGCATATTATCTTCGCCAAGTAAAATCTCAAGTTCAAGATTAGAATAAAATTGGAATGTATTCATTTGCCTTGTCATGTGGGAAACATCATAAGACAAAGACCCCAAGACACCCAATTATTATTAGGACTGTTTATAGTCCTAACTCTATTGCACCTACGTCTACTTCTGTGGATGCAGTTGTGGACCCTGTGCGTATTAATGCTCACGTGGAATCGGTTCCTATTGATGCTAGTGTGGATGATATGGCAGCTGAAGTTATTGATGCGGACGCTGCTTCAGATACTAGGGTTTATGGGTTCAGGTCCAGAGAAAGAATTCATCTCCCCGCTAGATATGTTCAATAGGTTGTGACTGAGTGGCAGATAAGAGTTCCTTGTGTGCAACTGGTTGTAACAGGTCTTATCAAAGGGATTAGAGCCAGCGAAGATGGGTTTTGTCAAAGTTCTGTCTGAACTTTCTTCTCTTTTCCTTTCTCTTGTTCATTTTAGCTGAAGATTGTAAAATAAAATTCCTTTCCAATTCAATAAAATCATTCCATTTTTCTTGTTCGATTTCAAGATCAAACATTAGTATTAAAGAACAAGTTGACGATCGTCATCAAATTGCAGCAATGGCACAGATCATGCAATTGGAGGAGAGGGATTTAAGGATTGAAAGGAGAAACAATGAAGTGGTGGAGAAGACAACTTTTATGGAATCGAAAGTCGATGCCATGGAATCAAGAGTCAGATTTATGGAATCTAAGCTAGATTCCATTGGAATGAAGATAGATTTGCTTGAATAGCAGGTTAAAGAAACTTTGAAGGCTTTGGAGCTTCACTCACTGGAAACAGTGCTGCAATTTGAAGCTCAGAATAAGCAGTTTATGAAGAGATTTGATGCTTAGGATTGGCAGTTCATGCAGTGGCTGTGCAGAGGTTTGATAATATGGAAAAAAACTGGCAAAATCTCATAAATAGCAGCGATCTGATTTTCTGGGTTAATCTCAAGTTAACGGAAACAGTAGACAGCTTATACATGCGAATGTTGAGGCCAATGGATCTCGACTCAATGATTCTTGTCTGAATTCTCTGAGGTACGGTGAAGGGAGTGGACAGATATCAAATGGTCGCTGACAATCCTCTCATGAGCAGGGAGAAAATTCTAACAAGAGATCTAATCAATCTTGGTTTGCTGGTAGTGAAATTATTACCGGGCATGTTAAGTTGAATTTTCTATTGTTTTCTTTGGGAGATCCTAGAGCATGGGTGATTCAAGCCAATAATTATTTTGGCATATATGGCATTCGTGAAGAATTCAAAGTGAAAATTGCAAGTCAGCATCTGAAAGTGGTTGTAATTCATTGGAGAGAGTATGTTCTTATGTAGAAACTGGATATGTCGTGGAGTGAATTTTGTGAAGCATCGAAGGAGAGATTTGGTAGGTTTGATGTGAAGAATGTCAATAAAAAGTTGATGAGAATTGTACAGTAAGTTGGATTATAAGATTATATTTTTGAATTTAAGAGTTTATTCAACAAGAGTTTGCGTTAGACAGATGAACAACTTCGAAACGATTTCATGGGAGATCTTCGGGGAGATTTACAAGAATATTTGGAATATCGTGATCCTCCTACACTGAGGTTTGCTATTGAAGAAGTAAGGAAATCGGAAAATAGGAGGATGCAAGGTGCTAATTGACAGAGAGGTGTTGGAAGTAGGAGTAACAATGAAAATACCAAGTCTGCAGGCGGTAAGGTAGTTAACGGTTCGGGGCATGTGGTGAGGAAGTTAACATGGGAAGAAATGCAGGAGAGGAAGGAGAAACGGTTTTATTTTAGTTGTGATGAGAAGTATGTTAAAGGGCATGCCTACCCTAATAAGCAAATTTTTATCATGCTGCATGAGGAAGATGGAGAAGAAGTGTTATTTCTTTTATTTTTTATTCTTTTTGAGTCCCGTCCCTGCTACAACCACCTGGGACATTAGCAGTCCCAGGCTTCGAACCTAGGACTGGGTAGGGCAAAAGGCCCCGATGTCTATCACTGCACCTTTAGTGTTGGTAGCAAGATTGAGAAGAAGTTGAGGAAGGGAAAAGGGAGGACGGCAGTAAGAATAGTCCACAATGATGGCTATTTCTATATATGCATTGGCAGGGGTGACTACTTATAAATCCCATCAAAGTTAAGGGAAAAATCAAGGGAAGAGAATCTACTATTTATGGTGGATAGTGGGAGTACTTACAATTTTTGAATAGCAGATTAGTGGCTAAAATGTCCTTACCAATTATTCAAACAGATACATTTTCTGTTTTTATAGCCAATGACAGTCAAATGTATTGCACCGGGTATGCCAAGGGTTGAAAGTGGAACTTCAAAATTATATGGAGGAAATGGATTTTTATCCGTTGGCTTTGGAAAGAATTGATGTTGTTATTGGGTTACAGTGGTTGAACATCATTGGGTTACAGTGGTTGTATGGGTTGGGATAGGTGATGCATAATTGGAGAAGGACAACTATGGCTTTTGAAGTGGGTAATAAACTTGTTAGATTACAAGGAGAGTGGCATGAAGAGGATGAACAAGGTAGTTTGTAGGAGGTACAGAAACAAATCAGAAAGGTGGGGCAGAATTTTGTGATGATGAGAAATGAGGATGGGATGCAACTGCTGGAAGGGAAAGGACCTTTTGAAATTTGTGATAGTCAGTTGCAACTGCTGTTGGCAAATTTCAGCAAGGTGTTTGCTGAGCCAAAAGGGTTACTGCCAGTAAGGGGGCTTGAGCATTGGATTGAATTGGTACCGGGATCATTTCCAACTGCTGTCAGGCCATTTAAGTACCCAGAAAACTGAAATTGAAACACAAGTTGCACAGTTGTTGGAAAAGGGATTGATAAGAAACAGTAAAAGTCCATTTTCAGCTCCTTATTGTTGGTTAAGAAGAAAGATGGGAATTTATTCTCAAATAAATAAATAAATAAATAAAATAAAAATAAAACATAAAGAACAAAGATAGGAGTTGGAGAATGTGTATTGATTACCGAGATCTTAATGCTATCGTTGTAAAGGATAAATTTCTAATCCCAGTTATAGATGAGTTGTTGGATGAGATGAATATTTTCCAAGATGGATTTGAAGTCTGGATATCATCAGATTTTAATGGAGGAGGAAAATGTGCATAAGATTGCCTTTCAAACTCATTATGGACAGTATGAGTTTTTAGTCATGCCTTTTGGTTTGACTAATGCTCCTTCCACATTCCAAGCTCTAATGAATAGAGTATTTCAGAAATTTTTAAGAAGGTTTGTCCTTGTGTTTTTTGATAATATACCAGTATATAGCAGTACATGGACTGAACATCTTCAGCACTGCAGTCTGTTTTGGAGACTCTTGAAGCTCAGACATTATTTTCCATAAAGAAAAATGTGAGTTTGCAAAATTTCAGATTCAATATTTGGGCATTTGGTGTCTTGTGAAGGGGTACAGGCTGATATTGGAAAGCTTGAAGCTATAGAAGCATGGAAGAGACCTACAACGGTGAAACAGGTGAGATCATTTTTGGTTTATCAGACCACTACAAAAAATTTATTAAGGGATTAGCTTTCCTCTTACACAGCTGTTGAAGAATGTTTTTGCTGGAGTCCTGAAGCAGAAATGGCTTTTGAACAGTTAAAATCAGCCTTGAGTTCTCCTCCTGTTTGTAGTTGCCTAATTTTATGAAGAGGAGTAATCCCGTTAGCTCAGGCTAAGTAAATGCTCCTCTTAACCCACCTCAAAAAATTCATTTTCAACAACTTGTTTTTACTTTTTCTTTATAAACTTATTTATCTAAGTATATTTAACATACAAACCAAGTTTTACTATTTTTGAGTATGTGTATATATTTTTTTTAGATTTTTAAATATAAGAATATTTTAAATACAAATATACATATAGATGTTTAAAAATCTAAAAAATATATATACGCATATCCAAAAATGAAAAAACTTGGCATATATGTTAAATACGCTCAGATAAACAAGTGTTTGAAGCAAAAAACAAAAAACAAAAAAAATTGTAAATGGGGTTTTTGAGGTGGGCTAAGTGAGACATTTGTTTAGCCTGGGCTAACAGAATAATTCTTCTTTTATCAAGCCTTTTGTTCTAGAGTGTGATGCTTTAGGTATGGGAGTGGGGCCAATTTTAATACAGGAGGGCATACTGATAGCCTATTTTAGCAAGGCATTGTCTATTGGATTACATGGAACCTCTGCTTATGAGCAAGAATAATGGCTGTGGTATTGGTCATTAAGAAGTCGTGGCCCTATCTCATTGGTCGACAGTTCATTGTCAGGAGTGATCAGAATAGTCTCAAATTTTTACTTCAGCAGAATGTCTGAACTCCCTTACAGCAGAAGTGGATGGCAAAGTTAGTTGGATATGATTTTATAGTGGAGTATAAACGTGAAGTTCTAATCAGGGAGCAGATGCTTTATCAAGACAAATGAAGCTGAATGTGATGACAGTATCTACTCAAGTTTCTCCTTTATTTGAGCAAATTCGTCAAGAATGCCAAACTGATATTTGCTTGCAGCAGCTATGACAACAGATTGAGGAGCATCCTAATCTGTATCCTTTAGCATTCCATCAATGAAGGGTTCGTTTTTAAAAAAAGGTAGGTTTTTGTTAGCTGCTGACAGTGTTCATATTCCTACACTACCATTTCAGTTCCATGATTTATATTTAAGGGGGTCATTCCAAGGCCTTAAGAACTTACAGAAGGCTTTATGAACATTTTGAGTGGAAAGGAATGAACTATATAGCTTGCTGCAATCAATGCAATAGAGCTAAATATGAAGCTCAAAAGCCAGCTGGGTTGTTACAACCACTGCCTATACCTGCACAGATTTGGGAGGATTTGTCAATGGACTTTGTGTTGGGTCTTCCTAATTCAAAAGGAAATGTGGTGATGATGGTGGTGGATCAATTGTCTAAGGGTAGTCATTTTAGTGCTTCGTCACATCCCTTTATTGCTGCTTCTGTAGCTAAAGTATTTTGCAAGATGTGGTGAAGTTGCATGGGTTTCCAGAAACAATAGTATCTGATCGGGATTCTACTTTTCTTAGTGCCTTCTGGAAGGCTTTATTTTTGGCTCAACAAGTTTACTTGTCTTACAGTTCAGCTTACCATCCACAGTCTGATGGGAAAAATGAAATCATGAATAGTGTTGGAGACTCATTTACGGAGTTTTTGCATGGACTGGCCTCACCAGTGGTTTGATTTTTTACCATGGGCTGAACTATGGTATAACTCCACATTTCAAACTAGGATTAAGATATCTCCTTTCCAGGCCATTTATGGTCAGGCAGCCCCATCCATTGTTCATGAAGTGGGTACCTGCCATGTGGTAGAAGTTGAGTCTGCTTTGATTGAAATGGATAAGGTGTTAATTTCTTTGAATGGTTCTTTGACAGTGGCTCAGGATATCATGTCGGCTGCGGCTAATAAACATAGAAGATTGGTTGAATTTGAAGTGGGGCAGCTGGTATATTTGAGTTAAAGCCATTCAGGCAACAATCTGCATGATCCAGTCGTTTTCATGAGCTATCTGCTAGATATTATGAACCTTTCCTCATTCTTGAGAAAATTGGTTCAATTGCTTATAAGCTTCAATTGCCTGCAGATATAAAGATTCACCCTGTGTTTCATGTTTCTTTGCTTAAAAAGGTTGCCAAAGATCAGTTTCTGGCAACTGAATTGCCATTTACTGATGAGCATGGCTGTTTGCAGTTGATCCTCGGTGCCATTTCAGAAGTCCATCAAGGGTTATATGGAAGCAAATTGAAGCATGAAGCGAGCGTTCATTGGCAAGGTTTGCCCACTTGTGATGACACTTAGAAGGAGTTTTCCTGGCTCCAGAGACACTTTCCTGATTTTAGGTGAGTCCTACATCTACTTCTGTGGATGCAGTTGTGGACCTTGTGCCTATTAATGCTGATGTGGACTCTATTCCTATTGATGCTGGTGTGGAACATGATGATGTGGCAGCTGAAGTTATTGATGCGGATGCTACTTCAGATAATCAGGTTTATGGGCTTTGGCCCAGAGAGAGAATTCGTTGCCCAGCTAGATGTGTTTAATAGGTTGTGGCTGAGTGGCACATGAGAGGTCCACGTGTGAAACTGGTTGTAAACAGGTCTTATAAAAGGGGCTGAAGCCAGCTAAGATGGGTTTTATTGAAATTCTGTCTGAACTTTGTTGTCTCTGTTCCTTTCTCTTGTTCATTTTAGCTGAAAAACATAGAATAAGATTCCTTTCCCGTTCAGTAAAATCATTCCATTTTTCTTGTTTGATATCAGGATCTAACAATTATCCATTGCAATTCTTTCATCAGGTGGAAAAGCTTAGTTTTCCATTCACAGAATGTTGCTGTATTATTACATTCAGATAATGCTAACTTACTGGAGAGAGGGAGGTAGATAGACTGTGAAGAGAGTGAGTGTTTAAGTAACATTTCTCATTCCTAATCACACTTAAGCCTGATCACAAATGAAAACATTCCCCCCTTTAACGAAAAGTGTGAAAGAGTTCATCCACCATGAGATCAAGATGAATGGTTCAGATGCCAGGCGCATTTTGGGAACTCAAAGTTGGTACCATTAAAGCCAATCAAAATCACAACGTCTTACCAAATGGAATCAAACTTGGACTTAAATCTTGTTGAACTGAATCAAATCCATCAAATGTTACCAGGGTCAAATTTTAATAGGACTTACTGTATCACATTTGTCCAGCACCATCAATTCCTGTCAAAGCTGGCAGAATCTTGTACTCTAAAAAGTTAAAATTGGACCATAAAATCCTATTAAAGTTAGTCAGAAGCTCAGTAATCTGACATATCTTATCATTGTAGTCCTATTACAACTCAGTAAGGGCATCAAACTTGGCCAAAGGTTGTTAACATTCAAAGTCAGTTGGAACTTGTCAAACCTAAAAATTTTAAAATTAATGTGCATTATGTTAAATTTATATATCTTTGTCAAGTTTTAAAAGAAATTTAGTGACTGATTCTTGCCATTGGTTTCTACTTTAGTTAAAAACCAAACTTTCTAGACCATTCTCCATCTCTGTTTTGACTACAGTAGAAAATGATTGAAGACCAACCTGTAGTGGGAATTTAATAAATGCAGATTCAAAACGTTGCTTGCAGTACATGTGGAACCCAATAGTCATTACAGGAAGTGCAAGGAGCAATGGAGACGATTCTGCAAAGTCTCTTGTACTCATCAACCCAAGGAGCAGAATGTGTGATATTATCAGTGCAATGATTATACGCCGGTGTATATCCGGCCAGAATGCTGCTCCACTCTCATAATTCTGGTTGTAAACATTTATAATCTTGCACAAGAAAGGTTCAATTTAGGTAAAAGAGATGAGAACAGGAAAAATAACAACAAAGCACGGAAGCTGCAGCAGCATTAATGTTAATCAAATAGATATCAAGATTGCTTCAAGTTATTTAACCAATAATATTCATGAGAAAATAAAACATGTATAGACCCATAAGAAACTTATAGAGCAGGTGCGAAACGCCAAACAAGAACTCATATGCATCATTTTGAATATAGTATTAGGGGGCATATTGGCCCCCTCCTATAAGATATGGGTGTATCATATTGACATGAAACGTTATTGGCTTGTATCAAAATTTTTTTTTTGAAGTAATATCATACTGTTTTTTAAGCCAAGAAATATGAACAAAATATCCAAAAAATTGTGACATACAGCTATATACTATTATTTTTATATTTAGCACATACAACTATTGTTCAATATTTCCATTGTGTATTTAAATTAGCTGATATATGCATGAAGAAAAGAAACCAGGTATTTTCAAGACACCTCCCTAACGTCGTGTATCAGACATGGTCCATACCGATGTGATGTGGCTGTATTGCATCAAAATTGACTAATATTCAAAACCATGCTTGTATGAATTCCGGGTCACACAGATGTGAAGCACATCTTGGATATGCTGTGTTCCATATTTGGTTAATGAATCCAACTGAAATAGGTATTTGAATGTAGAAAATGGAAAAATGAATACATTCGGAATGAAGTGACCACCTGTGGAAAAATGGCCCGAATATTTTCCCATAGTCATACTTTTACTTCTCTAAATTGCAGGTTCTAAATCATCATAGACACAAAAATGAACACAAAAGGCCAAAGGGAATGCCAATATGATCTTTCCCTTCGTACCAACATTTACATGGCTATCAGAGAAGCATCTATTTAATTATGTCCTATCCATGCAGCATCTATATCCAAAATTATGTGCAACCTGAATTTTTGTGGTAGAAATCATGATGCACAGGTGTCTTAGTAAACTCTCTGAAATCGAATATGCAAGCATATCATGTTCGAGTGGATGCAAAATGAAATGAATTGCCATATATGGAACTTTTTAAAGTTATAATTATACATAATAACATACCTGATGACGGAAAACTAGGTAGGAGAAGCCAAAGAAGACAACTATGAATGGCAAAAGGAAAGGTGTGACTACTGAATAGACAAGACCAAGCAAGAAATACAGCTGTATCCGAGGTTCAGATGAACTGAAATCCAGACTTCCAGGATCCATTGCTGCCTCCATATCTTTCTCTGTTCTTACAAAGAATGCTCTCTTCAATAGGAAGACAATCATCGGTTTGACTCGAAGAATCTCCCCAGCAATTCCAGCCCAACCATCAACCATTATATAGGTAATGAAGAATGTTGCTTTCATTGGTATGGACACTCCAATGGTTTTGGGAAGTCTGTGCAAGTATCACAATTATTACCTCATTGAGCCAAGAAATGAATGATTCCTAGGAGACAAGAATGAATATGCTGAATTTGAATTTGGGGTGTTTGTTTAGAAGGAAAACATGAAAGGACAAGAAAAATATGAAGATTTTTATGAAATTGTCATGTTACCCCTGCCAAAGGGAGCAATCATTATAACTTCTGTTGTTAACATGATTGTTAATGTGATTTAGCAGGCTTCTTCTATTTCATTTTCTTAGAGAGAATAAGAGAGATATTTAGCACAATGGGAGAATATTTTCACATCAACCAAAGTTATGACTGAGGTGTCTCTACCATTGTGCTAAATGCTGATTGACTGCAAGTGTTATTAATCAAGATCAGAATATTCATTAGGCATTACTATTTTAAAAAAATTCACCCCGTCCAAAGTAACGTAATATGCTGGAAAGTGAAGAATGGGTATAGCCAGTATTCTTGCATTGATTTTATGATGCAGGCAACAGAGGCTCCCGGTCTCTCTCCTCTACATGGCTGTCTTTCAAAAATGGGTTTCACTTCTATGAAACCTCTCTTTTATGTAACCCTTTCAGTTTTAATATTTCGATAAACGGACTTTGTCTATTATATTATTATGGAAATCCTTTCATTTGTTTAGTATCACTATGCATGGGCCCCACCTACAAATGTGAAAATCAATGTACTAAATGATTTATGCTAAATATCAACCTTTTCAACATCTAAATCATCTAAGTATTATTACTATGTTGATAAATGATTTTATAAAGTATTATCATATTCTAATACATACGTAAATGGATCTAAGTAGTTTTCATAATTTACATATGAATAAACATATTTTTTTAGCAAATGTGGCCCATACGCATATTTGATTTAGATCAAACTTGGTCTCCTAGCTAAAAAATGATGTTAAATATGATGAATGGAGTTGATTTTCCATTAAGCATCAAAATATTAAAAAATGGAAGAGTTCCATGAAACTGTTTCTATGTAGTCTGATTACATAAAAATAGGACTGTTCAAAAATAGTGACAAATATAGCAAAATAAATGGCATGTAAAATTTCCTCCATGAATTCCTGTCAAAGGTTCGGTTTAGATAACTATCTTGGACAGACCATGAATATTTGACTCATTGAAATGATCCACATGAGATAGAACCAAATAGTAGCCTTTATCAACAGCTAGTGAAAGAAGAATGCGTGACATACTCATGTGCGGACTGGCTGATGAAAATTTGCAGCTGTTGTAGTGCTGTTCCTGCAACTACATTCATAAGAAATACATTGACCAGCATGAATAGGTAATACTTTGAGGCAGACTTCCTCTCCAAAGATGATACTGCTATATGACCTTCTATCTTGGACATGGTCATTAGTATACTTGGAAGAAGGATAAGAAATATCTTCAGTGCAATTCCTGGTAGAAATCCTTGCACCAATGGTTTAACCATATTCCTGCAGTGTCATCTTTTCACTCGGTTAGGTCTTGGCATGCTAAACATTCAAAATCTATCCAAATTCAAGTGGAAGTAATTAAAAAAGTGGCATTAACTCATACCATTGGAACATGTCAATGATAATAAATAAATGGTGTTTCTGCTGAAAATATAAATAAAATTTCAGTCCTCACAATAACTATTTATTAGACTTTTCTCTCCTGCTATTTTCACAGCCCCTTCTGTACAGAAAACAAAGCCAGTTGCTACCTTGTAGGTATTTAATTAGGTCATTTTTATGACATCCATGATGTATTTCGGCATGTGGAAGATGACACTTGTCCAACACTATAAATGAGGAATGAAAGGGTTCAATTTTGTGTTACAACTTCTAGGTCTGCCATTGTCGCTGAGGATTCATCGTCTTAGTAGTTCGCAGCATCAAAATCCTGAACAGAATGGTTGTAGTCAAACAGATAATTGATATCATCCTAAGATGAAGAATTATCTACCGATTGAAATCAAAGAGAGATGCATGTTGTTCCTGTCTTGGAAAATGAACTTTATCATATCAAAATTGGAATAGGGACTCTCGTGGAGCTAATTATTGGACCTATGACTAGTTAAAACTTAAAAAAGGTGAGCTTCTGATCTTAAGAGTGATAGGTTATCTTGCATCTTAATTCATGGGTGGTGGATTTTAAATTAGACTTTGGCTTCCTCGTTAAAATTCTGGTCTGTTTAGTAAGATGTAAAAGTGGGAAAGTGAGAATGGAAAATATTTTGAAAAATTAAGGAAGTAAATATGATAAGGATAATAATCGGGAGGAAGGGGATATGAAAATATGTGAAAAATGATTGAAATATAGAAGTAATAACAGAGAAAGGAGGATAATTAGGTAGTTAAGATGTCAAATCATATCAAAAGTTGTGGTAAGCAATCGGATGTTTGTAAAATTTTTTACAGGTTCCCAAAACAGACTCCTTGGCAGATAGCAAGGTTTCCCTGGAACATTTTCTGTATCTGAAGATGGTTCTTACAGACAGACTTCTTCCCCCTATGTCGCTACTGTTTTGCTTGAATTGAATCTTTACTGCACTGCTAGGGATTGAAATAAGAGAAATCATTCCAAGAATAAAGCAGTTGGTTAAATTACCTAACTTTTATGGGATTATTGAAGGATTTATTTAGATTATTCCTCCATAACATCCGTTGAGAATTTTTATATAGCCTTATTTCCTAGTCATCTAGAAAGAAATGTTTCTTCAAGACCATATGCTTTACAAAAAATTGATCTACTATATGTTATATGAAAAAGGCATCATATAAGCTATTTGAGAAGAGTATTTTTATTTACTTACTCCTATCATAAATTAAGATTTTCTGTTAAAAAATAATTCATATACTAATTTTACAGAAAAATAAATCTTTAAAAAAAGTATTGATGAGTTGGTCTCTATCAGTGATTAATATGTTAGGGGTAATACTTCAGTTTTGTAACCAACTAATTGAGAAAATACGCAGATGGCAATTAGACAGAGATGAGAACTCACATTTCTATCAAGGGCTTTAAGAATGGAAAAACCTTTTCGATCCCCTCAATGTTTGCAAGAGACTGGACAAATGCGATAGGAATGATGTAGAAAAAGGTGAGAAAGAAAAGGGCAACGGCCATTAACATCCTCCTGATGGTGAGGTCAACAAATGGTACAGCAAGATTAGGCCAATAAACATCACGAGGTTCAGGGGCCCATGCTGTCAGCCACACTGTTGGGTTACTTGTTTGTTGGGTTTGAGCACAAACAGCTGCCCCCCACCTGGATCTGAAGGACACAAATGCTGCAGGCATTATGGCATTAGGATCATTCTTAACCCTTTCCCTTTCTGCATCTTCCTGGACAGAGAAATGTAATTTAATTACACATCACAAAATACTTGAAAGAGACAAAATTATTGAAAAAGTTCTATAACAAAATATTGGAAAAAGAAATTTCCTGGACAGAGACAAATACTGCCTGTTCAAGATCATCCCATCGCATGGGATGAGATGAAAATTTCTACTCCTAAAAAACTTCTTCAATTTCCAATACATAACGACTTTATTTTGTCTATTTCTCATGTTACTTTTTTCATTCCCAATGTAATTTCTCATTTTTTTTAATATATAACAAACACTTCTTGTGCAATCTCCTCATCCAAATTTCATTCCATCTCATCTAATCGAATGATCCTGAACAAAGGATGACAAATAATCCCTTCATTGTGGAAATGGCAGAAACGATTATTAGAAGAATAATTAATTAAACATAAGTAAAAACAAATGAGGGCTTGGAGTTTCTTACAATGCTACAATTCAAATTTAGTTGAAGGAATTACTCATTGACTTGACAAGCTTAGTGCAACCTACCCATCTGCCACCATACATGTTGACTGTTGCAGACTAATAAATTTAAAACTTACAAACCACTTAGATCAGAGTGTATATCTGGATAAATCAGGTTCACATTGTGAATCTATAGTTTCTCCACAAAACCCAGCCCGATAACATTTCTACTAATGCATGTAGCAGAACTTGAAGACAATATGTCTAGGATGTCATTTTAGGACGCCAACAAATAGTAGAGAGATACATGAGAAATTGTGCATTAGGTTTTCATTGCTCATTAAGATCTACGTGTATCAGTGTATGTATTTTATTTACTCGAATAAGATCTTTTTATTACTTTTCGATTTGATCTCTTGGACTTGATGACTAAGGAATGACCCAATGCATGGAGCTCCCACACATTCCAGGGTAACCTTGCCTTGCTTTATTACTTGCCGAATGTCAGGTTCATATTTGCAAATAAATCTACATTATTTGACAATAATTGCAAATATATCCTCATAGTTTGAAAATGACAAATTACTCTCTTAGAATTTGCAGCTATTTTCAAGTGTGCCCATGATATTAGATTTTATCATGAAGTTTTAAAAAAATCCCAAAATTGCCCCCGATCTTCCAAAAAAAGTTTTAATTTACTAAGCACGAACATTTCAACTAGATATATTTTTATTGAGGAATGATCCTATTAGCCCGGGCTAAGCAAATGCCCTACTTAGGACACCTCAAAAAACCTATTTACAACAATTTTTTTTTTCTTCATACACTTGTTTATCTAAAGTAATTAACATATAAACCAAGTTTTACCATTTTTGGATATATGTATATCAAATGAGTTTTTGAGGTAGGGTAAGTGAGGCATTTGCTTAGCCCGGGTAACAAGATCACTCCTTTATCTTGTTATCTTAAAATTTTATTAAGAGAAATAGTGCAAGGGGTTATCTTCACTGTCAACAAGAAACATATATATGAGTGAAAATTTTCAAATTGAAATAAGTTCTTAAAAATTTTCTGCCACTAATGCATAAAATTTTGTTTTAAAGGGAAGAAATCAAAACATGAGTAGCTTAAATAATTAAATTTTATGGCATTTGAAAGTAAAAATAGCTTAAATGAAAAGAATTAGTGGGTTAATGACACAGAATGTACACTTGAACAGTTATATGGAAGGAAAATAGGACAATTTTAGAATTTAAAAGTATTTTTAATGATTTCTTAATAGAATCTAATGTCCTAGATACACTTATCAATGGGTAATTTGCTATTTTTATAACTTTAGGAATGAATTGCAATTATGATCAAATTATATGGAGATAGCTGCAAGTTAGACAAACTAAAAAGAAGTTTTGGTTAGAATATTGGCCAAGCTTGACATGGTTTGACTTGGACTGCTCAATGTGAGTCAATATGGTCTTCGTAAAATATTAGGCCTGCTTTTTACATCTTAAGCTTGTGCTAATAAAGAAATTCATTTACTGTAAATCCCACATTGGTATGATAATCCAAAAAAAAAAAAGCGAAAATGTACAGAGGAAAGTTAGAAATTTTATGCTGATTAAAATCGAACTATCAATTACATGCCATTCGTGTCAACATGCATTCATAGAATAAAACCATGCACTAAGCTTAAATCAAACTGTCAACAACAAATTGTGCTACAATCCATACCTAGATGATAATAATACAATAAGCCAATGTTTTATTGTTAAATTTTGCTTTCATTACCAGTTTGTGGTCCTAAAACGTGGCTTATATAAGGTTGGCCAGTGGCAATGAACTTTTTCCATTGCTTAAACATTATCAATGCAATTATCTAGCAAAGCCTAGTAAGTAGAATACGAACTAGATTATTAAGATGACAAATGGAGAAAGAAGAAGTAAGAAATCATCAGAAAAATTGACCATACTTCTTTACTTAACGCATCAAGCTTTGCAGTATAATGGTCAATTGCATCTACGCTTTCCCCCCAAAGTCCCCAAAAACCTGTCTATATAAAAAAAATACTTGTATCAGTTAATGGACAGAAAAATAAATGAGGATCTAGAATACTTATATGAGTTAATGAAGAGATAAATGAAGGAGGCCACCAGAATAATATATTTTGTAACATAGACATGAACAGAGTGCAACTTTTTTTTTTTTGTTGTTGCCATATGTAACATAAAGTTGGCTACTTGGCAATGTATTTTACTACACATACTTGGTTGCTTTTGAGGGGGTAAGATTTGGTTAAAAGCAGCAACCTTTTCACATTAAATGCGGCCAAAAACAGTTTTTAATGCAGCTGTTTAAATTTGGCTGCAAATAGTAACAAAAGCTTGACTGCGAGTAGAAAAGCTTTAAGCTATGTTTGGTACGAAATGCAGCCAAATTAATTTTGGCTGCAAAAAAGATGGCCACTTATAAGAAACCCTGTTGCATTGTTTAAAAGAATAGAACGTGATCATAACCATCAATTCACGATCATGATTATCATAAGGTTGTCAGTTGGATATGATATCCCCCAACAAATAGACAGTCATGTAGACATATTAAAGCCCAGCCGGATACTTGGCCAAGTTTTTTTAATTAAGGCCTCGGACCTCATATCTGCCCAAATCCGGTGCATCTTGAATTTATCAAATATCTTTCTGCTGAAGAAAGCAAATAAATCAAAAAGAATGAAAGATACAGAATTGAGTTTTTTTTTTTTTTTTGGGTATGAAAAATACCTTCGTAATTGGCTTGGTTGATGGATCATTAATATATTTGTTTTCATAGAAGATAAGCCAATTCTGCAATGTCTTCTTCTCCTCCACTATTTGTGCAAGTTGATTAGCATTATGTACAGTCTAGGACATTTTCAAAATAAATAAATCAATCAAAAGTTCAAGGATATCATATATGTGACTTTCTAAATGCACAACAATAACCAACAGCTAGAATTATCAAACCTTCAAATCTACAGAACGCCAATTTTCAATCCTACATTGCAAATTACTAGATCCAGACCCAAAAGAGAAATAGAAAGATTCAGTATGCAGTTCTTTTCAATGTTTTGCAAGCATATGACATCATTGACTGGCAAATTCAAATCACAAATGACACACTCAATGTTGGGAGTTATGTTATTGCCAGAGATAGATCAGATGATGCATATTGAAGCCCCTCAATAACGATTTTCTGCCATCACATGGACTGTAATTAGTCAGTAATTGCTGTAGAAGACTTAGTTATAATGAATGGAAGAATATAGTCAATCAAATTACAAATGGACTTAACAGGGTTGTGATAAAAGGATCTAATATAATTTTTTAAGAAAAATGCAACAGCACATGAATAAAACCATAGAAATTGCAACAGCACCTGAATAAAATTATAGCATTTAACAGAATTCCCAAAAAAAAAGGAACTGCACATACTTAAGTTTTACAAAGAAATAATAAAGAAAATATCCAAAAAAGGCCGATGAAAATACCTATACATTGAAATCCAAATTTTATGACTAAAGATGGTGGAGTTCATCACTGAAGTGTGAATCAGAAAGGGGTAGATAGGTTCCTATTGGTTGCACTATCTGAGTGAAGTAGATGATGATGACACTTGTGATGTCAATGACGAAAACAATTTGCCTAATGACAATGCATATCTCCTTATTTGTGAATGAAATAAGCCAATGGTCCTACCCACCTGCATCAATACTCTTGAGTATGCTTCCAGATGTGCTTTTTTCTATTTTCTAGGGAGAAATATGATCAAGAGGCACATAACATGGAAGCACAAAAATATCACTTCCGAATTGCTCATCTAATTTCTTGTATGAAAAGTGATGCCACCAATGCAACCAACAAATGGAGCCTAAGTGAGGAGCACTTCAACTTTGTTCAAGGAATGGCAGGAGAGCAAGAAATAAAAATAAGTGCAGTCATCCTCTTTCATGCTGTGTACCTAAAATCAACTACTTGTGCTATCAATTTTGCAAGGGAAGAAACATCTTCTACTTCTTAAAGATTCAAACCTGATGTGTGAGGTAATGGTCTGGATGATTTACGCAAAAGAAATGCTCAACATGCTCACTCACTGACTCATCAGGATCAGGAGGAATGTTTCTCACAAGGACCTGTAAACAGACACAATTATGAAAATACCAAGCTTAAGAAGAATAAAATGTCTTATTAGATGCAGGAAAATATAAGTCAGAAACAGATAGCTATTTGATTCATAAATATATATTGTTAGGAACAGAAGGACATAACTAATGACTAAGTTGGAGATGTAGGCAGATATATGTGGACGGACTCGGCCATGAGATTAGCATGGGAGCAAGAGATTATTGCACAAATCTTGTATGAACATTCAGAACTTGACGTGGAAAGGAAATCAGCCCATTTATGATCTACAAATACATGATGCTCTGAAGACTGTAGTTCATGTAGTTATCATGATAATTAATTGCCAAACAGAAAGATTGGAAAAATTATTAAATTCGTAACATAGATTTCTGGAACAAGACAAGTTTCAATTCCAAGTTTTTGCATCAAAGTTGGCAGCATTACAGCTTTGGCAGTATATAAGCCACACAAAATCTTGATGCAGCTCAAGCTCTTTTCAGGAAATGGATAGATGGAATTTGAATCTGGATGGTGTATGAATTGTGAATTCAAAATCATCTTCAAGTTAGACTGGAGTGTTTCAATGAATGGCTCAGACCAAATTGCCTTCTTTTGTAAATCTCATACCAAACACTAGCTA
The DNA here is from genome assembly GCA_030490835.1 of Annona cherimola. Classification (NCBI taxonomy): domain Eukaryota; kingdom Viridiplantae; phylum Streptophyta; class Magnoliopsida; order Magnoliales; family Annonaceae; genus Annona; species Annona cherimola. The sequence continues at coordinate 89,139,415 of CM059972.1, forward strand.
CTAAACAAGACTTAGTCTACAACAATCAATTCTTTAAATCAAAACTCTTAACAAAGCTTCGAAATGACCTCAAAATGCAAGTTGACAGTTTCCTTTTTAAAGATTATTGAATTCGGTTGTGATCATCAATTTGAATAGTAGTAAACCAGTAATAATATTTGCATCAGTTATATATCTGACCAAGTCATGTGTCATTTTTGGTCTGTCAACATATGACGCGTATTAAATCAGTATTAGCGACGTAGACACCATTGCGAAGGACTTCTTGGAGTGGGCAGACTATTGTGGAAGGGTCCAAAAGCAATAAAAGGGCATGCTAACTTCAAATAACCACACCTTTTGATCTAGCAGGAGTTTTGGGAGGCAACAACATATCAACAGTAGTTCAACACATTTCCAATGTCAAAATCCACCGTTTTAGCATGAATCCGGACTGTTGAAGTTCTATGCGATTTTATTTACTATTTACAGTAAATTTCTCATTTTTACTATTTTGGAAAACACACAAAGTAAGACTTCTTATAATTTTCCTTGCATATGGATTATTAGTGTAGGCTTTATTTTTTCTCTTCTATAAAGTCGTAGCTATTCTCGTTATTGGAGACAAACTTCAATAATATTTTAGAATTTCTCTCAAAAATTGTGTTTGAGTTACTGTGCTTGAAACTTAGTTATCGACCCTAAAGGCTTAGCTCATGCTAGCCTTTGTTTTCACGCTTTTCTCGCTGCCTGCTACATTTCCTGAAATTCATTTCAGAACCTAGGTTGCACTTAAAAGTGAATCCAAACCAAGGATAATTCTTTCTTATTCCTGATAGAGATGGATATTCATTTCACATACTAGAATGATATCATATGAATGCATTTGTGAGACAGAAACACGAACCCAATATAATAACATGGAATTAAATAGTGTTAGCAGCTATCAATGTTGAGTTGCTGATAACATTGAATAGATGCAATTAAACAACATTAGTAACAATTTGCATTGAAGTTGCTAATAATATTGAATTTTTAGTGCAAATTTCTTTTCAAATAGAAAATGCTTGGAATGCACTATATAGCAAGCACATATGAGACCAACAATAGATGTCCAACAGCATATCAAATGGCTTCAAGGATACATGCTCAAAGTAACTATAAGGTCTCGTAAAACCAACAGAAAAGTATCAGAGTTATGAAATTTTGGAAAAATATCAGAGCTGTGAAATTTCCCTCCCAATGAAGACAATTTGTAAGGATGGGAAATCATTCAATTGGATCTTTTTAGTGGCAACAGATTATAAGATACAATTCCCAGGAAAAAAACTCACTGTGAATTGATCAGGACGACGACCTTCAGATGCAAGAAAACGCAACCTCAAGGAAGCTATGATTCTATATTCATTATACAACACATAGCACGTCCAAAATGTAAAGATATAACACATTGCCATATGTGCCCAAAACCTGTAAAAGAGGGACAACAAAATCTCTTTTTAGTAGGAAGAAATATCATCTTCACAGGTTCAGACATCGAAGACAATGAGCAATCATTTATCTTAGCCCCATATGATCTAGTTACTGTTATATGAGCCTCAGCAAGTAAAAAACAAAAGGAATGGTAAGCAGTAAAGGCTTCAAAGTTTCTTTTTCAGAAGCAGAGAAGAAAGCTTCAAATTAAACATACCAATGTGCACAGCGTGGATGGACATGGGACAACATAATAATTTATGGAAAGACTACTAGAAAGTTCTACATGTTATTATTAAACACCAATAATAGTATAATAACACTTGTTTTCCCATCAAGCACATTGAATTTAAATGATATACGCTCTAATCATTTACCAAACCAATTAGGGAAACGGTAAAAAAGAAACAAATGAAGAAAGCCCTCCTGTCATACAATGGCCTTGCAGGGGGAACTAAGTTGTCTAGAGTATCAACAGCTAACAAAAGAACAGGATAATGATCTGGGAAAGAACAAAATTAAAAACACAAAACAAAATAAAAATAAAAATAAAAACAAAGAGGAAGAGAAGGGGAATATGTTCTAACCTTTTTGATCCAGCTTCAACGTTAGATATTGATATCTTGTCAATTCCACTAAATGTCAAACCCTTAGCTTTATCCAAGGTGCTACCAGTCCAGTTAACAGGAACCAGCACCAAAAAGGCAAGTACTGTCAGTGGGGCAAATATTTTCAAACTGCATATATACCAGACGACATTAGAGGATTTAGCATAATATAAAAAAAGAATCAAGCATCATTCTGTCATAGTTAAGCATTAGCAACATTCAGCTGGAAACTTTGAGAACCCAGCGGATTCAAAATGAGAGAAAAAAAAAGGAACTAACCATTCTACAGAACCTAAAAATTCCATGAAAAAACTTTTTGATGTGGTCAGCCTATTACCGAATTTGACTCTTACAAGACCGACATTGCTCCTCTCATGAATGTGGTCGAACTCTAGCTCTCAAGGAAACCCTAGCCTCAGTTTTGCCCAATGCCTAATAAGGGGTTAAGAATCTTATAGACACATCTCACAAGAAAGATGCCACATGGATTTGCCAATGCCATAACATCATCCCTTCCTTCACAAGGCAACCACACGAACCCGTTGTCCTGCAGCTCCTGCTTTTGCAGTGCCGCACCATCATCACTTGATTGTACCAAGGTAGCCTTGCCAACTCAACACTGCCCTTTTGTTGTAAGTTATATCCAACTAATGGACCTCACTAACTGTCATATGATAGGTTCACCCAATTACGAACGTATCTAACAAGATCGTCCATAAAGGACCTAGATACATTGTCAGACCTCATTATCATCCATCGTCACCACAATTGGGATTCAAGTCGATAGAATACTTACAAAAGGGGATAATCATTCACTCCCAAGAGAGGGACAACACCCTTGGTGAACAAAATAAGAAGAAGAGATGTAAAGAATCACCATTAGTTCCTTCCTCATCTAGGTTCATCCTTTTTTCTCCTTTTCCCTCTCTAATTCCACTCTAAAGGCTTAGGTCATTCATTTAGTCATAACAAGGGAATAGCTTGTACTTTGGTTATTCTTTGGATAGTGAAACTTTCTTTTCCATGATTTTTTAAGCAGACCTCAGAATTACTAAGTCTTGTCTTCCATATACAATCTTCTATGTTTTCAATCTTTCTCTAAGCCTCAAACTCATCTAGTCCTCAGCCTCACATCCCTTGACATTCTTAGCTTCATTATTTGGCGTTTTTTATAGGAAATGACCTCAATAAGTTTCGAAAACTCATATGAAGGCTAAAAAGGACACACACAAGATCTCCTTCAACCCCTCTGTTATGTTGAGAAGGGGCCCAAGCTCAGCAACACATTGCAACAACTAGCCCTGTAAACCCTAAGAATTAAGTAAATCAACATGGCCTTTCTTCTAAGGAAAACACCAACTACCCTAAATAGTTCTATGTTGTTTCTCGAGTAAAATAAATGACCCTAATGGACCACATCAGGATCTATAGTAACAATCAACTCAAACATACCCAAGTCTCCTTGTGCAAACTCGATTTCCACTTTAGCAACAATGCATGCACTCTTTAGTAATACCTGTAACATCTTTGGTTGCCCTTACCTCTCAGAAAACTCTTTTGTGTCATTTTCAAGCCCACATGCTCTTTCAAGACATCATAGTAGCCTTAGATTCTCAAAAAAATATAGGGTGCCCCTCATACCTCAATTGGATGATTGCATCTCATCTTAATCACCTGCTCACAGCCTTCCCAACTTTCTTACTCCTCATACCTCAAATGTTGTTCCCTCTCCACCAAAACCTAGTACACTACACAACTACCACCGAACCCTCTCTAGGCGAACTATACTACACTACCAATGTCCATAACCACCTTCACAATTCATTAGCCCATCATCTTCAAGTCCAGCCAATACTCGAAAAGTTCCAAATTTTAGAAATTCTAATCTTCAACTCAGCTCTGAACAATGTTAGAAGGACCTAGTGCTGCATTTCCCTACCAACCTCAACGAGCAAGGGAAGATATAATTCATATTCCTTATTCTTGATTCCATCACCAACTTCAAACAACTAACAGATCTTTTAGAGTTAGCAATCAATGTGAATACCCCATTACTGCAACATACTTGATTGTATTAGTCAAGCGCCCATCGAATCCTTGTAGGATTATATCACTCGTTTTAATGTAAAGGCCTGCAACATCCAAGGTCTTTCCACTAAAGTATACATGCCTTCATGTATTAGGGTCTCCACAACCATGAGCTTAATCAAGAGTTTGATCTCTGACCTCCTTATATGGTCTGTAGAATTGCCCACCAAATCTCATCTCCATAGAGGCAATGGAGAAATGGCGGATAGAGTAAGACTAACTCTTCATTACAATCAATTTTTGCAATAACTTCTCCAATCATGGCTTCATGGCATGATCACAATTCAAATTGATATCACGATCAACTTGACACTATGATAAGTCCCCCATAGTAATGCAATGACTACCAATCTCGTGGCATGGAGATGGAAAGAAATCTTGATAGCCTCATACTAGCTGTTACTCCAATTTTATGTCTCTTAACACATCTCTGAAATAACGCTTTCTTCAAACCTGAGACTAGACATAGTACTAAAAGCCTTCTCAAAAAAAGACCTGTTTGTAGAAGCACAACCTAAAACTATTTTGATTCTTCCATGAACAAACTGGTCACTTGATGAATTAGTAACTACAGCGATGTTGTCAAAGAAAAAGTTAGACATCACAAGTTAGCAAAATATATTACCACCTAGGCTCACTTAGACGCATCATTGGTGACTACAATCCCTGAACCTCCTGCAGATGGGGCGGGCACCTTTGTCATTGACCTAACTGTTAAAGATCACCGACAACATCAGCGGCAAGATCACAACTAGTAGCATAACTATGTAACAGCAGGAGACCTATGCCAAGGAAGTCCTCCATCTCAACACCCAGGTCAGGCCCCATAAGCAAAGCATTACCTTGCAATTTATCAATGACAACGGCTATAATGTCAAGTACCTACATCACAGCCCCCTCATTATTCTTGATCTTTTTAACAATGTCACTGTCCATCAAATCCTATCTGCCACAGGCAAGGCCTTCAATTTAGTACTATTAAGATCAAATTATTAATAATGGATATTAGCTCAGCCTACAATGCTATCTTGGGTGCATAACCCTCAATCAGTTTCAACTAGCCATATCCACTTGCCACCTCTACTTGAAAACTTTGACCTCTCATGGAGGAGTGGCTCACAGAAACTAACAAATAGCATGCTACTATTTTCTTATGACCCTTAGAGAAGTTGATCCATCAGACAAGAGGCCAACACCAAACTGTTGAAGTGGATAAAAACTCACTTTGCAGATGAAGCGGCCCTATTTAATTATCTAACAACTCGGTCAACACAGTGCTGTTCAAATGACTGCAATGGATTATAGCTTAGCAAAGCATTCCAACCTGATGCACAGGCCATCCGCCAAGAAAAGCATCTTATCACTCTAGAGAGGCAATTGGTTGTTGATGCCCAAGTTGAAAAACTCTTGAGCGCAAACTTCATCTGAATGGTGGACCATCATAAGTGCCTCACCAATGTTGTGCTTATAAGAAAAAAAATGGCCAATGGTGAATATGTGTAAATTTCACTGATTCAAATAAAGCCTCTCAAATGATTGCTATCCTCTCTCTAACATTGATCAATTGTTGATTCATTGTCAGTCATAGCCTCCTAAGCTTTCTTGATGTCTTCTCTACATACTATCAAATTAAATAACCTAGAAAGTCGTACATCTATTGGAAGTCCTTTAAGTCTACCAAGATGACGTAACTTCCCCTTGCGATACTACCTTTGGTCATTTTCCTAGTCATAACTTTAATAGCCCAAAACCGAATCCCACATCGAAAAGGGGAAATAGTTCCTGGTGGTTTATAAAGTGGGTCTCAAAGTTAAATATGGTGTGACACGTTTTAAAGCCATGTGGCTAAGCCGCTAAGTCAAAGCGGGCAATATCACACTACAAGGCTCATAAACCATACGTCCAATGGTCATTTTTTTGGGTCTGTGCGTTACAAGTAGTATCACAGCAGTTCCCCCTCCAATAGATGTGGTTCGGAGAGTTGAGCCAGTGAAACCCAAGACTACAGACAAAAACCCAGAGTAGGATTGTGGTTCAAAAACGAACCAAGCGAAAGCTAGTGGACTTATAATAACCTAGAACCAAATCCCACATAAGAAGGGGAGAAAGTTCCTGGCGGTTTATAAAGTGGGTCTCAAAGTTAAATATGGTGTGACGCATTTTAAAGTCATGCAGCTAAGCTGCCAAGCCGGAGCGGACAATATCACACTATGAGACTTATAGCCCACAGGCCCAATGGCCTTTTTTGGGTCTGTATGTTCTGTGCGTCAAGCTCAATTATCGTTTTTCTGGGTCTATACGTGACAATAACTAAGGACCAACTTATACTTTGATCATTCTCCAAATGGTAGAATTTTGTTTTTTGTAATTTTTCAGGTACGCATCAAAACTACTGAGCTTTCTTTTGCATGTAAATTCTTCTCTCTTAACTCTAATCTTTCTTTAAGCCTCAATAAGTTTTTCAAGCCTTGGCCTCAAGTCCCTATACATTTCTATGTTCATTTCTTCTCTTTTTTTAATAAGAAATCCGATTTCATTCTAGAAGAATTCATGGTGGAAAGGAATTAAAACAAAAATAAAAATAAAAATCAACACTCACCCAAGAAGGTAAATCCGAATATAGACAACAGAATCAAGACCTGCATGAGAAATCAGCTCAAGTTGTGGCATCTTCAGAGCTTCCGGCATCCAATTCAAAAACCTAATGTATGATCTGTAGTCATTGTTGAAAAGTTTCCTTGCTGGTCCCGTACTTGTCGGGCTACCTCTTATCCCCTTTAGATACCATTTTGGGAAATATACTCTGTCCAGAACAGGTTGAAGCCGCAGAATAGCAAATAACACAAGGAATATAAGTGCAGAGATAAGATTGATAGCTGCTGAAACACCAATATCAACAAGGGAAGCCATTCAATACTGTCCTGGAAACATAGAGAACCCAGCACCCAATTAAGATTCGGGAAACCCAAAGCACAATTAAGATTCATCCTGAAAGCATTACAGAAGTGACACAAGCAAAGATGCACACTAAATGTCAGGTTGTGCACCAAATTCCAATTAAAAATCGGGTTATTTGCAAACATATCGCATAGTTTTGAAAATGGCAAATTATCCTCATAGTTTATAACTATTTGCAAGCATATCCACGACATTAAATTTTATCACGGCTTTTTAAAAAAATCCAAAATATCAAAATTGCAACCATTGTTCTAAAAAAAGTTTCAGTAAATTAATCGTAAACATTTCAACTACATGTACCATGTCCTCTTAAAATTTTTATTAAAATAAATGGCTTAAGGGATCATGGGATTATTATCTTCATAATCAAAAATAAAAAGTGAAATATTCACTAAAACAAGTAGTTAAAAAATTTTACACCATCTATAAAGGTATTTTGTTTTAAAGGAAAGAAATCAAAATGTGAGTAGCTTAACTAATCTGATTTTATAGTATTTGGAATCGAGACAAAACAACTTAAATGAAAAGGAAGAGTGGATTAATGACATGAAATATCCCATTAAAGCATTATATGAGGGCCACTGATTTGCCAGCGTGATAACATGGGTAGCTGGCTAGCAATCCACCCGGGTTCGAATCTCCTCTTTGATGGAAGGGTATTCTACGATTCCCCCGGTATGAAGGTTTTTTACAAAAAATTCTTTACATGATGTGAGGGTTGTGAGTATATTTGATTGTAACATCAGTTGTGGCATTGTATAAATATCAATAAAAAACACTACATGACCGAAAAATGAGTGAAATTTCATAATGTTCAAAGTATTTTTAATGACATCTCCATAAAATTTAATGTCATGGGTGCACTTAGTTACAACCTGTAGTAGTAATTTGTCATTTTCAAAACCATAAAGTATATTTGCAATTTACAACTAAACTATGTGAATATATTTGCAAATCACATTTAAGAATCAGAAATTTTAAAACTAGCCATCTATACAGGGACCCACCAGCTAAAAAATTCAGATCCCCAGGTTCCCCACAAACACCAGAATGCTCCACGTATCGGTCAACCTAACGTCAAGATGATCCTCGGGTTTCAAATCAACGGAAGAAAGAAAAATAAATAAATAAAAATTTGTGCAGAACGAGAGTGGAAATAAACAAAAAAAAAAAAACACCCAGAAAAGAGGTAGACCTTTTGACAGTCTGACCGATAGCAAGAAGCATTCCCCTGCATTTACAATAAATCATAGAAATTAACAAACAGCAGCAAGAATCCAAAACGCGCAGGAAATATTTAAAAAAGAAGTCATTTTTACAACATAGAGGGCAAGGATGAACCAAAAGGGCAATGACATTGTTGCCTCGGGCAGACTGGAGCTCCTTTAGCCCAAGCACAGAAGTTTATTTTTTTAATTTTTTATTTTTCATTACAGGGCTCGAGTTATTTAATTCAGATAATAGATTTTACAAATTTTAAACATGCATAGATAGTTTGCTAAATTTTAAAAATAACTTTTTTGATGTATTTAAATAAGGAGGCTAATTCCGCGCAGTCAACACCATGGTTGGCTGTCCAATCAGCCCTCCGTTATTTTTAAAAAAATGTTTATACATTGCAAGCCCTACTTGGATAAATTTGTACGAGTATTCAAAAATGTTTGCCTTAAATAAATGTGTTTATTTGAAATTTTAAAACCAAATTTTTTTTTGAGTTCTCATACGTATAAATTTTTTTTAAAAATGATGTGGCTGATCGTACGAACAAACAGCACGAAATCAGCCTCCTTTAAGTAATTTTCACCCATAAAACTGCTAATTTCTGAAATTGAGAAGAAATATATACACATATCCAGAATAAATTTAGACTCGTATTTCAAAAAAATAAAAAATATAAGAGTTCAGGCTAACAAGATCATCACAAAATAATTAAAAAAGAAGCCATTGTTCAGCACAGAATTATAAAGATGGATGAAAATACCTCAAAAAGAAATCATTTTACAACGGTCTGGTGTTATAGCGGGAATCAATCCTCTCTACACGAAACGCGGAATAGAGACAAGAAGAGCAAAGCGATTATTGAGGAAGCTGTAAATTATAAAAAATTCGGTATGATTGGGATCTCTTGGAGTGGAAATGGAGGAGAGGAGAGAGTTTATGGTCTCTTTCTCTCTCCCTGCTCGCTCTTTCCTGAGATTGGATTGGGGAAAAGAGGGCTTTTTTTTCTCTTTCTTTCGTTGTCTGCTGCTGGCCTTTTTTGGCGGCAATGAAGCGGGACGGTTCCACTTCTGCAGCTCTCGTGTGTCGGTGATGTCCGTTTTTGGTCGGGGAACAAAAACGAGAATTTGAATTTTCTGCTGTTCCCAAACTGCCCTTGCTCCCGCGCGATTTACGCAAATGGGATTCTAGTCCTGGTCGACTGTTGCCCTTATGCAAGAATGAAGATAATTGAAGAACACTAAAATACTTAATGATTCCGAATAATTTCCATTTGTTGTAAAATTAAATTCTTGTATCACTTTTATAAATATTTTTTCAGCTTATGAGATAAAATGTGCTTGGATGGAGGCTGAGATGAATGGTAGGGTAAAAGAGGTAGAAAATGGGATGATTTGCAAATGTACTCATATAGTTTAAACATAATTATATATATACCTACAATTATACCCACGACATCCTTCTTTTGTCATGGATGAGTTAGTTGTTCTCTAGTTATTTTCATATTGACAAAAATACTCCTACTGAAATTGGAAAATGCTACTGAAACTAAACATGATCAATAGAGTTTCATCAAAAAAAAAAGAATGATCAATAGGGATGAGATTGTTGGGTTTCTTTCCTTCTATAGAATTGAAATGGGTGGTAAAGAGGTATTGTTAGTTGTTGGATTTGAAGAGCATGATACGCAAACTAAAAAAAAAAAAAAAATCTTTCTCAAAATCAAAATTCAAAATTAGATTTTTGAATGAAATAAACCCAATGGAAAATGGTGGTAATAGCGTGACCATTGAAATCAACATGAGATGCCAAACTCTAAATCCCAAAAGACAACAACTACAATTCGAAATCTAAATTTGAATATGGGAATTAGAGCATGAGAATGAGTTGAGTTTGCATAAATTTAAAGAGCATGAGATAGAAATTGAAAAATCTCTTATTCAACATAGACCATACAAATTTCAAATTTCAAATTTGAAGCCGTGATTCGAGTCCAGCTTAAGAAAAAATCCAATTTGAAACGAAAAATTCACCACTTGTGAAACCCAAATTCGAATTCTACTCAAGAAAGAACCTAAATTTGGATAGAAAATTTTGAAAACTAATCCAATTTGAACCATCATCTGATGGGAGATCCATCAACTATGAATTGCAAGTTGGAGAAGATGAGGTTTTAGGTTATGGCATTCCAGCAGTACACCTAGACTAGTACTCGTTCAAGCATGTTGGTTGAATTGGGAATGGTTGAGGGCAATTTTAGAAAAAAAAGGACTTAATAGTTTGTTGCCTTCAATTTCTTATTAACTACTATTATGGGTATGTTTGCAATTATGATCAAACTATCGTCGGATTATTTATCATTTCTAAAACTAAGTGAGTGTAACTATGATCAAACTATGTGATTATATTGAATTTATGAAAAAATAAATAAAATAGAGTGAACAATGACTTGAAAATAGAGTCAATGTTTGAAAATAGATAGAACAAAAAATAAAAATTAATTAAAGCACCTCTATGGCACAAACGCAAGGTAGATTGAAGTTTTCAATGTTGTTGTCCTATTTTGGCTTGGTTTCATTGTTAAATCAAAAGAAAATACATTCTTTTTATTGAAAATAATTTTTTATTATGGTTTAAAAAATTATTTTGATATTTTGGTAAAAATTTTATTGATTTGTCATGCCAGCTTAAAAATATTTATAATTATAGGTAAAATATGAAAATTATTAAATCAACTTACAAATTTATTGAAATGCTATAATAATTTATAGTATATAGGAAGAAGTTTTTAAAAGTACAAATGTTAAATTAGTAGCTTTAAAATAAATATATATGAAATAATTTTGTTGCATTAATTTTACACTTTTATAGATTTTAGTAAAAAGAACTATGCAAATATTTGATCCAATGAAACTTTATTTCCTTGTTGAAAAATAATTTTAAATATAATAGAATGATGAAATGCTCTAAAATAGCCAACAATATTAAAGACTTGAAGTGCAAGTGTGCAACGTCACTATAGGAGTATTTCTAAATAAAATATAATAAATAATAAAACATATGAATAATAATTAAATAATCAACATTTCACATGACATTAAACAGGATAGAAAGTAACTTTTATAATTTTTTTCTAAGTTTTTGCTACCATCTTTATAGAAAAATCGCGATAGAACGCACTTAAGAAACGGACGTATGATTTCATCAAAAAAAAAAAAAAAAAAAAAACTGATGTACGATAGTATATTTTGTTGGTCTAAGCAAACAACCTAATAACAAGGGACTTAAAATAATAAATTAAATAATAATTAAATACATTAATTATGAAAAATCTTGATGCCAAGTACTAATTATATCTTAGGTCAACTACTTTAATGCAAGGTAAAATAAGATATCAGATGTTACAACGTAACATTTTAACTGCTCATTTTTGCCATTTGAGACCAGATTATTTTCACTCTTTGCAAGCAGTGACCAATTCTCAAACGCAAGATTCTTGTCAGTCAAGCATATCCCTTCCATTGTGGCCTATTCATAACGATTTAAGAGTTTTGAATGAATGGTTCCATTAAAAAAAAAAAAAAAAAAGTGTCCTTAATGAAATGAAAATGTAATTATGTGCATCGTGAATGAAAAAAATTATATTTCAAATATAAAAATTGCATTAAAAATTGAAACAATTATTTTAGGAATGAAAATTTTTCATGCAATAAATATTCCATTTAAGCCCCTTAACACCCCCATAGGTTTCATCTCCATTTATTAAATTCTTTGATAAAACAAGCACAATGCCATTGTTAGTTAGGGATAAGCTCGAAATTTTTACAAACGCAATGGGCATATTTATAAAAAAAATTCCTTAAAAATCATTACGGTTAATTTCAAATATATCCATAATCTTTTTTCTTAATTACAAATATATTCATTAAATTTGAAATCTTTCATATATTCTCACTGTATATATACACTTTTAATATGAACTATACCTAAAATCTAACGATCTATTACTTAGATAGAAAAATGAAGTCAATTGGGTAAGGCAAATAATTCTAAACGACCATACTACCCTTAAATCGACCATCCCCTTTGATTTTGCCATCACAACAGCCATGAGTGCAAACAAAGATCATCTCCTAGTTAGCTGATGCAACACATGTGTGGTTCAACAAATCTGGCCATTGATCGAGGGGACCTAAATTTAGCTCGCCTTCTTCCATTGGCAACCCAAAATCCACAAGAAACCTGAGTTTTCCATCTATTACAACAGTTGCAGCTACAATTCACTGCAAGCTATCCTCCAAAAGCAACAAGCTCCAACGAACAACAGGCGAAAGCCACAAAGACCGTCTTCTCCGGCAAAATTATTGGCCCAGGTTAAAAAATTCTAAATTGCAGATCCGGCCAAAGCTTTCTATTAAGAAATCCAAATCCATTATTCTAATAACTTCCATTAATTTCGATGGTATGGGATTCCAGATAGCCCCTTGCAAGATCCAATGGATATGGAAACCCACACTGATCATAATAATCCATTTTCCAATGCCAGAAACTGATAACGCAGGCCTCATCAAATCAACGATAATGGGCATCTTTTCTCATTAGCATTTCATCATTGCTCAATGTCGTTGTCTCCTCAAGATTTGGTAACTCAACTCATTGTTGTTCGTAGGGCGATTTGTCTTCTCATCGCCAGCACAATCGCTGCACACTGCTAACACTGTCACTACTCTATTGCCAGTGTGCAAGAATCTGACTAGAAGCCCATCAAAAACCATATCATTGTTGCCTTCCTTAGAATTGGTGAGCTCATTGTTCCCTGCCTTCATTGATACCAATGAGCTCTTCATTAAACCAGCAATAACTAGTGCAGTTGTTGCAAGAATAGCATTCACAAAGCACAAAGTTAATGAGATAGATTTAGGTGGTTCAGTTTAGCCTACTCCAAGGTGGTAAATCCTATTCAATCAATCTTTTAGAGTTACTGGGTTTCACTGTTTATAACTATTTATAAAAATTTACATAAATTACACAATGCACCAACTTGCTTAATCGTGCAAGATATGCCTATTTTGTCAACACTCCCCCTCAAGTTGGTGAGTAAATATCTATGAAACTCATTTCTCCAATATTTGTTTAAAGTGTCTTCCTGTCAATGATTTTGTGAAGATGTCTACAAGTTGATTGAGGCTTCTTACATATGGAGTTTGAACAATCCTTGCCTGTACTTTATCTCAAACATAATGACAATCAACTTCTATATGTTTAGTTCTTTCATGAAAAATAGGATTTGATGCTAGTGTATTGCCCCTTGATTATCACAAAATAATTTTATTGACTTTTGTATGTTGAAGTCTAATTTCTGTAAAACAGATTTCAACCAAATTAGTTTACTTGTTGTAGAAGTCATAACCCTATACTCTACCTCAACACTTGATCTTATCACAATACTTCAGGTGTGTTTGGTTAGGTTATAAAAATATAAACTAAAACTTTTTAATCAAAGCTTTTCGCTTTCCATAACTACCATTTTTAATTATTTTTTCATATTTTTTTATATAAACTATCCTATTTTCCAATCATTTCTGCACAATTATACATGCAACTAACCTATTCATTTTAATTTTATTCCTTTTACACTTCATCATTGCTCTTATCATATTACATCATTTTTTATTAATTTGACAACTTTTACCTCAGAAACTTTTCATCAACAAGTTTTACCCCCCACCAAGCAAAACTTTTTTTAACTTTTTTTATATTATAAGGTTTTCATTAACAAAGGCGAAACATCATGTGATCGATTTTATGTCATCTAGATTTCCTATCAAATCTGCATCTATATATTTAAGAATTTTCATATGAAGAGAAACATCAATATGACCATGTGGTTTCATCCATATTCCTTTACTTGGATAAGATTTCAAATAACAAAGAATGCATTTCACCATCCTCACATTCTGTAGTAGGAGCATGTTGAATTTTTTATTGAAATACCTCTTATGATATGAAATTCCAACATTATCATTCTCAGTAATTATGTCATCAACATAATTAAGAAAACTATTATTCCGAGATTTTTTTACAAACATCGAAGAATTTAAGGTACACTTAACAATAAATGTAGTGCCGAGTTTTTTATACCATGCTCTGGGAGACTCCTTCAAACCGTATATCACTTTATTTAGTTTGCATATTAAATGATTTCTTTCTTCTAGCCTGTGTCCCAGATGAAGCTTCATATATACTTTTTCCTTCTACATCTCCCTGCAAAAAATATTTTTGACATCCATCTGAAATATAGATCATTCACAGATGCTAGAGTTCTGATACATTCATTTTAGCAACTAGCGCAAAAATATTATAGTTAATGTTGTTTGTTTGAGTAAATTCTTTGGCTACAAGCATGACTTTATATCTTTTTCGTAGATCCATCTTCTTTGTATTTAATTTTATATACTTATTTGCAACCTACAGGTCTTTTTCCCTATAACATTTTCATAGTATTTCATGTATAATTTTTATCAAGAGCTTTAAGTTCTTCTTCCATAATAATTTTCTATTTTGGCTTATTAATAACTTCTTGAAAAACTTATTAGCTCCTTTTGAGAATCAATGCTAGTTAAGAAAATAGAGTAATTAGAAAAAATATTATCATTGCATATATAATCTTGAATAGAAAAAGCAGCAGCATGATAAGTATAAAAATCTTGCAATCTAGAAAATGGTCATGAAATTCATGAAGTCCTGCTAGGAAGGGCCATGGGGTCTTTAGGAGATTCTTCTTCTCTTACAGTCGACTCGAATGTCTCTTTAGAAGGTCCTTCCCTTACATTTTGTACTAATTTAGTTGTTTTATTACTTCCATTAGCTATTAACGATAATGGTCTAGAGACAAATTCTCTATAAATGTTGTCCCTCTGAATTTGATCCTATGTTCGAAAGAAGGGTTGATTCTCAATAGATGAGAGTCCCTAGAGAGAATACCTTTTTTATATCTAGGGCATAATATTTATATCTTTTTTAGTAGAGAAGTAACTAAGCAAGATACATCTTGTTGCATGGGAGTCAAGTTTACACTATTTTGAATATACACATAATAGAGACAAGCAAATACACAAAGGTGACATGCATCAAGTTTTCTTCCTTGCAAAATTTCTAGAGGGGTTTGAAATTTCAAAATACGACTTGAAAATTATTAACGAGGTGACAATAGTGAGAGCAACATTAGACTAATATTTCTTTGAAACATGCATTTTGAATAACAAAGCCCTAGCTACTTCTAGTATATGTCTATTTTTTCTTTCAGAATCTCATTCTGTTGAGGTGTACCTACGCATGGAGTTGATGAATAGTTCCATAAGATGTAACATAAGAAGAGCATGAATAATTGATATATTCGATGTCATTATCAATTCTCAATATCTCTAGTGGAATACAAAATTATTTTAAAATAATTTTCTAGAAGTCTTAAAAACTTACAGAACATCAGTTTTGAATTTCAACAAATATATCCAAGTAGAGTAATACTTGTCATCAATAAATGTAACAAACTATTTATAACTCTCTCAGAAGTCAATTCAAGCAAGTCCCTAAACATTTGAATGAACTAACTCAAAAATTTTATTTGAAAAATTATAATGTCTTGGGAATGTTAGTCTATGCTATTTAGAAAAATAACAAGTTTCACATTCATCAACTAAAATAGAAGAATCAAAGATGTACGATTAGATAGATGTCCCAATTTTTGACACTACAGTAATGATAGATCTGCATTTTTCTTTCCAATAAATGTCTTTGGTGGACTATCTAAGCCATAGTGACCTTGACTAAGTTTTTCTTCAATAATCTTCATTGGGAGAGAAAACAACTTTGTGATTTAAGGCATTAGTAATCATGTTGATGGATAACAAATTGGAGGTTAATATGGAATAAGCAAAATATCATCAGTGCATGAGAGTAGTTGAATTTTTCCAACTTCTTGAATTGGAACCTTTTGTCCATTGGCAACAGTAACTATAGACATCGCAAGTTTAAAGTAGACTTTAGTTAGGCAGTCAATGTTGTAACTCATTTAATCAGTAGTATCGGAATTTATGACCCAACCATCTCTATGAAGAGAAAGAGATAGATCCATACAAGAAGACCAAGCAAATGTTATGAAAAAATCTTGAGTGAAATCAGTTGTAGCAGTTTGTTGAATTAAGCTAACTCTATTTGGCAAGACTTCCAATTGCATTTTGAGGAAGAGGAATACTAATTTGGACTGCTATTTTGTTGTTTCACACTTTTTCTTTGAGAACTCTCAAATGAAGATATAAGACCCAACATCAATCTTTAATATGTCCTATTTTGTTATAATGATTATAATAGGGACAATTTTCTTTGCCTCATCTTCTTTCTCGCAAAGAACTTGATCCTCTTCCTCTATATTAATAGGTCCTTTAAAGTTTGGTTTAATGATAAGAGCATGACTTTCGATTTTTTTGTTCTGTTTCTAATTTCATTACCCGTCTTCTCATTTTCTCTCTTTAGATAATAACACAAACATTAGAAAAATGAGAAAAGCAATAAGCTCGTTAATATTTGTTTATGAAGATATTTATATTCTAGTTTTAGGCCAACCAATAACTGAAAGGTTTTATCTTGTTCTTCTCAAGTTAAATAGTTTTCTACCTTTTCAGTTGGGGGATGACATTATCTTAGTTCATCCAAACGCTTCTTCATGGATCCCATGTATTTAATCAATGATTTTTTATCGTTGTTTTGCATGAGCAATTTCTTGTTTCAATTCAAAAAATCCAGAGGCATTATTTTTTTGACCATACACTTCTTTGAGAGAATCTCATAAGTTCTTAGCATTTTCCGAGTACATAAAATCTCGTATATTTGTAGTTCTATGAAATTGAACAACTAGATCATAATAAGATCATCCATAGCTAACTATTCTTCAAATTCAGAGTTTTCAGGTTTAAGAATTGAAAATTTTTCATTAATATTTTCAATTCTTGATTTTCCACTAGGAGCAATTGAAGTAGATCTTGCCCATGGAAGATAATTTTTTCCATTCAATAATGCCGTAGTCAACTTCATATTAATATCATTGGAATTAGCAGTTTGACAATCAGAAGTCGCCATTTAAAGCCTAAGAAGAGTTATGGAAGTATAACCAATGCAGGGCCAAAAATATCTAGATATGTTCAAGAAATTATCTCTAGAGAAGAAGGCAGGCGACCTCTCAGCAGTTTTGGGAGAGGAAGTAGTGTTGAGCAGCAGCGCATGGGCAAAGTAGACCATGCCATGTTAGGCTTCACTGACACACTAGGCATTGCAGGCTGCGATAGATTTCAGTTTCAGTCTGAATAAAAAAATTTCAATGGTAGAAGAAAAATTTCCAGTTGGGCGGCTGGATTTTTGGCCATTGTCGGTTCCAGCAGCCGAGAGGAGCATTGATTGAAGTGGTGATTTAGGTAGCACCAATGAACGAATAATTTTAGGCAACATGAAGTGGAGCTTGGTGTGAAGTGAATGGCTAATTTTTTTACTCTTCACGTCCACATCATGGCTTTGAATTAAAGCATGTATGTTTACTCCATCTATGAAAAGTTGGTTGCAGCGTGCATGTGGAAATCATGGTTTTGAATTAAAGCATGTATGATTTTCAAACGTTGCGCAAATCTTAGCAACATCGCATGAGTCAAGGCGAAAAAGTAGTGTGCTAGCTACGTATGGATGGCAAGCGAAATTTGAGAAAGACAGTTCTCATAGGGAAAATCTCAATCCTTCATGACCTTAGTAACAGACTCTAATACCATGTTGAAAGAATCGCATTCACAAAGCATAAAGCAAACGAAACACAGATTTACATAGTTTAGTTTAACCTAATTTACGATTGTAATTCTATTCAGTCATACTCTTGGGGTTATCAAGTTCCACTATTTATAACTGTTTATAAAACATTATATAAATTATATAATACAACAATTTACTGAATTTTTCAAGATATGCCTACTTTGTTAATAGCAGAGAATGATTTCCTCAATCCAATGTGTGACGCCCCATTTTTTAGTCATCCTTAAGGGCTAGTTAACAGGTGTTACATGAATAAAGAAAATTTTGGCAGCATCTCCCATAAATTATAAGGGGTGGTGTGGATTATAGGACCCATTATTTATAAACATATTAATTTTTATCTTAAAATATAAATTCAACTTTAAATGATATATTTGCATTCTCATACCATAAAGACTTCCATATAATAAGAAAAATCACATATACCATCATTACACAATATGGCATCCCCAAAGATTTTGATATGCATTCACATAAATTATAATCAAGTTCAACATTCTTTAGTATAAGAGGTTTAACACAGTTAGGTCAACTAAATAAGCGTCAACATTTACTAGTATTAGCGAAAGGAGAGTTCATAATAAAAAGAAGTAAGCCCTAGTCTATTGAGTCAAGTCTCTAAGGTTGTGTTCTCCCTTCAGCTCTATCTCGAGATATCTCACCTGGCCTGTGATCTGAAGGCAAAACAAAAAATCACGGTGAGTCTAATAAATTCGGTAAATAGATAGCAATTAACACAAAAATAGATACAAATGAGACTCTTGATGAACATGCCATTACATAGATGCAATAAGACGATTTGTAATGACTATATAAGACATAAGTGACCAACATGCACTCTCAAGAACTTATGCATATAATCGCATGTCCTTAACAATCCATGCATAACCTTCTCCTCAGTCAACCAAGGGCCACAAACAATTTTTTTTTTTCATTTCAATCGAGGTTTATCAACAGCCTTATATTGCCACACAACTCATTCATATATCCAGTTACATTAAAAGCTATGTGATGCAATATACCCATGATCACTTACATGAACAAGTGCCACAAACACACATATAGTATCAGCATATTCCCAGTATTAGCTTTAAATTTAGAATACTAACTGTCTCACAAGCATTTCACTGAATACATGATAGGCATCAAAGAGAAACCTCTAGTTCATCTTGCTAGTTCAACCAACTCGAACAATATCACTTTCGAGAGAGGAAAAAATGTTACGGATAAAAAAAAAATCTTAGTAATATTGAATTTCTTGTAGTTCCTGCTAACCCTAAATCGTCAAGGATCCTAAAGTTCCCCAAGCTATGAAGTTATTGGACATTATCCTTTTTTCTACCAGTTCCATACCACATTTAAGATAAGATTACGCCACTAATTAAGAAAAGAAAATATCTACTTACCTAGATTGTGATTTCCTCCAAAACCAACAACTCTAGACTCAAACCTTTGGGATTTTTGAGTTCCCTTAATGTGGACTAACAATCATTAAGGCGGTTTAGATAGATTTTGAGAAGGTTTATGGCCGAATCGATGGTTGGAGAGAAGAGGAAAAGGAGAGGAGAAGGAGCATAAATGGGAAGAAGAAGGAATGGGGGGTAGGTCATGCGCGCCCACTTCTCTTGAGTATCCCAAACAAGATAGTTATAGTATCCCAGAAAATACGTCAGTGATACACTTTTAATCAATACCTAACAAGTCAGATGATACCGAAATGATGCAACCATAAAAACATGCCAATGCACAACTCGTACTCATTCTAGTATTCTTATAAATGATGTCCTATACAACCCACATGCAAAGATTTTAATGCATGCATACAGACACTACATGTCCTCATGTGTCACATCTATATATAATATACACAATACTAACATCCTTAATTACTAGTAGTATATTCATAAATTACCCATGACAAAAGAAAGATTATAATAAAAATATCTAGTCCTCACGCAATAACAAGAACAACACACCCACAATTTTGTCCATATCTCCTCTACATCGAACCCGTCTCTCTATGTTTGCCTTCTTAAAAACCCTAAATCTACAGCTATGGTAAGTCTAGTGGATTCATGAAATTAAAATTTGACTGTCGAAGCTACCAATTGCCGCGTCCGTCCTCTAAAATTCCAATCCCATTCGGTGTCACGTTCTAAAGTCGCAACTTCCATGGATCCGGCCACTTGCAGCAAACACCAAGCTCAGCAAATCAATTCTCGCCACCATCACCACTAATGTAAATGAGGCAACCATCATTCGCTTAGTCGGCATTGGAGGGGGACAAATGATAGACGAAGATGACGGTAATAGTTTTGTTCCAACGCGTGGATATTGGGCAGTTTTGAATGTTTCAGGGCTTCAAAATAAGCCCTCAATCATAGGGATAATTGCGTCATTTGTACTCAAGATTGACGACTATCATACCAGCTATAAGGATTTTAAATATATTTAATATTAAGAACATACATAATGGTAATATGAGAAAGTTTTTAAACTCAGTAGGTATGTTTGTAATTTAAGGCAAATGTTGTGAGTATATTTGAAATTAACCTAAATCATAAATACAAAATAAATATAATAATAATAATAATAATAATAATAATAATAACAATTAATTTACTAAGTAATATAAAAAAATTATTAGAAATTAATAAAAAATTATTTTCATTTTTAATATTTCTCTATAACAAAATACATGAAAATATCTGAAAATATTCCCTAGATTAAATAAATTAATTTGGTATCTTTTGATTCTGAAATTCCTACCATAATAATATTTGAAAATTTGAAAATTTTGTTAATGATGTAAAATAAAAATATGTGTAAATAATGTATTATTGAAATAATATTGTCAATAATCAATTAATGTTGACATAATTTTTACGTTTTTTTTGTATTTGTTATATATGTAATGTATATTTTTCTAATAAAATACAAAATATATCAAAAAGTAAAATTGTTGTTAATAAAAATATTCGATGGCTTAAATAAAATATTATTAAATAGTATTAGTAAATATGTAATGGAAAATATAATTTAACTGCTTAAAAATATTACTTATATCTTCGACTATTCAAAAATTTGAAATACAATAAAATTTTATAGAATATTATACAAAATTTAAAATCTTGCATTTTCAAAATTATCTTCTATATTTCCGTTAAATAATGGAAAATTAATTTGTAGATTTATTTATGGTGGTCATTTACAAAATCGTAAGCACATCGATTTATCTATTTAATATAAGAATATTTAAAAATAAGAATATCTTTTTGATATTTTTTATTTTTATTACAAGGAATATATATTACATATAAGAGAAATATGAAAAATTAAAAATGTGTTTCACAGTATATAAATTGGATTATATATTATTATTTCATTATTAATATATTTATTTATATAATATTATATTATTATTTCGTGTTATATATTCATCGTATATTACTACATTCTTGTAATTTCCATTACTTATTAGAAAATTAATTTAAACAATATTTATTGAGGTAGATTATAAAGTAAAAAGTATATTAAATGAATTTATTTAATCTAATAAAAATTTAAAAATAAAAATTCTATTTCTTGGATATTTTCATAGATTTTTCACTATATGGAAATATATATTATTTATAAGGAAAAAAAGGTTTTGATACCTTGTGAGTTTTCATAGGCCACATTGAGTCTACAATGCATCTCCAAAGAAAAAAACTCCTAAAATTTTTTATTTTTAAAATATCGAGCCTACTATATTTCCTTGTTTAGACTTTTTGCTTATTATATATTCATTCTCTTTTCATTCATTTCAAAAATAAAAATATCAAATAAGTTCAAAAATAAAAATATCAAATAAGTTCAAAAATTATCAAATTTCAATGGATAAATTGTATGAGTTGCGCTTACATATTTTATAAATTATAAAAATTTAAAAATAATTTTGTGGCTAGATGCATTGTTAGCGCAATGCGACTGCCCAGTGCCCACAGGAGATTAAAATTTAAAAAAATTAAAATTAAAATATTTTATTTATCAAAAGATCATTTTTATTTATGTTACTTATTAAGTTGAATATTAATATGATATTTCATTAATAATATTTTATTTAATATACTAATATTTTCAAAAAAATTTTACGGATATGCTTACAACGGTATTTTGGTTATTTCATAAAAATTTAGCAAACCAAAAGACTAACTAAAGAAATATATTTGCCAAAGTAGTTGATATGATTGTGTGTAAAGTAGTTTGAGGGGAAGTTAGGGTTCAAATGTTTGTATAGGCATTGGACTCCATTAGATACATACATTTGCAATTTTATATCATATACAATATTTTCACACAGATATAGTAAGAATATTTTGCAAATTTTTCAATCTAATGAATACGCCAACCTTGTAGGCATATCTTCAAAAGACCTTTAAGTTTTATTAGTTTATTCTAAGCTAAAATTTTTCATTTGAAAACTCATTATACAATAAAATTTATACGGCCACTTGGGTTGCTTAGCTAGCTAGCCTAATTAGCGAACCGAGATAATCAAATCTCTGCTTATTTTGTACATTTTGCTCCACAACCACTGTCCACCATAACTATTGCACTATTTTTTCCTAAGATCCAATTAAATATGCAGATGTACTTGTGTTCCAAAAATAATTGAACAAAGCAGTCCCCTTCTCAAATCATAGTTGGGCCCAATATCGACCAAATAAATATTCAAAACCGTAAGATTCCCATCAAATATGGAAGCCACGTGATTCTTTTTATTTTTCCTGGAATAAGCGTCCAAGGCAATAGGGGGTTATTAGCATTTCGGGCCTTATAAGTATTTTCATTTGTATTTTATACTCTAGTGTCCACGTATTTGCATTTTAGACCAGTGTGTTTGGGAAATGATAAATTTTTTGGATAAAAAGTTTTTAATATAAAAACTTTGGGTTAGAAAAAATGATGTAATATGATAAAGATAATGATGACGAATAAAAAGAATAAAGTTAAAATAGATAGACTAATTATGTAGGCAATTGTGTAGAAGGGACTAAAAATTATAATAGTTGTATAGGAAGATGTAAATAAATGATTAAAAAATAGAGTAGTTACAAAGAGCGAAAAGTTTTAAGTTGACATTTTTTTGTTATTGTCAAACACGCCCATGTAAATTTTCCTTCACTGCATTATAGTCCTTACATTAATTACTTGCTACCTTTGATAATTATAAAACATATTAGGGTCTAATCTACAATTAACAAACTTATACCTCTAAAATACAAAAATACAATTTAATATATAATAGAAAATTTAAATTTTCAAAAATTACTTTGAAAGTTCCTCATATTAAATAAATAAATAAATTTGAAGCCTTTCAAAATTTGAAAATTCTTATTATAAATCATATTTAAAAATTAATTTTCTTATATTGTAAAAAAATTCAAGAAATTTTCTCAAATATCAAAATTTTAATTTTCTAAAATATTCTTTAAATCAAATAAATCAATTTGGTGTCTATCAAATTTTGTAAATTCTCACAACAATAACATTAAAAGTTTTTTGCATAAAATATCTTTAAATAAAAATGTAAAATTATTTTACTTTATAAATATTTTTGTATTATTCTGTGATAATATAAAAAATTTGGACATTATTTATTTTGAGAATTTGTAGAAATATAATAATGTAGAAAATATTTGTTTTGGTAATGAGCAAACAAGAAAAAATTATTTAAAAAAGTCTAAAAGGGATATAATATGATAAAAGTAATGATAAAGAATAGAGATTAAATAGATAAGTCACCTAAAGCATTGCCTAGTCAAATATATAAATATGTCCTGCTTCTATGAAACTTTTCTTCTATGTAATTTCCTCTATTTTTAAAATCTTGATAATTGATAGAAAATCAACTTCATCCATTGTATTTAGCATCCTCTATAATATCTTAGAAATCATTTTATTTTTTTAATTTCACTGTCTATGGGTCTCATCTATAGATATATAAAATCAATATAATAAAATAATTTAATGTTAAAATATCACTTTTGAAGTAATCTTTTTCAACATTTCAACATTTCAACATCCGAACTATCTAAAATATCATTATTATTTAGATAAATTATTCTATAGAATATTGTTACATTCTAATACATATATGAATTGTTCTAAGCATTTTTTCATAATTTACACATGACTATGTATATTTTAATAAACGTGGCTCATAAACATACTTCATCGGGATGAACCTCTCCTATATAAACAAATAATGTTAAATACAATGAATAGATTAAATTTTTTATCAATGATCTAAATCTTAAAAATTGAGATTACATAGTAGAGCCCTATATATAATCCAATGCAGACGAACTGCATTATCATTACTGTGCATTCCGCTACAAAATGGGCCCTACATATATCAAAATACAATAATACTTTATATAATCATTTATCTATATAAAAAACATACTTTTGACAGTTTAGATATTAAAAATATAATTTTAAAATTAATATTTATGTTAAACTATTTTATTACGTTGATTTTGTACCATTTTAATATGAAACTCATACGCATGTTTTATTTGGATAAAAATTAATATACTGTTAAAGTAAATAAGTCTAAATATAATAGGTGAGATAGATATTGATTTCATAATAAAATGAGACCCATTTGCAGCAGACTACACCATAATTATAGTGTAGTATGTCTATATTTAATCAGAATCCAAATATATATATAGGGATTTATTCAGGTGCATTCGGACTACACCCGAATTCTCCTGCAGATGCCCCATCCGGCCGTCCATTTCAGCGGGCGAAATCCGCGCCGCTTCTTCGATTCTGCGTGTTGAGAAGTCAAACGAGACTGCACATACACACGAAGGATGCATTTTCCCGCTCGGTAGCAAAAAAAGAAAAAACCCATCCCTCCCGCATCTCCTCCTCCTCTCTTGCTTCCCTCCTCAATCCCACCGCGCCCTAATCTCCAAGTCCCAACCGACCGAAATCGCCCCCAATCCCCAAATCGCGCAGCAGGCTAGCATCAAGGGGCTCTCCGATCGTCCTTCCCTCCTCCTGGTCTTCTTCCATTGTCTTCCTTCCCAGCCTGGTCGTCTTCCAAACCCGTATCAGATTATCTCGTCCGGTCGGCGGTGGATGAGATCATCTTCCCAGGCGCCAGCCCGTCTTCCTTCCCAAGCGCCAGCCCGTCCTCCTTCCCAGGCGCCAGCCTGTACCTCCCATCGCGCGGATCGTCTTCTCTGAAAATCCGCATGCGGATTATAACTGCGCAGCAAAAGTACTCTCATCCGCATTTCTCTAACGCGAAAATTCGTATGCGGATTCTGAATCCGCAGCAAACGTACCTCCCATCAGTGTTGTTTTCCACATGCGATTCAGAATCCGCATGCGGATTTTCGCGTCAAAGAGATGCGGATGAGAGTACTTTTGCTGCGCAATTATAATCCGCATGCGGATTTTCGGAGAAAACGACCCCTTTCGTCGACGTTACGAACTTCGAAATCGACGGGAGATCTTCAAAATCTCGACGGAGAGGAGATTTGAGAGCAGCGGAGCTGAGCAGCAGCAGCGTCGTCGTCTCCGTTTTCAAAATGGGAGGGTATGAGCGGGAAAATGCATTCTCTGAACTTTTGAGCGCATGTATGCGCAATCTCATTCGGCTCGCCGTCTCCCTCTACACGTACACACACGATCGAATAAGCGGCGCAGATTTCGCCCGCTGAAATGGACAGCTGAATGGGGCGTCTGCGGAAGAATTCAGGTGCAGTCCGAATGCACCTGAATAAATCTCGATACATATATATATATATATAAGACATTCATGCTCAAGCTCACATGAATATATAAATTTTTTTAAAAAAAATAAAAATAAATTGTGTATTGCATTGGGTGCAATAAAGCTAAGTACACCCAGGAGCATTCAATCATTTCTCTTTTTACTTTAAATTAAATTGTATTTTTCGGAATCTAGACTTTTTAAGTTTCTTAATTGCAAATTAGACCTTAAAAGTTTTCATATTTACATATTAAGCTTTGCAAGTTGCGTGCTTTACAAGGTAGATCCCTGATGTTAACAGTAGTTAACAAGTGGTTAACAATAAGATAAAAAATGAAACAAAGAAAAACTGTATAGTCTGAAATGCGAATATTTAAATCTCAGAGTCTAAAATATTCATGCACTTGGGGTTTCCAAAACCGCAAATAAACCAGCAAGGCTGCCACCGGAGTAGAATTGTTTGAAAACACTCGAGGCTCGCAGAACAAACAAAAGCTGGTGGAATCCACAAGCAACCGTCGTTCACGTGTATGGTCAAGATGATGCCACGTTTCCACAAAGAAAAGTAGAAAAAAACGATCCCGCGGACCATCTAGTTGACACGTGTACGTTTTCCTTCTAATGCGACATGCAGCAAGGCAGATATTTTCCATACTGACAAATGATAAGACAACCGCGCGGGTGCTGCTCTCACAAAAGATCACTTTCCATCGGAAGCGTCAAGAGTCATAGGGTTATACACAAAACATGTTAATAAAAAATTTTTAATTAAAAACTTTTCACTTTTCATAATTATCTTATTTTTTAATTATTTTTTACATTTTCTTATATAAACAACTCTACTTTTTAATCATTTCCACACAAATACCCACACAGACTATCCTATCTATTTTAGCTTTATTCACTTTACACCTCATTATTACCCCTATCATATCACATCATTTTCTATCAACTTGACACTTCTACTTTGAAAAGTTTTCATCAAAAAGTTTTACCTCCAACCAAACGCACCCATAGAATTTCTATTTTTTATTTGAAAAATAAATATTAACAATTTTTTAAGCAAAAAAAAAAAAATTAAGGGCATGTTTTTCTGTATATATATATAAATTCTAAATCAAAAAATTTTTAATTTAAAAACTTTTGAACCCGCCACAATTACATAAGTATCCATTTTTAATCATTTTTATATAATTACTTATACAGTTAATTTTAATTTTAATTTGAAAAGAAGAAATTTTAACCATTTTTAATCATCCATTCTAATTTTATTCTCTTCACTTATTATTAATATTACATAATTTCTTTCCATTTGAAAATTTTCTACAATAAAAAGTTTTTATCCTAAAGTTCTATTACTTTCCAAAAATGCTCAATAAATTGATAAGGTATTTTAAATGGAAAGTGATTCAGTACATTGGGTGCAAATGCCTATTTATATATACTATATATATATATATATATATATATCTAAACCATGTGTATCAATTTTTATTATTTTGAAAATTTGTAGATGTTTTAAAATCAGTGGCATTTTAATAATTTTAAATTATTAAAAATGTCACTTATTTTAAAAAATTCAAAAAATTTAAAAATCTTCAAAAAGGATAAAAATTAATAAACATGTTAAATTCACTTAGATTAACAATTTTATAAAAATAACTTCAAAAATATATTAAAAATGAGTTATATGCAAAACTCGATCAAATGCTCCCGGGAGTATTGAGCCTCAATGCTCCTAGATGCATATATACGATTTTTTTAATTTTTTAAAACTTTTTTATAAAACAGTTAATCTAAGTGTATTTAACAGTGTATCAATTTTTACTATTTCTGGAGATTTTTAGATATTCTTTTGAATTTTTAAAAATCAATAACATTTTAATAATTTACACCTTAGAACCCAAAAACAAAAGCATCTAAATTTTCTAAAAAAGAACTAAAATTTAAAAAGACAAAAGAACAGCTAAGAAACCTCAAAATATAAAAAAGAATAAAAGATTTTGAAAAAATATTAAAGATTGAAGTATGTTTAGACTTTACACTTCCCAAATGCATTTTGGGAAAGAAAACAACACAAAATAAGTCTTCCTTATGAACCTAATTTTGATGAAAATAAAATACCTATAAAAGCTACACCCATCCAAATGAATAGAAAAAACACTAGAATATTGCAAATGAGAGATAAAAGATTTACTTAGTAAAAAAATTAATTAGATGATAGAAATCACTATGGTTTTATGTAGCTTTTTATGTTCGGAAAAAACTCTGAAATAGAAAGAGGAAGTTCGATACTAGTAATAAACTATAAACTTCTAAATAAAGCCTTAAAATGGATCAGGTATCCAATGTCAAATAAAAAAGATCTCTTACAAAGAACAATGATCGCAACAATCTTCTTAAATTTTGATATGAAATCAGGATTTTGGCAATTCAAAGAAAAAAGAAAAGTATAATATAAAAATAGCATTTAGAGTTTCATTTGGACAATACAAATGGAACGTAATACCTTTTAGCCCTTAAAAATGCACTATTAGAATTTCAAAAAATTACGAACGCTATTTTAACTCCTTATACTGAGTTTTCAATAGTATACATTGATGATATACTAATATTTTTAGAAACAATAGAACAACATTTTAAACATTTAAATATTTTTCTTAAAATCAATTTAAGAAATGGATTGATAATTTCAAAAATTAAATACTTACTTTCCAAACAAAAATTAGATTTTCGGACATAAAATTTACCATAATACAATCATTCCAATCCAAAATTCACTTGAATTTGGAAACCCAAATCTTTGAGACAAATAAGAGACTTAACTCCAAAGATTCTTAGGAGCAAGAAACTATGTATCAGAGTTTTATCCAAACCTTGGAACTACGTGTGAACCTTTATAAAATTACTAAAATGCCACTAATTTTTAAAAATTCAAAAAAAAATCTAAAAATTTCCAAAAATGGTAAAAGTTGATACACATTTTAAATACACTTAGATTAACATTTGTATAAAAAATTTTAAAAATTAAAAAATGTGGACCTATACACCCCGGGAGCATCTAGATCGGGTTCTGTTATATGCACCCGGATGCACCAAGCCTAAGTGCAC
Organism: Annona cherimola; assembly: GCA_030490835.1. NCBI lineage: Eukaryota > Viridiplantae > Streptophyta > Magnoliopsida > Magnoliales > Annonaceae > Annona > Annona cherimola. The sequence continues at coordinate 89,168,476 of CM059972.1, forward strand.
CGGATGCGGAGGATCAAGTTCCTTTTAAAATAGAATTATTTATTAAGATAAAAGCATATTAATAAATGTAAATAGTTAGGCTTAATGAAAAAAAGGAACTGTTGAATTATTGAAGAATTGGCTCCTTGAAATTAGTTGATAGATAAATATCTTATAAAAATATCTTTGCACCAAATAGAGTATAGTGTTTATAACAATTTGTACTATTTATTTCTAAATGGAATTTCACGCCGAATGAAATCAATATGCTGAGTGATAATGTTTATTTATTGCTCATATTATATTTATATTGTGATGTATGAAAAATACAAATTATATTAAAATATCTTATATAAAATACAAAGTAAAAAATAACGATAAATAATAAGAATTTATAAAGGCTCATAACCAAGAGAGAAATTTATTTTTCTTTTTGCATCCAATAGGCAAAATAGTTTCGGGCGGGGTGCGTGCAGCCTCAGTGCACTCAGGTGCATTTTACCTATTTTTAAAATTTTTTTTGAAATTTTTTTATAAAATTATTAATCTAAATATATTTAACAAGTGTATTAATTTTACTGTTTTCGGAGACCTTTAAATATTTAGTTTTGATTTTTTAAAATCAATAATATTTTCATAAATTTTTTTATAAGAAATATTTAAAAAATAATAAAATGCAGCCAAGAGTACCCAAGCTAAGTGCACCGATGATCCAAGTAGTTTTTAGACCGGCTCAGTGCTTGTTATCTCCGAATCCGCATGGCGTGGCGGCGTTTTTTCATGCGCGGAATTTGGGTGGTATGGGCCGCACGTCAGTCTTACAAGCATGAGGGATGGCGAAGGATTTTTATCCTCTGAAAACTGAAAAGTGAAAGGGGTGGTGGAGATTTTTATCCTGCGGAAAGTGATACTTGAAAAGGATCGTGCCCGTCATGCCGATTCGAGGCATATTCAATTCCAGTTTTATTTTAAAGATTTCATGAACACTCATGTATCTTATACCCCTTAAATGTCGAGTTCAACGCAACGCTTACATTTGTTAAATGGAGCGAATGCAACAGAACGCAGATTTATCACTTCTTTCTTTTTACCTTTTATTTTGATTTGAAGTCTTCACCATCTAACTTCATATTTTTTCTATTTCTATTCTTATGTTTTAATTTTTTCCATTTCTTACACAATTTACTTCGAAATTCAGATTATGTTTGATAGTTCTAAAAAATTTTACATAAACTTAATATGAAATCATATTATTTCAAATTTATAAATTTAATGTTTCAACATATAACTATTGAATTAGTAAAAACTAATTCACCTATAACAAAGCGTTGTTATATAAAGCAATAAAAAATCCGTTTTCAATTTTAACAAGTTAACAAGCATCCCTCATTATAATTCTATTTATAATTTGAACCATTAAGGACTTTCACTCATTTAATCTCCTCAATGCTTGGAAATAACAATTAGGAATCATGTGTATTTACTTCCCAGCAAAAATAACTTAAATGGAATTTTGAGATACGATAAAATTGCTAAAATACAGTATGATACCACTCATACCGTGAAAGTACAGATAACATTGATATAACTCTTTTTTTTTTAAGAAATCTTGTAGGAAGTATGACTTGAATAAAATACATAAATTCAATAAAAAAATTACATCCAAATAATACTTAAAATCAATTACTTAGACATCCACGCACGCAAGAAATAAAAATTAAAACCAATTTAATTGAGAACATAAGTCATTCATCATAAAGAACAAATTTGAGGTTTGATAAAAACATAAATAAACAACATTTATGCGAAAAACAACCACAAATTTACCATTTTTTGTCTATAATAATATGGTTATCATAAAATAAAGAAGATTATTTTCTAGCTGTTATTCGTTCACAAGTTCATCCATTGATAATAATGCTGAAATATGAGTTAAATTCATAATGATTCTATTATGTTTTGATTGTATCAAATCAAGACTTTAAGGTATTAATAAGTGTGATTTTTTTAATAAATAAGCATGATTATTCATCAAAATAAGTGTGATTATTGAGTTCAGCCAAAAAAGAAAAAAATCCTTCAATGAAAATTCATCATTTCAAGAATTTTAGCCAATATGTGTCAATGGAAACATTGATAGATGAAATACTAAGGGGATGTTTGGTAATTTGAATTTTGTGGGAATTGTGGTATGGGGTGGGAGTATAAAATGTAATATTTTGAAAATTATGTAATTGATATGAAATAATAGGGGTAAAGTTGAAATAAATAAGTTTGTTGGATAGTATTTGATAGGAAAAATGATTGGAATATAAGGAAAAAGTAAAAAATTATATTGATTAGTTGATTAATGATAGACCTTGGGAACCATGCTCCTACCTCTTCCCCACCCCATACTTGATTCCCATGCATGTTACCAAACATGCCCTAAGATTCAAGGGCTTAATGAGAAATTTTTGACAACAAATGAATTAATAAAACATAAACACTAAAATTTAGCAACCCAATGCATCAATGGAAATGTCAATGGATCAAATAGAAATAAGATAAACTGAGGTAAGAATTTTATGACAAAAGCATCAACAAAACATCAACTAATTATAAGGAACTTGTTTAAAATTGTGCAGAGGTATTGACAAATTTTCAAGGACTTGATGAGAGATATCAAAGGAAAGAGTGGCGTTAATGGAAAAATATTAATGTTAGTAAAATATCACAATAATCCACCATGAATGTGGGCTAGGATGTTAATGGTCATGGTCAACCTGTCAACGTACTCAACCAATCCATTTATAAATGGGTTTTGATTGAGATTTTTCAATATATGGTTTATGATCAATTAACTTTTTTTAACTATTTAAATAAATAAAATAGATTATAGTTGAAATTTTATAACTCATCAACCTCTTTAGTAACCTGTTTAACCATTTTAACCTATTTAACCTGTCAACTTATTTACAACTTATTAAGAATGAGTATATATCTATTTCCTAAATCTTAAATTTATTTTTCTATTTCTATTTCTATTTTCTATTTTCCATTTTCCTCCCACTACCTAGAATTCTAAAGCGTCTTCCTAATCCCAAGCTATGACGTCCTCATTGTTGTCCTCGTCATCGCCCAAGAGTTACGCCGATAAGATTTTTCTTGCGTCTTTACCTCTCGTTCCTTTTCTCCTTCTATCCTCTCCATTTTCAATTATTTTCCTGTTCATCTTTATTACTATTTTTCTCTCTCTATCATCTCTCTCTCTCTCTCCATTTCACCAACTCACCATTCTTCTTTATGTTAGCGCATTGAATACACAGCCCTCTCTGAATGAAGATTTGTCCATACAATGTATCTGATTGTTATAGATTAATTTACCATGACAACTACAAACAACATAAACTCAACTTTAAATTAGCTTAGTTTTGACTTCTTCGCAATATATATATACACAACCCATTAATAACCGCCAACTCATTTATCAAATAGGTTATAAATGGATTATGGTGGAATTTTTTAAATAAATTAGGATTATGATCATTTAAATGTGTTAATATTAGAATTAGGCTTTTATCCATCTAATCCAATACATTAACACTTGTAATATGGATACCTGTTTTTTACATCTTAAGTAAATGCTCTCTGACAATCCAAAAATAGGAAAACCATGTATTTCCTATAAATATTTGTTGCATTCGATGCAAGAAGGAGACTAAGAAGGCTAACCAATTCAATTTTTCAACCATCGAAGTTATCAATAGCTCACTAAAATATTAAAATAAGCTTTCAAGTGCTCAATCTTAAAAAGTGTTATAAATTTTCATTATTTTCTTTAGGGCTTCTCTCAAATATATCTATTAGATTTTATCTTAATTTTAAATATACTCACTATATTTAAATGTTATCCTAATTGTACTCATTCTATCAATGTCCAATGGTAAACTTCCAGACATCTGACAAGTTTTAGGTTTAATTTGTTTAAAATATCTAAAATATCCTTAGAACATGAATAGAAATGCACCATGAAAACACAATGCATGGTGCTCCATTGTTTCCAAACCAAAATTATGATCCTCCTGCTTTCTTCAAAACCCGATGGCATTGACAATAGCAGATCTGATAACGATTCTTCTCTCATGAATACCCGATGACTTAACCACACAATGGTCAACATGCCACTGCAAATCATCACTGGTCTCTTCCAAGTCTAGTAGCTTCTTCAATGGTCACGCCCACCATCTTCTTACAATAAAGACTGAAGACTCTACCTTGTTTCGTGCATGACTACTTCAACCCAAACTAAGACTAGCTCTTTTTCGCCATTGCCAATAAACCCATTAAGCTCCTTTAAAATTGTGATCACTCGAGCTCACCACTACAAGACAACAAATCGTAGGAGCGGCCATGGCTAGCTTACGCAGAAGAACCCATCTTGTTTTTTTCCAAGATGAGCCCCAAATCCATCATGGTTTTTATCGATTATGCCCTACGATTTGAGACATATTTTGAAATGGGATCATTATTCTTCTAGAATTTGGGTATCATATTTGAAATGAGATTATCTTATCTTGATTCTTATTGTACGCAAATTGAAATAAGATTATCTCTATGAAATTTGGGTGTAATACATTTTCTTGTTTCCTCCACATTTTTTATTGAAATAAAATTCGTGGCAAAAGCATTGAGTAGTAACTCAACATGGTTAGGTATAATAGCTACGTCTTAGCAAGGAAGGATAGCAAAGGCATACTCGATTGGATAGTGCAATTGAGCCCTAAATTGATATGGGCATATTAGTAAATTCAAATTTCACCCAACGACTATTAATCACTTTCCCTTAGGATAAGATGCAAATATAGCAACTATATTTGGAATTTTGAAATATAGTGATTGTAACGAGTATATTTGGGATAAATCATTTTTTCTTTAAAAGAAACTACTTTCGTCATGCTTCAAAGAATATACATCAAAGTATGATATTTTTCTTATTAAATTTTATTTGTTGTGTTCCCCAGATTGGAGGTAGAAATTAAGACTAAGAAGAGCAAAATAAGGGTTCTAGGTGAGTGGAATCCCACACTTTTGATATGTTGTATTGATGTCTCTTAGGGCTAAAATTTAGAAGAAAGCTGGTATTCTAAGGTTGTAACCTCTTTGAGGTTAGTAGAATTTAAGACACAAAGATTGCAACCTTTTAAAAGAAACTACTTTTGTTATGCTTCAAAGAATACATATCAAAGTGTAATATTTTCTTTATTAAATTTTTTCGTTGTGTTCCTTGGATTGTTGATAGAAATCAAGTCTAAATAAAGCAAACTAACGGTTCTAGGAGTGTGGAATCACACACTATTTTACTATGTTGTATTGGCGTCTCTTAGCACTAAAATTTAGAAGATAGTTGGTATTCTAAGGATATAACCTCTTTAAAGTTAGTAAAATTTAAGGCACAAAAGGCGTATGCTTAAAATAATGAAATGGAGTGGTAGATCAGAATCACTATATATCATATTTGCTTATAAGATTTGGTTATTTACTCTCATATGTTTGAGCATTCTTTGACTCACTAGTCTTTAGAAAGAAGATATTTATTTTGAGGTTTAAGCGAGTGGATAAATTTAAATAACTCAATTCACCTTTCTCTTCTTGGGTTAAGTTATTAAGACTAATAAAACAAGGGGAGTGATTCAATGAACTCAGGCAAAAAACCCATTTGAAAATTTTTTAATAAAACATTGATCTAAGTGTATTTAATTTATAAGCCAAGTTTTACTAATTTTGAAAATATGTATATATATTATTTTCGAGAAATAAGGGTATTTTATCCTTTAAAAATAATTAAACCCTCTTTTTTAAATCAAAGAAATATATATTTTCAAAGACGATTAAACCTAATACATATGTTACACACACCTAAATTAATATTTTTACAAAAAATTAAATGGGTTTTTTTCTCGGGGATAATAAAATTTCAATTTACCTGAGTACATTGAATCGCTTCCAAATAAACAACACTTTTTACTTGAGAATAGAATATAATGGTACTCTTACATATTACAGTGTAAAAAGTTAAGGACATGTTATAGAGTAACAAGTTAAGGGAAAAAAAAAGAGAAATAAAGAGTTGTAAAAAAAAAGAACGAGGCGTTTCTATCTTTATGAGAAAGACCATTGTCTACTACATCATCTTTTATAGTTGCAATATACAAAATATAATTTAATTAATAACTAAGAAGATGAAAACAAGCTTTTCATTCTGATTTTAAGTAAAGGAGTTAGGGATTGAACTAAATAAGTTATTTTTTTCTATAATGGGTTTCTTATCATCTTAAAAATGTCTATTTTTGGTATTAATCTTATCCAATCTTGAGCATAAATTAAACTTTCCACTAGTATTGGAGAAAAAAGAACTTCAATATAGATCAAGCACATGTTCATCAATACTAAAACTTAATTTTTAGGTTACAACAAACATTAGAATGATTAAAAAAATCATCCGTCATATAGTACTATATATTTTCTAAGATATTAAAGCCATCATTCTTTACTATTAGGTTCTCTTTTAAATTATGACTACTCTCTATTTTCTCATTTTTTGTCTCATCCACAACTAAAAATTTTAAAAATGCTACTCTTAAAGGCCATTTCATCTTTATTTGTAGTTGAGATTCTTTAACTTTTATTTTATTTGTCATAATTTCTCTAACCTTTTCAATGTTGTAGATCTTTGAATAACAAATTTTTAAAATTTTCATCTTATATCTTAGATCTAAAATATTTGCAATCACCAACTATATGTTTATGTTGTCAAAGCTATCACGGTACTAATCAAAATTTTCTTCATTTATGTAGATGTCTTTAAAGACTAAATCTTCCTTTTCAGAAAAAGAAATAACAACATTTTAATTTTTTAAAAGAGTAACTTATGAAGTCACCAGCAATTTATTTGTAACATAATAAAAGTATTCCAAAAAAGAATATGGAGCTTTATTAACTCTTCAATAACTATTAGTAGAATTATTTTCTTAAGCAAATGCAGCTTCATATGACACCAATCACTTAAAAACTTTTTGAAATTTCAATGCCCTTTTCAATAGTGAATAAGTAGAGTCCTATCTTATTTTTACATCTATTCATACCCTAGTACTGAAATTATTTTTTTCTTCTGATAATATACTTTAAAATTATGTTTTCTCTTTAGAAAGCCTCTTCCAAATCTAACAAATTTTCAAATTTTGATTATTTTCTGTTAATTTTATTTATCTTATCTTGCGCAATCAAGTTAACAATATGAACAACACAATATAATTAAAATATTCATCCTAAACTTTCAAAAATCATCTTTTCACTAACTTTTTTTTTCTAAATTTTCTATAGCAACATCATTTGCGGATGTATTATCTTTAGTCAAAGCAATGATTTTATTCAACCTCCAACCTTAAACAATCCTTACATGCTTGCACAGTAGCACATTAGCATGTGGAGTTGAAAGCATAAACTGTTAAACATTTTCTTTTGTAGCTTCTATTGGTTATCAATGTCATGCATAATGAGGCTCATGTTAAAAAATCTAGAAGTTTGTTGTCAAGCACACCTACCACATTTTATTTTCAATCGTCTTTGATTTTTTCTTTTCAGCTTCATAAATTCTAATGCAATCATTAACAACTATTGGTTCAGTAACAATTTAAACTATGGCTATGACATATTAATCCATCTCTTTAATCCCTCATGCTCTACAATCTTAAGAAATTCTATATCTATAGTGATTAATTCAATTAGTTTTTCTTGCATTTAGATTGATAAAATTCCCACATAGTATTAAATCTAACTTCATTAGAATTAGATTGTGCTAAAAAGGATGTCAATAACTTTTGCTTTTCAACTTGCCCATGGAAAAGCTTTGCATTTATGTATGAAGATGCCTTGAAAGGAAATTAGTAAAATATTTGCTAAGACATTGGAAGTCCTTTTGTGAGAATTACATGTTCTAGTTGGTTCCTTTTTCCATCTTTCTTTATGCTTTTGGTGAAATACTTTCAAAACTAGAAGTGGTTTTGTAATAGTTATCTATCTGGTTATCATTATCCTTATTGATTTAATGGCAATAAGAGTAACATTCTTCTCATGTACATCCACCAATTCCATTGCAACCCCTTTCTTTAATCTATATTCTTTACATTTGTATTGACATTCACTTCTTTCATATTGAATTTACTTTGTTATCTTCTGTCTCATCTTATGCAATTCCTAAAAATAGTACCAATATAAGTAATAAAAATTATTAGATTCACAATGGATGCTTTTAGCATTTAGGAAAAGAAAATTTTCTCTCTATTTTTACACATACTTTTCTATATAATGTGACTTCTTAACTACTTAATCATATTACTTTTTAATCATTTTTTTTTCTTTATGCAACTAATATATCTATTTCAACTTTATTTCATTGATTAATCATTACCTTTTTCATATTACATTAATTTCTTCTTTTTCCAAACTGTTTCTCCAGAATTTTTCTTTATTTTTTCTCAAATGCCAAATGTATAAAATGTAAACATATTGTCAAAGCCATATAATGAACTAAAAATCAAAGCATGCTAAAAGCAGAAACAATGATAAAACTAAAAAAAATAAAATTTTAAGCTCGTAACAAGGTAAGTTGAAGAAGTTTAAAGAGGAAGAAGATAAAAAAACACTTTTGTAACAGGAGAGTGAAAAGTTTAGCAAGAACGCTAGTTAAAAATACTGAAATGATGCCAATTTATCTTGTCATGGCTAGCTTGCGAAAAATGGTGCTAAATCTAGATAAACGTGGCTAGTTGGTCATAAACAACTAAAATGTTAAAAATTGAGGATGATGATACCAATGGAGATTGATGATTAAGATGATAATGATAATGACTTATTGGCTAAAAATAGCTGAAAATGATGTTAGGGCTAAGATATGCAAACTACATGGATACATTTATAATTTTAAAAATTAAGTAGATATTTAATTTTTACAAATATGCTCAGGTCGTTTATATATATTAAGAAGCATAACAGGTACATTTTCCATTGTGGTCAAACTTTAATCCATTTTGTCGTTGTTATAAAACTCAGCTAAAAAGTACATATTCATGCATTTGAGACAAACATGAGCAAATCCCCCCTTCCCAATTCATGCCAATCCAGGAAACAACACGAGATTTCAAAATTTCGAGCCGTCCAAAAGTACCGAAGTCCGAAGTATTCAGAAAAAAAATTCTTTTCGGAACCAGCACTTCGAATACGACATTACTGCCACATTTTTTAGGGGATGCAAATTGTAATTGCAGCATTCTCATTTTCCTAAAGATAGAATACAAAAATAAAGGCCTTGAATCTCCCCCACAAGCATTATTTTCATATCCGTTCTGCTTCGTTGGCTTACTGGGTCTGTACTCTGCAATGCAGTCTGCAGGCGTAAAGATTAGCAATCCAGCGTAAGAAGACTGCTGCTCCTCCGGAGTATAAAATGGGTCAGACGGAGACGGCTACTCCCATCCCTCCATTCGAAACGCGGACCGGATAACCCACGTGGCACGCAATCATCACCATTCCCAAAGCCGACGTTCCCCCCACGACTCCATCTCTCAATCAGGACTCACCACGCGTCCTCAGATCAGGACACGTGGCGTGTCAGTAGGCACCGAGCATCCGGCTCGATCGCGTCCTCGGAGTGGGACACGTGTAAGACGTTTGCACCCCACTATAAATACCTAGCAAAGCACCCATGCCCATTTCGATCCTGTCGGAAAAGGAGAAAAAAATCCTAATCCTCCCACAGCTGCAATAAGGCAATAATAGCAATGCCGGACGCCAGCCGCCGGCAGCGGAACCTGCCGCGGGAGGAAAAGGAGGCTTCGGCGGGCGATCCGGGGTTTCTGGAGGAGCAAGTGCTGTACCACGTGTTCAAGTCGCTGAACTGGGATCCGCAGGTGCTGTGCCGGGCGGCGTGCGTGAGCCAGAAGCTGCGGGCCATAGCGAAGCGAGTGCTGTGGCGGGAGCTTTGCTATTCGAGGGCGCGGCGGATGGTGGAGGCGCTGATGAGCGGAAACCCGGCGGGGGGGAGGGTGTGCGGCGGGTGGGACGCGCTGGCGAAGCTCTTCTTCTACTGCTGCGGATGCTCGTCGAACCGGCATTTCCGGGTGAGTCGCGCGCTTCCAGGGCACTTCGTGGGGATGTCGCGCTTCTCGAAGACGTCCGGGAAGAGCTTCCTGGTGCGGCGGTGCTGGGGTGACCTGCTGTACGTGAGCGACCCGTGCGAGCACCCGATGGGGCGGGAGGAGGACTACGTGGGGGTCTACCGGGGGGTTTTCAGCGCGTTCATGCGCTCCCGCACGCGCGCGTATCTCATCCGGCGCGGGGTGGAGCTGGAAGCGGATGTGCGCTGCCCGTACTGCGGCGCGCGCGTGTGGAGCATGACGGCCGCGCGGCTGGTGCCCCACAGCGCCTCCAGGAAGCTGGGATCCCACGATGGACGGCTCGAGTACTTCGTTTGCGTGAATGGCCACTTGCACGGCAACTGCTGGCTCACGCCTCTGTCGACCGACGAGGAAGCGGGGGCAGATGATGATGATGATGATGATGTGGATGAGGAAATGGAGGATAATGAGGCTGCACGTGTGAGGGATTAATAGGGCCGTGTATTGGGATGGTGCGGATTCTTTTTCTTGCTGGGCTGGGCCTTTTTCTTCCTAGATGTTGTAATGAGTATTGCTGTAGTAGCATATTTGCACGTTTGGTGTATGTATACTGATTTATTGGCTAGCTAGAATGGTAACAAAAAAGCCATGTACATTTCAGAGTGTTATTTTTATTTGCGGGGTGTTGAGTTTCATGCTTGGATATTATTTTATCACATTGACCGAGTTGAGAAAGATGATTGACTGTGTGTGGGTGTGGGTGTGTGTGCTATGAGTCGGTGGGATCGGATTTGAATATTTTGAAACACGATGGTTAGGGATTGGGTGCAGGATTAGGTGGCCCCACACGGCGCTTCGAAAATATCTTTGGGTGTAGAATAAAAAATATCTTCTATAAAAGAATGAAAAACTGTAAAAAGGCCACCTCGATCGCACCATTTCAGTCGATGAGCTTTTTGATTCTCTTTAGCAAACCCAAGTCATCGAAGCCCAAATGGTGGAGGCCGGTGAACGTGCACAGTTAGCTCGATTGTTCGAGTTAGAAAGGCTTGTCTTACTTTATTACCTAACAAATCTTTTTGTGTTGGTTGGATTTCAGGTTGACTAATTTTGAATCAGCGTGGATTCTTGTCTTTTTTTTTTTTGAAAAAATAGAAATCTAGGGTTCTTGTCTTAATCAGTCCCTCATTGAACAATTGATATGATTAGATAATTAAAACGAGCTAATGGTTTTCCCTCTGGCCACAGGGTTTGTTTAAAGAGTGATGAACTCATGAGGCGCCCCATAAGTTTATATTTTTCATAAAATTTTTATCCAAATATATTTGATTTATAAACCAAATTTTGTTATTTTGGATGTGCATACATTTTTTTAATTTTACAAATAACGTGTCTTATTTTGAAAGATTAAAGATGACTAAAAGACCCATAAATTTTTATAGTAAAACTTTAAATGCCTTCTTAAAAAAACGTCATATCCATTAACATAGAATATGAGATGGAAACAGCCCAACGTTTTACCACAGTGGCAGGAGTTGATGTCTCATCCCCAGCAGGTTTAGGGTTCGAAGCCATGGTGGGGTGTTTTATTTCCCATTTGTATAAAGTGGTAGGAGTTGATGTCTCATCCCTAGCAGGTTCCAGGAGCATCGTCTCCCTTCTTTATATTTGGAAGCTTGTAGTCTCCCTCTGAAAATCTATAAGAATTATCTCAAAGCTCGAATATATTAAGTTGAGATGCAATGTAAAATATATACTAATAAAAAAAGAATGTGGGATGGAAAGAGCGAGAACTTATATTTCATTTAGAAATAAAAACATTGATAATAGCTGAGCATTCATACAATCGGGTGGATTCTCCATCTAGTAAGTGCCAACTTCATTAGCTACGAGACTAGCTAAACAGTGGGCTATTTTATCGGCACTTGAGAAAACATGGATGAACTCCACTCTATCAAGGTTTACGCAGCATGTGTTTGATTTTCTTCTTCAGACGTTCCAATACTAGATAGTATAGTTGTTAGAAAAGCATAAATTGGAAACCGACTCAGTGGAATATGATGGAATGTTGCTTTAACCATAACATAATCCTAATTAGATACACACTCAGCATAGTTTGGGTTAGATATGCGTGTTCTCGGTATTAATTAGATGGGATTGGTTACGTATCTACGCAATTTACTTGGTTTTCTCAAGTTATAAATAGGTTTCTTTGGTAGTTCTTTAACCATCAAATCAAGCATCCTAGAGTTTAGTTGTAAGAATTTTCCAAGTTTGCTTCAATAAAATACTTCTTTTTCTTTCTATCCTTTCTCTTTCCTCTTTTCCTCTTTTATTTTTTTGTTTTATTCCTACATGGCCCAATAGTGGTTCTAGAACCAACCTTTGCAACAACAGTATTACAACTTGACAATAGGGGTGCAACTTAGTATCGTGTTGGTCCAAACCTACCCGACTTAACCCGATTTCAAAAACTAAGTTTGGGTTTTATTTTTGAATTTTTTCAACCTAGACTTGGTTTCAACATGACGCGGGAAAACTCAAAACCAATATCAGATTTACATCAATTTGATAACAAAACTCGACCCAGTTCGAAACTGATATTTCCTCAAATTTATTAAAGTAATTATATTGGTACACAATTAGCATTTTGACTATAGTTATAATAAAAGTTCTATCATATAATCATAACCTAATTAAATTGTAAAACATTTATCCTAAAACCTAAATATCATCTACATTTGTCTATATTGGATCTATTAAATCTGCATAACTTTATCTGTAAAAAATTACAAATATATCAATTCTTTAAAATTATTGCATATATACTAATTAATTACGAGATATATAAGTCTCACTTTTATTAAACTTTAGATTATGATTTCATATAATCCTATTTATTTTTCTTATTTTGGTTGTTAATGGTAAATTCGTTACATTTATTATACTTAGAATTATCTTTTAATTAGAACACCAATTTCATCAAAATCAAAGATATCATAAGTCATAAAATATATTTATGTGTAAATTAAAAATAAATAAGTTATCATAAATTCATAATTGAAAGATACTTTTAGAATTAGTTGTTGTGAATGCAATGATGTTTTAAAAAATAATTATCTCTATCAATAAGTTTCAACTTTTATTGATTTAAGAGTAACCTAGATTTCAACCCGAATATAAGATTGAAACAAATGCCAACTCAGTCTGAACCTAACCTAAATCCAAATTCCAATATTAGGATTAAGATTTGGGTTCACTTAAACTTGGTAGGCTTAGGGTTTATGTTTACTTGAATCTAGTACAATGGAACCGAGTTGCACATCTACTTGATAACAACAAGTGATACTCCAAGAATGAAAAGAGCAAATTGGTTCTACCAAAAGAAGATGATGAACAATGGGCAGTTCATTCAACCGTGAGACCCATGTTTCAATGGTCAAAATTATGACTATTAGAGTATGCAAATGAAAGTAATGTTAAAAATTTATAAGATCATAGAGAAAAAATTCTCCCAACTTAAAAAATCAGAAGAACTTGTAGCTCTCTCATATGCTTAAAAGGAGAAGTTGAGAGAAAATCATAAGAAGGATCTAAAGGCGTTATTATTTATCCATTAGGCAATAAATGAGCCAATTGTAAAGAAGATTATTGTAGCAAAGTCTACAAAGGAAGTATGTATTACCTTGTAGGTAGCATCTTAAGGTGTATAAAAAGTAAAAAAGGTTCATCTTCAAATTCTCAAATTTTAATTTGATAATTTGTGTGTAAAGTTAGATGAATCAATTTTAGATTATTTACTTATGCTCTTGGCTTGATGAATAAATTGAAGATGAATGGTGATACTATCACTGATGTTACTATCATGGAAAAAAATTGCATACTATAAGAGTTGAGCATGTTGTTTGTGTAATTGGGGTTATTTGCGCCATAGACCCTGTAACTATGCGTATTGGCATTTTGGACCCCGAAATTTTCGTATTAGCATTTTAAACCCCCGAAAGTTTCGACCTTTGAGTTTTACCCCCCGCGCCCTAACGCCGTCAACAAAGTCGTGCCTAGCCATCCGAAATGACCAGAATACCCCTGACAGAACAGAAAGACAGAGGCCACGACGCCAGACCTCAACCCTTCGCAAAACTACTCCGACCAAAAATCCCCAAATTGAAGCCCTACCTCAATCAGCACTCATTCGGCGGCCTAATCTCTGGATCGGAAACAGAAGCCTAATCTCTAGATCGATTGCGTCCGACGGCAACTCAGGAAATCGTAAATCAATACGGAACTCATTTTCTCCTACAAAGGCTAAGACATTTTCTCCTTTTGTGTGCGGAAGACAAGATTTTGACTGCTGAAACCCATTCAACAGCTCTCGCTAGTTTTAGATGAGGAGCAGGATGGCAAAGAGGTGAGGTCATATGAAATTTTAGTTTTTATAAGCTGCTTTGTTGCTTAGCGTATGTGTAGAAAGGGACAGCAACATGTGCTTGTGGGGTCTGCTTTTTTACTGGTCTGGTTTGTCGGGAAGCAGCATTGTAGTGGCCCCATTTTTTATGCTTTAAGATGTCGAAATGACGAGAATTGTCAGTGCTTGTGGTCCCCTGTGTCCCCAATACCACACATATTCAAGCCATTCACTTTTTTCAACCATAATATGCTGCTATATGCTGCTATATGACCTTGACCTGTCAACAGCATCTGTGAAAAGCTCCAGCTCATCCAATGAACCATAAATATCATAAATATCATCAATTGTTGTTACCAGCTGACTGATTCTTGCAACTTCATATCTGCTCAGTCCAAATTGGGAATCATTTACAATGCACAAACTGAAAAGGAAAGACATCTGTGAAAAGCTCCAGCTCATCCAATGACATCTTTCCTCTCCCTAGTCTTAAATGAAAGTTCAATCTACTTCAATTCTATCCGTGAAGTGTAAGAATTGCAACAATGAATCTTCTTTTCTAATTCAGTGCATGAAATGTAAATTTCTTATTCTAAATAGTTCTTCTTAGCATAATGTTCTTTTTCTTTATTAATTTCTGGAACTATGCCTCCACTTGCTGCTCATTTACGTTTTTTTGTTTTTATCATTTCTTTTTTTGATGAAATTGTTGTATCATTTCTTAGTCTATCCTTTGTTCTTAATAAATATGGAATCTAACCTCGACTGATCTCAATTGCATTATGATATACAAGAAAATTCAATTGCATTCAAAGGAAGTCTACTGGCTGTAGTAGCTAAAGATGCGGAAGGGCATATGTTGCCGATTGCAATTGGAGTTGTGGAGTTCGAATGCTATAGTAGTTGGATATACTTTCTAACTCTTTTGAAGAGAGCAGTAGGAGAAGGGGAATTCACCATCATGTCGGATCGACAAAAAGGTTTGATGAAAGCCGTATCTACTGTATTCCCAAATTCAAGACATCGCTATTGTATGCGGCACTTAGCAGGTAATTTGAAAAGGAAGAGTTTTGGGCAGAATGACGTAGTTAGAAAACTGTTTTGGGCAGCGTCAAGATCATATACCCAGGCAGAATTCAAACACCAAATGAGAAGAATAAAAGAGATCAGCCCACAAGCATGTGAGTGGATCGAGAAAATCGACCCCAAACATTGGTCTAGAGCCTATTTTCCTGACAATGCCCCGTGTTCAGCAATAGATAACAATTTTGTGGAGGCATTCAATGCTTGGATTAATGCAGCCAGGGAGATGCAGATTTGTCAACTTTTTGACAGTTTTCGCACAAAGGTGTTAGAATGGTTCAATATAAGGAGTGCTGAAGGCATCTCATCACATTCAAGTTTGTCGGAGAAATCTTCGAAATTGTTAGAGAAGATTGGAGTAGAAGGGAGGCGGGCCACATTTTTGCATTGTGAAAATGAAGAGTATGAAGTTACTTATGGTCAAAACACCCATGTGGTTCAGTATAGCCTCAAAAAATGCAGTTGTCGGCAATGGCAATTAGAAGGAATGCCCTGTCTTCATGCGTATAGAGTTCTTCTTTGGCGTCGAGAAGATCCAATTTCCTATTGCAATTGGTTTCATACCATTGATTCATATAGGAAAACATATGAACATGGGTTTCATGCAATGCCTAGTCAACAGTTTTGGGAAGCCGATATAGATGGTACTATAGTTCTTGCCTTACTTTTTTCCTTTACTTATTGTGATCTCTAGCTGCTTATGTTCTGCACTATATATTATTGTAGGTACAATTGTCTTACCACCAAATGTTGAAAAGACTAAGGGTAGACCACAAACTGAACGAAGAAGAGGGCTAGAAGAAGGACCACCGCAGCATATGAAGAGGACAAGTGGTAAGATACATTGTACCCTTTGTAGAGGAGAAGGCCACAATCGAAGAGGATGCCCTAATAAAGGACAAAAGGACACAAATCGTCCAGGGCCTACAATGAGGAATCCATCTTCACAAGCTTCTACGCAATCGCAATTGTCTCAATCAGAAGCAGCCACACAAGTAATGCATGAACCAAGACAGACACAACCAAATGCAGAATCTGCTCCCAAAGCTCCTATTGGGCCATCAACTTCACAACCATTGAAGCGTTGTATCAAGAAGCTCGTACGGAAGAGGACATTTGCGAGCACCCAATGACCACCTCATGAGATTTGGACATGAGATTTGTTGGTGAATGTTACAGCCAAACCTATTGGTTTTTTTGTTTTTTTGTTATGGTGAATGTAACTAGCTTTTAGCTATTAACAAATATTTCATGGATTTATAAGTATTCGTGTCGCACAACCGATAGGAAAATGCCATTTTCTTATTTATATGGATCCATGGTTTTTTAAATTTCTTGTTATTGTAAATCTTTTGATATATAATGTACTGATTTACCTATTTTCTGGTGTCTCGATGATCTGATTGGAAAATGCCAAAATTTTATGTTATACGGATTTAATAGGAAAATACGAAAATGTTATTATTATTTTAATTAACTTATTTATTATGGATCTATGCCATTTTGTAGCTTTTTGACAGATATTGCACAGATTTATAGCATCCATGTCAACATTCAGAAATTGACAAACAAGTTTTCAAACACGAGCTAATTCATTGTTCATTGTTCAACAATTGCCACCACAAACATGAAACAAACCCAACATATCATACGGTTATCCAGTTGATAATGAAACAAGTTAAATACATTAGTACAAATCATCCATTTGGATCAGGAGCACAACATATGTTGAAATTTATGGTCAAGCTTGTCATTCCTCTAGTGATCCCATCAGCTGAAGTTGCGTTCTTCATTTCAGCTAACTCTTTCTTCACAGCCTCTAACTCCGCCCTCAAGTTATCATTAGTTTCGGTGGAGCACTCGCTCTTGCCTTCTTCTACCACCACCATCAGTTCATTGGGTTCATATTCATCACACCATCGAAAAAAATTACATTTCTTCACATCCTACAAAATAAGTGCAATAATAGGGAAAATTGTGCCATCATACAAAGACAGTTTCATCATCATAAGGAGTTATCCAATTCGCAAATGTAGTAATCATAGTATTTTGGCATACCTTTTTGGGGCACCGGTAAAACCACCTATTTGGATTCCTAGATGTCCTAGACATAAAAACTTTACAAGTACCCATTCCACAGGAGCATTGAGTCTCCTTAATCCAACCAGGGACAGTCCTGCTTTCACATAAAACATGTCATGCCGTCTACTTCAATTTATGCCATCTTAGTGAAATAATACAATGATATAATGATGTAGATCACAAGCTATTGAGGCAAAAATACAATGATATAATAATGTAGATCACAAGCTATTGAGGCATAAACAGACATTTTATTACAGCCACCATCGTGCACTATTTTAGCCGATCTGTTGCTGGATCCACGCTCATCACTCCAGACATTTTATTCACCGAAAATTTAAAAAAAAAACACAGCGTCAATCCACGCTCATCACTGCACTATTTTGGCCAATCTATTGCTGGATCCACGCTCATCACTCTAGACATTTTATTCACCGAAAATTTAAAAAAAAAGCACAGCGTCAATCCAAGCTCATCACTCCAGGCTCGATAAAATTAAAGAAACAGATACGTTACCTCTTCTCAGCCATTGCGAAGATCACCTTCTCAGCGTCGATCTTCCTTCCCAGCTTTTCTACTCTCAGTGAGTGAAACCCACCGCACCCCACCCGTTCCTCCCCTTTAAAACAAAGACGAGGTTACTTTCATCTTTTTCTGGTCATTTCGGACGGCTAGGCACGACTTTGTTGACGGTGTTAGGGCGCGGGGGGTAAAACGCAAAGGTCGAAACTTTCGGGGGTTTAAAATGCTAATACGAAAACTTTGGGGTCCAAAATGCCAATACGCATAGTTACAGGGTCTATGACGCAATTTTCCCGTGTAATTGAGAAATCAAAGGATTTGTCAAAAATGTCAATAAATGAACTAATGGGATCAGTGATGGTATATGAACAAGGAATAAATTAGAGCACATTGATAGAGCAAGCCTTTCAAGCAATGTTAGTAGTTGAGAATAGATCAAGCACAAACTGAGGAGGAGGTAGAAAAAGAGGTGATAGAGGTCATGGACATGGAGTAGATTGATGCAGAAATTAAAGAATCATAGGAAAGTAAAGGTACCTATTGATATATTTTGATATTTGTAATCCTGTTGATCCACAATTTAATGGAAACAAGAGATATTTTTTCACCTTTATTGATAATTATGGTAGAAAAACTCAAGCGTATCTTTTGGATGAAAAATTAAATACTTTTGAAATGTTTAGAAGCTCAAAGGCATTGGTCGAGAATCAAGCCGGTAGGCACATTAGGGTACTACATATAGACTGAGGAGGACAATATACATTCTAAGGAGTTTTTGAAGTTTTATGCAGAAAGAGATATGAAGTCGGTTGACTACAACATACACACTACAACATAATAGAGTCGTAGAAAGAAGAATTGGAAGATTATGAATATGGTGAAAAACATGTTAAAAAAGACACCTAAATCTTTTTGGGATGAAGCAGTTAAATGGACTGTGCATGTGTTAAATTTGAGTTCCATTAGGAGTGTCATAAACATGAAACCTAAAGAGGCTTGGAGTGGTAACAAGCTAGATGTTAATCACTTTAAGATTTTTAATTGTGTAGTATATTCTCCTATTCTAAATGGGAAAAAAAGCTTGATGACAAAGGTGAGAAGAGTATTTACATTGGCTATAATAAAAATTCAAAGGTATATAAGCTATATAATTCAAAGGTCTTTTTAAGCAGGAGTGCGATCCTCGATGAATCAAAGACATTTAGATAGGCTATGAAAGGTGGGAAAAATATGCTAGTTGACATTATTAAGCCCCAAAATGCAGAATAGAGCAAGTGTCTTACTCAAGCTTGGTTGGTGCATTTGCTAGTTCTACATCCCTCTACACATAATCATCCCAAAGCCACAATTCTTCTTCAAATTGGCTGAAGCATACCACAAAATAACCTACTTGATTGAAAGATTATGTTGTAGAATATGATGCCAAAATCATGGATGATGATATAGTGAGTAAGATACTTTATCAATTTCGCATTTTTTACAAATTATGATTCAATTAGCTACGAAGTTGCAGCTCAGGAGCAAAAGTTTCAACAAGCCATGAAAGAAGAATTCAAAGCTATAGAGAAGAACAATTGTGAGACCTTAGCTTTGACAAAGGATAAAAATTAGTTTTATCCTTTATAATAAAGAGGAATAGAGGAGAATTGAAGAGATAAAGTTATTTGCAAAAATTAGGATAAATTACAATAAATAATAATCTTAATTTTAGTTGTAAATTTTTAAAGAAAGGAGTGATATTGTAATTATAAAGTGTATTTAGAAAGAGGTTAATCACAATTTTAAAAAGAAGGGGTTAATTTATAATTTCAAAAAGAAAGGTATTAAATTTTAATTTAAAAAAATAGAGACAAAAAGGGACTGAATTACAATTTTAGAAAGACTAGAGATAATAGACAAAATTGTAATATTAAAAAAGACCAGAGACAAAAGGTTGCTTATCAGGTAAGTAAACTAAGGAGGTAGAATTGCGTAATTATTAAAGTAGCTTATAGGGCAAGTATCCTAAGTAGGTGTGATTGCATAAAAACACCTAAGATGGTAGAATTGCATAAAATTAAATCTAAGCAAAACCTATAAATTGGTAGCTAGGATAATTTTAGGGATTCAAAATTGGAACTTAAAAAGTTGTGCTCAAAAGTCAAGGAGGTTAGGAGAGAAGGAGGTGTCCAAAGGAAGGAAGGTTAGAGTTTTGACTTTGAATTTCAAAAAGAAAGGTTTATATTGCAAATATGGGGTAAGTAGAATCCTTTTCAATTTTGATATTATCGGTTTCCAAAATTTGAATGTTCAAGTATCATCATGGGCTGTGGAATATTTTCAGTTTTGTGTTCAAATTTGTGTATCGATCTTATATTGAATTTTGTATTGGATTTTATACAATTTCAATTACATGATTTAATTTATAAAGTTATATTAGACCATGCCATGCATGCCATCAGTATATATGCTTCTTTAGATATGGTATTATGAATGATCTTAGGGCACATGATAACAGTGAAAACGCAAGAAGCCCACACTAGAGCTATGTTGTGAAGGGGTCACATGAGATGTGACATTTATAGTCTGCATGTATGGACCACACAGTATTATGCGAACCATTTACAGTGTATGAATATGGACCATATAATACTATGTAGTATATGAATGTTTATATGATTTTCGAGCATGAGTACGTGTCTATTTCAATATAATGAGTTCTTTTTAATGTTGTTGATTAAGTTGATTTTTACTGCTTTTCTACTTACTCAATTTACTTGGAGTGACTCCAATTTTCTTATTTTTTAGCTAACACGAAGAAAAATATTAAAATATGTGGATCTTAGATGGATGAAGGGAGCTACATTTGAGAATGGATGTTATCTATATTAAGCAAATTATATTATTTAGGGTATATAACCAAAGTGATTATATTAAAGTGGTGATACTAGAAGAGCATTTAAACAAATTGTGTGATAGTTGACTTAATTTTATGGATACAAATAAAGATATAATTTTTAGATTATTTTGCTTCTATTGTAATTCAAATTGGCCATTTACCATTGAGATATTGTGATTTTATGATTGTGATTATTTAAGTGGGCCCATAATCCACAAGTTTTTAGTTCAAGTGGTTCCGTATTTCCCTCAACTTAACTAGTCTTCATTTGGATTTATTTAGTGACCACTGGTTGGCTAAGATTCTAGTTGGTGAGGCGTTACAAAACATATGAGAGATGATAGATCTTCCAAAAGGACAAAGCTAATTGGTATAAGTGGGTTTTTAAAATAAAATTTATCTCAAAAGGCAAAGTTGTAAGTACAAGGCACAATTGGTTGAAAAAGGCTAGAAGCAAAAGCTAAAAATTGACTATCATGAAGTATTCATACTAATTGCTAGACATGATATACTAAGATTGGCACTTTCCTTAGATGCTCAAAACTTATGAAATTTTTTTCAGATGAATGCGAAATCAGATTTTTAGCATGACAATCTTGAGGAAGATGTGTATGTGGAATAGGCATCCCACTTTGAAAAAGTAAGAATAGAGAACGAAGTTTACAAATTGAAAAAAGTCATTTATGTACTAAAGCAAGCTCTATAAAGATGGTATTTTTGCATAAGTATCTACTTTAAAAATATTGAGCTTGAAAAGTGTCCCTTTGAGCATACTTGATATGTGAAAATGGTGGTGACGGAAAATTCTTAATTATATGTCTGTATATAGATAATTCGATCTATACATGTAGTGATCCCACCATGTTTAAAGAATTTAGAAATTCCATAAATAGAGAATTGGATATGATAGATTTGAATTAATGTACTATTTCTTAGAACCGAAGTTAAGTAATCCAAAAATGATGTTTTTATATCTCAAAGATGCATGCAAGGCAATTTTTGATGAAATTTATAATGCAAAATTGCAATCTTGTTTGTACTTCAATTGAACTAGTCTAAAGTTGAGAAAACACATTAGCGTGGGTAAAAGGTGGATGACACATATTTCAAGAAGGTTGTAGGTAGTTTGATACATTTACCTGTTATGATACCTAATATCATGTATGGAGTAACGTATAGTAGATCTTAATATCTTTCATGGTAGAGAAAAGAAGATTTAATTGGCTTCACAGTCAATGACTACTGTGGAGATCTTGATTATAGGAAAACCACTTCTAGGTGCAGTTTTATCTTTGGACAAGTGTAATTTTTTGGTCCTCAAAGAAGCAGTCGATAATCACTCTTTCAACAAGAAAAGTAAAATATATTGCAATAGCAGGATGTGCATGTCAAGTAGTTTGGTTATGAAGATTGCAAAAGAAAATGAATCAACACTAAAATGGAGGTATTCAATTTTTTGATAATGGATCTATTATATCATTATCCAAAAATTCAGTTCTTCATTGCATAAGTAAGCACATAGATATAAGATTTTACTTCCTACTTGACATGGTAAAGAGGAAAAAAATTGCGATGAGATTCTAAAGAAACATAGTTGAAATTATAGACATATTTATCAATCCTTTGCAGGTAGAAGTCCTTGTGAAGTTGCAGTTACTTTTTAGCATATGTTCACTCAATTGTCCAATTTAAGGATGTGTATTGGAATAACATAAATTGGAAACAGGCTATAAGTCAATGAGTTATTATTGATTATTATATTAACTTATATAACAAAAATAGGATTAGGTATACACACTGCGTGCATCAATCAATGTGTTAGATATGCGTATCTCTTTTAGTACTAATTAGATGTGGCTAGGTCCTGTATCTAGGCAATTTACTTGGTTTTCTCAAGTTATAATAGGTGTCTTAGGTATTTTTTAAGCATCAAGTCAAGCATCTAGTTAAGAAGAGGCTAGTTGTAAGAATTCTTCAAGTTTGCCTCAACAAGATGAGTTTTTCGTTTTATTCTCTATCTTTTTTGCCCTCTTTTAGTTTTTCTATTTTATTCTTCTATGCCTCAACAATATTTATAGAACCAAGCTTTCCAACAAGAGGTTGGTCATTGTCTGTTAGAAGATTAATAAAGACCAAACAATCACTTTTAATTTTCGCTTTTTAAACTACAATTCAGCAATCAACTATAATAAACATCCATTTATAGTCCTGGGTCATTGCACTAAAAATATATCACTTATTCATATTCATTGTTTTTTATTCATATATTTACATCCATCTCAATTTCTATTACAATAAATTCCTGTGATATTCTTATAAATTTTTCTAAGAATAAGACAACATACTCTCTATTTAGCAAATTTGGAGACACAGCTCCATCATTCACACTTGAGACAGCTCCCCATCAAATAAGCAGGAGATAATGCCTCAAAAGACTTAAGTTCCCAAAACTCCCACCCTACATGGGTGAGTTGAACCCACGATCTTTGGTTCGTTAGCTAGCAAAGTACTAATAGGGATAAATCTCATTAACCTCATTAACTGCTTTTAAATTCAATTTCATCCATCTAGCCTTTGGTTTATGCTAGCGAACAAATCTGGCATGTGGTTGGAAGTTGTCTGTATAATCAAATTTGGAGACTGATAATGACTAATGAAATCTATACAAATATCAAAAATGTAAAAATTTGATGATGAATAAAATGTTGTTAGGACAACACTTTTATAGAAAATGATCAGAACTCATGCTTAAAATGCTCAGTTTTTTTTTTAGCTGGGAAGAATGATTATTCAGGTGAGATATTTTGAAAATGCATTTGCATTACATTAGGATATTAGCATGTAGTACATCAGAACATTGGATGTTTCCAGTAGTTATACTTTTGAACATCAGTAATGTTCATACATTGAATATTATGGATGTTACGTATGAGCATTGCAGTTTTAGTTATCGACATCAACTACTACATATGTGGTTGCATACCACACACCTCAAAACAAGAATCCACACCATCTCTCTTCTCTTCTCAAAGTTTTCTTTTAAGTAATCACTTTCCATCTAAGTGATTATTTTATTGTTTATCAAGTTTTTGTGTGACCAAAGAAGATAAGCGGCTTTCTGTTCTTGAATTAATCTCATTTTTATCGTGAAGTAATCGTATATTATTCTAAGCAGCTTAGAGGACAGTAAAATTACCTTAAGAAAATAACATTGGTAACAATTGGAAAAATAAGCATCTGTTACATATCTTATTTAGCGAAAATGGAAGTAGAACGATTGAAAAGACTGCATCTCAAATTTCATCACTTGACTAAATTAGAATCACAAGATCAAAAATCACTATACTACTACAACCTAAATGCCACTAATCTCTGAAAGGGTTTAGGAGAATTCTTTAGGAATTTTTCCTGAATGGTTAGATGTATATTTCTCTTGGAGACCTCAAACACGTTTATAATTATCCTCGGAGAAACATGTCGAAGTTGTCCCAATATAGTTATGTTTTCATACATTGTGTATTCAAGTTGAATACATTTCCCAGTGTAGGAGGAAAACGCATAATGATTGTAGTTGTATCATAATAAAATCCTAACATCTTCCACTTGCACATGTTAAGTTTCTCTACTAATCTTCCTTTCAAAATTTTTCATACTAGAAAATAAGTTGTGTAATCTTTAAGTACTTACGAGCTCAAGACCATGTTCTTGTTGGGTATAACATAGTAGCTACAATAAAAAAGAAAAATGTATGTCCATATACACTCAATATACCCTAGACTTATTTCATTACATTAGTCCAAGTATATTTAATATCTCATAAGGCTATACTTAACTTTTCGTCTTCCATCGTATACAATAGTTGACCGATGTATACAAGCAAGTGATATAAACAAAATAGCATTTCTCCATACATGTATCTCTTAATTATAGACTAACTACTTTTCTAGACATGTATTGGAAAACTGCATCACCCATGACTTATAAGCAACATGCTCAGTTAGCAACATTATACCACAACCTCAAAATATAGTCGAAAGTCATGTAGGGTGTTGAATCACTTTTATATCATGTAGTTTCACTATTAATTGAGAAAATTTGAGTATTTTAGATATTTTGAATCATATTTTGATTGATTTAGCTTTACTTAGCATAAAACACTCACAAATAACCGATTCATTCAAAGCAAGAAAGTACATGCAAATTTGGACCCTAAATCATATAGAAACAACAGATTTTGATATAAAAAATAAGCTCAACCAGGTTCTCCCAAGTTTCCATGTCAACGGGCCTAAAAAATACTTTCCGTTGGTATGTTATGGCTACCGTAATTCCTCCCTAATCAAAATTTATGAGTAGTTAAAGATGATCCGTTTATTTAACGCAGCATGTGTCTGTTTTGAGAAGTTTAAAGCTCAAGGACTAAGATCATATTTGATTTGATGATTTTGAAGATCTTGAAGAAGTTAAAGCAATGACCAAGGCACCTTAGAACATCCTTGGAGCTAGGTTTGAGGTCCGAGAGTGAGAGGAGTAAAGAACATAAGGCATGACGAGTTGCTTGGAGTGGTTGAAATACCATCAAAGCTTCCAATCAATAAGCTTTCTCTTTCTTTCTTTCTTTTGATTTTAATTGTCTTATTTGTGACGGACATTGAATATAATAGTATTTTGTATTTAATTTTTATTATAAACGTGCTAGACTAAACCTTTTATTTAGGGTTTAGGATATAACATGTGTTCAATATAGCGAATATTATGGTTGATTATTTAAGGTATCTTGTATTAATTTAATATTTCTGATTTTAACAGTTATTGGGTGTATGGTACCACATTTCAAAATGATTTCATATATTAGGTGATGTAACCGAAAGATGAAAATCTAATATATAACAATTAAAATATTAAATTTAGAAATCTAAAACCATAAAAATAGACATGATCTTGAGAAATTTCATAAACTTCTACAGAATTTAATAGATTCTAATTGACTTAATCCCATAAAAATATATGCTTAAGAAGATTAGGGTACGCCTTATAGATTTCAAAAAAAGTTGCAAGGGTAATTTAGAATTTGTTCTTCTTTAATACATAATATCTGAATTAAATAAGCACTTAATACATTCGTTGTAAACGCCGTATGTGAAACCCTAGATCCTAAGTACTTATATGCCTTGACTTTTAATTCCTCTTCTATGTTCTTAAGATCAACATTTTCTTTGGTTATTTCTTTCCTTTCATTCTATTCTCCTTGTGTTCGATATAAGTTTTAAAATCTAACGTCTTAAGTTTTGAATTTTCTATGGGATCGATATTTTATATACTACAATCTATGACCCGTGCACTTGCAGAGAGATTACAAACATAGGGCATAATACTAAAATTGTTACAATGTTAAGAGCTCTCATAATGAGGAGATGGAGATTATTCAAATAAAAAAAACTCAAGTCACTTCCCTTATGAGTTACTAAGCACACGCGATATGAAACACGTGTTATAGTGAAAGAACTCCTAACTCACAAGAAGCATTTGTCATTAACTTTTTAATACCATATAGACCTTATTTTAGTCACTATCAAGTGCCTCACTTGAGTCCTGAAAGTATTCGTGCTCCTTAGGCGCAGATTAAAGCTCACATTTAGCTTTAACAAAGTCCAATGGGAAGTGAGACTCCCACTGTGGTTAGGATCTAATAAGATATGATTTCATC
Organism: Annona cherimola; assembly: GCA_030490835.1. NCBI lineage: Eukaryota > Viridiplantae > Streptophyta > Magnoliopsida > Magnoliales > Annonaceae > Annona > Annona cherimola. The sequence goes on from CM059972.1 coordinate 89,195,286, forward strand.
TTGATTATCTTATCAAGGTGATAATCATCTCAAGTCTCATGTTCAGATAGAACACTTATCTTACCTAATTTTGTCTCATCTTTATATGTTTCTAGAACATCAAATGTGATTGCTTATGAGAGAGAGTCAATCTCTGACTTTGCCGTCATACTTCAGATTGAATATTTTTCATTTATTCAATCATACTAGTATTGATATCACAAATCAACAAATGCCATGATCTATGCGATATAGATGCGTTGCACTACCATTAGATATAACATAAATCTAGCTTTCAAATTAAGTTATCTCTTGCTATCTACAGGATGTCAACATTTGTTTAGCATGATATATGACTTAATATTGATTTTCATACCTCTAGGTGCTCACATCAATCAATATTGACATAAACTACAGGGCACAAATTACTTGTTTAGAAAATAATTTACAATGCATAAGCTTATATGAGTTAATTCCCTCAATAAAGATAACTTATATGAAGGGCACAAGATTAAGTATGCCCACAAATCATAAGGAGTAAAGATAACTTATTTAAAGGGCACAAGATTAAGTAAATGAGCAATAGCCAGTAATGCAATTAGTTCTCAACTATATTCGTGTAACATGTAAAGCAATTTAATACTTCTAACTTATGGAAAATCAAGAAAATGTGACCAAATTATAGATAATTACCAATGAAAGTGAGGAAATATGAGTCTTATGCCTCTTCCTTAATTTTTTTTATTGAATCACATATGATAAAATTGGTCAATTGCAATGAAACCTCAGCTTTAGTTGCTTTATGAAACGGTTTTCTTATTGTTTTTTCTGACTACATAATTTTCATAAAGGATAGATCAATTTTAAGAGTGGGCCATGAAGGCTTTCTTTAGCTACCTGATTCATCTTTTTCTATCCAATATGATGCAATCTAGCATATTATATATTTGCATTTACAATAGCATTAAAAATATAAAATAAAAAAGCATTCATCATTATTGCAATCAATACTATGAAATCATCAATCCAGAATAAAGAGAGTTTTTTTTTAAAAAAATTACATTAATACAATTATCATAAAAAATTTAGGCTAAGTAAAGATAGAACAGAGATTAAGTTTTGCCAAATTTCTAGTGTGCATAGAACATCATATAAGATCAAGGTTTGGCCATGATGTAGCTTTAATTTGCAAATTCCAATTCTTTTAACTCCTACTTCGGAGTTATTTCCCACATTTATTTACTTTATTCCAGCTAGAATTTGATAATGTTCCATAAAAGCTCTTCAATAATTAGTTATATGATTTGTGCTCCTGAGTCTATAATCTATAAAGGATGAGATTCTTTAAGCATTTCTGAGTTATTTATAAAGGTATATAGAGGAGTAAAGTTAAGTAATACTTCCTTTGACTCAGTATAACCACGAGTAAAAGTGTCCTAACTTGCTATAGTTATAACAGTTGATTTCAATCATATCTTTCCTTCTTTTGCAATTATTTCATTTGCGCTAGATCTTTTTAGACTCATATGGGCCTTGATCATTATCTTTCCCTTTTAGGGAACCCTTAGTTCCTCTTGCGCTTTAAAAAAGAAGTTTTGTGTGAATCAGAATCGATCACATACAATTGGTTAGAAGAGGATTTTGCAGCCTTTAGATGCTCAACCTCTAGATTCAACTGACACAAAATATCATCAAAATATTTGATATTTCTGTTGTACATCATGTTGACTTTTTATATATTTTTTATTATTAAGAAAAGATTTTATTATGGCCAGCACCTTCTATTAAATCCCTGAGAGCATGAGCTCTCGAATCATATTGATATCTGCTTAAGATATTGCCTCGTAGTATGATATTGATATTTCTTATTGTTGTCAAGCCTGATTATAAGGCTTAGTAGTTGAAATACTACTATATGTGTCCTTCAGAGCTAGCCACATGACCTGAGCGGCAACATATAGTTCAAACTATGTTTGAGATCATATTATATATTGCTCAACAACACAATGTAAGTGATTTTTTAGGCTAAAGAAGCCTTGTGATCTAATATCTCTTTCTCAAGTTCAATTATGATATTATTTAATGATTCTAGTGCTTCTCATTTGTTCGGAAGATACTGAACATTCAATGTTAGATATCATAATTATCACTATTTAATTTTTATCTTGGTTCAAGTTAGCAACAATCATTTTTGGATGCCATTATTGGTAACTAATTTTATTAAAAGTAGCACAAGTACATAATCAATACTAGGATAAATTATTTTGCCACAAGAGACTGACTAAATTAATGATAAACCAACTTAAGGAATAATTTTGAAAATTCACTTGTTCCTAGTCACCATTCATGTTGCAAATGTCGAATTGCCATTAATTTAATTCAATTACACAAAATTTTAGTTCCAAGTGAGAATTTCTCTAAATCAAACAAACTTAAGAACCATTAGTTCTAATTAAGAATTTCTTTAAATCCTACCAATTTCGGAACTCCCACTCAAACATGAAGGTCCTAAAAAATAATATTTATTTCATCATGTATGATAAGCATAATACATGCATTTTTTTATAATTTTATAATTTTCATGGAAAATAATAATACTTTCCTATATTTTCATTTACAAAGTTATAAGCATTGTCACATAAGTTTCATAAATGGGAACCATTAGCTTCATGTGAGAATTTCTTCGAATCTTGCCAACTTGAGGCATATAATATTGAATACAATTCAATAATGATGATTATATTTATTATGTATGATTAAATTCTATAAGATTTTCTTTGGTTAACCTGGTATGTAATAGGGAGTGTGGGAGGCTCCCCTTGCATATGCAAGACCTAGTTACATAACCACAAGATCCACTTTAAAATCTCTCACCCAGACACCTACGTCTAGTCATACCATATAATATAATTTTACTATAAGAAAAAGTTTAATATAAACTATAATCATAACATAGTGTAATGTATCATAACTTATATAATTGCACATATGTTCCATGCTTAAGGGATTATATTTCATAACTTATGGGATAAACATAATTAAACATGATGTAAATATGCATGTTATACAAATTATTAATTTTTAGTTTCAAATAAAAATCTAGCCATACCATTGCATTTAGAGCATTAAAATTAGTAGGAATAAACTATTTGGATCATTAAAATTAGATTTAAAATAGCTAAAATTCAGCAAATTAGAAATTGATGGATGAGATTGCGCCATGTCAGCACTAGTGCCTATTGTCGCTGGCCGGCGACTTGCCCCGCTTGGGCTTGGCCCCTCCTAGGTCGACCATTTCTACCAACTCATTAAGTTTGGCTTTTGTCTAGACAACTAGGCCACATTTGGTTTTAGGTATGATTGGGCTCGATCTATTGGGCTTGGTTTAAACCATTTCTTACTGCCATCGATAGTTGCCATTAAGGCCACCATTGCCAATTTAGGTCCCATTTGGGCTTAGCCCACCCTGACCAGCTCATAAGGTGGCTTATCAACATGCCTACTCCTAGTCGAAGCCTAGAAGCCCAGCTCGTTGAGGCATAATGGGTGGTTTTGCAAAAAAAAATATGGGGTTTATGTAATATTGATGTTTTCCAAGGGGTTTTTAGAAAAAATTCCTCTAACTTAAAGTCAATGGAAAAATCAACAGTACACCTATGACAAATGGGCACACTGTACATATCATCTAATTTATTTAATTTTAAATTCAATTAAATATTATTTTAATGATCTAATCCATCCTAAAATTCCATTGTCATGTAATTAACATAGTGGAACATATGATTTGCATAATTAATTTAAATAAATAATTAACTATTAATAAAATAATAATAAAATGCACTATCACATGGTTATAATTTATATCATGTTGCAAGCATATAGACATATTGAAATGATACAATTCCACTAAAATCAAGCACATAATTATCATATATGAAAAGCCATATCAATTATATTTCTAACAAAAAAATAATTCTATTACATGACAAAGACAACAATGGAAGTCGAAATTACAATAGTCATCTTTACATTTAATTAATCACAAGGATTGTCTCAATTTATTTTTTCAATAATCTAAACCAACGTTATTTTATACAAGAATCCAATTCAATTCAAGACCCTACTTGCATATATTTGGAAGATCACAATAAAGAGAATCTAACAACTTGATAAATTGCATAACAATCTTCAAGAAAAATCTAAAGCGTTATTGGAACACATGCTCAGATTTCTTGTCAAAAGTGTGGTATGATTTCTCAATATGCTAACTATCTTCAAACAAATTCTTTGAAAAAATATATGCATGTATATCATTACCACTAAGCAACTAAGACAAAACATAGATCAGGCTCTGATACTAATATTCAAAAAATAGTATCAATTACATACCTTATTTAGCGAAAGCAAAAACAGAAAAATTGAAAAGATTGCATCTCAAACTTAGTCGCTTTGCCGGATTGAAATCACAAGATCGGAAACCAACTATACTACTACAACCTAAATGCCACTAATCTTTGAAAAAGTTTAGAGAAACTCTCTAAGGATTTCTCCCATATACTCAGATGTGCATTTCTCCCAGAGACCTCACACATTTATAATTATTCTAGGAGAAATGCACAGGAGCTATCTCACTACAAATATGTTTCCATATACTGTGTATCTAAGTAGGATTATATTTCCTAATTTAGGGAAGAAACTCATAATTATTATACTTGTATCCTAATATAATTCGAAGAATAACACAAAATAATTTTGATTCTCCTAATTTCCACGTTTTTAATCTTTCTTTATTTTTTTACCCATTTTCCCCAGCACTTTATTCTCTTGAATTGCTTTCAAGTTATGATGCTCTGTTACCCAGACATCCCAAATATTGTCATTGGGTACTACCTGATCTTAAAAAAATTTGGAAGCATCTCCCCATAACTTATAAAGGGGGTGGTAGAGAATTTGTTATACATGAACATTACAATTTTATTTCAAATTATAAACACTGAAGTCTATATTCAAATATTTGCATGCTCATACTATAAAGGCATCCGTATAGAAAGAAAGTCATCATAGTCCATCATTACTCTACCAAACAACCCAAAATAATATATACATATGTTCACATGAGTTATAATCAAGTTTAAATACCTAAGTGCAATATGTCCTTTACAGTTTGGTCAAACTAGGTAAATGTTTACATTCATTACTATCAATTAGAAGCATATGTCCAAAATAATTACAAACACAACTCTTAATTTAATGAATTTAATCTCCAAAGTTGTGTCCTCTATCAAGTCCATCTCGAGGTTCTTTACCTGGTCTTTGATCTAAAGGTAAAATAATAAATCATGTGAGCTAAACAGACTCAGTAAGTAGATGCCAATTATCACAAAAGGGTACTGGAATAAGATTCATGATGTACATATCATGCTAATGATGTAGTGAGATGAATCTTAAATGAACATGCATGATGTGTAAAACCAATACCCATGTCCAAGAACATATATAAGTATATAGCTGTACGTTTTTAATAGGTCATCACAACCCTCACTCATGTCAACAAGGGCTATAAATAACCCTTTTTACTTATGTCAATCAAGGGTCATGAATAATCCTACATAATTATGGAAATCACTCACACATGGTCCTTTCCAAATATTACATAATGCAACACAATCCAACCATACTTGTGTGATTAAACCTAATGCAACACAAAATCTATCTCAAGAAACTCAACATAATAATTAAAGAATCAACATTACTAGACACACATAAGTTAGAAAGATTTCAAAGTATGTTTATACTCAATTTAACAACCCATCCATCTTAGGGGCATTCCACCAAACACATGATAGACATTGTTGAGGAAACTGCTAGATATTCATAAGTGACTATCGAAACCGAGCCATTGTACCCTCTTATGACAAAAAATGCTTCTATGTCAACCATCCCATGAGAATCATTCATTAACCCTAATCTCTCTATGTGGTCTAATCTCATCTTCCTTCGCATTATAAATCACCCCATACATAACTATAAGAGTGATATTCACTCTACATACACTACAATATGATACCAATCAAGGTTCTACTACAATTTAACGAAGAATGAATCATCTAGTCACCTAGATCATGATTTTTTCCAAAACATCAACCCTAGACTCGAACCTTTGAGATTTTTGAGCTCCCTTGATGAGAAGAGAAATGAATGGAGGGAGGTCACGTGCGCCCTTCTCCTAAGAAGGCTTTTGCCAATATGAGTCGGGCCCAAACACGGGTTGGACCTAGTTATTCATTTGTCATTAAATTTTTCACACATTCTACTTAATCAATTAAAAATTTCTCTAGGGGCGCAGCCCTCTTGTCCCCTGCGACTTAACTAGGCAGGTCGAACTTTGTACCTACTTTGCAAGATTCAAGATAGTTGTAGTGTCTCAAATAATGGGTTAATTATATACCTCTAATTCAATACCCAGCAAATCATATAATAACCGAGTGGTGTAGCCACTCAACTCATACTCCTTCTAATATGCTCGTGAGTGGTGTCTTATATAACCCAACATGCCAAGATTTTAATACATGCATACACTACATATCCCCTAGATACCATGTCTATATACAATGTACATAACACTAACATCATTAATTACTAGTGATATATTCATTAATTACCTCATGGTAAAGGAATGACTATAATAAAAATACATGGTCCTCACACAAACTTTGCAGTAAGTCCATATGTTGTACAATGTAACGCCCCAGACCTAACAGTAAGGTATTGTCCGCTTTGGGCCTCGGCCCGCACGGTTTTGCCCCTCTGGGTTCACGCGCATCCCGTCGTTCCCCAAAAGGCGCCTTTTGGGGAACGACGGGATGCGCGTGAACCCAGAGGGGCAAAACCGTGCGGGCCGAGGCCCAAAGAGGACAATACCTTACCGTTAAGCCTGGGACGTTACATACAACCAGGTACATAAATAAAATTTCAAGGAATCTCTCCACTTAGAGATCTACCTTGATAATGAAAACAAAATTCAAGTGTGCATATTATTAACGTCATTCCATCCTGGTACTAGAATTTATTTGAATTGGAGTATTGGATAAACTATACTTGCTTAAAAGTATACACGTTTAAATTATGAAAATGCTTGTATAATTCATAGATGTGTTTGAATGTTATAATAGTTTATAAAATTATTCATCAACATAATAAAAATATTTTAGATGCTTTAAATATGAAATTAACAACTTTCATGATATATAAATCAAATAGTTTTATTTTTTTAATTTTACACTTTTAGTAAACAAGCATCATGCGCATCTTTGATTGGAATGAACCTTTTTTTATTGGTGATTGGAATGAAACTTGGTTCCCTGAATAAATAAATAATATTATATGCAATACGTGGAATGAAGTTGATATAGTTACTGAGGTGAACCATAAATGGAGAGATTTCACAAAATTAAATATTATGTTGTTGCAGGGTTGACATCTCATACTATACAAAAAATACTTTTTTATTTTTATAATATAGTATGAGCCCCAACTAGATGTTTTTCTTGTGTGAAGTGATAATTTTTGAATTAATTTTTTTAATTGAATTTTCAAAATAAAAGGGGCATATATCGATGCATTTTTACTTCCAAAATTTTAAAATTACGAATTACTAAATTTTACATAGTGTGAGAACTAAATAAAACCCACAAATTCATGAAAAAGAAATAAATTTACTGTTTTAAATCAACAAATTTATTTAGGGGCAATAACACAAGCGTCTAAGACTCTTAAGTACAAAATTAAAAATAAATTAAATGGTCTACAAGGGGCCTCCACACTCCAGAAAGAGTGTGGAATTAAAACAATGCTGCATGAATAATATCATTTAGTGAGTTTTTTGAATCTCTTTGGCAAATCAAACCAGCAAGAGTTCCAATTCATGAAAAACCCTTCTATTGAGGGAAGGAAAAACCAGAGGTGTTAATTTTATAAGGTGAATATATTTTATTAAAAAAGTAAATACATCTGTACATTTTGTAAAATATATCTTGGATGTATCTAAAATCCAATCCATTCTACCCAGTTGATATATCGTCCAACAAAATTATCTTTTTATAATATTTTTATTATGAGTCTATCTTCAACATGTCCATTCTACTAAAGTAAATTGAATGTTATAAAGTCTCATAGAGTCGTAATTTTTGATGTGTTTAAAATCACTCTTAAGTGGCCCTTCTTTGGTTCGGCGATTTTAAAACCCTACTTTATCTTCTCCAATGCCTCAATCCAATGAATATGAGTAATTAGTTGGGTGAAGAGTAAGAGGTTATTGAGCAAAAGGGAGAACAAGACTACAACCTCCATCAATGGCAAGGGATTAGAGAATTTTTTGTGACATATTTTCCAAAGTGGCAGACGACGTCAAAGAGGAATTAGAAAAAGGGTAAGGCATTTGCACTAGCACTTCCGCTTGAATTTATCTCATTATTGCCTATATAATAAAGTTAAATAGATAAGTTAATTATATGGGTAGTTGTGTAAAAATAATTGAAAAAGGGTAGTTATATAGGAATAAGTAAAAAAATAATTAAAAAATAAGATAGTTGTGAAGAGTAAAAAGTTTTAGATTGAATTTTTTTTTATTTGGGCTAGAGCCAGCGTTCAACAGCCATACAGTCATGGGATTCGAAACCCGAATCTTGGGGCAAGTATGGCAAGCGTGAAACCAACTACCCTAAGGCAGGTTCACGTATTGAAATTTTTTAATTTGAAATTTTTTTAAGTAAACAAACACACCCTAAATATAACTTCCACCATTCATAGTGAAAATCGTATAATAATATATTAGGATGATCCTGTATAAATAAAAACTGTAAAAATATAGGTTTCTCACATAAAAACTGAAATTTAATCATTTTATCAATATAAAAATATCTTTTTAAAATTTATCTAGTGAAATATATATCTACAATGTTTTATATTATGGGTCCTTTTGGCAATCTAAAAAACTCTTGTAAGATGCAAAAACTTGTCAAAGCTCAGGGGCAAGTGCGAAAAACATATCACTTGGTCACTGCAGCCCCGTCCATCGAAAAGCTAGCTCTGCATCTCATACACGCCATGTCTACAGCATCCCGTTTGCTCATGCTTCATTATGAGCATTTGAATTTTGACCGTCTATGCGCATTTGAATTTTAGCCATTGGAATGCATGTTGTGGCTGCGAGAACGTCCAACCCAACTGAAAATCAAGCACATTTAATGGTATTTATTTGTGCAGCCATTAATTCCATCATTTGCCATTCCCGGTTGGTTCAGCCAGATGTGACAGTTTTTATGTTGCAAAATTTGTTACCCAAGTTTTTGAGATTGCCAAACAGACCCTATATAAATTATATTACAGATATTGCTTATAAATTTATAAACATATATACCATTAAAATGCTCGTATTCTAGATTTTTTAATGAAAATTATTATAGATTGAAACACTACTTACTTTACATGATCTTAACTATGATGGTTAAAAATGTAATTAAAATATAAAGTACGGTTGAATTTTTGAAAAAAATAAAAAAATAAAAAAATTGGTTTGGTTCCCATTGATGGCTATGGGAACTGGTTGCCACGGAGGCGGCTTTCCGAGTTGTGCGGACACTAATAAGATCATCTTCCTCCTCACACTGATCGGCCAATAGGATTGGGCGGACCTACATGCAAGTGAGTGGGGTCGTTGCCCCCACTGAATAGATTAGTATAAATCCAATGAGATTTTAAAAAATATAGGTGTGTTTGGTTACACACAAAACATGTTAATAAAAGCTTTTCAATCAAATACTTTTCACTCCTTATAACTACTTTATTTTGAAATTATTTTTTCACATTTTCCTATATAAACAATCCTACTTTTCAATCATTTCTACACAAATACCCATACAACTAACCTATCTATTTTAACTTTATTCTCTTTATACTTCATTATTACTCATATCATATCACATCATTTTCTATTAACTTGACAACTTCTACTCTGAAAAATTTTCATAAAAAAATTATACCTCCAACCAAACGCACCCTATATCTAAAATGCGGTTTATATTTTACTATGATCGCGCCCCTCTCAAATAACAATATAACCCTCCTATTTCAAATTGCTCCTGCTTCCCGAAGGTCCCGAATCCGCCACTGCCAAAAGACCCACGTAGAGGGAAAAACGAGTGGCCCGCTCTCCGCCAGCTAGCAATATACAATCCAGGAATGATCAACGGAGCGCTATGCTGCCGAGTCCTCCGCCAACGAGCACAACGTTGGAGGCCTAGTAGTACAAGCCCGATGAGAAGAAGGCGCATGACCAGACGCAGCTGTTGGCGATGGAGGATGCGTTCTACAAGCGCTACCAGCTCATCCAGTCGCTCCATTGCGAGCCTCTGAATTGCCATCCCAGTTCAATTCCCTTTACGTGTTTGTCTTTGATTACCCGCCCCTGAGGGGGCATGTGCACGAGATTTCGATATTCGCAACGGACTTCGGCAAGTTCGCATCCGGAGCGATTCCATGAAAACCATCTGCGGCAGCGCATCCACCGCTTAGAACGGACATCGTGGCAAGATCAGATGGACGGGGGGATCTTCTCATCGACGAGGAGCTTTGTGGAGAGGACGGCGGTAGCGATAGCGGTGGGGAATGGCCCCAGGCATTCACGACGATTACCCACAAACGGATGAATGGGTGTTGTTATTTTACGTCGGGGTGATATTTTGTACATTTTAAGAAAATTTAGCAGCAATTAATCGGTCTGTGAGGAAATGTGTATTTTTGGAATAAAATGCAAACACTTGATATATTTTAAATATTTAGGATTAGGTCCGAGATGAAATGAGTATTTTTGAAACTAAACAGTAAACACAAAAATATAATAAGTATATTTTGTAATATTTGGGGTTAGGGCCAGTGGTGGATATATTAAAAATAAGCCCTGTTATTTTATTACAGTGACAGAGTTGAGAAAGCTGAGCATGAGTGTATATAAATCGGTGGGATGGGATTTGAAATTGAAACAAGAAGGTTAAGAGTCTAGATGCAGGATTAGAAGGCGCACACGGCACTTCTAAAATATCTAGGGTATTGAAGAAGAAGAAAAATATATTCAAAAGCTATCAATTGCTACACGAATAATATCATTTTATTGTCACTATTTAAATCTCTAAGTGGTTGACATAAGCATGCACAATAAATATAATTGGAAGTACTGAGAACAGGTTGAGACATTTTTCTCATTCGCCCTTCTTCTACATTATCAATTGTCTGATCAGTCAAGATAACATGATAGGGAAAAAAAAAAAAAAAGAAGAAGAAGAAAAAAAAAAAAAAGTAGGAATAACACCATTTCATTCGATGAGCTTTTTGATTCTCTAGGCCAAACCCAAGTCAACAAAGCCCAAATTTTGTGGGGATGTGACCGTGCCCATTACGCTCGATTGTGAGAGTTAGAAAGTTTTGTACCTTGTCTATCTTAAGTGGACTACGTTGGCTGGATTTCGGTTGACTAATTTTGAATCGGTTGGGACTCTTGTCTTAATCAAAGTCCCTAATTAATTAGTCGATATTTAATTGAAACGATCTAATGGGATCTTCTGCTCATATTTTTTTGTTTAAAATGGTCTTAGTTTATTGATATCTAAATCAAAATTAATTTTGTTGTCTCGCCAGGAAGGCTGATTTTTTATTCTCTAGAATTTCTTTCAAACATTCTGTAGACATTAAACAAAGGTCCAAATCTTATACAACCAGCTCCATAAATTAAATTTCATGAAATCTCTCCCTAGGGATCTACCTTCATAATGAAATCGAAATCCAGGCGGCCATATTGTTTAACATCATTTGATAATAGTACTAAAATCATTTGAACTAGATTTTTTTGTAGTAATTAATGTAGGAGGATGTAAAAGTACGGGGACGTGGCTAGAGGAGGACAACTTCCAAAGAAAGACCGGATACCTGCTGATGACTAATTAACAGCCTAAAATAATAGTGCTGTAAAAGGCAACTGCACAATTGGCTAAAGACACATAATCTCCATGTATAAATACTCTATGAAATCAATGCGTGGACAGCTAATCTTTAAGCTGCTTTACAATTCTATTTGCTCGCCTCTTGTTTCCATTACCTTATTGTAAATCCAATTTCAACTATTTAATTAAGTTATGAAAAGCGTTGTATAATTTTTTTTATTTTCATATATTTACATTTATCTTAGTTGATATTATAAATAACCTCTAAGATGTTCTTATAAATTTCTAATGGAAGACACTTTGCTCTATCTAATTAACTCAAGAGACATTGCTTCCATAACAACAGGCCTTCACACATTGGAGGGATAAAATACTTTAAACTCTCACATTGTTGAGGAGACTTGAACACAAGCAACTATTTAAGTTATGAAAAGCACTTGTATAATTCTTAGGTGCCTTTGCATGTTATAAAAATTTATAAAATCTTTCATTTACATAAGAAAAATATTTTAAATGGATAACATATATGATATAAAAAATCAAATAATTTTATTTCCTTAAATTTACACTTTTATTAAATGGGTGTCATGCATATTTTTGAATGAAACTTAGGTCACTAGATAAATAAAAGGTTAATTTAAATATGACCACAACTTACACCCCTTGTTTGCCGATATGATGACACATTTAAAAAGATGGTGTGGATGATCATAAAATTTACTTCTCATTCCAAATGTAATAATGCTATTAGTATTTGTTACATAACACGGTAAATTTTTTTGGAAATGACAAAATAGCACTTGCCAAATGCACTTTTAGAGCACCATAACCATAATTCATCCATCCGACTGTGCTTCCAACGATTCTCTCACAAGTTTTTAATTATTAGAGATTCTTTTTAATCTTTTATCATAATAATTAGTTTTTTTGTTTATTTAAAACAGATCTTTTTTAATGATGAGTGACAGTAATGATACTGAGAAGCAAAGAGGTAGTAGGTAAACATGTTTTTGTTTGAATTAAATAGGATTTAAAAGACTGCAGTTCGAACAACAACTTACATGTGTTTTTTAGTTACAGTTGGTAGAGGTGGAGAGGTGGAGAAGTTTGTGAAAGAGAAGTTGCTTTGTTATATTTTTTATTTCACTTATAGTTGTTGATTTCAATCATAATTTATTACCTGTTAGTATACTTAGCAATGAAAACAATTCGTGAGCAATTGCGTAATATAGTTTTTAATTATGTTGGTTTCGTTCTTAGTTCTATTTTGTTGGAACGATAATTTGTCAATTTTTATTTTTATTGAATTTCGTCGGAATGACCCATATATAAGAAGAACAGAAAAGGTTAAAAGCATGATATGGAGAGATTTCGGAATGTCCTCTTCTCAAATCTTTGTATTTTTCTTCGATGTGATAGATATATGAAAGTATATTTCAATGGTTAAGATTTAACATCTTCCTCGCAACTGCCTGCCATGATAATTACTGTACCCTCATCATCATCCCACACTCCACTTCCCATCGACTGCAGATTGTAGTAATTTCTTCCGGAGTGGCCTGCCACAATGAAAGTCCTGCAGCCTGCAAAGCTACCCACTTGCATCCCCCATCCAAAGGGTTGTGTTTGGGAGTGTAAAAATCGGGCCTCCATAGGTACGGATTAGAGACGAATGCATCAACATTTAATTACCTAGCAAAGTTAAAATATAATTACCATAATAAAGTGTTAGTAGAATATTTCTTTTTGATAATTTCATTTGCAACTTACCTTATGACTGTATGTTTACTTTCATCAAATAATATAGATGTGAAATTTTGAATAATAATTAAAACTATTAATATGCAAAATAATAATATTCATTTTTGAACGGTGCAAACATTTTTGTTTTATTGAAAAATCATGTGGAGGACATAACTTTCAATAACATCTATGTAATCAAAAAATAAAAATATATATGCAAAAATAAGTTATAAAGTTAAATGTATATACAAATAGACCATACTCACATTAACAAATCATAAAGTTAAACACATATATCTAACAAAACTATATTCACATAAACGAGTTACAGTATATAGTTTATTAAAAATATTTTTGCACTTATGCAAGGTAGGTCGATGCGAGTTGGACCATAGTAGACTTGCTTCACCCACAATGAAAGAATTGATATCAAATCTTGACTCATCCTGCCACATTTGGCCAAAATCTTTATCCTAACCTTGTATAAAATTGGAGCAGTCAATGCGTCAATCCACCCTTATTTTTCACCCATACTACATTTGTGTACAACCATAGGAGTGTCGTTAGGAACCCATGATCGCCAATTTTAAATTATACCACATCACATTAAAATTAACAACTAATTATAGTGTAGAATAATAGTGAGACGGGTCCAATCCACAGAGAGACAATGAAAGCTTGAATTATTTGGGATTTTTTTTATTAAACTTAAATATCCAAAACAAAATTATAATTAAGAATTAAAATTCAATATAACAAAATTATAATTAAGAATTAAAGCGCAATAGAAATAACTATAAATAAAATCCAACTAAAAACAAAGAAAATAAAAATCTAAAATTAATGAAGCAAAAGAAAACAAATCTGAATGGCTTACTATGAAGAAAAATCTCCTCTTGTAACTCTTCCAAGATTGCCCGGTGATCCTTTCCCTCTAAAGCTTTTCCAAACTTGAACCGGGAACTAGAAATTTGGAAGTGAAGTGAAAAAGTAGATTCAGAATTGCCTCCGGGAACTTGATCCAACCACCTTTTATAAGGGTGGAAAACCACATAAAAACGCGAGTAGGAAAATGATTGCAAATTGCATACTTTTGGACTGCGTTTCTTTGGACGGACCAGAATGCTTTTGCGAATCTAGTGATGGCCGAGATTTCTGGAAGGAAAGTTGAGTAATTTTGCTGGCGGGATTTGCCAACGGTTTACTTGAACAATGCCAGAATCCAAGCAACTTGCGGACGGCTGGTGTGCAGCTGTGATGCTTCGTTCTGATTTCGGACTGGAACCAAGCTTCCATTTGAACTCCAGCATGTACTCTGCTTTGGTGCAAACAGCCTCATGAATCTGCAATTGTTCGATCTAGGGTGCAATTCGGGCTCATAAAACTCGGGTTCACTTCGGCCCTAATCCTAACCCTATTTATAAAATATCAACCCTAATACTAACCCTAACTCTATTTGTAAACCTAAACTCTAATCCTATCTTTGAAAATTAAATTCGGATTGAGTTTCGGGTTGGAATTTATATTGATGAATTTCTGTTTTATTTAAAAGTGATAAGTTTAAAATATCATATGAATAAATAATAATAATAAATCATGTAAGTAAACATAATAATATATAATCAAACTACAAATTTTTTTTTAAAAATAATAATATAAAGAATATTTTTTAGAAAAAATTTAACATAAAAAAAAGATAAATGAAGAAAATTAATGAGTGTAAAAGTAAATGATAGAAATAAAAAATAAATATAAATGAAAATAATATACTTTATTTATAATAAAATCACAATATGACAAACATATATTCAAATATAGATATAATAACATAAAATATGAAGAATATAATAAATATTATTTAAATAGTATATATAATATATTTATAATAAATACAAAATGAGAAATCTTGCTCAGGTTCTTCGAGTTCGGGTTTAGTTGAACCCCTATCATATTTACAATCGGGTTATAAAAAGGCAAATTTCAACCCCATTCAAAATCGAGTTCGGGCTCAACCCGGCCCAAGTTGCACCTCTAGTTCGATATTATCTCCATTCCTTCGTGGTTGGTCACAAGCAAAATAGGCCATGAATGGCTATTGCTATTAATTATTGAACATTTGCCTTGTTGAATATGCTTGGTAGTTGTCATTCATATTAGATGAGCGAGATGGAACGCTGCTGCCATTGGGGTTGGACGGCCTGGATTGAATTTAGAAGCTTGGAGGTGTGTCGCATCAGTTTTTTTGGCTGCTTTGATGGTGATTGGGCGTACGCCTGTAAGTGGGCCACTGTTGGTTTGAATGGCTATAATCTGATTTGATTGCCACAACTTTAATTGCCAGAATTTGCTAGCCTATGATTTCCACGTCACAAAACGGGGGCGATGTGAAGTAGAGATGGGTTCGTGGCAGCCATTCATGTAGAACTCGAAGGAGAAAGAAAATGGTGGATCACTGGCTTTGACGCTCTTTCATACACGAAAGGACTGTGCGCATATAGACCTTTTTGTATTTACAACTTCACCCCTAAAATACTTAAATGCATGTTCAGAGAGAAAAATATGAGTATGTAATTTTCAAAAAGTTACCCACAAAACTCCTTTATCAAATGCAAATTTCATGTGAAATGGGTGAAAAATAATTAAAAAGAATGCAGTTATCATACATCCCATACAAAAATGAAAATAAGAATCACTATTCATTTCTGATTATGACTCTCTAGTATTAACCTGCCCCTATTTTCAACCCGCCGTTGTTATCAATGATTCTCCGGTAAGTTTCCTAAGCTCAGAAACATTTTTGAAATTTTTATTTTGATAATTAGCTTTTTAAATATAGATCTTTTCTGATGTGAGTAGTATTCATGGTACAAAGAAGCAAGTATACATCATATAATTTTATGAGACTTGTAGGATGTAAAAATGGCAACAATTCAAACAAAAACTAGCACATGATTTTTTAAGGATTATTTACAAATATACCTACATGGATTGACCATAATTGTTAATGTAGTCACATATCTTCAGAAATTGCAAATAAACTTCATATAGTTTGACCGTAACTGCAAATATAATCAAGAGTTATGACGTTGTTATTGCATCATTGTTATATGAGTATATTTGCAAAAACTAAATATATCTACTTAATTTTTCAAATTACAAATGTACCTACATAGTTTGTTTATCTTTACAACTACACCAACGCTGTGATGGTGAAGTAACAATATCAAACAACATGATCATATTTGCAATTATGGTTAAATTATGTGGGGTTGTTTGTAATTTTTGTAAATATATTTACAATTATGGTCAAACTAAGGGTGTGTTTGGAAAATAATAGAATTTGTGAATGAAATTTTTTTGTTGTAAAAGTTTTTAAAATGGAAGAAAATAATGTGATATAATAAGGGTCATAATTGTGTATAAATGATTAAAAAGTAAGGTTTCTGTAGAAAAATGTAAAAAAATGATTAAAAATAGGGCAAGTGTTACAATACAACAAGAATAAATGAAATAATAAAATCTACATGTCATAAATTTGTGTAGTACAGTTTTAGCCATTGAGAAGAGTCTTGAGTATTTGGGGAAGATGAGAGCTTGCAGCTCTTGTAGTGGACTTAAGAGTCTCTCTTTAAAGATCAATTAATACACTCTTTAATTGTTTGAAAGTAGGAAGATGAAAGCTCAATGAATGCTCTAGCTAACCATTCTAACTCTCCTTGATGGGTCTTAAATAAATGTGAGAAAAAGTAAAATTTTAGAGGGTTGGTGGTGCATTTCATTCGAATTGTTCTGACCGTTATGACTCAAGTCACATTTGGATTCGGCTTCAGATGCGACCTGATTCAATTCGCATATTGAAGTCGACTTAGCATGTGACATCCATCCTCCACTTCCTCCCAGAACATTTTTTTTATTTTTACTTTTCAAGTTTCATCCTGAGTTGACTTAGATTTAAGACTTTATCGAAGTCGCAAATTAAGTCGATTTGGGTATGCGACTTCACTATTTGTTAAAACGTAGAAACTTTAAACTCCATTCTTTTGGCTTCTTTTTCTTTAAGTCTTAAACTAGGATCAACTTGGCTAGAGACTTGACCCAAGCTACAAGCAGAGTCGACTTGGCTTTGTGACTTCACTACTTGTACATAGTAGAATTTTTGTTCTTCCGCTTAAGCCTTCAAGTTGCTATGTCTGGGTCGACTTTATATCGGACTTCATTCAAGTTGTAAAGTGAAGCTAACTTAGGGTGCGTCTTTATTTTTTAATCTTCAATTAGATGAATGTTCATTCACCTAATATATTTTAAGTTGTAATTTGGAGTTGACTATTGTTGTGACTTCACCCAAGTTACAAGTTGAGTCGACTTGGGTGCGACTTAGTTATTAATCTTTAGTCAAGAACTTTCTAACTCAAAAGTGACCCTCCAAGTCAATCACTGGAGTTGACTTTAGTATCTACTGGACCCAAGTAAGTTAATGCTAAAGTTGACTTGATTATGCAACTTGGACTGTTTTGCAAAAAATTTTTGGATAAAATTTTTATCACTTCTCAAACATACTGTAAGTGGTTAGAGAAGTTTATCAAAGAAAATTTTCTTCGGTGTGTAGTTCTCTTGTTAGTCGTGAATTTTAATTATGTTTTATTGTCTATTAGTATATGTGGTAGTGAAAATAACTTTATGCATGGTTGCTTAATATAGTTTTCATTCTGTTGGTTTCGTTTTTAATTTTATTTGGTTGGAATGTGGTTGGAATGATAACTTTGTGGGTTTTTATCTTTATTTAGTTTTGACGTAATGACCTATACATAAATATAGCAGAAATGGTTAAAAGCGAGATATCTCTCCTTAGATTGATTCTTAAAGAGTCCCGGTTTGATGCTGCCATTCACATCCATGCTCAACACTCTCAGTGCTAGATCACATTTGATTTCTGTGGGATTCATTGCAGTTGTTAGATGGGGTGTAAGAATTGAGGAAGAAGAAATTGCTGCTAGCTCCCTGTTAGATGAGTAGTGAAATTTCAGCACAGTTGGCAAAATAGTCATATATAACAACGGCCCTCGATCATCCCTCTCTGCTTTATCTCCGGTCAACATAGGAAAACTCATCAAGCTTCTGTATCCGGCATTGCCATCAGCCCATCAAACTCTATCTCACTTGTAACACACTTAGCCTCCTTTGCCCAAAGCCAAAAAATGATTGCCCCTCTCCTCTTTGTCTCTTTCACCGGAATCAATACAAAAACCCATCAAGTTCAACAATCAACACCGCACTCAACTCTATCGTTGGAAAACCCATCTTTCTTTCCATTGTCTCCTCTCCATTTGTAGTATCCTTGCTCCCACCGAAATCAATGCCAACCAACGCACTAGAAGAAAATCTTATGTTATTTTCTTCATTCTTCCACACGGACGGGCAACCTCCTATTTCTTTCTCATCTCCAGCTAGTAGCAATAATCAAAATTAATTTTTTTTCTTATTTCTCATATTTAACAGCTATTCCCAGTTAATTGGATTACCATTGAAGATATTAGGCAAATCTAATTAGTTATATTCTTTATATGACTCCTCATATTTTATTTTTCATATTGTCCTAAAACCTAATGATATGTTGGTATACAATCACGGGTTGTCAATAAGAATCCATGATCACCAATCTCAATTTATATTGAATCACATTAAAACTAATAACTAAATTAGAGAATGAGATGTGTTGAATCCATAAAGAGAGAATAAAATTTTAAATTATTTGAAATTTTTTTTATTAAACTAAATATCTAAAATAAAATTGCAACTAAAAAATTAAAGTGCAATGAAAATCACAAAATCTAATTAAAAGTAAAGAAAGTAAAAAATTTAAAATTAATAAAGCAAAAGAAAATAAATCTACATGGCTTACACGAAGAAGATCTCTTCTCCAAAGTTTCAACAAACCCATATATGAGCTTGAAAACTGAATTTCGAAAATTGGATGCAAGAACTTGATGCTTCAAGAGACTTGCTCGCATCCCTTTTATAGAGTGAAAAATTAGAGGGAGCCTTTGAGTTTACATGGTTAATCCGCATGTATCTCAAATTGTGTTGCACATTATGTGCAGTCTGTTATGCTTTGGATGGTTCAAATGTACTTGTGTATCTATTGATTGAGACTAGAATGGAAGATATGCAACTTGCTGGGGAAATTTACTTACCATGTGCAATACGCATGCCTACTTTTGTTAGACTCATGGTCGGAATTAGATTGTGTTATTTGTGCAAAGTGTTTTATCATCTTGCTCATGCGTCCAAGTTGATGGTTGCGTAGTAATGCCCTAGGCATTAGCAACTATGCAAATAGATGACAACATGTATAATATTGTGTGAGGACCATGTATTTCATTTTATTTTCATTATAACTTTTCCTTGTTTATGAGATAATTCATGAACATGCTATTAGGAACTAATGATGTTAGTGGGATGCACAGCATATATAGACATGGCATCTATGGGAACATATAGTGTATATATGCATTTACTATGATCCTAGTACATTGGGTTGTATGGGACACCATTCACGAGCATGTTGGGACATGAGTATAAGTTGTACATTAGCAGGTTTCTATAGTGCACCGCTCGGTTATAGTATGATTTATTGGGTATATATTTAGAGATGTATAATTGACATTCCATTTTTGAGAACTGACTATCTTCCACCCCCACAGAGTAGGTGACTGAGTCGTGGAGGTCAAGGGGGCAGCGCCCCGAAATTTTTTTTAATTTACGAAGTCGTATGGTTGGGAAAGCAAGTCACAAATCGTGATTGAACTCGATCCGTGCTTGGGCCTAGCCCGTGCCCGACCCATCTCGATGAGATTTTATTTAAAAGAAGGGTCGCGCTAGGGTTTGATTCAAGCCCGTCTTCTTCTCCCCTCTTCTTCTGCTCATCTTTCCTTCTTCCCTTCTTCCCAATCTCGGTAGCCCTAGGTCTTTCCATAAATCCTTCCAAATCTCTTTGGAGATCGTCGGTTCGCATCAAGGAAGCTAGAGATCCGGAAGATCCGAGTCTAAAGCTACTGTTTTGGGGAAAATCATGAACGAGGTAAGTAGATGCCTTCTCACATTAAATTAGTGATGGAATCTCATCTTAAACATGATAGAGAACTGGTGTGGAAGGGTAGTGTCCAACAATTTTTTGGTTTAGAGCATCAGGGTTCATGACAGTTTATGGGTAATAGGATTTAGGGAAAAATCAGTCCTTACATGATTAGAACATGACTTTTGTCGAGTGAGTTGAACTAGGATGAGGGACTAGAGGCTTTCCCTTTTGGCATCCATCATGTGTTCAAGGAAATGCTTGTGTCATGGTTGGTATGCTAGATTGAAAGGAAACTTTTTTAATTTCGTTGATATTGTATGCGTGGTTTGTAACATTTGTTCTTATGTGTTATGGATGATGTATCATCTGAGATGAGTGATTGTAAAAGGTTGTTCATGGCCCTTGGTTTACGTAAGGAGAGAGTTGTTCACGGCCCTTGGTTGACATGAGGAGAGGACAATATGTCGTCTTTGGTTTATATGTGAATATATGTATATGATCTTGGGTGTGGGTATTGGACCCATATGTCTCATATGATCATTTAAGAATCATTTTCTTTTATTGTCATGACATGTGCATCCTGAGTATTATTTCTTTCACTGTATGCTAACTACTATCTACTTATTGAGTCTATTTAGACTCACGTGGTTTATTATTTTGTCTTTAGATCACAGGTCAGGTGAGGAGCCTCGAGATGGGACCAGAGGAGGACCTAACCCTGGAAATATTTAGATTAGCATTTGTATTTTTAGTTACTTAGATTTCTTTTTATGCTAATGTATGCAAACACTTAGTTCCAACTAGGACAAACACTTTGTATGTAGTTACTTTAAAGTAGTTATAATCTATGCAAACACATGTATGTGATCTTTTGAGTTACCTGTGGTGTAATGATGAGTTATGATGATTTTCTGCTGAATGAATGTCTTTATAGTATGGGCATGTGACTGTGTGAATGTAGGACTAAAGGTTTAAATTTTGAAATGAAATTATGATATTCATTTATAACAGGTCCTTTGTATCACACCACCCTTTTATAGTTATGGAGAGATGTTGCCGAATTTTACTTAGGTTATATGGTACCCATTAACTGGCCATTGAGAATATTTAAGCAATGGAGCGTTACATATTGTCTGAGAAGCCACATGATAATATGATTATGATGACTCTAAGGTTGAACATATGAAAGATTATGTGAATTATAGCAAATGTATTAAAAAATCCAATTACTGAGAAATGGAAGGGTCAATTTTCATAAATGACTTGGTGTAAACTCATGACAGATTTACGTGCATTTTTTGATATTTTGGATGTGCAGGAATGCTTAATTTGATTAAATGATGAATGTTTGAAAATTGACTCTTATATGTAGATTTTGAACTTGAAAAGGGGCTTAACTTGGAGTTAACTAGATTTAAAATGTGTTTAAGCAAGGGTGAGACACTTAGCTTGTTTGGAATGCATGTAGATAGTTGTGAGTGAGATTTGAATGGTAGATCTGGATGAATGGTGGAAATGGGTCTAATTGTGTAGTTAAGCCTAAAAGAATTATAATAATAGAAATCACCAAGTATCATTAATAGGAGATATGATTTGTATAAGAATGATTCTAGGCATGATTGAAATGTGTCAAGATGCTTGATAATGAAATTGTGATGGTGTCTTCGAGAATTGAGTCATTTAGGGCTAATGGTGAAAAATTCGATAAGAAATGAACTTAATCAGCAAATATTGGAAACGATAAAAAATATGATTGTTTCTAGCATGGATAAGATATAATATGTATATATGATGTATGAGAAGTGATTTTGAAGGCATCGGAGGTGATATATGTGATTTGGGCGAATAAGACCCATTGTAAAAGCAAAACGGCTAAAGAATTGAGTTGATGGGTCAAATTTTGTATAAGATATATTTTGAGAAAACAAATGACATAAATATGATATTATGATGATAATATATGTGTGAATGATTGAAAATATTTTGACATATTATGACTACTCATCTTGTGAACAGGTGAAAGATGTCGATAAATTTGTGTAGTAAAATAATGCCAAATTTTATGGTGATGTAATTTTAAGCTAAATTTTGTGAAAAGATATTACTTTAAATTATGAATTCAATGTAAAAAGAATCATCTCAATCGGAATTGTCTAAAGAAAGTTATGGGCAAAATAATGCAAGATAGCTAAAATCGAGCCGTTTATGGGCCCACATGGGCCAAACCATATAGGAGGTTGTTTTAAGCGGGGAGGGTCTCAACCCACCCTATTTTCATGTCATTTTCTTACCTTCTTCCTCCCCATGACCCTAGCTCTCTAACCTCATGAAAAATCATTCAAAATGTTTGGATTTACATTGCTTTTACATTAAAGAAGTTTCTTGGATGAAAGAGAAAGTTTGGAGCTTGGGAGATCTTGGAAATTTTTAGATAAAATTGAATTTAATGTAAGTAGATTTTTTTTTTAATCAAAACATGGATTTGGGTTAGAATCATGTTGTTTCTATGATTGTTTGTGGGAACCATGTTTTTATGATTTGGATGAATTTTTGAGATATGTGGCTTGTGTAAAGATTGTAAGGAGGTTAAAAATTGGTGATTTTCATGGAGATAAATGTAAATAATGAAATTGAAGTGTGTAAAAGTGATTTTATATTATATTATAATGTGTTAGACGGAATGTCGTGGATATTGAGTGAGTTGGGCTTGATTTTCATATAATGTCTATGATGTGTTCGATGAAGTACCTAAGTGAGGCTAAAGGTAAGAAAATGATATATAAATGGGTGTGTAAAACCTTAATAATATGAATAATGTGTTGCAAATATTGGAGAGCATATTTGATGTTAAATTATTTAGAATGCAACTTGTGATGAACTTGATAAATAGAGTTGTATGAATTGAAATGAGGCTCGAACTCTGGGCTTGAGAATATAGTTGGATCTATGTTGAAATTTGTGATGAATTGACATGGATTGTGCATTTGGATGGATTTTGGGATGGTTTGGTGTGTGCTTTTACATTTAAAATGTTGATTTGATGAATTAGTACTAGGCCCTTTGAAAATGGTTTGGTCTTATTGTCTACATGTTTGTGTATGGTTTTGATAAATAGATTGTGCATGGTTTGAAATAAGCATGAGCATGAGGCATGATTTTAGTATAAGTATGATGCATATGACATGAATGATGTATATACATGATTTGCACGGGGTCGTTCATAACCCTTTATTGACATAAAGATAGGGTTATTGATGACCTTAATGGTTAAGAGGTTAGTTTGTTTCATATGTATGTTTGTGGCATGACATGATTATGTGGGGTTAGTGAGAGTCTGGTGTTTGCATTGCATGTTGTGACATGACATATGATGAATTTGGCATGGATTTACCATTGTTTTTACCGATCACATCTACTTACTCAGTTTTCCTAATTCAAGTATTTGTTTTTAATATTTTTTATTAGGACTAATGCTACAGGTAACTGGTTATAAACTATATTATGTTTGATCTCAGGTTAGTACGGAGTACTCCTGGTATAAGTTATGTTAGCTTTGAATTATAATTATTTAAGACTGATATATATGTGAGATGTCATATATACTAAATGATTAGTAGTGAGATGCATTTGTATATTGGGATCATGAATCGTGGATGTATGGCCTATTAACGCCTTATTAATGTGTTTAGAAATTGTAAATGTGTGTATTACTTCTACTAAGATGCAAATGATAGAAATAATTGTAGTTTAATTAGTTTTTGCTATGTTTAATTGATGAAGTAGTTGTGGATACTAGGGTTGTCACAGTTAAATTTTTATATGCATTTGGTTCTTTATTTTTGAAATTATGGCAGATCCAGGGAAGATGTTGTCGGATCTCTACTGTAACAACTGCCAACCCAAGGTGATGACCAACGAGGTGCTACATGCACACATGATTCTTTATAAAAAAAAATTTGAAGACAATGTAGAAATAGAAGGTGTGATGATGACTGGATTAGAATATACAGAAATGGATGGTTGAGATTTAAGATGGTAAGATGTATAAATATAGAGATGCTTAACTAAACTGTTGGGGGCTATGATCTACTACCTGTGATGAACCGTCTATCAATAATATCTGCTGCTCATGAAATTTTTGCACTTAGATGTTGCTAGAAAATCAAGTCATTGATTTATTGATCTAGCTAGAACAGCTAGAGAAGAAGATGGATTCAGGACTTATAGACCTTACTTAGATTGATGCTTTATTTTTTGAATCTAGCAAAGGAATTTCAACCAGATTTCAAGGTTTTTTATTGCTAACAATTTGAGCGGCTTAGATCTGCTTGGAGTCGCTTGTTGGTACCCGATCTGAGATTGCTGTTGAAGGTGGGTTTGGTTGGCCATGGAGAAACCAAAAAAAGGAAAGTGATGGACCACTAGGGTTGGTACTACGCTGGTTATCTTTATTAGTGCCCATTTATTCCCAAAATAAAATCCAGCCATTAAATCTCATGAAAATTTACAAAACTCCCTCCAAATCACAAACATATGATTTTGAAACAATTTTCATATGAAATCTTTATAAATACAATTTTGAGTCTTTATAAATAAATTTTAAGCATTTTTAAAATGTGAAAATAAAATATGAAATAGGAAAATTATTACACTCTCCAACTTGAACATTACTAGTCCCTTAGTAATCATAAAATGAAAAATATACTAATAATCTTTTGGCCCATTTTTCTTCTTCTTTCTTTTTTTGCAAATTTTTTTCTTTTTCTCTCTTTTCTTTTTTTTATTTTTAGAAAACAAATAACAAAACCTTCTCCTCACCCCCAAACTTAAATGGAGTCAAATAAATAAAAAGAAAAAGAACCTAGAGTGAAGGCACAGAAAATATTGGATTGCCTCCTAATAAGCACTAAGTTCAGCTGGATATTAAGCAACTTGAATCAATTTAAGTCATCCGATCTCTACTTTTTCAAAAAACTTATCATGACGTAAGTTATTTTCTTCTTCAAGATGATCGTGTTAAAGAATTATATCAAAGCTTAGCAGTTCTTCAATGATATCCAGTGCATAATCTTCTTCTCCCACCTTAAGTAGTTTGAAATAATTGCAATGGTATCTATTAAGAGGATAAGCTTCTTTAGATTGGAATGAGGTTCCTTTTTTTGTTGAATCGATTCACTTATTTCTTTATTTTTGAGTCTGTTCTTGCTTATTGATGGGTGAATCTTCTAAAACACTTGGAAATGGAGTTACAGGCTAAATTTTGCTCGAATATTTACCAACTTTTGTTCTTTTATTTCATCTTCCTTCAACTTGTCTTTTATATGTTCTTCAATCTCCTTAACTTCTTTATGTTTCTTAATTTCTATAGCATCTTCAATATATTCTTCTATTTCTGGTGTCATCTCTCCCCAACTTATCCTTGGAATAGTCTTCAACATTTTCCACAATCTCTTCTTGATCTTCATTGGAGAGATCATCACTAATTACTTCTAAATTATGTGAATCATCGATAATTTGATCTCTTGGTAGTGTTGAAATCATTCTTCTTGGAATTTGGATGCACTTTGAAAATTGAGGAGGTTATTGTGGGTTATTAGGATATTTTACTATTATAATTTCACCGCTTTGCAAAATTAAAATTATTGATTCATCCTCACTTTTAAACAACGGATTTTCCTATAGCAATGATCCTCATTTATCTCTTTCCTCCTCAATTTTATAAAATCCAGATAATTCAATGTAGAGTTGTTCGTCTTCCATATTCATGTTGGCTTCTGTTAGCCAAATAAATTGGGTTTCAAGCCCAAAGATAGATTGTTAATGGGTTAGGAAAAGATGCTACCATTGTGAAATTTTTTTATCAAATTGAGAAGATGGTTAGTAGCAAGGCTAAGGTAATGAATAATTTTCTTTTGAATGAATTGGAAGCCAATATATGCTTTCCTAAAAATCTTATTAGAATTGTGAAATTGAGGAATAATTTTGCATATGAGGCCATGAAATTTGTATATATTAGTGATCAACTTCATAGAACTGGGCTTGTTAATTTTTCGAAGAAGAATGAGATGGATTCTCCCAACCTTGGTTATAAGTAGTTGAAAATTAATTATACCCAAGTTTAGAAACTTTTCAAAAGGTTTGGGCTTGTTCTTGAGACAACATTGGAGTTTAGGCCACGGGAGGATATTCATTTTGAAAAGGAGAAATTGTACTCAATAATGAATTTGGTGATGACTGGACAACAAGAAGGTAGTCAAGCGTGTGGTTCAATCAACCTAATATAAAATTATTCATTTAAAAATTTGAATGAAATCCGAGATATTTAAAGAAAATTAAATACCAAATAAACATGGAAAGTAATTAAAATAATCACCAATAGGAATTAAATAAAGCAATATAAATTCTAGACTAAAAGAAAAGAAGATAGTAAAACTACTCCAACTTATGACACCTCAGCAATGACACCAAAAATTAATTTACAACTACGAGTTTGTCGTTAGGAACCCATGATAACCAATCACAACTTATACCAAATCACATTAAAAACTAATATCTAATTATAGCACAAAATAATGATGAGATGAGTGGAATCCATAGAGAAACAATAAAATTTTAAATTATTTAGAAATGAATATTTTATTAAACTAAATATCCAAAATTAAATTACAACTAAAAAATTAAACTGCAATGAAAATAACAAAATCTAACGAAAATCAAAGAAAGTAAAAAATATAAAATTAATAATGAAAAAGAAAATAAATCTGGATGGTTTGCACGAAGAGAATCTCCTATCCTCCAAAGTTTCTCCAAACTCTTATGTGAGTTGAAAAACGAATTTCAAAAATTGGATATGAGAACTTGATGCCTCTAGAGCCTTACCTGCATTACTTTTATAAGAATGAAACACCGGAAGGAGCCCTTGAGTTTACATGGTTAATACACATGTATCTCAAATTGCCCTACGTATTATGTGCAGTCCACTGTGCTTATTTGCATATCTATTGATTGAAACTATAATGGAAGTTACACAACTTTCCAGCAAAATTTGCTTGCCATGTGTGCAGTACGCATGCCCACATCTGTTGGACTCACTATGAGCTACGTATGATTGGAATTGGATTGTGCTATTTGTGTATAGTGTTTTGTCGTCTTGCTCTTGCATCCAAGTTGATGGTTATGCACATGCTTCTTTATAGAAAAAATTGAAACTAATGTAGAAATCAAAGGTCTGACGAAGACTAGATTAGAATTCACAAAAATGATGGTTGGGATTTGAGATGGCAAGTTGTACGAATCGAGAGATGCTTGATTGGACTGTTGGGGGCCATGATCTACTAGCTATGTTGAACTGTCCATTACTAAGATTTGTTGTTCATGAAATTGTTGCACTTAGATGTTGCTAGAAAATCAGGTTGTTGATTTTTAAATCTAAGCCGAAACAACTGGAGAAGAAGATGGATTCGGGAATCACAGATCTTGCTCAAATTGATGCTTGATTTGCTTGAATTTAGCGAATGAATTTCAACTGAACTTCAAGGTTTTTGATTACCAGCGATTTGAGTGGCTTAGAGCTGCATATTAGCACCAGATCTGAGATTGTTATTGAAGGTGGGTTTAGTCGTCCATGGAGAAACCTGGAAAAGGAAGGTGATGGAGCACTGAGTTTGGAGCTCTGCCAGTATGTCTTTATTGGTGTGCATGCGTTCCTAAAATAAAATTCAATCATTAAATCTCTTGAAAATTTACAAAAATGCCCCCAAATCACAAAATTATGATTTTGGAACAATTTTCATAAGAAATATTTATAAATTCAATTTTAAGCATTTTTAAATATGAAAATAAAATATGAAATATGAAAATTATCACCTGTATTCCTAATGATCGAGTGTCATCCATGGAGGAGGGAGCGTGAGAGAGAGAGAGAGATGTCGGTCCCTAGTTTGTAGCAAAATCCAAAAGAGGAGGGGTAAATTGAGTTCTTTTAAATTTCTTTCAGTATTTGAAATTAACCTCTTGTAAAATAAGTTTCCTTGAATGAAAACATGGAGAAAATAGAGCAAACAAAGTAATAATAGCAAACACAAGAAATTATAGTAGTTCGAGACAACATTCTCTACTTTACTCTTCCAAGAACACACCTTATATCTCGAATTCCACTATATCAATAAATTTACAATTAGAACTTTTGCTCTTTTTTATATTATAACTCTATGGGGCCTTTATAATCATACTACAAGTAGATAGTGAGTCACACTCCAACCGTTCAGTACTTTTCTTTACTTGGCCTTGGTTTCCAACACCAAGGCAAGTAGGATTACAAGAGAATGAATCAAAAGAAAGTTCTACACATTACAGTTTGTGTAGAGAAAGTATCAGCGCAAAAAAGAACTTGATCAAGCTTGAGATTGATGAGAAAATTCGGTACTTGGAGTATATATTGCAGTTCTTCTTTTTGAGCACTTAATGATCTCTTAATTAAATGTAAGAGAGAAGGCGAGGGCTCAGTAAATTCTCTTCCTAACTCTCTTCACCTCACTTGACAAGCTTTAAATAATGGAGAAGTAAATTCGAACATTATGAGGTAGGTGAAGCACATTAAATGCGTCAACGTTCAAAATTTTTTTATCGTTATAGTGCAAGTCGCATCTGGAGTTGACTTGGGGTACGACTTCGATTGGGGATTTTCAACTTTTTAGGTTCTCCTTTGACAATCAGTGCTCTTTGATTTCATCTTAAGTCGACTTGGTCCTCGACTTATCCCAAGTGGCATGTGGAGTAGATTTTATGTGCGACTTCGTATGTTGTCTATCTAGTGAGTAGAAATATGAAATCCCTAAGTCAATTTGGTTGTAAAACTTTGCTCAAGTTGCTAGTGAAGTCGACTTGGCTATGCGGCTTCACATCCTGCTTGAATCTTTGATCTTCAATTGATACGCTTCTAAGGCTTAGATCTTTCTAGTTCTTGACTTAAGTCTACTTGATCTTAGATTTTGTCTAAGTCACTTGGTGGAGTCGACTTAGGTATGCAGCTTGACTTTTGGTACTTGGCATTTGAAAGCTTGCTTGGCTCATTAAGAATGCAGGTCGGAGTCTTGGGTCGACTTTCTTCAACTCGACTCAAGTCGATTTGGGGTGCGACTTCACATATTCAACTTTGAGTCACTAAAAACATGCGACCCCCCCCCCCCAAGTCGACTTGGGTCTGTGACTTGACCTGTCAGCATTTTAGAACTTGCATCATTTCAACCTAAGTTGCAATT
This sequence comes from Annona cherimola, assembly GCA_030490835.1. NCBI lineage: Eukaryota > Viridiplantae > Streptophyta > Magnoliopsida > Magnoliales > Annonaceae > Annona > Annona cherimola. The sequence continues at coordinate 89,225,336 of CM059972.1, forward strand.
TGAGGTCGACTTGGATATAGACTTGACCCAAGTTGTATGTCCATGTCGACTTGACTTTAAGATTTGGTCTACTATGCTTTATCGATTAAAATTTTCATCTTAAAAACACTTCACCAAATATGTTAGTCCCTTTAAACACTCAAATTTGGATTTCCAATCATCAAAACATAGATTGCTTTGCTTTTCTAGTTTAGTTCACAACAAGAGAGAGGGAAAGGTGTTGGAGCCGACTTTGCTTGGGTTCGTGTGAATGGGATGTTGGATATGAATGTTTTGCACATTATGCTAAAACTTCACTCCTTGTCTGACAAGGAGTCAGCTGCAATTTCTCCCTATTTGACTCCCAACCCCATCTAACGGCTGCAATAACTCCCATAGAAATCAATGGCAATCTAATGCCAAGAGTAACAAGCCTAGGTGCGAATGGAAGTATTAGGTCGAGAATCATTCTTAAAGTGGTCCAAACTATATAAGATCCTTTGAATGATATTTTTATTTGATTCCCAAGATAGATTTTCAAATTTTCAATATAAATTTTCTCATTTTCAGTACACATCATTACATTCTCCTCTCATTTCTCCATCCCATTCAAGTCTCTCAAATCCTTCTGAAAAGAATTCCGACTGTATATATATTACTCATAAAAGAGTAGATATGTGTCTTAAAAAAAATAGATGTAATTTTAATGGTTAAGAATGAATGCCTTCCTTGTGACAATTTGCCACAATAATTACCATAATTATCATCATAATCCCGTAATCCACTCCCCATAAAACTATAAATTCTAGCAATTTCTTTTAGAGTCGTCGCCAGTTTAGAAGTACAACTTAGGTAGGCTACATGTGGGTTAACCATCAAGCACTTAAAATAGGTAGAGTAAGTTATTATTTTCTTACCCATTCGATAGAGTATGTTCTAAATTAAAAAGAAATATCTAGTTCAATTAGGATAGTATGGATAGTTCAATTAGAGTTGTCGTCAATCTAAGTACTTGCAGCCATCCCAAATTACTAATATATATGTAATATATATTTTATCAAATATATTATATATTTAAAGATATTAAATGTTTACATCAAAAAAATATTAAACGTCTTTTAAATGCATAGAAATCTGATTAGTTGATCTACTATTTAAATAATAAATATAATTTAATATTATATTATTATAGATTTTAAGTAAGATTTATAATGAAATTATAGTTTTTAAATATAATAGGAAGACTATATTAAAAGGCTAATTTGGAATTGAAAATGAAACCAACTTGATTTTTTTAAAAATAGAATATGGTAGGTTTCGAACTCAACCTAAGGTAAAATTTTTTAAAATAAGATAAGAATAATGTCGACTCGACTAACCCAAGTTGCTTGCTTGTTGCCAAAGTCTTATGCTATTTTTTTCTGATTTACCAAAACAAGTAGTCTTACTGCTACTTTTGGTACCCACTTAGGCACTTGAAAGTATATCCGCTCTTCTAAACCAGCCTGTATGAAAATAAAAATCGAGAAGCACTCATGTCACTAATTCTCCAATAAGTATTTGGTTCTTAAATATATTTTTAAATTTTTATTGTAATAATTAGTTTTTTTAAATAGATGATATAGATGATAAGTTACAGTAATGATACGGAGAAGCATTGAGGTAGTCAGTATACGACGACCTTTGATAATGTGGTTAGAGTGGCAAAATGTAGAAAATAGTAGAGAGAATATTTTGAAAAGCGGACGAATGATATGATCTAATAGTAGTAAAGGTTAAATAAGTAGGGCAATTGGAAGAAAAATAACTGAAATATAGAAGTAAAATTGAAAAAAGTTTTATAATAAATGGTTAAAATATGAAATTATTTAGGAAAAATATTGTATGGAAAAGGGAAGAAACACATGAATACCATGGGAACCAATCAAATTTACATTAAGGAGTGAGGATCAGGTGGGCCTGGCTGGTAGAGGGTAGGAAACTGGCACTGAATGAGGGACAAGTGGCATGCTGTGATTGGTTGGTAGGGAGATTGGAAAGGTACAGAATTTTAGTGATTCCTTTGATTTCGCATGTCTGTAGTTGTTTAGTTGCAGAGAACAGTTGCCTGTAGAGAGCAGTGCATTGTAGACAGGTTAGATGTTGATGCGGAGATTGAGATTGAACAAAGCACACCCAAAGCCCCCAAATCAGCTTCATCAGAAGGAAAAAAAAAAAACCTCCCCCAATCAGCAGGAAATAATGAGAAATCTAAAGTCAAATAACAAAAAAATAAAGAAAAAGATCTACATGTAATCTTAGCGTGTGTGGCCCACCTGATCGTCCACCTGCCCTGCCCAAATAAAGAGCGGTCGGGATCTGATTCAATTGTCGCATTTAGTTGGGGCCTATGGATATGGTAGGAGAGCAGTCACAATATTCAAAAAGAGAAGAGGTGGGAAAGGGAAAACGCCAAAATAGACAAAACATTTAAAGTTTGGTGGGCCGCATCCATGAATACCATTCTCCACTTTTGATTCTTGTACTTGCTAAGAAACACTGTTTTTTCAAGTTACATTTGTCCGCAACTATTCCAAGATGTGTCTTTATCTTTCCCGTCCCTTTCCTCCCAAAAGTTTTCCTATTTTAATTATAAATTATTAACCGATAGCTTATAGTAAACCAATAGCATAAAATAGGAAGAATTAGTAATTAAATTCAACAGGATGTTTTCAACCCTTAATTATTGGAGTTGAGATCACAATTAGATTTAAATTTAAAATTTGTGTCAATTCCAACCTATTTAAATGCTTGCTTAAATTAATAATAAAAAATGCTTGCTTAATAACTAATATAAGTTAGAATGTTGGATATATCTAGGGTAATTTGCAAATATATCTATATAGTTTGACATAATTGCAAATATATCCATATAGTTTTAGAAATTGCAAATTATCCTCATATAGGGTGTGTTTGGGAATAGATAAAACTTTTGAAGAGTAAAAATTTTCAAATGATGTGATATGATAGGAGTAATGATGATAAGTAACAAAGATAAAGTTAAAATAAATAGGTTAGTTGTATGGATAGTTGTGTAGAAATGATTGAAAAGTAAAGTAGTTGTATAGGAATGTGCGAAAAAATGATTAAAAAATATGGTATTTATGGAGAGTGAAAAGCTTTAGATTGAAAAGTTTTAACTTGACATTTTATACTTATTGTCAAACGCACTTATAGTTTGATCATAATTGCAACTATATCTACGTCGTTATGACTAAAGGTTTGAAAACTATATGAGTATATTTGCAAAAACTAAATATACCAACTTAATTTTTGAAATTACAAATATACTGATATAGTTTTCAAACATTTACAAATATACTCACGTCATGACAGTGCAGTAACGATGTCATAACAATGTAGGTATATTTGCAATTATAGTCAAACTATGTGGGGATAATTTGTAATTTCTGAAACTGTATGGGTATATTTGATTTTTTAGTCAAACTAAATGGGTGTATTTGCAAATCACCCCTATTTTTATGACATTTGTTAACTTTTGAACGAAGATAAAATTGCATACATGTTACTTTTTTCTTGACGTGCATACATCTTACTTTAAAGTAAGATTTTCCATGATTAGAATTCCATTAAAGATATTCTTTCTAAGCTTTATCCAAAAAAAAGATAGACTTTTTAAGAGGTAATTTTATCTTATAGCTTTCGCAATTCGCATAGCATGCATCTTACAGAATATGATCATGTACATCCATGTATTGAGTCAGAATCGCAGCTGGCCAATAATTAAAGCATCTATTGGGGCCATCTGATCACCGGATTGGTCTATTTTCTTGGCCAAGCATCTCAAAGGCTCGGATTTCCACTCCAAGTGCCAAAATTTTGCTAGGATGGTCCAAATAGTTCTGCCATGAGAGCCACCACGCATATTTCAAATGCTTGCAGCTTTCCATGTACTGGAAAGTAGACACCAACGTGAAGCCATTAGATCATGAAACAGAATGGCACGTAAGGTTGAAATTCACGCGATGGCATCAAATCGTTGTCAACTCTGGTGAAGCTCGAGGAGGCCTGTAGCCCATTAAAACATAATTAAGTTTGCATTCGGATTGAATATAGGGGTGGGAATCGGGGCGGGTCGGGGCGGGTCAGGGTGTGCCCAACCCTGACCCTCATTTTCAAAAATCTTGTTTGACCCTTACTTTATACCGGGTCGGGACAAGGTCGGTTTGACCCTTACTTTTTTCTACAAGGTCTCGGGACAAAATTCGGGTCGGTATCGGGTCAACGGGTCGGGTAAAAAACTGCGGGTCAAGTAAAAAATTTTAAAAAATTTATAAAACTATCAAGTATAAAGACAAATTTATATTAAATTTAACTATTATATGCTTAAATCTATTATTAATCAGTCAAAGTAAATATAAATAATTAAATAAAACATGAAAATTAGCATTGAACGAGGTTTTTTTTTTAATGTAAAATATCAGAAAACGGGTCAGCAGGTAAGGTCCGCCCCGACCCGCTGTAAAAACCCGGATTTTGCCCCGACCCGCCCCGGTATTAAAACAGGGTCGGGCGGGGCGGGTCACGGGTCGACCCGCCCCGATTCCCACCCCTAATTGAATACACCCCGTTGCATTGAAATTTTAGTTCAATTGAGTGCAAAACTTATTTTTATTCTCCTTTTTAAAAATTTTGGGTAAAATCGTTAATCTAGGATTATTAAACTTATGCATTAAATTTTATTTTTTTTGAGACGTTTATATTTTTTATTTAAAAAAAAAGAATATTTTATTCTTTTAAAAGTCAAAACACGTGTATATACCCTTATTTTTTAAAAAAAAAGGAATATAAACATCTTAAAAATTATAAAATTTAATTTATAAATTAATATACCAAATAAATAGTTTTATAAAAGATTTTCTAAAAAACTTAAAGAATAGATTTTGCACCTGATTGCGTTAAAATTTCAATATAACTAAGTGTGTTGAAACATAACTCCTTAAGTTTATATAACTCGAATTTTTTTTAAAACCCACTTAAGTTCAATTTGGTAAACTCAATAACTCTGTAAAGATGAAGTCAATCTCATAACCCACCTTCCATAAGCTTTGTCAAATCTTATAAAATAAGAACTGTTGACGTATTTATATGAATACATTTTGGAGAATGTTTCAATGCATCAGGGTGCAAAACCCTATTATTTATATTTTTTTGAAACTTTTTATAAGATTGTTAATCTAGATGTATTTAATCTATAAGCCAAAATTTACTATTTCGGGATATGTGTATATTTTTTTTTGAATTTTTAAAAATAATGGTACTTTAGCCGTTTTTAAGTGACTAAAATACTTCCGTTTTTAAAAATAAAAAATATATATTTATATTTTTTCAAAAATGATAAAACCTAATACATAAGTTAAATACACCTAAGTTAACAATCTTATAAAAAAGTTTCAAAAAAATATTAAAAAATGAGGTCTTGCATCGTGATGCATTGAAATTTCAATCCATCAAGATACATTAAAACATTATTCATAGATTTGGTTAATATGTTCTACTACTAGAAACAAAGCATTTTTATATTTATGACTTTTCAAATGAAAGGCTTTTTGCCTAATATCTACAAGGTTTGGTAAAATTACATACATGTCACGACTTTTGAAATTTATATCCATATGTGCAAGATTTTGCTAAAATTAAATTCATACTTACAAACCCTAAATCCTTTTTTAAAACAAAAAACCCTCAAGAATAATAAAATTCTTTAAAATACCAAAAATTTTATTTTTTTTATCAATATTCCTCACATTAAATGGATACATTTAATATAAGGAATATTTTTAAAAAATAAAATTTTTTGGTATTTTAAAGTAATTGTCTTATACTTTGAAAGCATTTTAAGATACATGAAAATGCCTTTAAAATACCAAAAAAATAAATCTTTTACAAATATTTCTCACTTCCAAGTTCCCATAGATCCATTTAATGTAAGAAGTGTTTTCAAAATAAAATTCTTGGTACTTTAAAGGTATGTATTTTTCACTTTCAAAAGATTTTAAGTTTTGTTCGTATGCTCACAATATTAGGTAAAACTAATAAGTATGAGTGTAAATTAAGCTTTATAATTTAAATGAGATGGGGATAAAATGAGGTGACACATTTCTCAATGCACCTTTACATATCCTTAGTATATCTTTACTAATTCACAATACAAATTTACTCGTTTTCGATACATTTTCATCTTAAATTCTCATCTAATCCTGTATCAGAACTAAAATTTCGTTCAAAACTTAAAAGCGGGATGCAAAAACCTTTCAAATGAATTTTTTTTATTTTACCTTTCAAATGAATTTTTTTTATAGCAACTTTTCAAATGAATTTGAAATCACTGAAAATAATCAATTTTCATAATAGTTGCTGACACGTATTAATATCTGAGGTGGTCACAGATGGCACGCAGAAATAACTGGGAAATTATAATCTTGCCACTGTTTGTAAAATCTCTTGTACTGCAGTCTGCGGTCTACCAGTGGGGTGAAGTGCAATGGACTTTTCCTGCCATTATTTACGAAAAGGAAAACTCAAATTCGCGGGCGTAGAGGTGCCGGCGTAGGGCCCGATGTTTTGGGTTCGCAGAAGTGGCTTTTGGGCTACACGGGCGTGCAAAAATGCAGTCGTTGGAGCCATTTTCAGAAAAGTAAAGGGGCTGCTAGCTAAAGATTGTGGGTACACATGTCAGTTCTGGGCGTACGGAAACTCCTCAACGTGACTAATTTTCACGAGATAAGGTGAGTCGGTTATCTTGCTCTACTTTATGGGGGCAAAGCCATGATTTACACGTAGGTTTGGGCCGGGTAGGGTATGACCAAGCCCAACATGACAAGTGTCATACCTAGGAATCCACAGTAGAAGCTAGGCCAACCATCGGTATATCATGCATGCATGCATAATTGCATTTGCAATCAAATTTCCACACATGCTATTTGGGTAGATGATCCTGGCCGTTGATTAGAAAGGCCTTCACTACAGAGAAGTTAACGTTCTACAGACAAACTGTTAGCGACAAAAGATACTATTTTTCAACATATATAACTATCAGAAGTAATCCCGTTAGTTTTAGCTAAACAAATGTCTCGTTTAATCTATCTTGAAAAACTTATTTACGACATTCTTTTTTACTTTTTTTTCATATACTTATTTATCTAAATATATTTTATATATAAACCAAGTTTTAATATTTTTGAATATCTGTATATAATTTTTTGAGATTTTTAAAGATATATATTTTCAATACATACATGTGTAGATATTTAAAAATCTCAAAAAAAATTATATATATATTCAAAAATAGTAAAACTTAGCTTATATATTGAATACACTTAGAAAAAAGTAAAAATAATGTTATAAATGAGTTTTCTAAGATAAGCTAAACGAGGTATTTGTTTAGTCCGGGCTAACAGGATCATTCTTTAGTTATCGCTAAAAATTAGCTTTCAAAGACTATAGTACGAAAGCCATAGTCTCAAGGAATTGTCGCTAAAGTCTTTTGTTATTGACTTATAGTGGCTTAGGCACTTAGCTTTATTGACATCACAGCACCAATTGATGCTTTTAGTGACAAAATTCAGTGTCGCTAAAAGTTCGGTTTCTTTTAGTGAGCTTGTTATCTCATCTTGGCCGTATACCAAACTTGTAATGGAGCCAACAAACATCAGCAGCAGCAGTAGCATTCAAAATGTGGACCTGTGCACTTAATCGAAGGTGTAGATCTTGTGATCACGGGATGCGATGACATGTAGAAGGCCCAGCAGATGCACTAGCCGTATGAGGAGGAATGAGTGACACTAGAGGAGGGAATGTGAGAGATGTGTCAAGACCCGGGCCTCATGATTGATGGGCCCAACAGCCGATTCAGCACCGGCTGTAGCAGCTATGTAAGGTTGGGATCAAAGAGGATCAGCGACGAAGACGAGGAGAGCGTACCAGCACCCAGGGATAAGGTTCGTGTGAATGACTTTGAACTGAATTTCCATCAGGGCAATGATCAGTGGACAGCTTGAATTGGGTACATACCAGGGCCCGGTTTGGAGATTGAACACACGTGGTGGGCACGTGACTTACACTCTTGGGCAGCCCCACACTGTCAAATCTGGGTCTTGATGTATTGGGTTCGAATGGTGGGGAGTAGTCCATAAATCAGGTTGTCTGGTGTTTTCTTTGGGAGGATAGAAGGTAGCATGGCAGCAGAGAGATTGTCCAAGTGGAAGAGAGTGGTAAAGCAGCAGAGGGGGAAGCTCTACATCATGAAAGTGTGCATTTCCATGCTCATTTGCTGGCACAAGTACTCCTAGAAACCAGCAGTTCAAGCTATAACATACGGCCTCTTGCTTCATGTACTTCTTATATCTTTGATTTGGTGGTGAACCTCCTCAAAAGTTCATTGTATTTTCTTCTTTCTCATCCACCAGCTAGGCCGTTGTAGTAACATGTATAGGTATTTGGTCCAAAAGCCATGCGGGTTGCACTCCAACTCCTGCAGTAAGTAATCGTACAGGTCCATGTTGTGTTATTGATGGGTTTCGATCATAGAAAATCATCCAAGTGGGAATTTGGGATCGTTGAATCATCTGTATTGTGTAGTTTTTGTTTACGGGTTTTTCTACTTTTGATGGGTGTTCTGTTTAATGCTTGGAAAACTGAAGATTCGCTAGCCGTTTAATTAGCAGAGACTTTGCCTACCTCACTTGGAGGATGCTGGCGGGGGCAAAAAAAAAATTTAATTAAAAAAAAGTCCTTGAAAATTTTAAAAATATAATTTATTTTTGTATGACTGCCCTCCCTCAAAAAATATTATGACCCTCCAATGGAAAATCGCCAAGGAGCCCAAGGTCCTTCTCCGCCACCGAGGATGCATGCATTAGAACCCTTTCCTGACAAAACGGGTATGGCATTTTTGCTCACATGTGCCAACATAGGCATGTGATTGCGATCAATTCATCTATATTCATTGAAAGAGCAATAATTCTGGCCTTGGGATGTGGGGGCATCTTCTACTTGTAATGATTTAAACAGTTCACTTTATGTAGCAGAAGTTGGATATTTATGATATTTGTGAGAAAAGGGTGGGTGTTATTTGAATATTGTTTTGGGCTCTTTGTGGTGGAAAATTATTGATGTTTAGTTCCAACCATTTAATTAGAATTCCTGGTTAGTGGAGTATGAGATACTTTTAATTCCAACATTTTGAACAATTAAATGAATTTTTGAGATATGGTCAATACCACCTTTCTAACGATTAAGAACGATTAAGACCTCCACGCATTTAATTCCAATCATATATTCATACATACAAACATATGTACGTAGCAAGGGTAACTTCCAAGCATGCAATTCAACAATAAGTACAGTACGTACTTCAAACCCCCAACAGAAAATAAAGCAAACCTAGCTAGTTATACTACATTGGTCACACGTGTGCACCACAATAAGCTGCAAATGCTATGTATGTTGGTCAAAACTTCATCTCCATGAAATAAACGATTGAAAATCAGAGTAAAATCTTCATTTTCATGTTGCGCCAATCTATCTTATAAGTAAAACTTAATTAACTTGTCAATCAAGTCTGTCAAGTTTTATCTTACTTCCTCAAGCCCAATAAAATATGGTAAAAATTGTAAGACTTCGATTTAGTAATTATTTCTCCCCGTTGAGCTTAATTAACCAAATTTAATGGCCTTAACTATAAAAAGCCGCGTAAAGCTCATATCCGATCCTCATTCAATAACCTTATGAAGTCTAGTTAAGAATCATCAATGTTTCTATTTCGATAATGCTACTAAATACATCCTTATATCATTTACAGGACTCTTTCATATTTATCAATACATTTTCAAATAAAATTAAAATTCACCACGCCCTAATCACAAAATTACAATTTTGCCCGTCTGTAAATGGGCTTATACTACTATACACAAATGGGTAGTGGATGCCTTACCTTTTGAAAGATGCATATTTCTTTTCTTTTATTATTATTATTATTATTATTATTATTATTATTACCTTATCATATAAAGGAGGCAACACTCCACAACTAAGATCAAACCCTCAAACCGAATCACAGCATGTATGTCTGGAGGTGTAACCAACTGGCCCAAGGTGGGTTCACGAAAGAGGCATATTTCAGTTACTATTTGCACTCCTGTGCATATACTATCAGTTATATTTATTTATTATTTACTAATTTTTCAAATATTTTCTTTTAAGTCTAAGTCATATGTCATATTCTACTCCATTTATATTTGCATGAAATTGAAACTCATATTATTTGGATTCATATATACTTGACGAAAAGTGTAAATGCATAAGGTTATTTATAATTTGTATCTTTTAAGATCATTGATTATAAAAGCTTTCAATTCACTTAATTTTTTATATATAGACTAATAAATAGTCTAAATACAATGCACAGATTGGATGTTAAAAAATTTAAAAATCAAATAGTTGCAACTTACAATCAACTGCATTGGATTATCTTGTGGGTGTGAAAAATAATCAAGTACATTCGGACTGTGGGGCCCATTTAATCATTAATGAGAAATCTACTTCACCCATTGTATTTATAATTATTGACTTTATTAGCATAACAATTTTTATGGAAATCCAACATGTGTATGTGCTCCATCTTAAAATAGTATAAAATCAAAAAAATAAAATAATTTAACTTAAATATCAAGTTTAAAGTGGTATTTTCAACATCTAAACCACCTAAAACATAATTTTTATATAAATAAATGATTTATAAAGTTTCATTAAATTCTAATATATGTGGGGACTATTTTACAGTAGACTGCATCATAATTACAGTGCAGTTCGTCTGCATAGGATGGGGTTCTCTCTCTCTCTCTCTCTCTCTCTCTCTCTCTCTATATATATATATATATATATATATATATATATATATATATATATTTAAGTACGACTTCTATATAGTCGTTCTTACTAATTCACTTCGATAGGACCATCTATTTTGGGCCTTATTTTCATGATTTTATTAAATCCAATCTACGTGTTTAATCTAATACTATTTGTTTTACCTAGGTACTAAAAATCATATTAATATATAATTTGCATCATTTTCAAAATTAAAAATAACTTAAGAGTGATTTTAAATCAGTTTAAAATGATTTATTTTAAGAGTGATTTTAAATCTGTTAAAAATTATTTGTTGATTATAAAGAACCTGTTGACACCCCACCTTTGGGCCCAAAAATGGATAAAATGGAAAAGGTCTCAAGCCCAAACAAATTCAAGGCAAAAGGAGGTTCAAGCAAGCTAAGCAGGCCCTTCCGAACTCAGCCCATGGGAGCGAAGCTCCACCAAGCCTCGAAGCAGGCTTTTCAACAAACCAGATCCGGCCCACAAAGAGCGAAGCTCCTACAAGCCACCTTAACGGGCTCCACAATGCAGCCCAGACTCAGCAAACGGGCTTAGCCAAGCTCTAGCCCACCAGATCCAGCCTACCAAGCCTCAGAAGCAAGCTTCTCTACAACTTTGGGCCTCCACAACGGCCCACCCAAAAACAACAGGCTTAGCCAAGCTCAAATCCACCAAACTCAAGCATATGGACTAAGTCCAAAACCTTCAAGTGGCCCAAGGCCCATGATCTCAACCCAAGCTCAAGTATATGGACCAGATCCAAGCCTTCAAATGGCCCAAGGCCCATGATCCCAACTCAAGTCCAAGCCCACGGACCAAGTCCATGACCCCAAGTAGCCCAAAAGCCCACTCCTATACCTATAAAAGAATGAGCACCCCCCTCACTTAAGACACTTGGAGAGGCATCCCATAGGGGGAGGACGGGAATCTGCAGCATTACCCCGGCGTCTAGGTTTTCCCGCTCGTCAAGCTCCACGCCTCTCTTCCCATTTTCCCTTTCCATTCTCTTCCCTTCTCTCAAATACTTTCATTTTCCCCCTTCACGCAGTGTAAACCGCCTCGGGAGCCCAAACTCTGTACGACTAGTGCCTTATTTCATTAAACAGGGGCTGATCTCCCTTTAAAGATCAGTGGCGACTCTATTTTTTTTATTTTTGCGTGCGTGTTTGAGTTAACGCCCCGATAAGGCGAGTGCACTCGGGTCCACAGATTCTAGCATAATACGCTGCCGGATTTGTGACTTGACCAATGTACGGAAAGCCCCATCTTAGCCGTTATACTGCCGAAATCACGGGAAAACACCCATAAGGCCATCCTTTCTAAAAAATGCGAAGTCTAACGCGTTTTACCCCATGCGAATGCAGAAAAACTAAGCCCACATTGCTGTTCAACACGATCCAGATTTTCAAGGCCCGGGAAATCATTTCGAGCCAATCGTAGCGCTCGCGGCGGGTGCTACAGCTTGACAACTCCACTGGGGACGGCGTTGCAGGTCTACATCGGCACAAGGGGGACAGAAACTTGAAGATCGGAGCTCCTTCCTCGCTAAACAGCGAGTTCCCGGAGCTTTTCCGTCTTCCGGCATCGAGTTTCTGGCGTTTCTGCCCAAATCACGCAGAAACCTGACAAATTTTTAGGTCCAGAGGTGTTTGGCTCTTGAACAGCAAAGGACCCGCAAAGGGGGCAAACCATTGCATATTAACTTGTAACTGTCCAGACATATAAAACGAGCCTAAAGGAAGGACCTCCGACAAATATAAAATCAAGCAACGCTAAAAAAAATTCGGCATAAAAATCACATTTTTTTCATAACTTAGGAGTTTTCTGGTCATACTTCCAGAAACGCTTCAAGAGAACTGGTCCTTTTTCCAGAAACGCTTCAAGCGAACTGGTCACTTTTCCAGAGACGCCTCAGACAAACAAGAACCTATGGACCTCAAACATTCTCACGCGTGGAACTTAAAATAAATAAAATCTGAAAAAACACACAAAAGACCCGGACCTCCAAGCATCCATCCAAAGGTTGATCTCCTTATTATTTATTTACGAGTGCTAACCATTTTCATTGATTGCTCAGGTTTTCACCATAGCTTGAAGGCAGAATAGGTCGGCCACAGATCGAAGCTCCATTGTTACCAAATCGAGAGCAGCTAGGATGGAGTCCGAGCAATCCTCACGCCATGAAGATCGGGATCACCAGCTCGAACAGTCCATTGAAGCTTATATGACGGCCATGGACAAGAGGATGCAAAAGTTGGAAGAAGCTTTGTCAAACATGAGGCAACCTCTAATTGGTGGCCAGAATACGGCTACACCACCATTTTGTTCTCAAAACCTGAACATGGAGCAAAACGGAGGACCTCAACAATCTTCCCACAAGTCAAGGAACGATCACTATAAAGAAAAGGAGGTGGTCTTAGAACAAGGCCGTAATGAAATCCAAAACCTCAAGAACCAACTCCAGAACCAACTGAAAGAAATGGAGGAGCGAATTTGACAACATCAAGGGGAAGGTCTACCCTCGGCCAAAATAGAAGATCTATGCCCATTTCCCGACATCAAGCTACCGAGAAGTTCGAGATACCGGCTCTACCCGCATATGAAGGAGACTCGTGCCCAAGGGCTTATCTCAAGGTCTTTTGCGGCATCCTATACCTCTTGGTGAAGAGCGAAGAAGTCTTAATAAGGCTATTCCAACATAGCTTAAAGAAAGACGCCTTAGGGTGGTACACATCACTTGATTGCCGGTTAATTAAAACATGGGAACAACTCTCCTTAGCCTTCATGGACCGCTTTTCATATATGCTAAACACGGCTCCCAAAAGGGCCGATATAGAAGCACTAAAGCAAAAAGAGGGTGAAACATTCTCAGAGTACGTGGCTAAATGGCGTGCCTTGGCGGCGAAGATGAAAAGTCCGTTACCGTTGGACGAGCAAATCTCCATTATCATCAACTCAGCACACCCGAGCATCTCGGGCTACCTCATCTCTCACCCATATGTCAACTTCACTCAACTCCTCCAAGCCGGGGACCAAGTGGAGGCGGGAATCAGACATGACACCATCTCCCCATTGCCACAACAGGGGAATGCTATTTATCTTGAACAGGTAAGACAGACATCTCAAATAGCGGACATCGACATGGAAGTCAATTTTGTGAAGGGTAATGTCAAAACCTTTGTCCATTCTATTTTCATAACAAGAGTCCAACCCCATAATGCTCCTATTATTTTACAAGGCCAAAATTCTAATTCTATTGTCCTTCAAAGAAAACATGTTGAGCCAGTCATTTTATTGGAAAAACTTGTCAAGCCTATGCGAGAGAATCCTATTTTGCATAAAACTCCTATTGTTCAAAGAGCATCCTCAAATACTTTTTCTACAAACCCGGGAACTCCACCCAAAGTAGCGAGTCAACCAACTTTGCTCCACTTCTCCCCCGAAAATGTCTTCATTCCAGTCAACCAATCAACATGCCCGCAGTCTAAAAATGCAGAAGAGAACCTCAAAGGTCCTTACACCTCTACTCCTAGCATCTCTCCAAAGCAGTCATTGTCATCATCTTCTACACAACCATGCTCGACCACGGAAGGTGAAATATTAATCTTATCAACAAAACAGACAAACACCTCAGAAAAGGAGGTGCTAGCCAAAGAGCACAAATTTTAATAAATTCCTGCACAAGAAAACCTAAATGTAAGAGACCATTTACAAGTCACAAATGAAGTTATCCCTCACACAGACAATCAAGCAGAGGCATCTAAACAGCCGCAACGAACCATCATCAACACAGGCAATGTCGACGAAGTTGAACAGCCAACAAGGTTAGCCCCGGAAGCCGCAGAATGCACAGGGTACACAACCATCATCTATCAACCCATAGTCGCAAATACATCTTCATCAATACATCCACAAGGGATAGTTCAAAATGGCTACCAGATAGTCTTTCCATCAAGCTTGGCAGGAAAAATGTCAACATCAAGTGTAAATAATATTTCACCGAGGGCAACATCGATCTCAAAATTATTCAAGCCAATTCTCAACAAAAGCGGGCCGGCCATAATAAATAACACACACAAGAAACTGTTGGTCCCGAGTTAATGGCAAAACCCAAGAGGGGAGGGGTGAATTGGGTATTTAAAAATTTATAACTTAAACAAAAAAAACTTAACCCCGGATTAATCCAGTCCCCTTAATGAAGAAACGAATTGGAAAGCAATATAATGTAGAGAGCAGATAAATAAATTAAACACACAAGATTTTTATAGTGGTTCGGGCAACCTCCCTACTCCACTCTTCCAAGCTCACACTCCTTGTGACTTGGGTTCCACTATTGTATTCTCTCAATACAATTAGAGTCACTGCTCTCTTCTAGATTCTAGCTCTAGGGGGCATATAACACACTGCTCAAGTAGGTGATGAGTCACACTCCAATCACACACTACTTAGCATACACTTGATCCTAGTTCCTCAAACTAGATCAAGTTCAATCACAAATAAATGAAACACAAGGAAATCTACACTTTACAGATGTGTAGCAGCAATTAGGCGCAGAGAAGAACTTGAAGAGTTGGCTTTTAAGATTCTGAAATGAAGCTCTTGCAGTTTGAAGTAGAGTTCTTCTTCTTTGAGTGGCTTGATCTCTTTTGAGCTCTTGAATGTAGTAGTTAAGCACACTTAATGATTCTCAGCTACTTCCCTCGTCCATCTTGAATGCTATTTATAATTTTGGAGGGAATCCGAACGTTAGAGGATAGGTGGCGCGCATTTAATGCGCCAACGTTCAAATAAATTCCGACCGTTGTGACCCAAGTCGCATGTGGAGTCGACTTGGCCTGCGACTTGGCTTCCAAGTCACACCTGGAGTTGACCTCGTGTGCGACTCCAGTTCTTCAGAGTTCCAAGTCCGAGTCTGGGTCAACATGGCCTTCAGTCTTCAACTCAAGTCGATCCTGGAGTCGACTTGGGTTGCGACTTGGCTTGGTCTTTTGCAAAAACACCTTGATCCTCTTGAACTATCTTGAACTTTGTAAAATTGGTCTTCATGACTTGGGTATTGCTTTATTTGGAATAAGCTTGAAACTTAGCTTTGGACTTGATAGACTTGATTTGAACTTTGAATATGCATCTTAGCTTTTGATCTTCAAGAAACTTTAGTTGCTTTTTGAGAATGAACTTTGCATCCTATTTGAATTTGATAAATTCCAAATGGATTCTTGAAATAAGCTTGAAACTTCAATCTTCAAGTCTGAACTCCTCAAGTCGTAGTTGGAGTCGACCTCGTCTGCGACTTCGCCCAAGTCGCACCTGGAGTCGACTTCGCCTGCGACTTCGTCATGTTCGTTTTCACTTTTCAGCTCTGGATACCTGAAGTCGATGCTGGAGTCGACTTCGTCTGCGACTTGGTTTCCTAAGTCGCACCTGGAGTCGACTTGGCCTGCGACTTCATTTGCTTGTTTTCTATTTTCAATGCTATCCACCTTTTGCCATTTGAAGTCGCTTGTGAAGTCGACTTAGGTATCGACTTCACCCCAAGTCGAAGTCCAAGTCGACTTGGTAATCGACTTGACTTCTTTGTTTTCCTTAAACACTTGGCAAACTCATTAGTACACTTTATATACTCAAATTAGTCTTTGTTTAATCATCAAAACTTATGCTTTGGTCAATTTATTTTGTTTGGAACATTGTTTCCAACAGAAACAGCCTACCAAAGCCGCATGCCAGAGAAGCATTAAGTTCAAGCTACAAAGGAAAAATTACAAACGAAGGTTGAAGAGCAAAAGGTGGAGAAAAATACATCTATATCATCCCGAAGCATGGGGGCAGGCAATTTTGAAGAAAAAAGACACATATTACTTTTATATCATGTTCTATCCTACATCAAACAAAGTTTGGGACCCGGGAGGCAAAGCTACATGAGAAAAGGGACGATATTTAGAAACCATTTTTCTGCATCTCTCGTGAAATCAAAAGCAATTTACAAGTGCAAAACTACTGTTGCTGGAGACAAGCCTTGACGACCTAAAAAGTTTCAGGGTTCCACAGTGCCGCTCGCAAGGCAAACTTCCAGACACCCGTAGCAACCCCGTAGCCTTGAAGGACAAGTGCAAAAAGTATCGTGAAGAGATTTTGAGCCGGACGGACGAAAAAATCGCACAAAATCGCGCGAAGAAAGTACGATTTCAGTTGCGCGAATCATGGAAAAATCGTGCAAAATCCGGGATGTATGGAAATGTACCCACAAAATCCGGATTTCAGCAAGCGGATCGCGGAAATCAAGGAAGACGCTGACAGACCTGAAAAGTTTTTAAGTATATATATATATATATAAATTTTCGCAGCACCCTTATGCAGAATTTTCAATGGCCTATGGCCTACAAATGATCAAAGCATTACAAGGGACGTCAAGAAGAAGAATTTTACAAGATCGATGCCCTGCAAAAGCAACATATCACATAGGCCATCCAAACCACAAGACAAGAAAGTCATCCAAAAAATGAGCCGGTATTTACACGTCTTTACATCCAAAAATGGGGCATACAAGCATTCAAGATTTACAAAAATACAAGTTGGCCAAAAAGAAAAAAAGATGAAGAAGTGTCTTCAAGGCGTCCCACCAGCAGCCCTAGCTCGAGCAAGGACGTCGCCACCCAAAGCTTCGTGACGACCGTCTGAGATAAGATCAGGAGCCGGAACATGGCACCCATATACCGATCGTATCCTCCTTCGAGCAGCTCAAAATGCTCCAACCCCCATCCATCCTGGCATTGGTGGAGCTCCTCTATGGAAACCGAAGCTTGCTCCACAAAAGAATGGTGAACAAGGGGAGACGGGATTCGCTTGTCACCTGTCAACTACCATAATAGTCTATCCCCAAAATACCAAGTGGTGCGGACCCCGTCAGAAAGCAAGAAGCGGCTAGTAGACTCTCCTGCCATGGCAATAACGATCGGATCACGCGTTCGCCAAGCATGGGGACAACCATGAAGCTATCACACGGCTACAAAAGAAGGCAGTTACTCAGTCAAGCATGAGCAATTTGGAAAAAAGAGAAAAGTCATCATGGTAACCATATCGAGCAAAAAACAAGTCTGCAAAATGCTTCAACTCAAAAGACGAAAAGGTGGTGGTCACACGCAAAGGCACGAACAAAACCCCGACGGTGGCAACCACGGCCAGTGTAGGAGAAGACGAGCTGAAAACCTGACGGTGATCGAGCAGCAGCACGACAACCTCAGTGGCAGCAGCAGCGACGCGTCTCAAGCAGGCGGTCACGACAGCCGAAATCAAAGAAGAAGCCCCACAGCAATGGTCTGCACGGGAGAAGATAAGCCGAAAGCCAGATGGCTATAACAACAGTGGCGGCCAGGCAGGGGCGCGAGAACCATCAATGGCAGCCACACGACCAATGGTAGCAGCGATCTCGCCGGTAAGGGAGGAGGAGACGAGTCGAGCATCAGCAACGGCAGCGGCGGAAAAGAAGAAAAGAACAACCAAATATGGGACCCACGATCGAGCCTTAAAAATCGGAAGAATTACAAATGACCCCCAGCAAATTTCGAAAATTACAAAAAAGAGGCCCAGGCTCAAGAAGAAAACAAAGTGAGCTAACTGATCCACGAGTTTTACAAGACAGCCTGCAGAGATCTTTTTTTGAGAAGAAGCCACCGCAAGTTCACAAAAATTGCGAGACAAACAAAAAAACAAAAACAAAAACAAAAACAAAAATAAAAAGAGAGAGAGAGAGAGAAGGTAAAAGAAAAAAAAAGAAAAAAAGAGAGAGTGTTTAGGTTAATGCTAAAAGGGGTGTCCGACACTTTGCCATTCACCGTCAAGACGCCTCTGGCAAAGGGGGGCAATTGTTGACACCCCACCTTTGAGCCCAAAAATGGATAAAATGAAAAAGGTCTCAAGCCCAAACAAATTCAAGGCAAAAGGATGTTCAAGCGAGCTAAGCAGACCCTTCCAAACTCAGCCCACGAGAGCGAAGCTCCACCAAGCCTCGAAGCAGGCTTTTCAACAAACCAGATCCGGCCCACAAAGAGCGAAGCTCCTATAGGCTACCTCAATGGGCTCCACAATGCAGCCCAGACTCAGCAAACGGGATTAGCCAAGCTCTAGCCCACCAGATCCAACCTACCAAGCCTCAGAAGCAGGCTTCTCTACAACTTTGGGCCTCCACAACGGCCCACCCAAAAACAACAGGCTTAGCCAAGCTCAAATCCACCAAACTCAAGCATATGGACCAAGTCCAAAACCTTCAAGTGGCCCAAGGCCCATAATCTCAACCCAAGCTCAAGTATATGGACCAGGTCCATGCCTTCAAATGGCCCAAGGCCCATGATCCCAACTTAAGTCCAAGCTCATGGACCAAGTCCATGACCCCAAGTGGCCCAAAAGCCCACTCCTACACCTATAAAAGGAGGAGCACCCCCCTCACTTAAGACACTTGGAGAGGCATCCCATAGGGGAGGACGGGAGTCTGCAGCATTGCTCCGGCGTCTCGGTTTTCCCGCTCGTCAAGCTCCACGCCTCTCTTCCCATTTTTCCCTTTCCATTCTCTTCCCTTCTCTCAAATACTTTCATTTTCCCCCCTTCACGCCGTGTAAACCGCCTCGGGTTGGCAGATTTCACTATATTTGCTTCAATCCGAAGGCCAGAGCCCAAACTCTGTACGACTAGTGCCTTATTTCATTAAACAGGAGCTGATCTCCCTTTAAAGATCAGTGGTGACTCCGTTTTTTCTTTATTTTTGCGTGCGTGTTTGAGTTAACACCCCGGCAAGGCTGGTGCACGCGGGTCCATGGATTCCAGCATAATACGCTGCCGTTATGCTGCCGGATTTGTGACTGGGCCCGTGTACAGAAAGCCCCGTCTTAGCCGTTATGCTGCCGAAATCACGGGAAAAAACCCATAAGGCCATCCTTTCTAAAAAACGTGAAGTCTAACGCGTTTTACCCCATGTGAATGCAGGAAAACTAAGCCCACGTTGCTGTTCAACACGATCCAGATTTCTAAGGCCCGGGAAACCATTCCGAGCCCATCGTAGCGCTCGCGGCGGGTGCTACAGAACCATAAGATCACAACTCAATATCTAAACTATCTAGAATATTTATCCTAAATAGATTAATAATTTTATATTATTTCATAATATTCAAAAATTTAATGCATAGATCTAATTGACTTTTTAAATTTACATGAATTTTTATACACTTTTAAAAGATGCGGTCCATACATAACTAAAATTGATATGATTTTTATTACCTAAATAAAAACTAATAATATTAAATACAATGGAGAAATTGGATTTAATAAAGTTATTAAGAAGATGCTTAAACCGGAGTGGGAGTACCAAAGTAAATTAGTACTACCAAATGTATAAAAGGTAAGACTACATATATCAGAAAAATACGAGAACAAATTCGGTCTACCTGAGAGCAAAACACTGGAAAAGGGGCCCACTTAGTTATGAAATTAACATCTACGCTACTCATTATATTTAAAATTATTTATTTTGTAATATATTAATTTTTATCTAGTCTCATCTTAAAATTGTAGAAAATCAATATAATAAAATAGTTTAGTATAAATTCCAATTTTAAAATTTTATTTTCCACAATTAAACTATGTATAATATGATTTTTACATGGATAAATAATTGCATAGAATATTATTATATTTTAATATGTGTGGGAATCATTTTGCAATGGAATAAACCTTAATTATGGTGTAGTCAGTTTGCTCTTGAAAGTGTTAGGAAAAATATCAGAGTGCATACGGATTGCATGTACAAGCTGTTACAAATAGGGCCACGTGATCATGACACTAGCATTGACACAACTCATTGTATTTTGAATTATTTACTTTAATGACATACTAATTTTTATCCAAATTAAAATATATGTACAAGCCTCATCTTAAAATAGTACTAATCAATGTAATAAAATATTTTAACATAAATATCAATTTCACAGTTATATTTTCAACATCTAAACCATATATTTTTATATAGATAAATGATTATATGATGTATTGTTATATTTTAATATATGTAAGGCCCATTTTATAGCAGTATGCACTCTAATTAAGATGCAAACTATCAACACTTGAATGATTGTTACATATATATAGGTTTTGCTTCTATATAACCATGTTACATAAAAGCGATTTCACATATATGTTGATGATTGATGTAAACTCTATTCGATTCAATGCATTTAATATCATATGTTAAATTAAAAGATAAAGTTTTATCCAAATCAAATATTTGCATGGACCGCATTTGTTCAAAATTAAAAAAATTTATATATGAATTTGTACAAATATTTAGATCCATTCATATATATACTAGAATGTAATAATACTTTATAGAATTATTTATTCATATTGCAGTGATATTTTAGATAATGTTGAAAATATCATGTAAAATTTGATATTTAATATTAAGTCACTGTATTAAATTGATTTTGTGCATTTATAGATGCGACCTATATACAATTATATTAAACAAATGAAAGAATTTTCCTAATAATAAATTATATTAAATATAATAGATGAGTGAATTTTTCATTAACTATCAAATTATTAAAAATGAAGAGAAATATATAAAAAGGAGTTTCATAGAAGCGGGACCCATATAATAATGAAGTCATCTAAAATATCACTACTGTATGGATAAATAATTTTATACAATATTATTACATTCTAATATATGTGTGAGTGGATCTAAGTATTTTTTTGTTTATACATGAATATATTTATTTTTGAGAAAATATAGTTATGCACATATTTGATTTGAATGAAATTTGATCTTCTAGATAATCAAATGATGTTAAATACAATAAATAAATTAAATTTTGCATCAATCATTAACATCTTAAAAATAGAAGGGTTATAAGAAAATCTTTCTATGGAGCGCGCTTACATAGAAACAAAGTTCTATATATATAGTTTTGGATTAAGAGGATATTTGCATATTTAAGTTTTGGATTAAGGGGATATTTGCAAATATACACTTTTGATTTTTTCAGTGCGGAAAGAGGCATTGCGTGGGCATTTACACATAAAAACTAGTGTCAACTACTGATCATCTAAATGGTTACTATGTACCTCTCTTTTTTTTTCTTGTCTTATAACTCGAATTATCGAAATTACATATTTTTAAAATCCATTCCATTAATTATATTTTTGAACTATTTATTTGTGTAATAAAACTTTTCGATTTATCTATCAATTTTCAAACTGTTAATTCAACATCTAAGCTGTCTAAAGTATTTTTGTACCAGTGAATTATAATATTGTAATTGATATATTAATAACTCTAAGTATTTTCATAATTTATGCATGATTATATTTTTTTTAGGCAGGTGTGGCACACCTAAGATTCCCATCGAAATGATTTTTGGTAGCATTATAAAAATTATGTAAAATAATGTGACGGTTGGATTTTATTCCTATCCTCAAGGCGGGCAATCAAAGAGGCTTTCACGAAACCTAGGTTCCACCGCAGCATCACTTTTTCAAAAAAATTCCAATAATTGTATCTTTTGTAAAATAGACCTTCTAAATAAACATAATTACACCCTGAGTTGTTAACATCTTAGCCCGGGCCCAACCAAGAAACCTATATATTATTACTTTTTCAGTTTTTCATAAAATTGTTAATCTAATTGCATTTAATATATAAACCAAGTTTTACCTTTTTGACAATGAATATATATTTTTCAAATTTTTAAACATAAAAATATTTTAGTAACAAATATACCTAGATTAATGAGTTTATGAAAAACTAAAAAAATAATGATAAATTAATAAGAGTTTTGGGCGGGCCAACGTGATCGCAACTCTCATATCCAAGCATAGTGTTTTGACATTTTGCATGATAGACCCTATATGTTCAAATCCTTGCAAAACAAATCTTTTATGCTTTTGATTTTCAATTAAATGAGGCAAAACAACTTTAAGAGATGTGTTTGGTACATCTTAATTAGCCTTTCAAAGGAATTGAAATTTTTGCGACTGAGTTCAATTATGCATACTTAGTGGACCAATTTTGTAGTAAACCTCCAGCATTTGATCAAATTCTCAGTTTTGAAATTCATGAATGTATATAGCTTTAGTGTATAATATTAATCGAAAAGGACGCTTAATCACTTAAAGTGGAATATTTTTTCTTTAAAGGCTCTCATTTATTAGTATGGAAATGCCACTTTCAAGATAATTATGCATCCTCATCAACCAATCTACCAAAGGTTATTCATGGCTCGTAGGTTGGGGTAAACACCATTTAACTTTCAAATTAAATGTACCAGATTTCTATATATATGCCTAAAAGGTTTGAATAATATTATATCTGTGTCCTTAAATTTTTTAATTACAAATTTACTCTTAAAGTTTGCATCAAATTGCAAATGTGTCCTTTCTCTTAGGTGCCATTATAATTTTCTACAAAATAAAAAATGCCTTTTTTATGTGGCATAAAAAAACAAAAATGTCATTTTAAGTTCAGGGATATAATTGCAATTTTGTAAAGGCATTTTCATCATTTTACAAACAATTCTAATAAATGATGACAAAAGTGACTCACTTATAAATTTATGCAAAAATTATAGGCATATTTGTAATTTAGCAAAGTTAAAAATACAAATGTAATATTAATCATATTTTGTAGGCATATATGCAAAAATCCCTAAATATATCTTATCTTCTTGAAACCGGTGACAATAATTTCCTTGACCTTTTATCATGTTTTTATGGGGGTTAATTATGAAACCAAAATATTCAGATCTTCTCCTCAAGTCTCTATCGGATATGATGGCTCATGCTTATCTTTAGGTGTATTTCAAACCATTATAAAGAGAAAGTTGAAATGGATGGGAAGATCAACCCAAAATTATTTTGTACATAGAAATATTCCATTACATCTTTTCATTCATTTGTATATTATTGCTATATGCCCCACAAGAGTAAGCATCGATGGAGCATCGCTGAAAAGTACTCTGGCCTATCTAATCCAACAGCCAAGTTCACGCCAGACATGCTTGCCGGCCCAGATGTTTCCAATAGCTTGTGTCAACAATGGAAAAATATCATTTAGTTATCCACAGTCAGAATTGTATTTTTTTAGTGTCAACAACATTGAAGAATTCAATGTTTTTTTAGATTTTGGTATTTTAAATACATATATACACATAGATGTTTAAAAATCTCAAAAAAATAGATAAATATATTCAAAAATGATAAAACTTGGTCTATATGTTAAATACATTGAGATAAACAAGTGCATGAAGAAAAAAGTAAAAAAAAAAAATTGTTGTAAATAGGTTTTTTAAGGCGGGCTAAGTAGGGCATTTACTTAGCCCGGGCTAAGAAGATCACTCCTCCCTCATTTTGTTCCCACTTTGATACTTAAATTAAAATCAAATCCATTCACTTTATTTAATATCATTTATTTTTATTGACACCCCCACTTAAATGTGAAAACAAATTTTCCTGGTGAAATTTCTATGATTAGGCCCACCATCCTATTATTTCCAAACTCAACAAAAATAATGAATTTTTTTGTAGATTTATATTTGAATATTAACTCATATACTTGCAAGCTCAAAATTCATGTAGGAAGCACCTCAAGAATGGGCCTCCAATGCCTTCATGCCAACTTTGGAAGCAATGATCACTAATCATACTATTGGTCAAAAGCAATTTACATTCAAGATAAAGTGAAGAATATTTTTCTCAAGCCAAATGATCGGAGGCGATATAATGAACAGTTTGGATTAAACAAATTATTAACATTTTGTGAAATCATGAAGGGTCAAAATACATTTGACCAAGTGAAAATATCGAGATTTGTGTCGCTCCAAAAGGAAAATGAAAGCATTAAGATTCAAGTTACCAAATGAAAATCCAAACAGTTAAAATAATCAAGGGACATCAATACAGTTGGACCCAATCCAAAATAAATGTAAAATAAGTGAACACCAAGACGTAAAGGAGAACACAAAACCAACGGATGGAAAATGGTTGACTTATTGGTCAATCAAAACAATGGGCCCCATGGTGGCTTTTCAAAACTATTTACAAAATTACCAAGAAGGACCTCCTTGAGTTGATTTTGCAAAACGAAAATGATGGACACATGCAAAAAAATATATATATTATTACTAAAGCTCAGTAACGTGCAATTTTCTAAAACTCAAAAGCTATAAATAAAGCTCTCTCATCGTCTTCAAAGGGAGATCGGACCTCCAAAATTCCACTGCCACGCTCCCATTTTCACCTCTGTGAAAATTTCCATTTTTTTGCATAGCTCGTTGCTCATGATGATTACGTCGTGAATGGTATGGGTACATCTCCAATGCATCTCTTGAGTTGAAAACACATATTTTTGACGCCTGCTAGTGCTTGATCGTCCACCAACGATCTGTCTGCATATCGTCATGCTTCCCACCTCATTGCATTGAGATTTATCTTCCTCGCATTATGCCGTTTGAATCTTGATTATTAAAAAAATTGAGTGTTTAAAAATCATTTTTTGACAGATTATGGTCCAAATGGTTTTCCAAAAAAAAAAAAAAAAACTCCATTTAGCATACATACTGTTCGGTAAAAAAAATTCTGAAAAATTATTTCATTTGCTATAACCATAGCGTTATTATTATAGTCCAATCACGTTCTTTTAAGAATACAAAATTCGTTTTTAACGCACTTGGACCATCTACATTATGGTCTGAAAAATCGATGCTGACATTCTTGCATCCGATTTGGTTTTTGCCAATTTATGCATCAGATCATGTGTGTTAATGCATAAATTATTGTTATACCCGTCCACTCTTTGATTCACTTGTTATTTTGCACCTTAAAAATGCAATATTTGGTATAGGTCCATGGGTGGACACATTGAGCTCCTACTGGCCTCTCTCCTTTTATCAGTGAAATTTCGAGTTTGTTTTAATTAGCCTAGCCATTGATTCACCGTTATGGGTTAATTAAAATAGGGATCATTTAATCTTCAAGTGAGTTAAGGTCTCATAAAAAACCTAGGGAATAAGTTCCTCGCCTCCTACCTTCCTAAGCTTTTATGTAAGTGTTGACACCTCATCTTTGGGCCCAAAAATGGATAAAACGAAAAAGGTCCCAAGCCCAAAACAAATTCAAGGCAAAAAGAGGTTCAAGCAAGCTAAGCAGGACCTTCCGCACTCAACCCACGGGAGCGAAGCTCCACCAAGCCTCGAAGAAGACTTTTCAACAAACCAGATCCGGCCCACGAGAGCGAAGCTCCTACAGGCCACCTCAACGGGCTCCACCAAGCAGCCCACCAAGCCTCAGAAGCAGGCTTCTCTACAACTTTGGGCCTCTACAACGGCCCACCCAAAACAACGGGCTTAGCCAGGCTCTAGCCCACCAAGTTCCAGCTCACTATGGAAGGAGCCCGCCAAGCTCAAGCTCAGGGATCAAGTCCAACACTTCAAGTGGCCCAAAGCTCATGCTCTCAACTCAAGCTCAAGCCCATGCTCTCACCTCAAGTTCAAGCTCATGGACCAAGTCCAACACCTCAAGTGGCCCAAAGCCCATGCTCTCAACTCAAGCTCAAGCTCATGCTCTCACCTCAAGTTCAAGCTCAAGCTCATGGACCAAGTCCAACACCTCAAGTGGCCCAAAGCCCATGCTCTCAACTCAAGCTCAAGCCCATGCTCTCAACTCAAGTTCAAGGCTCATGCTCTCACCTCAAGCCCAAGGCCCATGCTCTCAACTCAAGCCCAAGGCCCATGCTCTCACCTCAAGTTCAAGACTCATGCTCTCAACTCAAGCCCAAGGCCCATGCTCTCAACCTAAGCTCAAGTATGTGGATCATGGTCATTAGCACATGCTTATTAACAATCACGAAGAGGAGGATAGTGAACATCTGTTCTGGAATTGTGCACACTTACATCCAAAAGGTGTTTTACAGGCTTCACCCTTTTTAAGTTTTTGCAGTGGGAGCAATTTGAAGATGTGCGAGATATATATTATTAGGAAACTGGTGGAACTGAAAGCTTCCAATGTTCTCCTGCTATTCATCCCATGCTGGTGGAGAATCTGGGACTTGCGTAATCTGCTACACTCTGAGGGTACTCAACCTTGTTTGAAAGATGTACTCACATGGTGCTACGGCTACTTGGGAAGGTGCAGATAAGCTCAGCTGCTAGTAAACTGTGGAAACAGGTGGGTGGAGTGAAAGTCCGTTAACGATAATTTTACACAAAACATGGTTACTGGTTTTTAGTTTTTACTGAGGCATTCTTTTCTTCAGAAAAAAAAAAAAAACGGTTTCATTTGTTTAGCCATCTCATCAAGTTTCATCTCATCCAATAAAGTACATAAAATGTACGTAATAAAATAATTTAACCTAACTATTAATTTTAATATTATATTTTCAAATATCTAAACTATCTAAAATATCATTCTTAAGTGGATAAATGATTCTATAAATTATTTAAAATTTTAAAACGTATGTAAATGAATCTAAACATT
This sequence comes from Annona cherimola, assembly GCA_030490835.1. Classification (NCBI taxonomy): domain Eukaryota; kingdom Viridiplantae; phylum Streptophyta; class Magnoliopsida; order Magnoliales; family Annonaceae; genus Annona; species Annona cherimola. The sequence continues at coordinate 89,252,762 of CM059972.1, forward strand.
TTTTATAATTTACACATGAGTATATATTTCTGAGAAATTCTGCCAATGTACGACTTTGATTTTGATAAATTTTGATCTCTTAATTGAACAAATTAACGATGGTAAACACAATACATGGAATAAATTTCGCATCATCATCAAAGTGGGCCAAAAATATATAATAAATTTAGTCATATTGAAAATTGAAGTTTTTTTATCAATACTTACATAGTTTGGGGAAAATTCTAGATATATTCCTTGGTTTCGGAACTTGAAAAGCCCTCTACAAAGTTTACATAAGATTAGAGGCGTATTTCGTCCTTCAATTTCTACATACAACAGTTACATTTTTTGACGAAATGACTAAACTATCCCTGTTAAAAATAAATTGATTATTAGGATTGCAACTTTTATTCTTAAAATATTTATCTACATACACTTAAAAATATTCTTATTATTTGCACTGATTTTTACAACAACTATAACGAGAATAATGATAAAAAATAATAATTCTAAATGGAGATATATTAGTAGGAGCATTTTTATTATTTTTAAAAAAATTAAATTGTTATATGTGAAACTCTAACGAAATGATATGCTTATAATTTTATACAAATGTTAGAAGTTGGTTAGTAATTTTTCCAAAAATAAGAAATAGGCATATAATATTGCCCAAGCTGTAGGTATGGATGCAAAAAATCTCTAGAACTATGATAATAAATATTGGATACTCTGAAGTTTTATGTGTTGGAAGCATACTAATTGGATTATGGTTAAAGAAGCTTATTTTGACAATATTAAAATTCACTCTAGACATTATATTTAGTAAAATATCTAGCTCATCTAAAACATCAGTTTTATATAGATAAATGATTTTATAAAATTTTATATCATACTAATACATTTATAAGGGATGGAATTGCATGCCCCCGGGTACATTGAGCATACACCCAGGTGCATTAACTCCTTTTTTTATTTTTGAAATTTTTTTACACAACTGCTAATTTAAACGTATTTAACAAGCGTACCAATTTTTTATCATTTTTGGAGATTTTTAGATTTTTTCAAATTTTTAAAAATCAATGGCATTTTAGTATTTTTAAATTATTAAAAATCTCCAAAAATAGTAAAAATTGATACACGTGTTAAATATACTTATATTAACAGTTTCGTAAAAAAATTTCAAAAAAATAGATGAAGCACACCCGGGTGCGTTGAGGCTCAATGCACTCGAGTGTGTTATACTGGGTTCCCATTCATAACAGGATCTAGCTATTTTTATAATTTATACATTAATAATATATTTTTAAGAAAATGTGCTCACTTAAGATTCCAATTGAGCTGAATTTTTAAGACACTATTTTGAGCTGAATTTTTAAAATGACTTGAATACTGCAGTGTTTAAAAATCTAAAATAAATTTATACATATATTTAAAAATGGTAAAACTTAATTTATAGATTAAATATAACTAGATTAACATGTTTATAAAAAAAAATTAAAATATATATATATTTGGACTCGTCTAAAATGATCAACCGGCTTTTCTCCTTACTTCCTCCTCAAGAAATTAAGAAATTCGTGAGACAAACCTGTTATTTTATACGTACAAGGAAATATATGTTGGGGTTGCCTGCATCCATGCATGTATGGATGGGGAGGAAGGGACAGGGGGTCGGCAGATTGAAGGAAGAAGACGACTGTCTCATTGAAAAACCAACTGCAGTAGGTAGGCCTTGTCCTCTAATCCAAACATGGGGCCCCAAATAGCCATCAGATCTGATTCCAATGTTACCAGTCTGCCACAGATTATTGGCATGCATCCACATCTTCCAACCCTCTATTTAAACCACACCCATTTCCCAATTGCTACATTCCAAATCCCTCATTTCCATCAGATTTTTCCCCTTTTTCCCCCTCATTTTAGGGGCGAAAACATACGTACACCCGAAACAATATTTCTCCAATTTGGTTGCTGATCAGCAGATAGATAGATACATACATATACATGGGCTTGTCGTCACAAAGGAGCAGCTTCAAGTGTCGGCCCTGGCAACAGTACTCAAGGCACGTGCGGGAAACGAGGGCGAGGCTATATATCATGTGGCGATGTGCGGTCATGCTTCTCTCTTGGCATGAGTGATCAAGATGAAGGCTTGATTATATGGGAGATCATGATGGTTTTGCAGCTAGTGGGGTTAATTATGGAAGCTGAGGATGGAGCTTGATTGGGTCAGTTTGAGGGGATATTCTTTTTTTTTTTTTTTTTTTTTTTTCCTTTTTTGATGATGCTGATTAGCCCATCTGTAAAAGCTATGCGTTTCGTTATCTAAAATCTCTAGGGCCCGTTTCCTATTCGGCCATCCCGTAAATTGGGCAATTCACAGGGGCCAAAAAAATAATAATAATAACGTTCTTTTGTTTTGTTTTTTAGATATATGGCTTGCTTTTGTGAAATTTGATCATTTTTATTTTTTATTTTTAAATATAAAGAAGGGCATGGAGACGTGTCAGCTTATGTATCTATCTGCTTTTTTATTTTCAAGAAACAAAAAATGCTAAATTTTCAAAAAAAAATTATCAAATTTCACTGGAGACAATATCTAGGTAAGCTTGTTAGCAAATCTTAATTAAACTATTAAAATTTTTCTGTAATTTTTTCGGTCCGATGTTATTCTTAGCATAACAGTAGAAAAAAGGAAGAAGCAGAAACAAAAATAACACACCAGAAACATAGACATATACTGGTTCGATCCAATACGGCACCATCTTCACTCTCTAAGACTATAGCCTAGCCTTAGATCCTACCAAGCCAAATCCCTTATAACCCATTGATTTCATCAAGTTTACCAACAAGCTCAACATATTAGTATTCATGAGATCACCAATAAACTCGACATGTTGGTTTCGTTGAGATCACCAACAACTCTACTAGCCCTACTGCTAACAAAAAATTTTCCGAAGTGTAAAAACAAGAGGGTGTGCAAAGAATGCTTTTAAGTAAGCTGGAAACATACGAAATAAACTCAAAACAACATTTCACTGATGACTCCAAATGCATTTAATGCAAATATAGCTGTTATAGCTATTTCTCTGACACTGTCGATACTAATTGTTACATGTCGTATGCTTCTATAGATCTTCTATAACATAATAGGTGTGCCTCATCAAAATTTCTATAACTTAGCACACATAATCTTCATAACATCAATAGATTCTCCACAAAGTTTGGTAGTGAAAGAGTGTCATTTGGTTGAGTAGTAAGAGCTTTAATCACCGACTTTGCTTCTACAAGAGTAAACTAGACTTCCTTCTACAAGAGGGATATCCATATTTGTCCTTCTACTCGGCTCATATTCTGGTTTGACTCAACCATAATCTTAACCTTAACCTTATCTATAAAAAAAATTAAATTCTAACTCTATTTGTAAAATTTAAAGTTTAATCTTATCTATGAAAATTGGATTTGGGTTGAGTGTCGGATTAAAATTTAGATTTACAAGTTTTCATTTTAGCAAAAAGGATAAGTTTAAATTCCCATATGAACAAACAATAATAACAAATCATGGAAGGCAAAATAATAATATATAGTCTCACTAAACTTTAAATAACATAATAATATATAATATATTTCTTGAAGAAAATTAGTAAAAATAATATAAAATACATAAATATGAAAAAATATTATTTAAGTGTTATACATCAAATATATTTTATCTCAAAGATAAATAGGGAAAATTGTGCTCAAATTCGAGTTGTCTTGAACCCTAATTCTAACCTTATCACAAATTGAATGCCTTGGGTTCAGGTTCCAAAAACCTGAACTCTAACATTAATTTTTTTCCAGGTTTGGAGGGCCAAGTTGAGCTCAACCTAACCCAAGTTGCAGCACTAATTCTTAATAAAATAAAAGTTCAATCCATAATTGGTTTGGCAAACCAGGTTGGGATGGCCCAAATTGCATAACTAATTCTTGATAATAAATCAAAATCCAATCCATAATCAAAGCCTGGTATATGTTGTATTGTTTAAAAGATATAAATTTATATGTAAAATATGAAAATTGCTTTTATCCATTTACATCACCATTAGAATGTTATAATGATTTATAAAATTATTATTTTATATAAGAAGAATATTTTAGAAAGTATAAAACTTTAATTAAAAATTTTTAGAAATTGATGAATAGTAATTATATTAATGCATTGATATCAACTATTTACTGATAACAGCCCCCATAAATATTTGTTTGAGTCATGTTCTTGACTAAGCAGATGATTTTTTTTTTGGATGAACTAAGCAGATGATATTAAATACGATGAACTAGTCAGAATTGTGTCTCGATAGGCAAGATGACCCAAAACATATCCATTTCCGCAGTTCATTGTGGTGAAATGGGTAGATCCCATAGATAGTTGGTGGTGGTGAATTTTGCATGTATATGTGAAAGAAAGAGGAGAAGCATGATGGTATAAAGAGTCATGCAAGCGGAATTAGGGGCAGCCAGAAGCCTTGCAATTTTCCTTTTCTCGAACTCACACGCCGCAAGTGCGTCAACGAGATTTACGTTCACGCCTCTCTCATGCAAGCCAGCAAGCCCTGCATCGCATTCGTTTGTTATTTTAAAAACCAAGACCAGAACTTGAGAGCTCATGAAGCACCAACACAAGCAATGGAGAGGGTGAGAAAATTAGCACCAATGCAGTTGTTGTTGTTGCTCCTGCTGCTGCTAACGAGGGTGGCTAATGGGCAGCGTCTAAGACCCTCCTGCTGGTCTCAGTTTGCAGTGGCCAACCAAGTATGCTCATTGCAGCCCATTGGCTATGACCCTGAACAATTATATGCTTTTAGCGTGGAGGATGTAGCCCAAATTGCACCAGACCGCAATAATAGGCACCATCAGCCAAACAACCGCCACAACGGCCATGGGGGCAATAAGAGCCATCATGGCCACGGGCACCACAACAGCCATCATGGCCGTAGGCATCATCAGGGGGCTGAGCATGGAAGGCATGGTGATGGTGATGATAATGGGTATAGGCATGAAGGAAGAGAGCACCACCATGGACACAACCTGAGAGATGGCGATGGTCATGGGCATGGCCGTGGTGGGGAGCACCACAATGGACAGGGACATGGACATAGACATGGGCATGGAAATGGAGGAGAGAGGCACCATGCACTTGGACATAGACACCATGATGTTCATGGAAGGGGGCACCCCAGGAGGATTGATGAGCGCTGCTGTAGGTGGCTGAAAGAGATAGATGACACATGCGTGTGCACGGCGTTGCTTCGTTTGCCCAGGTTCCTAATCAACCCTGGCCACACCTACACCGCCCAAGTTGGTAGCGCCTGTAAAGTGACTTTTCAATGTGATGGCATCTTTGGTTGACTTCCGGGTAGTGGTAGATGCTCTATAGCTGCCTCCACTATGCATCGCACAAACCATTTCATCCCATCTGTGCTGTCAGAATCATAATGCAGTTCTTCAATGCCTTTTTTTTTTTTTTTTTGTCCCCTTAATGCAATGAAATGATTATCGATGTTTAATTGTCGCTCAAGTACACGCGGAGCAACATCTAATTAGTCAACAAAGAAAAATGTTTTTTCAAATTCTTGCCAACAATAATCTCAGTACTATAGTTAAAAAGATAACAGCTAAGCACCTCTGTAAGCGCAATACCTATTCAATCATGCACTCATGATCCCAAAACAAACTTTCTGTATTCAATTTTGTATATTCAATCCTGATGATTTTCTTGTATCAACAAGGTCAGGATATGTTAGAAGAAACAAAGCCTACCAATCACCAAAACAGAAATCACTGACAGCTGTCAAATCCAAGAGTTCCTCATCTCCAGCTAGCAAGTTGGATGTATGAACCAGGTATAGATTTCGCAACCAAGAAAGACCCCTCATTGGTCGCAGAGAAACCATCTCTATTCTGTTTGTAGAAGGTCATGTGCTAAGGACATGGGAATGACATACAGGCCTTTCCTCTCTAGAAGGTGGGATGCAGCTGCTGAATTTGTCTCCATCAGCTGCCCCAGCAGTTCCTCAAGAGGTTCCCCCACCATTTGGTCATGCAGCAGGTAGTGACCATAACCCTGCAATGTCCCAAATTCAAAAAGTTGCATAACAACATCTGACAAAGATAAGAATGCATGAAATTACAAAACAATTTTGTTTAATTCCCAAAAACAGCAAAGGGCAGACCTAAAAGGACAGACAGGAGAGAGATCAAAAGAAAATGCACCGAAACATGGTCTGACAGAGTAGATGTTCAGGATAATAGGAAATCACGTAATGGAATTTGTGCAGCTTACTGATGCAAATTAATTGGGATAAAGCTTATGATAGTGACAGTCAGTCAGAGTGGAAATGACTGTACAGCTCGTTGATCCAGAGTATCTAAAATGCCCAAATTCTCTCATATTTCAGAAGGAAATAATAGCTAGCCATTCATTTATGACAATTCTTTAAAAAGAATATCCAAAAGGAAACTAGTTTAGATCAAGCACATCAAGTGATTATTGCAACTAAAGAAAAATGCCTGTGCTTGAGTCAGTTAAGCTGTTTCCCCAAGAGAAGTAATGATCAATACCCACCCTTCAAGCTTCTAATTATGCAAATTACATTTTATTTTGCTGAAACAACATAATGCACATAAACGTTTAGACACATCAGAAATTATTGATGTCAAAAGGGAGTTCTTTTCAAAATAACAGCATATGCCTCTTTTCACGAATAAATTAACAATACATGATCCTATTAGCCGGGCTAAGCCATTACTTAGCCCATGCCAATAAACTTATTTTTAATTTTTTTCGCTTTTTGCATAAACTTTTTGATCTAGATATATTTAATGAACAAATAAAGTTTTACCATTTTTTTAGACGCATACATATGTATCATCACAGGAATATTTTAGCCGTTTATAATGGTTAAAAATTACTAAAAGAACCTTGTGTCTAAAAATCTAAATAAAATATATACATCTCCAAAAATAGTAAAACTTGATTTATATTTTAGATACACCTAGATTAACAAGTTTATGGAAAAAAGAAAAAAAATAATAATAATAGATTTATTAGCCCAAAGTTCTTTTCTAAATAACATCATATGCTTCTTTTCACAAACAAATTAACGAGACATAATCTTGATAGCCTGAGCTAAGTCATTACTTAGCCCATGCTAATAAACTTATTTTCAATTTTTTTTTCTTTTTTCATAAACTTGTTAATTTAGATATATTTAATGTATAAATCAAATTTTACTATTTTTGAGGCGTGTACATATATATTTCATCATAGGGATATTTTAGCCATTTTTAATGGTTAAACATTACTAAAATAACTGTGTTTAAAAATCTAAATAAAATAATCTCCGAAAAATAGTAAAACTTGGCTTATCCACCTATATTAACACGTTTATGGAAAAAAAGCAAAAAAATATTTGATAGATTTTTTGGCCCGAGCTAAGTCATTACTTAGCCCGCGCTAACAAAATCATGCCTCCAGTTCAACCTAAGACAAGTTCTATTATGGTTCACATTTAAGCAGGAAACTAGTAGAGATAACAAAGAAATTGGCATGTTGAGGATATAAGATACCTCTATGTTTATAAAAGGGTCAGATGTTGCTTCACCGTCCAGTCGACTTTGACTCAATATCTGTAAAATGGCACAAGTGAATAACACAATTATGAAAATTAAAAAACAAGTAATCAATGTGAAACCAAGAAAATAAAGGAATAAACTCCACACCCTACAAAAATGGAAAGAAGAGTGAATGCCTTATGAAAAGACCAACCTGGTGCAGGTCCAATGTGCACATAGTTCTGGCTTTTTATACAAAACAGGGATCACAAACTCAAATACGCATTTTTTTCGACCAGCAACCCACGCAATTTACCAATGCATCAAGCATGCTATTAAATAAAGAAACTTATGACACATTGGAAACCAAGAATAAGTGCATGCTACCTATTATAAGCTGCAATTTTAATGGTCTGTAGCCAAAGTTGCCCCGACTCAACATAGTTTCTCTTATATTTGCTCAAACTAGACTAAATATAGTTTGGATAATGGACAAGGCTTAGGTAAGGCCCTTGGTGGGCCAAGTCAAACAAAAGAATATACCAAACACCGATCTACATGCAAGGAATAATGAATGATCAGATGATTTGGATTGTTCCTTGCAGCCACTTATCTCTCTGATCTTTCAAAGTAATAAAATTTGATCCAGTTGCGTATAAACCAGGCCTCAACTAAGGATTGAGAGTTATTTGAGGAATGAGTACAAGGTGTCCCTGCACAAAAAAGCAGAAGCAAGCTGATCAAAGACCCTTCTGCATATTAACATAGATTCCAAGGCTTGCAGCCCAGATATCCTGGACATTTCTCGGGAAAATACTAGTTTATAGGAATCAGGTACTGTTAGGTTGAGCAAGTTAACCAATCACCTCTTTTGTTGAATGCAGTAACCATAGAAGGAATTCCTACTATGGTACCTCGCGAATCTACATTTAGGCTCTGGAGATTGCTTCAGACACTTTAGCATGACACTTCACTTTAAACCATGATTGAACAATGACTAGGTAACATTATTCAAGAAGAAAACAGAAAATCAAATTGAAAGAAAGAGCAAATATCCCCTAAACTACTTCACAAGTTGAGATCCAAATGCTCTGAGCCATCCACTGCAATCCATCGGGGGGTGTGGTGGTGTTGTTGGTTGAAATTACAATGAGTCTGGAAGTTTTGTCTTTCTCATAGCACTTTTGGAGGGCAAAGCCTATCCAAGCAGAAGGTGGTAGAAAAATGAGAAGAAGACCCCCCCAAAAAATGGATGGAAGTAATTAAACAAGATCTGAAAATGTTAAAGATACTGAAAATTTCGTCTCGAATCGTCAAAAATGGCGCAACAGAATCCATGCAACCAACCTCACCTAGGTGGGAAATGGCTTATGATGATGATAGCACTTTTAAATGCTAGAAATCAATTCTAAGATGGTGGGACACTTCAGAAGTGAAGACTTGAAGGGGGTATCATCAGAGTATTTCTGAGCATTAGGGGTGGACAGGGCTAGCAAGGAGGATAGGGATTCCCCGACTAAACTGGCAATTATCCAAGCCCATCACCACTAAATGAAATTTTTCACTATTAATCGCTTGAAAAAATTATAAATTACATCATTATCATCATAAACTAAGCATATGTCATTGCTAACAATTAACAAAAAATTTCCTTTCCGATTAATTTCCCCAGTCCCTCAATGCCCAAAATTCCAAACAGCAGATGATGCAAAAAATATTATCCATTTGAAGTGGAATAAATTACCTTATTCAAAGTAGTACCAAACATTTACAAAAGTCATGACTACAGCATTGTTTCAAGGCCACCATCAGGACAAGCTTAAAGGGGTAAAAACCGATAAGTTTGTTTTTTGGAAAAAAAGAAACACAACTAGCATTACCATGTCATTATCTGTAGTGCTGATCTCTTGTTTAAAACAGAATCAAGAATATTAAAAGTAAACAAACCTGGACTTGAAGTTTTAAGAGCTTGACATACTCAATAGCATCATCCAGCACAGATTCTCGACCAACCTATATATCCAATTCATAAAGAGGATTAGTCCGCAGGATGAAGAACTTAAGAGGGATAAAATTAGGAAATGGATATTATTAAAATTTTCTAAAAGCAAAATCATAAGTTAACAGTCATTGACATTTGAAAGAAAGGGTTTTAAAGAAAATCCTTGTAAATAGAATAATAAAAGGCAGACCTACTCTAAGATGGTCATAGAATCTAGGCATTCCTTTCTTAATTTATGTATTATAAACATAAATAATTGATTTGGACGTGGCATACCCATTCATGCCACACCATTGTGGATGATTGATGTTAAGTGGGTAGCCAGCTTCTAACTTCCTCCAAACAATTGTGAAAACTGTTATCTAAAGCCTTTTAGGAAAAATATTAAAAACTGCTTTACAAAAGAAGCTGCCCAAAAGAAGAGTAGATGAAGAAGAAAAAGAAGAAGAAGACATGGCAGAAAGAAAGCCTAACATCCATCATTCCAGAGCCATGTCCCTAAAAGCTTTCTTGGTTTGTAGAAAAAACCAGTCAGATGGCCTTTTTTGAATAAAAAGAAAAATAGTGATTTTGACAATATATATATATATAGCAATAAGAAAATAAGATCATTGGGTATTGATAAGGTAGATAAATATCACATAAAGTAAAATAGAGAGGCAAAAAAGAATCCTCCCCCTTTTCTTCCGAGGGTTGTTAATCTCAATTCGAAATTAAGGTGGTATATGATGATTCTCCTAGATTCCACTTTTGTAGTGGAAGATTCTTCTTAACATAACTCTGCAAAAGAACATTTTATTACACTCCCTACTTATCATGGAAATTTCACCACAAACAGAAATAAAAAACACGAGTATACATAGGGAATTTTAGAGAACGAAATAAAGCCTGGCGACAATTTTTTTTATAACTTTAAAAATATTCTAACTCAAAAGGATTCTTCTCCAAATTTTAGCCCAAAAAAGCAGAATTATACCACCATAAGTGACAGAAAAGAACTAATTTTTCTCATCGTATATTTGATTTGAAACCTGAACAGTAAACAGTAATACAATACTAAGTTTCACCTATAACATAACATTGTAATGATCAGCTCATTTGGCATGTGTATCACCTTTCCAGATTTTGGGACAAGTTCTTCCAGTTCCTTCACTGCTTGTTCAATCCTTAATCTACGAACCTGTAATTACAATGATTTTATGCAAAGCATCTTATATTCAATCAGATTTGAAATTTTGATTAACTGTAAACATAATAAAGAAAAAAGGATTCTGAAAACCTATCAACACCCACATTGATGCTGTAAACAACCGCCACACAAGGTACAAGAGGGTTATGATTGAAAGTTTTTTAGAGTAGCATTCTAACCCGACTATCTGTAGCACTTTTAGACTTGGAAGCATGACTAGACACTGCACCATGAAGGCCATGAAATTCAGGAGGCTTAGCTGGGTCGGTGATAGTAACAGCATAATGGAACTGACAATTGTTATTGTGTCCCTCATTTGATGGGTCTTCAGTTGAAGGTAACTTCTGTTGTACAAAATAAGGCAGATCTTCAGGAAAGGGAAACAAGGGGAAAAATATTCTTGTGGATCATAAAGGCCACAAGGAAACATAACTGTTCTCATGTACACACACACACACACAAAAACCTAAAAAGAAACAGAATAGTTGAATATCAGGTACATACATTATGGAATTCTTTGTTTCTCCTCTCTTTAAGGAAACATAACTGTTTTCATGTATACACACACACAAAAACCTAAAAAGAAACAGAATAGTTGACTATCAGGTACATACATCATCGAATTCTTTGTTTCCCCTATCTTTAAGCATACTGGTTTCCTATTCATGAAATGGGTTTACATCAATCCTAAAAAAATTCCCTTTTTAATTTTCAAATTTATGGTTTAGAAACAATGATAAAAGTAAGGCTACTTTTGATAGTTTCCTAGTGGCTAGAAAAAGAATCTCAAATACCAGAACTTGAAATCTGTATAATCACTGGAATGGACAAGATTTTTCTCTACATACCATGCCATTTTGGTCACAATCCAAGAATTTCAAGGAATTTTCTGCAGTTTCACTCATATTGAGACCATGCTTCTGTGTTATATTAGCAGCACTCTCTTCAAGAGACAAATTAAGGTAGCTACACAGTTGTTTCAACCCAGAATCAGTCAGCATTTCTGAATCCCCACATACTTCGCCAGGTTGTATCTGAGGAATGCCTTCTACCGTTTCTATGCTAGCAAATGGCAAAGTAATGCCCTTCTCCGTAGTGGGCCCTGTACTAACAGAAGGCATATTGCAATCATTACTAAAAATTTGATGCAGGCGAACCCCCGTGAAGGCCAGCAACTGCATTGCAGAAATATCACCAATCTGGTCAGCTGCCATGAGGAGAGGGTTCAGTGTAGCAACTCTATGTTGGTCACCAACTGATGCATCGCCAGCAGTCAAACCACCCAGATATGATAAAATTGATTGCACTGAAGACTCATTCCAACTAGCTCTATCCATTGTCCAAAGCACTACTATATATCTGCAAATACAAAGCAGGCTGCAGATAGGCAAACCATTAGTACCACCCAAACAAAAAAGAAAGCAAGCAAAGGATGCATTAAAGAACAAATTTAGGGTTTTTTACGCCACAAGAAGAAGACAGTGGATAATGAATAAAATTTCCAGCAACGACTAAAGTGCCCAAAAAAACCATCATTGGGTGCTTAACAGTAATAAATACATTAATTCAAAACTCACCACATCCAAAAAACAAAGCCTCCATTCAAAAAATTACAAATGCAAAAAAATGACAATAATAATAATAATAATAATAAATAGGTTCCGCTTCTACAAAACCCTTTTTCCATGCAACCCCCTTCATTTTTAAAATCTTAATAGTTGATGGAAAATCCACTTCATCTATTGTATTTAGAATCATTTATATCATCATGGAAACCCTTTCATTTAATCAATTTTTAGTAGTATTTTTAACATTTAAATCATCTAAGATATCATTACTATATAGCTAAATGATCCTATAAAATATTATTACATTCTAATATATGTATGAATGGATCTAAGCATTTTTCCTAGTTGACACATGAATATATCTATTTTTGAGCAAATGTGACTATGCGCATATTTGATTTAGATGAAAGTTGGTCTCCTAACAAAATAATTGATATTAAATATAATAAATGAATAGTATTTTGCACTGATCATCAACATCTTAAAAATAGAAGGGGTTACACGAAAACGCTTTTATGTAACCCGTTAAACAGAAGCGGAGTCCAAATATAGATCCAAGAACTACCAAGAGCAATATGTTTCCCTTCATTGTACAATAAATGAGCTTCAGCTTCAGCTATGCCACTGTCATTTTCTTTGTATGAATGAAGCTTCCAATAAAATCTAATTTAGGTTCTTAGCAACTCCTGAATCACAAAATATGCAGAGCGAGGCTAACTGAAATTACCACTATATGGTAGATCAAACACAACTACAAGTTTAGAACCAAGTACAGTGTTGGGAATTCAGCTAATGCACCCACCAGAAAATTCTGCTAACATGGAGTCAGAATACAGAATTAATCAAGCCTCCCAGTCTCCTACCGCTAAGACCTCTTAGCTGGTCAGCTGGTAAGATGAAACTGCAAAGAGAAAGTTGGCCCATCCAATGGATCAGAAAATCAATTTGCCACCTTCCACCACTTTTCAAGGGGATCCATCGGATCTCTTAATCATGATTCACCTAAGGAACGGTGAGACCGGGACACAGCATAGTCGGATGGCAGCAGGGCTTACAACTAACCATCCAGCTCACTCGGCTACTGCATTCTCCCAGTGTCTAATACAGCTTTTGAGCGATGTCCTATCAAGTAAGACCCAGTAAATGGTTATTCAGATTTTCACACGATTCAACTGCAGAAGAAAGAATAAGTACACAAAAGAGTTTCTAATAATGAGTAAAAAAAAATCTCCAAATAGCAGGGGTAAATAGGGACTCGATTGGGGCGATCTAAACTACCGATGGCATCAGCAAAGGAGAAAATTTACTGCCCCAAAACCGTTAAGCAAAATAACAAGCTATCACTGAAACTACACGGGATTTTCTTCCAATCCAAACAACGGTTGAAAACATGGCCCGAAGCTACGGTGATCAAAACCATCCGGTGCCACCTCAAAATCAAGGAGGCTTTCAATGACAGTGGCTACTCAAACGCTTAGAAAGCAACACACCAGAAACGAGAAAGATCACTAAAAGCGCAATCCTACCACAAACTAAATACAACAACCCGTCCAAAATCGAGAAAGAAAGACAAGCAAATGAAACCAGAAACGCGGGGAGTTCATTGGAGAAGAAAACAGTAGGGTATATTAGAACGACAACAAAAGAGAATGGCAGCAGAGAAATGGCCATTAAAGGAGAGAAGAAGAGACTTTGGTCTTACGATGCTCCAAGGAGATTTCCTGATTTCTAGGGTTTGGCGCGAGACGGACGGGCAGGAAGACGAAGAAAAAGCATCTGGCGCTTTATAGCTCGCTTCTACAAGCATCAGCTGTCATGGTTCGTACGAACATGGCAGGAGAGAAACGAAACGGAAGCGGGTCGCAGAAGAGCGGGAACGACACGAAATGACGCTTATACCCTGTCTCAATTGCCCTTCCCCTCACTGTGGCCCACCTGACTGTTAACGTGATCCCAGCCTTGCTTTGGAGCGCGGACGATCCAAACGGATTAAATCCTGTACTCAATTTTTTATTTTATTTTCTATATTGGTATAGTAAAACATTAAATTAAATAGTTGATCGCTGAATAATATTTTTTAAATCAAATTCATATTACACGGATATGTTAGGCCGGTCATAAAACTTTTGAATAAAAATATTTTCCGTAAATGTTTTTTTAAATAAAAGAATATAATATAAATAAGAGAAAAGTAAAGAATAAATTAATATATATATATATTAGTTTGTATATATAATTATGTGAAAATGATAAAAAAAAAGAATATTTGTATAGGAAAATTTGATAGATAATAAAAAGTATAATAGCTGTGGAGGATAAAAAAATTTTATACATGCCCAACATGCCATGTAATTTCAATTTTTTTTGGAAAAGTAAACCATTCAGTTCCAATAATCAAATCAATCCGACACTGTCGGTTTGGTAAGCCATAAACGGATATAAACTTTATCTCTTTTTACATGTTTTATACAATTAGTTTAAAATTTAATTAACCATCTTTATTTTTAAATTTTTTCTACTATATTTTGATAACTTTTTACATAACTACTCTATTTATTCTCACTTTATTTATTTCACATCACTTTCACACACTTGTAAAAAATATTTTTATCTATACTTCCTTTTTAATGAAGGCATATTAGGGAAATAATAAAATAGTTTTATTTGGCATTAGATAAAAATTTTAAATGAAAAATTTTTTTATTAAACTTTTCAAATTTGAGATAAGTAGCATTTGGGCTAATAATAAGAAATAAAGAGAATAAAATTAAAATAAAAGATATAGTTATATACTTTTTATTAAGAGCATAGTTGTATATTTAATTATAGAGAAATAATTGAAAAATAAGTTAGTTGTATACTTATTTTTAAAAATTGATTAAAAAGTAATATAATTATATAGAAATATGTGAAAAATAATTAAAATATGATAACTATAGAGAGTAAAAAAAATAATAGAATAGTTTTAAATTGATAATTTTATATGATTGTTGATCAGCCCTAAAAGTTTTCCATCCAAAACTTATTTTCCTCACTTTTACCTTATTTTTCCATCTTTTTGCATATTTTCTATATAACACACACCAATTTTCAATTATTTGTGTAAATCTTTTATTACAATTACTCTATCTATTTTAACTTTAATTTTTATTTCACATCATTACCCATATCATATTACACTTTTCTCTCTCACTTTCCGATTCGTTTGTTATTTATCAAAAAATGTCTTTTCTATCTACATTTTTTTCTTTCATAATTACTTTATTTTTAATTATTTTCACATCTTTTCATACAATTATTATATTTTTAATCATTTCTTCACAACTTTTAATATATCTATGATGCCTATTTTAACTTTATTTTTTCACTCCTCATCATCACCTTTCATGTCATGTTATTTTTTCCTATTTCAAAAAAAAAAAACTTAATAAAATCTTTTCTTTTAAAAATTTTATCCAATACCAAGCATACCCCTGGCATGTTTGTTTAACAAGAAAATTTTTCAAGCTAAGAGTGTGTTTGTAAGTAATAAAATTTTTTAATAAAAATTTTGTTGTATAAAAGCTTTTGAAATAAGAGAAAAAATATGATATGATAAAGATATTGATGATAAATAAATATAATAAAGTCAAAATATATAAGTTAATTATATAAGTAGTTATATAGAAATGATTGAAAAGTATAACGTTTATATAGGAAAATATGAAAAAATAATTTAAAAATAAGATAATTATGAGAAACGAAAAGTTTTACATTAAAAAATCGCGGGTGTAAACAAAGGCATCATAAAAAATTTTAATATAAAATTTTCCAATTTCGACTACATCTTATTTTTTAATCTTTTCTTCATATCTTCTTATACAAGTATTTTATTTTCAATCATTTATATGCAACTACTCATACAAATAACATATTTATTTTTACTTTATTCTCTTTACTCCTTATCATTACTCTTGTGATATCACTTCATTTTATTTAAAAAAATTTTGCAACAAAAATTTTTCATCCAAAAAATTTATCACTTCTCACACATACTCCATATATTTATAAAAATGTGGGTTTGAGCCTATTTAATTTATATCCAAAATTTTATAATTTTTTACATATATTTTCTAAATTTTAAAAATTAACAATTTATTAGGATAACAACTAGACTATTTGCAAATTAAATTGATGAGTATATTCAATCTAAGTTTGAATAACTTTTTTATTGAGTTTTTTATACAATGTAACAATTGATATTATAATAAGTACTCTCACTAAGGGAAATTTGTATGAAAACCTCCAAACTAAGGGAATTATATAACACCCCACAACTCGAGGGACACTTGTAAAATTACCCTTCACCCACGAGGTATTTCTGACTTGCACCAACTCCCTATAAGTCGTAGTAGGTTACCACGACGCCAAATGCATTTTGGCGTTCGATTAACCTTTCTAAGTTTATAAGTTTTGCAAGTCTAATTTTTTTTTTATCAAGAAACAACCATTATAATTTTCGTTTTCACAATATTGGCTCTTGTCCTCATTTTTATTCGTGATTTTTTTAGAACTTATCCACTAACTTTGTAAAATTGCAAGAATATTTCTTCAAATTTAAGACTTATATTAAAAAGTACTATTTATAACTTTTGTTTAATGAAATTACCGCACTTTTTTGAACTCTTTAAAATTAGAAGGTTAATTTTGTAAATATTCAAATAAAAATTATTTTTATAAGTATTCCCCATATCAAATAAATAGATTTGGTGCCTTTAAGATTTTGCAAATTCCTGCAACAAATAATATAAAAATTAATTTTATCGTATTATAAAAGAATTTTACAAATAGTTCTTAAATTAGGAAAAAAATTTCCTATGGTTATCCATCACATTAAATAATTTATTTGCTTTCTTTTAAATTTTACAAATTCCTATTCATAAATCATTTTCATTATTAATATTATTACATTATAATACTATTAATAATTTGAAAGAGTTATTATATGAGAAAGACATATTCTATCAACTTAAGAGTGACGGTATATCTAAGACTTTATGGATAGATATTACCACTTGGATGATTTGGTAATTCAAGAGTGTGTAGGGTATTTCGGCAATCTAAGGTTTAAAGTTGGGTTGAGGCAGTTATATCACTTATTCCTCCCTTAAAGCATACATGCCAGGTATTTGATAAATCACTTATTCCTCCCTTAGACTTTATCAATATCACAAATCAACAAACATTATAATCTATACAATTAGATGTGTTTCACTACCGCTAGATGTACCACAAATCCATCCTTCAAATTAAGTTATTTCTTGTTGCCCATAGGATGACATCATTTGTTTAGCAAGTGTATATGATCTAATATTGATTTTTACACCTCTAAGTTCTCATATTGATAAATATCGACATAACTCATAGGAGCAAATTACTTATTTTGAAAAATAACTTGCAATGCCAAAGCCAATATTAGTCAAAGGCTTCAATAGGCTCTTCTAAGATTTAACTGGTGCTTATTTACCAAATCAATAGCATAATGTATATTGGAGCGAGTAACGACATCAAACTCTCAATCTTACTGGCATAAGAAACTTTTTTTATTCTAATGTTGAAGTCTTAGAATATGTTTTAAGGCTCAATACTTTACCTTTTTCAATAGTTGTCAATAAGTTAACAACTTTGCATACTAAATCATTCAAAAATGATTTCGTTCAAAATGCTCAATACTTTTGAAATGATATAATTGATCTTTTATAAGAAAAACTGTTTCACCTATGTTTTCTATTCTAAAATTGGGGTACAACCACTCTTTAATGATGACAAAAAATCCAAACATAAGACAATTATACTTCATGAAGCAAATTGAGATAAACTTACAATTAAATTGAAATTTTTTCATGGATTATCAACCAAGTCTCAAACTTGATTAGTCCTCATAGACTCTAATCCTTTTTCATTTCCTTTTTCATTTTTTTAGTTGCATCATAAGAGGTCTTAGGCATATCAGCATATTGAGATGTATCTGAAAAAGTTTCCTCCTAAATCATAAAGAAGCGATGACGTGAGATACTTTTCTGGCTATGAGGTTGATACTCTTGAGGTGTGTTTCTCTCACTCAACTTGAGGTTGATACTCTTGAGGTATTTATAACTGGACTGAGAAGAATACACATTTCCTACACATAGCTTAAAATCAAGAACTTTATGGTCATTTTAATGGAAGAGACTCTAACATAAAGTACATATCATTTTGATCTTCACTAACTACACAAATGCAATCCAAAAAGTACATAAGATCCATTTCGTTGAAGGTGACACATAAAGCTATCTGATTTAGGAACATAAATCCATGAATCAATGTGAAAAAAATTAAAAGACTATTAAATTGAAATAGTAATACAAGGTAACTTGGGTTCTTGAGGTTTTACTTAATCCAAAAAATTATAAGGCATATTAGAATTGCGAATGAGAGCCTCCTCTTATCATGTTTGGTTTCTATTATGTTTAAGGCGTGTCCATCATTGGATCCAAGAAAAAATATATTACCAGATTGTTACAATCCTGACCTATTGTTGGATCAAATAACATGATGTCCTCCTCCTCTTCTGCTCTCAAAGAGAGAAAAATCATCTTTCAGAGGGGAATCTCCACCAATTTCATCGAAGGGAAAGAAATATCATATAAGCTACTGGCCTTCTAATGACTGGGCCTTGATAGATTTTGCCTCCTACAACCGAATGCCCCTCCTTTGACCCACTTGGCTACACATGTACATCTTCTCACTCATTTACTTTTACTAATCTACACCATGACATTCCCATCTACTTTAAGGACTTGGTCCTCCATGTTGAAATTTTTAACGAGGATGCTCATAACTAACTACCCATGTGCATGATCAACTAGTTATGACTTGTTATACCAAAATCTCATGTCACATTAGGATTTAAGGGTGCAACTTTGGTTGGGTAGCTCCGCATTGAGGTCGACCCTACCCTTATCCTATTTGGCTATTTCTAAAAATTCCTGCAGTACCTTATTTTAGGTTAGATTGGTTTTATACGTACCCTATCATATTTTTTAAGGTCAGGTTGGTTTCGGTTTCAAATTAGTTTTTTAAAATAGTATTTATATTATATTTGAAAACTATAATTTTATTATATATCTTATTTAAAAACCTAAAATCAAGATAATAGTAATATAATTTTTGAAATATATTCATTAAATTTACTCAATAATTAATAAATCAAACAAGTTCCTATATATTTAAAGAATATATTTGTCTTTTACTGTTAAAAATATTTTGTAGAATCTATATTAAACATATATTAATAATTCAAGTTGGTTTCAGGTACCTGGACCTTTGAATCTACCCCACCCTAATTGAACCAAGTATTTTTTTCTTTACTTAGAAACTGTCCTACCCTATGGGTATAAAAATAGAAACATACCCTATTCATTTTAAGGTACCCAACGGATCAACCCACGAAAACTCTACCCGAGTTGCACCTTTACACTCCATATGCGCAATTCTTGATCATAGCATTAATAATTAGGTGGTGACTCCAGAGAACCAATGACATGCATGATGTCCACAACAAGTGTAGAATTTCTGTAAGTTTGTATGAATGCCCCATACCAAACGTTGTTCCCTCATGTGAAACCTCATGTAGATGTGATCCTCTCTGCACTAGAGATCACTGCTTTACTCTTCAAAGTCATGTGGGCTATGACTCACCAATGCTTACCGCATGGGTGTCAGTTAGTTTCTGTGACCTGATCATCTGCACGAATCATGTGTCATCACCCTTCATGGCTTCTGCAACCAGACCTCCATTGGTCATCTGCACAGTGAATAACAAGATCTCTATCAAATTGCCCTTCCCCCAAAATCTTCTAGAAACCAAGCTGACAGTCTAAAGGCCATGTCATGACTCAGACTGGTCGTTGTCATCGAATTGCGAGCCTGACACATCAAAGTCAATGGTAGCAGTCTTGGGTCAACTGCTTATTATCCCGCTCAGATTGATGGAGAGGCCAAGAGAGGGATGGGCAGTTGCATCTATGATGATGAAAAAAGCTTCACTCGAATCCCATGATTTCTCAATGCCAACCCTTAATGATGTTGAAGCCAATGTTGGCTAACGGACCACCACTTCCTAGCACAGATGTGTGGTGTCACTATTTCTCTTGACTGATTTTGTGTTGCTGACAATTGTGCAACTTAGGTAAGATACTCATAGGTCATTCCATAGATATCTTAAAATGGGTATGTTCGGTTCTAAATTTTTAACTCGGAGGGTCAGTTTAGTTCTAATACAAAAATATACATTTGAATTCGATAGGCTTGGTTCCAGAGGTTAGGTATCCAGAACTAACCTGGATTTCTTATAATATATTATATTTAAGTCTAGAAGCAATTTCCCTAATTCCTCTTACCATCACTTCTTTTCTCCCATTCCCTTGATTTCTTTCTATCGATTATTTTTATTTTTTTTTATCTTTTTCCCAAATCAATTTCACCAAAACCTTCCTCATTCTGCGACTTCTTTTCTCCCTCCCTCCATTTTTTTCGTCACTTCATTTCATTTTTATATTCCCCCCAAATCAATTTCTGCACTTCCCATGATCCTCATTAGCTCTGGTAGTTGTAACTTTTGCCAATCTAGTGCAATTTTTTTAGACGAGATAGAACTGTGAGGCCAACAATGAGACGTCATTTTCAATCTACCACTGAATTTGAATTTGTCATCACCGCTGCTTCCTTTGACCTTCTTCCTTTCTTATGCTTGAACATTGGTGAGACAAATCTAAAGGTGTCGTTGGTCCCCCTTAGGACCCATGGTGAAGATGATGAAATCTACCAATTTGCCTATATCATTTTCTCTCATAACTCAGAGCTTATTTTCATACCCAGCAATTTGTTCGGCTGGTGGAAGCTATTTTTTATTTTCACTATCCTCTGACTTTGGATTCGACAACTCCAAGTATTGTCTGCAACAATTATAATCTAAACAACTTTAGGGATTTTGATTGCATTAGTTGTCTTCTTTGAACCATCTGTAGGTAGATTCAAGTCGATTACTAGTGGCAATTCCTGCTAAAATTTATATCTAGCTTTTCCTCCCAAATTACTTCATTTGAAATTTGAACTTTGATTTTTTTTATTGCTATGTAAATTGATATTAGTATTTTGATAAGAATTATTGGTTTAATCTAATTTATGGTGTTGTAGAATGTTTGGACAATTTTAGCTATTTTTATTCATCTATTTCATTAGATTTTTGGTTTGTGAATTAGAAGTGATGGATAGGGTGCAAGAAGTGTTAATATGCATGTTCATATAGGTTTGCAACTTAAAAGAATGATTTTTAGGTCTGCACAAGTTTACACAATTTTATTATACGTCAGTTTTCTTATACAAAATTTGTAATATGTAATATACATCTAGATAGATGAATTTAAATTCTTGTGTGCTTTTAAAAGTTTTTTATAGGAACCTATTTGGAACTAGAACCGACCTGTCCTTAGAAATATGTAGTAGTGTAGGTCTCGAACCAACTTGGTATAAAATAGACTAGGGTAGAAATTTTAAAAAATAGGATAAGGATGATGTAGACCCTTAACCAAACCTACCTAGCCTAAATTTCTCCCTAGTCGTTGGGATCCCAATTCATCCTAATCGAATGGCACTCATCGGCACTGCATTTTTACCAAGATTCTACGTTTCGTGCCTCTATTTGAACCACATTACTTATCGGGATCTCATACCCCCACATTAGTCGCTGCTTACTTTGACCAAATAATCGAGCATGTAGTCTACCTGACTAGGCATGATGATCTTTTTAGACTTCATTTGTAGCATGCAAGCCACCTTATTAGGATGTGAGCTTTGTGTTCGCTATTATTGTAGGAGAATGAGTTTGACAACCACTATACTAAGGGCCAAAATCATCTATATCGAGCAAAACACCTCCCCCAGTGCTACCGTGCAAGCTAAAACCTCCTGTAACCATCCTTGTGGTCGATGCAAATGAATGAGGAACTTGTTTAATAATGGACAAGATCTTCATCTCCTACTCACATTCGCTAACTTCAAAATCAGAGGATTTTGGAACATCGCTTGTGTTTTGGCCGCTTAATCCACCCTAAACTTGTTATTGCTATTCTTCTTAGTTGTTGAATTCTCCATCTTCTTGTGCAGCAACACATGCACACCAATGATAATGTGGTAATCATGCTATCCCCATCATCCTTCACTTCTCTTTTTGGTTAATTTGGTAGTGCCTTTTTCCTTGGGCCTTCTTCCCTACAGTTGTTTCCCAAAATTGCCTTCTTTGTTGCTCCCAACTCCACTATCTCCCGCTTCATCGTCATCTTCTTGGGTTACTTTAGATTGCGACTATTTCCTAGATTCCCAAAGGGCAAGGTCAAGAAGGGGCAATTAATGTTGTTGGCCTCAAAGTTCATCTTCTTATGATCAGGAAGATGCTCATTGCCGATCAAGCTTCATTCTTCTACTGCAACAAGGCGTAGGTAAAGTTGTTAACCTTACGGTTGCGGTTGTCAAAATTACAGCTACTAGGTTTGTCTTGTATTCTGCTGGGATTGAAATTGCGTATCCTACGTAGTTCAGTTGTGTAAGACTAGGATCGCCTATCCTGCATAGTTCAGTTGTGTGAGACTGAGATTGCGTAAGAGCCTAGAGGACTTCTATTTATAGTTAAATCAGTTAGGGATTAAGTGGAACCTTGAGAGGTGTGCCGTTGGGACGTGAGAGAGGGAGTTATCAAAGTGTTCTTATTTAGGGTGTGTGTGAGGTATTCTATGTATATCTCTATAACCCGTTTATTCTAGTGGATTGGTATCTCTCTCCTGTGGTTTTTCTCTTCTTGGTTTGAAAGGTTTTTCACGTAAATCTCAGTGTCTTCTTGTGTTTGATCTTGTTGTTATTTATTTAATCATGTTTTATTATGTGGGCTTCCGCTGTGATCGGTACTAATCCGAATCACGTTGTTTTCTAACAAGTGGTATCAGAGCGGCTCCCCTTCTAGTAAATATGATTTGGAGAGTTAAACCAGTGAAAGTTAGGAATTAGGCAGAAACTCAGAGTTGGTTTGTGGTTCGAGGACCAACCAGGTGGAAACTGTTGGGATTGTAATAGCTCAGAACCGAATCCCATATCAAAAGAGGGAGAAAGTTCTTGGTGGTTTATAAGTGGATCTCAAGTTCAATATGGTGTGACGCGTTTTAAAGTCATGCGGCTAAGCTGTCAGGCCAGATCAGACAATATCACACTATGAGGCCCATAGCCCACAGACCCAATGAATATTTTCTGAGTCTGTGTGCTTTGTGTGTCAGGTCCAATAGTCGCTTTTCTGGGTCTGTGTGTGGCAACGGTCATGATCGGTGATGAATGTTTATGAAGGTTTGTCAGATTTGTGGCATTTGGATGTTGATTCTTCCCCTTCACACGATCAAGCTTCTGTCATTTCATGCCATCTACTTGGTAGCTCATATTCTTTTGAGATCTTTTATCTACTACTTTCGTATTTACTATTCTTTATTCAAGAATTACGATGTTGGGCACCTCCCTGCATGCCTTTAATTTGCTTGACATCTCCAATCTCCAAGCCTCTACACCCACATTATGGGAGTCATTTGTTAATGTTGCCTCGTTGTCATGGTCGGTGCTTGAATCTTTCTAGGAGCATATTTGCTTTCGTATTCCAGGAGTGAAAATTTTAAGATATGATACCATTTTTTTACTATCTTAGCCCATTGCTAGATTAAGTAATACGACATCCTCTTTCTCTTGAGCTCTCAAAGAGAGAAAAATACTCTTTTGAAGGAAGTCTCCACTAATCTCATTGAATGGAAAGAAATATCATACAATCTATTAGCCTTCTAGCTATTGGCTCTCTTATAGGTTTTACCTCCTACAACTAAATACCCTTCCTATGGCCTGCTTGGCCCACACATGTGCAATTACTAGTTCACTTGCTCCTCTTATTCTGCACCATAATATAAATTATCTGTCATTCTTGTCATATAGGATATACTCTAAGAATGAGAGAGCGGAGAAAGCGACCTTTAGCACATAGAATGGAAATGTATGTAAGAGAGAACTTTATAGAGAAAGTCCCTAAAAGATAGAGTTTGTGGGGTTCATAGAATAGGGGATGAGTTCCCCAGAGGGTTTCCAATTTTTGTTAAAAGAGTAGTTAATGAAGAGGGGTGCAAAGGAAAAAGAAAATTAAAAAAGTGTGTGCAAATGCAAATGCTTAAGCGTGAATTTTTTTTAAAAAAGCGTTGGCAGGATGCAACAAATAGTGAGCATCTCACCTATTGATTTGATGGTAGCAAATACAATTTGCGAGTTTTCTTGGTTTAGCTTTAATGGAATCAGTTCTATTAAATCATAAGCCTGTGCATACATATATGTAAAAATTGATTTAACAGAATTGTTTCATCAAATTGATTAAAAAACTACTATAGAAGAGCGATAATGGTATATATGTTTTTAAATTGCCAAATATATATATATATATAATAAAATTTATGTAATCTAAAACATTATTCATATCTTTATTAAAAAAATATTATTCATATGCAGTTTATATAGATGAGTAGTATTTTTATTTGCTTAAAGTATTGAGTATCATTATATATATATAAATATATATATATCTATAAATTTTACTCATTAAGATTATACCAAGATTCAATTTGTATGATAAATGAACTAAATTATATTTTTAATAACAACTTTGATGAGATTTTTGAAATAAAATAAAAATATTAAAATTTTGGATGATTTCTATTGAGCTCCATGGGAACCATTCCCACTACAGCCATTTTTAAAAGATGAGGAAATCTGAAGATGATAACAATGAAAGAAAAAGACTAATATTCTTTAAAAAAATTTAAATAATATATATGTTGTTAGTTAATTAGGAGACATTCGAAAACCTCTTCTAAAAGATAAAAAAAAATTACATTACAATTGTGTAAGTGTTAGAAGAAGAGTTCAAAACTAATGATCCTAAATACTATCTATATCATAGAATAATCCAACATATTTTTAAAGATTATTATGTTTTGGACAAAATTCAAAAATTAATTGGTGCAATCACCCTAGAGGTAGAAAACAAAAATCATAACAAATGTAATCTTAATTTATTTGGATAACTTGTTTCAATTACAACAACATTTAAATACATCAATGATCCTGGTATTAGATTTAGATCTAAATCATTGAAAGCTCTTGCTAAAGGCTTGGTACCACATAACCTCTCTAATAACTTTTTTCTTTGAGTTTAGTTCATCCTAATTTATCGAAAGAAGATGATTGAGATTCAAATCAATCTAAGAAAAAAGTCATTCTAGGCTACAAATAAACAATTAAGAAGAGAAAATAGAAAAAAATAAAAAAGAAAGTTCACCAACCCTCATCAAGTGATATTTGATATCCTCTCATTTAAAAAGACTTCATGCCGCCTAAGTTATTTGGCAAATCTTGGATTAATATAGTAAAGGAGAATATGAATGATTCTTATGCATAAAGTTTAGAGATTGTAACATGTAATTGTATATATGCTTCTCATTCTATAAGTGAATTTGAGGATAGAATTGACATTGGTAGGTAAGAAGAGATTCCTTTAAAAGATAAGGTCATTTTGTATGAGAATTTTACATATTTTAATAAGGATTTTGCAAATATGACGACATCAAAGATAGAGGTTAATTTGTAAATGGTGAATGATATGATGTCCTTCATTGAAATAGACATATAAGATTCTCAAAGAAGTTAAAAGACACGAAGGAGATGTTACTACAGATGATAAGGATGAGATATCAAATCAATTGGTTTTTTGATAACTTATTCAGTAAGGAATGATTATATTGAAGATAGAAAGTGTGAAACCCACACTATTTAACATACAGTATAAAATTAAAATATAAGTTAATATAATTTATACCCTTAAAGCTTATACAAAATATATGTTATTAATGTAAAGTTACAGAAAAATGTGTATGTTTATAAAGAGACTAATTTGTAATTTTAGAAAATAGGATTAAGTTGAAAATTTAGAAAAATGGATTAAATGGTAAATTTGAAAAGAGTAGAGACAAAAGAGACCTAACTGGAATTTAAAAGGTTAATTTTTTGAATTTATGAGGAAAAAGGGGTAAATTATAATTTGATAAAGGTAAGATATGAAAATGAATTTTTATAAATTTTTCGAGAAGGAATTTGAAAATTCCGAATCATTCGAAATGAAAGTATTTAAATTCATGGACTTTTTGGAAAAATAAAAATAAATTGAAAAAATTTGGTGCAATTGGGGGTCTCAATTAGTGGCTTATATTCACCTAGATTATTTTCCTTGGATCTCACAATATATAATTTTGATTCAAATAAGATTTCATAGGAAAGTGTTAAATTATGTGCTCTTTAACTAGATAAATTAGATTATGAAAAATAATTAAATAAAATACTTAAATTAATTTGTTTAATTTGCAACTAAAAACGTGCATGAAGTCAAACCCATGCATGCTTGGCTACTGAAATTCACGCCCAGGTGGTTTTCACCCTTGTATTTAATAATTGGTTATTAAATTATATTTTAATATATATAATATTTTTTTACATGAAATTTTATGCGTAAGTCTATTTTAATACACTCTATATTATGGATGGCTA
This sequence comes from Annona cherimola, assembly GCA_030490835.1. Taxonomy (NCBI): domain Eukaryota; kingdom Viridiplantae; phylum Streptophyta; class Magnoliopsida; order Magnoliales; family Annonaceae; genus Annona; species Annona cherimola. Next base: position 89,279,787 of record CM059972.1, read on the forward strand.
GATCATCAAAATTATGTTTAAAAAATTTTTAAACAATCAAAATTAAATGAGATTTCATGAATTAATTTTGAATGCTTATATCTTCACCCATACTAAATATTTTGATATGAGACTCGAGATAGACGGCTAATTGGACCTATTCTAAAATATGGATAAATTAGATTATGAAAATTTATTAAGCAAAGAAGTTAAAAAAAAAAATTTGAACTGCCTAGCAATTCATACAGACGTCCAAAGACACTGAAACATGCATACATGTTTACATCAACCATGCATTGCCTGTTTTATTAATTAAACGATAATATATAACTCCATTTTATATGAGGTTCCATGGGTAAGCCTAAATTAATGTAATCTACTTGGTGAATGAATTGGATCATATTTTATTAGAAATGAGTAGAAAAATTAAAATTTGAATAAATTGCATTAGTTAATTTCAAATGATCATATCTTAACCAATTCTATTCATTTTGACATGAAACTTGTTATGAATGACTATGTGCTTTAAAATATAGACAAATTAGGTTATAAAGAACACTTTTAGAAAATTATTAAACAAATAATATAATAATCATAACAGCTAAAGCTTACAACAGGCAGATGTTTGGTCACCAACATACATATATATTCAAATCAATAAATGAATAAAATACGTAGAGTCCATGGCTGCCTTTTAAATGAGTCGTAGTTAATGGTTAAAATGTTGCCGTGTATATTAACGTGGAGTGAAATTGCTGGGTTTAAAAAAAAACCAAACAAAAATGCTAGCAACAATTTACCGTAGCCGGTGCATGAAAGCAGGAGTTGCCAACTAGGGGTGCAACTTGGTCCGGGTAGGTCCAGATAGGGGTCTACCCTACCCTTACCCTATTTTTAAAAACCTCTACCCTACCCTATTTTAGACCGGGTCGGTTCTTAGGTTACCCTACCCTATTTTTCAAGGTCAATTCTGATTTCGGTTTCGGTTCTAAATCGGTTCCAAAAGTAATATGTAACCTGTTCCATCTACTAATGTAAATATGTACAAATAAAATATATACGCAGTTGAGTATGAGTCAGCAGTTAATCGACACAGCTACCCAGCCCCACTATACAATGTGTTACATGCAATGCAACAATCTGTTACTATCTGTACCATGCAATCTGTTGGAAATTGACATGGGAATTAGTTTAAATAAATGTACACAAGAAATAAAACATATCCTTTTGCCGTTCCTAGACTGATATGCATTCGAATCTCCCATGTGAGGTGATGCAAGGCCCAACATCTCCATGAAGTCATTGCTCTAAGTTCCCATTGTTGAGATACTCATAAACAAGCATCCTCAATAGGGGAAAATGAAACCTTGAATCATCGACGCTGCAATGAAAGACGAAGAGAGAAAGAGAGACAAACAGAGAGATTGAGAGAGAGAGAGATAGGCCCGGAAAATCGATCGAGAGACAAAGAGAAAGATAAACAGAGAGAGATCGAGATTGAGAGAAAGACTAAGGCAGAGAGATTGATCGAGAGAGAGAAAAAGAGATAAAGAGAGATCGATCAAGGGAGAGAGACAGGGAGATTGAGAGAGAATGAGTGACAGAGAGAGAGATAGACAGAGACAGAGAGTGAGAGAGAAGGCGACACCGGATGGGAGGGGCAGGGAAGCATTGACACTAGAAATGGGGAGAGATGTAGCGACGGAGCCCGGAAAAATCGAGAGGAAGAGGGAGAAGTGGGAGATAGAGCAGTAGCGATGCGCTAAGGGAGAGGGAGAGGGAGGGAGGGAGAGAGAGGCGACGCGGGAGAGGAGAGGGACGGAGCAGCAGCGATGCACCGAGGGAGAGGGAGAGGGAGGGAGGGAAGGAGGGAGAGAGAGGAGAGGTGACGTGGGATGGCGGGAGAGGAGAGGGACAGAGCAGCAGTGTTGCACCGAGGGAGAGGGAGAGGGAGGGAGGGAAGGAGGGAGAGAGAGGAGAGGCGACGCGGGACGATGGGAGAGGAGAGGGATGGAGTAGCAGCGATGCGCCGAGGGAGAGGAAGAGGGAGAGGGAGGGAGGGAGGGGGAGAGAGAGAGCAGCGATGCGCCGAATCCCGATTGCTGCCTTGCTGGTTCGGGACGAGAAGACCGGAGATGGCGAAGAGGAGAGGCGATGGCAGGCGAGGGCGTCGACGTTGGAGAACAGGCGGAATTTAGGGCGCACAGGAGACAGGACACGAACCCGCAAACCTCATAATATATATATTTATTATAATATTATTATATAAATTCGGTTCGGTTCTGGGTACCCGGCTGTTGGAACTAACCCTACCCAAATCCACCCCGGGTATTTTTTACCCGGAACCAAACTGACCCTGCGGGTAACCCTGGCAGAACCGAACCGACCATATTTCGGGTACCCATCGGGTCGACCCATGGGTACCCGACCCAAGTTGCACCCCTACTGCCAACATTATGATAAAACAGCGCAAGCATGGTTAAAATAAATCACCGTGGTAACCGTATGCGGAAAAGGGTATAAAATGGCTGGGTATCTACAATACAATTTTGGTGTGTTTGAGAATGAATTAAACTTTTGATGAAAATTTTGAAGAGTAAAAGTTATTAAATGATGTGATATGATAGGGGTAATAATGAAGAGTAAAGAAGATAAAGTTAAAATAGATAGGTTAGCTGTGTAGAAATGATTAAAAAGTATGGTAGTTGTATAGAAAAATAATTAAAAAATATGATAGTTATGGAGAGTGAAAAGTTTTAAAATGACATTTTTTGCACATTGCCAAACACACCCTTTATATGTAAACCTGTCAAAAAAAGGAAGAAGCTGAACAGAAGTGCATCGGACGGAAGAAGCTGAACAGAAGTGCATCGGACGTCCAAACAGCTTGTGATTTCTATCTCTGATGCGTTTCATGTTGTGCAGCACGCCTAGGAGCGTCCAGCCCATTCTAAAATTTTCATTTTTATTATTCTGATATGAAAGGCTTCACGTTATTATTATTATTATTATTATTATTACTTTTATTTGGCTAATCATTGCATGGTATATATAGTTGTTAGGAACTAGGGGAGGGCTTAAAATATGATTAGGGAATTCTATTTGGCTGGATCACGCAAATACATAATAATGAACAATATAGTTATAACAAAATTTTAAACTATTAAAAGAGATTTCCAACTTGAGAGTTGTCACTACTATGAGCTATTAATAACGGGTTCAGTTTGAGTTTTTAATTTAATTATGGAAACACATTATGTTAGAAATTTTATATGAATAGATGAGAGAAAATGCATGTAGCTACGAAAGATATATAAATATACATATATAATATATATAATGTTGGAATGTAAGATAGTCATTTTTGCTTATCTGGGTAAAGAAGTCTGGGTAAAGAAAAAGAGAGGATTGAGAATGTAAGCTAATATTTTGAGGTTAGCCAGCGATGCTTTTGAAATCATTTATGTTGGAATTTAAGGCAAATTAAGCACAATTCATGTTTTGATGATTAACAACTTAACTTGAAAAATATTTAAATACTAATGAGGTTGCTAAGTGATGCCAAAATATATATAATCAAAGTTCAAAAGATAGCAGGTCAAGTCGCAACCCCAATTCGACTCAACCATCGACTTAGGTCAAGTCGATACCTAAGTCGACTCCAAAATCGACTTCAAACGATATAAAATCGCCAGAACTGAAATTGGGTTCAGAGACAGGTGAAGTCGCAACCCCCAAGTCGACTCCATCTGCGACTTGGGTAAGCCTTAGCTGCAGACTTCGAAAACATTAGAGTTAAGTTGCTTTCAAGTCGACTTCGTCACGCGACTTAGGTAAAGTCACATCTCAAGTCGACCCTAGTATGCGACTTGGGTGAAGTTGAATTCCAAGTCGACCCAGGTCTGCGACTTAAGTATGAGGCAACCTTATACTATTTAAGACACTTCTTATTAGCTAATGGAGAACAAAACCTTGAAGAAATAGCTATCATGAATCAAGGCCACAAGAAGGTTCTTTTCAAGAGACTAGTGTATTGCTCAAACTTAGGCATCACATTACACATCAAGGATATCTAGGGTGAGTTTGATTACACACAAAACATGTCAATGAAAACTTTTCAATCAAAAACTTTTCACTCCTCATAATTACCTTATTTTTTAATTATTTTTTAACATTTTCCTATATAAACAACCCTACTTTTCAATCGTTTCTACACAAATACTCATAAAACTACCCTATCTATTTTAACTTTATTCTCTTTACACCTCATTATTACCCCTATTATATTACATAATTTTCTATCAACTTGACAACTTCTACTCTGAAAAGTTTTCATCAAAAAGTTTTACCTCCAACCAAACGCACCCCTAATGAAGATCCAAGAGTTTGAAATGAGGAGAAAGAAAATAATACACAATATGTAGATCACATGCAAAGTCTTGAAGTTCCAACATGATATATGGCTGGTGAAGTCGCATCCGAAGTCAACTCCACTTGTGACTTGGATTAAGTCTAAGACCAAGTCAACCTGAACCTGGAACTTGAGTTGAAAGCTGAAGACCGAAGTCGCTCCCAAAGTTGACTCCAACCTGCGACTTGGGTGAAGTCGTACCTGAAGTCAACTCCAAATGCGACTTAGCTCGCAATGGTTGGAAAAATTCAAATGTTGGTGTATTAAATATGCGTCACCTACCACCAAACGTTCGAATTTACTTCTCATTACTTAAGGAGCATCAAGTGAACGTAAATGGAGTTGAAAAAATATTGAATGAGCTCACCTTCCACTCTTTCTTGCATTTAAAGTGATCTACAAGGAGTTTGAAGAAGAACTTGGCATTTAAACTGCTGAAAGTTGCATTGCTCAATCAAGAACTGCCTCCACAAGTTCTTCTATGTGCACGAAATTTCCTACACGATCTGTAACATGTAGATCTTTTTTATTTATTGTTTATTTATTTTTCTCACTTGGTTTGGTATAGGAGACTAAAACCAAGTGAAGACAAAGTAGCATGTGATTAGTGTGGAACTCGTCATCTACTTGTGTTGAGATTGTACAAGCCCCATAGAGCTAGAATCTACAAGCCCCATCTAAGTTGTATTGATAATATAATAGTGGAACACAAGCCACAACAGGTGTGTGCTTAGAAGAGTGAAGTAGGGGAGGTTGCTAAAACAACTATATATCGTTGTCTTTTGACGTGGATTGATTGCTTGTGTTTTATACTTTCTACTGCACCATTTCACTCCAACTCACTGGTCGTTTCATTAAGAGGATTAATTTTACAAAAAAGAAAATTTTCGATTAAGCAATGAATTTTTAAAATACCCAATTCACCCCTCCCCTTTTAGGTATTTCCATAAACTCGGGACCAATAAATGGTATCAGAGCAGGTCTTTGAGTTTATACCAAAGAGATCTTACTAATGGCATTCCAATCAACTTCCACCTCTACATTTGTTGAAAGCTAATCATTCACAAGGCCACTACTATTTGATGGAAGTAACTTCGGTTACTGGAAGTTATAATGAAACTGTTGGAAATATGTGAAAAATAAGCTAAATCTATGTTTTGATGATTAACAAATCAATTTGAGTAAGTCTTGGCTACTAACATGTTTGTGGAAGTGATTAAAGGCTATACATTTGAAGAAAATGAAGCTTGGCAGGTTAAGTCGATTTCCAAGTCGACTCAGGCATCGACTTAAGGCCAAGTCGATCCCCAAGTCGACACCAGCATCGACTTCAAAATGACATTTCCTTCCAGAGTTGAAGTCAAGACTCCGAAGTGGCGAAGTCGCACCCCAAGTCGACTCCACTTGCGACTTGAGGTGAAGTCGCAGGCCAAGTCGACTCCGGTAGCGACTTGGAGGCGTCGTTTTCTGTCCAGAGTTGAAACCGAGAACTGGGGGTGCCAAAGTCGCATCCCAAGTCGACACAGCATGCGACTTGGGCGAAGTCGTAGACCAAGTCGACTCCGGCATCGACTTTGATCGGACAGAGGAGAAATTTCAGAAGACAAATTGGGATTATATCGACTTCAAAGCAGAACTAGGTAAAGATGAAGAGAAAGTCAACTCAGATGTTCAAATTGGAACATATGAAGACTAATCCAAGTCCAAAGAAAGCAAGTTGTATAAACTCAACTATTCTAATCAAGATATACTGAACTTGCTCATGAATACAAGATTCAAGACTCAAGGACTCAAGGCTTGCAAATCATGGAGCTAAAGGAAACAAGCTAAAGTGAAGACACAATGATTCAAAGAGAACTAAATCAGGGAAGAACAACAAGACATGAAGAAACCCAAGCAATCAAAAGCATTCCAAAGATTTCAAGTTCGTCAAGCAAAACTGCCGAGGTGAAGTCGCACCCGAAGTCGACTCCACCTGCGACTTGGGTCAAGTCGATGACCAAGTCGACCCAGTTAGGAACTTGAAGTTGCTACGGACAGGCGAAGTTGCACCCGAAGTCGACTCCATCTGCGACTTGGGCGAAGTCGCACCCGAAGTCGACTCCACCTGCGACTTGGGTCGCAACGGTAGGAAAATATTCGAACGTTGGCGCATTAAATGCGCGCCACCTACCATCAAACGTTCGGATTCCCTCCACAATTATAAAAGGCATTCAATGTGAACGAGGGAGGTAGCTGAGATTCATTAACTGTTCATAACTCCTATCTCTAAAGAGCTTCAAGTGATCAAGCCAACATTTAGAAGAAGAACTTTGCTTCAAACTGCTAGGAGCTGCCTGCCGATTCTTTAAGCCAACATTACAAGTTCTTCTCTGCGCCAAACTGTCTCTACACAACAGTAACGTGTAGATTCTTTCTGTTATTCTTATTGTTGTATTGAACTTGATTTAGTTAGGGTAACTAAGATCAAGTGTAAGCAAAGTAGTGTGTGATTGGAGTGGAACTCATCACCTACTTGTGCTGTGATTTGTTGATGCCCCCTAGAGCTAGAATCTAGAAGAGAGCAGTGGCTCTAGTTGTATTTGTGAAATACAATAGTGGAACCCAAGTCACAAGGGGTGTGAGCTTGGAAGAGTGGAGTAGGGAGGTTGCCCGAACCACTATAAAATCTTGTGTGTTGATTTATATTTCTGCTCTCTACATTATATTGCTTTCTATTTTGTTTCTTCATAAAGGGGACTGGATCAATCCGGGGTAAAGTCTCTGTTTAAGTTGTAAATTTTTAAATACCCAATTCACCCCTCCCCTCTTGGCTAATTTTCATTAACTCGGGACCAACAGAAACAACTTCTCATGGCTACGGATATAGATTCTTGAATTGCTATCCAAGATGAAGTTATTTACCAATTGATGAAAGAGCTTCCGCATGGTCTAAAGAGGAGGTTAGAACCATAAAAAGCAACGCCAAAGTAATAAAATCTCTCTTCTGCGCTCTTATAGCCTCTGAATATGATAGGGTATCCTCATGTCAAATGGCAAAAGAAATATGGGATACACTAACATCAATTTATGAGGAAACTTCTTAAGTCCAAAGGACTAGAAGAAATATTTTGATTAGAGAGTTAGAGAGCTTCAAAATGCTAGAGACTGAAAACATATCGTAAATATTCGCTAGATTTTCAAAGATTACTAATGCGCTAAAAGGTCTTGAAAAAGCAATTTCTGAATCTGAATAAGTCATGAAGATTTTAAGGGCTCTACTTGAATCGTGGACTCCAAAGATCATGACCATTAAAGAGGCAAAGGACCTGAATACTCTAAGGTTGGAAGATCTCATCAACTCACTTATGTCACATGAGCTGATAAAGAAAAGAAATAAGAAGCAGTATAAAAAAAGGGCAATTATTTTGAGAGATGCAGCAAACTCAGATGAATTCACTTCATCTTCTCAAATATAATGATGAAGAGATCGCTCTACTCACCCGAAGGTTTAGAAAATTTGTAAGAAATGAAAAGAACTTTAAAGGATTCAAAGAGAGAAAAAAAAATGAGAAAAAGAAGGAGATAACTAAGTGCTATAGGTGTGGTGGAGTAGGACACCTACACCAGAAGAAAATAAGACAAAAGAACGGCGAGTGAAGAAAGACAAAAATGAAAATAAAAAATTTCAGAAAGCTAAAGGAAGAGGAATGTATGTAAATGAGGAAACGTGCACAACAAGTAGCTCATCGAATGAAAACAATGAAGCTACAAATAGTGCAAGGATATGCTGCATGACAAGGATGGAGGAAGAACATAACATGATCTGCCTCACTGCAACAGAAATTTTAGATGGACAAACCACCTTAACAAACTGTACAAGCAGTGATGAGATAACCTCTAAACTTAATCACTCAAATACCAAGTCTATTTATTCTTCTACATACGACTGTCTCAAATGTGCTGAATTAGATGAACTATAACAAACATATGATTCATTATATGATGAAATAAAGAAACTAGGAAATAAATTCACAATAAAGAAAAGATAATGTGATTAAGTTATTATTGTGAATGGAAAGACGACTGAAAAAGTCAACCACCTAACAAATGAGAACAATACCTTAACTAATGAAGTGGAAAGATTGAAAAAGAAAAGGAGTCTTTAAATGAATCATTAGCAAAGTTCTCTAATACAGGAAAAAGTGTAAAAATATTCCTAAACATGACCAGTCAGAACAACAAAAGATGACTTAATTATTCCACATTTGAGAAAGGTGAATGCGTTAAGTCAAATGCTCCAAGGTTTATTAAAAACCAAACCAAGCTCATCGCTCCTAAACCAAGAGCGAATCATGTTACTTGGATAAAAAGATTAACTCGGGAACCATCTACTACATGGATTCCCACCCCGAGACTTCCAGAGACATGTAATTTCTATAACAAAATGGGTCACAAAATTTATTAATGTAAAATAAAGAAATTATATGACCATGGTACAAAACTAGTTTGGGTACCAATGAGCATTAGATTTATGCATTTCAAAGTAGAACAATATAGACTCCAATGACTCACTAACCTAAATGGACCTATAAAATGGGTACCAAAGAGATAAGCACTATATGATTTTATTTTACAGGTATGTCTTAAAGCAAAGGCCAGCAACATATGGTTCATGAACAGTGGCTGCTCAAGACATATGACGGGAGAAAGATGATTAATCCACAAAATAAAATTTATAGTAAAGGGACTGTTGCATTTGGAAATAATGAAAAATGTATAATAAAAGGTAAAAAAAATATTTATGGTATTTCAAATGCATGCATTGAGGATGTATTATTTGTTGGACTCAAACATAATTTAATGAGCATTAGTCAACTATGTGACAAAGGCTATAAAGTTGTGTTTGAATCCTCTATATGTAATGTTTTTGATGAGGATCACATAGTGTTTAGCGGCAAAAGACATGAAAATATATACTTAATTCGCCTAGATTAACTTAATGGAAAATGTCTTATAACCATTGAAAATGATCCATGGATATGACATAAAAGGTTTAGATATATAAATATGTCAAATATCAAGACTTTGTGGAAAAAGAGCTTAGTAGAAGGATTACCAAAGCTCAAATATGACAAAGATAAAATCTGCAAAACATGTTAATTATCCAAGCAACCTAAAATGCTATTTCCTCCAAAAAGAAAAATTCAACGATTAGGTCACTCGAACTTTTACATATGAATCTGTACGGTCATCCGACATTTTATCTCTTGAAGGAAAAAAGTATGTATTTGTCATAGTTGATGGTTTTTCAATATTTACATGGATAATACTTTTAGCTAGCAAAGATGAAGTCTTCTCAATGTTTGTTATTTTTTCAAATTTGGTGAAAAATGAAAAGAAAAATACAATTATATCCATTAGAAATGATTATGGTGGTGAATTTGAAAACAAATAATTTATAGAATTCTGCAATGAGAAAGGAATTCAGCACACTTTCTCAGCACCAAGAACTCCCCAACAAAATGAGGTAGTTGAAAGGAAAAATAGAACAATACAGAAGATGACTAGAACTATGCTAAATAAAAGTAAACTATCCAAAAGATTTTAGAGTGAATTTGTAAGTACATCATGCCATGTACTTAATCGAGTTACCATAAAAGCAATCTTGAAAAAGATCCCATATAAACTATGGAAAGGTAAAAAACTAAATATTTCATATTTCCATGCTTTTGGAAGTACTTGCTATGTACTGAATAATGAAAAACCAAACTTAGAAAAATTAGATGCCAAAAGTGATGAAGCAATATTTCTTGGATATTCATCAAATAGTAAAGCATATAGAGTTTTTAACAAAAAAAATCAAGCAGTAAAAGAATCAATATATGTTGTATTTGATGAATTTAACCCTAATCCCAAAAAGGAGGATGAGCTAAGTGATGTAGATGAAACATTAAAGAATCCTGAAAGGCAACAGTTTGAACAACAAGAAGAAGCGGAAACAAAGCAAGAACAATATATGGATGGAAAGGTAAGTGAAGGTAATAATTCTTACAAACCTCCAACGGATTTAAAGTTCAAAAATGACCATCCAATTGAACAAGTGATTGACAATATATATGAAGGAGTAAGAACAAGAAGATCTAGACATAATATTTGTGGAGAATTCCCCTTTGTGTTTAAAATTGAACCAAATTCAATTGATCAAGCTCTTAATGATGAAAATTGGATCGTAGTAATGCAAGAAAAGGTAAATCAATTTGAAAGAAATCAAGTATGACACCTAGTTCCTAGACCCGAGGATTGCACTGTCATTGGTACCAAATGGGTCTTTAGGAACAAATTAGATAAAAGTGGACTTGTGGTAAGAAACAGTGCTAGACTTGTAGTCAAAGAATATTCCCAAGAGGAAAAAATTGTTTTTGAGGAATCATATGCTCCAGTGGCTAGATTGGAGGCCATTTTGCTTCTCACATAGACTTTAAATTGTTTCAAATGGATGTGAAAAGTGTATTTTTGAATGGATACCTAAATGAGGAAATATATGTTGAACAACTTCCCAGATTTGAAGAGAATGATCAATCAAAATTTATTTTTAAGCTAACCAAAGTATTGTATGGACTTGAATAAGCTTCAAGAGCTGGTATGAAATGTTAAGTAATTTTTTTATTGGTCATGATTTTCAAAGAGAAAAAGTTGATACAACATTATTTATCAAATATAAGGGTAGAAATATATTAATTGTTCAAATTTATGTTGATGATATTATATTTGGTGCTACTAATGAAACTCTGTGTCAAGAATTTTCTGACATTATGTAGAATGAATTCGAAATGAGCATGATGGGCGAGCTAAACTTCTTCCTTGGACGGTAAATTAAGCAACTAATCGGAGAAGAAGTGCCACATAGGCAACGTACTCCATCCAAGAGAGTCCGAGAGGAAGCGACAACATCTACGGGGCGACGCGTTCAGTTTCAAGCAGGTAACCCCTCCACTTTGGCTCCTAGAGAAGAAGAAATTCAAGAATCTAGTAGTAGCTCTGAAATGGAAGTGAGAAGGAAAGGGACCCCCACTCAACAGGCCCAAGTCCTAAAAATACCAGTAGACTATTTTAGGACCAAACGTCAACATAGTCGGTTCTACAGACACTTCTATGAAAGGAAGATTTTTGTTTCCAAATCATAGATTTTAAGATCCTGCATTCGGGATAGAAAAATTATTGGACTTTCAAGGATGGACTGACCTACTCAAAGAGGATGATAAAGTATATCCTGATTTGACCTGACTTTTTTATTACTTATGGGATCAGGAATATCTCAACACATATGTCAAGGGGGTTGAGATAAATTTGGGACTTGCACATGACATTTGCAAAAGGAATGCCATCAATAAACTCGTCAGCATTTTAGGTGTGCCAGATGAGAATCAACCTATTCCTGAGGGTTTGTCACTCACACAGATGTATAATTAGCTTACAAACAGCAACAAGTATCATCTCGGGATCAAGTTTCTGCATTATATGGACTTATCTCCGAGGCTGCGGGTTCTCAGACTGCTAATTGGTCATTGTATCTGCCTCAAGGGCGGCGACCGAAATCAATTGAATCCATAGGAAGCTGAAATCCTGAGGAAAGTTGCTAATAGGGTTAAAGTTAGTCTCCCTAGACTATTTTTGGAGGCCCTTGAATACAAGAAGGAGAATCCACAAGGAGTTTTGCCATATGGGATGTGGATCACCAAAATCATGGGGTATTACAATGTTGATCTGGATGGCGAACCATTTGAAGTTCTAAAACCTACAAACGTCATCAACGGGGCCCTCCTAACTTGCATGAAGATTGACTTGGAGGCTTTTAGAGTTGATCGGCAACGCGAAAGAATGGGGAATGATTTGCAAGATCCTCCCGCACAACTGGAAGCCTAGGGTGCTCATCCTGAGGGGGAGGAACCACCCTGATACAAGCCTATTTCGTCTTCGTCTCCGACAACTGCCGCTCCTACATCACCACAATCCCATGGCTCATGCTCACCCATGGATCGCGGGCTACAAATCATCTTTCACGCTCACCAGACCGACCATCTACCTCCAAGGCAATTTTGGACTACCTACAACAAATGGAGGATAGAATATCACAGGAATTGAGCAATATCAACATTGCCCTGATGGAAATGCACAGCCGCCGAGACAAACTGGATCAGGAGTTAACTGTTATAAAGTATCAACTCGCCTCGAGTAGTCACCGTGGCCGACCCATTCCGAGTCTTCCTAATTTCGATCCGTACTGGAGCAAGTCGGTGAGAGCTGAACCCACCGTTTAGGCTCCTTCATCTCCATTTTCATCAGCCTGTACTCGACTCATTCCTCCAACCTTTCCCACTACCTATCCTATATCAGCTTTCCAGTTTCATAAGTCTTGGTTCCCTTATATCTCCTTTTGATGACTTGACAAAAAGGGGGAGAGAGTGTAGGACTTAGGATTTAGAATTTTAGTTTGGGATTGGCTAGCATGTAATTTTTGGAATCATTTTTGTTTATGAATGACATGAATTTGAATGATATGAAGTTTTTTTATAGAAATTGTTGGTTTCGAATGAATTTTCTTACATGATATGCAATGCTATGTAATTTTTGAGTAATCAACACATTATGTCAATTCTAAGTGTTAAACAAAAAACATGACATAACCCTTATATAAGAAAATGAAAGGTCTATCTCAAATTAGTTTTGTCAATCATCAAAAAGGGGAAGATTGTTGAAATTTAAGACAAATTAAGCACACTCCATGTTTTGATAATTAACAACTCAACTTGAGAAATATTTAAGTACTAATGAGGTTGCTAAGTGATGCTAAGGTATATAAAATCAAAGTTAAAAAGATAGCAGGTCAAGTCACAACCCCAAGTCGACTCCAGAATCGACTTCAAACGACATAAAATTGTCATGACCGAAATTGGGACTCGGAAACAGGTGAAGTCGCAACCGAAGTCGACTCCGTTTGCGATTTAAGTGAAGTTGCAACCCCAAGTCGACTCCATCTGCGACTTGGATAAGCCTTAGCTGCAGACTTCAAAAACATCAGAGTTAAGTCACTTTTCAAGTCGACTCCATCACGTGACTTAGGTGAAGTCGCATCGTAAGTCGACCCAAGTATGTATGCGACTTGGGTGAAGTCGAATTTCAAGTCGACCCAGGTTTACGACTTAAGTATGAGGCAACCTTATACTATTTAAGAGACATCTTATTAGAGAATGGAGAACAAAATCTAGAAAAAATAACCATCATGAATCAAGGTCACAAGAAGGTTCTTTTCAAGAGATTAGTGTATTGCTCAAACTTAGGCATCACATTACACATCAAGGATATCTAATGAAGATCCAAGAGTTTGAAATGAGGAGAAAGAAAATAATACACAACACATAGATCACATGTAAAGTCTTGAAGTTCCAACATGATATATGGCTGGTGAAGTCGCATCTAAAATCGACTCCACCTGCGACTTAGGTCAAGTTCGAGACCAAGTCGACCTAAACTTGGAACTTGAGTTAGAAGCTGAAGACCAAAGTCTCTCCCGAAGTCAACTCTAACCTGCGACTTGGGTGAAGTTGCACCCAAAGTCGACTTCACCGTGCGACTTGAACGAATTTGCATACCAAGTTGACTCCAAATGCGACTTGGCTAGAAATGGTCGGAAAAATTCGAATGTTGACACATTAAATGCGTACCACCTACTACCAAATGTTCGAATTTACTTCTCATTATTTAAAGAGCATCAAGTAAATGTAAATGGAGTTGGAAAAATATTAAATGAGCTCACCTTCCACTCTTTCTTGCATTTAAAGTGATCTACAAGGAGTTTGAAGAAGAACTTGACATTTAAACTGTTGAAAGCTGCATTGCTCAATCAATAATTGCCTCCACAAGTTCTTCTACGTGCATGAAACTGCCTACACAATCTGTAACATGTAGATCTTTGTTATTTATTATTTATTTATTTTTTCCACTTAGTTTGGTATAGGAGACTAAAACCAAGTGAAGACAAAGTAACATGTGATTGGAGTGAAATTCATTATCTACTTGTACTGAGATTGTACAAGCCCCCTAGAGCTAGAATCTAGAAGAGAGCGGTTGCTCTAAGTTTTATTGATAATACAATAGTGGAATACAAGCCAAACGGTGTGTACTTGGAAGAGTGGAGTAGGGGAGGTTGCCTGAACCACTATATATCGTTGTCTTTTGACGTGGGTTGATTGCTTGAATTTTATACTTTCTACTGCACCATTTCACTCCAACTCACTGGTCGTTTCATTAAGGGGATTAATTTTACAAAAAGAGAAATTTCTGATTAAGTAAAGAATTTTTAAAATACTTAATTCACCCCTCCCCTCTTGGGTATTACCATAAACTCGAGACCAACAATTTACTTTTAAAATATTAAAATGTCTTGCAAGTTCATTTATTATGATGTTTTTAAATTTATTTAAAGACGACCATCCCCATAATATGATTTAGACAAAGTGTTCATTAAATATATTTTTAAAGATGATGATGCAAATTTTTGCAACCTAAAAAGGAAGCCGAATGATGAATGTGATTATTTGTTAAAGTCATACTAACATATGAATGATGCATGATGCACAAAGGTATGGGTCTATTCTAGAAGTGTAAGCGGACCGAAGTTCCTCTCTAATATGACCAAGTCGCTAATATAATCCCAAAGAATAGTAACACACTTCCTAAAATGGGGAGTAGATGTATTCATGATGGCCTAGCTAGCGTATCATCTAATGAATGTACAAAGCATGAATGTTGAGTATGCATTTGCATATGCATTTACTATGGAATGCTAAACTTTCGATCGAAAATGTTTGCTCAAATGTAAATGCTTATTTTCTAGGTTTAGTACTTATCATTTGTTTTCTCAACCTTAGAACGGTAAAGTTCAAGAAAAGATGCCTTGGTTTAGAGACTCTTGATATGATACTATTCTTATGTACTTGGTGTGTATAGATACATTACGAGGGTTTACTCTTATACAAGTACCAGGTTATAAAGAACTGATGATGTAAATGCGTATTTTAATATTTTGAAAACTTTATATGATTTTAATTATAAGTACGTGAATGCTTGTAAATTGGAATGAGATTAAATTGAAGATTTTGTCATGTGAACAGGGCCACAATCCTAATTAAAAGTTACCAACTAAACGATTCGAAAGTAAGATTATATTACTAGGCGCCTTAGTCTCAGGGCGCCATAGAAAGATGGTTTTCAAAACTTCCTAAATTCCAAAATTTTATAAGGCGATTTATAGTGTTGAATTTATTTCATGTTACTGGGATGAATATTATCCAGCTCTCATCTCTTTTCCCACAATGATGGCGAATCAAACATATATCAAAAGGAAGAAAACATTTTCTATAACTCCTTCATTGAAACTCCTTTCTTGAAAATATAAGAACTTTTGTTGCTCAAGAATTAGGTATTGTTTGGGGATGTTGAATGGGAAAAAATTATGGATGCGGTGGAAATAAAAAGGAATATTTTGAAAATTATATTATTGATAGAAATGATAGGAGTAAAGTTAAAATAAATAGGTGAAATAGTTGGTAGGAAAATAATTGAAATATAAAGGTAAAAGTGATATGATTATTATTTGATGGATGAGTATTCTCGAAATCTGTAATCTCATACATTCCCATCCCATACTACAATTCTTAATGCCAAACATCACCTTAGAAAAAGAAGAAAGCAAAATGATGTAAAGAACTAGAAAAGAATATCAATAAGGAGTTGCAAAAAATAAGATCTAATAAAGAAGAGAGTGAAGTAAGAAAAGTTGTTAAATTTAATATAGACTATCATATAATATATTAAAATAATGTAATCTAATATGTTCTTTTTAGCAGCCCATTCAAATATACATTCTTTATCAAAAATAGATATTCTGAAGTAAATAAGTCTATCAATTGTGATATAATTAAATAACTTACTCATATCCTATCAAAACTATTTGTTTATGATTGGTTGCAGCTATCCCTTAAAATTAAAAAAGTTAGCATAGATGTTTCTAGCAGTTAAAACTTATATTTTATATGTTAATAGAGTACAAGCAGAACCTAAAGAATGTGAGAAATGTTACTTTATTAAAATAACCATAACGAAAAATAAACATTCATCAAAGAGGATATGCTAGTAGAAAATGTTAAGCACAATTGGTTTTCTTACAAGTTAAATATGAGATTTACAATTGTCACAAGTTCAAATTGATCTAAGATTTGCAACTCACATGATATCACTAAGCGCTCTATTATTCCTTAGAATAACTGTTAATTAGTTAAACAAGTCTTCGACAACCATTAAAACATACATTGTTTTATTATGAGAAACCTTAGAAAAGATAAGGATCTTATTACAGTAAGATAATTTGAAAGTTTATGCAACTTGTTATATAGTTGATATTAAAATTTGTTATAATTTGCTAATGAGACAATCATTGATCCATCAAAATTTTATAGTTTCATTTATTTTATATCAACTTTTCAAATATATTGATAAGATTTATTGTATATTTGCAGCTAAAAGTCTATTTAAAGTTTGTAAAGCTTATTGTGCATATGCAAGACTTTATTAATAAAAGGCAGACAAATATAAAGCAAAGCAAGAAAATGAAGAAAAGAAGTCAATATAATCTAAAAAGGTATTTAAAAGAATGATTAGCAAGCATGTCTCTCCGATAAAAAATGAAAAAGGCAAATAAGCCGATAGTGATCACAACACATTCAAAAAGATATGAAAATTAAATAACTTTAAAAAAGAATAATTCAATGAATATAATAGTTGAATAATTGAAAATTGACATATGTGGAATTGAATCATTGATTTTCCTCTAGTACTATTTATCTCTCTATATCCATTGAAAATGAATAGGAAAATTTTTATTTTTCTTATCTAGAAAATCATGATCCAATCACTGAAATTTTTTTCTTAGATTAGTTCATTTCAAATGAAGTTCTTAATTTCAATAATTATAACAAAACTGTAAAGAAAATGATGAAAATATGAGTTGAGATTTGTTATAATCCATATGTTTTCAAAATAATTAAAAGGGTCTTAAAGTTTCTAAAAATATTTGGACTTGTTAAGGAATGCAAAAAGAATGTCTTAGATCATTTTTCTAGAAATTTCGATAACCTAGAAAAAGAGAAAAATGAGAAAATGCAAAATAGGGTCCAAGCTTATATTACCAAAGTGAGGAAACAAACTATAATAATTTTTAAGCTACTTTTTGGAAGGATTTTGAAGGAGGCCTAGTCAAATATAAGCCTTCAATTTAAATAAGGAAACTAAGAAAATAAGAAATAAGAAATAAAATTGTTTTGCCTAGGTTAACCACTAGGACCACTAGAAGTGGTTTTCGATGGTTGGGGCCAACTGGTGGGTTAATGTTGGGCTTAGTTAATGAACCCAATTGACCAGGTGCAGTAGTTTGGAGTTTAGGTTGGCATATGGCTTAAGCCGAGAAAGTGATTCTCAAGCATTAAAAGTGCACTTGAAACTCTTTAATAAAAAAAAGCACACTCGAAACTCATACACGTGAATATCCTTGAATTGGAAATGGTATGCGGGGTGAAAGGATAGTCCAAATTTATCTATCTTCAAAAGTCCACTTCTCAAGATCTACATGAAGGTTTATATTATAAATCCCAACAATCTTGGTGATTAGATATTTAAATTGATGTAATTAAATATGTCAAAAAACACTTAAGTAAATCAAAGAAAAATAGAAATTTTGTGCCTAAGGCCCTCCAACCTTATAAAAAGGCATGAGGGACTGAGTGTTCATTTTATAACAACTAGGGTTACTATGGTAGCAACAATTAGGGGTTTCATATTTTTGAGATATTTTCCTTCATTTATAAATATATTTCATATAAATATTCATAAAAATAAATTATTGTGAACTCAACTAGATAATTAGGAAAAACCTATGTTTTAATGATTAACACTCCAAATTCGAGTATTAGAGGGTACTAACGAGGTTGGTGAATTGATTTCAAGTTGGAAGTGTCATATATCGAAGTATAGCAGACTAAGTCTCGTAGCCAACTCGACTTAGACATACGACTTAGGTTAAGTTTATACTTAAGTCGACCTCAAAGAGGAACTTAGGATGGAAGAGCAAAAGAACTGATATGTAGAAAGGTCCAGTCGCAGACCTAAGTCGACTTTGGTTACGACTCGGCGAAGTCGATATTCAGGTTGACTTTAGGGTTGCATGTTTTCATTGACTTGGGTTGGAACAATTGAAGTCATACCTCAAGTCGACTCCACCTTACGACTTGAGCCCAAGTCAAAGACCAAGTCGACCTTAGACTATGACTTGAATTTCTAAAGAAGTTAAGCAAAACTCTAATACTAAATGCCAGAAACGAAGTCACACACTTAGGTCAACTCCGCCTGCGACTTGGATGAAGTCCAAGACCAAGTTGACTCAATTAAAGGACTTAGAAAATTGAAGCCGAAGAAATCTATTTTATGAAGTTTAAGATGTCAATCGAGCAGTAAAGTGGCATAGCCAAGTTGAATTCACTAGCAAGTTAGGCAAAGTTTTAAAGTCAAGTCAACTTAGGAATTGCATATTTCTACTGATTAGACAAGATACTTAAGAAGTTGCACCTAAAGTTGACTTCACATGCGACTTCGATCAAGTCGAAAACCAAGTCGACCCAAGATAGAACCTAAGAAGCACTATATTCAAAGGAAAATTTAAGAAGAGGAAATACCCTGATCGGAGCCGCACCCCAAGTTGACTCTAGCACGCAGCTTGGGCGAATTCGTTGCCAAAGTTAACTCCGGTAGCGACTTACACTGTAACGATCAGAAAAATTCAAATGTTGTTGCATTTAATGTGCGTCATCTACCTTCCAATGTTCGAAATAACTCCTTTTCTATTAAAGCATGCTAAGAGGAGTTATGAAGGTTAGCTAGAGCATTTATTAAGCCTTCGCTTTCTCTCCTACAAGCATTCAAGTGCTTATTAAGTGTTTTAAAAGAAAAACTCCATTACTCATTTCAAGAGCTTCAATGTGTCAACTATTTTCAGCTTTCAATAGTTTTTTTTGTACTCAATCTTCTCTATGCAACTTGTAACGTGTAGACTTTCTTTGTAATTCATTTTATTGTGTTACTACTTAGCTTGGTGTTTAAGACCAAAAATAAGTAAAGACAAGTAGTACACGACTGGAGTGAGACTCACCATCTATTTGTACTGTGATTGTAAAGGCCCTCTAGAGTCATAATCTAGAAGAGAGCAAACATTGTAAGTGTATTTTTGATTGATATAGTGAAACCCAGGACAAGAGAGTGTGTTCTTAGAAGAGTGGAGTAGGCAGAGTTGTCCTCAATCACTATAATTTCTTGCGTTTGGTGTTTGTTATTTTACTTTCTCTATTACTCTCCAAGCTTTCATTCAAGGGGACATAATTTACAAGAGATTAAGTTTTTATCTGTCAAAAGAGTTTTAAAGAACCCAAATCATTCATTCACTCTTAGATTTTGCCACAAACTAGGGACCAACATAAATAATACAGAGGTAATGATATTTTATAGCAAGAAAATGATGAAGGGTGGTAAGGGATGTTTAGAAAATATTTTTGGGACATAGATGTTAATAAGAAATATTAATTATTATTTTCTTTCTATTTATGAGTACAAAAATAGGAAAATGCTTATTGATTCTATTGTATCATGAAAATACTTTTGTGGCTTATAGATGCATATCAAGGGGTTATAATTTGTTTCTATTGCTTCTATTACTATTTAATAATATTTTTGAAATTTATTTGTTATTAAATATTATTATTATTTAATAAATTGAAAAATAGGAAAAGTTGTTTTTTTGACTTGAGAAAATTTTCTCAAGTTAATCATTTCATGTGTCTCGCTCAAAAGTTTATTTTTATATTATTCACTAATTTATAATTATTTTTAGAATTATCTTATTTAATGAGAATAAATAATATGAAATTCATAAATAATATTGTTTAAATCTAAAATTTCTTACCATAAAAAAATCTAAAATTATTTAAGCAAATCTATGAGATGTTGATATATCCGGAACATGATTGCCTTGAAGATCTAATTGTTTTCAAGAGGAATAATTTCTAAGATGTCAATAAAATCTTTGAAATATATGTAGAGTATCAAATGACTTGGATATCTATCTTCATATTTATTTTAATTATAATGAAGATATTTATAATAGAACATCATGAAAAATCCATAAAAATGCATTTCATGTTGAATGTTTTTGTTTGAAATTGTACGATAAATTTAGGAATATGTTACTGAATCTTTAGATCTATTTTGATTATTTGATATTTATTTCATATTTTTGCCATTATTCGGATATAAAAAATATGTACAAAATATAACTTATTGTTTTTATGTATAAAAAAATGACTAATGACATTTTTAGAAACTATTTTACACTTTATAAGTATGTTGATGAGATGGTAAGTGATATGATAGCTATTAACGATATTGCAAAAAATGGACAGAGTCTTAATACGTTGAAATGTAATAGCACCCTACTCATGATTTTATATCTGTTATGGACCTGAAAATCCTAGATAAATGATTAATGTTATTTTTGGATTGATAATTATATGATTGCTAAAGGATGATGTTGATCATATTGAAGATGAAATTTTAGTAATGCTTAACATATAGATATTGCATCTTATTACATAGTAATGGCTCGGTATGTTGACCACCTTGAGCCTCAATGATGATAATGATGATGATGACTTTGTGGCTCGTTCACATTGCTTTGATGATGATAACTTTGTAGCTTGCCTCTTTTACTTTGATGATGATGATGACGACGACGACAATGATGATTGCACAATTGTTCAATCATACTGACCATTCAGCCATTTGAGAATTGCATCATATTGCATAAATATGGAAACACATGGATATTATAATTATATTTAATATTTTATTATACAAGAATTCGATGAATGTTAATAATTTGCTTGGTGATGGGTTACTTAGCTCTTGCTGATTCTAGTTTTTACCACTTATCTAGGTGAAACTAGCATAACTAAATGATGCAACAGACTCTCATGGGATTAGAGGCCAAGAATATAAAGAAAGATTTTTAATTATTTTTCTGCACCAAACACTTATAATTATATTATCAATGTAATACTTAATCTTAGTTCATGACTGGCTATCGATATATTGTATTGTTGATATAATATTCAATCTTAGTTTATGACTTAGTATTGATGTGACAACTCGATGCATTATGATTATATCATTGATATAATATTTAATCTTAGTTCATAACTTATTGTTGATGTGACACCTAAATGAGCTCTGATAATTATTACTTATGAGTAACTAGATTATGGTTCATTAATATTTGATATGATGCTTGCCAGATGTGAAGCCTTGTGTTCACAGAACAAGATTATTTAATCTTAAGCATGACATGTAGCGTGTCAAATTTTGTAATTAAAAGAAGAAATGTTTAAGGTGTGATAGATTTTCAATACCAAAAGGGTTTATATGTTTCTTTCCATTCAAATTATATGTATATAGTGTAGGATATCACCCTAATTATATATTTGAGAAAAAGTGGATTTTGATAGCAAAACAAGCTCAAAGGACATTAATATTTGGGATCTTTGATAGACCTTTGAAGTACTTGCAATCACAGAAGATGACAAGCCAACAGTCATAGAAGATGAAAAGCTAGAAGAACAATATCCTTCTGATTCCTCTTATATTGATAAAAGTAAAGATGAAAGTGGTACCAAAGCTCCCACTATAGACCACATTAAAGAGTTTAATTTAAGCACAAAAAAAATCCATAGCATATATTGTTAATTAAAAATTGATGGAAAAAAGTTGTAGTGTATATTAGTTTTTTACTTGAATTCATTGACCTTTTTCATAGAATTATGCAGAAATACTTAGATTAAATCTTGATATAGCTATTCATAAGCTAAGTAATCGGAATAGTACAAAGCCAATCAAGCAAATACAAAGAAAATTTTGTCTTAAGGCAATGGACAAAATAGAAATTAAATTTTGAAAGGTAAAGATGTTAGATTTACTTGAAAAGATCAACATTATATGATTAGCAAATATCATGTCTATCATAAAGAAAATGGATATAGTAGAATTTGTACAAATTTTTGTGACTTAAATGATGCATATCCAAAAAAGAATTTTCACTACCTATACTAAACATTATAGTAGATAATTCTTATGGCTTATCATAATGGATTTTCATTTTATAATCAAGTTAAAATATTCTTTAACTAAATGTTTTCTAGCGATGAGAAACGCGTATCCTTCCACACTCCTTTTAGAATTTATTATTATGCGGTAATGCCTTTTAGGCTAAAAATGCAAGTGCTATCTATCAAAAAGTTATGACCAAAGTATTTGAAGACATTAATGGCAAAGCGCTCTGCTAAACCACGACAATTAAAGTATAATTAAGTTATGATGCTTAGTACCAAAGTTTTGGCACTCATTACATGATTACAAGGCACATCATGCCATGGTAGGTATAACACCAAGGTGACATGCACCTACTTACATCTTCGAGATCAAAATCACTTAATTTTACATGTAAATGCGTTAAACACCCAACGAACATCTTTACGGCATAAATTAACGAATGCCCATAAATGATTGTCGCAATTTTCAAAAAATGAGCCAAAACCACTCGAGTACATCACCATGCCTTAAACAAGCATTAGCAACTCATGGAACCGCTAGAGAAAGCTTACTAAGCCACCACTTATTTTATTGATAGAACTACATAGAGAAAAACTTTCTTAATTATGAGATAGAGAACTTAAGCCATACACAAGAAGAGCATGAGGCAACTATAAAAGACAACCAGACAAACTCCTCTAAGAGGAGTAGTTGTATATTCAGAGTAATATTGCAAAAGCAATACCACTTTCTTTTCTAAACTCTGAGAAAAGGCGAAGGATTCCATACATGCTCTTTCATTCTCTCTACATTGTAAATCCATGCCCTTTTCATGCTCCGACCCGAACCTTATACAAATTCGAACCAAAGTTGTATTATATTGCAAGATCAATTTATTTTGACATGATAGATAAACCTACATAAATTACACATTAAAATATTTTTTATTCATTACATAAAATTTGTCTGTTTCCAATAATCATCATACTTTGAATTTCTACTTCGAAAAGATCTTCAAAATTGAAATATTGTACAATAAACTCAATTCTTGGTAAGTCTAATTCATAAAAATCCTGTATCATTGCTCACTAAGAAAACGTTGTACTTTCTAAAGAAAAAAATTATCATATAATACATGTTTACATATATGTTTATGGCATGCGACTTATAACCTAGCCTTCTCATATGTGTACTTTTGCAACTTGTTTTGTCTGCAGCCCGAACCGCTCTTATAAACAATTCACTAGTACATCTCGCACGTGCTTTCACACAAATAACTTATGCTATTTGTTTTGTCTACAGCCTGAACCGCTCTTATGTACATAACTCACTAGTACATCTCGCACACGCTTTCACACATATAACTTATGCTCATGCTAATGTCATACTCATAAATCATAACATAAAAAAACATCTTTGAAAGGATAATATCCGCTTAACTAAAAATATGAAAAAGTAATTTAATTTCCTAATAGAAGACATTTCTTAATAGAAGACTCTCAGGTTCGATTTAAATTTTCTGCTTAATGTTTTAGCGATTAACGCTTTTTTTATTTCAAGCGATTAATGCTTTTTATTGTTGCTAATGTGTTTACGTGATTAATGAATTAAGGATACCTTGGACATGTTGGATTAGAAAAATTCACAGACGCGGTTGCATCTAATGATTTCGCGTGGCTGGTTTATCATAAAAAAGTAGTTCGTTATGAAGGGGTTGTGGCTGGTTTAACATCATTCAAGTGGCTGCTAAAACAGAAATGGAATGTGGCAGCATTGATAACAAAGCATTTCAGTACCCACTTTTAACTCCCTTGCTTGAGCACGTATTTTGAGAAAGTTTTTTAATTTATTAATAAATTTTAAAATATGATTTTTCTAATTTAAACCACTCATATTGTAAAACATGTGTGTTTGTTTGGGGTAAAAAAATGTTAACCAAAACTTTTCATTTTTCATAACTACTCTATTTTTAATTATTTTTTCACATTTTCCTATACAAACTACCTTACTTTTCAATCATTTCCACACAACTATCCATACAACTAACATATCTATTTTAACTTTATTCTTTTTACTCATTATTATTACTTCTATTATATCACATCATTTTCTATCAATTTGATAACTTCTACCCCAAAAACTTTTCATCAAAAGTTTTACTCCCAACCAAACACACCCCAAATTTTATATCGAGATAATTTATATCAGCTATGATATAAACATTATAATTTAGTTAGCAAAAATTAAAGTAATATAATTCAATTAATTTAATAAATTTAATTTCAATGTCCTAAACTATTCATTTTTTGAAGCGCATACTAAATTAAGCTTACATATGACTTATATATACAATTAGCATACCGCTTCTATAAAATTCATTTTCTTTGTAACCCTCTTCATGTTTAATATCTTAATAGTTGATGAAAAATTGACTTTATTTATTTATTTAACATCATTTATATTGTCATAGAAACACTTTATTTGTTTAATACTATTGTATATGGGTCCTATCTATAAAAGTATAAAATCAACGTAATAAAATATTTTAATGCTACAATAATAATTTTAAAATAGTATTTTCAACATCTAAACTATCTAAAATATCATTTCTATGTAAATAAATAATTTTATAAAATATTC
This sequence comes from Annona cherimola, assembly GCA_030490835.1. NCBI lineage: Eukaryota > Viridiplantae > Streptophyta > Magnoliopsida > Magnoliales > Annonaceae > Annona > Annona cherimola. The sequence continues at coordinate 89,305,039 of CM059972.1, forward strand.
TTGTATTCTAATACATATGTAAACGAATCTAAGTGTTTTTCATGATTTACACATGAAAATATATATTTTTCAACAAACGTGGCCCATAAACATAATTGATTAGGATGAAACTTGGTCACAAGATAAATAAATAATATTAAATATAATGAATTAGTTAAATTTTTCATTAAGAATCAAAATTTTAAATTTTAAAGAGTTACATGGCTCCACTTACTTACATGGAAGCAGCGCCCAACAAACATACATTTTTAATAAATGTAAAATAGAAATAAGATAAGGTGAAGAATGCATGCCTCTACTGACTCAGCAGCATGCGTAGCTTGTATAGTATGTTTTCCTAGGTCGACTACAAAAATATTTAATGACTTTATAAAATTAATTTTAAAATCGTAAAAGTCTAAAATAAAGATTATATTAAAGAAAATTACTCCATGAACTCTCATTCCAATCCGATGTATACATTTCAAGACATGAGTAAACTACAAATAGATGAATATAAACCATTAATTAGACCCTTAATTGCTAAAAATTTTCAATTTATTTTTATTTTTTAAGATTTCTCTGAATTTAAATAATTTTATTTTTTATAAATCAGAATTTTAAATTTCTTCCACAAAAAATGAAAAATCATTTTTATGCTTTAACTTTTTAAATTATATTTCAACCCTATTTTGGGTTATTTCATTCAATCTACTTTTTAGAAAGCCTAGTCCTTGCAACTTAACTTGTTTAATTATTTTGACAATGGTAAATTGATGGTAAATGAATATATGGACTAAAGAAAAACATAAGTTGACATGTATGGAAGGAAAAGTAGAAATAACTGAAGTATTTTGTGATTTACAAGTTTAGTACAAGAATTAAAAATAAGCAAAAAGCCAATGAAATAGATATGCTTGGATGCATATAGCAACATGAGGTCATGTGTTTCTAACATGTTCCTAGCGAAGGATTACTGAAGGGGGTGCAAACTCATTTTAGACATTTGCTTTTCTTTCCTCTCTTTTTTCTTTTCTTCCTCTCTCTTCACCTATCATCCTTAATTTAAACCATCATAAAAGTCTTTCAAATCACTCAAGAGATCATCAATCTACATCAAGGAATCACGTGTTTCAAGATTTGAGTGAAGGACTTGGAAATCTTTAGGAAAAATCTCAACATCGATAAATAGATGCTTTTTTCCAAAATAAATAGTAAAATCTTGTTCCAAATTGGTTGTAAAACATGTAGGGCATGCACCATATTTTTTTTTGGGGATTTAGTGATGGTTTTTCACCTAAAATCTTGAAAAGAATTGACTTTTGATGAGAGATGGGAGTTTTAAGGTTGGTTGTAATTTTTACTTGATTATTTATATATATCATATGTCCTTAACTTGCTTATCAGGACCTATCTACTCTTAATATAGATTCAAAGATTGTTTCTCATAAATTCTATTAAGAGCTTTGGTATGACTATTGATTTATTAGCTTAATTCTTAGTATATTGCTATTGTTATTGATACATTAACTCTATATAAGCATGTGAAGGAAGTGTTTGTAAGTGTGTCGCCTTGCTTGCATATTATTCATGACTTTTGATTGACATGATGATAGAGTTCTGCATAACTCTCGATTGACTTGTAAATAGAATTATTCATAACCCTTAATTGATATGAGAAAAAGTTGTGTATGACCCTTGAATGATATATGATTTGGAATGCATTAATGTAAGTTAAGTGTAGGTTCTTCTATATATGTGCGTAATCATTTGAATTGCATTAACATTCGTAGTTATGGTATGTGCACCGATGATTTGTTTGATTTCTGTTTTTCACTAATTGATGGCTACTTACTAAGTTTTTTTGAACTTACATGTTTTATCATTATGTTTTAAATGATAGATTACGTGATAAAGTTCAAAATAGGGCTATGAGAGAGAGCAGAATCTTAGAGTTTTATTTGAATAGACTCTATGCTCATGACTTTTTAATTGTGAACTTATTAAATTATGAATCTTTTTGAAAACCTACACTTAATTGTCTAAATGTGTATTGTGTATGACTTGTGTGGTGAGCATGCTTTCTATTTATTCTTTTACTTTAAGTACTTGACTTGATATGTGAAATTTGGTGTATAATATTATGAAAATTATGTATGTGTATATATGTTTATGCTTATGTTCCTATTGATTATGGTGGATGATGTACTTACAGGCTCAATAGGTCTTATCCTACATGTCACCCCCTGTAGGGGAGATGTTGTTAAATGTTCCTTAGACAGAAACCCATTGGTTGGTATATATATATAGCCAATGAGGTACTAAAGATGGTGGATGGCTATTTGAGTATAACATTTCGTAATTGAGTGGGAGTTGCATGCAAAATAGACAAACATGTGAATTAATGAGCCGAAGCTTCCATGATATTGAGCTCAAATATAGATGTCGTTGTCACAGTAGATATTGTTTAACTAGGTTGATAGATTTGAGACCGTTGTGACTAATATTATAAACTTTTTGTTGAATCCCATCATGATTTTGTATTTCATTTGGAAAATGGAGATTACATGCTCAGCATCAGCACCATTCCCTTCAAGGGCCTAATTGTGATGGCATCATTTGTGCTCCATCTCTCCCTTGTTTATTAAGTTGTTCTTCATTATATTGTAATGAACAGTTTAGAGGCACATAAGCCAAGTGAAAAATCTTTTATATGTTTATCTTATTTTTAAGACCGTAAAGGTGCTCTCATAGGTGGTGCTAAATGTTAAAGTCCATAAAAGGTCTGTCATATGAAGTCAAAACCTTAAGAAGTTGAGAGATAACAATCACACTAATTACGTGGAAAAAAGTATGTTCAATGATTTGAGGCCTTACTAAAAAATTATAAAAAAGATGCTGCCATTTTGTTTAGGACAAGAAGAGAGTATAATGAGAATTTGACAAGAAGATTAATAGAAGGCTTCCTCTCTCGTGCTTTACCATGGGATTCTCTAATACCTTTTCTCCTTTTTTCTTAGGAAAAGGCCTCCTTAAATTGTTGATTGATTCATCCATTTATAGCCGACTGTTGTCCTAGACTAACTGTTAGTCCCTTCTGATGGCTACTCAAAGAACTTTAGTAAAATAATGTTAATTAAGCAAAAAATACAAATCATGATAATAAAATCAAACCATAAAAACAAGAGCACATATAGTGGTTTGAATCTTCTTATCCTACTCTACTCTCCAAGAACTACGACTTGCTTAGGTTCGATTAGTCAACTTTAACACACAAGTTACAGTAGTACAATTTGTTCAACTTTCTTCTGGATTAGTACTAAGTTTCAGGTAGACTCGTGAAGTAATCAACACTTTGATTCATTTCTTCTTGGTTTGATCACCATTAACATCAAAGTATTACAACGTTTCCCTTGGTTTAATCATTATTAATATCAAAGTAATATAAAGAATAAAATTTTAAATAAAAAGCAAACTAGTTTAGCACATCTGTAAAAGTAGTGACTCTTCAATTGATCAATACTTTTTTAACGTTGAATTTTTAGCAGGAGCGCTTTCAAGAATTTACAATTTTAATTTTACCTTTGAACCTCTATAGAAAGCTATATGCCAATGAAGTACTTTGGAGTCTTTCAGATTTGTACTTGGGCATTTTTCTTCAATTTTTTGATGTCTTCTAATTGATTTTTTGCATTTTAAACCCTCTAATTTTGCTTATTTGCATTTTAAACCCTAAAGTTTGGCCTTTACATTTTAAACCTAGAAACTTTGCCACTTGTGCATTTTCAACCCTCAGCCATAACACTATTTAAAATTGTCATTAATGAATGTGAAATGTCGTAAATATCTTTTTCTATAAAAAAAACCCAATTACTAAAAATCCCAAACTATTGCCATAAAATACAAGATTTGAGGAATATCATTTAGCACCAATTCATGCTGCTGGAGTCATGAAACATCATTACATTTCATCGTTGGGTGCAACCAAACTGAGCATAAACAACTAAATAAATAGAATATTTAAAATGAAGAGCTTACCGATATTATGCTAAGAGCATCTTCCCTATTCCTTTAAAGACGCCAAAAGAGCATATGATACAATCTCTCCTCTAAACAGGTCGTTTTTCACACATCTTGCCTCGAAAATCAGGTGGGTTGCAATGAACAAGAAACAGTTAACAAGAAATGGTTAGCATCACCCTAATAAAGGTTAGAATCTCATACTTTCATCGAGTTGTGGTCTAGCTCAAATCTCAAGGGAAGCAGAGCATGCGAAAATGAATGATTGATTTTTCTCTCAACTAGATGTAGAAAAATCCATGAGGTAGAAAGAATTTCTACACTGTACAACAGAGTCTAAACCTCCTAATTTTATATTTAACACATCCTTAGAAAACAATCCCTAGGGAAAATCCTGTTAAACTCATTTCTCTCTTTCCAAATAGACATTAAACAATCACATATCATACACAGGCCTCATGAAAAAGGAAATGGGTATAGAAGGATTCCATCCAGGGCTCCACCCATCATCATAATAATCACATAAACAATCATATCTCACACGCAGGCCTTTCTGCTGACTCTTCCTTCTTTGTAACCTTTCTATGGCTTCCATTGATCGAACGGTCATGATTGGGATCCAATGGGCCCCAATACTCATCGGCCCATGTAATCTTGGATAGGTGTCTCAAACAATTCCCCATTCTTGATTTGACAAGGAAGGATGAAGCTTTCAAGATCTAATATAGGGAGCAACGGATGAAGGTCGAACTAAGGAGAACGAAGCAGAGTCCTTTTTTCCTTTTATCTGAGATTTCTTGAATTCAGAAAGAAGAAGGAACGAAGGATTGGAAGAAGGAGAGCGTAGCCGTTTTTACATAGAGTTGCAAATGCGAGGTAATTTGAAGGATAAGCATTTGCATACTTAGCAGTGCGCATTTTGATTTGGATAATACAAGTGATTACATTTTTATTGAATTGGATGCATTGATTAATAAAATTATCAATAAAAAATTAATAAAGCCCCTATGATGTTTAGTTGTCTTTAACAATTCTGGAAAAATGAGGGTTATCCCTCAATCTTGTCTTCTTCTAATAAGGTGTGACTATGTTAATGAAAATTATGATGTTGAATATTTTATCAAAATTTATATGGATTATTTTCATAATTAAGAGATATTTCGAAGTTACAAATTTGCTTTTTTATGAAATTTCTCAGACATGTTAGGTTGGTCACGTGGAGGATCAATGCTAATTTCTTAGACTGAAAATGACAATGGCACGCGGGCTACAGTCTAAGATTTATGGCAATTTGGGTTTTTTACAGAATAGGGCATTTACGACATTTCACATTCATTAACGGCAGTTTTAAACAGTGTTATAGCTTAAGGTTCAAAATGCAAATGTGGCAAAGTTTTCAGGGTTTAAAATGCGAACGACCAAACTTTGGCCTCTAAAATGCAAATAGGCAACGTAGAGGGTTTAAAATGCAAAAAATCCTCTTTAACTCTCCTTTGTCTTTCTTTTATAGCCTTTTGATCACTTGAAATATGCCTTTGAAGGTAGCCGAAGATATCTTCATGAAAATCCAACTTCTTTGAAATTTGAATTTCTACCGCTCATAAAAGGTGAACCTTTTTTGTTCAAAAGGTCGACCTTTCGCTTGCTTTAGTTGAAACAACATGAACGTTGAATCAAAAGGTCAACCTTTTACAACCAAAAATTGACATTTTCTTCTGTTTTTGCAAAATATGAATTTTTGGTAAAAGTCCTGCTTCAATCTTGTTGATCCACTCAAGATACTCATAAATGAATAAATCAATCTTATTCAAGATTAAACATATCTCAAAGAGCATATTCCATGATTATTCTAAGTGAAGTTATCAATTAAGCATATTTCAAGATTATTCTAAGCATTCCAAAAAGCATATTCTGTTTTCAAATTATCTATTTATTTTAAACTCAATTTTACTGCAATTAGTATTATAAACTCAAAGACGATAATTCTACAAACATATCATACTTTTCAAAAATCTCATTTAAGATCTCAGAATATAATTTCACAATATCAAAATCAATTGTACAAAAATATATCATTGTCATCATCAAAACTAATCAAAAGGAGTTTTCATAGAAGTTCACGCTAATAATGACAACTTTTTAGAGTTGTTGGGTGCTGCAATTTGTCAGGGTGCTTTTTTGTCATGCTTTCAGAGCTGGTCTAATGGGAGATGTAGAATGAGATAGTGACCATTTTTTTCGAAGTGTTAATTTTTAGTTTCTTTTTTTCAAAGTGTTGATTTTAGTTTCTTGATCGATACGAAATCAACTCATGAGCAGCTGTTGTTTTATGTCATTGCTTGAGTAAATTTGAGTTATTATAACAGACTATAGCAAAAGACGTTTCCATGATTACTAGTAGTGACAATTTTTTTTTCACATAAAGAGATGTTTCCTACCCAACCCCCCCCCTCCCAACCCCAGAGAGCCATACTAGGGAGGGTAAGGAGGAAACCCCTTAGAGAAAAAAAAATTACGATCATTATATATAGCATTAGAGATACACACAGGGGACTGGTCCACCCAGGAAATTATGGAAATTTCCTAAGACAGTACGAACTTTGCTATGGTATGAGGGACGAAGTTACCACTCCTAAGAACATGAAAGAATTGACGTCTGCTGAATCTGATACTGGGTCTTTGATTCTATGAATGAGAGGACCTATAGGTGAGTGGATAAGGTGATTTTCGATAAGGAAGTGAGCAATGATAAGAGAATCTATTTCGAAAATGATATTTGAATAATAAAATTTCCCCACCACGTGATCCTTAGGAGTAGACACTTGATCTCCATCCAAAGTGGGTCATCCCAACCTTGCCAAGACTAGCATTTAGCAGCCAAAGAGGATCCTCGAGAATCGTGAGCTGCATCAATATTTACCTTAACTTGCTCGAAATTTGGTGATTTTCATCTGACTGTACCCTTGTGGATGTGTTCAGGAAATTTGGAGTAGACATTGGTCGCCACTAGTGGATGGAGCAAAAGGGCACATCTGTTTGGAATTTCAGCAAAAGGAGGAGAGTTGCCAGATGTTCGGTGGAGATTTTTGAAATGCCAGATCATCTAACATGACAAGTCAAACAACCTCAAATTTGGTTTTTCACAAGGAGAGGACATGTGTTGTAAAAGGTCCAATATAGTGGTGTCTTTAAAAGAGGAAAATCACATCTTGATGCTTGAATCATGAGAGGAGGAGGTTACAACACATTTCCAAAAAAAGTGGGTTCTCTCCTCATCACCAGATTTGCATAGTGAGCATAAAGGAGCAAGTGGGATATTCCGATGGAGTAGATTTACCTTCGTGGGGTGCACATTAAGGGCCAATCTCCAGCTAAAATGAGAATTTTTTAAGGTAGACTGAGTTTTCACATTAGACTAGCAACTTTCAAAATATTTTTAGTGGTAATATGTGGCCTTCGTCTGGCTCTTAGAATGACCCAATAGGCTAATTTGACAGTAAATGTCCCATCTGGTTCTAAGGGCCAGAAGATGCAATCTTTAGTTACTTGAGTAGGGAGAGGGATGTTACTAATGATATTCCAGCCAGTGTTGCTGATAAGTCTAAAAATTTTCACTTAATTTTATATTAAATTCACACCGTTAGGTATTAAAACGTTAATTAAATGCATGTTTTAAGTGGAATTTCATGAAAATCATATTTTTAATAGAATATTTGATTTTGCTATAAAAACGGGTCATTTTGCAACATTCTTGAAAATATAAAATTATGACTCAATCCCTTAGAAAATTTTAAAATATGCATTAACGTATTAAGATAATTCGGACAAATTTATAGGATGATTAAACAGGGTAAAATATATATAATTATAAAATATGGGTTGAAGTGGACTATTATGTAATCTTAAAATAAAATTATATAAATGAATATTAAAAAGAATCCAAAATGAAAATTACAAAATATCTGTAGCATGTCGAAATTATTTGGGTAATATTTTCATTTTCATTTTTTGTAAAATAGGTGTGAGTGAGCGTGGATCGCCGGAGCACCTGTTATGGTGCTCCATCTTCCCCAAAACAGCCATGGCAGCAACTCGCCCACAAGCCGCAACCCCTTTCAGCAGGCTTGAAATCCAAATCCGACCAGCAACAGGGCAGCCATAAAAAAATTCTTCAACCGTAAATCCATCCAGCCTCTTTCAAACCCAAATTTCTAACGCCCAAATTCGGCAGCACTTCCTCTTCGCCGGCAGCCATGGAAAACCCACCGAGCAGCTGCCTTCTCTTCGTCTCCATCCAGCAAAACTCGTCAATCTCCAACCTTTAATTCCAATAGCCAGCCAGCCAGAAATTTCCACCATCCCGTCCAAATCCGGCCAAAGCCCCAACCGAGAAACCATTCCAGCGGCAGATCCGGCAGCATTTTTTACGGCAGCAAGATAGGCATTAAATCCTGCACTCCATCTTCACCAACACGGTAGCCATGGCTGCCATTCTCTAATCCGACACCGGCAACAACCATGGAACATCTGAGCATCGCCGCTGCAACCCACCGCATCTTCATTTCAGCAATCTGCAATCAAACCAACGAGCAGAGAACGAGCAGCCTCTTTGATTCGAGCACCGCAATCTCTCTCCAATACGTCGCTTCTTTGGCGCTAAAGGGCTGCTTCTCTCCCGTTCCTTTCTCAAATTCTTAGCCTTTCGTTAATTTCAATTCCTTCCTTTCTGGTTTTCGACTTTGGTTGCCTGTCTTGGGCATCTCTAGTGTGGGATTTTCTCATTGTTTGGAGCATCAATTCGCCAGCGAGATCGACCGAGCACGGCCTGAATGGCAGAGTTAACATTACCAGCTTAGCCTCTGACAATGGGAATTCTGCCGTTGCGCCAGTTCAATTCAACATTTGACTGCGTGGGTTGAATTCGAGCTCTCTGAAATCCAAAACCAGCTTCTCCGCCCGTCTCAACTTACCGGCAGCAATCAAAATTAGCCCATTGAAAATCACCCCCAATTCCATACCAGCAAGCTCGTGTTCAGCTATGAACCGGAAATTTGGACTGGCCCCAAATCCAACCAACCGAAATAGCAAAATCCTAGCCATAATCCATAGCAGCAGAAAACCCACCGAGCAGCTGCCTCCTCTGTCCCACTCCAAACCAAAGCAGTTGTTCCCTTTACTTTCAAGAAATCGCCGGCAGCCCTCCATTCTCTCTGAGCAGCCCACGACTCATCTGCTGGCAGCAAACAAAGCAGTGCCCAAATTCGTCCATTTCAGCAATCTTCTCCATCAGCCACAAATCAAACTTGGGCATCACCCAAAATTACAGCAGCTTCTATCTATCCGACAGATGCAGAAAACCGCGTAGCGTAATGGGCAGCGAGCAGCTACAGTTACGTCCAAAGCGAGAATCCCACATCGAAAGCACAAGGGAGGGAGGGCCCCTCACGCATTCTATAAAAGGAGGGCCCCTCCACTCATCCCAACACAACCCCATACCCCACATACCCCTTGGGTGGGACCCATTTGGTGGGACCCCGTAGCAAGTGGGTGGGACCCATTTTGTGGGACCCGTAGCAAGGAGGTGGGGCCAAGCAATAAAGTTTTCCATTACGTGGAGATTCGCTGTTTACGGGTGATGTAAATTTTATTTTCCGCTTTATAGTTAGTAGAAATTTGTAGTTGTTAAATTTTAATTTGTAGTTTTAATTTTTAAATTAGATTTACTGCTTTATTTTATGCTTTGTAATTTTTAGATTAAATTTAATGTAATTCTCTTTCCTGCTTTAATAGTTAAATTTCATAGTTTTTATTGCTTTCTTAGAATAGTTTTAATTAAGTTGTTAGTTAATTTCTTTTAGCTTCTTGTCTCTATTTCTTTTATGTTTAAATCTTTTATCCCTTCTTTCTCTCTCTTCTCTCTCTCTAATTTCTTCTTCTCTCTCTCTAACATCTCTTTCTCCTCTCTCTTAGTTTCTTTCCTTTTCTTTCTCTCTTTTCTCTTTCTCTCTTTTCTCTTTCTCTCTCTTCTTTCTTCTCTCTCTCTCTTTCTCTTTCTCTCTCTTCTCTATACTCCCTCTTTTTCTTAAAAAATAATTCAAAACTACATCGCCTCTCTGTGGATTCGACCCGACTCACCATTATTCTACACTATCACTCGTATAGTGGTAGCTTTAATGTGTTTCGGTTAATTTTAATTAAACTGACGATCACAGTGCTCTTAACGACAAGCACTTGGTTTGCATCAAGTTTTTGGCGCCGTTGCCGGGGAGGCGTATTGATGTTTGAATTGTTTTATTAGTTGCTTTAAATTTCCTTTACCTGCTTTCAATAGTATAATCTTTACTGCTTTATTTATCTGCTTTCTTTACTTATTGCACTTGAACTTCAGATCACCAATTTCGATTCTTTCCTGCTTTAAAAAAATATATATAAAAAAAATATATAAAACTAAAATTAAAGAATGGACATGAACTTTATTGATCAGCGGTTAGGTAAGTTGGAAGAATTAAACCAAAAGCTTAATGATTTACTTGCCTATCAAAACTCAAACAGTTCATTCGTAAATACATCGATTCCTTTTCAAACGACATATTCTAATGAGTCTCAATTTTTACCATATCAAGCGCGAGTTCAAAATTTTCATGAGTTTCCTACACCTGATTATAATTCATTTTCACATACACATAACTCAGAATGGATGAGTTGTCCTAATACTTCTTGGACAAATCAACAAATGCAACCTTACCCTCCATATCTACAAACCCAGTGGCCACCTGAGCAAAGCCAATTTTCAAATTATCAATATCAATCTAATCATTATGAAAATACATATGGGCCATCTGCATATCCTGAAGAAAATTTTTCATCACCTCAACCTATTAACCAATCTTTTCATCAAACATATAATTATGATGAGAAATTTGAAAACATGCAAAATATTATTCTCAATGGCTTTGAAAACATAGTAAATAAATTTGCAGAGTGCGTAAATCGAGTTGAACATTATAAAAATATGTATTTGCAAGACTGCTGCCCACAAGAGGATTTTTCAAATTTTTCATCAGATCAAGTAGATTATCAATAATCTCCTCACTTAGATGACTTAGAGGGAGGATTCGAAAGATTAGATCAACAATTCCTTTCCGACCAACAGTTATTTTCTAAGACGACAGATCATACTGACCAAATTGATAATCTAGTTGATCATTCAAATTTTCAAATAGATCCAATACCATTGGAAAATTCATATTTTGAAAATGACTTAGCATTTCCAAATGCTTTAGAAGTTGAATCTCTTAACAACCAAATGCTAAGTCAAAAGAAAGATAATTTGAAAATAAATGATGAATATATTGTAGAAACATTATGTGGGGAGGAACCTAATGAATCAACTATCACTCCAATAAATCAGTTTGACTATCAAATTCAATCAGATCAACTACTATCGGAAAATCTATTGTCTGAAAATTTGGTAATAATTACAACATTATGGAGTGATGGTTTCTCAGATCATACACTTAACGAGAATTTCTCTCTTCATAATCAAGCAAATATTATAGAAAATAATGAAAAATTAATTAATGATAAATTTGAAGAAGATAAAAATCAAGAAAATATTGAGGAGATTGATAATAGGTTTCAAATGAATGATATAGATCATAGCCAAATTGATGGTGAGGTGAGAAATAAAGAGTTTATTGAGGATAAGTTGGGGGGAGATGAAAATGAAATTATTGATGAAAATTTTAAGAAGTACATACCTGCTATTTCAAGTACTTTTAAAGATGAGCTCATTAGCATAGATGAATTAATGAAAAAGGAAGAGATGATGCAAATATTTAAACAGGTTCAAGTTAAAATTTCGCTCTTTGATGTTATTCAGTATATTCCAAATTATAGTCAATTTCTCCAAGAGCGTTGTATTCAAATGGAATCCTGTTTAACCCAAAATAAAATCATGCTCCCATTAAGTAACAGTTCAATGAATTCAATAATTGATCAAATTGAAGAGTGCTACATATTGGACATCATTGATAACTCATTAATCTTCACAACGCTTGAGCATGAACATATGAAAATAATAAATAATCTACATAGTGTTAAGAATTTTAATAGAGCAGGAATTGGATAACATTAAACATTATGTCTGGCTGAAGACATAAAACTTAGCGCTGGTTGGGAGGCAACCCAACATGTGTATATATATACCTTTGCTTTTCTTTTTGTAGGAGAAAGCTGTAGCAAATTAATCAGATCCTTACACCCCAGGTTGTCTCTTTCTCTGCTATCTTATTTTCATGAATTTATATATTTTGTGCATGTTTATCAAAGATAGCTCTATTCAAGTTGGGGGGGGTCTGGTTTGCTTAACGTGATTTATTTAAAAATATATATAATATAAAATAAAAATTAATAAAAAAATTTAATAAAAAAAAAAAATCTAGAAAATATCCAAAAAAAAAAATAGAGGTAAATCAAAGTACACTTGCTATGCTTGGTAGTAAGTGAAGAGGAAAACTGTAATTAGTTATATTTGTAAAAAATATTTTCATGGTGTTTTCAAAATTTTATTAGCACTGATTGCACTTACACGTCAATGAACCTCGTGGGTACCATGATAATATAATTTTTCTCTCTCATCCAAGCAAGTAATCTTTAATATCGCTATAATTGATAGCTGGTAGTTAAAAAAAAAAAAAAAAAATTATATCCCCAGATACCCTGAAATATGGTGAGGGGAGTATAAAAAAATATATATAGAAAAAAAAATGTAAAACCCCAGATATCCTGAAATATGGTGAGGGGAAGAAGAAAAAAAAAAAAAAATTATCCCTAGATACCCTGAAATATGGTGAGGGAAGAAAAAAAAAATGAAAAAATGATGAAAAAAGGAGATATATATTAACTGTCACTATCATAATTTTGATATGACTGTTACTTAGCTTGGATAAGCTGAAAATAATTTATTTAACTAATGCCCATTTGTTCATTAGTACACATACACACGTGCTATAATTTTTATATGCACCATGAAATATTTTTACTCATGTTCACTAAAGAAAATTTTCTTCTAAAGCTTACTATCATTATTAGCAGTGCACTTAGATTTTTGTTAAAAAAAAAAAAAAATATTATTAAACTATTTCCATTGCTAAGGGACTAGCAATGTTTAAGTTGGGGGGTGTGATAAGTCTAAAAATTTTCACTTAATTTTATATTAAATTCACACCGTTAAGTATTAAAACGTTAATTAAATGCATGTTTTAAGTGGAATTTCATGAAAATCATATTTTTAATAGAATATTTGATTTTGCTATAAAAACGGGTCATTTTGAAACATTCTTGAAAATATAAAATTATGACTCAATCCCTTAGAAAATTTTAAAATATGCATTAACGTATTAAGATAATTCGGACAAATTTATAGGATGATTAAACAGGGTAAAATATATATAATTATAAAATATGGGTTGAAGTGGACTATTATGTAATCTTAAAATAAAATTATATAAATGAATATTAAAAAGAATCCAAAATGAAAATTACAAAATATCTGTAGCATGTCGAAATTATTTGGGTAATATTTTCATTTTCATTTTTTGTAAAATAGGTGTGAGTGAGCGTGGATCGCCGGAGCACCTGTTATGGTGCTCCATCTTCCCCAAAACAGCCATGGCAGCAACTCGCCCACAAGCCGCAACCCCTTTCAGCAGGCTTGAAATCCAAATCCGACCAGCAACAGGGCAGCCATAAAAAAATTCTTCAACCGTAAATCCATCCAGCCTCTTTCAAACCCAAATTTCTAACGCCCAAATTCGGCAGCACTTCCTCTTCGCCGGCAGCCATGGAAAACCCACCGAGCAGCTGCCTTCTCTTCGTCTCCATCCAGCAAAACTCGTCAATCTCCAACCTTTAATTCCAATAGCCAGCCAGCCAGAAATTTCCACCATCCCGTCCAAATCCGGCCAAAGCCCCAACCGAGAAACCATTCCAGCGGCAGATCCGGCAGCATTTTTTACGGCAGCAAGATAGGCATTAAATCCTGCACTCCATCTTCACCAACACGGTAGCCATGGCTGCCATTCTCTAATCCGACACCGGCAACAACCATGGAACATCTGAGCATCGCCGCTGCAACCCACCGCATCTTCATTTCAGCAATCTGCAATCAAACCAACGAGCAGAGAACGAGCAGCCTCTTTGATTCGAGCACCGCAATCTCTCTCCAATACGTCGCTTCTTTGGCGCTAAAGGGCTGCTTCTCTCCCGTTCCTTTCTCAAATTCTTAGCCTTTCGTTAATTTCAATTCCTTCCTTTCTGGTTTTCGACTTTGGTTGCCTGTCTTGGGCATCTCTAGTGTGGGATTTTCTCATTGTTTGGAGCATCAATTCGCCAGCGAGATCGACCGAGCACGCCCTGAATGGCAGAGTTAACATTACCAGCTTAGCCTCTGACAATGGGAATTCTGCTGTTGCGCCAGTTCAATTCAACATTTGACTGCGTGGGTTGAATTCGAGCTCTCTGAAATCCAAAACCAGCTTCTCCGCCCGTCTCAACTTACCGGCAGCAATAAAAATTAGCCCATTGAAAATCACCCCCAATTCCATACCAGCAAGCTCGTGTTCAGCTATGAACAGGAAATTTGGACTGGCCCCAAATCCAACCAACCGAAATAGCAAAATCCTAGCCATAATCCATAGCAGCAGAAAACCCACCGAGCAGCTGCCTCCTCTGTCCCACTCCAAACCAAAGCAGTTGTTCCCTTTACTTTCAAGAAATCGCCGGCAGCCCTCCATTCTCTCTGAGCAGCCCACGACTCATCTGCTGGCAGCAAACAAAGCAGTGCCCAAATTCGTCCATTTCAGCAATCTTCTCCATCAGCCACAAATCAAACTTGGGCATCACCCAAAATTACAGCAGCTTCTATCTATCCGACAGATGCAGAAAACCGCGTAGCGTAATGGGCAGCGAGCAGCTACAGTTACGTCCAAAGCGAGAATCCCACATCGAAAGCACAAGGGAGGGAGGGCCCCTCACGCATTCTATAAAAGGAGGGCCCCTCCACTCATCCCAACACAACCCCATACCCCACATACCCCTTGGGTGGGACCCATTTGGTGGGACCCCGTAGCAAGTGGGTGGGACCCATTTTGTGGGACCCGTAGCAAGGAGGTGGGGCCAAGCAATAAAGTTTTCCATTACGTGGAGATTCGCTGTTTACGGGTGATGTAAATTTTATTTTCCGCTTTATAGTTAGTAGAAATTTGTAGTTGTTAAATTTTAATTTGTAGTTTTAATTTTTAAATTAGATTTACTGCTTTATTTTATGCTTTGTAATTTTTAGATTAAATTTAATGTAATTCTCTTTCCTGCTTTAATAGTTAAATTTCATAGTTTTTATTGCTTTCTTAGAATAGTTTTAATTAAGTTGTTAGTTAATTTCTTTTAGCTTCTTGTCTCTATTTCTTTTATGTTTAAATCTTTTATCCCTTCTTTCTCTCTCTTCTCTCTCTCTAATTTCTTCTTCTCTCTCTCTAACATCTCTTTCTCCTCTCTCTTAGTTTCTTTCCTTTTCTTTCTCTCTTTTCTCTTTCTCTCTTTTCTCTTTCTCTCTCTTCTTTCTTCTCTCTCTCTCTTTCTCTTTCTCTCTCTTCTCTATACTCCCTCTTTTTCTTAAAAAATAATTCAAAACTACATCGCCTCTCTGTGGATTCGACCCGACTCACCATTATTCTACACTATCACTCGTATAGTGGTAGCTTTAATGTGTTTCGGTTAATTTTAATTAAACTGACGATCACAGTGCTCTTAACGACAAGCACTTGGTTTGCATCAGTTGCCAACAATGGCCTTAACCTCATTCTCCTTCCAATAATTTGATACCTTGTTGATGAAATGAGCCACTATTATATCTTCACAGACCTGATGGGGTAGGGGTCGAGCCTTCACAATATTCATGGAGGTCCATTTGTCATGAAAGAAGAAAATTGATGTTCCATCTTCCACCCTCCAAAGGCACTCATGTTTGATTTGCTCTTGTGCCGAAACAATGCTTTTCCATATAAAGGAAGAGAAAGGAGAAGCAAGGCAATGCCAAAAGTCACCTCTTGGGAAGTATTTAGCCTTTGATATTTTGTGACACAAAGAGTCAGGGTTCGAAACAATACACTAGGCTTGCTTTCCCAGTAGAGCAAAGTCTCAAAAGCCCAATCCTCAGGCGGCTTTTGAGTTACACATCTTATTCTAAAAAACTCAACTAATTTTCCCGCAACCCTCAACATTGCCTCACCAAAATTTGCTAACCATAAAGTTAATTACCTCGCAGAGCTTTCGTGGGAGCCTAAAAATGTGCATTACATAAGTTGGAATGGATTGCGCAACTGCTTTGATAAGAATCTTTTTCCCCTACTAGTAGGAGTTTATTTTGCCAACCTTGGATTTTTCTCCAAATACGTTCCTTTAGGTGTTGAAAAGTTTGAGCCTTAGATTTGCCAATCACACCAAAAGTCCTAAGTAGTTGTTGACGTCCTGCACTTCAATCAGCTGCTAAACATCCTTCCTGGTTGTTTTGCTCATGTTTTTGCTGAAAAAAAGAGTTGTCTTGCGGATGTTAACTTTTTGACCAATGTATTCATCATAGATATGTAGAATTGATATCAACTAAGCCACTTGATCCCTATTTGCCTTGAGAAAAAGGAGAGCATCATCGGCAAACAACAGGTGAGTGAGAGGTGGACAACTTGCTTTGAGTTGAATGCCATTATATGCTGTTGGTTATGGGCAGTAGATAGTAGGACAGATAAACCTTCAGCATAGATTAGGAAGAGATAGGGGAGAGTGGGTCCCCTTGTCTCAATCCACGGGTAGGAATAAAAGGATCAGACTTTACACCATTGATTAAAACCCTATAGGTAAACGTGGAGATGCTGTGGTATATCCACCTAATCCACTTGTCATCAAATCCCATCTTCTCATCATCTGGCACAGGAAGTCCCATTCAAGCCTATCATAGGCTTTTGACATGTCAAACTTGATCGCTACATCTTCCTTTTTGCCCCTTCTGTGCTTTAGTAATGAGTGCAAGACTTTATACGCAATTATCATGTTATCTGAGATGAGCTGTCCTAGGATAAAAGCACTCTGGCTGTCTGAAATGACCTTTGACAAGCAGGTTTTTAATCTATTGGCAAGAACTTTGCAATAATTTTGTAGCTCACATTACACAACCTGATGGGTCTGAAATCCACCAAGTTAATTGCTCCCTTTTTCTATGAAATGAGAACATTGTCTATGGAATTGATGCTCTTCATCATATGTTCCTAGTAGGACATTGAGGCCGAATCAAGAAAGTCCTTTTAGGCCTTCACCACATCATGTCCAACAATGGACCAGTGGTGCTGGAAGAATCCCGTTGAAAAGTCGTTCGGTCTCGGTGCCTTCCTCGAATCCATTTGTTTCACCACCCTTTCGACTTCCTCTTTGGTAAGGGGAGCCAGAAGAGCCCTATTTTGGGTTAGTGAGATACTTCGATGAACATTGTCTATGATTCTTTCAATATATTTTTCTCCTTCAAATCTGAAGAGGGAAGAGAAATAATTGACAATCAGTGATGATTTACCCTCTTGATCTGAAAATACAGTGCAACAACATCAGTTAAGGTCTGGATGAAGTTTTTTTCGTCTTCTCTCAGAGGCTACCTTATGGAAAAACTTGGTGTTACGATCTCTATGCTTTAGCTAATGCAGCCTATAACATTATTGCCAGAGGATTTCCTCGCTCTCCTTAATCTGCGCATGTTTGGAATTTGATGAAGGGCGGTTCTTAATTTGCATTAACAAGCCAAACTGCTTTTCGATGGCCTTTTGCAAGTTACCCTTGATTGCCACATTCCATCTTGAAAGGATAGCAGAGCATCTAGTGAGACTCTTGTTCAATTGAAAAAGGCGATCATAAGGGAATACTTGTGACTCTTTGATGACATATTGTGCTCTCAGATTTTTGCCCCAAAAAAGTCGCATAAGTATCTTGGAGGCTTTAGTTTAGGTGCGGAGCAATTGAGTTAGAGAAGTAAAGGATAATGATCGGATACCCCGGCTACCAAATGGTGGTTCTTATTGGAATTCAAGACAAATTAAGCACAATCCATGTTTTGATAATTATCAACTCAATTTGAAAATTAATTAAGTACTCATCGGTTTGCTAAGTGTTTCAAAGGTAAAAATTCAAGATTCAAAAGATAGCAGATCAAGTCACAGTCCCAAGTTGACTCAGCCATCGACTTAGGTCAAGTCGATTCCCAAGTCGACCTCGGAATCAACTTCAAGTGCATTAAATGTGTCATAGCTGAAATTGGGACTCAAAAACAGGAGAAGTCGCAGTCGAAGTCGACTCCGCTTGCGATTTAGGTGAAGTACCCAAGTCGATTCCAGATGCGACTTAGGTATAGCCATGCTTAAGACTTCGAATTCTCAGAGTCAAGTCGCTTTCCAAGTCGACTCCACAATGCAATTTAGGTGAAGTCGAATCTCAAGTCGACCTGAACATACGACTTGGGTAAAGTCGAAGTCCAAGTCAACCCAAGCAAGCGACTCAAGTACATGGCCACTTCAGATTTCTTTAAAGATGAATTATTATTAAACGGACAACATTATATTGAAGTTTAAACAACAAGATCAAGAAGCACAATCATCATGAATCAAGGCCACAAGAAAAATCGTCTCAAGAGTAGTGGATATTGCTTAGTTTTTGAGCAAAACAAATATACCAAAGACATTTAATGAAGAACAAGAGAAGAAAAGGAAATGTATAATATTAAGATCACTTGCAAGAATCCAAATTCCAAGATAATCAAATGGTTGGTGAAGTGACACTCGAAGTCGACTCCACCTATGACTTGGGTCAAGTCTGAGACCAAGTCGACCTAAAGCTGGAACTTGAAAGTGGAAGTCGAAGACCGAAGTCGCACCCGAAGTCAACTCCAGTCTGCAACTTGGGTGAAGTTGCATCTGAAGTCGACTCCACCATGCGATTTGGACCAAGTCGACTCCACATGTGACTTGGCTCGCAACGGTCGAAAAAATTTGAATGTTGGCGCATTAAATGCGTGTCACCTACTACCAAACGTTCGAATTCACTTCCCATTATTTAAAGAGCTTCAAAAGAACGTGCAAGAGGTTAGAGAAGCATTGATTGAGCTCACCTTCTACTCTCTTGCATTTAAGTTGGTCTACAACAAGATTAAAGAAGAACTGTGCTTCAAAGTTGCTAAAAGTCGCATTACTGTATTTTCTACTGCTTCTACAAGTTCTTCTGAGTGCTGCAAACTACCTAAACAAATCTGTAAAGTGTAGATCTTTCTTTTGTTGATTATTTATTTTTTCCACTTGGTTTGATATTGAAAATCAAAACCAAGTGAGGGCAAAGTAGTGTGTGACTAAAGTGAGACTCGTCACCTACTTGTACTGAATGTGTACAAGCTCCCTAGAGCTGGAATCTAGAAGAGAGCTGCTGCTCTAGTTATATTGAAATTCAATAGTGGAACCCAAGTCACAACGGTGTGAACTTGGAAGAGTGGAGTAGGGAAGGTTGCCTGAACCACTATAAATCTTTATCTCTTGGAGTGACTTGATTGTTTGTGTTTTACTGCTTTATTTCTCTCCATATTTCTGTTTGTTTTATTGAGGGGATTTGTAACGCCCTATTCCTAGAAATACTCAATAATTAGTAAATGGGTACTACACATCCTAAGAAAGATTCGGCAGCATCTCCCCATAATATACAAGGGGTAACATGGAATACATGACCTGATATTAATAAACATTTCAATTTATAATATTCAATCCTATATTTATATACTTGCATTTTCATATAATAAGGACATTCATATAGAAAAAAATTATTGAATGTTACCCATACACATCAAGCAAACCTAGTGATCATGCATATATGCATCCATGAAGATTATAATCCAATCCAAAATACCAAATACAATTGTTTATCAAAGTAAATCCATCTCAATAATCGTCTACACATATACGAATATCAAAAGAGCACAAGTTTTAAAAGAATTGAAATTAAAGTTATTGTGTTATGGTCTTCCAAATGTGACTTCAACTTGTTCCATCTTGAAGTTCTCCACCTAGCTTGTGATCTAAAGGCAAAATAACAAACGATATGAGTCTAAATAAACTCAGCAAGTAGATAGTGGTTAGCACAAAGTGGAAATAAGTAAATTCTGGATGCACAGGTTGTGTTCGTGATAAGACGTATGGGTCCAAACACCCATTCCCAAGATCGTATGCATAAAAAAAACACATATAAATAGAAGGATACAAACCGTCCTTTACTTATGTCTATCAAGGGACATGAACAACCCTCTCCTCATGTCAATCAGGGCCATGAACAATCCTCTACAACCAAACATTTTAAACAATACATTATACATAACAGATGGGGATAAAAGCCACAAACCACGCATAACAACATTGGCAAGGTTTACTTAAATTCAACACACAAAACTGTCATACAAGCATTTTATCAAACACATGATAGGCACAATATAAGGGAACCCTCAATTCATACTCTCGTTTGAGCCGAATTGATTAACGTCATATTTAACAATATAGAAACTGTCAACGAATCCTTTGCTTCCTAGAAATCGCACATTCATAGCAAATTCTCCACGAACCCTGCTTAACCTAATTGTTACGAGCCCTACGCCCCATACCACGAAATTATTCGACACTACACACTCCCACCAGTCCCACATCACGTTCAGCATGAAATTTCATCGCTAAATTAAGAAGGGGCGACATCTACTTACCTATATCGTAATTTTCCCCAAAGACAGTGATCCTAACTTGGATCGCAGAGATTTGGCCCAAAGACAGTGATCGAACCCCGTACTTACTCTGCGAGAGAAACAATAGTCATAGTGCTCATCAATGGAACACTAATCATACACCTTTAAATTTACGCTCAATGTGCTAAGATTATAATGCATGCACATATGCACTATGCATCCTCTAGATGTCGTGTCCATATATGTTATGTATCCATTAACATCATAATATTCTTACTAGCATGTTCATAAGTTACCTCATAAATAGAGAAGATTTATAATAAAAAAAAGTAAAATAAAATACCTGGTCCTCACAGGATTGTTGGAAACAAGTGTTGAAATCAAAGGCAAAATATCCAAAGTATGTGTTTTGATGATTAACAACACAATTTGAGTAAGTTTTAGCTATTAATATATTTTGTGCAATGTTTAAGGATATAAAAATAAAAAATATGAAGCATGGCAGGTCAAGTCGATCCTCAAGTCGACTTAGGCCAAGTCGATTCAGAAGTCGACTCCAGCAATGACTTCAAGGGCCTTTTTTGTCTAGCGTTGAAATTGAGGACTAAAATCTGTCGAAGTCGCAAACGAAGTTGACTCCACATGCGACTTGGGTGAAGTCGCAGACCAAGTCGACTCCAGCTTCGACTTCAAACTGACAGTACAATTTTTGAAGAGCAAAGTCGCAAACCTAGTCGACCTGATGTTCGACTTGAGTGAAGTTGAAGACCAAGTCGACTCGAACTTTCGACTTGGAACAAATGAAGATTAAAACTAGTCTAAAGCAAGTAAGGTTGCATGAATTCATCATGTTGGATCGAGAACACACACTTGGACATCTTTCATGCACTCCATGATCCAAGTACTCAAGAATTCAAGATATGGAGTCAAAAGGTTTCAAGCTAAAATAATTATACAGAATTTCAGATGATACAAATCGAGGGAAGAACATTTAATTTGAAGGAAATAAAGTGACCAAAGTCATTTTAAGAGAATTCAAGTTCAACTAGTAAGCTAAGAAAGTCAAGTCGCAACCGAAGTCGACTCCAGAAGCTACTTGGGTCAAGTCCCAGTCCAAGTCGACCTAAAAGATAGACATGGAAATTGGAGGAATACGAAGTTGCACACGAAGTCGACTCCACATGCGACTTGGGTCAAGTTCAAGACTAAGTCGACCTGAGGAAGAACTTGAGCAGTCTGTTTTCAACTGAAGTAGCACCCGAAGTCGACTCCAGCCCGCGACTCGGGTGAAGTCGCACCTGAAGTTGACTCTGCCTGCGACTTGGGTCGTAAAGTTCAAAAATTTGAACGTTGACGCATTTATTACACGCCAACCAACTCTCTAACGTTCAAATCTCTCCTTGCATTATATATAGACACTCGAGTGAACGAGGAAACACACAAGATTGAGCAAAAAAAGAGGAAAGAGAAGCTACTAAGTTCTATATCCCACTTTCTTCTACATTTGAGTGATTTATACATGTTTTGAAGGAAGAAGGAGATTTAACTTGCTGCATACTCCAACGTCGATCGATTTGTCACTTCTACGTGTTCTTCCTCGAGCTAAAACTTGCCTACACAAATCTGTAAAGTGTAGATTTCTTTCATTTCATTTTGTTATTTGATTTTTGATACTTGGTTTGATTTTGGTGTTTCAAACCAAGTGATAGCAAAGTAGCGTTGTGACTGGAGTGAGACTTGTCACCTACTTGCGCTACGTGTTGTATATGCCCCATAGAGCTAGAATCTAGAAGAGAGCGGAGGCTCTAGTTGTATTCGCGAAATACATAGAAGTCACAAGGGGTGT
Organism: Annona cherimola; assembly: GCA_030490835.1. Taxonomy (NCBI): domain Eukaryota; kingdom Viridiplantae; phylum Streptophyta; class Magnoliopsida; order Magnoliales; family Annonaceae; genus Annona; species Annona cherimola. The sequence goes on from CM059972.1 coordinate 89,327,685, forward strand.
GATCTTGGAAGAGTGGAGTAGAGAAGGTTGTCCGAACCACTATAAATCTTGTCCATTGTTTTTCATTTCCGCTTTCATAATCTTGTTGTTTTCCATTTGCTTTACTAAAGGGGACTAAACTAAACCGGGATAAAGTTTCTAATTTAAATTAAAAATTTTAAATACCCAATTCACCCCTCCCCTCTTGAGAAATTGCCATTAACTCGGGACCAACAAGTGGTATCGGAGCAGGCATTTGAGTTTTACCAAAGAGATCTTTTGATTTGACATCCCAATCTACTTCCGTTCCCGCATTTGCCTAATGCCAATATTTTACTAGACCACCATTGTTTGATAGGAACAATTTTGGCTATTGGAAGCTACGTATGAATCAACTCATCATGACTACAGATATGGACTCTTGGATTGTAATCCAAGACAGTGTGACCTTGTTTACTGATGAAAGTGTTGGAAACAATGTTTAAAACAATAAAAATTGACCAAAACTTGAGTTTTGATGATTAACAAGAACTAATTTGAGTATATAAAAGGTACTAATGTGTTTACTAATTGTTTAAGGAAAGCAAAGAGGTCAAGTCGATCTACAAGTCGACTTGGACTTCGACTTGGGTGAAGTCGATCCCAAAGTCGACTCAAAAATCGACTTGAGAATGAATCCCAAAAGGCAACAGGTGAAGTCGCAGGTCAAGTCGACTCCACTTGCGACTTAGGAAGTCAAGTCGCATACGAAGTCGACTCCAGAATCGACTTCAAACAAAAGAAAATGTCCAGCGTTGATTTTGGGGGACGAAGCTGCCCAAGTCGCAAACGAAGTCGACTCCAGGAGCGACTTGAGTCAAGTTGCAGACAAGGTCGACTCCAACTTCGACTTGAGGATCATATTGAACTTGTTCAAACCCAAATGAGATGAAAAGTTCATTCACAAGGAAACAAATGAAGATTCTTGAAGATCAAAGCTAAGACTCATATTCAATGTTCAAATCAAGTCTATCAAGCCAAGGCAAATATTCAAGCTTATTCAAATAAGGCAACACCCAAGTTATGGAGACCAAGTGAGTCCAAGACTAAGCGAGGAACAAACATATATCATGCAAGAACTCAAACAGCTCAAAAGCTTTGCAAAGATCAAGCCGAATCTTGAAGATCAAAGCAGCTTCAGCAAAACCCGAGCCAAGTCGCAGGCTAAGTCGACTTCAGGTTCGACTTGAGTCGAAGTCTAAAATCAAGTCGACTAAAACTCAGACTTGGGAAATTGGAAGAACTGGAGTCGCAGACGAAGTCGACTCCAGATGCGACTTGGGTTGCCAAGTCGCAAGCCAAGTCGACTCCATCTTCGACTTGGGTATAACGGTCAAATTTTCGAACGTTGAAGTTCATTTATTGCGCACCAACCACCTCCATAACGTTCATATTTTCTTCTCTCTATAAAAGGACCCTCAAATGAACGTGAAAAATAGACAAGAACATTACAAGATACTACTATATACTCTACAAAGTCCAAAGTGAGAAAAGAAGATCTAGAAAGGAATCCTATTTGCTTTTCTCCATTTCTGAGTGGTTCGTATACATTCTAAGGAAGAAGAAGAAAGCTTCAAGTTGCATGCGCCTTCATCAATATTCATCCAAAGCTGCTTCTACAACTTCTTCCTCGAGCTAAATCTGCCTACACAAATCTGTAAAGTGTAGTTTCATTTATTTCATTGTCTTGTTGTATAAATCTTGATTTAGCTTGGGTAGCTAAGATCAAGTATATGCAAAGTAGGGTGTGATTGGAGTGAGACTCATCACCTACTTTTGCATGTGAGTTGCTTATGCCCCCTAGAGCTAGAATCTAGAAGAGAGCAAGTGGCTCTAGTTGTATATGCCCCCTAGAGCTGAAATCTAGAAGAGAGCGGTGACTCTAAGTGTATTCGTGGAATACATAGTGAAACCCAAGTCACAACAGAGTGTGAGCTTGGAAGAGTGGAGTAGGGAAGGTTTGCCCGAACCACTATAAATCTTGTGTTATATCTCTTTTTACTGCTTTATCTTTATTGCTCTCTAGCTCTTTTCAAAAGGGGATTAATTACTCAAAGGGTTAAGTCTTTATTTACCAAAGATTTTTTAAAGAACCCAATTCACCCCTCCCCTCTTGGGTTTTGCCACTAACTCGGGACCAACAAGTGGTATCAGAGCAGGTCTTTGAGTTTACCAAAGAGATCTTATCAAAATGGCATCCCAATCTACTTCCGTTCCCGCTTTTGCTGAAGGCCAATCCTTTACAAGGCCACCGTTGTTTGATGGGAACAATTTTGGATATTGGAAGCTTCGTATGAAGCAACTCATCATGGCTACCGACATGGACTCTTGGATTGCTATCCAAGATGGAGTAACCTTGCCTACCGATGAAAGAGCTTCCAAATGGACCGATGAGGAAGTAAGAATTGTTAAGAGCAACGCCAAAGCTATGAACTCTTTATTTTGTGCTCTTAATGCTTCTGAATATGATAGAGTATCCTCTTGCTTGACCGCCAAAGAAATATGGGATACGCTAACCTCTATCTATGAAGGAACTTCTCAAGTCCAAGGGACGAGAAGAAATATTTTGATTGGAGAACTAGAGAATTTTAGAATGCTAGAAATAGAAAATATTTCTGAAATGTTCGCTAGATTCTCAAAAATCACTAATGCTTTAAAAGGTCTTGGAAAGGCTATTTCTGAATCTGAGCAGGTTATGAAGATCTTAAGAGCTCTACCGGAATCATGGACTCCAAAGATCACTGCAATAGAAGAAGCCAAAGACCTAAACACTTTAAAGCTTGAAGACTTAATTAGCTCACTCATGTCACATGAGCTAATTAAAAGAAGAAATGAAGATCAACATAGGGGCAAAAGAGCAATCGCCTTGAAAGCCGCACAAGACACTGACGATACCTCCTCTTCTCAAAACGACGACGAGATTGCCCTTCTCACAAAACGCTTCAGAAAATTTGTGAGGAAAGGGAAAAATTTCAGAAGCTTCAAGGAAAGAACTCCCAAAGAGAAGAAGAAAGAACCAACCAAATGCTACCGATGCGGCGGTTCGGGACATATGCAAGCTCAATGTCCAACTCCCGAAGAAAGCAAGGCAAACGAACAAAGAAAGGATAGAAGGAACAACAAAAGATTCCAAAAGTACAAAGGTAGAGGCATGTATGTAAACGATGAGGAATCTACAACGAGTAATTCCTCAACCGACGAAAATGAGGCGGAAGAATGTGCAAGAATTTGCTGCATGGCACAAATCGAACAAGAAGAACGAATTACCTCAACAAAATGCACAAGCGATGAAGAGGTAAGTTCCAAACTCTCCCATTCTAAATCAAGTTCTACTTCCTTTCAAGAATGCCTCAAATGTACTGAATTAGATGAGCTACAAACTGCATATGATTCATTATATGAAGAGATGAAGAAATTAGGAAGCAAGTTTACAATTAAGAAAAAACAATGTGATGCAACAATAATTGTAAATGGTAAACTTGCAGAAAGATTAGACAAATTGAAAGATGAAAATGATCTGCTGAAAAAGGAAAACAAATCATTAAATGAATCATTAGCTAAGTTCTCTAATCCAGGAGAAAGTGTCAAAATGTTTTTGAATATGACCTCCCAAACACATAAAAGAGGTCTTGGGTATCATACATTTGAGCAAGGAGAAAGTAGCAAATCAAATGTACAAATACTTGAGAAACATCAAACTAAAAATGCATCTATGTACAAGCCACAAAAGAAAAATTTTAAGTGGACTAGAAGACCAACATTTGAACCATTGCATACTTGGAAGCCTACTCCAAGATTACCTATGGCTTGTAATTTCTGCAATAAAATGGGACACAAAACTTACAAATGTAATTTTAAGAAATTATATGACCATGGTGCAAAATTAGTTTGGGTTCCAAGAAACACAAGATTTGGGCTTTCAAAGTTAGAACAACAAAAATTGATTTATATTACTAACCCAAATGGACCCATAAAATGGGTACCAAGGAGATAAGATTTATTTGCTTATTTTTCAGACATGTTTTAAGGCAAAGGCAAACAATGAATGGTTTATGGATAGCGGCTGCTCAAGGCATATGACCGGAGAAAGAAGTTTGTTTCACAAACTTAAGCCTTGTAATGATGGAATGGTTACCTTTGGCAATAATGAAAAAGGTAAAATTAAAGGTAAAGGAAATATACATAGTATTTCAAATGCATGCATGGAAGATGTTTTGTTTGTTGAAGGACTCAAACACAATTTAATGAGCATTAGCCAATTATGTGATAAAGGGTACAAAGTTGTGTTTGAATCATCTATATGTAATGTATTTGATGGAGAGCATATCATGTTTAGTGGTAAAAGACATGGAAATGTATATTTGGTTTCACTTGATGAATTGAATGGTCAATGTCTAATGGCCATTGATAATGATCCATGGGTTTGGCATAAAAGGCTTGGACATATAAACATGGGAAACATAAAAACCCTATGGAAAAAGAGTTTGGTAGAAGGATTACCAAGATTGAAATATGACAAAGACAAGATTTGCAAGGCATGTCAATTATCAAAACAACCCAAGATGCCTTTCTCTACCAAAAAGGAAATTTCCACCACTAAGCCACTTGAATTACTACATATGGATCTATACGGGCCATCCGACATTCTAACCATTGGTGGAAAGAAATATGTATTTGTCATAGTTGATGATTTTTCAAGATTCACATGGATAATTCTCTTAGCTAGTAAAGATGAAGCCTTCTCTATGTTTGCAACTTTTGTAAATTTGGTGCAAAATGAAAAACAAAGTACTATTGTGACCATAAGAAGCGATCATGGTGGCGAATTCGAAAACAAACGATTCATGGAATTTTGCAATGAAAAAGGAATTCACTACACATTTTCTGCACCAAGAACTCCACAACAAAATGGAGTAGTAGAAAGGAAAAATAGAACTATACAAGAGATGGCTAGAACTATGCTAAATGAGAGCAATCTATCCAAGAAATTTTGGGGTGAAGCTGTAAGTACAGCTTGTCATGTATTGAACCGTGTTACCATTCGAGCAATCTTGAAAAAGACCCCATATGAACTATGGAAAGGAAGGAAACCAAATATTTCTTATTTTCATGCTTTTGGATGTACATGTTATGTTTTGAATAATGGAAAAACTAACTTGGGAAAGTTAGATGCTAAAAGTGATGAGGCTATATTTCTTGGATATTCATCAAATAGCAAAGCATATAGAGTTTTCAATAAACGAAACCAAATTATTGAAGAATCCATACACGTTGTATTTGATGAAATTAACAAAACTCCGAAAAAGGAAGATGAACTAAGTGATGCAGATGAGACAAAAGGTAAAGAACAACCAAAGGAACTCGAGCTCAAGCCAGAAAATCTCATGGAGGAAGAGGTAAGTGAAGGTAATGATTCTTATAAACCTCCAACTAATTTAAAGTTCAAAAATGCCCATCCAATTGAGCAAGTTATTGGAAATATATATGAAGGAGTGAAAACTAGAAGATCAAAACAAAACGTTTATGGTCAATATGCCTTTGTATCTAAAATTGAACCAAATACCATTGAACAAGCTCTCAATGATGAACATTGGATTATTGCAATGCAAGAAGAGCTAAACCAATTCGAAAGGAACAATGTATGACATTTAGTTCCTAGACCAAATAATCACACTATCATAGGTACTAAATGGATATTTAGGAACAAATTAGATGAAAGCGGACTCGTAATAAGAAACAAGGCAAGATTAGTAGCCAAAGGGTATTCCCAAGAAGAAGGAATTGATTTTGAAGAATCATATGCACCCGTGGCAAGATTAGAAGCCATACGCATTTTACTAGCATTTGCTTCTCACATGAATTTCAAATTGTTTCAAATGGATGTAAAAAGTGCATTTTTGAATGGCTATCTAAATGAAGAAGTATATGTTGAACAACCCCCTGGCTTTGGAGAAAAGAATCAATCAAAGTATGTCTATAAATTGACCAAAGCATTATATGGACTAAAACAAGCTCCAAGAGCTTGGTATGAAAGATTGAATAAATTTTTGATTGACCATGAGTTTCAAAAGGGGAAAGTAGACACTACTCTGTTCATTAAATATAAAAATAAAAATATTTTAATTGTGCAGATTTATGTTGATGACATAATATTTGGTGCTACTGACGAAAAACTTTGTCAAGAGTTTTCTAAGATAATGCAGAGCGAATTCGAAATGAGTATGATGGGAGAATTAAATTTCTTCCTTGGACTGCAAATCAAGCAACAAAGTGAAGGGATATTTCTAAATCAGTCCAAATACGCCAGAGAGATGCTCAAGAAGTTTGGAATGCAAAATAGCAAAGGAGCAAATACTCCAATGAGTTCTACAATCAAGATCGATGCGGACGAAAATGGTAAAAGTATCGATCAAACACTTTATAGAAGCATGATAGGATCCTTGCTATACTTAACTGCTTCTAGACCCGATATCCTATTTAGTGTTTGTATGTGCTCTAGATTCCAAGCATGTCCAAAAGAATCACATCTACTTGCTGTAAAAAGAATTTTTAAATATTTGTTAAAAACTACAAATCTTGGACTATGGTATCCAAAGGGGTCAACCTTTGATCTAATCGGCTATTCGGATGCAGACTTTGCCGGATATAAAGTAGATAGAAAAAGTACCAGTGGAACTTGTCAATTTCTTGGACATATGCTAGTTTCATGGCATTCAAGAAAACAAACAAGTGTTGCACTATCTACTGCGGAAGCCGAATACATAGCCGCCGGTAGTTGTTGTGCCCAACTACTTTGGATGAAACAACAGTTGAAAGACTATGGTATTGATTATGTTGATATTCCTATTAGATGTGATAATACAAGTGCAATTTGTTTGACTAAAAATCCAGTATTGCATTCTAGAACCAAACATATTGATGTAAGACATCATTTTATTCGTGAACATGTTGAAAATCATGATGTGTGCTTAGAATATGTGAAAACGGAAGATCAAATTGCTGATATCTTTACCAAACCACTAGCTAAAGAATCATTCTGTAAGATTAGGAATGATATGGGGATGATAGAACTAAATTAGGAAAAATTAAAGCAAGAAGCCAAAATTTGAAAAAGGCAAACTGATGGGTCAAGTCGACTCCATAGGAGCCAAGTCGACTCAGCCAAGTCAACTTGGGAAAGCGAAGTCGACTCCGCTATCAAAGCGAAGTCGACTCCAAAGGGGTCAAAGTCGACTCCGCACTACGTGTGAAGTCGACTCCAGAGAACCGAAGTCGACTTCGCCTAGGGCAAAGTCGACTCCGCGCGCGCGACCGTCCGACTTCCTCTTCTTCTTTCCCACTTTCCCTCTTCTTCCTCATTTCTCGTTCTTGCTCCTGCGATTACTTCTTTCTCTCCGACGATATCTTTTCTCCAGAAATCCATTTCTCCCTTCCGGCGACCCTCTCCTGTCCGGTAGAAATCCATTTTTTTCTAGCAAGTGCTGCTCCACCTGTTTTCGGCCAACAGATTTCTCTCTCTCTCCGGCAAAACAGCTCTCTCTCAGTTCTCTCAAGTCACAACTTCAGCTCTGTTTTCTTCTCTCTCAGTTTACAACTTCAATCCAATGGCCCCAAAACCAAGAATTCCAAAGAAAGCAGTCTCAAAACCATCTCTAAAGCCTATGCCTAGACCTTCAAAGTCAACAACTGAGGAAGAGGTGCCCAGAAGGCAAAGAACACCTGCAAAACGGCCACGAGAGGAACCCTCGACCTCGACGGGTAGGCGGGTTCGTTTCCAAACAACAACGCAGTCAACTGATCAAACTCAAAGATCAGAAAGTCGACCTGAAAGCTCTTACTCTTCAAGGATTCCTATCAAGAAGGGGCAAGTTCTAAAAATGCCCACTACTTATTTCAGGACAGAGCTACAGCATAGTCGCTTCTACAGAAACTTCTATGAACGAAAGGTATTCATTCCTAAGATCATAGATTTCAAGTTCCTCAACGACTATGAGTTCGACATAGAAGAGTTGTTGGATTTCCAAGGATGGATACAACTATTCAAATCCGATGAACGAATCTATCCTGATCTCACAAGACAGTTTTATTATTTATGGGACGACACCAAGTTTTGCACTTATGTCAAAGGCACTGAAATACATTTTGGGAGTATCAACTATACAGATCAAGACGAAGCTCTGAGAAGAATTGGAAACATTCTTCAAGTACCTTTTGATGAAGAAAGGATTTCCCAGGATCTGACAGTGGACCAGATCTACAATGAGTTAACAAAAAGCAACAAATACCATGCAGGTACCAAATTTCTGCATTACATGGATCTTCCTCCCAGACTCAGGGTCATCCGCTTGCTAATAGCCCACTGTATCTTGCCAAAAGGAGGTGGAAGAAATCAACTCAATCCACAGGAAGCAGTGATCTTATGGAAATTGGTCAACAAGGTGAAGATCAGTCTTCCTAGACTCTTCCTTGAAGCCCTGGCAAATAAAAAGGAGAACCCACGGGGCGTGCTACCATATGGATCCTGGATCACTTTGATCCTGGAAAGGTGCGATGTAGACATCGACGGGGAACCATATGAAGTTCCGAAGACAACAAACGCCATCAACAGGGCTTTGCTCCAACGCATGAAGATCAATTTGGAGCAGTTTAGGGATGATAGAATCCGGGAGAAGCTTGGCGAGCCAGTCCGAGAACAAGAGGACAATGCACAAGCTGAGGGGGAGCAAGCTCCCGAGGCATCGCCTGAACGGCCTGCATCTCCTCTGTCACACGGATCACATTCTCCTCAAGGATCCGTTGCACCCGAACGCATACCGCCTACTTCAGATCAAATGGCTGCACTTCAAAGCCTTAAAAACGAGATCTTGGATGCTATGGGTCATCAAGAAGATAGGATGACTAGCCTAGTGACCGGTGTGCTGAATGTTATCACTGATATGCATTCCCGACAAGATCACATGGATCGGGAATTGCGTACCATCAAATATCACCTCGCCTCAGGACGTCACAAGAAGAGGCCTATGCCTGAACTCGATCCATACGAATCGGGTTCAGTTCATAAAGCAGCATCTCCCGATCATGATATCTCCATCTACTCATCTGCCCAAAATCGTCCCATCAAACCAATCTTATATCCGATCTCTCAATTTCAATTCACAAAATCATTAAAAGTTGATCGATTTTTGATAGATTTTTGATAGTTTGACAAAAAGGGGGAGATAGAATAGGTGAGTTGAGTAAAATTTTATTTTGGGTTGGGTAGTTTTGTATCCAGGTTTCATTTTTGTTTTGTGTTGCATTTTGTAAAAATGAAACTTGATACATATATATGCTATTGATGAATGTTATGTTTGCTTAATATGTTATGATTAATAAAGTATTCAACATGATTTGCTTGAAAATGATTTGCTTGAAAGGTATCCAATATGCCAAAATGATATAATAGTTGAAATTTCAAAAAGCTCTGACCTATATGACAAATGCTCTGTTTTTCAAAAAGACATATGAACATGATTAATGCTTGAAAGGTATCAACTCAAATGAAGTTTTGTCAATCATCAAAAAGGGGGAGATTGTTGGAAACAATGTTTAAAACAATAAAAATTGACCAAAACTTGAGTTTTGATGATTAACAAGAACTAATTTGAGTATATAAAAGGTACTAATGTGTTTACTAATTGTTTAAGGAAAGCAAAGAGGTCAAGTCGATCTACAAGTCGACTTGGACTTCGACTTGGGTGAAGTCGATCCCAAAGTCGACTCAAAAATCGACTTGAGAATGAATCCCAAAAGGCAACAGGTGAAGTCGCAGGTCAAGTCGACTCCACTTGCGACTTAGGAAGTCAAGTCGCATACGAAGTCGACTCCAGAATCGACTTCAAACAAAAGAAAATGTCCAGCGTTGATTTTGGGGGACGAAGCTGCCCAAGTCGCAAACGAAGTCGACTCCAGGAGCGACTTGAGTCAAGTTGCAGACAAGGTCGACTCCAACTTCGACTTGAGGATCATATTGAACTTGTTCAAACCCAAATGAGATGAAAAGTTCATTCACAAGGAAACAAATGAAGATTCTTGAAGATCAAAGCTAAGACTCATATTCAATGTTCAAATCAAGTCTATCAAGCCAAGGCAAATATTCAAGCTTATTCAAATAAGGCAACACCCAAGTTATGGAGACCAAGTGAGTCCAAGACTAAGCGAGGAACAAACATATATCATGCAAGAACTCAAACAGCTCAAAAGCTTTGCAAAGATCAAGCCGAATCTTGAAGATCAAAGCAGCTTCAGCAAAACCCGAGCCAAGTCGCAGGCTAAGTCGACTTCAGGTTCGACTTGAGTCGAAGTCTAAAATCAAGTCGACTAAAACTCAGACTTGGGAAATTGGAAGAACTGGAGTCGCAGACGAAGTCGACTCCAGATGCGACTTGGGTTGCCAAGTCGCAAGCCAAGTCGACTCCATCTTCGACTTGGGTATAACGGTCAAATTTTCGAACGTTGAAGTTCATTTATTGCGCACCAACCACCTCCATAACGTTCATATTTTCTTCTCTCTATAAAAGGACCCTCAAATGAACGTGAAAAATAGACAAGAACATTACAAGATACTACTATATACTCTACAAAGTCCAAAGTGAGAAAAGAAGATCTAGAAAGGAATCCTATTTGCTTTTCTCCATTTCTGAGTGGTTCGTATACATTCTAAGGAAGAAGAAGAAAGCTTCAAGTTGCATGCGCCTTCATCAATATTCATCCAAAGCTGCTTCTACAACTTCTTCCTCGAGCTAAATCTGCCTACACAAATCTGTAAAGTGTAGTTTCATTTATTTCATTGTCTTGTTGTATAAATCTTGATTTAGCTTGGGTAGCTAAGATCAAGTATATGCAAAGTAGGGTGTGATTGGAGTGAGACTCATCACCTACTTTTGCATGTGAGTTGCTTATGCCCCCTAGAGCTAGAATCTAGAAGAGAGCAAGTGGCTCTAGTTGTATATGCCCCCTAGAGCTGAAATCTAGAAGAGAGCGGTGACTCTAAGTGTATTCGTGGAATACATAGTGAAACCCAAGTCACAACAGAGTGTGAGCTTGGAAGAGTGGAGTAGGGAAGGTTTGCCCGAACCACTATAAATCTTGTGTTATATCTCTTTTTACTGCTTTATCTTTATTGCTCTCTAGCTCTTTTCAAAAGGGGATTAATTACTCAAAGGGTTAAGTCTTTATTTACCAAAGATTTTTTAAAGAACCCAATTCACCCCTCCCCTCTTGGGTTTTGTCACTAACTCGGGACCAACAGAAAGAACTTCCAAATGGACCGATGAGGAAGTAAAAATTGTCAAGAGCAACGCCAAGGCTATGAATTCATTATTTTGTGCTCTTACTGCATCTGAATATAATAGAGTATCCTCTTGTTTGACCGCCAAAGAAATATGGGATACATTGACATCCATATATGAGGAAACTTCTCAAGTCTAAGGGACAAGGAAAAATATATTGATTGGAGAATTAGAAAGTTTTAAAATGTTAGAAACAGAAAATATTTCTGAAATATTTGCTAAATTTTCTAAGATTACTAACGCCTTGAAAGGTCTAAGAAAAGCCATTTCTGAATCTGAGCAGGTCATGAAGATTCTAAGAGCTCTACCGGAATCTTGGACTCCAAAGATCACTGCAATAAAAGAAGCCAAGGAGATCTCATTAGCTCATTAATATCACATGAGCTAATCAAGAAAAGAAATGAAGATCACCACAAAGGCAAAAGAGTCATCGCCTTGAAATTCGCACAAGATTCGGATGACACCACCTCGTCGTCACAAAACGATGATGAAATCGCCTTTCTTACAAAACGATTCAGAAAATTTGTAAGGAATGGAAGAAATTTCAAAAATTTTAAAGAAAAAAATTTTAAAGAGAAAAATAAAGAAATAGAAAAATGTTACTGGTGTGGCGGTTTGGGGCATATTCAAGCCCAATGTCCAACGCCCGAAGAGACTAAAGCAAAGGAGCAAAGAAAAAATCGAGGCGACAACAGAAAATTCCAAAGAATCAAAGGAAAAGGCATGTACGTAAACGAAGAAGAATCAACGACATGCAGCTCTTCAAGTGAAGAATGTGAAGCGGATTGTGCAAGAATTTGTAGCTTGGAAAATTCCGACATATGTCTTGCAGCAACGGAAATCTTAGAAGATCAAGCTACTTCAATAAACTGCGCAAGTAGTCAAGAGGTAACCTCGAAATAAAAATCTTTTTCAATTTTTTCTTCTACAAATGAATGCATCAAATGTTCTGAATTAGAAGAACTTCAACAAGCCTATGATTCATTGTATGAGGAAATAAAGAAATTAGGAAATAAGTTTATAATAAAGAAAAGACAATGTGATGCCGTAATAATTGTGAACGGTAAACTTTCTGAAAAAGTTGATCAATTGAAAAATAAAAAGAATACCTTGATAAATAAGTTAGAAAAACTTAAAAAGGAAAACGAATCATTAAATGAATCACTTGCTAAGTTTTCTAATCCTGGAGAAAGTGTCAAAATGTTCTTGAAAATGACCTCCCAAAGTTATAAGAAATGACTTGGGTATACCACATTTGAGCCAGGTAAATCTAATGCTCCAAGGAACACAGCTAAACCCATTTATGCTAAACCGAAAATAAATCATGTGGTTTTGACCAAAAGACCAACTGGGGAACCAATTACCAAATGGATTCCCACTCCTAGACTACTAGAAGCTTGTAATTTTTGCAATAAGTTGGGACACAAGGTTTATCAATGCAAATTGAGAAAATTATAAAACCTTGGTGCAAAATTATTTTGGATGCCCAAAAGCATTGGATTAGTGGCTTCAAAGGAAGATCAACGTAGATTCTAATGGATAACTAACCCAAATGGACACATAAAATGGGTACCAAAAGGATGAGCTCCACTTGACTTTATTTTTGCAGGTTTGTTTTAGAGCAAAGGCCAATAACATATGGTTTATGAATAGTGGTTGCTTAAGACACATGACAGGAGAAAAAGGACTGTTCCATAAGATTAACCCTTGCAACGAAGGAATAGTTGCTTTTGGAAATAATAAAAAAGGTAAAATAAAAGGTAAATGAAATGTTTATGGAATTTCAAGTGCATATATTGAGGACGTACTACTTGTTGAAGGATTCAAACATAACCTAATGAGTATTAGTCAATTATGTATTAAAGGATATAAAGTTGTATTTGAATCCTCTATTTGTAATGTATTTGATGATGATAATATATTATTTAGTGGTAAAAGACATGGAAATGTATATTCAGTTTGCCTAGATGAACTTGAGGGAAAATGTCTAATAGCCATAGAAAATGATCCATGGATATGACATACAAGACTTAGATATATAAATATGTCAAATATTAAAACGTTGTGGAAAAAGAATCTAGTACAAGAGTTACCAAAGCTTAAATATGACAAGGATAAGATTTGCAAGGCTTGTCAATTATCTAAATAACCCAAAATGTCATTTTCCACCAAAAAGAAAATTTCAACATCTAGGCCACTTGAATTACTGCATATGGATCTTTATGAGCCATCGGACATTTTAACTCTTGGTGGGAAAAAGTACGTATTTGTAATTGTTGATGATTTTTCAAGATTTACTTGGATTATACTCTTAGCTAGCAAAGACGAAACATTTTCTATATTTGTCACTTTTTCAAATTTGGTGCAAAATGAAAAACAAAGTTCAATTATTTCCATTAGAAGTGATCATGGTGGTGAATTTGAAAATAAACGATTCATAGAATTTTGCAATAAAAAAGGAATTCACCATACATTTTCTGCACCAAGAACTCCTCAACAAAACGGAGTTGTTGAAAGAAAAAATCGGACAATACAAGAAATGACTAGAATTATGCTAAATGAGAGTAAGTTGTACAAAAGATTTTGGGGTGAAGCTGTAAGTACAGCTTGTCATGTATTAACCGAGTTACCATTAGAGCAATATTGAAAAAGACCCCATATGAACTTTGGAAAGGCAGAAAACCAAACATATCATATTTACATACTTTTGGATGTATTTGTTATATCTTAAACAATGGAAAAATAAATTTGGAAAAATTAGATGCCAAAAGTGATGAAATAATTTTTCTTGGTTATTTATCAAATAGCAAAGTATATAGAATTTTCAACAAAAAAATCAAATAGTAGATGAATCAATATATGTTATTTTTGATGAATTTAACCAAACTCCGAAAAAGGAGGATGAATTAAGTGATGTAGATGATATATCGAATAATTCAAAAGCAAAACAACAAAAGTAACAAGAGGAAACCGAGCCCAAGTCAGAAAATTCCATAGAGGAAAAGGTAAGTGAAGGTAAGGATTCCTATAAACCTCTAACTGATTTGAAATTCAAAAACGCTCATCCAATTGAGCAAATTATTGGCAATATCTATGAAGGAGTAAAGACTAGAAGGTCAAAACAAAACATTTGTGGACAATATGCTTTTGTATCAAAAATTGAACCAACAACTATCGAACAAGCTCTTAATGATGAAAACTGGGTTATTGTAATTCAAGAAGAGCTAAATCAATTTGAAAGAAATAATGTATGACACTTAGTTCCTAGACCCAAAGATTGCACTATCATTGGTACTAAATGGGTATTTAGGAACAAATTAGACGAAAGTAGACTTATAATAAGAAATAAAGCCAGACTAGTAGCCAAAGAGTATTCCCAAGAAGAAGGGATTGATTTTGAAGAATCATATGCACCTGTGGCTAGACTAGAAGCCATATGCATTTTACTTGCATTTGCTTCTCACATGGATTTCAAATTGTTTCAAATGGATGTGAAAAGCGCATTTTTGAATGGATATTTGAATGAAGAAGTATATGTTGAACAACCCCCTGGATTTGAAGAAAAGGATCAATCAAAATATGTTTATAAATTAACCAAGGCATTATACGGACTAAAACAAGCTCCACGAGCTTGGTATGAAAAGTTGAACAAATTTTTGATTGATCATGAATTTCAAAGAGGAAAAGTTTATACTACATTATTCATCAAGTATAAGAGTAAACATATTTTAATTGTTCAAATTTACGTAGATGATATAATATTTGGTTCTACTGATGAAACTTTGTGCAAAGAATTTTCTAAGATTATGCAGAGCGAATTCGAAATAAGCATGATGGGAGAATTAAATTTCTTTCTTAGACTGCAAATCAAGCAACAAGCCGAAGGGATATTTATAAATTAGTCCAAGTATATCGAAAAAATACTAAAAAAATTCGGAATGCAAACTAGCAAGGGAGCAAACACTACAATGAGTTCAACAATCAAGATCGACACGGATAAAAATGGTAAATGTATCAACCAAAAGCTATATAGAAGTATGATAGGATCTTTGTTGTATTTAACTGCTTCTAGATCAGAATTCTTTTCAGTGTTTGCATGTGTTCTAGATTTCAATCATGTTTTAAAGAATCACATTTATTGGCAGTAAAATTTTTTTTTAAATATTTGATAAATACTACTAATCTTGGATTATGGTATCCAAAGGGGTCAACTTTTGATTTAATCGGCTACTCGGATGCGGATTTTGCCGGATACAAAGTAGATAGAAAAAGTACTAGTGGAACATGTCAATTCCTTAGAAACATGTTGGTTTCATGGTATTCAAGGAAATAAACTAGTGTTGCTCTATCTACGGTGGAAGCCGAATATATAGCCACCGGGAGCTGTTGTGCCCAAATACTTTAGATGAAATAACAACTAAAAGACTATGGTATTGATTATCATAATATTCCAATTAGATGTGACAATACAAGTGCAATTTGTTTGACTAAAAATCCTGTATTGCATTCTAGAACCAAACATATAGATGTAAGACATCATTTTATTCGTGGACATGTTGAAAATCATGATGTTTGTTTGGAATATGTGAAAACTGATGATCAAATTGCAGATATTTTCACCAAACCTTTAGCAAAAGAATCATTTTACAAAATTAAAAATGATATGGGGATGATTGAGTTAAATTAAAAATAATTAGATAGGAGAAATGGACTTAGAAAAGTCCAAGTTGATAGGCTACGTCGACTCCGGTAAAGTAGACTCCAGGTAGGCGAAGTCGACTCCGCGTTAGAGCGAAGTCGACTCCGCGTTAGGGCGAAGTCGACTTCAGCGCGCGACCGTTGGGCTTCCTCTCCCTCTTTTTTCTTTCTTTTCTCTCTTCTTCCTTTCTTTCTTCTCATTTCCCTCGCCCGCGCCGTCTCTCCAGTCTTCTTCTTCCTCTCCTCTCTCTTAGTCTCCACTTTTCTCTCTCCCAGCCTCTCCATTTCCTTCTGGCTCTCTCTTTCGTTTCTCCCACTCAATCTTCCTCTCCATTATCATTTCTCTCAATCCATTTCCCTCTCAATTTTTCTCTCCCTCTCTCTAGTTTTTCTCTAGCTCTCCCTCCTTTTTCTCTCAAGCTCAGACAACACTCGTATCCCTCTCACTATTCCTTTCTCTCTATCTTTCTCCATCTCTCCTCTCTCCCTTTTTCGCTCAAGCTCTCTCTCGGAATTCTCTCAACAAATCTCTCCTGCTCTCTTCTCTCATTTCTGTCGTTTTCTCTTTTTTCACTCCCTCTCCATTCCTCTCAAAATCTCACCTTGAAAATTTCATTTCAAAAATCAAATCCAATTACACCCAAATCTAGACTACCCAAACTAGATGTATCCAAACCATCCTTGAAGCCAGTTCCTAGACAATTAGGCTCCAAATCCGAAGAGAAGATTCCCAGGAGACAACGGACTCCCTCCAAACTTGCCCGGAAAGAACCGTCAACTACTACCGGCCGTCGGGTCCGATTCCAAGCCGGGACTGCATCAACGTCTGCTCCTAAAGAAGAGGACTTGCAAACCTTTGGAAGTTCAGATATTGGGGCCAGAAAAAGGGAACCCCAGCCACGAAAGGGAAAGTCTTGAAAATGCCGATGACATATTTCAAGACCGAGCTACAACACAGTGCTTCTACAAAAGTTTCTATGAGCGTAAGGTTTTTATTCCTAAGATCATAGATTTCAAGTTTCTAAGCGACTATGAGTTTGAAATTGAGGAATTATTGGATTTCCAAGGATGGACTAGACTGCTTAAATAAGATGATAGGGTATATCCCGACTTGACTAGGATTTTCTACTACCTATGGGATAATCAGTATTTCAGAACTTTTGTAAAAGGAGTAGAAATATTTTTGGTAACAAGAGGGGTCCCAAGCCTAGATCAAGCTATTAGGCAGGTGGGACAAATCTTGGAGGTCCCTTATGATGAGGAACGACTGCCTGCAGATCTATCTATCTCCCAAATGTATAATCATCTCACCAGGAGCAACAGATATCATACTGGGGTCAAATTTTTGCATTACATGGATTTATCCCTAAGGCTAAGGGTCCTAAGGCTATTGATTGCCCACTGCATATACCCAAAAGGTTGAGACAGAAATCAGCTAAACCCACAGGAGGCAGAAATTCTCTGGAAAATCGCAAATCGAGTCAAAGTCAGCCTTCCGCGACTCTTCCTAGAAGCCTCGGCTTCCAGAAAGGACAACCCACGAGGGGTTTTACCATACGGGACATAGATCACTAAGATCCTAGGGCATTTTGAGGTCGACATTGATGGTGAACCATTCGAGATTTTGAAACCAACAAATGCGATCAATAAGGCCTTGCTCCAACGAATGAAGATCAATGTGGAGCAGTTTAGGGCGGAGCGTATCCAAGAAAGGATGGGCGTACCGACTCCAGAAGAAGCCGGAGATGCACAGGTTTAGGGGGAGCAGCCCCCGCCACCACCAAAGGAGCAACCCGCTCCACCTCAGGACGCTCCCGAGGAGCCTGCTTCGCCATTATCACATGGATCCTACTCACCCCGTGGTTCCGAGATCCCAGATCTCGCTCCTCGGCCACCATCTTGGGACAACTCAGTCAATACGATCCGGGAGCACCTAGAACAGATCAAGGATCGCCTGACTAGTCAGATCTTCGGGGTCCTAAATGCTATCATGGACATGCATTCTCGACAGGATCGCATGGATGGGGAGCTACGGATGATTCGATATCATTTAGCATCCGGAAGCCACAAGAATCAACCGATACCTGAACTGAATCCATTTGACACCGGATCAGTACGCAGAGATCCGACTCCGGGCCCTATCTCATCATTTTATTCATCAGCTCATGTTCTACCTGTCCAACCTACTTCTGCTCTCCAATCTCCATATACCATATCGACATTCTTATATGTCAAATCTCACCAAATCAATCCATATTCGATCTATTGACAAAAAGGGAGAGAATAGTTGAGTTAGTGTTTAGATTTTTTGAATTTTGGGTTGGGTAGCTTGTATATAGGTTTTAATTTGCTTTTGAAACTTGTATGCAATATTTTTTTATCATATATGAAAAGTTTATGAAAAAATTTATTTATGCTCTGTTTGTGCAAAGTTTATACTTATGCTCTGATTACTTGTGCTCTGTTTTTATATGAAATTGAAATGGTTGTTTTGAATGATTGTATGAATGGATTCAACTTGTGATTTAAGAGATTCTTGGAAATAACATATACAAATGTTGAAAATGAAATATGAATGACAATTCAAAAGGCAAATGACCTATAATAATCCTAAAAATATCAAAACAAAATAAAATGGCATGCGAAAGGTATATACTCAAATCGGTTTTGTCAATCATAAAAAAGGGGGAGATTGTTGGAAACAAGTGTTGAAATCAAAGGCAAAATATCCAAAGTATGTGTTTTGATGATTAACAACTCAATTTGAGTAAATTTTAGCTATTAATATATTTTGTGCAATGTTTAAGGATATAAAAATGAAAAATATGAAGCATGGCAGGTTAAGTCGATCCCCAAGTTGACTCAGACATTGACTTAGGCCAAGTTGATTCCCAAGTCGACTCCAACAGCGACTTCAAGGGCCATTTTTTGTTCAGCGTTGAAATTGGGGACCAAAAGCTGCCGAAGTCGCAAACGAAGTCGACTCCACATGCGACTTGGGTGAAGTCGCAGACCAAGTCGACTTCAGCTTCGACTTCAGACTGACAATACAGTTTTTGAAGAGCAAAGTCGCAAACCAAGTCGACCTGATGTTCGACTTGAGTGAAGTTGAAGACCAAGTCGACTTAAACTTTCAAGTAGGAACAAATGAAGATCAAAACTAGTCCAAAGCAAGTAAGGTTGCATGAATTCATCATGTTGGATTGAGAACATACACTTGGACATCTTTCATGCACTCCATGATCTAAGTACTCAAGAATTCAAGACATGGAGTCAAAAGGTTTCAAGCTAAAATAATCATACAGAATTTCAAATGATACAAATCAAGGGAAGAACATTTAATTTGAAGGAAATAAAGTGACCAAAGTCATTTCAAAAGAATTCAAGTTCAACTAGCAAGCTAAGAAAGTCAAGTCGCAACCGAAGTCGACTCCAGAAGCGACTTGGGTCAAGTCCCAGTCCAAGTCGACCTAAAAGATAGACTTGGAAATTGGAGGAATACGAAGTCGCATCCGAAGTCGACTCCATATGCGACTTGGGTCAAGTTCAAGACCAAGTCGACCTGAGGAAGAACTTGAGCCGCCTGTTTTCAACTGAAGTAGCACCTGAAGTCGACTCCACCTGCGACTTGGGTCTTAACGTTCGAAAATTTGAATGTTGGCGCATTTATTACACGCCAACCAACTCTCTAACATTCAAATCTCTCATTGCATTATATATAGACACTCGAGTGAACGAGGAAACACACAAGATTGAGCAAAAAAAGAGGAAAGAGAAGCTACTAAGTTCTATATCCCACTTTTTTCTACATTTGAGTGATTTATACATGTTTTGAAGGAAGAAGGAGATTTAACTTGCTGCATACTCCAACGTCGATCGATTTGTCACTTCTACGTGTTCTTCCTCGAGCTAAAACTTGCCTACACAAATCTGTAAAGTGTAGATTTCTTTCATTTCATTTTGTTATTTGATTTTTGATACTTGGTTTGATTTTGGTGTTTCAAACCAAGTGATAGCAAAGTAGCGTTGTGACTGGAGTGAGACTTGTCACCTACTTGCGCTACGTGTTGTATATGCCCCATAGAGCTAGAATCTAGAAGAGAGCGGATGCTCTGGTTGTATCTGCCCCCTAGAGCTGGAATCTAGAAGAGAGCGGAGGCTCTAGTTGTATTCGCGAAATACATAGAAGTCACAAGGGGTGTGAGCTTGGAAGAGTGGAGTAGGGAAGGTTGTCCGAACCACTATAAATCTTGTCCATTGTTTTTCATTTCCACTTTCATAATCTTGTTGCTTTCCATTTGCTTTATTAAAGGGGACTAAACTAAACCGGGCTAAAGTTTCCAATTTAAATTGAAAATTTTAAATACCCAATTCACCCATTCCTTTCCGGAAAATTGCCATTAATTCAGGACCAACAGGGATCAACTCCAAAAAGGGAGAAATTTCTGTTTAAACAAAGAATTTTAAAATACCCAATTTACCCCTCCCCTCTTGGGTAATTACCATAAATTCGGGACCAACAGTTCTTAACAAAAGGGAAAATGTCTAGCCATTTCACAAAGGCCATGACTCTTTCCAGACAAGCTTCCACTCTCTCTCTTCCTCTTCTGTTGTTGGTCCATCTAAAAGAGTAGCCAACATATCCCAAATCACAAAGATCGTAGTAGTCCACCATCTCTCTGAACAGGTACATTTGATGAGACAAGTTGTTAGTTAGGATGAACTCTAAATATAGGGGTGTAAGACGAGAGGGTTTTACCCAACTCGAACCCAGTACCTATGCCGGTACTATGTAGTCCAGTCTGCGTCAAACCCGGTACCGAACCCTATGCCACGAATTTTGGTATGGGTCAAAGTAGGTTTGGGCCGAGTTGAGACCTGACCAAGTTAAAAAATTATTATTCAAAAAATCAAAAAAATTTCCACGCTGGGTTTTGACATGGCCAAATAAAGAAATTAAGAAAAATACTTTTCGTATTTTCTCTCTATCATATTATATCATTTTATCATCTCAAAAATATTTACTTTTCCACTTTTTATCTCCCTTTTCTACTAGAGGTGCACACCGGGGGGTTTTATCTGGCCCACACCTGGTACCTATTTTGACCCGATGCATTTAGGTCCGGGTTGAACTAAATACCGACCCTCGTAACATCAAATTTGATTCAGGTTGGATAGGGTACAAGCTAGGTTCAAAAAATAGAGTTGTTTTCTCAAATTAATTCAAAATTTAAATTTAAAAATAATTACATGGAGAAATTTTTCAATAAATTTAAGAATATAAATTTTAAGATAATTATATGAAAAATATTTTTGCAATAAATTTTAAAATAATTATGTGGAGAATGTTTCCACAGTAAATTTAAAAATGAAAATTTTAAAATAATTATATAGAGAACATTTCCACAATAAATTTAAAATATAAAATTTCAAATAATTATATGAAGAACATTTCTACAATAAATTTAAAAATGTAAATTTAAAAATAATTTTATGAAAAAATTATATAATAATTTAAAATCATAAGTTTTAAAATAACATATAGAGACATTTCTATGATAAATTTAAAATTTTAAATTTTAAAATAATTATATTGAGAATTCTCTATAATAAATTTAAAATAATTGTATAGAGAATATTTCTACAATAAATTTTAAAATAAATATATGGAGAAAATTTTTATGATAAATTAAAAAATGGTAGTAACGATGATGGTTCTATTATTATTGCCACATATATTAATTTTGAACTTATATATTTTAATTTTGGTTGAATTTGATATTAAACTATCTCGTTAATTCGTGTCCGAGTCAGAGCAGGTCTGGACAGGGTTAAAAATAGAGTTATTTTTGTTTCATTTATTTTTTATATGACAGACCATACAATGTGAATGCTCCAACTCTTATATGTCATTTTGATTAGAAAATGTTCGTTTAAAGAAAATGAAAAAACATATTCATTTTAGTAATTTTTTAAGAAGAGATGGAGGTAAACAACATTTGTGGCCTCTAAGAAAAAAAATATAGGTCTATTTTAATTATTTCCATAAAGAATATGAAATAAATAACATTTAGTCTTATATTTTAAAGTCTTCTATATCTACATTGCAAATATATATAAACTTTGAATATATATATATATATATCCCATAAAACTCCATATTCTTATTTTTTTGGAATCTCAAGTAATTACATATTAATGAATATTATTATCCATGAAGATTTTATGGAACAATTTATTTATTTTAATCTGGTACTAAAAATTATTTTAATCGAATTCTTAAATAAGTTATACTTGGTTAAAAACATATATAATTATGTATAAATTGTAAAAAAATGCATAGATTCATTTATAAATGCATTAGGATGTAATAATGATAATTTGAGGAGTCATTTATCCTCCTAGGAATAATATTTTACACAATTTAGATGTTAAATATATGAAATTGAAACTGATATATATTAAATTATTTTATTATATTGATTTTATATATTTTTAAAATGACCAATGCATATTTTTTATTTAGTTGAAACTTGATTTCTTACTTAACTAAATAATTCTAGACAGATTAGGTAAACTGGATTTTTTTTAAAAGAAGCGTTGGTCATTCTTATTAAAATAATTTGAATTTTCATATATTTTAAGGTTATTTGATACCATAAAAATAATTTTTTACAAAAGAAAAATTATCTTTGATGGTGTAAAAAGGCCAGGTTTTTGAAGGTGTCGGACCGGGCGGGGTCTCGGAAACCCGCGCGGCTTGCACGCCCACTAAGGGTATGTTTGGCAATGCTTAAAAATTCTCAAGTTAAAACTTTTCAATATAAAACTTTTCATTCTCCGTCACTATCATATTTTTTAATTATTTTTTTCACATTTTCCTATACAACTACTCTGCTTTTCAATCATTTCTACACAACTACCCACACAATTAACCTATCTATTTTAACTTTTTCATCTTTACTACTCGTCATTATCCCTATCATATCACATCATTTGACAACTTTTACTCTTCAAAATTTTTCGTCAAAAGCTTTATCAATTTCCAAACGCACCCTAAATATCTCTTGTTGCTTTATCATTTCGTTTTCTTTTATTTTAAAACTTTTACATAAAAAACTTTTCATCAAAAGTTTTATCATTTTTCAAATACATCCTTCATCTAAAACATTTTACTATATATAATTATCTTAAATTTTAATTATTTATTCATATTTTCCTATACAATTATCTTATTTTTCAATAATTTTTACGTAACTACCCATGCAACTAACCAATCGATTTTAACTTATTATTATCATTTTTTTTATTTTTCATCATTATTCCTGTTATATCGTATAATTTTCTACTAATTTAAAAACTTTTATAAAAAATTTTCTTCAAAAAATTTTATGACTCCAAGCACACACTTAAGGGTGTGTTTGTTTAACTAAAATTTTTTCTCATCCTAACTATTTTATTTTTAATTATTTTCTTGTATTTTCCTATACAAGCTATCCTACTTTTTAATAATTTTTAAACAACTACCTGTACAATCAATAATTTTTTTATTGCTTGTTGTTATTGATATCTTATCACATTATTTATGTCAATTGAAAATTTTTTCACCGCAAAGCTTTCAAAAAGAAGTTTTGTCACTCCTCCCTGACACACCCTGAATTTTTTTTTTTTTTCTCTCCCCAGACACGCACATGCCTGTCATGAAGAATATTCCGCGAAGATTTTTCAGAAGTCGTATTATTAGCCATGTTAGAGTAGCGATTCCCCTTCCACGAAGCTTAAATCCTTCTCCGAATCCCTAAAATAGAGGAAAACGAGCACGGAGCGAAAAACTGGATTTTGACTTTCAATCGAACCATGATGGCTAATCTGGAGAAGAAAGAAGAAACACTTCTAGCCCTTCCACATTTTGGCGCGGAAGGGGGTATACTCCAAATCCTTATTTCAAGCTAACAACTTTCATTTCTTTCTACCCTCATCTTTGTTTCCCTTTGATTTTCATCGTTATTCGTATTTAAATTTTTTTAAAAAATGGAAATGGATTAATTGCCAGTACCCTGATTTTGGTCTCGCTGTCAATTTCAGTCGGTTTAAATTTAATGCGCTTAACAGCAGCTGCTTGGATTGAAATATACGAGTTCTGACGGCTATTACATTTTCATCACGCATTATACGAGGCGTAGATTTGTATATTTTTCTGGAGATTTATAGTTTGTCGTTTTGTTCTCGGATCTCTCCAGAATTCTTCTGTGCAGTGATGATCTTCCAATTCATTTTATTCCCTGAAATGTTAGTTGATCTTGGAATTGTTGTTTCTCCCCTTTTTTGGGTTTTAAAGTCTCCATTTTTCTCTTATTGGGAACTATGAATTGGTGTTTGAAGCATTTGCTGCCTCGTTTCTTGCTGACGTGTAGTTTACGGGTCCACCTAGGTCGATTTTTGGTGACTGCCTAGCTCCCTTTGCTGGAACAGTGGGACCCACAAGTTATTGGGCTATGCTAGTTTCCATCATTGGTAGTCAGGGAGGAGGAACCAAACGAGTTGGTCTAGAACCGTCCCCTCCTTAATTTGAAAGACTTTGTGTTATTTTTCAGGAGAGGGTGTGAATTCACACGCGCTATCGCTTGAAAAGAAGATTGACTTTCTTGAGAGCTTGGCCAGCAAGGTAGTTTTATTTCACTACTGGAATATGGATTATGGAGAGACATTCATATGTGGGCATGAGTTGAAACTTTGCACTTATCTGTCTGATTGGGAATTTCGGTGGAAATGGCACATTCGAAACTGGCCCATTCGAAACTGGCCATGTATTTTTTTTGTGAACTGTTGTGTAAAGATTGCCTAAAATGATGCAGCCCAGTCTTGTCATGAATTGTGCACAATCAGATTATGGCGTCATTTTTTGTTCTACATGTCTCATTCTACTGAAGATATTATGATTCTAATTTCTTTCATTGACTAAGGTGGGCCATCAAGTCCCGTATAGATATTCAGCTAGTATTTTTGTATAAGCAAACATGCAATATCTTATATGGTGATTTTTACATGCAATATAGTTTGAAATTGAATGAAAGGCCAGTCAGAAGCCACTATTTTGAGTTTTTTAACAAGCTTTCATGTGCAACTAATTGATTATCGAATCAACTTTTAATAAAGCATCTCCCTTCTCATTTTGGTTAGTTTTTTTATGTGCTGTTCCATATTCAGCAATAGCAAACTTATTCTTAAGGTTTTAAATTGCATGATTGTTGAGTTAATGAGCATTACCTGAAGTGTGTCTCTTGAATATGTATCTGAGTTCTGAAAAGTGTCTCTTCAGCATTCTATTGGACATGACCATTAGAGTTAACTTTTGGGTGTTTTTAATATTGACTTTTTAATCAAACATAGACAGTATCAAATATTGAATTTGTAATACAAATTTTTAATGTTTTTAAATTTTCCTTTTGAAAAAATTGCAAGATTAAGGTTCAAGAATGTAAAGTAAATAGTAAGCGAACTTCCTGTTTTTCTATTAGCTGACTGCCAGCTCTCGACTTTTGGTATATTTTGGTGTGTTTGGTTGGGCACAAAAGTTTTCAACCAAAACTTTTCAAGCAAAAATTTTTCACTCTCCATAACTACCATATTTTTTAATTATTTCTTCACATTTTCCTATTCAAACTACCATACTAGTCAATCATTTCCACGCTACTACTAATACAACAAACCTATCTATTTTAACTTTATTCTCTTTATACCTCATAATTATCTCTATCATATCACATCATTTTCTATCAATTTGACAACTTTTACACCAAAAATTTTTCATCAAAAAATTTTATCCCCAATCAATTGTTTGCTTGTCATCTTCCTGTCCAGCTTCTGTATCTTCTTTTCATCTTCCTTTTCCAACAAACTATTCAAAAGCCTATAAAATTTTCCGAGAGAAAGGGCAAGGGAGCGATGACAATGGAAAACACAAATCTTGAATATGTGCAACCGTTCTCCACCCTCTATGATTTAAGGAAAGATCAAAAGACTGGCAACTTTTGCTTTTTTCTAAAAAAATGAGTTTTTAAGAATTTACTTGGATATTGTGGCAATCAATAGATAATAAACAAGGGAAAATAGATTAAGTTGCTTTGGATATGTTCAAAAGCCTATAAAATTTTCCGAGAGAAGGGCAAGGGAGCGATGACAATGGAAAACACAAATCTTGAATATGTGCAACCGTTCTCCACCCTCTATGATTTAAGGAAAGATCAAAAGACTGGCAACTTTTGCTTTTTTCTAAAAAAATGAGTTTTTAAGAATTTACTTGGATATTGTGGCAATCAATAGATAATAAACAAGGGAAAATAGATTTAGTTGCTTTGGATATGTTTAATGCAGCTCTAAAATGGCACCGAATAGGAGAACTGAGTTTATTCAAATCAAAGGCAATAAGAGAATGAGAGGAAAATCTAAAAAGACACGGTAGCAGAAATTAAACAAGATATGAAAAAGATTATTGGAAACTTAGTTTATGATCATCAATGATGTGCAATGCAATAGAATTCATGTAGCTGACCCTACACAGGTGGGAAATGGTTGATGACAACGACGACGACGAAGATAATGATTTGGATATTGTAGCAAATTTGTACCACTAATCCTTATAAAAGCTAAGAAATGTTAAAAAATTTTAAATTGGTAGTTGTTTCCCAATGTGGCATTATCCAAGAATACTAGAGCTTTTAAATTCCAAAAAAAGAAAAGAACACTAGAGCTTTCTAAAGTCAACCACAATGGGCTTTCTAAAGGATTTCAAAGATCATATGATTTATGATATTTCTTTTGTAGTGAACCATATATTAAGACATGCCATTAGAAAAGTTTTCTTTCCTTCCCTTGGGAGTGTTATTGGTTAGCCTTGAATTATATTCATTGATTTCAGTTTAGCTTTTTTTTAATTAAGCATGTATTACATTTTTAATTAAGGGATGTTCTCCCATGAAATAGGTTGCAATTGCAACTTTTTAGCTTTTTATTTTCTTTTGAGTTCTGTTTCTACGAAACCTCAATTCTATGGAACCATATCAATTTTTCCGACCTCAATGATTGATGGGATTGTTATCATTGTGCATAGGCTCCATCTAAACATGTGTAAATCAATATAATAAAATGGTTTAATGCTAAATGTGGCCCCATGCGCATCTTTGATAAAACTTGGATTCATAGCTATACAAATTATGCTTAATACAATAGATGAAATGAAGTTTCCATTAATCAACAAGGTGGAAAAAATGGATGGGGTTATGTGAAATTGCTTTTATTGGGCTCCAAAATGGTTACGTGTAGCCCTTTCCAAAATTTAAGTTTTCGATGTTGATGAAAAATCTATTTCATTCATTGTATTTAACATTATTGGTTTAGCTAGGAGACTTTCATCCAAATCAACTATGCGGATAGGACCCATTTATTGAAAAATATATATTCATGTGTAAATTATGAAAAACGTTTAGATTTATTTACTTATATATTAGAATGTAATGATATTTTATAGAATCATTTATCTATATAGTAATGATATTTTAGAAACGCAACTTTAAAATTGATATTTAACATTAAACTATTTTATTGTGGGTGTGTTTGATAAAACATAGAAAATTTGAAGTTAAAACCTTTCACTCTCCATAACTATCCTATTTTTTAATCATTTCTTCACATTTTCCTATACGATTACCCTACTTTTTAATCATTTCTACACAATTATCTATATAACTAACATATCTATTTTAACTTTATTATCTTTACTCTTTATCATTACCCTTATTATATCACATCATTTTCTTTCATTTGGACAACTTTTATACAAAAAAAATATGATGAATGTAATTAAAAAAAATAGATGGAGTTGATTTTCAATTAAGCATGAAGATATTAAAAATGGAAAGGGTTACATAGAAGAGGGGTTTTATAGAAGCACTCCCGGCTTCTGTCAAACCAAGTTAATAGAAGCATGACTCTTTCTTTATATATTTGTTTTTGATATGATTTGACACTCTTAATTACTTAACTACCCTTCTTTTTCTATTATTATTTCTACATTCTAATCATTTCCACTTCTTTTTATATAATTACCTTATCGATATTATCTTTATTCTCTTTACTCTTAATTATTATCCTTATTATATCACAAAATTCACTTTTTTGAAAATTTTCTTGTAAATTTTTTCCCACTTTTTGAAAATTAATCTCTTACCAAATGGCTAAATATAATTAGGAGAGTAGATTTCATATAGTCATCAAGTTGGCCTAGATCTATGGGTTCTTACCAATATCAAAATCCACGTTGAAAATATTTTGTTTTATCTAGATAAAAAACAAAAGATCATTTTGATTGAAAACTTTTGTAATGCTGATATTAACAAGTATGATTTTAAGGAATCAAATGCATATTTGCATTAATTATGAATCATATACAATCTCAATTGAATTTTTTTTTCATAACATAAAAGTATTTATGGAGAAGAATATGATGCATGGATTGGATCTAAAGAAAGTTAAGAACTATGAAAAGTAGAAGTTTGCACTTCTCAACTGGTTTCATGGTAGCATTTCCCTTCAATTGTTTTGTATTTTGAATTAGTTTCTGTTGACAACTGTTGCGCTTCTGGTTTTTCATAGGTTAGCAACAGACGCTCACGCAGGTGGTTAAATGATCGGTTGTTGATCGAGCTTGTTCCTCGATTGAATGCTGAGGAAATCAGAGGCCTGTTTGCTCCACCTCCATGGGGTAATAATACTCCCCGACAAAATTTGTATGAGCTTCGATAAATTTTGTCTTCCTTTTCATTGCAGTCCTTTTTAACTTCTTATATGAATGTTAGTGTGATGCTTATTTTATTATCACCAAACCTTATGGTATGGTTACACTAGAAAAACGTTGGATCACCGCATTTTATATAAGTGTGAAATCCGTATGGGAGTTTAGGGACTTGGGGGCTTATTTATATATTTTTCACAGGAGTGTGTGCTTGTGTGGATTTCACCTTTTCTTTTGATTACCAGTTTACCATGATATACCTGTAGATAGAAACAAATAGACTTGGTTTTATATCATTCGATTTCTATATACTATTCTGTGACAATATCTTCACTTTTTTCATAGATGGAAACAAATATACTAGCTTCTGTATAATATATTCATTCTTCACAGGTTAAAATAAATAGACTGGGTTCTATGTCATTCAATTTCTATATATTATTATGATAATATCTTCACTTTTGCATAAATAGAAATGGATAGACTAGGTTCTATGTCATTCGATTTCTATATATTATTGTGATAATATCTTCATTTTTTCATAGATAGATTAAGAAATGACATCTCTTATGTCAATGACACCAGAGGTTCCCTATGAAATGAGGCATGGGGGATTGAGAGTGTATGTATTTTAATAGAGACTGTTTACATATGGATCTACATGTCCTTACATTCCATTTAGGATCAGGAATAGGTTTAATTGGACCCATCTTTTACACATCTGTCACTGTTTAGTTACCATATTAACTTCTTTCGGCTTCGATTGAAATGAGAAATAGGTTCGATTGTAAATTTTTTTTTGGATCTATAAGATATTTTCTGGATAATGCAAATAGAAGTAATTTGATGTCTAACTCTGGCCTATACAACACGACTGATAGATAGAAAGATCTCATCTTTGTCGTATGTTCCATATACTAGATAGATATCATATTCATGAAATATGATTCACTTTCAAGATGCCTTGATGGTGAAATGGTAGACACGCGAGACTCAAAATCTTGTGCTATAGAGTGTGGAGGTTCAAGTCCTCTTCAAGGCATAATATTGAGAATGCTCATTGGTTTGTTATTTCTTTTTCCTTTTTCCTTTTAGTTTTGTTATTTTTTTCCCCCCTCCCTTTTTGGGTGGTTTATTGTTGTTTACCATAATCTGTAAAGGTCAGGCTTCATCTGTTCAACAATTTTTATGTTTCTTCAACATTCCTCATGCAA
The DNA here is from genome assembly GCA_030490835.1 of Annona cherimola. Lineage (NCBI taxonomy): Eukaryota > Viridiplantae > Streptophyta > Magnoliopsida > Magnoliales > Annonaceae > Annona > Annona cherimola. The sequence continues at coordinate 89,357,735 of CM059972.1, forward strand.
CTATTTCTTTTCCATTTGTTTTTTTCTTGTAGTTTACTTCCATCTCCTTTTCTTACAGGCGACAATGTACCATTATCTCCATTTTGTATGACAAATGTAAGGGAGTGGGACGCATACAGAAGTATTGACATGGACAGAGAGGTTTGCTTATCCATCTCATCTAGCATTTAGGAATAAAGTTTTAACATTAAAGTTACCAAGTTTATCACACACACAGACTTCTGTTCCTGCTGAATATTAAACTGCCATAAATTGTAAAGTTAACACATCATGTTTATAAAATTTGTGGCGGATCAGGACTGCATACTTCTTCAAAAATGGGAATGGAATAAGCTATCATCAAATGATATAGTCATTATTTCTTCTGTGATCCTTGTTTATATTCCTAATCGTGGTTTATGAGTGCCAAAGTATAACTCAATTCATTATTACATAATGCATATCTGTTTGGACATCCAAGTGGTCTGGTGCCTGGATTTGATGCTTATTTGTAGCGATTTCTTGATACAAGGTTTCTTACGCATCCATATTTGTTTTCATCTTTTGCCTTTTGTTTGTTTTCATCTTTTGTCTTTTGTTTGTTTTCATCTTTTGTCTTTTGTTTGTTTTCAGACATATGCCACATGATAGGGCACAGGAAATGGAAGTGTTTGGGAAAAAGTAGGTTGTTCTAGTATGACCTTGATTAATGTGCGATAGTCAGTTCATTGTTGAAATCGAACTTGTGCTCAAATTAATTGCAATCAGCTTTATGAGGCATTTCCTTTTTGGAGCCGTTTGCAGTTTCAACTATATACTTCAAACATTGTGTCATGCAATTGGAAACTAAAGGTCTCAAGTTAAATCTGATACTATTCTTGGTTTTTCTCTACTGCACAAATGGATTATCTGATATGAGAATTTAAGATGCCAATGTCTTCAGGATTTAATGAAAAAAGCCGCCTATAGATGCAATTGGTGCACGAGAATGGTTCTCATATCGCATTCCTTTTGAGATGCTTGTGCATAGATTTCTCATTTTCTTGGATTGCATGTTCTTGAATAGATTCTGTTCATGTTATAGTTTGTTATCTTAGTTAATCAACTTCTATGTTTGAGTTTTTTGTTTTATTTTGTTTTGTTTTGTTTTTTTTTTGGGAAGATTCATGGTGCTTGGAACCTTCATACTTGATTATGTGATTCTCTTTTACTGTTAATTTAGTTGAACTTCATATATTTCTGTGATGCGATAAGATTCCCAACTTACGATTGCAAACATGCACATTCCTTAATTGTATCTTTGGTTGCTTGTGCTAGGCAACCATGATAGAAGCCCTTTCTTCTACCAGAAGAAAAGACCGTGTTCATACTGACAGGATGGCTGCAGTGAATGCATGGAAGAGAATAGATTGCCGTACAAGAGAAGCATTAAGGCGCAATTTCCTTCCAGATCTGGTTGAGGGATTTGAGGTATGTTGCAACAAATGGTACAAGTCTGATGTCAATTATCCCCGATATGGGGTTGGCAAGGATTCCAGTGGCCTGCATTGCCAGAGTATCCTGGTCAGTTTGAGGCTGCTTTCAGACGTGGAATTTAAATCATATCAATGTGTTTGCACATTGTCTGCGTCTGGTTGGTTCCAATTGGTGTGTTCTTCTCCTGGATGTCTATATTATTTTATAAGCATGGGCATGGTTTAATTTAGTTTTCTGGTTTTACCTAATCTTGACCTGAGGAGAACAAAATATTATGGCATCTTTGTTGTTGTATACATATGGGGTTAATGCAGGCCTAGTGATTTTTTGGATAAGTATCAACCTTTGTTTATCAAAGGCATAATGTTAATATCTTAAACAAGAATACATCGGAAAAAAGTTATTTCATTATCGGTATCTCTGGGTTCGGTTGGATCGAGTGCTAGTTCTTTAGTTCAGGCATGTCTTAGCATACTTGAATGGAGGTGGGCAGGTTCATGCATCTAGCTTGAATTCTGGTGGAGAAAGGTTCAGGCATAATCTGGTCTAGTTTCCAGTCCTTATGTGGGTATTCTTGTCTATGGGTTTAAATTACCTAAAATGCCACTAATTTTCAAAAATAAAAAATAAATATCTAAAATACTCCAAAAATGGTAAAAAATTATACACATATTAAATACACATAGATTAACAATATTGTTAAAAAATTTTCAAAAAAAAATAAAAAAAGGGGTGTATGCGCCCGGGAGCATGCAGCGCTGCATGCTCCTGGGAGCATACGATCGGGTTCCAGGAAATTCAATATGCGTACTGTTTGCACTGTGGGCTTTGCCCCTTTTGGGATGGATGACGAGACTGCGTGCACACGTACACATTCACATGCACACACATGAAGCACAAAACCTTGCCTGAGCCGAATATGGTACCCCAAGCTGGCTGAAGCCCCTGGTCTGCAGGTTTGGGTATGATAAGCCAAAAGCCAGGTAGGGCTTTAGATATTTCTGAATGGGTTGGTGGTGGTTAAACTCGGCTGAAATTGGTTATGTGTTACCAGAAGATCTGGTTACGTACCTGGAGGCTGGAATCTGTGTTGTTCTAACTTCTATAATGTTATGTCATAATATTCAATGGAAAAGAGAGCATGAAGATAAATCATTCTTGACCCTTCTCTCTGTCAGGTGCGAAGTGACCCAAGAAAAATTCTTTGACAGCACCATGCTATGGTCTGCTTCTTAAGTCAGCAACTCCACGCTTTATCCTTTCTTTCTTTCTTTCTTTTTTTTTTAAATTGTTTTTCTCTTCTCAACGAGTATGTAGGTACTCTTATTACAATCGAATTTCAAAATTTGACTACAATCTGGAGTCGGCAAACCTAGCTGGTTTTGTATGGGCTTGGGTGCCAGGCAGGTTGAATTAGGTTGAGTGGACCTGAGCCTATGTGCAGGAGCTGCAACTCTCATCTGAAACATGTGCTTGTGCCTTTCGGATTGGTTTTTGTTCTGTGTTATGGCAATCTCAAAATTTTCAACCATTGTAGGACTGCTTACGGACATTCATCATGGAGAGTGGAGATGGGGATGTCCTAGTGCTGCATGTCCAAGATGCATTTCATAGATTGTTGCTGCATGGTGTCTGTGAGGTAACACTTTTGATGCTTTTACCTGATATTATTCCATCTTTCCTCTGTATGTTGATGTGCATTTACATATTGAAAACAATCCTAGCTTTTTCCACATTATTATTTATATTTTATTTAAAAAATCAGGTCTCTTTCGTCTTCATTTAGGTAATTTTGATGCTGATAATATCATTACTTCCCATTTTATAGCATTCTTATATGAATTCTTCCTTCTCAACCCTTTTGATGTCTCTTTTACTGTTTCTACTTTCTAGTTGCTAGCAAGATTCAGAAGTCCCTAGCAGTATACTCCAAGAATTTGTTTGGTGATCGGTTTCTAACTTTTAGATTTCCCCTTCTCAGTTCTATGATTTGGTGTCTGTGACTGTCACTGGACCCAAGGAGTCAAAACCAGTGAAGATGACAAGGATAAAGAAGAAGAAAGGTGGCCGTCGGGAGGTCCCAAATATGACCCTGACACATTTCTTGAAGTCGGCAAAACAGGGGACAGTCAAGTCTTCCTAGCAAGAAGGCCCATGCCTCTAGCTTCGTCTTGTACTATTTCCCACCAAATGTAAATTAAAAGGTGTATTATTTGAGGGATTGAATTCAATTCCAGGTTGTTGTTTCTCTATGTCCCTTTGAATATTTAATAGTCAACTTTAGGAAAGCAATACATGATGAATCACGAATGTAAGAAATATCTCAGGCACATTTAGAGGTGGTATGATCTTGACTTCTCACTTCAGTGATGTTGTAAAGGAAATGTGTTGTAGGCAGTGTTAGGATGAACATTACAATTTAAAATATTTTGTTTGAGTGAAGATCAATTCATAATTGAAAAGTGCGATCCATTGTTTCCACTTTCTAGGGATTGGGATACTGATTGCATCTTATATAAAATATAAGACTGCCAGTCTCTATCTGACCTGGGGATTGAGCAGATTAGAGAACTGTAAGGACGTTTTAGCTATTACCCTTTAACAGGTACCCAACAATCATATGGTTTATGATATTTGAACGCATAGAGTTGGACAACATTGATGCATGGGCAGTGTTTCAATGGTGCTATTTCGGTGATGCTTAGATGGTTAAACATCCAACCACTATTGGTTAAACCTGTCTTTTATTTCTTTTTTCTTTTTAATCTTTTTTTAAAATTTTGGTAACGGAAACTGTTTCCATCAAAGTATTTTGGGGGGGTGGTTGGGGGTTCATAACAGTTTAGAAAATAACATGTCTATCCAATCGCATGTGTATTAGAATGTTACCGAGTTTGGATGGTTTAGATTGTTATTAGACGCAGCCAATAGAAAAGGGGAAATTCTTCGTACCACAACGTTCGCCCTAATTTCTAGCGTAGCCTGTAATGTTTCACCTTAAAATCTTAAGAAACATACGCCTGTATCCAAAATGTTCATTAGGGCCAAATGGTTTAAATAAATAAATATTATAGTAAATTAGAAATTAGAAACAAATTTTATAGAGGAAAAAGGAATTTTCACTTAAAAAAATGAAAGCTGTCAGCAAGGGAAAAACCGATGAAATACGACTTCGATTCATTCATTCATTAAAATATTTTTTTAGTAAATTCCATTTTGTGAGGTTCTTTCATCTTGGCCATTCTTCCACGTTTCAACGGCCTGGATCGTCTGTCCACCCCCTCCATTTGTCTCTCCCTCTATCCGCTGTCTTCCCGCTCTCTTCCTTGCACCGATACTCCTGCAGGCTGCAGCAAGCCAATCAGCCATTTGGATTCTATTCTCATTTTCTCAACAACCAATCTTTGATGATGGAGGCAAATCTCCTCCGTTGGAGATGTGGGCCTTCTACTCTACTTCCACGCCATCATCGCCCGCTGAAAACCAAGTGGGTCCCACTTCATTCTTTTCCGCTTTCTTCTTCTGCTCCCATCTCCTTCTTGTCCAGAAAGAAGAGGTGGTGTAGGCCTTCGAGTGCCTTCGACGAGGCGGCCTTCGAGGCCGAGAGGCTAAGCTTAGACGCCCAAGCCAGGCAAAGGATGGCGGAGGAGATGGCAGGAAGCAGCATCAGCGCCGCTGGCGGCAACGACGATGATCCCAAGGCATGGAAGTGGACCATCCGGAAGAGGGTGTGGGACATGATGGAAGCGACCAACATCGCTCAAAACCCTCGTCCTGTTCATCACCGCATCCCCAATTTCGTCGGTGCAGCCGCCGCCGCCAGAAAGGTCTGCCCTTTTCAAGCCATTTTCTTTTCCAGGTTTTATCATTTATACTCTCAATTCCTATTTTCCTTACAATGAAATGTTTGAATCTCATTATATGTGATGGCTTGGATTATAGGCCATAGCACTAGAGGTAGATGATTTTTGTTTTGATTTCTGTGCCTTTTCGATGCGAAGTTAGGTGAATTAGAAGCATTTCGTACAGCCAAGTGTGTGAAGGTTAATCCAGATTCACCCCAGAAGCAAGTGCGCTTTTTAACACTCTCAGGTTCCACTGCCCCTCTGATATTGCCATTGCGCATTTCCTCTTCCATTCGTCTCGATACTTCAAAGCATGTCAGAATTAATTTGAGCGGTTCCAATGTTCTCATGAACTATTAAGGAGGCATTACTGGTCATTTTGCAGTTTGGTTAAATGCAGGTCTTCTTTCTTTAAGCCAATGTATATTGTTTGTAATTTCTAACATTCGGGGAACTGGATTAAACCCACCGTTTAGGTTGCTCCATGTTTCTGTTGCGTAGACAGTTTTGCCCTCGGAACTTCCTTTGTTTTGAGCATATAACTTGATTTTGGGATCCAATTGATGCTGAGCTGTTATCCCACTTCTGATTGTTTGTTAACACCACATTGACCTAATAATGGCACCACATTATCCCAATTATCACTGTTTATGGTCGAACATTTTCACTTGTAGTTCTCCTGGTCCTGTTGCACAAAAAAGTTATTTGAGGGCCTATGGAACAACTCAAATCTAAAAATATTTCTGGGCCTAAAGAAGAATTAAATATAAATATAGCTATAATATCTTATAACTTATTGTCGATAATATATAGGTCTTATCTCGAATATGGGAGTTTGAAGTTCAACCCGCTTTTGTATGCCTTGTTGCTGTCAAATTATGCTTGTCATGGTGGCCAAACATGAGAGAAAATTTGGATGACTAAATTCTATATCCTAGGAATTCCTTTTATGAATATTATCTGGGTTGGCTGGTTCACTGTATCTTCTTATGCCTGGTTGCTTGACTTCAACTTCATGGGTGTCAGTCTTTGACTAATGCCTGCATACATTGGCTGATTTTCGTCTGCCAACTAAGCAACACACAGTCAGAAATGGTACTGATATGAGAGTGAGAAATAAGATGTTTAAATGTGAAGATAATATGATTTCTACCAGTGCATTTCTGTCAGCATTTGGTTCTTAATCTGGTGTAAAGCTGAACAGTTACTTCCACTTTGGAAAATTGTTTGGCTTTGGATTTCAGCTATGTAAAATGAAACTTAAAGTATCGAGTTACATAATCTCATTTTCTTTTTCTAATCTGCAAAGACAATTATTCATGAAGAGCATCGCCATGGTCATTGGCACCCATCCTAACCAATTGCAGTTTGCTACATAATTGCACATACTACTCCACCTCATTCCAGATTATTTATTCAACTTAATGAAGGTATTCAAGTTACATAATAAAGTTATCCATCTGATACCGCCCAAGGTTAGGAGGACGCATTAAGGGGATTTTTGGCATCCAATCCAATCAGCTTGAGCTTTTCATATCAATAATATTAAAGCCTGATAATGGACCTAGAGGTTATGGCTTCAGCTCTTGGAAAGGGCGATCTAGAAGCTGAATGAAAATTACTAATAGATGAGCCTTGACACCACATTCAGGTGGAGAGGCCTATCCAGAGTTCTCCTAAAGGGAAAAAGGGCTACCATCATGTTAGTGTCGCTAAAGTAGGGCATTATCAGGGAAAGAGTTACTATTGGATTAGTGTTGCTAAGGTAGGCCGTCGTGGACATCAGTCCTCAAGGGGGGGGGGGGGGGGGGGGGGGGGGGGGGGGGGTAGTATTTCATACGATCCAAGGCTAAGAGGATATGCTAGAGCGATTTCTAGCATCTGATACAATCAGATCGAATTTTTCATATCACTCTGCATCTTTTTTACTGATTACATTGATTTGCATCTATATCAGAATACTTTATGTGAAACTACTCATAATTTGAAAGTCATGGATTGGTCCTTTTTCATTGCTCAAAGCTGACAGTTGTCATATTATGAGGTTATTGCTGCTTTATAATCAACTTTTTCTATTTCAATGTATAGTTTATATGCTTTCCTTGGGGAATATCAATGGAGCTATGGTTGTTGTAGGTGGTAAGAAGTTGTTGACTCCTCAACCACGCCTAAGGACAGGTTTCTTCTCAGTTTTGGAATCTCAAATGTTACAGCCTGATGCCATCAATGAAGCTTGCACATCTGCTGGCATTGCGAAGCATGGTAGACCTATTGGTTTGAATGAAAAAATTAAGGTGGATTTGATAGTTATTGGGTCTGTTGCAGTTGACCCAAAGACAGGTGCACGACTTGGCAAGGGTGAGGTATGAGCAATCTGCTAATCTTCATCTTTCTTTTGACTCATGTCTATATTATTTTCCAGCCGACTTTCCGTACAATGCATTGTTATGCTATTTTTCTAAAGCTTTCATCTGTCAGTCTTTTTCTGTTGCTGGGGTGAGGTGCTGATGAGGTCGCTGTACTCCATTTGGTCTCCTCACACTGTTTTGAAAACATGAATGCTAACCTCTGTGAGAAGCTTTTGTCATTACTTAAGTACTCAGGACTTGGAATAACTTAAAGTTGACTGGAATGAGGAGACATTCAATTCCTGATGTATTCAAGTGCAAAAAGGATCATGATCTGTACTCAAAATTCATGACCCATAAATAATGAGAATGATCAATATTTTTCAGGCATTTTTGGTCTTAAAAGGATCCTCACCAGTTTGTTATCAAATTGTTTACCCTAGTTTTTTTTTTTTTTTTTGCGAGGTCTTTGAAGTCTTGTCATGTTGACATTTTGTATGGTAAAAAGGATTCACATTCTCTCTCTTGGTTGAAACTGTTGTGCCTAAGTTTTGGCTTGACAACAATTTTAGAGAGCAGAAAGTGTCCGTGTATTGTTGCAAGGTTGTCTTTTGCATGTATTGGTGTAAGTCCGTCCTGCTCTTTGAACACTTTCTTGAAAAAGAAGAGAGAAGAAAATCATGCGTTAATCACCTAATGTTGGATCTTTAATTCATGGTTGAACTTGTTAATTTTGAGGATGTCAACTTGGGCTGGCTGTCTAATTGGTCTCTGGTCGTGGGCCTATCATTTGTTTTGTTTGGACTTGCTCCTATTCCTCTAAGCTGGCTCAGACAAAAGTTAATGCATGCTGAATCATGTTAAGATGGTTTAGAATGATATATGCATTGCCTCTGTGTCTTTAATACAATGTTTCTTATTTTTAGAATATTCACAGTTGGAGTTTATGTTGTTATATTGAATGCAATATAGTTAATGTCACTTTATTAGTAATACTATAATGCAAAACCTCTTCTATTCCGTGGTCAATCCAAGATGACTTCTTGATTCACTCATCCTTGCTGCCCATGTGATGCTGATTTTTGGATTTTGAAAGAGTGACCTTCCCTTTCAATTTTTTTTTTTTATCCCCTTTAGCATTCGTGTGGTGACCTTTTTTTCTTTCCCTTCTTCTCTTCTTCTTCTTCTTCTTCTTCTTTGTTTATGGATCAATGTTCCTGTGTTTTGATTTGTTGAGCATTGTCCAAGTACGTTTCAACTATTTATTGAACATTTCTGCTTACAGCTCGAATCACATGCAAATTAGAGTTGCCTATCTGCCTCAATGGAGTGTCATGTTTCTGTTATGGTGCTCTGAAAAATTTCCTTTCTTAAGAAATCATTTTTGGGTCACTTTGTGCAATACAGGGTTTTGCAGAACTTGAGTATGGCATGCTACGTTATATGGGGGCTATAGATGATACAACACTAGTTGTCACATCTGGTAAATGATGTCTCTTCTCATCATCTCCCTTGGATCTCTTGAAGGTCATTCTTATTATAATTCATCTTTGCTTTCAATGTTTTTGCCACGTTCATCTGTTGTTTATCTTCAATTCTTCACTTTCATTCACAGAACTGTCATTTGTGTTATGGGGTGTTCAAACTGATAATTGAAATCCATTGAGGAAACCCTTAGCTTAAACCATTTCCATAATTAGCGTTTATAGATCTCTCACAAGACCTATCAGTCTCACCTTTGTGTCTTCCATTCTCTCACTTGAACGTTGTGCAAGTTGTTATGATGATAGTGATGCTATTGATGATTATAATAACATGAGCTTGTTCGCGCATCCAAGTGCATGATAGGCAACTGGTGGATGGTATTCCAGTTGACAAGCTGTTGGTTCATGATGTTCCGGTGGACATCATCTGCACTCCCTCTCGAGTCATCTTTACCAACACATCAATTCCAAAACCTCAAGGTGAGCGTATGCAGGAGAAGCTTGTAGATGCTTATGTGCCCTCCTTGCCGACTATCCCTTTCATTTCTAGTATTTTTGTCAGCTACATGAATTTTGTCTGCAGGAATTTATTGGGAGAAACTGTCACCGGAGAAGCTCGGCCAAATTCGAATTCTCAGAGAACTGAAGAGTCGAATAGAGAAAGAGACTGGGCAGAAGCTTCCCTGTGGCCCTTCAGAGAAACTGCCTCCTTTGGCGCAGCGGAAGCGATGATGTAGATTTGTATGAAGCAGCATGTTAATGTCTATGTAATCACTAGGCCGTTCGATGGGCAGGCCATTAATTCATGAGGCAGACAAGCTTGTACACATGGATAGCTGCCTTGCACTGATATGCGTTGGGTGAGGACTGCATGTTAGGGTATGCATGGGGCGGGAGATAAAAGTTCCCACCAATTTGTTGTTGCAAACTTGAACAGTTAAAGAAATAATAAAATTTATCTAAATGGGGATTTCCATTTCCAAATGCTATGATTTTTGTAGCACATGCATAATTCACACAATTTTTATAGTAGGATCTATTATGGTACTTAATTTGAACATTCTTAATATTAGAGATTTTTACAAATATACCTACCAGGTTTGATCAATATTGCATATGTGTTCTTAAATTTACTGAAATTGCAAATATGCTGATAAGTTTGCATAAAATTGTAAGCATGTTCTTTTCGTTAGGATGTCATTGCAAATTTTTTTTATAAAATGACGATAATGCCCTTTAAGGTAAGTTATATGCTTACGATTTTTGTAAATGTTATAAGCACATTTACAAAAAAAAAAAAAAAAAAAAATTCTAAAATAACAATATATGTAAAAATATATAAAATAATGAAATAGCGAATATGATGACAATATTTGGAAAATCGTAGGTGAATCATTTGACTGAAAAGATATTATTGTCATTTTACAGAAAATTTTAACGTCGTCTTAATAGAAAGGACATGCTTGCAATTTCATGTAAACTGTGGATGTATTTGTAATTTTAGCAAATATTAAGACATAGATGCAATATTGGTCAAACTTTATAGACATATTAGCAAAACTCCCTATTAAGAAACAAATTAAATTTCATTTTTACTAGAATTGCAATTCAAGAGGTCAAATTGTTAGACTCGCCTCATGAAATCAATCCAACATTGCGAACACACCATGTCACACCCAATACATGTGCTTGAATTGCCCATGGACTGATTTGCAAGTTTTATCCCCAGTTCGAAAAAGAAAATTTTGGGGAGTTTTTTTTTGGATATATAAATAGTATTTGTATTAACGCATTGAATCATAGTACAAAAGATCCATCTGAATCGAATTTACAAGAAAACGAGGTGGTCCACCCCACCATATTAAGTTTGAAACAATTGCCTTGCCAGCAGCATCAGCGATCAAATGGGCACATCTGTTGCCTGTTTTCAGCGCATGCATATATGAAACTGAGGAATATCTCAGCTTTAAAGAGCATCTTCTGGATTATCCAACCTACAATTGACAAAATAGGGCTAGCTTCCTTAAGTAAATTCACCCCAACAAGAGAGTCACTCTCTAACTCTAGGTGTTGCAACTTCATTTGTGCTCCCCAATCCAGTCCAAAACACATTGCCATGGCTTCCATATTAATTGTGTAAGTGTTTCCCTCAGCTTTCCATCTAGTTGTTGCTAAGAATTCCCAATTTGGTCCCCTGAGAATAGCCCCAAAACCCACGCATTTTCCAATCACATTCCTTTTCTTGTCAACATTTATTTTGTATCTCTCATACACTAGTTTCCTCCATCTAAGGATTAGCTCCTTATGTAGGTAGGAACTAGGGGTGTAAATCGGGTCGGGTTGACTCGGGTTGGCACAAATACAACCCTAACCCACCTTGTAAAATCACAACCCAACCTTACTTTCAACCCTACTTTTCACATCTTAACCCAACCCTATTTCAACCCACCTCAAATCAGTTCGGTTCGGGTTAGAAATCGGGCTAATAGATTACACATGTTATCAATGCTAGTTAAAGTTTTGTTCACCTGAATTTCTAAAATAATAAAAATAATGATAACTATAAAAACAATAAGTACCAATAAAAGTTCTACATAGCTCGAAAGTGGAGGATAAGTTTAGTAATTGATTCATTTTTTTTGTTTTTGTATTTTTGAGCAATCGATGTCTTCTACAAGTCAAAAAGTGAAAGCCAAGTAAAATTATTACAGTAAATTATGCAAAATAGAAAAATGAATATTATAGTCTTACTTACCTTCTTAGTTGGCTTCCAATCAAAGCTACAAACATCTTAAGTTCTCAGTTGACCTGTTATGTTATTCTAAATCACCAATGCGAGCAAATATCTAAACAACCTATTTACGATGCAATATAACCAAATAATCCAAACACAATTTCACAACTAATTAACCAAATATATTTCCAAACCAAATAAATTCAAACAACATTTGACAACCAAATAGTCAAACAAATTTCCAAACTCAACACAATTTTATTTAAATATCTAAGCAATATGAATGAAATACACTCTCATAAATATATGTAAATACATATCTTATGAAATCGGGTCGGGTCGGGTTGATTGACCCCTAACCCAACCCAACCCATTTTTAAAATCGGGTCGGGTTGAACCCATTTTTTAAAAATCAAATTTCCAAAACCTCAACCCAACCATGGTATAAATCGGTTCGGGTTGATGCAGGCTCGGGTTGAACCCAACCCTATTTACACCCCTAGTAGGAACTATCACCTAAAGCAACCACCGTGGTAAGATTGTCTCGGTATGCTTGGCACTATTCAGTGACATTGCTGACTTCAGGTTGGATACCCAGTTCCCTGGCTTGGTTCCTAAGATACCAAACCCTCCAGCATTAAATAATGAAGTCAATTAGTCCCTTACCTAATTCAACATGAGATAGTCGGCACGGGTTCCTCTCATAGCATCTCATAGGAAGCACTTCCCTTGAGTAAAAAAAAGGAAGCTGGACATTTTGGTAATTTTACAGCGAGAGTATAATAACTTAAAAACGTGAGTATGTTTGGTTTTTTGATAAAATTTGTATTATATATATACAAAATCTCAATCTATTCCATTCATTTGCTAGATGAAATATTAAAATGTATGTGGACATAATTTCTCATCATTTGAAAATTTCTAAAAATTTTTTTGTACAAAAAATTATTTTTTAAAAAGATTTCATTATAATTGGTAAAGTTAGAAAATATAAATTTTATTAGAAGTTATTTTATATTATTTAAAGTTAATGTAATCATGGTACTCTAAAAAATAACAAGTTCTTTTATTTTTCTCGAATTTTTGAAAATTTATTAATATTTTATTATTTTCTGAATAAAATCGGATCTAACGGCATCTAACAGCATCTAATAACATCTAACAGCATCTAACAACATCTAACAGCATCTAACAGCATCTAACAGCATCTAATTTTTAAAATTAATAAGTTAATCCTAATTTAACACCAGTAATATAATCCTAGGTCCCTTATAATGTCATTTAGACCTTAAATTCAGAATTTGAAACTCATATTATATGATTTAATAAAATCATCATAATCTAACAGCATCTAACAGCATCTAACCGCATCTAACAGCATCTAACAGTATCTAATTTTTAAAATTAATAAGTTAATCATAATTTAAAGCCTGTAATATGATCCTAGGCCCCTTATAAGGTCATTTAGACATTAATTTCTGAATTTAAAACCCAGTTAATATGATTTAAAGAAATCTAACTTAATCTAACAGCGTCTAACGGCATCTAACGGCATCTAACAGCATCTAACGGAATCTAACAGCATTCTAACCGCATCTAACCGCATCTAATTTTTGAAATTAATAAGTTAATCCTAATTTAACACCTGTAATATGATCCTAGGCCCCTTATAAGGTCATTTAGACCTTAATTACGGAATTTGAAACCCATATAATATGATTTATACAAATCCAACTTAATCTAACAGCGTCTAACGACATCTAACAGCGTCTAACGGCATCTAACAGCATCTAACAGCATCTAACCGCATCTAACAGCATCTAATTTTTGAAATTAATAAGTTAATCCTAATTTAACACCTGTAATATGATCCTAGGCCCCTTATAAGGTCATTTAGACCTTAATTACGGAATTTGAAACCCATATAATATGATTTATACAAATTCAACTTAATCTAATAGCGTCTAACGGCATCTAACAGCGTCTAACGGCATCTAACAGTATCTAACAGCATCTAACCGCATCTAATAGCATCTAACAACATCTAATTTTTGAAATTAATAAGTTAATCCTAATTTAACACCTGTAATATGATCCTAGGCCCCTTATAAGGTCATTTAGACCTTATTTACAGAATTTGAAACCCATATAATATGATTTAAAGAAATCCAACTTAATCTAACAGCGTTTAACAGCATCTAACGACATCTAACAGCATCTAACAGCATCTAACAGCATCTAACAGAATCTAACCGCATCTAACAGAATCTAACCGTATCTAATTATTGAATTTTTATAAATATTTTACCTAATTTGTGTATTTTGCACTAGATATATAATTAATAATTCATTTCATAACTATGGAAACCTTTCAATAATTTTAAAACTAAATAAATAATAATTAAAAATATTAACTAATTTGAATTAACTAAAATCAAAATTTACGTAAATATATAAAATTGTAAAAATTATTATTTATGCCGCTATAAAACTAAAATTGTAAGAAATTATATATAACTGTAATTTATATTTAATATATAAATATATGTTTCTTTTTGGGATTGGTTAAATAATCAATTTAGTAAATAATTACGTTTAATATAAATTTTATAATGAAAATTATTTAAATTCTATAATAATATTATTACAAATTATATTATAAAGATATTATAATTGTAATTTTTTGTTACTATTATTAATTAAATTAAACAAAAAATCCAAATTTATTTACTCCAAATGAACTTAATGTGGACTAATAATTTATCTAAAATTTACGTTGAATATAAAATTTATACAAAATTTTATATTAACACCTCTAAAAATGATCGCTTGTGTTATATCTCATGTAAATTTTCTTTAAAAGACAAAATATTTGTAGAAATCAAATATTCGTTTTTGATTTAAACCCGCGGATTTATTTTAGAAAATAAAACAAATCATTTATGAACGCCCGTGGGACATATATATTTTCAGAAAACAAAATTTACATTTTTAGGACGCCCGTAAGTTAGATATATATTTTCAGAAAACAAAATATTCATTGTTTGGATGCTCGGTGGACAGACATATATATTTTAGAAAATAAAATATTCATTTTTGGACACCCGCGCCAAACATGTATATATTTTAGAAAATAAAATATTCATTTTTGGACACCCGCGCCACACATATATATATTTTAGAAAATATATATATTCATTTTTGAACGCCCGTGGGTCAGATATATATATTTTAGAAAATAAAATATTCATTTTAGGACACCCGTGGGATAGATATATATTTTCAGAAAACAAAATATTCATTGTTTGGATGCTCATTGGACAGATATATATTTTTAGAAAATAAAATATTAATTTTTGGACACCTGCGCCACACATATATATGTTTTAGAAAATAAAATATTCATTTTTCAACGCCCGCGGGACACATGTATATTTTTATAAAATAAAACATTCATTTTTTTAGGCCCGTGGAACATTTATATATTCTAAAAAAATAAAACATTCATTTTTGGTGGCCCGTGGGATACATATATATTTTAAGAAAATAAAATTTTCATTTTTGGAAGCCCGCGGGACACATATATATTCTTTTAAAAATATAATATTCATTTTTTGTTGCCTACGGGACACATATATATTTTTATAAAGCAAAACATTCATTTTTGAGGCCCGTGGGACATTTATATATTCTAAAAAAACAAAACATTCATTTTTGGTGGCCCGTGGGAATACATATATATTTTAAGAAAATAAAATATTCATTTTTGGAAGCCCGCAGGACACATATATATTCTTTTAAAAATAAAATATTTAATTTTTGATGCCCGCCGGACACATATATTTTTATAAAATAAAACATTCATTTTTTGAGGCCCGTGGAACATTTATATATTCTAAAAAAACAAAACATTCATTTTTGGTGGCCCGTGGGATACATATATATTTTAAGAAAATAAAATATTCATTTTTGGAGGCCCGTGGGACATTTATATATTTTTTAAAAAATAATATATTTATTTTTGGACGCCCGCAGGACACGTAGATATTTTTATAAAATATTATATTCATTTTTGGACGCCCACGGGACACGTATATATTTTTATAAAAACAAAATACTCATTTTTTGAGGCCCGTGGGACACATTTAAATTTTTATAAAACATTATATTCATTTTTGGACGCCCATGGGACACGTATATATTTTTATAAAAACAAAATATTCATTTTTTGAGGCCGGTGGGACACATTTAAATTTTTATAAAACATTATATTCATTTTTGGACGCCCATGGGACACGTATATATTTTTATAAAAACAAAATAATCAATTTTTGAGGCCCGTGGGACATTTGTATATTTTAAAAAAATAATTTATTCATTTTTGGACGCCCGCGGGACACGTATATATTTTTATAAAATATTATATTCATTTTTGGACGCCCGCGGGACAACTATATATTTTTCAAAAACGAAACATTCATTTTTGGAGGCCCGCGGGACACATATATATTTTTAGAAAAACAAAACATTCATTTTTGAAGGCCCGCGGGACACTTATATATTTTTAGAAAACAAAATATTCATTTTTGGAGGCCCACGAGACACATATATATTTTTAGAAAATAAAATAATCATTTTTGGACGCCCGTGGGGCACGTATATATTTTATAAGAAAAACAATATTCATTTTTGATGTCCGCGGGACACATTTATATTTTAGAAAAACAAAACATTCATTTTTGGAGGCTCGTGGGACACCTATATATTTTTAGAAAATAAAATATTCATTTTTTGGACGCGCGCAGGACACATATATATTTTTAGAAAACAACACATTCATTTTTGGACTCCCGCGGGGCACGTATATATTTTAGAAAAATAAAATATTCATTTTTGGACGCTCGCGGGACACGTATATATTTTAGAAAAACAAAACATTCATTTTTGTAAGCCTGCGGGGCACGTATATATTTTAGAAAAATAAAATATTCATTTTTTGACGCCCGCGGGACACGTATATATTTTAGAAAAACAAAACATTGATTTTTGTAAGCCCGCGGGGCACGTATATATTTTTAAAAAATAAAATATTCATTTTTTGACGCCCGCGGGACACGTATATATTTTAGAAAAACAAAACATTCATTTTTGTAAGCCCGCGGGGCACGTATATATTTTAGAAAAATAAAATATTCATTTTTGGACGCCCGCGGGGCACGTATATATTTTAGAAAAATAAAATATTCATTTTTTGACGCCTGCGGGACACGTATATATTTTAGAAAAACAAAACATTCATTTTTGGAGGCCCGCGGGACACATATATATTTTTAAAAAATAAAACATTCATTTTTGGAGGCCCGTGGGACACCTATATATTTTTAGAAAATAAAATATACATTTTTTGGACGCGCGCAGGACACCTATATATTTTTACAAAATAAAACATTCATTTTTGGAGGCCCGCGGGACACATATATATTTTTAGAAAATAAAACATTCATTTTTGGACGCCCGCGGGACACGTATATATTTTAGAAAAATAAAATATTCATTTTTTTGATACCTGCGGGACACCTATATATTTTTAGAAAACGAAACATTCATTTTTTGAGGCCCACGGGACACGTATGTATTTTTTAAAAATAAAATATTCATTTTTTGGACGCTCGCGAGACACCTATATATTTTTAAAAAACAAAACATTCATTTTTGGAGGCCCGCGAAACACCTATATATTTTTAAAAAACAAAACATTCATTTTTGGAGGCCCGCGAAACACCTATATATTTTTTGAAAATAAAAGATTCATTTTTTGGACGCTCGCGGGACACCTATATATTTTTAAAAAACAAAACATTCATTTTTGGACGCCCGCGGGACACGTATGTATTTTAGAAAAATAAAATATTCATTTTTGGACGCCCGCGGGACACGTATATATTTTAGAAAAATAAAATATTCATTTTTTGATGCCCACGGGACACGTATATATTTTAGAAAAACAAAACATTCATTTTTGGACGCCCGCGGGACACGTATATATTTTAGAAAAATAAAATATTCATTTTTTTGATACTCGCGGGACACCTATATATTTTTAGAAAATAAAATATTCATTTTTGGACTCCCGCGGGAAAAATATATATTTCAGAAAAATCAAATATTCATTTTTGGAGGCCCGCGAGACACATATATATTTTTAGAAAATAAAATATTCATTTTTGGACTCCCGCGGGACACATATATATTTTTAAAAAATAAAATATACATTTTTTGACGCCCGCGGGACACGTATATATTTTAGAAAAATAAAACATTCATTTTTGGAGGCCCGCGGGGCACACATATATTTTTAGAAAACAAAATATTTATTTTTGGAGGCCCGCGGGACACAAATATATATTTAGAAAATAAAATATTCATTTTTTGGACTCTCGCGGGACACCTATATATTTTTAAAAAACAAAACATTCATTTTTGGAGGCCCGCGGGAGACATATATATTTTTAGAAAATAAAATATTCATTTTTTGGACGCGCGTGGGACACCTATATTTTTTTCAAAAACAAAACATTAATTTTTGGAGGCCCGCGGGACACATATATATTTTGAGAAAAATAAAACATTCATTTTTGGAGGCCCGCGGACACTTATATATTTTTAGAAAACAAAATATTCATTTTTGGAGGCCCGCGAGACACATATATATTTTTAGAAAATAAAATATTCATTTTTGGACGCCCGCGGGGCACTTATATATTTTAGAAGAAAAACAATATTCATTTTTGATGTCCGCGGGACACATATATATTTTAGAAAAACAAAACATTCATTTTTTGAGGCCCGCGGAACACATATATATTTTTATAAAACAAAATATTCATTTTTAGAAAAGAAAATATTTTTTTTTAGAGGCCCGCGGGACACATATATGTTTTTAGAAAATAAAATATTCATTTTTGGACGCCCGCGGGACACGTATATATTTAAAAAAATAAAATATTCATTTTTTTGTCGCCCGCGGGACACACATATATTTTAGAAAAATAAAACTTTCATTTTTGGAGGCCCACGAGACATATATTTTTAGAAAATAAAATATTCATTTTTGGAGGCCCGCGGGACACATATATATTTTTAAAAAATAAAATATTCATTTTTGGACACCCGCAGGACACGTATATATTTTAGAAAAATAAAATATTCATTTTTTGACGCCCGCGGGACACGTATATATTTTAGAAAAAACAATATTCATTTTTGACGTCTGCGGGACACATATTTTAGAAAAACAAAACATTCATTTTTGGAGGCCCGCAGGACACGTATATTTTTTTAGAAAACAAAACATTCATTTTTGGAGGACCGCGGGACACAAATATATTTTAGAAAACAAAATATTCATTTTTTGGACGCCCGCGGGACACCTATATATTTTAGAAAAATAAAACATTCATTTTTAGAGGCCCGCGAGATACGTATATATTTTTAGAAAATAAAATATTCATTTTTGGACGCCTGCAGGACACGTATATATTTTAGAAAAACAAAATATTGATTTTTTGGACACCCGTGGGACACATATATTTTAGAAAAACAAAACATTCATTTTTGGAGGCCCGCGAGACACATATATATATTTTTAGAAAATAAAATATTTATTTTTGGATGGCCGCGGGACATGTATATATTTTTGAAAAACAAAATATTCATTTTTTGGACGCCCGCGGGACACGTATATATTTTAGAAAAACAAAACATTCATTTTTGGAGGCCCGCGGGACACATATATATTTTTAAAAAATAAAATATTCATTTTTGGACTCCCGCGGGACACATATATATTTTTAAAAAATAAAATATACATTTTTTGACGCCCGCGGGACACGTATATATTTTAGAAAAATAAAACATTCATTTTTGGAGGCCCGCGGGGCACACATATATTTTTAGAAAACAAAATATTTATTTTTGGAGGCCCGCGGGACACAAATATATATTTAGAAAATAAAATATTCATTTTTTGGACTCTCGCGGGACACCTATATATTTTTAAAAAACAAAACATTCATTTTTGGAGGCCCGCGGGAGACATATATATTTTTAGAAAATAAAATATTCATTTTTTGGACGCGCGTGGGACACCTATATTTTTTTCAAAAACAAAACATTAATTTTTGGAGGCCCGCGGGACACATATATATTTTGAGAAAAATAAAACATTCATTTTTGGAGGCCCGCGGACACTTATATATTTTTAGAAAACAAAATATTCATTTTTGGAGGCCCGCGAGACACATATATATTTTTAGAAAATAAAATATTCATTTTTGGACGCCCGCGGGGCACTTATATATTTTAGAAGAAAAACAATATTCATTTTTGATGTCCGCGGGACACATATATATTTTAGAAAAACAAAACATTCATTTTTTGAGGCCCGCGGAACACATATATATTTTTATAAAACAAAATATTCATTTTTAGAAAAGAAAATATTTTTTTTTAGAGGCCCGCGGGACACATATATGTTTTTAGAAAATAAAATATTCATTTTTGGACGCCCGCGGGACACGTATATATTTAAAAAAATAAAATATTCATTTTTTTGTCGCCCGCGGGACACACATATATTTTAGAAAAATAAAACTTTCATTTTTGGAGGCCCACGAGACATATATTTTTAGAAAATAAAATATTCATTTTTGGAGGCCCGCGGGACACATATATATTTTTAAAAAATAAAATATTCATTTTTGGACACCCGCAGGACACGTATATATTTTAGAAAAATAAAATATTCATTTTTTGACGCCCGCGGGACACGTATATATTTTAGAAAAAACAATATTCATTTTTGACGTCTGCGGGACACATATTTTAGAAAAACAAAACATTCATTTTTGGAGGCCCGCAGGACACGTATATTTTTTTAGAAAACAAAACATTCATTTTTGGAGGACCGCGGGACACAAATATATTTTAGAAAACAAAATATTCATTTTTTGGACGCCCGCGGGACACCTATATATTTTAGAAAAATAAAACATTCATTTTTAGAGGCCCGCGAGATACGTATATATTTTTAGAAAATAAAATATTCATTTTTGGACGCCTGCAGGACACGTATATATTTTAGAAAAACAAAATATTGATTTTTTGGACACCCGTGGGACACATATATTTTAGAAAAACAAAACATTCATTTTTGGAGGCCCGCGAGACACATATATATATTTTTAGAAAATAAAATATTTATTTTTGGATGGCCGCTGGACATGTATATATTTTTGAAAAACAAAATATTCATTTTTTGGACGCCCGCGGGACACGTATATATTTTAGAAAAACAAAACATTCATTTTTGGAGGCCCGCGGGACACATATATATTTTTAAAAAATAAAACATTCATTTTTGGAGGCCCGTGGGACACCTATATATTTTTAGAAAATAAAATATACATTTTTTGGACGCGCGCAGGACACCTATATATTTTTACAAAATAAAACATTCATTTTTGGAGGCCCGCGGGACACATATATATTTTTAGAAAATAAAACATTCATTTTTGGACGCCCGCGGGACACGTATATATTTTAGAAAAATAAAATATTCATTTTTTTGATACCTGCGGGACACCTATATATTTTTAGAAAACGAAACATTCATTTTTTGAGGCCCACGGGACACGTATGTATTTTTTAAAAATAAAATATTCATTTTTTGGACGCTCGCGAGACACCTATATATTTTTAAAAAACAAAACATTCATTTTTGGAGGCCCGCGAAACACCTATATATTTTTAAAAAACAAAACATTCATTTTTGGAGGCCCGCGAAACACCTATATATTTTTTGAAAATAAAAGATTCATTTTTTGGACGCTCGCGGGACACCTATATATTTTTAAAAAACAAAACATTCATTTTTGGACGCCCGCGGGACACGTATGTATTTTAGAAAAATAAAATATTCATTTTTGGACGCCCGCGGGACACGTATATATTTTAGAAAAATAAAATATTCATTTTTTGATGCCCACGGGACACGTATATATTTTAGAAAAACAAAACATTCATTTTTGGACGCCCGCGGGACACGTATATATTTTAGAAAAATAAAATATTCATTTTTTTGATACTCGCGGGACACCTATATATTTTTAGAAAATAAAATATTCATTTTTGGACTCCCGCGGGAAAAATATATATTTCAGAAAAATCAAATATTCATTTTTGGAGGCCCGCGAGACACATATATATTTTTAGAAAATAAAATATTCATTTTTGGACTCCCGCGGGACACATATATATTTTTAAAAAATAAAATATACATTTTTTGACGCCCGCGGGACACGTATATATTTTAGAAAAATAAAACATTCATTTTTGGAGGCCCGCGGGGCACACATATATTTTTAGAAAACAAAATATTTATTTTTGGAGGCCCGCGGGACACAAATATATATTTAGAAAATAAAATATTCATTTTTTGGACTCTCGCGGGACACCTATATATTTTTAAAAAACAAAACATTCATTTTTGGAGGCCCGCGGGAGACATATATATTTTTAGAAAATAAAATATTCATTTTTTGGACGCGCGTGGGACACCTATATTTTTTTCAAAAACAAAACATTAATTTTTGGAGGCCCGCGGGACACATATATATTTTGAGAAAAATAAAACATTCATTTTTGGAGGCCCGCGGACACTTATATATTTTTAGAAAACAAAATATTCATTTTTGGAGGCCCGCGAGACACATATATATTTTTAGAAAATAAAATATTCATTTTTGGACGCCCGCGGGGCACTTATATATTTTAGAAGAAAAACAATATTCATTTTTGATGTCCGCGGGACACATATATATTTTAGAAAAACAAAACATTCATTTTTTGAGGCCCGCGGAACACATATATATTTTTATAAAACAAAATATTCATTTTTAGAAAAGAAAATATTTTTTTTTAGAGGCCCGCGGGACACATATATGTTTTTAGAAAATAAAATATTCATTTTTGGACGCCCGCGGGACACGTATATATTTAAAAAAATAAAATATTCATTTTTTTGTCGCCCGCGGGACACACATATATTTTAGAAAAATAAAACTTTCATTTTTGGAGGCCCACGAGACATATATTTTTAGAAAATAAAATATTCATTTTTGGAGGCCCGCGGGACACATATATATTTTTAAAAAATAAAATATTCATTTTTGGACACCCGCAGGACACGTATATATTTTAGAAAAATAAAATATTCATTTTTTGACGCCCGCGGGACACGTATATATTTTAGAAAAAACAATATTCATTTTTGACGTCTGCGGGACACATATTTTAGAAAAACAAAACATTCATTTTTGGAGGCCCGCAGGACACGTATATTTTTTTAGAAAACAAAACATTCATTTTTGGAGGACCGCGGGACACAAATATATTTTAGAAAACAAAATATTCATTTTTTGGACGCCCGCGGGACACCTATATATTTTAGAAAAATAAAACATTCATTTTTAGAGGCCCGCGAGATACGTATATATTTTTAGAAAATAAAATATTCATTTTTGGACGCCTGCAGGACACGTATATATTTTAGAAAAACAAAATATTGATTTTTTGGACACCCGTGGGACACATATATTTTAGAAAAACAAAACATTCATTTTTGGAGGCCCGCGAGACACATATATATATTTTTAGAAAATAAAATATTTATTTTTGGATGGCCGCGGGACATGTATATATTTTTGAAAAACAAAATATTCATTTTTTGGACGCCCGCGGGACACGTATATATTTTAGAAAAACAAAACATTCTTTTTTTGGATGGCCGCGGGACACATATATTTTTAGAAAATAAAATATTCATTTTTGGAAGCCTGCGGGACACATATATTTTTAGAAAATAAAATATTCATGTGTTTATTATGTAAATATATGTTACTTTTTGGGATTGGTTAAATGATCAATTTCGCAAATAACTATATTTAATAGAAATTTTAGATCAAATTTTCTTAAAATTATAAAATATTATTATTACTGTTTATACTATAAATTTAAAGTATTAATATAATAATTTTAATTTATTGTTACTGTAATTAATTAATTTAAACTAAAAATACAAATTTATTGACTTCAAGTGAAATCAACGTAAACAAAAAATTTAATAAATATTTATGTTGAACAAAAAATATATAGAAAATTTCATGCTATAGAACACCTCTAAATTTATTTGAATAGTTCATTTTACAAAATGGCCCGCATGTGCACCAAAACGGTGTGTCGCCGGAGTATTGAACTCCAGTGCTCCACCATCTTCCCTCTCCCGATGTCCTCCATGGCTGCGCGAACCCATCTTCTACGGCCAGCAATTTTTCTTCCCTTTGTTCAAAGAGTCGATGTATTTTGCCGTTACAGAAAATTGTTGACCGTCCTTACTCAAATCTAGCATCGGCAGCAGTGTTTTATCTCTAAAATCCGGCGGCCCCTTACATTTCAGATCTGGCCCTTGCAATAAACTCCCGGCTGATCTGAACCGACCGATCGGTTGCTGTTGTGCATCTCCCGATTACGTAGGTAAGGCTAACAGTAAAGATGCCCCAGTCCAGAAATCCACCAACGACAGAAATTTATGATGGTCATGGCTACCGAACCTCCATCTTCCCTATTACCGGCGACAATTCCATCCAAGCACTGGTAGCATGCTCAGCAACCAATCAATTGCAGATTTCTCCAACTCGTCGTACCTCCTCCAAGCCGCAACCAAAAATTCCAACCGCACAACCATCATCCCTACACTAGCTCGATGCAAAGGGCACCAACACCAACATGTCCAGTCGGCAATACAGCAGCACTAAATCTCCAGCCTTTCTCCCATCTCACCGGCAACCAAATGATCGATGACGTCTGCTACAATCCCAGCAAAAATCCCAAAAACGACCCCTTTTTCCATCTTCTAACAATAATCAAGCAATAGATTCAAGCAATCCATTGTCAGCAGTGCCTCTTCTTTGCCCGGCTTTAGTAGCCATGAATTCAAGCAACATCGGATTAGCTAATGGCAGCCGATGGAGGAAAAACGAAGACAGAGAGGGAGGACGCAAGTAGAAGCACCGTATTCAATGCACACTCACCAAATTTTCATCTGCCGAAAATGCCCAACTGCATCTCATCCGTCAAACCGAAATGGACGGCGGATCGCAGGCTTCCATTGATAGAGACGGTGGAAGCGCTTCTCATGGGTTGGCTCTCCTCCCGGAGTCCTCTAGCTGGAACAACTCTTTCATAGAAAATGAATAGGTGATTAGAGTCCTCTCCCCTCTTTCCACACAGATGACAATGAGGGTCCATTGCTAGGCCTCTTCGGTTCAATTTTACCTTTGTGGGGAGGACGTTCTTTGTGAGTCTCCAGCCAAAGACTTTAATTTTGCTGGGGATGTTTGGCTTCCAAATTTGCTTTAGTATTCTTCTTTCTTGGGATTTGTTTCGTCCTTCTCTCGTCCCATTAATCTCTGCAAGAGAATAGCCATTCGATGTTAGCATTTTGTATGCCGACATCATCGAAAAGATCCCATTCACCTCATGTTTCCAATATCACCCATCTTGGGTCTCCCTGGAGGGGACTGGGATTGTGCATATCTTCTTCCATCTTGCTCCCGTACCGCTGCTTGGATCAACTCCTCCCTCCAGCACCTATTACGGGAATCAATAAAGCTTGACACTCTTTCCTCCTTAAAGATGAATTCCGCAGAGAACCTGTTTTGGTTAGCTTTTCACCCAGCCATTTGTCTTTGAAAAAACATACTGTTTGCCCATTCCCAATTCTCCACTAGCTTCCCTTCATAATAATTTCCCTGGCTTTAAGGATCCCCTTCCAAGTAAACGAGTCGTTTGTCCTTCCAATACAGTCCCAAAAACTCATATTGGGGAAGTATTTTGCCTTCAATACATTATAGCAAAGAGAATCCCCATTTTGCAGCATCCTCCAACATTGTTTTGTGAAGAGTGCATAATTAAATATGCATTCAAATCCTTAAAACCCATTCCACCATCATTCTTTGATTTACACCTCCCCCTACACTACCCAGCTCATCTTCCTTTTCTCACCACTCTCCCTCCACGAAAATTTGCTCAACATGCTATTAATTTCCTTGTAGAAATTTTTAGGAGTAAAAATAGGCTCATCGCATAACAGGGAATACTTTGGGCCACTACCTCTATAAGAACTTCCTTCCCTCCTGCTGATAATAGTCTCTCTCTCCAACCTTGAATTTTCCTCCAGATCCACTCCTTAAGATCTTTGAAAATTGCCTTTTTAGATCTTCCCAACTAGGCTGGGAGACCTAACTATGTATCAATCTACTTACCCTTTGAGCCAATGCACTCCTGCACCTCTCTTCATTGATCATGCCCAGTGTTTGCATTGAAGAAAATTATCGTTTTGTCCACATTAATCATCTGGCCAGAACATTCACTATATCTCTTTCTTATCTGCTCTTGAGAAAAGCATAACATCATCTGCAAAAAAATAAGTGAGAGATTTGGGGTCACCTAGGGGAGATTTTTAGTCCATGAATCATCTGAGTTTTGTTCCATTTACTTATAATGAGAGGCCTTCAACGCACAACAAAAAGAGGTAGGGAGAAAGGGGAACACCTTGCTGTAGTCCTCTGCTAAGATAGAGAGTAGGTGTTAAAAAACCATTGATGTGAAATCTATAACTCACAGAAGTAACATAATTCATGATCCACTTGATCCATGCCTCACTAAAATTCATTTTCTTCATCACCTTGACCAAATACTCCCATTCTACCCTATCCTAGGCCTTTGGCATATCTAATTTCATCGTCATTTCCTTTTTCTGTCCTTTTTCTTTCTATTTCTCAAGTGATGGATAGCCTCATACGTTATAAGCATATTATCTGAGATAAGACGGCCAGGTACAAAACCACTTTGTTGGCAAGAGACTACTTTGTGAAAGCATCCCTTGAGTCTATTCACAAGGACTTTAGCAATAATCTTATAGGTCACATTAAATAGGCTTATGGGCCAACATTCTGTAAACTTGTTAGCCACTTTTTCTTGGGTATTAGAACCACTATGGTGGAGTTGATGTGCTTGATTTGAGAATCTAGACTATCCCTATTCCTAGAATTTAGGAAGCCATGACACATATCAAAGATATCCTGCCCCACTGGATTCTAGTCCCACTGTATTCTAGTGTTTTTTAAAAAACACCATTCACATCCCCTTCGGACTTGACGATTTCGATGAACTTAGTGACTTTACTGCCCTCTCAACTTCTTCAAGCTCTAAAGGTCTTATCAACTGTCGATTTTCCTCAAAATTCTACCCTCAATCAGGCCTACCACTCTTTCTATCCCCATTGGTTTTGAGCACACAAATAGATCAGAAAAGTGAGCAATGACTGCTGCCT
This sequence comes from Annona cherimola, assembly GCA_030490835.1. Classification (NCBI taxonomy): domain Eukaryota; kingdom Viridiplantae; phylum Streptophyta; class Magnoliopsida; order Magnoliales; family Annonaceae; genus Annona; species Annona cherimola. The sequence continues at coordinate 89,385,052 of CM059972.1, forward strand.
CCATACCTTGTCGATATGTTATCTAGTTCCAATTGCCTTCCTGTAGCCCCTCAATGTAGTTCCTCTTCCTTCTATTTGATGCCACTCAGATGAAAATTTGGGATCTTAATTGTGAATAAGTTATTAACATCATCCTTATCATAAGTTATAGTAAAATGCAATAAGCTCGATCACGAATCCGTGTGTAACGCCCCATTCATAAAAATACTCAATAACTAATCAACGGCGCTACACAATCTAAGAAAAATTCGGCAGCATCTCCCCATAACATACAAGGGGTAATATGGAATACATGACCTGATATTCATTACATTTCCATCTGTAACATTCAATCCTATTTATATACTTGCATCTTCATATAATAAGAACATTCATATAGAAGGAAATCATTACATATTTTCCTTACACAACAAACAGATATAATAGTCATGCATATGTGCATCAACAAGGATTATAATCCAATCTGAAATACCAAATACATTATAGTTGTCAAAACGAATCCGCCTAAGTAATTGTCTACATATATGATTATCAAAAGAGCACAAGTCTAAAAGAACTGGAATCAACATATTGTGCTAGGGTCTCTCATGTTTGATCTTCAACTTGTCCCATCCTTAAGTTCTCCTTCTGACCTGCGATCTAAAACCACAATAACAATGATATGAGTCTAAATAGACCCAGTAAGTAGATAGTGGTTAGCACAAAGTGCAAATAAGCATAATGATGGATACTCATACAGTGATGAAGCTAATACACATGGGTCCAATACCCACTCCCAAGATCGTATACATATAACCATACACACAAATTGACCAACACAACCAATCATCTACTCATGTCCATCAAGGGCCATGAACAACCCTCTCCTCATGTCAATCAGGGGCCATGAACAACCCTTACAACCAACTATTTGAGATAACGCATCATACATAACAGACAATGAAACACATCGCAAACCACGCATACAACATCAACACAATTCAGATACAACACATAGATCTGTCACACAAGCATTTTATCAAACACATGATAGGTGCGAAATGAAAAAAACCTTCAATTCATACTCTCGATTGGGGCAAATCAATTCACGTCACATTTCAACAATATAACAACTGCTAAGAAGTCTTTTACATCATAGAAATCACGCATTCAAAGTAAATTCACCATGAACCCTAACTGTTACGAACTCTACGCCTAATACCATGGAGTCGTTAGAAGCTATACATTCCCTCTAGCCTCGCATCGCGTTTAACGTAAAATTTCATCACTAAATCGAGAAGGGGCGACATCTACTTACCTGAATCGAAATTTCCCCCAAAAACAGTGCTCCAGACTTAGACGGAGAGATTCGAAACTTCCACGATTCGAGTCGATGATCCTAAAACAGTCGGTAGAGCTTCCTTGAATGAATCCGTGGCTAGCCCGAACTGAATGGTGGGGAGAGAAGAGAAGACGCAGAGAACGGAAAGAGAAGAAGAAGGAAGATAGCCGGGTGCGGGATGAAAAATGAACCCTAGCGCGCGCGGGCTTCCTTTATTACTGAATCCCTATCGGGTCGGGTCGGAACATGGATTGGGTCTAATTGCAATTAGTAATTTACTCTCCCACTCATACGACTTAATAATTAAAATTTTCTTCAGGGGCGCTGCCCCCTTGACCCCCGCGACCTGACCGGGCAGGTCGAAACCCGTACCTACTCTGCGAGGGAAACAATAGTCATAGTGCCCATCAATGGAACGCTAATCATACATGCACATATGCACTATATATCTCCTAAATGTCGTGTCCATGTATGTTATGTATCCATTAATATCGTAAAATTCTTACTAGCATGTTCATAAGTTACCTCATAAATAGAGAAAAGTTATAATAAAAATAGAATAAAAATACCTGGTCCTCACACCGTGGGAAACCTAGTTCTGAATAATAAAAAGGTGTCTAATGTTCCCATTGACTCATATAAGGAGTGGACTTGAGTCATTCATCATGAATGTATTATCTTACATCCCACTAAAGAATAATTCTCAGTTTTATCCAACATCGTTGCACAACTTATCTAGGTAGATTTATGTCATCTACTTATGCAAAATTCCTTCTTTTTCATGTGAAGCTCCTTAGTCAGACATAGAGATTTATATTTCTAATGACACTTAGGACTGTAAAACACGTTATCTCAAATAAGAGAGCAACTTGGGTAAGCTTGGTTAGATTATTAGCGTAACAAGCTGTTGACACCCTATTTTGAGCTATTTTTGGGCCATGTTAATTAAATTTAGGCCCATTGCATAAAATTAAGGGTGCAACTTAATTCAAGTAAGTCTGGTTCGAGATCGACCTTACACTTACCCTATTCTCAAAAACTCTTATGCTACCCTATTTTAGATCGGGTCAATTTTAAGCATACCTTACCCTATTTTTTAAGATCTGGTCGGTTTCGGTTTCGGTTTCGGTTTCAGTTCCAAATTGGTTATTTAAAATAGTCTTTATACTATATTTGAAAATTATAATTTTATTAGAAGTGTTACTTAAAAATCAAAAATCAAGATGATGGTAATATATTTATTAAATTTACTAAATAATAGATAAATTAAATAAGTTTCTACGTATTTAAAGACTATATGAAAGATAATATCTTCCACTATAAAATCAATTTTATAAAATTTATATTAAACATATATTAATAATTCGGGTTGGTTCTAGATACTCGTACCTTAGAACTTACCTTACCGTAATTGAATTGAGTATTTTTTTTTTTACTTAGAACCTACCCTATCTTATGGGTATAAAAATATGAACCTACCTCACCCATTTTAGAGTAACCACGAGTTGAGTTGCACTCCTACATAAAATGTTGCTATTTGGAATTATATGAATGTTTTGGATTAATTTGCAATTAAATATGCATCATCAATTTAGGTTGACCTTTATGGGATTATTACAAAGTTATTGGACTATCAACATATGAAAATCAAATGCAGAGATTGGCTTCACATGAGCTGTATATGTATAAATCTAGATACATGGGCGGACTACCATAACCAAATGCATCTTCCCCAAAATGAAGCTTCTCACATACCTAGCACACATATTCAAAGTTGGCCAACCGTGAATCCAAAATGGCAACAAAATTTCTACCATCTCAAACTATAGCCACGACAAAAGAAAACCAAACTCATTTCCCATAAGAGATCAACCTACCACTTCCACCTCCACTATCCAATTTAGTTGCTAGGCCATCAAGCAAAATTACTTAGAGATGAAGTAACGGGGGGAGTAGTGGATTATCTAGCATGCATTTGTCATCGCCAAAGGATGCATAAGAATACCCATCACATGCACTACTCTTACATCACCAGCTAATAATGCTCTCACATCACCAGCAAATAAAAAGTTGCCACTCTAGCAACCAAAGCTCAAATACTCTATAAATACCAAGCTCCTCTAACCACTTAGGGAGAGAAAAAGCCCCCAACCGGAGGGAAGGAAGAGGCCCTACCAAGCAGATTCACGATAGTTTCTTTATCTTCTCTCGTGTATTTCTCTCCACTCCAACCTAGAAATAAGGGTTTGTTGTTGCTTCCATAGTTGTCCCCTGTTGTCTCCATTTTCCCAAGCTGTAAAAAAATCCTACTACCTCTATTACAAATAAAAAGGCATTACTGCCATTTTATCTCCATTCCTGTCTGGCCATCCCCAAAAAAAGTCTAAGCCATAAGAGTCCCTAGTTGCGATGCTTCAACCTGTTCCAGATGTGCCTCAAAAGTCCTCTTATTTATCTTATTTTACCATAGATGTATGATGTATTTGTAACCCTCGAATATTTTTCTATGTAAACCAGTGCTTTATCATTCAATAAAATATCTGAGTTCTAAACTTCCCAAAAAGATTAGTGGTGACTTCCTTTTTTATTTTCTGTTATTTCTCTTCAATTTAATACTTTATCTTTATTTAATGCAATAATATTATAGATTACTGCAATTCATTTACCAATATTTTTTCAACATCTTCTATTTTTATTTTAGGTTCGCTAAAATAGACCAACTCATCATAGCGCATATTGTTTAAGAAAAGAGTCGCTCAACTATCAAATCTTATTTGTAAATGACATATTCTACTTTATTAATAAGTTGATTTATTTCTAGGCTGATCCTAGCTTATTCATTTTAAGATTAGGTTAGTTTGATTCCAATTCCAAATTAATTTCTTAACAACTTTAAGAGCAACATATAATTATATATATTAAAAAATAAAGGTTAACAAAATGATGTAAATATTATAATAATGGCAATAAAACAATATACAATTATATATATTAAAATAAATACATGTTAGTGTTAAGTACTAGTAATTTTAATTTCTCCGTTAGTATATATACATATATAATAATTTAATCGTATACTCATTTAATATATATGCTATTTGCTCACCTACGTAATAATACGGGTTGATTTTGGGTAACTAGGCTATATATCCTACCCTATTCTATACCTATCTGTACCCATAGACAATTATTATTATTATTATTATTATTATTATTATTATTATTTTATTTTACCCAAATTAAAGTCTGATTAGCAGATGACCATTAATATTCTACCTATGTTGCACTCTTAATCTCAGATGATTTGACGTAATCTAATACTTCATGCTTGAAGCATTGATTGGATGATCGTGATTTTGCTTTATATTAAAGTAATAAATTTTAATTAGATTGAATGAATGGTTTCGATATTTGAAATAAAGTATACATCATATAGTTTTTTAATATACTTCACCTATCCTCAAAGAAAATCACTAAAATGAAAGAAAAGCATTTATTATTATGTTAGGTAAAATCCTTTAGTTCAACATTATGAATGTTAATATAGATGGTAAAGAGCTAAAAAACAATAGTCAGCAGTAACAACAACAACAACAGCAACAATAACAAAAAAAGTAGTTTCTTCTTGACACAACTCATGTCAAGTTATATACATGAATGCTAATATTGATACTAAGTGGCCTCGGTAAACAAAAATATAGTCGAAAGCTTCTCCTTTTGCTTACATATTTCTATCAACATGAATGTCATGACATCAAACATGATATATTTTTTGTAGGGATCCATACTCACTAATACACATGTTATCGCATTTGCGGAGCGCAATTCAGTGCACCCAGGTGCATTCAGCCTCAACGCACCCGGGTGCACTGCACCAATTTTTTTTTATTTTTTTTTGAAAATTTTTGTATACAATGGTTAATCTAGGTTTATTTAACATATGTATCAATTTTTACTATTTTTGGAGACTTTTAGATATTTTTTTTAGATTTTTAAAAATCAGTGGCATTTTCGGTAATTTAAAATTACGAAAAATGCCACTGATTTTTAAAAATCTAAACAAAATATCTAAAAATCTCCAAAAATAGTAAAAATTGATACATATGTTAAATAAACCTATATTAACAGCTTCATGAAAAAATTTTCAAAAAAAAATAAAAAAAAATAGGTGCAGTGCACCCGGGTGCGTTGAGGCTGAATGCACCCGGGTGCACTGAATTGCGCTCCCACATTTGCCCCATAATGAATAAATAATAAAACATTAGAAATGTGGCACGAGACTTAGTCCTTCATAACATCTTAAAACTGCCCAACAAATTTTCTATAAAATAGGAGCATTAGCACACTTCGTGGGCACTTTACTTGCATATTAGAACCCCATCACTACTTTAGAAGAAAATCTCTCCCACTAGAGGAGGGGACTAAAAGAGACTTCCACCAACTCCATACTTGCAGCCTCTCACAATTTCCCTCAAGCTCTCGTATCTCTAAAACACATCTTCCAGGGTCCGTTACATGAAACCCTTTTGATTCCATCTCTCCCTTTGGGATTACCCAATATTCTCATAAATTCATCCCAGAACCTTTGGGAATTGTCCCTGACTCTTTGAGAATCACTTTAAACCCTCTAGGAACCATCTCATACCTTTTGGGAATTGTCCCTGACCCTCTGAGAATCACTTCAAACCCTCTAGGAACCATCTCATACCTAGGGGTGCAACTCGGGCTCATGAAACTCGGGTTAATCTCGACCCTAACCCTATTTGTAAAACCTGAACCCTAACCCTTTTTTGAAAATCGGGTTCAGGTTGAGTTTCGTGTTGGAATTTATGTTAATGAATTTACATTTTATTTAAAAGTGATAAGTTTAGAATTTCATATGAATAAATAATAATAACAAATTATGTAGGTAAACATAATAATATATAATCAAACTACATATTTTTTAAAAATAGTAATGTAAAGAATATTTCTAGAAAAAATTTAACATCAAAACTAAGATAAAGAAAAAAATTAATAAGTGTAAAAACGAATGATAGAAATAAAAGCTAAATATAAATGAAATAATATACTTTATTTACAATAAAATTACAATATGCCAAATATGTATTCAAATATAGATATAATAACATAAAATATGAAGAATATAAATAAATATTGTTTAAATAGTATGTGTATAATATATTTTATAATAATATAAAATGAAAAATCGGGCTCGGGTTCTTCGGGTCCGGGTTCACTTGAACCCTAACCTTATCGTATTTACAAATCGGGTTCCTTGGGTTATGAAAAATCAAGTTCCAACACTGCCTAAAATCGGGTTCTGCGGGCCGGGTTCGGGCTCAACCCGGCCCAAGTTGCACCCCTACTCATACCCTTTGAGAATTGTCTCTGACCCTCTAAAAATCACTTCAATCCCTCTAGAAATCATCTCATACTCTTTGGGCATCTCTTTAACTCTCATATAATCTTCCCAGTTAGAATTTCACTGAGCCCTATGTAATCCTTTGATAGACCTTCTATAAGATTTATACTCTTACATTTTGCACTGTCTATGAAAACAATATTTCTTCCCACGCTTCCTTTATCCGTTAATCTTCTAATGACAACATCACCAAATGGCTCCCCCGCCATGGAGAGCCGTCAGAAGATCCTAAGAAAGACCAAGATGCCCGATATCTCAAAGAGAATTCAAGAACGTCATGAGCACCATCATCGCTTGGATGGAAAGATCGTACTCCTCAGAGTTGACCCCCTCTTCCGAAGGAGTTACCCCCAATATGGGAATTGCAGCTAGTAATACCGAAACCCTTGGTATGAGTAATACTCCCCCTTTGAATATTACTTGATGAACGCTAGGGCACTCCTCTTTTACTATAGGAATTACCAATGAGCCCTTACCTCCCAAGTTTAAGGCTATCAAGATATTTTGATGATATGATTGTAAAAAGCAAGATATTTTCCAAACGAATAAGGAAGAATATGAAAATATATGTTGATGATATGATTGTAAAAAGCAAAGACATTTCCAACACATACTTGGCCCCAAAGAAACCTTGGAGACTCTTAGACATTACAATATGAAGTTAAATCTTGAAAAATGTATATTTGAGGTGACAAAGGGAAAGTTTCTGGGAATCATAATAAGTGAAAGAGGGATTGAAGCCACAAATAAAATAAAAACTATCATAAATATGAAATCCCTTAAGAATAAAAAAGATATACAAAAATTGATGGGAAGAATTGCTGCTTTACGTTGCTTTATTTCCAAAATCTGTTGACAAATCTCTACCTTTCTTTAAGATACTTAGGAAAAACTCAGAGTTTACCTGGACAGATAATTGTGAAAAAGCATTCCAAATCTTGAAGCAATACCTGACTAATCCCCCTTTGTTGGTTAAACCAGAGCAAGAGCTGATCTTTTTCTCTACCTCGCCTCATCCGAATATGCCATTAGTGCTGTTTTAATTGGATTAAATAAGGGTGTACAACACTATTTACTATGCCAGCAGACTTCTTATTGATTTCAAAATTTTATATTCTACATTGGAAAAACACTTATTAGCACTTTTGATGGCTTTTAAAAATTGCATCCTTATTTTCAATCTCATACCATTATTATTTACACAAATTTGCCCCTACAAGGATTGCTACACAAGGCTGACATATGAAATAGTCAATTGATCTCTCGTAATTCAATATTAAATTTCAACCTTTGCATGCTACAAAAGGACAAGTTCTCCTCGATGTTCTTGCTGATTTCACAAAAGCGGAGGCCCCCTCGGACACAACAGGTCAAATAGACAACTTTAATGACACTAGCTGGAAACTCTTTATTGATGATTCGTCCAACAAAAATGATAGTGGAGCCAGTCTAGTCCTCGAAGTCCCCATGAAATATGACTTGAAGTGGTTATAAGATTTGAGTTACAAGCGCAAAACAACATGGCTGAATATGAGTCACTATACCAAGGACGAAAATACCTTGACACCCTTCAGGTAAACATAGTTATAATTTTTTAATTCCGATCTCATAGTTAATCGAATGACTGGTCACTTCATAGCAAAAAATGTGGATATGTAAAGCTACCTACCCTATGTCAATTGATAACATCTAAAATACATTCATTTTTTATCCACCAAACACTAAAGATAAAGAACATTGAAGCTGATGCTTTAGCAAAATTTACCTCTAATACATATTTTAATACTCTGATCCCTGTATGCCGACTTACCCAGCCTAGTATCGTACCTTCACAACTACAAAGCATTGTTGACATCCAAATTTATTGGACTATGCCTCTTATCACATGTCTTACACATCATGTTTTACCCTCAGATATTACCCTCGTCAACAAACTACTCAAACAGTGATAAAAATACACCCTTTATCATGGACGCCTCTACCAACGGTCCCTCTCAGTACCCCTTTTACAATATATACCCTTTGCATGAATACTTTCTGTCTTAGAGGAGGTACATGAAGGTTGTTGTGAAAATCACTTAAGATGACGAACACTTGCCCACCAAAATTTTGAGAGCCAGATATTACTGTCTAATAATTCAAAAGGATAAAAAACTATATGTCCAGACTTGTCAACAATGCCAAGGGTATACACACCTCTCGCATCAACCTTCTGTCCCATTAAATCCTATTTTTGAAGTATGGTTATTTCAACAATGGGGCATTGATCTTGTAGGACCTTTACCTCTTGCTCGAAAACAACTACAATTTATCTTAGTAGTAGTAGATTACTTTTCAAAATGGTTAGAGGTAAAAGCCTTAAGCAACATCACCACTAATTAGAATATCACCTTTGTATGGGATTAACTTATATGTCGACATGACCTACCCGAAACTATTATATTGGATATTGGAAAACAATTTGATAGTGCTCAGTTTAAAGACTTCTATTGAAATAACAACATTATACATAAATTTTCTTCTGCAGTATACCCAAGATCAAACAGCCAGGTCGAACAAACAAATAGAAAATTAAAAGAAGCACTACAGAAAAGATTAGAGGCTGAAAAATAGGTGGACTGACATTCTACCTAGCATTGTATGGACATACAATACAAAGCCTAGAAAAGCCACAAGTGAAACACTCTTTAAGCTGTAGTTTGGCATCGAGGCTGTCACACTTATCAAAGTTACAAACGAAAACTTTAGAACCACTTAGATTAGTGAGGAAGACAACTGACAGACCCATCTACAATCCCTAGACCTGATAGATGAACTCAGAGATACTGTAACTAATAAAATACTAAGATATTAACAACAATTGGCTGACCACTATAACAAAAAGTCAGATCACACCAATTTTTAATCGACGATGTTGTTTTATGAAAAGCACAATTTTCCATAGAATTCAGTCCACGCAAATTCTCACCCGACTGGGATGACCCTTTTAGGGTCACTCGTTCCTATAATAATGAGATATACGAAATTGAAACTTTAGATGGAATAAAAATTCCATGAACATGGAATATATAACACTTGTGAAAAATTTACACTTAAATATCCCCCTATGTGGGATACATGGGCCCCACATGACTTTCCAAAAGTCTACCACGACCATTCACATCCCCTTATGGGGGATACAAAGGCCCCACACGGCTTCCTAAAGGTCCACTGAAACCATTCACATCCCCCCTATATGGGATACAAAGTCCCCACAAGGCTTCCCAAAGGTCCATTAAGACCATTTGCATCCCCCTCTAAGGGATGCAAAGGCCCCCAATACGAGATACAAAATCCCCACACGACTTTCCAATGGTCCACTGAGGCCATTCATATGGAATGCAAAGGCCCCCTATACAGAATACAAAGGCCTCATATAGCGTCCCCAAGACCATCAACATAAATGTCCTCTTCTGAGATATTCAATAACCCCCCTCAGCTTCAAAAGGCCCTCTAAGGGCACACAATATATGTTAATGTAGTATTTACCACAATAACATTCCTTAAAATAAAAACATCTTCATTCTAGATTATATAACTATTCTCTCATCGTTAAAAAAAAAGAGAGAAATGAGTAATATATCAAACTTCTCCCCCTTTACCATCTTCACTGTCAGACGACCCCTCTGCACTTAATGCCTCAGCCAGTGCTTCTATATCAAATGTTGAATCCAAATCCAATACCCTCGCGTCACATTCATCGTAACCTCGACGTAAAGCTCTTTTCACAATATCTGTCCTCTCTACTTCTCTTTCTTCTAACTACCTCCGCAAAAATAAATTCTTCGAAGTAACTTCTTTAATTCAATTCCTATCACTGCTGTCATGACATACGCTCTTTCCAACTCCGCCTGTGCTGCTTTGATCTTCACATCTCCTTCTTTCATAATCTTCTTGTACTCCTTAAATGCATCTAAATCAGCTTGCATCTTGTCTACCCCCTCCATTTTCATTGAATGCTTTGATCTTCACATCTTCTTCTTTCATAACCTCCCCATACTCCTTCAATGCATCTGAAAAGCCTGCATCGTATTACCCCTTCCATTTTCATTGAAAGTCCCTCTTCCATGCCTTATAATGGCTATCCATAAAATGGACGGAAGAAATCAAATCTACCATACACTGCATAATGTGACTCCAGTAAAAATTCAATGATTATTCTTTTCTTTTCTCCCTCTCTAATGGTATCATTGCTCATTTTTAAAATTTTTGAACATACACTTATGTTGTTCGCATTCGAGTTCACAACTCTGATCTCGTCAGTGACCCTCCAGCAGATTGCTCCTCTGTCACCACCATCACAGATGTCCTTTGCTCTCCCGGAACCACCGACAATGACCCCTTCTCTATTATGGCTTTCTTTACTGTCTTGAACTGCCCTTCTCCTTGTCTTGAATGACTATACCCTTGGTCAAATCAATCAACCCCTCCGCCTCCCTTTTCCCAAGCCTCTTGCGGCCCTCGCAGCAACCCTATTTGCGATGGCCTCCGCCAAATCCTCTTTCCCTCCTTTTCCAGTTAACATACCAACCTTAACCATCTCCTTCCTCCACAAATCCATGATATGCTCCTCCGAAACTTCCTTAATCTTTTCAATCAATACGACATCATTTGGTAGCAACATATATTTTTGGCTATCTAGAGAAAAATTCTAAGCCTCTAAGACTCCCCAACACCTCCCTTTTAAGCCAAGGGATAACCATGTACCCCTCTATCTCTTATATGTTGCGGAATTTTTCCCAATTATTTTAGGCATTTCATCCACTGGGGTAAAATGGCATATTGCAAAATCCCTACTTTCACTAATATGGAAAAAGCACAAAACGCTCTCCATTTCATGTCAATACCAATGAATCTCCCCAAATATTCAAATATCAAGAACCAATTCCACGAATTAGGTGACAGTTGGGCAAGATAAATCTTGTGCACATTCAAAATGTCTTGGACCCACTGATAAAAAGGAATCAGTATACCTATCGACAGTGCATCTTCAAACATAACCAGATGCCCTGGTTTATGACTTTTGGGGAGATCCAACACAGACAACAGAGCAACTTCAATATCTTGGTCGTTGCTCTTCACATTGTGACAACGCACAACCGCCAACACCTCCATGACTACCATTAACACTGTAGAGAACAACGAATACCCTGAACCCTAGCACTAACTCAAACTCAGATACATAATGATATCTGAATAAATCCCTAACATATATTTATAAAGGACCTTATCATTATTTCAAGATCCATTTGGCCTCGAGACTCAACAAAAATACTAAATACTTTGAAACAATTTAAAATTCAAAAATGGTAACCACCATCACTCGCCCCTTTTCCTTAATAAGAAATGTGGCATGAGATCTAGTCCTTTGCCACACCTTAAAACTGCCCCAACAGATCTCCTATAAAATAGGAGCACTAACACACTTCGTGGGCACATTCACTGGATATTGGAACCCCGTAACTACTTTAAAGGAAATCTCTTCCACTAGAGGAGGGGAATGAAAGAGACTTCTACTAACCCCATACTTCCAACCTCTCTCAATTTCTTTTAAGCTCTCGTATCTCCAAAATGCATCTTCCTGGGTCTGTTACACTAACCCCTTTTGATTCCATCTCTTCCTTTGGGATTGCCCCATAGTCTCAGAAACTCACCCCAGACCCTTCGAGAATCGTCCCAAACCCTCTGAGAATTGTCTCTAATCCTTTAAAAATCACTTTAAACCCTCTAAGAACCATCTCATACCCTTTAGGTATCTCTTTAACCCTTTGAGAATCTTCCTAAACCCATTGTTAGAATTCCATTGAATCCCACTCAACCCTCTGACAGACCCTTTATAAGATTTATACTCTTACAGTTGCTAATGCAAAAAATGGCATCTTCTAATGAATGAGTGATAATTTGCACATATCTATATATTTTTGTATTAATTTAATAGTTTTAATCGTAAAAGGTTTGATTTAAATTTAAGTTTTATGTTCATAAAAATATAAGTTTTATGTGAAATTTTTTGAAAAATATTTTTTTGTAAAACGTCAAATTCGTATATTGACATATTTAAAATAAATAAAATAATAAAGTAAATCAACTTGCATCATTTCCTAAGACATTTAATTTTATTTATTAAAACAAAATGAAATTAAACATGCACAAAAATAACTTCAAATGTTTTCTAGACTGCTTAGATCATTTCTGGAAAAAGTACAAATATCTTAAATGGCTTAGATTAATGATACAAGAAGTTGCCCATCTCAAATTGAATCTCATTACCAGTCTAACCTAGCACCAAATTTGGTTCTCTCTCCATCATCTCCCCAAGCTCTCTATCGTGGAAGCTATAGCTAACCAATGATTGATGAGCCATGGCTGCTTTCCTCATCATTGGTAGAGATAAGCAACACAACACAAATGACAACCTTTGATCCAGTCAAAACAAACAGCTCTGAATTGCATCAAACCTTTAACATGATCTGACAAACTCAATTCCATTGTCCTCATCCCCGATCCCATTAGTTCTATCACAAATCCAGCTTTTGCCATGCACCACTGGCTGAATCAACAACCATTGCAGTGATTGAAATTGGTTAATTCCAACACTAATCTCACTGACGAAAAAATCATGGTCATTAATCAGCCCCGAGCAACTATTAACATTATCATTGAGACCCAATTCACCGGCAACCACCTGCCTGGCTTCATCTTGTCAAATGACAACTAGTCATCTCTTTTGATCAGCAACATCTCTAACAAATCGGGCATCCCAATATCAATAATCCCTTCTTCAATTCCAGTAGAGCTACAACAACTATCCATCTGTAGTGCTAAGGTCATATTTTTCCTCATAAGGCTTCATGGTGAGGGACTAAATGTTTTAGGAAATTGGTTCTATAAGAATCTCCTAAACAAACAGCCCTTTAGCATCTTCAGGGAATGTTGTGTCGGATGATTTTGCCTAGTCTAAGGAGTTTATTAGACTTGTAGGTCCCAGACTGCCTAAGTCAGAGGCTCCTCTCTGGCTTATTGAGTAAATTTCATATATACCCACATAGTTTCATCGATATTGCAGATATACCCACGTAGTTTCACAAATTTCATATTACCCCCACATAGTTTCACCGAAATTGCGTATTACCCCCACGCCGTTAACTGCCGTTAATATCCGCAGTTATATTTTTAAAAATGACAAAAATGCCCTCATCTTCATGGGGGTGATATGCAATTTTGTGAAACTATGGATGAGGGCATTTTCATCATTTTTCAAAAATATAACGGCGGATATTAATGGGCAGTTAACGGCGTAGGGGTAATACATAATTTCGGTGAAACTATGTGGGGGTAATATGCAATTTGTGAAACTATGTGGGTATATCTGCAATATCGATGAAACTATGTGGGTATATATGAAATTTACCCCTAAGGAGTTTATTAGACTTGTAGGTCCCAGACTGTCTAAGTCAGAGGCTCCCCTCTGGTTAGCCAACTTCTCCACATAACTGAGTAAATGCTAGAGTTCCTTGAGAGTCATAGTGGCAGAATTGCCCTCCTTACTAGATTGGTAAAATGTTCTCCAGATGTATGCTTTGTGAAGTGTCACCATTTCACAACTAGTTCTGATCCTCTGAATAGGAGTTTCCATTTCTTGGCGGCATGATGAGTTGATCATGAATGAAAGATTATGGAGATCACCACTAGAAAAGGAGCAACCTTATGTACTGGTTCCCACAAATAGTGCCAATTATAATATCTAACATTGGATTTATAATAAGATGAAAAGAATCAAAGAGTGCAATGTAGCTTAGAAATTAGTTGTCTTATTATTCTTTCCTATTAGAAATTTACACATGTCAACTACTTAGCTTTCATCGTCTAGGTGGCTGCCATTTACAATGTTGATGTTAAGTTGTTAGTTAGCTATTACTTTCAATAATGCTAAATGGTGGACTATCTCTCGATGTTCACCACCAACACGGACCTGATGGGCCTATTAGGTTTCATCAAATGCAACTTTGGAAGGAGACACCTGCAATTGGTTCAATAAATTGCCTACATGATCAATAACTTCTTTTTTCCACCTCAAAGAGCTCTTTATTGCTTATTTTATTAGCTAGAGTAAACAACTTAAGGAGCCAGTTGATCTGGCACTTATGCGCTAAAGGCTTGATAAATCCCTTAGGGATTTCATATGAAGATTCAACTTGAATCTATAAGGGTCAAAGAGCTATATATTGAGGTGGAAAAATGGCTTTTATGATTGGAGTTCATTTTGGATGTCTGAATCATGAATATGTCAATGACTAACTTAATACAGAGAAGTAAGATAAATAGAAGCAATGAGTAGGAAAAATCCATATTTAGGGAGAAATGCAAAAAAGATGACACCCTAATAGATTTGGCAAACAAAGTTTTTCCACTAAAGAAAACTCTTAAACATGCCCCAGGTTCTGTTCCACATTAAAAGTTTTAAAGTGACACTCCATTGTAAGAACCTTAAGAAAAGATCCTTATGAAAATATGGGCTAAAAGCCTTATAAATAAACCTCATCTTATGAGAGCTCCACCCTTTAAGAGGGACAACAGTAAATGGTGCATGTATTATAAAAACTATGAGCATACTATGGACAAATGCATTAACCTCAAAGACATAATAGAGGAATTGGTTCGAAAGGAAAGTAAGACAAGTTCATATGGAAATTATGCACCCAGAGGGACATTAGCAATGGTAAGAATCCTCTCAATGATTTACAAATTGAAGCAAAAAATCACTTAGGAAAATTCTTCTACCCAAGGGGTGTTTTTCACAATTCACAACGGATTCTCATGTGGAGGCTCAACTTTAGTTGGAAAGAGAGGATATGCCTATAGTGTGAATTCCCCTTGTAAGAAACATAAATTTTCTTACCTTGTGGTATCGTCTAGCAAAGACCCACTAGCTCCAAGTTTACCTTATGGTGATGCTATTACAATATCAGTGGAGATCGAGAGATGAATAGTCCAACACATCCTTATTAACACTAGGAGTTCTACACATGTGTTGTTTTGGGGAAGCTTTTATCAGAATGAAACAAAGCCCTAAAAATATAAGAAAGTATCCAGGACCCTTGATGGGATTTATGGGTGAAGAAACCCAATGGGAAGGTTTTCTTGCTCCACCCATGACTCTAAAAAACCACCCAACTCAAGCAACGGAAGGTATAGATATCTTGGTGGTTAATGTACCCTCGACATATAATGCAATAAAAAAACATAGGAATAAAATATTTAATTAGACAAATAAAAGTTAATTTCCATGCTAAATACGTCATTCAAAGCGTTGTTTGGTTGTCCATGTATATAATGTATTATTCAAAAAGATATGTGCATGCATGCTTGCTGGACTTCTGACACCCTCATTTAATGAATTTCTTAAGCAACCAAAGCTTCATTGCCAAAGAAATCATGCACATAAAAAAAACAATGCAAAAAGTGTCCTTCTAGAAGATCAATTCCTGGAGGCTGTCCTGCATGCATATTCTCATACATACCTTGCCAAAAAATCATTACACCACATGGGCTATCACTTTTATGTATTATCCAGCATATATTAATCCAAATAGATACCAATTAAAACTATACCACTCTCAAATATTTTGTTATAAAATTCAAAAAATAATTCTTTTTTCATTCTTGCAACTTCATCAATGTACCAAATTATTTATACCTAATACAATATAAATTATATGATTCTTGTATAATTAATTTGAAACTAACCAAATTAACTATACGAATAATATTTAATCAAGGCATGAAACAATTATTTAGAATCCAAAATCAAAATCCAAATAAAAATCTACTTGCCTATAATTTTCTCCTCTTGCAGCCTCTGTAAGCTTTTCTTTACTCATTCCATAACTCTCGCTCTTAACCATTTCTTATCAATATCTAAATTCATCAACTCCCTAACCTATTTTATAAAAGCTTCCGTAGCTTCGCGAAGATAGGGAATAAGAGATGAAGCAAATTTAAACTTGAATTCTATTAAACCAATCTTATCCGAAAGAGTTTTTATCTCATTAATTATCTTATGGGGCCCACATGGCTGGGGAGACAACAGTGCAAATTTTAAATTTTATTTCGTATGGAACCCCATTTGAACCTCTAAGACCACTGGACTACCTGTATGCCAACCAAGCTAGACAAGTTGTTGAAATAACATTGAAAAATAAAAATTAAAATACAACCTGCAAAAGATATAAATAATAATTGGGTAAAGTCCAATATTAACAATTTGGCCCAATTGATCAAATGGTCAACCTTTGCCACATAGGATATCCTAAATAGACTTTGACCAGTCAACTTAAATATTTATATTTTTTGATATTTTACATTTTTCTCACCTTATAAAGTTTCGTCCTCGAAACTTGCAATAGTCAAGATATATCATTGAACAATTTGGGGCAAATTCTAAGAATATCATCCTCTATCTCCCACGGAGCTTCTCACGCATTGTAGTTACTCCGTTGCACTAGAACATGCCGAATTATTATTCTTTTTAACTGCTTCTCGAGGCAATTTAAGATTCGTATAAGATGTTCCAAATGAGCTAAATTTTTCTCAATCTCATATTGGCAGCTATCAGAATATGAGTTGGATTGGCCACATATTTCCTCAACTATAAGACATGAAAGATGTGATAAATACTTGCTAACGAAGGAGGCAACAGTAGCTGATAGGCAACACTGCCAATGGTTGAAAGGTTCAATATATCAAGAAGATAATTTTCCTTTCATCCTGAAATGAGTCACGCCTTTGGTGGGAGAGACTTTTAGGAAGATCAACTCACCGATTACAAACTATAAATCTCTTCATTTTCCATCAACATACTATTTTTGACGATCTTTAGCTGCTTTCAATCATTGCCTTATAACTTGAACCACATCAGCAACTTGCTGGACTAGGTCAAGAACTAAAAATTATCGTGTACCAATTTCTTTCTAATAGATAGGCGTTCGACATATTTTCCATATAAAGCTTCAAACAGAGTCGTACTGATACTATCTTGATAACTATTGTTATAGGCAAAATCGACCAAAGTCAAGTGCTCATCCCATGAACTAGGAAAATCCAAGGCACAAGCTCTTAAAAAATCATCCAGAATTTGAGTAGTTCTTTCTGACTAACCATCTATTTGAGGATGATAGGTGGTGCTCAATTGTAACTTTGTTCCCATAGACTTTTACAATTTTTTCCAGAAATAAAAAATAAACCATCAATCTCTATCTGACGCAATGGAAATAAAGACACTATGTAAACGAATAATCTCTCATAGGTAAGGTCATGAGATATGGTAAGAAGTGAGAGAATTTAGTAAGTCTATCCACCTCTACCCTTAGAGCATCACAATGAGCTTGCGTACTAAGAGGAACAGTTATAAAGTTTATGGTAATGTGCCCCCATTTTCACTTTGATATTTCTAAATGTTACAATAATGCTTCCTATCTTTTCCATTAAGCCTTGACTTGCTGACATACTAAGCATTGGGATACAATTGGCACACTTGACACATGGCTTTTTTTACCAAAAGTTCCATCTTAGATCTTTGTATATTTTGGCATTACAAGGATGCATAGAAAATTTAGATTGATAAGCTTCCTCTAAAATTTCTCATCGTAACATGTCATATCTAGGCACAACTAATATTCTCCCAAAAAGTAGTGTACAATTAGAATTGCAATAGAAAAAGAGGATTCTCCATTCTTCAACTTCTCTAAAATACGAAAAAGAAGTTTGTTGTGTTTCTGAGTTTACTTTATTTAATCAATCAGTGTTAATTGAATTTACAAAACACTTATTCTTTGAATTTCTCTTAGAGTCACTACTTCTAACTGCAAGGATTGGATTTCTCGTATTAGGGGCAACTGTTGAGTTATCCAAAATGCAGCGCAAAATTTATGACTTAGAGTATCGGCTACTACATTTGCTTTATCGAGGTGATACTAAATACTAATGTTGTAATCTTTTAGTAACTTCAATCATCTTTGCTGTCAAAGGTTCAACTTTTTTTTAGAGAATATGTATTTCAAACTCTTGTGATCTGTGAAGATTTTAGTTTTCTCATCGTACAAGTAATTACATCATATTTTTAAGGTGAATACTATTGTAGCTAACTCCAAGTCATGGATAAGATAATTTTATTCATATCTTCTTAATTGTGTAGATGCATAGGTAATTATTCTACCTTGCTACATGAGTACACAGCCGAGGCCTTTCCTAGATGCATCACTGTACACCGTATAGTTTTCACCAGTGATCGATAAGGCTAAAATCTGTGTTGAAGTTAAATGAGTTTTTAATTCTTGAAAACTTCTCTCGCAAGCATCTAACTAGATAAACTTAGATTTCTTATGAGTTAACCTTGTAAGTGGTACTACTATGCTTGAGAAAATTTTCATAAATTTTTTATAATACTTGCCATACCTCAAAAACTTCTAACCTCAGTTATTGTAGTCGGTCTACCCCAATTGATTATAACTTCTATCTACTTTAGATCCACTGACACTTCGTCCTTGTTAACCGCATGGCCTAAGAAGGTCACACTATCTATCTAAATCTCACATTTCTTGAGTTTAGTGTATAACTTATGTTCTTGTTCGCAATCGCACCGCAAATGCACGGGTGGTAGATTGTAGTATATAAATTATCGATCCATAGATAATCTAGGACTATAAACTTTGTTTTTAAACGCTTTTGTATCAGATATGAAGAAAATATAGTAAATAAAATGAAAAAAATTAGAAAAGGGGGTAGAGAAAATAAAATTGAAAAACTAGAATGAGTAGTAGAAAATAAAGATGCGAGTACCTAGGGTCTAGGATTTCACATGCGACTTTTGCAAGGGGTAGTGACATAATTATTTGATCCAAATATTATTTGTTAAAGGAGAACAAACTCTAATTTATCTTTGCACTTTCTCTCCAAACCTACAAGGTGTACCCTAATTTTCTTAATCACATATTCTTATGAGATTAAGTTAATTAGAATTCATTCAGTTCTGTGGCTTGTTCATTGAATTCCTAAAGGTCATCATCCCTATTCTCACAATCTTAGATTTTCAGGTTTAATATCTTAATTATCATATATTAGATTTCCACGTTTCAGTTCCATAATCTAATATATGGAATCATTCCAACGTACGGGCCCATGTACAAAGGAAGCATTAAAATCACAAGGTCTTAAATTAACAACAATATCCATTATAAATAAATTAAAACCACACATCATGCTATATTGTATGCATGCTACATCTTAAACTCTAGATTTAGGGCTTAGCCAAGCATGTTTAAGTCCACAATAAAATTAAAATTCAAACCCATCTTAAACAATGCAATTAAAATTAAAAAAGGAAAAAGATAGAAAAGCTTATTGGTTGGAAGCCCCGATAGTGTGTCGGCCGCTACATGCAACTCGCCGCTTCGCCTCTTGCCTTGTGCTCTATGCCTTCTCTCGCTCTCCGGACCTCAATCCAAGCTCCCAGGACGTTCTCCCTAGATCCTTTAGGACATTTCCCACAAATGTTTATATAGGGATGAATAGTGCGCATGAACAGTACGTGAATAGTACACACGAACAGTGTGTATGAACAGTTACGCATGAACAGTAGCGCATGAACAGCTGCACGTGAACAGTAATTGCATTTGAATAGTGTCTTACTTGAAATGCAGTTTTGTTTCAGTTTTGAGTCTTGAATTTGTAATTTATTCCCGCTTTCATCGATGCTTATCAATTTGTCCATGTTGCATACTAAAATTGCACGTATTCCTCCTTCTTTACACAAATCAATCAATCAAGAGTGTTTTATGCTTTGTAAAACTAAATCAATCAAAATATGATTTAAAGTATCTTAAATACTCAAATTCTTCTCTATTAATAATCAGAATTCATAATATAAATGTAACTCAACAAATACCCCCACACTTGAACCTTTGCTTGTTCTCAAGTAAATATGAAATAATCAAATCACAGAATTTCAAGAATTGGTCTTTCAAGAACTTTGAGAAAAAACTAAATGTAAATGATCATCAAAACTAGTGAGGATGTTGAATAAAAGACTTTGAAACAGAGCACTTGTCAAAATCTCAATCAAAAATCCAGTTTCATTAGATTAATATTGTACACTCTGTTATCATTTTTGCTTTCAATCACTAAGAGTTCAAAAACTTCCACAATATAAACTCTTAGTTATCAAATATACTCTCCTTTTATCTGGTTATTCAATACACATATTCAACAATTCAAGTATTGGTATTGATGTAGAAAACTATCAGTCAAATTACCTTATATTCATCTCATCAAAGTCTTGCATCCAAATTTCCTCTACTAACTGAATTAACCAATTCATGGATCATAAGGACTTAGTGGGTCAACGATTAAGTTTAGCATAAGAAATAGAATTTCAAAAATTTAACCGTCTCCTCATTGAGTTGAGCCTCATTTTGTAGTAGAAAATAATGTTACCCCCACACTTAGTGCTTTCATTCCCTTTGAAGCTAGTTTTTACCCTTAGTTTAACATGAAATTTTTTTCAAACGAAGTCCGACAATAATTTCCCTCACCATATTTCAAGATATCTAGGAAACTCTTTTTTTTTACAAATAACTTTCTTCATCATATTTCAGGGTATCTAGGAAGTCATTTTCATTATTTGCACAAGCCAGGAAATCAAACCTTATTTCTGTTATACCTTTTATCTCAAAATTCAATTTCAATGTTGGTTCAATTAAATGAGAATTGAGGTTTAAAAAAATAAAAATTTTTTAATTCAGGCTCAATAGGGGTAAACAACTATTATACTCTCAAAGATAGGCTCATTAAGAAAAGAATGCCTTACTCATGTCCATGAACAGGTCGAATTGAGTTATAGCTTTGGAAATTCTTCGACTAGAATAAGATTTTCATGTATTTGTAAAAAACTACCTTTCAGATCGTGTGTATTAGAAATAACCCTTGACAAATTAAAGGAGATTATTCTAATTTTGAAAGAAAACAGAATTGATTTCTTAGTATGTCAGTGTCATCAAATAATTTAGGACAAAAATCCAAGTATTTTCAACAAATACATATTCAAAAATAAATTTAGCATCTGATTAGGGTTCAGTTCTTTTCCTCACTCAAAGATTTTGAAATTTCAAGAATGGTTTTCTTATAAAACTTACAAGAGTTTAAAGTGGGGCCTCAATCAGTCCAATATCAAAGTTTATGCAAGAATTACTGTTCACAATCTCCAAGCAAGTGCACGAGTTGTAGATTGTATTATATAAATTGTCGATCCACAGGAAATTCTGGACTATAAACTTTGCTTTTAAATGCTTTCATGTCGGATATGAAGAGAATAAAGTAAATAAAATAGAATGAAAAAATTAGAAAAGTGAGCCGAGAAAATAAAATTGAAAACTAGAATGAGTACTAGAAAATAAGGATTCAAGTACCTAAGGTCTAGGTAGCGGTATAATTATTTAATCTGGATATTATTTGTTAAAGGAGAACAAATCGTAATTTATCCTTGCACCTTCTCTCAAAACCTACAAGGCGTACCCTAATTTTCTTAATCACCTATTCTTATGAGATTAAGTTAATTAAAATCCATTAAGTTTTGTGGCTTGTCTATGGAATTCTTCAAGTTCATTATGTCTATTCTCATGGTCTTAGATTTTCAGGTTTAATATCTTGATTATCGTATATTAGATTTTCACCTCTCAGTTCTATCACCTAATATATAGAATCATGTCAAAGTATTACCCATGTACAAAGCAAGCATTAAAATCACAAGATATTAAATTAATAATAATATTCATCATAAATAAATTAAAACCACACATCACGCTACATTGTACGCATACTACATCCTAAACCCTAGATTTATGGCTTAACTGAGCATGTTTTAGTTCATGATAAAATTAAAATTCAAACCCATATTAAACAATGCAATTAAAATTAGAAAGGGAAAGAGATAGAAAAACTTATTGGTTTGAAGCCCCGATGGTGTGTCGGCCGTTCCACGCAACTCACCGCTTCACCTTTTGTCTTGTGCTTTACATCTTCTCTCACTCTCTGGACCTCAACTCAAGCTCCCCGGACGTTTTTCGATGCACTAGGACATTTTCCATAAGTGTTTATATAGAGGTGAATAGTGCACATCAACGGTGCGCAAATAGTTTACGTATAAATAGTTGCGCGTGAATAGTACCACACGTGAACAGTAATTTCATTTGAATAGTGCCTTGCTTAAAAAGCAATTTTACTTCATAATTGAGTCTTGAATTTATAATTTACTCTCGCTTTCATCGACGCTTATCAATTTGTCCATGTTGTATACTAAAATTGCGCGTATTTCTCCTGCTTTACACAAATTAGTCAATCGTGAGTGTTTTATGCTTTGTAAAGTTAAATGACTCAACAATTACTAAGATTTTTCAAGTTTTTTTCAAAATATGACAAAAATAGAGTAGAGTGCAAGGTTCAGTAAATTGAGTGCAATGTTCAGTCTATGAAATCATTGGGGTAGTGAAAGGAAGAGTCAAAGAAAATAATACAACGCATTCATCCTACGCTGGAAACTGACATTGTCCTCAATGCAAATCATGCCATTAAAAAGATAAATCGAAATTAAGTGAGTGGTTTTAAGGAGTGTGAGATATTAACTTCCCTGTTTTATCGAGTTGAATTGACTCTTCATCCCATGGTGCTTCCTATCAAAGTAGGCTTTAAAAAGTAACCAATAGAGCTCCAAATTAAAAAGTATTAAAATTCTAAATAAAATAAATTAAAAGAAAAAATAAAATTAAAACTCCCCTGAAAGAGAAAGAAAATTCTTGGGTTACCTCCCAAGAAGCGTTTAGTTTAAAATCATCGGCCTGACTTCAGATTCTCAATTTGGTGATGTGATTTCAGAGAAGGAGTAGATGACTCCTTTTGAAATTTGATCCCTTGAGAAGTAGGGCTTGAGACGCTGCCCATCGACTTTGAATGCTTCAGTCTTCTCGCTCCAGATTTCGACAACTCCATGAGAAAATACTTGTAGTACCTTGAAATTTCCCGACCATCTCGACTTCAATTTACTTGGAAACAATTTAAAATGAGAGTTAAATAGCAAAACCAGGTCATTTTCTTTGATTACCTTCTGTCAGATGTGTTTGTCGTGCTAAAATTTTATCTTTTCCTTGTACATCCTTGAATTCTCATAGGCATCAAGTCGAATCTCCTCGAGTACATCAAGTCATAGTAGACACTTCTCTCCTGCAGATTTCAGATCAAAATTTAAAAAATTTGATTGCTGGTATGCTTTGTGCTCCAGCTCAACAGGCGGTGGAAAGATTTGCCATAGATAGGGTAGAAAGGTGTTGTCCCGATCAGTGTTTTGAATGTAGTACAGTATGCCAAAGAGCAACATCGAGTTGCCTTGCCTAGTCTCGCTGTTACTAGGATACCGTCTTCTCAAGTATGTGTTTAATCTCATGAGTTGAGATTTCAGCCTAGTCACTCATTTGTGGATGGCATGGGGTAGCGATCTTGTATGTGATTCCATATTTCTTGAGTATTTGCTTCATTTTCTTATTGTAAAAGTGACTTCCTCTGTCGCTTATGATTGTTCGTGTGTGAAACTCTAATTTTAGGAACGTGTATGAAACCCTAGAGTTATAACCTTAGGTAATGTAATGATATTTATATGAAATATATATTAATGATATTTTACAATATATGACATTGGAGGATTAAATAGCTAATTATGGAATGTTAATTCGGATGAATAGTAAACATGAATAGTAAATGTGAGATTAAGGAATATGTTAAGTTAATCACTTTGGATTAACTTAATCATAAAAGACAAAAAAGGAAGCTTCCCACAAAAGGACAAAATAACCACTTTTTGATTTATTTAGTATTTTCGGATTTTTAGGGGATTTTTGAGAGAAAATGAAGAAAAATTCATAACTTGCAATCCGGACGTCGGATTAAAGTGAAATTTTTTATGGATGACCAAATATTTATGATGAACATGATGAAAGGTTTAAGATGTGATGAAAATCATGAATTAAGGGTCAAGATGAAACGTCGTTTGGAGATAAAAAAAAAGGTAGCCCACCTTTTTCATTAATTATATTTGACTTTTGGGTTAAATTTAATTAATTAAAAAATAATTAATGAAAAATCAGCACAAGGCTCAAGAAGGGCATGGGCATGGGATTTGGAGCCAAAATCAATGGCCCAAAATCATCCTCATCAAGAATCAACAGTTGAGATTTAATTAGCTTAAAATAATTAATTTTAATAAATCAAAAATCATAAATAAATAGCTACAGCTAGGGGGGCATGAACAGTAGCTAGGGGGCTGCACATTGCTCAAAATAATTCATGGGATTTGGAAAAAATATTTAGAATTTAATACATGGAGCAAAGAGGGTAAATTATAATTTAATGAAAAATGGCACACTATAAATAGGGAAGCATGGTGAATGTCCAAAGGCACAAATTCTAGCTCCATTGAGCATTTCCAACCTCCAAAATTTGTTTGAGGCATTAGAGAGAGAAGGAGAGAAGGAAATAGAGAGAAAGGCCAAGTAGGAGGAGAGTTTTTCTACTTGAGGTAAGGGAATTCTTTCCAAATTTCTTTTGGGTGTTAAGCAGGGTAAAATCATGCTTAGATAATTCCTAATCATGAGAAAATAAGTGTAGTTACCATGCCAAATTGGAATTATGCCTAAACATCGAAAATTTGGAGCAAAGATAGAGCATTCGGGAAAATAACCTATGATATGTGTAAATAATGCTCCAAAATTGCTACATGATTATTTGGGATGAATATTTATGATATTTATGATGTTGGAATGATGATATATTGATCTCATGATTTTTTGGATTTAAGGATTATGCTTAAGTGAAATTATAATGATTTTTAGTATATGGAGAAAATAATTTATTTAGCCAAGTTAATGATGATGAATTCAAAATTCATGAATTTTCCCATGATATAATAACTGAGAGCTATGTCATGGTATTTTTTATTTTTGGAAAAAATGTCAATTTTTGGAACCCATAAACAGTAACCAACACGCTGTGAACAGTAACCTCGGATGAACAGTAACCTGCAGCAATAATGTGAACAGTAACTATGAACAGTGAACAGCGTGATTTTGGAAAAAATTGAGATTTATTTTTTATAAGGATATATGGATTTAATTTTTAAGGATTTATGGATAAAAATTCATATAAATGGGTAATGACCAAGTATCTTTATAAGATTAACCTCTATGGGAATGAGATAATGAATGGTTATAAAGCAAGCATGGAAAGCAACCTAAGACATGGAATGGATGGATAAAATATACATTTTCCTTGTATAGGAAAAAAGGAAGGAGAAGGTTGAGGACATCGACTGAGGAGGTAAGCAAGCAAATTTTTTGAAAATAATTTTATATATTTTTATATTGCAACCATAGAATATATTGGAACTGCTTTATCATAAGAAAATCCTTATAGAAGTAGGGAAAATTGTTGAGATATGTGGAAATTGCTTTATCATAAGCAAATCCTTATGAAAATGAGGAAAAATGTGAAAATGGTTGCATTATGATGGAGAAAGAAAAATCTTGATTTTCAAATAATATTTGGTTTATCGAACGAATTTGAAATGATTTATTAAAATATTTTGAATGGGATTTAAGGAAGGTCAACCAATAATCGATTTGAATGACGACTTTTTTAAAAAGTAATGACCAAAGGATCATACAAACTTACCCATGTGGCATGTGGACAAAGAATATAATATCGTATGAAAAATGAATTATGTGTTTGTATATCCTTTATTCATGAAAAACCCAGAAATGGGAAGAAAAATGTTTACAAAGTCTTTTGTTTTTGAATATTAAAATATTTTTCAAAATTGTTTTACCGATCGAAAATTACTTGTAAACATTTTAGCAATGTTTCGAATTTACTATTTCCCAAATGTTTCCTTCAAATATTTCAAATGATTTAGAAATGTGTTATTTAAATGTTTATAAAATTATTTAAGGTTGGTCATCCTTACAAAATATTTTTATTAACTTGTTAACTTGGGTTGTGCCAAGTTTTTACGTTATAAAAGGGAATACAGGCCAATGTCTGTACTATTTTGGAATGACATGCTAGCATTAAGTTTTGAAAAGGAAAAGTCACAGACTAGGGTCTGTAGATTTTTATAAAAGTATGCTAGCATAAGAATGTGAAGAAAGGAATGTGCACATGAGTTATGTACTAGGTCTACTGTAGAGGATATGCAGACCGGACGCGGTTGCAAGATGGGCCCCCTCTACATAGGCCAAGTCGCTTGAAAAGGCAAAATGCTAGCGGCGCCCTCCCTGAAATGGGAGAAGGAACGTATAGCCACCCAGCTAGCGGGCTATCTAATGAAAGGGTTCTCTCATAAGGAGGAAAGGGTGATCATTGGGTAAGTGTTACCTACCAGACAGACAGAAACGTAATGCATGATGCATATGTTTGTTTTGAAAAAAGGTTTTATGGGTTTCTCTCCTAAGGAGGAAAGGGTAATCACTTGGTAAGTGTCACCTACCTAACGGACAGAAACTTCATGCATGATGCATATGCTTGTTTTAAAAAGATTTTATGGAAAATATTTTAAGGACATGAGAATGTCCTTGAAGAAAGGAAGTTTTATGAAAAATATTTTTATGTCCATGAAAAAGAGGTTTACATGTTAAGTTTGCAAGCATATATTTTATGAAAGGTTTCCATGAAAGGTTTATGAAAAGGTTTCTATTCCATTGATTGTTGATCACTTGTTAAGTGTCTCCTATCGAATTGAGAGAAATGCATTTAAATGAGAATGAAAAATGCTTGGTTATTGAGTTTCAACTCATGTTTTGTTTTTCCAACCTCAGACAGGTATAAGGAATGCCAAGAGATGAAGGGCATGTGTTGCTAAAGGAAGAGAGAAATCTACAAAGGTTAGTAGATTTTTGTATGAATAGATGCCCTAATAGGATATGACGAAAAAGGACATAGGTTGTATGAAATTATGAAGTTATGAATGATATGAGAAGTTGATGATTTATGATGATATGGATAAGTCAATTATGAATGACGATGAGTATATGATTATATGATGAAAGAAAAAGAAAAAAAAAATTGGACAAGTTCCAATTAAGAACCCGCCGCGTGATCAGGGGAAACAATCTTGAGTCACATTTACCAATCGACAAGATCCCGGAGTAAGGACTATATGGACGCCTCAGTTCAGGGCGCCATATCGTGGTAAGCCTAATCTGGTAAAGATGTTGCGCTTTAAGAATTTGGTGACCACACGTGAGTCATTTGTTAGAGTAGTAATCACCTCCACCCATCTAGTTATGTAGTCAACCACAAGGAGTATATACTGGTTGTTGAAAGAAGATGAGAATGGTCCCATGAAATTCATGCCCCAGACATTGAACGTTTCGACCTCGAGAATGTTTGTGAGTGGCATCTCGTTTCGCTTTGAGATATTTTTTGTTCTTTGGCACCATGTTTGTGAGTGCATCTCGTTTTGCTTTGAGATATTTTCTGTTCTTTGACACCTGTTATAGGTTAGTGTAAAAGATCGAGCATCTTTGAATAGAGCGGGCAACTTGATTGCAGGACTTTTGCTGCAGTTTTGGTGGGACCCATGTGTCCACTGTAGGGTGAAGAGTGACAGTGGTAAAGAATACTTTGAATTTCCTCATTTGGTACACATTAGTGAAGCAGACCATCGTCGCATCTCTTGTAAAGGTACAAGTCCTCCTAGATGTAATATTTCACATCCGCCATGAATCTCTTTTTCTGTTGATAGCTAAAATCAGGTGGAATTTCTTTGCAGACTAAGTAATTAACAATGTCTCCATACCAGAACATTGACTCTTCCCTGAGTGCAAGCAGGCACTCATCGGGAAAGTCCTCGTTAATCTGCTCATCTTTGGTTAGATTAGTCTCCTTAGTTGATGGTAGTCTAGACAGATGATCAACTACCACATTCTTCATGCCTTTCTTGACTTGGATTTCGAGGTTAAATTCTTGTAATAACAGAATCTAGTGAATCAACCTCAGTTTGACATCTTTCTTGTCAAATAGATAGCGAATGTCTGCATGATCCGTGTAGACAATCACCTTTGACCCTATAAGATAGGAACAAAATTTATCAATAACGAACACAACAATTAGTAATTCTTTTTCAGTGATTGCATAGTTGACTTGAGTATCATCCAGAGTTTTACTTGCATAATAGATACCACTGGCTTCTTGTCCTTCCGTTGACCCAGAACTGCCCCAATCGCATAGTCACTTGCATCACACATGATCTCAAATGGTAGGCTCTAGTCAAGAGGTTGTATAATTGGGGCAGTGGTCAAAGATTCTTTTAACCTACAAAATGACTTTAGACAGTCATCAGAAAAATTAAATTTTACATCTTGATTTAGCAGGTTAGTCAATGGTTTAGCAATTTTAGAAAAATCTTTAATAAATTGTTGATAGAAACCAACGTGTCCTAAAAAACTTCAAATTTCTTTGACTGAATTTGAAAGTAACCATCCAAATAGCAAAAGTAAGAGTGGTTGGTAAGTCGTTCAAGCATTTGATCACTAAAAGGCAAAGGAAAATGATCCTTTCAGGTGGCAATATTCAGTTTGTGATAATCGATGCACATTCGCCAACCCGTGACTGTCTTAGTTAGTATAAGTTCATTTTTATCATTTTTCACGATAATCATACCGTCTTTCTTGGGTACCACATGTACTGGGCTTACCCAATTCCTATCAGAACTAGGGTAAATGATTCTGGCAACAAGAAGTTTTAAAATTTCTTTTTTCACCACTTTCTTCATGTTCGAATTCAGACACCTTTGAGGTTCAATGCTTGTCTTACAATATCCTCCATTAGAATCTTGTGCATGCATAGAGAAGGGCTAATACTAAGTAGGTCAATAATGCAGTGGCCAATTTCTTTCTTATGTTTTCTTAGTTCAATTAACAATTCATCAGATTAAGATTCGAAAAGATTTGCATTGATTGTGACTGCATAAGTAGCATTTGGGCCAAGAAATGCATATATGAGATTTTTAAGAAGAGATTTGAGTTCTACCTTTGGTGCTTCTTCCCTTAGTTTCATCGAGGCCAAAGAATTGGCATCCGTGTCCAGTTTCTTAGGAGTTGAGATGGTAGCAAGTGAGATAGGAGGATTTTCATCTAAGACAGCTACACAAGCAGAAAGTTAATGATTATTATTTTCAATAGTTGCACTCCAAATGATACATACCTCTATCAGGTCATCTTTTACTTCAATCGGCAAAGGATTGATGACGTTGACTCGTAGGCAAGAGTTATCGGTTGATGGGTGCTTTGTTGCTTCAGAAAGGTTGAATTCAACTTTTTCATCTCTAACTATTAGAGAGAGTTGACCATTCTTGATGTCTATGATGGCTCCAGCAGTGGCTAAGAAAGGTCGTTCAAGAATGATTTGAATTTGGTAGTCCTCCTCCATGTCGAAGACTACAAAGTCGATTAGGATGAACAACTTACCGACTTTCAAAGGAATATCTTTAAGAATGCCAACTGAAAATTTAATTGATCGATCGACCAGTTGGAGAGACATAAAGTTGGTTTTGGATCGCTCATGTTCAGCTTTTTATAGATGGAGAGAGTGATCAGACTTACACTAGCTCTAAGATCACATAGTGCCTTACTAATTTAGACATTCCCAAGAGCACAAGGAATAGAGAAGCTCCTAGGATCTTTTAGCTTTTCAGGTAGCTTATTTTGTAAGATGACACTGCATTCATCAGTGAGTGCAATGGTTCTATACTCCTCAAGCTTTTTTCTATTGGACAACATCTTCTTTAGGAATTTTACATAAGTTGGCATCTGAGAGATCATGTCAATAAATGACATGCTATTGATAGGTTCTTGAGTGTTGAAATAAATTTCTCAAACTACTTTTGAAGTTTTGCCTGTCTTTTCCTTTGAGGAAAGGGAAGAGGATGTTGATAAGAAGGTGGCAGGACGTATGACTTCTCCACCACTGACTCAGGTTGTGGCTCCTCTTCTTGCTCTTGTACCTATTCGGCCTCCTTTTTAGTGTTAGTTCGAGATGGTTGAGGTGGGTTGAGCTGCTTTCCACTTCGCAAGGTAACTACTTGCACTTGTTCTCTAGGGCTTACTTTAGGCTGGCTAGGGAGTTTGCCATGTTCTCTATTGGATGATGCGATGGCTTGTTGGGCAATTTGGTTTTAAAGCAAATTAATGTGGATTTACATTTGGTCCAATCTTTCAAATAATTTGTTAATCAAGAGATTAGAGGATTGTGCTTGAGATGGTGTAGGTAGCGCGGGCTGAGTCTGATGTGATGGTAAGTTGAGAGATTTTCTTAGGAAACCAAGTGGCTTATTGTTTTGAGCATAGTTTTGGGTATTTGACTGGTTTGCCCAAGAGAAATTGAGGTAGTTCCTCCATTCAGGATTGTAAGTATTTGAGTAAGGGTTACCATAAGTGCGAGCATTATACTGGTTGTTGATTGCATTGCCCTGCTCACTTGTTGTGTCCTGGATGGCAAAACTACACAGGCGTGCAGTGTGAAGCTCCATAAATCTCACATGAAATTTGTCGATAAGAAGATGCATTTTGGTCCATGGGTTCCTACTTCTTTTACTGCAAAAGTTGATCAAGTTTAGCATAAAGAGAATTCATGGATTCGATATCATATACATTACCTTGCCGAGAGAGTCCTCGAATGTCGCAGTATTGAGAATCATAAGAGTCAAGTCATCGAGGAGTTCAAAAGCTTCCTCGTCAGTGAGTCGCATGAATCGACTGCTAGTGGCTGAATTGACGGCTGCTCGGGTAGGTCGATTGAGTCTATTGAAAAAGTTTTCAATAATGTCACCCCGTGAGATGCAATGATGAGGACACTTGCGTTGTAGATATTTCATTCTCTCCCATGCATCGTAGAGAGTTTCGCCATTTTTTGGACGAACTGATTGATTTCATCCCTAGTTTTCCTGGTTTTAGTGGGTGGAAAGAATTTCTCTGGGAAGGCAGCAGAAAGCTCATCCCATGTATTGAAGGTGTCGGGTGACATAAAATAGAAGATGAAACTCAATTTGCTTCTAAGATTGGATTAGTTAGGTTAGTAGCTATACATTTTTAAACTATTGCTTGAATGATCAAAATGTAGGACATGACCTATTCCTTAATTGAGGCTAGCTCAATAGGCTTATTACAAAAGTTAAGCGAAGAAATCTATTTTTGGTTGGAAGGATGTTGTTCTTCTACTAAGACATCATAAGCTACCAAAAAGTCAAATGTTGTAAGTAACATGAGCTTGATATGAATTGTATTTTCTCTATTACATACTTTGCGTGCTAGTCTTTGAGGATCTCGTACCTTGATTAGGAGGTTATGAGACTTCATATCGATGTAAACAATATTTTTCTCATGAAGATAGTCCATACCAAGTGTAGCATCCATTGTTATGATTACCTCTTTCGATGATCAATAATTCTCTCAAAGTAAAAACGTCAATTTTCATAAATAGAAAAAGATGAATAATTATCTCCTTTGTGAAAAAGCTTATAAGTGACAAGTAGAAGAAATTAAGTTTTACTCCTATCATAACTAACATGAAAATAAGAATAAGTAACACCTTAGCTTGGTGATTAGGTAAGGATACAAATTCTTAGACATGAGCATGTTATGTATAGATAAGAAATTAAATTAATATGTATTCATTGAGGAATGATACTATACTTCAAGGAAATATCCGCATATGAAAGACCATATTAATTTTTCTTCTATAAAACTTATTTGAGTAAATCATTAACAAGCATTTTGTTGCTATTGCTATGATATTAGGTGGATTATTGGCAATAACCCTATAAAATGACACTGTTTTTGGATGGCAGAGCAAACTTAGTAAGGAGGGTTCCTTCTAAAAGTCCTAAGTTGAAAGGATAGAAATAACTAAGTGTTGGTCAGTGTATAAATTAATCATGTTCTTCATGTGCTTAATATCAAATTACAAGATTGTAAGGACCAGGTATTTTATTTTATTTTATTTTATTTTTATTATAACTCTTCTCTATTTATGAGATAACTTATGAACATGCCACTAGGAGTTTATAATGTTAATGGATATATAACATATATGAATATGGTATCTAGGGGACATATAGTACATATATGCATGTATTATGATCTTAGCACACTGAGTATAAATTTAAATGTATATGATTAGTGTGTCATTGTTGAGCATTATAACTATTTTTCTCCTTCGCAGAGTAGGTACGGGGTTCGACCTGACCGGTCAGGTCAAGGGGGTCAAGGGGGGCAGCGCCTCAGGAGAAATTTTTAATTATTAAATTGTAGGAGCGGGAAATTAAATTACTAATTGCGACTGGACCCGACCCATGCCCCGACCCGACTCAATGGGTTCAATTAACATGAGCGGCCCGCGCTCTAGGGCTACATTTTCCCATTTCACGCCCAACTGTGTTTTCTTCTTCTCCTCTTCTGGTTCTTCGTTCCTCCTCTTCTTTCTCTTCTACTCAGTTCGAACCACCCGTGGATCTCTTGAGGAAAACTATACCAACTTCCTTGAAGGTCATAGATCCTAGTCCGGGAAGCTCCGAGGCTCCAAATCTCTGCAATGCACATCTAGGGTTGCTGTTTTGGGAGAAATCACGGTCAAGGTAAGTAGATGTCGCCCCTTCTCGATTTAGTGATGAAATTTTATGTTAAACGTGATGTGAGACTAGAGGGAATGTGTAGCGCCTGATGACTCCATGGTATGAGGCATAGGGTTCGTAACAGTTAGGGTTCATGGGGAATTTGCTTTGAATGTGCGATTTTTATGATTTAAAAGACTTCTTAGCAGTTTTTATATTGTTGAAATGCGATGTAAATTGATTTGCCCCAAACGAGAGTATGAATCGAAGGTTCTTTCATTTCGCACCTATCATTTGTTTGATAAAATGCTTGTGTGACAGATTTATATGTTGAATTTGAATTGTGTTGATGTTGTATGCGTGGTTTGCGACATGTTTCCTTATCTGTTAAGTACGATGTGTTATTTCAAATGGTTGGTTGTAAAAGGGTTGTTCATGGCCACTGATTGACATGAGGAGAGGGTTGTTCATGGCCCTTGATGGACATGAGTAGATGATTGGTTGTGTTGCTCAATTTGTATGTGATTATATGCATACAATCTTGGGAGCGGGTATTGGACCCATATGTATTGGCTTCATCACTGTATGAGTATCCATCATTATACTTATTTTCACTTTGTGCTAACCACTATCTACTTGCTGGGTCTATTTAGACTTATATCGTTTGTTATTGTTCCTTTATATCATAGGCCAGGTGGGGAACTTAAAGATGGGACAAGTTGAAGATCAAACATGAGAGACCATAGCACAATATGTTAATTTCAGTTCTTTTAGATTTGTGCTCTTTTTGATATTCATATATGTAGACAATTATTTAGGTGGATTCACTTTGACAATTATAATGTATTTTTTATTTCGGATTGGATTATAATCCCTGTGGATGCACATATGCATGATCATTATATTTGCTTGATGTGTAAGGATAATATTTAATGATTTTCCTTCTATATGAATGTCTTTATTATATAAAGATGCAAGTATATAAATGTAGGATTGAATGTTACAGATTGAAATGTTTATGAATATCAGGTCATGTATTCCATATTACCCCTTGTATATTATGGGGAGATGCTGCCGAATTTTTCTTAGGTTGTGTAACACCCATTGACTAGTTCTTAAGTATTTCTAGGAACGGGGTGTTACAAAGATAATATAAATACTGTTTGGAGATCGTAATGTGCACTAATTTGTCCATAACTATAGTTTTCACTAAGCCACATCCATTATTATTTCCATATAAATATTATAAGACTATAAATTTCTAGAATGATAGCTTAATCACTAATATATCTACACACGGTGAATATATTATTGTAGTGCATATGTATCCACCAAGTATGCAAGAGTCATATCTAGCAAACTAGTCTTTGTCCTTTTTGTAAAAACCATTGATCAACTAACACGAGATGAGCAATTTCTAATTTTTTAGCATCAATTAATTATTTAGTAAATATTTTACTATTGAGTTGATAACATTCAATGAGCAATTGTCCAAATTTTTTTGAGTAAGACAATAAGAAAGTCAACTTATCTTCTTAACATCTAAGATGCTACACAAACAAACTCTAGATTTTGGATTAAATGAAGCATAAATAGGGGTTACAATTTGATCTTACTTAGGTTATCTGCTCTTAAGAAACTTAGTTTAATTCTCTTGATGACAATTCGACAACCCTTCCACTTTCCATCATAAATAATTTCATAGGT
This sequence comes from Annona cherimola, assembly GCA_030490835.1. Taxonomy (NCBI): domain Eukaryota; kingdom Viridiplantae; phylum Streptophyta; class Magnoliopsida; order Magnoliales; family Annonaceae; genus Annona; species Annona cherimola. The sequence goes on from CM059972.1 coordinate 89,420,245, forward strand.
GTTTGACCCAATTTGTGGAATTTTTTTAGATCTAATTTCTTTACTATTCACAAATGATACATAAAAATCAAAGCAAACGCTAAGAAGAAAATATAATTATATTTTTACAACAAGTCTAATACAAATATTCTGATAACTGCACATTAAAAGGTCATATTATATTTTTAGAAAAAAAACTTATTACTTGAGCTTGTTGAATTTCGAAATCATTTAGACATTTTTGATTGATCTTGCAACCAATCCTAACTTTTAACGATGATTTTAAAAATTTTCTTTTCACAATCCCAGATTCTTCTTCTTCTTCTTGGTTTCTTCATTCAACAAAAAATGCGAATATAATCACCATACACAGGGTGATAATCTACAATGGCATCAATTAATTGGGTCAGGGGCGCAACTTAATTCGAATACCTATAGGCTGACCCACTATGTACTCTAAATAGGTTTGGTTCTGTTTTGAATAAAAATTACTTGTTGCAATTTGATTAGTGTCAATTCCAAAGTATCTTAGGTTTATGTCCTCTAAAGCAACTTGGTCGATTCTATAGATAGCAACTTCAGAATTTTTTGACTTTCAATGATAAAATTTTCATAGGTGTTTGACCCAATTTGATGAATTTCTTTAAAATCTAAATTTTTTACTATTTGCAAGTGATACAAAATTTTTTGAAATTAACACTAAGAAAAAATACTTGCAAATATTTTTATGAGTACTCGTTAACCAATCATATTCTACTCTTATAAAGTGAAATTAATACCTGGGCTTGTTGACTTTCGAAATCGATACAATGCTTATGATTAATCTTGAAACTAACCTTACCCTTTCTTATCACAATATTGAATTTTTTTCTTCTTCTTCTTCTTTTTATTTTTTTCATGTACCAATAGGTGTAATGTAAAGTCTTCATGCACAGGGTACTCTAAATAGGTTTGATCAGTTTTGGATTAAAAATATATTTTCAGCAATTGAGGTAGGATCTATTCTAGGGGATCTGTCTTAAATTTCTATCCTATGAAGCAACTTAGTTTGATTCTCTTAATGGTAACTTTGTAGTCTTTTTACTTTCTATAATAAAATTTTGTACGTGTCTAATTTGACAAATTTCTTTTAGATTTAAATTCTTTAATATCTATAAGTAATACAAAATCAAAGACAACACTATGAAAAATATAGCACCTAAATTTCTACAACAACTCCAACACAAGTATTTTTATGACTACTCATTAAATGGTTATACTTTTAGAAACTGAAATTAATATTTAGGCTTGTTGAATTTTGAAATTGGCACAATATATTTGACTATTCTAGTAGTTAACCCTAGCATTTTGCCATGAATAGTCCAATGTTCTTCTTCTTATTTTCTTCATACAATAATACACATGAGATATAATCATTAAGCACAAGTGATCATCCATGATGGCATCGCCATAGCCAATGCTATAACAATTAATTAAAATTAGGGATGTAATTTTATTCATATATCCATAGGTCAACCTATTGGGTACCCTAAATAGGATTGTTTTGATTCTAATATAGTACCTATAAAGTCAGTTCAATTCAAGTTAATAATTACTTGTTGTAATTCAGGTACGGTCAATCCAGAGGTCTAAGTACTTAAAATTGACTTGAATTTGACATATTATAGAATATATTTATTTTAATGTAGTAATTTAATTCCAAGCTCCTCACTCCTCTTGCTTCATTGTCATTTTCACTTAGAATCCTGAACGCGCAATTTCCCTAATGCCCAAAACCCTTGCCATTCTCTTTGTCACCCTCTTCCAATTCTCATCAGATTCCTTTTCATTTTCATTTGCCCCCCAAATCCCTAAGCTCTAATTGATTTCCTCTAATGCTCAAAATCTTAGCCAATCTATTTCTCCTTCTTCTCCAAAGTCAAATATAAAGTGGCCTTGCATTAGTAAAATAACCAAGATGGCGTTGGATATGGTAATATGTCATTGATAAAGGTTGTGCACCTGTCAATATTGTGGGTTGATTGAGATAAGTCTAAGAATTAGAATGTTGTAAGTTGTAACTGTTTCTTTTCAACTTCATAAAATGGGTTTATTTGCTTTTGTTACTTATGCCTTATGCATAGTACATTGAACAACATTAGTCTTTGGAACACTTAATACTGTTATGTTTTAGAAAATATAAATGGTTAGAAAAATGTGTGCTGGTTAAATTTCTTTAAGGGACAATTTATCATTTTTCAAGTAGTAAATATAAATGTTGCCATTTTATTAGCTTATTAATTTGCTAATTCGGATGCATTTCGGTCTTTGGGAAAATGGAGGAAATTTTAATGGAAGAAATGGGAGAGATTATTGTAATATGATAAGAGTATCAATGAAGAGCAAACGAAATAAAGTAATAATGATGATAAAAGAGAATAACATTATAGTTGATACAACGGTTATATTGAAAGATACGAAGAAATGATTGAAAAATAGAATAGTTGTATATAAAGATACTAAAAAATAATTAAAAATATGATAGACATAAAGAGAAAACTTTTCATAGAAAGTTCTTTTCTTCCTTTACCCAAACATTCTCTAAATTAATTTTCCAATGATGCGTTATATAAAGAGCATTTTTTTTTAAAAATTAAATATTATGGTAATATATAAAAAAGCGCCCAATGTTTAAATATATAGGTATAACATTCTATGTATTTACAACTTATAATATAAGAAGGTTCTCCAATCAATATTTTATTCTTACTATCTAATTGTGCAATCCTTAGATTAATGTCATTCTATCATCTCTAAATTTATTCTTCTTAGGATCACTACTAATTCATTTGAAAATCATTTTAATTTGCACCTAAAGTATCTAAAATGAGCTCATTGGCTTTTTACGAATTCATTTTGGCAAGCATGGTAGCTTGTGTTTGTTGTCATTTTAGAGTTAATGACCTTCTTTTCTTCCGGACGTGATTGAATGCACCCGGATGCATTCAGCCTCGATGCACTAGGGTGCATTTCACCTATTTTTTAAATTTTTTGTAAATTTTTTTATATAACTGTTAATCTAGGTATATTTAACATCTGTATCAATCTTTATCATTTTTGGAGACTTTTAGATGTTTATTTTTTATTTTTTAAAATCAGTGACATTTTTGTAATTTATTAATTATGAAAATGCTACTGATTTTAAAAAATCAAAAATAAATATCTAAAAGTCTCCAAAAATAGTAAAAATTGGTACACATATTAAATACATCTAGATTAACAATTGTATAAAAATATTTCAAAAAAAATATAAAAAATGGATTTTTGCACCCAAGTGAACCGTATCACAACTCTTTTTCTTCCTAGTACTTGTTTATTTACTATTTAGGTAGCAATGTTAAAATATTTTTCGAGAGAAATTATTTTGGGTAGCCTTGTTTGAACAATCTTTTTAGGTAACCCGTTTGTGTAGCAATATTTTAGAACTGATGTGGAATCAAAGCCGAAATTGATTCAATACTAAAAAAAAATAGGGTAGGGTTGCCCAAACAGGTTCCCTAATAAATGCTCTAACATTGCTGCCCAAATGTAAGAAAATATCAAATATTAAATATGACGTGACACGATCTGCAGTAAATAAATATGTATGAGGAAGAAAAATACTGTCATTAATATCAAAACAGTAATAACATAATTGTCATGCTTAGTAAAATGAATTGGTTAGAAGTCAATTATTGTGTCAATTATATACCGCACATTACAAGTATTTTCATATCCAAAATGTTAAGAAAGTCATGATTTTTAGAGATGAAATGCTAAAATTGAGTATTGTAATACTATTTTGTTAGTTTTTGTGCAAATAAGGTAAAACTAGCGAAAAATGGATGGAGGGAAGATGAAAATAAAAGAGGAAAAGAAATGCATTCAAAAAGAAGTACGAAGAATATAAACGAGAAAAAATAGGGCATAGAACAGTTCTACCACAGCTTGAACTGTGTCAGGTTAAAAAGTAGGGAGAAATGAAGCGAAAAATCATGCGCTAGAAACCAACATATTTTGAACCACGTTTTTTTGGGCCAAACACGGTTCCAACATGTTTAATATGTAACCTCCATTTTGACTGTTTTGTGGAATTTCGCATAGCCTTCAAGAGGTTAGAGTTTGAGAGAGAAGCCCAACAAGAGGAGGAAAGAGAAGTTTAGGGAAGAGAATCAAGACGCCACTGTTAATCAATAATGTTATATTTTTTCTCTCCTTTATTATTATGGATTTGATGGATTATAATGAAGATATTATTTTGTCTTTTAAATTCATTGATGTCATGTTTGACTAATTCTCTTCTCCAGAGTTAGGATGCAAAATATGAATAATTTGTGTGGATATTTTGATAATAATTATTTATGAAAGATGGTTTGTTTTAATTTAATATATTATATTATATAAACTATTGTTTGGTGTTTGAGTTCACACTTTTGTATAATCACATATATTTAGCTAATCATCCAAAATGTGGAAGTTTAATATAGAAAAATCAAGATATTAAACGTAGAAGTTTTGAACATGAAAATATGTTAAACATCTTTGAGGAATTCTATAAATTATCACAGAAGTTAATGAATTTTAATCAATATAATCCTATGAAATAGGTGATTACAAAAATCAGGATACAACTTCACACCATGAAAAAGGATATAAAATTACAAGAAAGGTTGATTTTTCTTTAAAGTAAACTATCTAGATTGAATAGGTATGCCACTTATCCATTACAGAAAGTTTATATGCAAACCCTAGACGCTAGTGTTTTTCATTCATATATTTAGTTTAGAAATTTGTTTTCTTTTTACTTAGATTAATCATATATTCCATCGTCTTTCTCAATTCTTTATTATTTAGATAATTGAATTTGACATAGTTTATCTTTTAACCCAATTCTCATGAAAATAATATTTTATATACTACAGGCTATAACCTATGCATTTGCGAAGAATCCATCATCAATGAGCTCATTTTAGATGCTTTGGTTGAAAAAATAATTTTTAGATGAATCAATAGTAAGCCTAGGAATGATACACATAAACGAAATGACATTAACTTGAGGATTGTACCACTCGATGATAAGATAACAATGAGAATAAAATATTTCTCACAAAACCTTTCTACATTATAAGTTGTAAATGTGTAGAAAGTCACACCTATATATTTAGGCATCTTTTTATATCATATCCTAACATTATTCTTTTTTTAAAAAAGAAAAATACTTTTTATAATGCATCATTAAAGGATTGTTTATAGAAGAATTTCTAAAACTTGATTAGTTAAAATAAAATGGCAAGATTTAAAGCTTATAGAAAAATGATGACATAAATTGTCTCTTAAAAGAAAATTGATAAGTCCTCATTTTTCTAAAACATAAAAATATTTAGTATTCCAAAGGCTATGTTGTTCGAAACGCAATGCTTAAGGAATAAGCGAAGGAAGCAAGTCAAACCCATTTTATGAAGATGACAAGCCGTTACAACTTACAATAATCAATATTATCAAGTGACTCCATCAAGCATCCAATACCAGCTGGGTCCTTTTATTAATGGACGACACTTGGTATCCAACTTTAGAGAAGAATAGAAATAGATTGGCTAAGGTTTTATGTGTTAGAGGAAATTAGAAGAAGATGATGATCAAGACAAGACAAAGAGGACAGAAAGAATGGGAAGGATTCCAATTGTTAGGGGAAATTATGTTTTGGGGATTTGGGGTGAAAATAAAAAACTAACCAAGATGATAAAGTACAGAGGGGGCGAGATTTTTTTTTGAACACATCTGCATTATATTATAAAATATTATGAAATAGGAGTCGGTACCTGCTACCCAAACTTTAGAACTGACCTTACCAGAATTGTGAGTTGTGACAGGTAAGTTTTATTCATAACCAACTCAACCTCACGGGAAATATATTAGAACTAAATAGATCCTCTTTAAGGTACTATTCTAATCTGTTGTACCTTAGTCATTAATTCAAATCCTATTTGTAAAACATAAAATCTAATTTTAGCCCTATTTAATAAAACCTAAACCCGAAAATTATTAATGAAAATGTGGTTCAAGTGAGTTTCTAGTTAGAATTTGGATTGACAAGTTCTCAATTGAGTGAAGCGTGATAAGTTTAAATTTTATATAAATACACACGAAAATGAATCGTGTAAGCAAAGTAATAATATATAATCTAACTAAATTTTAAAAATATAATAATATATAATATAATTTTGGAAGAAAATTAATCTTTAAAAATTAGATAACCAAAGAACACTAATAAAACTAAAAGAAAATAATATAAATATAAATATAAATATAAACATAGATATAAATGAAAATAATTTGATTTATCTATAATACAATATGAACATGAACAAGCATCATACATAAATATAAATAACATAAAATATATAAATATTTATAATATTATGTTGAGATGACCATATGTATTCAAACATAATATAAAAATACTATTTAGATATTATATACACAATAGGGCTCCATTTTTTCCATTTAACTTAGGGTGTGTTTGGGAATGGGTAAAACTTTTGATGAAAAGTTTTAAAGGGTGTGTTTGGTAATGAATAAAACTTTTGATGAAAAATTTTGGAGAGTAAAAGTTGTCAAATGATGTGATATGATAGGGGTAATGATGAGTAGTAAAGATGATAAAGTTAAAATAGATAGGTTAGTTGTATGGATAGTTGTGTAAAAATGATTGAAAAGTAGGGTAGTTGTATAGAAAAATGTGAAAAAATGATTAAAAAATATGATACTTATAGAGAGTGAAAAGTTTTAGATTGACTTGACATTTTTTATTACTTGCCAAACACACCCAAAGAGTAAAAGTTGTCAAATGATGTGATATGATAGGGGTAATGATGAGCAGTAAAGAGGATAAAGTTAAAGTAGATAGGTTAGTTGTGTGGGTAATTGTGTAGAAATGATTGAAAAGTAGAGTAGTTGTATAGGAAAATGTGAAAAAATAATTAAAAAATATGATAGTTGTGGAGAGTGAAAAGTTTTAGATTGAAAAGTTTTAACTTGACACTTTTTAACCATTGCCAAACATATAGTATATAGAAACAATTTTGCATAACCCATGCATTTTAAAGATTTGAGATTGATGTAAAATTCAATTAATTTATTGTATTTAACATCGTTTGTTTAGCTGGGAAACCAAATTTTATCTAAATCAAATATATTCATTGGTTACATTTGTTTAAAAATAGTAGATTCATGTGTGAATTAGGAAAAATATTTAGATACATTTAAATGAGTTAGAATAAAATAATATTTGATACAAGCATGTATACAGATATTAGTAATATTTGAAATGATTTAGATGTTGAAAATACTACTTAAAAACTAATTTTTGCATTAAATCATTTTATTATGTTGATTTTATGCATTTTAGGTGGAGCTTATATACAGTGATATTAAAAAAATAAGAAATTTTTTATGATAATATCAATGATGCTAAATATACAATAAATGAATTAAATTTTCTATCAACCATCAAGATATTAAGAAGGTTAAATTCCTTACATACCCATAAATGTTTTCCTTAATTCCACTTATAACATAAACTTTAAAAAATGCCTTTTATACCCACAAATTTTCATCTTAATTCCATATATACTTAAACCATTAGGGATCCATTAAAGGAGCCGTTAACACATTTCTTAATGACAAATATGCTCATCCATAATTATGATTTTATAGCAAAAAATTCATATTATAATGAATTTTTAGTAATTATATAATTATAAAATAATATATTGTTCAAATATGAAGTTTTAACTTCAAGTAAAGTAACTTCAAATTATATTAGAGCTTGGGAATATTCATCATTTCACATGAGGGCTAATGACTCATTTAACGGATTCCTAACGTCATGAGTATATATGAAATTAGGATACGAATTCATAGATATGAGAGAGATTTCTGAAAATTCATGGGTATAAGTGGAATGATGAGTAAATTTTGTAGGTATATGTTGAATTTGTCATATTAAAAATAATGAAAATTACATTGAAGAAGAGTTCCGTAAAAGCGGAGTCTTTATATATAGTAAATATAAATAGAGGAAATTGGGCTTGGGATGACTTAAACCCTAATCTTAACCTTATTTATATAAATAATATTCTCAAGTTCACGTTCTTTAGACTTAGGTTAAAAACCTAAATCTTAAACGTGGAATTTTTTTTGAGTTTTGCAGGTTAGATTTAGGGTAACCTAAGCCAAGCTATATCTCTAATCTTAAGTACAACTATCCTACTTTTGCATATTATTAGGGCTTGTTTTAAGCCATATAAAATTCTTAATTTGAATCTATGTTCCCATTATTGAGATAGTTTTTCAATTCTTGAGACAGTTTTATATTTTTAGTATAATTTTTTATTCTCAATATACTTCATTACATTCTCATCTGAGATAAGGTTTTATTTAAGAATCTTGTATGACTTGGAACAAACCCTTACTTTTATATTTCAATCATTTTTGTATTTTGCATTTTTTACTTTTAATCATTATTCATGTTATGTAACATCATTCCTTCTTTTTTTAAAAAAATTCTATTTCTACTTTTCTATTTTCATTTTTACATCATTTTCTTTCATAATGGCTTCTTTGCACAATATATTTTGGAGGGAGGCAACAAAAACGAAGATATTGGTAGATTTGGGCAAAGGTTTATAATAACTGTGGATGATCTTTTATGGAGTACATTTTCCACTAGGCCAAAAATTTTATTTTTTTATTTTTTAGAATTTTTTATAGCATTATTAATCTAGGTATATTTAATATATAAACCAAGTTTTATTATTTTTAGAAATGTATAAATATTTATTTTGGAATTTTAAATATACATGTATTTTTAGTCATTTTTAACGAATTTAAAATGACTAATTTAAAATTTTAAAATAAATATATACAGATTTCTAAAAATATTGTGGAACTTGATTTATAGGAGATGTTTGGGAATATGAAATAGAAAAAATTGTGGGAGGCAGTGGAATGTGAAAAAGGAATATTTTGTTAATTACGTGATTGATAGAAAATGAAATGAGTAAAGTTAGAATAAATAGGTACGATAGAAAGTCGTTGCTAGAAAAATTTATTAGAATATAAGGGCAAAAGTGAAAAAATCTAGTTATTATTTGATAAATGATTGCTAGAAGTGTTAATGGATTGAGTTTGACGGGTTGGAGCCTAATACTAATCCTAACTCATTTAAAATATTCCAACCCTAATCTGTTTATTAGCCTATTGAAAAAACCTCAGCTCTAACCCATTTACAACCCATTTAGACGACCTAAAGGACTAGACTCTGGCAGACGATGACCTCGCATGGAGAGGTGAGATGGTGTTTTCGGCATAAGAAAAATGAAAATGAGGCAGTAATAAAAAAATAAAATTAATATAGCAATGGAAAAATGAAAATTAGATAATAAGAAAGACTTAATGAGGAAAAATAACCAAAAAATTTACATATATATATATATAATATTTTAATGAGTTAAATAGTTAAATGGATTAAATGGGTTATATGGGGTGAATGGGTTAGTAAATGAGCTGACGGGTGATAAAATCTCATCCCTAATTCATCTATTTAATTAAATAATTGAATGGGTTGGTGGATCATAACCTGTTTATTCAAAAGTCCCAACTCATAGCCATTTATAAACGGGTTGGACGAGTGGGTTTACAGATTGATCATGACCATTAATGCCCTTAATGATTGCCCTTGAAAAATGTATTTCCACAAGTTCCCATCCCTCAACCGAATTGCTGAACGCCAAACGAGCCAATAGATTAAATAATCTAGATTGACAATTTTATAAGTAACTTTAGAAAACAAAATATATTATGGGACGAGTTTGAAATAACCTCTTTGAAATGATCAAACCACAAACCCCATATAACAAAGTGGGATGAGCAATCACGCTATGACAAATACTTGCAATTTTCAACAAAATTTATAATGGTTATTTTGTAACTTCTGAAATTAAAGAGATGCATTTCAATCCTTTTTTTTTATGAAAGGAAGCACCCTATCCTTACTCCTTTTCAATATGAAAGGGGTTAGGGATAGAGTAATCCATGCAATTCATTGTCAAAAAATTGTCTATATAGATTTTCCCAAGAATAGCTTGGGGGTGCCCCACCACGACTGGTGGTCCACAAGAGAAACCAAAACCAACTCAGGTAAGTAATGAGCAACTGCATTTTCTTGTCTTAATACATGATGGACCGAAAATGACAAATTTCCACTAAGAATAGTCCTGATTTCTGCAATTATCAAACCCACCGGGGAGATAATGGGTTCATTATTGGACAGAAAGTTGCACAGAATGAGAGAGTCTATTTTGAACTGAGCAAGACTGGTATTAAGCTAGAGAGCCTATTTAAGTCCTAACAGGAAGGCGGTAGCTTCCATGAGTAGCGGTTCTGTCACACCAACCTGTCTCCACCCTTTTGCTGCAACAAAGGAACCTTGAGAGTCTTTGATAACAGCCGCACAAGTAAAAACTTCCAGATCCCCATGTCTAAGAGCATCCACGTTTATCTTTACAAACCCCGGCAGCTGCTTGAACCAACGGGGACAAGAGACCTATCCAACACACCCATCTGAGCTAGCGTTTTAGCATTCCTATGCTGGTTAAGGAATTTCGCACACCATGCCAATGTATCCGTGAACCTCGGTTGAGTTCCCTCTTCCCTGAACTTGTTTCGTAAATACCATACCCTCCAGCAGCTCAAGATGAAAAAGGTATGGTCCTCGGGTCTGGTAATCCTCATTAACGTTTCTGAAATCTCCTGAATTGATGCCCCCTGAGAGACCATCCTTGCAGCTTTCCTGCATACCCCTCCCGTCATTGCACACGTCAAGAGGAGGTGATTCGCATCTTCAGCACCATTCTTGCATAACACACAACACGGGTCCACCGCAAATGCCCCTCTGAAGCAGATTTTGTAAGTTGGGAGGACATTTTGGATAAGTCTCCATCCAAAAATTGTGACTTTACTTGAGAGATTCGTTCGCCATATAGCCCTATAGCTTCCAGCGAGGGCCGGGTAGTCATCATCGGAGCACAAGAGTCTGTATGCCGATTTAACAGTGTATGATCCATTTGGTTCATGCTTCCAGAACATACAGTCCTCCACATTCCCATGGGTGAGGGGAATCATATTGACCTCCTGCCATCTAGCCTCCCCTACAGCGGCCACCACCCGATCCTTGTTCCATGATTTTATTTCGCCATCAATAAAGTGGCTAACCATCACATCCTCCAGGATTGAAAGCGGGAGGGGTCCCGCCTTATCCACCATAGACTCCAACCAAATATCGGCAAAGAACTTCACCCGTTTCCCGTCTCCAATCCTCCATTTGCACCCCCTCTGAATCACATTCCGCGCCTTCAAAATACTCTTCCAGGTGAAGGAATCTGATGGCTTCGCCTTGCAAGTCCATATGTCAAAAGTTGGGAAGTATCTGACTTTTAGAACTTTGTGACATAAGGATGTATTACATGATACTAGCCTCCAGACCTGTTTTGCTAAAAAGGCATAGTTGAATTTGTGGAAATTCCTGAATCCAATTCCGCTCGATTGCTTTGGTTTGCAGATATCCTTCCAAGCCACCCAGCTCAATTTCCTTTTACCATCATTCTCTCCCCACAAGAATTTGCTCAACATCCCATTAATGTCATTTCAGAATGATTTGGTTAGTAAAAAGATGATCATCGTGTACGAAGGGATAGCCTGAGCCACCGCCTTGATTAACACCTCTTTTCTACCCCATGAGAGCAGCTTACCTTTCCAACCTTGAATTTGGTTCCAAATATGTTCTTTGAGGCCCTTGAAAATTCCAGCTTTGGATCTTCCAAACGAAGCCGGGAGACCCAAATATTGATGGAAATTGTTTCCATTAGATCCTAGTAGATGGATCATCTCCCTCCTTGCAAAACTGTCCATATTAGAGCTGCAGAAAATCACGATTTTGTCCACATTTACCATCTGGCCTGAGGAATCCCCGTATTAGTTTAGAATGTCCATCAAGTTCCTGATGTCCTCCCCATCCGCCCTAATGAAGATGATGGCGTCATCCGCGAATAGCAGGTGAGTGATAGTTGGGCCGTGCGGATGAAGTCTGATGCCATGAATTGCCCCACAGCCGGCCGCATAAGAGATCAGAGCAGAAAGACCCTCCACACGTAACAAGAATAGGTATGGGGATAGTGGATCTCCCCGCCTTAGTCCCCTATAAGGTTGGAAGTATGAGGATTTGAAGCCATTAACATTTACTCAGTATCTGACTATGGTTATACAACTCATGATCCAATTGATCCACACCTAACTGAAGTTCATAGCCCTCATCATCTGCTTGAGGAAATTCCATTCAACCCGGTCGTAGGCTTTCGACATATCCAGCTTTATAGCCATCTCTCGCTTGCGCCCATTCCTACGCCTTCTAAGTGAATGGATCGCTTGATAAGCAATCAGCATGTTGTCTGTGATAAGCCGCCCAGGCACAAAAGTGCTTTGTTCTTCCCCGATGACATCATGGAGTACCAACTTAAGTTTGTTAGCCAGGACCTTTGCCAAGATTTTATAGACCACATTGCATAGGCTAATGGGTCTAAAATGAGATAATGCTTGAACACTAGCCCTCTTTAGAATGAGTATTAGTGTGGTTGAATTTGATTCCTTTATGTGCCTGCATAGTAGAGTGGGATTGCTCTCTTCCATGAACAACTTGCACCAGTTGATGATATCTCCATCCACGGTATTCCAATGTTTTTGATAAAATTCGTCCGACATCTCGTCCGGGCCTGGGGCTTTTGTAGAGCTCATACCTTTAATCGCTTTGACAACTTCCTCTATCTGCAGGGGTTTGGTTAAGGACTGCCTTTGTTCATCAGATATTCTTCTTGTAATGACATTCTCCACCCATAGCGCCTCCGCGGAGCAGATGAGGAATAAACTTCAGAAAATGCTTAACTGCCATTTCAATCAACTGGTCCTGGTCCCTAACCTAGACACCGTTATGGTCCCTCAATGCCTTAATGAAATTTGTTCGTCATCTGTTAGAAGCTATACGGTGGAAAAAACCTGTATTTTTGTCTCCCTCCTGGAGCCAATGTGACTTTGCCCGCATCCTCCATAATTGCTCTTCATCTTCCAGCAATAGGTTGATTTGGAGTTTTAGCTTCTTCATGGAATCGTCCCTTTTGTCACTAGGCCTCATGCCTATAATAGACTCATGCTCCCTTTGCTTCCGCTCAATCGCTTTCCGAAGATTACCTCTCTTCCTTCGATTCCAGTTAGATAGCTCGATACCACACCTATTGTGCAAGTCAGCTGCAGACATAGCCGTTGAAGATTCGGATTCCCATGCTTGGTTAACAATTTTGGTGGCCTCCTTATCTCGAGCCCAAAATATTTCATATCTGAACTTCCTTGGCGATTTCCTCCTTCCTACATTAGAGTCAAGTAGCCGCAAAATGAGGTAATGGTCCGAAGTGGGAGCCGATAAGTGATTGACTTTTGCATGAGGGAACAAATTCAGCCAAGCCTGTGTGGCAAGCCCCCTATCCAATCTCGCTTCCACCCTTTGCCTTCCCCTCCTGTTGTTTCTCCATGTCATGGTCGCGCCAGTAAAACCAAGATCCAGCAGGTTACATCTGTCCATAGTCTCAAAAAAAAGATCCATTTGGGTTTGGGGACTTGTCCTCACATTAATATATTCACTTGGACCCATGACTTCATTGAAATCTCCCATTACTATCCAAGGAGCACTACTTTCGGCGCTCAGCTGATTGAGGATATGCCAGCCTTGGTGTCGTTGGTTAGTTTCTAGATGGCCGTAAAACCCCGTGAACCGCCATCCACGGAAGTCTGCGTCAATGTGGTGGATAGAGAAACTCTTGATGCATGCTGGTTGGTTGTTGTTCCATAGAAGAGCCAAACCTCCTCTCCTAGCTTCCGGTTCCACAGCAAAGCAGCGTTCAAATTTGAGTCTTCTTCTTGTGCCCTCCATTTCTTTGGAATTGCATTTTGTTTCACTTAGGAAGACCAAACAGGGATCTTGTTTCCTGAACAAATCAAGAAGGCTACGAATCGCTCGTGGATTCCCAAGCCCACGACAATTCCAAGCTATTAGGGCCATATTAGATGAGGCGGGGCTGTGGACTCCCCACAGCCACCGCCTCTTTCATGTCATTGCTCTCTAGTCTCTTCCTCATTTTTTGCACCTCCGTTTGTTCACCTAATTGACTGGCTCGACTTCGCTTTTCACCCCCTACCCCTAGGCCTTGAGTAGAAACAGAATTCTCCATGTCTTGCCCCATTCTAGCTCTCCTCTTCCATCTACCATTCATTCGTTTGATTTCTACACCTCCTCCATCATGCCTATTTGTCGACCCATTTCTGTCGCCCGCTGTAGTCACCTGGTAGTTGGAAACGCGCCTTCCATCACCTGCCAAACGGTCTTCATGAAGCACTTGAACATCGACTAGCAAGTTGGCTTCCACCCCAGCACAAAGCATTCGGTCCCCTTCAGTGATTTCCCAATTCTTCCACCTGTTTTGGGTCTGTAAAATCTTCTTAGGTTGAGTATCACCAAGCTTGCTTTCCACCAAATCCCAGTTCTGCACATGCACACCCCTTTCTTGTGAAGCTTCCTTTTGATGGCTTCCCTGCAGCACTGATTGCTCACCCGATCTGTTCATAAAGCCGTCTGGTTTAGTTGTTTGGTGTTGCTGGTGAGGAAAGCTTTGGGAATCCAAAGGGATGTTAGAGATTACAGCATATGGCTGTCAAGAGTTGGGATTGGAATTCTGCAAATTCACAGTTCCCGATAACACTTCCTCCGTATTCGAGTTTGCCCCCTGGATTGATCTATGCATAGCAGCTGTGTCCCCTCGCTAGCTCTGATCGGAATTTCCATCATAACCTCTCCATTCCTGTGCACCCCTATGTCCTGAATTCTCCTCAGATTGCTCCCCTTTGTTGCCGTAGCTCTCACCCAAGTATTTTGTTGGCGCTGCCCTGTTGCCATTGTTGTGCTCATATTGAAGCTGCATTGGCCTTACCCCTGCTCTCAGCTAGCTCCTATATGGCATTTATGCTTCTGTTAGCTGTTTGGGATGCTTGATTGTCCTAGGACACTCACGATGAGATGTCCCATGATTCCACATAGGTAGCAAAAAATAGGGAGTTTCTCATATCGGAAAGAAATCCATTTCCGATGTTGAGAACCAACCTGGATAAACATCCCTCTTCTAAGAGGTTCTCTACAATCAATCAACACTTTTAGCTTGAGATCAACTTCAGTGGCCACCATTTCAGTCATATCTTCGAAAGAATTTCCAATGCTGCATCCCAGAAAATTTTTATCGACGATGTAAAGAGCCCTAGAGATGTGGATCCATATTGGCGTTTTGACGAGCACTATATGGACAATATCCATCTCCTCTCTCAGGTCCGATACCAGCACTAGACACCTCTCGAATGTCCAGGGGCAGCCTTTCATAATGCGGTCCTTGTCTTCTTGATCCGAGAACGACACTTGATACAGGTTCTCCCCCATCTCTATGAAGTGGCTCATGCTCTTCGTCCTCCATAGCCTCCTCATCATGGACTTGAATAGCTCCTTGTTGTAAGTCTTGGACGTCCACAGAGAATAAAGAATTGCTGTGTCCTTGCCTGGCTTTATCTTCTTAATGGCTTCTCCGGATATGGCCATGGTTAGGAGTTCGGCCCCCAGTAAGTCTTCAATACTTGGATTCATCTTCACGCTCTACTGTTTCTCCCGACTCCCCCTTGATGTTGTTTCCCCTGTGACCCCCGCTCGCTGTCACCCTTCGAAACGACGTCCGGCGTCTCTCCGAGCTGCTCCGGTCTTCTGACTTCCCCGGCCACCCCCACCCAGTCCCGAGCACGACTTAATCGCCAATCGGGGCTACAGGGGGGGAACTTTTCAACATATCACTAACGTGAACTTGATGCATTTCAATCCTTGGTCAACAAGTAAACGACAACAAAGAATGTAAAACGGGATGGGTACGCACAATAGTAAAGTGGAAATATAGGCACCGTTTGGTGATATGCATTTTGGAAGGATTTTGGAATGATATGAGAAGTGAAAAGTGAAAGATTTTGTAAATTAGGTGAATGATAAGAAATAATAAGGATAAAATTAAAATATATAAGATAATTATAAGAAAAATGATTAAAGTATAAGATAAAGTGGGAAAAACTAGAATGGTCGGATATTTAAACCCTAAATGAGAAAATATAAACGAGAAAAACCCAATTAAACCATTAATTCCGATTACCAAACGGCGCCATAAAAACGGTAGTTTAAAGAAAAAAAAAATATTTGAAAAATGATGAGGATGGCCCGAAAAGATTGAATGGGATATTGGGGGTGTGTTTGGTTGGAGGTAAAACTTTTGATGAAAAGTTTTAGAGGTAGAAGTTGTCAAATTGATAGAAAATGATGTGATATAATAGGGGTAATGATGAGGAGTAAAGAGAATAAAGTTAAAATAGATAGGTTAGTTGTATGGGTAGTTGTGTAGAAATGATTGAAAAGTAGGGTAGTTTGTATAGAAAAATGTGAAAAAATAATTAAAAAATAGAGTAGTTATGAAAAGTGAAAAATTTTGAGTTGAAAAGTTTTAATTGACAAGTTTTGGACTCAAACAAACATACCCTGGGATAAAAAGGAGAAAAAGTAGGGCAGTCGACCTTTTTATTCCGTTTTCTAGTTTTCATTCTCACGTGAGAGACGCAGCCGACCCATTCTCTCTTTGAGGCGTTGGCGCGAAATAACTAACGGCCGGAGCTGATAATGGTCGGAAGCTCTGTGCAGTATGTTGTGGTAACCACCTCCATTTTTCGCTCTCTGCTTTTGCTGCTGCTGCTGCTGCTGCTGCTGCTGCTTCTGCTTCTTCTTCTTCTTCTTCTTCTTCTTCTTCTTCTTCTCGATATCTCTATCTCTCTTTCATGTCTTCGCCTCCATTCCTCCAAACAGATTGACGCATTCGCAGAATCCCCCTTCAAGGGAAACCCCGCCGCTGTCTGTCTCTTGGACGAAGAGAAAACGCAAAATTGGATGCGGCTAGTGGCGCTGGAGTTCAACATCGCAAACACGTCCTTTCTTACGCCGCTGCCACTTCCATCCCTCGGTCCAAACCCCAGATTTGGTCTCAAATGGTTCACTCTCGGCACAGAGGTCAGTAATTGGTGAAACGCTTTTGTTGGAACTGTTTCTGCGGTGTGAGGAGAGCTTAAGTCGGTTTCTTTTGTGTGAAATCCCCGAATTTTTATTTTGAAGATGGAATGACAATAAGACATAGGTTCATGATAATCTACTGCCCCCATATTAGAATGATATGTTCTTCTCAGAAATTCAGGAGACCCAAACACTGATCCCAAATGGTTAGTTAAATCAACTATGTGTATGGGAAGAAACGCCAATTCATCTTCCCAAATCCAATGACATTTGTGGTCAACTATATTTTTATCTAGCTAACATATAACAAAATTATTCTGATTGAGAGACCCTAATGCAAACATGAAAGTTGTGTGATGAAATAACTGGGAAAAAAAAACTCAAACTAGTTCTCATTGACCACCAATTAAGAAAAAAAAAATCCCATCCATTTTTGTTTAGAGGCAAACTCATCATCTTGGGAGTGAAACTGTATACCCTTTTGGCATTGAAGTTCAAAAGGTTCAACTGAAAGGTATGCTCAAATCATTCTTACACTTTTTGGTTTTTCCATGTTCCTTAGATGAGCTGACTTCATTAGAATATGGATTGTAGTAGCTTTAAACACCTAGAATTCAAGTAGTATTTCTTCTTTCTAGATGCTTTTATTTATGAATCTTGGGTTCCACCCCCCCTCTTTCTTCAGGTCAAGATATGTGGCCATGGAACATTGGCAGCTGCTCATTTCCTTTTTACATCTGGTTTTGCCACTACTGACACGATTGAATTTGTCACAAAATCTGGTCTTCTGACTGCCAAGAGAGTCAATAAATCCAAGCAGCCAGGCATCTTAGCTTCAACAAATGGCAATGCAGAAGGAAACATTTGGATTGAGTTGGATTTTCCAACAATATCATTGATCGACTGCAATCCTGCGGAAGTCCCATTCATTCCTAAGACACTAAATGGGGCTGTAATGAAGAACATAAAGAAAGCAGAAATTCTTAATGATCTTGTTATAATTCCTTGCTCCCATATCTTAATAATATGTCTATATGTCACTTTTGCATTTGAAATACTGGTTTTCTAATTCGTCAAGCTTTGTATTGGAAAAAGTGCCAACTCGAGGCATTTAATGATACAATTATTGGAAGAAAAGTTTTTGAAATGAAAGAAAATGAAGTGATATGATAGGGGTAATGATGAGGAATAAAGAGAATAAAGTTAAAATATATAGGTTAGTTGTGAGGGTAGTGATGTAAAAATGATTGAAAAATAAAGTAATTATATAAAAAGATATGAAGAAATGATTAAAAAATAGGGTAGTCATGGAGAGTGAATAGTTTTAGGAATGTCCAAACACACTCTTAGACTTGATAAGCTCTAGGTTCATTACTATTCTTACTACAACACATTTTTTCTCCTTGGTGAGTTATCTGCATTGCTTTTTTGGCGAGCTGATGTACCTGGTCTTTTAAGCCCACTTAACCATCCTTTAATCTCCCACACATCAGGGCATGATGTTGGAATCATGTAGAATTATTGTCATTCGAAGACTTTAGTCTTCCCTCAAGTTTTTCACCTTGATGAGTTATCTGCATTGCTTTTTTAACAATCTGATGTACCTGGTCTTTGTAAGCACACTTAGAGTGTGTTTGGGAAGTGCTAAAACTTTTGATGACAAGTTTTTTGTGTAAAAGTTTTTGAATTAGTGGAAAATAATGTGATATGATATGGATAATGATAATGAATAAAGAGAATAAAGTTAAAATAGATAAGTTAGTTGTATAAATAGTTATGTAGAAATAATTGAAAAGTAGGGTAGTTGTATAGAAAGATGTAAAATATAATTAAAAATAGGGTAGTTGTAGAGATTGAAAAAATTTTGTGTTTGGCAAACACCCCCGTTACCACATTTTATTCTGGGATGATGTTGGCATCTTGTATTCATTCAAAGACTTTAGTCTTCCACAATTTTTTCACCTTGATGAATTATCTGCATTGGTTTTTTGGCAAGTTGATGTACCTTGTCTTTGTAAGCACACTCAACCATGGTTAACATCAGGTCATGGTGTTGGCATCTTGTAGAATTATTGTCATTCAAAGACTATAGTCTTCCACATGTTAGGGTGTGATATTTGGCTTTGGTATTCGGATCCTTTCAACATGGGCATATTCTTGTTATGTTTACAGTTTCTTATTCTCTTTTTTTACAAAGTGAAACTGTTGTTGCTTAGATAGGTTGTACTTGCTCCCTTTGGTATAGGTGGAGCTCTCATCAGGGAAGGCTGTGGCAGAACTACAGCCACAGTTTGATGAACTGCGAGAATGTGCCGGAAGAGGGGTTATTGTAACAGGGCTTGCTCCTACAGGGTCTGGATTTGATTTTTTTACTCGCTTCTTCTGCCCCAAATTGGGCATCAATGAGGTAATTATGTTGTCTTTAGGATGACAATTCTCTACTGCAAGCATATGCACTCACCAAAATCATCATTAAAAAATAGATAAGAAAAAAATGAAGAAAAAAGAAAATGATTTTGATACCGGTAGTCATGAAGTTGTATTCTTTAGATTAGTGATAAGTACCCACGCCTTGAGAGAACAAATAGAAAACTTGTTAATTATGGACTAGCAGCTGGTTAATAAGTGTACTTTAACAAAGTTTGAGAAAAATGGTTTTCCTTTCTTTGATGATCTTTCCTTTAAATAAGAATTGTTGTACAACCTATTTTAGGCAAGAAAATATTTACAGCAATTACACTAATTACTGCTAATCTATTTTAGGTAAGACTATATACACAAATTATGATAAATTAGATCTTCAAATCTCAGCCATGATTTCTGCCATAATCTTAGCAATTGACAACTCACAACACTGCTCACAACCTCTGCCATTGATAAAATCTCAGCCATGATTTCTGTCATAATCTTAGCAATTGATAGCTTACAACACAACTCACAACCTCTGCCAGTGATATCCCCCCTCAAATTGATGCTGGATGATCAGAAAGCATCAATTTGGTAACCAGAAAATGATGTCGTTGTCGTGAGAGGGCTTTAGTAAATACATCAGTAGTCTGTTGATCAGTGGTGATGTGAGGTAGAGAAATGACATGGGCATCATATGCTTCACGAATAGAGTGACAATCCACTTCTATGTGCTTGGTGCGCTCGTGAAACACTGGGTTAGCTGTAATTTGGATAGCACTATTATTATCCGCATGAAGCAGAGTAGGTTTCATTTGAGGAAACCCAAGCTCACCCAACAGTCCTCGAAGCCAAACAATCTTAGAACATGCAGAGGACATAGCACGATACTCAGACTCAGCGGAGGATTTCGACAGCCGATCTTGCTTCTTGCTTTTCCAAGAGATAAGAGAGTTGCCAAGGAACATGCACCAGCTAGTAATGGAACGTCGAGTATCAAAACAACTAGCCCAGTCAGCATCACTATATGCAACCAAGTGAATAGGAGAATCCACAGGAAAGAAAAGACCGCGAGTAGAAGTGCCTTGCAAATAGCGAACAATGCGACGAACAGCAGCCAAGTGAAGGTGCCGAGAGACCTGCATAAATTGACTAACTTGTTGGACAGCAAAAGAAATGTCAGGCCGAGTAATAGTTAGATAATTCAAGCTCCCCATTAAACGTCTATATAATGAGGGATCAAACAAAAAATCACCCTCATCATGACGATATTTAACATTCACTTCTAAGGGAGTATCAACCGATCGACCATCTTGAAGACCAACCAATGTAATTATCTCCTAAATGTATTTATGTTGATTTAAGAAAAGACCAACCGCTGTAGAGTTCACTTCAAGGCCTAAAAAATAGCGTAGAGGACCTAGGTCCTTCATATGAAAAGAGCTTTGAAGGCGCTGTTGAAGCTGAGAAATCAATTCAGAGTCGGTCCCTATAATAATGATATCATCAACATATACTAGGAGCAAAATAATTCCTTTAGGAGTCTTGCAAAGAAACAAAGAGGAATCATATTGACTCTAGACAAAAGCGAAGCTAATAAGCGTGGATCGAAACTTATCAAACCAAGCACGCGGAGCCTGTTTTAAACCATAGAGTGACTTTTTTAGTTTACAAACATCAGAAGAGGGTGTAGAAAATAACCCTGGTGGTGGAGTCATATAAATTGCTTCCTTAAGATCCCCATGTAAAAAGGCATTCTTCCATCTGTCGTAATGACCAGCCCTTGGAAGCAGCAATAGCTAGAACAAGTCGCACTGTCGTCATTTTGGCCTCCGGTGCAAATGTCTCATCATAATCAACTCCATACTCTTGTCGATTTCCGAGTGCTACCAACCTTGCTTTGTATCGGTCAAGTGACCCATCAGATCTCAGCTTAATGGAATATACCCATTTACAACCAATGGGTTTGACACCAGTTGGACAAGGAACAATATCCCAAGTATGGTTCTCTTGAAGAGCTTGAAGTTCTTGCATAGCTTTCTCCCAACATACATGTTTAGTGGCCTGAGAATAAGAGGTAGGAACTGTAATATCAGCTAAAATAGCAGAAAAACCATACCTATCAGGAGGACGACTGATACGATTAGATCGTCGAAGAGCCACTGAAGTGGGCACTGGATCAGGGTCAGGAAGGATTTGCAATGATGGGGGCTGTCGTCGCTGATAG
Source organism: Annona cherimola (assembly GCA_030490835.1). Classification (NCBI taxonomy): domain Eukaryota; kingdom Viridiplantae; phylum Streptophyta; class Magnoliopsida; order Magnoliales; family Annonaceae; genus Annona; species Annona cherimola. The sequence continues at coordinate 89,442,111 of CM059972.1, forward strand.
ACAAAACCAGGTTTAAAACGCTCAAAGGAGGGAGATATATCATCAAAGCTAGGAAGAATAACACCATGTGAAGGGAGATCCTGCTGCTGAAAATAGTACTCATGTTCAAAGAAAACCACATTTCTAGAAACACGCAGTCGATTAGTGGCGGCATCATAACATAGAAATCCTTTGTGAGTAGTGCTGTATCTCATAAATGCACACCTTACGGATTGAGCTGTAAGCTTGTGACGTTCATGTGAAGGCAAGTGGATAAAGCAAACACATCCAAAAGTGTGTAGCATATGATAATCAGGCTGCATACCAAAAAGACGAAAGTAAGGAGAATCAAAATTCAATTGTTGAGAAGGTAGCCGATTAATTAGATAAACTGCAGTTGACAGAGTTTCCACCCAAAATCTAGGCGGAACTGAGGCCTCTAAGAGTAAAGTGCGAACCATATCCAACAAGTGACGGTTTTTCCGTTCAGCCACCCCATTCTGTTGAGGGGTATAAGGGCATGATCGTTGAGATATAATGTCCTTTTGTTGTAAGAAAGCTTGGAAATCATGTGACATATACTCACCTTCATTATCAGACCGTAAAACCTTAATGGATGTGGAAAATTGAGTCTCAATATAAGCCACAAAACTTCTTAAAACAGTTAACACTTCAGCTTTAGTACGCAGAAAATATATCCATGTGAAATGACTATAGTCATCAATGAATGTTACGAAATATTTATACTGCGCATGAGAAATGATAGGAGTAACACCCCAAACATCACTATGTATAATCTCAAAACATGTATTAGTACGAGTACCATAAGTAGGAAAAGGTAACACTTTACTCTTTCCCAGCTTACAAATAGAGCAATCAAGAGATAAACTGTTAGAAGAACACTGATTGCCAAGAAAACCATGCTTCATTAAATGAGACAATATTACATTATTTGGATGGCCCAATCGTTTATGCCAAACGTCAGGCTTATTTTCAATAATAATAGAAGTCAAAGACAAAGTTCTAGGAATAATAAATTGCAATGGAAATAATCTGCCCACTTTAGGCCCCCTCGCGATCACCTTCCCCGACCCCTGATCCTGCACAAGACAACCACGACGAGAGAAATTTACATTACAGTTATTATCCACCAACTGCCCAACTGAAATTAAACTAGTAGACAATCCAGGAGAGACAAATACATGACGAAAGGAAGGTCCAATATCACCAATGGCTGTAATTGGAAGATTACTTCCATTAGCAATCTGAATATTTTGTTTACTAGTATACTTTCGAAGATTATGCAGCCAATCAGAAGATCCAGTCATATGATTTGATGCCCCAGAATCAACAAACCAAGGAGAAGAAACAATCTTACTTTGACCATGAAGTCCAAGAGTAGAGAATGCTGTGATAATCATCTGTTGGACCATTTCTGGAGTAACAAAAGACTGATTTGTGCCAGCAATTGTGGCTGTAGATTTGATATTGGTAGGTTCTGAGATAGCAGCCTGAAAAGCTTGGCCTTGTCAGTTTTCTGGACGTGTAGGACATTGCTTGATAATGTGTCCATTCTGTTTACAATAATTGCAGAATTTCTTACCACAATTGCGGGCAATATGCCCGAACTCCTTGCAACTATAGCACTGCATTTGTCCCTTTCCTCGGTTCTTCCCTTGAGCAGCATAAGCAACATTAACAACCTCAGATGTCTCTTTGGATGAACCAAGAATAGCTTGTGTAGCCATTCTTTGTTCTTCACACAATAATTCACCAAGACATATATCCAAGGAAGAGACAGGATTTCTATTCAGTAATCCAGCCCGTGCAACTTCAAATTCTGGCCTCAGTTTCATCAAAAACTGATCACGCCTACTATCTTCATGAACTGCTTGAAGACTGGCTAATGCCTCATTAGGTACCTTTGAATAAATAATACCAGAATATTCGCTCCATAGATTAATAAATCCAGAATAATACTGCTCAATAGAGAGATTACCTTAACTGAAGTTACTAATCTCAAGTTCTAGTTGAAATCGTCTTGCAGTGTTAGCTTGATGATATATGCGTTGCAGATAATCCCACATCTCCGTAGCTGTACTAAAGGAACGTAAATTGTTCACCATATGAGCTTCAATAGAACCTAAAATCCAAGAGATGATTCGAGCATCCTTTGCCTCCCATTGACTAAGTTTTGTACCTCCTTTAGGAGTAGGAGCAGACCCGTCAATGTGATTCCAAAGCTCCTTCCCTTTTAGAAACATTCTAAACTGAAATTCCCATGCTGCATAATTCTTTCCTGTAAATTTGATAGCCAAAGTCTCTGTAGATATTCTTCCAAGAAAATTCTCAGCAGACATTCTTCAAAAAAAATGAAATCTCAAAGCCAGAGTTGTTGATCAGAAATTAATCAACCCAAAAAAAATGAAAGCAAACTAGAAACCTTTGGAAGACAGAAGCAAAAATGAAATCTCAAAGGCAGAGTTGTTGATTAGAAATTAATCAACCCAAAAAAAATGAAAGCAAACCAGAAACCTTTGGAAGACAAGAAACTGACAGATTCGAAGATTCAGCTATGAATTTCAAAGGCAGGCTCTAATACCATAACAAAGTTTGAGAAAAATGGTTTTCCTTTCTTTGATGATCTTTCCTTTAAATAAGAATTGTTGTACAACCTATTTTAGGCAAGAAAATATTTACAGCAATTACACTAATTACTGCTAATCTATTTTAGGTAAGACTATATACACAAATTATGATAAATTAGATCTTCAAATCTCAGCCATGATTTCTGCCATAATCTTAGCAATTGACAACTCACAACACTGCTCACAACCTCTGCCATTGATAAAATCTCAGCCATGATTTCTGCCATAATCTTAGCAATTGATAGCTTACAACACAACTCACAACCTCTGCCACTGCCATTGATATACTTTGTGTTATCTTCTACTGTCAGGTACGCATGTGTTTTTTGTGGATAGATGAGTGATAGGTGACTCTATTCCATCATCAAACATTAGAGACACCAATAGTGGGGATCTGCTGCTAATGTTTTATAGTCTCTGATCATACTCTTAATCAATGTTCTTAAAACCAGGCCAGTTTTCTAACTGGATGGCAACTGGTCCCTGCTTTTTCTGGTTCGAGTACCCGATTTTTCCAGTTCAAGCAGTTGCACCAGCCAATTGGTGGTGTGACAGCTCCCAGTTGGAAAGGTTGAACTGGCAAGTCTGATATGGTTTTGATAATACTGTTCTTAATATACTTTTCAAACACTATGAAATATAGTGAGTTATTTCATAGAATTATTCAACAAAAAGAGGCTGGATCTGCTGGATCCACTTCCATTTTTTTTAGACTAGAAGTGGAGATATTTGCGATAGTTAAAAAAAAGTATGAAAGTTGAATTTGCTGCGGGTTCAGTTAAGTGCTTCGCCGGCATTATAAAAGTAGCAACATCGGTTTAATGATTTTTCTTTTTTTTATTTATTTATTAATGTGCATATGTTGCCATCTAATTTGTGTTCAACATTATGTGAATATGTTATGATTGATAGTCAAGCAATATGTTTTACTAGTTTCATTATCGTTGTTAACATGCATAAAAGACATTACATATGTAACAACTTAAATAGTCGTTAAGTTTTAGCACTAATCTATTAGGTGGTCAGTAAAATTTTTTAGGTATATTATCACTACATACATAAAAGACATTATATATATATGACATTAAATATTAATGAAGTCTTAGCATTAATATTTTAGGTGATTACTAAAATTTTTTATGTATATTATCATTAGAATCTTTTAGTTCCCTTTTAGCAAAATTTGACATTAATTTAACATCATTTGGAGTGCCTTAATTTTATCTTCTAAGTGGTCCATATTATTTCACTTTAAAGTGTATTAACCCTGTAACTTGTACCTAGTTGTTGCTGAATATGATTATGGAATTATTTGTAAATGTATTAAAATATATTACAATTCTTTATAATGAATTATATCTAGATGTTGATATTATTTTGATGATTCAAAGCATTAAGAAATCATTTTGTTGCATTCAATAATTATATTAACATCGTCTGCATTTAGACTAAAATAATAGATGGTATTTGAAATTATTTATAACATCATGGGGTTATGATTCAATGTTTGTGCAAGCTTTACCTATTTATTTATTTTTTATTTTTTGCAAGAATGTGGGCCCAAGCAAGATCTTTTTTATATGAAAATTTGCATTTTAAAATTTTGTTTAATATTCTTTTGAATTTCATAAATGAAAAAAGCAAGCATTTCTCATGCTAGTTCCTCTGTTTTGTTTTCTTCTCTTGGGTTTGGAAAACTCTTTTTTCTATTTTGCATACTTAACGCACCTTAAATTATATACTTAATATTAAATATTCATATTAATAATCCTTGACAATTTAACAATAATAATCATTCAGTTTGTTATTTTACCTATAAGTGATTATTATGGGTGCGTTTGGTTGGAGGTAAAACTTTTTGATGAAAACTTTTCAGAGTAGAAGTTGTCAAGTTGATAGAAAATGATGTGATATGATAGAGGTAATAATGAGGTATAAGGTGAATAAAGTTAAAATAGATAGGGTAGTTGTATGGGTATTTGTGTGGAAATGATTGAAAAGTAGGGTTGTTTATATAGGAAAATGTAAAAAAATAATTAAAAAATAATGTAGTTATGGGAAGTGAAAAGTTTTTGATTGAAAAGTTTTTATTGACATGTTTTGTGTGTAACCAAACACACCCTATATGAATTCGACTATTATAATTTTAATTAAATTGTGAGTATTACTATTTCAATTCTAATTCTATTTTTTGTAATTATTATAAATACTAATTGTCTTTGAGAAAGAATAATGATGTATTGCCAAATTAAAGAAATTCTCAATGTAAACTTGTGCGAACTCATTTCCCATCATTTATGCTTGGAATACATCATTCACATTTCAAAAGTCCTATTCGTTTGAGCCTACTTACGACAATTGATTGTTGTTTTCCATTTTACCCTAATTTACATGCCTTAATCCTAAGAGTCCAACGCTATCCAACGATGTAAATGACAATTTTATTCTATGGAAAAATGAAAGTGGATCCTGACTCTCAACAAAATTTTTAAGCAGAAGTAAATTGTAGAAAAAGTAGAATAAATGCAGATAAGTGAGTTTTAGTTATTTTATACTTGCTTTCGAGCGTAATATTAGTGCATTTTTGGAAGAATATGCAGTCCTCTGCAGATGTCGGGGTTAGGGGAACATGGCTATCCCCTTTGCAAGCAAGGAGAGATGTCAAGAAGAGGTTTTAAAGATAGTAAAAGCAAAAACAAAATATATGAAGGTGAAATGTGAGATTGGTTAATATTTTGCAATGAGAGTCTTGGAGGCAAACCAAAAGAATAGAGAAGACAATGATAGTATGAGAATTAGTATATTGAAAGAACATTAGAGTAGCAATTATAGGGACTCGGCTCCTACACACTCGGGTGCACTTAGTTTTAGTGCACTTGGGTGAAAAACCTATTTTAATTTTTTTTGAATTTTTTTTATAAAAATGTTAATCTAAGTATGTTTAACATGTGTTAAGTTTTACCATTTTTTAAGACTTGTAAATTTCATTTGATTTTTTAAAAATATGAATATTTTAGTCATTTTCAAATGACTAAAATACACTTATTTTTGAAAAATAAAAAATGTCTATAAGTCCTTAAAATAGTAAAAATTGGCTTATAGATTAAATAAACTTCTAAGTTTTATAAAAAAAAATTCAGAAAAATAAAAATAGGTTTTTTGCACTTGGGTGCATTGAAGCTAAGTGCACCTGGGTGTATACTATCATTAGCCCAATTATTGACATAGAATGAGGTAGTAGAATTAAATGGTTTGACCATGGTTAAGTAGGTCTACGAACTTGAGTTCAATCTGTAGGCTTACAACTATAGTTTGGGCTTGAAATCTTATTCCTCATATAAACTGAGCTCAAGCATACATGAACTTGGCCTAGAGTTGCTCTAATTTGCTTGTAAGGAGCTCAATTTAGCTTAAACTTAATCTTTGCTCATTTATTTTTATTGTAGATAGGCACATCTATGCTTAGCATAATATGGTAGTAGTACTTCGTCTTCAACGCATGAGGTACACTAAGAGCAAAGTAGTCTTGGGTTTCGGATGAAGGTGATAGGTGAAGTGTTCACTCGAGTGAAGCAAGGAGTATCATAAAGAAATTAAAAAGAATTTAATAATATATTAAATTATTAAAAATAAAATATTTTACCATTCAAATATCAAATATCCTATAATGAGTATATTTTAACTTTCAATAGGCTAACTCGCTTAAACAATTTTAGTACCTAGATTTTAAGAAACATGGTGCACCAAGAGCAAAAAGTTCTTAGGGCTTACATGCAAGGTACATAGGTGGAGTGTTTGCTTGAGTAGAGCGAGGACTATCATATAGAAATTGAAAAGAATTTAATCATATCTTCAATTATTAAGAATTTAATATTTTCCTACTTAGGTGGGAAATGACTTATGATGATGATGATTACGAATTTAATATTTTATTCAATTAATAAGAATTTAATATTTCGTTATTTAACATTCAAAAAGTTAACTCACTCAAAAGTTTCACACTTGGAAGAGAATGATTAGTGTCACGCCCCACGAGATAGGAGAGCTTTGATCTACTTAAGCCAAGTTATAGCATCACCCATGGATATACTTCTTGACTCAGTTCAATAGTGAGTTGGGTGTTCCTAACCCACCCTTGATGGGCTTCACTTTAGTGCAGAGCTTGACCCACTACTTAAGTATTGTCTTCTTAGCCCTACACCTCAAATGTTAGTGTGTCTGCAATCATTGTCATAATTCCACTCGAACCCATTTAACATTTGAATCCTTGGTTTTAACATTTAAAATATTAGGCCAAGGGAACAATACCTATGTAATGTGAGGAATTCATGGTTTTGGATTCGAGTGCAAGCAATTGTAGACACGCTGAGATTTAAAATATTAGCAAGGGAACAATACCTAATTAATGTGAGGATTTGTGTCTTGTATTGTGCGTATGGATTATTTGCGTAATCTTTCGCATGTGAGGATGCTTGGTGAATATGTAAGAGAGTGTGTACTAATTTTACATAAATACATGTAAAAAGTCTTATTCAAAAGAGTATCAATTAGAGATTTAGTGAAACCCTAATGGTGTCCTGAAGGGGTGTGAGAGAGGAGGTCGTCAGAGTGTTTTCTTTCTATTTATTATACGGGATTATTATCTCTCCCGTGGTTTTTTCCTTCTTGGTTGAAGAGTTTTCCACGTAAATCTTGACGTCTTATATGTATGATCTTGTTATTGTTTATTTGATTATGATTTATTGTGTGTGCTTTCTCTATATGTGTGATTTAAGAAGTAAATTGTTTTGTTGGATTAATGGTTTGATGGTGAAGGCATAAGATTAGTAGTGGCATTGGCAGCTTGATTTGGTTCAATTGTGCGGCCACAACTGATTGGTGGATCTGAAAAATCTAGTAGTGATGGAGATCCATGTGATTGTGGCTGTTATGTGCGAGCGTGGTGATTTCATGGTGAGTTAACAAGCAACAGCATGCGACTATTTTGTGTGAGTGTGGTGGTGGCTTGGGCTTCAAAGAGAAGTCGCTAGCTTGCGGAGGAAAAAAGAGGTGCACCAGTTTTGGTGCACAGACGATGCAGTTGAATTAGTGCACATGCGGTTCAGATTGGGTGATATCGGAGTTAGATTTTGGTGTTCTAAGTATGATTTTCTATGTTTTTGGGTGCTCTGAACATAATGGTGGTGTAAGTTTGGGCAGACTTTACTGAAGTGGTATGTATTTGACGAGGTGCGCAAATCAAGGGAAATCTGATGATCAAGTGATTTTGATGTATGGATCTAGATGAGTCGAGGTATTGTGCTTTATATGAATAGTCTAGAAGGTGGTGATGCTACATTATTGAGCATGGTCAAATTCGATCATGGAGATTGAAGTTGATCGAGATGAGTCAAGTTTAATCTAGTTGAGGCAGTAATTCGTGAGTAGATTTTTTAAGATTACGTTGACGTTGTATTTAATCTAGTTGAGGCAGTAATTCATGAGTAGATTTTGTAAGATTACGTTGACATTGTATTTAATCTAGTTGAGGCAGTAATTTGTGAGTAGATTTTGTAAGATTATGTTGACGTTGTACTAAGATAGTTTAGATCGAGGCGGAGCAGTGGACTTTATGGAGCTACAATGTTCTGCATTGTTTGGTAGTTTATGTTTGTTTAGTAGCTGATGCATAGGAGGTGCTTGATTGAGTGCATGGTTGATTCATTGACACAAGATGGAGCGTGCGTAGATTCATGCTAGTTTATGCATAAAGGTGGAGTGATCCCTCAAATAAGAGATGTGGAGTCATGCTGTATTGGAATATGATACTAATGGACTAATTGCTAAATTGCAGAATGGTTGAAGGCATTGTTTCTCTGTGAGTTGGCTTGGTGTGTATAGAATCCAATCAAAAGTGGAGGTTGTTATGAGTTGTATCTTATATTTGTCAACTCAACTAGCATAAATTGCAAATCAAGATCTAAGTTTTGTTGATTAACAACCAATTTGAGAGATTAAAGGCTACTAATGAATTTGGGCATATGCATAAAACTTAGAATTGTAAATCTCAAGCATAAAGCAGGTGAAGTCATATACTCAAGTCAACTCCAAGAGTGACTTAGGTCAAGTCGTAACCCAAGTCAACTCCACAACCTACTTCAGATGCAATTTTGAAAGACAGGGAAATTCAAGGGAGAGTTTTACGATCAAAGTTGCAATCCAAGTCAACTTTGCTCACGACTTGGGTGAAGTTAATACTGAAATTGACTCCAGTTATGATTTGGAGTGCATCAGGCCACCAAAAACCTCATTGACTGTAAAATGTTGTTTGAAGTTGCATCTCAAGTCAACTCTGCCTGAAACTTGGGTAAAGTTGAATACGAAGTCAACTTAGAACATGCTACTTGGAAGAACAAGTGAAGATTTAAAGAATTTTCATCAAATATGAAATATGAAGTTGTTTTCTGAGTCGACTTCGCTTGCGCCTTAGGTAAAATCGAGCACGAAGTCGACCTGAAGCACACGACTTGGAAAAACAAGTGAAGACTTGAAGGATTTTGTCAGATATAAAATATGAAGTCGCACCCCAAGTAGACTTTGCTTGCAACTCGGTGGAGTTCAATATGAAGACGACTCAACCATGAAACTTGGAAGATCAAATGAAGAGGATTCAAATTTTCAAGCAGCACGAGCCCCGATATACTGTGAAGTCGCATCCCAAGTCAACTCCACTGAAGACTTGAAGACCAAGACTTGAAAGAATTTTCTCTAGAAGCATATGAAGCATTGAAGTTGATACCGAAGTTGACTCTGGTTGTGATGGGTGAAATCACAAGTCAAGTTGACTCCATATGCAACTTCAGTAGTAACGACTGTATATTTTTTGAGCCTTGGTGCATTAGATGCACACCTCCTGCCACCTAACGTTTAAAATTCCTTCAAATCTATCTAAGAGACGTCAAGTAGAGTAATGATAGTTAGCTAAGGTATTCATTGAGCTCTCACCTTCCTAGCTACAACATTAAAAGCTACATTCAATAGATTTCAAAGCAAGTCTCCCAATCTCATTGAAGAAAACTTCAAGTTCACATTCTCTCTACATTGTTCAGAACTTGCCACTGCGCTTCATTGTTTCCACACAAATTTGTAGTGTGTAGTTTTTGGGCTTGTCCCAAATATAGCCATTATGTTTGACAATAATCTCAAATATATCCATTACGTTTCAAAAATCTCAGCTATACCTATAACATTTGCGCAAAATCTCAAATATGCCCACTCCGTCACTGATGTGAGAAAACGATGTCATGAAATAAGTAAAATTACTTATATATCCACCTGTCAAGGTTCCAATGGCATTACGCCTTCTACCTTCAAGAGAAGCTGGGTAGGCTAGTCTCTTCCTCTAAATCCATCACCTTCTTTCTTTTCTCCCCAACCATAGTTGCCTTCACACCACCGCCACTGGACACTTATGCCGCAACTGCTATCATTTTCTCCAACACCACCTCCATCAATAATCCAAGGAAGAAGGCGGCAACTCCCTCTCAATTAGCAAGCCACCTAAGCACATACACGCATGTCGCCCAAAAAGGCAATATCCACCTGCCATGGTAAGAATCATCAGCAATCTTCCTTTTACCACCCCTTTCGCCATCTCTATATCCCTCAAATGGGCCTGAAGCACTCTCTCTGTCTTCTCCTTCTACTGCCACTCCAATATTTCCTCTCTCCATTACAAACACTCTTTGCCTCCATCTACACTTCACCTCCAAATTTAAATCCCCTAACATCTCAAACAAAGCCACCTTTGACAACACATTGTTGTTGCCATCGTTAGAGGAGTCTCTAACACCGCCTTCAACCGCATGAAATTGAAGTGATCCTTGGGTAACCGTTTGGAGAAATACAGGAAATGGAGATTATTCCCCCACCATTGGGAGATCCCATTCTTCGAGCTCTCCTTCTGCGAGGATTACAAAGGCATAGTGCATTCGAAGTACCTACCTTATTTATGGAGGAAGTGGCAAAGATCAATGGCGCTAAGAAGCTCAAGTTGTGCGTGAGCGAATTCAGATGTGGGGGACGGCTATGGGAACGACCGAATTGATTACGAGTTTGGTAAACTAGTTTGTAGGGTAGTTAATTTGAAGAATGGAAAGCTGGGAGTCACGTAGACAGTGTGCCTTTTTTAAAAAATAATCCAATGAAGAAGAAGAGTAGCAAGGTGGTGCAGTGTGGACCCTATTCCTCAAGTCTGTATTCATGCCCGCCACCTTCAAAACAACAGCAATAGCGACAACAACTCTTTGCACCACCAGTCCCGCTACCACATGAAGCATTAGCTATCCTCTTCTTCTTCCTGCCTCATCACTCCCACCACTACCTCCATAGAAAGGAAAGCTGATGATTAACAACAGAAGCAGCAGAAGAGGTGGTGATACAAAGAGGGATTTTAGCTCCATAGGCGACAGAGGAGACAAGAGCTCGAACAACAGCAACCATGCATTATCGTCATCTTTCAGGAAGGAAGTGTCTTGGTTCAAATCGGCGGAGTACCTTAATGTGCCCAACTTCCTTGCAACCAACAGAATATCTGTCCACTTCTACAATGGAGCAGTGAAAAATCTCAAAACGTCCTCCCTCGCCTAAGACTGTTCGCTGATGCTGCGGCAGCCGAAGATAAGCACAAACCAATGCAATCTTCGAGAAGACGATGCCTAAGAGGAAACGATTCCCTCGCTCGTCTCCAACTAGGCTATCATCTCGCAGCTTCAATGTCTCCAATAATGGCTACCAGGTTCAGTTTCTGATCACCGACCTCTTTGCCTGCTTATAGTTTTCTCCCAGCTCATCTTCAGCGACTGCAGCTGTGGATGCAAAGTCCACAGTCGCAACAGTGGTCGTGGGAAGGCAGAAATTTGAATCGTTCATCCTCTCAGATCAACCTAGCCCACTGTGTCAGCCAAGAGGTCACCTGTAAGTTGCTGATGAGATTTTTATCAAACCAGTCTCTATTAAAGAGTTTTTCAAACTCCCGTACATCTTCCAATCTCCTTGTCTATTGGGCAGAGAGGTTGGTGATATCATGGCAATATTAGCAGTAACATAAAATACATAAGATCTATGACTACCAGTGCTTTTGGTGGAATCTGTTGGCGGTCAGATATTGGAGTATTACTGGCTTTCATGGCAATTGGAAGCCAGGGGCATCTCAGCCATTTTGAAAAAATTAACAATGTTTTCCCAATGCCTCTGTTACTTAACGTAACGGTCGGTGACAGAGTTGGTATATCTTGGATTTTATGCAAACGTAGTGGGTATATCTGAGATTTTTGAAACATAGTGAGTATATTTAGGATTATGGTCAAACGTAACAAGTATATTTGGGAAAAGTCCGTAGTCTTTCTTTTATCTTAAATCTTTGTTATAATTGATTACTTCGCTTGATGTTAAAGACTAAGGCCAAGATAAGATACAAGTAGAGCTCGGTTGGAGTGGTACTCACTGACTACTTGTGTGATTGTTGGAAAGGCCCTCATAGAGTTAGAATATAGTAAAGAGTTGAGGCTCTAAGTTGTATTGTTGATAAGATAGTGGAACCCAAGATATAAGGGATATACGGTTGGAAGAATGGAGTAGGGGTGTTGCCCGGACAACTGTACTTTTTTTGTATGCATGTGTTGATTCTCTTTCTTTCTTGCTCTAGCTTTATTTGTTTCATTCAAGGGGACGATTAAATTGCGGTTAAGTTTTAATTAGTGAAGAAATTTTTGAAAGAACCCAATTTACCCTTCCTCTTAGGTCAAGCCAATAACTCGGGACTAATAGTATTTTGTGTATTGATTATTTGTCTAGTGTTTTGTCATGTGAAAGTGAATGGTGAATACACAAGAGAGTTCTTATCAGTTTTGCGTAAATACCCATAAGAGTCTTATCTATAGCAGTATCAGTTAAGAATGCAGTAGAGTCCTAGAAGTATCTTGACAAGGTATTAGAGATGAGAGTTATTAGTGTTTTCTTTGAGGGTGTGTGTGAGACATTTAAAGAATGAGTGTGAGTCATTCAGTATATATCTTTGTACTTCATTTATCATAGTGGATTGTTATACCTCCCATGGTTTTTGCCTTCTTGGTTGAAGGACTTTCTACGTAAATCTTGGTGTTTTGTGTGTATGATCTTATTGTTGTCTATTTGATCCCGATTTATTATTTGTGCTTTCGGTATATTCTATATGAACCCGAATCACATTGCCTAACTAGTTATGGGTTAGACTCTATAGTGAAGTGAAGCCTGTGAAAAATAGGCTAAGCATGCTTAGTCCAATATTTAAATGAGTCAAGAAAAATATTCGTGGGCGATACCATGGTTCTGCCTAGGTAGAGGAAAGCTCTCATATCCCCTAGAGGTGTGACAATTAGTGACTTTGCAATTTTTTCAAATATAGCAAGTGTAATTAACCACACAACAATTTTATTTTTGGAAAAAAAAAGTGGAGACAAGGTTAGTTGAGTTGAGAAAGATGCAAAATTGAAACAATTAGAACCCTATTTGAACATTAAAAAAAATTCCAAATATTTTGAGGCCTTTAAAATTGGGCATACTAGATGCATATCTAGCATTTTAGGAAAATGTACATAAGGCATATAACCAGTGAATGGTCCTTGCCTAAACCATATAAAGGTACAGACATGTGCCTCAAGTCACCTGGCACCTAAATGCTCTTTTAACAATTTAACTTGCATTTTTGTGTTCGGCAGCATTGACCACGGATAGGATGTGGCACATCATGATCTCCATCACTTTGTTTGCACTCTAACAACAAACAAACCATAATGATGTTTTCAATTAAAGAAAAAATTATCTGACTTGATGCTGTCTTACAGCAATTGATTTTCCTGATGTTGATGTCATTATATATTGACTATCTTTATTCATTCCTTGTCCTTTCTTTGAATTTATAATTTAGGATCCTGTTTGTGGGAGTGCACATTGTGCATTAGCACCCTACTGGAGTAAGAAGTTGGGAAACATGACCTTAGAGCATACATGGTTCTTTCTAGTCTCTTTAATCTTATCGCATCAATATGGTCTTATAGCATTCATCTCTCTTGACCTACATGCTGACATTGTACTTTCTAGTCTCTCTAACCTTATTATTGCCCAATGTACCAATGATCTGTTCTTGTCTACCTTGTTCAATTTGTGTAGCTAGTTATGATGTTAAATCATAATTTTTCTGCAAAGCTATGACACATAATTTTGATGAATGGTGTAGATGCCAAGTGCTTGGCATTGTGAGCTTCATGCTGAACCCACTAGTGTAGACATTGCCCTTTCAATGTGATGGACATTGGATCTTGTTCATGAGCTTCTTTAGTTGGGACTTGGAAGTGCACGATAAATAACCAGAATATTGTTAAAAACATTGATTAATTGGTTGATTGATGTGTTTTTCAAGAAATTAAGTCCATCAATATTAGGCTTATATTCCCAAGTGGTTGACGTGAGTATGTTAAGAGAGTGTAGGGCAATGTTATCATAACCAAACCAGTGATCGAAATGGTGAAGAGACTGATCTTGTTCGAATTGGTTTAATCTCATTGAGTAAACCTGTTTGAACCAACGACGTTGTTATTATATATGGAGGTTGATCATATGCGTCCAGACCGAAGTCCGGACAATTTCTTCCCCTGTTGATGGGGAAGTTGGAACTGTCCGATTGAGCGGGCGATATCTGTGTTGTCCAAAAATTTCCGAGTACAAATTTGAAAGACATCCCTGTGATGGCGTAAAATTGGAAAACCGAAAAAGCTTAAAAGAATGCAACTCCGAAGCCGAATCGCTTTTTCCAAATCAGACACGAATCTCCAATCGGCTTTGCACTCATGTTCCTCTCTTTCTTATCGTTGCTGTCATTGGCTCCTACAATCTCATCGTCGTTCCTTTGCTGCTATTGCAGCTTTCCGGTTGGATGGAAATCTGGCTTCTTTTCGTCAATGACAACACTGTATGTCTAGCTTTGGCAGCACCATTTTGCCTTCCTTTTCAAGCATTATCGCTTGCAAGAGTTGCGTGATGCTTTTGCATTCTATGCAGAGATGGAGAAATTAGTCCATGAGCTTTAATCTTCTTCATATGTTTTCCCTTTTATTTCAAAACTAGTTAAAAAAAAAAAAATCGAAACTGAATAAAATTTCAGTGCAGCTGTTCTAGATAAAACAAGATTATAAGAAATTCAAGAAAATTTTGTTCTTCTACTTTTTTCTTTTTCGATGGGTTTTAATTTCTTAGTCTGCACAGTTGCATATGATTGTTGTGTATTTGGCTTTATTCCTCAATCAATCATCTATGAAACCTATTTGGTTTTTTTTTTTTTTTTAATAGCCATCTAGGATAGGAATTTTCTAGACGACCTCCCAAAGATCCAAAATTATTCCTGAATTAATATGTTGGTAGCAGATTTGGATATGCTAGTCTCAAAAGTTAGATGGATAGCAGTGATGGAGGCTCCTGATTTTGAATTTCTATCAGATCAAGAGAAAATGGCAGCTTGCAGCGGGCAGTAGGCGATAAGTTTTGTAACAAAGAGCTACACTCGTTAGTAGCAGGGAAGAAACAAAGGTAGTGGCTTCTTTCTTGATTTGGACTGCTGAGATTGGTTTGCTAGCTATGGTTTTGCAGACAAAAGGGGAATCTCATTGACGGTGAAGATGACAGTCGAAGCTCCTCAGTTTTCTATGATGTCATTACCCGCGATTATGAGGGAATCTATCAATCAATAGTTTTCTTCCATAATGGCAACTTGATGGAGATGATCTGAAATCAGACTCCCTGCCAATCGTGTTTAAGCATTGTCGTTAGTTGCTGCATGGTGTGCTAACCCACCGGTAGAGATCTTCATTACTACTATCCCCGGCAACCATTGCCGCTCTACAAATTTGTGATAGCAAACGAACGACGATGGGATTGTAGGATCCGGAGATAATGATATGCGAGACTTGTGTCTGATTTAGGAGGAGGGCGGGCTTTGACTTTGCATCTTTAAAGCTTTTTCGGTTTTCCAATTTTATGCCGTTGCAAGGATGTTTTTCAAATTTTGTACTTGGAAAATTTTGGACGACACAGATGTTGCTTGCTCAATTGGACGGTTCCAACTTCACACGTCGACAGGGGACGAAGTCGTCTGGACTTCAGTCTGGACGCATATGATCAACCTCCATTATATATTTATGATATCATAAATTATTGATTATTTTTAATTAATTATAATTTGATAAATATTTGTATTTGTAACTCTTGACTCCAAAAATTATATGTTAAAGTTCGAATGTATCACATTAAGTCTCTAATTATCAAAACATGTAGGAAAAATGAATAGATTTTTTTAAAAATCTACATTAACTAAGTACAATTATGACATATTAAATAAAAAAAAAACTGACTTGACTTAAAATGTGCAATATTCTATTGGTGATGATGTAGTTATCAAAGTATGGCCTACAATAGTACAACGTGGAAAATTTATAAATTATAGTAATTAAAAAAATGCAATCAACAGTAATAATAGAAATGCACAATTAAATCAACCTCGACAATGTAATGGAAACGTATCAATGATCAATCAACAATGCAATGAAACAATCCATAATAAATCAACAGTGCAATAAAGCAATCCAATTTTGAATTTTGAAAAATTCAAAATGAAGAGATACATTAATTCTTGTGGTGCTTTCTACTTTTTCAGTTTTCTTATACTCGAGTAGCCAGCTTGCTGACTAGTTGCACACTTGCTCCTTGCAACAGAAAAATATTCACAAAAGGGGTGGTTAAATTTGAGGAAAAGTCAAAACAATGGAGGTTTTGAAAACAAATCAAAGTATAGGGGAAATGATTACCGGAAATTGGGACTAAAAACAGTTGCTGACCGTCGTGGGGAAGAGAGTAGGGAGAGTAATTTTAGTGTTGATGTTTTGAATTTTTTTTAAACTTTGCTGCTTTTGACTAGAGATGAGGGGTTGGTGGATGGAAAGGATTTCTCAGAGACATGGAGAATGGAATCAAAACTCAAAAATAAAAATTAATGGCTGAGAATAGGGAGAAGGGAGCTAAGATGGGGAGGTTGTGAGTGTTGCTAATACTCGACGATCTGAGAGACAGGGAGGTTAAGAAGGGCAACGGTGAGATTGTGAGGCTCGATATGACTGGTGAGCAAGGAGACAGATGATGAATGGGGAGGTCATGAGCATTGCTAATAGCCTAATACTAGAAGGTTGCTGATAGCAGTGAACAGGGAGACTAGAGAGAATGGAACGGTTGAAATAGAGGGCAAAAGGGTAGATATGGTGTAGAAGGGGAATGTCAACGGCAGCAGGGAGCAGAAAGCTATTAGAGAGCTGACAGCATCAGCTAGGTCAGACTATCAGAGAGCTGGATAGGGTGAGATCACTGAGCAGGGAGACAATGAGACAGTGGACTGGTGGAGAGGAGAAGGTGTTCGTATAGTTGAATCGAATTGGAGAGGATAGTGATGAGTCTTTGGTGACACGGGTGAGCCGCGGAGGCCGAGCTCTGGATCAACTATATTTTTCATTCTCATTTTTGGCAATTCGGTTGAAATTGATTTGGAAGCAAAAAAAATGCATAATGCAAAATGAAATTGAGTGCGGGCAACTGTTTTTTCCTTGGTTGAGCTAGTGGAACCAGGTTAGACCGTGGTTTAAGCGGTTTGGACGATTCCTTGAAACAGACAGAGTAGCTAGCAATGAACTGAACATTGGACCGGTTCTTAGTCAGACCAGTTCAAACGTTCAGTTCGGTACGGTTCTTACAATACTAATATCGAGTGGGACATCCAAGGTTCGAAGTTAAGTAGAGGCATTTGCCTCATTACCCCTCCCCTAAAGCTGTCCTTGGTCAGTTGCTTAGTCATTTAAGGTGGGTGACATGACCCAAAAAAAAAAGGGTTGGACTTGCATGTTATATTTATGAAAGAGAAAAGTTACGGAGGATAACTTTATAACCTTTGATACAAATCAGTGGTAGAAAGTAAGTAGCTTTTGAATTTTTAATCATTTTCAATTCAGCTTCTTCATTATGTCAAAGCTGTTCATAAGATTCCTCAATCCCTTTTACTAAAAGAACAATGTAATTTGATAAATGAATCTTGAACTACTGATCACTTGGGCCATGCTAATTGCTAAGTGAAACCATGCAAGCGGTGCTGACATCCTGCTTTTAGTTTTTCCTTAACCTCTTGCCTTTGCTAGATTCGGACTTTTCTGCGGCCACTACATGTGCTCTCCGTTGCTAGTATACTAACTGGCTACTTGACCAGGCATCTCGAAGGGGGGGAAGGTTAGATCTGCATCTAGAGGAGGCCACCCAGCGAGTACAGATTCAAGGTCAAGCTGTAACTATCATGGCAGGTTCCATTTTGGTTTAGTTTTTGAGGTTTGTTCCCACTATTTGGTAATTTTTTTTCTAAAAAAATTATATTTGTAGTGTCTTTTTCTAAGTTCAGGAGATATTATTTGAGTCTATATATGCCTTGTTGTATTAGATAGCATGTGAAGTTTTCAAGGGTCTGCATTTCAGCTGTACAGTTACAACTGTAATTTGATATTTATTTGAGTCCGTCGTATTCTTGAACATTAACTTGGTCAATTGGATTTTGTTATCGACATTTCTATGCACGTTTCTTTGCAAGTAGATGCCAACATATCAACTGAAATTGATACTGCAAGTTAAAGTGGCAGATGTGACTTCATCCTACCCCAAGATCTTATGTCACTTTCCATGATACTGTAGTGAGTGCCTTAGGTGTGAACTACTTTTGTAGTTGATTTGAAGTGTCGCAGATCAAAAATTAGTTTTGGAGCAGATATTAACTCGTTAATGATTGGATCTTCATGTTGAATTTTTGATTGGGACAATTGAAGGAAATGGATGATAAGAATGATATTCAAAGCTTCTGAAGATGTATTCTAAACAGGTGGACCAATGCATCGAAAGTGTACAAGAAAATGGCATCCCATGAAAAACTCAATTGCAGTGCAACCCACAGCTCTCTTCTGTTATGTAGCTTGAAAAAGCCAGCTTCTTTTAATGCACGATCCTTGAAAATGGGACTAGCATGTGGATTCCATACCATATGGAACACATAAGAATGCATCTTCTCTCCCTTGTTCGCATTTTACCTTTCAATCTTTGCTCTTTATCCGTCCATGAAGCTTGTCGCAAGACAAATTGGAACCATAAATATAAACAAACAACTAATTCGAGGTAACCTGACTCCGTGCATGAGGATTTTTAGTATGGTGTGATTAATTTAATGATGTGGGCTCAATTGAAATTTTGGTGGAACCCGTTTCTTCTGAGCTTTCCATATTTTGATGCAATGCAAAGCACTCATCATATTCACACGTATCTTCTCACGTGAAAAAAAAAAAAAAAACCTGAAATCTTCCATCATTGTTAAAAAAAATAATAATTGTAATAGCTCAAAATCAGATCTCACATAAAAAAAAAAGTGGAGAGAGTTCTTGGGGTTTATGAGTGGGATCTAAGGTTAAAATGGCATGACACATTTTAAAACCATACGCTTGAACCGCTAGGCTTGAGTAGACAATATCACACAGTGAAACCCAAAGCTCATAGGTCCACAGGTCATTTTTAAGTCTGTGCATTATAAGTGATATCTGAGTATTCCTTCTAGTATATGTGATTTTGGAGAATTGAATTAATGAAATCCACGCCTTCCCACCGTTGGCATTTTAGCAAATGAACCTTAAATTTGTGAACTTGCAATTTATACCCTCAAACTTCCAATTTTGGAAATAACCCACACTTATGAATTTTCTTGCGTATACCCATATCGGATTCCTTCTATGGTCACTCATTGACGAACAAAGCAAGGCAAAAAAATACAAATAAAAATAAAAATCATCATGATTTTTACAGCTCTCGTAGACTTCATTGGAGTTTAGCATAACTTTTGTTTGTGTGTCAAGGCCCATTGAAATTCGTCACTGTTCAGTGAACTTTTTCATGGGCCTTGATACATTTTTTGACGTAATTTGTTAAAGTTATTAATATGAAGGAAGTATCTCACAGGTTTAATCGTTTAATAAAGCTTTAAAATGTTTAATATATGTTTTGTTGAGGTATTATAATGTTCACCACATCTTTTGTGGATTCTACTGCTCTTCTGAATGCCATCAAAGATTCAAAGTCCGCAGAGTTGTTTCTGGCTTTGAAAACCTATTACTGAGTTAGGATAGCGTAGCTTTCTCAATGGTTGCACTTATGTCAGAGTAGCTTGCCTTTCCCAGTAGTTAGAATTGTGTCAATTCCATTGCCAGAATTTGTGGCGTCTGCTTCCGACAAAGCTCTTGAATTATTTCGAGTGGGGACTAGATTTCCATCAGTCCGATCCATTTGGGTATATATGATAACTGTATGTGTGTGTACAGTTTCGCAGCCAACTAAGGGTGTGTTTGTGAATGTGCATGAAACATAAAGTTAAAACTTTTCAATTTAAAATTTTTCACTTTCCATAATTATCATATTTTTTAATTATTTTTTCACATTTTTCTATATAAACTACCTTACTTTTCAATCATTTCTACACAACTACCCATACAACTAACCTATCTATTATTATTTTTTTTTTTTTTTTTAGAAAAAAAAGCACCCTATCCCAAGTCCCTAATCATCTGAAAGGGAGAGAGGATAGGATGATCCAAGAGAAATCATTGTCAAAAAATTGTCTATACAAGTTTTTTCCAGTATAGCCTATCTATTTTAACTTTATCTTCTTTACTCATCATCATTATCCCTGTCATATCACATCATTTGACAACTTTTACTCTCCAAAATTATTCATCAAAAGTTTTATCTATTCTAAACACACTCTAAGAGTCCACAAACTCTAAAGAAAGCATGACATTAGGATCCAGAAATTAAACTTGGGTATTCAAACTAAAAGAAAAATACGTTAATTAAATAGGCCACGCAAGCATGCCAACCCTATTCAGTTCAACGCAAAAATAAGAGTAGCTATTAGCCCTACCTATCAAAACAACAAAAATGATTAGAAGAACTTCATGTACCATGCACCTCACGCAACACCATTGTTGTCTTCTTCTTAGACTCGACCTGTCCTGCTTAAGAAAGAATCTAAAAGCAAGATTTCTTACGGACTACTCTATTTCTCAACCCCGAGGGAGATGTACGTATGACACAATTTCCTACTGAACGATGGCCCACTTTTCTCGACCAGCCGCTGGGGTTAAAGCTCAAGCGCGTACGGAGAGAAGGAAGCTCGGGAGAAAAGTTCAGGTGACGTGTGGTAACGTGGAAAGAGAAAAATATTGTGGTACGGGATACAATAAAATTGTGTTATCTGCGTAGAATGATAAAGGTAAAATTACCAACCGAGGCTAGCTCGGTTGGTGGCTGTCGGTGGCACAAAAATGTGCGCTGGCAGCAGGGAGGTTCGAATCGCGCTGCGGGCGGAAAATGCGCTGCGGGCGGAAAATTTAGTGGGGGCAAAAATGTGGTCTCCCGTATGGATGGAGCGTGGGAGCTGGTGGTCTCCCAGATGGAGCGTGGGAGCTGGTGGTCTCCCAGGTGGTTGTTGGAAGCTATGTCTTTCTTATTCTTTCGTGGAGCTGTGTCTCCAGATTTCTTTGGGATATGTGTGTCCCTTATATTTGTAAGAATGTCTCAGATCTTTAAATATAATGTGTTGAGATACATGTAAATTGTACCAATCAAAAAAAAAAAAAAAAAAAAAAAAAAAAAAAAAAAGATAAAGGTAAAATTCGAATAAATGAGTTTCAGAAAGGACAAATGCTAAAAAAAAAAATTAAAATATAAGAGTAGGAGTGAAGAAACATGATTATTATTCGACAAAGGACAATTCTCATAATCTATGCCCTCATGCCATGCCATCCTACACTTTCATAACGTCAAATGTGGCTTCAATGTAGGCATAAATTTGTAATAGAGGTGTAGCTCGGTAGGGTCAGTTTAGTATCTACTCTCCTAGTATCTTATTCATAAAAGTCCTACTATATCCTACTTGCATGCATGTTACTTTATTATTATTATTGTTGTTGTTATTATGTCACCCACATTAGATGATTAAGCAACTAATGCAGGTGTATTCTAAAGGATGAGTAAACAAGACTAATGCCTGAACTCAACATTAAACTCTAGATTTCCAATATGCACGCATCTTACATATATGTCAACCATTTAGTCCTGCAAGTAGTGATGTTAACTTTAGTTCTTAGTTCACTCTATCTTCCCATCTCATTTCTAAAGGCTAGCTTGAGTCATTTTGTTCCATGTTGAGTCATATATATTTTATTTGATTAGCCGAGTTGGGTCATATTTAATCTTGAAATCATCAAGTTATTTGTTCATGAAAATTAAAAACATTGTGAAGAGAAGATGCGAGAGGAAAGGGAAATCCCTTGAAAGATTTGGAGAAATGAAACTTGAACCTTATGAATACGAGTATAGTCTATAAGTATAGTCTATGTGGAGTTTGGTACATTTAGAAACCATCATACCCGCTCAAGTAGGTTCTGAATACCTGTTATATGGAACCTATTCTATTCTAATTCTAATATGTAACTTTTTGTACTATAAGTATCTTATACGTAACATTTTTTTTTTGGAACCTAACTTAACTAAAAGCAATTTGGTTGATTCAATTCCATGGCCATCTTACGAAGTTGCACTCTAATTAATAATACTAGTCGAGACTATTATTGAGGTCCTCTCTCTCAATGCTCAAATTTTAAACTAATAATCTAAAATTTTAAAGCCTATTTGATAGGTCGATTGTAGATTTGGAATTGTTGTAGAAGGCACTAGTAGTTATATCATATTTTTTTTTTTAACAAATTAGTCATATCATTTATCAAGATAATATAAGCAATGACAAGAAACCAAAACAAGCCTGACGACTCTCTTCAGTAACGACTTCCCTTTGCTTTCAGGTGCTTAAAGCCAGATACTTTCCGCACGGGGATATTTGGAGCTGTCGCGCAAAACCGTCTGATTCCTTTACATGAAAGAGCATTTTGGGGGCAAGGGACATGATCAAGTTTGGGTGCAAATGGCGAATTGGAAACGGGAGCCGTGTGCGTTTCTTCAAGGATGAATGGGTCGAGCCCATGATCACAAAAACTGGCCCCCTACCATTGTCCATTCCTGAAGACGTTAAAGTTAGCCATTTTATCTACGATGCCTCATCCACATGGATTAAAGATCGCATCCTGGCGGCAGCTGGGGATGAAGGGTGGCGCATTATCAATCAGAGTCCCCCCCCCCTTTCCCTCACAAGATGACACGATCTATTGGAAGTTTGAACCACGCGGGGTCTTTTCCGTAAAATCGGCCTACAGAGTTCTTAGCTCGGGATATGAATGCTCTCCTCACTCCCTCACCTATAAGGCAATCTGGCGGACAAAGCTTCCAAACAAGATCCTTATTTTTGGTTGGAGGCTATTCAGGAATAGGCTCCCGACTCTTATGAATCTACAAAGGCGAGGTATTGATATTGACCCACAGTGCTTGTTTTGCAGGTCTGGAGTGGAGGATTCCAATCATCTATTTTTGGACTGTGAGCTAACTAAAGGGATTTGGTTCTGGATCGCAAGGAGGATCGTTCTTCCGGCCATGGTTCAGGAATTAATCACCTCTCTTGTACAAAATCAGTGGACGAACGACCTGTGCCTTTTCATCATCTGCTGTTGGAGGATCTGGCTTTTGCGGAACTCACTCAGGATTGACGGGATGAAACCGGATCTTGCAAACGTTCTAAATTGGTGTAAGGAGTATTTGGAGGAACATCGCAGGGCCTCTCCCCTCATTTTGGATGGCGCATTTGATAGGCCCCTGACTCCCAGATGGACTAAACCTCCGGATGGTGTATTAAAGCTTAATGTAGATGCTCGCCTGCATCATCGGAACTCATCAACGGGTTTCGCAGCGGTCATTCGTGATTCTAGGGGAGCTTTTATTGCGGCAAAAAGATGGCGCCGGGATGGCTTCATGGAACCATTGCTCATAGAGGCACGGGCTTTCCTCCTAGGTGCATCTTGGGGATTGGAATCTAACATGCTTGCACTGTAAATCGAAATCGATTCGCTCCTTCTGGTCAACCTACTTTCGACAGATGGCCCCATTCCCTCTCCTGTCGGAAATGTGATCAATGAAATCAAGGCTATTCTATCTTCGTCTAATCAAATTACTGTTCATCATATCCTTAGGCAGAGGAATGTTGTGGCTCATGCCTTAGCCGACGCTCTTACTGTATCCTCTATTGACCAACAAGTTTGGTGGGGTACCCCCCACAGGCTATACAGGAAAAAATTTGTATAGACAATTTTTTAGCAATGAAAGCTTTTGGATCATCCTATCCCTCCTTCCTTCTAGATGTTTAGGGTCGGGGGATAGGGTGCTTCCTTTCTCTCAAAAAAAAAGACTAGTATGCAGTGAGATATAAAAAATTATACAATGAATGAACGAAATTTTTTAAAACTCAAAATTTTCCGAAGTTAAAACCAACTTTTGAGTAACCGAATATACCCTAAACTCACATGAAGGTATGCCTTGTTCTTCTACAACAACTATTGAGGAGTTATCTTATGTTTGGATAGTTGTAAAGATAGTTGCAAGAGACATGATTACAAATATAGAAATGGTATAATAGTAAAGATCATCTTAGGGTCTAGCTCCTATGGCATTAGTTTCACAAGGATCATTTCATGAAATACGATGAACGGTAAAATCAAAATCGAATTCCGTCATTTGTTTAATATATTTTGTACCAACATTTATTTCAATTAGTGTCTTTTGATTACCACACTTGCTTTAGAAGAAATATAATTATGTGTAAAATATAAATTTGTTTAGATTCTTTGCACGTTTCATAAAAATTTATAATAACTTATAAAATTGTTCGCTTGTGTAAGAAAAACGTTTTATACGCAATACACAATGAATTAGCAATTTAAAATTGATATTTGTAACAATCCAGCCTCGTCTAAATCAAATTTAGATAACAACTCGGGCCCCTAGGTTCTACGGTGTGATATTATCTATAAGGGCCTAATAGTCACACCATGTTCAACTTAATAGTTCATACTCATATCTTATACCATCACGAACTACCTTCTGTAATTCTTAGGCATGACAATATTAAATCAAATAATTTTATTAAGTTGCTTTGCATTTTGATAAAATGGACCCATGCAAATACTTGATTTTGATGACATCACATTTAATTTCCTAATTAAACAAATAAATCTAAATACAATCTGCAGATTAAAATTTTATATTATCATCAAGTAAATTCTTAGAGAGCAGTTGGTTGTTAGAAAGCTATCCATTCTGCCCAACCATAAATAGCTAGTGTATGGACCACAGCTTTCAGACTGTTGGGTGGATGAAGCATGAACCCAGGAAGAAACTGCACTCACCACTTTTTTTGGGTGTCCATTAATGGAGTTCTGGCAATGAAATTGATAAGGCCCTAACTCTTGGAAAGAACTTTCATCTGTTAGATATTTGATGGGATGGTACTGGGAACATTCATTTATCTAAATTTTTTTTTTTTCTTACTCTAAAGAAGTGAATGTGGGACAATGCTTTGTACTAGGGGCTGGAAGAGTTCTCTTGTCCTTTTTCCTTCGTGAAAGGGACGAAACGGGGGTGGGTAGTAGTACTGTTATAAGAGGAAGGTGAAATGCGAAGGAAGAGTGCAATCAGTTGTATAGAAACGTACATTTGAAAAGCAAGCTGCATGATTCTTCTTCTTCTCATGTCTGTGACCTGCACTTGTGGGGCCCGACATGACATGCATCATGCATGCTGCGTGATGAATGGAACGTTGTCCGACCCTTAAGCGGTTGGTGGCACATGCAAAATTATTGATCTGCAGAGATGGACCAAAATAAAAAAAATAAAAAAAAAATGCAAATGTTAGATTTATGATTTACCCGGTAGAACACAACTGGTGAAATTACTAAATAAACTGTGTTCTATTTTGTTTTTCCCCCCTTGTTTAAAGTATCAGCCGATTAGATTAAAAAAAATTTATATCGAATCTTTTGAGAAATATAAAAAATTAGGGTGTTTTCCAAATTTATCCACTACATTTATCCAAACACTCAAATTAAGTTCACCAACTTATTTTTAAAAATGACAAACATACTTACGACATTTAGATTCTAGCAAAGCTTATATTTCAATGACCCGCGAGGATTCCATAGGGCCAAAAATATTTTTTTATTTTCTTGTCCTTATGCTAGCCTTACATAGATATTTCCTTTTATGGAATTTGGTAAATTTCTAAATTTATTTGATATTTTATTTGGATTATAAAAAAGGATAAATGGGCATGAATAATTGCACTAGACGTGGGGCCCATGTATGTCTAGAAATTTTTTAAAATATAAAAATATTTTGGGCCGCAAACTGACCCTTTCAATTAAAGATGAGATAAAACTAAATGTGGCCGTATTTGCTATTTTTTACAAATATATAGTAATATACATAATTATAACTTATACTCATATTTGGAATTAACCTTTTCGATTACAAAATTCGTTAAATAGAATTAATAATACTATTCATTAGACAACGTATTTATTTATGATTACAAAATAACGTCCGGGAGTACCCGTTACATGGAATCACTACTTTTTCTCATCATCTAAGAGTCTATGATCAATAGCTCATTTACTGGAACACTAATTTCATTTTAATCTAATAAGGACAATTTGATAAATTTCCGTGCAACTATATATACTGAGATAGCTGCTCCCAAAAAATAGGACCCACACGTATTAAAATGCAATGAAACTTTATATAATTATTTATCTATATATAAATCATACTTTAGACGTTTAAATGTTGAAAAACTATTTTAAAGTTGTTATTTATATTAAATTATTTTATTACATTGAATTTGTACTATTTTCAGACAAAGTCTATACACATATTCGATTGGGATGAAAATTGATATGGTAATAGAATACATTATTCTAAATACAATGGGTGAAGTAGATTATAACTTTATGATTATGTGGGACTCATTTTGGCGCAACTACACGGCTATTACGATGCAGTTGTGCTGCATCTGAATATATATATCCTTAATAAAAAATCGAATTCATTCATTATATTTAACATTATTGTTTATATAAAAGACTAAGTTTCATCTTAATCAATTATGTTTATGAGTCACATTTGTTCAAATATATATATATATATATATATATATTCACATATAAATTATGAAAAAACGCCAATGACTGAATATAATCCTCGATAGTAGTAAATAAATAGAATCGAATCGAATAGTTTTATCAAATTACTTTCCTTTGCAGTTTAATTCAATGGAACATATTTTAGTCTTTTTATTTCTTAATATAGCATAAAAAGGGAAGTAGTTTTGTAATTACCATCATTAGAATCTCCATGATGTGATGGTAAATATTTCTAAAAGGGCAAATTCAATGCTCACGGCTTTACGAAATCGAAAGACATGCATATCATGTCTACCTATTTTTCAGTGTAGAGTCGTAAAGAACGTGGCGCAAACGTCCCTTTTGCTTTGCAGAATGCCTTAAGTGGGCCCCAGATCAGGACCACAAAAAGCATGGCCTAAACACCTTTTTTTTTTATCCCTATATACATTCACAGCATCAAAGATTGCTTGCCATGCAAAGATAAACTTCTAAAGAGTACAATATTATCAAGGGTAACGGTGGAATAACATACCTTTTTTACATTTGAAATTTGAGGATTTCAAAAAATAAACACAGTAGGTATTCATAGTTGTTTTTTAACATGCATGTTTTACTATTTTGCAAAATAAATTATATAAGTTTCAAACCTTTACAAAACAACTGTGATTAACATTTGCAATGCACCGTATAAGCAGAAAGTGTTAAAATTTTCTTATAACGTGAGAGGCAAACTTATAGGTCTATTTTGCAAAGGAAATAAACGCAGTAGGTATTCACTTTCCAAAGATTTGAAATTTATAGGTCTATTTTACAAAATACCAAAAACACAAGTTAAAAGCAACTGTGCATTTTCCAAGCCTATTTTGCAAAAAAAGTACTTCAAAATTATCATTTTTAACAGGAACATATTTATCAATCAGACCTTTAAATTTTTGTTTTTTTAATGAATTGATACTATTTGCTCGACGAAATTTTATGCATCAAACTCGGAATTGATGGTCACAAGCAGCCAAAACCCCACTCCCACCTCCTTATTTAGGCCAGCCAACCTCATTTTCCGCTCTCTCATTCACGTGAGTCGCCTAACTAGCAAGCCCGAATTCCTTGATGTGATCGGCAGCCCACAATATATAAATCGTGTGATATTTTTTTGGCACTTCCTAGTACATGATAGCTAACATTCTAGATAATTTACAAATATATCTACATAATTTGACCATAATTACAAATACACTTATTTATTTTCAAAAATTGTAAATTTGTAAAATTATGTAAGAGTCATTTTCAATTTTTGAACTTGATTATGTTTGCAATTATGATATAACTATATGAGTATATTTGTAAATTACTCCTGACATTTATAAGAGGTATAAAATTTCACTGTGTGAATTGGACATGTTAACATCAAGATTTGGAGTGCGACACTCCATTTTGCACCCATCTTCATCTTTATTTTGTTTAAGATAAGATGTTCTATGATGACACCATATTATTAATTTCAATGAAAGCCTTTGGTAGGTCTTGCCAGTCTAGAAGTTTTTATAATTATATGCAGAAAATGAAAGTAGCTTAAACCCATTTAGAGATGCACCAAAGTATATCTGATAAAAACTCATAAAATTATTTATCTATTTAAATTTATATTGAGACCATGAAGATGTTAAACTAAATACATAATAAAAATTATTATAGTAATTTTATACTTTTAATTAAGCAATGATATAGAGACGGAAGTATTTTATTTGGATGAAACTTCATAATTAAGCAAGTGTGGTGGACCCATATGATTGCCCGTATATAGTCACTCGTGTGAATAGGTCAATTTATGGGCAACCATAAAGATTATTACTTTATTTTTTTATTTCTTATAAATATATGGGCCCCATCTTAGTCTCATTCTTGTGAAATTACCAATTTTTTGATATTTTATTTTTAAAAATTAATATAATTAACTAGGGCGTATACATCTATAAAAAATTTTAAAACAGAAAAAAATAATTTTAGTAGGCAACTGCATAAGAAACGGACCCATCAAACAATAGTATAGAAATGCGAATTTTAATTTGGACTAAAATTTACGATGAAACGGGTTAATACTACAACTTTCATCCTTATCTTCATATATGGCCACACATTTATAAAATGGTAAATAGCACAACGTATTTTTACCATTTCAAATATGATATTATTGTCAGTTTTTTTCTCATATATTTTTACTAAAATACCTTAAGAAGACCTAGACCCAGATTTACCTTAAATCAAAAAACCTAGACCTTAAAAGAAAAAAAAAAAAATTCAAGGGAGTGTATTTCATGCACATCACCTTCAAGGCCAACTTAAAATAGGACCACAGGATTGAAATATTATACATCAGAGGTGGCACTGTAGAAATATTTGCCTACCCACGAATTAGATTTATTTCCCCATGTCCAAAGAATCCGATTAAACACCTCAAAAAAAAAAAAAAAAATCTAATTAAGCAAGGAAGATGTTGGTTGAATCTTGAGAATAATTTATTTAAAAATGAGGCATAGATGACTACATATATCTTGCTTATGATGAGATGAGGTCCGAATTTATCAGATCAAAGTTCATAGTGGCTCACCAAGAGTAATATCTCTACCAATCAATTCAAGGGTCAGGATTTCTGCAATCATAGGCTTGGGAGAATAGGACATGTCCTTGAGGTCGGGGCATCTGTCTTGATCACGTGTAAACAAACTGGAAACGTACCACATACATGCAATGTACAATAAAAATAGGCCGTGCGTTCATGATACAAGATTTTTTTGGGATGGCGCATTCATTGCCTGAGATTTTCACTGGCAGATATGACGCACCGTGTGGGACCCATCTTCTGTATTTGGTTACCCGAGTGATTTTTTTATTATTATTTTAAAGTAGTGCATTTTTTTTAATGGATATAAAGTCGTGCAATTTCAACTGTTGAAATCCCACGATAAACTTGAAGGTAGCCGTTCGTGCACGGAGATTTCATGCGGATGCCCATGTTAATGATGTGTTTGGTAATTAAAAAAATGTTAATGATGTGTTTGGTAATTAAAAAAAATGTCAATGTTAAGTTAAAATTTTTTAATTTAAAATTTTTTACTCTTCGTAATTATTCTATTTTTAAATTATTTCTTCGTAACTTTATATATAATTGCTCCACTTTTCAATAATTTCTCCATAACTAATCTATCTATTTTAATTTTATTCTCTTTACTCCTTAATATCAGTAATATTATATCACATCATTTTTTTATTTAAAAACTTTTAGAGTAAAAACTTTTCCTTCAAAAGTTTTATCACATTCCCACACACCCTAAACTTTTTTATTTTTCTTTACAAATTTGTGGGTACTTTTTTATCATTTTATACTAAATTTCTTATCTTCTAATTTTTTAAATAAAAGTGTGGACGCAATTTTATCATTCTTATAATAAATTTTTGTTTTAATTTTCTTATTTTTAGGGTCTGTTTGATAAATTTTGAAAAAAATCTTTTTCCTAAAACTTTTCTATATAACAATCCTACTTTTCAATCATTTCAATGTATTTTCTCATAAAACTACCGTACTTTCAATTATTTCTATACTTCTTTGTGTACAACAACCCTCTACTTTTAATCATTACCTTTATCTTTTCAATTTTTTTTCCAATTTATTAACCCCATCATGTAATTTCGAAAATTAAAAGGGCATGGATACATAAGTCATGCCCATTTTTTCTTTTCAAACATAAAAATTACAAATTTCATATAGAAATCAATCTAAGATGAGTCCATACTTTTATAAATTAAAAAAGTCCAGCAGCCCAAATGCACGGAGAAAATGCCATTATCTCTTAAGAATGAGAAATATATATATTAGAATTGATAAAAATTATACAAGAAATAAGAAAAGTAAGTTATTATTTTTTAAGATGAGAAAATTATTTTTGATAAATGTAATCTTTCACCCCATCCTTATTAATCTCATTTGCACCTGAAGATTTAACAGCGTCACCAACATCTTACTCTGATAATTAAACTAAAATCTTATTTGTCTATTTTGTCTAATATATCATTTGTTTTAACATGTTACTTAAAATCTTTTCAACTCATTTGTTTTAACATGTTACTTAAAATCTTTTCAATCAAATTATTTGGAGGGATACAACCACTTAAAAATGTGTATGATTATGTGTAAATTTTGAAAAAAAATGCTTAGATGAATTTATAGATGCATTAAAATTTAATAACAATTGAACTTATTTATCCATCAAAAATGATGCTTTCGATGTTTTAGAGGTTGATTATACGGTTTGAAATTGATGTAATAAATCAAAGCATTTTATTATGCTAGAGGATTTGGTTTATAATGAACAACTGGGTGGCAGAAGGACGTACTGGAACTTAACAAGATGTTGTCAAATGAAATAGAAATTTCATCAACGCATACCAATTAGTCTATCTTTTACAATTTATGCTAGAGGATTTGGTTTATAATGAACAAGTGGGTGGCAGAAGGACATACTGGAACTTTACAAGATGTTGTCAAATCAAGCAGAAATTTCATCAACGCATACCAATTAGTCTATCTTTTACAATTTGGGGGAATGATGAATTTGTGTAGCCCAACAAGGGACCTAAACTCATGGGAAGGAGTTCCCGTGAGAAAAAGAGAAAGTAGAAGCACTGTTGTAATTTGATAGCGTGAGTACATTTTTTTTTTTTTTTGATGGAAAGGATACACAGCCCTAACCCGCTCCCCTTGCAATTTGGAAAGGGATCGGGCGAGGAGGATCCTGGATTTCATTTCCAAAAAAATTATCTATACAAATTTTTCCCAATATTTGTTGGGATGGGTGATCCCACCAAAAGTGATGATCTAAAACAGAAAAAGACATTAAATCTGCTAAAGCATGGGCCGCCGCGTTTCCACGCCTGAGAACATGATGAACAGATATGTGGGTGGCCCTGGAGAGCAAAACCTTGATTTCGTCAATTATGACCCCCACCGGTGCACGAATTGGTTCATCTGCAGTCAAAAAGTTACAAAGAAAGAGGGAGTCTGTTTCGATCAGAATACTCGTAATCGAGAGCTGGGTAGCCCACCTGACTGCCAATAGAAAGGCATGGGCTTCCATGAGGAGGGGCTTCATGTTTTCCCTTCGTCTCCATCCCTGAGCAGCGATAAAACACCCTCTAGAGTCCCTGACAATCGCGAAAAAACCCATGGATAGTCTATCCCTGCTCTTCCTTTCATCCACATTGATCTTGAAAGCTCCCCATGGTGGTTTCGTCCATCGCGACACCAGAATTCGGTCCAAACAACCCCCCTGGATGACAGGCTTAGCTTGCATATATTCCTCGTAGAAGCCCTCACACGAATCTAAAGTTTCCTCGAAAACTGGTCGGGTGCCAATTTCCTTAAAAGTGTTACGAAGGTACCACACCCTCCAACAGCATAGTATGAACATAGCTAGGTCAGCAAACCTTTTTTTGTGAGTTAGCGATCTCAAAATTTCATGAACCGTTAGCTATTGTGAGGACGCCCCCGCCAGTCTTCTACAACTTCCCCCACTGGACACACATCCAAGGAATAGGTGATCTATGTCCTCCGTCGCGGACCTGCAAAACAGACATAAGGACTCCACTGCAATTCCCCTATTACACAAATTCTTCAGCGTGGGTAAAACATTCTTGAACAGCCTCCACCCAAAAATTTGCACTTTGCTAGGTAACATTGTTCGCCATATAGCTTGATAAAAGGGCGCATCATCAAGGTCCGCTGTTCGCAATCTTACCGCAAGTGCACGGGTCGTAGATTGTAGTATTTAAATTATCGATCCACAGGGAATTCAGGACTATAAATTTTTACTTTTAAATGCTTTCGTGTCGGATATAGAGAGAATATAGCAAATAAAACATAAAAGTGGGGAGAAAATGCAGTAAATAAAAGGGAAAGAAAATAAATAAAATGGGAAGAAGTGCAAATTAAAAATGAGAAGAGAAAGCTAAAGTGCAAATACCTAGGGTCTAGGATTTCACATGCGTATTTTGCAACGGGTAGTGGTATAATTATTTAATTTGGATATTGTTTGTTAAAGGAGAACAAACCCTAATTTATCCTTGCACCTTCTCTCGAAACCTACAAGGTGTACCCTAATTTTCTTAACCACCTATTCTCATGGGATTAAGTTAATTAGAATCCATTAAGTTCTGTGGTTTGTTCATGTAATTCCTCAAGGTTATCATGCCTATTTTCATGGACTTAGATTTCCAGGTTTAATATCTTGATTTTCGTATATTAGATTTTTACCTTTCGGTTTCATCGCCTAATATATGGAATTATGCAAAAGTACGGGCCCGTGTACAAAGCAAACATAAAAATCACAATATATTAAATTAACAAAAATATCCATCATAAATAAATTAAAAATCCACACCACATTGCATTGTACGCATGCTACATCCTAAACCCTAGATTTAGGATTTAGCCAAGCATGTTTAAGTTCAAATTAAAATTAAAATTACAACCCATCTTAAACAAGATAACAAAAATTAAAAAGGAAAAAGATAGAAAAGCTTATTGGTATGAAGCCCCGATGGTTTGTCGGCTACTCCACGCAACTCGCCTGTCTGCCTTTTTGCCCGTGCTCTCCACCTTGCTTTTGCTCTCTTTCTTTCTCGGAATATTTTTTTTTTCTGCCGAATGCTGGCGTGCCAAAAATCTCTGCTCTCCCTTTTCTGCTGCAAATGAACTCCCTTTTATAGCCGAAAATTGCACACAAGTGGGCCCCATTAATTTAACGCACTTCATGCGAATGAGCATGCTGATTGTTATTGATGCTTGGTGGGGTTATAGCCGAAATTTGCACACAAGTGGGCCCCATTAATTTAACGCACTTCATGCGAATGAGCACGCTGGTTGTTTTGTACATGCATGCTTGCTTGGGACAAATATGGTGGGGTCCGACATTAATGCATGTTGCTGACTTCTCACGTGAATGGTTGGTGAGAGAAGAAAAAATGGTAGCTATGCAATTTAATTGGCAGCGTGATGGACGGCTGTTTGCTGAATTTTCTGGACAGCGTGATCTTGATGTTTGGACGGCTGATAAATGGATTCCCTGCATAAAAATATTTAAATCATTAATTCATCAAAAAAAATCATTAGTGGGTTTTAAAAACCATTTAATTTCATGGCAACAGATAAAATATTTTCAAGCTAAAAGATTATAAAAATTGTTTACATTGCTTGAAATTAATATTTAATACACAAAAGTTGCAAAACCACATTTTAAACCAAATTTCATATTAATATCAATTAATTAACCACCAAATTGTTATAAAATGTCCACAAAATATGTTACCAAATTCCAATTATCAAATACCCCCACACTTGAACTTTCGCTTGTCCTGAAGCAAATATAAAGGAATTTAAGAGCATATTGTAAAATTTCAAAACCTTGAGCAAAGATTGCATGTTTAGCCTATGATCTTAATTAATGAGAGTATTAAAGAATTTGAAACATGATACTTATTGAAAATTCTAATCAACAATCACTTCTCACTTGACTAATACTGCACACCCCTGTTACCTAATTTGCTTTCAATCATTAAGAGTTAAAAACTCCCGCAATAAACTCTTAATTATTAGATATCTTCCCTATTTAATAAGTTATTCAATACACACAATTAATAATTCAAGTGGTAGTAGTGTTAAATTAATTTTTTTTTTTTTTTTTTTGCATTTAAATTTTCTCAGCTAACTCAATTAACCAATTCTTAGGATCATAAGGACTTAGTAGGACAACGGTCAGATGTGGCACTTGAAATGAAATTTGAACCGTCTCTGTAATATTTGAGCCTCATTTTCAACAGGAAATAATGCTACCCCAATTTGGTGTTTTTATTCTTTCTCTAAGCCTGTTCTTATCCTTGGTGTTTTTTTTTTTTTTTTTTTTTTTTTTTTTACCAAGTCCGGCAATAATTTCCCTCACCATATTTCAGGGTATCTGGGAAGTCATTATTTGCACCACCAGGAGATATTATTCCCTATTTCACTTTTCAGCTCAGAATTCAATTCCAAAGTTGGTTCAATGAAGTGGGAATTGTGGTTTAGGAAAAATTTAAGTTCAGGCTCAAAAGGAGTAAACGACCATTATACTTTTAAAGATAGGCTCATCGTAAAAAAATTGCCTTAATCATGTCCATAAATTGGTTTAATGAAGTTTTGGCTTTGGAAATTTTCTTCAACTAGAATAAAATTTTTCATGTATACCTTCTTAAATGACAATTGTGTGTATTAGAAAAATTTTGATAAATTAGGGAAGATTATTCTGACAATGAAAACAGAATCGGTTCCTAGGTATATCAGTTTCATCAAGTGAGTTAGGATAAAAAAAATCCAAGTATTTTCAACAAGTTCATGTTAAAAAAAAAAATTTTAACACCTCATTAAGCTTCAACTTTTCCTTACTCAAAGATGTTGAAATTTCACGTATGGTTTGTTTTCAAGACATTCAAGAGTGCAACATGGGGTCTAATATAATCTTTTATGCAAGAATTTTTCCATTTTTTTTTTTTAATCAACAATTTAAACTTTAGGGTAGTGAAAGAAATATTTAGAGAAAATTAATGCAATGCATTCACTCCCACACTTGAAGTTGACATTGTCCTCAATGTAAATCATGCCATCAAAATAAAAGGGAGTAATTGTAAAAATGTAAAATGTTAACTTCCCTGTTTTGGCGAGTTGAACCGAATTTGCATCCAACGGTGCTTTTTTTTTATGTAGAACCTGAAAATAACCAATAAAGCTTAAAATTAAAAAGTATCAAAATTCTAAAAAGGAACTAAAAGAAATAACTAAAACTTCCCTGATGGAAAGAAAAATTCGGGTTGCCTCCCGAAAAGCGCTTTGTTTAAAGTCATTAGCCTGACTTTAGATCTTCAATTGAGTGGCGTGGTATCGCAGAAGGAGTGGATGACTCCAATTGGAATGTGATCCCCTGAGAAATAGGGTTTGAGGCGCTGCCCATTGACTTTAAATGCTCCTGTCTTTTCACTCCAGATTTCAATAGCTCCATGAGGAAACACTTGTAATACTTTGAATGGTCCCGACCACCTCGACTTCAATTTTCCTGGAAACAATTTAAAACGAGAATTAAAAAGCAAAACCAAGTCATTTACTTTGATTACCTTCTGACGAATGTGTTTGTCATGCCAAAATTTTGTTTTCTCCTTGTACATCTTTGAATTTTCATAGGCGTCTAGTCGAATCTCTTCAAGTTCATCGAGTTGTAGTAGGCGCCTTTCTCCTGCAGATTTCAAATCAAAATTTAAAAATTTGATTGCCCAGTATGCTTTGTGCTCCAGCTCTACAGGCAAGTGACATGATTTTCCGTAGACTAGTCGGAAAGGTGTTGTTCCGATGGGAGTCTTGAATGCAGTACGGTATGCCCAAAGAGCATCATCGAGTTGCCTTGACCAATCTCGCCGTGATTGGGATACCGTCTTCTCAAGTATCTGTTTAATCTCGCGGTTTGAGATTTCAGCCTGACCACTTGTTTGTGGATGGTATGGGGTGGCGATTTTATGTGTGACCCCATATTTCTTGAGCAGTTGCTCCATTTGCTTGTTACAAAAATGACTTCCTCCGTCACTTATGATTGCTCGTGGTACACCAAATCTGGTAAAAATATTGCGTTTCAAGAATTTGGTGACCACCCGCGAATCATTTGTTGGAGAAGCGATCGCCTCCACCCATTTAGTTACGTAATCAACTGCCAGAAGTATGTACTGGTTGTTGAATGAGGATGGGAAAGGTCCCATGAAATCCATGCCCCAGACATCGAATGGTTCGACCTCGAGAATGCTTGTGAGTGGCATCTCGTTTCGCCTTGAAATGTTTCCTGTCCTTTGACACCTGTCACAGGTTAGTGTAAAAGATCGAGCATCTTTGAACAAAGTGGGCCAGAAAAAACCTGATTGTGAGACTTTTGCTGCTGTTTTGGTGGGACCCATGTGGCCACCATATGGTGAAGAATGACAGTGGTAAAGGATGCTTTGAATTTCTTCGTTTGGTACACATCGGCGAATCAGACCATCGCCGCATCTCTTGTAAAGGTATGGGTCCTCCCATATGTAGTATTTCACATCCGCCATGAATCGCTTTTTCTGTTGATAGCTGAAATTGGATGGAATTTCTTTACAAACTAAGTAATTAACAATGTCTCCATACCATGGCATTGATATTTCTTTCAGTGCAAGAAGGGATCCATCAGGAAATTCCTCGTTAATTTGATCATTTTTATTTAAATCCATTTTCCCAGTTGATGGCAGTCTCGACAGATGATCAGCAACCACATTTTCTGTGCCCTTTTTGTCTCGAATTTCAAGATCAAATTCTTGTAATAGCAAAATCCAGCGAATCAATCTTGGTTTAGCATCTTTCTTGGCAATTAAATAGCGAATAGCTGCATGGTCTGTGTAGACAATCACTTTTGACCCTACAAGATAAGAATGAAATTTATCAATAGCAAAAACAACAGCCAGTAATTCTTTTTCAGTGGTTGCATAGTTGACTTGAGCATCATCTAAAGTTTTGCTTGCATAATAAATCACTACTGGCTTGTTGTCCTTCCGTTGACCCAAAACAGCTCCAACAGCATGGTTGCTTGCATCGCACATGATTTCAAATGGTAGGTTCCAGTTAGGTGGTTGTATGATTGGAACAGTGGTCAAAGCCTTTTTCAACCTGCAAAATGAAGTTAAACAGTCATCAGAAAAATTAAATTTTACATCTTGATTTAGCAGGTTAGTCAGTGGCTTAGCAATTTTAGAAAAATCTTTAATGAAACGCCGATAGAAACCGGCATGTCCCAGAAAACTCCGAATTCCTTTGACCGAATTGGGTGGCGGTAATTTTTCAATGACTTCTATTTTTGTCCGGTCAACCTCAATACCTCTGCTTGAGACTAAATGTCCTAACACAATCCCTTCCTGTACCATGAAATGACATTTTTCCCAATTCAACACCAGATTGATTTCTTCGCATCTCTGTAAAACCTTAGATAGGTTAGATAAACATGATTCAAATGTAGTTCCATAAACAGAAAAATCATCCATAAACACTTCCATTATGTGTTCAATATAATCAAAAAATATGGCCATCATGCATCGTTGAAAGGTGGCAGGTGCATTACAAAGACCGAAAGGCATGCGTCTGTATGCAAATGTGCCGTATGGACAAGTGAAAGTGGTTTTCTCTTGATCCTGTGGGTGAATAGGAATCTGAAAGTAGCCAGAGTACCCATCCAAATAGCAGAAGTAAGAGTGATTGGCAAGTCTTTCAAGCATTTGATCAATGAAAGGCAAGGGAAAATGATCCTTTCGGGTGGCAATGTTTAATTTGCGATAATCAATGCACATTCGTCAACCTGTGACTGTCCTTGTGGGTATAAGTTCATTTTTATCATTTTTTACGACAGTCATACCGCCTTTCTTTGGTACAACATGTACAGGGCTTACCCAACTGCTATCAGAAATGGGGTAGATGATTCCAGCATCTAGAAGTTTTAAAATTTCCTTTTTCACTACTTCTTTCATGTTTGGATTCAGACGCCTCTGAGGTTCAATGCTTGTTTTACAATTTTCTTCCATTAAAATTCTGTGCATGCATAGAGAAGGACTGATACCAGGTAGATCATTGATGCAGTAACCAATTGCCTTCCTATGTCTTCTTAACACATTTAACAGTTCATCGGCTTGGGATTCAAAAAGATTTGCGTTGATTATGACTGGATAAGTATCGTTTGGGTCAAGAAATGCATACCTGAGATTTTTAGGAAGAGGTTTAAGTTCTACCTTTGGTGCTTCTTCCTTTTTTGTTGATGGAGAAAAATTGAAGTCTGCATCCAACTTTTCATGAGGTGAATTGGCAGCCGGTGAGATAAAAGGGGCTCCATCCAAGAGAGCTGCACAAGCAGATAGTTCAGGGTTATTATTTTCAACAGTTGCACCCTGAATGATACATACCTCTATCAAGTCATCCTTTTCTTCGATTGGCAAAGGGTTGATGACGTCGACCCGCAGGCAAGAGTTATCAGTTGACAGTTGCTTTGTTGCCTCAGAAAGATTAAATTCGATTTGTTCATCTCCAACTGTTAGTGAGAGTCGGCCATTCTTGACGTCTATGATTGCTCCAGCGGTGGCTAAGAAAGGTCGCCCGAGAATGATCGGGATTTGGCGATCCTCCTCCATGTCGAGGACCACAAAGTCGACTGGGATGAATAGTTTGCCAACTTTCAAAGGTACGTCTTCAAGGATGCCGACTGGAAATTTGATTGATCGGTCGGCCAGTTGGAGAGACATAGATGTTGGTTTTGGATCACCCATGTTCAGCTTTTTACATATTGAAAGTGGGATTAGACTTACACTTGCTCCGAGATCACATAGTGCTTTGCTGATTTGGACATTCCCAAGATCACATGGAATGGAGAAGCTTCCAGGGTCCTTTAGCTTTTCAGGCAACTTGTTCTGCAAAATGGCGCTGCACTCCTCAGTAAGCGAAATAGTTCCGTACTCCTCGAGTTTTCTTTTGTTGGATAACATATGCTTGAGAAATTTCGCAGAAGTTGGCATTTGAGAAAGCATGTCGATGAAGGGTACGTTTATTGACAAGTTTTTAAGAGTTGAAACAAACTTCTCGAACTGCTTTTGAAGCTTAGCCTGTCGTTGCCTTTGTGGAAAGGGAAGAGGAGGCTGGTAAGGAGGTGGTGGTACATATGGCTTTTCCACCACCGGTTCTGGTTGTGGCTCCTCTTCTTGCTTCTTTTTCTGCTCGGCATCTTTTTCTGAGACCATATGAGGTGGGTTGAGCTGCTTTCCACTTCGCAAAGTAATCGCCTGCACCTGCTCCCTAGGATTTATTTCAGGTTGGCTAGGGAGTTTACCCTGGTTTCTTTGGGATGAGGCTGTGGCATTTTGAGCAATTTGATTTTCAAGCAACTTGATATGGGTTTGCATTTGGTCCATTCTTTCATCATTTTTCTTGAGCATTATGATGATATTTTCGAGCATGGACTCAGTGGGTTGCGCTTGAGGTGGTGCAGGTAAGGCTTGTTGGGTCTGAAATGGAGGAGGGTTCAGTGGTTTTCTAAGGAAACCAGGTGGCTTATTATTTTGAGCAAAATTTTGGGTGTTTGACTGGTTTGCCCAAGAAAAATTGGGGTGGTTCCTCCATCCAGAGTTGTAAGTATTAGAATAGGGGTTACCATATGCGCGAGTATCATATTGGTTGTTGATTGCATTAGCTTGCTCGCCTGTGGTGTCTTTAATGACAAAACTACACTCAGTTGTGTAGTGTGAGGCTCCACAGATTTCACATGAGATGTGTCCAGAAGAAGATGCATTCTGATCTTTGGATTCTTGCTTCTTTCGCTGCAAAATTTTATCAAGTTTATCATGTATAGCATGCATGGATTCAATATCATATACATTTCCTCGCCGAGAGGTTCCTCTGACATCACCGTACTGAGAATCATAAAGAGCTAAGTCATCGAGGAGTTTGAGAGCTTCCTCGTCAGTGAGTCGCATGAATCGCCCTCCAGCGGCTGAGTTAACGGCACTTCGGCTGGGTCGATCGAGTCCATTGAAAAAATTTTCAATAATGTCTCCTTGTGAGATACCATGATGAGGGCACTTGCGTTGCAGATCTTTCATTCTCTCCCATGCATCATATAAGGTTTCGCCATCTTTTTGGACGAACTGATTGATTTCGTCTTTGATTTTCCTTGTTTTATTTGGTGGAAAGAATTTTTCCAGGAATGCAGTAGAGAGTTCATCCCATGTATTGAATGTGTCGGGCGGCATGGAATAAAACCATTCGCTTGCCTTGTCTCGAAGAGAAAATGGGAAAAGCTGTAGACGAATTACCTCGCGTGGAATATTTTGCACCCTGATTGTGTTGCATAATTGTAGGAATTTTGTGATGTGTACAGTTGGATTTTCAGAGGGAAGTCCTACAAATTGGTCTTGTTGAACCATCCGGATGAGACCGGGATTTAGTTCAAAATTTCTTCCATCAATTTCTGGTTCAACAATGCATGATCGAAATCCACGAGGGTTTGGGCGGTTCCGATCACTTAGAGTCAACTTTCTGGGAGGAGCGTTGTTCTCGGCCTGGCCTTCCTCCTGCTCTTGATGTGGCGGGTTTGGATCATTGCGTTCCTCCATAGTGTCTTGAGAAGATTGCTGCTGCTTATAGTCACGAATTCTTCTCCTAAAAGAACGTTCAATCTCAGGGTTAACAACAAAGGGTTTTTCAGCTAGTTGTTTTGCAAAGTTTCTGGTATGTGGGTGCATACAAAGATTAACCAGCTAATTTAGAACAATAATAATAATAATAATAATAAAAAGGACTAGAGATGGAAAAGAAAAAAAAAATTAAAAATTAAAAAATAAAAAAAATAATAAAAATAATAATAATATAATAATAATAAAAAAAAAAAATAATAATAATAATAATAATAATAATAATTAAAATAATAATAATAAAAATAATAAAAAAAATAATAATAATAATAATTAAAAATATATATAAAAATAGACGGAGACAAAAAATAGAAAGTAAAGATAGAAAAAAAAATAGAGAAGGAAAGAAAGAGAAAAAAATAATAATAATAAAAAAAAAATAAAGAAAGTATTTAAAGAAAGTATTTAAAAAAAATTTAAAGTAACGCCGAATTCCCCGGCAACGGCGCCAAAATACTTGTTCGCAATCTTACCGCAAGTGCACGGGTCGTAGATTGTAGTATTTAAATTATCGATCCACAGGGAATTCAGGACTATAAATTTTTACTTTTAAATGCTTTCGTGTCGGATATAGAGAGAATATAGCAAATAAAACATAAAAGTGGGGAGAAAATGCAGTAAATAAAAGGGAAAGAAAATAAATAAAATGGGAAGAAGTGCAAATTAAAAATGAGAAGAGAAAGCTAAAGTGCAAATACCTAGGGTCTAGGATTTCACATGCGTATTTTGCAACGGGTAGTGGTATAATTATTTAATTTGGATATTGTTTGTTAAAGGAGAACAAACCCTAATTTATCCTTGCACCTTCTCTCGAAACCTACAAGGTGTACCCTAATTTTCTTAACCACCTATTCTCATGGGATTAAGTTAATTAGAATCCATTAAGTTCTGTGGTTTGTTCATGTAATTCCTCAAGGTTATCATGCCTATTTTCATGGACTTAGATTTCCAGGTTTAATATCTTGATTTTCGTATATTAGATTTTTACCTTTCGGTTTCATCGCCTAATATATGGAATTATGCAAAAGTACGGGCCCGTGTACAAAGCAAACATAAAAATCACAATATATTAAATTAACAAAAATATCCATCATAAATAAATTAAAAATCCACACCACATTGCATTGTACGCATGCTACATCCTAAACCCTAGATTTAGGATTTAGCCAAGCATGTTTAAGTTCAAATTAAAATTAAAATTACAACCCATCTTAAACAAGATAACAAAAATTAAAAAGGAAAAAGATAGAAAAGCTTATTGGTATGAAGCCCCGATGGTTTGTCGGCTACTCCACGCAACTCGCCTGTCTGCCTTTTTGCCCGTGCTCTCCACCTTGCTTTTGCTCTCTTTCTTTCTCGGAATATTTTTTTTTTCTGCCGAATGCTGGCGTGCCAAAAATCTCTGCTCTCCCTTTTCTGCTGCAAATGAACTCCCTTTTATAGCCGAAAATTGCACACAAGTGGGCCCCATTAATTTAACGCACTTCATGCGAATGAGCATGCTGATTGTTATTGATGCTTGGTGGGGTTATAGCCGAAATTTGCACACAAGTGGGCCCCATTAATTTAACGCACTTCATGCGAATGAGCACGCTGGTTGTTTTGTACATGCATGCTTGCTTGGGACAAATATGGTGGGGTCCGACATTAATGCATGTTGCTGACTTCTCACGTGAATGGTTGGTGAGAGAAGAAAAAATGGTAGCTATGCAATTTAATTGGCAGCGTGATGGACGGCTGTTTGCTGAATTTTCTGGACAGCGTGATCTTGATGTTTGGACGGCTGATAAATGGATTCCCTGCATAAAAATATTTAAATCATTAATTCATCAAAAAAAATCATTAGTGGGTTTTAAAAACCATTTAATTTCATGGCAACAGATAAAATATTTTCAAGCTAAAAGATTATAAAAATTGTTTACATTGCTTGAAATTAATATTTAATACACAAAAGTTGCAAAACCACATTTTAAACCAAATTTCATATTAATATCAATTAATTAACCACCAAATTGTTATAAAATGTCCACAAAATATGTTACCAAATTCCAATTATCATCCGCAACGCCAGTACAAAGCATTCTGTAGGCATATTTAACCGAAAACACCATTTGGCTCATACCTCCAAAAGAGGCAGTCATTCTCAGCATTCGGGGATAGAGGGACAGAGGAGATACTATGCCAGTCGTGCTCTCCCACCGCCGCAAAAATAAGATCCCTGTTCCAAGACCGCGCCTCTTCATTTATGAAATGGCTAACTGGCACATTTTTCGAGATAGATAGCGGGAGGGGTCCGGCCTTTTGTAGCTTGGTGTCCGTCCACCTATCATTGAAAAAG
The DNA here is from genome assembly GCA_030490835.1 of Annona cherimola. Taxonomy (NCBI): domain Eukaryota; kingdom Viridiplantae; phylum Streptophyta; class Magnoliopsida; order Magnoliales; family Annonaceae; genus Annona; species Annona cherimola. Next base: position 89,485,631 of record CM059972.1, read on the forward strand.
CTCACCCGTTTCCCGTTACCAATCGCCACATACACCCATTTTTGATTACCTCTCTAGCCTTCAGAATACACCGCCATGTGAAGGAATCAGAAGGTTTCGTCTTGCAAGACCATATATCATCGCTCGGGAAATACTTCGCTTTTAGAACTTTTGAGCACAATGAGTCGGTTGTAGTAGATAATCTCCAGACTTGTTTGGCGAGAAGGGTAAGATTGAATTTATGTATGTCTCTGAAACCAAGGCTTCCCGACAACTTTGAGGTGCATATGACTCTCCAGGCTACCCAACTCATTTTCCGTTTGTTTCTGTTTTCGCCCTACCAGAATCTACTCAGCAAACCATTAATTTCATTACATAGAGATTTGGGAAGCAAAAATATGCTCATAGTGTATGTCAGGATGGCTTGAGCAACAGCCTTGATCAGCACCTCTTTCCCACCCCAGGAAAGCAATCTTCCTTTCCATCCCTGAACTCTTTGCCAAATGCGTTCTTTAAGTCCTTTAAACAACCCCTTTTTGGATCTGCTAAGCCATGCCGGTAATACAAGATAATGGTGAAGTTCTTGACCCGATGAACCAAGCAGTTGCGTAATCATCTCTTTGTTGTTGTTTCCCACATTAGGACTGAAGAACACCGAGGTTTTGCTGACATTTATCATCTGTCCCGACGCTACAGCATACTGCCTAAGGATGGTCATGAGGTTTCTGGTATCTTGACATGTGGCCCGGATGAAGATGATGGCATCATCCACAAAAAATAGGTGAGAGAGAGTTGGCCCCCGAGGGTTGATCCTGATGCCATGAATACCTCCCCGTGTTACCTCGTTAGATATGAGATCCGATAGACCTTCAGCACAAATAATGAATAAGTACGGAGAGAGAGGGTCACCTTGCCTAATTCCCCTTGAAGGTTGGAAGTATCCCGATTTGAAGCCATTAATATTTACCCGGTACTGAACTGTGGTAACGCACATCATAATCCAGTTTATCCAAGTGGGACTGAAGTTCATAGCTTTCATGATGTGTTGTAGGAATGGCCACTTCACTCTATCATAAGCTTTTGACATGTCCAACTTTATAGCCATCTCCCGCTTCTTCCCCTTCTTTCGCCTCCGTAGTGCATGAATCGCTTCGTAGGCAACTAGCATATTGTCAGTGATCAATCGTCCTGGGACAAAAGCACTTTGTTGTTCGCTTATAATATCCTGGAGAGATGTCTTTAGTCGATTTGCAAGGACCTTTGCCAAAATCTTGTAGACAACATTGCATAAACTTATGGGTCTGAACTGGGATAAACTTTTCACTCCAGAGCTTTTCGGTATCAAAATAAGAGTGGTGGAGTTTAGATCCTGAAGAAGACTCCGTTGTGTGTCCATATCTTCCTCCTCCATGAATTGTTTACACCAATGGAACACATCCTGTCCTACAGTCGTCCAATGTGCCTAGAAAAACCCAGCAGACATCCCGTCCGGACCCGGGGCTTTTGTGGGACCCATAGATTTAACCACCTTTGTAACCTCCTGAAAGTCCAAAGATCTGGTAAGTGATTGCCTTTGCTGATCGGAAATTTTCCTGGTGATAAGGTCGATAAAATTTTAAAGTGTGAATATGTTTGATTTTTTATAAAATTTGAATTATATGTACACAAAATCTCGATAAAATTTGAATTGTATGCACACAAAATCCGATTTATGTTATAGTATTTAAAATTCATACAAACAAAGTACTCTTGAGGATAAAAATTTTGACATTTATTTCTGAATTTTTGAAAATTTATTATTATTTTTTATTTTTCAAATATAATAAAATCTAATCAGATCTTATTTTTTATATTAATAAGTTTCTTCTAACTTAATACCTGTGAGTTAATCTTAATTTAACACCTGTAATATAATTCTATGTCTACTATAAAGTCATTTATATGTTCATTACAGAAATTAAAACTCAGATAACAAGATTTAATAAAATACCTAAATCTAATAACATCTAATGATATCTAATAATATCTAACGAGATCTTATAATATTTAACTGAATCTAACAACATCTAACCAGATCTAACGACATTTAATCGGATCTTAGTTTTGATATTAATAATTTAATCCTAATTTAATATATAATATGATTCTAGGGCCCTTATAAGGTCATTTATACCTTATTTACAAAAATTAAAACTCAAATAATAGGATTTAATAAAATCCACCTAAATCTAACAGTATCTAATTACATCTTACATCATTTAAACGTATCTAACCAAATCTAACAAAATCTAACCATATCTAACTTTTGATATTAATTAGTTAATTCAAATTTAACGTCTATTATATGATCCTAGGCCCTTTTTAAGGTCATTTATACTTTAATTGCAAAAATTAAAACTCAGTTAATAGGAATTAATGAAATCTACCTAAATCTAACGGCATCTACTGAATTTAATGGTATTTAACTAAATCTAACTTTTAATATTAATTAGCTAATCTAAATTTACACCTATGTATGATTCTAGGCCCCTTATAAAGCTATTATACTTTAATTACAGAAATTAAAACTCAGATAATAAAATTTAATAAAATCCACTTAAATCTATCAGCATCTAATAACATTTAATAGTATCTAATTGAATTTAACGGGATCTAACCAAATTCAATTTTAATATTAATAAGTTAATTTAAATTTAACACCTATAATATGACCTTAGATCCCTTATAAGGTAATCTATACCTTAATTACAGAAATTAAAACTCGAATAATAAGATTAATGAAATCCACCTAAATTTAATGGCATTTAACAGCATCTAATGACATCTAACAGTATCTAATGACATCTAACAATATCTAACGAGGTTTAAAGACATCTAACAACATCTAATTTTGATATTTTCAAATATATTTTAAACAAATTTGGGTATTTTGAAAAAGTTATATACTTAATAATTCATTTTGGAATAATGCAAATCTTGATTTTGTATCAAATAATTTAAAAACTAAATAAATATACTAAGTTGTAATTAAAAATAATAATTAATTTAAATTGAATGAACTAAAAATTTAAATAAATATATAGAACTATAATAATCATTACATATGTCTTTTTGAAAATAAAACTGCAATAAATTATATTTATTTAAATTATATTATATATAATTATAATTTAGATTTAATAATATAAATGTATATGATTTTTTAGGACTAGTTTAATAATTAAGTATTGTTAGATGTTTATTAACAAAATAATCATTTAAACTAAATAAATATATATGACTTTTTAGAAATGGTTTAATAATGTCTCAAATACAATAATTAAGTATAATAAAGGTTTAATTATATGTCATAAAACTGTAATTTAAATTGTCCCAAAACTTAGATTGGTAGAAATAATTATTAAAGGCACTTAATTTAAATGATTATTTAATTCAATGGCCCAAATTCAATAATAAAGTACAATAAAGGTTTAATTATGTGTCATAAAACTGCAATTTAAACTGTCCCAAAACTTAGATTGGTAGAAAATACTTAATTTAAATAATTATTTAATTATATGTCCCAAATTCAATAATTACGTATAATAAAGTTTTAATTATATGTCTCAAATTATAATTTATATTTAAATAAACCAAATAAATATATTTATGATTGTTTGGGATTGATTTAATAAATAAGTGTTTTTAGAATGGTAGAAAATTATTTATTTGAAGTTGTTGGAAATAATTATTTTAATTTGCTTAGTTTGTGTCAACTTTAATCTTTATTATGAAAATTAATATAATGATTAACAAAATAAACATGAGTATTTTAAATTAAGTTTATATTGAAAATAATTATATTATTTTTATTTACATATAAATAAAAATGTTTACACTATTTGAACCATCCACATTATTATTTCTATTTATAATTTAATAAGCTGAATTTCTTAAATTCAAATGTCTATGTAATTCAGAGCATCTTAAAACATAGAAAATAACTCTTAAATCACCCAAATTGGACACCGAGATTATTAGATCTAAGTAAAACAAAATCTGCCAAAATTTAAGCCAAATTTCTGTCCATCGTGATAGATAAGGCACGATGTGTCACCTTCTGCGACTTCTATTCTAACCTTAGCCACCACTGTCGCAATTGCGTCAAAACTCACCTGCCATCGGCCACTAGATCGCTAATCAGAACTGACTGATGACTTGTCGCTGGCTTCCTAACCCCAGTGCCCAACTTGGTGGACTAAATCTCTTAACTAGTTACCTGAATCTAAAACAAAGCTAAATGTTGATTTTCTTCTTCATTTTTGGTCTCTTCTTCGAACCAGATCCTGACAGTTGCCTCTATTTGCCTCTGTCGATAGTTGTCTATTTTCGGCGAGGAGAAAATGCACCAATAGTTGATAGCTAGGAGGAAGATAGCGTAGAAAGAGAGGCATGAGTGAAGGCATGGCAGGAGAGACAGCTCCTAATAGGCAATGTTTTAAAGACCGAACCGTTTTTGTGTCCGGTTCAGGTCCAACCGGTTCAACCGTGGTTCAAACCGTTTTGAACCGTGACGCCAGCATGACATAATTATGACGTAATAATTATATTTAATTTTTTTTAATTATTTCAAAATTAAATTAAATATATAAATAAATATAAATTATATGTAATATAAAAATTACACTTGGCATCAATAATACATTCAAGTTCATCATATTAAAATTATCATGCAAGTCAAGAAAAAAAATAAGACCACATATGTTAATCAAGATGAAATTTTAAAAATAATGATTAATTTTAACAATTTAAAAGGAGTGCATTGACCTAAAATAGGTGCAATTGTTTCATCTTTTTTTGTTCCTATATGTTTGATCAGAATATCTGCAATGAAATTTTAAATATTAATAGAAGGATATAAGATATTTGTAAAAAAAATATAATTTTACTTTACTTGAAGAAATTAACCTCCTAAAAATAAGAAAAAACATTCAAAATTGAAATGTAATTGAAGCAGCCCACGGAAGCGTGCGACAGCACTACTAGCTGCGAGCACCACCCGACCACCATCCCTTCCCCCCTCTCCTCCGCCGCCCTCGCCTTCTCCCTGAATCCTGTCTCCCCATCTTTCCTGGTGCCGTCCTCGCCTCCTGTCCTGAGCACCCACAAGAACGGCCGCTCGCTGTCCAGTAACCCCTTTAGAATCTCCACCATCTACTCCTCCTGCAGCGTAATGATGCTTCCGAATGACACGTACACCACAGAGAACCGGTGGAGGCCGCTGTAGCTGTTGCCGCCTCGCCGGACGACGATTCTCGCTGGCAGAACAATGGGAAAAGGGGTTGCCGGCGATGGGTTCTCGAAACCCTACGGTCTGTGAGAGAGGAGCCGAGCGAGCAGGAATCCAAACGGGAGGGCAGGATGGGAGAGATGGGTTTGCACCGCTGGAGAGAGGGACCTTGCCGGACGTCGATTCTCACCAGCTGACCGATGGGGAAAGGCTGCCGGCGATGGGTTCTGGAAACCCTAATGCGGAGAGACGAGCGAGCGGGAAGAGGGACAGGGGCCAGGCAGAGCGAGACGGGAGGGACGGTTTGGGCCCCACGTGATATTTTTATTTATTTTTTACTTTTTTTATTTTTTAAACCTGTGAACCAAACCGTGGTTCGATCGCCCGGTTCAAACGGTTTGCTCGGTTTTCTTTAAAACCCAAGAACCGGCGCCAAACCGAACCGCTCAGCTGCCAGTTCACGGTTCGACCGGTCGGTCTGGTCCGGTTTTCAAAACACTGCTAATAGGTGGCCATCAACAAGTTTAGTAATGGCGACTGGGAACAACAGCGTGTGAGGGCTAAGCTCAGTTGCTACCGGTCACTCCACCTGCTTCTTTTGTTTCTAGAGAGAAGAAAATCCATAGGAAATCCAAGAGAAATTAACCAAGGAGATGAGCTTCTCCATCTTTCTCACCACCTTTGAACACATACCCCATGCCCAAAATTTTCGATCGATCGAAAATGCCCTCTTTAATCTTGACCATTCGACAAAAATTGATGGCTGGAGATGAGATTCCCATGAGAAAATTGCAAGAATGTATTCCCATGGGTTGGTGCTACCCTACAAGATGGGCAAAATTGATGGTGAGAGTCATCAAGATCAACATGGATGCGAGAAACAAGGAAGCACCTCAAAAAGTGGGATATGGGGCTGGAATGGGTCATTTTTAGTAGCAAGAAGCTGTAGTGAAGTAAACCCCAAACCCAATGGAACAGAAGGCAAAAGCTATCTTGTTAGGGGTTAAATAGTTGCCTAAGCTGAATGTTAGAAAAGTGGATATTGAATCTGATTCCCAAGTGGTGATAAACTAGTTGCAATGAGATAGTGACATGAGATCTACTATGGGGAACATTATCAAACAAATCAAGGACTCATGTGGGTTGTTTTAGGTGGTTTCTTTTAGTCATGTTCTAAGAGATGGGAACCAACTAGCTCATGAAATTGCAAGGAGAGCAGCAGAAGATAATGGAGGTGGGGAAGTGTGGACAGATCAAGCACTGAGTTTTATCGTAAAGCTGTTGGAAATGGATGTGTAATTTTTTGGTTTTTTGTGTTTGGTTTTGGGGGTTTATTTCCCCTCCTTTTCCCTTTGTTGTATAGTTAGTCGAGGGGTTAGGGGTTGCAGTTCAAGTCAATTGTGATCTGTACATTTAAAAAAAAACATTCTATTATGTTAATCTTATGTATTCTTCATATGGGATGAATGTATAGTTTTTATTTGAATGAAACTCGTTTTCCTAGTTAAATAAATAATTGAAAATAAATTAGATCATCAAGGTTGTGACTCTAATGATACTCGTAAGATTGAAGCATCATCCAATATTTGCAATATAATTTGAACTATACAAATTAGGATTGTCGTTTATCCCAATACTTAGATAATGGGGCCTGTTAGTAGTAGGTAAATAAAAAGTTTATGTTTGAACTTTGACAAATCTTCTTTCTATCATGTTTTGCAGAGTGGCAATGTGGGTATCGATTCTCTAGCCGAATACGCTATAACAGAGGCAGGGTCAACCCATGCTAGGTGGGTAAGCTCCTCGATTGTATTATTGAGATGGTATGTAATGATTTTAATCTAATGATGGAATAACATATATGGGGACCTTTGTCACTAACTTATCCATCCCGCATGGGTGGATAGAGGTACATAACTTTAGTTATAAAAAAAATGAGGTCGCCTGTTGGGCACTAAATGTTTGTGAATGAGATTGAATTTCCCTTTCAAAAAAATTATAATGTTAAATACGATCTTTCATTTTCCAATAAATAACTATATTATTTTTCCAATTTCAACATACTTTTTCATTACACAATATATAATAAATTTTTCATTACACAATATATAACAGTGTCTCCTCATTTTGTCTACTCATTTCGTTCACATCACATCCCTTGATATACTTAATCAAATGATATTCATGGTTAAAAAAAATTAAGAATAATATTAATTCAAAATTAGATTTCAGATTTTTTTACTGGAAGATTTTAGATTTAATTCGATTAGTAAAAGTCTGATTTGTGTTTAGAAAGTTAGGGTTTTAATCTCTGCTGGGAGCATTGTATCTTACATCTAAGAAATTTTGGTCTCCTCCTTTATTGATGTATTTTATTAGGGTTATCATTAAATGAAAATTATAAGCTAAATTGGATGAATTGGACCTAAATTGTAACAAAAATATAAGTAATATTGTCAAAAGAAATCATCAAAAAAATCACTTGATATTTGAGTCCTTTTTTGGAAGGATATTTATATCTATGCATTATATGAAAAACACTCAACCATAGTTAACATTTTTATTCTTATATATCTATAAGATACCCGGTGCACTTAACATTTAAATCAAAATCTAACTATTGATAACAAAAAAATCTAACATTGAAATTATTTATAATTATTCTATCATGATTTCAAAATCATCTCACTAGAAGTCCAGGATAAGTCACATTTTTTTCTTTTTGGGGAAAAGGATCTCCGTCCTCCTAACTCCCCCAACCATGGTAGGAGGATCCAAGAAGGGCAAGAGTAGAATATTTATTCATATTCAAAATTTACATCTTTACATAAACAATCAATAAGGTTTCATGGATTTCCCAACCAACTATAGACATTAGGTCGACAGTAGCAAATGGGCTTTTTAATCGTCACTTCTTACCACATGGGAGAATATAATTTTATCAAAACATGACTCCAAACATTTGATTTCAAAAATCAAATGAGAAAACACATATTAGAGATAGTGATACCCCTACCAAATAAAAAGTTTATGTTGCTCATGGAATCACTCTTAACAATCACTTCCGTGAAGCCTAACTCCACTAGCTAATGGACACCTTTGAGGATGGCCATTGCTTCCATCCATAAAGGACAAGCACAAACCAAATTGTGCCAGCAACCCACAACAATAAAGGTATTATCAGTAGGGGTGTAATTCGGTTCGGGTACCCGCGGATCAACCCACTAAGTTCCCTGAATTGGGTAGGTTTAGTTCCAATAAACTTACGCATAGGGTCAATTTGGCTTCACATGGAAAATACCCGTTCAAATTTGGGTAGGGTTGATTCCAAGGGTCGAGTACCTAGAACCGACCTTGGATTATATGTATTTCACATATAATTTTTTTACATTGTTAAATATGATACATTAAATATCATCAAAAAAATGATACACAACATGTTAGATAGTTTAGATTATAGAAACAACTAGATAAGGTTCAAACCAAGCATTTTCACATTTGGGGAAGTGGAAAACATTTCAACTATTTATGATTTCATCAAAAATGCATTTAAATATTTAGTTTTGTTTTAAAATTGAATTATATTAGATTTCAGAATTGCCTTTTATCTAATTATTTTACATAATAAATGATAAAATGAAATATAATTTCAAAGTTATTGTTATAATCAATATTATCCATATTCATAAAGATATTATCAAAAATATTCTAAGGTAAAATTGACTTTATAAGGACTTGAAAAATATTTTTTATACTTAGCATTGATTTGCTAGCCTTGCACAATGATTTTATCAACGATTACTAGACAAAGAGAATGTTGGTATAAACAAATTTCAACGTGATAGTGGATTCACAAATATTAAATGTTATTTTTGGAACTAATTTGGAACCGGAACCAGCCTGCTCTTGAAAAATAGGGCAAGGTAAGGTAAGAATCAACCCAGTCTAAAATAGGGTAGGGTATAGGTTCTTAAAAATATAATGAGAGTAGGATAGGCCCCTACTCGAACTTACCAGACCCAAGTTGAATCCCTAACCATTAGAATATCTGAAGATAGCACCATAGCTCATCCAATGTTCAACCATCAAGCAATCAACATCCACATTTTAACTTCATAAGCCCCTCATATGGTTTTGGGAAAGGCTCCCGTTTATGTTAAAGTCTCCGAGGAGGATAAAACGGTTAAACAATATTGGCGAAGAAAATTGGCGCACCACCTCTTTATGTTTGTCATAAGCAGCTGAATCCTTTTTGTGACAAGTTTGTTTCATATATATAATACTCTCCAGCAAGTTGTGATGTAGAAGGTCAGAGAAAAAGGATCCCTACAGTTTGAAAGGAAATGAAAGATATGTGAACTCATCTAGTTAAATTATAAATCAAAGTATACTCATGTTTTGATAATTAACAACCAAATTTAAGAATATTAAGGCTATTAATGTGTTTGATTCAATATTTTAAGTCAGAATCTTGAAATTCAGGTAAAAACAATCCAAGTCGCAAAGTTAATTCGACCTTAGCATCGACTTGGGTCAAGTTGATACCCAAGTCAACTCTAGTATTGACTACAAATGGCTTTTTGGAGATAGAGAGAGAAATGTGGACGTTGACAGGTCAAAGTCGCACCCTAAGTCGACTCAACATGTGACTTGAGTGAAGTTACAAATTGAAGTCAACTCGGAATGCAACTTGGAGTGCATCGGGTGGCTAAAGCTCCATCTAATTGAAGCTTGAGAAATGAACTCACGAGCCAAGTTGACCTTGCCACGAGACTTGGGTGAAGTTAGACCCAAAGTCGACTCAGACACTGAGACTTGAAGCTTTAAGAGTTGGAATGAAAATTTGGCTATGTATTAAAATCGAAGTTGCACCCCCAAGTCCGGGTCAAGTCTCACATAAAGTCAACTTAAGAGCAAGACTTGAAGAAAAGAAAGCTAAATTAAGGAAGATTTGAAGTTCTTAAAATTCAACATATAGTTCAGTCAAAGCTCAAGTTAACTTCACATGTGACTTGGGTGGAGTCTTAAGTCCAAGTTGACTTAAAAAAAGAACTTGGAACAGCACATGATGAAGATAAACTATCGATAAAAGATTGAAAAAATTGAAGTTGTAAGCCAAGTCGACTCTAGTGTGCGACTTGGGTGAAGTCACAGTCAAAGTCAACTCTAGATGCGACTTGAGTTGTAACGGTCTAAAATTTTTGAAAGTTGGAGCATTTAATGCGCACCACCTATGACCTACCCTCAAACATTCAAGTTTTCTCCACAATTATTTAAAGAATGTGCGGGGCATTATGAGGGTTAAGAAGAGAATTTATTGAGCTCTCACCTTCCCACTTTCAATCGATTAAGAGCATAATCAAATACTTTCAAAGCAAGACTCAAGTTCGCCGCAAGAGCTACTTCTTATCTTCTTCATTCCCTCAAGAGTCTATTCGTCTTAGGTTTATAGAAAAATCCAAGTTAGAAGAAGTCAATTGGGTTCTTTAAAATTTCTTTAATGATTAAAACTTTAGCCCTTTATGAAATTAGTTTCCTTTAATGAAAATATTGTGAATAAATTGAGCAAGAATAATCACACACAAAGAGCATAAGCAATTATAGAAGTTTGGGATAACCTTTCCTACCCCACTCTTCCAAGAGCTCACCTTTGTATGTTAGGTTTCATTATTCTAACAATGATATAATTGGATCCCTTACACTCTTTTAAATTATAGCTCTATGGAGCATTTACAATCACAACATAAATAAACTGTGAGTCTCACTCCAACCATTCATTACTTATTTTTATGTGGCCTTAGTCTTTAACATCAAGTCAAGTAACAATACACTAAAAAATTTAGAAATAGAAATCTACACGTCACAAATTATGTGGAACAGGTCCAGCACTTGAGAAGACTCAATAAGATTGAAGGAGATGGCAGCTTGCAGCACTTTAGTAGTATGAATATGAGTTTCTCCTTAAAGAGCACTTAATGCACACTTAATGCTTGTAGGAGGTAAGGCCTCAACGAATGCTCTAGCTAACCTCCTTAACTTCCCTTATCATTTTTTAAATAGAGGTGGAGTTATTTTGAATGTTAGAAGGTAGGTGGTGCGCATTAAATGCGTCAACGTTCAAAAAATTTTCAACTATTACAGTATAAGTTGCAGCTGGAATCGACTTTGGATGTGACTTCGATCGGACTGTTTCCTTCTTCTGAGTCCTCTTTTGGATTTTGTGCTCTTCAAGTTCTAACTTGGGTCGACTTGGTAACCGACTTGACCTAAGTCGCATGAGGAGTCAACTTCGTGTGTAACTTCGCATGTAGCTTTGCTAATCAGTGGAATCATGCAACCTCTAAGTTGACTTAGTGAAGTCGTCTTGGGGTGCAACTACACTGCTTGTTTGAAACTTTGAACTTCATGGAATATGCTTCTTTAGCTTTGATTTTGCAAGTCCTTGAATTGAGTTGACTAGTGAAGTCGACCTGGGTTTGCGATTTTATTTTTAGCACTTGGTGTTGAGATTTTACTTCATATTTTTAGAAAGTCAAGTCGGAGTTCGAGGTCAACTTGGCCTTCAACTTCTCCTAAGTCGCAAGGTGGAGTCGACTTAGAGTGCTACTTCGCCTGCCCAAAACAAGTCAATGAGAATATGTAACCCCTAGAGTTGACTTGGTTATCGACTTCACCCAAGTCATAGTCTTAGTCAACTTGGGTTTGTGACTTGACCTGTCTACACTTCAAAACTTGAACTCTTTCATTCTAAGTTGCATTCTGGGGTCAACTTCATTATAAACTTGACTCAAGTCAAATGTCTGAGTCGATTTGGCTATGCAACTTGGTCTGTCATGCTTTGATATTTAAAATTTTTAACTTAAAATTATTTCGCCAAATACGTTAGTACCCTTTGATACGCAAAGATGGATTGTTAATTTTCAAAAATAGATTGCTCTTGAGTTTCTAATTGAGTTTACAACAAACTCTCCTTTTTGATGATTAATAAAACCAAGTTTGAGTTTACCTTTCTCTTTTGATTTTGGTAATTTCAACTTATCATAGAATGCACTTTAACAATCTTAGAAAACCATATTACATTTCAACATTGAACAACCAAGAAATGACACAATAGAAGATAAACACATTTGCATTCATCCATTCATTTCATTATATAGTTGTATATAAACAAAATCAAAAGTCAAAATGTTTCAAAGTTACCATCCTTAATATCCTAGATGCAAGCTACCCAACCCATTTATATTTCTCAAACTCTCACTCTCTTTCTCGCCCTTTCGGTCAACTAGCAAAAGTAGAACAAGAGAAGCTTCAAAGTAATTTTAGATTTATAGAAAAGGAAAGGAGACATAGGGTATGATATTTCAATTGGATAGACATGCTCAGAGGAGAGTGAATCATAATCGGAGGCTAAATCATATGGAGTGAATGGGGAGTTGGATTTGTCTTAAACGATAAGCACTGCAATGACTGATTCTCTCCAATAAGGATCAAAATCAGGTAAACTAGGAATGAGTTGACTCCTACTTCTAGATACAAGGCAATATTTGATCCTTGTGATCTCACTTTCAAGAAAGGTTTGTTTTTCATGCATCTCGGTAATGAAAAAAATGTAGAGTGGCCCATTCTTGTGTGATCCTAAACTCCAAGCCTTGGAATAGAGTCCTAATCTCAAACATATCAAAGATTGAGGCTTGAGTGGGTCTAGGGTAAGCTTGGAAGGATTGGGGTCAATGAGATGCATGTGATAGAGGAGATACAGGTCTAGGTGATGCATGAGGATCATGGAACTCCTCCTTAATTAAAGCTTCTCCAACATGTTCCTATCCATGGGGTTCATTACCCATTCTAGCCGAGAGCTATTCTTTTCTAAAGACCTCAATATCAATCTTCATTCTCTGCAATAGGGCCTTGTTGATTGCATTTGTGGGCTTTAAGGCTTCAAACGGTTCATACTCTAGGTCAACTCCAAAATATTCTAGTATCTTGGTGATCCAATACCATACAGAATACCACCTCTAGGATATCTTTCCTTACAATCAAGGCATTGAGGAGTAGCTTAGGAAGTGAAATGTGACTCTAATTTACAAGCTTCAAAATAACAAATGCCTCATCTAGGTTGACTGCATTTCTCTCTCCATATTTTGGGAGAATGCAATGGGCCACCAATAGCCTAATCACTCTCAATATTGAAGGCATATCCGCATAGTGTAGAAATTTGTTTTTATCGTCATATTTGTTGCTTCTTGCGAGTTCATTGTATATCATTGGTAGGGTCACTTCTTCTGTGATCCTATCCCGATCAGATGACACTCGTAGAATTGCTTCAATTACTTGAGTTGCTTCTGCTCTGTGTTCCCCTACTTTGATAGTCGTTCCCTCTACCATGTACAAAAAGTTTCTTAATTCCAACGGTAGTAGAATTGTCGGGTCAAATCAAGGTATATCCGACAATCGTCCTTGAAAATCCTTATCCATCTTTGAAAATCAAGAAGTTCCTCTATTCCAAATTCATAATCTCTCAAGAAATCAAAATCAATAATTTTTGAAGGAAATATCTTTCTTTCAAAAAGTGGCTATAGAATCTCTGATGTGTCATGAAATATTCGATTGGCATCTTTCTAACTTATGCCTTAGGTGTTCCCTTTTTCTTAATTTACCCTTCTTCTCCACTAAATACTAAGGTCTCTTCTTGAGGGATGGAAGTGAAGGAATTACCTTCTTTAAACCTAACCCGTCGTCTGGTTGACATGATGGCCTCATCCTGAGGACGCTTAGAGGGCATCCTTTGCCGTTGTGGCACTTCCTCCCTTTTATTTGAGCATGATGACCTTGAAACCAGAAGTTTGGATGGTTTAGACATAGATTTTGGGGCTATTAGAGTTGGATGAGGGAGAAATGTAGGTGTGCTCAAGGGCTTACAAGTGGGTTTAATGGACTTTTGGGAAAATCGACAAGGAAATGTGATGAGTGAAGAGTTTTTTTGGAACTTCAGAGAGGAGAAATGAGAGAGAAAAAAATATTTTGACGCCTAAGTCGGTTTGAAGCCGATTTTGCTCAGCCGAAGTCAACTTTTGACTTGGCTCCCTTGTCCCAAGTGACAATTCAATTTTTATTTTACCCTTTTTTCCAACACATGTTAATGACTATTTCAAAACAAGTGTGTTTCACAAATAACATACATCAACAAATTCACGTTAAGCAATTAAATTATTTTAATTTTAAGCTTTAATCAATCATTTTTATTTTTTTAATTTTATAGAATGATTCAAAATTTAATGGTTTAGTAAAAATATTTACAATTTGATACTCAGTTTTAACATATTCCAAAAAAATATCATGATTTTCAATATGCTCTCTAATGAAATAATATCTAACATCTATGTGCTTAGTTCTACAATGTAATACACAGTTATTTGTTCAATAAATAATACTTGTGTTGTCACACCTAATTAGTATGTCTCTATCTTCTATGTCATAATTTCTTAATTGTTATCTCATCCATAGCAATTAGGCACAACAATTACCAGTGGCAATAGACTCGGCTTTCACGGTACATAGAGCAACACTAATTTATTTTTTTTAAAATCAAGAAACCATCATGTTTCTAAAAAATTGACAATTTTCACTATTGCTTTTTCTATCTACTTTGTAACCAGCAAAATCCACATCTGAATATCCAATCAAATCAAATGTTGAGCTTCTGGAATACCGTAGGCATAAATTGGTTTTATCAATCCAGTATTTGAAAATTCTTTTTATTGTTATCATGTGAGATTCGTTAGAGTTTAATTAAAATCTAGAGCACATGCATACACTAAACAATATGTCAGGTCTAGACGTTATTAGATATAATAATGATCATATCATGCTTTTATATAACCATTGATCCACTTGTTAACCTTTTTCATCTTTATCCATTTTGATTATAGAACTCATAGGTGTGTTTGCTCACTTGCTACTTTATATTCCAAACTTCTTGAGTTTTTTTAATGTACTTAGACTGATTTATGAATATTCTTTTACTTTTTTGCTTGATTTGCAGTCCAAGAAGAAATTGAGTTCACCCATCATACTCATCTCGAATTCATTTTGCATTAACTTAGAAAATTCTTAACACAAAAGTTCATTTATAGCACCAAATAATCTACATAAATTCGAACAATTAAAATATCTCTTTCCCTCTACTTAATGAACAAGGTAGTGTTAACTTTACCTCTTTAAAATTTATGATCAATCAAAAATTTGCTAAGCCTTTCATATCAATCTTTAAGAGTTTGTTTCAACCTATACAAGGCCTTAGTCAGTTTATTTACAAACTTAGATTGATCCTTTACCTCAAAACTTGGAGGTTGTTTAACATATACCTCTTCATTAAGATAATCATTCAAAAATGAATATTTGAATCCATTTGAAATAATTTGAATCTCATGTGTGAGGAAAAAACTAATAATATGCGTATGGCCTCTAGGCTAGCTATGGGGGCATATGACTCTTTAAAATCAATTCCTTCTTCTTATAAGTATCTTTTCGTTATAAGTCTAGCTTTATTTTTCACGATTAGTTTACTTTCATCTAATTTGTTTCTAAATACTCAGTTGATGTCAATTATCGTGCAATCCTTAGGTCTAGGAACTAATTATCATATTCAGCCATATTCGGCAGTTGTTAAGACACAGATAATGACTTTATTGTCTTGACATTAATGTTACTATTTATTAATCTCGCCTACTTATCGGTCCAGTCGAAGGCTCTTTCACTTACAGGTAGAGTAATCCCATCTTAGATAGCAATTCAAGAATCTATGTCAGTTGTCATAATTAGTTATTTCATTCTCAACTTTCAGTAACCGAAATTACTTTCGTCAAATAAAAATGGTTTAATGAAAGACTAACCATCAGCAAAAGTGGGACTTGAAGTTGTTTGGGATGATAGATCTCTTTGGAATAAACTTAAAGACATACTCTGATATCACTTGTTGGTCTCAAGTTTAAAGCAAAAAACTAAAAAGGATGGGTGAATTAGGTTTTTTTTAATTTTTTTGGTAATTAAAACTTTAACCCCTTATGAAGCTAGTCCCCTTTAATGAAAACATAGAGAATAAATGGAGCAAGAATAATCACACATAGAGAACACAAGCAATTATAGTGGTTTGGGACAACTATCCCTTCTTCACTCTTCCTAGAGTACAACCTTGCATCTTGGGTTCTATTATTCCAATAATGATAAACTAAAGCTCTTGCTCTCTTCTAAATTATAGCTTTAAATGACATTTACAATCATAACATAAGTAGATGACAAGTTTCACTCCAACTATTCACTATTTGTCCTTACTTTACTTTGGTCTTCAATATTAAGCCACGTTGCAATACAACAAAAAAGCCAAAAATAGAAATCTATTGTTACAAGTTGTGTAAAACAAGTTCAACGCTTTAAAAGACTCGGTAAGATTGAAGAAGATGGCGGATTACAACACTTTGGCAATATGAATATGAGTTTCTTCTTATAGAGCACTTAATGCACACTTAATGCGTGTAGGAGGAAAGGTGTAAGCTCAATGAATACTCTAGCTAACATCCTTAACTCTTCTTACCATGCTTTAAATAGAGGTAAAGTTATTTTGAATGTTGGAGGTAGCCGGTGCGCATTAAATGTGCTAACATTCGAATTTATTCTAACCGTTATAGTGAAAGTTGTAGCTGAAGTCAACTTTGAGTGTGACTTCACCTAAGTCATACACTAAAGTCGACTTGGGATGAAAATTCGATCGGACTATTTCCTTCTTCTAAATCCTCTAGATTTTGTGCTCTTTAAGTTCCAATTTAGGTTGACTTGGTCATCAACTTGACCCAAGTCGCATATGGAATCAACTTCATGTGCGACTTCGCATGTAGCTTTGCTAGTTAGTACAAACATGCAACCTCTAAGTCAACTTGGCTATGAAAATTGACCCAAGTCGCTAGTGAAATCAACTTGGGGTGCGACTTCACTGCTTGCATGAAACTTTGAACTTCATGAATATGCTTCTTTGGCTTTGATTTTCAAGTTCTTGTATTGAGTCAAATCGGACTTGAACTTTGTCCAAGTCATAGGTGGAGTTGACCTAGGTGTGCGACTTCATTTCTAGCACTTGGTGTTGAGATTTTGCTTCATGTCTTCAGAAACTCAAGTCAAAGTTCAAAGTCGACTTTTGACTTCGCACGAGTCACAAGATGGATTTAACTTGAGACGTGACTTCATCTGCCCAAAAAAAATTAGTGAGAGTATGCAACTCTTAGAGTCCACTTGGTTATCGCCTTCACCTAAGTTGCAACCTGAGTTAACTTGAGTTTGTGACTTGACTTGTTTACACTTTAAACCTTGAACTCTTTCATTCTAAATTGCATTCTGGGGTCGACTTTGTTATAGACTCGACTCAAGTTGTTAATCATCAAAACATAAATTGATCTTGAGTTTATAATTGAGTTCACAATAGAGTCAACTCAAGTGTTTCAACTGCTCTACATGAATTTGTAAAGTATAGATTTATTTATTATATTTATTTCTTATTACATTGAGTTACTTGACTTGGTGTTGGAGATTAAGGCCAAGGTGTAAAACAAGTAGTGATCATTGGAATGGAATTCATCTACTACTTGTGAGTTTGTTGTAAAGGCCCCTAGAACTAGAATCTAGAAAAAAGTTAAGGCTCTAGTTCTATTTATGCTGAGATAATGGAACCAAAGTCATAAGAGAATGCGTGCTTAGAAGAGTGGAGTAGGAAGGTTGCCTAAACCATTATAAATCTACATGTTCTTTGTATCTTTACACTTATTCTGTTTCCTGCTTTCTTATTAGCTTTTTATGTTTCATTTAAGGGGATTGATCCAATCTAGGATTAAGTTTGAATTAGCCAAAGAATTTTAATAACTCAATTCACCTCTCATCTCTTGGGTTGAACTAATAACTCGAGACCAATAAAATATCATTCATATCTTAGATTTTGTCACTAGGCATGTGGTAAAAATGTGAAGAAATCTTCCTTCAAATAATCACATTGCTAAAAGATGTGTAAATCCCTCCTTATCCTCCCTATTACAAAAGCACATTCGAGGTTGATTAAGATACACCTCCTGGAGAGGTTTGCCCATGTTAGAAGTGATTGCAAGAATAATCTCCATCCAGATTTTTTTATTTTTTGGGGGATCTTAGCTTTCCATATCAAAATTTTGTTGCTTTATATCATAGTTGGACTAACGAATCTTAATTCCCTTAGCTAATAGTAATAATTGCATCATGGAAGATTTTCATCTATCTCTCAAATCTGAAGCGTTAGCTCAAGTATTCTGATCTTCTCACCACTTTAGTAAAGTCACCTAGCACCATCCAGGTATGGTACCTATAGGTCAATCTATTGAGTACCCTAAAATGAGTAGCGCATAATTCTATTTTTCTATCCATAGGGTAGGATAGTTCTAAGTAAAAAATACTTAGTTTAATTAGAGCATGATAGGTTCCAAGGCGAGAGCACTCAAAAACGACTCGAATTACTAATATGTATTCAATATATCTTTATAAAATATATTATATATCTAAAGATATAAAGTCTATCTTTTAAATACATAGAAACTATCAATCAAAAAAATATATAGAAACTTATTTAATTAATTTATTATTTAGTATTTTTAATATTATGTTGTTTTTTAATATTTAGTCCCTATAATATAGAGATGAATCTGAATCAGAAGAAGGCTCTAATATCCACCACATATCCGATCTAATTCTCTCATTCATGAAGGTCTTTGGTTGTGAATGACGATTCCTCTTCATTGTCCATCACTCTAGATCAGCTAGGTGAGTATTCTCAAGCTCCTTCACACTCTCCCTATTCCTTTTCCTATTTTTGGACAAAAATTCTCTTCTACATTTATCCTTGTTCCCTCTTGATCACGATCCCCTTAAAACCTTAGCTTGTTAATAAGGCCACTACCACTCCTCTTTCCTTGTTCCTTTTCCACATTGTTTAATTTTCCAACTTGTGCAGTTATATCATAGGCCAGTCCTTTAAAAATTATACACTTATCCTCATTAATGAGATCCTCTAATTCATAATGAAGCATTCCATCCACTACCTTTGCGTGCTTGCCTTTTTAATGGGGTATTTATTGTCCATTTCTCATTCCCTAATTTGTTGTATTTAAGCCATAGATTTACATTATCCTTACCATTCAAATTATGATTAAATTAGTAATTAGCATAAGTGAAAATTGAAAGTAATAATAGAGTCATAAAAGTATCTTAGTGATTAGATTAATTTATAATTTTTTTTACAAAAAACGACTTCAACAACAAATTATTGGTCTCACAAAAGATGAACAGGCGTGTATTAAAATAGATTCTTTATATTAAAGCCTAACCAATAAATAAAACTTGCAAAGATTAACGAGACAAAAGATTCAAATTGGGCTGATAGAAGACCCATTATGGTGTTGTCGAGCTAATAGCAAATAAGCTGACCCAACTAGCTAATAGTAGATACAAATGACTAGAAAAATGAGCTCAAAAATCAATATATTCAAGACACTCATTCTCTAGTTAACTTTGGAGAAATGAAATTGAATACAAGATGACATATAGTATTTGTTTTCATAAATAGAAATAAAATAAGATTGAAGAATAGAGTTAATAGAATATATAACAGCAAATAGCTGAAGAAGAGTAGTAAATGACAATTGTATCTAACATGTGTCAGAGCAATGTTTGAATTAATAATGCTTTATTAGCCTTTCACTTACCTCCAACTACCAAGAAAGCAATATCTCAAAAGGCTATTTAAAAAATTGAAATCGAAGCAAAGATCCAATTAGCTAAAGCATTTACAGAACACAAACTTCCAAGAAATCAACATAACATTTACTAAGAGACTTTTAGTGTCTTTACTCAGCACTCAAAGCTTGACTGCTTGAACTGTTTTCTGATCTTATCCATTTCGAAATTATTATACACTATTAGAGTTTAATTCACACTCTTTTAGTGATTTCAAAGCATATCTACGTATTTAGAAGCATTGTTACTTAGAAACCTTCTACTTTTAGAAAGCAGGTCTGGACCTTCTATTAAGTTGACATAGATGGTTGCAAGAGCTAGTTGGTGAACTTGTGAAACCAATAAAAGATTATATCCTTATGTTTGTATAGTGGAACCTATGATAATAGTTGCAAAGAGTGAAGTAGGCATTGTGAGAATTTCTTGGCCAAACAATTATACAAGCTTGAGTATTTTTCATTTGTGTGATTAGCTATTATTCTATTAACACATCTTCCATCACACAACTTCTATCGAGGCAACAAATTTTGAGTGCTTGATTCACCCCCCCCCCTCTTAAGCACCTAGCCATACATTAGGACTAACATGTTCTTGCATTAGAAGCTTCCCTCAACATTTGGTTTACCTACACAATTCTCGCCTCGCTAATAAAAGTCCCAATTTGTGGCTATTTATCTATGGTTTCCTCAAGGTGTCTATAATGAAGAAGTCCAATGTTCTTCTTACTGCTTCCTTGCCTTCTCCTTTGCCTCCTTTCCATCCCATTGTTGAAACCATACCCATCATCAATTTGATTATGGTTCCCCATTATTCAAAGTTGTTGGTAGGATTTCGTGCCCCTCATTTCACTTCAATCCCATCCCATCACTACATAGTTCCCTATTTTTGTGATCTACCTCGCTTCCACTTCCACTTTTGTTGTCACCTGCACAACATTGATCTAGTCCTACCAAGTATGTTTTGGGTTCCACTTGATTACCCCATCTTCCTCACCTTTGAGGTCTATAGGTTTGAAACAAACATGTAATTAGCAATTATATGGCATGGCTCATATGATTAGCCTTCTTTTCCTTTGCTTATTCACAAGCCTTAAACACTTGTCCCATTTTCCCCATAGTAATAGTGAAAATTGGAAGTCTTTTATATTGGAATTTCATCCACCTTTTGAATTGCTCACTATAGTGAATGAACACCTCCTTGCAAATTGGTCTTCTAATATCGATCACTACTTTAATATTGGGAAATTGTTCAATGGTAATCATCATTTTGGCAGCCCCAAACGACACCCCAGTTGTTTCACCCACCGCTTCCTTTTTAATCAAGAAGGAAATATCACTTACCTAACTCCACATAGATGATTTCAAAAGAGAGATATCTCTGACATCAATTGGTCTTGTAATCATTTCCAAAATCACCAAATTTCTGTCAAACAACCATGGTCTACCTTCTAGAATCAAATTCATATTCTCCCCTATTCAAAGGTAACCTAGTATAGGTTGTGATCGATGTCCATGAAAGCAAAACTACCCTTCATTTTCCAAATTCTCTTCAAGGTAGCCTTGAAAAGCTCCTCATTATACCTTTGGGATTCCCAAATTATGCAAAGCACTAGTGGTTTTCCATTAGGGTTGATCTTCTTGAAAGAGCTATCTTTAGCTCTAAGGTGTGCAATTCGTCCAACCCCAACTCCTTTTCTTCAATCTATGTCTTCCAATTAGGATTATGTCTGGAACAGATAGGTTGTCCTCCTCTTTCAATTTCCAAGGTCCCTATTTGGGAAAATTCGAATGTTTGCCACCTCAAAAGTGCACGAGAGAATCGCCTCTTGCCTCCAACTCGAGGGAAGACTTACTTTATTCACTTTTTTTTTTTAGACATAGGGTGTGTTTGGGAATGGGTAAAACTTTCAATGAAAAATTTTGAAAAGTAAAAATTGTCAAACGATGTGATATGATAGGAGTAATGATGAGTAGTAAAGATGATAAAGTTAAAATAAATAGGTTAGTTGTGTGGGTAGTTGTGTAGAAATGATTGAAAAGTAGGGTAGTTGTATAGGAAAATGTGAAAAAATAATTAAAAAATATGATAATTATGAAGAGTGAAAAGTTGTAAATTGAAAAGTTTTAACGTCACATTTTTTAACCATTGCCAAACATACCCATAATGTATGACGCTGATGGAACGACCTCGCATCCGGCCCAAACTAAACTGAATGGTCCAAGGAGGCTATACGATTAGGATTTCCATTCAAAACAATGTTGTCATTACAAAGATGTTCAACAATACATTGTGGAGGGAAATGTGCTGCACAGTTACCTATTCTTAAAACATGTAAAACCAAACAACAATCAAAATTAACCATCTAATTTCTATGTGCCTAGGTAGGATCTGCTACTACCATTTCCATTAAACAATGTTGCCAGAAAGAAAAGAATCTGTCTCAATTTGTATTCTCCTATATGATAAGTCGACTACACATCTAGGGTGTGTTTGGTTGGAGGTAAAACTTTTGATAAAAAGTTTTTGGAGTAGAAGTTGTCAAATCAATAGAAAGTGATGTGATATAATAGGAGTAATGATGAGGAGTAAAGAGAATAAAGTTAAAATAGATAGGTTAGTTGTATGGGTAGTTGTGTAGAAATGATTGAAAAGTAGAGTAGTTTGTATAGAAAAATGTGAAAAAATAATTAAAAAATAGAATAATTATGGAGAGTGAAAAGTTTTAGATTGAAAAGTTTTAGTTGACACTTTTTTACGCTAAACAAACGCACCCCTAATGTCCATTAGAATTGCTTAGGCTTCCATAAATTCTAATTCCATTAGACCCCACGTTACCCAAGACTTAGCATCAATGAAACTGTCCTTATGGTCACGAATTACAGCAACCCTTTGATCCTGCACCCTATCTCTGGCATCCACATTAATTTTCAATTTCCCTTTTAGGTTGCAACCTTTTTGATAGGGCTATCATTGATTAGGTGATGTTGCATCTTAATTTTCCTGACAGAAGAAAAGACATGCAGAAAGTCCGCCACCCACCATGGGACATCCCTCATTCTAGGCATGATACCTTCATGATATAGTCGTTTCTAAGAAACCAGATTTTCCAGCATGTGCAGAAGAGAGAAGTAAAAAGATTCAAATCCTTGTGCGTCAGAAGGTAATTAAAAGCCTGATAGAAGCATTTATACACACAAGATTTACGTTTCAGATTGTTTAAATGTTTATTAACATCTTTAGAATTGATACATAAATTAAATAATTCATCAAAAAATAATTTTAACAGTTTATTTTGCACCTTTATTAGTTGTACGAGACTTGATTTGTAAGTTAAAAAATTTTAAATACAAGGAATGAGGGACATTTTAATTTCATAACCAAGGTAGGCTAGGTTTGCACCCGTACCCTAGTATATCCCAAATTTACAGACGGCAGTCATTTGGCCTGCCTGCAATCCTCCATGCTCGGGCCCCTCGAAATGCATGTATATCTGAATTATTTACTCAACTTGAATTTGCGGACGTTGCTTTCTGAAATGAGGGCATCGAACCGTCGTTGGTTTTGTCGGTGTCCAAGTGTCCTAAAAAGTTCTCCAAATTCGCAGTAGCACATTTAAGATTTACAAGCGCCTGTGCATCATCACGCGCCCCAAACAGATTATCAAAAGCCCTCACCTTCTATACTTCAATACTCCGTGGCAGTGGCACGGCTGACGCCTCGGTCAGCCACCGTTTAAATTTCGGCACCCGCCTCTCATTCATTACCCTCAGGACTCCTGCTGCATTCATTTTTTGTTCTTACTTCACGGCGGTGACAAGTAAAATTTCAATGCTGCTTGGGGCGTGTTTGTTTAGCCCAAAAATTATTCAAAATTTTTTATCAAACTTTTAACAAAAAAATTTTTGTGTAAAAGTTATTAAAATAAGATAAAGTAATGTGATATAATAGGGGTAATGATGATGGATATATAAAATAAAATTAAAATATATAGATTAAATGTATAATTAATTGTATAGAAATGATTGAAAAGTAAGATAATTTTATAGAAAGAAGTTAGAAATAATTAAAAAAATATGGTAGTTGTAGAGAGTAAAATATTTTTGATCGAAAAGTTTTTGGGGTAAACAAACATTTAATCGAAAACTTTTCACTCTTTACAATTATTTTATTTTTAATTATTTTTCCATATTTTTCTATACAATCACCCTACTCGTTAATTATTACAACTACCTATACAACTAAAATATGTATTTTGACTTTATTATCTTTACTCTTCATCATTATCCCTATTATATCAAATCATTTTCTCCAAATTCAAAAACTTTTACATCGAAAATTTTTCATCTAAAAATTTTATCACTTCCCAAACACTCTCTTCAAATTTCAAGTTGTTTTATGTTTGATGGAAAATTTAATTCATTTATTGTATTTAGCATCATTTGTTTATCTAGAAAATCATGTTTCATCCAAATCAAATATGTGTATCGGCCACATTTGCTCAGAACTAGGTATATTTATGTGTAAATTGGAAAAAAATACTTAAATCTATTCACATATGTATTATAGTGTAACATTATAAAATTATTTATCTACGTAGAAGTGATATTTTAAATGATTTAGATGTTAAAAATTAACTTTAAAATTAATATTTAATATTAAATTATTTTATTACATTAATTTTATACATTTATAGATAGGTCAATTCACAATGATACTAAACAAATGAAAAAGTTTCCAAGATATTATAAACCATGCTAAATACAATATATAGAGTAGATTTTTTATATTCAAATGGAAAGTATTCCCCATTTTAAAATATAATAACTTTCATGACATAAAATCTAAATTTAAAATTAGTTGATCATATTAAAAGTATATTAATTCTGAGATTCATGCAACCCGCTGTAATGCATTTAAGAAATGTATGTTGAATAATTTAGATAAAAGTTGTGATTTAGTGCAACTCATGTGTTCATCCACCTATTTATTTTTTAATTTAAAACTTTTTAATATCTAAACCATTTAAAACATTCATCCATGTGCATTTTATTTAGGAAGCCAAAAATTATAGATATGATTTATATTAGAAATTTATTTCTTAATTTTAATTGTTGAATATTAACTCTTAAAAGGTGCTGAATTTTTGAAATATATAAGTTTTCAATCAATGTAATTTTTAAAATTATGACAAATACCTATTAATAAAGATAATAAATAGTATAGGTTTTAAATAGAAAATTTTAAAATAACAAAGCAAAGGGAACATGTCCTTGTGGGTTGAACTAGATTAGAACTCTTTGGATGATACAAAACATAAATCACCTATTAAAGTGTATGATATTTGGTAAAAATAATTTTGTTTATTGAATGTACTCTTTTTCACTCAACTAACATCATATACGTCTAAAATGTCAATTGAGTCATAGCTCTGGTGGTAACACTCATGACCCTTTGCTAAGAGCTCAAGTGTTCAAGTTCCCATACTAATATGCATATGCGGGAGCTTGGTGTCCCATAAGTACAGGTGAGAATTTATAAAAAATGGAAATTTTTGTTATCTATTATATAAAGTATTTTTCTATTTTATACATGAACTTATATATTTTTGAGAAAATATGGTTTATGCATATATTGGATTTGACCGATATCCTATACACTCAGGTACACTTAGCTTAAGTGCACCCAAGTGAAAGAAACTATTTTTAAAATTTTTTAATTTTTTTTTATAAAATTGTTAATCTAATTACATTTAACAAATGTATTAAGTTTTACTATTTTTGGAGACTTACAAATATTTTTTGATTTTTTAAAAGCAGAGATATTTTAGTCATTTTTAAATGATTAAAATACACCTATTTTTGAAAAATTAAAACATATCTACAAATCTCTAAAAATAGTAAAAATTAGCTTACAAATTAAATACACTAAGATAAAAAATTTAAATAAAAATTTTCAAAAAAATAAAAAATTAATTTTTTGCATCTTGGTGCGTTAATGATAAGTGCACATAGATATACACAATCAATAGAGACATTGCTACAGAAAATGGGACATAAACTTTCCGGACCGGGTCTTGAAGCACAAACCTCCCGTACCTTGGATCGGACTTAAAGCTTGGACCATCCACACTCTCCTAGGGAGATAAATCTAAGTTATTTTTAAATTTGGCCTAAAATAAGAGAATAAGCAATAAATTACAAAAATCCGAGAATCAAACAGGCTCGTAGTAATCCATGAACCACAAAAGGAAACGTTACTGATTAAAAGTCCGTTCCACTTGAGTTAACCGGTTATAAATTGGTTATAAGTTGGTTTTATAAACCATAGTACTTTTTAGAGATCCAAACCATTCTTTACGATTTAAAAATTACTTAGTCAGGATTTAAAATTCTATCATAATTGGAAACTTCGGTGGATCATGATAAATTTGAGATCAATCTTAAATATTTATTACGGCCACCAAACTATCCAACGTAGTGCTTTTTAATATATGGGAATAGTTTTTTTAATGAGGCATTTCCTTACCATAAGAAGATATTATAAAATGTAAGTACTAATTAGAAATATCAACAATAACAATAATAACGAGGAAAAAGAAAAAAATTTTAAGTTGTTATAATATATTATTATATTAGGAAAAACATGAAAAAATATATTTGTACGAGAAAGCTGGTTCCACAAAGAAATTTCATAGAACTTCATCCATTTTTAAGATGTTGATGATTAATACAAAATCAAATTCATTCATTATATTTAACATCATTTGTTTATAAAAGAGACTGAGTTTCATCTAGATATAATACGCTAGTGATCATATGCACCCAATTACATTTGGCTTTGAAGCACTCACATGCAAAAAATCTTATTTTATTTTCTTTGAAATTTTTTATAAAATTATTTATCTAAGTGTATTTAGTCATAAGCCAATTTTTACTATTTTTGAAGACTTATAAATATATTTTTTTTAAAAAAAATAGGTGTATTTTAGTCATTTAAAAATGATTAAAATACCCCAATTTTGAAAAAATTAAAAAAATATCTAGAGGTCTCTCAAATTAATAAAACTTAAAATATGTTGAATACAATTAGAGTAACAGTTTTATAAAAAAATTTAAAATTTTAAAAAATAGATTTTTAACCCGGATGTACTGAAACTAAGTACCCTAAGTGTATAGAATCCAGACCCTTTATAGCAATATTATTAAGTTTATATCCTTAGAGCTAGAATTAGAGTTGAGTTGTAAAAATGAAAAACAAAAAAAAAACTTAGGTTTGATGGGGCTTATACTTTAATGCTTATTTTAATTAAATTTCTTAATATGTCAAATAAGCCATAAGCATCTTTAGGGTTCTTTTTGGCTTATCAAAATTTTATTTTTCTATAATAATCTTATTAAGATTATAGAATTCTTTCATTGTCAAGAATAACATTGTTAGCATGAAAAGAAAAAGAATAATATTGTTATAAATAAATGATTATAATATTTTAGAATTTATTAGTTTTATATTTTAAAAATTTGTTAAATTGAATCAGTAATAGTATTTTATTTCAAATATCAAAACTCAAATATATTGAAAAATTTTATAATTATATATTTATTTTCAAAGTTTAATTATCACATGACAATTATAAATGGTTTAAAATTTTCAAATGTACATATTTCAATAAAAATAAGTTTTTAATAAATAAGTATTAGTGTATATTACTAATGAATTGATTTAATATATAATATTTTTAAATATAAAACTAATAAGTTGTGTAGAGCTATCTAACCTATGCAACTGGTTATATAAAATAATAACTAACAAATAATATAGGGTGTGTTTAAGAAGTGATAAATATTTGTATGAAAAGTTTTTGGTGTAAAAATTTTTGAATTTAAAAGAAAATAATATGATATAATATGAGTAATAATGAGGAGTAAAGAGAAAAAAGTTAAAATAGATAAGTTAGTTGTATATGTAATTATATATAAATGATTGAAAAGTAGGATAGTTGTATAGAAAGATGTAAAAAATGATTAAAAAATATGATAATTATTAAGAGTGAAAAGCATTAGATTAAAAAGTTTTAACTTGACATTTTTCCTCAATATCAAACACACCCATAATATTGAAAGTCTATACAAATTATTTATTGAATATTCCAAACCCACAGTTTATAGTTTTAAAATCTATTTGTTTTATTTTTAAAATATTTTTAATTAATTATTGAATTTTATTTTGGAATATTATTTAAAATATTATCATTGTATCATCATAAAAAATATAAGGATATTTAGGTCTTTTAAATGTTATTTTAATATTTTAGCTTTGGCTTTATTAAACATAACTTAATAGTTTGAATTATTTATTTCAATAAAAATCAAATAATTTCTATTTATTTGGCTTTAGTTGCTTATCAATGCCAATTATTATCAATAATTATCCAAATCAAATAGCTAGGTTCTAAAATTTTTAAAATTTATTAAATAAATATTAATAATATAGTTGGTGGTTTGGATTTATCATAGTTTGTAGAAGGGGTTGTAATAATCTGCAAACCCCTTTTTAATTTTTTGATAATGTGTGAATATACCTTCATCTTCAATATCAATTATGGATAGATTCACATGGTTTCACAAATTGTAGATTACCCTTGTTGTTCCCGTGTGATGACTGATCAAGGAACTTTGGTAAAATGATGTGAATAAAGGAAAAAATACAAACCACAAAGACAATAACACATATAGTGGTTCAGATTTCTTTAGTGTACTCCACTCTCCAAGCACGACAACTTGGGTTTTACTAGTCAACTTTAACACACAAATTACACTAGTACAGTTTATTCAACTATCTTTTGAATTGATACTAAGTTCCAGGTAAGCTCGTGAAGTAATCAATACTTTGATTCACTTCCTCTTAGTTTGATCACTATCAACACTAAGGTATTACAATCTTTCTTTTGGTTTGATCATCATTACACCAAGGCAATACAAAGAACAAAACTTTAAATAAAAAGCAAACTAATTTAGTACATTCGTAAGAGCAATGACTATTCAATTGATGAACACTTTATAGCGTTGAATTCTCAGCAACAAAACCTTCATGAATTTACAACTTCAACCTCACCTTTAAACCTCTATAGAAAGTTATATGCCAATAAAGTCTTTGGAGTCTTTCAAATGTGTAAGTGGATATTTTTCCTTAATTTTTTGATACCTTCTAGCTTTCCTAAGTTCTTGTTTTATAACCTCTTGATTACTTGAAACGTGACTTAAAGATAACCCAAGAAGTCTCAATGAAAATCTAACTTATCTGAAATTTGAATTTTTGCTGCCCATAAAAGATAGACCTTTTCTGTCCAAAAGGTCAACATTTTGCTTGCTCCAGTGGAGATAACATGAAAACTAAATCAAAAGGTTGACCTTTTCTCTTATTTTTACAAAATATGAATTTTGGTGAAAAGTTATGCTTCAATCATGTTAATACACTCAAGATAATCATAAACGAATAAGTCCATCCTAATTCAAGACTAAGCACATCTCAAAGAGCATATTTCATGATTATTCAGAGTAAAGTTATCAATTGAGCATATTCCAAGATTATTCCAAGCATCCAACAACCATATTCTATTTTTAAGTCATCCATTTACTACAAGATCAATCTTATCATAATTAGTATTATAACCTCAAAAATGATAATCCCATAAAGACATCACACTTTCCATATTCCTGTTCAAGAGCATCAAATATAATTTTAGGAACTCAAAATCATGTTCAAGAGCACAAAACCATATCCTTTCGTCATCATCAAAACTAATCAAAAAGAGATAATTACATAAATTCACAACCCTTACATAGTTTAAACAAATTGCATGCGAACCCATGTTAACGATTGGCTTGAAACGACAAGGCGGCGGCCCTCACTTAACCAGAAGTATGAAAATTATGAGTGGCCTTCTACGAATTATGTTCCATGTGTTGAGATTTAAATAATAAGTTAAATCTATGGAATAAGAATGAGATTAGCGTAGGTTGGAATTTTTATTCAAAAAAAACTTCCCATTCCTAATAGATAATAACTTATTTTTTTCATTTTCTATACCATTTGTCATATTCTCAATATAATATCTTATACTCGAATTAGGGTGTTAATAGATTGGGTCAAACTTATGAACTCATCCGTTTAACCCATTTCTAAATAATTAGACTGAGTTTTTGAATAAATAGATTATAATGGGTCATCTTACTTGCCTATTTAATTACATAAACAATAATATATTGGACGTTTACAACCCATCAATTTATTTAATGATCTATTGAGCTTGTCCAATCTATTAAGCTATTAACAACCCATTAATACCAAAAATGTGTGGCATATATGATATTCTAAATGTAATATCTTGAACTTATTTGATAGTGGAATGTATGCTTGGTTTATCCTTATGCTAAACACATGTTTATGAGCTTTGCCCATGTGTATTTATGTCGAATTAAGGGTGTATTTGGAAGTGATAAAATTTTTAGATAAAAAGTTTTTTGTGTGAAATTTTTTGAATTGGAAGGGAATGTGTGATATGGGTAATGATGAAGAGTAAATAGTATCAAGTTAAAACAAATAAATTAATTGTGTGGGTAGTAGTGTAAAAATGATTAAAAATAGGGTAGTTGTATAAGAAAATATAAAAAAATGAATAAAAAATAGAATAATTGTAAATAATGAAAAATTTTAGTTTCGAAAGTTTTTCTTTGAAAATTTTTTATGGAAATAAAATAAAATATGATTTGCATTTTGAAATGAAAATAAACAAACACTATATTAGATTATTCAAAGGATTATTAAATAGATATTCATCTTGGAACATTTATTTTTTAAGTTAATTAGGTATGATTCTAAGCTATCAATATATTTTAATGTTATTAAGTTTAATGATTTTATATATTAATACTATACAGGACTTCGAATTAGCTTGCTTTCAATATATTTACAATATGTATAGACAATCAATTAATAACTTGTTAACCCATTTATTAAATAAGTGATAACTGGATTACGGTTGAGATTTTTTAATGGATTAATAGATGAATTAGAGTTAAGTTTTTCAAATCGATTAAGATTAGAGTTAAGCTTTAGCTCGCTAAACTCTTTGTCTTAACACTCTTAGGGTGTGTTTAGTTAGGGGTAAAACTTTTGATGAAAAATTTTTAAAGTAGAAATTGTTAAATTGATAGAAAATAATGTGATATAGTAGGGGTAGTGATGAAGGGTAGAGAAAATAAAGCTAAAATAGATTGGTTAGTTGTATGGGTAGTTGTGTAGAAATGATTGAAAAATAAGTTAGTTTGTATAGAAAAATGTAAATTAAAAAATAAAATAGTTATAGAGAGTGAAAAGTTTTGTTTGACATTTTTTTGGCTTCAAACAAACACACCCTTAATACTAATACAAAATAATCCCCCTTCATCAATTTTCTCATATTATCTCTATCCCATTATACCATCCTAACCAACATGAAAATTGAAAATTAACATCTAAGATGGGACGAAATCGGATTAAGATGGAATGAAATCTCCCATTTATCAAAAAAAAACTTTTCAATTCCAAAAAATAGTAATTAACTTTTTCCATTTCTAGTAAACTTTTTTCAAATCATAATATACCTTTTCCTATTTCTAATACACAACAACACTTTTTTTTCATCCCATCTAAGCTATAAATAAATGATATTTAGTAATAGCCTTATGAATCCCACATTTTTAATTGTCAATTACATATTTGATTATCGATTGTACTTTTTCATTATTTACTAATTTTATTAAACGACAATCTTCTATGTAACCCCTTCTCATTTTGAATATTTTAATGATTGATACAAAATTTACTCTATCTATCATATTTAACGTCATTTATAATATCTTAAAAATTCATTCTCTTATCTAGTATCACTATGTATGAGCCTCATTTATAAATATAAAAAATCAATGTAATAAAATAATTTAATGTTAAATATCAATTTAAAGTTGTGTTTTCAAAAGCAAACTATCTAAAATATTATTTCTATTTGGATAAATAATTCTATAAAGTATTATTACAATCTAATATATATATAAATGAATCTAAATATTTCTCCTAATTTACACATGAATAGACCTATTTTTCCCAATTCAAAGTTTTGTTTTCAATATACAAACCGTCTAAAATATCATTTCTATTTGAATAAATGATTTTATAAAATATCATTATATTCTAATACAGATAGGAATA
This sequence comes from Annona cherimola, assembly GCA_030490835.1. Taxonomy (NCBI): domain Eukaryota; kingdom Viridiplantae; phylum Streptophyta; class Magnoliopsida; order Magnoliales; family Annonaceae; genus Annona; species Annona cherimola. Next base: position 89,517,927 of record CM059972.1, read on the forward strand.
GATTTAAGAATTTTTCCCAATTTACACATGAATTAACCTATTTTTGAGTAAATGTGACTCACACACATATTTAATTTGGATGAAACTTAGTCCCTTAGATAAACAAATAATATAAAATGCAATAAATGAATTGGATTTTTCATCAACCGTTAAAAACTTAAAATTCAAAGGCATTACATGAAATCGCTTATATGTAGATCGGTTACCTATTTATTAAATACTTTTCCCATTACACTCTACCGTAAGATTAAAAGATTTAGAAATTAAGAGGGTGTTTGTTTACCCCAAAAACTTTCAATCTAGGCGTGTTTGGGAAGTGAAGAAACTTTTGATGAAAATTTTTTGTGAGAAAGTTTTTAAAATATGAGAAAATGATTTAATATGATAGGGGTATTAATGAGAAGTAAACAAAATAAAGTTAAAATGGATAAGTTAGATGTATGAGTAGTTGTGTAGCAATGATTGAAAAATAGAATAGTCGTATAGAAATAAGCAAAAAATAATTATAAATAGAGTAGTTGTGGGGAGTAGGGGTGCAACTTGGTTCCAAATTTGCTTGAACCTGCCCGATCCTAGCCGATTTCAAAACCAAATTTAAGTTTTATTTTTGAGATTTTTTTCAAATTAGACCAGTTTCAACTTGACCTAGGAGAATCTAAAACTAATATTGGGTTTATATCAACCCAGTACCAAAATCTTACCCGCTCCGAACTCGATATTCCCCTAATTTATTAAAATAATTATATTTGTTTATGCATTAAGCATTTTAACTATAATTATAATAAAAGTTCTTTCATGTAATTGTAACTTAATTAAACTATAAAACATTTATTCTAAAACTTAAATGTTATCTACATTTGTGCAAAAAAGTTGAATATATTGCATCTACATTAACTTTATTTATAAATAATTACAAATATACCAACTCTTTAAAATTATTACATACATACCAGTTAAATATGAGATATATTAGTCTTACTTTTATTAAACTTTAGATAATAATTTTATGTAATTTCATTTATTTTTCTTACCTTAGTTGTTAATGGGTAAATTCATTATATTCATTGTACTTAGAATTATTTTTTAATTAGAAGACCAACTTTAATTAAAACCAAAGATATCATAAATTATATAAATATATTCACGTGAAAATTATTGACATATGAATGCAATAATATTAAAAAATTTTGTTATCTTTATAGGTAATTTTAACCTCTATTGGTGCCGAAAGTAACCCGAATTTCAACCTGAAACCAAAATCGAAACCAATATCAACCCGGTCCGAACCCGACTTGAGCCCGAATTATAATATTATGGTTTAGGTTTGGGTTCACATAAATTTAGTAGGCTTAGGGTTTGAATTCACATAGGCCTGTTAGGCTTCGAGTTGGGTTCACTTAAAACTGGTAGGCTTAGGATTTGAGTTCACATAGACTCGGTAGGCTTATAGTTTAGTTCATCTAAACCCGGTAGGCTTAGGATTTGAGTTCACATAGACTCGATAGGCTTAGAGTTTGGTTCATCTAAACCCGGTAGGTTTAAAGTTTGGGTTTACCTAAACCCCATAAGCTTAGAGTTTGAGTTCACATAGACCAAGTAGGCTTAGAATTGGGTACACTTAAACTTGACAGGCTTAGGGTTTGAGTTAACCTAAACTCGGTACAACTCAACCTAAGTTGTACCCTATGAGAGTAAATTTTTTTTTAAAACAAACACTCCTTTAATTATTTACTCTCCAGTGCTATCTATTTTTAATTATTTCTTCATTTCTTCCTATACAACTGTCATAATTTTTTAATCATTTCTATACAACTAACTTATCTATTTTAATTATATTCTCTTTACTCCTCATCATTACTCTTATTATATCACATCATTTTCTTTTATTTCAAAAGCTTTTACACTAAAAATTTTTCATTAAAAATTTTATTGCATCCTAAAAACACCTTAAATTTTAAAATACCATCACATTATCCTGATTATGCCCAAGATAGGCCTCAAAGTTAACGCTAATATTACTTTTATAACAAAGGTGATGAAGAGAAATGCTTTTGCAAAATCAACCATCAAGAGGTAGAAACTGCAAAACTAAAAACGAGATGGGAGCGAATAGCGAAAACCACTGAAGCTAGTGTGGACGGGCGAGATGCGCGAAAAAAAGCATATGCGGCCATCGGTAATCTCAGGTAATAGACCGTCCACTTCATCCAGAAAAAAGCTGACGTGTCCTAAAAAATGCAAAGAGAAAAAAAAGAAAGCCCCTCGAGATCAAATTAAAATGTTAACGGATATTTATTTAAATAAAAAGCGTGTGAATAAATAAGGGCCAAAAGAGACAAGCTGGAGCTGGCTCTGTCTCTCTTCCCAAAAACCAATACTCCAGCTAGAAATGCCAGAACCGGCATTTCAATGTCTGCCTTCCCATCTCTCTCTTTCTCTCTCTCCTTAATCCCCGCATAAACGAGGCGTCTGCTTCGCCGCTCTCTCTCTCTCTGCATCATCGGCCCAAGAAAAAGACTTGTTTGTGGGTCTTTCAGCATTTGCTTCTTTCATCTGTCTTGTTTCATTTGTTTCCATCTCTCAGCAAGTAGATCTATTAGTCCTTTTCTCTGTGTTCTTATCTTCTTTGGTTCCAGTGCTCTCGGTTCAACGGAGGAAATATGAGTAAACAAGAAGATATCAAGTTCTTGAAGATCCAGGTACTTAACTTGCTTTTCCACCTTTGCTTCTTCCTAACTCAACTTCTTGAATCTCTTATTCCTTTCTTATCTTTTCTATTTCTTGCTTTCTGTTTTGGGTTTATCTCCATCTCTCTCTCTCTCTCTCTCTCTCTCTCTCTCTGAAAAAAGAAGAAATGAAATTTGGCCTTCCTGATGGTTTTTCCCTTGTTGGGTGTTCTTGTTTCTGCAGACCTATGTTCTGAAAGTTAACATACATTGTGATGGATGCAAGCAGAAGGTGAAAAAGCTGCTACAGAAGATAGAAGGTATTTTCCTTGTTCCTCATATCGGTCTTACTGTGTTCCCATCCTACTCTGTTGGATATTTCCACCCTTCACCAGTAGAGGCTAATCTGGCCTGTTTCTAGCGATGTCAAGTCAAACCGTTCAGGGTGGAAATGTCAAGAACATTTGATGGTACGGGTCTCTTTTATCCCCTTAAAAAAAGCTTATGATTTTATCTGGCTCATTTCTTTTCTTTTCTTTCTTTTTCTTTTTCCGTGCGGGATTTCAGGGGTTTACACCGCAAGCATAGATGCTGAACAGGGGAAGGTCACCGTCTCAGGATGTGTAGATCCAGCCATCCTCATAAAAAAGCTTAAAAAGAAGGGAAAACATGCAGAGCTATGGGGAGCTCCCAAGGGTGGAAACAACGGCAATAACAACAACAATCAGAACCAGCTTAACAAGCAGTTCCAGGGCATGCAGATTGACAATGACAAAGGGCAGAAAGGGGGGAACCCTCCAAAGGGTGGAAAAGATCAAAAGCCCCAACAGTCACAGCAGCCCCAGATGCAGCAGCTGCTGCCCCACCAACAGCAACAGCTCCAGCAGCTCCAGCAGCTGCAGCTGCAGCAGCTGCAACAGATGCAGCAGATGCAGCAGCTGAAGGGAATGAATGACCCCAAGCTGCCCCAATTGAAGGACATGAAGCACATGCCCCCCTTCAAGGATCCCAAGTCTGTCAAGTTCCACTTGCCTGAGGATGAGATGGATGGCAGCGATGAGTTTGATATGTATGATGATGAGTTCGACGATTTCGATGATGATGATGAACTTGAGGATGATTTTGATATGAGCCAAGAGGAGCTGATGAAGGCCCAGATGAAGATGAAGGCTATGAACCAAGGCATGGGTCATTTTGGTAATGGTGCTGGTGGGCCGCACCACCCAGCACCCATGAATGGCCATCCCGTGATTGGCAACAAACCCAATCCTGCTGCAGCGGCTGTTGGTGGGGTGAATGGGAAGAAAGGAGGCGGCCATGTGATGATACATCCAAACAAGGGCATGGGTGGAAACAATGAATGCAAAAGTGACAACAATGGTAAGAAATGTGGAGTTGGCAACAGTGGTGGGAATCATGGCCAAGCTGGTGGTGGAGCTGCAGCTGCTAAAAATGGAGGCAAGAATGGGGTTCAAGATCCAAGGAATGGGGGTGGTGGAAATAACAAAAATCCCACTCCCAATGGTCACGGGAACAATAATGGAGGAGCCAAGAAGGGGGGCGGGCCCCAAAAAGAGGTGGGCCATGTGGGCGCACAAGGGTTCCATGATATTGATCTCAGGGCAGGAGGACCAGGTGGAAATATGGGCCAGATGAGGAACATGCATATGCCCATGGGCCATCAAATGGGTAACATTCCAGCTGTTCAAGGGCTGCCAGCTGGGCCACCGGGGATGATGCACCCCGGCGGATACTTCCGGGGTCCGGCGCCTGCGCCAGGTGTTGTTCACGGCAACCCCTACCACCAGCAATACCTAGCAGCGATGATGCAGCAGCAGCAGCAGCAGCAGCAGCATGGCAATGAAAGGTTCCATCCCATGATGTATGCCCGGCAGCCACCCGCGGTGGCCTACTTGCCACCTCCGTCACCGGCACAACCAGATCCATATACTCACATCTTCAGTGATGAGAACACCAACAGTTGCACAATTATGTGAGCTGCTGGAATGTGTGTTTTGTGCATTGTTCTTCCTCTTTATGGTAGCGGGGGTGCACACACTGAAATGGTTACTTAGAAAATTTCTTGTTTTAAAGTTGGGTATAATTATATATATATATATATCTGTTATTGATATCTTATTATATATAGGGATTAGTGGGGAACTCTCTACATGAGAATGTGATGAAAGTTAAAAGTGGACAGAGATAGAGAGACAGAGAAAGAGGAGGAGAGGTTTTATTAGATGAAATGTGTCGATATTGTGTTTATATGAAGTTGGAAGAATAAGGTATGGTATGGGAGCAAGCCTGTATCCATTCCAAGTGCCTCTGCATGTTTCCTTGTCTTTTCTTCTCGTTTTTTTCCCCCTGTTGTGTTGCTTGCCTTCTGGATGTGCTGATCTGTTCTCGGGGAAGATCAATGCTTGCCCAGCCCATTTATAGGACTACATTTTGATGAAAACCTCGACATTATGCTGGATCATTAAACGGTGAACTTGGGAACGCATTCCAACCACTCACAGATGCATAGAACAGCCCTGAATCTGATGCCAAGTAGCCAAATATTTACACGGATTATATTTCTGTATGCACGTAAATATTCACACATTTTTTCCGGTGCAATAATAAGAAAAAAAAACATGTTATATACATTGGAAAAAGAGATTTTTGTAATAAGGCTATATAGAAGTGGAGTCATGGGACCACCTACATTTTTAAGATTTTGATTTTTGATTAAAAATTTAATCTATTCATTCTATTTAACATCCTTTATTTATTTAGGAAATCAAATTTCATTTCGCTCCTTATAGGTTATATATTCAGGTATGAATTATGAAAAATGCTTAGATCTACTTATATTAGAAGATAGTTCTTTGTAATGGAGTCCGATCACATGCGCCTGGGAGCATGCAGCACTGTATGCTCTCGGGCACATAAACCTATTTTTTTAAAAAAAATTTCAAATTTTTTTACAATATTGTTAATCTATTTATATTTAATATGTGTATAAATTTTTACCATTTTTGGAGTATTTTATATATTTATTTTTAATTTTTGAAAAATCAGTGGCGTTTTAGGTAATTTAATTGATTTTCAAAAATAAAAAATAAAAAAATAAAAAATTTTAAAAATGATAAAAATTTATAAAGATGTTAAATATACTTAGATTAACAGTTTTATAAAAAAATTTAGAAAAAAATAAAAAAAGTTGGTGCATGCCCCTGAGAGCATGCAGCGTATGCGATCGGGCTCCCTTTGTAACAAGGTTATATTGAAGTGGAGCCATATAACCTTCTTAATTTTTAAGATTTTAATTCTTGAAAGAAAATTTAATCTATTCATTGTATTTATCATCACTGGTTTATTTAGGAAATCAAGTTATCCTGATTAAGTATGTATATGGGTCACATTTATTGAAAAAAAATATATTTATGTATAAATTATAAAAAATGCTTAGATTTACAAACGTGTGTATTATAATTTATTATTTTCTTACGTTGATTTTCAATGGAACTTATGCATAGTGATATTAGACAAATTAAAGAGTTTCTATGAAATAATGTTAAATATAATAAATCGAGTCAATTTTCTATTAACCATCAAGATTTTAAAAATGAATAAGATTACATAGAAAAAGAGTTTTATAGAAGAAGGAACACTTATATATAAGGTGACAAGAAGCATAATTACTATCTCAAATTTCGCATAGATCGCGTGAAACTAATTTTCTTTATAAATACCGTTATATGACAATAATACCTTCTCAAAATGATAATTTTCTTTGTTATTTTGATAGTATAGCGCAGATTTTGTTCCGAAGTGAAAATTCCTTTTTTGAGGTCATCTTGCGTACGCAAAAGAATTACGGTAGTCTTAAGTCCATAGAAGAAGAAATACTTTTATTAGATTCTTTATGTTTTTATTCGAAACTATTTAAAGGGGCCCGCTTTGGGTCACATATAAGCGATTCCATATAATCCCACAAGATTTTAAGGTTTTAATGTTTGATGAAAAATTAATTCATTCATTGCATATAGCATCATTTGTTTCCATTATGAGATTAAGCTTCATCCAAATCCAATATGTACATATGCCACATTTGTTTAAAAATAAGTATATTTATGTGTAAATTAGAGAAAATGTTTAGATTTATTCATATATATATTGGAATGAAATAATACTTTATAGAATCATTTATCCGTGTAGTAATGATTATTTCGATAGTTTAGATATTGAAAATAGTACTTAAAATTGATATTTAGCATTAAATTATTTTATTATGTTGATTTTGCACGTTTTTAGATGGAGCCGATATACAGTGATATTAGATAAATGAAAGAGTTTCCATAATAACATAAGTCATGTTAAATCCAATAGATAGAGTGAATTATTCATCAACCATTTAGATATTAAAAATGGGAGGAATTATATAGAAATAAAGCTTCGTAGAAGCATATCCGCTGTTAAATTTAGGAAAAAGGGTGATAGTACATATTCTACAATGCTTGGATTTAAGAAGCATCCAAAAATGGGGGGTGGGTCGGGGTAGAGTTATTCCTTTTCATCAAAAAAAAAAAAAAAAAGAAGCATCCAAAAATATCTTTAAAAATGTGCAAACATTCGGAAGGTAGTTTCGTCACGTAACAAGAAAATCAAATAGAAAGAGTGAGAATTGAAAAGTTTAATTACGTAACTACACTACTTTTTTTTTTCTTATTATCCCTATATTTAAACTAATTTTTCATATATTTTTATGCAACTACAATATTTATTCTTACTTGTTCTCATCCTACCCTTATCATGTGCATTCCATTCCCACCATTTTCCCATGGCTAAAAGCTTTCTCACCGGAGGTGTCCTTGTGTAGTTTATGTGTAAATATTAAAATGTACTAAAATGCAAATAGAAAAATTAATGCATGAAAATGTAAAAATCCCAAACTGGTGCACAGTTCATACTTCATACAAATAACTTTATGGATAAAATAAAAATGTTGGGTCACCGAAATAATTTCTAAGTTGCATGTGTAGCCCACATCTAAGACCGGAACTTGGACCTCCATTATTCTTGGTCCATTGGCATTATGTCATCATGATTTGGACTGTCCATCCGATCATTATTAACGGGGCCCTTGGAGAATTCCAAAGTTTCACTTTATTATTATTTCTTTTCCTTTTTCTAAATAAAAGCAGTACAATATGACTGTTGGTCCATCCAAGCAACGTCACACCGGAATACCGGATCTTTTGAAGCCAACCTAGCAGGCCACTAGCTATTCAAAGGCAGGCCAGCATGTGCTGCCTTTTCCGACCTCGAGCTGTAAAAATCAGAAAAAGTCCCTCCATACAGTTCTAATTGTCTCATTTTATTCATTAAATCTCCTTTAATCTTAACTACGGGTGCAGGGTGGATTAACCCGAGCCCAAACTTTATTAATTTATATTTTTAGTATTTCTGAATCAAAGTTTATTTTTATCATCATAAAAGGTTCAATCAAATTGACGTTTTTTTCCTATAAAAAAAATTCAAGAATATAACTTAGATTAATAAATTACATCGTTTAGTGTTTGGTTTTAATCTGTCTTGCAGTGTTTGCTTTTAACAGATTGTGACAAATAAAATTTTGAAATAATTTTTCTAAATTAAATTATATAAGACCGAACCGATCGGTTTCAGGGTACAAATGAGTCGATTTGGTTTAATAACAGTGATTTTTTTATTGGATAACAGTGGCAGCCGGCACAAATAAGAAGGAAATATATCAATGGTGTAATTATTTTGTTTGGGCCAATCTATTTGTTTGAAAGAACCCAAACATTTTGAATCAACCATCCTAACATCATAAAGTGTCCATCCCTCCTAATATAGTGCTTGTATATAATCTTATAATATTCTAATATTTTGTGATTCTAGCGAATTTCAATATTTATACAGAATTGTATAAATTTTTTAAAACGTGGCCAATATAGGGTTTTGATGGAAATGACTTTCGGTAGCTTGGATAAATAAATGGTAGCTAATTAACATATACAATCAGTGGAATGAATTAATTTATATAATCATATGGGACTTAAACAAGACAAACGCACCAATTTACTTCATTACAGCGTGACCATTAAAGTAATTCCCATATATGAAATATCAACTTGAATGATTGGTCAACTTAAATTTAGAAGTTTAAAAATAATCAAGATATACTGAGCCTGGCCTGATCCACCTTCAGGGCTGAGTTATTAAGAGCAATGTTCGCAGTTCGCTAAAACGAGAGCCCGATTAATTGGCATCATTTTAGGGGATTCTTCTCAACCACCGTATTTAATAAAGAATATAATAATTCGAGGTGAATTTTGGAAGTGATAAAATTTTTGGTATAAAAGTTTTTAAAATATGAGAAAATGACGTAATATGATGAAAGTAATAATAAGGAATAAAGAGACTCACGTTAAAATAGATAGGCTATATGTAAAGGTAGTTGTATAAAAATAATTAAAAAAATAAGATAATTGTTTAAGAAGAAGCGGAGAAATAATTAAAAATAAAAAATTGTAGAGAGAAGAAAGTTTTTGGTGACGTTTGGTAAATTGATTTTTTTTTGAAACATTGGTAAGTTGAATTTTGTGTGGACTGTGTGGTGAGAGTGGAAAATAAAGAAAAGAATATTTTAAAAATTATGTAATTGATATGAAATAGTAAATGTAAAGTTGGTAAAAATATGTTTGTTGAAGGGTGGTTGGCATGAAAAATCACTAGAATAGATTGTTAAAAGTGAAAAAATATAAATTGATTAATTATTGGCCTTGGAAATTATGCCTGTACACACCCTTGTCATACCCATGGATTGCTATTAACAAATGTCCTCTTAGTTTGAAAAATTTTAATTTGAAAAGATTTTTGGGATGGACAAATACTCCTTTGATTCAAAAATACGCCCGCGTGGCCCCAAAATCTGTATCATTTTAAAGTGAATATAGTTCCGTTAAAATTTTTATTTTATGTGTGGCTCACACAATAAGCGGTACTAAATATATAATAACAAAAAAGATGGGTGAACTTCCATATAAGAATATAAAAAAAAAAAGAAAGAAAGAAAGAAAGAAAGAAAGAAAGATAGAAAGACGGGTGAAGTGAAATAAATCTTCTCAGATACTGGTGGAAAGGGAAGCCATTTGGACCGGTGAACCGGCTCTGAATGCTGCCCAGTTATTATTCTCAAGAAATGACCCGAATCTAATCGGAAGCAATCTGTGCCCGTTACCCTAATCATTCGTGTGTGATGGGCCACTTGGTTTTTAGGGAGGAAGAAATGATGATAGATTTGAATTCATTAATGGGGAAGCCTGACTATATACATCTATACATCATGATGTATTATACACTAAAATATAATATTTATTTACTTTATTTTATTTTTATTTATTTTTTCATGAATATGTTTTCCAAAGTGTATTTAATTTATTTACCAAGTTTTATCATTTTATAATATTTTTACTTATGTTCAAAAATCATCAATTTTAGGAGTATTTAAGTCATTTTTTAGTCCTTAAAAAACTTAAATTTCAAAAATAAAAAATAAAGATGTACAAATATGATAAAGTGACAAAACTTGGTGCAGAGATTGAATACACTTTAGAAAATATGTTTATGAAGAAAAATAAAAAAATACAACTAATTGTAAAAAAAAATAAATGTTGTATTTTAATATAAAATACATCTTGATGTATATAATTCAGCTTTGCGACGGGGGCGATGCATATTTGGTTATTTCTATAATCATTTTGATAAATAGCAATGCATTATTTCGTACAAGTTTACACGATGGATGTTAAAGCCTAGCTCCTTCAACTATGGATATTGAATCATGAGTGCAATGTAGAAGGGTTTTATATAATCCATCTAATTTTCCCCTTGATTGAGAAAATTATTCTTATCTACTGTATTTAGCATCACTTATTTAGCTAGGAGATAAAGTCTTATTTAAATAAAAAAGTGCATCCACGAGTTACATTTGGTTAAAAATATATATATTCGTGTGATAAAAATACTTAGATTTATCCAATGCAATACTAGTACTTTTTGGAATAATTTATTCATATATTAATAAATAATATTTTCTAGAAGGTTTTAGACATTGAAAATATAACTTTAAATGTAATATTTAATATTAATTATTTTATTATATTAATTTTAGACAAATGATAGATTTTATGTGATAATATAAGTAATTTAATGGACGAAGTGAATTTTAAATTAATCCTAAAAAATGGATAAAAGTACACACAAGCGAGGTTACGGAGAAGCGTGACTTTTGAATATTACCCTTCAATGATAAGATTGCAAGTACTTCTGCGTCTTTCTTGAAAATGAGTTGATTGATACCCCAACCTTCTTTCCCTTCATACACAAGCTTCCGCAGTTATAAAGCACAACAAAATTAATAATCGATAAAATCTTCTCCACATGATCTTAAATGTCGAAAATTATACTTAAGAATTATCTGGATGCATCTCCCCATCAAATTGTAATCAGCCGTTCATTTTGAACGTCGCAAAAAAGCCCACTTACAAACTTATTTGCAAAAGACCCCCGTAGTTAGGCAACAGTCACTGTTAATGACTGAAGTCTATATTTGACAAGTCTAACTTGTTGCACACCAAGTTGTCATCTTATCTTCATGGCTATTAGGTTAAATGACAAAAGGATCTTAAAAATTGAAGATGAATGAAATTTAAGAATAATATCCATCAATTAACACGTTAACTATTACGAGACAAGATTACACACGGCATAATCTAAAAGGAAGATCATAAAAATGGGCCAAAGTTTGGTTAAATATTGGTAAACATTTTTTTTTTTTTTTTGATGTAGTTGGTAAACAAATTTTTAAAAATGATGGTGTTTTTGCAAAATCGAGAATCGCGCAGTAAAAATGGAAAAATCACAAAATAGGTGGAGGTCAATGCAAATAGCCCTCATAATTATAATTACAATCTATAACCGGATCTCTTTCCACGTGATTCCCGAACTGTTTCATGGCTTTCCAACCTTGCAATTTGAGCGCTCTTTAGACTTTGTGTGCGTTGGGCGCTTAACCCAGCCAAAAGAAAATTCTCGTAGTCTCCCACAATAAATCCAAGACCATTCCTGAAATCAGAAGCATTATACGTGGCATAATTAGAAGCAAAGATAGGTTGTCCAAAATCATGGACCCATTGCCAGAAGGCCGCCAAAACCATTCAAAAAGTCTAGTCTAGAGCGTGAGAGGTCAGGACTTCAAAGGCTGGTAGCTGCAGTTTATCTTCCATTTTACAAAGCTATTTTGTTAATAATAATAATATTATTAATTTGTTTTGATTGAGATTTATATAATATGACAATTGATATTACAATAAAAAACATTCAAAATCCTTGTAACTCAGAGAAATTTTTTTTTATGAACTCCCTGTACAAGGGAAAATTTATATAAAATCCTCATGCACTCGGGAGGGACTGAGAAAAAGTACTGCATGTCTAAGTAATCTTTAAGCCCACGCCATTGCAGAATACGGGCGCTGGGTTCACCATGACGGTAGTTAATAATATTATTAGATTTACATCCTTTGAGCTAAGATTGCAAACGTAGTTAGGTTGAGCTGTAAATTAAAAAAAAAAGAAGTCATGGGCCCGTTTCCAATAAAGCTCATGTGGACGGCTGACCAAATTCAATTTGGTCCGCCGATAAAAAAAGCGTGAATGACAAATAGGGTGGAATTAAGAATATTCTACAAATGCGAGATGGAAAAATAGTTAGCGTAATTTGCATTTAACCCCCTATGTTTCACACTTTTGTAAATTTAGCCCATACAGAAGGGTGCAACTTTGGCCATGTGGAATCAAAACCCAACTCGCTAAATTAGGAGTGCAATTTGGGTCAGGTAGATCTAATTGGAGATTAACTCTATTCTTACCTTATTTTTAAAAACTTCTATCTTATCGTTTTAAGTTTGGATTGATTATAAGCCTACTTTACCTTATTTTTCAAGATTGGTTGGTTCTAGTTCTAATTTTAAATTTTAAATAATTTTTATATTATATTTGAAAACTACAATTTATTACAAATCTTATTTAAAACTCTATATCAAGATGATAATAATATATTTATTAGATTTACTAAATGATAAATAAATTAAATGTCTAGTTTTTATATATTTAAAGAACATATTTATGTTTTTCACTATAAAATATTTCATACAATATACATGAAACTTATATTACTAATTCAAATTGATTTCGGTTACCTAGACTTTAGAACCTACCATATTCTAATTATACTGGACTTTTTTTTTAACTTATAAGTTCTCATACTCTATGGATATAAAAAAAAAAACTTATCTTACCCACTATAGGGTACCCAATGGATCGCCTCATAGATACTCTGTCCAAATTACACTCGTGTGCCGAAACATTGTATATCCTTTTGTAAAACCTAGGCTTGAGGAACTAAATTGTAAACAGAGACATGTTTAAGTAAAGTCAGACTTAATTTTTATTTGTATTTAATATAAACATAAAAAATACATCCATAAAATTTGAAATATTATTTCATATTATGTGTTTTATTTATTTATATTTATAATTGAATTAATGTTTTTCATGTTGCAATTATATTATAGGTAAATTATTTATATTTATATTTATGCTATTTACTTTTAAATTCGTGAATTTTCTTTCTTATCCTTCGAAAAGATAAAGCTTTTTAAGAAATGTATTACATTATAATGCTCTTCTTTCTTTTAATTGGGCTATGCGTTACTATTTTCGTTTTGATGATTTATTAGTTTATATTTACATGAAATTTTAAATCGATAACTCTTAATTTAAATAAAAGCTTGTCGGCCCCATTTTAACTTAAATTTCAATATGATCCCGACTTACATAAATAAAATTACGATTTAGGTTTTATAATAAAGTTAAGGTTAGAGTTTAAAATTTAAAAATAGAATTACGATCAAGATTCCAAGCGTGCGAAAGGTGGGAAGGGCCCCGTGAGGAATCACATGGGCAAGGCCTAGGGATGCGAGCCCGCAATGGGTTAGGAGGAAGGAATTTTTAATGCGACTTGGGGTGGATGCACACACACCCACAAACCTAACCGACTCACTCCACAATTTTCTAGTCCTGTAGTCTCTTGTGCTGTGGTTGGGAAGAAAAGGAAATTCATTCATTCATTCCTGGGAATTACAAAAAGAAAGAGAGAGAAGGCAACCAGCTGCAGGGCTTCCCCGGAACTGAATCAGGACAATGATGGCAACCCTGTCGCTTTATTATTATTATTTTTTTCTTTTCACCTTTTGGCCCCCCTTCCATTTTTTGATCGGATTGTCAATTTGTCATTGTCCCCCCTGTGTTTTTTTGAATGTTGGGTGGCACTTTTCTACCTGATTTCTCGCACACGCCGCGCATGCTACATATCCCATGTATGCCGACAAGCCAGACCTGATTTTTTTGTTTTTTGTTTTGTTTTCTATTCTTTAATATTTTTCATAAACATGTTTTTCCTGTATATATATATATATTTATCTACCCATATATTAAGTTTTACCATTTTAAAAAATATATATATTCTTATTTTTAAAATCAGGTTTTTTTAAGGTGTAAAATGACTTAAAAGCCCCTGAAATTGATATTTTTTAAAAATAAAATATAAAATAATGTAAAGTAGAAAAAATTTATGAGTTAATAAACGCACTTTTAGAAAAATATTTTTATAAAATATCAAAAAAAAAAAGAAAAAGAAAAAAGAAAGGCAACATGCAATGCATCACCCGATATCATGGTCCGTGGCTGACCGTGCCAGCACATGTGTGTGCACTTGTGCAGCAGGTGGTGGTCTGCACATGTGGGGTCCACCAGTTCAGGCAGTCATGAGGGAATATCGATTGATTGATGGCCACACCATCCATGCAAAGACCCAAAAACAAGTAAAAACTGAGAGGGGGCTTGTTCCCTTTTTTTCCGGGCCTGGTCTTCACGCCAGGGAGAGACGGTCCACGTCTGTGCGGAAAGAGCGGGAGGTGGTTTACTCTGGTGGATCTAGCCATCATGCGCGAGCGACAAGGCCGTTTTCTTCCTCAACAGTGGCAGAAAAGCAATAGGATGCTGCTCTTCTGAGAGTGTCTGTGAATCTCACGTTCACACGAATGGGATGGGACGGTTATGCATGATATGAAATTTTTATTCTTAAAAAATACCAAATTATATTTTTTACTTTCTGTGAGATTTTTCTCGATTCTCATATTTTTTTTATTTAAAATATATCATAATACTTTTTCATCTTGAAAATATATACAAAATGATTAAAACATAAGTGTAAAAGTAAAAAAAGATAATTAGATAATTAATACATTTAATGCTTTTAGCTTTTCCCGATTCAAATTTCAAAGGATACTTCTTTGGCCATCCATCGTTTATTGCCATCTATCAAAACTTTTTTATTTTTTATTTTGTATCTAATGTGTACTGAGGGGAGTAGTAAACAAGATTTTTTTAAAGAAGGTTATAGCACCCATACAATGCCTTAATCTTTAATTTTTCATAAATATGTTTTTCAAAGTGTATTTAACTCATATACCAAGTTTTACTTTTTATAATATTTTTATTTTTAAAAATCAAAGTTTTTAAAAAGTGAAAAATGACTTTAATACTCCTGAAGTAGTTGATTTTTTAAAACAAAAACAAATTTATGTAATATTATAAAATAGTAAATTTCGGTATATAAATTACCTAAAAAACATGTCTGTATAGAAAAATTAAAAAATGGCATATATGGGGGCTGCTGCGCCATGCATAGCGTGTGAGCAGTCCCCATTTTTAAAAAAGCTAGAGAGTTATGATATAATAATGAAAAGTAGAAATAAATAGGATAATTGTGTAAGAAAATAATTGAAATATAAAAATAAAAATGAAAAAATAGAGTAATTCGATATGCGGTTTCCTACCTACCCTGTTTACCAAAAGCGATTTATGTGGAGGGTAAATTAACAGATGGACTATCTGGTTTCATGGTCTACCCAGTTAAACCATCTCAGCTAATTGGATTGATTTGTCCGATATATTTTCAAAATAATATAACTCTTCTTCAGATTGCGATACATTATTTAATCCACGGTTTGACTGGTCAAACATCTGGCCCAATTTGTTTTATAACCTTTATTGATCTGTAATTTGTTTTATAACCTTGACTAGGCTATATAGACAGGTCGGGATCAGCCTCTTTCCCCAGATTTGATATTGTTTAATGTTCCCTTCCTACATAATTAAGAGCTGGTATTATTACTTTAGAAGGATGATCAACATTTCTTTTTGTTTTCATTTAAGAATTTTCATTAGCATTTGGCACCAATAAAGTTCTTTTTATGGACCCATGATTGGTTGGTTTGAATTAGAAAAATTCGATCATCGAGCACCACTTACAAGTACATGTTGTTGCATTTTCATTCATAAACGGTTGTTAATGGCGTGCAGTATTCATTTATTAAGCAATAGATGCGAGCTACAAAGTTAAACGAACAAAGGATGGGAGCAGGGACGATTCTTGGGACAGCGATGGACGGTTTATTGCAGCAAGAAGTTGGCTTTTGGGACGAGTATCCGAACCATTGTTGATGGAGACGAAAGCTCTTCTACCGGGTATAAATTTGCTAACTGAATTACGGGGTGCTGAGATGAATCAGATTCATTGATTCTTATTAATATCTTCAAAGGCAACGCACTTATTTTATCACAGCCTATGTTGAGAAGTTGGTGAAATTTTGGGATGTGGTGGAAGTGTGAAAGGAAATATCTTAGGAATTGTGTAATTAAATATGAAATAATAGAATAAAGTTGGAATAAATAAGATAATTAAAAGAAAAAATGATTGGAATATAAGAATAAAATTTTAAAAATAAGATTGTTGGGTTATTAAATGATGTGTACATTTACCCTCACATCCTACACTTTTTAATTCCCATACACCCATAGATATCTGATCGAGGAGATATACGCAGGTGCTATTTGAGATTTGATAACGTGGAGTTCAATCATTATGCATAGGTAACAAATCTGCACACTCATTACCTGGGATTGTAATGTCGAAAGAAATTCACGAATGCACGTGGCTGGAAATACCCGGTGTACGGACAATCATGGTGTACTGTTTTCTACTTTTTTTTTTCTTACTTTTGGATTAGAACACTAAGGAGTGGTTTGGTAATAAGACATCTTTTTACCATAAAAAAATTAAGAAATTGGCCTTCGTCAAGTGATAAAAATTTTGGATGAAAAGTTTTTTGAGTCAAAATTGTTAAGTTGATAGAAAATGATGTAATAAGATGAGGATAATAATGAGGAGTAAAAAGAATAAAGTTAAAATAGATAAGTTAATTGTATAAGCAATTGTGTAGAAATAATTAGAAAGTAAAATAGTTTGTATAAGAATATATGAAGAAATAATTAAAAAATAGGACAGCTGTAGAGATTGAAAAATTTTATATGAAAAGTTTTTCTTATTGCCAACACCCTCCCGTATTTAGTTAAAATGTAGAAAAATAAATATAATTTTAGGGTGAATAAAAATTTGCTAAAGCCATTGTCTTATGTGTAAGAATACGAATTTATAGATTTTAAGTAGCTTTATTCAATATGAGAACCATTAAAAGTAAACACTTCTATACAAGGGGGCCTATATAAATGGTTTTTTTATTTCCCAGAAATTTTTAATATCTAAACCACTCATGATGTTGATCTATATATAATTATGTTCTAGTAATGTCATAGGGTCTACCACCCTGAACCTAGCAATCACAGAGCTTAGAACCCTAAACCCTCAAGAGCTCGTTCCTGAATTTAATATCACTATGCTAATTTCATGGTCAAGATTCATATATACTTAATTATGATATCAAAAATAAAATATTTTGAAAATATTTGCATACCACATATTCATTTACAAATTTTAACAATTTTATATACACCATCAAATAACATTAAATATTTATAACGCACAATTTTCAATTAAAGTGATTTTTCGCATCATAAATTTATATATTTATTTTGAATGGTTTAGATATAAATAAAACTTAAAAAATATAAAAGGTAAACATTTTACACCTCCTTGTGTACAATAGTCTGTTTTGAATCATTTCTCTCTTAAATAAATAATAATAAGTAAGATGGATAAAATGTATCCTTTAAAATATTCCAAAATGAAATGCATTCTTTAAAATGTTGGAATTGAAGCCCCCTTAATGGTTTTATCAATGTATCCCAATATCTTGAATATGATGTGTAAGGATTAAATTTCTCATTCCCAAAATAATTTTCCAATTTATCATACAATTTTTCTATTTAACAATACACATGGTTAAATTCTTATTTCATTCTTCTTCTTTTACAAAAATTAAATATTTTGATCGAAAGGCTTTGTCACTGTTTCTGCAGCTTGCTTTACATGTTACTTTGATAAGGAATTCCTAAGCATTTAATGCCTAAGAAATGAACTTCTTCTCGCAGTCGCGAGGAAGTCTTAAGTTTTTTTATTTGAGGAATTCCTAAGTTTTATTGTCTAAATAATGGAATCTAGCTAATCACCATAGTTTTATTTAGGATATTGATATTAATCTTGATATTTTTTTCATTACTTTTATATCAATTTGAAAAGGGATATACCAAATCAAAGTATATTAATAAGATAATGTTAAAAAAAGGGATTACTTACCTTATTTTGCAAAAGCGGAAGCGGAAAGATTGGAAGACTGCGTCTTAAACTTCGTCGCTTAGTTGGATTAAAATTATAGAATAAAAAACCAACTATACTATCATAACCTAAATGCTACTAATATCTTAAATGGATTAAAAGAACTCATCCCCATGTGTTATGTTGTATGTTTCTCTTAGAGATCTCACGCATATTTATAACTATCTTGAAAGGAATACAAATGAGTTACCTACTACAAGTATATTTTTATTTATTTTTCCTTTAAGTGGGACTGTTTTTCCTACTACAGGGAAGACACCTATTACGAGTGTACATGTATAGGAACCTTAGTCATAATATGTTTCCAATATCTTTCACTCTCACACGATGGATTCTTTTGCTAGTCTCTGTTTTAAGATTATTCATATTGACAAATAGGTTGTGTGATCTGTGAGTCATTAAGAGTTTGAAGCTATGGACCTATTAGTGATAACATAGTAGCTATAACCTAAAGGAAAAATACACACGCATACATACATATGTCTCGCTATGCTCCGAAGTCCAAACTCAATTTATTATATCAATCTAAGTGTACATAATTACTCAAAAGACTATACTTAACTTTCTCTATTTCTCACTGCATTGTAATTACAATTATGTCCAATTACATGAACTAATTATATAAATAGACATAACTAGTCGAGTGGCGATTACATACAAGTGATATAAATAAAATAGCCTTCCTCTCACACATACATATCTTAATTATAGACAAATAGCTTTCCTAGATATGTCGTACAAAATTGTATCACTCATGACTAGTAAGTAATATGCTAAGGTGGAAACTTGGACCATAATATGAAAATATAGTTGAAAGTTATATAAGGCATAAAATTGAATCTATTATAGTTTTAACAGATCTCATT
This sequence comes from Annona cherimola, assembly GCA_030490835.1. NCBI lineage: Eukaryota > Viridiplantae > Streptophyta > Magnoliopsida > Magnoliales > Annonaceae > Annona > Annona cherimola. The sequence continues at coordinate 89,537,231 of CM059972.1, forward strand.
GTGAAGAAATAGGAGTTATCCAAATAAAAAGATCTCGGCTTGCTTTCCTTATGGGTTGTTAAGTATACATGACATGAAACATGTGTTATGGTGAAAGAACTCCTAACTGATAAGGAGTATGTCATTAACTTTTCAACACTAAATAGAATTTAGTTTAGTCTCTACCAGGTGCCTAATCTAAGTTCAAAGTACTTACCCTCTTTAGATGCCAACTGTGATCTTAAAAAAGTTTAATGGGATATAGGGTTCCCAATATGATTAGGATCTAACAAACTATGGGTTCATCTTGATTCTCTTATCAAGGTGACAGTTATTTAAGGTCTCATGCTCACACATGATACATATGTTACTTAGTTTGTCTCATCTTTGCATGTTCCTAGAATAACAAAGACAATTGCCCTAAAAGGACCAATCTTTAACTTTGTTGATATATTTTAGATGAAATATTCTCATTTATTTAATCATGCTAGTGTATTCATTAATATTAAAAACCAACTAACATAATGATTTATATATGTAGATGTGTTGCATTGCCGCTAGATGTACTAAAAATCTAGTTTTTAAATTAGATTTTCTCTTTTTGTTCATAAGATGATATCATTTGTTTAGCAAGGATATATGACGTAATAATGATTTCCGCACCTTCAGGATCCCATATTAATCAATACTAGCATGACCCATTGGGAGCAAATCACTTAGTAATAAATAATTTATGGTGCAAGAGCCGATATAAATCAAATCCTTTAATGAGCTCATCTAATATTTGATTGGTATTCGTTTACTAAATCAATGGCATAACATGTGTTAGAGGGAGTAGGTATCATAATATACATCAAGCTCCCAAGCATATCAGCATAAAAAAACATCCCTTATTTTAATACTAAAGTCTTAAAATACATTTTAAGGATATATACCGGTATAATTGTCAATAGGTTTGCAGCTTTACATACTAAATCATTGAAAAAGAACTTTATGTGTACATAGTTAATTGTAGAAAAATAGTTAGCCACTTCGAACAATGTTGTCATTTTTTACTTAAAGTATGAAAAAGCTATTTCACCTATGTTATTTATTTTAAAATTAAAGGAGAACCATTCTTTAATGATAATAAAAATGCAAAGTAATCATGATTGCAAGGACGAGATAACTTCACAATCAAATTAAAAATTTATCATAATTTAGACCCTCTTATTGGGTATAACTTTTAGCCAGTAGATAAACCTTATATTTCTTGATTGATTCATCTGTCCTATGCTTAATCCCGAGAGCTCTTTCATTCCTAATCACTTTGTGTCTAGATGAAAAATCAATTAAGTTCTAGACTTGGCTATTCCTTATAGACTCCCACTCTTTTCCATTTTTCTTTAGCTGGGCATAAATGAGTCTCATGAGCAGAATTTTTTATGAGGACGTCATAAGTAGTCTTAAGCTCTTCATTATCACCCTTAATTACAAAATGACGACGTGGGATACTTTTGCGGCTACTACTCTAAGATTAATTATCTTTAGGTATGTCACTCTCACTCGACTCAAGATATTAAAGTAAATGTTTAATTTCCTTAACTAATTAGTTGTAAGCACCATTACCTTTAAGATCTTTCATCTATTAGAAAGAAACACCTTTGTCAACCTCAACCTGGCTTAGAACTCAATCTTAAAGAATGTTATATCTCGTGATTCAATTTTAATCATATTTCCATTTTTATGATCACCAATGAATATATACTCTTTGGAGTTTTCTAAGTATCTGACAAAGATACATTTCTTTCATCTGGACCCTAATTTTTCTATATTTCTGAGAGGAACTGTAAATGAAAGCCACAAATCCTTATTATCATGAATTCCTCAAATTAGGCTTTAGGCCTATTCACAATTTATAAGAAGTAAAATTGACTGATTTGGGGGGCACAAGATTAAGTACGAGTAAAATATTGAAAGATTTGCCTGCACCATTATAGACTTAATCATATCCAATATGGACCACTTTTTTCTATCCACAGCACCATTCTGTTGCAGAGTACAAAAAATTGTCAGTTACCTAACTATACTCTTTTCATCACAAAAGATTTTAAACTACTGATACAAGTACTTGCATCCATAGTTTTCAAGGCCTTGATCTTTCGATCCAATTAGTTCTTGATCATACTTGCACAATGTCTAAAGCATTCTAATATCTCTATCTTATGTGAGGTTAATAAACAAGACCAAATTGCATACAATTATTAATAAAATGATGAAATATGAGGCTCTATGCTTTGTCGTCATATTCATTGGACCAATCATGTCAGAATAGACCAATTGTAATGGAAACTCAGCTCTGGTTACTTCGCCAAATATTTTTCTGTTGCTTTCTCAACTAGATAATTTTCATAAAAGGATAGGTCAATTTTAGTGAGTTGGCTAGAAAGCCTTCTCTAGCTATTTGATTCATTCTTTTTCGTCAAATGTGATCTAAATTAGCATGTCATACATTTGCATTTACAGAAGAATTAGAAGATGTAATATGAAAAAGTAATCATGTAATACAAATCTATTATAATTGACATCCATAACCATGAAACCATCAATCTAGAACCAAAATAAGTTATTTCCGAAAATACATTAGCATAATCATCATGAAAAACTTAGGTTAAGCAAAGGTAGGACAGAGACCAATTTTTGCCAAATTTTTAGTGAGCAAAGGACATCATGTAGGAATAATGTTTGATAACTATGCAATTTTAACTTATAGGTTTTAAACCATTTAACTTCTTCCATGGAGTTATTTTCCACATATCTCTGCTTAGTTCTAACTAGAATTCAATAATATTCCACAAAAACTCTTCCATCGTTGGTTAAACGATCCATTGCTCCTAAGTCTATAATTTACAAAGGATGAGATTCTATGAATACTACTGAGTTACTTATGCAAGTAAGAGTAAGAGTAAAGTAATATCTTCTTTGACTCGATGTAGTCATGAGTAAAGTAGCTTAACTTGTTACAATTGTGGCACTCGACCTTTGTCATGTCCTTCTTTCCTCTATGCTTACCTTGCTTGGGTTGGACTCTCTTAGCCTTATGTGAGCTGTGATTGTCATCTCTCTTTTTGAAAAGTCTTCGAATCCTATTGTGCTTAAAACTTGAAGTTTCATGCGAATCAAAATTAGCCATGTGTATTTGGTTAGAAGAGGATTTTATAGCCTACAGGCATTCATCCTCTAGTTCCAACCAACAAAAAATATTCTAAAAAAGTTATGATATTTTTATTGTATGTCATGTTTTTTTGCATATGTTTCTAATTATTGGGGAAGATACCTTATCACCGCTTTTACCTATTACTCATCTTTAAGAGCATGTCCAATTGACTTAAGCTCTCAGATTGTGTTCAACATCTCCTTAAGATACTGCCTTATAGTGTGATTTTGGCGTTTCTTATAGATGTCAAACTCGATGGTGAGCATCCTCATCTTTGTAGCAAATGCACTATTATATTTTTCTTTCAGGGCTAGCTATATGGCCTAAGCAGTGACATGTGATTTAAACTCATGTTTGAGATCATTTTGCATGCTACTCAACAACGTACTGTAAGTATTGTCGTTTCTCTCTCTTTTCTAGGCCATATATCCTTATGATCTTGTAACAATATTTTAGCTTAACCATAATAATCTTTAATGTTTCTAGTGTCTCTTGTTCTGTTAGGAGATACAAAACTTTTTAATGCTAGATCTCATAATCTTTGTGATTTAATTTCTCATCTTGGTTCAAATCAGCAACAATTATTTTGGATGCCATTGCTAATGATTATTTTTACTACAAGTAACATACTCACATAATCAATACAAACACATTTTTTCATAAACGATTAACTAAATTAATGATAAACCAGCATAAGGAATTAATTTCAGAAGTTCATTTGTTCCTAATTATGATTCTTGTCATAAAGATTGAATTGCCATTAATTTAGTCCAATTGTGTAAAATTTTAATTTCAAGTGAGAATTTCTCTAAATCTTACCAACTTGAGAATTACTAGTTCCAAGTAAGAATTTCTTTGAATCCTGCCAACTCCATAACTTCCACTCAAAAAATATTAATATATGAAAAGTTAAAAAAGCATACTTGTTTGATCATATAGCATAAGCATAATATACAAAGTATAAATATTCATTTTATGACTCCATGTCTTTCATGTATCATAAGAAAAAAATTCTTTCCTAGATGCTTATTTATAAAATCATAAGTATCATTACATAAGTAGAATGAATGTGTGCCATTAGTTTCAAGTTCTTTTGAATCTTTCCAACTTAAAAACTCTCACTCAAAATATGAAGTGCAAAATAGTGAAAATAATTCAATAATGACAATTAAATTCATTATTGTGTGATCAAATCTTATAATACTTCTCTTAGTCAACAAGGTAAGTGTTGCTTTTATGAGGATCTAATTAAATAATCATGGAATCCACTTCAAAACCTCTTATCCTGGACACCAACCTTGGCAGTATCATAGAACACAATCTCAACGTAAGTAAATCAAATCGAAGACAACTCATATTTTTGGATCATATGCTCTTTAAGAAAGATTAGTCTAATTTCAATGATTAAAAATTGTTGAAATATCATTAAAAGAATGAGTATGCGAAAGTATAATTAGATATTAAGTTTCCAATTATGCCCATGATGATAAAAATTTAAGATAAATCAAGTTTCAAGAGCTTAAGTCCATATATAGCAAGTTCAGTAAAGTGAAGTCTTAACTTGAGTTGATCTAACCTACAACTTTAATGAAGTCTCAGCTTAGGTCAATCTCACCTATGACTTTAGTGAAGTCTCACTTAAGGTCAACCTTGCCTGTAATTTGGGAGATAGAAAAGTGGTCAAAATATTTTCAGAAAAGTGAAATCTCAACTAGGTCGATTATGTCAGTGACTTCAGTGGAGACTCACTATAGGTTGACCTCACTTGTAACTTGAGAGTTAGAAAAGTAGATAACAAGTTTTAGCAAAGCGAAGTTTCAATCTAAGTCAACTCTACATGAGACTTGAAAGAATTCACACTCCAAGTCGACTACACTTTTGACTTGACTTTGTAATAGCCAAAAATTTCGAATGTTTGAACATTAAATGCATGCTAACCACCACTTCAACAACTAGATTTTTCTCTCTATTATAAATATCATTGAAGTAGGAACATGAAAAGTTTTGAAACTTAGAATAAGCTTTTACCTTTCAATATTCAAGAGTATTGAAATTATTTGAACAACTATTGAAGCTTTAAAGTGTTGCTACTTCTAGTGAGCTTACAAAATCATCTTCGTTATACGACAAAGAGCTTTCGAAGTGAATTATTACACATTGAAAAGTGTAAATTTACTTTTATTATTTCATTTTGAGGTGTTGCATTCGATCAATGTCAGAGACTGAATTTAAAAGAATCAAAATAGGGGGTGGTTTAAGTTTGTTTTAACAACAGGTTTTACTTAATTAATTTGAGTTTTCTCACCAATAGATTAGACTTAGTTGATTGGAGTTGGTCTGACCAACAAGTAATTATTGTAAATGCCCCTAGAGTTACAATCTAAAAGAGAGTGTATGCTATAATTGTATTGTCAAATATAATAATGGAACCTAAGACACAAGAAGTGCATGCTTGATAGAGTAAAGTAGAAGAGTTACCCAAACCATTATAAATATTGAGTTCTTTGTATATGTGAGTATTTCCTATGGCTCTTGGCAACATTTGCTTTCTAATTTCTATTGTTTTTCATTCGTGAGAAATTAATTTAAAAAGGGGTTGACATTTGACTTAAAGAAAATTTTAATAGCCCGATTCATCTTTCCGCTCTTAGGTTAAGCTGATTGAATAAGACCAACAATATAATTACACATATGCATCATGCTCAATAGATTGTATTTCATAATCTGTGCCATAAATATGATGTAAACGAGACATAAACATGCATGTTACATAAATAATCAAATCTGAGTCCTAAATCAAAAATCTAAGATATCCAAGTATATGATTCAAGATGAAAAAGAGTACATTCTAAAGTTTGACAAATGTTGAGATAAATAAAAGAGAACCTAAAGATAAAGAGCATATATGTCAAGGCATTCGATTCATGAAGTTTTGAAGCTCCAAAGAGCATATTGAATAGTGAAATCGTAACCAAGTCAACTTCACTTGCGATTTAGGTTAAGTCTTAGACTAAGAGCATTTTGTTAATGTGCAAGTGTGGGAAACCATGAAAAATTATGAGATTTGGTTTCCCAAGGCCAATCATTGGTCCATCAATCACACTATTTTTCTCACTTTTACCCCTGCATTCCAATTATTTTTTCTATCAACTACATGCAACAAACCTAATTATTTTAACTATACCCCTATCATTTTCTATCAATCACACATTTCTCAAAATATTTTTTTTTATTTTCCACAATTTTCCATAATCTCACTATTTTACACATTACCAAACGCCCCCTAAGTCGACCTTAAAATGAAACTCGAAGCCAAAAGCAAGGAGGAAACCCTCAGGAAGGAAGCACTGACAACCGAAGTCACAATCCGTGTCAACTCCAGTCTGCAACTTGGATGAAGACGCACCTGAAGTTTACTCCAAGTGTAACTTAGATCGTAATGGTTGAAAAAATTTGAACAGTGGCGCATTTAGTGCGCGCCACCTACCTCCTAACATTTGAAATTACTCCTTTATTATTTAAAGCATGAAAAATGAAGTGAAGGAGGTTAGCTAAAGCATTCATTATGCCTTCACCTTTCCACATAAAAGCAATCAAGAGATCATTAAGTGCTTGAAAAGGAAGAACTGTAATATTCACTGTGAGTGCTGAAGTTCCTCATCAATATCAAAGTTGAACAAGTTCTTCTCTGTGTCGAAACGTTCTCTACACTAATTGTAATGTGTAGAATTTTCTTTTAATCCATTTTCTTATAATCCTACTTGACTTGGTGTTGAAGACCAAAGTCAAGTAAAGACAAGTAGTGAATGGTTGGAGTGTGGTTCACCATTTACTTGTAGTACGATTGTAAAGGCCCTCTAGAGCTAAAATCTAAAAAAGTGCAAGAGCTCTAATTGTATATTTATTGATATAGTAGAACTCAAGATACAAGGGTATGTTTTTAGAAGAATGGAGTAGAGAGGATTTTCTCAAACTACTATAATTCTTTGTGTCTGCTATTATTATTTTGCTTGCTCTATTATTCTGCATATTTTTATTCAAGGGGACTTAATTCATAAGTGGTTAAGCTTATACTACAAAAAGAATTTTAAAAGAATCCAATTCACCCCTCCTCTTAGATTTTACTACAAACTCGGGACCAACATATCAAACTTCTTAAAACCAAATTGCCTAACAAACCTCAACTCTTTTTAAAGAAACCAGGGCAAACTTCCTAGTCAACCTGTAGTTAATCATTGGGAGGAAGTGCAGGCGATCACTTTGTGGAGTGGCAAACAACTCGAGTCATTCCAAACACGTAAAAAAAGAAGTTAATGATAAAACTAAGCAAGAGTAGGAGCAAGATGAGGAGTTACAACCCAAACCAATGGTGGAAAAGCTATATATTCCATAGCCAACTCATCGACCCCCTCTGTCTTTCTCTTAAAGGCAATGACAGGACGAATTACAAATTCGAGAAGTTCATCTCGACATTGAAGAATTTATCGATTAATGTGCCTTTTGTTGACATGCAATCTCAGATGCCTGCATTAGAGATGTTATTAAGTTATTTTTATAATACTTATTTTGGACAATAATTGGATATGAATGTGGGTAATTGAGATGATTTGAGTTGAATATTGATTGATTTAGCTCGTTTATGTGAAAACGGTCACCACTTGATTGATTCGTGCGAATAGGAAAAGTACATGTAATTTTGGATCCTAAACATACAAAAATAGTGAATTTTGACATCGAAAATGAGCTCAATTGGGCTTTGCCCATTTTCTATATCAAAAATCTTAAAAACTACTTTCCATTGATATGTTGTGGCTCTCGTAACTCCTTTCGAATCAAAAGTTATGTCTAGTTGAAGCTTGTTTGTTCATTTCAGCATAACGTGCGTTTATTTTGAGAAATTCAAAGCTCAAGGACCAAGATCATATTTTATTTGATGATTTTGAAAGATTAAAATGAGGTAAAATAAGGATTAAAATAATCTAGAATGTGGGAGAAATTTTGGTAAGAAATAGGGCAAAATGAGAGCGAACAACGGTCAAAATTGCGTAATATTAAAAGACAACACGACCCAGGCCATATTTCCATCTAGAAATGCAATTTAAGTGCGGTGTGAACTATGTGTACAAGTCCCCCCTTGTACTCTATATAAACACTCCCCAAGAATGTCACAAGGCTTCTAAGAACATAGTTTGAGCTAGGGTTTGAGGATTGGGAGCGAGAGAAGATGAAAAGCATAGGGCAAGGAGCAAGACAGCGAGTTGTTTAAAGCAATTATGACATCATTGATGGTTCCAATCAATAAGCTTTCTTTTCTTCTTTTTTTGAAGTTTAATTGTCTTGTTTGAGATGAATTTGTTATACAATATTCTTTTATGTTTGGATTTTATCTTAAACATGCTAGGATAAACCCTTAATCTAGGATTTAGGATGTAGTATGCATACAAATATAGTGGATATTGTAGTGTTACTTGATTTATAAAGAATATTGGTTGTTAATTTGATATTTCGTACATTTAACAGTTGCTATAAACACCCCCTAGGAATGTCCTAAGGCGTATAAGAACATGGTTTGAGCTAGGGGTTTGAGTATGAGGAGCGAGAGAAGATGAAGAGCACAAGGCGTGGAGCAAGACGATGAGTTGTTCGAAGTGTTCAAGACATTATTGAAGCTTCCAATCAATAAGCTTTTTTTTCTTCTTTCTTGCTGAGTTTGATCATCTTGTTTGAGATGAATTTGATATATAGTATTCTTTTATGTTTGGATTTTATCTTAAACATGCTAGGTTAAATTCTTAATCTAAGGTTTAGGATGTAGCATGCGTACAATATAGCGAATATTATAGTTTTGCTTGATTTATGAAGGATATTAGTTGTTAATTTAATATCTTATGAATTTAATGCATTCTTGGTGTTTGAGCTTGTGCTTTGGCAATTATTTCTATATAATAGGTGATGGAACCGAGAGGTGGAAGCCTAATATACGATAATCAAGATATTAAAAATAAAAATCTAAGACCATGACAATAGACATGATAGCCTTGAAAAATTTCATGAGCTACCACAAAACTTCATGAATTCAAAATTAACTTAATCCTATGAGAATAAGGGTGTGTTTTTTTGGAATATAAACATGTCAACCAAAACTTTTCAATCTAAAACTTTTCACTCTCCATAACTACTCTATTTTTTAATTATTTTTTCACATTTTCCTATACAAACTACCCTACTTTTCAATCATTTCTACACAACAATCTATACAACTAACCTATCTATTTTAACTTTATTCTCTTTATTTCTCATCATTACTCCTATTATATCACATCATTTTCTATCAATGTGACAACTTCTATTTCAAAAAATTTTCATCAAAAGTTTTACCCCCAACCAAACACACCCTAAGTGGTTTAGAGTATTAGGATTATACCTTATAGGTTCAAAAGAATGTGTAAAGATAATTTAGTATTAGTTCTCCTTCTCTTTTAACATATAATATCAAGATTAAGTAAGTACTCACGTATTCGTTATAGAAGATGTATGTGAAATCTTAAGCTCTAGATACTCTCATTCCATGATTTCTAATCTTTGTTCTACGTTCTTAAGATCAAGTTTCTTCTTTTGTAATTTCTTTTTTTTTACTCTATTCTCTATATTTGATATAAGTATTTAAATTCATGTTTTAAGTCCCAAATTTCCTGTGAGATTAATATTTTGTATACTATAATCTACAATTTGTTTACTTACAGAGAGATTATAACAGATGCTGTCAAACAAAAGCAAGCTCAAGGAGTACAGAACTATAGTACTCTTTGAGGAGTGTAGTACCAATTTACAAAACAAACTACTTCAAAAGCTTAAGGACCCAGGAAGTTTATTTATTCCTTACGCCCTTGGAGACATGCAGATTAGCAGTGCGCTCTCTGATCTAGGGGCGAGCATGAGCTTGATCCCTCTCTCCATCTATTAGAAGCTCAACATGGGTGATCCAATGACTACATCGATGTCACTTCAACTTGCCGATCGATAAATCAATTACCCTGTCGACATCATTGAAGACATTACTCTCAAAGTCGACAAACTTTTCATTCTAGTCGACTTTGTGGTGCTTGATATGGAAAAAAATTATCATATCTTGACCATATTAGGATTACCATTCCTAGTAATTGCTTGTGCAATTATTGACGTCAAGAACGAATAACCTTTCTAAAGCCGCAAAGAATCCCTTGAGCAAGAATTTGTGTATACGGGTTGACATGGTCAACAATTTGTTGATTGAAGAAGATGGTGACCCCATGATGGCGTGCATCACTAAAGGAGCAACAATGAAAGACAAAAATCAAAAAAAATTTGTGTACGTCACTCTAATGGAAAGCAACCCTCTAATCTCATCTCTTCATGATCAAAAGCTTAAAAAACTCGACATGGAGTCCCTCTCATCACTTCAAAAGGAAGAAGCACCCTTAAGTAAAACTTAAACCTCTTCCTAAGAACCTTAGGTACGCATTTCTTAGCCCCAACTCTACTTCATGTGATGATTAACGCAAATCTCTTTGATTCTCATTTTCAAAAAATTTTGAATGAACTTAGATTGCATAGGAAGGTAATTGATTACTACATTAATGATTTGCTTCACATTAATTCTTCCTTATTCATGCACAGAATCCTCATGAAAGAAAATTGCAAAGCTACCATTGAACCTTAGAGGCGACTGAACCCAAACATGAAAGAGGTAGTGAAAAAGAGATCTTTAAATTGCTTAATGCTGGAATCATTTATCCTATTTTAGATAGTAGCTAGGTGATTCCAGTTTATGTGGTTTCTAGTTCATGTGGTACCAAAGAAAGGGAGGCATGACTGTTGTTAATAATGATAAAAACAAACTTATAATGACCAGGACAGTCATGGGTTGGCGAATGTGCATTGATTATCGCAAACTAAACATTGGAACTAAAAGAGATTACTTTCTTCTCCTGAATTGATCAGATGCTCAAAAGACTTGTAACCACTCATACTTCTGCTATCTAGACGAGTATTCTGGTTATTTTTAGATTCTAATTCACCTGCAAGACTAAGAGAAAATGACCTTTACCTATCCATATGACACATTCACATACCAACACATGCCATTTGGTCTATCCAATTCCCCTACTACCTAATACTGATGCACGATGGTAGTTTTCTTTGATTACATTAAAAATATTATGAAAGTATTCATAGATGACTTTTTAGTTTATGGTATTACTTTTGATTTATGTAGCTAACTTGTCTAAAGTGTTGTTGTAGTGAGAAAACCAACTTAGTTTTGAACTGGAAAAAATGCCCATTTCATGGTACACGAGGGTATTATTGAGTCATCTCATATCAAATAAGGGAATAGAAGTTGACAGGTGAAAATTGAAGTCATTGAGAAGTTGCCACTATCCAACTTAGTCAAAAAAATTCAAAGTTTTTTGGTATATGCCAGTTTTTACTGCTATTTTATCTAAGGTTTCTCAAGAATTGCTAAACCATTAATCAACTTGTTAAATCAAGATGTTCAATTTGAGTTTACTGATGATTATATGCTAGCTTTTTGTAGGTCGAGGAAAGTGTTGATGACTTCTCCAATTATTCATCCTTTCAATTGGAACTTACTTTTTGAAATCATGTGTGGTGCTGGTGACCATGTAGTCGAGGCAATCCTTGGGCAAAAAAGAAAAAGAAGAAAACAAATTAGTTGTGATATATTCAAAAGCCAAATATTTAATGATGCCCAAATTGATTATGCAACAATAGAGAAAGAATTACTAATTGTGGTTTTGTAATTGACAAAATTTTCTCTTATCTTGTAAGTTCTAAGGTGATTATTCACATAGACCATGCTACAATTTGATATCTGCTAGCAAAGAAGGATGTGAAGCCAAGACTTATTCGATGGATTCTACTACTACAAGAATTTAATTTAGAAATCTGTGATAAAAGGGAGCTGAGAATGTGGCAGCCGATTATCTTTCAAGGTTACCACTAACAAAAAAGCCGAACTGACTAAAGAAGGGCAGATCAATGAAGATTTTCCTAATGACTGCCTCCTTGTACTCAAGAATTACAAATGCCTTGGTATGACAACATAGTCAATTACCTAGTATGCAAAGGGCTTTCACCTGATTTGAGTTATGAACAAAGAAAACTCTTCCTGTCGGATGTCAAGTAATACCTTTGGGATGACCTATGCTTGTACTAGAGTTGTGGCGATGATTTGATTTGTCGATGCATGCCATTTGAAGAAATACAAAGCATATTGCATCACTACCATTCCTCATCCATAGCGGCCACATGGACGCCATGAAAACCACAGCCAAAGTCCTTCAATTAGGTTTCTACTAGCCCACTTTCTTTAACGATACTCATAAGTTCACAATTGCTTGTGACAAGTGCCAAAGAACAGGCAACATATCACAGAGGAGAGGATGTCACTGACTAATATCCTTAAGGCTAAACCTTTCAATGTCTAGGGTATTGATTTTAGGAGACCCTTCTCATCCTCCTACAATAATGATTACATACTTTTGGCAATCAATTACGTGACCAAATGGATGAAGTCAATCACTTCTCTAATAAACGAAATATTTGTTATCATCAAATTCATGAATTGCAACATATTCACTTGATTTGGTGCACCATATGCGATCATTAGTGACCTAGGGAGCCACTTTTGCAATCAATGATTTGAGCAAGTACTCAAAAAATATGAGGTAACATACAAGATCATCACCCCATACTACCCGCAAATTAGTGGCCAAGCTAAAATCTTAGATTAAGAGATCAAGAGTATTTTAGAGAAGACAGAGTCTCAATCATGGCGAGATTAGTTGAGGCAACTCGATGATGCTTTATGGTCATATCACATTGCATACAAGACAAATTGGAACGATGTCCTTTAGACTTGTTTGTGACAAGTCCTATCATCTACGATTCAAACTCAAGCATAAAGCATATTGGGTAATAAAATTTCTAACTTTGATTTGAAAACAATTATAAAGAAACTTAGATCTACAAAGAAAGGGCGAAGTGTTGGCATGAAAAAATATTCGACTAAGGTATTCAACAAAGACCACTTAATTTACATTTTAAATTATTTTCAAGTAATTGAAGTCGAGGTGGTTTGGACTATTAAAAGTGTTTCAAGTCTTTCCACACAGAGCCAATGAAATTTGGAGCAAGAAAATTAGAGCACTCAAGATTAACGAAAATGGCTTAAACAATACTTTGCTCAAGAACCAATTGATAAAGAGTAATCTACTCCTTCTCTGAAGTGAAATCATCAAACTAAAGAACCGAAGTTAGGTTGAGGATTTTAAACCAAACACCATGCCGGAGGCAACCCAAGTTTTCTTTTTCTTTTGCCAAGGGAGTATTGTTTGTTTTCATTTTTTTTTCTTTGATTTTGAAACTTAATACTAGTTGATTTAGAGTTTTGATGTTTAATTTTTTAGGATTTGTCAATCAAGAAACTTGGAATAGAAATTTGGCTCAACTCGTTTAAAAGGGGAAGTTTACTTGAATAAGTGAATGCTTTTAATCATTGAAATTTGTGTTTATTCGAATGAAATTAGATTTGAAACTTGCTATTGAAACCATTTAGAGCATATTTTGCATTCATTGTGAGAGACTAATCAATCAGTATGTCAAGTCATGTTATATTGTGGAAAACAATTGTGCTGGTTTCAAAACATATAAAATCAAGGCGTTAAGCAATGCAAAAATCATGATAAAAGTGTTCCAAAGGAGTTTAAACATTTCAATTCCAAGGAAACATAAGTAATTCAAAGGCAATACATCAGCTTGAAGCAAAAAACATTAAGTCAAAGTGACAAATAATTACAATCGTGTCGAATGGGCCATCATAGTCCAAATCATGGTAGGCCTAGAACCACATGGTCCAAATCATTAAATGCCCTTTTCCTCTGGAAATTTTTTAAAACCAAGTCTTCCCTCCTCTTCTCTAAAACTATCTTAACCTCCCCACCTTCATATTCCTTCATCCAAACACCTCAAAACTATCCCAAATCACTCTCAAACCACCTCTCAGAATCCCTTTCTCCTTCCTTTTCAACTTCCCTCAAGATCCATTTTCATACCTCTTCAAAAATCTATCACCTGAACCGCACTTGCAACAAGTTCAATGAATTACCTTAACCAAAGTCTTAAACTTGAACATTTCCAAACCACCTCCCATTACATTCTCCACTTCAATAAAAATCTAAACACTCCTAAACCTCTATAGAACACTTGAAATTTTCAATCAAAATGATCACTCAAACTCTCACCCATTAAGTGTTCGGCAAAAGTCCTAAACCAAAGTCACCTTTCAAACCTCCACCAAACAACCCAAATCTCACTTCCAATCATGCCACCTAAGAAGAAGATGGAAGAAGCTTCATCTTCAAGAACTAGAGAAGCGAGTTCACGACCTTCAACCTGGGGCCAATCTTTAAGGGCACATTCGCCTTTATCTTCGCCTTCACCACCACTTATTCCACCACTATTACCATGTCTGATTAAGATTAAGTAATGCAAGAGAGGTATAACATTCTAGCACTTTAAAAAATGGATTGCACTTGGTACATTGATGGTGGAGCAATAGAACATCCAAAACTAACTAAAAGAGCACAACACTATATATCAAATATTAGATGGGACTTATTCATAAGAATTAGACTACTGAATAACAAAAAAGTCATACTTAAGATTCAAAGCAGTTTAGAAGCAACCTCTTGCCCACTGCTAATGATAAGATGAAAAGATTTGATTCAGACTACTGCGCAAGAATATGTACTAAGTTTGCATAGATCAATCAAATTTTTTGTTTTCCAAAACGAGGATTGACAAACCCTCAAATCTAAATTCTCTAGGCAAACTGAATGGGTCGATTTAGCAATCGATTTTCAGAACCAACAATTGAACATTAACACCGACCACAACCCCAAGTAGTGCTAAAGCATCTAAAATCTGGGATCCTGCATTGAGATACCTACATCATTTTGTGACAATCTACATTTGCTAGAGGAGACAGTCAACGAGTTGTTAGTCAATAGGAATTATTCTTTTTAACAACAATGCGGCAAAGATTCAAGATTAACTTAGGATTTTGGCTATTAAAGCATCTTTTATTAGTTGTTCACAAGCTAGCTAGAAAGATCTGTATAGGGGAATTATTTCTTTGATTGTCGTGCAATGCACTATCACATTTGAGGAACTCGTTCATATAGACATTGGTGGCTATGAGCTCATTTACTTACCTATGTTGGTTTCCATGCTCATGATTGTCAAAGATAAGGATGGTAGCTACTATTTGAAGTGCCCAGATGCACACTCATTTAGAAAAATAGAGCACATATATCCCCACCTCTGAGCATAATATTGTCGATGAGCCACTTGATCAGCCTAATGTACCTGCTCTAAATGTTCTATTGCACTAACATACCCTCTAACTCATAATCAATTAATTCTAAAATAGACTTGTTGATTCAATAATGTATGATCTTTATGGTTATGTGGGTACTCAATTTGATGCAGTTGAGGGTCATTTGGATATGTTGGAGGAAGCCATGGATGACATTCGGTACAAGTGTTGATTGTATTTCTCCCTCTTTTTGAATTTCATTGAACTAGCTCTAGACTTTACTGAATTTGGAGCATATTACTTTGATCTTCAAATACTTGTTTTGGTATGATTTAGCTCTACCCTATATGGTTTACAGACTTATTTCATTAATAGCTAAACAAGTATTGTTCTTGACATTGAGAACAATGTCATCTCCAAGTGCGGGGATGAATGGTTTCATTATTTTGATTAATGTGAATTATCTTCATTGATTTGAACGACTAATGTTTTGAATAATAAGTAAGTTTTGTTGAAAATATGCATGAGTATTGACATAACGCAGATAAGAACCCTTTACTGAACTCTTATGATTCCTTAAGTAGACCACAATTGAGATTTCAAAATTTTGAGTTATGCAAATGATTGGACCTTAATGAGATGTTAAATTTATTTTTAAGCATACATTTGTTGACAATATCCATTTTTTTATCCTAGATCACTTGATAAAACTAATATACTAAGGCACTAATTCTACTTTCTTTAAACTTAGAGCAATTCTCCCCAATTTGTCAACAAACGTTCCATACATACAATTGATGAACTAATTGAGATTGTTTTTTCTTATACATGAAAATCTCATATTTCCTTGTGCATATCAGGCTCAAAATGGTTTGGAGATGGTTCAACTTTCAATCTTGAATTTTAATTCTTACTTTGAACCTAGCCGCCATCCTATTAAATCCTTATGATTCTATAAACTAGTCAAGTGAGTTGACAGAGAAAATTTAGATGCTAGAATTTGATAAGATGTACGTGAAAGAATCCAACTGATACTCTTTTATTATACCACCCTCAAGAGATTGATTTAATATGTGTGTTAAATTCACAAAGATAGAAAGGGGAGAGTTTCCTAAGAAAATTAGGAGTCTTTATTATGAATTTTTTTTAAACTCCTTGTGACTAAAGCAAAAAAGGTACTAGTGTATACAATATTAGTTGAGTGAAATAGAATTTTTAACTGGGATTTTTGATAAGTGCAAGGCTTAAAATTTGTGTTTAGCAATCTCATTGATATTCGATATTTGATTTTGATAATTAGTGTGTTACTTAAAGATTTTGAAAGACCAAATTTGAAAGTAGTTTGATTTTATCTTGAATTTTATTTTTGTATCTACTTGAGGATAAGCAAAAGTTTATGTGTGGGGGAATTAGTTGTGTCTCATTTATATCTTGTACTTTGAATGATTATTGGTTGAAATCTTGAGCAATAAATGACTATTTATGACAATTATTGGTTGATTTAGCTTATTTATGCTCAAACTCTCATGTTTAGATGTTGCTCATGAAAAATAGGCAAATTATGTGCAAATCAATGATAAAATGATGATTCAAGATGCGAAGATGAAAAGAGAAGTTCAGGAGAAAAAGAGAGAAGCAATTTAAAAGCGAAACAACATCTAAAATGGTTTAAAACACATCGAAGAAGTTATGATGCAGTTTAAAGAATGTCAAGCCAAAGCAACTAAAATTTTTGAAGCAAAAAGAAGTGTCCAAAGACCCACATGGTTTGAATCGTGTGGATCTAGGTCTCACAAATTTCAAATCGTGGGAGCCTAGAGCATGCTTGTGCATTGAATTTTTGTAATTTTTTGCACAATTCAAATATGAATACTATAAAAATACTTATTGTACACAACCTAGGGCATCTAAGAACGTGACTTGGAGCTGAGGTTATGGTCTAGAGTGGGAGAAAATCAAGAGCATGAAGAAAGAAGTGAGGCAGCATGTTACTTGAAGTTGTTAAGATAACACCCCCCCCCCACCAAAAAAAAAGTCAATCTTTTGGCAAACAGAGAAGTCAAAGACGTGGTTGAATTATCGGTAGGCCTTTTGGTCCTAAGTATTTGACATTTCTATTTGAAACATTGGACATTTACCCTATTTTTCTGAAAATAAAATTTTCTCATATCCTTCAATCTTTATCCATACACCACTCATACTTTCTTGTTTCAATCAACCACAAAATCTATGAAATAGTTAACATCCAATCAACATAAATAGCTTAAGTACATCTCCATCCAAAATCAAATTAACACCCAATCATAGCCAATCACATTAATCATACAAGCAATCACTATCAAAAGCAACCTTATCAAATTGATATAATTTAGCAATCATGACATCTGTGTTTCCTATCTCATAAGATATCATACAACACATCTCAATTACACGGATAACCTTAGGTCCTTAACCACATAGAAACCCATCCAATCAAGATGGAATCAATTCGAATCAAGATCAATAAAAAGTAGTATATCATCATCAAAATCACTAAAAGATAAATCACATAGTCTTACTCTACTCAACATTTGAACCTTGGCTCTTCCACCACTTGAACATATAAGTAGTGGCCATTTTCACTAAAATTTATGATGTGTTTTGCTAGTTGAAAAGAATTTTGAAACCTTGTTGTATAAATTTTTTTGAAAGGATAGGAGAATGATTAGAAGTAGAGAGTAGCTGTACAGAGAGGTGTATAAAAATGACCAAAAAGTATAATAGTTGTGTGGAAAGTTATATATAAAAATTTTGAGAAATTCTTTTTCAAAGTTTTCCAAATTTTTAGGGAGGTGATGACATGATCTAAGTGATTTCTTTCTAAATTAAGTTGAGCGTACATATACAAGGCTTGCTTACTAATCAATAATAAGGGGATGCTGATTGGACTATATTAGTTGCCGAAATGTCTCATCACATCAATACATCATGCAAGGTATGGGACATACCAGGGCCGCACGCAAGAATATAAAAACTGGTCAAACCATTCCTAGTTGCCATGATGCATGAATTCAGGCCAGCTACGAGTTGCAGAAAAAAATCACTTCCTTGCAACCCTATCAGCCAGTGACAGTTGTAGGCTTACAGTAAGTTAGTTGTGCAAGCCCTCAAACTAGGGGTGTTAATGGTCATGGTCAACCCGTTAACCCGCTCATCCAACCCGTTAATAAATGGGTTTGGGTTGGGATTTTTGAATAAATGGATTAGGGTTGAGACTTTGCAACCCGTCAACCCGTCCAACCAGTTTATATAACTCGTCCAACCGGTATAACCCATTTATAATATATTATATATAATTATATATAAATTTAGTCGGTTCTCGGCTTCCCGCTCTTGGTACTCTGTCTCGCCCAGTGCCCGTGCATGATGTTAACTTCTGCAGTTGCAGTCGAGACTGAGATCTGAAGTTCCCTTAGATTTGCCGCCACATGCACAGCCATATTTCAGAGCTGGGACCCCTTCTACAAAAGTACTAATTGCTTTTGACTCCTCTACTCAACGACCCATGACAACTGCGCAGTCAACAAAGCCACATACAAATAAATGAATCGCATTTAATGCTGCAATTACATCAACCAGAGAATTCTTCAAGGGCATAGAGTGTCTCCCTCGTCCACTCCTTTTCTCCTTTTTCTCTCCTACTCGCTCCAGTTCTCGCTCCTCACCTGTCATCGATTTATGGACTACGCTGGCTCCTTTCATTGCCCTTTCTCTCTTCTCTCCTCTCTTCTCTTATTCGCTACTAGAAAGACTAGCTTGCCTCATCCTCTCGTCATTGTGTACCTCTCCAGTCCGTTGAGTCGTCAAAGGTCTCGCCTGCAAACTGCAAAGGAACGGGCGTCATATTCGACACTCGGCAGACGTCAGCAATCGGCACCCGCTGCGACCTTTGATCTGCCACCGCACTCACAAAGACTCGGCAGACGTCGGCATGCTGTGACCTTCAGATTTGCGGCGTCGCACGCATGAAGATTCGGCAGATCAAGTATGTTTACTTCGAGTTATTAATTTATTTAATTTTACAGACTTTATTGAAGGTTTTTAGTATTAAAATTAGTAACAAACACAACCCGTTAACCCGTTTATTAAATGGGTTGTAAATGGGTTAGGGTTGAAATTTTTTAAATTAGTTAATAAACAGATTAGGGTTGAGATATATTAAATGGGTTAAGATTAGGATTAGGCTTCAACCTGTTCAACTCGATCCGTTAACACCCCTACCTCAAAAGCAAGCTACGTAGAGATATCTGGAAGACATAATAGTAGCTAGTTAGGCATTGGAATAGAGCTCTTCTCATCAGGTCTCAAATCCATAAGAAGTGGACAACAAAACAATGTGTGTTTTGATTGAATTAATTATTCGTCTATGAATATTTTTTTACAATAAATCATTAGTTCCCCTTTAAAAACTACTATTTTCTTTCATAAAAAGACAGAAAAAAGCGAGTGAAAAAGAATGCACCCATTCATCCGTTCCAAATAAAAATATCCTTAGATATTCAACCACGTAACTAGGTATATCTTTGGGTAATTTTCGAATAAATTCATACAATTTGACATAATTATAAATATACCGACTTAGTTTTAAAATTATAAATAATGCTACATAGTTTAACCATAGTTTTATATATACCTCTGTTATTACATAGTCATCACAATACCGTTATAACTTAAGCATATTTGTAAATATATGCACACTTGGTGAGTATATTTGCAAAATATATTTATATAATTTACATATATTTGTAAATACACCTTTGTTGTAATGTTGCCATAATGGAGGCATACAACACTATAATAACATGAGTATATTTGCGATTATGATCAAACAATGTAGGAGTTATTTATAATTTCTAAAATTGAGTTAATATATTTGAACTTATGATAAAACTATATGGGTACATCTGCAAATTATCCTATATCTACCCACTACATATTCCCCTTATCTTGACTAGACAAAGCATATCTAGGTAATGTTTGGGCAGCTTTTTAAGATATTGGTAAAAATTACCTATTCAAAGAAAATAGTATAGTTTTTTATTTCATCCATAAGAAAACTAGGGCTCTATAGTTTTGTTTAACTATGAATACTTGATTACTTTCAACCAGTGGAATTTAACAATGTAGTCATTTCTATATCAAATGTTGCTAAAAGTAATATTTATTGTAGCTACAAAAATTTGGTTGCAAATATAATAAAATTTTAATTAACTTAGTTGCATTTGGTGCTAAATGCAATCAAATTAAAATTTAAATGCAAAAAAATGATTATGTATAATAAATTTTGTTATGATTGTACTTGGTGTAGGCTAAATTTTTATTAGTATTTATACACTGTGATAACTGATATTATAATCTAGCACTTTTTCATAACCTTCACATTATGGAGGGAAATTTTCTGAAAATACCCATACCATGGGGGGAAATCTATAAAATCCCAATATCGAGGGAACCTTAAATGAAGACCTGCAACATGCGGGAGTCAAACCACTGCTAGCCCCATGGGCAGCAACTGGGGTTACCACCACGTCATAGGCATGGTAGCATAGGCCAATTTTAATTCATGTAGAGTTATTTTCTATAAATATTTGCATTAGTGCTATTTACAAATGGATGTTTTTATTTTTAAATTTTTTTTCATCCAAACTATGTAAAATATAAAATGACATATATATTGATGAAGTACTAGATGTGTAGACATCAGTCACCATATGAGTCAAGTAAAGTAAGAATAAGAAAGACTTTTTAATGTAGAAAAGGAAGTTTTGATGAGTTCAAGGCCTTCATAAGAAATCTTAGGAATGTTTTATTATATAATGGGAATTAGTACAAACTATCCCCTAGATGAAGGTATAAATAATAAAAACGATCATGCTCTTCCAAGATATATAAAAAGGAGAAATAAAAATTAGAAAATACACATTTAGATTTTAGAAACTCCAAATTCCAACCTCCTCTCGACTCACAAGTGTTCCTTATATAGCTTTTGATATACACAATCTCATTAAGCCTTTGGGTGTAGAGTAAGAGGCAAATCCCATCATGAGATTATGTCGACGATATGATGTAATATTATCAAATAATTGAAGGTATTTTTTATGATAATAGTGTCATTGGAGGTATTGTATAATTGTCTTACATATGAGGCTTCTCTTGCTAGAGAGGGTGCCGGAGACCAACTAAAAGTAGTGAATTAGATAACCTCATGTGAATAAAGTTGTTTAATGTGTTTCATGAGCAAAATTGTGTATTAATCCCCACTAAATCTCTAAAGGCTATATAAGAAGCAATAAGTAAGATGTCGACCATGTGATAAATTGTAAGCTAGACACATACCACATAAAAGGTAGTGATATAATGTGTGCCTGCCAAAGGACTATCTTAGGGGTTAGCACTCCTGGGAGTGAAGGCCTCATGATTGAATATGGGGTGTAAGTTAACTAAGGCGTAGAGCTTAAGCAACATTGTAAGGTCAAGGCTTATGCTTCAACAAAGATCATTAAGTTGCATCATATATTTTTTATGCCAAAATTATTTTAATTAGAAATTTAAATGTTAAAGATATTTAACATTATTTGGTGGTGAATGGGAAACTATTAAAATTTGAAAATAATATATAATAAATAGAAAATTTTAAATATAATATATATAAAGTTTTAAATATTTAATTTCTAACATTATAATTAAATATATTTCTACAAATATTTTAAAATTTGAAAATAAATATATAGTAAATAGAAAATTTTAAATATAATATATATAAATTTTTAAATATTTAATTTCTTACATTATAATTAAATATATTTCCACGAAATATTGTAAAAGATTTAGATAATAAAAAATCTTATGGAAAGCGAAAAGAGAAACCATTGCATGCAAATATTTGCACAAAATCACTCCACATAGTTCATTAGTATTTGTAGATGTGTGCTCGTGTACTACTAAAGTAGGTTGACTACAACTATGCTTGGGTATGTAATTCAATGGTACCGAAATCATAAAGATTTTAATGTATCAACCCTATTTTTGGGTCTACTTATTTCGATTACATTAAAATCTTATCCGTTTGTGTTGTCTGATATCATTTGTTATAAAATAATATAAAAATTATTTTAATAAATTTTTTGGCGAGCTGTAGTGCTGTACACACTTTAAAATGTCATAATTATGTGTAAATGATGAAAAATAGGAATGATATTTTAAATGGTTTAGATATTGAATATACGATTTGAAAATGATATATGTATGTTGATTTTATACTTCTTCGTTCATTCATATCTTTGATTTGTATGAAATAATTTGATATTCTTATTAATTAAATAATTGTAAATGCATTTGCGTGTGTTGGATTTTAGTTCATTATCAAGGTGGGGCTTAAAATGGGAGTAACTTTCGAAATTGTTGATGTTATCCGGTGTCATCATACGAGTATTTTCTATGTGACATGACAAGTATTTATAATTATTTTATTTTTACAAGTTTTGTGCATTTACCTTTTCATCTTTTCGCGAATAATTTGTGCTATGCATCTTGTCTGTTTTGATAGTCACAAAATCTAGTCAAGTTCATACAAGGGTATTTTGCAAACAAATATTAATCAATGAAGTTATTTGTGGAAAATTAACTTTATGAATCAAACACAAATATATGAGAAGGCTAATGCAAATACTTTTTCAGGTTGTAATATGTAAGTCATTAATTCTATTTCGTCGACGATTCCAACTGAAACTTTGGTACAGCATTTTAGCCTATTTTGATAACTTTAATTAAAATCCAATCTATTCCTTTGGTTCAAAGCCGTTTATTTTTATCATAATATAAAAAATTATTTGCCCAAATATTTGGGTGTGCTACTCATGGTTTCAAGCTTTTATAATTATATATAAGATGTTAGTTAGAAGTCCCAACCTTTCATAAATTTATTGGAATATCACAATAATTTATAAAATTATGTATTTATATTAGAAAATTTTTTAGATTGAACAAATGCTGAATTAAAAAATTTGAAATAAATATATACATTAAATAGTTTTATCATATTAATTTTATATTTTTATCACTTTTATTATACGAGTCTAAAAGCATTTAATTTGAAAAAAAAAACTTAGGGTGCATTTGGCATTTGGGAAAGTGGGAGAAAAGATTTGAGGAAAAATTTCGAAAATAAGTAAAGGACCAGTATGATATAATAGTATTTACAATAAACATTGTAGTTGTTTAGAAAATATGAATAAATGATTAGAAAGTATATTAATTATATACAACATTTGTAAAAAATGAGGAAAATTTTTAGTAACTTGTTCAATTTTTTTCCATTCACTAAATACATCCTTCTAAGTTAAAAAATAATTTTAATACAACGAATAAATTAAATTTTAATTTAACATTTAAGTAGGCCTAAAATGTGATGATAATGCTAGAATCTTTAATAAGGTTGACACCATATAAATCCTTGTATCCTTGGTATAATACTTGAATAGTCTATTCATTATATCTAAAATTATTTATTTAACTAAAAATATAATATTATTTTAATAAAATCTTGTGTATTTAAAAAACTAAATTACTTAAAAGAAGATATTTTAAAGGTTTGTTATGCGAAAACAAATATTTTTACGTCTTCTTTTTAGATGATTTGGTTTCATGGCCTATTAATTTTTTATTAAGGTAATTTAGATCAATAAATAATTTTAACATGTAGTGAACTGGTTGGATTTCATCATAATTAATTAAATCACGGAACATTAATCTAGATTCCTTGTACATTTCACGGAACAGATTCCCTTGGATGCTCTTGATTATTATTATTTTTTAATGTTTGGTGTAAAATGCTCCTGATATATTGACATTCCCATTGCCGATTGCAACGGGAAAGTAGATATTCCTTTCTTGATAAAGGGCAATGGTAAAGGTGAATGTAGACAGTAACACTGTATCGGTGAAAGTAAATCAGGACCGTTGAAATGAGCCAGATAGTCTTGCAGTATCTTGAAAAGTAAGATGCTGCGACTGACGCGATTGCTTCTTTGTCGCTGGAGTGCATGACATGACATGATCTGCAGCAAGTGTTCTCATCTCGTCCCATCGCTTTTGTCACTCAATTTCTTTTCTTTTATCGGAGCCGGAGCCAACCGATCCTGTCCAACAGCAAGTCAGCAACGTTAACCAAACCGTATTTTTTCGTGGGGCTTTTTAAAATCATTTTCTTTTCAAGAGATTTCTTTCGACGTGGGTTGAGCCAAAAAGTGAGAAATTTGATCATGGTCATGTTTGTTTTTAACCAAAATATATATACATATACACGTATTTCAAACTAAAATTTTTCAATATAAAATTTTTTACTCTTAATAGTTATCATATTTTAAAATTATTTCTTTATATTTTCCTAAAAAGTTACTCTATGTTTTAATTATTTATACACAACTACTTACACAACTAACTTTTCTATTTAAATTTTATTATATTCACATATCGTCATTACCCCTATCATATCATATTGTTTTCTATCAATTTAAAAACTTTTACACAAATTTTTCATCCAAAAAATTTATTACTTCTCAAACATATCCTATTTTTAAAAATTGTAAGAGTGATATAATATAATAAGGATAAAACTAAAATAAGTAAAATAGTTATATGGAAAGAATTGAAATAAAAGTTAATTTCAAGTATACCAAAAACTTTTGCCCGTAATTTCAAATATACTCATTAGATATGAAAAATTTCAGATATACCTACTATCAACGACCTAAATATCAAATATATCCATAAACCTAACAGTTTGTTAGAGGAACAAAAAACAACATCCTTTTTGCTAAATAAATAATTTTTAATAACCAAACTACCTGTAACGCCCTAATTCTAAATATTCGTGATAACTAGTCAAAAGGGTACCATATGACCTACGAAAATTTCGGCAGCATCTCCCCATAATATATAAGGGGTGGTATGTAATACACAACCTGTTATGCACAAGCAATTCAAATTCATTACAATATGTGACATTCAACTTTATAGTTATATATTTGTATCTTCATATGATAAGTGAATTCATATGGAAGGAAATCATTCAAACTTATCCATACACAATAAGCAAACCGAATGATCGTAACTACATGCATCCACATAAATCGTAATCCAATTCAAAATACTGAATACAATCTGTTTACAAGGTCAAATCTAGTTCCATAACCGTCTACATAATGCTAATGTCAAAAGAGCATAACATTAAAATAACTTTAATTAGAGATGTTCTAATGGTTTCCAAGATTTGGTCTTCCACTTGCCCCATCTTGAGGTTCCCCACCTGACCTGGGATCTAAAGAATAAAAAGAATAACAAATCACGTGAGTCTAAATAGACTCAGTAAGTAGATAATGGTTAGCACAAAGTGGAATAAGCAAAGTTTTGGATGCGCATGTCATGATCAAAATAAAACATATGGGTCCGATACCCACTCCTAAGATCGTATGCATATAATCACATATAAATAGAAGGACGCGTACAATCCTCCACTCATGTCAATCAAGGGCTATGAACAACCCTCTCCTCATGTCAATCAGGGTCATGAACAACCCTTTTACAACCAATCATTTTAAATAACACATCATACATAACATACAAGAATATATGCCACAACCACACATACAACATCAATAAGGTTTACTTTCAATTCAATGCATAAAACTGTTACACGAGCATTTTAACAAACACATGGTAGGCACAGAAAGAGGAAGCTCTAGTTCGTACCCTCGTTTGATTCGAATCAACTAACATCACATTTTAAGAATACAAAAGCTGCTAACGAGTCCTCTACTTCATAAATTCACTCATTCATGACAAATTCCCCTTAAACCTTACTTACCCTAACTGTTACAAATACTACGCCCCAAACCATGGACTTGTTGGGTGTCACGCACCCCCCCAGTTTCACATCATGTTTAATACCGGATTTCATCATTCAATCAAGGAAGAGGTAGCATCTACTTACCTTAATCGTGATTTTCCCTAAAAACAGCAACCCTAACTCGCGGGCTCCTCCTTATAACTGAACCTCCATCGGGTCAGGTCGGGCCGGAGCATGGGTCGGGTCTAATCGTAATTTATAATTTACTTTCCCACTTCTATGACTTAATAGTTAAAAATTTCTCCAAGGACGCTGCCCCCTTCACCCCGCGACCTGACAGGGCAGGTTGAACCTCGTACCTACTCTGTGAGATGGAAAATAGTTGAAGTGCTCAACAATGTCTGTATAAGTTATTAATACATTAATATCATAAATTCCTATTAGCATGTTCATAAATTACCTCATAATAAAGAAGGGTTATAATGAAAATAAAATAAAATACCTGGTTCTCACAGACTACCCTCGTTAGAAAAGTTTCGTCCTCGAAACTTGCAATCATTCCCATAGATAAGGGTGTTCCTCCCTCATTGTCTGCTCCAACTCCCAAGTAGCCTCATCATCTGTATGGTTACTCCATTGGATTTTGAGCAGCTTGATAGTCTTGTTTCTCAATTGTTTCTTCTTACTATCTAAGACTCGAACTGGCCGCTCTACATATTGCAAATTCTTTTCTACTCGTATTTCCTCAGGCCTGAGCACATGTGACGGATCTGGCTCATATTTCCTTAATGATGAGACATGGAATACGTCATGCACCCCAACTAAGAAAGGTGGCAAAGCAATGCAATACGCCACCTTTCCAATTCGTTCCAAGATTTCATAGGGACCGATGTATCTTGGGCTTAGTTTGCCTTTTGTACCAAACCGGACCACACCCTTCATTGGAGATACCTTTAGAAATACCTTATCTCCCACTTGGAACTCTAACTCTCACCTCCTAGTATCTGCATAACTCTTTTAACGAGATTGAGCAATACGGATTTGTTCCCGAATTCGTGACACCTTCTCCACTGTGTCTGCTATCATCTGAGGGCCAACTATAGTACTCTCCCCCACTTCATCCCAACAAAGTGGTGATCTACATTTTCGTCCATACAATGCCTCAAAATGAGCCATTTGGATGCTGGAATAATAAGTATTGTTGTATGCAAATTCTGCCAAAGCCAGATGGTCACTCCAACTGTTACCCCATTCCAAGACACAAGCTCTTAACATGTCTTCTAATTGCTGGTTCACTCGTTCTGTTTGGCCATCAGACTGCGGATGGAAGGAAGTGCTAAAATCCAATTGAGTGCCCATTGCTCTATGTAGAGCCTTCTAGAACCTTGATGTGAACACTGATCCCCGATCTGAGATGATAGACGTTGGCACCCCGTGGAGTCTCACGATCTCCTTATGATATATCCATGCTAGCTATTCGGCCGTAAAAGTAGTTTTAACAGCAATAAAATGTGCTACCTTAGTTAATCTATCCACAATAACCCAAATACTATCATATCCTGCCACTGTTCGTGGTAATCCAACAATGAAGTCCATCGATATACCTTCCCACTTCCACTTTGGGATTTCAATGTGTTGCAATGCTCCTCCAGGTCTCTGGTGTTCGGCTTTGACTTGCTGATATGTTAAACACTTAGCCACATACTTAGCCACATCACCCTCAATGCCATCCCACCAATAGTGCATCTTTAAATCCTGATACATCTTTGTACTCCTAGGGTGAATCATGTAAGGTGAGTAATGTGCCTCTTCGAGTATCTTTTGTAAAATTTGAGCTCTCCTTGGAATGGCCATACGACCCCTGAATCTCATAATACCATCATCCCCAATTACAAAATCTAGCAATTCTCCTTTCAATACTCTCTCTCTCACCTTTTGGAAGGATTCATCTTGGCTTTCCTCTCGTGCTTGTCTAATTTCGTCTTTAAGAGTAGGTTGAATCCTTAATTGGCTAATTTGTGCTGCTACCCCATCGACACACACATGTAAGTCCATTTTCCTTATTTCTTCAAATAATTCTTCTTGACTAGTAAGTAAACTAGCCATACTACTCCCAGATTTCCTACTCAGTGCATCTGCCACTACATTTGCTTTACCTTGATGATAATGAATACTCAGGTCATAATCTTTTAATAACTCTAGCCACCTTCGTTGCCGCATATTTAACTCCTTCTGAGTAAAGATGTACTTCAAACTTTTGTGATCAGTATATACTTCACATCGTTCGCCATATAAGTAGTGCCTCCATATTTTCAGTGCAAAGATCACCGCAGCTAACTCCAAGTCATGAGTTGGATAATTCACCTCATGTGGTCTCAATTGTCTAGATGCATAGGCTATCACCCTACCACGTTGCATAAACATCCAAATCCCTTCTTTGATGCATCACTATATATCACAAATCCACCATTTCCCGAAGGTACGGTTAACACAGGTGCTTCTACTAACTGTCTCTTCAACTCTTGAAATACTTCTTCACACTTGTCTGTCCACTCAAACTTTACCCCTT
Source organism: Annona cherimola (assembly GCA_030490835.1). NCBI lineage: Eukaryota > Viridiplantae > Streptophyta > Magnoliopsida > Magnoliales > Annonaceae > Annona > Annona cherimola. Next base: position 89,566,239 of record CM059972.1, read on the forward strand.
TGTGCGTGCGTTTTGTCATTGGAGTGGCAATAGTAGAGAACCCTTCCACGAATCGCCTATAGTACCCTGCTAAACCCAAAAAGCTTCTCACCTCAGTAACACTGGATGGCCTAGGCCAGTTCACCACAGCCTCTATCTTATGCGGGTCCACAGATATTCCATCTTTAGAAACAACATGCCGCAAAAATCCCACACTATTCATCCAAAAATGACACTTCTTAAGCTTTTCATAAAGCTTTTCTTCCCTTAGCTTTTGTAAAATCAATCTCAAGTGTCCTTCATGCTCTTCACTGCTCTTGGAATATACCAAAATATCATCGATAAACACAACCACAAATTGATCCAAATATGGTCGAAATACCCTATTCATTAAGTCCATGAATGCTGCAGGGGCATTTGTCAAGCCAAAAGGCATGACTAGGAACTCATAATGTCCATATCGAGTCCTAAATACTGTTTTCTGTACATCTAACTCTTTAACTCTTAGTTGATGATACCCAGATTGTAAGTCAATCTTTGAAAACTTACTTGCTCCTTGCAGTTGGTCTAATAAATCATCAATACGAGGCAATGGGTACTTATTCTTAATAGTCACTTTATTGAGTTCGCTATAATCAATGCATAACCTCAAACTCCCATCTTTCTTTTTTACAAACAAAATCGGGGCTCCCCATGGTGACACACTAGGCAGAACAAATCCTTTATCTAATAGATCCTGCAACTGAGTCTTCAATTCAGCCATCTCTACTGGTGCCATGCGATAAGGAGCTCTTGAAATTGGTTCCACTCCAGGCTGCAAATCTATTCCAAATTTCACTTCTCGTTCAGGTGGAAAACTGGGCAAATCCGTAGGAAATACATCAGGAAACTCAAATATTACAGGGATCTCATCCAACTGTTTGTCCTCTATGTTGATATCTACTACTGAGGCAAGATAAGCAAGACAACCTTTTCGGATTAAACTCATTGCTCCTAAGGCTGACACCAATTTGGGTAACCCACCTGTTGGTAATCCTCTGAATATGAATTCCACATCATTATGTAGCTTAAGGATAACTTGCTTTGATCGGCAACCTACATTAGCATCATATTTAGCTAACCAATCCATGCCCAAGATAATATCCAATCCCTCCATCTCCAATACTATCAAATCTGCTAGGAACTGTTTACCCTCAATCATCACAGGAACACATCTACACATCTCAGTTGCTATACTGACTGCTCTCAAGGGGGTAGACACCTTCATTAGCTCATGCACGGGATGTTTAATCAACTTGGCTTTCTTCACAAAAGCTACTGACACAAATGATCGTGATGCACCAGGATCAAACAATACAAAGGCCATGCATCCACTAACAAGAAGGTTACCTGTAACCACGTTCTCTGCAGCTTGTGCCTCTTGCGCATTTGCAGCTTGAACCACTGCCATCACTTGCGGTCTTCTATCGACCTGAGGGCGAGCCTACTGAGGATAGAGTCCTCTCCCAACCTGCATCCCACCAGGAGGAATATCATGAACTGGTAATTGTTGTTGTACCCGGGCTACCCCTACTCCTCCACCTAAGAGCATAGGGCAATCCCTCCTAATGTGCCCTTGTTGACGACAGTAGAAGCAAACAATTTGTCGTCCTGCCCTCTGTCTTTGAACCTGTGGTTGTTGCTCCCTAACATGAGCTTGTGCTTGTCCCCTGGTTTGCTCTTCCCCTTGACCTATCAACTGCGGGCATGCTGCTTTTCTATGACCCAATTGACCACATTGGAAACAGGCTGACTTGAATGTAAAAGTTCCACCCTCAATAGTCCTCTGCTTCTTGTGTCTTTGTACCTCTCCTCTTGGCCCTTTTCTCTTTTCCTTAATCCTCTCTTGCTCTTCTTCTTCCCGTTCTATCATGCGGGCTCGATCAAGTATTTCACCATTGTGAAACCCCGACCGTATGCGCGTCATTTCGACCGTAGACGCGTCATTTCGATATTTGTAATTTTGTAATTATTTTATGAATAAATGAAAATTCATGAATTATATTGATGGATATATATATTGGAGATTGAAATAATGCAATTACGAATTTAACCCGTGAATAGTGACGTGAACAGTAATTGGGGACTAAGACACGTGATTAAGAGTTAATCACTTGGATTAACTTAATCACAAAAAGAAAAAATAGAGATTTAATCACTACAAGACAAAATAGAAATTCTTTTGGATATTTTAATCCAAGTTTGGATTTTTATGGAAAAATAGAAAAAAATTCATAAATTGCAATCCGGGCGTCGAAATTTGATGAAATTTTTTATGGATGGTTAAAAATTCATGATGAACATGATGAATGGGTTAAGATGTGATGAAAATCACAAATCAAAGGTCAAGATGAAACGTCAAAACAAGATCAAAAAGTAGCTAACTTTTTAATAAAAGCTACTTTTGACTTTTTAAATAAAATAAAAAAATTAAATGAATGGCTGCTGCTACAGGGATGTTGCAGGGGGAGCAGCTGGAAAAGTTAACCAAAATCAATGGTCAAAATTCATCCTAATCAAAGATCAATGGCTATGATTAATTTAGCTTAATTTAATTAATTTTAAAAATCAAAAAAATAGGTAGAAAATTAGGGCTGCTATAGGGGGGATGGAGCAGGCCTAGGGTAGCTGCTCTTGGCTCAAGGCATCTTTGGAAATTATAAAAAAACACATTTTGCAATTTTACACCTTGAGCTAGAAGGGGTAAAATGCAAATTCATGAAATTTGAAGCACTATAAATAGGGGAGCATGCCTTGGACGAATTCACAGCCATTCCAAGCTCAAAAATAACTTGAGCAACTTCATTTTCCATCCCCACACGTTTTAGCCTTGAAGAATAGAAGGTTGGAGAGAGAAAGTGTGAGAAAAAGAGGCGTATCTCCACTTCGGGTAAGTGATTTCTACCCAAATTTCTTTTGGATGTTAAGTAAGGTAAAACCATGCTTAGATAATCCCCAAGTATGAGAAAATAAGTATAGATATAATGTTTAAATGGAATTATGCCAAAACATCAAAAATTTGGAGCAAAGATAGGGTATTTGGGAAGATAGCATATGATATGTGAAAATAATGCTCCAAAATTGATAAATGATGATTTGGGATGTATGATTATGATAAATATGATGTTTTAATAATGATATATTAATTTCATAATTTTTGGAATTAAGGATTATGCTTAAGTGAATTTATGTTGATTTTTAGTATATGGAGAAAATAATTTTTTTCACCAAGTAAATGATGATAAATTCAAAATGTATTGAATGTCCTATGATATACTAGGCATAAGGTATGTCATGGTATTTTTTATTTTTGGAAAAAATATCAATTTTTGGAACCCATGAACAGTAACCACGTCTCTGTGAACAGTAACTCGGATGAACAGTAATATGCTACAGTGATCTACTACAGTATTTGCTACAGTGATATGCTACAGTAAACAGCGTGATTTTGAAGAAAATTTGAGATTAATATTTAATTATAAGGATGAAAATTTTGAAGAACCTATGGATAAAAATATCCACATAAAGAAATAATGCCCAAATAATATAGAGCATGCATGGGAAGCAGCTTGAATAGAAGAAATGAAAATGTCATTTCTCCTTGAATAGGAAAAGGAAAAGAGAAGGTCGAAGACACCTCCTAAGAAGGTAAGCAACTTATATGTTTTGCAAATTATTTCCGAAATGCTTGAAATTGTTTGCAAGTTGCTTTATGAAATTTATTTAAGGTTGGCCATACCTATAACTGCTTTACATGAACTGAAGTTTGTTTTGTGAAATTATTTATTAAATGTTTTTTATGAAATTGTTTATGATTTGCAAATATCATGCCGGCATGTGTATGAGAATGAGCATGTGCACGAGGAATAGGCCTTAGTCGAGGTAGTAAGCGGACCGGATGTCCCCCTCGCTATTGCCAAGTCGCTTAATAGGCCCAGTCCGGCGGCGACCTCCCTGAAATGGAAGCATGTATGGGATGAGCGCCTAGCTAGCGTCACATCCAAAGGAATGTCATGAATGCTATGTATGCATTGCATTTGCATTTTATGAAATGCATGAAAATGATTGAAAAATTATGTATAACTTGCTTACTGAGTATTATTACTCACCCATGCTTTTTCAACAACAGACAGGAAATGATGATGAAGGCAGCATGCCAAGTGTTATGTAGTTTTTGATATAAATGATGTTTATGTAAACTTTATGTAAAGTCAACGATGATAATTTTGAGATGGAAAGGAATATTTTTGTTTTATGAAACAGTTTTGGTTTATAACTGTGATATGTGAAATATATTTCATGTTAGATGAATGATGGAAATTTTTCATGTATTGATGAAAAAAAAAAATCCTGCCGTGTGATCAGGGCAACAATCCTGAGTCAAGTTTACCAATCAAAACGATCCCGGAGTAAGGCTTCTAGGCACCTCGGTTCGGGGCGCCAATCCCCTTCGAATAGAGAATTTCAGTCCCTCTTGAAATTTACGTGCCCTTTCTTGTGGATTGGTTCTTATCCATGGGACAAATCTAGAAAGAGACCGAAATTTAGCATCATACTCTTCCACGGTCATTTTCCCTTGTACCAAGTGCATAAATTCTGATGCTCGATGTGTCTTCTCACTATCAGGCACATAGTGGGCAAGAAATCTTTCTAGGAATTCGGGCCATCGCAGTCTTCCATCCTCATCTGGTAACACAGCTTTCTCAGCATCCCACCACTGTTCTGCATCCCCCTTCATCACATAAAGAGCATACTTGACCTTTTGTTCTTCTGTGCATTCCATATACCTGAAAATCTTTTCCATCTTCGCCACCCATCGATCCACAACTAAGTAATCTCTTTCTCCTTGAAATATGGGAGGCTTCATCTCCTGGAATGCTTTGATGTCTAACTTTTCTTCTTGAGGCCTTCTCCCTTCTTGATCTTGTCTTCTTGCCCTCATCCTTGGACCCGCACGGTTTGTGTCACTTGAAGTCCTTTGTTGTCCTCTTTGAGTGTCCAAGCTTGCCGCCATTCTCTCCATCTGAGCTTGCATAAAATCTTGAAAATTCTGCATCATACCTCTCATTATTCCCATCATATCCTCCACACCTGCTTGTGCCCCAGTATTCACCTCTGATCCTATAGGAATGTCACCACTACTGGTTCCTACTCCTCCTTGACTGTGTATCCCGTGATATCCCCCACTAGGATTCTCCCAGTATGCATCATCATCTACGTTCTCCTCGTCTTCTTGAAGTGGGGACCTCTCCCATGGAACTTGCCCTTGTTGTTGGCCTTCAATAGCAAGTGGCATTCCTTGAGGTGGGACTATCGTTTCACTTAGTCCACCCTCTTCCATAACACCCTTTTCCTTATTAAGCCTTGTCCTTGGTGTCATCCTCTGTGCAACATCCATAAACAACTAACATTAAGCAACATAAACTTGACCAATGTACACTAACTAATTAACACAGAGATATTCCAAATCCCATCTCAAGAACCTAGACTAGCATCCCTGATAATATACTATGAACTTAACATATTGTGCTAGCCACTCACCAAATCTCTCTCTTTCACTAACTTAATAATTTAAAACATTCTCATGCTCTGATACCACTTTCTGTAACGCCCCAATTCTAAATATTCGTGATAACTAGTCAAAAGGGTACCATATGACCTACGAAAATTTCGGCAGCATCTCCCCATAATATATAAGGGGTGGTATGTAATACACAACCTGTTATGCACAAGCAATTCAAATTCATTACAATATGTGATATTCAACTTTATAGTTATATATTTGTATCTTCATATGATAAGTGAATTCATATGGAAGGAAATTATTCAAACTTATCCATACACAATAAGCAAACCGAATGATCGTAACTACATGCATCCACATAAATCGTAATCCAATTCAAAATACTGAATACAATCTGTTTACAAGGTCAAATCTAGCTCCATAACCGTCTACATAATGCTAATGTTAAAAGAGCATAACATTAAAATAACTTTAATTAGAGATGTTCTAATGGTTTCCAAGATTTGGTCTTCCACTTACCCCATCTTGAGGTTCCCCACCTGACCTGGGATCTAAAGAATAAAAAGAATAACAAATCACGTGAGTCTAAATAGACTCAGTAAGTAGATAATGGTTAGCACAAAGTGGAATAAGCAAAGTTTTGGATGCGCATGTCATGATCAAAATAAAACATATGGGTCCGATACCCACTCCCAAGATCGTATGCATATAATCACATATAAATAGAAGGACGCGTACAATCCTCCACTCATGTCAATCAAGGGCCATGAACAACCCTCTCCTCATGTCAATCAGGGTCATGAACAACCCTTTTACAACCAATCATTTTAAATAACACCTCATACATAACATACAAGAATACATGCCACAACCACACATACAACATCAACAAGGTTTACTTTCAATTCAATGCATAAAACTGTCACACGAGCATTTTAACAAACACATGGTAGGCACAGAAAGAGGAAGCTCTAGTTCGTACCCTCGTTTGATTCGAATCAACTAACATCACATTTTAAGAATACAAAAGCTGCTAACGAGTCTTCTACTTCATAAATTCATTCATTCATGACAAATTCCTCTCAAACCTTACTTATCCTAGCTGTTACAAATACTTCGCCCCAAACCATGGACTTGTTGGGTGTCACGCACCCCCCCAGTTTCACATCATGTTTAATACCGGATTTCATCATTCAATCAAGGAAGGGATAGCATCTACTTACCTTAATCGTGATTTTCCCCAAAAACAGCAACCCTAACTCGCGGGCTCCTCCTTATAACTGAACCTCCATCGGGTCAGGTCGGGCCGGAGCACAGGTCGGGTCTAATCGTAATTTGTAATTTACTTTCCCACTTCTATGACTTAATAGTTAAAAATTTCTCCAGGGACGCTGCCCCCTTCACCCCCGCGACCTGACAGGGCAGGTCGAACCCCGTACCTACTCTGTGAGGTGGAAAATAGTTGTAGTGCTCAACAATGTCTGTATAAGTTATTAATCCATTAACATCATAAATTTCTAGTAGCATGTTCATAAATTACCTCATAATAAAGAAGGGTTATAATGAAAATAAAATAAAATACCTGGTTCTCACACTACCCTTCTTTCAAATTGATAAACTTAATCCCACAACGATTTGAGAAGCCTACATTTGAGGCCAAAGTGGAAGCATTCAAACAAGAGTGAAGTGGGAGCTTGTGTTGCTAGGTTCTCCATGGGAAAGGACATATTAAGAAAGTTTTGGGTTTGAAATGTGCTCTTAGAGTTTTGCTTTGGAGTTCATTTTCCATATTTGAAATTGGCTTTTTTTGTATCTTTAATGACGTTGGGCATGCTCCTACATTTTTGTATAATAAGATTTTTGCATCTAGATTTGTTAAGATGCTTTGCACCATAGATCTACATAAAAGGAAGAGGTATGGACACAGTTGTTGCTCAAATTTTCTCTTGTGATTCTTTATTGGAGATTTCCCCCAATTTTCATAACTAATTTCATTCGCCGGAATTGTATTTAAGAGTCCTTATTTAATGATGGTAGGGACGTAGCTATTAAAGTTTGTGTTGACATTTCATTAGCCTTCTCTAATATTTATGGAGGCTTAGTATATAATTGAGTCCTTTGTTTTCTTTTTCCTATCGATGAATGTATAAAACATATGAAGAATACAAGTTGTGCTTGCATTTGTACTTGCAATTTTTTTGTTTTGAAATGTCCTTTATTTATGAGTATATAAAACATATGAAGAACACTAATTGTGCTTGCAATTGTTTCAATGTTGGATATGATTCAGTTAGAGATTGATTATGGATAGTAGTCTAAAGGGCATAGTCATTTGAGTACAACTGGTGCACAAATGACTTAAAATGGAGGTCATTTTTTAATATATATATATATATATGTGCTCACTTTGCAATTCATTTTGTCCTTATGGCGAGTAGTGATGCAATTCAATTTATCATTATGATAATTGTTCTGAGGTAGTATTTTGAATCCCAAACATAGCATAGACAATTTGGAAATGACAGCTTAGGGAGGCGGTGGTAGCCTTATAACATTCTTAGAATGCCTTTCATATTTTTCAGATATGAGATTAATACCATGGTGTAATGTGCCCATTAGCAATTCATGTTGTCATTCCAACCAATTTCCCTTCAATGGTCAGAAAGAAGAGTGCATATGGTCATGAAGTCTATGTTTGTAAGGAAATGAATTCCCAAGGCAGGTCTGTAGAGTTGTTGGCATGCCATATGTGGGAGGGTTGAAACTGAATAACCACCCAAATTATACAAAATGAGTGTGAATGAATCAAAAAGATATCCAATAGAAACACATTCACCTGCCATGCATTCTACAAATTCAACATCTATATAAAAGACAAATGGGGAGTACCTGTAAGTTTAGGTAAGAGCCATCTGTGCCAATGTGACTATCTGTTGTTCCCCATCCTATTATTTGTTGAATTTTCTAAAAGATGCATATTGCCTTATGTTTTTTATATAAGATATGTTAAGAAAAGGAGAAGCAAAGAATTATCCAATGATTACTTATGAATGTGTAAAGGTTTTGTGTAAAAAAATGATGTATAATACCAAAAGTAATCCACAAATATGGTTTTATAAATGTCTTGGATGGGTATGATATATTTTAATTATTTTATTTGTTATTTTTCATGAATTAACTTAGATAATGTAATGCATACTTAGTTTAATTTATTTATATATGGATCACAAGATTGTAAATTTTTTCTATGACACAGTGAGTACGTTGCTAACGTCAAAGCAGATGAAAGCTTTAGCTTGTGCAAGTATATGGTTGCACAAGAGAATGCACTATTGAAGAAGAAATAGGAAATTGCTGAACAGGAATTGAGTCTAGCACATAGTGAGATTACTCTTATGAAGTAAGAAAAAGAGCTTTTCATTGAAAGACATATGTTAAGTGCGACAAAAATACTATAAAAATTGAAGATCAAAGACTAAGTTGTAATTTTTATGTTTTATGAAGTGGAAGTTGAAATGGATTAAATATATGTATTATGATATGGATGTTTAGTTTTATTGGATATATGTACCTATTTTTTTTTATGTGGAAGTTGAGCATATTGAATATTATGAAGACTAAGTTATACCCATTTTGTTTTTTATTGAATTTTATGATGAGGATGTTTAGTTTTTTTTATTGAATATATGGACCATTGCCAATGCATTCCACTGGCCATGTAATTTCAAATATTCAATACGGCAATATAAGTTTAAATAGTTTTGATTTTGAAGAATCTAAGGAAATCTAAGGCAATAAAATAATCCAAAACTAAGGCAATTTATGTGTCAAACAACTCTATCACAGAAATAACCTAAACCTATCCATGGATATAGAGCAATGAACAGCTCTGTCATTCAACATTTTGTCAATGGCATCCATTTACATAACTTGTTGAATTTGAAAATTAGCATTTGTACAAGCATTTCATTGTGTAAGAACATGTCCATTTGTCCATTTGCATATATTGAAACATTCCAATCATAGAACACATTCAGACATCCTTGACCTAATGAAATGCATGTATCCAGCACACAATATAATCACTTCCTAGGGGAATTTGCACCATACCCCCTCTAAGTTTACGTATTAGCATTTTAGACCTCAACATTTACGGATTAGCATATTAGACCCTGATAAGTTTCATCATTTGCATTTTAAACCCTCCGTCCTAATGTCGTTTGTTGCCACATGCTTCCCATCCCTTCGCCAGCTCTATCATTTGGTGGGGATGGATTGAGGCCTGAGACCCAAACAAAATGTACAAAACAGAGCGTACTCGTTGCAGATCCGGCCATCGAGTGCACGATTCTGAAGATATGTCGAGCTTCTTTCGAAGAGAGGAAGGGGTGATTAATGGACCAATGGCCCATACATTCCTCCTTAGATTCTCTTGCTTTCCAATTCTTCCACTGTGTTGATAAGAAACCCATCGAATTTATGGAAGAAAGACTCTGTTTTCCGCATGAGAATTGTCCAAGGGTCATTGTCATCGGCTTCTCTTTAGATATCAGTAAGCTGTGAGCAGTGGATTGTAACTCCGGGGAATTCCAGCAATTCAAACTCGTCCACATCAGTTTGCCTGTGCGGTAGGTGGTTCCAGACGCTGCAGAAGATCACCAAACCGTAGGCGCTGGAGGTGAAGACCACAGAGTGGAAAGTGCCGAACTTGCAGGCAGTCTCGATGGACCAGAACATGAACTCGTCGGAGATGATGCAGAGAGGCAGACGGCCTTCTCGAGCGCAGATTTCAGAGACGAGGCGATCAAAGGAAGGCTGGAGGGATCAGGTGGCATGGATGAAGCAGAGGAAGAGATGGGGAGGGATGGAGTTGGTGTTTTCGGTGTGGGGAGGGAGGCCATGTTGGAGCTATCAAATGGGAGGGAAGAGAAGCGGATGGTGGAGTGGTATTTTCATCATTGCACACGACCAAATGGTGTGTGACAGATGGTGTTAGGGTAGAGGGTTTAAAATGCAAATGATAAAATTTATCAGGGTCTAATATGCTAATACGCAAATGTCGGGATCTAAAATATTAATACGTAAACTTAGAGGGGGTATGGCGCAAATTCTCCTCACTTCCTATCTACAAATTCTGAAAAGTTTGCTAATGTGATAAGATAAGCAGCTATCCCTGCTTAAAAGTCAGCCCACATACATACGAATCATGTTAATTTTCTACTTTGATCTTCTTGACAACTAATTACAATAAAAACAATAATAAGCATGCAGGCCACATAATGTGCACACAACTTTATAATCACGATTGTCATTACAACTAACAGCTACATTTTCTTTCTCCTAAAGGACAATAAGATAAGACATCCTTTACAAATGTGTATATTCTTTGGACATTAGAGGCTTGTGGAGACAACAATCCCTCGGCAGAAAACACTTCTTCGAAACCCAACAAAGGTATCTATTGGTCCCGAGTTAATGGCAAATACCCAAGAGGGGAGGGGTGAATTGGGTAATTAAAAATTTACAATTTAAACAGAAACTTTACCCCGGATTAATCTAGTCCCCTTTATGAAGAAACAGAATGGAAAGCAATATAGTGTAGAGAACAGAAATAAACATCAACACACGGGATTTTATAGTGGTTCGGGCAACCTCCTTACTCCACTCTTCCAAGCTCACACCTCTTGTGACTTGGGTTCCACTATGTATTCCGCGAATACAACTATAGTCTCCACTCTCTTCTAGATTCTAGCTCTAGGGGGCATTACAACCAGAGCCTCCGCTCTCTTCTAGATTCTAGCTCTAGGGTGCATCAACAATATACAGCATAAGTAGGTGACGAGTTCCACTCCAATCACACACTACTTTGCTTACACTTGTTCTTAGCTACCCAAGCTAAAACAAGTTCAATACAACAATAAGAATAAAAGAAAGTTTCTACACGTTACTGTTGTGTAGAGGCAGTTTTGGCGCAGAGAAGAACTTGTAGTGTAGGCTTAGAGATTCAGCAAGCAGCTCTTGACAATTTGGAAGCAAAGTTCTTCTTCTAAATGTTTGCTTGATCACTTGAAGCTCTTGAAGATGGGAGTTATGCACACTTAATGATTCTCAGCTACCCTCCTCGTTCATATTGAATGCCTTTTATAATTGTTGAGGGAATCCGAACGTTTGGAGGTAGGTGGCGCGCATTTAATGCGCCAATGTTCGAAAATTTTCCGACCGTTGCGACCTAAGTCGTAGGTGGAGTCGACTTCAGGTGCGACTTCGCCCAAGTCGCAGATGGAGTCGACTTCGGGTGCGACTTTGCCTGTTCGTAACTCCTTCAAGTTCCTAACTGGGTAGACTTGGTCCTCGACTTGACCCAAGTCGCAGGTAGAGTCGACTTCAGGTGCGACTTCATCTTGGCAGCTTGCTTGATGAATTTGAAATCTTCAGAGATGACTTTAATCATTAGATTTTCTTCATATTGAATGTTCTCCCTTATATCTCTTTACATAAAATACCTTGGATTCCATTTCTTGAGTTCTTGAGTACTTGAATCTTGGAATGCATTGCTTGAATTCTTTTATTGTTTGGTTGTTCTTCCTTTGAGACTCTTTATAATTCTTACGTTTGACTTCATGTCTTGAGTCTTGAGTCTTTGAGTTGTCTTCTACCTTTATCTTCTTTTGAAACTCTTGAATCTACCATGTCTTGATCTGCATGTTTCCGTATTGAAGTCGGAGTCGGAGTCGACTTGATTTGCGACTTCACCCAAGTCGCATGCGGAGTCGACTTGGGATGCGACTTCGGTAGCCCTTGTTCTCGGTTTCAACTCTGGACAGAAATGACGCCTCCAAGTCGCTACTGGAGTCAACTTGGTCTGCGACTTCACCTCAAGTCGCAAGCGTAGTCGACTTGGGATGCGACTTCGGTAGTTCTCGTTCTTGATTTCAACTCTGGAAGGAAGTGACGTTTTGAAGTCAATGCTGGAGTCAACTTGGTCTGCGACTTCACCCAAGTCGCAAGCGGAGTCGACTTGGGATGCGACTTCGGCACCTCTCATTCTCAATTTCAACTCTGGAAGGGAATGACGTCTTGAAGTCGCTTCTTGAGTCGACTTGGGGATCGACTTGGCCTAAGTCGAAGCCTGAGTCGACTTGGAAATCGACTTTACTTGCCATGCTTCATATTCTTTAAATTTATAACCTTAAGTCATTTCCACAAACATGTTAGTAACCAAAACTTACTCAAATTGATTTGTTAATCATCAAAACATAGACTTAGCTTATTTTCCACATATTTCCAACAATCTCCCCCTTTTTGATGATTGACAAAACCGATTTGAGTGTATACCTTTCAATGTTTTTGAAACATGCTAGTTTTGCATTTTGAAGTTTTATCATACTCATGCAAACAATCAAGTTAAAACATTTAGCCAGAAAACTTAAAAATAATCATAAAAGCTTAGACTCAAATCCCGATCTCTTCTCCCCCTTTTTGTCAATGTATCAAAAAATTGAGATAGAGTGGGTAAAATTTTATGAGAATGGTGGGGTTGCTCCCTCTGAACCTGTGCTCCCCCTCAGTTTGTGCTTTGCTAAGTTAATTCAAGAATTCCCATATCATTTCTAATTTTATAAAATGGTTCTTTTGATAGAGGTTTAGTGAATATATCTGCAATTTGATCTTCTGTTCTTACATATTCCAAACATATGTCATGATTTTCTACATGTTCTCTAATAAAATGATGTCTAAGGTCTATATGTTTGGTTCTAGAATGCAATACTGGATTTTTAGTTAAACATATGACACTTGTATTATCATATTTAATAGGTATATCTTTAAAATCCATGCCATAGTCCCTTAGTTGTTGTTTCATCCAAAGTAATTGGGCACAACAGCTCCCGGCGGCAATATATTCGGCTTCCGCCGTAGATAGAGCAACAATAGTTTGTTTTCTTGAAAACCATGAAACCAACATGTTCCCAAGAAACTGACATGTTCCACTAGTTCTTTTTCTATCTACTTTGTAACTGGCAAAATCCGCATCCGAGTAGCCGATTAGATCAAAATTAGAGCCCTTTGAATACCAAAGTCCTATGTTGGTAGTGTCTACTAAATATCTGAAAATCCTTTTTGCAGCTACCAAGTGTGATTCTTTTGGACATGATTGAAATCTTGAGCACATACATACACTAAATAATATATCAGGCCTAGAAGCAGTTAAATATAATAAAGAACCTATCATGTTTCTATATAATTTTAAATCAATTATTTTTCCTTTCTCATCTTTGTCAATTTTAATTGTTGAGCTCATAGGCGTGTTTGCCCCTTTGCTGTTTTCCATGTCAAACTTCTTCAACATTTCTTTGATATACTTGGACTGGTTGATGAAAATCCCTTCATTTAGTTGCTTGATTTGTAGTCCAAGGAAGAAATTCAGCTCCCCCATCATACTCATCTCAAATTCTTTCCGCATAAGCTCAGAAAATTCTTGACAAAGAATCTCATTAGTAGCACCAAAAATAATATCATCAACATAAATTTGAATAATCAATATATCTCTTTCTTTATATTTGATAAACAAAGTGGTGTCTACCTATCCTTTTTGAAAGTCATGATCAATCAAAAATTTGCTTAATCTCTCGTACCAAGCTCTTGGAGCTTGTTTTAATCCATATAATGCTTTGGTTAATTTGTATACAAACTTAGATTGATCTTTCTCCTCAAATCCAAGTGGTTGTTCAACATACAACTCTTCATTTATATATCCATTCAAAAATGCACTTTTAACATCCATTTGAAACAATTTAAAGTTCATGTGAGATGCAAAAGCTAGTAAGATGCGAATAGCTTCTAATTTAGCAACCGGGGCATAGGATTCTTCAAAATCTATTCCTTCTTCTTGTGAGTATCCCTTTGCCACAAGTCTAGCTTTGTTTCTCACTACAAGTCCACTTTCATCTAATTTGTTCCTAAAGACCCATTTTGTGCCAATGACAGTACAATCTTTTGGTCTTGGAACAAGATGCCAAACTTGATTTTTTTCAAATTGATTTAGCTCTTCTTGCATTGCTATGATCCAGTTTTCATCATCAAGAGCTTGATCAATAGTGGATGGTTCAATTTTGGATACAAAGGTGTATTGTCCACAAACATTTTGTTTTGACCTTCTAGTTTTTACACCTTCATACACATTTCCTATAACTTGCTCAATTGGATGGGCATGTTTGAACTTTAAGTTAGTTGGAGATTTATAGAAATTATTACCTTCACTTACCGTTTCCTCCATGGAATCTTCTTGCTTTTCCACATGCAATTTTTCAAGGCTACTTGTTATATCATCTGCATCACTTAAATCATCTTTTCTTTTGAAGCAAGGATTAGTTTCATCAAAGACAACATGTATTGATTCTTCTACAACTTGGTTTCTTTTGTTGAAGACTCTATATGCTTTACTATTTGATGAGTAACCAAGGAATATTGCCTCATTACTTTTAGCATCCAATTTTCACAAGTTGGTTTTTCCATTGTTCAAAACATAACATGTGCAACCAAAGGCATGAAAATATGAAATATTTGGTTTTCTACCTTTCCATAGCTCATATGGGGTCTTTTTCAAGATTACTCTAATGGTAACTCGGTTCAACACATGACAAGCTGTACTTACAGCTTCACCCCAAAATTTCTTGGATAATTTACTCTCATTTAGCATTGTTCTAGCCATCTCTTGTATAGTTCTATTTTTCCTTTCAACCACTCCATTTTGTTGTGGTGTTCTTGGTGCAGAAAATGTGTGATGAATTTATTTTTTATTACACAATTCTATGAATCGTTTATTTTCAAACTCACCACCATGATCACTTCTAATGGTCATTATAATACATTGTTTTTCATTTTGTACCAAGTTTACAAAAGTTGCAAACATAGAGAAGGCTTCATCTTTGCTAGCTAAGAGAATTACCCATGTGAATCTTAAAAAATCATCAACTATTACAAACACATATTTCTTTCCACCAATGGTTAAAATATCGGATGGCCCATATAGATCCATGTATAGCAATTCAAGTGGCCTAGTGGTGGAAATCTCCTTTTTGGTAGAGAAAGGCATTTTAGGTTGTTTTGATAATTGACATGCCTTGCAAATTTTTTCTTTGTCATATTTCAATTTAGCCAATCCTTCTACCAAACTCTTCTTCCATAGGGTCTTAATGTTTGACATATTTACATGTCCAAGCCTCTTATGCTAAACCCATGGATCATTGTCAATGGCCATTAGACATTGACCATCTAGTTCATCAAGTGAAACCAAATATACATTTTCATGTCTTTTTCCGCTAAACATGATATGTTCTCCATCAAATACATTACATATAGATGATTCAAACACAATCTTGTACCCTTTGTCACATAATTGGCTAATACTTATTAAATTGTGCTTGAGTCCTTCAACAAATAATACATCTTCCATACATGCATTTGAAATATTATAAATATTTCCTTTACCTTTGATTTTACCTTTTCATTATTTCCAAAGGCAACAGTTCCATCGTTGCAAGGCTTGAGTTTATGAAATAAACTTCTTTCACCGGTCATATGCCTTGAGCAACCACTATCCATGAACCAAACGTTGCTTGCCTTTGCCTTAAAACATATCTGAAAAATAAACAAATAAATCTTATCTCTTTGGTACCCATTTTATGGGTCCATTTGGGTTAGTAAACTGATTTAATCTTTGTTGTTCTATCTTTGAAAGTCCAAATCTTGTGTTTCTTGGAACCCAAACTAATTTTGCACCATGGTCATATAGTTTCTTAAAATTACATTTATGGACTTTATGACCCATTTTATTGCAAAACTTGCAAGCCATTGGTAATTTAAGAGTAGGCCTCCAAGTATGTATTGATTCAACAATTGGCCTTCTAGTCCACGTAGTATGTTTCCCTTTGGACTTGTAGATAGGTGCAGTTTTGGTTTGATTTTTCTCAAGTATTGGCACATTCGATTTGCCACTTTCTCTTTGCTCAAATGTGGAGTATCCAAGACCTCTTTTATTTGTTTGTGAGGTCATGTTCAGAAACATTTTTACATTTTCTCCTGGATTAGAGAATTTAGCTAATGATTCATTTAAAGATTCATTCTCCTTTTTCAATTTCTCTACTTCTTTCAAAAGCAAATCATTTTCATCTTTCAGTTTTGACGTACTTTCAGCTAGTTTTCCATTTACAATAATAATGGAATTGCATTGTTGTCTCTTTAATGATAACATATTTCCTAGCTTTTTGATTTCCTCATATAATGAATCATATGCATGTTGTAATTCTTCTAATTCAGCACATTTGAGACATTCTTGAAAAGAAGAATAAGTAGATTGAGAATGAAAAAATTTGGAAGTTACCTCTTAATTACTTGTGCACTTTGTTGAAGTAGTTTATTCTTCCAAAACTTCCGTTGTGTTTAAACACAACAAATCTTCTTCTTGCTCAATCCGCGCCATGCAGCATATTCTTGCACAATTTGCCGCATCAAAATCATCGGTTGAGGAGCTACTTATTGATGAAGTTTCTTCATTCACGTACATTCCTCTTCCTTTCGGCCTTTGAAATTTTCTGCTTTCATATCCTTCCTTCCTCTCTTGATGATCCTTTGATTTTTCTTTCGGTGTAGGACATTGAGCTTGCATATGTCTCATACCGCCGCATCTATAGCACTTTGTGACCTCCTTCTTCTTCTCTCTTCGTGGTCTTTCTTTGAAGTCTTTGAAGTTCTTTTCTCTCCTTACGAACTTTCGAAATTTCCGGGTTAACAATGCAATGTCTTCGTACCATTTGAGCAACACAAGGAATCACTTTTTTTTAGAGAAAATAGTAGAACAACACATTGATCTTAAAGAGATGAATATTAATGATTATAACTCTAGAAAAAATTATATCTTATCTTATTTGGATTCTTATTTTGTCACTAACAACATCTACTATAACAAGATGATGTTGTAGAAAGAGTTATTAGATATCACATTTGGTTATAGTCCCATTTTTGTGAAGAACAAAATGGGAAGTGTGGGATGCAACACGAAAAATCAGAGAAAGATCTGCGTGAACTTATTTTTAAAAGAGTGAGAGTTGGTTGACGTATCTTCAACCAATCTAGCTGAAGACGTTAAACTTAAAACTGCTTGCGAAGCAACCTAAGCTTCTTGTTAAAGAAGTATTAGTTTCTTCCACCTATCTTAGAACAAATATCTTTGATTTATCAAAGCAAAATTCTAGTTCATAGAGAAATAAAATGATAGAGGTGATTCTTTGGTTTAAACTTTGAACTACATTTTTGTGTGAATTACCTTTCTTCCACACTTTGAGCTTGAAATTTTCTTTCTTTGCTTTAATATCTCAACTCTTCTATAAACTATCTTAAAATATCTCTTTTGAGCTACATAGTAAAAGGGAATTAAAATGTTTGAATACTCAAGCACACTAAAAAAAATTTTATATTCCCTAGATATCCTAAAATATAGTAAGGAAAAGTAAGTTAGACTTGGTAAAAAAAGAAAAAAGAAAAGGGTAATAGTAGGCCTAGAAAAGAAAGAAAAAATAAGTTTAGGGAAGGGCTAGATATAAAAATCTCTAATCAATTCGAACCTAAATTCTATGTTTCTTGATCTAGACTTAACGAATTTGAATCCAATATTATAACTCATGACGTCCTATTGATTGTTCAAATATGTGTACTGCATTAGTGGAGATAAAAATGAGAGAGTTGTATATAGGATAGGAGAGTTAGGAGCTTTTCATTTCATAATTTTTGAACTCTTAATTTATGAGATGAAATAGTGGAAGTGTGTGTAGGTTAATTCAAGTAGGATAAAATTTTTACGTGTGATTGGTGGATACATGTCAAGATTTTTATTTAATAAACTCACTAAATTAATAAACATTTGATTCTTATGTTCTTGATGCTCGACATGTTGATGATGATCTTCAAACTCAAACAAAATCACATTACATTTGAAACTTGTGAAATCCTGACATTTGACTTATGACCTATGGCAAGTTATATTTGATCGAGGACAAGCAAAGGTTCATTTTTATGGTAGTTGTTGTGTCAAGATTATTCTTCATAATTTAGATGATTTAATGATCAAATTATTGGTTTGCATATGACTTTGTAAACATAAATGATAATATTTGCTTTATTTTATGTAAGATACTCATGTTTGGCCGATGTGCATGAATTGAAGCTATTTCGAGATTAACTGCGGGCAAATTATAAAGCATCAAAGTTTAAGAATCAAGACATGCTTAATTGAAGGATTTAGAAGGCTTAAAAGAGGTAAAATAGTTATCAAAATGACTTAAAATTTGTTGAGGAAATTCTACACAGTTCGAGACATGTCGAGCAATAAAATATCAAAATTCGGAGTAAGCAATAAGGAAATAGAGTGCAATATGGCCCAAGCCATGTTAGCATAGGAGTTGTACAATTCACCTGTTTTCTATTAATTTAGCACAAGTTTGAGAGATCTCTATAAATACTCTTGTTGTACATGAACTATGGGGGATTGAGGGACGTGGTTTTGAGCTAGTTTGATAGCTAGGGCTTGAAGAAACGCCAAGGATAGAAGAAGGAAGAGGCGAATTAGCAAGAAATATTCAAGACACAATTGAAGACTACACCAATGAGTTTTCTTTTCTTATTTTTTTATTTATATTATCTTAGATTTGATAGATTCTTTTAATAATATTAGATTATTGTTTGGATTGATTCAAACCATAAATGGATGAATTTACATTTTAGAGTTTAAGATGTAGCATGTGACATTATGTTTTGGTGATTATGAATAACACTTGTATTAATTTGATATCTTATAGATTTAATGCTTGCTTGGTGTTAAGGCCTACACTTTTATATAATTTCGTATATTAGGTGAAGGAACCAAAATGTAGAAGTCTACTTTATGATAATCAAGCTATTAAACTAAAAAGTCTAGACTATGAAAATAGGCGTTACAACTTTTAGGAATTCTATTAACTGCCATAGAATTTAATGGATTCTAATTAATATAATTCTATGAGAATAGGTAGTTATGAGATTAGGGAACATCTTTCATGCCTCCAGGGAGGATGTAAGAATATCTTAGGATTTATTTTTCTTTAATACAAATTATCTGGACTAAACAAGGGAGCTAACTATCTATTAGAGAAATGTCACATGTGAAATCATAAATCCTAGATATCTAATGTCTCTTGTTTCTAATCTTGCTCACATTACTAGATTAGTAGTAATTTCTCATTTCTTATTAGTTATATACTCTGTTATATCTTTTTGTACTTATTGTCTAGATAATTGTATTTTTGTAATCTAGATATCAACTCAATCTTCATGGAAACTATCTTTTATATACTATAGGTTTTGACTCATGCACTTAAGAAGAACCTACAACACATATAGGTAGTTGTGTAAATATAATTGAAAAGTAAAATAGTTGTATAAAAAGAAATTAAAAATAATTAAAAATAGAGTAGTTGTAAATAGAAAAAAGTTTTAAGTTGAAAAATTTTAGTTTAAAATGTTTTTTGTGTAAACAAACACCCCAAAATGACAAAAAAAATCCTTAGGCAATTAACTTTAGCAAATGTGTCTACAGTTCAAAACCCATAAGAATTTTAATAGTTACACCCATTTTGATTCCACTTTGGCAATACAACCAAAATCTAACATGTTGAATGCATTAAAAATTATTTGTTCAATTAGGAAGTTTAATCTAAGTCGCATGTTGAAATAGGTCCATTGGATGCAAGGGTCTATATTCATAAAAAGAAAATGTCTTATCACTTTTGAAACATCTTTTGATGTAAGTTGACATTTTAGGGCATGTTTAACATTCGACAAATGTAGGATGGGATGGTATAGTATGATAAAAACTTTTTCTAATAACTGATCTTGCAATTAAACCATCCTATTTTTCTAACTTTACCCCTATATTTTAATCATTTTTCTTTCAACTACCTCTCATTTATTCCAACTCTCTTCTATTATTTCATATCAATCACATAATTTTCAAAGTATTCTCTTTTCTGCTCCACCCTATCTCACAATTTCTCTTCATCTCACTTTTGTAAACATGCGCTTCATTAATAACCTTCAATTGTATTTTTGTAATTATTATCTCTTTTTAATCATTACTTTATATTTTTATGCAACCACCTTATCTATTTTATTCTTATTTTTTTACTCCTAATAATTATTTTTAAAATATCACATTATTCTTTTACCTTTTCAAAGTCTTTCTCTAAAGTTTTTACCATTTTCGTACTCTTTATCAAACCCATTCTAAGTAATAAAAGCCTGAAATCAATGCGAAAGAATTGTTTGATTTACCTATCAGTTACAAGGCCATTAATTTGATATCTATAGAGTTTAAGATATTAGTTCTCACAAGATAAATCATATTGTGGATTATTATAAAATTCGAATATGTATGTAATTGAATCTAAGTATTTTTATATTTTACATGTCAATATAAATGTCATAGAGTGAGTACAATTTCTCTAAGATGTTAATTGAAATGATTTTTGGCCTTATGATAAAAATAATTTTAAACAAAATTATTGAATTGAATTGAATTTCAATTTAATCATCAAAGTGGGTAGTTGGTATCAAAGAAGTATTTCTCATCACTTTCACTAAGGGAGGCTAATTATTTATTTATTTTACTTTAGAGCAGTGTGATAGATGATGCACTAGAAATCATTTTACTCAAAGTTTCAATTTTATTTTAATCATCAAAGTAGGTCTAACATGGAATTGAATTTTAATTTAAGCATTAAAGTGGGCCTAAAATGAGATGTCAATGTGTCAACATCGCAAAAGTATTTCTCATTAGCTTTCATAAGAAAGGCTAATTAATTAGTTGTTGCTCCAACTAAGTGTGATGGATAATGCACTAGTTTCTGGGATACACATAAGCCTAAGATGCATATATGCAATTCTGGGAGTACTTATGATCAACTTTGCTAGTATTCTTTAGATATATAAAATAATAACCAGTTCTTTTCATTTGGGTCACTTCTTCTCATAAAATGTAGTTTAGACTTATCGGTTCCAAAGAATAGCTTCAAGAAAGAACATAGAGGTGAGTTGAGTTATTAAATTTTAAACTTTTTGCTTAATCTATAATTGAAAATCTTCTTCCCACAAGCAGGAACAATGTATAATGCTTTAGGCTAACCATTTTACTCCACTACTGTAAAAAAACACACATACACACACCCTTACATTTTTGGCTTCATTAACCTCAATAGGTTACAATCTTATAGCACATGTTCTCTTTTAAATTCCAGCTCTAGCAGGCATTAATACAATGAAACAAAACAGTGTGTACGTATATGCTTTAAACATCTCTATTTGTTTTGGACTTAGTCTCTATGTCAGTTGAAGGATCACACAAAGATTAATTTTAAAAAGAAACTATACAATTTATTGTGTATTCTTTTCATTACAATAGAAGCTTCCAATTTAAAAGATGGTAAAACTTGAAAGCTTAATCTTTCACTAACGAATTTAATGATTTTGAAGTCAATTGCTTAGCTAAAAATTCTTTATCCATCAATGAACCCTAAATTTTATAGCAAAAATGTTTCTCATTATTTTACCATTAGAGTAAATTTACTTAAGCTTCAGAAGGTTGGTGTCCATATTAATGGTAGACTGTTATCTTTTTCTTTGATGCATTCATGATTTTCCTTGATGGATCTTTGTTCATTGATGCTTGCATTAAATGCTTTGAAAAATCATCAATGATTTTTTCGCGATTTCGAAATCTCATATAAAAATCATCGATACCTTCATCATCTGACAATTTTATGATGTAGTTTCTCTTCTTTCTGACTGATCTATTGATGTTTTTGTTAAGACATTTTTTTGATCAGTGGTCTAGGGTTCACAACCTTGGACATTCCTTCACAGGGTTTAAACTATGGATCTCAAGCATGATAAGCTCGACATGTGACCAACTGACCTATGGTAGGTTCACTTCTTTAATGCATTCAATAGCTTGAAATTTAAGTTGATTTTCTATCAATGTGTTTATAGTTGAAAACTTTTCATTGAGCTTTTTTTTCTTATTGTCTCTTTCTTCAATTGTTCCATCAACATAGATTACCAAAATCTTTAATTGACACCTTTTTCGAAGGAAATTTCTCATTATGCTTTTTTATGCTTC
Organism: Annona cherimola; assembly: GCA_030490835.1. Taxonomy (NCBI): domain Eukaryota; kingdom Viridiplantae; phylum Streptophyta; class Magnoliopsida; order Magnoliales; family Annonaceae; genus Annona; species Annona cherimola. The sequence goes on from CM059972.1 coordinate 89,588,984, forward strand.
TTCCATCACCATTTCCATTGCGCATGGTCATTAAAATTCTAAAAGTTTGGATTTTGAAATTGAAAGATCTGAATTGTTTTGGCGTCACTCAATGCATACACTTTGATTAATATTTTAATATTTTAATTTTTGAAATCAAAATTTAATTAAGCGTTTGAACATGATACATATTTTTAGCATTCTCACTGTTTTCATTGCATAACAAATCAACCTTGAGTGTAAATGATGTGTACTCTCAAGTATATTTATGTTACTCCCTCATAATGAATACATACTTTGAAAACTTCAAGTGGGACCTATCTTTGCAATGTGAAGTTCATAAGTTTGGTCAACTTGATAGATCATGTTTTAAAATTTATTACTTTCTTACATTTATTAGCCTTTAGCATTTTTCTTCAAATATTTGGTGTTGTGTTCATGTATTTTGAAACATTACATACAAACCACATAAGGAAGATTTCAACAATAACATAGTGTGTTAAAAGTAAAATATATGTATTCTTTTCATTTGATCATTTTGAAGTATTATTTTATGTGTATACCTATGTGCTGACATATTATGTGTTAAAAGTAAAATGTATGTATTCTTTTCATGTGATCATTTTGAAGTATTATTTTGTATGTATACCCATGTACTGACATATTATCTAAGAAAAATTACATCACAAAAAGTTATATTAGGCCCAAAGGAACAAAAAATTATATCATTCAAAATTCATCATCATTTAGCACTACTTCTCCCTCGATGTGTCATCAAATCAAAAAGCAAAGTTTGCCTAGTTTGGAACCTTGGAGAATTTTTTTGTTTTCATTGTACAAATTAACTCAACTCATATTACAATGAAGTTCAATTGTCCTTAAGAAAAATAACAATAAGCTCCTTTCTATATATAGGGAATAAAGAGCCCTAACCCATGGGAAGCCCTTCCCACGATTCTCTCATGGGAAGTTCACCAACCACCATTCATTTTTGTTTGACGGTCCGAATTCAAAAGGGCAATTTTGGTATTCTGAATAATTGGCAGGGGGTTTCGAAATTACTCTCTCACATGCACAGGCATTTACCCCTCCACCCTCGCTTGGTTCCATCCCTTCTCCCATCTCTCCTACGCTTCCTCTCTCCCCCTCTTCTTCGCCACCCTCATCTACCCTTTTTTCTCTTTAGGGTTTTTCTATAGGGTTTTTCACCCACCTCTACTTCACCTCCTTCTAACAAGAGATTTCGAGAAAGTAGCTTTAATTCAACACACAGCACCTCCTCCTAAGCTTCATCAATCCCAAGCAAATTATCCACAGCAAGCAGAGGAAGTAACGACTTTAATAGCACTAGACATGGGGGATTTGCATCCACTTTTGATTCACCAGATCTGATCAGCAATCTAATGGCTCAGATGGTCGAATCTGAAAAAATATGGGTCTCAAAGATGGGCTTTTCATGGCTGCTCACTACCCGAAATTGAAGGAGATGAATATAGTTAGAAAAATCTGTTTATTGAGTCCTCTTTTCACTCGATTTAGGTGGCTTTGAAGGAGGGGAAACTGATGATGGGTTTTCTTCCATGGAAGCTGACAACCATGAGGGAGCTTTGGAGGAGAGGAGTAAAATTTTCTGGCAGACCACCTAAATTCATGCACATGCAGATCGTTATTTGTAATAAAGAGCATCCAAAATAATTTTTCAAAAAATTTTCAACAATATAATAGAAACCCCTAAATTACGTAAATATAATTTGTGTAAAAACATATAAATATCACTAATTATTGCATCAAAACTTCGATTTCAATTTCTCTTAAAATGGTGTAAAAATGATATAAAATAACTACAAAATGATGTAATTTTTTATGAAGTTTATATTTAAATCTTTTATAAAACAAATCTTTTATATCATTGGAATTTGTTAGATTTGTATAGATATCCAATTATTCAATTCACAAATGTATTCAATTGAAAGGCTTTATATAAAATATAATTATCAAATCGTTTTCATATAAAATCTTCATTAGATGAAAATTTTAAAATTTAAAAAGTGAAATGATTAGCTTAATGAAATTGAAGTTTAAATTTTAGCAAATTTGACCCTTAAATTTTTGAAGGTTTATAAATCTAACACGTAGAGTTATTGCTGTGAAATAGGTTAGTATAAATTTTTGAAATAAAGAAATTGATCCTATTCTAAAATGAAGAAAATCAAATTCACTTCACTTCCCCTGTTGTCATAGATTATTTTTGAATACTCTCACTACTCTTTGCTTCAAATCAAAGTTTTTTTAAAAAAATAACCCTCCAACTTGCATTCTTCAAGTTAGAAAAACCTAGCCATATGCTTGTATATCTTAGCTTAAAAAATCCAATCATACACATCCATTGGTAATCAATTGTTATAAATTTAATTTTTTCTTTTTATTTTAAGTTGACTTAAATTAACATTTATTTTAAATTTTAAATTATAACGATCAAAATAATCATTTAAATTAAATATTTTGTACCAATCTAAGTTTGGGGACAATTTAAATTATGGTTTTAGGTCATAATTAATAAACATCCTAAAAATACTTAATGACCAAAATAGTCCAAAAAAGTCATGTATTTATTTAATTTATTTAAATCTAAACTACAATTTGAATCTCTAGGACGATCAGGATTAAAAAGGGCATTTTCGGTGGATCAAATATTTTAGGCATGAGGGTATGGAGCCATCAAAAATTATTTCTTTTCAAATTAAAATATTCAAAAAATTATTTTTATTCGATGGGGGCAACGCATGAACGATATGGATCTTCGCAAATTTAAAGCACTAAATTAGTCAAAATAATTATTGTCATCAACTTAGCATAAGGTATTTATATTTGCATATTTATTTAAATTCAAATGAAAATAATAGTTTATACTTTATTTTAATATAAAATGCAATAATTAATATTTTTATTTTTTGTATAAACTACGTTAATGTCAAAGATATAAATTATATTGTAAATATAATTTATTAACATAGCAATGACTAGGCGCATTTAACCTTATAGGAGAGATTAGTAATCCCACGGGTTTGTACATATTTATCCCATGAAGTTTGCAAAATAGCTTAATATAATTAATTAATTTTATATTCAATTTAATTTAAATTAATATTTAATATTTTGATTTAATAAATTATATTTTAATTCATGCAAATTTACAATAAAAGAGCATGAGCTGTACAATTTTTATTATTAAAATAATTGAATATATTATTTTAAAAATAAAATTTAAAATTTAATTTAATTTAACATTTATTTTTATTTAATCATTTTAATTTAGAGTATTTTAGGTGTTGTTAAATGTTATTCTACTTGCTAACTCCAAAGAGACAAGTGTTACTTGCCATCCAAGCATCTCGACATAAACTTAATTAAAAATACTCATTTTTATTTTGTTAATTATTTAGATTAATTTATTATAGTTGTATTTCTAAAAATCCATATACAATAATTATTATAGTTTTATATATTTATTTAAATTTTTATCTTATTCAAGTTAAATTAATTATTATTTTTATATAAACTATCAAAATCAGGATTATATAGAAGAGATGTTTTGTGGAAATGGACCCAAAAGATTCAATAAAAGAAAGGTTTACATAATATACTTTTTTTTGGAAGAATGTATATAGATTTTATTTTTATTATTAAATAATTTAGATATTTTTATTTAAATGTAATTAAAAATAATTTTTATATGTTTATATTATTAAATCTAAATTACAGTTACATATTTATTAGTAATTTTATTTTATTTTATTTAAATATATTATTATCTTAATTATAGTTTATATATTTATTTAGTTTTAAATTTATTAAATTCAAAATCAAGGTTTGCAAAGTTCTAAAATGGTTATTAAGTATATATCTTTTGCAAAACACGTAAATTTATATAAAATATTTTTCAAATATTAAAATTAGATATTGGTAGATCTGATTAGATCTAGTTAGATGCAGTTAGATATAGTCAGATGTCATTAGATCCAGTTAGATCCAGTTAAATCTGGTTAGATCTAGTTAGATGCCATTAGATTTAGGTAGATTTCATTAAATCATATTATCTATATTTTAATTTCTGTAATTGAGGTATTAATAACCTTATAAGGGGTCTAGGATCATATTACAGGTGTTAAATTAGAATTAACGTACTAATATAAAAAATTAGAATCGATTATATCCAGTTAGATGTTGTTAGATCGAGTTAGATTCGGTTAGATCTAGTTAGATGTCATTAGATTTAGAAATTTTCATTAAATCGTATTATTTGAGTTTTAATTTTTACAATTAATGTATAAATGACCTTACAAGGACTCTAGGAGCATATTACAAGTGTTAAATTAGGATTAACTTATCAATATAAAAAATTAGATTCTGTTAGATCCAATTAGATGCAGTTAGATCCAATTAGATGTTGTTAAATTCGGTTAGATTTGGTTAGATCTAGTTAGATGCTATTAGATTTAAAATTTTCATTTAATCATATTATCTGAGTTTTAATTTCTTTAATTAAGGTATAAATGACCTTATAATGGGCCTAGAATTATATTACAGGTGTTAAATTAGGATTAACATATTAATATAAAAAATTAGATTATGTTAGATCCAGTTAGATCCGGTTAGATGTTGTTACATCTGATTAGATCCAGTTAGATCAAGTTAGATACAAGTGGATTTAATTAAATCATATTATCTAAGTTTTAATTTCTGTAGTTAAGGTATAAATGACCTTATAAGGGGCTTAGCATCATATTACAAGTGTTAAATTAGAATTAATTTATTAATATTAAAAGTTAAATCCGGTTAGATCTAGTTAAATCCAATTAGATGTTGTTAGATCTAGTTAGATCCAGTTAAATCCAGTTAGATTTAGGTGGATTTAATTAAGTCATATTATCTAAGTTTTAATTTCTATAATTAAGGTATAAATGATCTTATAAGGGCTCAGCATCATATTACAAGTGTTAAATTAGGATTAACTTATTAATATAAAAAATTAGATCTAATTAGATGTTGTTAGATCCTATTAGATTCAGTTAGATCTAATTAAGTCTAGTTAGATCTAGTTGGCCATAGTGAAATCTAGTTAGAAACTGTTAGAATTTGGTGATTTAATTTAATCCTATTATCTGAGTTTTAATTTGTGTAATTGAAGTATAAATAACCTTATAATGTGCCTAGAATCATATTACAAGTGTTAAATTGAGATTAATTTATTAATGTCAAAAATTAGATTCGGTTAGATCGGGTTAGATCCGGTTAGATTTTGGTGATTTCATTAAATCCTATTATATGAGTTTTAATTTCTAGAATTAAGGTATAAATGACCTTATAAAAGGCCTAAGATCATAATATAGGCGTTAAACTAAGATTAACTTATTAATATAAAAAATTAGATCTAGTTAGATTTGGTTAGATTCTATTATATTCGAAAAATAAAAAAATATTTTTAAATTTTTAAAAATTTAGAAATAAGTATTAAAACTATTATCTATGAGAGTACCTTATTTATATGAACTTTAAATAATATAATATAATTTCTTATGTAAAATATATTTTTCAACTTTACCAAAAATAATGAAATCTTAGTACAAAATAATATTTTCTATACAAATATTTTTAGAAAATTTTAAATAATGAAAGAATATGTCTGCATATATTTTAGAGGTTGATCGACCAAGTGAATGGAGTGGATTGAGATTTTTATGTACATTTAATACAAAATTAATAGAAAAACAAAACATATTTTCAAATAAATATATTCACGATGTTAAATTACCTTCATGTCCCTACTTCTTTTTTTACCATGGGAAGGGCTTCCCATGGGTTGGGGCTCGGGAAGAAAATAAGCTCCCACCTATTTACACGAGACAATAAATTCCCACAACCACATTGACCCCACAAGGGGTTGAACTCACATCATAAGCAAATGTGCCCGCAAATGTGACTAACTAGGATACCACCTCCAATTGGTGGAACCTTAGAGGATTGGGAAAGAGTATAGGTGCATAGGCCATTTACTCTTACTTCATGATTTCTAAGGCATGATGCAATTGATTTACGTCCGTTATAAAGGATTGAAGGAGTTGGATAAGAGGAAGGAGAGTATTTTTATTAGGTAGTAGAATGTAGTGAGAAAAGGGAGTGGAAGCCCATTGCTTAAGGACAATATTAATGACTTTGGTAAGGTTAACTAGTACACAAAAGTAGTATGAAATAATCACTAAGAGCCTCCTCACCCAATAATATAGTTTTCAAGCGTCTGACCATCTTATCATAGTTTTACCAAATCTCTTTAGTGCAAATTTCCATTTTAGCTTACCTTAGAAAATTTTAGTGATGTTGACATCAAGAGATTCACAGTCAATATATGGATAGAATTGGAGGCATTATGCAAAAAGATAAGGATTTCTTCTGGATGTCCTTTGAATTTATTAGAGATTGTTTGAAGATAATGACAATAACACATAACTTTGAACTCATGGACAATAGATTTGACTAAGAATATTTTTTAAAGGTGTCAATAAGATGTTTAGACACATCTAAATTCTTTTAGAGATATGGAAAGAGTTGGAACAAAGGAAGAACTAAGATGTTAGATGATTTTTCAACTTATTAATGATTTCATGGCATGATTTTATTGGTCAAAGGGTAGAAAGAAAAGTTGTGACTAGATTTATGAGGGTGTGGCTAAATATGATTAATATTTGCAGGGTAAAATTTTCACAAGATGATTAGTGATTGGAGAGAGAATCTACAATTTGGGATTGAATGTTAACTTTTTTTTGGTAAAAAATTGAATGTTAACTTAATTTTGTTGAAGTGACAAATTGAAAGAATAAATAAGTTTTGATACAATGATTCTTGGTATCAAATGACCCTAGCTATTACTTGGTCTACTATGAATTCAATGAAATGCTCACGAATGTGAGAAAGAAATGTTCATTTTGTCTTGGGGTATGAGTGAGTTGATTCTTGGACAAAATGAACATTTCTTTTTCCAATGGGATTCCTATCCTAGTCAAAGTAGAAATTGGGGAAATCCATTCTCTATTTGCATTCCAAGCAGATTTCATTCTCTTTAGCATGGTTGCTTCCACCTTATCATTTTTATTGGGGTATAATCACATTCCACTAAGGGTACATGGAAGTGTCCTAGTAGTTGGGTGAGGGCCCTTTTGTAGCATAGTGTTAGGATTAGTATTGGTTTTGTAGAGTTGGCATGGAGGACTACTAGCGTTACATGTGGTTAACTAGTTGGCTTATTATGAGTGGTGTTTGAACTTATAAATACGCCATTTGAGGAGGGATTTATTCTTTAGTTTTTTCATAAGCTTGCTTCTCCATATCTTATTCCTAGTAAAATTAGTGAGATTTTCTTACAATTTTAATAAAATTCCTTGAGAATTTGCATTTAAATTCTTCATATCCCTTCATTGGTAACAGAACAAGTTGATCTCAAATAATGGATATGAGATTTGCAAAGATTTCAATGGTAGTAGTAGAATGGGAGAGGGAAAAAAGAGATTTAACCTGCAAATTACTAGCTTGGATCAAGAGATGGAACATGAAGTGGAGAGTTTTTGTCAATCTATGAGAGATTTGAAGTGATAATGAATCCGAGTAATGTGAAGGGCGACAATTAGCCATGACAAACCTACGTAGGTATGAGGATTTGATTTTGTGTATAGAGAAGAGGGCAAAATGTTGGAGATGAGAAGCTGCAAGGATTGATGATGAGAAGATTGAAGTTGGCTGTGATCCAAGTGTAATTTAACTTAACACATCTCCTAAATCGAATGAAGACAAGGAGAGAAGAGCTGTTAGCATCGGCTACAATAGTGGAAAGAAGAAAGGATGGCATAGAATTAAAGATTGTTAGCCTAGATCATAAGCTAGAACATGAGGTAGATAACTTGAGCCAATCCACGAGGGAACTAGCTAAACGGGTGGATGTGATGAAGATTCAAGGAATAGATGGCAATTTATCCATGACCAATGTAAAACATTTTTAGGATCTAATACTTTGGATTTAGCAAATGGTTAATTATTAGAGACGAAGGATTAATGAGGAGATGAGGTTTAAGGTGTTTTTCATTCAAGCGTAGTTCAACCTGGCACATTTCCAAGTTTGGATGAAGATGTGGGGAGAAAAGATAATGTTGTCACTGTTAGGATGTGTTGATTCATTGGAACCATCAAGTAGGGTGCCAAAGGTGTTTCCATGGTCGAAGTCAATGATGAGAAGGTGGACGAAGACAAGGCAACATGCAGTAGGAAAATTAATGTCTGTTGAATTGAGCTATCATGGACTCTCTAGAAGATTGATGCAATTGGCTTGGATTATAGGCTAGAAGGTTATAGTCAGCTTTTCTTGGTTGTGCTACCATGGCTGGGGAAGATGGAGGTAGAGGAGGCACAGACTTACTGATTTGTTATGGGCATTAATATGCATTGGTTGTGGTAGCAATGACAAATAAGGTGAGCAACACAAGGGAATGAAGGGATTCTTGTGCTAAAATCACCTGTCGTATGTCTATTTGTGAAAATTCTTAAAGGTAGAAAGGAAGTGTATGTTTGATTTTAGGGTGTGTGGGATATAGGAGCATATTCAGTTGTTGATCATATTTACGCTACAATGCGATTTGTGTGGGATCCATGAGGGTTATTTTTCAAGACAACTTTCAATCTTGGAGTTTTTTTATGAGATGGAGGGATTAGGTATCAAGGGAGATACATTTTAAAGTCCAAATATGGATTCTAGGGACTCAAGAGCACTTAAAGTTCATAGCGCAAAGTTGGAAGCCATTACTTTGATTGAATCAAAATTGTCGCTTCGGTCATTGGTATCTTGACCAATGGTCAATAGTTTGGTTGTTACTTGTTTGATGAACGTTCTTGATGACAATTTAAAAGCTAAGAATGAGCTATGTTAGCACGATATATAGCAATAGTTTTTTTGCTATTTTAATGAAGAAGAGCACCTTTAAGAAGTTATAAGGTCCTAAGATCTAGGAGGTTCCATGTCCATTCAAGCACTAGTCATATGGGACTCATTTTTTCGAAGAAGTTGGAATCAAAAGAGATTGTAGCAATTCTAACAAAACTCAAACTTCAACTGACTTGCCTCATTTAAAATTTGAATATAGATATTGTCTATTAGCGATGGATAAACCATCTTATCTCGTGTCAGTTGGTTTTTTGTATTTTGTTTGTTGCTCTTTATAAGAAGGATGTCAGTGGTCATCTAGTGGAGTATAATTTGAATGAATTGATATCTATGTGTATGTAAGAGAAAGAGATGTTAAAACAGGATAGATCAATAATTATCAATTTCACATTGACTTTTATGCAACATAAGTTAAAGAAAGAAAAGAAAAAGAATAAATTTTATCAATAAGGAAAATATAGATGATGAATTTAAAAAGTCCACTAATAAGTATCACTTCTGTAAATACAAAGGGCATTTCAAGAAATATTATCTCAAGAGGAAGAATTCATTTGAAAAAAAAGTAAAAATTATGCACATGTTTACCTCGAAATTGATTTCGTATATGTATCCTCTAATTTATAATGTATTGATTTTGATGTTGTTATTTATGTCACAAACTTTTTGTAAGCACTCCTTTTAACTTATAACCCAAAACCATATGAGTCGTCTATCTGATAAAGTATAAGGTCAAAGTAGTTGAAAATTGCAAGTTTTACCTTGATACAAAGAATTTTCTAGAACTACATAATGTTTTCTATGTTCTCTCTAATTTTGGAAATTTAATTTTTTTTTTTTGACAAAACTTGATGTAATGGGTTATTCTTTTAGTTTTAGAAACTCAAAGTTTTCGTTATTTAAGAATTCAATTTCGGTTAGTACCAGAACATTGATTAATAGTTTATATTAAATAATTAGATTATTCGTTTCTTGATTGTTCATTTGCCTTGAATATGTGCTGATACTAAATATCATATGATTGATGAAAAATTCCTCCATAGCATAAAAGATTGGATAATATATTGAAATTAAGCATGTTAAGATTAACAAAAAGATAAGATAGTAATAACTCTATATTTGCTAATTTGGACATATGTATTGATTATATTAAGGAAAAATAAACTAAAATCTAGAAAAAGGAATGTCATAAGAAGTAGTAAACTTTTAGAATTGATACACACTGGCATTTATGGTCTTTTTTCATGATCCATTAGAGGTGAAAATATTTTATCACATTTATTGATAATTCTCATGTTATGGTTATTTTTTTCTATTGCATGAAAAGTTTAATTCTTTGAATGCATTCAAAACCTTCAAGAAATTAGTAGAAAAAATTTGACAGAAAAATTAAAGTTGTAAGATATGGTAGCAGTAATAAATATTATGGTAAACATGATTAATTAGGTCAAGCCCTTAGACTATTCATTAAATTTGTAAAATGAATGGTATTTAACTTCAGTATACAATGCTAGGAGCTCTCTAATAGAATAGTGTTATTGAAAGAAAAAGCCATATTTTCATAGATATGGTGAAAAATATGATTAGCAAGTCATTCTTACTGTTATTCTTGTGGAATGAAGCCTTAAAAATTACAATGTATATCTTCAATAGGGTTCTCAGTAAAGTCGTTCCTAAAACTTTATTCGAGTTATGGGCAAGCAGGAAACTCAATTTCAAGCATATGTATACTTAGGATTGTTAAGCAAAAGTAAGGATACTTAAGGCACAAGAAAAGAAATCGGACTCAAAAACTATTAATTGTTACTTTGTTGGATATTCATAATGGTAGAAAGGGTACAAGTTTTATAGTCTATGTCACACAATTAGGATCATCGAGACTGGAACGACTTGATTCATTTACAATGGTGAGAATAGTAGGAGTATAATTCCACAAAATACCGAATTCAAAGATATTAGAGATCATTTTTCCGGTACCTCACTAACAAACATAACAGTTGAAATAATTAATCATGACATAACAACTAAAAAACTAGAGATTTCTATGCAACTTACTAAAGATATTAACAGTGAATTGGTATTAATTTCATATGAAATTCATTATGATGACAATATAAATCATATTAATGAGCTAAGGTGGTACACAAAGTTAGAAGACCTGCTATTTCAAAAAATTATACAATATATTTGGAAGAATATATTAATGATCTTTATCTTGAAAATAATCCATTAATATTCAAGAAGTATTAGTAGCGAAAATGTGTTATGGATTATCATGAAAGATAAAACAAAATTCATACACAAAAATGAAGTGCGAGAGATCCTATTATGCTAGTTGAAGGTTGTAACTTAGTTGGTTGTAAATCCTAAAGGTAATGTGAAAAGGTACAAAGTCAAACTTATCGAAAAAGCTTCATTCAAATAGAAGGTATCTGATTATAACAAGACCTTTTCACCATTCTCTTAAAAAGACTTATTCAAAAATCATTATGGCATTAGTGGGCCACTTTGACTTAGAGTTACACCAAATAGAGGTAATGACAATATTCTTGAGTAGGGATCTAGAAGAAGAGGTGTATGTGATGAAATAAGAAAAAATAAAAGAAAAGAAAAGGATATATTAATATGAAAATTAAAGAAACTCATAGATTGACTTAGACGAGCTTTCAACAATGGTATTTAAAATTCAATAAAGTCGTCATTTTTTTTAGATTTACAAAAGATATTAGCAACCAATGTATATATCTGAAATTGAGTTGAAGCAACTTTATACTTTTGATTTTATACATATAGAAGATCTTTTGCTTGCTACTAATAATTTGAGTCTCTTATATGACACTAAAAGTTCTCTTTCTAAATATTTTGATATGAAAGATATTGATGATGCATAATGCGCCTTAGAAAATAAGGTCTATCAAAATAGATTTAAAAGACTTTTAAGGTTATCATAAAGGTCTTATATTAATAAAAATTTTAAAAATTTTGAAATGTCCAACTGCTCATATTATGAAGTGCTAATCTTTAAGGGTTAAAAATATAATTTACTACATAATGAGATTGAAAAATAAGAAATGAAGCTCATCTCATATGCTTCTACTTTTTGGAGCATGATGTATCCCAAGTTTTCACATGTCTTAATATTAGATGTGCAATACGATTATGGTGAAGATATCAAAACAATCCAGAAATAGAACATTGGAACATAACAAAAAAGTGACACAATAGTTCCAATGAACTAAAAATTATAAGCTCATATATGAGAAAACTAATCAATTAGAGGTAATCGGTTAAACAAACTTTTACATTATTTTGGTTGCATAGATAGTAAAAAATTCACATCATGTTATGTTTTCTTACTAGCTAGTGGAGTAGTTTCATAAAAGAGTAAATGGTTCACGTCTACTACTAATATCATAGAAGAAGTGTCGAGGGAGAAAATACTCAAGTCTTCACACATGTTTTTCAGGTGGAATCTATAGTGATTAATTCAAGTATGCTTCTGCATTAGATGAGTTTCAACAAAATATTGTCATCCTAATATAATTGTCAAATTATAATGGTGTACATGGTAGTACTGTGAAGGTTGAAAACCTAGCAAGGGTTTTATGTAAAGTTTTCAATTATACAATTGGAAGTGATACAAAATATTAATAAACTAAACATGAGGTTGTTAATTTTGAATGTTAGTTCCCATGCCAGTTTCTATAATTTGTAAGTATTTCCTAATTCCCTGCCCCATTAATAAGGTTGTTAGGTGTGCAAAGTAATAGGGGTTAGTATGCAAACTTCCTCTAAGATTGATTAACCTACACGTGTCTAGTATTATGATTACTACAATAACAAGAAAGATTGTTATAAAAATAACACAATCTTTGAATTCAATAGCTAATAACATGCTAATATAAGTTCATTGATAATGCTATGGATCTAGTAACTAACATATATAAAAATGGAAATGGCACTGATAGCAAGCTAATATGGAAGGACCAAAAATGAAAACAGTATATGATAAGAAAAGAGTTAACAGTAATCCTTAAGGGTAGATTAGAACCCTATATTTGCTTTGTTTTGAAATGACACTCAAATTATGAAGATTATGGATTTTGGTCCATAATCATGAAATATTAATGCTTAGTTTCTTTATCGCGTGATCACCGGCTATATACAATCACCCTTTCATGGCAATAAGGAAACAATAGAAATAATTTAGAGTAGATACGTGGAGAAGTCTTGCCAAGATGTAGAAACGGATGACTCTGGCTTGAGGATTCTACAAGCTCAATGAAAAGAAAAGGTCATTCCTTCTTTCTTTCTCATTCTCTTACAGTCTTACCATTACAATTCTCTTTTATTATAAGAAATATATTTCCTCTTTTTGAGTGAAGGAGAGTGGGATGATATGTCTAGGTTGTGCTTAAGGAATTAACAGAAGCCTTACAAGCATGAAGGAGAATTATTCGAAAAGGAAAATGAGAATGCCCTCGACGCATAGAGGAGAGTGAAACTAGAATCCTTTTACGGGTATCAAGTACTACTTGCATATGTCTGTCTTACATGGACATACATATGCAAGATTTCATCATAAGATCACATATAATATCATGTTAGCTAGTTCTACCAGTAAATTGAGGGTTTATTATAGTAGTTTATTGATGTGACTTTTGCTTTACAAGTGGTGATGTTACGAAGGCAGCCAAGTCTAGTGATTAGGGCAATTTATGATAAGCATGACAGTGCCATATAGCCTCATATATGGACGAAAAGCCAGCTCAAGCGGATTCTTCCTTAGATACAGAAGAGAAGGGTGGGTAGGCACACGTCAGGTAGAGTCATCATGGTTATGACTCAACCTAGCATCAAGGCTTGTTGAGGTGACATATAAAACTTCGGCAAAGGCCTCAGCGTTGGTCAAGATCATTTGGCATCGTTTGAATGAGGTCTTAGCCTCAGTCGGGGTACCCTACACCATCAAAAAGAAATACGTAGGTAATTCTAGTTAAATTGGAGTTAATTCAAGTAAATTGAATTTTTTCATAAATGAAGATAAATTGAAAATTATTCGAGAAGAATTATATTTCATGAGAGTATCACTCACACGTAGACCAGTAGGTTTGCATTTTATTTTTTAAAATAAAATTAGATCTTGATTTAAGACTTAAAAAAATTGAGATCAACAATTTACTTACAAAAATACTCACTAATGTTTTTTTATAAATAAGCTTAAGTATTATAAAGGAGATATCATATCATTTGAATAGAGTTGATATGTCAAGACATATCAACCTTATAAATTCGTAATGCAATAAATTTTAATGTACTTACAATCAGTACGTTTTCTACTCTCGACGCATAAAGGCGTCAGTGACCTCCTGTTCCCTCTTTTTTAAGTTCAATGCCCTCCTATTCTTAATAGAATAGAATTGTTATATTGAAATTAAACTCATAAATATGAATTTTGAAGCAATAACTTGAACGTGGAATTTTCCAATTGAGGGATTGAGGGGTGTTGGTCTTTTACTGTTTAACATTTGTTATCGTCGTAGTCCACGTGCTATTAATTAATGACATATCACAACTATCACAAATAAACATGTGCTACTTTGTTGTGTTCCAAAAAGCATGAGTAACTTGGAAGAGATTAGACCTACTTGACAAGCATTGAATCATCTTTAATCATCTTTAAATTTAGATTAGATCTCTCGTAGTATTATTTCTAAGCGAACGCTCAAAAGAAAGATACATATACATACCTGTTAAAGTATATTTACAGATCTGTCACCTCATTAATGGACTAACCCGCAAAGGACCCAATTCAGATGCTGTGGTCTTCATCACCTCAACTTCTTGGATTTTTTTTTTGTTTTTGTTTTGATAAAAATTGATGAGTCATGCCACTGCTTAAAATTGTGCTGCTTGAAAAATTAAGTGTCTAAAATTTTCTGTTACTTGAAAAAAGATTCAAATAGGTTTAGAGTTTGCAAATTGGTGCTGAATCATTTTAATTATTGGAACTTCGATAGACAAAATATTCTTTTTAGTAGTTTAATGATGGAACTCTTAACAGCATAGGTATGATAGGAATTTAAAATAAGATATTATGAATATGAACAAATTTATAAAATATTACGGGGTTTATTAGAAATTAAGGGCAAAAGTTGTGAGTATATAAGAATTTTTCTTAATTTATTTTGTTTAACATGACTTGTTTACCATGTTACCAAAAATAATATCACTGGAACCTTAAATTTACATTTTATAAAAAAAAAATAGCATAGAGTGAACATGAAATTATTAAATTTTAAAAAAATCATAGTATATATAGCATATAAAAGTTTTTCAATACATGTGATTTTTGAAATCAAAAATAAATTCATATGAATAAATGTGATAAATAATTTATATCTAAAACAATATTTTAAACTTAAAGAAATGCCCATATAGCTATCTGCATTGAATTATGGCCCCTTTATCCTCTTTTGTTGCAAAAGGCACTAATTAGGTTGTGTTAAAAATTGCACACTAAAATTGATACATCTATGGCCAAAAAATTTTAGATCTATTATAAAGTTGGAGTTAAAACTTCCATCAAGTATGAAAAATAGTATCCATAAATATTCAATTATTAATATACTAAATCTTAACAAGTTTGCATATTTTAAGTTTCAATACTTAAGATTTAACCTTTGATAGAATAATTTGGAGTTTGATATCAACTCATGAAGGTATCTTAAAGTTAAGGTACTCCAATTATGTGGAACATTAAATTTTACAGTTGTTTTAAACTTTTGTTCTGGAGATGAATAGATTGGAAAAAAAACTAGAAGATAATTAACTGGTGAAAAAGTAGTGTAATTTGTAATAAATGAAAATCTTAAATTTAGTTGGTAAATTGAGAAGAGAAGAAGATGATTTTATCGATGAAAGTTTATTTTTAAAAAGACGAATTTACAAATTTTGAATGAGACTGAGAGGCAAGTGTACAATATCAAAAAGAATAAAATGAAAGGTTATTTCAAAGCAAAAGATATTAATTTGAAGTTCAAATGATTAGCAATTTGAGCTTTATATGAGTTTGCAATTTAACCTAATGGAAAAGAGAGATTTATATAAAAACATAAAGTACATGGAAAAGATGCAAATATAAAAAATGAGGCTATTTTTGCAATTCTTGAAAGGAGATATTTAGATATCAAGCTATACAAGTGACATGGATTTGAAGATTAAATTATGTGAATTACGAATTTTAACATAAATTTGATTTTCACTTATTACGGAATCTCAAGTTTCACAATTGTTTTAACCTTCTATTCTATAAAGGAATAGATGAAAAACTAGAAGATAAACTAACTGATGAAAAGTATGGTGATTTGCAATAATTACAAACCTAAATTTAGTTGGTAAATTGAGATGAGAATGAAGTGAATTTTTGTTTATAAAAGTTTATTAAGTGGAGATTTACATACTTTGTTGTTGAAGATTTAATGAGAATTTTAAGCTTCTGTTAAATTCATCCACTTGTCCCAAACTCTATAAATATGATGTAGTTACTTTTAAAATTGGTCATATTAATACAACCTTCTTTGAATAAGGAACCCAAATATATGCCTATAGGAAAAATTGGGGTTCATCTGCGTAGTTTCCACAATTGCAAAAATTGAAAGAGAAGCGAAGAGACAAAGCAGGGAGAAGGAAGAAGAAAACTATTCACTTGTCTTATTTGAGAAAATTTTATACAAAACTCCTCCAATTTGTAGTTTCATGGAAAGTGCACATTTTTCAAGAAATTATAGAAAAATTCAAATATTTTGAAAAATTTACAGGAGATATTCTTATATAGAAACAGAATACTCTGCTAATTTGTTGAATAATTTCGTGAGAAAAGTTCTAGACAAATTGCGGAAAAACCCAAGAATGAAATATTTTGGCAAAATGCCTTATACTGGCTAGAAATTTGCAAAATAGTCTTTGAATAATATCTTACATAAAAACACCTAGTCTGAGTACTGGAGACATGCCAGTAGTAGCTAATACTGACAACAAATGGTGGCCCATGAATCATCTCCAAACTATTTTTGAATTAGATTTTGATACTAATATGTGATTTTGATGATTTAATTATTGATTTTTATATTTTTGGACATTTTGAATTCATTGGATAAGTTGGATCTGCCCTAAGAAGTTGTTATCAAGAGATATTGATGGGAAAAAATTTTAATAATTGAGATATCACTTGATTATGGATCATTAAGATGATGACAGAGACTTCTATGTATTAAGCTTAGCGTTTAACACTAGTTCCAATTGAGATAAACTTTTGAAGTTTACATAAGTGAAATTTTACTAAATTCAAGGGATTATCTTTATTAACTAATATGCATTGTACATTAGCATAATTTAATAAGCTGAGTGTGGTGGAATGAAAGAAAGTATAATTAGTACGATTGTTGAATAATAGTATCATTTAAGAGTAAATATTTGGACTTAAATGGCTAGTATTAGTTTATGAGATGATAATGATGTGATCATGATTATCATGTTCAAATCCACTTGAAGAATTTATATAATTATTTTATGAATTTTTAATAAAGTTAAATGCTATCAAATTTTATAAATTTCAAATAATTAGACTTATGGAATTATTATTAGGGGAAAATTGAGATTGAATAGTAAATATAAACATTAGAATAGATGACTGATTTTGAAAGAATATTATTATTTCAGTGAGTGAATGAAATAAAGATACATCGGATGTTTGTGGATTGGAGTGAAGTATGAGATAAGTAGGACTCTGTTTTAAACTGATTTAATTATTTTACGTAACATCTAAGCATGTATATTTTGGATGCTGATGATTTTTATTTTTGTTATAATTAAATTTAACTGAAAGCTTGATTTATTATAATGCTGAATTTGAAACTTGATTTATGAATTGAGCATGCTAGCATTTTTTTAACATATCATTGTGTAGTAGATGCTAGATTATCATGAATCATGGTTGAAGGTATTAATTGAAAAGTATTGTTTGAGATCACCAATGACGATCGATGACATACCATTAATTGGGGATCAGGGTATGATTGAGCCATTGATGGTTGTGAGCCATAACCTGTCTATCTGGCCACTGTAATATTGTACTTAGAGCCATTGATATATTTGGCTATTTGATATGTATTATATTTGGAGTAGTGAATGCTTCTAGTGATTTGTTCTGATATTCTATTTGAAACCATGAATGTGTTTGACTATTTATTGTGATATTATATTTGATCCATGAATATGTCCTACTATATGTTATGCTGTATTTGGAGCCATGATTATGTCCAGCTATTTGTTTCGAAATTGTATTTAAAGTTGTGAATATGACTAACTATTTGTTGTAAGACTAGTATGTAGACACTGGTGTTTAGACATAAGTGTCCGAGCTGAGCCATGGGCATAGTTATAGATGTGTGAAGATCACGACAAGATATGAGATGCACCTCCTTGTTTTTTGAGTTGGTAAGATATTTCTCGCTGTTGATTGATTCGTACTTAGCATGATGTAAGACCGGGCAAGATAACGAACCTCCCTATTGAACTTAATCTTTGTGATAAGAAAATCATGTGTATGATGCATTATTGAAATGTTTCATCATGAGCAAGCATATGATGCTGATTTGAATATAAATTTATGATTTATTGGAAAAATATGCATATTGTTTGTTTAACACTGATTTTATTCAATTTATTTTTTATCCTATTTACTGAGTTTGTCTGGACCAATTTTTATCATATTTTTAAACGACAATTTGATTTTTAAGACTAGCGTAGGGAGGACATGTATATTCTATGAATTTGATTCTTTGGATATAACTTAGTTTAGATTTGATGAGACATCTAGTTTATAATGACTTATGCTATAATTGATATTACATTATGATTTATGTTATTGCACCGATATTCTCCTTATTATCATCAATCTTGGAGTATATTAGCAATGGATGATTGAGATGTTTGACTTGATCAGCAGGATGTTACAAATTGCAAACTAAATAAAAAAATATCCTTTTACTTTTTGGCACAATAAATATTATATAGTTTTCATTAAAAATGATCTACTGACATAGAAACTAATTTCAAATGACAAAAGTTTGATTAAAGAAATTTTGATTTATGTTCGGTTTTAAAAATTATTAAGATTTTATAAAGTGGCTATATGGTTGTTTATTGGCTAAAGTTAGACTTTTAGATAGAATATTGATCATATTAAGATAATAATTGGATTGCATAAGAGAAAAAATTCAATATGGGTCCAAGCTAAATGCGGTGCAAATGATCCTTTACTGTGTTTAGTAATGAAGAAAGAAAGGAGAAAAAAGGTAGAAAAAGAATAAGTATTAAGTGCGTAATGCGATGGAATAATGCTTGAGAGTATATTTAATTCTAAAAATAAACACAGTTTTACACCTTTTTCAGATATGGCACACATTTATTTAAAAAAATGCAAATATGATCATCACTTATTTTCACTGTATTCCCAAACATGACAATTCTGTTAGTTTTTTTTCCTTTTTCAACTTGAGATTTCTTAAGTAATAAGAAAAAGTAAGAAAAAAATGTAAAAGCGAAAATAAAAGAATGATGCAATGTGATAGCTAGTAACGATTAAGAATAATTAAGAGAATAATGATAAAATAGAAATGATAGAAGCGTAAAAAATGTGAGAAAATTATTAAAAAATAAGTAACAATGACATAAAATAAATTATTTAAGCACTTAAATGTTAAATTATATTAACACGTGTGAAGAATGAAGAAAAAAGTGAAAAAATTACAACCTTCTTTTTCTTCTTTCCAAATACACAAAGTTTTTACAAAATTGGCCCTCTAATTATGTTAAATTACCTTTTAAGCATGTATTTTGACGTTTCATAAATTTAACCCTCTAAATTTGCATCGCTTGCAAATTGATCCTATCATTGTAGGGAAATTTATAAATTTTCAAAATGAGGTCTAATTTGCAATAAGCAAACTTACATTAACAATTTACAAAAAACCAATATATTAACTTTCTAAATGAAAAATTATTAAAAAATATATACTATATGCATGGCCAAGAGGGGAAAGTTTCAAGATATTTACATGCGTTATTAAATAATTTTACTTTTAAAAAATTTGTGATATTTTATAATTTATATTAGAATTATTTGTTCAACTAACGGACTAAGTGTCATCCATAAGAAAATGCCAGGAAGCCCTATCTTATAAAAAGTGGAAAATCAATATCATAAGTTTGTGTAATTTATATATTACTTTTAAAGACCTTAAATCAACATCTAAATAATCTAGAACTTCATTCCTATGTGCATAAATTGTTTTATAAAATATTATAACATTCTAATTGATGTACGAATGAATTTAAGTGTTTTTTATAATTTACCCGTTATTATTAAGCAAATCTAATCTTCTTAAAACTCTGATTGACGTGACTTTGGTATTATAATAAACTAAATAATTTTAACCAATTTAACTTGTTGGGTTTTGATTTCAATATCAATGTGGGCTACGTTTTATCAAGTGCACCCTAACATGGTTCCAGTATGTTTCAAGCTCTTCTACGATATATCAAACATGATAATTTTTTTAATAAGTAGGTATTGTATATTCATCTGAATTTGTATTACGTTAAAGCCCCATGGTATTCTTATAATTTTCCATATGACATTCTAACATTTTTTCTTAAGAAGATATTCTAATAATTTTCCATATAACGTTCTAATCATTTTTCTCAAAGGAGAAAAACTAACATGCTCCGAATGAATTTGGTGGACCTTCCTGAAAATGCTGCTGCAGGCAATTTTGCTGCCATTGGCGTTACCACGCCAGAACCATCGTGGCATCAAACTTGATAGTTAGTTTAAAATTCATTATATCATCTTAATAAAACCTAACGCAAACATTTCCACATTTATGTTAATCGAAAAACGCTAAAATGAATGATTTAAAAAAATAATATAATGATTAAAATATTTACTTAAAAACTTTCAAAGTTTACACTTCTAAAAATGTAAAAAACTTTTGAATAAAAAATCTTTATTGTAAAAGTTGTTAAAATAACAGAAAATGATGTATTATAATAAGGTTAATAATAGGAATAAAAAAATAAAGTCAAAATAGATAGATTAACTGTATGGATAGTTGCGTAGAAATAATTTGAAAAGTAAAGTAATTTGTATAGAAAGATATAAAAAATAATTTAGAAATTAGATAATTGTGAATAATAAAATGTTTTAGATCGAAAAGTTTTAGAAAAAAGTTTTATTTGAAAACAAACACACCCATAATAAAAACGAATTGATTTTGATTATTTAAGTGCAATAAAAATTTAAAAATATTATATTTTAGGGGGATTTACTTGGTCTAATTAGTTTTTTATCAAGTAGACTTTTTATTTCTTTTTTACAATAATCAAGAAGATCTTTATTCATTTGAATGGGTCTTGCTTTAGTTGGAATCTTTTCTTCATTAAATTCTTTTATATAGGGCAATTTTACTATATGTTGTTTTCTGTTCCAAAAAGCATTTAGCGCTTCTGAACAAACCTCTTTTGCTAATCTGTTTTTAAATTCTTCAATATGATGTTTTAATGGTCCATTTATTTCCTTTTCTATATATTTTATAGCATTTTGATCTTGGAGATGACATAGGAATTTTTTCTTATAATTCAATGTATCTTTTAATTCGGCTAGAAGAGAAGCTTCTGGAGGTTTTATGAAGGCAAATAAGGTTTCATTTGTCTGGATCCCTTCATCAGTCACAGAGAATGGTTTTATCATTTGGAGAAATGGTGTTCCTAATATAATTTTTTGTTGCATTTTTTTATCAATATAAAAGATGTTTGTAGGCACAATTTTTTATTACAAATTCGTGCAGATGACAATTTATACTTTACAGCCATGTCAGTTCCATCTGCAGTGGCTATAGAAGAACTTGTTGATTCAAAATATTTTGGTGGAATTATCCCTTCATTTATACAATTTAAATCAGCTCCGGAATCAACTAGAGCAATGAGACTTACAGAAAAGTCTGCAGGGAAATCCTTGATTTTTAAAGTTATTTTAATATACCATTTCTGGGATATAATTCTTTGAGCTTCATTACTCATTATGGATATATAATTGTTGTCGTCAATTTCCTTTAATTTTGAGGATTCAGCCTTATTTTCTTTTAGTATTTGTTGAAAATGATCTTCAAATTCATCTTCAACCTTTTCTTCTTGTTCTAGGTTTATAGATAATTCTTTTAATTCCAAAATTTGAATTCTAGTTTTTAGCTGTGAAATTTTTTTTTTCATTTCTTTAATTTCTTGTGATAACTCATAAGTAGAAGTTGGTTTTGGCATATCTTTAATATATCTTCTTTGATTTTTAATAATATGTTATATAGATGAAGTTTCAGGTAGAATGAATGACTCAGTTGGTTTTGACATTTTTAAATATTTATTTAATAACTCAACCTTTTGATTTGGATCCTCAATTTGATTTATAAGATCAAGAAGCATTTGATTTGAATTGTTTAACATATTTAACGAATAGTAGCCTGAGTTAGACGAGGTTTGATACTCAGGATGGCTAAATGAGCATTGGCAATGGTGATTATCTGAATCTTTATTATAAATTTCATTTAGCTCATACTCACTTTCATTTTCCGATGAATCTTCTAATTCGCTTTCGGACATGATAGACAATTGATTTAGTTTTTTAGATAATTCTTCAGCACTCAGGGTTTTATCTGCAATTAATTCTTTCACTTGATTTTTATAACACTTAAAGGCATAGTGACCGAGTTTTCCACATCTATAACATTTAATTTCTTTTATATTTTTCTTTTGTGAAGGTTTAGGCTTATATTTTTTAAATTTCTTTTTAGCATAGTATTGTTTTGGGATTTTTTCTTTAAATGGTTTATATTTCTTTTGATATTTTTTAGCTTTAAGAAATTTAGACTTCTTCATTATTCTTTGTACAGGAGTTTGTTCTATACCGTAGTTTGAACAGAATATAGATAAATCTTGAGATCTTAAAAATTTAGATTCATCCATATGTTTTTTATTACATAATTCTATACCGACTTGTTTAATTTTGGTGAATAGTAATCCTCATGTATAGTTTGCATATTTTAGTTTTCCATCATTTTCTTATTTTATTAATGTTTTAACTTTGGATTCAAAGACTGACGTAAGACCTTGTAGAAATTTCTCTTTATATATATCTTGATTTCCGTCTTCTAACATTAGCAAATCTGTCAGATAAACATCCTTATACCATCTATACTTAGTCATATTTTTACATCTTAATTTTAATAACCTTTCTCTTATAACAGATTGATAAGCTTCTACTGTTCCTAAAAATTGATAGATTATAGTACTGATTAATGTGTTAACTGGATCTGAATCTTTTAATATTTTTTATTGTGTTTCGAGTTTTAGTTGAATATCTCACCACGCTTTTAGCTGTCCTGTGAATCCCCATGCAAGAATGTGAGCAGCATCAGTTTTACTAATGTTTTTGGCTGCTTGAAGGATTGTGGCATACATGATCATACTATGTGTCATATTCCAAATTTGATATTCTGACATGCCATCAATACTCCATTCATAGAGAGCATTCATATTAAAGCTATTTTGAGTAGTTGTTCTCTCTTCCTCAAACTGTTGATCCATTGGGGATGGACGATGGTAATAATTTTTTAAGATTCTATTTAGATCATGTTGTGGGTTTTCTGTTATCATGTGTAAAAAAAATTTATTTTTTAAATCTTTAATTTTATCTCTTAGGTCATTGAATTTTATTGTATCTTGTTAAGCGATTTTAGCGAAATCTTTTCCTTCTGTCTTATCATCTAATGATAAGTTCTGGAATTCAAATTCAAGAGGTTTTTTATAGAATGACATGCTTTTAACTGACTTTCCTTTTAATATTTTTTCTATTTGTATAAGTTTACAATTTGTGAAATTATCTTGTTCTATAACTTGAGACAAATCTCTAGCATAGATAGAAATTTCTTTATATACTGATTGTTTAAAGGGTTGTTGGAGACTTTTTCCATCACATTCTTTAACATGTTGTCCTTTATTAAATTCTGGAATATAATCTTCTTGTGATTCATTTGTTTTTGAGGTAGATGTGTTTTGATCGTCAATATTTATCATGTTTAATGAAGTTTTAACTTGGGAGTTATACCAATCGAAAAAGTAAACATTTTCTTTTATAGATTTGCAATAAGCAATCCATGTTTTAAATAATTTACTTCGTTCTTCCTCATTATAGGTTTCAGTTATCCATTGTCTTTTTCTATAGTTGTGATTTTCCTTTAAAGCAACCTTTTCTCAGTCCATGTTCAAGTCCGCTAGTTCTTTTGCAGTCCATGTTTCCGGACTTATCTCATTGTTAAATCCGCGGATTCGAAACTTGTTCAAGTCCGCTAGTTCTTTTTCTTGTCTATATATTTAGTTGTTTTGTCAGTCTGTAAGACATAGAAGGCATAGAAAGCATCGAAAGCCATTCGAGCTCTCAAATATTGTAAAATAAGTGTGGTTTGCTCTCTCTCTCTCTCTCTCTGAAGTATCTATCCTTGAGGTTCATCTGAGTTGCCTCAACTCTCCTCTGTAAGAAACTTCTATCTTTTGTTTATGATTATTCTCTTCAATGAAAGCTTTGTCTGATCTTTTATGGCACATGAGATCTGCTAGAGATTATGAACAATTCTTGTTTGAAGCTTTAGAATTCGAAATTAAACCAAGACACATAAAATATTATACTGAACAACTTGAATGGACTCAAGCTGAGATAAAAGCCTTATCGAAACAGATTTCAATCTTCCTGGTATAAATTGGTATCAGAGCCCGGTTGAAGAATTCTGTTAAAAACAGACTTTTAAATTTACTCTGTGTTCTCTCACTCGTCGCGCAATTAAGCCGTTGTTGCCGTGTGAAGGCGTGTTAAGGCGTTGTAAGTCGTTGTCTGTGAAAAGAAAATGAGTACTCTTAAAATAATGTTTTCAACTTCTTCTTCTGCTAACAATGATACTGAAATTCATTCAGTAAAATTAGATGAAATTCAAAATATGTCAGAAGGAACCTATGAAAACATTGAAAAATCTTTGCAAAATTGGAAAATACCTAAAGTCCCAATTAAAGAAATATATAAGATAGGAAGTTCTGATTTTAAAACTGAATTCATAATTAAAACAGTAGAAACAGTCTTAGAATTTGGAGCAGGATCTCATCAAATTCCGTTGTTAGAAAAGGTTGCTTTAAAGGAATTATGTGAGAAACAATTCAAGTTTCTACATTTTGGATTAATTCAAATTGCTATACAACCTCTAGTAAGAACCGGACTTCAAGCCTCTGTTCTTGCTTGTCTAAAAGACAATCGGCATAAAAATTTCTCTGACTCTATATTAGGGATTGTTCAAACCTCCCTACACGCTGGCCCGATATATTTCAACAGTTTTCCAAACTTTTCTATAAGTCTAACCGACCCACATACATTAGAAGTTTTATCCTTACTTGTTCAAACTCAAGGGTTTGATATGAAGTTAGGATCAAAACCTCTATGTATCCAGTACTTCCTGGTATAAATTGATTACATTGTCCTGGTGCTAACGCTCATGGCATTCATCTTGCTAGCGCGGTTAGATCCTGTCCAGCTATAGCATTTGCTTTGTTCTCCTGAAAAGAGGAAGTTTTACAGATTTCCTTCTATGATAAGGATATTTTTAGAAAGAAGATTTTTCTACAGAATAAGGGTTGTAAATGAGTCTAATTGTAATATCAGTTGTCACAGTATATAAAAATACTAATAAAAAAAGTTTACATTGTTTGCAATTTTGGCAAAATTATCACATGGCAATAGCTCCCCACATACTTAGAAGGTCAACTTTGCAAAAACCACTTAGAAAAATCCTTAAATTAATATGAATGAAATTTATTATTATTTTTTTTTTTTACCGTTAAAAGTCAGAAGTTTGATCCGAAGGAACCCATCAGATTATGCTGCTCTTTATACAGAGCCCATGCATGCTGTTTTCATCATTCCTGCTACTTTTTTTCCTGCACTCCTATTTATCTTTCCTTAAAAGTAATCATTTATTTATTTTACAATTTTATTCTTCTGCAATTAATTAACCACCACATTTTCTGTATCCAGTAATTAACTGTATTTGGAATCTGATTAACCCCCTTACCCGGCCATTCTTCCTATGAACTAATGGCTGGCGTGGATCTGCAACTCGTATCAAGCCCAGTTGGGCTTTAATTTTCTGCCTTGCACATAGTTATAGCCCAGTTGGAGATATAGAATTACATTACCACTTGCATTAGTTGCAATTAATAATACGTTCCATGTATCTATGTTACGCAAGTATGTAGCAAATCCTACCCACGTATTATTGGCAGAAATGCTACCGATTCATGATCATTTGAACTATAAAAAAATGATTCTTTAGATATTGGATTTCAAACAGCTCAGAAATCGAATTATTGAATATATAACAGTTCAATGGAATCAGTATTCTGACATGGAAGCCACCTAGGAGCTATGAAAAGAAGTGGAATGCAAGTATACTTAATTAATTGCAAGTATTTAATCGGTTTTGAGACGAAACCTTTTGTAGGAGGAAGAAATGTAAAACCTCACTACTTAAAAAAAATAATTAGGCCCTATCTAGTACTTAAATAAAAAAAACCCATCAAATGGGTTTCCCCCATTCCAAATGACGACAGTGAAGAAAGGTGGGAAAAAGAAATATGAGAAGGAGGGAAGAAAGGGAGGCTGCCTCACGTTGTCAGCCACCCCTGCTTGTCTTGCCGTCGCTACTCATCGGGAAAGAGAACGAGCGGTCGTTGCATTTTCAAAAATTAAGGAGGCAAGAAAATGCTCCGATTCCATTACATTTGTCAGGAAAGTGACCATTCATTGGTTGTAATTGGATATGTTCAAAATGATGATGAATTGTATCTCTTCATAGTATTTACATAAGTGAATCTGTCATGGATGTATGCCTGATTTGAGAATGTCAAGAAGGTGACCATTCATTGGTTGTAATTGGGCATGATCGAAATGATGATGAATTATATCTCTTCATACTATTTACATGGGTGAATTTGTCATGTATGTGTGCCTAATTTGAGAATGTCAGAAAGGTGGCCGTTTATTATTGGTAATGAGCTTGTTTGAAATTAGTTTTATGGAAATGCTTTTTTGTCTCTTGTATAAACCATACAGTCATCATATGCAAGATGATTTTGTACCATGTCATGACATACATGCATTCATGAACCCTAAGAATCCAAGTAGGTATCCATTGAGGTTATTAAATAAGACCTTGTCCTTCCTCAAGGATACGAAGTCGTTAAAGAATGAAGATGATTCATGGCACCTTTCTTTTGAATGGTTAGGATGATGATCACTTAATAAGTGTCATCTATCCTTTATGTCACAAGTTAGAAGTTTCAAGTCTCAAGCTTTATGGACATGACATGAAAAATATGCACTGCATTGTTAAACGTGTTTGAATGTATAAATCTGCTTCATGCTTAAATTTTATGCTTGCTTATTAAGTATTTTATATTCATGATATTTTATACCCTAGTAATTGCAGATGATGCAGACCCGAATGTAGAATCTTTGCTGCTTCAAAAGCAATGAAGGCGCGTTCAAATTAACAAAATTCTGATTGATTTTTTTGGTCTATATATCAGTGTTGTCAGAACCGGACCAGACCGGCCGGTCGGACTGGTCCGACCGGGAACCGGTCCAGTTTTCGGTTCGATTAGGTGCGGTTCGGTTTATATATTAAAAACCGTTCGAACCGGCGAACCGGCGGTTGAACCGGAAGAGCCGGTCCAACCGGGTTCGACCAGTCGGAGAAATAACCTCACCTGCTCGCCCACACGCGCTGTCGTGCATGCGCCCGCGCCCGCGCCGCCCGAAGAAGGAAAGTGACGGAAAATACAGCAAAGGCCATGCACCGATGCACGACTTTTGAGAGAGCGATGCTCCATCTGACCGAACTCACCGAAGTCTTCCGCATTCCATTCCAAGGAATTTGGTTAAAAAAAAACACAAAAATTGTTCCGGTGCATGTTTAGTCCATGATGGTATCCGTAATCTAAGTACGGGATTGATCATTTAAAACTGGTTGGAAATGTCCAAATTAAAATATCCAATTTGAGTAGTGACTAATTATAAATGGGAAAATTTAACCCATTTTAGTCTAAAGAAAAAAAGAAACTGGAAACATGTATGAAACTTTTTATTAGAAATTCTCTTTTCGTGGGACACGTACATAATCATTAATACATAATTTTTTCTGCCTAATTTTTCGCGTGCGTCTCTTATAATATCGAATTATCAATAATTCAATTATGCTATTAAACAATCCTATAATATTAATTATGTCATTAAATAATCCTAAAATCTTACGTAATTATAAAAAAATCTCTACAAGACTGAGGATTATTGACTCCCGTATCTTCAAAATTTTAAGAAATTTTGGACCTTCAAAAATACTTCATATAATCAGTCTATTCTAATTAATCATACGAAAATAATACGCAACTCATGTGATTAATATCACTCTCATAATTAATTATATAGCAAAAAATTTTGCACATAATTAATGTATCAAATAAAAACTATAATATAATTAATAAAATATTATAATTAATTAAATGATATCTAAATTTAATGGTTTATACACTTCTAATTTTCATTTTTTGCTGAACATAGGAGATATTCTTAATTTTTATATTATTATAAGTTATTTAATTGTTAAAATTTTTTCAAGTATGTTTTGTACTTATATTGTGGTTTTTAAAATCTAACATATATATTTAGAATTTAATAAAAATACAATTTTATCAATATATTTATTTAAAATTTTAAAAATATAATATTTATGATATCATAAATATATCATGCTGACGTCACCGGTTCGATTAACCGGTTAAACCGGTTCAAACCAGACCAGTTCCTTCACCGGTTCAATCACCGGTTCGGTTCTGACAACATTGCTATATATTAATTAATTTCTTTTAGCATTGTAACAAGTCTCTCTTACGAGAGCAGTACGTAATGGCTTGTGTTTGAATGTTGTAATGAATTGAGGACTTAGACCCATCAGGATAAATTTAGGTAGTTGCCAACTGATCTTAGGATAAATTTTTATGTTCCCAATTATAATTATTATCTTGAATTACGTTTAAATGTCTTAAAAAAGGATGCTAGTTTTTTATAGTAGCATACTAGTATTGTCAAACCCTCCCTTTATAGACGGGATGTTGCCAAAATTTTGTTAAAAAATAAATTTTCCACTTCCTATGTAGTATTTTTAATTTCTCTCACAGAATGATAGCTTCACCATTTAGAAAAGTTTTGGAGTTATGTCTATGCCGTTTTCTATCGATGGAAAACACATAAGTCAGGGTGCTATATATATAAAATTATTTGTTCCACTAACTGTGTTTTATCAATAAGAAAGATGTCAGTAAGCCCCATCTTATAAAAAGTGAAAAATCCATATCATAAATTTGTTTTATTTATATATCAATTTTAAAGATCTTAAATCAATATCTAAATAATCTATAACCTCATTCCTTTGTGCATAAATTTTTTTATAAAGTATTATAACATTGTAATTGATCAATGATTGAATTCAGGTATTTTTAAAATTACCCATTATTATAAATTTTTAAGCAAATCTAATATTCTTAAAACTCTGATTGATGTGACTTTGGTATTATAATAAATTAAACAATGTTAACCAATTTAACTTGTTGGGTTTTGATTTCGGCTACGTTTTATCAAGTGCACCCTAACCAGGTCTCAAGAGTTGCAAGCTCTTCTACCATATATCAAACATGATAGTTAGTTTAAAATTCATTAAATCATCTTAATAAAACCTAACACAAACATTTCTACGTTTATCTTAAGTGAGAAACGCTAAAATGAATGATTTTAAAAAGAATATAAGGATTAAAATTTTTTTATAAGTCCATCAAAGTTTACACTTCTAAAAATATCTTTTTATTTATAATAAAGACGAATTAATTTTGATTATGTAAATGCAATAAAGATTTTAAAACATTTTAGTTGGATATCATATCAAAAATTTTATTATTATATTTAAAATTCTCCTCGGGAAGGTTATGTATCTTTACAAATAAACCCGGGAAGTTTGTTACTTGCATATTCAACCTCATCTTTTGCGCATTTGCAAAATTGAACATTTAAGTTTACATCGATTGCAAATTTGGCAAAATTAACCTTGTTGAGGGTTTACAATTTCCCCCTGTGGTGGAGGTTTAGGTAAAAATTTCCCTTCACGGTATAAGAAGAGGCATGTGTTTCATTGTAATATTTAGATGACATGATATATAAACATATTAAAAAAAAAAACTTGTCCGTAACTCCCGACATACTGAGAAGGTCAATTTTGCAAAAACCACTTGAAAATCCTTAAATTATATACGAACGAAAATTAGTTTTCTCTTTTGGGTTGAAAGGCTGATCCTAAGGAACCCATCAGAGTTCCGCTGCTCTTTATACAGACCCCATGCATGCTGTTTTCATCATTCCCCCTACTTTTTTCTCGCATTCCCATTTATCTTTCCTTAAAAGTAATTATTTATTTTTTTTGCAATTTTATTCTTCCGTAATTAATAAATCACTACATTTTCTATACCCAGTAATTAATTGCATTTGGAATCTGATTAACCCTCTTCCCCCGGCATTCTTCCAATGGATGCGTGGATCTGCAACTCATACGAAGCCCAGTTGGGCTTTAATTTTCTGCCATGCACATAATTACAGCTCTCTAAGTCCGAAATCTCACTCAATCAACCGCTAAGCGATGATACCAACTAACTCCCATTTGCCTGATCGCAGTACAATGTTTGAAAGGATTCTAATATAAATATCCATAAAAAAAACCACTATTCTTATTAATTAAAAAATTTTCATGGTTTGGTTGATATTATTTATTTATGAAATTGAGGCCAGTCAAACTGGAAGAATTCCACCCTCAGGTATATTATGTTTCCAAGAAGACTAGACTAAAAATATATATATCTTTATTCATATTGCAAATTTGGGAAATTTACAATGATGGTCCATCCAGCTAATTGGCAAAGCGTAACTACATTACTACAATCACCTATGAAATGAAACTACTTTTTCTCTTTTTTTATTCGCAGCTTACACTATGACAGTTAATATTATAATTAAGTACTTCCAACTCACACGCAATGAAAGAGTATTTTTATAACGGGAGCTCTTTTATAAAACCCTCTTTATATTATTTTCTTCATTTTTAACATCAAAATAATTGACGAAAAATCCACTCCATTCATTATATTTAGCATCATTTATATTGTTATGAAAATCCTCTTGTTTATTTAATTTCACTGTATACGAGTCTCATCTATCAATGTGCAAAATAAACGTAATAAAATAGTTTAATGCTAAAATTTCAATTTAAAGTAGTATTTTCAACATTTAAACAATCTAAAATATCATAAATATGTGGATAAATGATTCTATAAAATATTGCTACATTTTGATACACATATAAATGAATCTAAGTATTTTTCACATGAATGTACTTATTTTTGAGAAAATATGGCCTATGCACATATTAGATTTGGATGAAACTTAGTCTCTTAACCAAACAAATGATGTTAAATATAATGAACGAATTAGATTTTCCATCAAATATCAAAATCTTAAAAATAAAGTGAGTTATACAAAAATAATTTTATGTAACCCGGTTACATATAAATGCGCCCGTATTTATAGATAATGTGCCCGTTTTTATAAATACTCATACTCAGGGAAAATTTTATAGTACCACACGTAACGAAGGGAAATTTAAAATATAGCACCGGCAGCTAGCGGGAACGGAAGAAGCGCTGGCACCAAAACCTTCCAAATCATTGCCTCAATGGCAACTACTTTTTCTTTTGATCACATTACAAGTGAGGGTGTGTTTGTTAATGAGTATAAAATTTCATCAAAAACTTTTCACTCTCCATAACTACTATATTTTTAAATTATTTTTTTCACATTTTCTATACAACTACCATACTTTTCAATCATTTGTACACAATTACCTATACAACTAACCTATTTATTTTAACTTTATTCTCTTTAATTCTCGTCATTATTCTTATTATATCATATCATTTGACAACTTTTTCTTTCTACAACACTAAACGTTCTTTTCGGGATTCGATTTCAGGTCGTCAAAAACACGCCGAATGCGATAGCATTCGATTATGCGCTGATTGACATGGTATATTTGACTAAAATTTATTTCCATTAGATTAAAAATCATAAATGGAATGACTAAAATACATTTTTTGATATCTTAAATAAATATTTTGGGTCATCTATTTAAAGTTTAAAATATTACTTTCTTATGAGAAATACAACCAAAATTAGCATGTATAAAAATCTAACCAACCGTACAATTCATTGAAAGTTTGGAGTGGCATCCGCAAAAATAAAACCTAAATGTGCAATCCATTTCAGGTTTGAATGAAATTATTAAATGGGTATTTTGATCATTCACATTATCAGGTAGCAGCACCAGGATACGCTTAATTGGAATGACCATCCCTACAAATTCCTGAAACTATCACATGCAAGTGAACTTTCACGGGGGTTTGCATATAGGTTCTTTAAATTTGTAAAAATTTTATTTTAAACCTTAAGTTTCTTCTTTGCAGCAGATAATTTTAAATTTTGTAACTACACACTTTTGGTCCATCTAATTTTAAAAATATATAATTTTGGCCCCTTTGCTTGAGTATCACCATAGTTCTCTTAACTTTTTAAGATTCGTTTGTAAAGTGATAAAACTTTTAATAAAAAAATTTAAAATGCGAGAAAATGATATGATATAATAGGGATAATGACGAGGAATAGAAATAATGAAGTTAAAATAAATAGGTAAGATATATGAGTAGTTGTGTAAAAGTGATAAAAAAGCAGGGTAGTTGTATAGAAAGAAGTAAAAAAATAATTAAATATAAGGTAATTACGAAGAGTGAAAAGTTTTAGATTGAAAAGTTGTGTATTGCCAAATATGTACTTAATGTAAAATGTATAAATGCCCCTTTAATGATTTTATCAAAACTTTAAATAGATTACATTATTAGGTTAAATTATTTTTATGGAATTAATTACTAGGAATGAATATTTTAAATGTTAATTATATAGTTGAAAACATTTATTTAGGATATTAGAAAGGATATTTTTATCATGTCTTGTCTACAGTAAGGAATAAAACTACACATCCTTGAAACTTAAGATTGATTTAAAAACTATTGTTGGCAGAGAGCCTCACCTTATTACAAAGTCCCAGCTTCAAGTCCTAACATGGAGAATTTATATCCCATTTGCTGGACAATATTTCTAATTAATCTATTAGCAATATTATTAGATTTACACTATAAAAATTAAAAGATTTTAAATATATACATAGACTAAGATGAAAATACAAAAAATTAAAAAGGTTCATTTGGAAACACATAAAAGTAAAAGAGAATTTCATTATTTTTACATACATTTTGACAGAATTTAGTATCTTAATTACCTAATTACCTCATTTTTCTATTATTATTTCTATATTTTAATCTTTTTTAGTTAATTCACAAATAAAATGCAAAGTTGGACCATAATTTCAAATATAGGTAGTTATTTTTTGAGCAAAATAGTTACTTATTTTTTAAATTGTATATTACTACATTATTTGCATTATTTGTATATATACGCATGTCTTATTACTCTACACTGTATATATATATATATTTGTAAATATACCTATGTTATATTACTCTACACAATCTATATATATTTGTAAATATACTTATATTATCATGATGTGGTTATATTTGTAAATATATGCAAATAATTTGTGACGTTTTATAATTTAGAGAAAATTCCTTATATACCCATGAATTTTACACCATAATTCCATTTTTACCTATGAATTTTCAAAAATTCCTCTCATTCCCAAGAATTTTTATCCTAATTCCACTTATACCTATACTGTTAGGAATTCGTTAAATAGGCTGTTAGCTCCCAGTGAAATGATGAATATGGCCTAGCTTTAAGGTAATTTAAAGTTATTTTGCTTAAAGTTAAAGATTCATATTCAAATAATATATGATTTTTATAGTTGTAGAATTACTAAAAATTCATTATAATATGATTTTTTCAAATATAAAATCATAATCAAGGATGGATGTGGAGCCCCCAAACCCGAGGCGCCGGAGCCTTACTCCAGGATCGTTTAGTTAGTAAATTATGAACAGGATTGTGGCCCTGTTTACGCGGCATGGTTTTCAATTCAATCTCATATTAATTTTCAAGCAAACATTCACTGATAATTAAAATCACATAATATTTACAAAGCATTAAAATTCATATATATCGTCAATCTTTGTAACCTGATAGTGTTGTATCTTTACAACCTCAGCATTCATCAAAATATATAAAAACCATACAACCTTACGAGTCTCTAAATTGCGACATTTTTTTTTCTTCTTAAACCTTGCTGTACCTATCTAAGGTTGGGAAAAACAAAATGTGAGTACTAGACTCAGTAAGCAAGTATTCTCATTTAAATAAATATTTTTGTTTCATAATTTAGCATTTCATAAATAATGCACATGCAAATACACATTACAAAATCATGTTTTAAACCTTCATTAGACGGTACGCTAGCTAGGCGACCATCAATTCGTCTACCTCCTATTTTACGGAGGGCGCCGCCGGCCGTTGGGCCTATATCAGCGACTCAGTCGCATTAGAGGGGGACTTTGGTCCGCTTACACCTCTAGAATGGACCTGTACTTTTGTACACCATGCATCATACACATGCTAGCGTAACTTCAAGAAATAATTGCAAGTCATTCAATCATTTTGAAAATAAATCATTTCAAGGCGTTACTTGCTTACCTTAGGATATCAGTTTGTCTCCTCAACTTTTTCTTTTCCTTTCCCTAAACAAATAAAAATGATTATATTTATATATTTGAATTATGTATAATATTAATATACAAATATATATATATATATTTATAGTGTTTTATTATTAATTTAGGTTGCACCTCTTATTTTAACATGTATGTTTAATATATCGAATTCTGTAACCCCATTATATAAGCATCATATATAATCTATAACAAGATAAACCTAAAAAATCTTTTCGGAAATTAACATCCACATCTCCTAATAACCATACCTATGTATTTATTATTATCATTATACAATTATCAAATGAACGGTTTCTATCATGTCATAAAAAAATCTATTTTAGCTGTCCAATTCACGTTACCATTTTTTTTTTTTCAATCTCAACCGGTTATTTATATTTCTCACTGGCATAGTAGTAAATTAAAATTCTACTATATTTATAAGTATATTATTCATTTAATATTTAACGATAGGGCCCATCAATATTGAACAGGGTACCCTCTAATGATCAACTAGAAATAATGATAATGATAATAATAATAATAATACTCCTAAGATTAACGTGGGATTTTTATTTGATATAAAGTGAAAATCTCCTAATGTCTGGACGCCGTTTCATTCTTAACAGGAACCCTTCCTAATATATATATTTTATTTATTTATTGTTATTATTTATTTGTAGGACTCATTAACAATAAACACGGTATCTTCAAAATTTTAAATAAACTATTAATTATAATGTTCAGAGTTCCGAACGGCAGCTTTTAAGTTAATATGCATATATGCATATATACATTTTTCTACCTATATCAAATCATTAGTGGTCGTCCTATAAATAAAATTTTCCAACAGTGTAAACTACGCACGTCATAGGCAGAAAATTCTTATGCCAAACTAATATAAATCCTCGCATAAATACTCGTTGAAAAGAAATAGAAAAATAAAAATAAACAAATTCCTGTTGACGCTGGATAAAATATTTGGACATTGAGCTGGAAAAAAAAAATCTTGATATCATCTTATTTGGACGCATATAATATATCTAAAAAATTTATTTTGTTCAAATGCTGTCGGACGTCCAAACTCCTCCTTCCATTATTTGGATTTTTTTTTCTTTTTTTTTATATACCAACATAATTATTTTATTATTTATTTATTTATCAATCTAATAACGCATATAATGGGTGATTACAACATTTGGATGTTAACCAGGAAAACAGATAAGTTTTTAGGACCGTGAATTCGTGCATAAAATTTAATCTCCAAATCAATTCTATGCGGATGGAAAGCTGGAAATGCATGGAAGAAAGAGAAACAAAAATGACAAACCTATTAGTTGTCTGGACGTCTCCCTGCTAAACTCTTTCTTCCTCCTATTCTTTCTTTCTCCCTTTTTTTATTTATTTTTTTTCCTACTTTGCTGCTGGTTGCTGCAGCCCATCTCTATTTATATGCTTTCCAACGCCACCTAATTAATAAAAAAAAAAAATTATCCGATTTTTCTGCTGCCGAATTCTCCACTGTCCACCTCCTCCTTATGCTACCGCTTCACCGCAATTAGCGGTATTTTATTTTATTTTTTTCGAAAAATTCAAACATTAATTAATTAATTCATAACTGCATACGTACACACTTATATATTATGAAAAAAAATTCTACTAATATAAATATTATTGCTCACAAAATGCACCATTCGGAATTTTAAAAAAAAATTGTTTCATTTTTTAATAAACTAATTCATCTTCAGACATAAAATCTCTTTATAAAATTTTAGAAACATGTTTTTCAAAATTTTATTCCTTCATTAAATTGGGCACATTAATTTAAGCTTACACATAAAATTTCACCTCAATTGGAGCAAAGTAAATATTTTAATTTAATTAAAATCGTATTTTGGCATAAAATTTCATTTTAAAAGCTTGTAGACATGTTTTTCAAAATTTGATCCATTCATTATGTAGGGTGTATTCAAATAGGTTTGCTCCAAAAGTTTCAGCTCAAACAACCTTATATACATCACTATATTAAGGGTGTGTTTGGTTGGGGTTAAAACTTTTGATGAAAAGTTTTTGAGGTAGAAGTTGTCAAATTGATAGAAAATTATGTGATATAATAAGAGTAATGATGAAGAGTAAAGAGAATAAAGTTAAAATAGATAGGTTAGTTGTATGGGTAGTTGTGTAGAAATGATTGAAAAGTAAGGTAGTTTGTATAGGAAA
Organism: Annona cherimola; assembly: GCA_030490835.1. Classification (NCBI taxonomy): domain Eukaryota; kingdom Viridiplantae; phylum Streptophyta; class Magnoliopsida; order Magnoliales; family Annonaceae; genus Annona; species Annona cherimola. The sequence goes on from CM059972.1 coordinate 89,626,185, forward strand.
ATGTGAAGAAATAATTAAAAAATAGAGTAGTTATGGAGAGTGAAAAGTTTTAGATTGAAAAGTTTTGATTGACATGTTTATATCCCAAACAAACACACCCTAAATAAATAAATTTTTAAAAAAATTTACGTAGAAATAACGGAAGGTAAAAGGAAGCTCTGGACGTACGGGTGTGCATCGTCGGTGGTTTTTTTTTTTTTTTTTTTTGATGAACTGGAATACTCCCCTATCCCGGTCCCCTTACAACATGGAAGGAAGCCGGGATTGAGTAATCCAAAAATGCATTATCAAAAAAATTGTCTATACAAATTTTACCCAAAATGGCTTGGGGGAGGGGGGGTCCCCACCAAGATTGGTGATCAAGAACAGAAAAAGACATCGAATCTGCTAAGGCATAAGCAACAGTATTTCCCTGCCTTAACACATGATGAACAGAAATATGAGGAGTCATGGAAAATAACGCCTTAATCTCGTCAATGAGGACCCCCGCCGGAGCACGAATCAGACCCTCCCCAGCCAAAAAGTTACACAAGAGGAGAGAGTTGGACTCAATCTGTGTGTTCCGAAACGCCAGCTGGGTGGTCCACTTGACCCCCCATAGAAACGCTTGGGCTTCCATGAGCAAGGGCCCCATGTTTCCCCGCCTCCTCCATCCCTGAGTTGCAATAAAGGAGCCCTTAGAATCTCTAATGACCGCCGCAAAGCCCATGGATCCCCCAGCCCTGTTCGGTGGTTTTTGTTCCTGTTCATTTTTATTTTTGGCACATTTTTTAATGCAGTTAAGTTAAACACTTTACTCAATTATTTTTCATAATTTAATCCATCTAAATTAAAGAGCACATAAGTTAATACTTTCCATTAAATTTTCTCGTTGTTCTGAGTTATACATTCTAAGATATAATAAAAATAGCATAGATGAATACAAGTCCTTAATTAGTACCCCTAATTAGTCCAAAATTTTCCATTTATTTTTATTTTTCCATAAGATACGTAAATTTAAACAGTCTCAATTTATGTAATTCAGAATTTTGAAATTTCTTCCCGACAAATTTATAAAAATTCATTTTCATATCTAATCTTTATGAAATCATTATTTAACTCTTTTCTAAATTTATATTTTATTTATATTTTTCTAAAATTACAATACGTATCTTTCTATAACTTTACAACAATAATGACCGCAATGTACAAGCTTTCAGTACATATCACATTCACTAAGTTTCAAATAACATAGGTTTCACAATGGACATATTTATCATTTCCCAAAGAACTAACGATCTCTCTAACGGATCCTTAACAGTGTAGGTATAAGTGAAATTATGATAAAAAATTCATAGGTATGAGAGGATTTTTCGAAAATTCATGGATATAAGTAGAATTATGAGTAAAATTCGTGAGTATATAAGAAACTTATCCTATAATCAGGTTGTTAGGGTATATTTATAAATTCTCATTTTTATGATTTTTGATATAATATATTTTGGAGTTCTCAAAAGTAACAATTTCTAAAGTTATTTAAGTAATTTTTTGATGCAATTTGTATAAAGCGCCTATGGATACCCACATAACCAATTATAATTTGGGTATGATAGGTTATGTACCACTTATTAGTGCCAAACCAGCATAAGTGGATATCTATGTGGGGTATCTAAAATTGTACTTAGAAATTTTAAATACCTATTTATTATTTTAGTGATTTAGATTTTTTATAAATGTTATTTTTAACAAAAGAGATAAGAGTAATTTATAAACAAATATAGGATAATTTTTCTACCTTGCCCTACTTTAATTTGGATTGGTTTGATGGATAATCATGGGTATCATACTAAAGTTAGCACTTTTCGAAATGACAATTTACAAATATCGTCCCATAGTTTGATCATGTTGCAAATAGGTTCACTTAGTTTCTTAAATTGTACATTACCCCTATAGTTTTTACATATTTACAAATATATTCACATGGTGATAACTAAAGTATATTTGTAAATATATACTAATTATATGGTGTAATATGCAAATTGGAAAACTATATGAGTATATTTGCAAATTACTTATCATTTTTTACAACTTTCTATGAAATTATTTTATTTATTCTAACTTTATTTTCATTACTCCTAATTAGATGTGCAACTGGATCAATTAGTTCCGATTTCAGTTTGAAATTGGTTTTTTAAAATAGTCTTTATGTTATATTTGACAATCATAATTTTAATATAAATTTTATTTGAAAACTTATAATAAAACTTATAAATGGTAAAACTTACAAATCTCTAACAGTTTTTCTAAACATGGGATATCAATTTGAAACTTATAAATGTTTTTTTAATTGGTATTATACATCGTGACAACTTGATATTATAAGCAAACACTTTTACAACTCTCACAATCCTAGAGGGATTTTTATATAAACACCTCCATACTTAGGGAGGACATAAATAAATTAACTTATAATAAAATATCATTGAATTTCAAAAATCAAAAAAAATATTTACAAATATCTAAAAATTATAAAACTTGATAAATATGATAAATACACTTAATTAGGGTGTGTTCCAAATAATACGAGATTCTTAGATTGAATATGTATCACCATTTTCAATTTAGTTTTTCATTTCAGTTTTTCAATTCCCAAGACAATTTTTTCAATTTACAATACAACTTTATTCATTTTTAATACAACTTTACTCATTCTCAATACACATCATTATATTTTTATCCCATATACAAATTCCATTCAAAAATATGATATTATGCGAAATACTCAATTGAATAAAAAAAAATTTAAAAAATTTAAAGAAAACGAATTAAAGTAGCCGAGTGCATAGCTACGTGCCCCTAGGTACACAATACGAGTACCCTGCGATCTCACGTTAAGAAAAACCCGTCGATTGATTCAAATTCAAAGCGCGATCTCGCATGCATCAAACACCAATGGCCAACATGTGCATGCGTGTGCATCATTATAATAAAGTGTTATCCAGTACTAGTTGTGGCCCCCACGTGTATCGCCGTACAAGCTAGTGTATTAAATAAATAAATATTGTAGCTAGCTCGCTAGCTAATAAATATATATTAATTTTTAATTATTTATTTACATTTCCTACCTAATTATTCAAATTTCAAGCATTTCTATACAATTTAGTCATCTATTCTAATTTATTTTCTTTATTTATCATTGTTATCCGTACGAACACACGTCACTTTTTATATTTAGAGTGCGTTTGGGAATGGATAAAACTTTTGATGAAAAGTTGTAGAGATGAAAAGTTGTCAAATGATGTGATATGATAGGGGTAATGATGATGAATAAATATGATAAAGTTGAAATATATAGGTTAGTTGTGTTGGTAGTTGTGTAGAAATGATTAAAAAGTAGGTTAGTTGTATAGAAAAATGTGATGAAATAATTAAAAAATAGGGTAGTTGTGGAGAGTGAAAAGTTTTAGATTGAAAAGTTTTAACTCTGACAACTTTTCGTTGTTACCAAACATACCCTTAAAAACTTTTACGGGAAGTTCCATGCTTCTTTGAGCATGGTATCACTACTCATCATATTTTTTTCATTTTAGGGTGTGTTTGGCAATTGATAAAAAATGTCAAGTCAATCTAAAACTTTTCACTCTCTACAACTATTATATTTTTTAATTATTTTTTCGCGCTTTCCTATACAACTACCCTACTTTTCAATCATTTATACGTAACTATCCACACAACTAACTTATCTATTTTAACTATCCACACAACTACCCTCCTGGATTGTTATTATTTTTTGTGCAAATGTGACGAATATACATCTCTCTTCCGATAAAGATCTAGTCGTGTCATATATCCCGTCAATGTAGATTAATTCACTACGACAATTACAAACAATACTCAATCAACTTTAAATTAGTTTGGTTTTAACTTAATTTATTAACAATCCATTAACCCATTTATTAAATGGGTTATAAATGGGTTGAGTTGAGGATTTTTTAAATGGATTAATAAAAAGATTATGGTTGATATTTTTTTAATAGTTAGGATTATGATTACATTTTAACCCATCCGACCTGATCCGTTAACATCCTTAATATCAATATAATAAATGAAGAGAATTTATTGTTCTTTAATTTTTCTTTTTTCATTCAAGTGATATATATACAAAGCACCTCATGCAATATATTGAATTTATATTAAAGCTCATGGGTAGGAAAGATACATCTCACACAAAAGAATATGAAGATACATTACTCTACACATGGACGACTGAAATCGAAACCCAAACTTATCCCAAACGAGACACCACTTCATGCCAGGCTTGTTAATAGGGCTAGGCATCATTTTTTAACATTAAAGTAATGATTTGAGGGTCAAAAAAGTAAATGGTAATGATCATAGAAGATAATATTACCAATATTAAAGTAAATTTATTTACTTTACGTTCTTTATTTTTACCGTTTGTAATATTTTACCTCTCTTTAGTATGATCACCAAAAGGTCAAAAGTTTAAAGGAGAGAATTTTTGATGGATGTGGCCATTAGTAGGTCTTAATGTCGTCCTAAAAATCAAGTTTTTGTTGTTATCTGATTTTTCAATGCTTCATTAAAAGAATTCTATAATTTGATTTTTGGACCATAGAAGTTTTGGAATTTTTTATTAATAGTTGTACACTATAATAACTTATATTAAAATTAGGCTTGTTATAACCCTCATATCATGAAGAGATTTTTCTATAAATACTCTTTATCTCAAAGGGGATATTTATTTAGATTCTAAGTTTCGGGATTTGGGAAGTGTTTAGCAATACACAAAATTTTTAATTAATAACTTTTTATTCTATATAACTACCATATTTTTTTTATTTTTCAGATATTCCTATACAACTATTTTACTTTCAAATAATTATACACAACTACTCATTCACTTAACTTATTTATTTTAACTTTATTCTTTTTATTCTTCATCATTACTTCTATCATATCACATCATTTTATAACTTTTACTCCAAGAGGGTATTTTGAAATAAGTAAAACTTTTCATTTGAAACTTTTTAATATAAAACTTTTCACTGTCTATAACTATAATATTTTTAATTTATTTTTTTATATCTTCTCATACAAATTGGATTCTAATTTAATGCTTCTGAGCGCATTGAGCCTCAATACTTCTGTTGCATACATACATTTTTATTAATTTTTTGAAACTTTTTTACACAAATGTTAATCTAAGTGTATTTAATATGTATACAAATTTTTATCATTTTTTAAAAATTTTAGATATTTTTTCAAATTTTTAAAAGTCAGTGGCATAATTTTTAAAAATCTAAAAAAAATATCTAAAAAGCTTCCAAATGGTAAAAATTTATATACATGTTAAGTACACTTAAATAATAGTTTCATAAAAAAATTTAAAAATTTAAAAAATAAATCTATACATCAGGGAGCACTGAGACTTGATGCTCTAGAGAGCAAAAAATCAGAATCCTTATAAATTATCTTACTTTTCAATCAGTTTTACATAATCACTTATATAATTAACTTATATATTTTAATTTTATTTTTTATTCATTATTATTATCATATCATATTATTTTTTTAATTTAATAATATTATCTAAAAATTTTATAACTTTCCGAATATACCCGAGAAATTTTTCATAAAAAATTTTATTCCTTACGGAACACATTCCCATGGTCCGACATCTGTGGTCCTACCGTAGTAATCATACTCTGCCGGAACGACCAATAATTTACCTTGACCATCTGATATGAAAGACCGAAACGCGGGCGCGGAGCCGAGCCGAGAAGCCGGTCTGGTCTGGTATCTGCAATGATGACGACAGGTCATTAACGGCGCTGTCTGTCGCGAGGCTGCAACTGCAACTGGTGCGGGATCACTGGCGTCGGGCTGGGCCCCGCGCGACACGCTTGATACTTGAGCAATCTCGCCGCCCTGCTGCCAATCCCTACGGTACACGTGGCAAAGTCAGGAGCACGTAACCCCGTGCACGCGTGTACTGGTGCGGTTGGTATTTTGTGTCAGATCCCACGTACGCACGTTCTTGAGGACTCCGCCGCTGTATTATATGCACACCCTTATTGTGCGCAGACGAATCGCTTTTTTGGTACGTTTGGTAACGGGTAAAACGGTGGTAACATGGTAAATAAAAAAGAGAATATTTTGATAAATATGAAAATGATAGGAAATGATAGATATATAGTTGTAATAAATAAGTTTGTTATTTGCCGTTGATAGTGAAAGTGATTTGAATGTAGGGGTAAAAGTAGAAAAAATAGTATAATTATGAGAATAATAATTGATTTTAGAAAACTAAATACTATGGAAAAACTATAGTTCCCATGTGAATATGTTACCGAATGTCCCCGTAAAATTGGTGGGAAATGTGGAACAGGGTGTAAAATGAAAAATAAATTATTTTGAGAATTGTTTAATTAATAATGAAAGAAATAAAAATAAAATAAATAAGATATTTGGAGTATAATAAGAAAGAAATGATTGAAATATATAAGTAAATAAATAAAAATACGATTATTGATCATAAATTAATTAGCTTGAGAATTAATGCTCTCATACTTTTTAGTAACATATTTTGCACATGGATTACCAAATAGCACGGAATGTTTCCTTGGTATTTTGGGCACATCGTGGCTATCGGGATATCAAAAATTATTCGGATCAATATTGATAATCATCTCCACGTGTAAAAGTTAAAAATAATGTCTCACAATCACTTGCAGGTAATTGTGTAGAAATTCAACCAAGTTTTACTTTTTTGTTTAGGTGTGGTTGGTAATGAATAAAACTTTTGATGAAAAGTTTTAGAGAGTAAAAGTTGTCAAATGATGTAATACGATAGGGGTAATGATGAGTAGTAAAAAAAATAAAATTAAAATAAATAGGTTAATTGTTTGGATAGTTGTGTAAAAATGATTAAAAAGTGGGTAATTGTATAGGAAAATGTGAAAAAATGATTAAAAAATATAATAGTTGTGGATAATGAAAAGTTTTTTATTGAAAAGTTTTAACTTGATATTTTTTATTAATTACCAAACACACCCTTTATTTCCATCCAAAGATGCCTTGTTAAAAAAATCTGTCATGATTGCTCGAGCATTTAAGTGTTTCAAAGGAGACAAAATACTTAGTGCCTGTTTGTAACAAATTTTTAAATTGAAACATTTTAGTATAAAACTTTTCATATTCTTTATGATTATTTTATTTTTTAATTATTTATTCATATTTTTTATATAATTACTTCACTTTTTAATTATTTCTACATAATTATCTATACAATTAACTTATTCCTTTTAACTTTATTCTCTTTACTTTTTATTGTTATCATAATTTTTTATCCAAAATTTTACTACTTTCCAAATTGCGAACTTACCATTACTATAATTTGTAGTATGTTGAAAATGCAATGATGTGTATTCTAAATAGTGAAAATTATTTTAAAAATTAAAAATTGTATTACAAATTAAAAACGTCTTAAAAATTGAAAAGGCAATTTAGAAATGGGAATACAAATTTTATTCAAGAATCTTGTGTCCTTTGAAATAGTAAGAAAATAAAAAAAAAAGAATCGATATTCACTTAAAAGTTAATGCTTCCTTGTCCACACTGTAAACTTGATTAAACCAAAATGTTTCCTAGATTTTTACCATCAATGCGTGTCTCTATGTATAATCTAGGGTGTGTTTGGTTGGAGGTAAAACTTTTGATGAAAAGTTTTTGGAGTAGAAGTTGTCAAATCAATAGAAAGTGATGTGATATAATAGGAGTAATGACGAGGAGTAAAGAGAATAAAGTTAAAATAGATAGGTTAGTTGTATGGGTAGTTGTGTAAAAATGATTGAAAAGTAGGGTATTTGTATAGAAAAGTGTGAAAAAATAATTAAAAAATAGAATAATTATGGAGAGTGAAAAGTTTTAGATGGAAAAGTTTTAGTTGACACTTTTTTGTCCTAAACAAACACACCCCTAGTGTACTTCCTTATTAGAAAAGAATTATTAGCCAACACATGACTAGCACGACTAATAAAGAGTCCCACCTTAGTACAAAAAGTCCGAATTTTGTGTCACGGCATGGAAAGTTTATCTCTTATTTTTCTGGAACAATGTTTCCGTAGGTACTATATTAGCACCGTTATTAGATAACTTAAGTTGCAAATACATATAAATGCAAAATATAAAAATTATTTCATTACAACATTATGTGCAAAAATAAAATATATGGTGAGAATACTTTTATGAATGAAGCTATCCAAAATCAAAACTATTCTCCATTCACATAAAAAACTATAAGCCATGTATGTTATATGAACATATATTATGCATGAAGATGATTAATTACATATTTTAAGAACATAATTAAAAATTAAAATTTTCTATTTGTAGATAATTGTTCATAATTAGGTAGTCTTATTTTGTTATTAGGTATATCACCTCACATGTGAGAAGGTCACATGTGAGAAGGTCATCGCGCTAGCGATCAGCGATAAGCCATCATCATATGAGAGTTCTCAAACTCAATGCTAATAATAGCTCACCTTCCGTGCAAGCTAATACATGAACATTGAGGCCATACCCTCGCACATGAAGTGATTAATAACCGAGTGTAATCCTAGCCCCTTCAATAGGCAATTTGTATATGAAGTGATTAATAACCGAGTGTAATCCTAGCCCCTTCAATAGGCAATTTGTATAAAAAGTTGCTAAATTAGTCTTAAGTGCCTTCGACGTTAAGGAAAGGGCTTCTTTTTTATGTAATTGAGTTACACGTAAGTAATTTCATGTAACCCCTCTTTTTTAAATATGTTAATCATTAATGTAAAATTTACTTTATTTATTGTATTTATCATCCTTTGTTTGAATACATGCATGGGCCATATTTACTTAAAAATAAATATATTCATGTGAAATTAGGAAATATGCTTAGATCCATTCACATATATATTAGAATATAATAATATTTTATAAGATCATTTATCTACATAGTGGCGATATTTTAACTGGTTTAGATTTCAAAATACTACTTGAAAATTGATATTTAGTATTAAAGTTTTTTATTATCTTGATTTTACACAGTTACAAATCTAGCCCATATACAACGATACTAACATAATAAAAGAAATTCCATAATAATATAAATAATGTTAGATATAATAAATGGAGAGGATTTTTTTAGCAATTATCAAGATATTAAAAATGAAGGAGGTTACAAAGATACGGAGCCCTTAAAAGAATATAGTGTACCTGTTGTGACTCTTATTTGTGACTAGAGTCCTATTCCTAGTAGATCTCTAATCATGCAGAGGCAATCTTTTACTAGGGTTAGGATAGTGAATCTCGTATGTTATAATGCTGCAATAGGCACTCTTGCATAAGAATAAGTTGTTCATGGAGTCAAGTGTGCTCAAGTACCTCTGTCGTACCCTATCATAAATGAGAGTTCGTTGCAATCGATGGGTATAATTGCAACAAGATGAGAGTTCTTTCCTACTGTATTGATCGAATAAGAGCAATTGTTCTCCCTTTAATAAAACAAGAGCAAGGAGTCCTTTCCCAGGTGGTCCCGACAGGCGATTTCATTCGCGCTCGGTACCGGGTGAAGGCAGGGGAACTGGTTTAATTTTGGCGCCTGAGTGCTAGAAGACGGTTAGTTCCTGGGGTGCAGGGGTGTGCGAGAGAGGGCGTTAGGCTGAAGCTTTTTTAGTTTGGCAGTATGAACCCAACCGAAGCAGACCTTCTGGGAGCGGAGCTGCAAACTATGGCAATTTCCGGTGCAGCTCTGAAGAAGATCAATCCGAGAGAAGAAGCTACGGTCCTCTGCACAATCTGGACATCAAAGTCATACAACAAAGAACTGTTCAGGGCAATGATGCGTCGTTTATGGAGAACAACAGGAAGCTTCCATTTTTTAGAAATTGAGGAAAATTTGTATAAGGTTGTTTTTGCAGAGCAGACTGATAAGGAGAGAGTCATGGCGGGTCGGCCATGGCTGTTCGAGCGAAATCTGGTCCTCCTCATGGACCTCAAAGAGGAGGTCGACCCTGCCCGTCTGGTGTTTGTCAAAACGTGCGTGTGGATGCAAGTATCTGGTATCCCTCCTTTGGTTGATATGTACCAGCTGGGCCATAGAATTGGACAAACGTTTGAGTTTTTGGAAGACATTTCAGTAACAGAAACTGAACTTAAGCTGAGAGTTCAGATTGACTGCAGAGAACCACTAAGGAGAGGGATGTTCATTCAAGTGGATTCACACAGGAAGAAGTGGATTGCTTTCCAATATGACAAACTTTCAGTTTTCTGCTATTTTGCGGCATCATGGGGCATGCTCACAAGGACTGCAACTCATACCGCAAACTGAATAAGAATCTGGCTGAAGCTGACCTGCCATATGGGAGTTCTTTGTGAATGGGATCACGCCCAACACGCTTGAGATCTGATATCCTGTATGGCAACAGAGTGTAGCCAAGAAGATACCTAGGAAATCAGATGCCAATGCCTATGGAATCAGTGGATGGTGGGAGAAATCCAGGTGGGGATAACGGAATGGCCCGGGGCAGATTGGTACCACCACATCATGCATCCACATCCATTCACCATGCTGCTGACCCCATCTCCTCGCCCACCCAAGCAGTAAACGACACCAGGTTTGGCTCAAGAGCTGGTGAGACCATTTGTTCGTGCGATGAGGATCGAAGCAGCGGGGCATTGGGGGAAAACTCTCCTGTCTATGGACCATCCCAGGAGAACAGGTCTCTTGACAGGGCTCTTTCTCTTGATCCATAGCCGATCTGGCCTGAAACTATGGACAAGGAACCGGCAGATACTATGCTTGATGGGGAGCACAGCCACGACTCTATTGAAGCAAATGGGATGGAAATTCTGGTGCCACACGGACATGAATCATCACGAGAACTTTTCCATAGCGAATCTGAAATGGGCTTAACCTTGGCACAACAAAGTGTGGAGCAACACCCGAATGAGCACATGAGTGGTTTCTTCCCCAACACCCAGCCGCACATAGGGGAGGATATCATGCCGAGATCCAAGGGACAGTGGAAAAGAAAGGCAAGGAATATGGCAATGGAAGAGAATATGGTGTGTCACAAAGGGATGTCCTAAAAGGATGGAAAGTTAATGGTCAACAATAAGAGAAGTTTCAATGGTGAGCAGATAGAGATGACCCACACTCAGAAGCGAATGAAGTGCAATGAGACAGGTGGTATTGAGGAGGAGGAGGCTGAGGGGAATCCTCAGCCCCACCTCAGCTAAGATGGCCATTATAGCCTGGAATTGCCATGGGCTTGGGAACCCACACGCAATTCGTTCCCTTCTTGACCTTGTCAAGAAACAAGATCTCATTCTAATCTTCCTCAGTGAAACGAAAAGGTCAGCTAAAGGGATGGAGGGGATTAGATACAAGTTGAAATTTGATTGTTGTTTTGCAGTGGATTCTGTGGCTAGGAGTGGCGGGCTGGTGCTCTTTTGGAACAATGCTTTACCAGCATCCATCAATAGCTTCTCCAATCACCATATTGATGCGGATTTCTCGGGATGGCGGTTTACTGGCTTCTATGGTCATCCTGAATCCCACTGTCGATCCCAGAGTTGACAAACTTTAAATCGTTTCAGTACCGGGGCTGGAAATTCATGGCTTGTGCTGGGGGACTTCAATGAGGTTACAGGACCTACTGAATATCTCAATCAGAGGAACCGATCTCAAACTCAAATGGACATGTTTTGTAATGTTTTGGACAGCTGCAATTTACTGGATCTTGGGTTTGAAGGATCAACCATGACGTGGAGGAAAAATCTCACGGGACTGCATCGTGTTGAAGCAAGGTTGGACAGGGGTTTATCTACGCCCGATTGGTTAGCTCTCTTCCCATTTGCAAAGGTACTCCATCTCTCTACGCCCACTTCGGATCATTGTCCTATCATGTTGATTTTGGACTCAAGGAAAGATGGAAGGAAACCTCCCAAGGAATTCAGATACGAGCTTTTCTGGGCAAAAGACATCGAGGCGCATCGCGTTGTTAGGCTTGCATGGTATGCGCAACCTCGTGTGGACCTTCCAACAACTGACCGTCTAGGATGGAAGATCAGGTCTTGCTGCAAGGATCTATCTAGGTAGAACTGCAAGAAAAGGGGCAATTTAAGGACTGCAATTGACCATAAACAAAGTGTCATAGGAGTGGGAAAGTAAATTACAAATTGCGATTAGACCCAACCCATGCTCTGGCCCGACCCGGCTCGATGGAGGTTCGGTTATAAAGAGGAGCCCGCGAGTTAGGGTTTCATCTTTCATTTGAGCCCGACTCCGTTTCCCTCTCTTCTCTTCCTGTCCTCTGCTTCTTCTTTTCTTTTCCTCCTATTCAGTACAATCCAACTATGGATTTCTTCAAGAAATCTCTACCAACTGCCTTGAAGGTCATTGATTCCAGTCAAGGAAGCTCCGAATTTCTGCAATCCAAGCCTAGGGCCGCTGTTTTTTGGGAAAATCACGATTAAGGTAAGTAGATGCTACCCTTTCTTGATTGAATGATGAAATATCGTATTAAACATGATATGAAACTGGAGGGAATACATGACACCCAACAAATTCATGGTTTGGGGCGTAGTGTTCGTAACAGTTAAGGTAAGTAAGGATTGAGGAGAATTTGCCGTGAATGAGTGAATTTATGAAGTAGAGGACTCGTTAGCAGCTTTTGTATTCTTAAAATGTGATGTTAGTTGATTCGGTTCAAACGAGGGTACGAATTAGAGATTTTCTCTTTCTCTGCCTACCATGTGTTTGTTAAAATGCTCGTGTGTCAGTTTTATACATTGAATTGAAAGTAAACCCTGTTGATTTGTATGTGTGGTTCGTGACATGTATTCTTGTATGTTATGTATGATGTGTTATTTAAAACGATGGGTTGTAAAAGGGTTGTTCATGGCCCCTGATTGACATGAGGAGAGGGTTGTTCATGGCCCTTGATTGACATGAGTAGAGGATTGTACGTGTCCTTTTATTTATACGTGGTTATATGCATATGATCTTGGGAGTGGGTATCAGACCCATATATTTTATTTTGATCATGACATGCGCATCCAAAATTTTGCTTATTCCACTTTGTGCTAACCATTATCTACTTACTGAGTCTATTTAGACTCACATGATTTGTTATTTTTTTTTCTTTAGATCCCAAGTCAGGTGGCGAACCTCAAGATGGGGCAAGTGGAAGACCAAATCTTGGAAACCATTAGAACATCTATAATTAAAGTTATTTGAATGTTATGCTCTTTTGACATTAGCATTATGTAGACAGTTATGGAGCTAGATTTGACCTTGATAAACATATTGTATTCAGTATTTCGAATTGGATTACGATTTATGTGGACGCATGTAGTTATGATCATTCGGTTTGCTTGTTGTATATGGATAAGTTTGAACTATTTCCTTCCATATGAATGCCCTTATCATATGAAGATACAAATATATAACTATAGAGTTGAATGTCACATATTGAAATGAATTTGAATTGCTTATGCATAACAGGTTGTGTATTACATACCACTCCCTATATATTACGGGGAGATGCTGCCGAAATTTTTATAGGTCATATGGTACCCTTTTGACTAGTTATTATGAATATTTAGAAATGGGGCGTTACATACGTTGATCAAGTCTCTTGAATATGATGAAGTCGTCAAAGTCGTGAAGGCGATGAGTCCGACAAAAGCTCCTAGACCAGATGGGTTGTCTACTGGTTTCTTCCAACAACATTGGAAAACGGTGGGGCAGGATATATTCGTGTGGTGCAAAACTTTTTTGGAAGAGCCCGACCCTGCACTTCAACGCAAAAAAGTTCAGGAATTCAACTCCACCACCCTCGTCTTAATTCCAAAACTGGTGGGAGCTCAATCCTTGTCTCATTTCTGTCCTATCAGCCTATGTAATGTTGTTTACAAGATTTTGGCTAAGGTCCTGGCTAACAGGATTAAAGGGTGCCTCCACAATGTTATCAGCAAACAACAAAGTGCTTTTGTTCCGGGCCGGCTCATCAACGAAGTCATCCATCCTCTTCGCCGTCGAAAGGGGGGCAAAAAGTACGAGATGACTATAAAACTGGACATGTCTAAGGGTTATGACAGAATCGAGTGGCCTTATCTTCAACAAATTATGGAAGCAATGAACTTCAGTCCGACCTGGATTAATTGGATCATGTCTTGTGTTACTACGGTGAGGTACAGGGTAAATGTCAACGGTTTCAAAACAAGGTACTTCCAACCTAAGAGGGGCTTAAGGCAAGGGGACCCACTATCCCCTTATCTTTTTATTTTGTGCGCTGAAGGTCTTTCCGCCTTAATTGCAAATGCGGCAGCTTAGGGGAGAATCCAAGGAATAAAGTTAAACCCTTCTGGCCCGTTCCTCACACATCTTCTCTTTGCGGATGATGCTCTTATTTTCATTTGGGCTTCGAGTCAACAGGTCAGGAATTTTTTGGATATTCTCCAATAATACTCAAATGTGTCTGGTCAGGTTGTTAATGTGGATAAAACATCGGTTTTCTTCAATGCCAATACAGGGCATAACTTGCGGTCGGATATTACTCAACTGTTGGGTTCTTCAGGCCAATACTTTAATCATTATTTGGGGCTGCCCGCTTGGCTTGGAAGATCTAAGAAGGGTATGTTTAAAGGACTAAAGGAGTTTGTTTGGAAGAAAATTCAAGGATGGAAAGACAAATTTCTTTCTTGGGGGGGGGGAAGAGGTGCTAATTAAAGTTGTGGTTCAAGCCATCCCGACCTACACGATGAGTATTTTTTTATTGCTAAAATCTTTTTGCAAAGATATCGATGGTATGTTGAGTAGGTTCTGGTGGGGCAAACATGGAAATAAGCGAAAGATGAGCTGGGTTGTCTGGAAAGATATGTGTAAGCCAAAGTTCATGGGCGGGCTAGGTTTCCGGGATTTACATGCATTCAATCTAGCCCTTTTAGCAAAGCAAGTGTGGTGACTTCTCAATCCTAATGACTCTCTGTGCTACCATGTTCTCAAGGAAAAATACTTCCCGCACGGTGACATATGGCAATGTTGGCCAAGAGCCTCTGATTCCTTCACGTGGAGGAGTATGCTGAAGGCAAGAGACATCATCCGTGAGGGTTGTAAATGGAGAATCGACAACGGGAAGAAGGTTTTTTTCTTCAAGGATGCTTAGATCGATCCTATGCCCACTATGGTGGGCCCTCTCGTTTTCGGTCCCGGACAATGTCAGGGTGAGCTATTTCATTGATGAAGGTCAACAGTCGTGGAATAAGGACCGTGTTGTCGCAGCGGTGGGGGAGGAGGGATGACAAAAAATCAATCTTATGCACCTTCCCCATAATGATCAGGAGGACTGTTTGTACTTGCAACATGAACCCAATGACATCTATTCTGTAAAGTCAGCCTACAGGACTTTTTGTCGGGCAGCGGACCTCTCCAACTCTGGTGTTTTCAAGGTTATCTGGAGGACTAAGCTGCCGTCCAAGGTGCTCATCTTCGGGTGGAGGCTGTTTATGGATGTCCTTCCAACCATGCATAATCTGTCGCTTAGGGGCATCTTGGTAGATGTTTTGTGTCTTTCTTGCAGGAAGGAGACCGAGAACGTCAACCATCTTTTCACAGGATGCTCACATACTAGGGGGATCTGCAGAAGAGTTGCCGGGTCGTCCACACTTTGGGTCACGGTACAAGATATTTTGAAAATCCTAGCTCTCAAACATGAATTTGATGATCTAGCTTTATTCATTCTGTACTGTTGGCGGGTGTGGTATATGCAAAACATGCTTAGGACGGAGGGCGTTTAGCCCGTTTTCTCCAATATCATGGTCTGGTGTTGGAATTTCCTTGACCAACACAATGGGGCAAAGTTCCTCACCCAGGATGGTATTTTGGACGGGCCACTGGTGGACTAAGCCACCCGAGGGGGCTTTCAAGATTAATGTTGATGCTCGCAAACATGGTGATCACCTACCTATGGGTTTTGCTGCGGTCATCTGTGATTCAAGGAGTTTCTTCATTGCAGCAAAGGGATGGAAGAGGACGAGTTCGTTGGATCCGATCATTATGGAAGCAACAACTTTTCTTCTCGGGGTCAGATGGGCTCTTCAACTGAAGCTACATCGGGTTCTTTTCGAAACGGACTCTCTTCTTCTTTACAAGTATTTGTTGATGGATAATCACATGCTCTCACCTGTTGGGCTTATTGTTGAGGAGATTAAATCACTTTTATCTTCCGCATCTCATATGTCGATCCACCATGTGCTGAGGAAGGGTAACGACGTCGCTCACTCGTTGGCAGATTTTATATCCGTTTCTCTTGTGGATTAGTTGGTCTAGTGGGGCAACCCCTCAACCCATTATTTGGAATATTTGTACAGACAATTTTTTAGCAATACATTACTCGGATATCTTTATCCCCCCTTCCTCCAACATGGTTAGGGAGTTGGGATAGAGTGTTTCATTTTCATCAAAAAAATAAATAAAAATAAAACAAGAGCAACTAGTCTCCTTTTAAAAAAATAAAATGTTAATATTTAATAGATTAATGGGGTTCAAATTAATTAAGTACAGTTAGATGACCTTATTTAAATTGAATGATCATGATTTAATAGACTTCAAAATTTATGATGAATATGAAATATGATTCTTGTCATATAATTAGTTGTAAAGCTGGTTGGACTTGGTTCGCCTAGTTAGCTTTTAAAAAAATCCAAAAAATATAACCGCTTAGTCATCCCACCTAAATCAATCATTCCATTTCATTTTGCCCAAAAATTATGGATGGTTGACTTGAAGCATGCATCAAAAGAAATTATAGATGGTTTTGTTTCATCTTTGTTCATTAATTTTTTAAATTAACTTATTGGAATTTGTGCCTTTGGTTTGCTTTGAATACATTTAATAAGATTAAACTATTTAAAGCATACATGTGGCCACCAAAGGATATTAAGATAGGCAAAAGTTTGAATCCTATTATAATATGCAAACATTATATATATATGTGTTATTTTAAAGTAAGTTAAGCTACAAAAAAATGAAGTTTAACCATGAGCGTTATATTTTTAATTTAATGAAACGTTTCAGGCCATTTGCTCATGAATTTTAAATAATTATTAATGGACTAAAATGTATGCAGAAAAGTAAAATAAAAGCCAAGAGAATTTTTAATTTATTTTATTAGAATAAATTGCAAGACTTTGGAAGGTATTAAATAATTAAGTGTAAATTATTTAATATAGGCAAGTGGTTATGAATAAATGATATATGACAATGTTTTTATACAATTTTTTAAAATAAAGAGTTGCATACTTGGATATACTTGGATATTATATACGATGAGGTAATTAATATTGACTTCCTCTTATAAAGCAAGAAAAGAGGTAATTAATAAATAAATAGCGATAAGTTAATGTGCTATTACTGAATAGAACAATGGAAAAGTGTATTAATTAATCTTAAATTAATTAATTGTAATTAAATTATCATAAATTGCAATTAATTGCTGAATATTAAATAATCTTAAATTAACTAATCATAAATTAATTGTTGGGAGAAAATACTATTATGGATTATTAATATATACCATAGCATTAATATGGAAGGGATAATTTCTAAAAATAATATATATGTATTACATATGCTAAAAATACGCAAGTCCTTCGAAGCTTCTGACCCTACTTTCATTTTTGCTTTCCCGCCAAATCCACAGCGCGCACTCTGCTCTCCTGCCTCTAGCCACCACCCCGGCCCCCATTCCCGCTCTCCATTTTTGCCCCCCGCCCTCTCTATCTGTCACTGGCACCTAAAATCCTCCCGCCCGCCCGATTCTTTTTCCTCCCTCTCCCGCTCGCATTTCGTGCTCAAGACTTACCCTAGCTTGTGTCCCCATTTCGATTTTCTTCACCATATGACCATCTCAATATCTTCTTCGCTAGCTGTTGATGGCGCCACTCTCGCTGCCCTGCACTGCATCATCCTTCCGCTTCTCCATGTCTTGACAGACACCACACAGAAGCCATTAGTTACCGGATCGCACAACCGCCGATGTTCTGCACTCTATACTTCTCTTTCTTCATCTTCGTACGCCCCAACAATGCGTCTTCAGCTTTCTTCGGAGGTATGGAATGACATGAATCCCATTGCCAAGGCTTCATTTTTCCCATTTGTTTTAGTGGTTTTCTCTGTTTTGCTGCTTTAGGTTTTACTTGATTTTGTTGATTCGAGCATGTGAAGATCAATGCTCAAAAGCGCATTTGATGGAAAAAATTGAGTTTCCAGTATGAGTGCATACTTTTCTCTATTTTTGGGGAAAATCGGCATGAAGAGTGGAGGGAAAAATGGATGTAGATTTTTCTTTGATGGGAAGAATGGATGTAGATTTGGTGCCCAGCTATGAAGATGTGAAGAATGCAATGAAGGAAAAGGTGTGATTATCATTTAGTCTGGAATTTAGTTATTTCATACAATCTCTTGTGGATTTGAGTGTTGACAACATACATTTCTACATTTTATAGAGGATTATGTTGCAAAAATGAACCAACACGGGAAGAATGTCCTCTTATTTATCATTTGGATGTGGCTATAACGTACCCAAACATAATTTTGACAAACAGGCTCCAAGTATGGGCTTTTAGATAAGTAGTCTGTAGTCTGTACACAATGGATTTCTTGTGAATTTCTTTTTGTTTCTTATGGAAGACGTCTCTACAGAAATTGTTGGAACTAAACCGTGTGAAATGTTGCAGCTGTTGGAACCATAGTTTTTTTCTACATGAAGAATTTGATATTCTAGATATTTAGTTTTTCTTTTAAGGTTTCACGTTTGATAGTAGTTATTGATTGAAATTTTGTTGTTGTTTGATATGGTGGTAAGGTGACATTGGTCCAACAGGTCATTTCATAGATGAACTTTACGTTCTTGACCCGACGAATGATAAATTCAAATGGCACAGGTCAAACAAAAGAAAAATGTTCCCCTTCAGAATTTCTTGGTTGGTTATTATTTCCCTTCAATAATATCCTTCTAGTTTCTTCTAATTCTGCACTTAATATTATGCCTTGACTCAGGTTTGCACCAAAGCCGGATAACTTTTCCCACTAATTTTTGCCAATTCAATTTGACATCTTGTTCATTTATTTTACTATGCCCTTTTCTCAAGTAGCAATTAAGATTTCATATATTTTGTTTCAGGCTCTTGTATATGGGCTCAATGTCTATGCCATGATCTGGTTTGATTGGACAGCAGTGGGTTCTTTTTGTACCTCTTCTCCATGTTGTTCGCATTGCTCTATTTCACCTACTTTGGCGTATGGAATGATGGCTATCAGGCTACTAGTTATAAGCAGTGTTATAAGAACCGGTCCAATTTCCGGTTCAACACGCCCGGTTCGGTTCATTTATATAAAATCGTCCGAACCGGCGAACCGGGGGTCAATAGGAATATGCGGTCGAACCGAATTCGACCGGTTGGACGATTTTATATAAAAAAATAAAAAACGAACGAATTTACTTATGCCACAACCCGCTTCCCACTCGCCCTCTGCGTCCGCAGCGCACACGTACCAAGAGTTGCATCGTAGAACGACCCTCGCAGCGGTAGGGAATGAGTGGCGATGTGCAACTTTGTGGCAAATATTTGTCGAATTGAATGCCCGCTTGTCTTTTTTACACCACTTTCTTACTTTACCTCGCTTTTCTTGTCTCACTTCGCATGTTAAAAATAATTTTTTATTTCAAAAATGTAATAATTATTATTTTTATTTTCTATATAATTTTTCCTTCAACTTTTTCTATTACTAACATATAATAACATTTTTTCTGGATATCCGGTGGAGTGCACTTGGATAATTGGGGGTTCAAGATGTGCTTGCGTTAGAAGAGAATGAAAAATGAAAGATTAGAATTAAAAAGTTAACACCCAGCTATCTTACTTTTTTTTTTAAAAAAAAATTTATCTGTATGTTTTAATCATTTCACATATCTTTACAATCTATACCTAGTGTATAACCCATTTTTTAAATGTTTTTGGTCTTCTTTTTATAAAATTGTTAATTTAATTATTTTTAGTTTATATACCAAGTTTTCCTATTTTTGGAGATATATACATATGATTTTGAAATATGGGGGTATTTTAATCATTTTAACTCTTCGAAATGACTAAAAATGCTAAAATGTCATTGTGATTAAACATTAAAAAATGTGTCTTCAAAAATAGTAAAATTTAATTTATACATTAAATATACCTAGATAAAATTTTTTGCTAGGTATGTTTATAACAATTCATCAAGGTATCGAGATAAACAGGAAGAATTTAAGAACCAATAATCGAACAACAGTGGTCATGATTTATTATAAGTTTAAGTCTTTCAGGTTAGTTAATGTAGTTAATTTTTCTAACATTCATGCTTAAAGATTTTTTAAAACTTGCTATCAATTTTTTCCTGCATATTTTGTACTTATATTGTGGTTCTTAAAATCTAACTTATATATTTAGGATTTATGAAAATATAAATTTATTAATATATTTATTTAAAATTTAATTTTTTTTAATATTTATGATATCATAAATATGTCATGTTGATGTCACCGGTTCGAACTGGTTTGATTAACCAGTCGAATTGGTTTGAACCAGACCAGTTTTTTTACCGGTTCAATCACTGGTTCGGTTTTGACAACATTGGTTATAAGTACAATAACCTTGAGTTTTATTTGATGCAAGATTGCTACTATTAATTTTTTGGGAATTCTTTTCCCCTCTTATCCAATTGATGCCGTTTTACTTGTTTATTAGAAGAGATTGCGTTGAACTGCTTGCGTTCTAGGTAGCATTATCTGGTGACATTTTGCAACATATTTTCTACTTGGTAATACTTATATTTTGAGCAATTTTGGTCAACAATGGATTTGTATATTGAGGGCCTTTACCATTGGAATTTATCAAGGATGAAGTTTTTGGTGTATCTAACTCCTTAAGGTCAATTGGCTGTAAAGCCATTGCCCAATGAAATGAGGCATCCAGAGCATATTATCTGGCTCCCCTCAATGCTAGCCTTGTTAGAAATGTTTTTGTGAAAAATGAATATGAAGTAAACTTTATTTGCGAAGTAATTGAATCTCTAATTTCACCCCTTGATTGCTTATTTTATCTTTCATGAGATTTTTAAAGCAATATTGTGCTTGATTTGCTATATTTGAATCTATTTTGCAAATTTACTTTCAAATTGAGCAGAATATTGGGTTGGAATGGGCAAGGATGAGAGCTTGTAGATCTTTTTCTAATATTGTGGAAGAACCATGTTTTGATTAATTAAGGTAGTCCAATTCATTTAGTAGGCTTATTGGTTTTATCAATTGAATCAGGGTTGCGTGTCTCCTTTCTACCATTTGGTTTTTTGTGTTCAACTTGAATTCACATTATCATCTATTAGAAGTCTTCTATTAAATGAAAAGTTGTTCAATTGAAATAAATATGTTAATTTCGAAAAATGCGTGAAGTTTTGATAATGTGTTATTATATCTGAGCATGAATATTTTCAAGTTTGGTATTTTTACTACTAACCATTCTCATTTCAACTTTCATTGTTTCTCAATTTGTGAACCTTTTATTCTTTCTATGATTTTTACACCTAACTATGGTATTTCATGGTGTCATTTCATTATTTTCATCAATTGTTGCCTGGAAGACTATGAAGTATAAGAAGGGAATGCCTAGATTTGAAGCTTTATACGTAACTATGAGACATTTAGAAAATTGATCTTATTATATTGTGTAATGGGTTATTCGAAGAGTTTTATACAAAAATTGTTTCTACTTTGTATTTTTTTATTGATTTAGGTTGCACAATTTAAATTGAAGACAAGTTATGTATTATTTAGAGAATATTGTAATATTTTATGGTATATGTATGTGCTTTGTTTATTTTTTTGTTAATGTGGATTGTCATTAGCATGTTTCGGTCCTATGGCTACTTGGGATTTTGTAAAGCATCTGTCCATTTATGCCATCAGCTTGTTAGTGTGGATTCAAATCTCATTTCATATGAAAATTCTGTTCGGATTCTTTAGTTTTTCAATCAAGTAGTGATGAGGCGACTCGGGATTTTCGTCCGGGAGCTGGGAAGAGGAAAATAAACAACGGTGTGCACACGTGTTGATTTCGGTACTCTGGCATTGCATGCAATTGAGTACATATGCAGTAGCCTATTAATAAATTTTAGTATGAAAAATGTTGCAATTTTTAATTCATTACATTATTTATTTCATGAGATATTATTTGTTTGTTTGATGTCAATTTTACTTGCATGTAAATTTTGAATTATGTGTATAATTAAATTATATGGTTAATTAGTGAAAAGTTAGAAAGCAATTTGTTAATAATTTTTCATGCATCTATGAATTGTTGTTTTCTATTGCAATTCATATTAACTCAATGTCATGCAAAAAGTTCAATTTTTGGATCTTTTAGAATCTTAAATTCAAATAATGGTACAAATATTTATTATAAATGTTTGATGTTTTGAAATAAATTAATTAAAACAACATGCTGTCAAATTAACTTCTCTTGTGTAGGTTAATTTATTTTTGAAACATTAAGATGATTGTGTGTAAGTAATTCATGCGGATATTAATCGCCCAAAGGAAAGTTAAGATGATTTTGTTTAGCCAAGTTGTACACATGCCTATGGTAGTAAATATGTGATAATTATTCAGCTTTCCAAGTTGGTCCAAAGAAAGACTTATTATTTAATAAGATTTTATTGTCAATATTTGATTACTACAACAAGAGTACCACTTACAAGTTAGTATTTTCGTCCAAAGATTAGATATTTATGTTGTGCTAAGTATTTTGTGATAGGCCCCATTATTATTTGATTTTTTTTTTTAAGGTTTTATATGGAACTTATGTGAATATATTGTTTTGTTTTATTTTCAGTTAATACATCTGCTTCTACAATATCTGCCAATATTAATTCTATTCACATGCTGAACGAAACCAATTTTAAGCAATAGAAAAAGATGTTATGATCATTCTTGACTGCATGGATTTAAATTTTGCATTAAGGGTTCAACAACCCACCCCTCTTACGATTGCAAATTTCATTGAAAAAAAAGAGATTTTGAGAGGTGAGATCTTTCAAATCGCACGAGTCTTATGATCATATAAAAAACAATTCTTGAAGTTTTCGAGTGTGGTCTGTCTGAACAGGACACTACTGCGAAGGATTTTCTAAATGAAATTGAAAAGTATTTTGAAAAAACTTATAAGGCTGAAACAAGTTCAACTCTATCAAGCTCGATTTCAATGAGGTATAAGGGCAAATGAAATAGAAGAAAGTACATGATAGAGATGTTTCATCTTGCTTGGAAGATAAAGGTACTTGGGTTACAACTATTTGATGATTTGTTGATACATTTAGTTTTGGTTTCTCTTTTAGCACAATTCTATCAATTTAAAATCAGTTACAACTGTCAAAAAGAGAAATAGTCTCTTAATGAGCTCATTTCACATTGTGCGAAAAAATAAAAAAGGATGAAGTGAGATAGGCCTTAAAGTGTTTAGTTGGCAAATACTTTAAAAAAAAAGACCAAGAAAAGAAAAAATGATAAGAAAGCTACGAGCGGAGTTGCAAATAAGAAGCAACAAAAGAAATTAAGGAATTAGGCTGTTACTTCTGTCACACTCCTATACATCGAAAGAAGGATTGTATCAAATATCATGCTTGACGTGTAAAGAAATATACGCTTCTCACTTCGGTTTGTTTTGAAGTTAGTTTAGCTCCAGTATTTAAACATATTTGGTAGATAGATTCTGGTACTACTACTCACATACGTGTGCCTATGAAGGGTTGCTTGAGTTGCCGAAAACCAAATTATGTCGAAAGATTTATCTACATAGGTGATAGCAAATCAGGTGAAGTTGTGGCTATAGACATATTTATGTTATTATTGAAGATTAGTTTTTATTTGGATTTGAAAGAGATATGTATAATCTTTTAAACAGAATTTGATTTCTATTTTTTTATTAAACAAATCTAGTTATTTTTGTTTATTTAAAAATAGTCGATTTAATTTTTCTTTAAATTTAAATATAGTAGGTACTAATTTTTTTTATGTTGTTATAATAATATTTATTTTCTTAATACAATTGCCTCATTTGTGTAATCCTTGCATATGAAATCACGTGGTATGAAACACAAATTAATTGATGAGAATTTTGCTTCACTCGACACTCTGGCAGAAATTTTTAGGACATATATCTAAACAAAGAATTAAGAGACTTATGTCAGATGGAATTCTTGATCTTCTTAACTTATTAGATTTTAAAGTCTGTGTTGATTGTGTTAAGGGGAAACAGACAAATGTAAGAAGATTTGGCACTAACAAATTTTAGATGTCTTAGAACTAATACACACAAACATTTGTGGGTCATTTTCTACGGCTTCATGGAATAGTTAATAATATTTTATTACATTTACAGACAATTTCTTTCATTATGACTACCTATATCTTATTCATGAGAAGTCCCAATCACTGGATGTGTTCAAAATTTTGAAGGCTGAAGTTAAAAAACCAACTTAGCAAAAGAATTAAGGCCGTCAGATCTAATTGTAGTAATAAATAATATGGTAGGTATGACGGACTAGGAGAATAGTGTCCAAGGCCTTTTGCTAAATTCCTAAAAGAGTGTGATATCTTCTACCATGCTAGGAAGTCATACATCGAATAATGTTGTTGAAATACAAAACAGAATTTTAAAAGACATGGTAAGAACTATGATCAGTCGTATTACCTTACTAGACTCACTTTTCCGGAGGGGTATTAAAGACTACAACGTATATTCTTAACAAAGTGTCAACTAAGGTAGTCACTAAAACTTCTTATCAATTATGGATGGGCAAGAAGCTATTATAAAGCATTTACGCATTTGGAGTTATCTAGTTGAAGCAAGGTTTTATAAGTCACGTGAAAAAAAACTAGATTCAAGAACAAGTAGCAGTTATTTCATTGGATATTCTAAACAGTTTTGGGAGTATAAATTTTATAATCCCACATCTAGATCCTTTTCTTTGAAATCGAAAATGTCTGGTTCTTTGAGGTTGAGTTTGAGGGGAAGGATAAGATTAGAGACTACCTCTTTGAGGAGGAACTGGTCACTTTTTCTTTGATTGTTATCTCCGCCATTGTCCAAGAAATATTACCATAACCACAAGATATTATTGACAACCTCTTTTATTAAGGTCAACAGGTTATTCTGATGATTAAACTTAACAACATCAAGAACAAATGTCATTAAGGAGATCCATGAGAGAAAAGAGAAGTGTAATTTTTAATAATTATATTATTTTTCTTCAAAAACATCAAGATGACATTAGAATAGTGGAAGATGGTTCTATCAATTTCCACAAAATAAAGTAAAGCAAAATTTTCAAAAGTGGATTAATGCCATGGATGAAGAGATTATGCCTATAAGAGATAATGATGCTTGGGAACTCGATCCATTGTCTGAAAGTGCAAAGCCCATTAGTTATGAATAAATATTTAAAACCAAGAAGGATTCAAAGTATAATATAGAAAGATATAACACTCGTCTTATAGCAAAAGGGCTTTACTCAAAAAGAAGACATTGATTATAAATGGATTTTCTCTCCAGTTTCATTGAAAGACTTTTTTAGAATAATGATGGCTTCAATGGCACATTTTGATCTTAAGCTATATCAGATAGATGTAAAAACTGCGTTTCTTAATGATGATATTGATGAGATCATTTATATAATACAACCAAGAAATTAGGGTCATGAATTGTAAAAAGAGTAATTCGTAAATTAAAATATCCATCTATGGGCTCAAGCATGCTTCTTGTCAACGATAATATATATTTCATCAAGTTGTTTTCTCATTTGATTTTGAGATAAATATGGTTGAGGACTATGTATACCATAAGTTCAATGAGAGTAATTATATTTTTCTTATTTTATATGTTAATGACATACTGCTTGCCAGCGATGATATAAGTTTACTGCATGAAACAAAGAGATTTTTATAAAACAAATTTGAGATAAAAGATCTTGTTGATGCATCTTTTGTATTAAGAATTTAGATACATCAGGGATTGTTCTCAGAGGTATTCTTGGATTATTAAAAAAGGCATATATTGAAAGAATACTTGAGAGATTTGACATGCAGAATAAACCAGGAGATACCCCTGTCGCTAAAGAAGACAAGTTCAACCTCGATCAGTGCCTGAAGAATGATTTTGAATTTAAGAAAATGCAAAAGATTCTTTATGCTTTAACAGTGGGAAGTTTGATATATATCTAGGTTTATACATGTCCAGATACAATATTCATTGTTGGGATATTAGGTAGATATTTGAGCAATTTAGGAATGAATCATTGGAAAGCAGCCGAAATGGTTCTAAGATACTTTCAGAGAACAAAATACTATATACTCACATATAGGAGGTCGGATAACTTAAAAATCATTGGGTATTCAGATTCTGATCATGTTGGATGCCTAGATAGTTTTAGATCAACTTCAGACTATATTTATCTGTTTGCTGGAGGAGTATTAAGTAGACACTCACAGCTCTTTCCACCATGACAGTTGAATTTATAGCATGTTTTGAGGCATCCAATTAGGCTATATGACTGTAAAATTTTGTCATGAGGCCACAAATTGTGGATGAAATTGAAAGACTACTCAAGTTATTTTATGATAATAACTCAACAGTCTTATATTCCAACAAAATAGGAGTTTAACGAAGTCAAAATTTATTGATATCAAATTCCTAGTTGTTACGGAAAGAATTCAAGAAGGTTAAGTGTCTATAGAGCACATAAGAAAATCTACAATTGCGGATCTGCTTACTAAAAGACTATTACTCAAGGTCTTTCATGAGTATACTGCTCATATGAGTGTTGTATCATCTGATGATATGCTGTTTTAGTGGGAGCTTATATTTTGTGCTTTTTTTGGTTGACAGACATTTCGTTTGTTATAGTTATGAATTTTTTTTACAAAAATAAAATATTTAGTATTTTAATTTTGGTTTAATCTCACCAAATAGTCGGACTAGTTGAAAGTAAGCATGTAGATCATTACATGGAATTTTCATGTTATGCATTCATATTTGATATATAGCGTTTGGTTATGTTTAATATATATGATCAGGGATGAGTTTAGTTATGATGAATGTGATAAAGGTCGCATTGATTTTATGTTAACATAACTAATAGACGAGATTGTTTAGAGATAATTTTAATCATGATAGCAAAAGGTTTTGAGCTCATAAGGTTATATATAATTATAAAAATTATATGTAGTTCAAGTGTGAGATTGTTGAATTTTTGGATATACATATATAATAATTATATATATGCTATCATAAATAGCAACCCAAATTGTAAAGTGATCTTATAAGATTTATGGGCCCAAATCATCTAATAAAGTATGTGCTTCCTATGTATAGAAACCCTATTGTTTATTTTTATGATAGACTAAATTAGAAATAAAAAAGATAAGTATGCTATATAAACAGTTGTGGTCCTCAGGTAATGCACCTTTTAAAGTTTTTTTTTTCTAACATTCCATTATTGAAAAAGAGGGAGTCGTCTTCTCCAGAAAATCTTAGAGAACTAACTTGGAAAATCAAAACTTTCAGATTTAAGAATAACTACTCCTATGGATTTAGGTATGCTTCTACTTATGGTTTATTTTTTTAACGATTTAATTTGGAGGATCTTGAGGTGATTATGATTTTAATCAATAAGGTTTTTCTAACACCATATACTTTTGTCGACCCTTGAATATGTGAAGTGCAAAGGTTCCAAATATACTCTATCCAGCCTCACCCTTTTATGGTATGTTAGCCTCCCTCCTTCCAATATTATTAAAACCGAATTGACTAATGAATTGGTTTAGGTGCTAATTTTGGTTGAATCGGCTCAAGACTTCGTAGTGCTAAAGGATCACTTTATTATCTAATTACTTTAGCCAAAGAATGGAGTAATAACATAGCCTACCTTTTAAATGTTGTTTAATGACATAATAAATTCCTCAAAAGTTATATATCTAGGTTTCTTGATGTCATTTTTAGTGCCAAGGATATGAATAATGAGCAAACTTACAAGGCACTCATGAGAGGAATTGACTATGAGGAGACTTTTCGAAAGTTAAAGGCAATGGCCTTAATATCTCCTTCACACGATGCAAAGACATGTTCTGCCCAATGATCTATGGTTTAAGAGAAAGTCCCATAGAAAGGAGGTCTTTCATAAGAATTCAATAGAGAGCCTTATCTAGCTAAGAGGTAGAGGTGGCCTTCAGTTGTCCTATGACAACTACACACCATTTAATAACAAGCCTAGAGCCTATCCCAATGCTGAATCTAGTATGGATATCTCTTGCATAGACCCAAGCCAATGAATCCCATTGCTAAGAGGGAATAACAAGAGTTGTTTGACTACCATGGTGCTCTCAACCACAACACCAAGAACTATCATTGACTAATCAAAAGCTAACTCAAAGAATATCTTGATCTTATTCAAAGAGTATCCCTTAAGCAATCTATCTATCATAAGTGGTACGATCAACCTTTGTAGGCGACTCTCCTAATGAGAATTGTCCCATCATTAGAACCACTAACATCATACATGGCAAACACATAATAAAAGGCTTGATGATCATTGGGTGGCATGGGTACACTACACAACTACACGATTTGTCCAAGTGGCCTTTCGAGGACATGGCTCAAATTTCTTTTTCAGATGCTAATGCACACAATATAGCACAACTCCTTGGTAATATAATACTCATAAAAGTAGTCATCACAAAATTTAAGTTGAAGTTGATCATGGTGGATATCGGTAGCTCGTCCTGATGTCCATGCATTGCTTTCATTAAATAAACATCCTTGAATGGAGCCTCTTGTATAGAGTGTACATAATGCAGTAGTGTAATTGTTGTTATAAATTTCATAAATATAGAATTGTTGAGTGTAAAACCTACTCCCTCAACACTTATAATTTTTGTTGTAGATGGGTAACCGCAAGTGATCTCATGTGAGAGAGGGGCTGGACTTTCCTTGCTTAAATATAGTCCTTTTTATCATGATTTAAAGAGTAAGAGAATCAACTACCTAATGAGAACTACTATATTTTATAATGTATGAGGCTTCCACTTTTAGGCTAAATTTAAAGACTATTATATGTGGCCATCCAACATTTTCTCACTTAGCCTAATATATATTAATAATTTTTTTTTTATAAAATACAATTTAAAGATTCAACATTTTTTTAAAAATTCCTAAATGAGTGTACTCATTTAAAATAAACGCATAGTCAATGAATTTACAATTTGTACTCATTTACTTTTAACTAATTTGACTTCCTCAGTCCATTCGGAAGCTTTCTTTATTTTGGATAATATAACACCATCTTGGATGATAATCTAAGAATCTATATCTGTAGCCATGACTAGTTATTTCATTCTCAACTTTCAGTAACCGAAGTTACTACCATCGAATAGATGTGGCCTAGTGAATTATTCACCCTAAAACAGAAGTAGGTATGGAAGCTAATTGGGGTGCCATT
Source organism: Annona cherimola (assembly GCA_030490835.1). Taxonomy (NCBI): domain Eukaryota; kingdom Viridiplantae; phylum Streptophyta; class Magnoliopsida; order Magnoliales; family Annonaceae; genus Annona; species Annona cherimola. The sequence continues at coordinate 89,655,814 of CM059972.1, forward strand.
TAAGAAAGATTTCTTTGATATAAATTCAAAGACCTACTTTGATACCACTTATTGTTCCCGAGTTTATGACAAAGTCTAAGAGGGGAAGGGTGAATTGAGTTCTTTTAAAATTTCTTTTGGTATATCAAATGTAACCCCTTGTGAACTAAGTCCCCTTGAATGAAAAACGTGGAGAATGGAATAACAAATAGAGCAGAGAAATTGAACACGAAAATTATAGTGGTTCAGGACAACTCTCTCTACTTCACTCCTCTAAGAACACACCATTGTCTCTTAGATACTACTAAGTTAGTATGATTACACTAAGAACCTTTACTTTCTTCTAGATTTCAGCTTTAGAGGGCTTTTACAAGTTTTGAAGAAGCAGGTAACGAGTCACACTCTAACTACGCACTATTTTGCCTTCACTTGGTCTTGGTTTTGGTCTCCAATACCAAACCAAGTAGAATCACAAATGAACAATGAACAAGTATAAAACTACACTTTACAGATGTGTAGGGAACAATTTTAGCACCGAGAAGAACGTGTGGAATGAGTTGTTGATGGATTGGTTCAACACTTGCAATCAATGGTTCAGTTCTTCTTAGAAAGCTTTTAATGATCACTTGAATACGTGAATATTGGAAAGTTGAAGCTTAATCAATGCACTAGCTAACCATTTCCCTTCCATTTGACGTGTATGAAATAGAAGAAGAGTAAATTCGAAACGTTTGGTGGCAAGTGGCACACATTCAATTTGCTAACATTTCAAATTTTTCTAGTTGTTACGACTTAAGACGCACTCACTTGAAGTCGACTTCAGGTGTGACTTTGCCCTTGTCATATATTGGAGTAGACTTGAACTATAGCTTTGGTCTTCACTCTTCTGCTTCAAGTTCTAATTTGGGTCGACTTGGTCTCAGATTTGACCGAAGTCACAAGTGAAGTCATCTTGATTGTTACTTCATTTCCCATTTTGCTCATTTGAACTTTCCCATCTCATGCCCTTGATAATTTAGCATGGGTTCCTTTCTTTCTTCTTATTTTGCCTTCAAAGGTCTTGATTTATGCATGTGGCTCTTTGGTCTTTTTGTGCATTTGACTTGTTCTTTTCCATATGAAATTTCTCACATGAGTTTCTGTTTTGAACTTTGAATCATATTTGAATATTCATTCTTTATGAAAACTAGTCACCTTTGAACTTAAAATATCTTGATTTTAGCGATTTTATGCTCAAGTTATATGCTTGGGTCGACTTGGTTTACAACTTTACCCAAGTTGTGTTTCTAAGTCGACTTCATACGTGATTTCACCTAAGTCACATGCCAGAGTTGCTTTGGTTGCAACTTGACTTTGTCAGATTTAGCTTCGAACCCCTGAAGTTACCCTAAGTTGCTGACGGAGTCGACTTGAGTTCCAACTTTGCCTGCTCACGCATTCATAATTTTAGCGCTGTCGAAAAATAACCCTTTGAAGTCAATGCCGGAGTCGACTTCAGTATCGACTTGACCCAAGTCGATGCCTGAGTCGACTTGGCCTGCTAAGCTTTGGATCTTGAAATCCTTAAGTGTTAAAACACTTCAACACACATGTTAGTGCTATAAAACTTTTCAAATTGAATTATTAATCATCAAAATATGGATTTTACTTAATTTGCCATTTATTTACAATACTATCAACATGGATCATGATGAATATATGCAATTTGTAACACACTTCCTTCCTTGTATTATGATATGAATAAACTCTCTTAATCAACTTAATGATAAATTTACGCTAATGTCTTGCTTCAAGAAAAATCAATAATAATTATCGTCACATATAATATCCTAAAACTTCACCTTAATTATCTATTGTAATAAAATGCGTGTCCTTTATATGTCCTAAAAGAACTTTAGACGCTAAAACCCTTAGTCATGGGATTATCATCACATTAGTACTACTGACAAAATTAATCGATATAAGATGAATGTTAATCATTTCTTATATCCATATTCTAAATCAAATCAATAAATTTTATGTAATGGAAAAGCAAACCATATAAGAATTGGCACAATAAAATTTTAGGAGTATAACTTTAAGTCTTGAGATAAATTTTGTTGATCATAATTAAATAAGAATGACAATTAATACTAGTAAAATAGCTTAGTCAATATAATTGACCATCTCTAATTGATCAATAGCACCATATGTAAAACTATAATATTTAAATCCTTAGATCTATTATATCATTTTTTTTTATCATATTCCAACATCCTAAAAGTAATCTCATTTTATAACTAACTTCAGAACTAATATACATTTGTGCATATATCATGCTTCCAAGAGCAGGAACATTTGAGATGAATTTTAATTTTTTACTTCTTAATTTCATTCTACAAATACTCATGCAAACTAAAATTGTGACCTTTAAAAAATGAAAGTTTACATGATAAATAACTTGTCATGTTAGACCTCTATAAGTCAAAAATATACTTTATTAATATAAGCCTTTTCTGACAAACAACTAGTATTTTAGATTTATCTCAACAGACCTTACATAATGCATGACTCCTAACTTTAATATAGACATTATAAAAAAAATCCTTAATGTTATTTAAGAGAGCGAAATAATTAGCAATAAGTAAACTATTATCAATATATAGAATTAAAAATAAGTCTTGCCACTATTCAACTTCATATCTATACGTTAATTAGTAATATTTACTATAAATTTGAATAATATGATGATCTTATTAAGCTTTAAGTATTTGTATTTTTGAGAATCTTATTTAAGTCCATATATAATTTTTCTTTTATTTGAAATATATAGTTTTCTTTAATTTGCATACTAATATTTTCTCCTTTCATTTTAAAATTTATTAGTTGCATCATATAAATATTCTTTTAAAGGGTTTTGCTTCTACGTAACCCCCTTATTTTTTAATATATTGATAATTAATTCAAAATTTAATCGTATTATTGTATTTAACATCACTTGTTTATCTAGAAGATCAAGTTTCATCTAAATTAAGTATGTGCATAAGCCACATTTACTTAAAAAAATATATTCATGTGTAAATTAAGAAAAATGCTTAGATCCATTCACACATGTATTAAAATATAATAATACTTTATAGAATTATTTATGTTGGTCCCGAGTTAATGACAATTACCTAAGAGGGGAGGGGTGAATTGGGTATTATGAAAATTTAAAACTTAAACATAAACTTTTACCCCGGATTAATCTAGTCCCCTTTATGAAGAAACAAAATGGAATGCAATATAATGTAGAGAGCAGAAATAGAAATCAACACACAAGATTTTATAGTGGTTAGGGCAACCTCCCTACTCCACTCTTCCAAGCTCACACACCGTTGTGACTTGGGTTCCACTATGTATTCCGCGAATACACTTAGAGTCTGCGCTCTCTTCTAGATTTTAGCTCTAGGGGGCATATACAATCAGAGCCTATGCTCTCTTCTAGATTCTAGCTCTAGGAGGCTTATACAATTGACAGAAGTAGATGATAAGTTACACTCCAATCACAACTCTACTTGCAACGTCTTGGTTTGATACACCAAACTCAAACCAAGCACCAAGAACAAACAATAATATGAGAATAAGGAAGATCTACACTTTACTGAGTTATGTAGGCAAGTTTCAGCTTGAGGAAGAATCTGTAGAAGCAACCGGTTGTGTTTCGTTGAAGCTACTTGCAACTTTGAAGCTCGTTCTTCCTTTGAAAGTGTATAGATCACTCAAGTTTAGAGAAAAGCAAATAAGAGCTCTTGCTTGCACTTCTTTTCTCTCTTTAGACTCTGTATTGTGTGTTTCCTCGTTTGCTTGAGTGTCTATTTATAGAGGAGGAAAGAATTTGAACGTTATACAAGTGGTTGGCGCGCAATAAATGTTCCAACGTTCGAAAATTCGAACGTTACTTTCCCAAGTCGCAGGTGGATTCGACTTCGTCTGCGACTTCGCCCAAGTCGCATGCTGGAGTCGACTTCGTGTGCGACTTCGGCAGTTCTGCAGTTTCCAAGTCTGAGTTCTGGGTGACTTGGTTTCAGACTTGACCTCAAGTCGATCTTGGAGTCGACTTGGTTTCAGACTTGACCTCAAGTCGATCTTGGAGTCGACTTGGGGTGCGACTTGACCAGTCCTTGTGCCGAATCAGTTTGATCCTTGTTTGATTTTTCTCTAGCTTGCTTAGTTTCTTTCCTTTAATTATTTTCATTCTGGATTGTCTTCACATCTTGTGAATCTTGAAGAGCTTGAAAATTTGTATGCACCTTGCTTGCTTAGTTTTGTATTAGTCTTCATCTTGAAAATGAGCTTGAACTTGTGTCTTGAACTTTGAAAACCTCAAGTCGATCTTGGGGTCGACTTCGTCTGCGACTTCGCCCAAGTCGCAAACCGGAGTCGACTTCGACTGCGATTTCGGAATGTTCTGTCCCAAAATCAACTCTGGAAGGAACTGTGCATCTCCAAGTCGATGCTGGAGTCGACTTCGTCTGCGACTTGGCTTCCAAGTCGCAAGTGGAGTCGACTTGGCCTGCGACTTCAACTGCTCTCCTTCCAATTTCAACTCTGGCCATGAGGTTTCGTTTGAAGTCGAAGGTGGAGTCGACTTTGGGATCGACTTCACCCTAAGTCAAAGTCCAAGTCGACTTGGGAATCGACTTGGCTGATTTCATTCCTTAAGACATTCAACATAATCATTAGTAATCACTTTATACTCAAATTTGACTTTGTTAATCATCAAAACTCATGCTTTGGTCAAATTTGTTTTGTTTTAAACATTATTTCCAATAATTTATCCACATAGTAATGATATTTTAGATGGTTTAGATGTTGAAAAATTACTTTAAAATTGATATTTTAGCATTGAACTATCTTATGACGTTGATTTTACACATTTATAGATGAGACTCATATATAATAAAATTCAAAAGATAAAAAGGTTTTTAAGATACTATAAATGATGCTAAATATAATGGATAAAGAGGAGTTTCTATCAACTATCAAGGTTTTAAAAATGGAGGAAGTTACATAGAAAAGAGGTTCCATAGAAGCGAGACTATTTTTTAAATCCTCATTCATAAAAACTATCTTTAGATTCTTTAGTTCAACTTTAAGTCAAAATAAGTTAATAATGCCATAATAAATTTTAATAAATTTTTTTGGAGACTAAAAAGCAAATGTCTCATTGTAGTTAATGTCTTCTATTTAATTGAATCCTTTAGCAACATATTTAACCTTATACTTTTTGCATTGCCCTAAGGGTCTTATCTAGTTTTAAAAACCTATTTATTACTAATACGTATACCCCTCAGGTTATGTTATAAGATCAAAGATCCTATCTTATCTTTTATGACATTTATCCTTAATTTAGATATTTTATTTTCAATAACTCCTTTAAATGAGAATAGATTATCTTCATTAACAAAATCATTATTGCACTCTTCCATGTATACAATGTAGTCATCCGAAACAATAGGTCTTCTAACTTTCTAAGACCTTTCAATTCATTATTATGATCTAAATTGTTATCATAATGAGTGTCATCTAAATTAATTTAGGTTCATTGTTAATATCTTCTATTAGTAGTACTATATTTCCTAATTATTGATTTATCATGTCATGATTAATTAATTTAATTTTTGTATCTGTTAATAAGGTATTATAGAAAGGATCTCTAACTTTCTCAAATTCCATATTCCTTGAATTTATGCTCTCATTATTCTTATTATTTTTTAGCGAACTTAGATTTTATAGTCCCACTAAATTTGGTAGCGTGTTTAAGTTAAATATCACTCTAATGAGAATTTAACAAAAAGATATAGAGATTTATCCTATTTGACCTACCCACTGTAACACTTGCCATTGCTATTATATTTTACAACTTTAATTTTGTTATTTATTTTTAATAATTCTTTAAAAATTTTAAAGGTATTCAAAGACTAAAATAATAGAAAAATAAATTTTTAATGTGAGAAGTTATCAATGAATGTGATAATACTTTTCATTTCCTATAATGGAAAAAGTAACTATAAATATTGGTGCAGAATAATCATTCCACATTTAATATTAACGGATACACATGATGATCAAAATTTGAGCAATGTACATTTTTAAAGTCATTACTCAATGTTTCACTATCAACCAAATTAGAATTATTAAATAAATTAACTTTGAGTTACCAAAAGTAAATAAATAATCTAATCCATCAAATTTTGGTAAAGAGTTTAAATTCCAAGATATTTGTGGGACATAAAAGAATTAAATAGTGTCAGGATAAGGCCTACAAGCCCCAGAGTTAATTGCCAAAATTGATGACTTAAGGTGGTGTATAGTCTCAATCAATTTTTACTATAATAGCATCATCAAAGTCAACACACTAGCTACGCATTCTAACAACTTTACTTAAAATATCCTTTCTTACAAAAAAGTGGCATTTGCCATCTCATTACTTATCTTTGAGAAAAATTTCTTTTCTTTTCTTTTGTTGACTATGCTACTTGCGTCAATATATTATTGATAACTAGTGAATCTTCCTCCTTCAATCTCTCCTCCTTTTGCACATACATAGATATTAATATATTCAATATCTATAATTTTTATGTGTTATTAGCTATTTTAAAACAAAAATTATGATTAAGAAAAATATAACCAATAAAAAATTAAAGATTATCATCCTAAATCATTTGAGCTCTTTAGTTATATCAAATAATTTTAAAATATTTTTCATATTCCACTAGTATTATCATATTACATAGATGTCAATATATTGATGAGCATTTTTGACATTCACCCACCAAAATATTCCGGAATTGAGTTGAGATATGTTTTAACACTTTTATTATTAAGAATAAAATTCCTGATTTTTGATGATTGTATTCTAAATGATAATTGGAAACAATCTATTACAATGCTATCACTTTTCAAATCGAATCTTCTATTCATTAGTTATGGGGTTAGATCTTTCGATATGAAGAGTTAATTTTATTTTTGGATACTCTAATATAGTAGGAAGCTATTCATGTCAATCACTATAATTTGGTCCACTTAAGGGAGAATATGATATAAATAAGAGTGCAGATAAGTAGGAGTTTTAACTTTAGCAACCCTCATTAAGCTCACATTAGCATTATGACTCGGTAGCTATTACGCTCAACTCTAATCATAGCTAAATTTTATAAGTATCACACAAAAAGTCATGCATGATTATATATACATTAATGCTATGATAAACAATAATTTTCAATAATTAACTAATAATACATAAATAAAAGATTTCTTTACCTTTGGGCAGAAGATTCTCTATGTTTATGTGGTTGTAATTATATGGACAAAATATTTAATTATAACCTCCTTTGAGTAGAACTACAATCTAATGTTCTTTAATTTAATTTCTATTATGAAGATGATAATATTCTTTGTATTGTTCAATAAATTTAATTAACTATATATTTTTAGACCCTTTGGTTCCGAAAAATATAGATAAAAAATTTGCAAAATATAATTACTTAATGTAGTTACTATAATGCAATTTCTATTATGAGAGAAATCTTAATAATTGTTGGGTCTTGTGTGATGGCTACTCAAAGAACTTTAGTAAAATGATGTGAATTAAGCAAAAATACAAATCACAATAAATAAATTAAACCATAAAGACAAGAACATATATAGTAATTCAGATCTTCCTATTCTACTCTACACTCAAAGCATGATGACTTGGGTTCCACTAGTCAATTTTAACACACAAGTTACAGTGGTATAGTTTGTTCAACTATCTTCTAGATTCATACTAAGCTCTAGGTAAGCTAGTGAAGTAATCAACACTTTGATTCACTTTCTCTTAATTTGATCACCATCAATACCAAGGTAATACAAAGAATAAAACTTTAAATAAAAAATAAACCGGTTTAGCACATCTGCAAGAGCAGCATATTCAACATTTGAACAACAATTTAAAGCTTTGAATCACCACAGTGACTTCACTTGAGAGATGACAAATTTTCTTCAAGAGTGTTCTTCACAAAGGAGAAGTTTGAATTCTTCACTCTTGCGTGCTTGATGAGATTTTCTTCTATCTTTCTAGCTCCCCTATGTACTCTTTTTAAATCTTTTTGAACTCTTAAAAAGTGTCATAAAAGATAGCCCAAGAGATCTTCATGAAAGTCCAAACTTCTTAAAATTTAAAATTTTGGCGCACCGAAAAGGTTGACCTTTTCATGCTAAAATATTGTCATTTTGTTGCTTCTGTTGAGATAGAGTGGTTTCTACATGAAAAGGTCGACCTTTTCTTTTGTTTTTCAGAATCTAAATTTTGAAAAAAAAGTCTTGCTTCAAGTGAGTTAATCCAATTAAGATAACAATAAATGAATGAACTAATCTTGATTTATAATTAACCGCAACTCCAAAAGTATATTCCATCATCATTCTAGTCTAAGTTCATCAATTTAGCATATTCCAAGATGATTCCATGCATATCTACTAGAATATTCTAATTTCAAATTTCAAGCTCAATCTTATCACAACTAGTATGATAAACTAAAAATGATAATTCCACAAACACACTACTCTTTTCAATCTTTTGCAAAATTCTATATAAGATCATAGTTTCACAAAATCATCCCAAAATACAATTTCACAATATTAAAACCAATGACACAAGTATTTCTTTTGTCATCATCAAAATCAATAAAAAATATACTTTAATAGAAGTTCACATTCTCCTCCCTTTTTAGTGATGATAATATATCTAGAACCATCTTTGAATATTGCTCCCCTTATCACCATGCTCCCAAAGAGTTGAAAGATACACAAAAAATTGCTATTTGAAATGGTTGTATTTCTCTGTTTTTGTCATTAGCAGAAAATGATGAAGATGAATCATCAAACCTTAGCAATAAACTACAAATTTTAGCACCAATGTATCCAAGACGCAGTGATGTGGGAGTTTTAACAAAATCAAACAAACATTAATAAATTATGAGAGATAATTTTAGAAATTGAAATGGTCTTGTAAGAACTTAAAAAATTAAAAACTTTTCTTGGTATGTTTCTTTTGAGAATGTGTGACCTCCTCATCACTTCTTCTTTAGAGACTATGTCAAACTTGGTACTAAATAGTACTTTGAGCTTCCTTGGTTGGAGTGAAAACTTTCTTGAAATGACTTCTTTGATTTCCTCTTTGAAGATAATCTGAAATGAACTTTTGAATAGAAACTTTTCACACAAGGATAGTTCATTTGTTCATTAGAGAGTGTATTTGAGGCTTTGAAAAATGAAAGTTTAGACAAATGTGAAGAGTTTTGAGAAGATGAATTGGAATGTGGAGCTGGTTTATTTTTGAAGAGATATTTGACTAAATTTGCACCTTATGACATTCTTTCTTTAAAAAAATCAAGATGAGAAATGAACAAAGCAAAATAATCAGGTAAGAACTTATTCAAGGTAGTCAAGTCCACTATGTGTTCGTGATAGGTGGTTGGAAAATGGTTTTAGTGGAAGGTTTGAAGTATGAAGGTTTAGGCTAGGTTTGAAGATGGTTCTTTACCTTTTTTATCAGATTTCTCCATATTTTACCTTGAGATCTACCTTCTTTACCATGAGGTCCCATATCACATGAAGTCATCTACTTTTTGGATGTTGAAGTCCAGTTTTTATCATTAGCTTGTTTGTACTCCATTCTTTTGGGTAAAAAAATTTGATTATGCTGTACGAGTTGGATTCAATGAGTCCTTGTCTCAAATTCAGACCAATGAGCTTGAACGATGAAGTGAGAAACATTTCATATCCTTCAGTGGCACATGAAAACATACAAAAACTTTTCCTTGAAACAATCTTGATTTGATATTCTTTCTCATATTTTTTGCTCTTGAATATGTTGATATTGAACTCTATTGACTGTGTTGAGATTGAACTTTTGATGCAAATAATTTTTGTCAATGATGCTTCAGATGAAGGAGATGCACATTTGGATGTTCTTCTCTTTATATTTCTTCTTTCCTCAATAATAATTTTTGAATTTCTTCTAATCCTTAAAGAAGATTTATCATGAAATATATCATCCACTTTCCTATTCCCTTTCTTTTAGTAAGTCGTTTTAGAATTAGATTCGATGAGAGCCATTTAGGTTATAGGTTGGGTTGAGAAAGAATAGGTTTCAACTAAAGGATTTGACTTGAGTTTGGCTAGTTGGTTTTGGCTTGAAATTTTGACTCGGGATGATGGTTAAACTTTTAGCTAAGTGAGAATAGGGTAGTAAGTTAGGAAAGACTAAGTAGTTTAGCTAGGATGTTGGTTGGGAGAGTGATGAAGATACATAGTTGATATACACTAAATGTAAGTATTCACACTTGAATAACTAATAGAAGCAATAAAGAATGAACAAAAGTGAATTTTCCATTTTCGAGAGAAAAGAAGAGTAGAATTTGGAAGCGGAGAGGAAAGAAATGGAGAATTATGACAACCTCAAACAAAATAAACTTAATGGAAGAAATCAATATAGAAATAATTTGTCTCACCAATTCTAGTTGCCAACTAAATAGCCTCAAATTGCCGTGTTCACCAAGCCTTAAAGAAAAGATTTTAAAATCAAAATATATACGTCTCTTGAATCATTTTTATTTTTCTCTGTTCAAACAAAACTGTCAAACCTTTTTGACAAAAACAGTCAACGTTTTTATGTCAATTTCAAAAAATAAAAATCATGAAATACTAATGCTCAATTTGATCCATTAATCTTAAACTATCATGCAAATAGGATCAACAACACTTGATCTTTTAAAGTGGATTGGTTTAATAAAAATGTCTCTAATTGATCTTTATTAAGAACAAATTCTAGCAATTACATGATCTTGAACGAAATCTTACCTCACGATATTTTGGTTCTATTCATTTTCATACCTGCCTTGATTTTTTTAATTTTTAATTTAATTTTGTTTGTTGCCGTTCACACGATGAGAGTGATCTTTATTCATCTACACTTTATTTCGGTTTTCTGCAAAATAAAAAATTATGTCTTTGGTAACCATTGCATGGGTTCGCCTTTGTTAGTGCCAACATATGCAGACATTTTTGGTTTCCAAATGAGTTTAACACATTGGGTCTGTATTCTCTTCAATGGAAAACAAATAAAAATGTTCATGAGAACAACAAAAATGAAAAATGTCATTATGAGCAGAAATTTTCTTTTGTAATTGTTTTACTACTTGTTGATCTTCTGCAGATTTCAAAAATTTCCATTTGTCAATTTTTGAATATTTTTATGAAAGTTCAAATATTTTAATCTTTTGCATTCAATTTCTTTCTTGAGTCTGATATACTTTTCAGATATAACAGTGAATTCATGAAACAATTCTTCATATGCCTTTTGAAGTTCAGTTGGATCAATAAAACTTACCTTTGATTCACAATCATCATTAGAGTGATCTGTCATAAAACTAATATTCATGTGCCCTGCAATTTGAACTATTTCATCATTAGATTCAGAATTGATAGAAGGAGGCATATCACTATCAGTCCAAGATTCATAGTTTTTACTTCTCTTAAATTTGAATTTTGAATGCTTGATTTGTGGAGAATAACACGACTTCTTAAGATGTCCGTATCCTCTGCAATTGAAACATCTCAATGTCATTAAATTGTCATCTTTCTTCTCAAATTCATACCTTTGCATGGTTTTGTTGATAACATTCTTTTAAATTCGCCTTGCTGCTACAATTTTATTTCCTTTTGACCTGTTTTTGGTGATGGACATCCTAAACATATCAATGAGCGGTTGATCTTCATCATCATCATCACCACCTACATCATTTGAAGAAATATTCAAATCAACTTTTAAACCAGGAGATTTTTTTATGTTTACATTTTTTATCACTCTTTCTAAGGACAATTTCATAAGTCATTAAAGAGCCAATTAATTGATCATTAGTCATAAAGGTAAGATATTTAGCTTCCTTAATTACAGTTACTTTCGCAGTCCATGTTGTAGGTAAAGATTGAAGTAAGTTCTTAACTTGCTCAGTTGTAGTAATTAACTTTCCATAACCTTTAGGATTATTTACAACATCAGTAAATCTACAAAACATCTCATAAATGGATTCAACGGGTTTTGTTATAAATAATTCATAGTCTCGCATGAGCATATTGATTTAGACTTTTTTTACTTATAATGTTCTTTCATGGGTAACTACGAGAGTGTCCCACACCTCTTTTGCGGAAGCACAAGAGGAAATCCTATTGCATTTAAATGGAGAAAGAGAGCAGTACAAGATATTTAGAGCTCTAGCATTTAATTGAATGTGTTTAGTCTGCTGTCGATTTAGAATAATGGGAATATCATCACTAAGTAAGTCCAAATCAGATTCAACAACTCTCTATAACTTCATATCATGTCTCATAAGAAACATCTTCATTCTAGGTTTTCAATACATAAAATTTGAACCATCAATGTATGGGAGACGTATAATAGAATATCCTTCAAAGTAACCAAAATGAGTTCTTTCATTAGCCATGTGATCTCTTTATTTAATTCAAAAAACATTGCTCTAATACCACTTGTTGGGTCCTATGTGATGGCTACTTAAAGAAATTTAGTAAAATAATGTGAATCAAGCAAAAATACAAGTCACAATAAATAAATCAAAACATAAAGATAAGAACATGTATAGTGGTTCAGATATCCTTATCGTACTCTACTCTCCAAGCATGACATGACTTGGGTTTCGCTAGTCAACTTTAACATATAAGTTACAATGGTACAGTTTGTTTAATTGTCTCTGGATTGGTACTAAGCTCCAGGTAGGCTCGTGAAGTAATCAATACTTTAATTGATTTTCTCTTGGTCTGATCACCATCAACACCAAGGTAATACAAAGAATAAAAGTTTAAATAAAAAAATAGGTTTAGTACATCTGCAATAGTAGGATATTCAACATTTAAATGATAACTTGAAGCTTTGAGTCACCACAACAACTTTACTTGAGAGATGACAACTTTTCTTTAAGAGTGTTCTTCACAAAGGAGCAAGTTTGAATTCTTCACTCTTGGGTGCTTGGTGAGATATTCTTTTATTTTTCTAGCTCCCTCACGTCCTTCTTGTAAAGCTTTTTGAACCCTTAAAATATAACCTAGAAGATAGCCCAAGAGGTCTCCATGAAAATCCAAAGTTCTCAAAATTTAAAATTTTGGCACCTTAAAAAGGTTGACCTTTTGTTGCTTTTATTGAGATAGAGTGGTTTTTGCATGGAAAGGTCGACCTTTTATACCCAAAAGGTCAACTTTTTTCCTTTTTTTTTTAGAATTTGAATTTTGAGAAAAAGTCCTGCTTCAAGTGAGTTAATCCACGTAAGATAAGAATAAACGAATGAACTAATCTTGATTTAAGATTAACCACAACTCCAAAAGCATATTCCATCATCAATCTAATCGAAGTTCATCATTTTAGTATATTCAAAGATGATTTCATGCACACTTACTAGCATATTCCAATTTTAAATTTCAAGCTCAATCTTATCACAATTAGTATGATAAACTCAAAATGATAATTCCACAAACATACTACTCTTTTCAATCTTTTGAAAATTCCATATAAGATCATAGTCACACAAAATCATCCCAAAACACAATTTCACAATATTAAAACCACAATATTAAAACTAATGACACAAAAGTATTTCTTTTGTCATCATCAAAACCAATCAAAAATTCATTTAACAGAAGTTCATAATAATATTCTCTCGTATTTAATAGTTTTAAAATTATACATTTTAGACACTTTAGGGTAACTAAAATACAAAGATAATTGAAATCATCAATCTAAATTGCTTAATTAAATAACCTGTAATGTAATTTCTATTAAGAGAAAAAGATCATAATAATATTCTCCCTTTTGCTTAATAACTTTGAAAACTAAGTACTCTAGACCTCTGGGTAACTAAAAATATAAAATAATCAAAATCATTAAACATTAATTTCTCAATAATAGTTACAAAATTATATCAATATTTTATATACTTAAATAATAATAAATAAGAGCATATGTATAATTATAAATATTGATAATAATTTACAATTGGTTAATTTTAAATTTAATAAAAAGCTGTAAAATCATTAATACGTAAAAATTCTTGCAAATAGCTTTTTAAAATTCAAAAATTAAGTGATTGATACTTTTGCATGCTCAAGCTTAAATTAGCATTAAACAAATATTTTTCAGGCAATTTCATCAAAAAATATTATTCATGCAATTTTTTAATTCTAAATAAGTTAATTTAAATAGAAAGAAAAATTAGATTTTGAAAATATCCTTTTCAAAGAAATTAACTATTTATTATTATTATTATTATTTCAAGTATTGTCTAAAATTATCATAAAATAATTAATATTTTAAATCAGTAGCAAAATGAACAGTTTAGATCTGAATGTGTACACAAAGCATACATTGCTAAACCCCCAAAACTAATGCGTGTGCCCCATAACACATGCACTACAACTCCAGAACCAATGCATGCGCACCATATCGTGTGCATTGCTAAACTACAGTATTGACCACAGATGCATGCCATTTCTTGCACCATAGAGTACTGGTCACACGTGGTCATCTTCCCAAATGAAGTCGCTCGTTGCTGCCTATGTGGCTCATCGCTGACGACCCCAATTGGAAGATCGGAGCCAATAATTGGCTTCATCTTACCGATTTTTGGCTAAAGTTGAGGAAGATGCAACGAAGTATAAGCTGATTAATGTTTTTCCTTCTTGCATAGTGGCAATAACAACTCCACCTTCTTGCAAGGCTATTATAGCCACGACAAACTTTCGACCCTTCACAATAATGGAGCCAAAAGATTCAAACCCTAACAGCTCATTCGTATTAGATCCACGAGATTTAGCTACGCGCATTTAATAGTTGTTGCCCTTAATGGTCGACTCTTACAGAGATAGTTAGGTTCTTTTTTGGTAATACCAATTATGTCGGGTCAGACCCACCTGGCCTCCACTCATGGCTACCTTTATGCTCTTCCTATTGTTCGGTTTAGATGGGTGGAAAGCATGATTTCTAATAAATCAATTATAGTTGATCCCATGGGTAGAAAATAGGCTGCCCCAACAGGGACCCCATTGCATGCACCCGGGAGCATGCAGCAGCGCGGGCGCATACACTTATTTTTTTTTATTTTTTTTTCAAATTTTTTTATAATATTGTTAATTTATATCTATTTAGTATGTGTATAAATTTTTACCATTTTTGCAGTATTTTAAATTTTTATTTTTTATTTTTGAAAATCAGTGGCATTTTAGGTAATTTAATTAAATACACTTATATTAACAATTTTATAAAAAAATTTTGAAAAAAAATAAAAAAAGGGGTGCCCCAACATGTCATGACTGACGTTGGAGGCTTCTGCAAGTGTCAAACAACATCAAAATAAGATGGGGCTATTCACATAATTGGAATGGAAGACAATCTAAACATGACTTTGTTCACAAACGAAAATTAAACACAGAATTCAGGCCATTTTTACCCAATGCATGTATCGCCATGACAAACAGAAACATCTAATAATCATTGAAACCAAATTAAAATATTTAATAAGAAGTCGTCGTCCCCATGACAAAAACTATAATTGCTTTGTATATAGAATATATTAAATTAAAATTTTAATAAGATGCCTTTACGTGCCTTTAACAAATATTAGATTTAATTAGATATTATCCCAAATAAATTGATGAAGGTGCAAATTCAGAAAGCTTGTGCATTACCTAAATATATCCAAGAGTATTAGGGGTGTAACTCAGGTTAGGTTGTACAGGGTTCAAATGAACCCTAAACCTACGTGGCTAAGCCTACTGGATTTAGTTGCAACAAACCCAAATCTTAATATTAGAATCTGGGTTTGGGTCAGGTTCGGACCGAGTAGGCATTGGTTTCGATCTTGGTTTCAATTTAAAAGTTGGATTATTTTCAAACCAATAAAAGTTGAAATCTATCGGTAGAAATAATAAACTCTTCGAACATTATTGCATTTGCACCAACTAATTCTAAAATGCATTCTTAATTATTATAACTTATTTATTCGTAATTTTCACATGAATACATTTATATGATCTATGATATCTTTGACTTTGATGAAAGTTGACCTTCTAATTAAAGATAATACTAAATATAATGAAATAATGATTTTATCATCAATAATCAAGGTTAAAAAATTAGAATTACATGAAATCACTATCTAAATAACTTTAATAAAAGTGAGTCTTATAGATCTCATAATTAATTGGTATGTACGCAATAATTTTAAAGAGTTTATATATTTATAATTATTTGCAAATTAAGTTGATGTAGATGCAATAGGTTCAACTTTTTAAGAGAAAATGTGGATAACATTTAGGTTTTAGAATAGATATTTTACAGATTAATTAGGTTATGATTACATGAAAGAATTTTTATTATAATTATAGTTAAACTAATTAAGACATAAACTAATACGCTTCTTTTAAAGGATTGAGTTTTGGTACCATGATGTAGACCTAGTATTGGTTTCAGATTCTCTTGGGTTGGGTTGAAATCGAATCTATTTTGAACAACTTCTTAAAAAGAAAATTCAAACTTGATTTTGAAAGTGGGTAAGGTCGAGCAAGTTCGGACTAACTCGGTACCAAGTTGCACCCATAAAGAGGATGTGCAGGTAAATTTCTTCCTTATAGATGATAGATCACAATGGAATGAAGAGTTGATAATGGCTACAACAGGAAAAAGAAGAATGAAGAATAATTTGGGGCTAACCAATTAGGGGAATGGAGGAGAAGGCACAAGAAACTAATGGAGAGTTTAGTGTTTGGTCAACACATAGATGGATTAAGGAAGAGGGGGCAATTACAAGGAAGGGGAATATTTTATAAGGTTAGAGGATGGCGAGTAAACAATAGATATATACTAAAACTTGTTAAAAGTTAAGTTGCCATAAAAAATTCTTATTTTTGATTGGAGAATGCTGAATAATGAATTGCTAACTAGAGTAAGCTTCATAAAAGGAGGTGTGGGCATTCCAATGGCATGTGAGTTATGCAAGAATGGTATGTGTAATAATTAGGAATGAAATAATACTTTGACCAGTCAAGTAATGATGTGTCAGTTGATGTGGCATATTAACTTTAATTGTTAACCATTTGACCATGCAATGGGCTAAAAATAAGTGGTATTAATGGTCTAAGCATAGTTAAGCTCACTTAGGTTGAATAGGTTGGGTTGTATATAAAATGTCATAAGTATTTAACTTAATAGCCCAAGATGCTCACGTATTTAAGGTATTGGTCTTTAGTAAAGAAGGTCTCGAGATTTAGTCCTGGTAAATAAATACATAATGTATTTTGCCTTTTTGAGTTTTGTGGGCCTCAATGTTTGAATTTTAAAATTTGAAAAGGAAATTGAATTAGATACTAAGCAGTTGTTTCTCTGCGAAGACGAGGACGGTAGTAGTGCAATACCCACAGTTGAAGGACAAATCAAATCAAAGGGTAGGGATCAATCGAAGCACAACCATGTCTACATCGATCACCTTGTAGTGTAGGGAGACTCATGTGGACTTGCTGGATGGGCACATCTGCATGCGAAAGCCAACCATCGCCATCCGTGTTGATGATTTGATGGAAGGATACAGGAGAAAAAGGAAAGAAATGCTACTACCGAAGGGAGAGAAGAGACAATCTGATTCATTCAAATGTTTAGTTTTGTTTTTTTTCTTTAAGGTAAGGGGATTTTTCCTCTTTTATCCTTTAATCATTATTGATCATATGCTAACTTTATGAAAGATTAATTTGATTTTGATGATTAACAAACTATTGAAATATTATTAAAAAGGATCTAATGAATTTGTGTAAGTCTGTTAAGATATTTTATCTCAAATTATATGTATGAAGATGAAAATGTGAAATAATTTAAGTTTCAAGAACTCAACTCCATATATAACTAGTTCAGCAAAGTGAAGTCTTAGCCCAAGTCGACTTCACTTGTGACTTGAATGAAGTTCCACAGCCAAGTCGACTTCGCCTGTAAGTTCGGATAGACAGCAAAGTGGAGTCCCCACCCAAGTCGATTTCACTTGCGACTTGGGTGAAGTCTCAACCCAAGTCGATTTCAAGTTTGACTTCGAAAGTAAAATTTTGGACAACAAGTGGATAATGAGTTTTAGCCAAAGTGAAGTCATAACCCAACTCGACTTCACGTATCCCAAGTTAACTTCACTCATCCCAAGTCAATTCCGCTTGCAATTTCACCCTATAATGGTCGAAAATTCGAACGTTAGAGCATTAAACGCATGCCGACCTCCATTCCAATGACTAGATCTTTTTTTTTTCTATAAATATCATTGAAGTATGAATGTGAAAAAGTTGGAGAAATACAAGATAAGTTTACACCCTTCAATATTCAAGATTGTTGATATCATTTGGACAAATACTGAAGCTTCAAGTGCTACTACTTCACGTGAGTTTACAAGATCATCTTCTTCACATGACAAGGAGCTTTTGAAGTTGATTGATTATACATTGCAAAGTGTAAATTCTCTTTTGTCTATTTTGTTTTATGTTGTTATCTTGGATTAGTGTTAGAGACCGACTTCAAGAAGAAGCAAAACAGGAGATTGGTTTGAGTTTGTCTTACTAACGGGTTTTGCTTGATTGGTTTGAGTTTATCTCACTAATAGATTAGACTTGATTAGTTAGAGTTGGTCTCATCAACAAGTGATTATTGTATATGCCCCCTAGAACTAGAATCTAGAAGAGAATGAGTGCTCTAAATCATATTAAATATACAATAGTGGAACCCAAGACATAACGGGTGTGTGCTTGAAAGAGTGGAGTAGGGAAGGTTGCCCGAACCATAATATATTGTTGTCTCCTATGTGGTTTGATTGATTGCATTTTATATTCTATTTGCACAATCTCATTCTATCTCTTAGCACATTTCATCAAGGGATTAAACTTACAAGGGGTTAACTTTAATATACCGAAAGAATTTTAAAGAACTTAATTCACTTCTCCCCTCTTGGGTTTTGCCATAAACTTAGGACCAACAATTATGACATGATTTAATGGGGGTTAATCACATGGTTATATTAGTGTTTGTTTTAATATGTGATTTTATAAACATTAATCATGCTAACATAATGTGAGATATTATATGCTTAATCGCATAAGTTGAATGGATGCCGTATAATTATTTTAGAGATGTATTATTTACATTAAATGTGAAGAATTATAATAAATTTGAGAATTTTATTAATATAAAGATACTTCTAGGGAAGGTGGAAAGCATAATCTATTTCTGAATGAAATAAATTAAGATGTATAATTATGTAAGTTATATTATGCTATGATGGTCTAAAATTAAATATGTTAGCCAAATTATTGATAGGAGAAATGCTAATGCATCTTTCTTTAATTTAAATGCATTTACAATGATATTAAAAAATTAAATAAGATATATGTGGAAATAATATTAATATATTATTTTTATATAAATGATCATTTGGGAAAAATAGAACTCAGTTGTCTAATTTTGTATTTTTTAAAATATTTGCAATTTTACCTAGTGAATTTCTGAAAATTATGAGCTATCACAGAGTTTCTGTAAATTTAGAAGATGGTGGGAGATTTTGTAAATCTTCAAAAGATGGAACAGGCCTTTAGAGACTAGGCTGGACCTAGGCTGAGCCCAACTACTGACGAGCCCAACAACAATTCAATGGGTCTAGAGCAAAGCAAGCCCTATCTGGGCCCATTCCAGGGCTCGCTGGAGATGGCCGGATGGCGATAATGTGATATCAATTGGCGACAACATAGTTGATGGGCTTAGCCCTATCCTAAAACTGAGAGCCCAAAGTCCAATAGTCAGCCTAAATCGAGAAGCCAAGCAGCGAAGCTTAAAACCGACTTGCTAGGAAGCCCAGCCGGTTAAGAATGCCTGTGGCAAGCCCAAGTCCCTGGCGATGAAGGGATATATAGCACTTTGTGGTGTGTCCATTTTCAAAATGATGTAAATTGAGCCTCAGACATCCAATTTGAGTGATCCAAGGGTTGTTTCTTATAGATTTAAACATTTTGAGTTAAATGGAAAGGCTAGTGTTCGCAATCTCACCGCAACTGCATAGATTGTATATTGTAGTATATAAATTATCATTCCATAAGAAACTTGGGACTTAAAATTTATTTAGATGCTTTCTTATTGAATATCAAGAGACTAAAATGAATAGAAAAATAGAAAAGTAGAAAGAGAAAATAGAATTTAGAGCAAATATTAGAAAACAGGGATGAGAATATCTACGATCTAGGATTTCACATGCATCTTTTGCATCAGGTAGTGATATGATTATTTAATCCAGATATTATTTGTTAAAAGAGAACAAACCTTAATTTATCCTTACACTTTCTCTCAAAATCTACAAAGCGTAATCCTAATCTATTCTTAACCACTTATTCTCATAGGATTAAGTCAACTACGATTCATTAATTTTTGTGACTATTCGTGGATCTTGAAGGTCATCATACCTATTCTCTTGGTCTTAGATTTTCAGGTTTAATGTCTTTTGATTGTCATATATTAGATTTTTATCTCTCGATTTCATTACCTAATATGTATGAAATCATTGCCAAAGTGGGAGCTCAAACACTAGACAAACATTAAATCACAAGATATTAAATTAACAATAATATCCATCATAAATAAATTAAAACCACACACTATGCTACATTATACACAAGTTTACATCTTAAACCCAAGATTTAGAGCTTGACGGAGCATGTTTAAGTCCAAAATAAAATTTAAATTTAAATCTATCTTAAATAAGACAATTAAAATAAAAAGGAAAGAAGAAAGAAGAGCTTATTAATTTAAAGCCTCGATAGTGTGCCGGCCACTCTATGCAACATGCCGCCCCGCTTCTTGCACCGTACTCTCCACCTTCTCTCCATCCTGCTCCTTCTCTCTTTGGAAATTTTCTCTTCTAATTTTCTATGTGATTTTCTCTTTTCTCCCTCAATTCTGCGCATCCAACTCTCCTTTTGTAGCTACAGATTTTCGAACCTTTTAAAGTAACGCAATCTGAACTTGCGTAGAAATTGCTAGACATGCGCAGGCTAGTGGACCCCACATTCGCTTGCGCGAAAGGGAGATGTGATGGACAGTTGCTGAAGTGGACAGCAAAGAATTGCAGACGATTCAGATTTGTTGATCTTTCTTAAACGGGTCTTAGAAAGTGGTGGACAGCTGCTTGATCATTTTGCTGGTCGTGATGGCTGGGATTGGACGGTCAGGATGGTATCTGCATGATCGGTGGATTTTTAGATGCAAGCTGAATTCTTTGATGGAGGGCGATTGAACGGACGACTTGATTTGAGCTTGGATGGTGAAGATTTCTCCCAAGGCGGTGGATTTCGTCTGCTTTCACGGTTTAGATTGGCAGATTTCTGGTGGGCCTCGTGGGTGATCAGCCTGCTGGACAGCGCGGTGGTTCCCTAAATGGATGGTAAAGATCAGCTTTGGACGATTGGATTTTGCTGAAATTTCTGGCCGCACTAATTGTTAATCGTGAATTGAGTGGTGGACCTTGATCTACATTAGTTTGGATGGTCTGGATGAGCTGCAATTTTGCTGAAATCTTTTTGGACAGTGTAGATTTCTACTTGGGCGATCAGATGTATTGAATGGACTGGATCTTTACGTTGCATAATGATTTCATGGTGGGCCTCACGTCTGGAATTTGCATGATCTGCATATAAATATTTAAATTATTAATTGATCAAATTAATAAATGGGTTGCCAATATAAAAAATTAAGTCAAATGTATTTGATTTTATGACAACAAATAAAAATATAATTTCAAGCCAAAAGATTATGAAAATTGTTTAAATAACTTGAAATTAATATTTAAGGTCCAAATGTTGTAAATACAAAATTTAACACAATTTTTACATTGAACTCAAATAATTACTCACCAAATTAGTATAAAACACCCACAAAATATATTATTATTTACTAGTTATAAGCTAGATTAGCTAAATGATGTCTAGAAGTTTAAGTTTTGGGGATGGAAGAGTAGCTTAAGGGATTTAGGTAGGTGTGAAAATTGGAACGAGTTGGAGTAGGTAAGGGGTTGTCCAACCCTATGTTTTAAAAATCTTGTTTGACCCTCTTTTTTATACCGGATCAGGACAAAGTCGATCAAATAATCACTTTTTTTCAATAGATTCTAGGATAAAATTCAAGTTGATTTCAGGTCGGTGTTAGGACAACGGAGCGGGTCAAAAATGCAAGTCAAGATGTTATAGTTTTAAGAATTTATGTTCTTATCAACATAGAAGTACATATATGTTAAATTTAATAGTTGAATGTTTTAATATTTTGCTATTTAGTAAAAGTAAAACTTAATTACTATAATAAGGTGTTAGTAAAACATACCTTTTTGTAACTACTTCTTCTCATCCACATTCTCTAAATTCAAATTTCCATAATGATCATCCCCTGTTTCCAATATAATTCCTATACCAAACATAATGCAAGAAAAATTTCAAAATCATAATCACTGAATTTCACAGGATTTACATTTTTATACAGATAAATATTTAATAACTAAAACTATCAAAAAATATTTTATTTGCTGCTCGCACAAATGTAGGCCTAATCAACTGCAAGAGAATATGCAACCTAAAAAGAATTAAGGAAATTAAGCACCTGCACCAACGGGAAGAAGGAAATCTCTTCCTTCGATTTTCTTCATCGCGAAAGTGACAGAAAAACAAGCGCACAAAACTTCTTAAATTTTTGACAAAAATGTAATGAAAAATACCTTTGCTGAAGTCAAATGAAGTAGAAGTCGGCTATTGAAATGAATCAACAGTCTGTAATTTTCAATCCATCTCAAACAAGAGCGGAAGCGGAAAATAAACAATGCCTGCTGGACATCAAAGAAGAACACATGAGGGAAAAAGATGCAGAGCTCATCAACAAAGAAGAAGAAGAGCGGAAAGTAGGCAGGTAGCAAAAATTGGTGAAGGAAATGGCTGCTTCGAGCTCTGGCAGAAGGTAGAACGGTGGCAATGGCGATAGAAGGCAAAGCAGAACTGTAGCAAGTGGAGCAGCAAAGGCAGAAGACATAATAGGTTAGTTTTTGTAAACATCTATATTTTATATAATACATTTTATATTCACAGGCCTGTGCTGGTCGAGTCAGGCTGGGATCCTATATTCCCACCTCGATCCACCAAATAAGATTTTTTCAGAAGGGTAGACCCGACCCACCCGGCCGGACTGTATATCCATGCCCGACCTTTGTGAAAACCAGGCAGGTCATGGGTCAACCTGCTCTAATTTTCACTATTGTATTTAAGATTTTAAATCCTTAGGACAGTCCTCAAACTTAAAAGTGAGTACTTCTATGGGGGAGATGATATCAGCAATGGCCTACAAGATGTATTGAAAGCTTAAAGAAAAGAGCAATTAAGAGAATATGATATATTCCTTATCATTTTAATTGTATGACATGATCAATTAAGAGAAGATGATATATTCTTTATCATTTTAATTGCATGACATGATCCTACTTACAAAGTTCATGCGAACTTACCTCATTTGTTTCTGACTCATAGATGACCCAGTGATTAGTAGCCAATGAGGTGTTGGTGTGTTGAGCTTATTTAATATATTTTTATTTATTTATTTATTGTAATAAATTGTTTGACTTAGACGTAACCATTTTTATTTAATGTGGGCACGATTATATTGACTCTATGGGTATGAGGGTGTGAATGTAATAATGCAAGTTTATTGATGGTTTTTTATTTGAGATGACTTTATTCAAAGTATAAAAAGATCCGAGAGACTTGAATGACTTGGACCGAAAATTAGGATAAAAGCTTTAATTTTTGGTTAGGCCATTACAATGGTATCAGAGTGATCCCATGCATGGAGATAAATAAACTAGAGAACGTGGAAACATGTTAAGAGTAATTTCAATCACTCTTTTTTTTTATTTTTGAAAATAGTGATTAAACTAATGTTCACTATTTTCATAAATAGAGAGATGACATTTGGAACGAGTTTCCTTGAGATAAATCTAGAAACACATACTAGGAGGGCACTAACCAATGTAGAGAAGTTGGATTTGGTAATAGAGAATACAAAGGTGTTAAGGTTGGTGCAGGATACAATTAAATTCAAGCCATTTCAAGCTCAGGAGGCTGTCCGACGAGAAATGCTTCAAAACTTTGAATCCTTGTAAGGGGTAATGGCCAATATGGAATCGATGATATTGAAGATACAAGAGAAAATGATTTCACAAGTCGCAAAGTTGGCCATAAGGGCAAAGTTGGAAGCATTCCAAAATTTGCCTATAGAGACTCAGACATCCCTTCTTAGGAGGCCTGCCAATGTTTTCCCTGAGATCTTAGAGCAAGTGAGAAAGGAGGCAACTATTCGGCAACCAGTTTGGAAGCTTTATAAGCAAATGGCGAGCAAGATGCCCGAGGCCTATTATGAGTCAGATGAGAATTATGAGTCAATTGACAAAGAGGAGCTGAAGGAAAAGCATGTGACCCATGGTGGGTCTAGCTCATCTGCCTTAAAACACTTCTTCCGGCTCAACAGACGCATGTTCCAAGTATGCATGCCCAACTGTCTCCTCCACCAACACGTGCTATGCCCTCAATGGAGCTTACATATGAGAAGCTTTCGCCATCGTAGCCTAGTTTGGGGAAGCTAGCATCGTGCGTAAGTGCAAGTTTAGGCATGGGGAAAAGTATGTGCTTCCGCCTACTATTTGTTTCAGATGTATGCAGGCTGGACATCAGGCAAAAGACTGCCATATGAGATTGCTTGCAATATTCGTAGGGCACCTAAGCATAAGGCTAAGGAGTGTCCGATAAGAGGACAGAGGAAAATGGGAGATTAAATTTGAGTTCTGAATTTTTTTTATAATGTAATAAGATATTTTTTGAGTTGTAATAAACTTGCGGTAGATAATAAAAATATTCTTATAGATTATTCTTTCATGTGGAAGGATACATTATTTATTTTTTAATGGCTATAAGTTAAGATGTTGTCTTTCAAGTTGAAATATTATGTCTCTGTTACAGACATGGCCTTTTCATGGAAATCCTCTATGACTTAAACGAATGTAAATGTAGGATCAGGGGGTTAATTCATCATCAACTGGTATGTTTGAAGTAGATACATCCCAAGCAAGGTACTTCCAAAGTCAAGCCAAGAAGTACTCCCACCTCAAGGAGGACCATCTTAAAGGACAAACCAAGGAGATTTTATAACTCTTGATGAGCAAACATAAGTAGAAGGCTCAAGGTTCCCTCGGGAGGTTTGAATGGATAGTTGGTACCAATTAGAATCATGGGAAGAGGTCAACCATTCATGGGTACTCAGCATGAGACTCGATTTGAAAGTTTTGCTAAGAGGATTTTGGCTCTGTTGGATAGGATCGATGGAAATTCTCAACAACAAGGAACTATGGCAATTGGTGAAGGCGCCATGGCCGAAAACCAATAGAGAAAATGAGTAGTAAGTCAGAGAAGCAACTAAATATGACGAAGCAAGGGGATAGATTTAGTGAAGGCAGTCAAGATCACAATAGTGGTTCTCAACCAGGAGTGGAAGAGTAAATTATTGAATTTTGATCCACTACTGAACTCTCCAGAGGCTATTGTGCTAAGGAGGAAAGAGATAGGAAGGATGTTAGTGCTTTCCATTAGTAGCAACCTTCTTTTTAGGAGGTGATAACACAACAGTGGAGAATTGGTTGTGACTGTCAACAAACTTTTAGAATTCCTTGAATATTCTTATTGACAGAAGGTGCTATTTGTTGCATTCAAACTAGATGGGGATGCCTACCGTTGATAGCAAATGCAAAAGAGAATCTTTGAGAGTAAGAAGGAAGAGATTACTTAGCAAAGATTCTCAGATGCTTTTTATGAAAAGTTTTTTACCAACTGTTTGAATCACCAAGACTAAGTAGTTTGCAGAATTGTACCAATGATAGATGTCAGTAACTAATTATGAGATAAAGTTTTCATCCTTAATACGATTTTCCTTAATTTATTAGAAGATGATGATGCTCGAATCCGAAGGTTCCAGAATAGTCTTAATGAGAGCATTCGAGATATGGCAAGGCAATAGATCGAGCGATGTGGGCCAAAAAGACAATAACTAAGCTTAGCAAGATATCAGTAAGATAGAGATTAGGAGAATCTATTGAAGGAAAATCCATAAGTAAAAAGCCAACACAGATATCCGAGACCTCACAGGTCAAGGATCTAAGAGAAAAGATCCTATAAGTAGACTGGGTGAAAAAAAGAAATGTAACTAGTTCCTCTAAGGGTAGTGTCACCTTTCGCCTGGAACTTATCACGAGTGAGAGTAGGTTGGGCATTCGATAGAGAATTATCCGGTGGGAGTAGTATATTTTTGGTGTAGAATGTTGGGGCATATGGAAAATTTTCATACTGTCGTTGGAGTGCTAATTCCCCAACAACCCCAAAATCACAATAGGTAAGTGGGGAGACTGGTTGGATGACAGTAGGATGTGCAAAATCAGGGGCAATATAGATGACAAATGTTTTAGTACTACACCCAAGACGTTCATATTCTAGCAAATAAGATTATAGGTATTGTAAAAGTTAGTAATATTTATGATGAAATACTATTTGACGCTAGTGCAGATTTATCATTTATTACATCGGAGTTTGTTAGAAATAATAATATACCCACGAGGCCAGTGGCGGAAGAATTAATCATTGCAACATCAATGGAAGGTAGTCTTTCCGTGAAGATTGCATGCTATGCATGTCCTATGGACATCAATAGACTAGTAATATTCATAGACTTAGTAGTACTACTCATAAAGGATTTGGATGTAATTTTGGGATGACATTGGATGACAAGTAGGTAGCAAACATTAGTCCACAAACACGAAGGATTATAGCTATTATGCAAAAGCAGACGGTTTTGTTTGAATGAAATAGACGAAAGGTGTCATACCTAATCATAGCCCTGCAAGCTTTGAGAAAGCTTGGTAAGGATGTTATGGATTTTTTATGGCAGGCATGTCAACGAATGAAGTTGAAGTAAAACTAGAGAATATCTTAGTAGCTAAAGAATTTCCCAAGGAATTGCCGAAGTTGCCGCCGATACAAGAGATTGATTTTATAATCAATCTAGTTTCGGGAACTAATTCAATCTTAAGAGCTCCAAATTGCATGGCACCATCAAAACTTAAAGAGTTGAAAGAATAGCTGCACGATTTAGTGAACTTAGGGTTTATTCATTCAAGTTCATCATCTTAGGGAGCACTTATGCTCTTTGTTAGAAAGAAAATGGTAGTATGCGACTCTACATTGATTACCGAGAAATAAACAAAATGACAGTCACGAATAAATATAATCTTTTACGCATTAATAATTTATTTGGTTAACTACAAGGGGCGTTTGCCTTTTGAAAGATAGATTTGAGATTAGGATACCACTAGTTGAGAGTCAGAAAAGAAGACATACCAAAAATAGCTTTTTACACTCGGTATGGTCGCTTTGAGTTCGTAGTAATGTCGTTCTAATTGACCAATGCTCCAATTGCATTTACGGATCTAATGAACAGAGCAATTTATCCATTCTCAGACAAATATGTAGTGGCATCCATCAATGAAATTTTGGTATTTTTCTAATGAGAATGAAGAGCATAAGCAGTAGCTAGGAGAAGTATTGCAAATCCTTAGAGAAAAGAAGCTTTATGCCAAACACAAGAAGTATGAGTTTTGGCTAGAAAGTGTTGCTTTTCTCGAACATATGATCAATGACAAAGGGGTCTTTATTGATCAATAGAAGATTAAGGCTTTGGTGTCTTAGGAGTGGCCGACTATAGTGATTGAGATAAGAAATTTTTTGGGATTGGTGGACTATTATAAATGATTTGTGAAGAAATTTTCTTCCATTATAGTGTCATTAACTTGATTAAACCGCAAGAACACAAAATTTATTTGGATAGAGGACTGTGAGAAAAGTTTTTAGAGTTGAAGAATTATTTAACCATGATGTCGGTTTTGACCCTACTAATAAGTGGAATAGGTTTTGAGGTTTATAGTGATGCCTCCAGAAGTGGTTTGGGATGTGTATTAATGCAACAAGGGAGGATTTGACTCTGCTTCAAGATAATTGAAGCTAAGTAAGTAGAATTATCCTTCCCACAACTTAGAGTTAGCTGATGTAGTGTTCGCCTTAAAGATTTTGTGTCGCTACTTATCTGGTAAAAGGATAGAGATATTCACGAATGATAAAAGTTTGAAGTACATATTCTCCCAGAAGGAGTTGAGTCTTTAGTAATAAAGATGGTTACAGTTACCAAAAGATTATGATATTATACAAGAAAAGGCAATATAATGACAAATGCTCTTAGCCGAAAAATAAAGACAATGGTTGCAATCTTAATTACTCAACAAAAGGAATTGCAAGGGTAGTTTGAAGCCTAAGAGATAAAAGCGATATACTCTCAGGAAGCTACACAACTAAGTGCTTTGTAATTGCAATCCTTGTTAGTGATAAAATCAAGGAGGCACATGAACAGAATCTATGTCTTCAAAATATTAGATAGAATGAATCAATGTTAGTCCACTCTTTTTTAGCAAGGGGTTGAAGGAGTATTAATGCTTCAGGAGGTATTAGTGGTTCTAAGAAAAGAAGAACTTTGAAGAGAACATCTTGAAGAAATTCACCAATCGAGATTCTCTGATCATCTAGGTAGTAATAAGATGTACAAGGATTTAAATAAAAAATACTGGTGGAAGAAATTTTGAGTAGAGATTGCGAGATTTGTATCTCAGTGTTTAGTTTGCTAGTGAGTAAAACAAAAAAAAACTCGAAGGCTTATTTTGATAGTTGGAGATACTATAGTGGAAATAGGAACATACCAGGATGGATTTCGTGAATGTATGCCTAAAATGCAAAGCCGAATACATGCGGTATGGGTAGTGGCAGATCGCCTTATTAAGTCAACACATTTTATAGCTTATCAAATGATGTATCCGATGGAGCAGATGACAGAGTTGTATATGAAGGAAATTGTTAGACTTCATGGTGTTTTGGTATCCATTGTCACTGATAGAAAAAGAAGATTTATATATGAATTTGTACAAAAATTGCAAATAGCAACGGGTATAGAGTTACGCATGAGTATTGCATATATCCATAAATAGATGACCAGTCTGAGAGGACCATCTAGATATTAGAAGACCAACTATAGGCTTATGTGTTAGATTTACAAGGCTCATGGATTGGACATTTGGCGATGACATTTGCTTATAATAATAGTTATCAACCAAGCATTGGAATGAATCTGTTCGAAGCCTTATATAGTAAGAAATATCGCATCCTAGAGTACTGGAAAGAGGTCGATGAGCGGAAGATATTAGCACCAAAACTTGTTGAACAGACTAAAAAGGTAGTGCAATTGATCAGAAAGAGACTGGTGACCACTTAGGATTGATAAAAAAAGTATAATGATGAAAAACGATATGATTTGCAAATTATGATTGGGAAAAAGTTTTTTAAAGGTCTTGCCTACTGGAGGTGTAATGAGATTTAAAGTAAAGGAGAAATTGAGTCCTTGTCATCTTGGACCATTTGAGATCTTAGAGGTCATTGCTAGAGTCGCATATTGGTTTGCATTACCTCTGGCATTGATAGGGATGCATAACGTATTTCACATCTCACGATTCAGAAAATATGACTAATTTGAGACATGTGCTGCAATTTGAGGGGTGTCATGTGGTGGGGGATCTAACATGTCTAGAGAAAATAATATGAATTTTTGAAATTAAAGAAAAATAACTGAAGTGCAAAAAGATCAAGCATGTTCTGGTATAGTGAATTAACCATAACAAAAGAGAGGCAACATGGGAACTCGAGAAAAATATTCGAGAAATATATCCTAACTTATTTTCACCTTATAATGAGATGTAAGTTTCGAGGACGACTGTAATAATTAGGAATGAAATAATACTTTGACCAATCAAGTAATGATGTGTCCACTGATGTAGCATATTAATTATTAATTGTTGACCATTTAATCACGCAATAGGTTTAAAATAAATGAAATATTAATAGACTAAGCCTAGTTAAACTCACTTAAGTTGAATAGGTTAGGTTATACGTAAGATGTTATAAGTATTTAACTTACGATTGCGATTTTATACGACGTGGCGCATATTTACTGATAATGCGACATGGTAATCTACCCGTTGGATGAGTCTTGATTTCATCCTAGCCGCTCCCAGTGCACTTAATGGAGGGGTGCTGGCGTTTATGGCTAAAGCAATTGATAGCTGTGGAAAGATGGAAGAGGTAGCTGGTTGCATTGAATGCTTTGCAGAGACCACAACAATTTTGCTGATGTGGCGATGAGAGAGAAATTCAATGGCGGGAGAGAAAGTAAAAGGCGGGAGCGTCCTTGCTGCATGAAATTTTCACAGTAGAGGTGGTCGTGAGAGAGAAAATCAGAGAAGAAAGATCCTTTGTACGTTCTCTACGGTTTCAAAATTTTCATTGAAAGTTAGAGGGAAATCCAAATACGATCATCGGACGACACAAGCAAGCTCTCCCGGTAGCGTCCTCAAACGTATGGCTGCTTTCGATTTCCATTTTCCTGTCCGATTTATTTTTGGATAGTGATTCTCTGCGTCCGGGCTAAGTCTCGCTGACTTCGTCCGCTGCCCGCACGCCGCACGCACGCCGCGCGAACGCCGTTGGATTGAGCGGGACGAACGACAGCCGCGCAATGGAAATTTTACTGCGAGGCCCCCGCGAAAAAGTCCCGCAGAATAATTCAAACAGGTCCCGCTCGATCTCCTCTGCGACCCATCTGCCAGCCTGTGAGGACGCTCGACCCATCTCCTAATCTCTCTCTCTCTCTCCCCTTGCAGTCGACCGAAGCTTCCCCGGCCCTCTCTCTCTCTCCCCCTGCAGTGGACGGCAGCTTCGCCGGCCCTCTCTCTCTCTCCCCTTGCAGTCGACCGAAGCTTTGCCGGCCCTCTCTCTCTCTCCCCCTGCAGTGGACGGCAGCTCCGCCGGCCCTCTCTCTCCTCCCCCTTCCATCAACAGCAGCTCCGCCGGCCCTCTCTCTCTCCCCCTGCCGTCGACAGCAGCTCCGCCAGCCCTCGCTCTCTCCCCCTGCCGTCGACACCAGCTCTGCCGGCCCCCTCTCTCTCCCTCTCCCCATTGTCGCCTCTCTCCTCTACGGCCTCTTTGCGCAGGCAATCGGCGGACCTCCCCCCTTCCAGGTTCTGGTCTTCGTTGCCTCTCTCCTCTCCGGCCTCTCTGCACCGGCAATCGGCGGAACTCCCTTCCAGGTTCAGCCAGATTCAGGTGAGATCTCTTCTCTCTCGATTTCTCCCTCCAAAATGCAAATGTCGTTGATGAAATGACCACTTGTGTACAACCATTTGGAATTTTGGAATTTTGGAATTGCATCTCCTCTTCCCAAAACCGCACTTCTTGATTCCATTCACTCCAGCTCCGAATCTCCAAGTGGTCCAAAATGCATTTGAAATTCCCGGCTAGTCCATGACAAGATTCTTAAGCCATATTTGGACTTCGAGATCCCCCACATTAGAATTAGCAGTTCCAGTTCTTTGTCTCGCAGAAACTGGATTTTAATATCTTGGCAATAAATGACTACGACAAACGAACTTCCATGACGTGGCATTATAGTTTCTAAAATTGCAGTCCCAGCGAAAAAATGTATTTATGTTTTTTGATCAGCGAATTCAAAAAATAATGACAACAATAGCCAAAAAAAGAAAAAAACGGAGCCTTTTGTTAACTGTCAAAAAAAAAGAAGTCTTCCAAGTTATAATGATAATCAACAGTTGTACCACTCATGCTTTTCTGATAGTTTTTTTTCTCTTTTTTCAACGGTAGGACTTTGAATGCTTTATTTTTCATGTATTGTAGTTTGATTATATCATTGAAACCTTCTATTTCATTTGGAATTGTTGTTGTTACCAGAGTATTTGTCTTTATTAGTTATGGAAGAATACATGAGAACAGATGAAAATAACCAAGGTTTGATACAAAATGATTTCCGCACAATGATACCTGATCCAATGAATGCGGAAGTAGAAGCTTTTATTGGTGTCACATCAGTAGCTCATGTACCCGAAGATGAGGTAGCCTTTGAAGGGGGTTCAGTGAATGTGTCGGATGGGGAGGAAGCATCTACTGAAGAAGTCAACGTAGGTGGTATTCAGAATACAGACGGGTTGTTTATGGTTGAAGTTGCAAGGGAATTGAAACCAAAAGTTGGCATGGAGTTTCTGTCCCTAGAAGAAACTTTTAATTTTTATAACACTTATGCTTGGCATTGTGGGTTTAGGTTAGAAAGGACAGCACTCGTAAGTTAAAGTCTGGGGCAATTGGTAGGCGTGTTTTAAGATGTTCTAAGGCTGGTTGGAATGAAAAAAAGGCAAGAAATCAAGATCCAAGCAAACAGAAGATTGCATTTATCAGCCGTTGCTCATGCCCTACTAAGCTATATGTGAATTTAAATGTGGAAAAAAATGTATATTATGTGTCTCAATTTGTAGAGACACATAATCATGCACTTTGTACCCCTACAAAGACTCGTAAATTGCGATCACATAAGAAATTGACGGAGGGTGACCTAAGTATAATCTCGTCTTTAAAAACATCTGGAGTTGGAGTTGCGAGATCGATTGATTTTATGATGAAAGAAGCAGGCGGATCTTCTCACCTCCAATATTCAGCAAGGGACGCTAGGAATGCTCTGCGAAGAAAGCGTCAAATTATGTACGGGAATGACGCAAATACTCTACTGCACATGTTTCAAATAAAGAGCCGTGATGATAATCATTTCTCCTATGAAATCCAAGTTGATGAGGATATGAGATTCACCTCATGTTTTTGGATCGATGGAAAATCAAAAGAAGACTATATGGTATTCGGTGATGTTGTCTGTTTCGACACTACATACAAAACGAATGAGTATGATATGCCATTTGGTCCATTTGTTGGCGTCAATCACCACAAACAGACATGCTTATTTGGCGCAGGCTTACTTTTTGGGGAAACAATTGAAGATTTCAAGTGGTTATTTCAAACTTGGTTAGATGCAGTGGGTGGAGTTCATCCAAAAACAATTATTACAGATCAAGATGCAGCAATAGGAGCAGCAATAGCAACAGTATTTCCAAATACTAATCATTTATTATGTTTGTGGCATATTCATAAGAAATTGTCAGAGAAGCTTTCTCATATCATTCACCAACATCCTACATTTAAGACAAAATGGAACTACTGTTTGTTTGGTACCAACAGCGAGGAAGAATTTGAGAGCACTTGGCATGCAATGATAGAAGAGTTCGAATTGCACGAGAATTCGTGGTTGCGACATATGTATGAGATTCGCCAAATGTGGATTCCTACTTACACAAGAAAAGTATTCTTAGTTGGCATGAGAACCACACAACGAAGTGAGAGTATTAATGCTTTCTTTGATGGGTTTGTGTCGCGGAATTCAAATTTAATTGATTTTTCA
The DNA here is from genome assembly GCA_030490835.1 of Annona cherimola. Lineage (NCBI taxonomy): Eukaryota > Viridiplantae > Streptophyta > Magnoliopsida > Magnoliales > Annonaceae > Annona > Annona cherimola. The sequence continues at coordinate 89,689,385 of CM059972.1, forward strand.
AATGGCTATGACAGAGCACTTGAACGGAGGCGTGAGGCAGAGGCAGATGCTGAATTCAAGACTTTCTATGGCAATCCTGAGTTAAGAACTAAATTTAGCATTGAAAGTCATATGGCAAAGGTGTATACCCGTAATGTCTTCCTAGAATTCCAGCGAGAAATTGTTGAATGTGTGTATTATATTGCAGAGCAGGTCGAAGGTGAAGGGCCACTTCAACAGTGGCAAGTGTTCTTGCTAGAGGGGGAAGATGAGAGCAAGCGGAAGATCTTAACATGGAATGCAGAAGAAATGGTTGCCTCATGTCCATGCTTGAAATTTGAGTCGACTGGTATTGTCTGTCGGCATATTATCACATTGTTACGTTTCTTAAAGATGAAAATCATCCCTCCATATCATATATTACCACGGTGGACGCAAGATGCTAAATCTCAATTCAAACGACCATCCACAACCATGGACAAGAGAGGAACGCAGTCTCTTGCTGTTCGTAGTCACGCATTATCCAAGTGGTGGTCTTACATAAGAAATGAAACCTTGCATAACCTAGATGCATATGAAGTTATTAAAGAAACTATGGAGAAGATGATTGCTGCGCTTTCTGCAATGCCTAAGCCACCATGTCCAGAGATTGTTGGTAGGGATGAAGCTGTAGACGGAGGGTGTCCAATCGTGGTATCAAGTGATAACTTTAACCTTATGACCCAGGTTGAAACTGCAAATGTTGCTAATGAAGCACATGGTGCTTATGGCACAATAGCTTCACAGAGTTCTCAGGCGTGCGAGATCTTGCCTGCACATGTTTCACTCACAAAAGGGAGATCTTCTAAACGCATAAAAGGACATTTAGAAGTCTCACGGGGCTCACGGGGTGGAACAAAATTTTGTCGAGGATGTAAAAAATTTGTTGTGGGTCATGACAAAAGGAATTGCCCCGCTTTCAAGGTTCCAAGTTTAACTGATGTGTCCACTTTGGTTGGTAATGATTCCATCACCTCTATTGGCCGAGGCCAAGGCCGAGGCCATGGTATATTTTCGTTCTCCACCTTTCATTATAGTTTTTCTCTTCGTTTGCATGTTACCTCTAATTGATAAGTTTATATATTGTATTGAATATTTTCTGCTTTTTGAAATGATAGGTGGGCATATGTGAAATGGCATCTTCGGGTATAAGAACTAGATCACATGGAGGTAGGACTTGTGTTTGTTCTTGTGGTTTACCAGTTGTAGTGCTGACCTCCCATACCGTAAAAAATCCAGGTCGGCGATTTCTTCGATGCCCACAATATCGTGTAAGTCAAATATTTTCATTCTGTGTAGATTTCACTCTCGCATATATATAAGAACTGATTTTGCTAGTGTTTTTGTTTTGTAGGATGCTTCCCATGCTTGTAAGTTTTTTAGATGGGTTGATGACGATTTCCCACCAATAACTGAGATTGTTTCAAAGGATGATGTTTCGCTTAATGTCCAATCCCAAGACGAAGTCTCGGTGTTCAATCAAGAGCAGCTAGTGTTGGATATGGGAGACTTGATACGTTGTGTTGATGATATTAGGGAGCGTCATATGATGGAAATGCGTCAATTGAAACAGACTATAGAAATGAGAACCTTGGAGATGAGAGAAGCAAATGAAAGGAGGGACAAGAGAGAGATGGAGCTGGTTAAGAGCATCAAGAAAAATGAAGTCTTACTTGTTATGCTGTGTGGTCTTGTTCTTGTAATCGTTGTTTATTTATCAATGTGAAAAGGTCTCAAACTATTTCAATGAAGTTTTCTGTAATGGAATATATTAGTTGTTGAACTTGTTTTAATGAAATGGAAGTAGTCTTTTGCTACTTGATGCTTGAGATCAATGCAATGGAATCAAATCCGAAAGCTAACTAAAAGATTATAACAAAAAAAAATAATGGCATATATTAGTTGTTGAACTTGTTTAAATGAAATGAAAGTAGTCTTTTGCTACTTGTTGCTTGAGATCATGAAATCACCTCATGAAAGTTAACTGAAAGATTATAACAAAAAAAAACACTATTGTCTTCTATTTTATTTGAAAGATAATTGAAAGATTATAAAAAAAAAGAAACAAGAAAATAGATCTACATTTCAAATTTATGATTCATGAACAATACAATTTTATTCATCATCTCAAAATTAGTGTTGTTGATGTAAACAATACAAATTTATTCAACAATACAAACAACCTTCTTATACATTGTTTTTTCTCTATTGTTACACATCTAAACATAATGGCAAAGGGACCTTTCTTTGAATAACTCTCGGCCTCCGTCTATAAGCCTTGCATGAGTAGTAGCTGCTAGTCCATGCACAACATAAGCTTTGATCATTGAGTTCATTGAGTTCCAAGACATTGTATCGCAGTCCTCCATGTCGTTGAAAATTTGCTCTGCAATACTGCCTATCATGCTCGAATCCCATCCTCATGATCAATGAATGGATAGCTGATCTTGCGCAAGTGTTGACAACAATTCACAAAGTGTACCAATCAAGACTACAATCATAGAAGAGAGGCAGACTGCCTACATTTTAGTACGTATATTTCTGCAAGGAAGCCAGACTGCAATCATAGAAGAGAGTGCAACTGCTGCAAATGTTTAAAACTTGCACCTACATAAAGAAAAATACCATCATTATCATCTAAAAATTGTAAACAGCTATAGAGGGCAACACATTTTGCAACTTAGAACAAACTACAGATCATATACTTTACATAAAACCGAGTCTACAAAAATGTGACATGAAATGACAACTTTCTCTCATATCTACTTCCAATTCAGAAATTAAATTTGAACTATCAAGAAGGACACTTCCAAGAAGGACACTTCGTTGCCAGCTTTGTCTTACCTCCACTCTTCTCCTAATGAAACTGGACAGCATGTACATTTCCCCTTTGGATAGACCTAATAAAATCTTCACCATAATTGCATGTTGATGAAATCCACTCCCTGTTAGATTCGGACTGGAAACAACAAATAGTTTTTTTTTATGAGAAAACAACAACAAATTGTTAGGTAGATACTACTGTACAAAATGATGCATGGTCGTCAAAATAAGTAATGATTTCTGTGTACTGGTAAGCATACAAGAATGGCATGGTATGAATGAACAAATTAGACATGCTTTCCACCGAGGTCATCTAAAATTCCTACATCTTTTTTTATCTGAATAGCATTCCGCCCAATATGCAGCACTATGAAACCATTAGATGAGTCAAAACGTCTGACCACACCAGGCATTAGGCCAAGACCATTTACTGCAAAATCAAACAGAACTGTCAATGGGCATGCGAGAATCCCCCCAAAAACACAAAAAATATTAGCATGGTGTCAAGTGGCAGTTGCATCTGATCTTTCTGCAAGAAAACTAAAATAAATAAGTTAGCATTTAAACCAGTTAATGCGATGCATGGCTTTCATATGCTGCAAGACTGTAAGAGTACCATTTCATGTGATGCATGGAAGCAAAGAGATTAATGGGAAGAAAACCAATAGTCCAAGACATGAAAGTAGTCCAAGAGATGAGTTTTCTCTGCGACATTTCAGCGAACGGTTTCTCTGCGGCATTTGGTCGAACAGTTTCTGTGAGCATGTAATCATGCAGGTGCGATTCGACACTACGCTTTGGAGTAGTCTGACCAAAACCTGGAAGGGGGGAGGTCCGCCGATTGCCTGCGCAAAGAGGCCGTTGAGGAGAGAGGCAACAATGGGGAGAGGGAGAGAGAAGGGGCCGGCAGAGCTGGTGTCGACGGCAGGGGGAGAGAGCGAGGGCTGGCGGAGCTGCTGTCGACGGCAGGGGGAGAGAGAGAGGGCCGGCGGAGCTGCTGTTGACGGAAGGGGGAGGAGAGAGAGGGCCGGCGGAGCTGCCGTCCACTGTAGGGGGGGAGAGAGAGAGGGCCGGCAAAGCTTCGGTCAACTGCAAGGGGAGAGAGATAGAGGGCCGGCGAAGCTGCCGTCCACTGCAGGGGGAGAGAGAGAGAGGGCCGGCGAAGCTTCGGTCGACTGCAAGGGGAGAGAGAGAGAGATTGGGAGATGGGTCGAGCGTCCTCACAGGCTGGCAGATGGGTCGCAGAGGAGATCGAGCGGGACCTGTTTGAATTATTCTGCGGGACTTTTTCGCGGGGGCCTCGTAGTAAAATTTCCATCGCGCGGCTGTCGTTCGTCCCGCTCAATCCAACGGCGTTCGCGCGGCGTGAGTGCGGCGTGCGGGCAGCGGACGAAGTCAGCGGGACTTAGCCCGGACGCAGAGAATCACTATCCTTTATTTTTTGAATCATTCCCGTTTGACTATTTGGTTTTTTGTTGCTTTTTGCGGTTAGTAACGGCACATGTAGAGTGCAAAAAAGCAAGTTTCGGTGAGAGAGAAAATCAAAGACGGGAGAGAAAATCTTCTCCTTTCCGTTCGAAACCAGCAACTCCCGCCATGTTCTTTCTTCCCTCAAAGCATCTTTCGAAACCGGACACACCATCCTGTCTTCCAACACCCCATGTTTGGAAACCTACAACAAAGACGATAGCATAAACCCGCAAGACAAGAAGAATGGAAACCTGCAGCGGGTCCCCATTGAAGGTATGCACCTTCTCAATTTTTTATTTTTGTTTTTTGAGCTATCATCTTCTCCAGTTGGTGTATAGGTAGCGATCCAATTAATATATATGTTGTTCGATGTATACCTGCAGCAAGCACACCATCTTCTCCAATCCATGTTTACTAGTTCATTGCAGAGAGTTTTAGGGAAAAAGAAAAAATGCTGGGATATACTCTTGGGTACGATCAGTCCAATGTTGTGAGAGTAGTCGGACTGATGGAGGGGTGTTGTAAATGCCACAACTACGTTAGGTATGAGACGGAGGCGGCATTTTTTATGCGGTCGCCAGTCGCCACACATTGAGAGTAGACATAACCTCTATTTTTCGGACCACACCCGTGAATCACAAGATATACGCCATGTTCAAAGCCGCAACAAAAAATGTATTATAAATATGATTAACACTATAAGAAACATTCAAGCAAAAAATTTTTTAAAGACCTTTTACTTGTCATGAAATATTTTACAAAATAGTGAGATCATAACTTAAAGCACATCTAGTAATAGAAATGATTATTTACATAATCTAGTACTAATTATATTTTTACCAAATAATTTATATTTTTACACGAAAAAATTCGTATTGAAAAATTTATATATAAAAAATTAGCAAAAATTTATTTGAAAATATATTCATATTTTCTTTCTTAAGATGTCTCATATTTGCATGTCATATAATACATGATCAATAAAAATAATAAAACAATTAAGATAAAATTGTTTTATTCCTGTTGACGGTGATAATCGATAATATTTGTAGATAAAATTAACATTAGATTGTATCATTTTTACAAATTTCATTTTATCAAATCGATAAAATCAACAACGTGAATGCTACTTTGACTTGAGATAGAAAAAAGAAAATTTCTTTTTTGACCTTTTCTCATCATATTTTATATCTTTTGATTTGTTGGACTTTTCTCTTTATTAACTATATTTTTAATGACGTGTACTTTTCATCTTTTTAATGGAACGTCAGTGTTCAAAGGCGTCATGAAGATGAAAATCATGCTGACTTTGACACTATTAATGGAACGTCAGTGTAGAAGACACAATGGACTATGGAAGCGGAAATGGCAAAAATATATACATTAAAAGCATTTTATGAGTTTCAGGAAGAGTTAGATAATAGCACTTACTATTGGGCTTAACGAATTGCTCAAGAGAGAGACGGGGAACAATGGCAAGTATACACGCTCGGAGGGAATGAACATGGCATGCGGCAGACTGTTTCTTGGATTTCAGTGGGAGTTATGGCATCACGTTCTTGTTAGAAATTTGAATTTTTTGAGTTTTTATGTAGATACATTTTCACGATTTTCAATTTTAAAGAAATATTGTCCATGCCTCCTCAATACATTCTTTCTCGTTGGACGCACATAGCTAAAATTCTATTCAAGCGGCCGTCACGTCCCTTGTCTCATGATGCACAGAATATCCTAATTATACGTCATCACATTCTTTCCTCCTCATTGTCCTTTCTCAAGTGTTAGGCATTGCGAAAATATTCAATATACGAAGTTGTCAAAACATATTTGGATGGAGCAATGGCAGAGGTGAATGAAATGATTGAACAGGAGAGAGAAGAGGTTGGTGTTGAAGTTATAGATGAAGGCATAGGAAATTCAACCCCAGCTGAGGCTGACAACTTCAATATAATTGTTCAGGAAGGAAATATTATAATGAACAGTGTGGGTAGAATTTCAAGCAGTACCCTTGCAATACAATATTCTCAAGTTAGCAGTATGGTGCAACTAGAGAAGATTTTAACAAAAGGAAGATCATGTAAACACTTTAAGAGTCCTCTTGAGCAATCGACTTCAGGAAGAAGACATTGTAGTGGCTGCAAAAAATGGGTGATTGGCCATGACAAAAGAAATTGTCCAGAATTAAGAAAAGACATATAAAAAAGGCAAGTGAGGTGAAATGATAATTTCTATTCAATATTTAGTTTAACAATTATAGTTAACGGATTATAACCTCCATGCATATTAAAAAGGTTTTATTTGCTAACAAGTGACTGCCTAGCTTAACAGAGTATCCTTTTGTCGTACATTACATGCCTTCTTTGATTTTTTTCTATTTATAAAGGTAGGAACTTAAGGGATCATTTATTTCAACATGTTTATATACTTTGCTCACTGAGATATTTTAACAAATGCAAGATTCATGGTTTCATTTTTATAGGTTCAACTCTAAATTGGAAAGTTTGCTGAAAAATCATGTCCTCCTTTATCAATTTGAACTTGTCCAGTGCTGAAGATTTACTAGAATGATCTTTCTTTTGAAACGTGGTGTAATATAATATGTACTTATGTGTTTCATATGCAGATATCGAATATGTAAACATGTCCTTATTTTGTATGATATTTCACATTTTATGTTGTGTCATGTTGTGTTTCATATGAATATTGCGCCAATGCTACTCGTGATGCTATAATATTTTTTTTCTTGTTGGGAGTTTTAATTCCATACCATGCAAAAACAGATGCAGGGAAGAAATGGGTGATTATCCGATCAAATTCTATCAACAAGTTCCAGGCTCACCTTATAAAAACTTAATGGGTAGCCTATAAACTATTTGAAGCATTTTCTGTTCTGTCCTTTTTCTCTTTGATCGCCAGAATGGAAAAATTTCACTTGTTTATCCATTTTTAGATAAAAGCTAGAAGGCCATTCAGGAGTTTAGATAATGATCAGCTCCATCATGAAATTCCATTATAATTTGCAACAACCAGGCACCAATATTCCATTGACGGATATATATTTAGTAATAATGTAATTATTTTCTATCGCAAGTCATGTGAATGCCCATTATATATTAGAGTGCCCTTTGAAAAGGTGGGCCATATCATCACAAAGGAATAATGAAGTAGCTAAGATTTGCTAGCTGACGGGTTGCCTGGCCTTTTTTTTCTTATGATTGATCGTCATGGATCCTTTGCTGTTTATATGCTTAGTTCTTATTTCATAGATGTGAAAAGGGACTTACAAAGTGGTCTGCTATCAGTGGTGTAAAACTTTGGAAAGTTGCGAGATTTTGATAAGTAGCAATGATCACTACTGTAGAAGTCATCAACAAATTACGTAGTGAGAATGTAAGAAATCAACTTCCAAATTATTATAGGATAGGCACGTTGGCAACGAATTCAAAATTATAAGGTGAGGTTCACTTAAAATCATTTTCACATTTAAGCAAACGAATGTTGAAATAATCCAAGAGGTCTCATTAATTTACATTATCCGATGATACCTACTCAAATGTTCATATATGCTTTTTAAGGCTTTTTTATAATAAGGGAAATAAAAACAATTAGATATATTACACAAACAGGTGAGTCCAATATCTCCTTTTTAAAGCTACAATAGTAATTACTCCCTAAATCATAGTCACGAGAAGACAACAACACTAATTCTAATATATTCTACTCTTCATGTGAAGGACTAAGTTGGGTTGTCAACGAGTCATTGGAATGCTCTTAAAAGTCGACACCGTTGCTTCAATTTCAGCTTGCTACTTTAGAAGTTTGATCTCCTTTTTATCTAGAGCAAGCTTTCATTTTAGAAACTCAATTTTTTTTTTTTGAAGTTCTTCACTGCTTCGCAATTGCACTCTTGTATATCATTTTGCACCATCAGTGTATCATATTCATTTACCTAGTAAAAATAATTACATATTGTCAGACCCTGTCATAATGCAAGAAAAGAATGAAATCAAATAAACAATGTTATTGAGCTGTAAAGTAGAACATATGGATAATACAAATTGTTTACCTTTTTAGACAACGATAAAACCATCTGCCTGAATTTTCTGATGTCTTGGACATAAAGAGATCACGGAAGCCTTGCCCACATGGCCATAACACTCTTTCAACCTGATTACTTTGTGAAGAAGATGCCATTTGTTGACGACCTAATATATTGCTATATTAATAAAATAATAAAAAGGAAGAGACAAAAGAATACTATACAATGCTTTCAATTCCTTGACAATATTACAGCACAATGACTTTTGCAATCAACAAGACAACACTTCAAAACTCCATTTCTAGTTCTCAATAACTAGTCAATGGGTACCATACAACCTAAGAAAAATTCCACAATATCTCCCTATAATATATAAGAGGTAGAATGGAATACACGACTTGTTATTTATAAACATTTCAATTTTATTAAAAAATGTGACATTCATATAGAAGAAAAATCATTGAAATTTATCCTTACATAACAAGCAAACCAATGATCATATATATATGCATCCACATAGATTATAATCCAATTCAAAATACTAAATACAATATGTCTGTCAAGGTTGAATCTAATGCAGTAATCGTCTACATATACTAATATCAAAAGAGCATAAATTCCAAAATAACTGTAATTAGAGATGTTGTTCTAATGGCCTCCAAGATTTGGTCTTCCACTTGTCCCATCTCAAGGTCCCCCAACTGGCTTGTGATCTAAAGGCAAAATAATAAACCATATGAGTCTAAATAGACTCAGTAAGTAGATGATGGTTAGCACAAAGTGGAAATAAGTAAAATTCTAGATGCGCATATCATGATCAATATAAGACATATGGGTTTAATACCTACTCCCAACATCGTACTCATAAACCACGTATAAATAGAAGAACACGAACAATCCTTTACTCATGTCAATCAAGGGCCAGGAACAACCCTCTCCTCATGTCATTCGGGGGCCATGATAACCCTTATACAACTGACCATTTTAAATAACACATCATGCATAATAGACAAAGATAAATGTCACAATCCACATATACAACGTCAACAAGTTTTACCTTAAATTTAATATATAAAATTATCACACAAGCATTTTACCAAACACATGGTAGGTGCAAAAAGGGGAACGTCTAGTTCATACTCTCGTTTGAGCCAAATCGACTATCATCACATTTTAATGATATAAAAACTGCTAACGAGTTATTTACTTTATAAAACTCACACATTTATAGCAATTTCCCTATTAACATTGCTTACCTCAATTGTTCGAACCCTACGCCCCATACCATGAGCTTGTTGAACGCTACGCATTTTCACCAGTCTTATATCATATTTAATATGAGATTTCATCACTAAATCAAGAAGGAGTGACATCTACTTACCTTGATCGTGATTTCTCTAAAAACAGCGACCCTAGACTTGAATTGCCGAGATTTTGAGCTTTCTTGATGTGAATCGATGATTTTCAAGGCAGTTGATAGAGTTTTTGAAGAATCTAGGGCTAGATCGAACTAAACAGAACAAGAAAAGAAAGAAGAAACACAAAATAGGAAGAGAAGAAGAGGGGAAGATAGTCGTGCACAAAAAGGATGAAGCCCTAATGCGCGCGAACTTTCCTTTTAACTGAATCACCATCGAGTCGGGCCGGGCCGGAGCATGGGCAGGGTCTTATCGCAATTACTAATTTACTCTCCCACTCCTAAGACTTAATAATAAAAAATTTCTTTGGGAATACTGCCCCCTTGATCCCCACAACCTAACCGGGCAGGTCGAACCCCGTACCTACTCTGCGATGTGGAAAATAGTCATAATGCTCAACAATGGCACGCTAATTATACACTTTTAAATCTATACCCAATGTGATAAGATCATAGTACATGCATATATATGCTATACGTCCCTTAGATGCCACGTCCATATATGTTATGCATCCATTAACATCATAAGTTTCTAGTAGCATGATTGTAAATTACATCATAAATAGGGAAGAGTTATAATGAAAATGAAAATAAAATAAAATACCTGGTCCTCACACTTTAGCCATAAACGCCACCACCCCTCCATTAAATGCACTGGGAGCGCTAGGATGAAATCAAGACTCATCGAACGGTTAGATTGCTATGTCGCATTATCAGCAAATATGCGCCGTGTCGTATAAAAACGCAATCACTTAACTTAATAGCTAAGATGCTTAAGTGATTAAGGTATTGATCTTTGGTAGAGGAGATCTCAAGATCAAGTTCTAGTAAATGAATACATAATATATTTTACATTTTTGAGTTTTGTAAGCCCCACTAGTTTGAATTCTAAAATTTGAAAAGGAAAAGGAATCAGATATTGAGTAGCTATTTCTCCATCAAATCCTCCTAAGAGTTGAGGTGGAAACTATAAAAAATGATAAGGGGAATTGATGGAAGGATACAGGAGAAAAAGGAAGAAATGTTGTTGCTAGAGAGAGAGAAAAGACGATCCGATTCATTTAAGTGTTTAGTTTTATTCTCTTCTTTAATGTATGGGGATTTTACCTCTTTTAGCATTTAATTATGGCATGATTTAATGGAGGTTGATCACATGATTATATTCATGATTATATTACTATGTGATTTTATAGACATTAATCATGTTAAGATAATGTAAGATATTATATGCTTAATTGCATAAATTGAATAGATGCCACATAATTATTTCTTTATAATAAAATAAATTATGTGAGGAATTATCAATAATTTAGAAGATTTTATTAACATAAAAATATCTTTAGGCAGGTGGAAAGAGTAAATGGCATAATTATCATTTATTTCTAAATGGAATAAATTAAGATGTATGATTATGTAAGTTATATTATGCTTGGATAATCTAAAATTAAATATGTTAGCTAAATAATTGATAGGAGAGATGTTAATGCATTTTTTCTTGAATTTAAATGCATTTAAGTTATATTATGCTTGGATAATCTAAAATTAAATATGTTAGCCAAATAATTGATAGGAGAGATGTTAATGCATTTTTTCTTGAATTTAAATGCATTTATGATGATATTAAGAGAATTAAATAAGATATATGTGTTACCTTCAAAAAAATATGTGGAAATAATATTAATATATTATTTACATATATGTTATATAAATGGCCATTTGGGAAAAATGGAACTCGCTGCCTAATTTTGTATTTTTTTGGATATTTACAATTTCACGTAGTAGTTTTTTGAAAATTATGTGTTGTCATAGAGTTTTTGTAAAATTAGAAGATGGCAGGAGAATCTATAAATTTTGAGAAACTGGAATAGCCCTTTAGGGATTAGGATGAATCTAGGCTGAGCCCAGTTGTTGACAAGCCCCACGATGGTTTAATGGGTCTGGAGCTAGCAGGCCTAGTGTGGGCCCATTCCATGGCTCACCGGAGATGGCTAGACAGCGGCAACGTGATGGCAATTGGCGGCAGCATAGCTCATGTGCTTAGACCCTGTCTTGGAGCCCAGAGCCCGAAGTCCAAGAATCGGCCGAAGCGAAGAAGCCAGGCAATGAAGCTCAAGAGCAGCCTATTAGGAAGCCCAGCCGAGAAGGAATGTCGGTGGAAAGCCCAAGTCACTTGCAATAAAGGGACGTGTGACACTTTGTGGTGTGTCCATTTTCAAAATGATATAAATTAAAACCCTATAATTCCTATTTGAGTGATTCGGGGGTTGTTTCCTATGGATTGAGACATTTTGAGTTCAATAAAATGGCTGGCTTAGTCAAATGATGTCTAGAAGTTTAAGTTTTGGGATAGAGGAATATTTAAGGGATTTAGGGTTCTAAATCCTTATATTATTACCAAACTTAAAAGTGGGTATTTCTAGGAGGAGATGATATGAGAAATGACCTGGAAGATGTGTTAAAGGCTTAAAGAAAAGAGCAATTAAAAGAGGATGATGTATTGTTTATCATCTTAATTGTATGACATGATTGTAATTACTAAGTTCTTGTGAACTTACCCCATTTCCTTTTGACTCATAGATGGCCCAATTATTGGTGGGTAATGAAGCAGTGGTGACCACTTAAGGTTATTTAATGTATTTTTATTTATTTATTTTTATATAATAAGTTGTTTGACTCAGATGTAACCATTTTTATTTAATGTGGGCGTGATTGTATTGACTCTATGGATATGATGGTCTGAATATAATAATGCAAGTTTATTTATGATTTTGTATTTGAGATGGTTTTATTTAATGTATGAAAAGATCCTGGTGTCTTAAGTGATTTAGACTGAAAATTAAGGCAAAAGCTTTGATTTTTAGTTCAGGCCATACAATATGGATGCATTTATTCTTCAAATGTGATAAGATAATGGGTATATGGAATGAATAAAAATGGGTTATGTTAAGTGGAATTCGAAGACAAATATAATTGAAAATTTTTCTTATTTCTCCAAATTGCTAGATTGAAAATGATTGGGTTACTATTAGTTATGTGTTGGCGGTTATGAAACACTAGAAATAAATATTATATTGAGGGTCAACACCCTTGCTTTGATGATGTCTAGGACTGGGCAAATGATTATTGGGACAAGTTTTAGAAATTGAATCTGATTACAGATACAACTTTCTTGACAACTGAACTAGCCCCAAATCTACTATGACCTCAAGTTAGGAAGTGAAAGCTAAACACTAAAAGATGGAAGAGAATGAACTATAATATTACTAATTTTGGGGCATTACTATATGATAATGAGGGCTAACAAAAGGAGTACAATGACAGGTAGTTGAAGCAATGATGAAGTCGATACAAAAGGAGGTGTGTGCTCTATTATAGGGCGTACACTGGCTCATGTCAATTCAACCAAGTGAGGTCAAGGTAAAGATAGACTCAATTCATTTTATTTAATCTCTTATCCTATTAAATTTTTTTGATGTTCTTATCCTATTAAAATTTGATTTGCGAAAAGATAGAGATCATTATTAGAGAAATTAAAGAGCTCACTACAAGATGGGATGGGATTTTCTTTTCACATATTTTGAGAAAAGGAAATAAATTAGCCCATTTGCTAGTTGACTATGCCTTGAGTTCATTGGAGAATAAATTTAGATGATGGAAGTTTTCTACTAGATTTTTTACTAAGAACTTTGTATGGGTGCTGAAATTTAGTAATGGTATGCTTTTGCCTCGGCCCATGTTTGGGACTTTTCAAGTTTTTGGATATGATCTTATCAACATCTTTCTACAAAAAATCATAGAATATCCAATTTTATTATATTAGGCATCAACATCAATATGGTCTACCACCCAACACAAAGAATATTTATAGTCGTATAAATTTATTATATCATTAGTGAAATATTATACCAACAGTGTCAAAATTCATTATGGATATCTTGAGGTCATTATATTTTACAATCCATTGACATGCCAACCAAAGCAATTAATGTCAATTCGACATTGATTCGTTGCACATAAAATTTGTTTAATTCAAATAGATAAATCTAACATATGAAATTTAAATTTTGCACATAAAAAATTGATATTAACATAAAAAATATTTGTAGAATTTATTATACCCAAAATTATTATGTAGGTTCTAATATCATGCGTTGAAAATTATGTAATACGAAAACGTACTTGTTGCTATAGATTTCACAAGTATAAAGCCATTGAGTGCAAAGTCATCTTCCTCAAACTTCTCCCATAATTCTTGTGGTAGATGGATAACCATAGGTGATCTCATGTGAGAGAGGGACGAGACTCTCCTGTGCTTAAATAAAGTTCTCTTTATCATGGCTCAAATAGTAAGAGAACTAACAACCTAATGAGAATTACTATATTCCATAATACACTGGGCTACCACTTTTAAGCTGAATCCAAAGACTACTATATTAGACTCCTTATGGAATTTAATATGTAGTAGGTAAAAACTAATAGCTTAGATACTTGGATGAGCAAGAGTTAGCTCTTCTTGGAAGAAGATGTAGATGGATCATCCTTGTGTCGTCATTTGAGGAAAACACAACACAATAAGGGAAGTAGTAGTTTTTTTAGCCATAAGTTCTCAGAAATGAAAAAAACAGTATTTTCACAAAAGGATTAGGGAAGAAGATAAGAAAATTATTTCTTTAGTGTTAAGTAAGTGTGTAGAGAACAAAGACCCCATCAATGCGCTTAAGTAGTAACAATTGATACATAATGGCAAAGAGTAATAAATACGTAATATGCTGGACAAAGTAGTGGAAGTTAAAGATATTATTTAATGATGAAAAAGTTATCAATATCAATGCACCAATTACACATGGCACTCCCCATGGGCAGTCGGAAGCATAAAGGATGCACCCCATCTTGACCTATTTGTTAAAATTAATTTGTCATTTACCAAGAACCTTACCTTCTTATGAAAATTTACCTTAGAATTGTTTGAACTTTTTCTTGTTAAAGTAAGATTTGCTATTATTCTAAGGAGATCCAAGATATCAAATCTCGATATTCTCTCTCCTCATCATGAATTTACTCTAACACAAATTGATGGAGAAGACGTGTTGAGACAACCATTATATCAATCTCTGATATCACCTTAAATATCAATAGGATAGGTCACACATCAACAACTACCACACAGGAGTTGCCGGACTTAATGCAGACAACAACTTAGATTCTGCTCAAGTTAACACATGATATTGAGGCCGCACTCCAGAACCTCAAGCACCTGATTACTAATTCAATAAGTAGTCCACGTAAAGAATTTCATAATGGACCTTAAGTGCCTTTGGCACTAAGGAAATGCGCCATAAGTGGCATATCCAATTGCAATTCATATTCGTGATTAGAGTTCCACTCATACTACATCTATAACAATATAGAAGTGTTCTTCTACTAACATTGAGATAGTGAAGGTCTTAAATAGCACAAAGAGATCTCAAGTCGATAGACACTTATATAAAGAAGTGTTATTCATGATAGT
Source organism: Annona cherimola (assembly GCA_030490835.1). Lineage (NCBI taxonomy): Eukaryota > Viridiplantae > Streptophyta > Magnoliopsida > Magnoliales > Annonaceae > Annona > Annona cherimola. Next base: position 89,704,661 of record CM059972.1, read on the forward strand.
AGGTATAGATAATCATCTTCCTAAGAAGTAAAGCCTTACTAGGTCGGACTAAGTTGATCATCTTCCTACACACTTAATCTAAATTTTCTCCTACTTGACATACTATGATTCCCTTATTTACTTAGTGTTGAAGTGGATATGATGGGGACTTATTGATTTAGTGTTGAAGTGGATATGATGGGGACTTATTAACTTAGTGTTGAAGTGCATATGATGGGGAAACCCTCCAGCATAGTTTTTATATATCCCGTGTTGTAGGTGATGCTTCCTGCTAAATCACAAAAGTTTAGCATGCCATAATGCATGATCCTATCAATTGATAATTTTTAAAAATACAAATAAAAATGTCTTACTCCATATTCAATTGCTATACACCTAAATTGAGTGGCTAATCTTCCAATCTTTATTAGTATTATTACTATAAAAATTAAATAACCAAATTTTATACGATTAAATTTAATGATAGTTTAAAATTTGATAAGAATCTTTTATGATTTATAGATTCATATATAGGAATTAGTTGTTACGAGCAAAGAATCATTCCATTTAATAAAATATCTGGATCACTTACTCAAATTTATTTATCATCTAAACCATTAAAGGATTATATTTTGATTAAAAGATTAAAACTTCCATATTAAAAAAATTGTGCTATATTATTATTTTGTTGATAAAATGTACTTTTATATTTTATTTAAGATGCTCATGTTAGTATTTAATGTAAATATTAATTTATGTCAAATAGAGGCTGCATCCAAATGTGCTTTATTTCTTAGAAATTAGGCTAATTTTAATAAAAGTTCTTACTTTTGGGAGAAGCTGATGTTTGATGATTCCTATAAAAGTATTGACGATAGTATTTTGCTGCGTACGGTCGCTTGGCCAAACAAGGTTTAGGATTCTATTGCGGATAAAAACAGCTTTAATTTTCAGCAATTCCTACAATATGCTTCAGAATTTAAACTATTAGATATATACAACGACTCTTTTAACTGCGAATTCCAATTTTTCCTATTTAAATTTTTTAATTTTTAGAGGTTTAACCTCTCCTTAGATAATTAGGATGGCTTTTGTTAATTTTAAGGTGTGGAATAATTGAGCATAATTAATAGCCACTTTTTACACAAAAAGTAACATTTTATTTATTTTTAAAAATGCTAAAGACTTTTTTCTTTGTCATATGATCATCATCATCGTTATTACTGTCGTTACCATCATCATCAATACTTTTATTTATTTATTTATTGATAACATCAATACTGCTAACTGCAATGAATATCAGTTGCATCCTTCTATCATCATCATCATCAACAACACTTTTATTTAAATTTTTTTTATTTATTTTGCTGACTTCAATGAATATCGGTTGCATCTTTCTAACATGTTTTTATTATACTTATCAAAAAAGCCTTAAATTTTATAAATTACAAAATTATTTAGTAATCTTTCATATATAATTAAACTGAAGTTAAAATAATATTAAATAGTAATTTGTATTGAACATGTGGATGCATAGATAAATTCATTTTTAATCTTCTTCTAGCTAGTGAAAATATTTGTATACTTCAAAAAGGGTATTACTGTCGATATCATCAATCATTGCTTCTTAGATTAAATGTGTACTTGTATATGAATTCATTTTTTAATTCTTCTTTTAGTTAATGTAATATTTTTGGTGTAAAGTTTCTTATACAAAAAGAGAGAAACGATTTAAGCGCCTTCCCACAAAAATTAGTAGAACACTCTCTCAAAAAGAAATAAGAGAGTGAACGAAATTAAGGAGGCAGTCTATACAATATCACACAACTTAAGTCCCTTTAAAGGGAATCAACAATGCACGTCGGTGTTTTTTTTTTTTTTTTGGGGCTGTACCAGGGGCTGGAATTGCACGTCGGTGGATTATCCTACAACAATCTCTCGATGCCCTCCATCGCAATGCTTAGCAAGATCATGAGTAACATGATTTCCTTATTTCAAAACATGAACAAACTGAACCTGGACAAAATAGCTGTAAAAAGCTTTGATTTCCGCAGTAACAAACTTCAAACTTGTCAGAGTTTTACCATTCCCCAGTAATAGATGAATAAGAATAATTGTGTCACTTTTTATTTCCGCCTATTGAATGCCCAAGCCTGCAATCCAAGAAAAAGAAGAAGAAGAGGGCCTTAGTTTCTAACCATAACAAAACTTAAAGAACACAAGCACCCAATACATTATCGTTAGATCTACTTCAAATTTGTTCATATCTAGGATGACATAACCTCGAATTATAATTTGAATAGAATCTCCTAATTTTTTTAAAAAAGATTTTCCTATTCCTAAAAAATAAACTTATTTTTCATTTTGAATCAATTTTTCTTAATCGCAATATAACTTTCTCATTCACAATACACAACAACACTTTATTATTGTACATTCTCATCTCATCCTTATCTTATCTAATATAACATTTAGTTTTTATCATCTTGTAGAACTCCCCAAGAGCTTCAAATGCCCATGTTGAATAGTGTTTGTAGATTTCAAAATAAGTATTACTATTACTATTACAGACACATCAATTATTACTTTTTATCATTTTATCCGGCAAGATTTATCTATTTTTAACAAAGATTTATCTATTTTTAATGGGTAATTTGCTAATATACCCACTTAGTTTGATATTAATTGCTGATATATCCATATTGTTTCACGAATTACATATTGCCCCATAAAATTTCACAAAAATTGCTTGCATACCCCTGTTAACGGCTATTAAATAAAAATGTAATTTGTTGATATACCCATTAAGTTTGATGCTAATTGCTGATATGCCTACATTATTTCACAAATTACATATTAACCCCATAAAGTTTCACCAAAATTGCTTATGTACCAATGACAAATTTTTGTCGCCAAACGAGCATTAAAATTTTGGATAATAATAAAAATGACCCTATTTAAAGCTATATAAGAATCTCACAATTTATAAAACACCAAGTTGTGCAGAAAAAGGGGTTTATAAAATACTCATGTTAATTGCTGACATGTTATCTTCTTCCACCTACACAACTGTGTCATTTTTGTCATTATCCAAAATTTTAATGCACATTTAGTGATAAAAAAGTATAATGGATATATAAGGAATTTTGGTTAAACTTTATGGGGGTAATATGCAATTTGGGAAACAATGTCAATACATTAGCAAATTATATTTTTTATTTAATAGTCGTTAACAGAGTACAAAAGCAACTTTGGTTAAACTTTGTAGTGGTAATATGCAATTCGTAAAACAACATACGTATATTAGTAATTAGCATCGAATTAAGTAAGTATATTAGCAAATTACCCATTTTAATCACTCACTTTATTCTTAATCACCAATTAATCCTCTGTCTTTAAAATTTTGTACTCACCCCTCTTAGTTCTGAAGTAAGCCTCAACTATTATAAACTAATTTAATCTTTCGTTTTCTATTTCATTTATAAATTTAATAGTTCTTTAAAGCCTTTAGCACATCATTTTTTTCATGTATCTAATGAAAAATATTAATACGAAAACAAAAGTATATTGAATGATTTGGATTACATTTGAATCAAGCTCCTAAAGCCTAACTAACCCAAATAAATTTATTTTAGCTAGGTCATACAGAAATTTATTCAACTTAAAAAATCACGAACAGAGTTGGGTTGCTTCCGTTGCCTATCATCATAGAAATGGGGAGTGAGTGGGTAGAGACTAGGGGTGGGAATCGGGGCGGGTCGACCCGTGACCCGCCCCGCCCGACCCTGTTTAATATCGGGGCGGGTTGGGATTTTGACAATTTCAAAGAAATGCGGGGCGGGTCGGGTCGGGGCAAAATCCGGTTTTTACAGTGTGGCGGGGCGGGTCAAGACGGGTCGGGGCGGACCTACCTGATGACCCATTTTCTGATATTTGACATTAAAAAAAAAACCTCGTTCAATGCTAATTTTCATGTTTTATTTAATTATTTATATTTACTTTGACTGATTAATAATAGATTTAAGCATATAGTAGTTAAATTTAATATAAATTTGTCTTCATACTTGATAGTTTTATAAATTTTAAAAATTTCTTACTTGACCCGCAGTTTTTTACCCGACCCGTTGACCCGATACCGACCCGAATTTTGTCCCGAGACCTTGTAGAAAAAAGTAAGGGTCAAACCGACTTTGTCCCGACCCGGTATAAAATAAGGGTCAAACAAGATTTTTGAAAAGGAGGGCCAGGGTTGGGCATACCCCGACCCGCCCCGATTCCCACCCCTAGTAGAGACGTTTCCCACTCTCTCGGTGGAAATACTTTGTTTGGTTGTCACCGAGCTGATTTTATGACATCTAAATCATCGAACATGTTTAATAAATCATATTTAATGAGGAAATATACTGTTTTATCATGAACATACTAAAAATTTTGGATCATTATACAATTAATATAAGCTTGTTAACTTGTGTCTTAGGGAAGTGATAAAATTTTTTGATGAAAAGTTTTTTACAATAAAAAATATTGAAATAGAAGAAAATTATGCGATATAATATGAATAAAAAGAGGAGTAAAGAGAATAAAGTTAAACTAAATAGATTAATTGTATATGTAGTTGTGTAAAAATGATTAAAAAGTAAGATAATTTTTAAAAATGATTAAAAAACAAGACAATTGTATGGAAAGATGTAAAAATTTTAAAATAAAATAGTTGTGGAAAGGAAAAGCTTTATTTTGAAAAGTTTTATTATTAAGCAAACAAACCCGCATTTTAACGCATGTGAAATTGTAAATTTATTCTTTAAAATAGTCTTTGTTTACAGTAAGATAGAACATAATTTACAGCAAGATAAATGGTTCGGATTTTGCAAAATAAGCTCCATAGGGCTCGACCAAAGTATTTCTAGATTTGGGAAACGTGGGAAACATTTCACCCTATATCTTCCCCGTACAAATAGGCATATATAATGCCATCATTAACGCTTAATTTGATAAAACTTTCTGGGTTCCGTAATTAATTAATTTCAGGCCCGTGATCTTCTCTGACCAGTCTAAGATGGCCTTATCTCAGATCAGTTTGAAATGCCATTTTTAATATTTTAATAAAAATATTAATCTAAGTAAATTATGAATGGCAAATCAAAAAAAGTATATTACGAATGGTGGTAAATGACACCAATATGGCCGCTGCGGTCACAGATGATCATTGGCATAAATCACATTGACTTTGCTATGCGCTTGGAGGCAAAAAAACAAGTGGCCGGAAATAATCGGGCTTGGATGAGGAAATCCCAGAGGTCCAAAATAGGCCAAGCCCAATGGACACAGTTAACTAGCCTAATGCCGCAGGTATTGATAAATGTCCCCAATGGTTTTCCGGCGTGTTTGAAAGCTAGCTAGGTTAAGTTGTCCACCACTCTGAGTACTCTTAGTTGCCGGTATGCTTGGAAAATCCACATAATTATTGATCAGGTTTTCTTTCTTTGCCCCAATATCCTAGCTCAGCACCCCATTGATTAATTCACAGCAAAAGCGACATATAATTAAAATCCAAAAATAAAAGGTAATCAATTACACCATGCCGTGCCATGCATTATTCTCCAACAGAACCCTTTTGGATACTTGAATGTTACCCATGCCATTGAAGGTTTCAGTGCGTCGTGGGCATTTTGGGCCCACCTTGATATTGACAGGAAATCTACTCTACACATTACATTTACAATTGTCTAATATAAATAGTAAACATTTATCCAAATCAAAATTCTGCATGTGACTCAACAAATGTGTAAAATCAATTCAATAAAATGATTTGATTTAGCTACCTATTTTTAAGATATCAATTTAGCGCATATACCATCTAAAACATTCACTTCCTATAGATAAATGACTTGTAAGCTATCATGAAAGTTTAATGCATTTATTGATTATCTAAGTAATTTTCATATTTTATATATGATTATAAATATTTTAAGAAGATATGATCTACTCAAGAATTTGATTGAAATAATTTTTGGTACGATGTTCAATTCAACAAATGATTTTAGACAAAATGAATGAATAAGGTGTTAGTTTAATCATAAGGTGGGCCCAAAATGACGTTGTAATAACTTATAAAATCACTGATTTACACAAGAAGAATACTTTAGATCGATTAGATGTTGAATTAACAACTTTAAAATTACTATATAAATCAAACATTTTATTATGTTGATTTTATGCTTTTATTAGATGGGGTACCTTTGATTGGGATGAAATTTGATTTCCAAAATAAATAAAATAATTTTAAATAAAACGAGTGGAATAGATTTCATGTAATTATCAAACGGGCCCAAAGTGAAGAAGTTGCATGAATTTAAATTCAGGAAACGGCAGGAATCTGGACCTTTTACACATATGCACTCATACCCCGATGCCAACCATCAGGTCTTCCGGTGTTAACTTTTTTTATTTACTTGCAACCAATTCATCCCATTCTCTTTTGTTTCTTTATATATTTTCAAAAAATGTATTTATTTTGTCTTTTGTTACTTCTAGTCATATATTATGACAATGTTTTTCGTAATTTTCATATGAATATATATGATTTTAAGCAATTATTACGCATCCCGAACTTAACTTTGAATTGTTTCGCATACCATGATACAACAAATGATTTTAAACCATGTCACCAGTTGGATTCTTATTCTACCATGTTATTATGTAGTCCTACTATGTAACCAATTAAATATATCACTACAACAAATGTTATATAGTGCAATTAATTTTTTAATTGCATATAACATAAATTTGATTGAGATTGGACTTGGCCGCTATTTATTTATTTATTTACAAATACTTTTTTTGGATAGAATTTTTTTTTTTTTTTGCAAATACTTGGTTGTTTCTAAATGGTAACATTTGATTAAATGAAACCACTTTTTATATCAAACGTAAGCAAAAGTGATATTTGATGCAACTCTTTAAATCAAATGCAGCTAAATTTAATTTTGACTGAAAAATGTGGCCACACGTGATCAATTTTGTTGCAGTGTATAGAAGCTTCCATGAACTTTTTTTTTTTAAAAGGAAACTTTAACCAATGATGTAGTAAATACTTGCTTATTATCGTTCTGTCGTTTGTTTCTTTGTTCATTAAGCATTTAATAAATATTTCTGAATTCAACCTAACAAATATTGAGAGTGTTTGACAATAAGTAAATTTTTTCATATAAAATTTTTACTTTCTACAACTATCATATTTTTTAATTATTTTTTCACATCTTCTTACACAAATTTTCCTATTTTTCAATCATTTTATATAATTATTTATATAACTAATCTATCTATTTTAACTTTATTTTCTTTTACTCCTCATCATTACTCCTGTCGTATTATATAATTTTCTATCTACCATTTTCTATCAATTTAACAACTTTTACAACAAAAACTTTTCATCCAAAAGTTTTATCAGTTTCCAAACACATTCATTAATTAACAAGCAACTCCAACTAGGCATATCTGAAATAGTCGAGTATTTCTTAAATTCTTATCATGCAAATCTAACTTGATGCCGACAGCCAGATGCAATACACCAAATTTCTACTTATATATATTTTGATTCTTCAAAGTAGAAAAACTTATATTGTGATTTATTTGTTGTTTAAAAGAACAACGTTGTCATTTATGAGGAAATTTATATATCCTCTATTACAACGCCCAATTATATATCTTGAAGTTGGTCACTGGGAACATGCATGGAATTGATTAATTCCCCGCTCGAGTGCAGTTCATCATCTAAGGATGTATATATGGGACTGCATGCATCCTACTGTAGTTGATCTGATGCAGGAATTAAACCTTTGCTGAAGGTGCGCTGAACCTCAGTAGCTAATTCCTCCAAGCTTAGTTGGCATTCCAGCCCAATCTGTTCAAAACAAGAAACATGCCCTTTAATTTCTTATACACGCACTATTTCTATATCTCATATATAAATGGAAAAAATGATAAATTGCAAGTCCAACTTTTGTTTCATGTAGCCAGGGCACGACTAGCATATTTGGGAAAGAGTCCCCGCCTAAGAACGAGGGAAGTCTAGGCTTCAAGCCCCGGCATGAGGAGTTTATTTTTCATTTTCTGGAGCAATGCTTCTGTAACTATCTTGTTAATAATATTATTCTATTCTATACTTTTGGAGCTAGGATTGCAATATGTACTTAGATGAAATTGTAATATTTATAAAGAATCAAAAAAATTATTTTGTTTGATATACGCTGCAAAAATTTTGATTTTGGTAACCAGAATTTTGGTTAATATATAAAAACTTTCTTTTGAAAACGTTAATATATAAAAATTGATTACCAATAGTTGGTAACATATGTCATAGAACAACTACTAAAAAACTTCTGGTTAGCAACACTTTATAGCTTTTACATTTAAGCAACCAAATTTTAATTTTGTTGAAGAGTTTTATCATAAATAAGAAAGAAATTTTCGTAAATATAAAAATATCACTATAATCAAGAGAATTTTTTGTTGCTTATAATCAAGCATAATTATAATCAAGCATAACTTTCCTCGTACATGCATTTTCTTTGCTCATGAAAACTTTTTGGTTACTTTTTGTAATGATGTATGCATTTTGTCCTAAACTCTAACATTAATTACTTTCAAATTTTTATATATGCTAAGCCCAACTATACAATTTTGGACACAAACACCCCATGATCTATCATTCATGGATCAAAAATTGAATAAAGGCAGGCCAGCCCTTTAACAATCATGCATGCATGGTCTCCAAATGTGAATGGTAGCTTGTCCGTTGTGTTAATTTGTTCACTTTCAGAGCCACAAGGAAGATATGTATTGTTTATATCAAAACCTGATATATATTGCAATCGCTGCAACATATCAACGTTGTCTTCTACGACGAAATATATTGGAAATGACCCGATGGGACATCGCATATATTCATCGTTACTGATGCACATGATGCATATATGTGCGAAATCCTATCAACAACCATGTTGAACAAACTCTATTGCCAATAACATGATTTTTTGTAGCCTATCTAATGATGAACTAGACCACAGTAGCTGTTCCAAAACTTTAATTAGTTCATGCATCACATGCATGAATCTATAGCAAGAAAAATCCAAGTTCTTGTTAATTATAGAATATAAATGATATATGCATTAATGCATGCCCATAAGATGAAAAACACATCATTTTTTTATCGTGTCAACCCGTCAGATAACCAGGCCGGCAACTAATGGAGGACTACCCTAGAGAAGAGGTTAAGTGTTTTTACCAAACTTCAAACCTGAGCCTCACATCCTACACATTGTTACAGATACTCACGTTAAACACTTGATCATCCAAGTGGTGGTGACAAATATATATTATATTTGACAAGGAATTAATTAAGATAATTTAGCTTCATATGTATTTATAAATGTCTCATGTAGAAATACCTTGATGACAAAGGAGTAGAGGACAGTGTCATCCATGCTGCTGATGTTGAGGTGAAGAATGTCGAATCCAAGGTGCTCTAATGCTGTGATTATCTTGAGGAGTTGGCCAGGATTCCGCCTTGAAAAGGTCTTGAGGACGACGTTGGGGCCAGAGATCTTTGCTTCCACATCGGCCAGGGAAGAGTTGCAGGAGGATGCACCAATCTCCTTCACACCCTCAGTTCCAAATCTTTCATTTGTAGCTGTACCTGTGGCTGGGATGATCTTCTTCTTCAGTGGACGTGGGCTGGGACCAGGACTAGGACTTAAGCTTTTCCTCTTCTTCTTCGACTCTAGAGACTCCAGCACTTGGTGCAACTCCTTTATGAATTCTATTACCCCACCAATGATCGATGCTTGGTCTCCCTAATTATTAAAATATTCGAACATATCAAGTACTAGCCACTCAATCAGATATCAATGTATAAATGAGTGATATTAGAGAATAAGGAGAAATATACCTATAAACGTGCGTGGATACTTAATTGTTTATTACTTGCATAATTTTGATTAATGCACAATCTACACCTTACATTACATGCATGCTCCATGACAACCTCTCAATAACACTAATATCGCATTTTCCATCCATGCATGTATCGACCAGATTTTATTGCATGTCTTGTATTATGCATAATGCATGGCGCACATGTGGAGCTTCCACTAGCCAGCAAATTAACTGGCTAGTCCAAGAAAATTAAAGTAATCGAATTCCCCGAAAGTACAAAAATAGTTTTTTTTCTCTATAGCTAGCTAGATTAAATATTGTCCTTGCAGTTCTACGGAAGAAATTCAAACAAGGTTCTGGAAGTTGGTGGTAAGTTGGTTGCAAGCGTGTGCTATTTCATCAACAATCAACAAAATTCAGTATTTAAGAAACCATGTTGGCAGCCCATACTTGTTGCTGATGCTTTGTTAACTGGAATCATTAACAATTTCGTTTTTAATGTCCATTAGCAATGTGTAGAGCATCAATCAATATTAGCATCGATGACACGAGCAATACGATTGTCAAACACAAAATCTATTTTAGTGAGTTTTACATTTTGTTATTTATATTTTAATCATTTTTACTTATTTTTGGTTATACAACCTATTTTATTGACCTTATTTTAATTCTTTCCGATTAACAGAAATTAGCTAGCTCCACTGGCATCGATACGATATCTTGTCTTTTTCTTGTAAATCATATGCCGAAGGCTTTCAAGCTTGCTCCAACCTGTGTAAGACATCTACCTCAATTCACGAAAATATCAAAACAAGTGTATATATACTAGCTCGATCGAATTACATTCTATTGCACCAAAATACAAAAACAAGCATATATACACTAGCTCAATCGAATATCATCAGAAAAGAAAAAGCTCAATCAGATTACACTATTTTAAGAGATTTAGTGTCTTTCTTCTTGTGTTATATATCTCAAAAGCTGGCTATTATTTTCCAATTATATATACTTATAGAAGTGATAATTGTGGTTTTAATTTGCACAATTATGATCTGATTATATGTCTCTTATCGGGAAGTTCGCCACCCACGCAAAATCCAGACAAAGTTCCAACCAATTCATGTTTTGCACATAAAAATGAATATGATGAGGTGCTCTTGGGGGTTGGGAATTCCAGAGAGAGAGAGAGAGAGAGAGAGATTTTACTCTTTTAACGTAGAAACATGGCGTGAGAGAACGCAAAACCTTGAGATGCTCGTTCATTTGCTTTCTCCTATTTCTTTCCACTGCTATATGAGACATGATTATTTTCTCTCTCTCTTGCTTGCTTGACCCCTCTAACTCTTATTCCTCTCTCTTGCTCCCTAGCTATGATCAATTGCAACTGCACACATATATCTCTACGTGGGCGTGCATGCATATATGCATGTGGATTGGTGTACATATATTTATACGCGTGCAATATTTCCTTCGCCTGTGAGAATAATAACTGTTGCAGCATGCCCAGCTATGTTCTCAATAAATTGCTTTGGCTGTACTCTCGTGAGTCTTATTCTCTTGCACATATGGCATCTCACGTTTCTCACCTCGGATTCATTTACCCAACCGTGAGATGAAGGTAAACAAATATTTCTCCCGTGAGGCCGAGCTGTTTAGGTCACCCGCACAACAACTACATGCCTCTGTTTTCTTTCCTGGCAATTTTCAGTTATACTATAATCTTTATAATTTTATCTAGGCTATAGCTTAATTTCTAAGAAACTGCTTTTAACAATCTCCTGCTAATTAATATATATATATATATATATATATATATATATATATATAATAGAAGTTCTTTGGGTATTATTATCAGATATTTATCAAATCAGATTAACGGTTTGAATCGGTGAAATTAAAATAATGATTGTGTATGCAACTATGCATGTACGTACAATATCATATTGTTGGTGCCCTGCAACAAACTTCCCTGCCACACAAGGATGTCTAATTCCAAATTCAATGACATCACGCTGAAACATAGGTTGCAACAATTGGATGGTATGAAGCATGCACGCATGCAAGCAGTCAGTAGCAGCAACAATGACCAGCATCCCTGAATTTCTTATTTTGATAAACAAGTTACAATGTCAACCCGCTGCCACCTGCTACCGGCAGCCGGTTCTTGCAACGAGCTAGTAGCTAGCCGTATATCAGCTGGAATGCGTACTTGGTATATTTATACAGGAAATTAATACAATGCAGACGGACTCCGTTTCGCCCAAAAATGGGCCTCACACATACTAAAATTAACATCTTCTTCACTCATTATATTTAAAATTATTTATTTTGATAGCATGTCAATTTTCATCTAAATCCAACATGTGTATATGTATCATCGTAAAATGGTACAAAATCAACATAATAAAATAATTTAATGCAAATATCAACTTTAAAGTTGTATTTTTAACATCTAAGCCGTCTAAAAAATAATTTTTATATGGATAAATGACTGTATAAAATATTATTATATTTTAATATTTGTGAGACCCATTTTTCTGCAAACCGCACAATAGTTATAGTGCAGTTTGTTTGTACATAATGGGTCATAATATATTGATACTATATACAATTATTTATCCATATATAAATTATATTTGAGATAGTTTATATGTTGAAAAAACTCAAAGTAGTTATTTACATGAAACTATTTTATTACGTTGAATTTGTACCATTTTCAGATGAGGTTCATACACATATCCAATTTGGATGAAAATTAGTATGACAATAGAATACGTAATTCTAGAAACAAATGGTAAAATAAACTATAATTTTATGATCATATGAGGCCCATTTTGAGGTAGTTGCATCATAATTTATGGCCAGGTAACTGCACTTATATATATATACACATACACATAGTTACATAGAAACGGTCCTATGTAACCCATAATCAGTTGGAATGTGTACTTAGTAAATTAATATATATATAATCTCTGTCTCCCGACAAGAAAATAAGCCATAACCAACGACCCTATAAATTTTCACTGGGCATGAATGGATATATACCACAAAAAAATTTCAAATGAAAACATAAAAATTTTATTTCATAATTATCTTATTTTTAATCATTTATTTACGTAATCCTGTACAATTATTCTATTTTTTAATTATTTCTATATAATTTCCAATACGACTAACCTATCTATCAAAACTTTATTCTCTTTACTCTTCCTAGTTACTCCTGTTATATTACATCATTTTTTTCATGTATATCAAACTAGACTTTGATGTCATTATGGCTAAATCACTATATAAATCAGTTGTAAAAGTCTTTAACGAAAATTCTTTGAATTTTTTTGCTAAAAGTCATGCTTTTTTTAATGATACTCGCTAGAAAGTTACTTTCTGCGGTATCTATTATATTATTTTCATTAAGTAGCAATTTTTAATGAAAATAACTATTTTTCACTAAAGAGTGTCTTTTGTAACAAAAATGTCAAGCGTCGCTGCAAGTACGCTATAAAAATATAATGTTAGATTGGTTGCTGTGTCTTCTTGTCCTTTTCTAACCGTAACGAATTAATTTGTTTTTAATTATGAACAAATCTTTTCCAAGATATGATAAAGCTACAAAAAAAATTTCTTTTTTGCAACCAAAATTAATTTTGTCTATATTTGATACCAAATTCAGCTAATATCTATTTTACTTGCTGCTAAGTTTTGTTATATTTGGTGTGGCAGCTATTTTATTGTATTTGGCGTGTGGGGGTGTAGCTCAGGAGCAACACATCCAGCATACGTGAGTGTAGTCTCCGGATTGAATCCGGAAGGAGCTATGTCTCCATTGTAATGATGTAATAAAAAAAAGTTTTGTTATGTTTGCTGTCATTAAGCTATATTTGATGTATAAAGTAATTGCATTTAATCAATGTACAAAGTGATTGCATTTAATCAAATATCACCGGTCAGAAGCAATCAAATATCAGCAGCCAATTTTTTTAGAACTTGTTGGAAATTCTATTCACAAAAGGACACCGGGTCAACCCCACCCCCCACCGCCCACCGAGAGGAGGGGTCGACCTGTGAGGTACAAGTATTTTTACAAAAAAACAAGTCCCTATACAATAAGCTATAAATATTAGCCAGGGGTGATCCCCACCAAAAAACCTGAGAACAACCAGGAGTTATTGCCATCTTTACTAATGAGTGCACCACCTGGTTAGCTATTCTAAAAACATGGCAAAAGCTAATCTTCTCAAAAGAATTGCATGTATTCTTAATTTCCTACCCACGCAAGCATTGATAAGTGTCAAAGAGTCGCTTTTCAGAACAAGATTTTGAATACCCAATTCTCTATTCCACATCAAGCCCAAAAGCCCTGCCTTGAATTCCATCCACATTGGATTAATAATGCCCCTATCTGACCAGCATCTTGCCACAATAAAATCCCCATGCCAATTACGAATCACAGCCCCATATCCACGGATCCCAGATTGAGCAGACCCACCAACATCCACATTGATCTTGAAAACTCCCTCATCAGGCTACTCCCACTTTGCCCCACTTTCATCAAGAATCAACTTTCCAATATTATTTTCACAAGTAGACCAGAACTAGTGCGGATACTCAAGGCACCAACTAATCGAACCCTCCACTTGGCAATGATCCCCATCAAACCATCTCTAGTTCCTAACAAACCAGGTTCTCCAGCAAAAAGGTTAAGAAAAGAGGAAAGAGCATATGACTTTTATTTGTTAGAAGGATTCAGAGCAGCATATTCAGGTTTCCAAATTCTTCATCTCTGAATTCCTAAAGAACGGGCAGTCCTTTAATAGAGTCTTGTTTCTCCTGCATAACCAAAACAAATGAAAATTGTCCTCTGTAGAGTTACCATCCCCGCACAACAAACACACATGGTCAAAAAGGATCCCACGTCATGATAGATTTATCTTGTGCGGGAGAGAGTCAGTGAGTAGCCACCATCTAAATTGTTGCACTTTCTTGGGAATCCTAGTCTTCCAAACAGCCCTCACCAAGTCCTCATTCCCCTCCAGCTGGGCAATCCGACAGGATTCCCTTCTTTCTACCCTCATCTCCCTTACCACATTGTATGCAGATTTTACAGTAAAAGCCCCATGCACTTCCCTTTCTCAAAATAGACTATCCTCCTCCTCACCTTCTGGGATAAAAATATCCTTTATCAGCAACCATCCTTCCTCCCCAACAACCCTTTTAATCTCCTGCTCATTCCAAATTCTCCTCCCTTTATAAATGAAGTGCCCCACATGTTGCTCAATAAATCACTTATAGGAATGATATTTTAAATGGTTTAGGTCTGAATTAACAACTTTAAAATCAATATATGAACCAAATAATTTTATTATGTCAATTTCGTATCTTTATTGGATGAGGGCAATGCACATAATTGATTTACACAAAATCAACTTTCCTAGTTAAATAAACAATATTAAATGCAATAAATGGATTAAATATTAATTTAACCATTAAACAGGACAAAATAGGGTAATAATGCCGAAATATTTTGGTGTTCCTAACATCATTGAAGAATTGCCTTTATCATAATTATTTGTTTGCACACAATGTTAAAATGATAGCATTTGATCAAATAATACTACTCTTAAACTACCAAACATTTGCTTTGCGTCAAATTCATGTATATGCAACCAAAGTGTATAATCTATTGCCAAAACACTAGATTGATTTAATGATATTTGTCGCCATTGAATTTCGTGGTAAATCCAATGGAGAAGATTAATTCATGGACTATGATGATATATAATCACTACAAGAAAATTAACTTATAGGGGCGGTAAATTCTATAATTCTATCTGTAACATACCAACCTAGAAAAGTAACCCCCAGTCGTATATTCAATATAATTTTCAAGATCGATCACACATTTATGGTATAATTAATTATTATAATTTTAAATAAATTATCTACTTCCACTAGCCATGTTCTCATTATAAAATCAAGGCACAAAAAAATGAAACAAAATAAAATACATGTATATCATTCTCAATACTTGCCTTTAATTTAAATAAAAATTAAATATCTCTTCAAAAATTTTTTGGCCGTTCGTTCTTTAGTGTCTTGCTTGATTTTGCTTACCTATAAAATAATGAGTTAGTGCAAACATGACTAGCAACTATAAAATCATTTGAAAATAGATAATGACCCAATTAAAACTTAATTAAATGATAGAAATAATTATTTAATTTAGTAACTTAAAAATTAGGCTTCAAATGCAAAACTAAACTATTCCATTGAGTCTAGAATGATCAAAATATAAAAATTGACTATTTAATCATAAAAATAAGAGTTAAAATAGACAAATTACAGCAAAACAAAATGGACAATGCACATTAAGCCACATCATCATGGCCTCTTTTCGTAAAAGTCCAAGAATGTAATCCTTTTTCTGCAAAATTATTGTAGGGGTTATCTTACAAATTTTCTAAAAGCAACCAAAAATTAATAATGGCATAAAGAAATAAAATTTCATTGACCCGTTTGGACGTTACTTTATATATAAAATATATATCTCAATTTCATGCCAATTTAGACATAATCTGCTATATAAACAACATATACATCTAAATTTTTCGTGGCGACCTCATATATATATATAGAGAGAGAGAGAGAGTTGTTCTGGTATATTTGCCCAAAAATGGGCCCCATCCATATTAGAATGTAATGAAACTTTATAAAATTATTTATCTAAGTATAAATTTTATAGCAAATAGTTTACACGTTGAAAAAATCACTTTCAAGTTGTTATTTACATCAAACTATTTTATTACGTTGAATTTATACCATTTTCAGATGGGGTCCATTCACATATTTGATTAGGATGAAAATTGGTATGGTAATAGAATACATAATTCTAAATATAATGAGTTGAATAAATTTTAATTTTATGACCATGTGGGGCCCATACGGTACAGTGGCACTGCACTTGATTACTCCTATATATAGGGACTCATTCCCATGCAGATTACGGTGCAGTCTGCTGTAAAATAGGCCCCACACATATTAGATTGCAATGAAACTTTATATAATCATTTATCCATATAAAAATCATACTTTAGACAGTTTAGATGTTGAAAATACCACTTTAAACTTGATATTTATATTAAACTATTTTATTACGTTGATTTTGCACCATTTTAAGATGGGGATCACGCACATGTTGGATTTAGATGAAAATTGGTATGCTAATAAAGTGGACAATTCTAAATACAATGGCTGAGGTGGATTTCTCATTCATGATCATGTGGGGCCCACAGTGCATTCAACTGCATGGTGCGGTGCAGTCGCATGCACTGGATCATATTTCATATATATATATATATATGGGAACCGATCCTATGCAGTCGGACTGCACCATAATTACGGTGCAGTCCGCTGTAAAATGGACCCCATACATATTAGATTGTAATGAAACTTTATACACTCATTTATCCATATATAAATCATACTTTAGACGGTTTAGATGTTGAAAAAACCACTTTAAATTTGATATTTACATTAAACTATTTTATTACGTTGATTTTGCACCATTTTAAGATGGAGACTACACATACGTTGGATTTGGACGAAAATTGGTATGGTAATAAAGTGAACAATTCTAAATACAATGGGTGAGGTGGATTTATGAGAAATGATCAGGTGGGGCCCACAGTGCATGGACTGCACGGTGCAGTCGCATGCACTGGATCATTTCCCTATATATATATATATGAGATACATTCATGTGCAGACGAACTGCACCGTAATACGGTGCAGTCCACTGTAAAATTGGTCCCACATATATTAGATTATAATGAAACTTTATATAATCATTTGTCCATATAAAAATCATAATTTAGATAGTTTAGATGTTGAAAATACCACTTTAAACTTAATATTTATATTAACCTATTTTATTACGTTGATTTTGTAACATTTTAAGATGATGACCACATACATGTTGGATTTAGATGAAAATTGGTATGCTAATAACGTGAACAATTCTAAATACAATGGGCGGGGTGGATTTCCTATTCATGATCATATAGGGCCCGCATCGGGTAGCTACTGGACTAGATCCAACACCATTACTACCGCATTCAAACCATCAAATTCCAAGCTCCAACTCCATTATAACCGCATTTCTCACCCCAATTGAAAACCTAAAAGTCAATTTCCAGTCACTCCTCACTGCTCGCATAGCATCGTAGACCAATCCCGCGGTAGGTTGGAAGCCAGACTCATCAAGGAAGGCAAAGAAACCTTCCTCTGTGGAGATATCTTTTGTTTTGGATAGAATTTGGAGAAACCCATCCAGATTGGTGGGATGAGTGCTTTAGTTCAGCCTCATTGGTTTCGTAATCGCTACTTCGCTACTGGAGTCGAATAGAGGGGCAGTTGGGAAGGATTCAAGGGAGGTCAAAGAATGCTTTTGGAGGTGGAATTCAGGAATTGAGGAGGGAAAAAGAGGTTTGAGGGGTAAAGGACAATGGAGAAGAGGTGGGTGATGAATTACGGGGTGCAAAAGAAAAGGAAAGAAGAGAAAGGGTCATCTCGTTTTGCCTCTGGAAGCGAATCTGGTGGCACATGCCATGAGTGGGTTCAAAGAAGTAGCCAGAAATCAAAATGCAGAGTTGAAGACATCATTTGCTGCTGGTATTTATACTTTATAGCCCTTGAGTATAGCAGTAGAGAACCAGTTCCATTCTTTCGAAAATAAAACGGGCGGCACAAGTAGGAGTGTTAACGGATTGGAGCTTAATCCTAATCCTAACCCATTTAAAATATCTCAACCCTAATCCGTTTATTAATCTATTTAAAAAACCTCAACCCTAACCCATTTACAACCCATTTAATAAATGAGTTGGTGGGTTGTTAACGGGTTGAATGACAAAAAATTTGAAAGCCTAGACTCTAGTAGATGATGATCTCACAGGGAGAGATAAGAGGGTGTCTTCGGCATTGAGGAAATGAAAATAGGACAGTAACGGGAAAATGGAATTAGGGTAGCAGCGGAAAAATAAAAATTAAGTAACTGGAGGAAGACTTAGAGAGGAAAAATAACCAAAGAGTTTACATGTATATATATATATATATAAAACTTTAATGAGTTAAGCGAGTTAAATGAGTTGAACGAATTAAACGGGTTGAACAGGTTATATGGGTTAAATGAGTTACTAAACGGATTGATAAGTTATAAAATCTCAACCCTAATCCATTATTTAATTAAATGGTTAAACGGGTTGGCGGATCATAACCCATTTATTCAAAAATTCGAACCCAAACTCATTTATAAACGGGTTGGACGAGCGGGTTAGCGGGTTAACGAGTTGACTATGACTATTAACACCCCTACTCACAGGGGAACCAAAAGAAGCTTCTGCATGTAATAACCAAAGCTCCTTTTGCCTTTTAGGAATTTTGAGGAAGCCAATTACTTTTGCTAGTGACAACGCAGATGACAAGCAGGAGGGAGATGTGCACTGTCAACGAGAGCCGGAATACGATAGAGAGGAGCGCCGGAAGAAGATGGGAATCTGCTGGTCAGGAGAGACGTGCGCAAGGGGTGACAAGATTTTGATTTTTTTTTTCTGCTGTTATTTTAGAACGCAAGGGCTTACCTGCAAAAATTCCATAAATTGCAATCCGATGCTGCAAAGATCTTCAACCCAAACCGATCGCCACGATTCCATGCACGATGCAGGAGCAAAGTCGTTCGAACTTCGGTCTAGATGCATATAATTGGGATCCATTTATATCAATGCATTCATAAAATAAACCGCATAATAAAACACAATATTCTCAACACATGCCTTTCAGGAGTAATCTAGGGCATAACACATCATTATATATTCTTGAAAATCCTTAAGAATATAAAATCAAATTATATCAAACATATAAAATTGAAAGCCTAAAAATCAAAACATGTGATATAAATATCTGGTAAGATTAATTAAAATAATTTAATTAATTGCACAAAAAAAATTATAATACAAAGCAGATAAATTCTCACTTATCTTAATTTTATTTTTCCTTTTTCACAACCTTGAGTCCTTAAGATCTCCTCCACTTCTTATGACACTCACACTCAAACCTTTGACCTCTAAGACCCCTAGACCTCTTGTATGTCAACCAAGCTACATGGGTTATTAAAATAATATTCAAAAATTAAACTAGAATATAATCCACAATATAAAAACATAAAAAATGTATTAAGCACTTTATTAACTATTTAGTCTAGTTAGTCAAGGGATCAACCCCCACCACGTAGACTATCCTATATTGATATTGACTGGTCCAACATAAAATTTTTAGCATACTTACATTTTTCTCACCTTATCAAGTTTCATTCTCAAAACTCGCAACAATCATAACAAATCATAAATAATTCAGGGCAGATTCTATGAATATCATCTTCTAGCTCTCACATAGTTTTCTGTTCACTGTAGTGGTTCCATTGTATTAGAACATGTCGAATTATCATCCTCTTTAACTGCTTTTCACGACTATCTAAGATTTCTAAGACATTTAGGAAATCTTCCTCAACTTCGTATTGATCAGCTGATAGAATATGAGTCGAGTTGATCATATCCTTCCTCAATTGTGAGATATAAAAGATATTATAAACATTTGTTAGCAAAAGAGGTAACGATAGTCGATAGGCAATACCACCAATGGTTTTCAATTTCTCAAAAGGTCTAATATATCAAGGAGATAATTTGTCTTTCACCCCAAAATGAATCATGCCCTTAGTGGGAGAAATCTTCAAGAAGATTAACTCATCGACTGTAAACTCTAAATCTCTCCACTTGCCATCAGCATACTTTTTTTGGCATTCCTGTGTTGCTTTCAATCGTCGCTTAATAACTTGAACCACATCAGTGGCTTGTTGAACCTAGGCTGGAGCTAATATTTGTCGCGCACCAATTTTTTCTTAGTAAACAAGCATTCGACACCTTTTTGGTGTAGAGCTTCAAATGGAGTCATACCGATACTAGCCTGATAATTATTATTATAAGTAAATTCGACCAAACAAGGAAAATCTAAGGCATGAGCTCTCAATAAATCTTCCAAATTTTAGACTATTATTTCAGACTAATCATCCATCTGTGAGTGATGTGGTGCTCAACTACAACTCTATTTTCATAAACTTCTGTAATTTTTGCAAGAAATTAGAAATAAACTGTCAAGCTCTGACTGACACAATGGAAATAGGTACACCGTATAAATGAACAATCTCTTGCATGTAAAAGTTTGCTATCTAATCCACAACATAACGAGCTTGTCTTCTAAGTAAGGGTGTTAATGGTCATGGTCAATCCGCTTGTTTAACCCGTTTATAAATGAGTTTGGGTTGAGATTTTTGAATAAAAGAGTTAACTTGTTTAGCTCATTTAATCTATTCAACCTATTTAACCCGTTCGACCCATTTAACTCATTTAATCTATTAAAGTTTTATATATAAATGTAAACTCTCAGTTATTTTCTCTATTAAATCTTCTTCCCGCCACCTAATTTTTCATTTTTTCATTATTTTCCTAATTTCATTTTTCTGATACCGCCTTATTTCCATTTTCCTGCACCAAAAACACCCTCTGACCTCTCTCTATGAGATTATTATCCATCGGAATATGGATTTTCAAGTCGTCTGCTATACCACCTATTAATAACCCACTAATTCATTTATTAAATGGGTTGTAAATGAGTTAGAGTTGAGATTTTTTAAAAGAGTTAAAAAAACAAATTAGGGTTGAGATATTTTAAATGGGTTAGGATTAGGATTAGATTCCAACTCATCCAACCTAATCCGTTAACACCCCCAGTTCTTGAAAGATAGTCACAAAGTCTATAATAATATGCTCTTATTTTAATTCGGGTACTTCTAAAGGTTATAATAACTCAACCAGTGTTTTCCATTCAACCTTTAATTGCTAATATATTAAGCATTAGGATACAAATGTGTCACACTCGACACAGCTTTTCCATAAAAAATTATCTCAGATCTTTATACATCTTTATATTGCCTGAATGCACTAAAAACTTCTGTTAATGAGTTTTCTCTAAAATTTCATGCTACAGCATGTCATCTCTAGACACCACTAATCTTTCTCAAAAAAATAGTGTACCATTAGGACTGCAATAAAAATCAGATATTTCTCCATTCTTCATCTTCACTAAAACACGAAGAATAAATTTGTCATGCTTTTGAACTCACTTTATTTAATTAATCAATATTCATTGAATTTGTAGAGCACTCATTCTTTGAATTTTCCCTGAAGTTACTAATTTTAGCTACAAAGATTAGATTTCTTGTATTAAGGCAACTACTGAGTAATTCAAATTGTTGCACAAGATTTATGACTTAAAGCATCATCCATTACATTTACTTTGTGAGGGTGACACTAAATATTAATGTGGTAGTTATTCAGTAACTCTAGCCATATTCACTATCAAAGGGTCTGTTCATTCTGAAAAAAGATATACTTTAGACTGATATGGTCCTTAAACAATTTTGTTTTCTCCTCATATAAATAGTGACACAATATTTTGAAGATAAACACAACTATAACTAATTCCAATCATAGGTAGGATAATTTTGATCATATAACCTTAATTGTCTAACAGAATAAGCTATTATCCTGTCTTGTTACATGAGTACACAGTCGAGGCCTTTCCTAAATGCATCAGTATACATAACATAACTCTTACCAGTGATCGATAAGGCTAAAACTAGTGCTAAAGTTAAATGATTCTTCAATTCGTAAAAATTTCTCTCACAAGCATCTAATCAAATGAACTTAGCATCCTTATAAATTAATTTGGTAAACAATATTCCTATGCTTGAGAAATCTTCTACAAATCTCTAATGATACCCTGTCATACTCAAGAAATTTCTAGTCTCAGTTACTGTAGTCGGTCTATTCCAATTAATCACAACTTCTATTTCTTTGAATCCATTGACACTCCATCCTTGCTAACCACATGATCTAAAAAGGTTACGCTACTCATTTAAAACTCACATTTCCTAAGTTTAGCATATAATTTATGTTCTCTTAGGGATTGTAATACTTCCCTTAAATGACCATGTTCTGTCTCTCCTTTGGAATCACTAAAATGTTATCAATAAGTATCACAATACACTTATCTAAGAACTGACAAAATATTTTATTCATCAAGTTCATAAATGTAGTCAGGGCATTAGTCACTGTAAATAGTATTACTAAGAACTCTTAATGACCATACCGAGTTTTAAAAGCTATTTTAGGTATATCTTCTTCCCAAACCTTCAACTAATGATATCCTGACGATAAATCTATTTTAAAAAAGACAGATGTGACTTGTAATTGATCAAATAAATCATCAATTGAGGAAAGTGGGTATTTGTTCTTGATTATCACTTTATTCAGTTCTTTATAATTAATGCACAATCTTATATTATCATCTTTCTTATTACAAAAAGCATAGGTACTCCCCAAGGTGATTTACTAAGTCAAATGAATCCTAAATTAAGAAGCTCTTGCAACTGCACCTTTAATTCTTCAAACTCTGTAAGGGTCATTCAATAAGGGCTTTTGAATCGAAGTAGTACCACGTATCAATTCTATGATCTATCAATTATATGATCAAGTCAATTTCTCTTTCTGGGGGTTACTTCTGGCAACTCTTTTGAAAATACATCCAAAAATTCATGTCTTTCAACTTAGTGTCCTTATCCTCTATTATTAGAATTGAAATAAGATATATTTTCTAACTCTTCTTAAGAAGTTTTCCAGCCTGCAAAGCCGATATGAGGTGTAGTACTACCAATTAATTTTCTCTAAAATCAACACTTTGTTCGTCAAGTCTGCACAAATCGACATGACACTCATAAGAATAAATTTCATTTAACCACTTAACTAACTAATTCATTCCCAAAATAATATTTAGATCTTTTATAGACATGATTAAAAGATCAACTGGGATGGTTAAACTCTTATTTTTAGTATACATATCATATAAGCATGTCTCATTTATAAATTACCCCGAATAGGTAATGTCACTCCGACATCCCAAGTTAACTCATTAACTTGAAGTTACGCTTTCACATAAACTATTCTGATATAAAAGAATTATCTACACCCATGTCAAATAATCCTCGACATAAATTTCATAGAGACGAATAATGCATGTCACTATTTCGGTTAGTGCTTTAGGCCCGCTTAGGTATGAGGGCACGAACTTGTGCTCGAGCTTGTGCAATTGGTTGTCATTCACCACCCTAGTATTATTGTCATGCTGGTCTGCCCATTAGACTATTTTGTCCTTATTGTTATGGTTATCCAACATTTCTAGTAGTTAGACAATCTTTTATAATGTGACCTGATTACCCACAGTTGTAACATAGAAAGCCCACAACACAGTTTGATGACCTATAACCAATCTTCTCGCACTTTAAGTACTTGCAAGGCCTAGCATGAAACTTTTCACATATGTTGTACTTGAGGCTCCTTTTCTTTTTCTATAACCCTCCATTCTTCATACTTCCCTCAGCCTTAGTTCCCCCCATAGAAGATTGCCCAATCTACTTCTTCCCTAAGTGATCCTTCATTGTTCATTGTTCTCTCTTCAAATAACGGAAGATGGAAACAACTTGGCGAAGAAGGCTTCCCTAAGCTTATCCTAGTTTACCACTTCTTCCATACTCTGAAAAATACATCCTTGTGTCTTCCACCATCGATAGACCTCTCCTCTAAGTTTGAATGGAGCAAACAACATCTTTTGATGGTCTTCATAACCCAAGAGGTCAAAAATCTTTACCATCACCTTAATTCAATATTCGACAACTAAATAACCCCCACCTACAAAGGATGGAGGATTTTAGTGATGAAATGCTTTAACATCTTGCCAATTTATTTCTCGTTATGGATCGAGACAACCCATGGTTGCTATGCCTAATTTTTCCATAACTGTTACCTGAACTTTATCACTAGCCTTCTTGTTTGTTTGGTGTGAGACCTCCCTTTCTTCTTATCATCATAGTCCAACTTCTCTCCTAGAACCCAAGCACCTAAGTTCTTATCTAACCCTTCTCTTTGACTCCTATGCATACTAACAGTTGATTATTGTTTATCATGTCCTTGGTGACAGAGCTCATGGCTTCTTAGTACTACTGCAATTGCTGTTAAATAATTTGTTCTAGTTATGCTCGTATCCATTCTCACTAACAAAAATGTCTCTACCTAAAATACCGCAAAGGTCTATTCTTATTCGTTAAGACACTACTCATGCATGGAAAATTTGATCGAAGTTTCAACTAGAGCCTTGGCCTTCTTCCTACTAGGTCTCTTCTATGCTCAGCTTTCAATTGGTCCTTAGCCTACTTCTTCCTTAGCTTTTTACTTAGATATTGCTCTAGGTGATCAATATAGGCATTCAAATCATGAGAATTGATTTTCATTCTATCATAAAAGAGAATGTGGTCTTAATATATGTTATTTTTTAAGCAAATAAAAACAATCTTAACTTTTATTATAAGAAAATTGCTTACAACATAGTTTGCATATTTCCCAAAAAGACAATTTTTCTTAAGTTGTTCTAAAGAATTACATAAAAACAAACTCAGTTACCATACAAGCACACCTTAGTTGTATGCCCGTAGGTACACAAAAATAACACACTGGTTCAGTTCCAGCAGATCATTAGCTATAAAAAGTCCTTCGTTCATTCTTAACATAGGCTTCCTTAAACTTAACTCTAGTTTACACAAAGGATAGTCTGCGAGTGGCCTGAGAAGGTAATTCTTGAATTTCTTACTCACTATGGACAAGATCTGTGTTAGGTCATTGAACAGAGAATGCTTCCTTCTGTAGCTCTGGACTAGTTTCAACAACTACATTTGGCTTGGGTATAGCAAGGGACTCATACACAGCCTTTGGTATATAAGTAATCTTAAGTACATCCACTACTTTGAGCACATCCTCAAGTTAGGTACGACAACAACTTCAAACTTAACCACAACTTTAGTTAGATTCTCAATTTTGGTTATATCAATAGCTTTGGGCTCATCCATGGCTTTGGATATAATAGCAATTTTAGACACATCCATAGCTTTCGGTACATCATCAGCTTTGGATATGATAACACATGATGACCTAGGCTTTGAAACAATAACGTTAGTCTCAGCAGTATGTTTCCTTAGGATTAAAGGATCATACTGTCTTAAGGTTTCAGCCTTCTAAAGTAGAGGTACAATCTTCTTAGGTACATGTATAACTTGAGTTTCAATTTTTTTCTTTAGGCTTTTCGTCTTCTATGGGTTTTTTGGTTATGCGATCTTTTATACTTATCAACCAAGATTTCATTATCTAGGTCAACTTCTAGGTCAGCCATTATCTAAGTCATTAGTTTATTACCTTTCTCCCTACGTAGATTCTTTACCTGACACTTAATAGATGCAGGAGGGCTTGCAGCATCTATGGCTTCTAGGATCCTCTATGGTTTTTTTATTTAGTGTTTGATATTGCAGATATGATTTTTTTATTCAAGTTAGAACCTGTTTTTCTAGGATACTTAGCTTTCATCGATAGTAGGGAGGAACTTTCCTTAGATTTTAAGCTTAGTATATATCGATGCACCAAAATTGACTTTTTTTGGACGTGGAAAAAAAAATTAAGATTAGCTTTATAAATTCATTTTAAAATATCTTTTTTCAAAGAAAATTCATATAATAATTAATTAGCCATATTTCCCTATGTGTGAACACTCTGATGCCGTATGTAATATACCAACCCAAAAAAGTAATCTCAGGTTGTATATGTAATGTAGTTCCCAAGATTGATCACACGTTTATGGAATAATCAATTATTATAATTTTTAAAAAAATTAAATCACTCACTTCCACTAGTCATATTCTCATTATTACATCAAGACACAAAAAAATATAACAAAATAAAATACATATCCATCATTCCCAATACATGCCTTTAATTTAAATAAAAAATTAAATAGCACTTCAATATTTATCCGACGGTTCAATCTTTAATATCCCACATGATTTGGCCTACTTGTAAAATAATAAGTTGGTCATAACATGACTAGCAAATAGAAAATCATTTGAAAATGGATAATTGTCCAATTAAAACTTTATTAAATGATAAAATAATTATTTAATTTAATAATCTGACCTCAAATCCAGAATCAAACCCTTCCATTGAGTCCAAAAGCATCAAAAATATAGAAATTGACTAATTAATCATATAAATTAGAGTTAAAATGGACGAATTATAACAAAACAGAATGTACGATCCACATGAAGCCTCATTATCATGGCCTCTTTTTTGTAAAAGTCCAGGAATATAATACTTTTCTGCGAAATCCCTGCAGTGGTTATTTTGTAAAATTTCAAAAGAAATTTTTCTTTAATATATATACATATAAGCACAAAAATCGACAAAAAATTAATGGTGACATAAAGAAATAAAATTCCATAGACCATCTAGAAGTTCATTTATATGTAATATATACATCAATTTCATGCCCATTTAGAGAAAACTTACCATAGGAATGTAGAAGTTTTAATAGAAAAATAAGATAACTAAGTAGTTAGAATGTTCACTCCAAAAAAAAAATAGTTAGAATGTCAAATTATATCAAGAGTTGTGTAGAGTGAAATGGGAAAGATCTTTTTTTAACGTATTGCCAAACAGATGGAGAACTTCAAACCAAAATACGGCATTCCCATTCCCGATCACAGGAACTTATCTTGACGGTGCTTTAATTTGATTTATCAATCAAATATTTTTAATCAGAGTTCTACCCATGTGACATTTTTTTTTTTTTTTTTCCGATTAGCCAGAGCCCAGCCGCTCATTGCATTTTGCTGTCCACGGGAGTCAAATCCCGGATGTCGGGCCTGCTACTACCATGTGACTTGAGTTTGCAAGAGGTGGAAAAGATACGAAATCAAAGTTCAACACGTGCAACCTGCATTGTCAACCCAAAACCAACCTGAACTCGACAAATTTTCTAAAAATAGGATCGAGTCATTTCATCCAGTGTAAACTACAGGGTTTCGGCAAGAGTTTTGCCAAATGCGGTTAGGATTAAATTGATCCCAACCGACTTTAAGGCAAGCGAGGAAGATTTCATTCAAAAAAAGAAAGGGCACGAGTTACTTCCAGCCAAGCATTGAATTTCTTATTGGTTGTCTCGTGTTTATAATTCGTCTAGTAGTTGGCATGTTGAATCCTATAAAACATGACCAGTTTACATATATCCTCAAGGGGTGATTATGAGTAAGAATAAGTATGCAGAAGAGATTAGATAAGCATGACATGAACTAGAAAGCAAAATCCTCATTAATCATAAAACTGAGACTATTTTACAGAGGAGGGAGTTTAGCAGTTGAAGGACGCAATCATTGGTGCCCTTCAAATTAGAAGAAAATAAAGTGTCTCCAGTGAGGTTGCTTATGTTTTACAGAAATAATTAAATACTTGCTACTTCCATCTCTCTAGCCAGAAAAAATGCTGCAATTGCTTCATGACAACAAAAAGTAAGTATCTGCAGCTGTTTCTATGGACTATAAATTTGAGAAAAAAGGGAAACAAATTCCCAACCTTGGCATGCAAGTTAGGATCAGATTGCTTGATTGTGCCGAATACCTATACTATAGAAACCATATGCCAGACCAATATGACATTTTCGTATAAATTTCCTCATGCATGGAAACTTGGACGCAAATCATCCTTGTTAGGTTGAAAAACTGCAACAAAATGACAGTTTCAACTGCTGAACGTGCCCTTGTTTGAGTCTCACTCCACATTTCTAGTCGCTTCCATGCACCACCTGCTTTCACATCAGGAATAGACTAATCATAATCCTAAGTAAATATTCCTGAAACATAAGAATGATGAAGAAATCACTATAACATGATGCCATGTGAGCTTGTACTTAAAGGTACCAATCCTCATAAAATCCAGGATTAGTTATATTCCTAAAACAATTAACGAATATTGGATTTGTAACTTTAAAAGCTTGGAATTCCTCCAGCTTGATAGTGCTTTCATCTTCTCATCATAACCTCTCCAGAACAATGACCAAGACTCAAAAATCCTGCTAGTGACAATCTCAGACCAGTATTTGCCAAAAACACACTAGACCGTACAATTGGCAATCATTATCAAAAAAAGAAAGAGGAAAAGAAAATTGGCAATCAGCCTACATGAAGATCTTAATGTCACATCTAACATAAACCTCACAGTACATGATATATCTGACTCAAAAAAGTCAATACACAAGTAAAATACAAAAAATGTTCAATTTTCGGTTCATTGCTGATGCATAGAATCAGTAAAAGGTTTCTGCAATACACCATAACATACCATGCAACTGAAGCAGTATTTCGTCAACAAATCAGTTCCCGTCTAGGTCTTGCTTCACTGCAGGTTAAAAAAATAATCATGAGCCATGAATTACAAAAGCTTTAGTTAGCTACTTTCAGAGCATTGATCAGAATTTTACACATTAGAAAAAAAGAAAAAAAAGAATAGGTGCCATTATCAGGTTAGGAAAAGAAAACAAAACAACACATTTAAATGTATGAGCTACACCTGATACCAAGAACACTTCATAGATCAGAATATGGACAGAGCTCAACCATTATCCAAATTCAGTTTTTGACATTGAAGGGGGCAACTAACAAAACTGCCACATGACACCAATGACAAAAATGTGAAAGATATACGCCATATAAAAGTTTAAGCCATTGCAAATTAATCAAATTGGGCCAATTTACTCATGTTCATGGGAACGCAATCACAGATGCCTACCGGGCTTGCTGCACCTGGAACATCATCATTACCCAGTACTGGTGATCAGAGGGATTTTAGAATCTTATTTCACCATTGTCACCCACTTGGTGTTACCATATTATATAGAAATGTCTTTTCATAATTGCGAATTTCACACTTTTCATGCTGCTGTCTCTTCCTTCAATGGAACTCAAGAACATGCATTCAGTACCCTCCTTTTCGCTCACATGATTGCACCAACATTTTCATAACTGTGTACAAAGACGAGAAGAAATGCTTGTTGAATCTATGACATAGACTCTTGTCAATTAGAATTGCAGTGTGCAAAGGCAAGCTAAACATTTAGAGGAATCTGTGCCTTGCCGATGGCTGAGGTGTTGCTTGTGCCTGGTTGTCCTTATAGCCTAGGTATGTTAACTTCACACAATTGCAATTTCCACCTTCATACTACACAGATCTCTTACTTGAATGAAACTCCAATATATGCACGCATCTTTGGCATCGAGTACCCTCCTGATTCACCTGATTGCGCCAACAACATTCATGACCGTCTACAGAAGAGGAGAAGAAATACTTTGCAATTGTACTGCCCACATTTACATCGAATAGAATCATAGTAGTAAAAGATGAGATGCATGTTTTGAGGAATTTGCACCTCACTGAGAAATTAGCTGTTGCCTTCGCCTTTGGACATGTGCCTGGGTATCCTTAGTGTCCATCCAGTAAGCATGCCTGGGTCTAAAGTGTGTCTATCTTATGGTTGTTGTTAGTTGTTGTCTTGTTTCTTCATTGTCTTTTGAGTTTCAAACATATAAGGAGTGTTAAAGTTACAACTCTGCTTTTAACACCCTTGCCTTGTGCTGACAGTACTATAAGCCCTGCTCTCTCGATCCCTCCCTCTCACAAGACCCATAACAGTAGACTCAAAGATATTTCTAAACCCCTGCACTACTCTAGAGGGTTCTTAAACAGCCTTTAGTGACCATTTAGAAAGCAATAATTAATATGGCCGACAGGATTCTATGCAATTCTTTGCCATTTGCTTTAATTAAATCAGCATCTCTTATAATACAAAGTGTGGAAGATCACAAAATGAAATTAATGTTTTCCATCATTTCAAAGCCTTCTGTGAGTCCCAATATTGCTTGTTGTTTTCCCTCCTCTCTCTCAAAGGACCATAAGTTCCATATTTTACTCCAATTACTTCTTTTCAAAGATGAGCCATTTAGAAATATTCAATGGGAGGAACTAATGCATTTAGTGATGTCATCCTTGATTTCTGTTCAGGATGTGATGAAGGTCATAAAACCAATGATCGTGTGACCATTTTTCTGTCATTCCTAAATCTGCAGGTGGTCAACTCCTTGTGATGATAAATGCAAGCTCAGGATCATCATCATCGTCATAGGCCATTTCCCACCTAGGTGGGGTCCGCTGCATGGATTCTGTTACGCCATTCTTGGCGATTTAAGACTAAATTTTCCGTAATTTGTAATATTTTTAAATCTTGTTTAAGTACTTCCATCCATGATAAATGCAAGCTCAGGATAAAGATTTTTATTAACGACAGTAAGTCAAGAAGTTAATACGAGGATCAACAGTCAACACCCAAGGCCTAATGTGGCATGACTATTTTGATCAAGACTTTTTGCATTTGGTTGGATAGGATATGTATTTGAAATGGGGTATCAACCACCTCTTTACACATCCTTTCAAATTGATCTGGTAACTAAACTACTTCTAATAGCCATACTCTTTTCTCATCATTATCAATCTTTTCTATTAATTCCACTTACTTTTCATTCAGAAGACCTACATTTAAAATCTGTACCATTTTTCTAATGCATCACCTTTTTAATACACCCACTTTCAATCAATCCTCCTTTTCATTCAAAAAACTATATTGCTGACATCATGCCTGTTTCACTTTTCTAATGCATCACCTTTCTAAAACACCAATACACTACCTAAACAGACAATTCAGAAAATAAAGAGAGAATTACTTTGTTAGGAAGTTACTTATCAAGGCCACATAGAGGTGACTGTGGACCCTCTAGCATGTGAAAGACTGACAGACAGTAAAACAAGACTGCAAGGAGAGAATCACATTATATATATATATATATATATATATATATATATATATATATATATATATATATATTTACTTGTCAAGACAACAAAAGTGAACATTATGCCTGCCATACCAAGTATCAATAAAAACCAGAAAGAAACTAGCAATTGTGAGACCCAATTTGCACATTACCTCCAAGAACTTTTTCATAATGTTGTAGCTGTAATATAAAACCCTGATTTGGAGCTATCTGGGGGCGTTTACTCCTTATAAGATCCAAAGCCTGAGATAGGCTCATACGATGCTTTTTCATCAAATATGCAGCAACAACCGTGACACTGAAAATTAGATTCTGATAAAGTTAGACAGACCACAGCAGAACAGATCTTTGCAAAGCAAGCTGACTAACTAACGGGAAATTTCAAAGCAGCTAATGAATTGAGGACACTTGACAAGCTAACTGAAAGATAATTTTTATACTTGTGGATGTTATGCTTTTACTTCATAGATAATTCTTCAAGTGAAGAAAAAATCGTAGAGATGAAAAGAATAGAAAATCACCTTCTTGATCTTCCTGCAAAACAGTGAACCAACACACCACCACCCGTTCGTCTGGCTTCTTCAATGAAATTAAAGCATTCATCAAAATGTTCCTCTAAATTTGTGTCCACGCTGTCAAGAACTAGATCCTCCAATTACAAAGCACGCAATAAGATTCTAAATGGATCTGGCATTATGTTGTTACATTTCTAACAAAAATATGCACTATCATCACCCTCCGAAACAAAATAACAATAAGATGAACTAGCACTTAGAAATGGAAACTCGAAAGATAAATCTCTAAACAAGTACATAAGAAGCTTTGTTTAGTAACAGAGAAATATAAACATATATTTTTAAAAACTCTTGCTGCATTAAATGAAGAACCTGACATAGCATGCAAATAATGATTGGAATACTTCAAAAAAACATAAAGATTAAAATATTGAGCGGCATGGTACCTTCCTTCACATATTACTTTTGAAGCTCTCTTTATGCAGGAAAATTTTTAAATAAATAGATAACCTGCTCAAATGTCAAAGGCTTAAATTGGAAAAGTTAACTTCTAGATACCATACGCAAGATACAAAAGAAAATCTGTCAGAATAATATTTTCATATTCATATTGTTGAATAATTCTCTTGGTTTTGTTGAATTTGGGCTGCATAATATGGGTTAAACCATGCACAACCCTAGCCATCAAATTAATGAAACAAAAGAAGTATGAATCATGTAAAATGGGGAAAAACAAAAGAAGCCCATACTCAAGACCTGATTATTTCAAACCTGTAGACCAAGCCTAAGTGTACCCATTATTATTATCATTTCATCATCACAATGGTCCTAGCCAAAGAAACAAGATCATCAACCAAACTAGTTAAGCGTGTTTTTTAAACCTATTCAACCATTAGTTTAAAATTTTTTGATATACAGCCATACAAGTTGCAACAAAGATCACTAGTGGGTATTAGAATCCTAGTCCCATGTGAAAATCACACTACTTTATTTAATTCTATTCATATTTAGCACACTCCTTTGTTTAATTCTATTATTCTTTTAGCCTTTGCATCTATATTATTTTATTAGTTCTCACTGCATCAGTTTAACAACTCAACTGGAAAGTTTACCTCATTTCCTGAGTTATTCCTTTATGGGACTCACTAAGGAAGGTTCAAAACAGATCATGTCAGGTAGTTGTTAAACCATGCTTGCAACATGCTATCATGGACGTTAGACTGCCAAAGATCCTCTCTAAGATGCAGGAAAAATGGGCACCAATCAGAGTTTCCATCCTCTATAGGAATGTCCAACATATTTTTGTTTAAAAAATAGTCTACTGGAAAGATCAACACCATACAGCATGGAAAAAGTCTGAAATACTGTAAACAATCCTAACAACACCATGTGTTCAAAGCTCATCCAACATCAATTTGTTTCGGATACCTCACAGATCTAAGGATGATAGCACCAAATGGCATAAATTCTGTGCTAGAAGTGCTAGAACCTAAATGTAGATACGTGACACTTGCATTAGGTTTCATATTTAGCAATGGATTTCGAATGACAGATTTTGTTTACAAGCTGCGTGTTTAGAGACTTCCAAGATCAGTTGGTTTCAGCCATATGAAGGGGAACCTCCTTAGCTCAGAACATGCGTCTATAAAGAAATAGACAGAAAGTGGAGAGACAAATTTTGATGCATTATCAGTCATTATACCATCTAAAGCAACTAATCCCAGTGATGATACAATAACGGTCATTCACATTCACCGCAAGATTAGCCACCAATCCTCACTAGTGCTGGACCCGCACTACCAACACTAGATGTGCATATGCTGAGTGACAACTCCTAATGCTAATGAAATAGTCCAGCAATGGAGCTACCAGCACCAAACCTCCTTTTGGAGCTAGGATTAGTATGTGTGACAATGCATCTACAGGTCTTGGATTAGACTGATTCAGTGTCATGCAGCTGGTTTACCCAGAGGCCATCTTATCCTTGTTCTAACACATGTATGTGTGTAGAAGAAAGATCAACTCGACTGCATGTTACTTAGAAGCATTTTAAACGCAAAGGGATCATTCCACAGGTATTATATCCTAAGCACTTAAATAATAATAATAATAAAAAGATAATGTTTAACAATGCAGACACTCAAACAAGGAATGACTGTCCATTTTCAACTTTGAGCAAATTAAATATTGTGAGGTAGTTAAGAGTCTAGGCAACTCTAAATACATGCAGGAATCAGTTTTAAGTACAGTAAAAACATGTGAAGACTCCAAAATACAAGAGGCTGCCTCTGGCACTTGCATATGTTCTCCTACACGGTCTGAACACAAAGTGATCACAGTCGACCGGATTCTGAACATTTAAATAGAAAGAGATATGTGTCAAGTGTCAACTGCATCGACACCATAAAGTCAATAATGACTGGCTCCCGTAGATGGTGACATGAAAGAGCATATTCAAGGCTGATTAAGACAAAACAACATGAAGATCATCAGCAATTATCATAAAGCTACTTCATGTGTCCATTGTTATGCATATTATCTTTCTTATTTCTTCTTTTGTATCTTCATCATTCTTTTAACTAAAGGCTTTCCTCATACAGATATGAGCAAGGCCACAGTTTTATATGATTCAAAATCTCATCCTGTATTAATTAAAGAATCCCTTACCATGAAGATTTTGGTTATGATTTATTACACTGCATTAGTTTTCTAACTATATCAAATAACAATGTATCTTTTCAGGCAGTTTCATCCCCTTTTGAAACATTAGTCCCGATGTGGAATCAGACACCTTTGGGTTTTTTTTTTTATATCTTGTTTCAAAGTCTCACTAAAAAAAATGTTAAGTTACCGTCATTATCTTATCTTATATCTACACAGCCAAAAAAACAAAACAAAAAAAAAAAAACAAAAAAAACACTATCAGTTCATGTGAATGCATCAAATTATCCCATGTTAATATGCTCGTAAAGAAAATGATATTATTTTGTACCATAGGCAAACAAGACTTTTATGTTTTTTGATGCACATGACATCCAAACTTGCTGTTTGTTAAAAAAGAAGAATTCAAAACAATTCCTGAATGATACTTGAAATTTAGCAGCAACCAAAGAAAAAGGAAAAAGGAATAAAATAAACACTATGGGTTGTTGGCATACCCCACGAAAAAAAAATCTACAAAACTTACACACTTTTCCATATAAATACCCTACTTTCCAATCATTTTTACACTTATTTCATACAACTACTCTGCCTTCCAATCACTTCTACATGTTCTTTCATACAACTACTCTTTACTCCTAATCATTACCCTTATCTTATCACATCACTCTCCCACCTTTTTCAAACTTTTTCCCACAACAATTCTTCCACTTTTTTTCAGATTATCAATCAACCCTACATAACAAAAAGAAAAAAAAAAAAAAAAAATTTGAAACAAAAAATTTAAAATTTTAATGTGAGATGCTCTGTCACAGAGAATAAGAAAGAATTTGTTTACAAACTCTTGGAGTGAAAGGAAATTTGTCTAACCATCAATCTTCTTGTAGATGAAATCTTCTGGGTAGGCAGGATCCAAGGATCTTGCCACTATCAGTATGTGGGTGACATGCAGTGCCTTCAAAGCAGTTTTATTATGTGCAACTCCAACAGAACCTAGAAGCAGAGCCTGCACCAAAAAAGAATTGCATTACTTATTGTCTGCAAGTAGTGCTTTAGCTCCATTTTACTTATTTTCTGAAAAAGTTTTTGGAAATTACTGTCTGCATTTTTTCTGAAAAGAAGGGGGAAAGAAAAAAAAAAGCCGGCTGTAATCTCACCATGCTTGATGTACCATATATAGATTAGTCAAATCTCTAGAGTAGGTTACTCATGAAATAAATTTATGCAACAAGTTCTTAAAACATAGAAGGGCTATTATTTGTTAACGTTGTTTTATGAGTAATGTTTCAATGCATCTGGATGGATTGAAATTTCAATGCACCCGGGTGCAAAAACCAATTTTAAAATTTTTTGAATTTTTTTATAAAACTATTAATCTAAGTGTATGTAATCTATAAACCAAGTTTTACCATTTTTGAAATGTGTATATATATATATACACTTTTTTATTTTTAAAAATAAGGGATTTAGTCATTTTTTTAATCTATAAACCAAGTTTTACCATTTTTGGAGATGTTTCTATATACTTTTTTTTATTTTTAAAATACAGGTATTTTACTGATTTAAAAATGACTACAACCCCCTATTTTTAAAAATCAAAAAAGTATACACACACACACACATCTCTAAAAAGGTAAAACTTAATCCATAAGTTAAATACACATATTAATAATTTTATAAAAATTAAAAAATGCTTTTGTACCAAGGTACATTGAAACATTATTCATGTTTTATAGGGTACTACAATTTATTTCAAGGACAAAAGACCATTACTATATCTTATAGGTGAAAATGAAGGTGATGATAATGATAATGTAAACAAAAAAGAATAATTCCAATAAGCAAACAAACGAAGACTCAAAAGCAAATGTTACTCACCTCTTCAATTTTGCATGGAATATTGTCCTCTTTAACATACTTTGATGCATAAAATGCTCGCAAAAATGTTGCTATTCTATTCTTGTACATTTCGTCCATTTGAGCCATATTTGTAAGTGAGAAATCTATTGCTTGACAGAGAGCATAGAGTGGGTGGATGTCACAATTTCCTAATAAAGCATAGAAAAATTATTGATTAAATCCTTCCAATACCAGCCTTATCAAAAGTGTACTATAAACTTCATGAAAATGTCCAAATAAAAATCAAAACAAATATAATTCACACAGTAAAAATTTCGCCAGACCAGTTTTGATCGATTTCTCAAAGCTTTTGTATAAAAAATAAAAATAAAAAATCTCAAAGCTTCTGAAATCAATTTCTTTCTGTGTGTATGGTCATGCAGCACTTATGTAACCAAACACATGCAGCACACCAAATCCCAGAATGGATACAAGCCACAAATAATTTGTAAAATCAGCACTCCCTGTAGTTCATATGCATGAAATGATGAAATTTTTTTTTTTCACTTTAGAATTTAGATGAACAGTGAAAATTGTCCTTCATTTTCATAAAATTGAGGCCTGTCAATTGAGTTACTGGCACAGGTTTAAGCCAGTTCATCCAAATCTGTTTGTCCAGTTTGTTCACAAATTTTGAGCAATTGTACCTATTAGACAGCCATCTGTAAATGTATAGGCAAAGAACATCAAACCTTAACAGACCAACATCCGAAAACCATATATCTATCCTATGTTTTACGCTTTCTTAACTGGAAGAGTAAAATCTCTCATTTTTCCAGCATCTAATGATCAAACAAGACAAAAGTGATAGTAATCAAGTCGTATCCTCTGCTTTCTGAAACTACCCTTAAGATAGGCAGAGTTTTAGAGTAATGAATAGAAATGCTTTGAAAATGGAAAAATGAAACAAACTCGAACAAGAAAATGCAGTGTGTCCAATGCACAAAGAGCAATTATAATCTCACAGAGTCCGTTCGTTACTTCATTTATTTTGGCATATGAATGTAGTGGAAAGCAATACAAAGGAAAATCCAGGTAATTATTAGAAAAAGCACGTAATGGTTGGAGAATGCAGGTACTGAGAAGAAAATTCAGGTTATTGTGGTGGTTATATGTCATTTCACGTATCAGAAGATGAAATTGTATATTGGGAAATAAGATTTTTCAAAATTTTCTCATTCCAAAATCCAAATACACAAGGCTTGGAGATTTTAATGCTCAGTAGTCTTATTCAAAACACTGAAATCAATAAGACTCTGACAATCCTCTGACACAATAATACAATATAGATCCACCAATGAAAAAATGGATAGTGATTCAATGCACCCGGTTGAATTTAAACTTAAGTGCACCCAGGTGCAAAACCCATTTTTTAAAAATTTTGTTTTCAAAATTTTTTATAAAACTGTTAATCTTGGCGTATTTAATCTGTAAGCTAAGTTTTATTAATTTTAAAGATGTGTATATATATTTTTTTGAATTTTAAAAAGGGGATATTTTAGTCATTTAAAAAATATATGCACATCTCCAAAAATGAGAGAAAATAATACATGTATTAAATACACCTAAATTAACAATTTTATTAAAAAAAAAATTCAAAAAATAATTTTCTTGATTGATATTTGTATGATGTGACAACTGATATTAAAATCAAGTACATTCACAACCCTCAAACTACGGAGAGACATTCTTGTTGTAAATACTCTCACACTGGGAGAAATCTCTAAACATCCCCGTACAAGGGAAAGCTGTAAATAACCCCACCAAAGGGAGCACATTATGAAAACCCACACACAGTGGCAGGACATGAGGATAGAAACCCGGTCCTAGCTATGGCGAGAAACAGGCTTACCATGACACCTTTGGCGTCCTGGCTATTTTCACAAAAAGAAAAAAAATTAAATGGCTTTTGCACCCTGGTGCATTTATTGCACCCAAATGCACTTAAGATTCACCATCCTGAAAAAACATCTGACATCAACATTCTGATTATCCAAAGTACCATAAACCCTATTTGCATTTATGTAAATGGGATGTACACATCTGCTGAAACAATTGATGGGAACAAAGATTATAAGCAAGTGATCCCCAGAATACAGATTCAGAAAAGAAACGCAGGCAACTGAATTAAACAGATAAATATCAGAGCCATTACATCTCCCTCAACGAGATATTTACGCTAATGATGGCACTAACTTGTCTGGGAGAAGGTATTTTAGACCTCAAACAAACACAAACTCAAAATAAAGCCAAATAGTTGCTCATGATTTTGGAATCAAACAATGTTTTCATGGACACATTCGAAGAACAAAGTAAAATCATAAATGTTCAAATAGAAGATAGCAATAACGCATTCAAATACATACGTTGGCAATCATATTTCACCAGATAGGATCAATTTGATTCCTCCTATCAAATAATCCAATAAAAATCACCAGCCACGGCATGTCACCAGACAGAATACATCAATGTGATTATTCCCATCTTTAAATTCAAGTGAAAACATTTCATCAGACAAGCACTAAGGAATTCAAACGAAAACGCAATAGCAATTCCAGCAATGGAATTTCACAACAAGAAATCCCCAAAAAGGATATGACACTCCGCAAAATGCATATTCGCATAAAATAATGACAATAACAACAACAACTACTACTACTACTATAATAATATGGTGAATATTCCCGGGTAAACGAGGCTGGCATTCCAGCAACCCAAAACATCAAAGGCATGAACTTGGCAACAACCGAAGACGCACAAAAAATATAAAACGATGGATAAAAAAAAATGATTAATGGCCCATTTCAAAATAAGAAACCCGATAGTCAAGATAATTCAATGAGCATGATTTTCCAGCAATGCTCAGAGAACAAAGCACCCAACACTTTAGAAAATCTGGATTGAAATACATGAATGTCCCGTGTCGATTGGGGGATACAGACAAATCCAAAAACAGAAAAGGAGGAATGCAGTGAGAAATTCTCATCAGGGCGAGATCTTCCCAGCGACCCCAAACATCAAAATGGTCTGAAATCCTATGGAAGATTGTGGGTATTCCAAAAGCCAGATTTCAAATTTATAAAAATGCAAAGGCCTTCTCTATCCAAATCATCCAAACAGCAGCAAACACCATCAATGAATTCGAATTTCCGGAATCAAGAATTTGAGAATTCCGACCGGCAGAAGGGACAACCTAAGATTTCCAATCCAAAACAACCAAATGCAGAGAACAGAAATAGGAAATCAAGAATACCCAAATCCGCTGGCTGGCTGCTGATTCCTTTGTTTGAATGGCCGGAAATGGCTAGAATGCGAGAACTAAAGGAACCAACAAACAAACGGTGGGGTCCGCGGGACTTGGGAGCAGGGAAGAAAGATGAAGACGCGGCCTCAATCGCGACTCATGGCAGCCGTGGATTTCTGCAGTTCAATGACAACCGCGGAAAATCTTGCTTATTCGACAAACGCGGAGCCACCAACTAGCATGAATTTCTCGCTGGCCAGTGCGCTGGAGAACATGGACGGTTCAGATCTTCAGATCGAGCTGCCCCATTGGGATGGATGAGTCAGCAAGATAATGTTTTTTTTCCCCCCCTCCTGAAGTGCAGGATAATGGTTTTTTGTTTCACTTTGGTTTGAAAAATTGGAGTTTGATTGGACGATCATAACATTATCCTCAATTTCTTTTGTTGTGATGCAATGGGAAGAGAGTTCACGACAATATTTTGTCCGGATTCTATGAGGTTTATTGGTAACCGTATAAAATATTTTTATTTTTTTTTCGTGTATGGCCTCATTTATGTCTTTCGTCCAGTAAAATTTAGCAATTTTCAGATATATTTAATATTTTTTAAAGGTTTAAGAATACGATATTTACGGTGTGTTCGATAAATAGAGATTTGAAGGAAAGATTTGTGGGAAAAACTTAAGAAAAAGTAAGAGTAATATAAAATTATAAGAGTAATTATTAGGAGCAAAAAGAATAAAATTAAAATAGATAATTTAATTGCTTTGAAGATATGAAGAAACAATTGGATATTAAATAGTCATGTACAAAAGTTGTAGAAATTTTCTTTTCTTTTCATTTTAATACACCGTGCTCATATTTTAAAAATCCAAAGAATATCAACTATTTGTCCCTTATAGTTTTTTTATCATTTTGTTCTTCAAAAACTTATCAAAAGGATGGGAAAATGTAATTTTTTGCACTTTTTTATGATTAATGTAACATTTTAATTGTGAAAACTTTAATTATTTGAAGTAACCAATCAAAGTGCACATAAGATATTCTATGTGGTAGGGTTGACATTTTGACTAATTAGACTTAGATATGTGTTTAATGAGCTTAGCCTATTATTTTCTCTATATGCATCAAATTAGTATTTATAATTAATTACTGGTATTATTTTAGCAATCTATATACTTTAGTTGGCATTTTGGGCACGTTATTTTCATAAAAAACTTTTCAATCTAAAAGCTTTTCACCCTCGAAAATTATCTTATTTTTTAATTATTTTTCAATTTTTTTCATATAATTGCCCTTTTTTTAATAATTTATATATAACTATCTATACATTTAATTTATCTATTTTAATTTTATTCTCTTTATTCCCCATTATTATCATTATCATATCACATTATTTTTTATTTCAAAAATATTTACACTAAAAATTTTTCATCAAAAGTTTTATCACTTCTCAAACACTCCCTTTTACTAGAAAAAAGCATTTGCTACCTTAAAAGCGATAGTTTGTACTACCAAATGATATTTCAATATATCATGTTGCATTTTTCTTTAAAGCACAAAAGTGCTCATAAACAGCATAACCAAATGGAACCTTAGATGAATGGGAGTATCTTTGTAACTTATTTTTCTTCTGAGGATTATAAGATAATCAGATAATCTATTTATTAAATTTTTGTACATCTATGTAACTTTTATATTTTATGAAATTAAACTGTCATATTTTACACTTGTAACAAAAAAGGTTCTATACAAATCTAAATACACACATTGTAGGTTCCAAATTATTTGCCGGCATCGTGATTAAAAAGGCAAAAGATAAATTGGTAAGATTTTTCCCCATCATCTTTGTTTAAGATATATATGGAAAATATGTTAATAATATTCCTTTTCATGACTTATTATATAATAGGACGGAGTTCTAGGCTTAAAAAATATTGATCAAGTTGAGTTTCTTATACAAGCTGGTGTTCGCAATCTCACCGCAAGTGCACGGATCGTAGATTGTAGTATATAAATTATCGATCCACAGGGAATTCGGGACGATAAATTTTGCTTCTAAACGCTTTCGTGTCGGATATGGAGAGGATATAGCAAATAAAATAGAAAAGCGGGAAGAAAATATAGTAAATAAAAAGGAAAGGAAATAAAAAAATGGGAAAAGAAAATTGCAAATTAGAACGAGTAGAGATCAAGAGTGCAAGTACCTAGGGTCTAGGATTTCACATGCATCTTTTGCAATGGATAGTGGTATAATTATTTAATTTGGATATTATTTGTTAAAGGAGAACAAATACTAATTTATCCTTGCACCTTCTCTCGAAACCTACAAGGCATACCCTAATTTTTCTTAACCACCTATTCTCATGGGATTAAGTTAATTAGAATTCATTGAG
Source organism: Annona cherimola (assembly GCA_030490835.1). Taxonomy (NCBI): domain Eukaryota; kingdom Viridiplantae; phylum Streptophyta; class Magnoliopsida; order Magnoliales; family Annonaceae; genus Annona; species Annona cherimola. The sequence continues at coordinate 89,747,210 of CM059972.1, forward strand.
TTTTGTAGTTTGTTCATGGAATTCCTCAAGGTCATCATGCATATTCTCAAGGTCTTAGATTTCTAGGTTTAATATCTTGATTATCGTATATTAGGTTTCCACCTCTCGGTTCCATCACCTAATATATGGAATTATGCCAAAGTACGGGCCCATGTACAAAGCAAGCATAAAAATCACAAGATATTAAATTAACAACAATATTCATCATAAATAAATTAAAAATCCATATCACGTTACATTGTACACAACTACACATGCTACATCCTAAACCCTAGATGTAGGGCTTAGCCGAGCATGTTTAAGTCCAAAATAAAATTTAAATTTAAATCCATCTTAAATAAGACAATTAAAAATAAAAAGGGAAAAGATAGAAAAGTTTATTAGTTTGAAGCCCCGATGTGTGTCGGCCGCTCTACACAACTTGCTAGTCCGCCTCTTGCCTGTGCTCTCCACCTTGCTTTCTCTCTTCCTCTCTCAATTTTTTGCTCGTATTTCTCTATCTGCTGCTCGTTGGAATTTTATGCTCCCACTGGTTTGCTCTTAGCCCTCCTTCTACTGCTCCTCCAATTCTCTCTTTTATAGTGGCCTAAACTACGCACCTCAATTGCATTGGGTGGGCCCCACTTGATATTCTTGCTAGTCACGTGAATGGATGGTGCTAGATTGCTGCATTTGGTGGGGTCCACATCATGAATGGGCAGCTGCTGATTGCTCACGTGAATGCACTTGCTGAATTAATGGGCAACTAGTTGTGAATGGACGTTGCAATATGGGTGCAGCTTGGGCCGGATTCGGCCCGAACTCGACCCGCCGAACTCGCATTTTGGCAGTGTTAGAACTGGTTGTTCTCCAGCCAGAACCCAATTTGAAATTGGTTCGGTTTCGGGTTGATAAGAACCCTAACTCGCTCAACCCGAACCCGATTTCAAAGCATATTATAAAGGAGATTTTTCCTACGATGGGTGCCCTGATTTTGGATTTTCCCCCACAAAATTTCCAGCAATCCGCCAATCTTCCCACAGCCCTCTCCACTCTCCAGCTCGCGCGGCCTCAAGAATTCCATCGCCGGCAGTGAAATCCTTCTAGCAGGCTAGCCGCCTACAGGCCACAGCAGTTGCAATTGCATCCTGGCGACTGCGATTCGCTTCTCTCGTCCAGATCCTTCTTCACCGCCTCCGACATCGGCGAGCTCGTCCCGGCTGTGGAACCATGGTAGCAGCAGCACCTAGCATCTAGCAATATCCCCTGCAGCACTCCGGCAGCCCGCAGCACAAATCCCAGTTCGTCAGCTCCCGCATCCTGCTCTAGCCCTCGCGGACGCCTCTAAAAATCCAACCGACGATAGTGAAATCCTTCCAGCCGTAGTAACAGCCGGCTAGTCGCCCATAGCAGCCGCATCCCGGCGAGTCGCTTCTCTCGTCCTGCTTGGCTGCCTCCTTCAGTTTTTTACACGCTCGCAAATTTTCAGCCGCGCGGTTGGCTAGGCCTCCGCCTCCGCCTCCGACGTCGGCGACCTCGTCCCAGCTGCGGCACCACAGTAGCAATAGCACCCAGCACCCATCAATATCCCCTGCAGCACTCCGGCAGCTCACAACACAAATCCCGGTTCGTTGGCTCCCTGTTATCTTCTTTCATCCGACATCTAACTTCAACCACAATATCATAATTAAAAGGAGTTGAAAATATGCCCTGCTTATAGATCCAAGTTGTCTCATATTTTCTTCCATTTGTGATTTCTTTGAGGCAAAACACGCAGACAAGAATTTCACCAAAGACAAATCTAATCAGTCTCAAGATTTTTACACTTTTGACTAAAAATTGTGGACAAAAAAAAATATCAAATAGAAAACAAAAACAGGGCCTACCACAAAAATCAAACAAGAAAAACAAACAAATTATGTCATTTATTTGTGTTTATGTTGGCTATTGATAACTTGACATGTATTGGTTAATATTTTGATTTGTGAATTAGTTTATTATTGCTCTAAAATCAGTAGAACTATTGAAATTCACATAGTTAATTTCTAATTATTTTTATTTATTATAAAAAATAACGCTAGACAAAGGGCAATGAAGACAACAATTGAAGATAAAATATTTATTTCTATTATGTTGTATTGTTGTAATTTGGTTATTCAAACTTAAGACTTGTGTTGTAGACTTGGAGTTAACTTGGATGTTGTGATTTGGAGTTTGATGCTTGAATTAATATAATCTTATTGGACTTGTTTTTTTGTGCTTTTTTGATGATTTTATTTTATTACAATTGATATGATAAGGTTTATCTTATAATTGGATAGTAATATTAGTGTATATTGTTGTGATATTCGGGTTAAATTGCAGAATGAAAAGCGGTTGTACTTCTGCATTTTCCAAAATACAACTATTATTCTACTTGAAGCAAAGAGAAAGCTCAAAATAGGTTTCTTTCTTCATACTCTTAAGCGGTATTTGAATTTTTCTTGCTTTCGTATAATAAATTGTTTTTAAAACTTTTTTATACAATAGGTTTGTGATAAAAACTATATATATAAGATGAGTTACAAAGACATATTAATAGGAAAATGTCAATCCGAAACACAACCCGAGCCTGAATTTCAAAAATTAGGGTTAGAGTTGAGGTTTACAAATAGGGTTAGAGTTAGGGTTAATGTTGAAGTTTTACAAATAGGGTTAGGGTTGAGGTGAACCTGAGTTTCATGAGCCCGAGTTGCACCCCTACGTTGCAATGAGTGTTTGATAAATGGACGTGTGGTCTACTAAATGGGCAGCTGCTGATGCTTTTAAATGCTGATATTTTGTGGGGTCCATAGGAAAATAAATGATGGTTGCAAGGGGTGCATGAATTAATGGAATTTTCTTGATGAAAAATCTGGACGGTCATGAAGAGATGGACGATTGAATTAGTTTAGGCGGTGGACAACTGGTTGCTGGTCACGTGATGGGCAGCTTGGAATAATATGGACGGTCTTGATTTATGCTGCTGATTAATTGGACGGCCAGCTTTATGGCTAATTAATGGCTGGGCGTGAGGATTATTTCCTTGGGTAATTTGCATGATCTGCATTGCTTGGAAAATCTGGACGTTGATATGTATGCCATGATTTAGATGCACGGTGGAAAAATCTGGACGACTAAATGGCTAGGATTGATAAATTTGGGTAGCTTAATTTTTTGGACAGCTTGGGCGGTGTAGATTAAATCTGTTAGGCTGTAATTTTAGGTCTAATAAAAATGGATGGCTGGATGGTGGATAAAAATCTGGATTTCTGCATGGGCCCACTTAAATGGACGGTGCTGATTTATGCACTTGATTTGGACAGCTTAAATGCTGTTCACGTGAATGGCTGGATGGCTGCAAAATTCAGATATGCTGAATTTTGAAAGCTGATAATGTGAATGCTAGCTTGTGGGGTCCATTGCAATATAAATGGGCTACTGAATTTTTAAATGCTGGTCACGTACATTGCTACTGGATATTGGCTTCAAATGCTCACGTGAATTTGTATTGGAAAATTAATGGGCAGCTGGTGGGGTCCACTGTATTGCTGGTTTGGCTTAAGTGGACGGCTACAAAGGAATATGTTGGACGCTGAATGCATGATCTCTGGCCGTTAATTTCTGGATGGCTTGATTTTGCTGCTTGGTGATGAATGGCTTGAATTTCAAGCCACTAAAATGGGTCCCACCAGAAATGTGGATGGTTGGATTGTAGCTTTGCATGGCCTGGCAATTGACATTGTATAATCATGCCTTGGACGATGGAGATTTGGTGAATTTTTCTGGACAGCTTTGGACAATGTATGGACGTGATCTTGTGGGGCCTGCTTGCAACTTTTGCTGGATAAAAGAAATCCAGGCCGTTAATTTTTTGTTGATTTGGAAGGCAGCTGGATGCATAGGAAATCAACGGTCCAGATTGTGGGACCCACTTTGTGTAATTTGTTTTTCTGCATAAAAAATATTTAAATTATTAATTCGTCAAAATCATTTGTGGGTTATTATTATAAAAAAATTATTTCAAGCCCATTTAATTTCATGGCAACAAATAAAATGTAATTTCAAGACAAAAGATTATAAAAATTGTTTAAATTGCTTGAAATTAATATTTAGTAACCAAAAGTTGCAAAACCACATTTTAAACCAAATTTCATATTAATTTCAATTAATTACCCACCAAATTGGTATAAAATGTCCATAAAATATGTTATTAATTTCCACTTATCACCTGGATAAAAAAAAATGGCACTTTTATTCAGGCAAAAGTCAAACCGGAATATGTACATCTGGTATATGTGTTTCATTGTGTAATTGATAATTAAGATAGATGTAATTTTCTTATTTTAGCTTTATGATGGATTGATGTGTTTATAGTTAGAACCCAATACATTCTTTTCATGAACTTCTTATATTTAATGATTTTATCAATCAGATATGAAAATTCTTATGGATGAGACACAAGAGGAGAACCTCTTACATCAAACAAATTATACGAAGAAGTCGTGGGTAAGAAATGTCATTATATCAAAGACTTGGATAAGATCTCATGTGATGAGAATGCTTGTTCAACAACCAAATACCAATATCTGAAGGATTTCAAGAAAACCATAGATGAACAGGCTTTTGTAATTGCTGCATAAAATGACAAGATAGTTGGGCAAGATGCAATTATTGTACAATTACGAACCGAGATGGTTGAGTATTGTTCGCAATCTCACCGCAAGTGCATAGGTCGTAGATTGTAGTATATAAATTATTGATCCACAGGGAATTCGGGACTATAAACTTTGCTTTTAAACGCTTTTGTGTCAGATATGGAGGGAATATAGCAAATAAAATAGAAAGTGGGAAGAAAATATAGTAAATAAAATAGAAAAGAAATAGAAAAATGGGAAGAGAAAATTGCAAATTAGAACGAATAGAGAACGAGAGTGCAAGTACCTAGGGTTTAGGATTTCACATACGTCTTTTGCAACGGGTAGTGGTTTAATGATTTAATTTGGATATTGTTTGTTAAAAGAGACCAAATCCTAATTTATCATTGCACATTCTCTCGAAACGTACAAGGCATACCCTAATTTTTCTTAACCACCTATTCTTATGAGATTAAGTTAATTAGAATCCATTAAGTTCTGTGGTTTGTTCATGGAATTCCTCAAGTTTATCATGTCTATTCTCATGGTCTTAGATTTCCAGGTTTAATATCTTGATTATTGTATATTAGGTTTCCACCTCTCGGTTCTATCACCTAATATATGAAATCATACAAAGTACTGGTCAATGTACAAAGCAAGCATTAAAATCACAAGATATTAAATTAACAACAATATCTACCATAAATAAATTAGAAACCCACACCACGCTATATTGTATGCATGTTACATCCTAAACCCTAGATTTAGAGTTTAGCCGAGCATGTTTAGGTCCGAACTAAAATTAAAATTCAAATCCATCTTAAACAAGCTAATTAAAATTAAAAAGGAAAAAGATAGGAAAGTTTATTGGTTTGAAGCCCCGATGGTGTGTCGGCCACTCCACGCAACTCGTCGTCCGCCTCTTGCCCGTGCTCTCCACCTTGCTCTCTCTCTCTCTCTAAATTTTTCGCTCCTAAATTTTTGCTGCTCTTGGATTCTCTTCTTCCTCGAATAATCTGCTGTGGAATTTTTTTTCGCTGCCCGTCTACTCTTCTTTTATAACTGTTCATGCGCATTAGGTGGGCCCCACTTTATTTAACGCAATCCCCAATTACATTGAATCTGCTACATAAATCAGCTGGAAAGAAATCTGCATCAACTTGAATTGGTTGTGGGACCCACTGCTAGGAATGCACGGTGTTAAATTTTCAGCCGTTAATGCTGCTGTTTTATTTCATGGCTGGTAATTATCAACCGTTCACCCATGCAGGAATGTATGTACATGAATAGTCCTAAAATAATTGGGATGCGTCAATTTCAACAGTCCATTTTGACCAGTCATCCCATAAATTCAAACCATCTGGCCGTCCAGAAAAATTCAAGTGAAGCTTTAATCGTTCATTATTAATCCACTGATCATGCAGATTTTTTTAGGCCATTCATCCAATTAATCTGGGGCCCATAAGATCACGTCCAGAAATCAGATCCATCACATTTCAACGGTCCAGATTTCTGGATGTGATCTTAGCTGCATGGATTAATTGCGTGCTTGTTACGCAATTCAGTTATGTGCTGGATTTGGCCGTTGAATTTGTGCATGACTTGGAGACTTAATGGACTGTCTTGATGGAATTAATTTGTGGATGGCTGAACTTGAATTGCGTATGGCTTGATCGGTGCTAAATTAATGGGACAACGCATATTTCAAATTCTGGATGTTTGGTTTGGATGGCTAGATGGTATGGATGAACAGCTGCTGATTTGGATGGCTGATTTTGCAAATGCATTGGACGGTCCAGATTGGTTAGGTTTCTCATTTAATTGGATCGGTGGATAGCAGCATTAATTCGATGGTCGGGATGATATGTTGCTGCTGGATTAAATGGACGGTGCTGCATTGGTTGGGAAATTGACAGTTTTGATGTGCTTAAAATTGGGCTGAAATTAGTGGATGGTTTGATCTGCATGGTGGGCCGCATGCTGATTTGGTGTTGAATTTTTGACATGTTAAAGGAATTTGAACGGTGCAGATGCAATTTCTGATGGACGGCTAGGATGCATTTGCTGGACGGTAAAGTTTTGCCGAAAAATCCAGGCCGTTGATTTCTGGGCGGTGGAATGCATTGGACGATCAGATTTGCTAGACGTTGGAATAAATGGGCGGTGATCTGATGGGTAGCATAGAACAATCTCTGGCCGTTGATTTTCTGTGCAATTTTGGACAGATGAATGGCAGATCTTGCATAGATTGCTTCTGCTTGGATTTGCTTGATTTTCTGGACGTGATCATATTTTCATGGTGGGCCCACTTGAAAATTTGCAAAACCTGCATAAAAAATATTTGAACCAAATTATTTGCCCAGAAAAATAAGAAAATATTTAAATTCCAATTGTTGCAACACTTTAAAAAAATATATCAAGCACATTTGATTTTTGTGGCAACAAATAAATATATATATAATTTCAAGTTAAAAGATTATGAAAATTATAAAAATAACTTGAAATTAATATTTAATGCCCAAATGTTACAAAATCACATTTTAGAGTAAATTTCACATGAAACTCAATTAATTACCCACCAAATTGGTATAAAATGCCCCCAAAATATATTATCAATTTCCACTTATCCAGTATCATGTAATCATGAAGCGGTTTTTTGACCAGTGAACTTCTCTTATACTACCCCTCCACTTGAAGGTAACCCATAACATCATATATGTAGATAATGTTATAGTATTGTTCAATATCCAAAATTCTTATTACATTACTGACTTATTTCTATTACGTATCAAGCTAATTATTGAAGAAGACATATTGTCATTTTTTATGCCCTATTTTTTTTACCTTAAGCACTCATTATGGACAATCAAATAGAGGTTTAAAGCTCCCATGTCTCATACGTGTAGAGCATTTTTGTAAGAAATGTTGGAACTCATGTCACTAATTATGTTTGTTTTTTAAGGGTTCATGGACAGATGATGGTTGATTGGCTGGCAATTCAAACCGTCTCTTATGTGTTAAAAGTTATGTATGTTATATTTTATAAATTTATTATTTTGATCCAAATAGTTTACATCTTTGACGTATATGCTATAGTAATATTATGTTCTCTCCGCAGACTTGTTTTTTCTTCTAGCAACTTATTTGAATAATGGTATAATTTTTGTAAATTATCAAGGGTGTGTTTGGTTGGAGGTAAAACTTTTGATGAAAAGTTTTAGAGGTAGAAGTTGTCAAATTGATAGAAAATGATGTGATATAATAAGGGTAATGATGAGGAGTAAAGAGAATAAAGTTAAAATAGATAGGTTAGTTGTATGGGTAGTTGTGTAGAAATGATTGAAAAGTAGGGTAGTTTGTATAGAAAAATGTGAAAAAATAATTAAAAAATAGAGTAGTTATGAAGAGTGAAAAGTTTTGTGTTGAAAAGTTTTAATTGACAAGTTTTGACCCCAAACAAACACACCCCAAATTTTAAAATAATTTAATTGAATAATATGCTACCAAAGTAGTCTATTTTGTTTAAGTTAATTTATTTTTTATTGGTATATTTATATACATCTCAATATATATTATACTGAAGCTCTGAGGCATTCCAACAAATCTGGAGACATAACTCCACCTGAATAATTTGGAACTAAAGCTCCACTTAAATAATGAGGGAGACATAGCTCTTACCTTACACAAAGGAGACCAAACTGCTCCCGATACACTATTCGATCAAAATTCCAAGTGGGATTCAAACCCCACATGCCAACGTCATAAAGAGCCTTATAGCTGCTAACATGACCAACTGAGCTTGGCTTGGTTGGTCCAAGTTAATTTATTTTTAAAAAATCAAGATGATTATGTGTATATAATTAATAGAGTATTAATCGACCCAAAAGAAGATTAATCTTTGGCTAGATTGCACATACACTACGGTAATAAATATATGGAGATTATTTAATTTTCCATTTGAATGATAATTTGCTATAAAGATAAGCTTATTGTTTGACGCACATGATTTTATTGTTAATATTCAATTACAAGAATAAGAATACAACTTACAAGTGAATATTTCTATTCAAAGTCGAAGTATTAATGTCGTGTTCAGTACTTGGGATGGAACTTACTATTCTTTGAATTGCTAAAATTTTGTATGAAATTTATGTGAATAAGTTATTTTGTTTTATGTTCAGTTAATATATATACTTCTTCTATATCTACTAACATTGATTCTATTCTCATATTGAATAAAACCAATTTTAAGCAATAGAAAGAGAATATCATAATCGTTCTTGGTGGCATAGATCTAGACCTTGCGCTAAAGGCTAAACAATTTGCTCCTCTTATGATTGCTAGTTCCACTGAAAAAAAAAAGACTTCGAGAGGTGAAACAATTCAAATCGCATGAGTCTCATGATCACGAAGTAGAGAATTTCAGAAATTTTCAAGGGCAATGCATTTGAAAAGAACATTATTACTAAGAATTTCTTAGAGAAAATCAAAAAATGCTTTTAAAAAGTAATAATGTTGAAACAACTTTGACCCTGTCAAGCTTGGTGTCAATGAGGTGTAACGGCAAAGGAGACATAAGGAAATATGTTATTGAGAGGCTTGGGCTACAACTATCTAAGGATTTACTAGTGTATTTAATTTCAATCTCTCTTTCCAAACAATTTAGTCATTTTAAGATCAATTACAATCGTCAAAAGGATAAATGGCTTCTTAATGAACTCATTTCATATTGTATACAAGAAGAAAAAAAATTGAAGTAAGAAAAGACTAGAAGTAGTCACTTGGTAAGTATATCTAAAGAAAAGATCAAGAAAAGAAAAAAGAAAAAGGAAGGTATAGGTGGGGTGACATAAAAAAAAGTAAAAGAAACCATATAAGAAATTAGGTCGTTGCTTCTGTCATACCCCTGGACACCAAAAAGAAAAACTACCAAATATCACACTTCGTGTGCAAAGAAAGGTATGTTTCTCACTTTATTTTGTTCTAAAGTTAATTTAGCATTAGTACCTAGACATACTTTATGTTTTGATTCTAGTGTTATTACTCAAGTAAGTGTGCCTATATGCAAGGTTACTTGAGTTACTGAGAGTCAAATAATGTCGAAAGATTCATCTAAGTGAACGATGACAAATCGGTCGAAGTTAAGGCCATAGGAATTTCAATTATTATTAAATACTAGTTTTATTTTGAATTTGAAAAAAACATATGTTGCGTCTTCTTTTAGACAAAATTTCATTTTTTTTTTCATATTAAACAAATCTGGTTATTCTTGTTCATTTTAGAATAGTCAGTTTACTCTTTCTTTAAATTTAAATATTGTAGATAGTGGTTCTTTATTTTGTCATAATAACTTTTATTTGCTTAATATAATTGCTTCTTTTGCTAAAAACTTTACATGTGAATTCATGTGGTATAAAACATAAATTAATTGATGAGAATTCTGTTTCACTCATGCAGAAGTGTGCCTTATCTAACCAAAGATCAGGTGGAATTCTTAATTCTCTTGACTTGTTAAATTTTTAAAGTTGTCTCGAATGCGTTAAGGGAAAACAAACAAATATAAGGATGTAGTTATCAGAGGCATAAGGCACATCAAGGCGCAAGGGAGTCCTGAAGCCTAGGCGCAATGTGCACTTTCAAGGTGTCTAGCTTAAGCAAGACGCACCTTGTTGAAAATTTGTGTAAAAAACATATAATACGTAAAAGTCTAAAAGTAATAAGTAAAAATTAGTATTGAAACTCAAGAGTCAAATAGATGCGCATCTACTACAATTATCAAGAGTGAAAATTAAAAACTAAAAACACAATTCAGGCCTAACATATAACAATCAATCGATCATAAAATCTAAGGTCATTATTCATAACTAACATTAAGTCAAATATCAAAAACAAATTTAAAAACTACAAATCATCATCCACAAGTACCCATAATCATTAGATTTATATCTATTAGCTTCTTCTTCTTCTTCTTCTTCTTTTGATTCTTCATCTTCTAATTCTAATGGATTCATTGTAGATATAATGAACCAAAAATTGAAGCTTGTTGTATAAAAGTTGATCTAATTGGTCAAGTTGGCTCCTTAACACCAGCAGCTCTAGCTACATCACCCCATGTTAGTGAATTGTCTTTTGCATCTAACTCTCCCTCCATGTTTTCAACCAATCATTCATTATTGTCATCAATGTCATTCAATATGATTGGATCAATGGTAGCACGTGACTTGCATTGTTGCCTTAATGCTCTATTATACTTGATGAACACCAAGTCATTCGAACAAGCTTGCTCTATTGTATTTCTCCTTTTACCATGAAGTTGTAATAAAGTATAAAAATTAAAACTAAAACTAATAAGATGGAAGATATTAAAACAATGATAGTTAGAAATCTTTATAACTTGAAGTAATAGATACTTAGTTGCTTATATTTTCAAATACATTTCAATTTCTTTCACATCCAGAAGAGCTACAAGTAAGGTTGAGAACTTTTTGAGCAAAGCTTTGCAGGTTTGAAGTTGAAAAACTATAACAAGCCCACCACTCAACTGTTAAATATATTAACAAATAAGTAGCTTTTAAAAAACCTAAAGAAATTTAACTTTTAAATATGAAATAATAACATACAAAATATATAATTACTTGGTGCTAAAATAGTTCTCTGCCTTATAGTCATGCTCATTCCAAAAAGACACTTAACCTTCTTATATGTTATCAGTTCTTGTGTAATTTTATCTTTTGCAGCTTCATCAGGGACCAACCTCGCTATGCATTTACATAATCCCGTCATTGCCCTATCATCTTTTTCAATGTCAGGATTTACATATAAGTATATTTGATTTAAAAAGTATCCAGTTGTATGCAATGATCGATAAAGTTTCAATAATTGTGAAAATATCTTTATACTTGTCTTCATTATTTTGAAAAGATTTTTGCAATTGCAGTTTTAGCTTTCTCCATTGCCTCATAAATATATCCCATTGGTGGCTTCTTCTCTCCATCTACCCAGCGCAACACACGAATAAGAGGAGCACCAATCTTCAATGTATGTACAATATGATTCCAAAAAGAAAGACTCATAACAATTTGTACAACACTTTTTCTTGCTCGCTCCCTTGCAAATTTGCTATTGTTCCATTCTTCTAAAGTAAATATGTGACGCCTTGAACCAGGGTGCCTAGAAGCCTTACTCCGGCATCATTTTTGATTGATAAACGTGACTTAGGATTGTTGCCCTGATCACACAACGAGATTTTTTTTTATATACATATATCATCAATACATGGAAAATTTCCATCATTCATCCAACATGAAATATATATCATATATCATAGTTATAATCACAACCTGTTCATAAAACATCATCATTGAAAAGATAATCTTTTCCATCTCAAAATTATAATCTTTGTCTTTACATACAAATTTACATATACAACATTTATATCAAAATTTACATATCATTTTGCATGCTGCCTTCATCATCATTTCCTGTCTGTTGTTGAAAAAGCATGGGTGAGTAATAATACTCAATAAGCAAGCCATACGTTATTTTTTAATCATTTTCATGCATTTCATAAAATGCAAATGCAATGCATACATAGCATTCATGGAATTCCTTTGGATGCGACGCTAGCTAGGCGCCCATCCCATATATGCTCCCATCTCAGAGAGGTCGCCGCCGGCCTGGGCTTATATAAGCGACTTGGTAATAGTGAGGGGGACATCCGGTTCGCTTACTACCTCAACTATGACCTATTCCTCGTGCACATGCTCATACACATACACATGCCGGCATGATATTTGCAAATCATAAATAATTTCATAAAAAGCATTTAATAAATAATTTAACAAAACGAACTTCAGTTCATGTAAAGCAGTTATAGATATGACCAACCTTAAATAAATTTCATAAAGCAATTCATAAACAATTTCAAGCATTTTAGTAATAATTTGCAAAACATATAACTTGCTTACCTTCTCAGTTGGTGTCATCGACTTTTTCTTTTCCTTTTCCTTTTCAAGAAAAAATGATATTTCATTTCTTCTATTCAAGGAAAAAGGATATTTCATTTATTCTATTCAAGTTGCTTCTCATGCATGCTCTATAATATTAGGGTATTATTTCTTTATACGGATATTTTTATCCATAAATTCTTCAAAAATTCCATCCTTATATTTAAATATTAATCTCAAATTTTCTCCAAAATTATGTTGTTTACTATAGCAGATTACTGTAGCAAATCATTGTTCATAGAGGTTATTGTTCACAACAACGTGAGTTACTGTTCATGGGTTCCAAAAATTGACATTTTTCCAAAAATAAAAATACCATGATATAACTTATGCTTAGTATATCATGGGAAAATTCATAAATTTTGAATTTATTATCATTTACTTGGCTAAATAAATCACTTTCTCCATATACTAAAAATCAACATAAATTCACTTAAGCATAATCCTTAGTTCCAAAAATCATGAAATTAATATAACATCATTCCAACATCATATTTATCATATTCATACATCCCAAATCATTATTTATAAATTTTAGAGCATTATTTTCACATATCATATGCTATCTTCCCGAATGCTCCATCTTTGCTCCAAATTTTTGATGTTTTGGCATAATTCCGATTAAGCATTATATGTATACTTATTTTCTGATACTTAGGTATTATTTAAGTATAGTTTTACCCTACTTAACATCCAAAAGAAATTTGGATAAAAATCACTTACCCGAAGTGGAGATATCCCATTTTTTCTCACACTTTTTCTCTCTAACTTCCTCCTTTTCTTCCTTGGACGTGTGGGAGAATGTGGGATCTGGGATTTTCTCAAGTTGGAGCTGGGAGAATGATGCATTTGGACGTCCTCCCTTGGCCCTATTTATAAGGTTGAATTTTCCATGAAATTGGATTTTAACCCCCTTGCAAAAGGTGTGAAATTGTAAATGTATTTTTTTATAATTTTAAAAAAGTGCATTGAGCCAAGATCAGCCCACCCTAGGCCTTCTCCAGCCCCCCTATTCTGCCCTATTTTATTTATTATTTTTTTATTTTTAAAATTAATTAATTTAAGCTAATTAAATCCTAGCTGTTGGTTTATGATGATGATGATCATGGACGATTGATTTTTGGTCAAATGCCCAACTACCCCCTGCCATGCCCTTTCTGTAGCTGCTGTTTTATTTAATTATTTAATTATTTATTTTAATAAAAAGTCAAAAGTAACATTAATGAAAAGTTAATTTACTTTCTAATCTTCATTTGACGTTTCATTTTGACCCTTGATTTGTGATTTTCATCACATCTTAACCCATTCATTATGTTCATCATGAATTTTTAACCATCCATAAAAAATTTCATCGAAATCCGACGTCCGGATTGCAAATTATGAATTTTTCTTTAATTTTCCACTAAAATCCAAAATTAGATTAAAATATAAAAAAGAATTGCTATTTCGTCTTGTAGTGATTAAATCTCCTTTTTGTCTTTTTGTGATTAGGTTAATCTAAGTGATTAACTCTTAATCACGTGTCTTAATCCTTAGTTACTATTCACGTGCATTATTCATGTTTAACCTCCAATACACATATTCATAAATATAATTCATGAATTTTCATTTATCATAAAAATAATTATAAAAAAATCTAGGGTTTACAACTTGAAATGACGCGTATATTGTCTGGGTTTTACAATCCTCCCCCCTTATAATAGGTTTCGTCCCGAAACCTATCTTTTCTTGAATAATTGAGGATATTTCCTTTCAACCTCTTCTCGTAGCTCCCAAGTGGCTTCGGACTCTGAATATCGATTACATTTTATCTTTACATATTCGATCTCTCTGTTCCGAAGCTTCTTGATCTTGAAATCTAATATTTTGATTGGTCTTTCCTCATAGTTCAAGTGTTCTTGGATTGACAAATTCTCTGCTATCAACACATGGGTAGGATCGGAAACATATTTTCTTAGCATGGAGATGTGAAACACATTGTGGATGACACTTAGTGCTGGAGGTAGGGCTATTCTGTAGGCTAGATTGCCTATCTTTTCCAAAACTTCAAAAGGCCCGACATATCTTGGGTTTAGTTTTCCCCTCTTTCCAAACCGGGTGACTCCTTTGAATGGCGTTACTTTGACAAATATGTGATCCCCAACTTGGATATTCAAATCTCTTCTTTTGCAATCGGTGTAACTCTTTTGCCTGCTTTGGGCTGTAAGTATACGCTGGCAAATCACTTGGACTTTTTCTGTCATTCTTTTTTAGAGGTCTGGAGCTAACTTCCTTTCTCCCACTTCATCCTAGTTTAGAGGAGTTCTGCATTTCCGTCCATATAAAACTTCAAATGGGGTCATTTGAATACTTGCTTGATAACTGTTGTTATAAGCAAACTCTACCATAGCCAAATATTCATCCCATGATCCTCTAAATTCTACTGTACACATCCTTAGCATATCCTCAACTATTTGATTTACCCTTTCTGTCTGCCAATCAGTTTGAGGATGAAATGTTGTACTGAATTTCAGCTGTGTACCTAAGGTTTGATGTAAATTTTTCCAAAATTGAAATGTAAAACTGGAATCTCGATTAGAAACTATTGACTTAGGTACTCCATGCAGTCTCGCTATCTCCTTATAATAAATCTTGGCCAGTCGCTCAGCTGTAAAATTTTTCTTGATGGCTAGGAAAAGAGCTACATTTGATAATCTATCAACTATTACCCATATAGCATCATTTTTATTTTGTATTCTTGGTAACCCTTCAATAAAATCTATAGTAATATCATCCCATTTCCATTCTGGGACTTCTAGCGACTGTAATTTTTCAGGAGTTCTTTGGTGATCAGTCTTAACCCTTTGACATGTTAGGCACTTGGCCTCATATTCAACAATTTCTCTCTTCATATTATTCCACCAATATATTCTTTTGATGTCTTGATACATCTTGGTGCTACCTGGATGCATTGAAAATGGAGAGAAATGTGCTTCTTTCAATATCTGTTCCTTTATTTCCTCTTGATTGGGTATACACAGGCGATCCCTATATCTGTACATCCAATGTTCGTCTTGTATATATTCATTGAGATTTTTCTTGATCATTTTTTCCACATAATTCTTTAAATTCCCATTTTCTTGTTGAGCCATTTTAATTTGCTCAAATAAATTCGACTGGATTTGTAATTGAGACAATCTAACTTGTACCCTAGGTGGGCTTACAATTAATTCTAGTTGTCTCAATTCTTGTAGTAGCCCTTCTTCCTTTGTCACGAGATGTGCTAAGCTAATATTTCTACTTAGCACATCGGCTACTATATTGGCTTTGCCTGGATAATATAAAATGTTGAGGTCATAATCTTTAAGTAACTCGAGTCATCTTCTTTACCTCATATTTAATTTTTTTTGAGTAAAAATATACTTGAGGCTTTTGTAATCCGTATAGACGTCACATTTAACTCCATACAAATAATGTGTCCAAAATTTTAAGGCGAAGACTACTGCTACCAATTCTAAGTCATGGGTTGGATAGTTTACCTCATTTGGCTTGAGTTGCCTGGATGCGTATGATATAACTTTTCCATTTTGTATCAGTACACATCCTAATCCTTTCTTTGAGGCATCACTATAGATCACAAACTCTTCCTTCTCCGTAGGTAGTGTTAGAATTGGCGCTTTTACCAGTCTTTTCTTTAACTCTTGGAAGCTATTCTCACATTCCTGTGTCCATTCATATCTAACTCCTTTCCTTGTCAGCTTTGTGAGTAGAGCTGACAACTGTGAGAATCCTTCCACAAATCTCCTATAGTAGCCAGCTAGCCCTAGAAAACTTCTTATTTCTGTGATATTCGTTGGCTGTGGCCACTTTGTTATTGCCTCAATCTTTTGAGGGTCTACTTGTACTCCCTTCTCTAATATAATGTAGCCGAGAAAGGTTACCTGTTTCAACAAAAATTTACATTTCTTGAATTTAGCATATAATTTCTCCCTTCGGAGAATTTTCAATACTATCCTTAAATGTTTCTCATGCTCTCCTTCTGTTTTTGAATAAATCAATATATCATCAATGAATATCACCACAAATTGATCCAAAAATTCTCAAAAAATCCTGTTCATCATATTCATAAATACAGCTGGGCCATTCGTTAGTCCAAATGGCATGACCAAGAATTCATAATGCCCATATCTTGTTCTGAATGCTGTTTTATGGATGTCCTTTGGACATATCCTCAACTGGTGGTATCCTGACTGTAAATCAATTTTTGAAAATGTCGAAGCTCCTTTTATTGATAAAAAAGATCATCTATTCTTGGGAGTGGGTACTTATTTTTTATTGTTACCTTATTCAATTCTCTGTAATCAATGCAGAGTCTCAAACTCCCATCATTTTTCCTTACAAATAGTACTGGAGTTCCTCAAGGTGATGCACTGGGTCTAATAAACCATTTATCTAATAAATCTTGAATTTGTACTTTCAACTCAGCCAATTCGGCTGGTGCCATCCTATATGGGGCCTTAGATATTGGGGCTGTTCCTGGGATAATTTCTATTTCCATATGCATCTCCCTTTCCGGTGGTAAACTACATAGCTCCTTTGAAAAAATATCTAAAAATTCCTTTACCACTGGAATTTGTTCCATAGATACTCTATCTCTTTTTATTGTGTTTATAGAGACCAGATAGGTTGTACATTGTTTAGCTGCTTTCATAGCTGATACCATCCTTATTGTGTTTTCTGGCTGTCTTATTTTACTGATCTCTATTTCATCTTTTGGTGTTCCAAATTGCACCTTTTTATTTCTGCAGTCAATTGTCGTACCCTATTGACTTAGCCAATCCATTCCTAGTATGATATCAAACTCTATCATTGGTAATAGGATGAGATCAACTTCCAATATTTTTGTTCCTATCCTGATAGGACATGCCTTGTAAATTTGATTTATACTTACTAATCTATATACTGGGGATTCTACATGATAGTACTACTGGTTTCTTCTACCCGAAGTGTGTGTGTGATTACGAATTGATATGATATGAATGAATGCGTAGCTCTAGAATTAAATAAAGCTACTGCAGAATTTCCTAAAATGTAAATCATACCTGTAATCACTTTCTCCTCCAGCTCTTGCAATTCCGTTCAGGTGAGGGCTTAGACACGCAATGGGTTGGCAGCAATATCGGGTCGATTGGCAATGGCGGGGACCTTTTGCTGGGCCGGCCTCCCTCGAGCTGGTGCTCCTTGTGGCTTATTCGGACAGTTGGGCGAAATGTGTCCGACTTGACCACGGTTGAAGCACTTTATTATTTTGGTTTCGTCGGTCCCGCAGTCCCGAGCCACATGACCCACTTGGCCACATTTGTAGCATTTCTCCATTCCTTGTAAATATTCGCCTGAATGGCGTTTATGGCAAGTTCTGCAAGTCGGGTTGCTCTTTGCCTTGTCGCCGATCTTCTTTTTCTCGGCGATTCCCCTTTTTCCTTTATTAGCCTCACCTTCCTTGGAGGCTGTAAAGAATTATTTTTGAGCTTGCCTAAGCTCCTGAGTCCTCATAGACTCCATTTCCAATGCCCTAGCCCTCTCAATGCTAGAGGCATAGTCTTTTATTAATAATGGAGCTAACCCCTCTCTTAGCTGGGGCCTTAATCCCCTCTCGAATCTTTGTGCCTCATTTTCCGACACATTGGCAATTCATGGTATGTATCTTACCAAGGCGTTGAACTTTGTAGCATATTCCGTGACTATCATCCTGCCTTGGTAAAGCTTCTCAACTCTATCACCCTTTGGCTCTATAGCCCTACAGGGAGATATTCTTTATTAAATTCTTCCAAAAATTCATACCACATAACTTGCTCCGGATGTGGCATGGTAACTATCAGCGTTTCCCACCATTCATAAGCATCTTTTACCAGTAGGTGGGTAGCGCACAGAACTTTCTACTGATCATTGCAGGGCGATATTCTGAATAATTTCTTGATTTTTGTGATCCATTGCTCTGCAATGAGGGGGTTCGGTTCCCCTGCAAACTTGGGCGGGCGCTGGGCAAGAAAGGCATTGATAGCCTTTCTGTCGCCTCAAAGAGACTATTCTCCACTCCCCTTGATGTGCCGGGATCGGCCGAGGGCCTTGGTCTTTTCCCGCCTCCTCTTGATGGTGGGGCCTGCTGGTTCCTCATTTCTTATAATAAACCAGTAGCTTGGGCTGTCCACCGTTGCATAGCTTTCTCGATGGCCACAACTACTATTTCTTCTATATTGACCTCTGCTTGAGGTTTAGGGCTTTCCTCTCGCCGTGGGCGAGTCCTAGAGAATTGCTCCTCGGATTCTGCCCTATACGTTCTTTTACTGACTTCGCCCCTTGCTTGATCAACTGATTCTTCCATCAGGGCCTTTCCTTTGTTGGCTCTTGCTTTAGCTCTGGTGAGCGGCATTTTTGACTTCATAAAATATTCATTAGTATAAAATCAATATTCATCATAATATACTTAAATAAATTCAAACATATAATCACATGATCACATAATTCACATATATCATCATAAATTATCAGCAAACCATTTATACATCAGTCGAACTTTTGTACATAGGCTAACTTAGCCTTGTGTACCTATTTCAAACAATATTTACATATTCATAAAAAAAGAAAAATAAAATGTTTTGGCGGTTGCTGCGTCTTCCTGATCTCCATCCCTTTTTATCATCCCCTTCTTCTTAACCTCAGGAACCTTCTAAGACTGAAGGGTACCCGTGTTGGTTCCTCAACAACCATACTGGTATCAGACCAGTCTTGTGGTCCTGGGTTCTCGTTCTCCTCTTCTTCGCTATCGGACCATTCTATGGGGTCCTCATCATCATTTGGAGGAGCGGGAGGTGGGGATTCGGGCCTTACCTCTAACTCTATGACTCGTAGGATGACCTCACCAGGCTGTTTAGGAGGGGGTTGCTCCATTACTTCCTCTCCCTTGGCTAGGGCTTCCCGATGTTCCTGAGTAGCCTCTCTTTCCCGGCGGTCAATCTGGGCCAATGGTGTTCCATGTCGGAACTGAATATATCCTGTATCAAATCTATATCATGGCCCTGGATTAGGTGGGACTGGGGCAATTCTTCTTCGCCAATATCTTTCTAGGTCCTCCTCAGTGACCCAATCGGTGACCATTGATGGCCTAGGCAGTGAGCTGACTGGGTATATTCTGGAGAATCTGGGGGGTGCAAGTGCCCGGCTAGAGGATTCTGCCTGGTAGATTTAAGATAATACCGAAAATCCTGGTGGATGGTTGGGGAATATTGGGCGACGTGCCTCTGGTCCCCTAATGTGTGGAAGTGCCTGGTAACTAGTGGGAACTGGGGGTCGTATGGTTAGACCTTCTTGGGAGGCTAACCATCTATTAACCCTCTCCTGAGCCCGTTCCCGTTCCTGCTCTTTTTCTAGTTCCCTTGCACTTAGTGGAGCCTTTCCTCTATCTGCCATCTACATATAAATCATCAATGATAATATAAATCAATCATGATCATGATTTCATGTATTGTAGCTTGATAATTTCCTTCCTTTTCTGCCTATTTACCAATCCATGCTCTGATACCAACTTCTATGGCGCCCCGAACTAGGGTGCCTAGAAGCCTTACTCCGGGACCGTTTTTGATTGGTAAATATGACTCAGGATTGTTGCCCTGATCACACGGTAGGATTTTTTTTTATATACATATATCATCAATACATGAAAAATTTTCATCATTCATCCAACATGAAATATATATCACATACACAGTTATAATCACAACCTGTTCATAAAACATCATCATTGAAAAGATATTCTTTTCTATCTCAAAATTATCATCATTGTCTTTACATATAAATTTACATATACAACACTTATATCAAAAATTACATATCATTTTGCATGCTGCCTTTATCATCATTTCCTGTCTGTTGTTGAAAAAGCATGGGTAAGTAATAATACTCAGTAAGCAAGCCATACATAATTTTTTAATCATTTTCATGCATTTCATAAAATACAAATGCAATGCATACATGACATTCATGACATTCCTTTGGATGCGATGCTAGCTAGGCGCCCATCCCATACATACTCCCATCTCAGGGAGGTCGCCGCCGGCTTGGGCCTATATAAGCGACTTGGCAATAGTGAGGGAGGTATCTGGTCCGCTTACTACCTTGACTATGGCCTATTTCTCGTGCACATGCTCGTACATATATACATGCTGACATGATATTTGCAAATCATAAACAATTTCATAAAAAAATATTTAATAAATAATTTAACAAAATGATATTCAGTTCATGTAAAGCAGTTATAGGTATGACCAACCTTAAATAAATTTCATAAAGCAATTCACAAATAATTTCAAGCATTTTAGAAATAATTTGCAAAATATATAACTTGCTTACCTCCTCAGTTTGTGTCCTCGACTTTTTCTTTTCTTATTCAAGGAAAAAGGATATTTTATTTCTTCTATTCAAGCTGCTTCCCATGCATGCTCTATAATATTTGAGCATTATTTCTTTATAGGGATATTTTTATCCATAAATTCTTCAAAAATTTCATCCTTATATTTAAATATTAATCTCAAACTTTCTCCAAAATCACACTGTTTATTGTAGAAAATCATTGTAGCAAATCACTGTTCATTCGAGGTAACTGTTCACAGCAACATGGGTTACTATTTATGGATTCCAAAAATTGATATTTTTTTCCAAAAATAAAAAATACCATGATATAGCTTATGCTTAGTATATCATGGAAAAATTCATAAATTTTAAATTTATCATCATTTACTTGGCTAAATAAATCACTTTTTTCATATACTAAAAATCAACATAAATTGACTTAAGCATAGTCCTTAATTTCAAAAATTATGAAATTAATATATCATCATTCCAACATCATATTTATCATATTCATACATCCTAAATCATCATTTATAAATTTTGGAGCATTATTTTCACATATCATATGCTATCTTCTCGAATGCTCCATCTTTGCTCTAAATTTTTGATGTTTTGGCATAATTCTGATTAAGCATTATATATATACTTATTTTCTCATGATTAGGTATTATCTAAGCATCGTTTTACCCTACTTAACATTCAAAAGAAATTTGGATAGAAATCACTTACCCGAAGTGGAAATATCCCACTTTTTCTCACACTTTTTCTCTCTAACTTCCTCCTTTTCTTCCTTGGACGTGTGGGAGCTGGGATTTGCTCAAGTTGGAGCTAGGAGAATGATGCATTTGGACGTCCCCCCTTGGCCCTATTTATAGGGTTGGATTTTCCATAAAATTAGATTTTACCCCCTTGCAAAAGTGTGAAATTGTAAATGTGTTTTTTATAATTTTAAAAAGGTGCATTTAGCCAAGAGCAGCCCACCCTAAGCCTGCTCCAGCCCCCCTATGCTACCCTATTTTATTTATTATTTTTTTATTTTTAAAATTAATTAATTTAAGCTAATTAAATCCTAGCCATTGGTTTATGATGATGATGATCATGGACGATTGATTTTTGGTCAAATGCCCAACCACCCCCTGCCACGCCCCTGCTGCAGCTGCTGTTTTATTTAATTATTTATTTTAATAAAAAGTCAAAAGTAACATTAATGAAAAGTTAATTTACTTTTTTATCTTCATTTGACATTTCATCTTGACCCTTGATTTGTAAATTTCATCACATATTAACTCATTCATCATGTTCATCATGAATTTTTAACCATCCATAAAAAATTTCATCAAAATCCGATGCCCGGATTGCAAATTATGAATTTTTCTTTAATTTTCCACTAAAATCCAAAATTGGATTAAAATATCAAAAAGAATTGCTATTTGGTCTTGTAGTGATTAAATCTCCCTTTTGTCTTTTGTGATTAGGTTAATCCAAGTGATTAACTCTTAATCACGTGTCTTAATCCCTGATTACTATTCACATGCACTATTCACGTGGGTTAAATTATTAATTGCACTATTTTAACCTCCAATATACATATTCATAAATATAATTCATGAATTTTCATTTATCATAAAAATAATTACAAAAGAATATAGGGTTTACAACTGAAATGATGCGTATATTGTCTGGGTTTCACAAAATATCTTTCTCAAATTGTTCTTTAGGCCGTAGATGCTCGAAAGTGTAATAAAAGCTGTTACAAATCTTGTGTTTGCAGGCCTTAGCAATTCTCTTTGACTTGTAAATCTCCTCATCAAGTTCAACACACCTAAATGTCCATGAACATCATAGCTGTACAGTATAATTGCATTTAGTATAATTGCATTCTTCATTGTTGAATGAAATATTTTCTCCTTCCAAATGTCCATGAACATCATAGCTGTACAGTGAGCAGTGAATGGTATCTAATATAGATGAGGATATTTAGCCTCCTATAGCCTCCCTAAAATTAAATCACACATGTATTTTAGAAATAAATTATAAAATTAGTAATATAATAATAGAATATAAAAAATCTAAATTTA
Source organism: Annona cherimola (assembly GCA_030490835.1). Classification (NCBI taxonomy): domain Eukaryota; kingdom Viridiplantae; phylum Streptophyta; class Magnoliopsida; order Magnoliales; family Annonaceae; genus Annona; species Annona cherimola. The sequence continues at coordinate 89,770,313 of CM059972.1, forward strand.
AATAAAATAATATATTTTACCTACCATCACATTATTAGACGCGCTATCAGCAACAACTTGAACAACATTTTTTCTCCAATCTTTTGCACAAATTTATCTAATAGCTTAAACATTTTCTCACTAGTCTTTGCAAATGATGGAGCATCCGTGAATTTCACAAACATTGTTTCCTTAGGGAAATTTTCTAAGAAATTAATTAATGTTCTCGCTTTTTTATCCTTCCACTCGTCTGCCATTATAAAACATCCTTTCTAGCTCATTCTTCCTTGTAGTCTTTCATCAAATTAGTTGTGACCTCCAACTCTTTCTTTAAAAAGGTGATCCTTGATTCATGGTATGAAGGAGGCTTTATTCCAGGGCCAAATTGCCTAATTGCTTCCACCGCTACAGTAAAACTATCAAATTTAAATGCATTAAATGGAATGCCAGCATCATACATCCATCGACGAATCTGCCTACATGCACGCTCTCTTGCCTCCTTGTACGAATAATTTATAGTAGTTTATTTTTCCTTTTTTGCCTTCCTTTGTTCTACTTCCTTCTCTGGATCAGGTGTGTAAAACATGTTCATAGGCCCTTTTTATTTTGGTTTCTTAGGAGCTAATTATAAAGTCCTGCTACTAACACTATGATGCTAGCCTTTTGCCATAACTTCCAACAATAGCAACTTCTTCTTTCTTCTCATCTTCTCCAAAGTCAAATGAATCAAAATCAAGATTGTGCTTTTTCTACTTTTTATAGCATTTACTCCTTCATCACATGTTTTAGGCATTTTCTGCAAATTGTAGCATTCCTAAATCCCCCAACGAAGTGTTGTTTAGCTAGAAAAATGCCCAATTTTGTCACTTTATTACAAAAATTACATGTAATTATGTTCACATCTTGGGATCTGCTAATGTTGAATATTTCAAAGTTGGGTCTTTTTTTTTCATGACTCACGTTAAAATATTAGCAAATATCTATTAACAAAAAGTATGAAAGCAACCGATTTTAATTAATCAATTAGAAAGCTCATTAATTTCAAACATCAGTAGCATCAAATTTTAAAACATTAGCATATATAACTTAATTGCATAAAACATTAGCAACATTTCAGTAAAGAAATCAACAATAACAAAATAATAATGGCCTCAACAAAATAAATGAATGGAAAAAAATAATAACATTACAAAAAAATTAACAAAAAAATAAATAATCATAAGAAGTTAACAACGTCAAAAAAAGCAAAAAAAATATTAAACGTCAGTAGCATTGCAAAGAATATAAACAACAAAAAATTAACAACGTTAGCAACAAAAAAAAGAAAGAAAATCAAAGTAGAGGTTGCAACATATAGAAATAAAAGAAAAAGGTAGGCAGCATGCTGCTGAAATGAAGAAAAAGAAGTAGCAGAAGCTGGGACAACTTCAGTGCACTGCTGCTGTTGAAGTGCAAGTAGCACGACTAAAAGAAGAAGAAAAAAAGAGAAAAGGGGGCAGAGGGCTAGGATGATTTGGGAGAAGTAGAGAAGAAAAATGAAAGAAGAAAATAAAAAAGTACCCCAAGTAAAGCCGAGAAGAGGCAGTAGCTCCTGCCCTTTTTTTCTCTTCCTGTTTCTCCCTCCAAAATTGCAGCCCTAAATCGATATTTTATTTGCCTCCTTTTTTATTACTTAATATAAGTTCTTTTTATTACATTGATCAGAATAAATTTAGAAGCCCCAACATGTTTAGGATGTGCTCATAGTAATTTTTTATTCTACTCTCACTTTTGCGTTCATGTCAATGTCTCATCATGTGATTATTTGTCTACTGTGTGTACTTGAAAATTAACACATTCCTTTATTAATTACCAAGTGCAGCTATATAGAAAGTTTAAACCTACAAAAGCCCCAGTATCTCAGCTATGTTAACTTGCATAAGTTATTTGGGGGTAATCATACAACAGGTCAATACATGGGTGGCTTTGGGATCCGTACTTAGTGTGTGCACCAATCCGAAGAATATGAGTAGGAGGAGGAGGTTAGCATGGAAACTTTGCCAAGTAAGGAGTTTGTTATTGGATTCTCAGGCCATTGCTCGAGACATAGACCACCTACCACTCCGAGGGCTAGTTCTTCTGATAACTCTCTTAGATGAAGATCATAGTCTAGAGTGCGCAGGAGACCCCAAACACAAGTGGAATGCCTCACAATCAAAATGGAATCCATCCTAAAGTAGCCTGCAGTAGTGATCGATAAGAAAGATTGGACGAATGATTATTGTTCCATCTTTTCATTATTGAGTTCTATGTTTTTATTTAGTCGTTAATTGGGATAGGTCATGTGTTATTTTGATAAGCACCCATATGCTGCAATGCAATTTGTATGCACAAATGATGCGGGCCACACGGGCTATTTGGAATACATTTTTTCTACTTCTCAAGTTTGACATATTTGATCTCAACCAATGATCAATTGTAGTTAAAATGGTTTTCTTATTAGGGAAAGTTGGCATGAGTAGTGTAAAAAAAATACTCCTTGTAATTCTATTTATACCTATGGACATGGTTTCGTATTAGTGCTATGTTGCTCATTGGATTGTGTTATACCATTTGTGATTTGATTGCAGTGACATTCATGTTATTGTGATGGACTTTGATTGACATATTTATCTTTTTTAATGTATAACATATTCATTGATTTCAGATACTTGTTGATTACATATTTTATGACTTTATGAACATGACGGTATGTGACTGTAAAGAAAGTGTTAAGAGCACTAGTACTATTGTCATCAATCTTTGTGACTGTAAGATTTGTGGAAAGTAAGCACAGGTGTAGTCTAACCAAACAAAGTTGGCTTCAACTATAAGTTTCACTCCTCAAGTAGTTGTTTGGCCAAATTCCTGCTTACATGTATGATGAAATGATTGAGACATATTAATGGGTATGTTATTCTGATTTTCTTATATTTTTTATTTGTTGAAAAATTCTTAATTCTTTTTGTGTTGACAGAGTTTCAAATCATAAAGTAATTAAACATCATCTAAATTCGAATAAATTTAGAAATATTTTTATCAAATGCATGTTCGCTCGATTGTGGGAGGACTTCAAAATGATTCATGCAAAATGTGAAGAAGAAACAGTTCAGAATGGTCATACTATTGTTCAGGAATACCATTATCATATTTATAAACCAAGTTGTTTGTTGTCTAAGTTTGGAAAAGGTCAAATGAAATATAAATTATAGTTCAAAAAATATAGTTATTTTTCAAATAAATTCGAAATAATTATAGATGGAATGTTTTTGCAGTATTATTGCCAATGTAAATGGTTGAAATTATTATATGGACACTTATGGTAAATTTGGAAATGGAAAATTTGATCATAATTATATGCAAAACATTTTACAGTAAATTTAAAAGCAATAATTATAACATAATTATATGGAGAGCAATTATAAAAAAGTTTGAAAGTAATTATTCTCTACAATAAATGTATGAAGAATATTTTCATAAAATTTTAAAATAATTATATGAAAATGTTTTGATGATAAATTTGAAAATATATGAAAATAATTTCTACATTAAGTAAAAGAAATTAGATAGATTCTAAAGTGACTTCTTAATTTTAGATTTTAGTTAAATTAATATATCTTGTTAACACAATTCTTTTACACTATTCATTAATTATAAGTGATATTTTCAAGTTGATCATATTAGATCGCTCTTAGAACATATAATTTCTAATATTTTTTGAACTAAAATTATTATTTGGGTGTTTTTTGTGAAGAAATCAATTTTCATAATTGGTATATCTGTATGTATTTTTTACCTTTAAACACAAGTATATTTTAATAATCTTAAAATTTTAAAAGGAATAACATACTCATGCATATAAAAAGTCAAATGCATATAAGAACACAAAATGATAAGATTTTGGTTCAAGATTAATATTCTAAATTAACTGTTTTAGTAATAGTATTAAATATGTAATCCGTTTTGTGGACTAATGGGCAATAATCATTTATAGTCACAATAAATGAAAATTTTCAGTGTATTATTTGAATTTTTTTTTGAAAATTGAGAAAGGTGCAAGCAATATGAGTAATTTCTTATTTTGTTTGTATAATTTATGTGCTCATGAATTTTGAATTTTTTTTTATAAAGACCAACAATAAAATGATTTTAGCATGAGAATTTATGAGTTTATGGTTAACAATTTGATCAAGTATTTATAAAATATAGCATTCGTGTGCATGCCCACTTCGATCAACAACAAATTTTTTTCATTAGCATATGTGCAAGTGGGTAGTTGATAATTTGGGAAAATATATTTATAAAAATAAAATATCATTCGTGTGCATGCCCACTTCAATCAATGGCTAATTTTTTCATATGCATGTGTAGGTGGACGTAGATTCGTAATAGTTGATATAAGGTAGACTAATAGTATGTGTCCTCTTCGCAATTGTGGGTGGAATGGAAAAGGGAGGCGTATTTATGGACGTAAGGGGACACATTTAATGTCACCAGTAGCTGTGGGAGCAATTACCTACCTGAGCTGCATTTTTGGTTAAAGTTAGCATTAGTCAACGCGGTTTTTATATGTTAAAAGTTGTTATCGAGTTTTACCAAATGCCAAACAGCCCTTAACGTATATAGTAAGGAGTATGATCAGTAGTAATACCTTATCATATTCGCTTTTAGGACGAGACATTAAAGACTAATTTATATCCTTAAGAGAGTACCAACTAAGGCAACAACTAAAATATCTTATGAATTATAAATGGACAAAAAGCTCAATATAAAGTATTTATGCATTTAAGATTGTCCAATTGAGACAAGGCCTTATAGGCCAAATAAAAGAAAATTGGACTAAAGAACAATTAATAATTATTTCGTTGAATATTCTAAATGATCTAGGGGTATAAATTTTATGATCTTACATCTAAATCATTTTCGAGATGGAAAATGTCGAATTTTTTAAAGATATTGAGCTTTGAGGGAGATGCAGTTAGAGATTATCTTTAAAGGGGAGTTTATTTCTCTTTCTTCGATTGTTATTGACACTGATCAGGCTTCTATTCCTGATATTGTTCAAAAAAAATAACTAAACCACAAGAATTTATTGAAAATATCTCTAATCAAGATCAACAAGTTATTCCTCATAGTCAAGTCCAACAACTTCAAGAATAGATGTCATTAAGAAGATCCACTAGAGAAAGGACCAAATAATGCAAAGTAAAAATTCACTAAAGTAGATTAATGTCATGGATAAAAAAATTAAGTCTATGAAAGACAATGACATTTGAGAACTCATTTTATTACCTGAAAGTGCGAAGCCCATTGGATATTAAAAATTAAGAGAGATTCAAAGGATAATGTGGAAAGATATAAAATTCATCTTGTCTCAAAGGGCTTTACTCAGAAAGAAGATATTAATTATAAAGAAACTTTTTTCAATTTCATTGAAGATGTGCTTGGGAAGTGATAAAAAATTTTCGATGAAAAGTTTTTCCTATAAAACTTTATGAAATTAAAGAAAATAATATTATATAATAGAGTTAATGATGGCGAGTAAAGGGAATAAGGTTAAACTAGATAGGTTATTGCATGGGTATATGTGTAAAAATGATTGAAAAGTAGAGTAGTATGAGAAAATGAGAAGAAATAATTAAAAACTAAGATAGTTATAGTGAATGAAAAGTTTTTAATTGAAAAAGTTTTAACCTTTGTCAAACATCCCCTGAAAGTTTCTTTCAAGATAATAATGATTATAGTGCTAAAATTTGACTATGAGCTATATTAGATAGATATAAAGATAACATTTCTAAATGGTGACATTGATGAAATAATTTATAAAATGCAACTAGAAAATTTTATGTTGAAAGATACAAAGAATATAGTTTGTAAATTGAAGAAATTTATTATGAGCTCAAGCAACTTTCCATTAATGGTATTGTAAATTTCATCAAATTATCATTTCATTCGGTTTTGAGATGAATTTGGTTGATGATTATATATACCATAAATTTAGTGAGATTAACTATATTTTTCTGGTTCTATAAGCTTATGACATACTATTTGTCAGCATCAATATAGATTTATTGCATAAAACAAAGAGTTTTTTATCAAAGAAATTTAAAATGCAAGATCTTAAAGATGCATCTTTTGTATTAGGGATTTAGATACATGGTGATTGCTCCCAAAGTATTCTTAAATTATCCCAAAAACCCTATATTCAGAAAGCATTTAAGAGATTTGAAATGTAAATTTTAGACCAAGAGACTTTGTTAATAAGGGAGATAAGTTAAGTCTCGATTAATTCCCTAAGAATGATTTTAAATATAAGAAAATGCAGAAGATTTCTTATGCTTCAACGATGGGTAATCTAATGTATGCTCAGGTTTGTAGGCATTCAAATATTATATAATTGTTGATATGTTAGACAAATATTTAAGCAATTTAAGAATGGATTATTAGAAGGTAGCCAAATAGGTTTTAAAATATATGTAGAGAATAAATACTATATGTTCGCATACGAAAAGTCAAATAAGTTAGAGATTATTCGATATTTAGATTCCAACTTTGTTGGATGCCAAAAAAATATTAGATCCCCTTCAGGCTATATCTATTTGTTTGTCGGAGGAGCTATTTAGGGAAGAGTACTAAGCAGATATTTACAACTTCTTCCACCATGGCAGTTGAGTTTATAATATATTAGGAGGCATTTGATCATGGAATATGACAACAGAATTTTATCGTAGGGTTTCAAAATATAGATAACATAGAAAAAACACTAAAGTTATTTTGTTGGCAGTCTCAGATTCCAACAATAAGGAGCTCGACAAAATTCCTAGTTGCTAAGAAAAAATATAGAAAAATAAAATATTTATAAAGCATTGAAACAAATTTTATGGTTGTGAGTCCGCTCATTAAAGAGTACAACCAAGATTTTTAACAAGCATAGTGCTCATATGAGTGTTTTATCATTCGATGATACGCTAGTTTTAGTGGAAGTTTGTATTCATGAACTTTTTGGTTTAGACACTTTGTTATGGTTTTCAATATTTCCTACAAAAATAAAGTATTAGGTATTTTAGTTAGTTAGTATTTTGGTTTTAGTATGATCTCATACATAATGAAATTTGATCAATTGAAAATAGGCACATTAGATAACATTGGTGTAATTTTGATGTTGCGCATTCATACTTGATTTATATTATTTGGTTATATTTGATATAAATGACCATGGTTACAATGAATATAATGAAAATCATCTTGATCCTATATTAGCATAACTGATAGATAAGACTGTTTAGATATAATTCTAGTCATCATAGTAAAAGATTTCGAGCTCATAAGATTATATATAGTTATAAGATTATGTGTATGCCATCCAAGGGAAAATTTATTGAATTTTGGATACACATATATAATAGTTATAAAGCTCCACTTCTATGTAACCAGGTTAATTGAAGCGAACCCATGTAACCCCCTCGATTTTTAAGTTGTTGACAATTAATGTAAAATCCAATCCATTCATTATATTTAACATCTCTTGTTTAGCTAAGAGAATGTTTCATCCAAATCAAGTATGTGCATGGGCCACATTTGCTTAAATATATATATTCATATGTAAATTATGAAAAATGTTTAGATCTATTTAAATATTATTAGAAAATAATAATACTTTATAGAATCATTTATCTATACAGTAATAATATTTTAGATAATTTAGATATTGAAAAAATACTTTAAAATTGATATCTTTGCATTAAACCATTTTATTATATTGATTTTCTGCATTTATAAATGGGGTCCATGTATAGTGAAATTAAACAAAAAAGAATTTCTAAAATACTATAAATGATGTTAAAAATAATGGATGGAGTGAATTTTCCATTAACCATTAATATCTTAAATATGGAGAAGATAACAAAGAAATGAGATTTCATTGAAGCGGAACCGATAATTATATATGTTATTATAAAGAACGATCCTATTTAAAAGTGATCTTATAGGGTTTATAGGCATAAATCATCTGATAGAGTATATGCATAGGCCTAAATCATCTAATAGAATATATGCCTAGGCCTAAATCATCTAATAGAGTATATGTCTTTTATGCATAGAAACTCTATTGCTTAATATCTAATTTAGGATTTCTAATTTCTATTTTATGATGGGCTAAATTATAAATAAGAAAAATAGGTGCCAATATTAGCGATTGTGGTCTCCTAGTTATGCACAATTTTTTTTTTTAACATCCTATCATTAGAAAAGAGAGAGTCATCTTATCTAGAAAACCTTAGATATTAACTTGGAAGACCTAGACCCTCAAGATTCAAAAACACTATTTGTTCTTATGAATTTAGATGTACTTCCATTGCTGATTTATTTTTCTTAATAATTTAGCATGAAGGATTTTAAGGTAATTAAGATTTTAATCAATAAGGTTTCTCAATAGAGTCAACTATTGTTATTCAATAGTTTTAACTATAATAACTTGTTTTTAGTTTAAATTCTAGTCTTTACCATTGATTATGAATTATCTTATTGATTTAGCAATTATATATTTGATTGCATATTGAAGCAAGTTTGCCATCGTTTTCAAATTCTAGAAAATACCTTATTAGATGGAAGTCATGCTCCTCAATTCAAGATTTGTGACTTTAGGCACTCCATAGTATTATTCATTATTTGTATTTCCACAACATGAAGTAATTTGCACATAGCCACAATTCTTTATCCTTCCCTTGTCACAAGGAACTACTCTTATTCTACCTTCATGCCAGTCCTCATTCGTGTGCAAGTCCTTGTTTGCATTTAAATTTTTATCCATTTCATTAATCATTTCTCATTAGTACTTATTATCTAAAATATTTTTAACGTGCAGTTAGGTTTTGTCAATTACAATTACAGACACAAATAGGAATGCATATCTATATCAAACAACAAGTAGCAGATGTTATTGATAACTCGTATTTTTACGAGTTATCATGGTCCATTTCAGACTTAATTTGTGTGTTAGTTCGAGAGATTAGGCTTAGTTTTCACTCTTTTAGCTTAATTTTCATCCGCTTTGCATTTTAGTAGAATTAATTAGTTTTTAGGCAATTTTAGCATTATTTAGGCATTTTTAGTTTATTTATTTAGTTTTTTCATTTTTTGTAGGAAGGACGGGACGTACGTCTGCAGAGTGGACGAGTTGAATGCCAGCTGAGGCATCTAGAGGTAGAAGGATGGCACCTAGGCGCCACCCTACACGCCTTGACCATTTGCAGCACACACAGCTGACATGAAGGAGCAGTCCAGAGAGTTGGCACCTAGGCGCCACCCAGGGACGCCCAGGCGCCACTTCTCTACATGAAATCCAAGTCAGAAGCCACAAATTAGGTGGTGCAGTCCAGGGAGTTGGCGACTAGGCGCCAGTGCAAAAATTCCTAGGGTTCCAGAATATGTCTAAACTGCTTAGCACACAGAGAGTTAGCGCGTAGGTGCCAATACGCATCCGTATTCGAATATTCCAGTGCGTAAGCTACGCACAGAGGACTTTATATATAGTTCCTAGGGGTTCACGCGCGAGAGAAGAGAGGGGAGAGCCTGAGTACGAACTACAAGACAAGAGAAAGTGGAAATCGAGATCAAAGCTGGGATTGAAGAAAGGAATCAAGTCCCGTTGGTGGAAACCGCCGGAAAACAGTTTTTCTTCTTCTTTTCAATTTTTTCTCTGCCTCATGGATACTTTTTATTTGGATGTATTGGATGTTAAGATCATGTCATTGAGCTAAACCTCCATTAGATGGATAGTTAGTATGAATTGAATTTTAAACTATATTGTTTCTTGGTTCTTAGAATATTCAGGAATGAATATTTAAGCTTATATATGATTGTGTATGATTTACCTTTGCATGTGTGAGTATAATGCTTTTACAAGATTAGCTACCTTGTAAGATGATTAAATTGCTTGATTTATCCTTGGAAGAGGAAGATTTTTTCCAGATCCATGTGCAAGGCATAGGTTTCAACCTTTGTGTAAGGAGAATTGTTTAATGGATAGGAATATACCGTTAAACCCTGTGTAGTCATTATACAAGTTATGCACTTATCAATTTCACTTTATTTAATGGCATGAGAACATATCATTTAAATAGGGTGTAATTAGCTTTATGTACTCTTGAAAAACATATAGAAAGATATATGAAGGCTAGTAAATCCATATGCAATCCATTTAAAAAGAACCAGCGCAATATAGTTTAGATTTAAGGATTCCGATCTATCCATCTGCCATCCCTAATCAGCAAACTCGCTTTTAGTATCCAGTAGTCTCGTAATCTCTACTCTAATTTCTTTTTGCAATCGTTAGCTTAGTTAAATCACAAAACCAGAATTTTCCATCCATCGAAAGCAGTTAAGCTAAATAATAATTCCGGTTAACAATTCCTCGTTGGAACGATACTCTACTCACTCTTTATTACTTGACACGACACATATACTTGCGTAAATAGCGAGCAATTTAATAGACATATACGCAGCTTGTCAAGTTTTTGGCACCGTTGTTGGGGATTTGCTTAACCAATTATATTTAGTTTTATTGCTTTCTTGTATAATTCTTAGAATATCTTATTTTCATTATTTCTTTTAGATTAGAATTTCTTATTTTTCTTTCTGCTAGTTCAAATTTATTGGTTTTTGCAGAATATTCACATATTGCATGCTCCGAGGCAGAGCCGGAAAGGAGTCTATCATCCCTTTTGATCCAAAACCCGAAAGAACCTATTTGAGTAGACACCAAAAGAGCAAGGAGGCCAGAAACCAACAACATACTATGGAGCGTATCGAGAACCAAGACGATAATGTCCATGCAAACCAGCCGGAAAACCAGAGGATCGAGATCCCGAATCATCCACCTCAAGATGATTTGGACTAGCCAATTTGGGATCTGATTGTGCTTGGCCAAAATGCTGTTCAGACTAGTATTGCACCTCCTCCGATCGACACCAACAATTTTGAAATCAAACCGGTGATTTTCCTGATGCTCCAGTCTATCAGGCAGTTTGGAGGTCTTGCATCTGAAGACCCGCATCGCCATCTGCGGAATTTTCCGCAGATTATGAACACTTTCAAGCAGAATGGAGTCTCCGACGAAGCGATGCGACTTCGAACATTTCCATTTTCTCTACGTGACCGACCTTCTGAGTGGCTAGACTCTTTGCCACCTAACTCCGTCAACACATGGAATGACTTGGCTCAAAAATTCCTAGAAAAATACTTTCCGCCGACCAAGTTAGCCAAGCTGAGAATGGATATAGTCTCGTTCAAGCAACACGGCGAGGGACCCTATCAGAGGCATGGGATCGTTTCAAAGACCTGCTCCGAAAGTGCCTGCATCATGGAATTCAATCGTGGGTACAAATTCAGATTTTCTATAACGGTCTCCAAGATTCCACCCGTCACATGGTGGATTCTTCATCAAACGGATCTCTGCTACGAAAAAGCTATCGAGAATCATACACCCTGCTCAAAAACATGGCGGCCAACACTTATCAATTGCCATCAGGCAGAGGCAGAGGTGCAGGTCTACTCCAACTGGACGCAGTTTCATCGATAAAGGCCCATATCGACTCTTTGTCTCGGCAAATTCAGAACTTGTCCAGGCCAGCCAACGTCAGTGCATTGGGGACGTCAACGCAACAGTAGTTGACAGCAGCAAACATTTGCACGTGGTGTGGTGAATTCGGCCATCCCAGTGATGAATGTGCCTCCAACCCGGAGTCCATTAATTACGTGAGAAATTTCTAGAGAAATTCAGCTAATCAGTATGGAAACAACTACAACCCAGGTTGGAGAAATCATCCTAACTTCTCATGAAACAATCAGAAGAGGCCGAATCAGCCACCTAGATTCCTACAGCAGCAGCCGAAGCAACAGCCCGCAAGACCAATGCAGTTCACTCCACCACCGCGAGAAGAAAAGAAATCGAATTTGGAAAATCTCTTCATGCAGTTTATGCAATCCCAGATCATGACGAACAGGAACTTGGAAGCTCAGATAGGCCAATTGGCCTCAGCCCTGAACAACCGACCTCCAAGACCGTTGCCGAGCGACACCGAACAAAACCCAAAAGGCAAAGGCAAAGAACAAGTCCAAGCAGTCACATTGCGTAGTGGAAAGCAGTTACCCGACCCAACTCCACCAGAATTAGTGACTAAACCCACTAACCCTCTGACTCAGCAATCACAGGAGACAAAGGAACCGGCTGCAACTCAGAATCAATCAGACGCTGAAATCGCCACGAATCCAAGGCCGCCTCCTCCATTTCCTCAGCGATTCGAAAAATCTAAAAAGGAGGGCCAGTTCAAGAAATTTCTCGAGGTACTGAAGCAGCTGCACATTAATATACCTCTCGTCGAAGCCTTAGAACAGATGCCGAGCTACGCCAAATTCATGAAAGACATGCTATCAAAGAAAAGTGGTTGACAAAATTTGAGACAGTGGCGCTAACAGAGGAAACTAGTGCGAGGGTTTAGAGGAAACTGCCTCCTAAACTCAAGGACCTCGGGAGTTTCACAATCCCCTGCACAATTGGCGATCAGTATTTTGGAATAGCCCTATGCGACTTGGGGGCGAGCATTAATCTCATGCCCAAGTCCATTTTCAGAAAGCTAGGCCTGGGAGAAGCTCGACCTACCACCGTGACACTACAACTGGCGGATCGATCCATTACATGCCTGGAAAGTATTATTGAGGATGTCCTTGTCAAAGTGGACAAATTCATTTTTCCAGCAGATTTTATTATCTTGTATTATGAAGAAGATCGAGACGTACCCATTATTCTGGGTCGGCCTTTTCTAGCAACGGGCAACGTGATAATCGATGTACGCGCCGAAGAATTAACCATGCAGGTGCAGAATGAAAAGGTTACATTCAAAGTGCTCAAGCCTATACAGAGCCCGACTAACCCAGAGGATTGCTTAAGGGTTGATATGGGCAATTCAGAGGTTCAAAAGCTGCTTCAAGCTAGTTTTGAGGAAGACCAAGAGGAGATTGCGAATAGGGGCCATAAATTATCGGCCGGTGTTAAAGACCGACTCGCTAGTTACATCGGGCCTAAACAAATAACCTAGCCGTTGGGAAGTCAAGACATGGATATTAAAGCCAATAAAGGAATAGGGGAGTTCACATTTGATAAAACTGGAAATTTTCATATCAAAATACCCCTATCTAATCGGCCGAAAAATCAAATTTGGCACAACTTCATGGAACGATGGGCTAAGTGCAGATCGGAACTTCCAGGTTGCAGCCCTATTGGCCGGGAGTTCGAGGTGGTGAAATTGAAAAAGGACTGAATAGCAGAAACGTCGTGCTGAGGACGTTAAGCTTAGCGCTGAATGGGAGGCAACCCATTGCTTGGTATAAGTTTGATTTGTAATTTTGTTTTTATTTTTATTTTATTTATTTATTTTATTTTTGGGATTGTTACCTTTGGAAAAAAAATTGACAAAAGGCATCGACGCCTAGGCGCCATGATGAACTCCCCGAAGAACACGGGCGCCTAGGTGCCACAACTTGGCACCCCGGCGCCGGGTCATGGACAGCGCGACCCGTACGGAGTTATAAAGCTCGGGTTAGGGTTTAGAACCCTAACCCAAGCCCCGACGCCGACCTTCCTTCCCCTCTTTTCATTTCTAATCAATCTTCTCTTGATTTCAAGCCTTTCCAACTCGAATCAAACTGCATTTCATCAAGGATTCATCCTCCCATTTCATCCATTCCAACCATTCCATGTTTCTCCCTTTTCTCTTTTGCTTAGATCCATTCAAATCCATCTAAAACTCCAGTTTTTCTTCACCAAATCCTAAGCCTAACACCCACATTGAAGTTTCCATCACTTTCTCTTTGATTTGGACTCCATTTTGAGCCCCATCATCATCCTTTCTTCACCCCAGCGCCGGAGAAGACTGACAGCAGGTTGGCGCCTAAGTGCCGCTACCCCCGCGCCCCAACGCCAATACAGAGATAGTATAGTTCAAATTTTCAGGTGGAAGCTTTCTATGGGTAACAACTTCTCCAACTTTGAAATATTCTTTTTGCTTTAAGGTTGCGTGGTGAATATTTGGGTGGAAGTTTGATTAGATTTGTTGATTGGACTGTGGATTGGAGATTGTTTTGGGAGAACTGCTTGGCATTAGTTGGTGCTTGAGTAGTCTGGGTGGATTGTTTAGCATTGGGTTGGTGCTTGTTTGAGCTTGGTGATTGGGTTGTGGAGACTAACCTGTTGTTTGCTTGTGGCGCATTTTTGGAGCTTAGCTTGGTTGTATATTGGCTTGTTCGATTACTTGGTTTTGTTGGAATTTGGTTTGCAAAGGCCGTTTGAGACTGCTTCAGGACAACATGGCTTCGTCATCATCTGCCAAAAGAAAGAAAGTTTAGGAGCCCGGAGAATTTGACACTAACGGGTTCATGTCCGCTCAGGCGTTCAAGCGGTACACGGATTCGCTTCAGAAGCGGCACCTGATTCCTGAATGGGGAATAAAGATTATCTCTTTCTTCGACAACTTCATCAACGCACTGAACGCTCGAGGTTGGCAGAAATTCCTCGCATAACTTGAGTCTGCAATAGTGCCAGTGGTGAAAGAGTTTTACGCCAATGTCGTAGAACATGAGCAGGACAGGGTGAAGGTTCGGGGCAAAATTGTCCTGTTTCATGCTGAAGCGATCAACTCCTATTACGGATTGAGCTCTTTTGACTATCCAGACCAGTATGAGGAGTTTTTAGAGGGATAAGGTCGAGATGTCACCTTTATCACCGAGCATATCTGCCAACGGCCTCCGACATGGAAATCAACGGGAGGCCAACTCACATCATTCAAGCATAACGAGATGATGTACGACGGGCGAATGTTTTTCCATTTTATTTCAGCCTGGATGATGCTTTCGACCCACGTCAGTGAGGTGACGATGGACAGAGCGCTGCTACTACATGCCATCTGCAGCGGCATGACTATCGACATGGGTCACATTATCTACCAGCAGATCTGTGCCTGCGCGACCGTACCTCGGGGCAGCTACTACTTCCCGTCTCTCATCACCGGGCTCTGCAGGCGGGCAAGTGTCAAATGGGAGCCGACGGAGGTCCTGAATTGTCAGGCCATCATTGATGACCTCTCCTACCGCACCCAGCCACGGATCCGCACCACCACCACGCGTCCCAGACCGGCTCCACCTGCAGTGGGTCCATCCTCGTAGCCATTATCCATAGCCGAGCGGCTAACAAACTTAGAAAATCTGGTGGCCACCCAAGCCAGGTACCAGCGGCAGCATGACTAGGCGATGGAGGCCTACCTACGACGGATAGCGGAGGACTGCCAGATTGACATCTCCACCCTCCCACCTTTTCCGCCGACGCCGCCAGAGGTCAGAGCTTGTTTTGGGCAGCCATCGTAGCCCCAATCCGATGAGGAGGCCGGCGAGGACGATGAGGACGCGACAGAGTCCGATTCTTGAGGGAGTCCCAGTCCTTTCTTTTTCTTTTTCTTTTTCTTTTTCTTTTCTTTTATTTTTACTTTTCATTGTATTTTCATTTTTAGTTCATTTTAGAGTCATGCATTGAGGACAATGCATCTCTCAAGTTTGGGGGGGTGTATAATTCTCAACCATAGGTTACTTTTGCATTTTACTTTTCATGCCGTAGTTTATGTTGCATGCATTTTAATTCCAGCTAATGAAAGTTGTCTTTGTTTCAATTCATCTGATTGTGAAAATGTGCAAGGCTGTGATTAATTCTGATTTGGAATGAAATTCATGAAAGAATGGGCAATTCAGATTGAAACCAAGTATAAAGCAGGTTAAAAATAATATGTGAAAGAATTAAAAGGAATTTCAGAGTACATTGTTCTAATTCAATAACAGGCATATCTTTCAGACTGAGATGATGAAAACTGAACTAAATAATTGCTGACCAAGTACTTCAACAATTTTAGAAATGATATTATTTCACAGAAATTACTCAAACATGTTCAGTACCCCCAATAAAGCATTAGGAAAAGATAAAAAGGGGGTGATTGACCTAAGCTGATTAACCGGGACTTGGCATCGACAAATGGCAAGGTTCGCTTAAAAAAGCAAAGGAAAATCACAGTAACAACGCTTTAAAAAATGAAAATTCTCCCTAGATACCCTGAAATATGGTGAGGGGAGCCCAAAAAAAATAGATCTCCAGATATCCTGAAATATGGTGAGGAGAATTTTTGCAATAAGTTTGGGGGGGGGAAGAATATGCAGTTGTTAGAGATTGAATTCAGTGACTTGATACCATTTGCTGTAACCAGTGTATGTGGTTTAATCATTGGTTTGCTTGAGTCATTGATTTCCTAACCAGTTTTCTAATCGAATGAAAGATTGACGTGTTGAAATATGACTTTGCACTACGAAATTTTAGCATCCACATGTAACTTGGTTTGGAAAGGAAAATTTATGCCTTGTCTGTTTGTATAATGAAGGATTTTTCAGGTTGAATTAATCACGAACTTGTGAAATGGCTAAGTGGATTGATCAATGCAGAACCGGAAGCAAAAGGAGTTGATTTTTGTTTTTCTGCATACATTCATTCATTCATTTATTCATTCTGTTTGCATGTGTTGCTTGAGGACTAGCAACAGTTAAGTTTGGGGGTATGATAACTAGTATTTTTACCAGTTATCATGGTCCATTTCAGACTTAATTTGTGTGTTAGTTCGAGAGATTAGGCTTAGTTTGCACTCTTTTAGCTTAATTTTCACCCGATTTGCATTTTAGGAGCATTAATTAGTTTTTAGGCAATTTTAGCATTATTTAGGCATTTTTAGTTTATTTATTTAGTTTTTCCATTTTTTGTAGGAAGGACAGGACGTACGTCGGCAGAGTGGACGAGTTGAATGCCAGCTGAGGCATCTAGAGGCAGAAGGATGGCGCCTAGGTGCCACCCTACACGCCTTGACCATTTGCAGCACACACAACTGACATGAAAGAGCAGTCCAGAGAGTTGGCGCCCAGGCGCCACTTCTCTACATGAAATCCAAGTTAGAAGCCACAAATCAAGTGGTGCAGTCCAGGGAGTTGGCGCCTAGGCGCCAGTGCAAAAATTCCTAAGGTTCCAGAATGTGTCTAAACTGCTCAGCACACAGAGAGTTGGCGCCTAGGCGCCAATACGCATCCATGTGCGAATATTCCAATGCGTAAGCTGTGCACAGAAGACTCTATATATAGTTCTTAGGGGTTCGCGCGCGAGAGAAGAGAGGGGAGAGCCTAAGTACGAACTACAGGACAAGAGAAAGTGGAAAATCAAGATCAAAGTTGGGATTGAAGAAAGGAATCAAGTCCCGTTGGTGGAAACCGTCGAAAAACAGTTTTTCTTGTTCTTTTTAATTTTCTTTCTCTGCCTTATGGATACTTTTTATTTGGATGTATTGGATGTTAAGATCATGTCGTTGAGCTAAACCTCCATTAGATGGATAGTTAGAATGAATTGAATTCTAAACTATATTGTTTCTTGGTTCTTAGAATATTCAGGAATGAATATTTAAGCTTATATATGATTGTGTATGATTTACCTTTGCATGTGTGAGTATAATGCTTTTACAAGATTAGCTACCTTGTAAGATGATTAAATTGCTTGATTTATCCTTAGAAGAGGAAGATCTTTGCCAGATCCATGTGCAAGGCATAGGTTTTGACCTTTGTGTAAGGAGAGTTGTTTAACGGATAGGAATATACCGTTAAATCCTGTGTAGTCATTATACAAGTTATGCACTTATCAATATCACTTTATTTAATGGCATGGGAACATAGCACTTAAATAGGGTGTAATTAGCTTTATGTACTCTTGAAAAACATATATAAAGATATATGAACTTTGGCTAGTAAATCCATATGCAATCCATTTAAAAAGAACCAGCGCAATCTAGTTTAGATTCAAGGATTTCGATCTATCCATCTGCCATCCCTAATCAGCAAACTCGCTTTTAGTATCCAGTAGTCTCGTGATCTCTACTCTAATTTCTTTTTGCAATCGTTAGCTTAGTTAAATCACAAAACCAGAATTTTCCATCCATCGAAAGCAGTTAAGCTAAATAATAATTTCGGTTAACAATTCCTCGTGGGAACGATGCTCTACTCACTCTTTATTACTTGACACGACATGTATACTTGCGTAAATAGCGAACAATTTTATAGACATATACGCAGCTCGTCAGTTATGCATTCACTGCAACAACCTACTAGGTTAAATGTATGAACTACTTATTCAATATTGTACTATAATTTATTTAGCAAAATTTCTTAATGTGCCAGTTGAGCACTTCAACATAGTGGGATTACAAATTTAATGATAGTTAGACCATTCTATTTTTGTTCATTACATATTGATTGGACATAATTGTAATCATCCAATTTATGTCCTGAAGTTTTAGTTTTGACTAATTGTTGATAATTCATTTATCAATTTCTAGATATAACTTATTTAGTAGTCTGGATCTTTAAGTCCCATAGCAACTTT
Source organism: Annona cherimola (assembly GCA_030490835.1). Classification (NCBI taxonomy): domain Eukaryota; kingdom Viridiplantae; phylum Streptophyta; class Magnoliopsida; order Magnoliales; family Annonaceae; genus Annona; species Annona cherimola. The sequence continues at coordinate 89,788,812 of CM059972.1, forward strand.
GCTTATACAACTTATTATGATAGACTTGATTTTTTTCTTTAGGCTCTGTTTGGCAAACCAAAAAACTTATGCATTGTTGTAAAACTTTTCAATTTGGGTGGCCGGTGAAGGAAAGTTGTCATTTCATGTTTTTCAGACTTCATTTAAAACAACTACTTTTTGCCAACTGTATAACCATCTAATTCGACTAAATCCAAAGCCAAGTATGGCCACACACAGCCATTGCAAAAGAAAATTTTCTTTTGCAATGGTAACAAATTCAGTTTGTAAGGCAGCCGCATTTAACGCAGCTATATGACGGTTGCACCTCATATTTGCTAGCCGCATTAATATAATGAAAATTTACAAGGATTAAAACTTGTTAGATAGTTTTAACCATTGCTAAACAGCCTTTAGTATGAATTTTCTTGTATCAATAAAATTATACATATCGCAAATTGAGTGCAAGTAATATACAATAATATAATTTAGGGTGTGTTTGATAATGAATAGAACTTTTGATGAAAAGTTTTGAAGAGTAAAAGTTGTCAAATGATGTGATATAATAGGGTTAATGATGAATAGTAAAGAGGATAAAGTTAAAATAGATATGTTAGTTATGTGGATAGTTGTGTAGAAATGATTTAAAAGTAAGGTAGTTGTATAAAAAAGTGTGAAAAAATGATTAAAAATATGATAGTTGTGGAGAATGAAAAGTTTTATATTGAAAAGTTTTAACTTGACATTTTTTATCAATTACCAAACACACCCATACTGTTCTTATTTTTGGTCTGGGATATGGATACATGGATAGGCTAGGCAAACGACAAGCAAAACAACAAAGGGGAGTTTGTATTCATCATTTTAGTGGATAAGACATGAAGTATTTTTATAAAGTTGATAGGGCAGTTGATAATATTTGGTGTTGTACAGTTATGATGTATTTATAAACAAATGTGAATGTGCAAACTACATAATGTAGAAACTAAAATGGTTGTGTTTAGTTTAAGTTTCCCTAACCTTCTGGCGATTTGAAAACCTTAACTCTGGTAAACCTAGATCTCTGGGCAGAGCTTAATGCACACTAAGAGAGGGTAAAATTGGGGTCTTATCAAAGGGTTTTGGAAAAAGTATTGGGGTTTTTGAAGTTACTCCCCAAAAGTAGCAATAGACCATGGAGGACACGGAACAAAGGCCACTAGTAACCACTAAGGATAACAAAGCATTAGAAGACAAGCTTCTCACACTACGAATCAATGATCAAATATGCAGAAGCATTGATCTGCAAGGTAACTCAGCAGTATTATGCATGACGTGGGCATCGAAGGAATAAAATAGGAAAATCTTTAGAGTTACTATGAAGAAGGTCTAAAAGTCAAAGGGAAAAGTAGTTTTTGCTGAAATAAAAGAGAATCTTTATATGATTGACTTTGAGGACAAAAGGGATTTGTAAAGGGTCCTAAGAGGTAGGATATGGTTATTTGATTGTGAGTTGGTGATAGTGGAGGAGCTAAAAGAATTGATAAATAGAAAGGAAATTGCATTGTTCACTCCCCATTTTGGATTTAGATAAGCAGCATTCCTTACCTACTGAATAAGCTAGCACTGGGCAGACTAATTGGAGAATCCTTTTCAAAATGTTTCCAAGTAAATGTTGTAGAACAAACTCTGAGAATACCAGTGGAAATAGATGTGAGGAAAGCTATAAGTAGAGGAGTGTGCATCCAAGAGGAAGCGCAGGAGAGGAAATGGTTAAGTTTGAAATATGTGAAACAACCAAATTTCTGCTTTGGGTGTGGAAGAATAGGACATATCATTAAAGAATGTCCTCAGCAAGGGGCACAAGAGAAAGAAATTTCTTAAGGAGAGCTACCATTTGGAAATTTTCTAAGAGTAGGTTATAAAGCCACGGGAGGGCAAGTTTCAAAAAGGCAAAACAGGTATTGCCAAAGAAATTTCTGGGAGGATCAAGGGAGGTGAATGAGATTAGTCCTCAAACGGATAGTAGTACTTGTGTAGGGGAGACTGTTGGGGAGAGAAGGGGAAAGCATGGAGAGAAGGGTGGAAATTGTGTGAGATAGGGAAATAGGAAAGAAGAGGAAAGTAAAACAGCAACAAGAGTGGGATGTGAAGCATATTTTCTTGAAATGCAAAAGGGAGAAAACTAATTAAATTCAGTGATGAAGAAAGGGTATGAAAGGAACAATTATGGCACTAACTTTCAATAAGAAGCAGAATTATCAATCAATAATGAAGAAAATAGATTGGAAGCCCAAAAAGAAATTTCAGGAGGGGAGGAAAATGAAATGGAAACAACTAATGGTGAAGGAAGCAATCATATCCACAAAGAAGCCACATTAAAAAATGGGAGTCATGCTATAACTAGAAAATTTAAACGAATAGCCAGAGGTAAATGCACCAATGATATTGTTGTTGGACCAGAAAGAATCCAAGTTGAGATGGCCAGAAAAGTAACATTGAGGAATTATAATGACAGAAAGGATATACAAATTAGTGAGAATTTGAAAAAACAAAGAAAGATGGTGGGGGAATAGATGGAACGTCAAAAATTGGCAAAGGCTTAGACTACCTCTCAGTCCCTCCTAGCTTAAATAGCGTTAATAGTTTGGAATTATCATGGGCTTGGGAACCCACAGTCCATTCATGTCCTTCTTGACCTTGTTAAGAAAAAAGATCCCATTTTGATCTTTTATTAGAAACAAAGAGAAAGCAATAAGAAATGGAGCTTATTAGATGCAACTAACGTTTGATGACTGCTTTACGATGAATTCAACAAACAAAAGAGGAGGTCTGACATTGTTATGGAAGTAGGATCAAAGAATAACTATTAAGTCCTGTTCTAATTATCATATAAATGCCGAATTTCAGTTCTCACACAATAATAGCTAGAGGATAATCATATTCTATGGAGCTTCTGAGGTCCATAGGAGAGATGATTCTTGAAATTTACTAAGACAGTTGAATAGAAGCAATCAGGTACCACGAATGGCTATGGGAGATTTTAATGAGGTATTAGGGATATCAGAATACAAAAACAGCCGTCTAAGGGCAGATGACCAAATGGCTAAATTTAGGGAAGTCATAGATGATTGTAACTTGAAGGATTTGGGGTTTGTTGGACCTATATTCACTTAGAGAAATAACAGACGTGACATTGATCTCATGGAAGCATGACTGGACCGAGTTTTACTCACTTTTGACCAGTTGAATTTATTTCCTTTGGCCCAAAATTTTCACTGTTCGGTGTCAACATCAGATCACATCCCCCTCTTAATCATCTTAGAGAACAGGAAATCATTAAGAAGACCTCCGAGAGTATTTAAATATGAAGATTTTTAGAGTAAAGATAGAGAGGTAGCTGACATAATTAGAGAAAATTGGACAGATGGCCAAAACAGCAGAAATGTGTCCCTTGCAAACATCAAATGCAAGCTGCTAAGATGTAGGAATGCGTTGCAAAAGCATAATAGAGAGGCTAGAGGAAATCTATCAAGATAGATTGCATTGACACAAGAACAGTTGCATAAACTAAGAAGTTTAGCCCCATTTAATGATAGGGACGAGCAAATCAGGATAACTAAGAAGCAGATCAATGGTCTTTTAGAAGATGCAGAAATTTTGTGTAAGAAAAAATCAAGGGTGAACTAGCTTCAACAGGTTTATCAAAACACATCATTTTTCCATTAAATTGCATCAAACATGAGACGTAAGAATCGAATTTTGGTGTTAAAAGATGACAAGGGGAACACGATCTTTGATGCAAGAGAAAGAACAGCTAGCGGTCACATATTTTTGGGATTTGTACAAACCCAGCGAGACAAATGATGTGGTAAGGATAACTTAAAAATTCAGAGGTGCATCAATGAGGAAGATAACAAGATATTAACAAAATCACTTACAAAATCAGAGGTGATATGGGACCAGATGATTGGTCAACTGGCTTCTTCCAAAAATATTAGCTGACAGTAGGAGATGAAATTTTTAAATCCTGCAAGGACTTCATGGGGTGCAAAGACCAAGAAGCTAAGGAGGATTTAATTAAAGGTATTAACAACACTGAGATTGTACTTATTCCCAAGACATAAGAGGCAATTTGATTGAATGAATTCAGACCTATCTGCTTATGCAATGTTATATACAAGATTTTCACAAAAATCATAGCTAATAGGTTGAAGCCATTCCTTTTAAGGATCATATCAGAAAATCAAAGTTCTTTTGTCCCGGGAAGAATCATTACAGATAACATGTTAATTGCATATGAAGCTCTCCACGTTTTGAGAAGAAGAAAAAAAGGAAGCTAGAGGGGGTCGTTATCGAGTTAGACATGGCCAGCATATGACTGAGTTGAATGAGACTATTTATATTAGATTATGGTAAAGATGGGTTTCAATGACATTTGGATTGGGTGGATAAAAGCTTGCATCTCCGCCGTTTCCTATAGAGTGGTGATAAATGGTTTTAGATCAGAGAGAATTATGGCCAGTAAGGGACTACAACAAGAAGACCCGCTATCACTTTACCTATTTCTATTTTGTGCAGAGGTTCTATTTGCTTCTCTTTGTGATGCACAACTTAAAAACCAAATTACTGGTATTCAAAAGAGTAGAGGTGGACCTCGAATTTCACACCTATTCTTTATAGATGATGGATTACTCTTCTTGAAAGTTGATAAATCAAAGATTGAACATTTGAAGCATATTCTATTTACATATGAGAAGTGCTCTGGACATGGGTAAATATGGAGAAAACAACTTTCTTTTTTAGCAGCAACACTCAACTGAATACCAAAGAAGATGTGCAGTCCTCTTTTGAAGCAAAAATTCTAGTTCATTTAGGGCTGCCTATGTAGATGGGTAAATCAAGGTAAATCAAGAATACAAGTATTTCAATCCATCAAAGAAAGAGTTTAGAAGAAGCTTCAATTTTGGAAAACAAAGTTACTATCAGCTAGAAGGAAAGAGATTCTGATTAAGGCAATTGCACAAGTCATTCCAGATTATACATGAGCTTATTCCTTCTTCTAAGAAGACTATGCGGAGACTTAAATTCAATGGTTAGAAAATTTTGTTAGAGAGAGATTGATGACAAGAGAAGGATCAAGTGGGCATCATGGAGGAAATTGTGCACTTCCAAGGCAAGAGGAGTCTTGGGCTTTAGTGATATAACGAATTTCAGTTTAGCCCTTCTAGTAAAGCAGGCTTGGCAATTAGCCACAAACTAGGATTCTCTAGCCTACAAAATCTTAAAGGCTAAATACTTCAAGGATGAAGATTTTTGAAGATGAAAATGTCCACCCTCTACATCTTACTGTGGAAGTGCATCGTTAATGCAAAGAAGTTATTGAAACAAGGGTGCACCTAGCATATTGGCAATAGAGAAAAAGTATTTTCTACAAGATATATGGATAGAGAAATAGTTGCAGTAGGCAGGCCCACTACCCGAAGGAATTATAGAGAATATTAAGATGTCATTTTTCATTGATTGGGAGGAGAAGGTGTGAAGAGAAGAGTTGATAAAATCAGTGGTAGGGACTAAATGATGGAACATTATCAAGGAGATTCCTATTCCGCTGGGTGCCTCAGATGACAACATCTTTTGGAAAGCTGGAAACGATGGAAATTTTAGAATGAAGTCTGCTTATTGATTACTTTACAGTATGCAACAACAGGCTAACAGGAATATAATAGAGAATGAGGAATTGGTTAGACTTACTCGAACATGGTGGAAATAGAAGCTACTACAAAAAATTCTAATATTTAGTTAGAGACTAATTTGGAATCAGTTACCATTAAAAACAAACCTTCTTTAGAGAGGTATACAAGAGGGAAACTACCGCTTATTTTGGGCTTGCATCAAAACAAGCAGTGCTTTTGATGCTCACCTTGTTAGAGATGTGGCAAGCATAAACCCCAATAACTTCTTCGATGTAATCTATCATATTTGCCAGCCAGAATATAGACACTGACTCCCATCATTCATTATATCTTGTTGGAAAATATGGCACTGCAGAAACAAGTAAATCTCACAAGGTGAAACCCAAAATTTCTCTACCATTGCAGGATGGATAAGGAATATATTTAGAGCTACCACTCAGCTAAGCCGTTAATGAAATGTTCATACCAAATCTAGCATTGCCAAGCCAAAGGAATCTGCCTCCAATAGGGAAAATCAAACTAAACATAGATGTAGGGTTCAAACATGATGGAGATTTATGTGAAGCAAGTGCAATGATTAGAAACTTTGATGAGGACATCATTGTAGTTAAATGTTAGGCTTGGAAAGGAAAGAAAGACCCAGTATGGTTGGAGACATATGCCATGATGCTAGGAGTGAATTAGATGAAATAGTTAAATTATTTATAAATTTTTATGAAAGTGATTCCTTAATCTTGATTAATTAGATGAAACATAATGACCAAATTTTGTCTACTGTAGGCCATCTTGTTAATGTTATAAAAGAGGTTAGTAGGTCGTTTAGAAATTGTAATTTCACTCATATCCATAAGATGGGCAATGAAGTAGCCCACAAGCTGGTCAAGTTTTCTTTACAAGAACAAATTGGATCTTGCACATGACAGGGAGAGTTTCCTAATTGTATTCTGTAGATGTTATGTAAAGATGTATGTCATTTTTTGGAATGATTTTGGGGCCCCTTCTCCTTGTGTCCAACAGATGGCTAGGAGCGGGGGAGGAGGAAAATGTCCATTTTTTTATAAAAAAAATGGTTGTGTTTATGCTATAGATTTAAATGTTATTACGTGTCTTAACTTCTTAAAGGTATTTGAGAATCATGATTATATTAATTTTTATTGATTCATTAGATTTGCATCTAGATCTTTTGCATATGGCAATGAAGGAATTTGTTGCAAATATGTTCATGCATGTATTGATCAGTGGAAAAATTTGCAATAAAACCATTTATCGTTACAATTGTCATACATCCTTTTATCATCCCGTCAATGGAGAGTAAAATTACAATGGTTTTAGAACAAAATTCTCAACCAAAAATCTCATTGCAATTGAGGTACCAATTGCAATAAAAGTACCCTCAATGGTTAGTGACGAAAGCATAAGTTGCAATTTGTTGCTATTGATGTATCATTAGCAATCATTTGGGTGTTATTGCTACCAATTTATTGAAATGAGGCGTGCAACCAACTATTTTTTATTGCTAATGTTTTTTAGCAATAAAAGACCCCAATAGTGACAAGATGTATGTGTTGCTATTGATAACTTTTGTTGTAGTGAGTCTTGATGGCTTTTACAATTCTTGAAAAAGCCCCTTGCTAGCATTTATATAGAAAAGGATGAAAATTTGGATATTTTGCACTTTAGCCTATCAAGTATTATTGTTGAAAACCCTCTCTAGCAAATGGGCTAGGCTCTAGAGTGCTAGTTAGCCTAGTCTACAAAGAGACCAACTTTCAATCCAACCCAAGTGGAGGCCCAACCCAAGGACCAAATGGCATCTACAAGCTGGTGAAAATTGTGGATCAGCATAATGCAAAGAGAAGGAGAGTTACCACCAATTACATGGAAATGTCCATGACTACTTTTTTATCTCTAAATATTAATTTTTCAAATATAAACCATTTGTTAATTTATAAATAGATATTTATTACTGTAGCATGTTAATTTTTACATGTTACGATGGGTTGACAAGTGAGCCTAAAAATATAAAACTTGCATAATGCAAAATACTAAAAGTATATAAAATAGATGCATGCAAAGTTGAAAAATAAATATGATGCAAAGTACATGAAAATAAGCATGCAAGTACAAGACTAAAAGTTAATTATGCGATGCGAGTTGGAGGGTTAGCTAGTTAAATATGATGCAAGTTAGGTGCATAAACTAAACATGCAAATAAAAAATAAAATATGTAAAAGAGGGGTTCAGGATCAGAAATACAAATAAAGATAAAAGGTGTAGACATGAGGGTTGATGAATGGAGATATAAACATTAAGTCTTTTAGATGATGCAAGTTTTTAAAATTTTTTAGATGATGTAAGGTTAGTCAAATGCAAACATATTTCTCAATTAGGTGCAATTAGCAATTAGTATCATGCATGAAAATGCAGAATGCAAATAATTACTAGTAAAACTAAAAGTAAAATTAGTTTAATTTTTATTTGGAGTCGCCTCTAGGCGAATGACGATTGTTAGGCTTTGTGCAATAAAACACTGAAATACAAAAAATCCAGGTGAACATGCCACTAAGAGAAAATAGACAAATATGTAAAGTATATTTTATTTCCTCTCAAAACAATAGTCCTAAGAGCAAAAAAATATTTCTTATATAAAAGATGAGGAAGGTTGGAGGCAAGAATTTATTCCATATGTTTTTTATGAGGCCTTAACTCAATTGGAGATTGGGGAGAACTAATAAAAGGAGAGAGATTAGTGGGGAGTTAATATTTCCATCCCCACTAACTATTACCAAATACCATATATTTCACTTTTAAGGTGAAAAATAACAAAGGGTTCGAAGAGCGGGTGAGCCTGAAGGCAACTTGTGCACTAATAGACGTGATCATATTCATGGGCCATGGCAAATCAAATTAGATGCATGATAAAAATATTAGCACATCTATTATGACCGAAATGAGGATGATAGACTTAGAATGGTGTAGCAACCGTCGCGGATGCTACGATGGGCTCGGATGCCTTTCTCGCCTTGTGAAATCTGGGTCGGATCAAAAGGGTCGGAACCTGCGTTTCTCATTAAATAGAAGGGTTGTTAGTATGTTTCAGAAAATAAATAGTTGCATAGAATAGGCCTTAGTCTCGAGCTTGATCTTTAAGCTTTCGGAGCAACTACATGTGCGCGGGATTTCTGCATCTCACGGGTCCAGCAGCGTGACAGGAAGATCCGGCAACGTGGTGGCTGCACACGTCGCTGGATGCGGCAGAACAACGTGACTTGATCTTCGCTACGGCTTCAACTCAATGAAAAATGTTATTATTTAGATCAAATAAAACATATGAAAATAACCTCAATAGCCAAGAGATTTACACCGCTAAATGGAGTCGCCATTAATCTTAAAGGGGATATCAGTCCCCATTTTCAATGAATAAGAACACTGGTCGTACAAAGTTTGGATTCCGATTTTATAATTAAAATAGATATAACAAAAATCTGTTAACTAAAGTCGTTTACATGGGCATGAAAAGGGGAAAATCAAAATAAAAAAATAAAAATCTGAAGCAAGGGGGTAAAAGGAGAGAGAGAGGGATTAAAGAGAAAGAAGCTAGAAAAGAGGAGGAGTCGGGCATGTAAAGGGGTTGCTGCAGACTCTCGTCCTCCCCCTTTGGGATGTCTCTCTTAGTGTGCTTGGAGTTGGAGCTTGCCCCTCTATTCATAGAGGGGAGGTGGGCGCATGGGCTGTGAGCCATGAACGGGAGCCCGTCTCTGTTGGGCTAAAGTTGGATAGGTGGGCTGAACTTGGATCTAGTGAGTTGTTACTGTAGAGCCCAGTTTCTGTGTCTAGTGGGTTGTTGCTATATAGCCTAGTTATTATGGGTTGCTGTTGCTCTTGTGGGTTAAGGCTAGATAGGCCCGTTTGCTGAAATCTAGTGGGCTACTGTTGTAGAGCCCAGTTTCTGTGGGCTGAAGCTTGGTCAAGCCTATTTTGCTGGTGGGTGGCTTAGAGCTTTGTTCCTGTGGGCTAAGGCTAACAGGCCCGTTTGGTTGTTTGTAGGCCTAACTTGTTTGGGGTCTTGTTCCATATGGGTTGTTGGTTTTAGAGCCAATTGGCAATTTTCTTGGGTTGATTTTCTTTGTGGTGGTTGTTCTTGAATTTTAGTCCATACATATGTTTCTTTTATTTTTATGTGTATTTATTTGGGCTTAAGGGAGGGATGTCTATAACTTCTCTCCTTTGCCAGAAGCGTCTTGATGGTGAGTGGCAAAGTTTCAGACACCCCTTTGGCTTAGATCTGATCTTGTGCTGACCTTCTTGTAAAATAATCTTGCGTGGGCCATCTTGAAAAAATTTGTTAACTCGCTGGACCGTTTTGCATTTTTCTCAATATGGTGCGGATTTGTAATTTTGAAACTTGTAGGGGGCCACTTGCAATTTATCCTACTTTTAGGGTGCTTGTCAAGGTCTCCTCCTTCTGTCGCTCCTTCTTTTCGCCGATCACCGACTACGCTCTTGGTTGTTGTCGCCGTCGTCGAGGGTCCTGCGCGGGCAGGTTTCTTCCTCCTTCTTCGTGACATTCGGATCATGCGGCCGGCGGTGGGGGTCTGCTTGGAGCATCGGCTCCTGGTGGGGTTTGCTTGGAGCGTCGGCTGCCGATAAGGTTCCCTTGGATCGTCGCTGCTGCTTGGACCGTCATCGCCGTCATCGAATAGGTATCTTCTTCTCCCTTTTTTCCTCCTCATTTTTCTTTCTCCTTGCTATTGGCTTTGAGGGCGGCGATTCCCGGTGGTTACAGGATATTCGTTAGTGCTGCGGGAGGATCACCGGTATTCGTCGAAGCTGTAACTATCGATCGACAGGTATCTCCTTTCCTTTCTCTGTTTCTTTTTTTCCTTCTTCTTCTCTCTCGCCGGAAGACAGTGGTTGGGGCTTGAACATTTATCAGTGGTGAGCGATGGTTGTTGTCGTCATCGGGGGCTTCACGTAGAGTATCTCTTCGTCAGCTTCTGTTTCCTCATCCATCTTCTTTATCTTCGTTCGCGGCAGCAGCGATGCCAGGCCGCGATCGCTCGTGATGGGTCCTAGAGAGTAGGGGTTGTTGACGACGTTTCTGTAGATCTGGGCCAGCAACGGGAAGCACAGGAGGTCGTCGATCGCAGGTGAGATTGGGGAAAGTCGGGCGCTCGTCACCACATTGCCCATCCCCGTCAAAGATCTTGCGGTTAGAGGTTCTTCGACTGTTTCTTCTCCCACGACTACCAGCTATTAGGTATCGCCATCAGCGTTGGCTTCCGTGGCAGTGGTGGTCGTGTTGGTGCTTTGACAAACACGCAAGCTAGGCTTGGGGGCATTTGGTCGGTCCGAAGGGTCATTGTTGCATTCATCGAGGCTGCCAATGGTGCTGCTGTCATCGATCGCCGGAGGGCAAGTATGGGTATTCGGTGGTGGGTATCATTCTCCTCTTTTTTCATTCTTTGTTGCTGATCATTCATTGATGATAATTTTTTGGGTGTTTGTTGATGTAGAGACAATGTGTGGCCGGAGCTGGGTGACTTAGTGTCATAGTCCAGGTGGTCCGAAGGTCTCTTGGCAGATGTTTTGGAGCCTTGAAAGGGGGATTACTGGCACTGTTTGGAGCCGAATCAGGCAGTGGCTATTGGTCATTGTTGAGGTTATACGTCCTCTTCCTATCCACATTGCTTGATCGGTCCTTTTTTTTTGTTTGATAGGCTTATTGCTGAAGTGCTGAGCATTAGTGTCGGCTTGGTGGTCCTGATTGTTGGTTTGTGGTAGTGGAGCTGGTGATCATCTAACTTGATAGGTACTTCCTTTTTCTTGCCCTTTTATGCCATCGTTTCCCTTTTGCTTGCGTAGGATTTGCCCAATATGTTGTGCCTTGTTATATTTGTCAATCATTGGTATTTTATATGGCTCACACCTGATGATGATTGTTGTGGGGTATCAGATATCTATATCGTTATTTATGAAGTCCTAGTGTTGGTCCCAAGTTAATGGCAATTACCCAAGAGGGGAGGGGTGAATTGGGTATTTAAAAAATTTAAACTTAAACAGAAACTTTACCCCGAATTAATCTAGTCCCCTTTATGAAGAAACAAAATGAGAGCAATAATGTAAAGAGCAGAAACAAAAATGAACACACAAGATTTTATAGTGGTTCGGGCAACCTCCCTACTCCACTCTTCCAAGCTCACACCCCTTGTGACTTGGGTTCCACTATGTATTCCGCGAATACAACTAGAGTCTCCACTCTCTTCTAGATTCTAGCTCTAGGGGGCATATACAATCAGAGCTTTCGCTCTCTTCTAGATTCTAGCTCTAGGGGGCATTTACAACCACAGCACAAGTAGGTGACGAGTTCCACTCCAATCACACATTACTTTGCTTACACTTGATCTTAGTTACCCAAACTAAATCAAGTTCAATACAACAAGAAATAACAAAAGAAAGTTTCTACACGTTACTGTTGTGTAGACGCAGATTTGGCACAGAGAAGAACTTGTAGTGTAGGCTTAGAGATTCAGCAAGCAGCTCTTGGCAGTTTGAAGCAAGGTTCTTCTTCTAAAAATTAGCTTGATCACTTGAAGCTCTTAAAGATGGGAGTTATGCTCACTTAATGAATTCTCAGCTACCCTCCTCGTTCATATTGAATGCCTTTTATAATTGTGGAGGGAATCCGAACGTTTAGAGGTAGGTGGCGCGCATTTAATGCGCCAACGTTCGAAAATTTTTCGACCGTTACGACCCAAGTCGCAGGTGGAGTCGACTTTGGGTGCGACTTCGCCCAAGTCGCAGATGGAGTCGACTTCGGGTGCGACTTCGGGTGCGACTTCGCCTGTTTGCAACTTCTTCAAGTTCCAGTCTGGGTCGACTTGGTCTTCGACTTGACCCAAGTCTCCTGTGGAGTCGACTTCGGGTGCGACTTCACCTCGGCAGTTTGCTTGACGAACTTGAAATCCTTGGAATGCTTTGCTTGCTTGAGTTTCTTCATGTTTGGTTGTTCTTCCTTGATTTATATCTCTTTGGACCACTGTGTTGTCATTCTAGCTTGATGTCTTTTAGCTCCATGATTTGCAAACATTGAGTCCTTGAGTCTTGAATCTTTTGTATTCATGAACAAGTCCAATATATTTTGATTAGAATAGTTGAATTCATGCATCTTGCTTTCTTCGGACTTGGATTAGTCTTCATATGTTCCAAGTCGAACATCGAAGTCGACTTGATCTTCAACTTGACTCAAGTTCTACCTTGAAATCGATCTAATCCCCGATTTAGCTTCTGAAGTTTCTGCCCTGTCCAACTGAAGTCGATACTGGAGTCGACTTGGTCTGCGACTTCACCCAAGTCGCATGCGGAGTCGACTTCGTCTCCGACTTCGGCAGCTCTGCTCCTCGATTTCAACTCTGGACAGAAATGACGCGTCCAAGACACGACTGGAGTCGACTTGGTCTGCGACTTCACCTCAAATCGCAAGCGGAGTCGACTTAGGATGCGACTTCGTCAGTTCTCGTTCTCGATTTCAACTCTGGAAGGAAATGACATTTCGAAGTCGATGCTGGAGTCGACTTGGTCTGCGAATTTACCCAAGTCGCAAGCGGAGCGACTTGGGATGCGACTTCGGCACCTCTCATTCTCGATTTCAACTCTGGAAGGGAATGACGTCTTGAAGTCGCTTCTTGAGTCGACTTGGGGATCGACTTGGCCTAAGTCGAAGCCTGAGTCGACTTGGAAATCAACTTGACTTGCCATGCTTCATATTCTTCAAATTTATAACTTTAAGTCATTTCCACAAACATGTTAGTAACTAAAACTTACTCAAATTGATTTGTTAATCATTAAAACATAGACTTGGCTTATTTTCCACATATTTTCAACACCTAGGACACCTTGGGATTATTTCTTAAGTGAGGTGAAAGCAGGTTGTTAAGGCGTCTTTCCCACCATGGCTGCATTATGACTTGGGAATGGCGGTCCCTGTTTCTTTTCTTATTCTGCTGGAGTGTTATATGGGTAACTTTTGGCCATTTGCATGTGCTTCATCTTCCATGCTTTATGGTGAGGGTCCTTAACTTGAGTTGTAAAGGGATATCCCACTTGTCCTCATTTTTGTCTTTTCTAGAAATATGTTGCCTTTGCTTCTTGTCTTGATTGTGGATAGCACTTGAATGTGGATAACATGTGGGTCTATTGCGTTTTCGTCCTTTTGGGTTGAGATGCTTCTTTTTTTTCCAAATTGCTTATGCTTGATAAGGTGGTTGCCTTCTTTTTCCGTTGCATCACGATTTTTCTCTTTTTTTTTTCAAATTGCTTATGCTTGATGAGGTGGTTGCCTCCTTTTCCCGTTGTCTCTACTGCAAATCTATTCATGGGATCACAACAAGTTTGTCGGGATATGCAAGCCTTGTTGACTTAGATGGGGGCTTTGGCTTCCTCGTCTTCTCATCAATCGGATGCTTTGTCTGCAATGGGAGGGATGATAAATTGCCATGAAGCTATTTTAGAGCGCCTTGGTCAACTCATGAATGCAAGGCGCTGATGGCAAAAGTTTTTTTTCGTAAAGTGCTAGAGGCATGGGGCAATTGGACTGTATAAGCTCCTTTTATTTTCATAAGTGTTGCCCTTTTTGGATTCTTTTTAGGTTGTGATGTATTTGAAAGGTCTTCTTTAAACTCCCTTTTTTTGTAGTGACATATTTCTGGTTTTCCTTTGAATGTAATGAAATACTTCACTTTTGTTATGCCTTGATGTTTGTTTTCTAGATTCCTTGCTCTGGTTTTGGACTTTGTAGGCTTCAAGAGGCTTGTGAATTTCTGCAAGTAGCATTGCTAGTCCCAGACTCTTCTTTTAATGAATTTGAATTTGAAAACAGACCCTTTGTTGGGTGTGTACCCTTACTTTATCCAGCTTGGTGATGAACTTCTTAGCTTTTAGCTTTGATCTTAAACTTTCTAGACCCTCCTTGTTGTTCTTTTTGCATACCTAGCAGAACTAGATGCCATTGCTTTTGACTTCATAGTAGTTTTTGCACTTTGTATATTGGGAAGCATTTGACGGATGTTTGGAAATTCATTTACGAACACTGCCATCGGACCTAAAAATTTTTTAGTTCTTTGAAACATACGTCGAGTAGCATTGGTTAGACGGCAGAAGCTTGCTTCTGATTGCCTAGGGAGCACTCGAGGAGCAGATTGAGCGCTACTTCTGATGTATCGCTGGATCTGCAACTACATCTTGCCTTGTTTTTTTTTCTTTTTTCCTTGTTTTTTTTTTAAAAAAAAGAATATATAAATACCTTTATTCATGCAACTTTTCCTCCGGGGTCCCAAACCTTGTTTGAGGTAAGATGTGATTTGATATAAAAATAATTTGTGTCCTTTATTTTGAAAGTTGCCTGCCTCCACACTTTGTAATGTATTTTTCTCCACCTTTTGCCCTTCAGCCTTTGTTTGTAAACTATTTCTTGTAGCTTGAATTAAATGCTTCTCTGACATGCGACTTTGATAGTCTACTTTTTGTACTTGATATCTATTGTGGCTGCCCTATTTTTGTAGAGCATGACCTTAAATAATTTTGGTATTAATGTTGCCCCCCCATGAAATATTATTTTTACTGGTTGTTGGCATTTTCCCTGCCAAGCTTGATGGAAAGACTATTTTGTAGCCATTTTGAAATATCCCTTTGGATGTGTTGACAAAGATGTATCTGTGACGATGGGTTGATTGATGACGGTTGTGTGCCCTGCGCATTTTGCGGCTTCCAGGGCTAACCTTGTTGGTTGTTCGACTTTGTCGACATTGCCTGTGTTGATGATGGTTTGCTGAGGCTTTTTAGATGCCTCTGCTTGATTGTCTGTGTGAGGGATAAATTCATTTGTGACTTGTAGATAGTCTTTTCCATTTACCTTTTCTTGCGCAGGAATTCCTTGAAATTTGTGCTCTTTGGCTAGCATCTTCTTTTCTGAGGCATTTGTCTGGTTTGCTAATAAAACTAATATTTTACCTTCTATGGTTGGACATGGTGATGGTAACGACTGCTTTTGATGGATACTAGAAGTAGAGGTATAAAGAGTTTTTGGGTTTTATTTTGCATTCTTTGGTTATGGACATATTGATTGGTTGATTGGAATAAAGATATTTTCTGGGGACAGGTGAGGCAAAGTTGGTTGGCCAGCTATTTTGAGTGGAGTTTCCAAATTTGTAGGAAAAATACTAAAGGGTTGTCTTTCCACCATAGGCGGTTCACATGAAATTGGATTTTCTTACGTGGGCTTTATAGATTTTTGTAATAAAATGATAGGATTGACACATTTTCTTTGAAGGGTGATAAGGTTGACATTTTGGCCTTGCAAGACAGTAGGAGTATTATGATATTGGACTTTTGTTATAAAAATAGAAGGGTCAAAAGTTTTGGCATTACCCTTGACGAAATTGACTTTCATATCAATGTCAGCCATTTGAGACGTCTAGCTTGCTTGTTCAGGATAACTTGCATCCCCTTGTTGTGGCTATGGAGGAATCTTTTCATTCCTTAGGTCATCTTCAACTTCTTCTGTCACTTGTAATAGTTGTGTAAAGTTGGTAAAGAGGTGTGATACCAAATACCCAGAGATATTTGGGTGTGCTGAGTTGATGATGATGGATATTTGCTCATAAAGGGTAAGGGAACCTTCATTTTTGCCGCTAAGGCTCACCATGTTGTCATGTATTCTGAGAAGGTCTCGCCATCCTTTTGCCTTAAGGCCTCTAAGTCAGCCCTCTTACGTGCAACATTTAGCATGTAGGAAAATCGATCCATGAAAGTTAGAGATAGATGCTTCCATATTTTGATTTGTTTGTAGTCCAACAACATATACCATTCAAGGGCATCCCCTCTCAAGCTGTGTTGGAATAGCATGACCAAAATTTCTTTTTTTTTACTAGAGGGTATAAAATACTGCAAAAGGCCTTGAGATGGGCATGTGGGCATGAGTCTCCTTCATAGATAGGGAGGGTTGGCATTTTAAAATTTTTAGGTAGTTGTGTATTTGAAAATGGACATAAGTTTTCAATTTTTACCAAAGGAAGGTCCCCCTCTTGCTGTCGCTTAATTTTTCTTTGTATCTCTTGGAGCTGGCTTTGAAACTGTGTCTTGACCTCTTCTATTTGGCCTTGCATATTCATTAGGCCATGTGATCTTTGAGTTGGAATAGATTGCCAGTTTGAAGTTGTTGTTTGCTGATGTTATGATGAAGAAGATGACACTTGATGCTGTAGACTTGCTGTTGATTGGCATTGCTTTAGCATTTTGTAGAGCATGTCCTCCATCCGTTGCATTCGTTGCATTGTTTGAACTCATTATTCAAATGAGAATGCAATATTTTTCTTTAAAAAATGATTTGTTGGCTTCATGTGTGTAGCTTTGGCTTGAAGACAACTAGAACTTTGAGATATATTTTTTTTTCTTTTTTTCACTTTTTTTTGCTTTTCTTAGCCAAAGCAAAATTACGGAAAATATGATATGATGTCCCCTGTTTTAGAACCAAGGGTGGGAAAGTTGATTAATCGTCTTTAGGCTTGAAATCCATTGCTAGCTTGTTGTTGCTTAGTTGGAATGCTTCTAAACGTCACTGGACCAAGAAACTTTTCAGGTCTAGTCATAGTGCTCTTTTCAGCATTGCCTCCTCCAGATTTTGACGCATCCTTTTATCCATCGCCACCATATGGGCTTCAATGGACTGTTTGAACTGTTGATCTCGATTCTCGTGATGTGAAGATTATTTTGACTTCATCCTAGCTGTTTTGGATATGGTGACCACGAGGCTTCGATCAATGGTTGACTTGCTCTATTTTCGAGCTATGGTGGGTGTTAGTCCCGAGTTGATGGCAATTACTCAAGAGGGGAGGGGTGAATTGGGTATTTAAGAATTTAAAACTTTAATTAGAGATTTTATCCCGGTTTAGTTTAAACCCCTTTAATGAAACAAATAGAAAGCAATAAGATAATGAAAGCGAAAATGAAAAACAGTAGACAAGATTTATAGTGGTTCATACAACTTTCCCTACTCCACTCTTCCAAGCTCACACACCCTTGTGACTTGGGTTCCACTATGTATTCCACGAATAACACAAGAGTCAATACTCTCTTCTAGATTCTAGCTCTATGGGGCATATACAAACAGAGTCTCCGCTCTCTTCTAGATTCTAGCTCTAGGGGGCGTATACAACAAATAGCACAAGTAGGTGACGAGTTTCACTCCAATCACACCGCTACTTTGCTATAGCTTGGTTTGAAACACCAAAATCAAACAAGCACCAATAACCAAATAATAAGATGAAAATAAAAGAAATCTACACTTTACAGATTTGAGTAGCAATTTCCAGCTCGAGGAAGGGTTTGTTGATGCGACGAATCGTTCCGTGTTGAAGCGACCTGCAACTTTGAACTTACTCTTCCTTTGAAAATGTATAGACCACTCAATTTGTAGAGAAAAGTAGATTCAAACTCTTAGTAGCACTTCTTTCCTCTTTTTCAGCCTTAACTTCTATATTTCCACGTTTGCTTGAGTGTCTATATATAGAGGAGGGAGAATTTTGAACGTTATAGAGTTGGTTGGCGCGTAATAAATGTTCCAAAGTTCAAAAATTCGAATGTTACGCCTCCAAGTCGCAGGTGGAGTCGACTTCGTGTGCGATTTCACCCAAGTCACATGTTGGAGTCGACTTCATGTGCGACTTCAGCTGTTCTTCAGTTTTCAAGTTTGTCCTCTGGGTCGACTTGGTCTGAGACTTGGCTTCAAGTCGATCTTGGAGTCGACTTCGGGTGCGACTTGGCTCCTTTCTTTTGCCAAGTCAGTTTGATCTTTGTTGAAGTGTCTCTTACTTGCTTAACTTCTTCTTCTTCTTTTGTCTTTCAATACTTGGAACTTATTTGTACAAAATTTCTTTAGCTTTAAGTCTAGAGAACTTGAAAAACTCGAATCTTGTATGAACAAATCCAACTTTGATTTAGAATGGTTGAATCCATGTGTCTTGCTTGCTTTAAACTTGGATTAGTCTTCATATATTCAAGTTGAAAAATTTGAGTCGACTTCATCTTCAATTTGACTCAAGTCTATCTTGAAGTCGGCTTGGCCTTCGACTTGAAATTCTAAAAATCTGCACTGCCCATCTGAAGTTGATGCTGGAGTCGACTTTGCCTGCGACTTCAACCAAGTCGCATGTGGAGTCGACTTCGGTTGCGACTTCAGAATCTTGGCAATCCAATTTCAACGCTGGAAGGAAATTGCATCTCGAAGTCGATACTGGAGTCGACTTCGTCTGCGACTTCACCCAAGTCGCAAGTGGAGTCAACTTCATCTGCGACTTCAGTATGTTCAAGTCCTCAATTTCAACGCTGTTCAAGAATTGTCATTTGAAGTCACTGCTGGAGTTGAGTTCGGGATCGACTTCGACTTGGAGATCAACTTGATCTGTTATTCTTTGCATACCTTATTTTTATATCCTTAAACATTGCACAAACAGATTAGTAGCTAATATTTAGTCAAATTGTGTTGTTAATCATCAAAACACATGGTTTGGATATTTTTCATTAATTATTTCCAACAATCTCCCCCTTTTTGAAGATTGACAAAACCAATTTGAGTTTATACATTTCAATATATCATTTGTCATTTTTAGGATAATCATAAGCCATTTACCTTTTGAAATTGTCTTGCATATGTTGTTTCAAATAATCACAAATCATTCAACCATTTCAAAACAGAACATTAATGATAGAGCAAAACATCAAAGTATTAAAAGCAGAGCTTTTGTAATCCGAGCATAATTCAAGTGATAATAAACTTTGCAAAAGTGATCAGAACACAAACAAACTTGATCATAAGCAACCTTTTCATATATATGATCAAAAATTTCATACAAATTTCAAATGCAAATGCAAATGAAACCTATATACAAGCTACCCAACCCAAAATCCTAAAAAATCTAAACTCAAAACTCAACACTTCTCCCCCTTTTTGTCAACCGATCAAATAGGGGTCGACTCACAGAGATTTGGTGAATTGAAATGCAGATATAGGATAGGAAATTGGTCGAATAGGTCGAACATGGGCTGAGGAGTAAAATGATGAAACGGGTGCTGGGGTAGAATCTCTGCAAAAAACGGATCCAGTTCGGGCATGAGCTGATTTCGATGATGCCCGGATGCCAGGTGATAGCGAATGGTTCGAAGCTCCCAATCTATACGATCTTGGCGTGAATGCATATCTGTTATCACATTTTGGACCCCGACAATTTGGCTAGTTAGTCGGTCCTCTAACTGCTCAAGGTGAACTCGAATAGCGTTCATCGAAGTGTCCCATGATGGGGGATGTGGTGCGAGATCAGGAATCTATGAACCGTGAGGTGAGCAGGAGTTGTGTGACACGGGTGAGGCTGGCTCTTCGGGAGCGTCTGCATGTGTAGCAGGTTGCTCATCCTCTGGTGGCGGGGGCTGCTCCCCCTGAGCCTGTGCATCCTCAGCTTCCTCTTGAGCTGGTCTGCCCATTCTTTCTTGTATTTGCTCTGCTCTAAATTGCTCCACATTGATTTTCATGCATTGGAGTAGGGCTTTATTGATGACATTCGTTGATTTCAGAACCTCAAACAGTTCACCATCGATGTCAACCCCATAGAATTCCAGGATCCTTGTGATCGATGTCCCATATGGAAGAACCCCTCGTGGGTTGTCCTTCCTCGAGGCTAGTGCTTCCAGAAATAGTCGCGGTATGCTGACCTTGACTTTATTCGCGACTTTCCAAAGAATTCCCGCCTCCTGCGGGTTCAACTGGTTTCTTCCACCACCCTTTGGATAGATGCAGTTGGCGACGAGTAGCCTAAGGACCCTTAGCCTTGGGGATAGGTGCATGTAGTGCAGGAATTTAACTCCTGGATGATACTTGTTGCTCCGTGTTAGTTGATTATACATCTGATCCAGGGTTAGATCCTCAGGAAGCTGCCCTTCTTCGTACGGTACACGTAGGATTCTTCCTACTTTCATTAGTGCATTTCCTAGACTTGTTGTTCCCATAGTTCCTAAGAACATTTCTACTCCTTTCACATATGTGTTAAAGGAGTTATCATCCCATAAGTAGTAGAATATCCTAGTCAGGTCGGGATATACTCTGTCGTCTGCTTTCAACAAACTAGTCCAGCCTTGGAAATCTAACAATTCTTCAATTCTAAATTCATAATCGCTCAAGAACTTGAAGTCTATAATTTTCGGAATGAATACCTTCCGTTCATAGAACGATTTGTAGAATCGGCTGTGTTGTAATTCAGTCTTGAGATATGTCGTAGGCATCTTCAAGACTTGACCTTTGGTAGCAGGAGTCCCTCTTCTCCTATCTCCTGTATTAGTACTTCTAGTTTGATTTTCGGACCCTTGAGCTCCTGTTGTAGATGGAGTAGCAATCTGGAACCGAACCCGTCGACTTGTGGAAGTTGATGGTTCCTCCCGAGTTCGTTTTGCAGGAGTCCGTTGTCTCCTGGGAATGTCCTCATCAGTTTGGGAGTCTGTTTGTCTAGGTATGGGCCTTAGTGATGGCTTCGACACAGCTAGCTTAGGCAAACGAGATTTGGGAGCCATTCGAGATGGGTTTTTGGAAATGAGACTTTCAAATGGAGCTTGAAAGAGGAATGTAGAGAGCAATTGAGAAGACAGAGAGGGATAAATGGATTGAGTGAGGAGAGATGGAGAGTGATGGAGAGAGATGGAGAGCAATAGAGATAGAGACCGAGAGTGGAGAGAGAGATGGAGACCAATAGAGACCGAGAACTGAGAGAAAGAGTCGGAGAAGAAAGAGAAGGCCGGAGAAATGCCGGAGAGAAGAAATTGTTGGAAGAGAAACTGAGAGAGAGAGCTTCCGGCGCGGAAAAAATGAGAGAAAAGGAGAGAGAAGAGAAAGAAAAAAGAAAGAAGAAGGCTGGAAGTCCAAAGGTCGCGCGCGCGGAGTCGACTTTGCCCTAGGCGGAGTCGACTTTGCTATGCCCAAGTCGACTTCAGTGGAGTCGACTTGATAGCCTCGGAGTCGACTTGGCTTAACGACTTGTATTTTCCTAAGTCTATTTTTCATCTAATTATTCCTTATTTAGCTCAATCATCCCCATATCATTTCTAATTTTGTAAAATGATTCCTTTGCTAAAGGTTTGGTGAATATATCAGCAATTTGATCCTCGGTTTTCACATATTCCAAACAAACATCATGATTTTCAACATGTTCACGAATAAAATGATGTCTTACATCTATGTGTTTGGTTCTTGAATGCAATACTGGATTTTTAGTTAAACAAATTGCACTTGTATTGTCACATTTAATTGGAATGTTATAATAATCAATACCATAGTCTTTCGATTGTTGTTTCATCCAAAGTAGTTGGGTACAACAACTCCCGGCGGCTATATATTCGGCTTCTGCCGTAGATAAAGCAACACTAGTTTGTTTCCTTGAATACCATGAAACCAACTTATTTTCAAGAAATTGACAAATTCCACTAGTACTCTTTCTATCTACTTTATAACCGGCAAAATCCGCATCCGAGTAACCGATTAAACCAAACGTTGACCCCTTTGGATACCATAGTCCAAGATTAGTGGTATTTATCAAATATTTAAAAATTCTTTTACAGCCAATAAATGTGATTCTTTAGGACATGCTTGGAATCTAGAACACATACATACACTAAAAAGAATATCCGGCCTAGAAGCAGTTAAATACAACAACGATCCTATCATACTTCTATAAAGCTTTTGATCGATACATTTACCGTTTTCGTCCGTGTTGATCTTGATTGTTGAACTCATTGGAATATTTGCTCCTTTGCTAGTTTGCATTCTAAATTTCTTTAGCATTTCTTTAATGTACTTGGACTGATTTATGAATATTCCTTCGGCTTGTTGCTTGATTTGCAGTCCAAGGAAGAAATTTAATTCTCCTATCATGCTCATTTCAAATTCGCTCTGCATAATCTTAAAAAATTCTTGGCATAGAGTTTCATCAGTAGCACCAAATATTATATCATCTACATAAATTTGCACAATTAAAATATTTTTACTTTTATACTTGATGAATAAAGTAGTATCAACTTTTCCTCTTTGAAATTCATGATCAATCAAAAATCTATTTAACCTTTCATACCAAGCTCGTGGGGCTTATTTTAGTCTGTATAATGCTTTGGTCAGCTTATAAACATATTTTGATTGATCCTTTTCTTCAAATCCAGGAGGTTGTTCAACATATACTTCTTCATTCAAGCACCCATTCAAAAATGCGCTTTTCACATCCATTTGAAACAATTTGAAATTCATGTGAGAAGCAAATGCTAGTAAAATACGTATCGCTTCTAATCTAGCCACGGGTGCATATGATTCTTCGAAATCAATCCCTTCTTCCTGGAAATATCCTTTGGCTACTAGTCTAGCTTTGTTTCTTATTACAAGTCCACTTTCATCTAATTTGTTCCTAAATACCCATTTGATATCAATAATGGTATAATCATTTGGTCTAGGAACTAAATGTCATACATTATTTCTTTCAAATTGATTTAGCTTTTATTGCATTGCAATAACCCAGTTTTCATCATTAAGAGCTTGTTCAATAGTGGTTGGTTCAATTTTTGACACAAATGCATATTGTCCACAAATATTTTGTTTTGATCTCCTAGTTTTTACTCCTTCATAAATATTTCCAATGACTTGCTCAATTGGATGGGCATTTTTGAATTTCAAATCAATTGGGGATTTGTAGGAGTCATTACCTTCACTTACCTCTTCCTCCATGGGGTTTTCTGGCTTAAGCTCTGTTTTCTTTTATTGTTCTTGTTGTTTTGCTTTTGTATCATCTGCATCACTTAGTTCATCCTCCTTTCTCGGAGTTTGGTTAAATTCATCAAAAACAACATGTATTGATTCTTCTACTATTTGATTTCTTTTGTTGAAAATCCTATATGCTTTGCTATTTGATGAATAACCTAAGAAAATAGCTTCATCGCTTTTGGCATCTAATTTTCCCAAATTTATTTTTCCATTATTTAACACATAACAAGTACATCCAAAAGTATGGAAATATGATATGTTTGGTTTTCTGTCTTTCCAAAGTTCATATGGGGTCTTTTTCAATATTGCTCTAATGGTAACTCGATTTAATACATGACAAGCTGTACTTACAGCTTCACCCCAAAATCTTTTAAACAATTTACTCTCATTTAGCATGGTTCTAACCATTTCTTGTATTGTCCGGTTTTTCCTTTCAACAACTTCGCTTTGTTGAGGAGTTCTTGGTGCAGAAAATGTATGGTGAATTTCTTTTTCATTGCAAAATTCTATGAATTGATTATTTTCAAATTCACCACCATGATCACTTCTAATGGAAATGATTAAGCTTTGTTTTTCATTTTGCACCAAATTTGAAAACGTGACAAACATAGAAAATGTTTCATCTTTGCTAGCTAAGAGTATAATCCAAGTAAATCTTGAAAAATCATCAACAATTACATACACGTACTATTTCTCACCAAGAGTTAAAATGTCTGATAACCCATAAAGATCCATATGTAACAACTCAAGTGGTCTAGTTGTTGAAATTTCCTTTTTGGTAGAAAATGACATTTTGGGTTGTTTAGATAGTTGACAAGCTTTACAAATCTTATCATTGTCATATTTGAGCTTTGGCAACCCTTGTACTAGATTCTTTTTCCATAATATTTTAATATTTGACATATTTATATGTCTAAGCTAGGGGTGGAAATCGGGGCGGGGCGGGTCGAGGGTTTAGATATGGCTACAAAATGCGGGTCGGGGCGGACCTACCGGATCCCGACCCGCTTATACCCGCTGACCCACTGACCTGCTTAATATCATATAGTATTATAGTTTATACACATATTCAAACCCTACCCAGAAGCTCGACCTCCCGATTTCGAAATCCTCTCCCTCGCCGCGATGCATGCTCCCTGCCCTGGCCGGCTGGCCCTGCCTCCCTCACCGCTGTCTTCAGGCTCCCTCACCTTGACACCATCTCCAGGCTCCCTCGCCGTCACCAGGCCAGGCACTGTCTCCATCATCTCCGGGCCAGGCGCCGTCTCCATTCGTCTCAGACACCATCTCCACCGTCTCCAGACTCTAGGGCAGGCACCGTCTCCATCGTCTCCGGCACTATCTCCACCGTCTCCAGACTCCAAGCCAGGCACCATCTCCATCGTCTCTGACACCGTCTCGGTCTCTGCCAATGCCATCGCGTCCAAATTCGGCGTCCACCTGTTCTGTCCCTCCCTTCTTCTCCCTGTTCGGCGGTAGGCATCATGTCCAGATCTGCCATCCAGATCTGTCGGCAAATCACGGTTCTGGCTAGAGAGATTTGAGATCCCCAATCGATCGACGAGGCTAATCTCTTTTGTTTGGGCCGGTAGCTAAAGTCCTCATTTTTCCAAGAGTAGTTTAATCTTGCCAAAATTTTCATGAATTATGTTTTGCCATTCTTAGTTGTGGTCTCCCGTCTCCTATCAATCTGCGTGATCTCTATCTATCGGAAAGGAAAGCAAAGCTAACAAAGTTTCTTCTCTCGTATAAATTGCTTGCTTCTGGAGTGCAAGAACAAAAGTTGCAAATATCTGGTCACAGTTTATTTGCAATTAAATAAAATTCTAGGGTTTAGGATTTACTTTGACACTCAAATTGCCACTTCTATCTCACTTTGTCACTTACAAATCATTTTACTGCCTGAACACGATTCTTTTACTCGTTGCTTCAAATCTAATTCCCCAGAGCCTTGGAATTGGAATGTGTATTTATTTCCACTGTGGTGCTTAGGAGTTCTAGTTAGATACGGGATTCTTTTCCCAGCAAGGTAAAACTCTTGATACTAAATTGAATGTTGTGTGATTACTATCACGGATTCTTTTTGCTTCTAACAATGTATAACAAGTAAAATGAAAGGTGTATTTGGTCTTTCTTGACTGTTGGGGAAAGGACTTTGCCCTCCTATATTCTGATATTATCCCTTTTGTATTCTTAATTTTATTTAAATGTTTGATATGTTTATATGCATTATATTTGGTAATATGCTTGTATTATGTTTGGATTTTGATTTCTTGTATTTGTAATTATTTTTAGGCATTGCATTGGATATAACAAAGCATAAGAATATGAGTTTGGATGTCAATGAGAATGTGGAGGAATATATGGTAGAGAATGTAGAAGAAAAACAAGTAGTGGATGTGGATGTAGAGAATGTTACACCCAATGCTAATGAAAAAACTGCAAAAGATGAAAATGATCCACCTACCAATTACAAGCTTACTTCTTCAGTTTGGAATCATTTTACTAAAAATGAAAAGAAACCTGGTAAAGAGCCAACTGCCTCATGTAATTACTGCAAAAGGCCTTTTAAGTGTGCTAGTAAATATGATACTAGTTCACTTTCAAGGCATATCCAAAGATGCAAAGATTTTCCAAAGCGGAGGCAAAATAAGAGGCAGAAGCTGTTGACATTCTCTTCACCACAGTCAAACATTAATGGAGAACAGGTTCTCAGTGTATGGGAATTTGATCAAGAAAAATGCAGAAAAGGACTTGCTGAAATGATTATTATAGATGAAAAACTATTTAAGATTGTTTAGCATGAAGGACTGAAGAGATGGGTTAGCATGTTGCAGCCACAATTTAAATGGGTAGCTAGGAAAACTATTGCTAGTGATTGTCTTGCAATTTATGAAGCCGAGAAAAAGAAATTGAAGAAATTTTTTGAAGATAAAGTTCAAAGGGTGAGTTTGACCACAGACTTGTGGACTTCCATTTCGAATGATGGTTATATGTGTCTTACGGCACACTACATTGATGATGAATGGAAGTTACACAAGAAAATAATTAACTTTTTTATGCTCCCACCGCCACACACTGGTGATGTCATTGCTCAAGCAGTCGAGGATTGTTTGTTAGGTTGGGGGTTGAATAGAATCACCACTTTGATTGTAGATAATACATCTGCAAACGATGTTGCCTTGAAAATTTTAAGGAGAATGTTAGTTAAAAGAGGGTTTCTAACAGGCGAGGGTGACCATTTTCACATACGTTGTGCTGCTCATATTGTTAACTTGATTGTGCGAGAAGGTTTAAATGAAGTTAATGAATCAATTAACAGAATTCGAAGGTGCGTTAGATTTGTAAGATGTTCTCCACAAAGAGAATATGGTTTTAAAGTATGTTGTGAGAAGGAAGGAATTAGTTCTAAACTTGGACTGTGTATGGATGTTCCTACAAGGTGGAATTCTACTTATTTAATATTGAAAAAAGCTTTGAAATATCAAAAAGTTTTTGACCGGCTTGTCTTATATGATGCTTCATTTGCAAAGGAGGATACTCCCAGTGATAATGATTGGAAAATTGGCAAAGCTATGTGTTCCTTTTTGGAACATTTTTATGAAGTTACAACCACATTATCTAGAACCTTATATGTTACTTCCTCTCTTTACTTAGATGAAGTCCATAAGATTGAAAGTCTGTTATTTGAATTTTCTACATCAGAAGATCTAGTCCTTAGAGACATGTCAAGGAAAATGAAACAAAAATTTGATAAGTATTGGGGTACTTTTGATAAAATTAACATGTGGTTGTCGGTTGCAAATGTACTGGATCCAAGATGCAAGCTGAAGTTTCTGAAATTCTGCTATTCACAAATATATGATGTTGACAAGGTTAAGGAAATAATAAATACTGTAATGACCGAATTTGAAACCCTTTTCAAGGTCTATAAGGCTAAATTTTCTGCTTTAACGAAAACAAAAATTGAAGCCCCCACACAAACAAAGAGAAAAGGACCATCAAGAGAAGCATATTTGAAGTTCTTAGCAGTGGATGAGACAGAAAATGAGAAAACAGAGATTCATCGATACTTAGAAGAACATATTATTATGGAGGATGATGGTTTTGACATTTTAGCATGGTGGAAAGTAAATGCATATAAGTATAAAGTATTATCTCATATGGCACGTGATTTATTAGCCATTCCTGTGTCCACTGTTGCCTCAGAATCAGCTTTTAGTACGAGTGGACGTGTGCTTGATTCATATAGGAGTTCTTTATCTCCAAAACTCGTGGAATGTTTAATTTGTGCTCAAGATTGGATAAGGTCAAAGCCAAAAGTAGATGAATTTGAAGAAGATGCAGAGGAACTTACCACCAACATTACAGCTAACTTATATAGTTCAATATCTAACTTTCTTACTTGAACGTAGGATATACATTTTATTTTTTATAGATAAAGTCATTAACTAATTAATTTTTGTATATGTTGTAGCTATTCAAGATGAAGTTGGAGAAGGTAGCAGTCTTCCTTCTCGTCCTCCTGCAAGTGCAAAGGTTTTAATCATTAATCTTCTTTCATATCTTTTGTTCTTTTTTTCTTATTCCCTTAGCTTATGATACTATTGTATATACTAATAAAATAATATTTTGAATTTTCAGGGAAAAGGCATTGTTATGGATGGATGAACTTAGGAAAAGATGACAATGAAGAACAATTTGCTTTATGCTTTTATTATGAACATTGTATGATAAAAATATATGTTTAAGGTTAATTTGTTGAACAAAATATATATCCTTTATCACATAGTTAACTAATACTCATTAGGTTGTGTTTGAGTCCTTCAACAAATAGTACATCTTCAATACATGCATTTGAAATACCATAAACATTTCCTTTACCTTTTATTTTACCTTTTTCATTATTTCCAAAAGCTACTGTTCCTTCATTGCATGGGTTGATCTTATGGAATAGTCTTTTTTCTCCTGTCATATGTCTTGAGCAACCACTATCCAAAAACCATATATTATTGGCCTTAGCTCTAAGACAAATCTGCAAAAATTAAGTCAAGTGGAGCTCATCCTTTTGGTACCCATTTTATGAGTCCACTTGGATTAATTATCCTTTGGAGTCTATGTTGGTCTACCTTTGAAGCCATAAATCCAATGCTTTTCGGCATCCAAACCAATTTTGCACCAAGGTTTTGCAATTTTCTCAATTTGCATTGATAAACCTTGTGTTCTAACTTGTTGCAAAAATTACAAGCTTCTGGAAGTCTAGAAACAGGAAGTCATTTGGTAATTTGTTCCTCGGTTGGTCTTTTGGTCCAAACTACTTGATTTATCTTAGGTTTAGTATAAATGGGTTTAGCGTTGTTTCTCGGAGCATTAGATTTCTCTTACTCAAATGTATTATACCCAAGTCCTTTCTTATAAGTTTGGGTTGTCATTTTTAAGAATATTTTCACATTTTGTCCTGGATTAGAAAATTTGACAAGCGATTCGTTTAATGATTCGTTTTCCCTTTTGAATTTCTCTAACTCAACTTCCAAGGTATTCTTTTCACTTTTTAATTTTTCTATTTTTTCAGCAAGTTTACCATTCACAATTATTACTGCATCACATTATTTTTTCTTTATTTTAAACTTGTTTCCTAATTTCTTTATTTCCTCATATAATGAATAGTAGGCCTGTTGAAGTTCTTCCAATTCAGCACATTTGAGGCATTCATTTGTAGAAGAGAAAATTGAAAAGGAATTTTGTTTGGAGGTTACCTCTTGACTATTTGTGCGGTTCGTTGAAGTAGCTTGATCCTCCAAGATTTCTGTGGCTGCAAAACATATGTCGGAATTTTCTATGCAACAAATTCTTGCGCAATCTGCTTCACATTCTTCACTTGAAGAGCTACATGTTGTAGATTCCTCTTCATTTACGTACATGCCTCTTCCTTTGTTTCTTTGAAATTTTCTGTTGTTGCCTCGATCTTTTATTTGCTCCTTTGCTTTATTTTCTTCGGTCGTTGGGCATTGAGCTTGCATGTGCCCCAAACCACCACACCGGTAATATTTTGTTGATTCTTTCTTTTTCTCTTTAGAATCTCTTTCTTTAAAGTTTCTGAAATTTCTACCTTTCCTTACAAATTTTCTGAACCATTTTGTAAGTAATGCAATTTCATCGTCGTTTTGTGATGATGAGGTGGTGTCATCTGAGTCTTGTGCAGATTTCAAGGCGATGGATCTTTTGCCTTTATGGTGATCCTCGTTTCTTTTCTTGATTAGCTCATGTGACATTAACGAGCTAATAAGGTCTTCCAACTTCAATGTGTTTAGGTCCTTGGCTTCTTCTATTGCCGTGATTTTTGGAGTCCATGATTCGGGTAGTGCCCTTAGAATCTTCATGACCTGTTCAGATTTAGAAATTGTCTTTCCTAGCCCTTTCAAGGCGTTAGTAATCTTGAAAAATCTAGCAAAAATTTCAGAAATATTTTCTGTTTCTAGTATTCTAAAGTTTTCCAATTCTCCAATCAAAATATTTCTCCTTGGCCCTTGGACTTGAGAAGTTCCTTTATAGATGGATGTTAGTGTATCCCATATTTCTTTGGCAATTAAACAAGAGGATACTCTATCATATTCGGAAGCCGTAAGAGTACAAAATAATGAATTCATAGCCTTGGCGTTGCTCTTTACAATTTTTACTTCCTCATCGGTCCATTTGGAAGCTCTTTCATCAATAGGCAAAGTCACACCGTCTTGGATTGCAATCCAAGAGTCCATATCTGTAGCCATGATGAGTTGTTTCATACGTAGCTTCCAATATCCAAAATTGTTCCCATCAAACAATGGTAGCCTAGTAAAGGATTGGCCTTCGGCAAATGCGGGAACGAAAGTGGATTGGGATGCCATATCAAAAAGATCTCTTTGGTAAAATTCAAATACCTGCTCTGATATCACTTGTTGGTCCCGAATTGATGGAAATTATCCAAGAGAGGAGGGGTGAATTGGGTATTTAAGAATTTAAAACTTTAATTAGAGATTTTACCCCGGTTTAGTTTAAACCCCTTTAATGAAACAAATAGAAAGCAATAAGATAATAAAAGCGAAAATGAAAAACAGTAGACAAGATTTATAGTGGTTTGGGCAACCTTTCCCTACTCCACTCTTCCAAGCTCACACACCCTTGTGACTTGGGTTCAATTATGTATTCCACGAATACAACAAGAGTCAACACTCTCTTCTAGATTCTAGCTCTAGGGGGCATATACAAACAGAGCCTCCGCTCTCTTCTAGATTCTAGCTCTAGGGGGCGTATACAACAAATAGCACAAGTAGGTGACGAGTTCCACTCCAATCACACTGCTACTTTGCTATAGCTTGGTTTGAAACACCAAAATCAAACCAAGCACCAATAACCAAATAATAAGATGAAAATAAAAGAAATCTACACTTTACAGATTTGTGTAGCAAGTTTCAGCTCGAGGAAGGGTTTGTTGATGCGACGAATCGTTCCGTGTTGAAGCGAACCGCAACTTTGAACTTGCTCTTCCTTTGAAAATGTATAGACCACTCAATTTGTAGAGAAAAGTATATTCAAACTCTTAGTAGCACTTCTTTCCTCTTTTTCAGCCTTAACTTCTGTATTTCCACGTTTGCTTGAGTGTCTATATATAGAGGAGGGAGAATTTTGAACGTTATAGAGTTGGTTGGCGCGTAATAAATGTTCCAAAGTTCAAAAATTCGAATGTTACGCCTCCAAGTCGCAGGTGGAGTCGACTTCGTGTGCGATTTCACCCAAGTCGCATGCTGGAGTCGACTTCATGTGCGACTTCAGCTGTTCTTCAGTTTCCAAGTTTGTCCTCTGGGTCGACTTGGTCTGAGACTTGGCTTCAAGTCGATCTTGGAGTCGACTTCGGGTGCGACTTGACTTCTTTCTTTTGCCAAATCAGTTTGATCTTTGTTGAAGTGTCTCTTACTTGCTTAACTTCTTCTTCTTATTTTGTCTTTCGATACTTGGAACTTATTTGTACAAAATTTCTTTAGCTTTAAGTCTAGATAACTTGAAAAACTCGAATCTTGTATGAACAAATCCAACTTTGATTTAGAATGGTTGAATCCATTTGTCTTGCTTGCTTTAAACTTGGATTAGTCTTCATATATTCAAGCTGAAAATTTTGAGTCGACTTCATCTTCAATTTGACTCAAGTCTATCTTGAAGTCGGCTTGGCCTTCGACTTGAAATTCTAAAAATCTGCACTGCCCATCTGAAGTTGATGCTGGAGTCGACTTTGCCTGCGACTTCACCCAAGTCGCATGTGGAGTCGACTTCGGTTGCGACTTCAGAATCTTGGCAATTCAATTTCAACGCTGGAAGGAAATTGCATCTTGAAGTCGATACTGGAGTCGACTTCGTCTGCGACTTTACCCAAGTCGCAAGTAGAGTCGACTTCATCTGCGACTTCAGTATGTCCAAGTCCTCAATTTCAACGTTGTTCAAGAATTGTCATTTGAAGTCGCTGCTGGAGTCGACTTCGGGATCGACTTCGCCTAAGTCGATGTCTGAGTTGACTTGGAGATCAACTTGATCTGTTATTCTTTGCATACCTTATTTTTATATCCTTAAACATTGCACAAACAGATTAGTAGCTAATATTTACTCAAATTATGTTGTTAATCATCAAAACACATGGTTTGGATATTTTTCATTAATTGTTTCCAACAGTGGGAAACTTGAGCAACAAATGAAGATGGTCAGTAACTGTAAATGAATAATAATTTGTTTTATGACTTTCAAAATGGGAAGATCGGCCTTTGAATAGATGTTACAAAATGGGGTCTTTTAAGTGTCTGTGGAGGCTCTCAATACTTCAAGTTCTTCCCATAAAGAAATTTGGGATTTTTTAGCCCAACCTGTCTGAGGGTTTTCTAAAGAGGCTTCTGGACCAAAACACTTTTTAGGTCTGAAAAAGACGTGATTTTTTTGGCCAAATGTTTTCTGATGGTTATTTGCGATTTAACTCTTGGACATTAATCTACATGGCTCGTTTTACACATACACACTTTTACGATATCATACACAACAACATGTGCCTTAGAGAGCCTCCCTAAGTTATCTGAGTTGATCCCTTTCAGAACTGAAAACTTTTTAGGTCTGAGTGCGTGCCCCCTTTTTAAGGCGTGATTTTTTTGGCGAAAAATTATTTAGTGACAATTAACAATCTAACTCTTGAAAACCCTTCCTGTAGGCTCGTTTTACTTGCATGAACAGTTACGAGTCAATATCCAATGGTTTACTCCCTTTAGGAACTCTCTTCAGTTCATGAGTTGAATGCCTCTGGACCTAAAAATTTCTTAGGCGTATGCATTTTTGGGCATTTTTCATTCCAGAAATAGCGGGACCTTGTTGTCCAGAGAGGGGAAGCGCCTCGGGACCTAGCTGTTCGGAAAGGAAAATGCCACGATCTTCAGATTTTTGCCCCCTTGTGCCCGATGTAAACCAGCAGTGTCGTCCCCAGTGGAGTCGCCAGGTTGTAGCACCTGTCGCGGACGCTACGATGGGTTCGGATGCCTTTCTCACCTTGTGAAATCTGGGTCAGATCGAAAAGGCCGGAACCTACATTTCTCATTGAATAGAAGGGTTGTTAGTATGTTTCATAAAATGAATAGTTACATAGAGTATGCCTTGGTCACGAGCTTGATCTTTAAGCTTTCGGAGCAATTGCATGTGCGCAGGATTTCTGCATCCCGCAAGTCCAGCAGCATGACAGGTAGATCTAGAAACGTGGTGGCTACGCACATCGCTGGATGCAGCAGAACAACGTGACCCAATCTTCGCTACGGCTTCAACTCAATGAAAAGTGTTAGTATTTAGATAAAATAAAACATATGAAAATAACCTCAATAGTCAAGAGATTTACACCGCTAGATGGAGTCGTCACTGATCTTAAAGGGGAGATCAGTCCCCATTTTTATTGAATAAGAACACTGATCATAAAGAGCTTGGATTCCGATTTTCAGATTAAAACAGATATGACAAAAATCTGTTAACCCGAAGCCGTTTATATGGGCATGAAAAGAGGAAGATCAAAATAAAAAATAAAAATATGAAGCAAGGGGGAAAAGGAGAGAGAGAGAGAGGGATTGAAAAGAAAGAAGCTGGAAAAGAGGAGTCAGGGCGTGCAAAGGGGCTGCTGCAGACTCCCGTCCTCCCCCTTTGGGATGCCTCTCTTGGTGTGCTTGGAGTTGGATCTTGCCCCTCTATTTATAGAGGGAAGGTGGGCACATGGGAGCTCATCTCTGTTGGGCTGAAGTTGGACAGGTGGGTGATTGCTATAGAGCTCAGCCTGCTGTGGGCTGAAGCTGGATCTGGTGGGCTGTTACTGTAGAGTCCAGTTGTTGTAGGTTGCTGGAGCTTTGCTCTTATGGGCCGAAGCTGGATAGGCTCATTTGCTATAATCTGGTGGGTTATTGTTGTAGAGCCCAATTTCTGTGGGCTGAAGCTTGGTTGAGCCCATTTTGCTAGTGGCTGGCTTAGAGCTTTGCTCCTATGAGCCAAGGCTGGACAGACCCGTTTGGTGGTTTGTAGGCTTGGCTTGTTTAGAGTCTTGTTTCATATAGGTTGTTGGTTTTAGAGCCCATTGACAATTTTCTTGGGTTGATTTTCTTTGTGGTGGTTGGGCTTGTATCTTAGTTCATATATATGTTTCCTTTATTTTTGTGTATTTATTTGGGCTTAAGGGAGGGGTGTCTACAAATGGACTTCAAGCATGTACTTCTGGGAAATTTATATGAGACAATGCTTATGCATGATAACTAAACACCATTTCCTGGCAAGCAAGAAGGACATGGCACATAGGCTTCCCTTATGGGCCTTGGAATGGTGGCTTGGTTGTGTCCAAAATTGTTGGATGAAATAAACTCTACCTAGCAACAATTTTTCATGAAGGGCGACCAAAAGGTGACGTCATTAATGGACGAGGATTTCAAAGAAAGCTTGAAATACAGCTGTATAGAAATTAAATGAGTTTTTTTAATGCAGCAAAATGCACGTTATGCAATGAATGTCGTTTAAAAATGAACCAAAAATGCGACCATAAACATATATCATACAAATGTCATGACAAAAAATATGCTGCAGTTAAATATGTATTCGATGGACTAAATGTGCATACTATGCAGCAAATGACGTGATGGGTTGAAGATATCTGATGTGACGAATGGCTTGATGGAATAATAAACCTTTTTTAATGTAACAGCTAAAATATATATATTACAGCAAATGAGTGAAAACCTGCAAAGGTGTGCTATCGTGATGACTGGTGTAGGCGTGCTATGCACTCAACGGTAAATGGCGCTAGACAATTAATACAAGCTATTGTCGGGCTTCTAAATGACGTGATAGACAAACTAATGCATGCTATGCAATTTTTGACGGTGATGGTGTGAAAAATCAAATCATGCTAGAAGTGCAGACCAGTGAAACGAGAATGGTGAGACGGGGGTGGGGTTCTGCAACAGTGGAAAATGAAAGACAATGCCTGGAATTTTTTAGGGTGGAGATCGCCTCCTCTATGATGGGTGGCAATGGGTTTTTGAATGCAGGGACGTTGATGGGAAGATGGATGACGCAATGTTTGGAAGTGGTCTGCCCCAATTGGAAGAAAAATAAAATTGGGAAATTTTAGGCATTCAGAAATTTTAGGCATTCACCTGTGGAAAAAAGGGGAAGAAGAGGCTTATTTATAGTCTTTTGAGTTTGAAAAATTGTATATTAATCAATGTTGTCAGAACCGAACCGGTGATTGAACCGGTAAAGGAACTGGTCTGGTTCGAACCGGTGACGTCAGCATGACATATTTATGACATCATAAATATTAAAATTTTTTAAATTTTAAATAAATATATTGATAAACTTATGTTTTTATAAATCCTAAATATATAGGTTGGATTTTAAGGACCACAATATAAGAACAAAACATGCAGAAAAAAATTAATAGCTAGTTTTAAAAAAATTTAGTACATTAACTGACCTGAAAGACTTAAACTTATAATAAGCTACGACCGTTGTTGCTTGGTTGTTGGTTCTTAAATTTTTCCTCTTTCTCGGTACCTTGATGAATTGCTATAAACATATCTGAAAAAATAAGAAATAAAACGGATCAGTAAGTGTTCAAAATTTGTATAATTAAATAACCTATAATAATATGAAAATTAAGAATATCTCTTATGTTTAGCAAAAAATGAAAATTTAGAAGTTTATAAACCATTAAATGCATCATTCTCATCAAACATAAATTTTAAAAGTATATAAATACTTCATTTCAACCAAATATAACATTTTAAAAGTCTAACAATACATCATTCCCACCAAACATAAAATTTTAAAAGTCTAACATTAATTATTTGAAGAGATTTGTATCATACAATTAATTATGAGAGTGATATTAATTACATGAGTTGCATATTATGATATGTATGATTAATTAGAATGGATTGATTATATGAAATATTTTTGAAGGTCCAAAATTTCTTAAAATTTTGAAGATATGGGAGTTAATAATCATCATTCCTATAGAGATTTTTTTAATAATTACGTAAGATTTTAGATTTATTTAATGATAGGATTGTTTAATAGCATAATTGATTAATTGATAATTACTAATTCATAAGAGACGCAAGCTAAAAAAATTAGGCTAAATTAAAAAGGGCTAAATAATGAGTACTGTTTTTTTTTTTTTTTTTTGCTGTTTTGAAGACTGATGCTGTCGGCGAGTCGGCCACGGGAGGAGAGGAGTCCGCAGTCGTCGGCGCGGTGAGAGGAGAGTGAGAAGTCGTCGTTGGCGCCGGGAGAGGAGACAGCAGGGGCTGCGGGCAAGGTCGTCAGGCGAGGGCGGCGGGCGAGGGCAAGCCGGCGAGGGAGACGACGGCGGGCTGGGGCTGGGGCTGGGGAACGACTGATGCTGCCGGCGAGTCGGCCACGGGAGGAGAGGAGTCCGCAGTCGTCGACGCGGTGAGAGGAGAGTGAGAAGTCGTCATCGGCGCCGGGAGAGGAGACAGCAGGGGCTGCGGGCGCTGCGGGCAAGGTCGTCAGGCGAGGGCGGCGGGCGAGGGCAAGCCGGCGAGGGAGACGACGGCGGGCTGGGGCTGGGGCTGGGGAACGACTGATGCTGCCGGCGAGTCGGCCACAGGAGGAGAGGAGTCCGCAGTCGTCGGCGCGGGGAGAGGAGAGTGAGAAGTCGTCGTCGGCGCCGGGAGAGGAGACAGCAGGAGCTGCGGGCTCTGCGGGCAATGTCGTCAGGCGAGGGCGGCGGGCGAGGGCAAGCCGGCGAGGGAGACCACGGCGGGCTGGGGCTGGGGAACGATGGCGGGGTGGGGCACCGAGCTCTGCTGCCGCTGCGCCCGTTTTTTTTTTTTCCTTTGTTTTATGAGTTCATGCGTTTTAGGTTAGCAAACTGTCCGACCGGTCGAATCCGGTCCAACCGGAATTCCGGTTCGACCGCCGGTTCACCGGTTCGGACGGTTTTATATGATCAGACCGAACCAGTGCAAACCGAACCGGAAACTGGACCGGTTCACGGTCGGACCGGTCCGACCGGCCGGTCCGGTCCGGTTCTGATAACACTGATATTAATAGACTTTGGTAATATCTTTGTATGTACCCACCATTGCTATTTTGCAAAATTTCAACCCATGGGGTCCCCTTTGGCAATTTCACGGGTGGTTTTAGATAACCACCATTGGTCCATGATTTTGATTGGTCAGTAAGTCAAGCCTCTTGTATCCATTGATATTGGGAACGTGATTAGGTGCACTTAGCTTCGGTGCACCCTAGTACAAATATTTATTTTTTAAAATTTTTTACACAACTATTAATTTAAGTATATTTAACATGATTATCAATTTTTACCAAATTTGGAGGTTTTTAGATATTTTTTGTATTTTTTAAAATTAGTGGCATTTTAGTAATTTTAAAACACTAAAATGCCATTAATTTTTAAAAATTCAAAAAACTTTAAAAATCTTCAAAATTGGTGAAAATCGATAAATATATTATATACACTTAGAATAACAGTTTTATGAAAAAAGTTTCAAAAAATTTTAAAAATAGGTTAAATACACCCGAGTATACTAAAGCTAAGTGCACCCGGATGCACCTAATTATCTTCCTTGATGTTGTGTTGTCCTTTGTGTTTTGATCTTCATTTATTTTACCTTGGTTTTGGATGAAGCTCAACATTATTGATATCTCTTAATTATTTGAACAACTTGGTTCTCTATTTGGTAGTTTAAAATTCTATAGCTTTCATAGTTCATTTGTACAATGCAAATCGACTCTTTTTTCTTAGT
The DNA here is from genome assembly GCA_030490835.1 of Annona cherimola. Taxonomy (NCBI): domain Eukaryota; kingdom Viridiplantae; phylum Streptophyta; class Magnoliopsida; order Magnoliales; family Annonaceae; genus Annona; species Annona cherimola. The sequence continues at coordinate 89,826,626 of CM059972.1, forward strand.
CAAATACATGTTGACCACTCAAAAACTTCATAAAATATTAATTATTAGTTTAATCCAAACCATTTGTCACGCTGCCTTCGACCCATTTAACTTGAGAAAATATTCTTGGCTTTATGTTGAATGTAAATTGTCATTGATCAATGGTATAAATTGGTGACCACTACTTTCAAAGTGGGATTGAAGACATTGGAGGTCGTTCTTCAAGTGGATTCTACACAAATATTGAGCTTACAAATACATGAGTTAATATTCAAATATACATCCACAAAAAAAAGGTTCATTGTTATGTTGAATTTGAAAACAATAGAATGGTGAGCCTAATGGTAGAAAGTCAATTCCAAAATTTAGTTTTTACATTTAAGTGGGTGTCAACCTTACGTTCCAAAGTCATGCACATCTATCTTACGATATTATATGCTAGCTATATGTTCTATATTTGAACCAATTATTTGCATATTTACCTCCAAAATTTTAAAGATACTAAATTTTTATAAATATAAGCATTCAATCAAAATAATTCTTTGTAATATAATAAAATAAACGGTGTTAAGAAAATTAAATGACTTAGATTGGTGAAATAAAAATTCTAAAACATAAAAGTGAGCTAATGCATGGAGACTGCCATGCAAACGTGGTTGTAAGTACAGGAATACGGTGCATAATCTGCTTCCTGAGTCAAAGACACCCGTACAATTCATCAAAATTTTCAACACGGCCACACCCGCCGACATGCGTATGCGTCCAAAAAACGGCTGGCGATGCATGAGAATTATGCGACCACTGCCGCTAGATAAATACATACATAAAACTGACACCCTCCTAGGCCACGACAAGCAACACAACTGGCCCATTTTTGGACGTACGCACGCAAATCTCTCACGTACCTTTGCACAAATGTCATGTATATCACCAGAAAAATTCCTAATTAAGGGTTTTCGTCCTTTGCCACCAAGGCCTGAGTTCAACTGAATGGTATTCTGGCGTTTATGCCAGATGACGCGGGTTGGAATCAAAAAGGAAAGTATTTGTCGCATTCAAGAAAACTTGTCTGCGAGATTTAGAAAATGACCATTTGCACCTTGCAATATTTCTCACTCAAATAGATATATATGTAGGGTATGTTTGGATGAAAATTTTTTTATATAAAATTTTAAAATAATTCCTCTTATACTTATAACAAATGCACGTAATTCCCCTTATGTCTATGACATTTTGTAAATTTCTTTTATACCCATAACATTTCATCTTAAATTCCTCTCATACCCACGCCGTTAAAACCACCGTTATCTACCCTATTAAAAAGACGATTTTTTCCTTTTAAATTTTTTCTAATTAAAATAAATCAACCTTAATATGACTTTCAAGTTATTTAATATCTTGTATTAATAATTTACTACTATCAATTGAGTCATGTTAAGGTTAAATTATCTCAATTAAAAAATTTTAAATGGGAAAAATCATCTTTTCAATGGGGTAGGTAACAGTGGTTTTAATGGCGTGGGTATGAGAGGAATTTAGATGAAATGTTATGGGTATAAAAAGAATTTATGAAATATTGTGGGTATAAGAGGAATTATGTGCATTCGTTATGAGTATAAGAGGAATTATCTCTAAAATTTTTTAAAATAGAAGAAAACGATGTGATATATTATGAGTAAAGATAATAAAATTAAAATAGATTGTATGGATAATTATGTAGAAATGATTGAAAAGTAGAATAATTATATAAGAAGATGTGAAAAAATTAAAAAATATGATATTTATGAAGAGTAAAAAATTTTAGTTCGAAAAGTTTTTTGAATTACCAAACATGTCCATAATATAAATCTTTTTGTATTTTAAACATATCTTTTATATTTAATAATTTTATTATTATAGGAGTGTTTTGTTAGATATATTTTTTGTATTTTAAAGGTATCTTTTATATTTCAGAATTTTATTTTTATATGAGTATTTTGTCATTTCAAACTCTTAAGGGATAGGCTTTCAATTTCTAGGAAAATTTGTAGTTACAAATGCAAATTTTGAAAAAGTAGTAACATGCCTGCAATTTTCAACTATGGATGAAAAACCTATTAAATTTTCTTTTAGACACAGAAAAACCTATTAAATTAGTTAAAGTGCAGTAGCACTCAAATTGAAGTTGGCACACATTGTCCGTCTCAAGAGGAGGGAAGAGCTGAATCCCACCCGTTTGTTGCCCAAATCAAACTGAACCAGATTGTCTTCCAGCTGGTGTCCCCCTACAACCATTGTATCCCTCTGCTTGGGCCCACCGTCCACGAACGCCAAGCACACCACGTCCGGGTTCACCAAAACCATCGAATTCTCTCCATGAATTCTCCACACAGCGTCGTCGTCCCCATGCAGAACCAGGTCGATGGTCGGCAACCCCGGCCCTGCTTGCGTGCTTCCCACCGACCCATACAAGAAGCAAGCTCCGAACGGTTTCACGGCCTTCGTGGGCGTTATGTTCATGGCCTTGGTGGCTCTCACGAAGGCCTTCGTGAAGGCCTTGTAGATGGCCGTCTTTATCTTCGTGTATGGTTCCACTGTGCTGAGCTTGGTGATCATCTTTGTCCCTCTTGTTTTCAGACGCCTACCGTTGATTTGGATGGAGGTGACGGCGATGTAGTAGGCAGTCGAGGGGGGGATGCGGACGAGAGGGGTGTAGACGAGCGACTTGGAGGCATCGACGGCGCCGGGAAGGAAGATGTAGGGGCCTGCAGTGCCGAAGAAAGCAACGCCGGGAGCGGAGGGCGAGCCGGAGAGACATAGAGCAAACACCTGCGGCAAGGAGAAGGTTGTAATGACTTGGGCAGGGAGGGAATGGTTGGACCGTCCCAGAGCGACCACGCCGGATGATCCTCTGGCAAGGCCCTTGAGCATGAAGGTAGGGGAGCAGGAGAGCAAGAAAGTGGGCAGCTTGACCGCTGGCCCGGCCCGGCGTCCCGTGGACGAGGGCAGAGCCAGCACGTCAGCGATGGCGGGGGCGGTGGCAGTTATGTGCCGGAAGGAGTTGTGGGCAACGAGAGAACAGGTGGAGTTGGCGCAGCCACCGGAGGCGAAGGTCGAGCAGACGGTGGCGTTGCATGAGATGGGAAGGTAAGAAGACGAGAAGTAGTGCCTTCTGCAGTCCACCCACGAGAAGGAGAGGCCGAGATCTATGACGAATTTGGAAGGCTTGAGAGGGGTCTTGTGGAGAATAGTGGTGGTGTATTGGAGGGTGGAAGGGTCTTTTGAGAGGGGAGTTAGGAGAGGAGGTGGGAGAGAAGTGGTAGGGGAGGCCAAAAAGAAGAGCAGTGGGAGATAGATGAGCATTTTGGGAGGAAGTGGATTGATGGATTTGGGTTGGGGAGGTAATATATGTGTGTGCTGGGACATTTGATTCTTACATATAGTGGTGAAGAGTCTGATCAGTGATGTCCAGCTGCAAGCACTGACCAGAAGTTGGTGTGCATGGTTTTGGATGCGCGTCACAAGTGTACTGAGGCAAACGTCATCTTGCCTGATATTGGCCTGGCCACAATATAAGCTCCATCTTCGTACTCAGTCATGGGGTGTTAATGGTAATGATTAATCCACCAATCCTTCCGTACAACCCGTTTATAAATATGTCTGAGTTAGAATTTTGAATAAATGGTTTATGATCCATGAACCCGTTCAACCATTTAATTAAATAAATGGATTAAGGTTGAAGTTTTACAACCCGTCAACCCGTTTAACTCGTATAATCCATTTAACCCGTATAATCCATTCAACCCGTTTAATAAATATAATAATATATATATATGATGTATCTAAAAAATTTTCATTCCTTAATTCCCATTCCCGCGAGTCTCCTCCAGCTCATGCACCCTATTCCCGCCCATGCCTAAAATTTTTATTCCTCTCTCTCTCTCCGGCTTCTGCCTTATTGCCAATTTGTGCCTCACATTTTTCAAAACTCTAAAATCTGGTTCCGCTCGCATATCTCCTGCCTCCCCTGCCTCTCGTTTCACTACTACAAACTAGCTCTTTCATTCCACTTTGACATGTCGTCCATTCGCGCTTAGTTTAATCGAAACCCTAAATCTCCTTTCGCCTATATCTCTCGCCTCCCCTGTTTGGAGTCTCGCCCTACACCAACTCTCAGTGTCATGACTCCTTAGTCGCCTCGACATTCTACCCATTCGTGCCTAGTTTTGAAATCCTTAATCTCATTCTACCCATATCTCTGGCCTCTCTTGCCTAGATCTCACTACTACAGTAGCTCTTAGCATCGTCTCCTTAGCCGCCGAATTCGTGCGCTTCTTCATCGCCGAGCTCCTCTCTCCTTAGAAATTTTGCCATTCCTCTTACTGTCTAGTGCCCTCTCTATTCTTGTGCTGGGCAATGCTGTTTGGAGGTCCAGATTGTTCAAAGTTTTGGTTGGTTAGATCCACTTTAAAAATATTTAAAATCATATATAAAATATGACAATTACTTATATTCTTCACATATTTACTAGAATCTAATGGTAATTTATTCATACAGGTAAAAAAAATATTTGTAACAAATTTAAATAATTGTATAAAATGTTAATTTGGACTTCATTTGATGTAAAAAGTAGTTCCATTTAATAAATATTGTCGTTCAAAAGCAACGAACTGTTTGAAAAAAAAAATTAAATCCAACTTCATTTACATGTTGCTAAAATTAAGTTACATGCAACCAAAAACTAAACTTCAATCAATGATATTTGTTGTAGTAAAGATTAACGTAATAATTCAGCTAAGCGAGGATCTTGTGCGGTTTGTGCAATTATAAAAACAACAAAAATAATATATAAGTTTCGTACAAGAAAAATTACAAAACTTGGCCGTAAAAATCATTTATTCAAAGTTTTGGGTTGGTTAGATCCACTTTAAAAATATTTAAAATCATATATAAAATATGACAATTCCTTATATTTTTCACATATTTACTAGAATCTAATGGTAATTTATTCATACAGGTAAAAAAAATATATTTGTAGCAAATTTAAATAATTGTATAAAATGTTAATTTGGACTTCATTTGATGTAAAAAGTAGTTCCATCTAATAAACGTTGTGGTTCAAAATCAATAACTATTTGCAAAAAAAAAATTAAATCCAACTTCATCTACATGTTCCTAAAATTAAGTTACATGCAACCAAAAGCTAAGCTTCATTCAATGATATTTGTTGCAGTAAAGATTCGTGCAATTATTCAGTTGAGCGAGGGTCATGTGTCGTTTGTGCAGTTATAAAACCAACAAAAATAATATAGATGAGTTTTGTAGAAGAAAAATTATAGAAAAAATCATTTATTCAAAGTTTTGGGTTGGTTACATCCACTTTAAAAATATTTAAAATCACATATAAAATATGACAATTACAAATATTTTCACATATTTACTAGAATCTGATGTTAATTTATTCATACAGGTAAAAAAAATATTTTTGTACCAAATCTACGTAATTGTATAAAATGTTAATTTTGGACTTCATTTGATGTAAAAAGTAGTTCCATCTAATTAATCTTGTAGTTCAAAAGCAACTAACTATTTGCAAAAAAAAAAAAAATTAAAACCAACTTCATCTTCATGTTGCTAAAATTAAGTTACATACAACCAAACACTAAGCTTCATTCAATGATATTTGTTGCAGTAAAGATTCACGCAATTATTCAGCTGAGCAAGGGTCATGTGTGGTTTGTGCAATTATAAAACTAACAAAAATAATATATATATATATATATATAAGTTTCGTAGAAGAAAAATTATAGAACTTAGTCCTAAAAATTATTTTTTCAAAGTTTTGGGTTGGTTAGATCCACTTTAAAAATATTTGAAATCATATATAAAATATGACAATTACTTATATTTTCACATATTTACTAGAATCTTATGGTAATTTATTCATAAGGTAAAAAGAATATATTCGTACCAAATTTAAATAATTGTATAAAATGTTAATTTGGACTTTATTTGATGTAAAAAGTAGTTCCATTTAATAAAGATTGTTTTCAAAAGCAACTAACTATTTCTAAAAAAAAATTAAATCCAACTTCATCTAAATGTTGTGAAAATTAAGTTATGCAACCAAAAACTAAACTTCATTCAATGATATTTGTTGCAGTACAGATTCACGCAATAATTCAGCTGAGCGAGGATCATGTGTGGTTTGTGCAGTTCTAAAACCAACAAAAATAATATATCAGTTTCGTACAAGAAAAATTATAAAACTTGGTCGTAAAAATCATTTATTCAAAGTTTTGGGTTGGTTAGATCCACTTTAAAAATATTTGAAATCATATATAAAATATGACAATTACTTATATTTTCCGCATATTTACTAGAATCTAATGGTAATTTATTCATACAGGTAAAAAATATATATTTGTACCAAATTTAAATAATTGTATAAAATGTTAATTTGGACTTGATTTGATGTAAAAAGTAGTTCCATTTAATAAATATTGTTGTTCAAAAGCAACTAAGTATTTGCAAAAAGAAATTAAATCCAACCTCATCTACATGTGAAAATTAAGTTACATGCAACGAAAAACTAAGCTTCATTCAATGATTTGTGTTGCAATAAAGATTCACGCAATTATTCAGCTAAGCGAGTGTGAAACTCCACCTATTTTAAAGCAAAGCAAATGTAGCTTAGAGCTTGGATGGATAATATTAGGACAACTAATTAAGCAAAATGATTAAGTTAATCACCCGTGATTACCATAGTAATGAAGCACTAAATGACGAAAATGGGTTAGAAAGTGATGAGGTGGAGTGTGCGATTAATACTATTTTTTATTTTATTTTTGATGAATTGTTATTAAATTGATATCTTGTGATAAACAAGGTTGGATGACTCGAAATTTTAAAGAAAAGCCTAAGTTGGCATGCCCTACATGATAAACGGTTCGGATCATGAAAATTATGAACGGAAAGGAGTGAAATGATTAGATTTACATGATATTTTATGAACTAAGTTTAATTTGTTAATATCTTAGCATACATTCATTATTTTGAGATGAAATTTTTTTGTGAATGTTTAAGTTAATAATTTCTACGATATGAATGGATGTGATTTTGTCAAACCTTGTTAAGAAACCCTAAATGACATGTGTTAAGTGTGATTAATTAAGCCCATTGACTTTTGATCATTAAAAAGTGCATTTCCATAAATGTAATGCAAAAGTCAACTTTGACTTTGGTGGGCCACTTTGATGTCAAGATGGGATTAATTGAAGCAAGAAAAAGGTCAAAAAATAATAAATGAAAAATTAATGAGAAGTAGTACCTTGAACGTGTATGGCATGGGATTTTTGGGCACTTTTGATTAAAAAGGTGCAAAATGCATGATAAATGTGGCTAAGAATGGAACACATGAACAGTCCAAAATGGATAGCAAAATGAGAAGATGAATGACTAGGATTTGGGCAACAATTAATTGAGTAAATTATTTTTATAAACCACGTTTCTTGGGGGGCAAGTAAGATATGAAATGCAACAATATAAATAGAAAAGGGGGCAGCACATGGGACGTTTCCAGCAGCAAGGAAGAAGGAGAAAGAAAAGAAAGAGAAATAAAAGGAGAGAGAGAGAGAGAGAGAGAGAAAGAGAGAGAGAGAGAGAGAAGAATAGATGGGGCTTTGATCAAGTGATCTCAACCATCAAGTGATCTCAACCATTTATCTTCATCATCCAAGTTAGTTACTATTTATTTTATGTCTTTCTTTTTAAATTAGACAACGATCAAGTGTGGAGACCTTGATGGATGATTAGATTAATAATTAAAATGGTTTATAAGTTAACTTATTTAAACCTATGTAGTGAATCTAGAACAGAAAATCAAAATATAAAAGAAATAGTAAACAAATGATTTTTAGTATGAAAATTTATGTGAAAACTCATGATATTAACATTAAGGGATGACCCACATTTTAGGTTGAAATGTAAATCAGATTGTAAATTAAAAATCTGAGAAGATCAGCCTGAACGGGGTAGAACGGCTGTCAAGATCAACTACACTAATTGATTTTTAATAATTTTTATAAAATGAATTTTTATTTAAACATTTTATATGATATAACATACATCTTGAGTATCACTTGACTATAGTAAAAATGAATTTTTGGATGATATAAATAGGGGTAATAATTAACGTGATTTGAACTGTCCCGAAACTCATACTTCTGTCCAGCAGAGTAAAAATACATAAATAAATATAACTACTTAATATTTTCTGCTGAAAATATTTATTTTTGTTAATTCATGTAGTTATCGATGTATGATAGAAATTTAAAACTTAAATACCTTGAGTTGTTTATAAATCGGTGTGTCTAATTTCAGAAAATATGGACAGCTTGAGGAATAATTAAAACGAAAGTTAAATTCTAGATTTTTGGAATGAAATTTAACTTGCGATAGAGATTAAACAAGTACCTTAAGTAATTAAGAAAATTTAGTATATTAAGTATAAGTTTTAAAAGGAGTAAGCAAACAATTACTAGATTACATGGATATATATATATATATATGATTGTTTAAAAGGTAGATGTGAACTTTGAAAATCTTACTTAAACTTAGCTTATTATAATTTCAAATAAGTATCTCAAAATGATTAAAGAAATTAAATGCCCTAAATTAGGGTATTGAACCAAGGAAATGATTGACTATTAGAAAAATGGATATATGTGACGTATGAGATGATGGTGTTCATCTCAAAGGAAGAAATGATTAAGGCAAACATGCTATGAGTTACATATAGATTGAGATCATGTAAGAGTTGGGGACAAGTGATATATGAACATGAATTAATAAAGGGCAAGGCATGCAAGTATGTTATGATATGCAAGCATATAACATAATCATTTTCCACTTGTCTAGGTAAAGACAAGAAAAAGATCCAAGGGACAAGTGCACTTCCTAAAAGTAAGCAAGCAAACTTTTGAAAATGTTGATTTTATCTCAAATGTTGAAATTTTTGAAAGAACTTTATATTGATAATTCTAAGACTTGTTTGTAATCAAGCAACATATATGAAAATGATGTTTATTTTTAATTGTTGAAATGAATTGTAAATTTCTCTATTGAAATAATATATGTAGATAAGCCCTTTAAAATCCTATTTCAAAAAGAATTTTCGGGATAAGAAAATTTGATTCCTTTATGAGATGATGTTTATAAGCAAACAAAACTTTTCAAAAATGTTATCTTTCGAATATGGATATGTTTTGAGATTGCTTCATGTAAGCAAGCCCTTTCTAAATGTTAAAATGTTTAGAAATTATTTCATTTGAATATTTCAAAAGAGTTTGTGAAAAGAAAGTTTTATTAGAGAAAGTTTGATTTGTGAAAAGAAAGTCTGGTTTCTTTACGAAAATGGTATTTGCAAGCAAAGCATTTGAAAAAGGATATTCTTTGAATGTTTGGAATCTCTTTGAATAGTAAAACGATTTGAAAATGCTTTATACTGATGTTTTGAAAAGAATTTAAGGATGACCAACCCGATAAGTTGATTGTATTAGATGATTTGATTTTTATTTGTTAACGACGTTCAAAGAATATGCATGTTTTTCTTTTTATATATATAAGAATGACAAAGATGTCGTATAAATGAAAAATATGATGCCGGAGTGGATTAATGGAAAAGATGCATTACATATCCCTCGCAAAGCCAAAAAATGGAAATAAAAATATTTGCAAGAAATTTTTTTGAAAATGTTACTTTTTTTTCGAATATTGAAGGATTTCGGAATTGCTTTATCGTATTAATTTTAAAACTTGTTTACAAGTAAATAAGTAAAACTTTTCAAACTATGAATTTTTCTTAAAAAATTGACATGTTTTAAAATTTCTTGAATTGTGAAGTATTTTGAAAACTGCTTTATATTGATGATTTTAAAACCATTTAAGAGTGATCATCCCGAAATTGTGATTTGAATACTGTTTTGCAAATTATGTTCAAAATGAATATGCAAGCTCTTTTCTATATGCGAATGACTAATATGTCATGTGATTGAGGTATATAATGCTGGGGTGAATGAAAGTCATGTACGGAAAGTTAGGAGGTTAGTTAGGGTAAGAAAAGTCATGTTTTCATGGGTAATTGTGCCCTTGAAATTCTCAAGTTGGTGTGGCCGGTGTCTTTTAGTAGAATGGTCATATTTTCGTAGGTAGTTGATCACTTAGTAAGTGTCATCTACCAAATGGTAAGGATTTCACATGGCTAGCATACCATCACATGAAGAATTATGACATAAATCGAAATGATGTAGTTGCATATTCATTGTTTATGAAATAATCTAGGCACTGAGTTGTCAAGCTTTTAGTTTTGAAAAAGGGCACAGAGTTGTCCACTTTTAATTTTGAAAAAAAGGCACGGAGTTGCTAAGCTTTTAGTTTTGAAAAAAGGATACAGAGTTCCTTAGCTTTCAGTTTTGGAAAAGATACAGAGTTGCTCAGCTTTCAGTTTTGAAAAAGGCATAAAGTTGCCAAGCTTTCAGTTTTTTTAAAAAAGGACATAGATAGATGTCTGTGAGATTTCAAGAGGACACAGACCAAGGTCTGTATGATTTTATAAAATCATGCTAGCATGTTGAGGTGGATAAAAATGATGTATGGTGCACCAGAATGATGAATAGCTCTATCATAGAAGCGGACGTAGATGGACTAGGGCCCCCCTCTACATGTGGCTAAGTCGCTAATGAAAGGCGGGAGCGGCGGCGCCCTCCCTGAAATGGGAGAAGGTTTAAGGATAGCCGTAGAGCTCGCGTGCTATCACATGAAAGGTTTTTTTTTCTTATGGAATGATGATCACTTGGTTAGTGTCATCTACTAGAGGGATAGAGGCGTATTTGCATATGCTTTTAAAAAAGCCCTAAAATGGGCACATGAAAATATTTTAGGACATGAGGATATCCACATAAAAAAAGATTTCTATGAAAATATTTTAGGACATGAGAATGTCTACATAAAAAAATATTTCCATGAAAATATTTTAAGACATGAGAATAGCTCCAGGGAAATAGGTTTTCATGAAAATATTTTAAGACATGAGGATTTGCATATGAAAAAAAAGGTTTCTATGAAAATATTTTAGGACATGAGAATGTCCACATGGAAAAAAGTTTTCATGAGAATGTTTTACGTGCATATGCTTCGCCTTTGAAAAGCCCAGAATTTGAATTATGAAATATTTACAAGAAAAAGGATTTCAAAAAGGTTTAAAATAAAAATAATTGCTTACTGAGTTTATCACTTATATTTTGTTTTCCCAAACCCTAGATAGGTACGAGGCACAAGTGGAGGGGCAAAGCTAAATATTATTTACCTGCATATTGTGGATGAATGAATGTGTTGATAATGAAGTCTCAGGTTGTAAATACATCTAGTGTGATGCGAACAGATAAGTATTTATCTTGAGAATTCCATTTGAATTTAGCTCGTGAATATATGATTGATCATTTATAACATGAAAGTAAGATTGCCTGTGTATCAATTGTATGATATACACATGTTAAGGCTAGATGATGAGAGTTTACGACAAACATGATCAAGTAGTTTGAGTTATGAATATTCATGAATAGCTTGTATTGATACGATATGACTGAGACAGAAGAAATGTTAATTGAAAATGCTGGTATGCTGAGAATAGAGGGATACTTTATACTAATATGAAATTATCAGGTTATGAATGATTTGATGATTTAAGAAGAATCTATATAGCTAATCTCAAGGAGATATTGCTTGAAAAGGATGAAGGAAATGAAATGAAAAAGAAAAGAAATTTCTGCTAAATGAAATGGATTCAAAAAATCTCACCGCTTGATTAGGGCAACAATCCTGTTTCACATTTACCAATCAAAAACAATCTTGGAGTAAAATTTTGGCGCCTCGGGTCGGGCGCCATAGCAAGGGTCATGTGTGGTTTGTGCAATTATAAAACCAATAAAAATATTATATACACGTTTCGTAGAAGAAAAATTATAGAACTTGTTCATAAAATTTATTTATTCAAAGTTTTGGGTTGGTTAGATCCACTTTTAAAATATTTAAAATCATAAATAAAATATGACAATTATAAATATTTTTCACATATTTACTAGAATCTGATGGTAATTTATTCATATAGGTAAAAAAAATATTTGTACCAAATTTAAATAATTGAATAAAATGTTAATTTGGACTTCATTTGATGTAAAAAGTAGTTCCTTCTAATAAATGTTATTGTTCAAAAGCAACTAACTATTTGTAGAAAAAAAATTAAATCCAACTTCATCTACATGTTGCTAAAGTTAAGTTAAATGCAACTAAAAACTAAGCTTCATTCAATGATATTTGTTGCAGTAAAGATTCACGCAATTATTTAGTTGAGCGAGGGACATGTGTGATTTGTGCAATTATAAAACCAACAAAAATAATATATATAAGTTTCTTAGAAGAAAAATTATAGAACTTGGTCATAAAAATCATTTATTCAAAGTTTTGGGTTGGTTAGATCCACTTTAAAAATATTTGAAATCATATATAAAATATGACAATTACTTATATTTTTCACATATTTACTAGAATCTGATGGTAATTTATTCACACAGGTAAAAAAATATTTGTACCAAATTTAAATAATTGTATAAAATGTTAATTTGGACTTCATTTGATGTAAACAGTAGTTCCGTCCAATAAATGTTGTTGTTCAAAAGCAACTAACTATTTGCAAAAAAAAAAAAAATTAAATCCAACTTCATCTACATGTTCTAAAATTAAGTTAAATGCAACAAAAAAACTAAGCTTCATTCGATGATATTTGTTGCAGTAAAGATTCATGCAATTATTTAGCTAAGCGAGAGTTTTGTGTGGTTTATGCAATTGTAAAACCAATAAAAATAATATATATAAGCTTCGTAGAAGAAAAATTATAGAACTTGGTCATAAAAATCATTTATTCAAAGTTTTGGGTTGGTTAGATCCACTTTAAAAATATTTGAAATCATATATAAAATATGACAATTACTTGTATTTTCCGCATGTTTACTAGAATCTGATGATAATTTATAAAATTATTTATGTATGAGCTTTGATTAAATGCAAATATGTTTATTGGGTCTCAATGCACAAGCTTGTATGGTCTTCTTTTATTTTTTTAAAATTTTTTTATCATTCGTAAATATGCCCAATGAAGAACTTTTATGCATGCAATTTTTACATTTTTAAAAATATTTTTTGAATTTTAAAATGAAAAGGTCAAAAGGGCTATTTTTCATTTTAAAATTGAATATAAGTTTTTGCTTGGTCTCACATATAAATACCATACAATAAAAAAACAAAAAATTCGTGTAAGTATATACATTCAGGACAAATGTACACATATGCATTGTACAAGAGCCCTTTATTTAAGAAAATATTTTGTTGATATGTGTGTTGCATTAATAGTTTTGAAATAGATATATCGATTAAACAATTTTGCTAAATTATGTTACACTTTTATTACTTCTATCAAATGTGTCTCAAAATTAATATTTGATGTGGAAGAAACTTGGTTTTCTAAATAAATAAGTAATTGTCACAAGCTAGATAACCAAGTAGTTGAAGTAAATAAATTTAAAGCTGAGTTGAACATTTGTCTAATTTATTCTTTTCCTAAAATATGTCCTTTAATTATCTTGTCATCCAATGTAGGTAACATGATAAAAAAAAATAAACAAATAATCTTATTTGATTAAACTATTGAGGTCAGATCAAATGGCGGGGGCAACCATGATGAAATCTTCAACAGCATAAGGACCATAAACATATTTTTAATTTTCAAAAAATCCAACTGAAAAATGGCAAAAGGATCATAATTGGATGCGTGCATACGAACATGGGATTACTTTGAAATCTGATGTGTCTCACCATTGTATTCAATCATGATATATATATATTTTCAATATCTTCACTGAGATGAGTTTAATTTTTTTAAGAAATATGGTGGGCCGCGTGGAGGTAGGGGTGGAGGTAAGGGTGGGTTGGGTAATTGCTTTGTTGCGGGCTAGCCTGTTAGGATGATCAAATTAGATGGTGGCATAGTAATGACGTGATTATATGGGATGAGACGGGAATACGATATGAACCTAGTTGAGCCCAAGCCCAGCTAGTCGAACCTGAAAAATTAGTCATAAGGTTTGCCGTTCTAGAGCCCAAGCTCTAAGAACTCAAACATGAAGAACTTAATTTATAAGTAATAATATTAAAGTTTGAACAAATCTCAACTCAAAGTGCCCAAACCTAATTTTTTATTTTTATATTACTATAAAATATATTATGTACAAATATTCAAAATACATTTTTCATATTTATTTATTTTATATTATTGATATTTATATTTGAATACACGTTTCCCATGTTGCAATTATATTATAGATAAATTAAATTATTTTCATTTATGTCTATTTTTATATTTACATTATCTACTTTTTTTTGAAAGTTTATAGTCTTTACTTTTAAATTTATTAATTTTCAATAATTTATTTTGTTTTGAAAGGTTAAATTTTCTTTTGTAAACATATTTGATGAGTCTGTCCAAATTTGGTCCAAGGGGTTCGGTTGAACTAGACTTAATTCTTAAATCATCTAAGGAGGATAAAATGAGATAATACTTGAGTTTATGTGAAAAGTGACCTGAGAATACTGGGTCACTCAAAAATTAAAAGGTTGATTCTGTACAAAATTTCGCTATCAGTATTTGGCTAATCAATTAAGATAAAAGTGCTTTTTCCTTTTCTTGTAAAACTTTCCTTCCACTTTTCTCTTGACAGAGTAGAGTTATGTGATTCTCATCCCTAAGGAATGCATCCTAAACAAAAATTTACTAGATCCGACCCTCATCTACCCTAGAGAGACCAACCTACTCCAGAGAACTAGATTTGAGAAGTTCTGCTTTCCCTTGGCAATTCGCAGTGAAGGTTTCTGTCCTCTTAAGGGTAAGTTTTGTGCATAATTTATCATTAACAGTTCGTGATCAATGTTAGAGAGAGATTTATAATTATTTTACTCGATCTTTTTCTAACAAAGTAATCACCTCTGATAAGTTGAATACTAAATGAGGCCTACTATGAGCGACTTATGATTACTTAAACCAAATTTGCCTCCCTAGGTGATCAAACTTGTTATTAATGTTAGGTAGTGATGGCTCACTTGAGGGTTGTGGTATTAATGAGCTTGCTTGGTCAAAAAGTAAGTAGATGTGAGGGTGACGTCATTATGTCTATCCAATCATACCTTTTCAAGTGAAGCTTAGCTCTCACACTTTGAGGTTTTAGGTCTTGGGAGTAGCTAATTGTATGAGCTCCAAATCTTTTGGAGCTCGTTGCTTTCTCTAATGTTGTCCAATATTTTTACTTTTTTTAAAAAATCACTCAAGTATGTATTATTATTTTTGTTACGTGATTTATTGCTATTATGTATTCATATTTTACATATTTTTTTGGATAATTTGTATATATTCCTACATAGTTTGATTAAAATTACAAATATACTCTCATAGTTTCATGAATTGCATATCACCCTATATAGTTTTACTAAAATTATAATTAACCCCGATGTGACCTCTTTTCCGTTAAGAATCATTAAAATATATGCTAGAAAATTGAATAATAACGGAAATAATCCTGTTTGAAGCTATATTAACTCACTGGCATTCCTTTTTAGAAAATTCCTAACTCAAGTAATTCAGCCTACTAGGACTCAATAGATAATAATAAATCATTAACATACAACATCAAATGATTCAAGAATCATATTAGGGGCGAATTATTTCAATTAGAGAAGTTTTAAAAGATAAAATTGTATGGGATAGGTAATACTTGTGTTAATAGTATGAAAGAATTTTTGGATGAAATATTATGAATATAAGATGAATGCATAAAACCTTATTAGTATATTAAAAAGGAAAAAATCCTCTCATGGCCGTAACATTTGTCCTTAATTTCTTATATACCTACAATGTTTCATAGATTCCTCTCATACCCATAATATTTCATTCTAAATTCCTTTTATGCCTATGCCGTCGACAAAACCATTATCCATTATCTGCCATAATGAAAAGATAATTTTGTTTGTTTGAAATTTCATAATTAAGACAATTCAATCCTAATATGACTTAATTGATGATAATAAATCATTAATATGTTGCATTAAATAACAAAAGTTATATTAAAATTGAATCGTTTTAATTAGGAAAATTTTAGAGGAGCAAAATCGGCTTTTCAGTGGGTAGATGATGGTTGTATCAATAATGTAGGTGTAATATGAATTTAGAGTCTAATGTTACGGGCATAAGAGAAATTAATGAAATATTGTAGGTATATTAAGAATTAAGTGCAAATATTATGTGTATAAAAAAATTTTCCTATTAAAAATAAAGCAAATGTTGTTGATAGAGGAATAATTTTTTCTCAATATTGTGTGTTTGGGAAGTAAAAAAATTTTATATGAAAAATTATCAAAATGAAAGAAAAATATATGATATGATAGAGTTAATGATGATGAATACAAAGAATAAAGTTAAAATAGATAGATTAGTTGTAGTGGGATCACCCATAATGCATTTGATCGTGGGACCTCCACAAATTTTTTTTAAAATTTCTTCATAAACCAAGTGTTACTAGTTGTAGTGGGATCACCCATAGGGTTAGATGTATTTAACTTATAAACCAAGTGTTACTATTTTTGGATGATTTAAAGTATTTTTTATTTTTAAACGCAGTGACATTTTTGTAATTTTTGGAGTCAGAAATTAAGAAAAATGTTACTGTGTTTAAAAATAAAAATACTTAAAATAATCTAAAAATAGTAAAACTTACTTTATAGGTAAACTTAATTTATAGGTTAAATATACCTAGCTTTATATGTTTGTGAAAAAATAAAAAAAATAAAAAAAGGGGTCCAATGGCTAGACGCATGAGATGTCCTGCACAACATCATTTTTCTTAGTTGTATAGGTAGTTTATACATAAATAAGTGAAAGTATGATAATTGTACAAGAAGAGTAAAAAAATACTTTAAAAATAAAATAATTTTCAAAAATGAAATTTTTTTATTTTTTATTATTAAAATATGAGCCCCTATCCCGCCAACCTCTGCACCTGAGAGGGGTCAGAGGTGGAAGGGATAAGGCATTCATCGTAAAGCATTTCCAAAAAATTGTCTGTACAGAGTTCTTCCTGAAGAAAAAATGGTGGATTGCCCCACCATTCTTGTTCAGGCAAAAAATTAATAGATGCGAAATCAGCCAAAAGATGAGCCACGGAGTTCCCCGACCGTAGCACATGGTGAAATGACAAAGAATGGGCCTGTAGGGCAAGCTAGCGGATTCGGGAGACAATGGTTCCAACAGGGGCCCTAATGGGGCGTTCGTCCACCAGAAAATCAGTAAGGGTCAACGAGTATGCAGAAGCCAGGCAGAACAGTGAAAGTATGATAATTGTATAAGAAGAGTAAAAAAATACTTTAAAAATAAAATAATTTTCAAAAATGAAAATTTTAGATACAAAAGTTTTAGCATTTTTTTATACCTTACTAAGCACAAACTCGTTGGGTTATATACGTAAAAATGAGGAAGGAAACATTGAAACACTGCGAAGGAGAGCTGCAGAAGCCAGGCAGAACAGGGGGAGCCGGGAAGGCAGAGAAAGCAAGCAGGCATTCTTCAGCTTTATTGAGTGAGTTTGACTAGTGGTGGGAAGGAGGGACGGAGGGAAGGAAGGATGCATTCGTTTGGCTACCGGTTGAACGCGGTCCTGACATTCGCCGTCACTATACTTGCGATCATGTGCGTTTTCGCCTCCCTCTCCGACAATCTCAACGTCCCCACTCCCTCTGCAGCTATCCAGGTCTCTCATTCTCTCTTTTTCTCTCTCTCCCCAGTTCTCCTTCTTCATTAGCCATCTCTCCAATTTCTTCTTTTTGCCTTTCAATTTCTCAGGTGCTTAATCTTAACTGGTTCCAGAAGCAGCCGAACGGCGACGATGAGGTGGAAACGCTTCCCCACAATTCCCTTTCTTTCTTTGTCACGGTGCTATCGCTTTATCTCTTGAAAATTCCACCTTCGTATATTTTGGGGGTTTACTTTCTTATCAGTTGCATGTTTGGTTGAGTAAACATTGGTTGATAAAGTACCGATTCCGCCTTCTTGTAGGTCAGCTTGACGCTGAACATATCAGCGGATTTACAGTCCATGTTTACATGGAATACGAAACAGGTATGCAAGTGGATCATTGTTGTTTAATGCTGTTATGATTTTTTTTCTTGTGTTTGTTGTTTAATGGGTTTTGGTTGTGTGCGATAATTAAGCATGCATTGGAGCTGATAGAATGGTTGAATTTACTGGTCGATGGGTTTTTCCTAATTCTTGGAAGATGATTTCAAGGTCTTGAAACTGGATAACCCGTGAATTTTGTAACTGATTTGCTCAAAAGCCTGCTTAACACAATGTATTAAATTACCAACTATTGTTTTGTTGGGTTTTCAAACATCAAATGTTTTGAAACTTCAGAGGTTATGAACACCTATAAGTGTTAGCTGGGTTTACAAGATCAAATCCTTGCAGAACTAATGCCACTTTGTTCAGAGCCTTTCTTGAAAAAGCATCTTTGAACATATCATATAGATGAAAGAGAAGCTATGTTAGTTGCTTTCTACATGCACTCGTTCAGCATGTATTATATTTGCCGCACAACAGAGACAAACATCACACCTAGAGGCAGTTTCAGTTGAGAATGGCCTTGGCACTAAACTGATCCTCTTTTTTGACACAAATCAGGTCTTATTTTATTTGCGTGATGCATTGCTTGTTCAATATAGCATTACCTTATCTTAGCCAGAATGATGATGCAGGTATTTGTATTTGTAGCGGCCGAGTATGAGACACCAGAGAATTCTTTCAATCAGGTTAGCTGCTATATCTCACATGTTTGTTCTTTTTATATTTCTATTCTGGCATACAAGCAAGATGCAGGGACCAGGCTTTCACATTGTGTAATTTGGCTCCATCTTGTGCTTCTGCCTTAATTTTTATAACAACATGGCTGATGAAAAATACTTCCTTTCACTCACCTTTTCTTAGCCTATTCTTTTCTTCACTTTCTATTAATTTCTTTCTCATCCTCATCTGTAAAGAATTTGTATTCGTGGTCTAATTCTCTAAATGGATGCATATCTCTGTAATTTTATTTTTCCATTTCGTTTAAGGCGGTTTTTAGAACCTATGTTTATATCTGATATATGGTTCTCACATGCATACCTTCACATTTTTTACCTTTTTTTTTTTTTAATGAACTTTCTTGGAACTGTATTTCAGAGGCCTTAAGTATTTTACTGTGTTTTTTCTGTTTATCTTTTTCATTTTCTTTTCATTGAGGATTGTTATAGGTTAACCTTTGAAGATATTGCTCCAATGCTATTAATGATTTTATTAATATAAAAAAGGGTGGCATGGTGCATTAAGCTCTAATATGCACAGGGTATGGGGAAAGGTCAAACCACTTCGGGACTATAGCATGCAACTGTCTCTTGTGAAGCAAGAGGTTATTTCCATCACTCATTTTGGTGATGATCTGTAATCGGATTTGCCGGTAGCTGGCACCTGTCTGTTTGGACGAGATTTCAATTATAATGCTGTTGACGGCACTGTGATTTTTGGATGGATGATTGCCTGTATCCTCCTGGCTCACTCTCCTCTTCTTTGATTGTGTCATAGTTGCTTTAGGGTTTGTTATCAATAACCTTAGGTGATTACTTGTCATCCAAGATTACAAACAATGTTATACTGAACAAAGAGGCAGCCATTATCGTGGCCAGTTTTTGATCTCAGAGTAGCTAGCTGATTTTAGAGTTCCTTACATCCACGCAATTATGATTCAAAAACTCCATATGAGAATGTGGGGCAAAGATGGTATGCTTCAGGGAGCTACACCTAATTTTGTGTTGTCTGTGTTTCTGTGACAAAGCAGTTTCTGTGACACTGCTTTGTGACTGAGCATTTTGGGAACAGACCCAGGGCCTCTTTCTCAAAATGCTGAATTTTCTCAAAATACTGTGTACATATTTATTTTTTAATTTTCAAATCTAGGGGTATTAGTCATTTGAAAATGACTAAGTATCCCTATGTGTATATATATTTTAATATCAAACATAGAGGTATTTTAGTAAATTTAAAATAACTAAAATTCCCCTAATTTGAAATTTTAAAAAAATATATATACATCTTCAAAAATGGTAAAACTTAATATATAAATTAAATACACATAGAATAATAATTTCATTAAAAAACAAAAAAATTAAAAGAAAAGATGTTTTTAGTCGGATGTATTGAATCATTCCTCTTTCCCAGTTTTTTGTTTGACCTCTTACCAAACAGACCTTAATAACGGTAGTGATGCATTGTAAATATGTGGATTCATGTAATCTCTGTTTTTGAGCTTGTGCATGTAGATCTAGTATTTTATTGTTTCAATGATGGAGCCTTTCTTTTGTCTTCTTCAACATGCTTCTAGGTTTCTCTTTGGGATGGTATTATACCCTCAAAAGAGCATGCAAAGTTTTGGATTCATACCACAAACAAGTATCGCTTCACTGATCAGGTTAGCGATTTTCTTGGTATTGTTTCGAGCCATTGGTTGAAATTAAGGAACCTATTTATTGATTCGGAGGCAATTTTCTGTGAGATTAGTTAGTATAAGATGGATATTTTGATTAAACATGAAATTGACTCTCAACCAAAGAGATCAATCATACAAACCATCATCATCGTCATCATCATAAGCTGTTACCCACCTATGTGGGGTCAGCAGATCAATCAATCATTGAAACCAATTGAAAAATAACTTCAGGAGTTGAGAATAATGGCATAATTCACTCTGTTGTAAGCATTGAGGATTGATTATCACTTGTGACAAACAGTCACCTTCTAAATAGGCTTCATAGGAAAATTAAATGGTGGTGCATGGATATTCCATTTCAGCTTCTGAATAAACATTGAAGTTATAAGCTTTATCTTGGAGATGGGGTACCAATACCACAAGATTAACCACTGCAGCTCTTTCAGCACTCAGCTTTCTTGGGAATTAATGGCTTCCTGATTAGAATGTAGAGTAAGTCATGCTAAAGAGCTTTGAGCATTACAACACATGCTTCATATTTATTCATACTGTCTTCCCTCTTCTATGTTCAACTTCTTGCAAAGAAGGCCATATGTAGTTCTTGGTTCTAAAATGCCCAGTTCTTGTATTTCAAAATCTAGACTGAAAGAAATGGCTTGGTAAATCTCCTTTTCTTCCTTGGTATGAATGGCAAGCATTTTACCAAGGCTCAGAGTAGCCTTAACCATGAGAGTCTGAGAACTGAAAGAATTCTAGCCATCAAATATCTGCTAAGTGCTGACACAACCTGTCAAACACCGTGCTCAGTCAAGCCTTTCAAGCATTATTATCAATGGTTTGGCATCCAATAACTTTTATTTGTAAAACTTATGTATAGTTTATGTGCATACAAGTGGACATAGATGGTTCAAATCTTCAAATATTAGTCTACAAAATATTTTTTAAAAGTATTCCCCAAATGCCTTATTTTTTAAAAGTATAAAGCTTATATAGAATATGACATTCAAGTAGTTGTGCAATATAGATGGTCAAATCTTGAAATATAAGTTCATAAATAATTTTTTTAATCTTCTCAAAATCCCCATCCATCTTCATGAATATCTTTTTGAAGCCTTGCTTTTTATTTATTTAAAGCGTTTTTGTCTTGTGTTGAGCTGCCAAATTTTTTTTTAAAATAAATGCATGGGCTTCACCTATATCTTTCTTCCTGTGAAATATTGTAGTTTTTTGAATTTGTTTAATACTTTATTTCAATTTTTGAAAATCAATAAAATAGACGTGGATACATGCACCAAAAACATTTATTTGTGCCCATTTATTAATTGAAAGATCAAAATAAAATACTAAACAAATTGAAAAATTATCAAATTTCACAGGGAAAGAATTCTAGGTGGGACCCACATATTTATAAACAAACAAAATATAAGAAATATTTTTTGGCCGCACAATATGGCCGGCCATATAACAGTGCCATTATTTAAGTTGTCCCCTTGATTCTATTTTCACTTCATTCATCGGTATGGTGTTGGGTTTTCCCATTTCTCTTTGTGGAGCTTTGGGTTCAACCCAACCTGTGCCTGCTAACTGGTGTAGTTCTCCGTCTCCAAAATTCTGTTTAGTTGGATCATTTGTTATGATCAAAATGACAATTTGACAATAGAAAGAAAATTTTAAACAGCATATCTGGAAGGTTTCAAGGTCTCACATGCCCTTTTAGAGATAGCCTGAGACCTCTACTGGGATAATGGATGTTTCATGCTGTACTTATGGAAAGCATATCACTGAATGGAACGGATGTTTTATAAACATGGGCCCCACTATTGAGTTCACCTGCCAGCACAATCAGCTTGGGCAGGGTTTACCAATTTGTTAATCTGATCCCAGAAAATAAAGACATGTAATGATACAAACAGATCCAATGTATCCGCATGTTTTCAAGTGATTTGATCACTAGAGATGGTTGTGAATACTCTTATGTGGTATGTGTTTATTCAAAATTGACTGATAATGGCCTTTCTCGTATTTTTGCTCTTCAGGGAAGTAATCTGAGGGGCAAAGAATTCAACCTGACACTTCACTGGCATGTAATGCCAAAAACTGGGAAGATGTTTGCTGACAAGATAATAATGAGTGGATATCACCTGCCGGATGAGTACAGATGAGGTGCTTTACCTTATTTTCCTTTCTTGAATATATATATATATATATATATATATATATATATATATATATATATATCTGTACTTAAAAGGAAATGAGAAGCGTAAGTTATGCGAGACTAGAATGGAATGAAAATGACATTTTTACTTGAATATCTTTTGTGAATTTCTCATTTTCCTTTTTCATTGGTGGGGTTGTGATTAGTAGGGTGACTCAGTGGCACTTGATTAGTTAGAAGTGGCTCCTAGCAAGAATGCCAGCCAGGTACATGTGTAGGAGATATTGGCCATTCATCTTTGCAATGAGAGCATGTCTTAGTTCTGCCGTGGTGCACAGGCATAGCGAATGCTCCTGCATTGATTTCAGAAATCCACTTTTTGGAGATGATACATATGTATGCCTGGTTGGCTGCTTAGCTCCTGCAGTCAAACTAAGACACAGGCGTATCTTACTGAAATTGTCATTGACAAACGGCCACAAACTGAAGTTTTAAAAGATTCTAAAGCAACTCAGACTTGTGACTTGTGCTGAAGCAAGAGATACAATGATCCTGAGATTGACATGCTTTCTCGTTTTTCTTGTGAACTGTATTTTATTTTGTTGGAGTAGACAGTGAACCTACTGGTTGGTGCTTTGGAACTGGCTCTGTCATTATGACTTGCAAGGATTCAATTTTGAGTAGGCTAGTCGTCACGTGTGTCAGAAAAACCCTAGTTGGCCTAAGATGATCACAGGGTTTCGCAGGTTGACTATGTATTCTTTAAGAGTCTGGTCAACACTGTTTTGTGTGGGGTGGCTGGTGGGTGATCAACAGGTGCGCCAATCCCTAGTCAAATGAAAATTAATAATCAATTTAATATTTATGCTGTTACCGACCTACTCAACGTAGGTTTTTGCATTTTAGGTAGAAGATTTAAGCAAATTCTGACCTACAGAAACTTCAGGCTATTTTAAAGAGTTGGAAAATTTGCTTTCTTCAACAGTTGAATACCAAAGTTGTTGCTGTAAGCTGGTCTAGTATACGAACCTGTAACAATTTACAATGCTAAGTCAATGACAATGAGATGGTTGGACTTGAGAAGAAATGCTTGCTCTGGCTGACTAGTTGGACGTGATTTTAGTTAAGATCCATACGCATTGAGGACAACCTGATAAAGTGCAAGCATCTCCCACAAAAGAAAGCTTTATAGTCATATGAATGGATGTGACATAGTAGCTGCATAACACCCTCAAATTCATAAAATAATGCTCTTCTTCTTCTGGCAGTAATTAGCACAACATTAATTCTGATTAAAATGTGTTCGAACTGCTATTTTCTAATCAACCAGCACAATGTTTATGATTTATGAATGGATTGTAATAGCCTGAGCTGGGTTGAAGAGGTGGATGAGATTTCAGCAAGTGCGGATGATGAAATCCTATTTCAGCAAGAATAGTTGAATAGTCTTTCCATTTTTGAAGCTCTATCAAAATGATGAAAACATTCCCATTGGAAATGCCCAATTTAGAATTGGTAATTGTAGCAGCAGATGATCACCATTTTCCCAATTGAGACTAGCGCTTATCATGTCAACTCCATGTTCTTCCTCTCCAATTAAGAATACCCATTTTGAACAGGCATCGCTTGGCACCTTGCCAATCCAATTTTACCATGTTGGGTCCACATGTCCTGTCTATACATTTGATCTATTTACCCATCAACCAATTGGAAAAAACGCGCTTTCTTGCTTAAAATAAATTATTTATAATAATGATAACTTTGTCAGATAACATTAGAAAACATGTACATTGAATTGGATACGTGGACCAAACAATATAACATATGTAGTTGTCGGCACTTGGTTGTTAGCTATGTTTTAATATTAAGAAAGCATCAACCTTAAATTTTGCCTGTTGATATAATGCGACTACTTAGCGAATGTTATCTACAATACAACCCTTGTATCCACTGATCGCATTTTTCGACAGAATTCAGGTTTTTCTCAAAATAAATTTTGTAAAATTTGGCTTTAAATAAGTTCCGAAATTTAGTCGAGTCATATTCCACTTAGTATCTAAAATTAACGGGAAGAGTTCTATAAAATTTTGGCAAATTTATAGTGTTTGGCCCATGTGCTAAATTGCATTGATTACTAGGAAACGAGATTCTCTGGTAAAATTTTATTCTTGATGCTTTTGGCAAATGCGCAGTTGGTAAGACGATTTTGCTGCATACAAATGTTAGGCGAAACAGGCCCTTAATTAAGTTGTGCGTTAGAAAAGTCTAACAAATAATAATAATAATGATGATGCAAGTAAAAGACCCATTATGTAAAAATAAAAATATATCAATCATCTATTCATGGATGAACCAGGCCATTCAAGCTAACCAGATTAACGGATGGATCAACGCATCATTTGGAAAAATGAAGGGACACAATTAACGGTCTAGACAGTTACAGAGACAAATGCAGATTACTCAAGTTATTGCGCGTTTTTAACAGAGGCTCACCAGAAGAAATTTGTTCATAATGACTGGACTAATGGTCAAATTCAAGGTTCTTTATTTGCTTGCCTAACAAATAGCGTAGGTAATGAGTAATCAAAAAAGACAAGTCATGGGATGGATATAGAAAATTTATTAAATATATCACAACGGTCTGGATCAAGTATCAAGAAAAGGGAGTCAGGGATGTTTTGTACTAACGGTTAACAATCCACATGTTTGCATGAGGTGTACGGTATACACAAACAGGGGCTGATCACATGCGATCCATCGCATGGCAGCCACCATACAAGTTAAAAATTTTGATTTTTTTATAAACTGTTTTTCTAAGTATATTTAATCAACATATGAAATTTTACCATTTTACAATATTTTTACATATATATTTTTTTAAAATCAAGTTTTTCTTTTTGTGTGGGGGGGGGAATTGACTAAAATACCCCTGAAACTGATGACTTTTAAACGAAAAAAATAAATATATAAAAATATTTTAAAATGGTAAAACTTGGTACACGTGTTAAATGCACTCTTCAAAACATGTTTATGAAAAAATGAACATTGTATGGGTGGTTGCCATGGGATTGATCGCTTGTGATCAGCCCCCCAAACGGCGTGCAATTAATCCACACAAAAAGGAATGCATGGCATGTAAAGGAGTTTCACTCCGGCCAAGAATCCGTGTGGAAGGCTAAATGATTCATATAAACTTGGGTCGTATTTTTTATATGGACTATGCAACAAAACCATGGCCCACCATATTAATGGAATGAATCAACCAACATTAGGAAATTCCATTGAAATCCCAGCATCAGATTTGTCAAAAACAGGTGGATATGCCTACCTGAATAATCAACCAAGAAGTAATTCTCCACATAACTTACAACAACAAAAAAAAAAAAAAAAAAAAAAAACGAAAAAGAAAATTCTCCACATGACCTACTGGATCCTTACGAGTGGCCTAACAAACCCTTATACTATGTTTGGGTACACTAGGCGATCCGAAGGGAAGTGGGATCTTGTAACTTTAGTGTTTAACACTTTTACCACCCAAATTTACGTGTACAAAATGCAAGTAAAAGCCTATTTTTGGATAATAACTATGTGGTTGACACTAGCGTATATAATCATCCAAACGAAGAAAAAACATCTTATTTTAACAAACGGCATTTCAAAA
The DNA here is from genome assembly GCA_030490835.1 of Annona cherimola. Taxonomy (NCBI): domain Eukaryota; kingdom Viridiplantae; phylum Streptophyta; class Magnoliopsida; order Magnoliales; family Annonaceae; genus Annona; species Annona cherimola. The sequence goes on from CM059972.1 coordinate 89,853,072, forward strand.
TATCGTGTCACATCTTTGGATAAGCGGATAAGCTTCGCAGAAAACCAGTTTCCATGAAATAGGGGTGGTATCATAAAACCACTTGACTAATTGCAGAGTAAGTCATTGGAGTTATGGATTTGCAAATGGGCTTAGTTCTAAGCAAAGTCTACAAACGGAAACATTCCCAATGTCGAGAAAGAGAGTTTTCATTGACAAAGGGTGGTCGGCTACAACTACAAGGCATCCCTAATTCAGTAATTCCCTTTGCCAAATTAGTGTGGCAGTTGCAGCTACTCCCATTCCATATAATTCCTTTTTCTTTTTATCTCTCTCTTCATAATGAAATTCTCACAATCCTCAATAATTAATGTGAAATCGTGATCAATCAAGATAAAAAAAATAACATAACTAAGCTTCTCCCACACATAATCGCATCAAGAAATGGCACAGCGACTTTTTTTCTAGCTTTTATAAAAAATTATTTCTTTGATTTTAGGCTTCTTTAAATTAAACCTTTCAACAGCACCACTACAGTCTTGGTCAGTGAAGATGACGCTGTATACATTTTTATTGGTATATATATATATATATTATGATATCTAAAATTATAATTAAGCACATTTAACCTTCACACAATTGAGAAAGAAATTTTTTCTATAAATACCTTCGCATTAGGAAAGTAGTAAACATACATCTCTGCCAAGAGAAATAATAAAACACCTCATAGTTGTGTAGAGACTCGAAATCGCAACCTATGACATTTGCGCTCACTAGTCTCACCAGGCCACATGCCTAGTGGCGATGACACTTTGATTATTATTTCCCTACATTGATGATAATATTTATTTCGTTTCGCATACATGATTAGTTTGAATAACAGCATCATCTCTAATAACCCACCGACACCGCGGACATATATAACAATTAGCCTTCCGTATTCTGTTCTTGCAAAGCATTACAATAAATAAATATTGGATTCCGTTTCAACCATTTTTACAGCTTTCATTATTGCGTTAGATAAGTAACGCATCTTTTATTTATTTGTAAACTAGCATTACCTTAATTTTGCTGCATCAATGGATTAAATTATTGGCACCGTGGAATTTCTACTAACAATATGCTGTCTGCACTAGCCTGCCACTAAGGCACTAACATGGCTGGCAAGAGTTCTGCCCCGAGTGCAAGAGGCCCAGACTCGAGTCTGGACTTGGGAAGCTCATCTTCCATTTTCCGGAGCAATTCTTGTTGGCAACATTGTTGGATTTACATTCCTAAAGCTAAAATTGAAATACGTACTTGGATTAAGTTGTAAATACAAGAATCAAAATAATATGCTGTCTACTTCCTAATTCATGTTATTTTATTTCCATCACGGCACAACATCTTACTGCATTGGTTCCATATATATTGATTTTTGTAGGGGCGAATGGCATTCATTAATGGTGTTGATTTACATCCCTAAGTCACATACCTTTCAATTAAAAATAATAGCCATTATATTAATGGTATTAATTGTGTTACAATGTTATACAGTAAGACAAAAAAGAGGTCGGATGTGAGAGCTGGCTCATAAAATTAAGTATCTCCTCCATATAAATGAGCATGATCGGCAGGCCAAAATATATTTTTATATTTTGATTTTTTATACATGTATGGCTCACTTAAAATTTTCACTTTGTAAATTTTGATGAGTTCCGAAATTTATTTAGTACTTTATTTGAATTTTAAAAATGGACAAAATTCTCACGACTTCATGAATCATGCCTATTTTATTCATTTTCAAAATTCAAAATAAAATACTAAATAAATTTCTAAATTTGCAGGTGGAGCCCATATATATTTCAAAAAGTTAAAAAAATGAAAAAAAATTATATTGTTGGTTGCATGTGAGTAAGGGTGCAACTTGGTACCGGGTTTGTCTGAACCCGCCCGACCCAACCCGGTTTTGAAACCAAGTTTGAGTTTCATTTTTGAATTTTTTTTCAAATTAAACTCAGTATCAACCCGACCCTAGAAAACCCAAAACTAATACCGGTACCAAAACTCGACCCGGTCTGAACCCAATATTTTTCTAATTTATTAAAATAATTATATTTATTTATGCATTAAGTATTTCAACTATAATTGTGTTAAAAATTATTCCATACAATTATAACCTAATTAAATTGTAATACATTTATTCTAAAACCTGAATTTTATAGACATTTGTCCATAAAAGTTGAAAATATTACATCTACATTAACTTTATTTGCAAATAATTATAAATATACCAACTATTAAAATTATTACATATATACTAATTAATTGCAATTATATAAGTCTCACTTTTATTAAAATTTAGATAGTGATTTTATGTAATCTTATTTATTTTTCTTATCTCGATTTTTTATAACATTACCTTGATTATTATGTGTAAATTTATTACGTTCATTGTATTTAAAATTATCTTTTAATTAAAAGAATAACTTTCATCAAAACCGAAGATATCATAGGTCATATAAATATATTCACATATAAATTATTTATGTACTAATGCAATAATGTTGAAAAAAATTATTATCCCTATCGGTAATTTCAACTTTTTTTGGTTTGATAATACCCAAATTTCAACTCGAAATTAAGACCAAAATCAATGCCAACCCGGTCCGAACTCGACCCGAACCCGGATTCTAATATTAGGGTTTGGGTTCACATAGACCCGGTAAGCTTAGGATTTGGGTTTACCCAAACCCGGTACAACCCGACCCGAGTTGCACCCCCGACATATGAGCAGCGGTAACTGATCATGCTCTCGATTTAAAAACCAAATTTTTTTTACAAAAGTACAAAAATTTTACGTCCATTTTTTGAGGATATCTATCTCATCCGTGCGCCAAAAGATTGCATATATTATTATAATCTAGTCGTTTTGATTTTATCATTCTTTAAAAATTTTAAGCCCACTCGCATGAAAAAAAATTGAGACCACCAGTTCGGCCCATCGTTGCGCTATATAAAGAGAAATGATTAAGAATAAAAATCATCATTACAAAATAAGAAAGATTATAAAAGCATTTACGATGTCACATCAAACCTAGAACACATGTAAAAAGAGAACTGAGAACCCTTCACCCGAAGTTCTAAAGTAACCATCGGCTGGAGGGTGCAACTTGTGTTCAACTTGTGTCGGGCTTAACTCGAATCTAAACTCTGAACTTTGGAGTAGCGTTAAAATTATCCAATGTTGAACTTGAGTCCGATTTTTCGGGTTCAGGGATCAAACCCGAAATGAAAAGAATTTGATCCCGGGTTCAGCTTAACCTGAATCCGAATTATATATAACATATATATTTTATATTTATTTTATACTTTATATAAATTCAGTTCCATTCTCCTCACATTATTATATTTATTTTATACCATATATAAGTGTTATTCCTCCTTAAGTTCAATTTTATAATATAATATTTTTATATTTTCTTTTAGAAAATAAGAGTTTGGTTTAATGGTAGTTTCAAGACAAAGAGAACGAAAATTATTTTTAGAACTTGAGATGTTTTATTTGGTGTTTTTAACTTAACTACTTATGTAGGATGTTATCATTTGGTTATTTCAATATGATATTAGTGGTTAGATGTTTATTCTATTAAAAATAAATTTGTTGTAATCTTATTTGACTTAATACTATAATTGTTAAATATTTTTTTCATTATGATTGACATTATAAAATTTTACTTATAATTAGATATTAATGTTTATGATATTAATATTAAATTGCATAATAGGAAAATAATGTACCTTTTTGTTTTCCGAAACAGGCTACTAGTCTATTCTTTTTTTGAGAAATGACTACTAGTCTACTTAATATAAAAACAATATTTAAATGAGATTTTTCTTCTTTATATTCTTAAGTACTCTTGAATTTTTGCTTGAAAATAAAAAATTATTATTTTTGATTTTTTAATTATAGATTTAAAGTTGAATAAGTATAAGATAGATCACAAATATATAGAATAATTTTAACTCGAATTCTAGTCTGAAACTTAATCTGAGCCCGAATTTCAAAAATAGGGTTAAGGTTAAAGTTTTAAAAATAGAGTTAAGGTTAGGGTTGAGGCGAACCCGAGTTTTATGAGCCCGAGTTGTACCCATATTGGGTACGTCGGGTTTAGGTTCGATCTTAATTTTATCTTATTTTCAAAAATTCCTACGCATATTAGTTCTAAGCCTATCTTTTAAGCTCAGTTAGTTCCCGTTTAAGTTCCAATTTGGTTAGATTAGGGTTGGGGTCCACTCTATCTTTATCTTATTCATAAAAACTCCTACCCGTATCAGTTCTAAGCCTTCATTATCCTATTTTTTAAGGTTGGATTGGTTCGTTCAAGTTCCAATTTGGTTTTTTAAAATAGTTTTATATTATATTTGAAAATTATATTTTTATTACTGGTGTGTTTGAGATATGATAAAATTTTTGAATGGAAAATTTTTGATGTAAAAGTTTTTTAAATAAGAGAAAATAATGTCATATAATATAAGTAATGATGAAGAGTAAAATAGAATAAAGTTAAAACAGGGATGCTTTTATGAAACCCTCTCCATTTTTAACATTTAGATGATTGATGAAAATGCACTAAATCTATTATGTTTAGCATTGCTTATATTATCATAAAAATCACTTCATTTGTTTAATATCATTGAATATGGGCCCATCTACAAACATGTAAAATCAATGTAATAAAATGATTTCCTTCTAAATATTAATTTTTGAGTAGTATTTTTAACATTTAAACCATCTAAAATATTATTACTACATGGGAAATGATTCTATAAAATATTACTATATTTAAATATATCTGTGAACGGATCTAAACGTTTTTCTTAATTTACATATAAATGCATTTATTTTTGAGCATATGTGGCATATGTGCATATTGGATTTGTATGAAGCTTGGTTTCCTAATTAAATAAATGATATTAAATATAATAAATGGATTAGATTTTACATCAATCATCAAAATTTTAAAATTTAAAGAGTTACATGGAACCGCATTTATGTAGCCTGGTTATATAGAAGTAGGCTCATAATTAAAATAGATAAGTTAGTTGTATATATAATCGTATATGAATGATTGAAAAGTATGATAGTTGTATTGAAAAATATGAAGAAATAATTAAAAAAGAAGATAATTGTGGTTGATGAAAGGTTTTAGAGTATGTTTGGGAAGTGGTAAAACTTTTAGATGAAAATTTTTTGATGTAAAAATTTTTGAATTAGTTAAAAATGATATAATATGATATGAGTAATGATAATATACAAAGAGAATAAAGTTAAATAGATAAATTAGTTACATGGGTAGTTGTGTAGAAATGATTAAAAAATAAGATAATTGTAGAAATTTTTTTGTTAAAAACAAATATGCCTATATATTGAAAATTTTTAATTTTAAAAATTTCAATGTTAAATAGACATATTGTATAATTTGTACTTAAAAACCTACAATCAAGATAATAATAATATAATTTTTGAAATGCAAGATAAGTTAAATAAGTATCTATATATTTAACCAACATGTTTATGTTTGTCACTATTAAAGATATTTTATAAAATATATATTAAACATATATTAGTAATGCGGTTGGTTTTAGGTATCCAAACTTTGGAACTTATTCTACACTAATTGAACTTGATAGTTTCTTTTACTTGGAACCTACCATACTATATAAAAATAGAAATCTATTATACTTATTTTAAGGTCCTCAGTGGCTCAACCGATGAGTATCCTTCCCGATTGTACTCCTACCATCCCAATGAGTAAATTCTTTTCGTAATATTCTGAAATTTAGAAAGCCCATTTCGCAAATATCTAAATTTCAAGTTCAATTTGCAATTTGTAACAATAACATATTTTATTTTGCAAGAGAAAACGTTTGTAAAATCCTCTTTTTTTTTCAGTTTTTTCCGTGATTTTTTGAATTTGGTTTGTTCCATGATTTGAGTTTCTTTGGCCTTGGTTATTTGCCAATTGACGGTGTAAAATAAAACGTTTGTCAAATCCAGTTTTTTCGGTTTTTTGGATCCAATCGGTTTTAGTCAATCAAATCCTAATTTTATTTAAATATCAATTCAATCCCGATCCTACGTTTAATTTTCATCGAAATAGAAATTTACGTTAAATACAATAGATGAATTAATTTTTGATATTAAAAATAAAAAAGTTACGTTTCATAGAAGCATAACCCTTTTTAAAATATCAAATTAATGGGAACACAATATTTTTAACCCATCTTAACACTCAAACTTAATTCTATTTTCAAAAATCTCTACCAAGTTCCAAGAACCCACCACAAATCAACGGAAAAAAAATCGGTCGGGATTGGGGAGGAGGTCGGGTTGGAAGATGGGGTTAAAAATTTTAAGTCGATAGTTTGGATTTTATTATTTTTTGTAAAATTATTTTAAATGAATACTTTATGATATTGATATTTAAATTTTAGTTTATATAATAAAATTTAAGAAATAACTAAGAAAGGCAAAGAGACCAACCTTTTTTAAACTTGGGTTGTATTTTATGCTCATGGCATGTTTGGTAATCCAAAAAACTTTTTAATCTAAAGTTTTTTACTTTTTATAACTACTTTATTTTTAATTATTTTTTCACATTTTTCTATACAACTGTCTTGCTTTTCAATTATTTCTACACAATTATCCATGCAACTAATCTATTTATTTTAAATTTAATTTATTTACTCATCATTATTACTCCTGTTATATCATATTATTTTATTTCATTTAAAAAATATTTATACTAAAGATTTTTTATTCAGAAGTTTTATCATTTCTCAAACATACCGTTAGAGAAATAGAAAAAATATTTTAAGTTTATTTATTTATCCTAATAGCTTGCACAACCCCACAACGCGCACCAACCATTTTTAAAAAATGAGTTATATTTAATCCTATTTTTATATTGAGTACCGATATTTTCATACTGGTATTTCAGTGATTTCAGATGGTCCAAAAATATATTTTATTTTTTGAATTTTTTATAAATATATTAGTCCAGTTATATTTAATTTATAAACTAAAATTTTTGACATTTTTAGATATGTGTACATGTTTATTTTGAATTTTTAAATACAAAGGTAATTAGTCTGAAGTGGGCTTTCACATCTCTATTTTTATATTTACGTTGATCAACTAGAATTTTAATAGGTGAAACGTATGGGCCTGTGTATCAACCTTCATGCGGCCGGAGTCAAAAAGGAATCTTAAGTGGCTGTCCTTTTCCATGGGGAATTTTTTTTTCCCAAAAAAATGGCATAAATATTCTAATGGTGGGTGAGGTCGAATTTGGCAACGGTTGCTGCAAATACAAGTTGTAATGCAGCCACGCAGTGTAGGCATTGCTATTCATTCCTAACAAGCATGGGTAAATGAATCTGCTGCCATTTTTTAGACTTGGTTTTAGTTTCTTGTTCTTGATTCGGAGGAGTTTGTAAGAAAAACCAGCTAATTTGCCACTGGGTGTATATCAAGAACTAGGCAAAGCCGAGCACCAAACCACCACCTTATCCACAAACGTATGATCACATCAGGCTTGGCGGGTCCCTGCACCAACAGCTACTGTTTTTTTTTCCCCTTCGGGAGCCCGGTTGAATGCTCCGGGGGAAATGAGGGACTCAATTCTCTCAGAAGCATACAATTATTTTTTTAATTTTTTTTAATAAAAATATTCATCTAAATATATTTAATATGTGTATTCATTTTTATAACTTTTGAATTTTTTTTTTCAAATTTTAAAAATCAATGATATTTTAATAATTTAACCATTTTATAAAAAAAAATTTAAAAAATAAAAAAAATGGTTCGGCACCCGGGAGCATAGGGCTGAGCCTCAAGATACAGTTGCCATCTTTTAAGATGGTAACTGGGTAAGGTGGTCTGCACCACTTATCCTCAGCTCGTGTGCCGACCTTGCACACTTGTATGTGAAACGGTGCCCTCATGATTTGTGGCCTATTACTCAAAACAGGAGTGTAATGTTTGCCGGGCATTTGAATAATATGCACTTTCCAGTATAAACACAACAAATATAAATTTAACAAACAAAAATGGGATTAACCACATTTCACCCGTTATTTCCAGTTGTTAGTAAAAACAACTCATCTTAATAAGGCTTGAGAAGTAAAAACTCTCTGCACATTAACACTAAACTCTAAAAACTGAAAACCTCTGTTCAAAAAAATTTAAAAATATGTGTCGCACATTTTTTTTTTCAAAAATCTACTTACTTCTCTTGGATGATCGGACATTTGAAGAAAATGTATTTCAGGGGTAAGATAATAAGACCATTGTCTTTGCCCAATATTTAAATTCTGACCTCTACTGACACTACTCTATAAACACTCACATTAGCCGTATAGGCATCTAAGCAATCACACATTTATATGGTTCTTGGATCTTCAATTCTAGGAGCCAATATCCAACGTCCATGATCCACCTTCATTTTACAACAATTTAAGGACGCTATGTTCCCTTTTGCAAAGAAAAACCTCCTCATTGGGGTCCAAATCCAACGCACACCAACTTCAGTGCATACTATTGCATGATCTTTTTTTTATTTTTTGATTTTCCAACAGCGGATCTAAGCATGAATATATTATATATGCAATTTTATAATTTTTATAAATTCGGAAAATAAAATTTTTTACGCCGTTCACGTGCTCTAAAAATTTTGCTAAAAATTTTGATTTTCGAAATTTCAAAAAATTTTTAAAATTGAAAAACTATAAAATTGCATATATATTATATGTTCATGCTTGGGCCTCAATATTAGTGTTAGAATTTTTTTTTTCAAAAAGTCATGCAACCACACGGTGCACTGAATTGGTGACGCCTTTTTGTTTATTTCGTCAATGCACTCGCGAGCCCCATCACATCAAACAAAGCTTTTTTATTTTTCAGATTCAAAAATAAGATACTAAAAATATCCAAAAAAATGTAAAAGTGCATACATCCTATATTCATGCTTGGGCGCACAAGTAAATGAAAAAGGGCATGTTTTCTAAACTCATAAAATTTTTAAACTGAAACTTTTTATACTTGATAGCTATCATATTTCTAATTGTTTCTTTATATATTCCAATACAACTATTCAAAATTTCGATCATTTTTATACAACTATACATACCATAATCTATTTCAATTTTATTATCTTTATTCTTCATTATTATGTCTATCCTCTCGGGTTTTGTTTCAATGTAACTGGATGCATTGAAATTTGTGATGTATCCTACAAGAAATTCTATTTTTTATTTTTTTGAAATTTTTTATAAATCTTTTAATCTAAGTGTATTTAATTTATGTATTAAGTTTTATTATTTTTGAAAATTTATATAGATATTTTGATTTAAAAATAGAGGTATTTTAAGGTGTGTTTGGGAATGAGTAAAACTTTTGATGAAAAGTTGTAGAGGATAGAAGTTGTCAAACGATGTAATATGATAGAGGTAATGATGAAGAGTAAATAAGATAAAGTTAAAATAGATAGGTTAGTTGTGTGGGTAGTTGTGTAGAAATGATTGAAAAGTAGAATAGTTGTATAGAAAAATATGAAGAAATAATAAAAAAATAGGGTAGTTGTGGAAAGTGAAAAGTTTTAGATTGAAAAGTTTTAACTTGACAATTTTTACTCATTAACAAACACACCCTTAGTCATGTAAAAGTGCTAAAACTCCCTATTCTAAAATTTAAAATATAAATACACATTTTCAAAAATAATAAAACTTAATTTATAGATTAAATACATTTAGATTAAAAGTTTTATAAAAAAATCTTTTAAAAATATTAAAAAAATAGAAATTCTAGCCAAATAGGTGGAAATATTCTCCTATCGTATTACATTATTTTTTCTAAATTTAAAAATTTTTATACGAAAAACTTCTCATACAGAAGTTTGATCATTTCTGGAACACACCCAAAAAGTTATCATTTCTCGGAGCAGTCAAAAAGTCTAAAAAATAAATATGGCATGCAAGTGCTTGCACTGAGGCTCAATGCATACGTTTGTATGCGGTGGGGCCTTTTTTAAAGCGAAATACTTTTACGGTGCCTACAGCACCACCCGTTGCTGATTATCATCCCATTTTGCGCCTAGTTTGACCAACAAATTAAATTCCGATTCATCCATCGCGTTTACGATTATGTTTTTAATCGAAAAAATTATTGTTATGCAGATCAAATATTGGCATGGGAGCGATTTGATAAAGTGACAAGTGTTTATATATTTATTTCAAAATTTTAATTCAACATCTATATCATCTCAAATATTCTTTCTATAAGATAAATAATTTTATAAATTATAGTATTTCAATTAACCCTTCAATGACTTTAAGTAATTTTCATATTTCACTTATTATATAAATATTTTTAATCAAGTATGACCCACCTAAAATTTTGATTGAGACGATTATTGAGAGTATAACGAAATAAACGATTTTAAACAAAAGAAGTGAAGTTGGTTTTATTTTATTTTTGAGATTTTTTTTATCACAAAAATATTCTAATGGAAGGCCCTCCACTCCTCACTAAAAACGTGTGGTGAGCAAGGAGAGGTTGCCACTAGAAGCTCTATTAAAGCAATCAATCTCAAAATACAACAGCCATACATTAGCTTAAATGGCTATAGTGAGGGTCAACGATGCCAATGTGTTTGGAAATTGTTAAAAATTTTGAGGAAAAATTTTTGAAACGCGAGAAAATGATGTGGTATGATGGGGATAATGATAAGAAATAAAGAAAATAAAATTAAAATAAATATGTTAGATGTATAAGTAGTTGTGTAGAAATTATTGAAAAGTAAAGTAATTGTATAGGAAGAAGTAAAGAAATAATTAAAAATAGAATAATTAAGGAAAATAAAAAGTTTTAGTTTAAATAGTTTTCGATATTACTAAACACCCCAAAATGAAAAGTAGCGATTAGTGAATGCATATATGTTGATATGATTAAGAACAAGAATTTACTAATTTTGACAACCGAATGCAGCTCTGCTGTAACGAGCTCGCGGTGATCGTCTGATTTTAAACTTGTGCAGTTTTGAAATTTAGTGGAAGTAATTAGGGGTATTAATGTATTGGGTTAGACGGGCTGGAGCTCAATCTTAATCTTAAATTATTTAAAATATTTCAACCATAATCTGTTTATTAACTAATTTAAAAAATATCAATCCTAACCCATTTACAACTCATTTAATAAACGGCGGGTTATTAACGAGTTGTATAGTGAACAACTTGAAGGTTTAAATTTTGACAGACAATGATCTTGTAGGGAGAGGCGAGAGGGTGTTCTTGGGACAAGAGAAATGAAAATAGGGTAGTAATAAGGAAATCGAATTAGGGCAACAGTGTAAAAATGAAAATTAGGTGGTAGGAGGAAGATTTAGGAGGAAAAAATAACCAAGGGGTTTACATTTGTATATATAATTTAATGAGTTAAATGGGTTAAATGGATTAAATAAGTTGATGAGTTATAAAATTTCAACTCTAATTTTTATTTAATTAAATGGTTGATCGGGTTGACGGATTATAATACATTTATTTAAAAATCTTAACCCAAATGCATTTATAAATAGTTTAGACGAACAGGTTGATTATGACTATTAACACTCATTGAAGTAATATCTAACCTTTGAAATGTAAGAGCCGAATAAAATAATAATAACAATAAGCATTATCATCATCGCAATATTCCGCTCGGTCGCCGTCACCTGTTCCATCAGTCTATGGCCACATCTTCCAAACCCGTGGGCGTCGTAATTTATAATGGGTCCCATACGATTGCAGCCAACCAGGCCAAGCATGCAGCTCCCATCCCATATGGAAGTGGATAGAATTAGATTCCATGCCCATCGCCCACCTCAAGTCATCATCACATGTTGTGCGATCGGTCCACCGCCACTAATCTCCATTTTTCCATCCTATATATGTTGCAATCACGTATCCTTGGGAAACACTACCAAGTGTTTAATCGTACATAATCAACATCAAAACCTTTTATTAATTATTTCTGTTGACTTACAGTTATTAAAAAAAGATATATATATATATACATACACATAAAATATGGGTATTTACAATTATCATATTAATTGATCTTACAATTAACCTCTGAAATATTCTTACAAATTTCATATATTATTCTAGCAAACATTTAACAATATCACTAAATTTTTCATACGGTAAATGCTTCCGCTAGAATAATGGGAAGACTGCTGCCATGGCTTGGAGAGACAAATGTTCTAAGCACTAGTGCTGATAGCAAGTATCGAACACTGGTCGGGCGTGACAATATCATTAGAATACAAGGATAAGATTTAAACCATCAAAATATATGTACGTTTATTGTTTTTTATGATAGCATAATGTATAGTCCTAGTCAAGTTCATAAATTGTATATGTTTTAAATTAAATGAAAATTATAATGATAACTAATATCAATCTATACATTCCAGTACATATTCAAATCTTAAATGAAAATTATAATAATAACTAATATCTATCGATATATTCCAGCACATATTTAAATCTTACATCTAACTTAATAGTCTCCCATTTTTAAGAATATGATATTATATCATAAATAAAAATTAGATTGTTTGAATATTCTAAATGGAATTTATAATTCCTGTTACTATCCATATCCTCTTTGAGTTGGAACAACGTGCTTTGTCGATCTGATCGAATCTGCCCCATAAATATCCCACACCTGCAATAGCCATGCACTGAAACAAGGTTGCCTCTTTACACATTTGTAGATGGGTCATGCGTAGCATAACAAATGATTCCTATCATAATATAAATGATGTTAAATACAATGAATTAAATATATTTTTTATTTAGCATTAAGGTTGAAATAATGTATAGGATTACATAGAAGTGAGGTTTTATAGAAACAACACTCGAATATGATTCTTAATTAGAAAAATATTTTGGTCATTTAATTTTATGCCTAATATAAATAGGTAACAATTTTGTTAGGGCTAATTGTAAGCTCAAGTAACTATGAAACTTATGTTTGTCCCTGTTTGGTTGGCTTAACTCAAGAAGGAAGAGGTGAATTAAGTTATTAACATTTCTTTGTTTTAAATGTCAACCCTTGTTAAAATCAATTATCCATGAATGAAACGTGTTAGATTTGAAAGCAACTACAATGCAGAGGATAGAGAGGCAAAGTGCAAACATGATCACAATGAGACGCAAAAGTTTTATAATGGGTAACTCCCTATCTAGAAAAGAGCGTGTGCTCTAAGTTCACATGGTCACATGGTTAAGTTGTATTATAATTACTTTTTTACTTCTTTCATTAATGATTAATGGATTTAAAAATTTTTAGCCTGTCATTTTGAATTTTAGTAGTAAAAACCTTAAAATTTTATATAAATAATATTTACTTGCATTTATTTACATAATATTATTACAAGTGCTTCATAAATAGGGTTGAAATTCGAGTTGTGCAATGGCCCTAATCCAACTCAAATCCTGTTTTGAACTATGGTCCAGTCATGGCGAAATAAATGGTGCAATGTATTGCACTGTACATGCTAACTAGTTTAAGTTTGGGACTTGATCTAGTGCACCCAAGCATAAAACCTATTTTTAATCTTTTTGAATTTTTTTTTGTAAAATTGTAAATGGTGCATTTACCAAAATCCATATGCCAAGTTCTACCAACTTTGGAGACTTGTATTTTTTTTAGAATTTCAAAATTTAGTCATTTTCAACCCTTTGAAAATGACTAAAATACAAAGGTGTTTAAAAATCTAAAATATATGTAATAGCCCAGAACCGAATCCCGCATCGGAAAAGGGAGAAAGTTCCTGGTAGTATATAAGTGAGTCTCAAAGTTAAACATAATATGACGCGTTTTAAAACAGTAAGGCTGAGCTGCAATGTTAGAGAGGACAATATTACACTGAGGCTCAAGGGTTGTTTTTCTGAGTCTATGCATTGTGTGCATCAGGTCCAATAGTCACTTTTTCGGGTTTGTGCCTTACAATATATATACACACATCTCCAAAAAAGTAAAACTTGTTATGTATGAATAAAATAACCTAGATTAACAAATTTATAAATAAATTTCAAAAAAAAATTGAAGAAGGATTCTACACCCAGGTGCATTGGATTAGAACCCTCTTAAGTTCATGTTGCTAATTCGCACATGCTTAACGAGTTCTTGTAAACTTTCAAATAACATTAATGATGCTCTGGCGCCACAAGCACTATACTGAATTTATATCCAAACATGAGAATAGAAACCCAAATAGACTTCATGGCAGATGATATAAAACTCTTTCCTCATCAACATAGGATATTTGAAAATGGACACCAACTCTTCCCTTACTGCAGAATGGGCATCAAAGTCTAGGACTTATTTAAAATAGACCCAGTTTAGTAGTTTTACATTGTCACATGGATGTAGTAGAGCAATATTTCAAATATCATAGATGTAGGATTGAGGAATGAAACATCATCGATTCACAGAGAAGGAATATGAACATCATCTTAATGAAGTTTCTCATTGCAGTATGCATTTTAAAACCAGACTACTTCATTCACCTAGATCTTGTTTCCATCCCTATACAATAGTAGGGCCCATTACAGACTCCATGGGCTGTGAGGAAGCCCCTTCCATCTTCACCCAGATTTTCATGAGCAGTTGATTAGCTCCGATAGTTGAATGTTGATTAGGGCCATTAAGCACAATTAAATTGCTGGCAATAAAGGCCCCTTTCACCTTGGTTATGGTTATACTAAAAATTGAGGAATAAACCCCACTTCCACCTTGTTCATGGTTAAATTAATTAACAGATGTATTATGCACACCACTTTCATCTTCAAAGAGTTGTTCACATGGTCACATGGTTAATGCAATGTATTGGTTAAGCTTTAAATCCATTAATCATAATACAACTTAGAGCACACGCTCTTTTCTAGATTTTAGCTTTAGAGGATTTCGTAGACAATATACAAAATGTTGGTGAGCACCACTCCAACCAAACTTCGCTTAACCTAATCACTTGGTCATAGTCTCCAATGCCAAAGCAATGACAAATACAACCAAATTATGCATAAAAGAAAATTAGACTTTACAAGTTTAGTGTAAGCAAGTAGAAAATGCAACAAACTCTTATTAATTGAGAATAAATTGATCTTCAGAGCTTCAACAATTGTACTTTGTTTTGTTCTCTCAGTAAATACATGGGTCTTGGATTATACTATTTAAAAATATATCTCACAGAGAATTTGAGACTTAAGGTGTTGGAGTTAAACACTTATATTAAACATCAAGTGAATAAAGAATAGTAAAACAAAAAAAAAGCAAGAATGAGAGAGAATCTTTAGAACGTAAAACGAGAATTAAAGATCAAGAGATAAAAATACTTAGGGTTTAGGGTTTCATATATGACATTTGTAATAGATAAGTGGTATGTTTACTTAATTCGGATATTATGCATTAAAGAAGAACTAATCTTAAATTATTCTTGCACCTTTTCTTGAAACCTGCAAGCTATAATTTTAATCTTCTTAACCACCTATTATCATGAGATTAATTTAATTAGAATCCATTAAGTTCTGTAGTCGCTCGTGGAATTCCTCAAGGTAACCATGCCTACTTTCATTGTCTAGATTTTCGGGTTTAATATTTTGATTGTCGTATATTACACTTTCACTCTCAGTTCCTTCATCTAATATATCGAAATTACCCAAAGTGTGAACTCAAATACTAAGCAAGCATTGAAATCACAAAATATCAAATTAACACAAAAATATTCTTCATAAATCAAACAAAACTACAATATCTGCTACATTATACGCATGATACATTATAAACTCTAGATTAAGGTTTTATCTTAGCATGTTTATGATTATATCATCATCATCATCATCATCATCATCATCATCATCACAAGCCATTTTCCCCACCTACAAGCCATTTTCCACCTAGGTGGGGTCGGCTGCATGGATTCTGTTACGCCATTCTTGGTGATTTAAGACTAAATTTTCTGTAATTTGTAATATTTTTAAATCTTGTTTAATTACTTCAATCCATGTTTTTTTGGGTCTTCCTCTCATTCTCCTACCACCTTCTAGTTGGATAAACTCTGCTTTCCTAACCGGTGCTACTGCATGCCTCCTTTTAATATGATCAAACTATCTTAATCTATTTTCTCTCATTTTATCACAAATTGGTCTCACTTTTAAGTTTTCTCAAATTATTTTATTCATAATTTTATCTTTTTTTGTTTTACCACTCATCTACCTTAACATTCTCATTTCCGCTACGCTCATTTTTTGTATATGTTGTTCTTTAATCTGCCCAACATTCTGCCCCATAAAGCATAATACGTTTAATCACAGTCTTATAAAATTTTCCTTTTAATTTGATTGGAACTCGACAGTCACATAAAATTCCTGACGCACTTCTCCATTTCTTCCATCCTGCTTGAATTCTATGTATTATATCTTTCTCGATTTCTCTGTTTTCTTGAACTATTGATCCTAAGTACCTAAAATGATTAATTCTTGTTACTACTTGATCTAAAATCTTAATTGGTTCCTCAACCGGGTTCTCACTATTATTAAAATTGCATTTCATATATTCAGTTTTAGTGCGACTAATTCTAAACCCATTAGATTCTAAAGCATCTACCCACCTATTCAATTTTAAATTTAGTCCATCTTTAATTTCATCTATTAGAATAATGTCATATGCAAATAACATATACCAAGGTACTTCTTCTTGGAGATGTCTAGTAATCTCATCTATTACTAAGGTAAAAAGGTAAGGACTCAAGGCGGAGCCTTGATGTAGACCTATTTTAACTGGGAAGACATTAGTATCTCTACTAATGGTCTTCACATTAGTAACAGCCCCCTCATACATATCTTTAATAATATCAATGTATCTGTTATTAATTCCTTTTTTTTCTCATCACTTGCCATATTAACTTTCTTGGTACTCAATCATAAGCTTTTTCTAAATCAATAAAAATCATGTATAAGTTCTTTTTCTTCTCCCTATACTTTTCAAATAGTTGTCTAAGTAAGAAAATAGCTTCAGTAGTTGATCTTCCTGACATAAAAACAAATCAATTTTCAGATATATTAGTTTCTCTTCTTAGTCTATGTTCAATAACTCTTTTCCACATTTTCATAGTATGACTCATTAATTTTATTCCACGATAATTTGCACAATTTTGAATATCTCCCTTGTTTTATAGATTGAAACTACAATGCTTTTCCTTTATTCACTTGGCATTAATTTTTTTTTTGTAATCTTATTAAAAAAAATTGTTAACCATGTTGCACCTACATCTCTCATGCACTTCCATGCCTCAATTGGTATATATTGCCTTTAGTTTTTGTTAATTCTTGTTGTGTATATATATCCATTACTAATAATCTATGTTGCATAGCTAAGTTTTCACCTGGGATAATCTTACAATTAATACAAAAGGATCTATCGAATTTTTTTATAAGAAAGAAATCTATTTGACTAGAATTGGTCCCACTCTTGAAAGTTATCAAGTGTTCATCTCATTTTTGAAATAAGGTATTTGCTATAACCAAATCATATGCTATAGCAAAGTCCAAAATGGCATTCCCCATTTCATTCCTTATTCCAAAGCCGAAACCTTCATGACTTCTTTCATATCCTACATTCTCTTTTCCTACGTGTCCATTTAAATCTCCACCTATCACAACCTTTTCTTGGTTAGATGTCCTTTGCAAAACACTATCCAAGTCAACCCAAAATTGTTTCTTGATTCTATCATCTAATCCTACTTGTGGTGCATAAGCACTAATCACATTTAAGACCTCTACACCTAATATAAGTTTTATTTGAATAATTCTATCATTTACTCTATTGACATCTACAACTTTATTTATGAATTTGTTATCTACTATTATCCCTATACCATTTCTATTACTATCCTTTCCTATACCATAATTTGAATCCATTAATCTCTTTAGCCTTCTCTCCTTTCCACATAGTCTCTTTAAGGCATGCTATATTAATTTTTCTCCTTCTCATAACATCTACTACTTCCACACTAAAATATATTGTATCTCAAATTGATCACAAACAAATAATATAATCAAAATAGAAAAAGAAAGAAAAACTTATTGATTCGAAGCTTCAATGGTGCCTTGAACATTTCAAATAACTTGCCGCATTACTTTTTGCCTCGTGCTCTTCATCTTCTCTCACTCCCGGACTTCGTCCATAGCTCTAAGGTTGTTCTAAGTGTTGGTCCCGAGTTGATGGCAATTATCCAAGAGGGGAGGGGTGAATTGGGTATTTTAAAATTTAAAACTTGAATTAGAAGTTTTACCCTAGTTTAGTTTAATTTCCTTTAATGAGCCTAGTGGAAAGCAATAAGATAATGAAAAAGGGAATGAAAAACAATAGACAAGATTTATAGTGGTTCGGGCAACCTTTCCTACTCTACTCTTCCAAGCTCACACTCCCTTGTGACTTGGGTTCCACTATGTATTCCGCGAATACAACTAAAGTCTCCACTCTCTTCTAGATTCTAGCTCTAGGGGGTATATACAACTAGAGCCTCCGCTCTTTTTTATATTCTAGCTCTAGGGGGCGTATACAACAAATAGCACAAGTAGGTGACGAGTTCCACTCTAATCACAACCCTACTTTGCTATAGCTTGGTTTGAAACACCAAAATCAAACCAAGCACCAAAAACCAAATAATAAGATGAAATAGAATAAATCTACACTTTACAGATTTGTGTAGCAAATTTCAGCTCGAGGAAGAATCTGTATAAGCAACGAATCATATTGCGTTGAAGCAAACAACAACTTTGAAGCTTGTTCTTCCTTTGAAAGTGTATAGATCACTCAATTGTAGAGAAAAGTGGGTTGTAACTCTTAGTAGCACTTCTTTCCTCTTTTTCAGCTCTTACTTGTCTGTTTCCACGTTTGCTTGAGTGTCTATATATAGAGGAGGGAGAATTTTGAACATTATAGAGTTGGTTGGCGCGTAATAAATGTTCCAACGTTCAAAAATTCGAACGTTATTTCTCCAAGTCGCAGGTGGAGTCGACTTCATGTGCGACTTCGCCCAAGTCGCATGCTGGAGTTGACTTCGGGTGCAACTTCGGCTATGCTCAGCTTCTTCAAGTTCTTCCTCGGGTTGACTTGGCCTTAGACTTGGCCCAAGTTGTTGGTCCCGAGTTAATGACAAAAATCCAAGAGGGGAGGGGTGAATTGGGTTCTTATAAAATTCTTCGGTAAATTAAAACTTAATCCCTTGAAAGCTTAATCCTCTTGATTGAAACAAATAGAGAGCAATGAAGTAATGAAAGCAATAAAGTAAAACAGTAGACAAGATTTATAGTGGTTCGGGCAACCTCTCCCTACACCACTATTCCAAACTCACACACCGTTGTGACTTGGGTTCCACTATGTATTCCGCGAATACACTTAGAGTCTCCGCTCTCTTCTAGATTTTAGCTCTAGGGGGCATACACAATCAGAGCCTATGCTCTCTTCTAGATTCTAGCTCTAGGGGGCTTATACAATGGATACAAGTAGATGATGAGTTTAACTCCAATCACAACTCTACTTGCAACGTCTTGGTTTGTTACAACAAACTCAAACCAAGCACCAAGAACAAAGAATAATGAAAATAAGAAAGTTCTACACTTTACTGAGTTGTGTAGGCAAGTTTCAGCTTGAGGAAGAATCTGTAGAAGCAACCGGTTGTATATCGTTGAAGCTACTTGCAACTTGAAGCTTGTTCTTCCTTTGAAAGTGTATAGATCACTCAAATTTAGAGAAAAGCAAATGGGAGCTCTTGTTTGAACTTCTTTCCTCTCTTTAGGCTATGTAGTGTATGTTTCCACGTTTGCTTGAGTGTCTATTTATAGAATGGGAAAGATTTGAACATTATAGAAGTAGTTGGCGCGCAATAAATGTTCCAACATTCAAAAATTTGAACGTTACTTCCCGAAGTCACAGGTGGAGTCGACTTCGTCTGCGACTTGGCTTCCCAAGTCGCAAGTGGAGTCGACTTCGTGTGCGACTTCACTTCTGCAGTTTCTAAGTCTGAGTCTGGGTCGACTTGGTTTCAGACTTGAACTCAAGTCGATCTTGGAGTCGACTTGGGTTGCGACTTGGCTAGTTCTTGTGCCAAAACCAGTTTGATCCTTGTTTGATTCTCCTCTAGCTTGCTTAGCTTCTTTACATTCTGAATTGGCTTCACATTTTGTAGACCTTGAGAATCTTGGAGAGCTTGAAAGCTTGTATGGTTGATTTCCCTTTGATTCATGCACCTTGCTTGCTTTTGATATTAATCTTCATATCTTGAATTTCTTCATCTTGAAATATGCTTGAAGCTTTGCCTTGGTCTTGAGAAACTCAAGTTGATAATGAGCTTGCACCTTTGATTTGGTCTTGAGAGAACTTAAGTTGATCTTGGAATGAGCTTGAATCTGTCTTGAACTTTAAAAAACCTCAAGTCGATCTTGAGGTCGACTTTGTCTGCGACTTCACCCAAGTCGCAAACCGGAGTCGACTTCGACTGCGACTTCGGATTTTTCTGCCCCAAAATCAACTATGGAGTGAATTTGCCATCTCAAGTTGATGCTGGAGTCGACTTCGTCTGCGACTTGGCTTCCCAAGTCGCAAGTGGAGTCGACTTGGCCTGCGACTTCACCTGCTTTCCTTCCATTTTCAAATCTGGTCTTGAGGTTCATTTTGGAGTCGAGGATGGAGTAGACTTTGGGATCGACTTCACCCCAAGTCGAAGTCCAAGTCGACTTGGAAATCGACTTGGCTATTTCATTCCTTAAAACATTCAACAAAATCATCAGTATTCACTTTATACTCAAATTTAACTTTGTTAATCGTCAAAACTCATGCTTTAGTCAATTTTATTTTGTTTTAGACATTGTTTTCAACACAAGTCACAGGTGAAGTCGACTTCGTGTGCGACTTCGGTTACTTCAGTTTCTAAGTCTATCTTCTGTGTCGACTTGGTCTGAGACTTGACCCAAGTCGATGCTGGAGTCAACTTCGTTCGCGACTTGACTTCTCTTTCTTTCCAAGTGAACTTAGGCTTCTTTGAAACTGTCTTTGCTTGCTTAACTTCTTCATTATAATTGTTCTACTTTTGTTTTTCAATATTTGTCATTTAGTATATTCATTATAGAATTCTTGAAAACTTGAATCTTTGTATGCTGGAACAAATCCAAATATGTTATGATTTAAAAGGATGAATTCATGCATCTCGCTTGCTTTGGACTTGAATTAATCTTCATATGCTCCAAGTCGAACATTTAAGTCGACTTGTTCTTCAACTTGACTCAAGTCTATCTTGAAGTCGAATTATTCCCCGACTTGACTCCTGAAATTTTTGCCCCGTCTGATTGAAGTCGATGCTGGAGTCGACTTGGCCTGGGACTTCACCCAAGTCGTAAGTGGAGTCGACTTCATGTGCGACTTCGGCAGCTTTGCCACCCAATTTCAACTCTGGGAGGAAAGTGTCACTTGAAGTCGATACTGGAGTCGACTTGGTCTGCGACATCACCCAAGTCACAGATGGAGTCGACTTTGTTTGCGACTTCGGCACATTGCTCCCAATTTCAACGCTGGACAGAGGATGTCTTTTGAAGTCGAAGATGGAGTCGACCTGAGAAATCGACGTGGTTTGTGACTTGACCTGTTCTGTTTTGTATTTTTCATTTTTATAACCTTAACATTGCACAAAAATATATTAGTAGCAAAGACTTTACTCAAATTGTGTTGTTAATCATCAAAACTCATACTTTGGATATTTTGCATTTGATTTCAACAATTGTTTCCAATAATCTCCCCCTTTTTGATGATTGACAAAATCAATTTGAGTTTGTACCTTTCAATATGTCATTTAGAAAAATTTTTAGAACAAACATAAGTTATTTGCATTTTAATCTTAGTGACATTGTCATATATATTTCATTTTCAATAAGTTGAATTTTGAACAATCATCTTAAAATGGAACATTAGTAATCAAAAACAAAACTCAAGTAATCAGAGCATAATTCAAGTATAACTTTTGCATAAATAATCAATGCATAGGCAATCTTTTCGTATTAAAATTTTTATGCAAGTTTCAAAAGTAAAATAAAACCTCGATAGGGGTCGACTCGAAGAGCTTTGGGAATGCAGAGATAGGATATGGAGTCGGGCGAATGGGTCGAATGAGAGCCGAGGAGTAAAAGGAGGATACTGGGGCTGGTGTGGGATCTCGTCAAACTGATCCAGTGTTAAATGGATCAAGCTCCTAGTAATCTGAGGACCCTGAGCCTCGGGGATAAGTCCATGTAATGTAAGAACTTAATCCCTAGATGATACTTATAGCTCCTAGTGAGCTGATTGTAGATATCTGAGAGGGTAAGATTTTCAAGTAATGACTCATCCTCATAAGGTACCTCTAAGATTTGCCCCACATTCATGATTGCCTCCTCTAACCTTGGGGTTACTCCGATTCCAAAAAATATGTCAACTTCGTTGATAAAGGTACCGAAGTACTCGTCATCCCATAGATAGTAAAAGATACAAGTCAAATCGGGATATACCATTTCATCTTCCTTTAGTAGGCTAGTCCACCCTTGGAAATCAGCAGCTGCTCAATGTCGGACTCATAATCCCTCAAAAATTTCAAGTTGATGATTTTTGGGATGAATACCTTTCGTTCATAGAACGACTTGTAGAACCGATTGTGCTGTAACTTAGTCTTGAAATATGTTGTCAGCATTTTCAGGACTTGAGCTTTGGCAGCTGGGGTTCCTTTCCTTCTGGCCCCAGATTGCGTACTTTGTGATGTTTGGGGTTCTTCTTCTTGGGCAGCAGTCGTAGATGGAGTTGCGGCTTGAAAATGAACTCTGCGGCCTGTGGAAGTAGATGGTTCTTCCTGGGCACACTTTGAGGGGGTCTGTTGCCTCCTTGGGACCTCCTCTTCGGCTTGGGAGCCGGACTATCTAGGAACTGGTTTGTGGGATGGTTTAGACACGACTATCTTTGGAATTTTAGGTGCCATTTGATTGGATTTTTAAAATGGGATGAGTTTGAGGGAGAGATACGAGCAGTAGGTAAAAAAAAGAATGTTGGAGAGAACAGGAGACAAAGAGAGGAAATGGAAGAGAGGCTGCTGCCGGAAAGAGAGAGAGAGAGAGAGAGAGAGAGAGAGAGAGAGAGATTGGAGAGAGAGACTAGAGAAGAGCCGGAGAATGGGTAGAATGGGGATTTGCCGGAGAGAGAGAGAGGAAATGGAGGCCGGAGAGATGAAATGGAGTCCGGAGAGATGGAGGAGATTGGCGCGCGGGAAGGAGAGGAAATGAGGGAGAAGAAAAGAAAGAAGAAGAAAAAGGAGGCCGGATTGCCTGGAAGCTCGACGGTCGCGCGCGGAGTCGACTTCGCCCAGAGGCAGAGTCGACTTCGCCATGCCCAAGTCGACTTCAGTGGAGTCGACTTGGATTTTTCTAAGTCTATTTTTTCATCTAATTATTCCTAATTTAACTCAATCATCCCCATATCATTTCAAATTTTGTAAAATGATTCCTTTGCTAAAGGTTTGGTGAATATATCAGCAATTTAATCCTCAGTTTTCACATATTCCAAACAAACATCACATTTTCAACATACCAATTGAATGTAATACTGGATTTTTAGTTAAACAAATAGCACTTGTATTATCACATTTAATTGGTATGTTGTAATAATCAATGTCATAATCTTTTAATTGTTGTTTCATCCAAAGTAGTTGGGCACAACAACTCTCGGCGGCTATGTATTCAGCTTCTACCGTAGATAGAGCAACACTAGTTTGTTTCCTTGAATACCATGAAACCAACATATTTCTAAGGAATTGACATGTTCCACTAGTACTTTTTCTATCTACTTTGTATCTGAAAAAATCCGCATCCGAGTAGCCGATTAAATCAAAAGTCGACCCCTTTGGATACCAAAGTCCAAGATTAGTGGTATTTATCAAGTATTTAAAAATTCTTTTTACAGCCAATAAATGTGATTCTTTAGGACATGCTTGAAATCTAGAACACATACAAACACTGAAAAGAATATCCGGTCTAGAAGCAGTTAAATATAACAATGATCCTATCATACTTCTATAAAGCTTTTGATCGATACATTTACCGTTTTCGTCCGTGTCGATCTTGATTGTTGAACTCATCGGAGTATTTGCTCCTTTGCTAGTTTGCATTCCAAATTTCTTTAGCATTTCTTTAATGTACTTGGATTGATTTATGAATATTCTTTTGGCTTGTTGCTTGATTTGTAGTCCAAGGAAGAAATTTAATTCTCCCATCATGCTCATTTCAAATTCGCTCTGCATAATCTTAGAATATTCTTGGCACAAAGTTTCATCAGTAGCACCAAATATTATATCATCTACATAAATTTGCACAATTAAAATATTTTTACTTTTATAATTGATGAATAAAGTAGTATCAACTTTGTTGGAAACATGAGGAAAACTAGCTAAATCTATGTTTTGATGATTAACAAATCAATTTGAGAAAGTCTTGGCTACTAACAAGTTTGTGAAATGTCTTAAGGAATATACATTTGAAGAAAATCAAGTTGGAAGGCCAAGTCGTTCCCCAAGTCGACTCCAAGATCGACTTCAATGTGCCTAAAATGTCCAGAGTTGAAATGGGAGAAAGAGCAAGTGAAGTCGCAGGTCAAGTCGACTCCACATGTGACTTGGGTAGCCAAGTCGCAGACGAAGTCGACCTCGCTATCGACTTCAGAAGTGCAAATTTGTCCAGAGCTGAAAGTTGGGACACGGAGCTGCCAAGTCGCAGGCCAAGTCGACTCCATGAGCGACTTAGGTGAAGTCGGGGACGAAGTCGACCCCAAGCGCGACTTGAGTTTGTCAAAGATCAAAGCTGCAGTTTCAAATCATTCAAAGGACTTCTTCACTATAGGCTCAAAAGCTTCAAGCATGATCAAGATCAAGTCAAGCCTATCAAGTCCAAGGACTCAAAATGAAGAACAAATCTATCAAATCAAAGGCAAAAGACATAAGCTTGCTTCAAACATTCAAGTCTCCAAAGCAAGCAAGTTCTCCAATGATTCACAGTATCAAGCAAAACCAAGAAGAAGCAAAGTCAAGCTTCTAAGGATTGAAAATCATGGAGCTAATACAATCAAGACACAAGGATTCAGAAAGTAATACAAAAGAACTAAAGGCATGAAGAAGACTAAACAAAAAGAGAAAGATTTCCAAAGTTCCGGAGTTCAGAAAATCAACTGACGAGGTGAAGTCGCACACGAAGTCGACTCCACCTGCGACTTGGGTCAAGTCGTGAACCCAAGTCGACCCTGACTGGAACTTGAAATTGCGACGGAGAAGCGAAGTCGCACCCGAAGTCGACTCCATCTGCGACTTGGGCGAAGTCGCATCCGAAGTCGACTCCACCTGCGACTTGGGTCGCAACGGTCGGAATTAATTCGAACGTTGGCGCATTAAATGCGCGCCACCTACCTTCTAACGTTCGGATTCCCTCCAAAATTATAAATAGCATTCATGGTGGACGAGGGAAGTAGTTGGAAAACATTAAGTGAGCATAACTCCTATCTACAAGAGCATTAAAGTGATCAAGCCAATCAAGAGAGGAAGAATTGTGCTTCAAGTTGCAAAAGCTACATTCAGAAACTTCAAAGCCATCATCTACAAGTTCTTCCCTGCGCTAAATCGTTTCTACACACCTGTAAAGTGTAGTTTACTTTTATTGTTTACTTGTTTGTGTTGAACTTGATTTATCTTGCGTAGCTAAGATCAAGAGGTAGCAAAGTAGTGTGTGATTGGAGTGTGACTCATCACCTACTTGTGCTAAGTGTTTGATGCCCCCTAGAGCTAGAATCTAGAAGAGAGCAAGAGGCTCTGGTTGTATATGCCCCCTAGAGCTAGAATCTAGAAGAGAGCAAGAGGCTCTAGTTGTATTCGCGGAATACAATAGTGGAACCCAAGTCACAAGGAGTGTGAGCTTGGAAGAGTGGAGTAGGGAGGTTGCCCGAACCACTATAAAATCCTTGTCTACTTGCTTTTATTTCTGCTCTCTTTATTACTTTGCTTTCCATTCAGTTTCTTCATTCAAGGGGATTAATTCTACAAGGGGTTAAGTTTTTAAGTTACCAAAGAAATTTTTAAGAACCCAATTCACCCCTCCCCTCTTGGGTTTTGCCATCTATTCGGGACCCAACAAACTTTTCCTCTTTGAAATTCATGATCAATCAAAAATCTATTTAACCTTTCATACCAAGCTCTTGGGGCTTGTTTTAGTCCTTATAATGCTTTGGTTAGCTTATAAACATATTTTGATTGATCATTTTCTTCAAATCTAGGGGGTTGTTCAATATATACTTCTTTATTCAAGTATCCATTCAAAAATGCACTTTTCACATCCATTTGAAACAATTTGAAATTCATGTGAGAAACAAATGCTAGTAAAATGGGTATGGCTTCTAATCTAGCCACGGGTGCATATGATTCTTCAAAATCAATCCCTTCTTCCTAGGAATACTCTTTGACTACTAGTCTAGCTTCGTTTCTTATTACAAGTCCGCTTTCATCCAATTTATTCCTAAATACCCATTTGGTACCAATAATGGTGTAATCATTTGGTCTAGAAACTAAATGTCATACATTATTTCTTTTAAATTGATTTAGCTCTTCTTGCATTGCAATAACCCATTTTTCATCATTAAGAGCTTGTTCAATAGTGGTTGGTTCAATTTTTGACACAAATGCATATTGTCTACAAATATTTTGTTTTGATCTCCTAGTTTTTACTCCTTTATAAATATTTCCAATGACTTGCTCAATTGGATGGACATTTTTGAATTTCAAATCAATTGGAGGTTTGTAGGAGTCATTATCTTCACTTACCTCTTCCTCCACGGGATTTTCTGGCTTGAGCTTGGTTTCTTTTTGTTGTTCTTGTTGTTTCTCTTTTGTATCATCTGCATCACTTAGTTCATCATCCTTTCTCGGAGTTTGGTTAAATTCATCAAAAACAACATGTATTGATTCTTCTACTATTTGATTTTTTTTGTTGAAAATCCTATATGCTTTTCTATTTGATGAATAATCAAGGAAAATAGCTTCATCACTTTTGGCATCTAATTTTTCAAAATTTGTTTTTCCATTATTTAACACATAACAAGTACATCAAAAAGTATGAAAATATGATATGTTCGGTTTTTTGCCTTTCCAAAGTTCATATGGGGTCTTTTTCAATATTGCTCTAATGGTAACTCGGTTTAATACATGACAAGATGTACTTACAGCTTCGCCCCAAAATCTTTTGGACAATTTACTCTCATTTAGCATAGTTCTAGCCATTTCTTGTATTGTCCGGTTTTTCCTTTCAACAACTTTGTTTTGTTGAGGAGTTCTTGGTGCAGAAAATATATGATGAATTCCTTTTTCATTGCAAAATTCTATGAATCGATTATTTTCAAATTCCCCACAATGATCACTTCTAATAGAAATAATTGAACTTTATTTTTCATTTTGCACCAAATTTGAAAACGTGACAAACATAGAAAATGCTTCATCTTTGCTAGCTAAGAGTATAATCCAAGTAAATCTTGAAAAATCATCAACAATTACATACATGTACTTTTTTCCACCAGAAGTTAAAATGTCCGATGACCCATAAAGATCCATATGTAACAATTCAAGTGGTCTAGTTGTTGAAATTTCCTTTTTGATGGAAAATGGCATTTTGGGTTGTTTAGATAGTTGACAAGCTTTGCAAATCTTATCCTTGTCATATTTGAGCTCTGGTAACCCTTGTACTATATTCTTTTTCCACAATATTTTAATATTTGACATATTTATATGTCCAAGCCTTGTATGCCATATCCATGGATCATTTTCTATGGCTATTAGACATTTTCCCTCTAGTTCATCAAGGCAAACCAAATATACATTTTCATGTCTTTTGTCACTAAATATTATGTGTTTATTATAAAAAACATTGCATATAGAGAATTCAAATACAACTTTATATCCTTTATCACATAGTTGACTAATACTCATTAGGTTGTGTTTGAGTCTTTCAACAAATAGTACATCCTCAATACATGCATTTGAAATACCATAAATATTTTCTTTACCTTTTATTTTACCTTTTTCATTATTTCCAAAGGCTACTGTTCCTTCATTGCATGGGTTGATCTTATGGAACAGTCCTTTTTCTCCTGTCATATGTCTTGAGTAACCACTATCCATAAACCATATGTTATTGGCCTTAGCTGTAAGACAAACCTGCAAAAATTAAGTCATGTGGAGCTCATCCTTTTGGTACCCATTTTATAGGTCCATTTGGGTTAGTTAACCATTGGAGTCTATGTTGATCTACCTTTGAAGTTATAAATCCAATGCTTTTCGGCATCCAAACCAATTTTGCACCAAGATTTTGTAATTTTCTCAATTTACATTGATAAACCTTGTGTCCTATCTTGTTGAAAAAATTACAAGCTCCCGGGAGTCTAGAAACGGGAAGCCATTTGGTAATTTGTTCCCCGGTTGGTCTTTTGGTCCAAACTATTTGATTTATCTTAGGTTTAGTATAAATGAGTTTGGTGTTGTTTCTCGGAGCATTAGATTTCTTTTGCTCAAATGTAGTATACCCAAGTCCTTTCTTACTAGTTTGGGTTGTCATTTTCAAAAATATTTTCACATTTTCTCCTGGATTAGAAAACTTGACAAGCGATTCATTTAATGATTCATTTTCCTTTTTGAGTTTCTCTAACTCAATTTCCAAGGTATTCTTTTCACTTTTTAATTTATCTATATTTTCAGCAAGTTTACCATTCATAATCATTACTGCATCACATTGTATTTTCTTTATTGTAAACTTGTTTCCTAATTTCTTTATTTCTTCATATAATGAATCATAGGCTTGTTGAAGTTCTTCCAATTCAGCACATTTGAGGCATTCATTTGTAGAAGAGAAAAATGAAAAGGATTTTTGTTTGGAGGTTACCTTTTGACTACTTGTGAAGTTCGTTGAAGTAGCTTGATCCTCCAAGATTTCTGTTGCTGCGAAACATAAGTCGGAATTTGCCATACAACAAATTCTTACGCAATTTGCTTCGCATTCTTCACTTGAAGAGCTACATGTTGTAGATTCCTCTTCATTTATGTACATGCCTCTTCCTTTGTTTCTTTGAAATTTTCTGTTGCCGTCTCGATCTTTTCTTTGTTCATTTGCTTTAGTTTCTTCGGGCCTTGGGCATTGGGCTTGCATGTGCCCCGAACCACCACACCGATAATATTTTGTTGATTCTTTCTTTTTCTCTTTAGAATGTTTTTTAAAGTTCTTGAAATTTCTACCTTTCTTTACAAATTTTCTGAACCGTTTTGTAAGTAAGGCAATTTCATCGTCGTTTTGTGATGATGAGGTGGTGTCATCCGAGTCTTGTGCAGCTTTCAAGGCGATGACTCTTTTGCCTTTGTGGTGATCCTTGTTTCTTTTCTTGATTAGTTCATGTGACATTAATGAGCTAATAAGGTCTTCCAACTTCAACGTGTTTAGGTCCTTGGCTTCTTCTATTGCCGTGATTTTTGGAGTCCATGATTCGGGTAGCGCCTTAGAATCTTCATGACCTGCTCAGATTCAGAAATCGCCTTTCCTAGCCCTTTCAAGGCATTAGTAATCTTGGAAAATCTAGCAAACATTTCAGAAATATTTTTTATTTCTAACATTCTAAAGTTTTTCAATTCTCCAATCAAAATATTTCTCCTTGTCCCTTGGACTTGAGAAGTTCCTTCATAGATAGATGTTAGTGTATGCCATATCTCTTTGGCAGTCAAACAAGAGGATACTCTATCATATTCGGAAGCAGTAAGAGCACAAAATAATGAATTCATAACCTTGGCGTTGCTCTTGACAATTTTCACTTCCTTATCGGTCCATTTGGAAGCTCTTTCATCAATAGGCAAAGTCACACCGTCTTGGATTGCAATCCAAGAGTCCATATTTGTAGCCATGATGAGTTGTTTCATACGTAACTTCCAATATCCAAAATTGTTCCCATCAAACAATGGTGTCCTAGTAAAGGATTGGCCTTCGGCAAACATGGGAACGGAAGTGGATTGGGATGCCATATCAAAAGATCTCTTTGGTAAAACTCAAAGACCTGCTTTGATACCACTTGTTGGTCCCGAGTTAATGACAATTACCCAAGAGGGGAGGGGTGAATTGGGTATTTTAAAATTTAAAACTTGAATTAGAAGCTTTACCCCGGTTTAGTTTAATTCCCTTTAATGAGCCAAGTGGAAAGCAATAAGATAATGAAAACGGGAATGAAAAATAATAGACAAGATTTATAGTGGTTCGGGCAACCTTCCCTACTCTACTCTTCCAAGCTCACACTCTCTTGTGACTTGGGTTCCACTATGTATTCCGCGAATACAACTAAAGTCTCCACTTTCTTCTAGATTCTAGCTCTAGGGGGCATATACAACTAGAGCCTCTGCTCTCTTCTAGATTCTAACTCTAGGGGGCGTATACAACAAATAACACAAGTAGGTGACGAGTTCTACTCCAATCACAACTCTACTTTGCTATAGCTTGGTTTGAAACACTAAAATAAAACCAAGCACCAAAAACTAAATAATAAGATGAAATAGAAGAAATCTACACTTTACAGATTTGTGTAGCAAATTTCAGCTCGAGGAAGAATCTGTATAAGCAACGAATCATATTGCGTTGAAGCAAACAACAACTTTGAAGCTTGTTCTTCCTTTGAAAGTGTATAGATCACTCAATTGTAGAGAAAAGTGGGTTGCAACTCTTAGTAGCATTTCTTTCCTCTTTTTTAGCTCTTACTTGTCTGTTTCCACATTTACTTGAGTGTCTATATATAGAGGAAGGAGAATTTTGAACGTTATAGAGTTTGTTGGCGCGTAATAAATGTTCCAACATTCAAAAATTCGAACGTTATTTCTCCAAGTCGCAGGTGGAGTCAACTTCATGTGCGACTTCGCCCAAGTTGCATGCTGGAGTCGACTTCGGGTGCATCTTCGGCTATGCTCAGCTTCTTCAAGTTCTTCCTCGGGCGGACTTGGCCCTAGACTTGGCCCAAGTCATAGGTGAAGTCGACTTCGTGTGCGACTTCGGTTACTTCAGTTTCCAAGTCTGTCTTCTGGGTCGACTTGGCCTGAGACTTGACCCAAGTCGATGCTGGAGTCGACTTCGTTTGAGACTTGACTTCTCTCTCTTGCCAAGTGAACTTAGGCTTCTTTGAAACTATCTTTGCTTGCTTAACTTCTTCATTATAATTGTTCTATTTTTGTTTTTCAATATTTGTCATTTAGTATATTCATTATAGAATTCTTGAAAACTTGAATCTTTGTATGCAGGAACAAATCCAAATATGTTATGATTTAAAAGGATGAATTCATGCATCTCGCTTGCTTTGGACTTGAATTAATCTTCATATGCTCCAAGTCGAACATTTAAGTCGACTTGTTCTTCAACTTGACTCAAGTCTATCTTGAAGTCGAATTATTCCCCGACTTGACTCCTGAAATTTCTACCCCGTCTGATTGAAGTCGATGCTGGAGTCGACTTGGCCTGGGACTTCACCCAAGTCGCAAGTGGAGTCGACTTCATGTGTGACTTCGGCAGCTTTGCCACCCAATTTCAACTCTAGTAGGAAAGTGTCACTTGAAGTCGATACTGGAGTCGACTTGGTCTGCGACTTCACCCAAGTAGCAGATGGAGTCGACTTCGTCTGCGACTTCAGCACATTTTGCTCCCAATTTCAACGCTGGACAGAGGATATCTTTTGAAGTCGAAGATGGAGTCGACCTGAGAAATCGACTTGGACCAAGTTGATGTCTGAGTCAACGTGGTTTGCGACTTGACCTGTTCTGTTCTGTATTTTTTATTTTTATAACCTTAAACATTGCACAAAAACATATTAGTAGCAAAGAATTTACTTAAATTGTGTTGTTAATCATCGAAACTCATACTTTGGATATTTTTCATTTGATTTCAACAATTGTTTCTAACACTAAGATGTTCATAAGGGTTGTTTATATAGAGTTCCAGAGAAAACTTGCACACACAGTTTGTAATGCACTTGGATTTGTGCATCCAGGGACCAACATGACTTGGGCTGTGTTGGTGTCTATCTCCATGCAATTCGCTTTGCAGTTTGAAGTTTCGATGCCCTATTCACCTCGATTTGTGTTGAAACCTCCATGACAAGTTCTACACTATTTTGATTACTATTTCCCCCTTTTTTAATTCTTTAAAATCATCAAATTGAGTGGATCTTGGTTATCATGCTTTATATCTTCTCAAAATAGGCATGTATTGCACTAATTTTACCTGACTTTGCATGAATCAATTAATTGTGAGTAATTTGTATTAAATGAAGCTAAATCCATCACTATGGTCATGAATTATAGTATTTAAAATATGGATCCCATAGAGAAATCAAGATAAGACATTGGATTTAAATGCTTATATCAACACCGAGTGAGTAAGAAGGGATAAAAAGAAAAGAGAATCTTACATATATGCAAAAAAGAAAGAGAATCTTGAGAACATAGAACGAGGATTAGAAATCATAGGATGAGAGTACCTAGAGTCTAGAGTTTCACATATGTCTTTTGTAACGGATACGTGGAGTGCTTACTTAATCTAAATATTATATGTTAAATGAGAACTAATACAAAATTATCCATGACATTAGATGTTAGTTTAAATAAAGAAGAAAATAGGAATATCAGTTATTTTTCAAAAATTCGAATATCTAAAGTAAAGGAAGTTCTAAGAAAAATAAAAATAGGAAAAGCCTTAGGCCCTGATAATATACCAATTAAGGCATGAAAGTGCACGGGAGATGTAGGTGCAACGTGGTTAACAAATTTTTTTAATAAGATTATAAAAACAAAGTTAATGCCAAGCGAATGGAGAAAAAACATTATAGTTCTAATCTATAAAAATAAGGAAGATATTCAAAATTGTGCAAATCATCATGGAATAAAATTAACGAGTCATACTATGAAATTATGGAAAAGAGTAATTAAACATAAACTAAGATGAAAACTAATGTATTTGAAAATCAATTTAGTTTTATGCTAGGAAGATTAATCATTGAAGCTATTTTCTTACTTAGACAACTATTTGAAAAGTATAGGGAGAAAAAAAGAACTTATACATGATTTTTATTGATTTAAAAAAAGCATATGATCGAATACTAAGAAAGTTAATATAGTAAGTGATGAGAAAGAAATGAATTAATAATATATACGCTGATATTATTAAAAATATGTACGAGGGGGCCGTTACGAATTTGAGGACCATTAATGGAAATACTAATATCTTCCTAGTTAAAATAGGTTTACATTAAGGCTTAGCCTTGAGTCCTTACCTTTTTACTTTAGTAATAGATGAAATTACTAGACATCTCCAAGAAGAAGTACCTTAGTGTATATTATTTGCAAATGACATTGTTCTAATAGATACAACTAAAGGACTAAATTTAACATTGAATAGGTGGGTAGATGCTTCATAATCTAATGATTTTAGAATTAGTCATACAAAAACTGAATATATGAAATGCAATTTTAATAATAGTGAAAATCCGGATGAGAAACCAATTAAGATTTTCGATCAAGTGGTAACAAGAACTAATCACTTTCGGTACTTAGGATCAATAGTTCAAGAGAACAGGAAAATCGAGAAAGATATAATACATAGAATTCAAGCAGGATGGAAGAAATGGTGAAGTATGTTAGGAATTTTATGTGACCATCGAGTTCCAATTAAATTAAAAGGAAAATTTTATAAGACTACGATTATGTTGGGTCCCGAATAGATGGCAAAACCCAAGAGGGGAGGGGTGAATTGGGTTCTTAAAAATTTCTTTGGTAACTTAAAAACTTAACCCCTTGTAGAATTAATCCCCTTGAATGAAGAAACTGAATGGAAAGCAAAGTAATAAAGAGAGCAGAAATAAAAGCAAGTAGACAAGGATTTTATAGTGGTTCGGGCAACCTCCCTACTCCACTCTTCCAAGCTCACACTCCTTGTGACTTGGGTTCCACTATTGTATTCCGCGAATACAACTAGAGCCTCTTGCTCTCTTCTAGATTCTAGCTCTAAGGGGCATATACAACCAGAGCCTCTTGCTCTCTTCTAGATTCCAGCTCTAGGGGGCATCAACAACTAGAGCCTCTTGCTCTCTTCTAGATTCCAGCTCTAGGGGGCATCAAACACTTAGCACAAGTAGGTGATGAGTCACACTCCAATCACACACTACTTTGCTACCACTTGATCTTAGCTACGCAAGCTAAATCAAGTTCAACACAAACAAGTAAACAATAAAAGTAAACTACACTTTACAGGTGTGTAGAAACGATTTAGCGCAGGGAAGAACTTGTAGATGATGGCTTTGAGGTTTCTGAATGTAGCTCTTGCAACTTGAAGCACAATTCTTCCTCCTTGAGTGATTTGATCTCTTTGAAGCTCTTATGGATATGAGTTATGCTCACTTAATGGTCCTCTTGTTTCTCCCTCGTTCACAATGAGTTCTATTTATAATCTTGGAGGGAATCCGAACGTTAGTGAGTTGGTGGCGCGCATTTAATGCTCCAACGTTCGAAAATAAATCCGACCGTTGCGACCCAAGTCGCAGGTGGAGTCGACTTCGGGTGCGACTTCACCCAAGTCGCTGACGGAGTCGACTTCGGGTGCGACTTCGCAGACTCCGGTCTTCAGTTTTCAACGCTGGAAGTTTTTCCTCGATTGAAGTCGATCATGAAGTCGACTTGGCTTTGCGACTTCACCCAAGTCGCAGTCTGGAGTCGACTTGGCTTCGCGACTTCACTTCCTGTAGCGACTTCAAGTTCCAGGTCGGGTCGACTTGGCTTCAGACTTGACCCAAGTCGCAGGTGGAGTCGACTTCGTGTGCGACTTCACCTTGTCAGTTGATTTTCTGAACTTGAATAATTTCGAGATGCTTTGTTACTTCATGCCTTTGCTTCTTTTGTATTTTTCATGTCTTGAATCATTGAGTCTTGCTTTCATTAGTTCCATGATCTCCAAACCTTTGACTTGATAGACTTGATTTGATCTTGAACACCTTGAAACTTTTTGTCTTGGACTTGAGAGGCTTTGAGTTGATTTTTGAAATCATTTAATCTTGAAACTGCATCTTTGATCTTTGAAAGAAGCTTGAATCAGTATCTTTGAATCTCCAAACCTCAAGTCGCACTTCGGGGTCGACTTTGTTCGCGACTTCACCCAAGTCGCAACTGGAGTCGACTTCACTTGCGACTTCGATATTCTGCTGCTCCGAAATTCAACTCTGGAAGAAATTGCACGACTGAAGTCGATATCGAGGTCGACTTCGTCTGCGACTTGGCTACCCAAGTCGCATGTGGAGTCGACTTGACCTGCGACTTCACTTGGTCTTCTTCTCATTTCAGCTCTGGACGTTCTGGGCACATTGAAGTCGATCTTGGAGTCGACTTGGGGATCGACTTGGCCTTCCTAACTTGATTTTCTTCAAATGTATATTCCTTAAACATTTCACAAACTTGTTAGTAGCCAAGACATACTCAAATTGATTTGTTAATCATCAAAACATAGATTTAGCTAGTTTTCCTCATGTTTCCAACAGATTAGACCTGCTATGCTTTATGGGGTAGAATGTTGAGTAGTTAAGGAAAAACATATATAAAAAATGAGCGTAGAAGAAATGAGAATGTTAAGCTGGATGAGTGGTAAAACAAGAAAAGATAAAATTAGGAATGAAATAATTCGAGAAAACTTAAAAGTGAGACCAATTTGTGATAAAATGAGAGAAAATAGAGTAAGATAGTTTGGTCATATTAAAAGGAGGTTGTAGGAGAATAATAGGAAGACCCAAAAAAATGGATGAAAGTAATTAAACAAAATTTAAAAATATTATAAATTACAGAAAATTTATTCTTAAATTACCACGAATGGCGTAACAAAATCCATGCATCCGACCCCACTTAGTTGGGAAATGACTTATGATGGTGATGATGATGACTCAAATTCTCATCAAATTATTATCCAAAATAAATAGTATGACAATGACTCAACAAATTCCCCGCACATTTGAACTTTTGTTTGTCTTCAACCAAATACAAAAGAATGCAAACTCATATCGTAGTATTTCACAATTAGGTTTTTAATAACTTTGACCAAAATTATATGAATCAAGAATCAGTGAGAAAGTTAAACAAAAATTTCTAAGCCTTGCACTTACTAAGGATACAAATCGAAAATTCTATCTCACTTAACTAATACTGTAAACACCATTACCCTTTTTTTGCTTGAAAAATCAAACTTTAGGAGTTCAAAAATCTTATAGCTAAATGTTTAATTCTTTCTACAAGTGCACAGTCATGAATTGTAGCATTTAAAAATATGGATCCCATAGAAAAATCAAGATAAGACGTTGGATTTAAATGCTTATATCAACACCGAGTGTGTAAGAAGGGATAAAAAGAAAAGAATAGCAAAAAAGAAAGAGAATCTTGAGAACATAGAACGAGGATTAGAAATTATAGGATGAGAGTACCTAGAGTCTAGGGTTTCATATACATCTTTTGTAACGGATACGTGAAGTGCTTACTTAATCTGAATATTATATGTTAAATGAGAACTAACACTAAATTATCCTTGCACATTCTTTCAAAACCTACAAGGTGCAACTCTAATATTCTTAACCGCCTATTCTCATGGAATTAATTTAATTAGAATTTATTAAGTTCTATGGCAATTCATGAAATTCCTCAAGGTCATCATGCTTATTTTCATAGTTTTAGATTTTCAAGTTTGATATCTTGATTGTCGTATATTAGACTTTCACATATCGGTTCTTTTACCTAATATATGAGAATCATTGCAAAGTATAGACCTTAACACTAAGAAAATATTAAATTAACACACAATATCCTTTATAAATAAATCAAAATCATAATATCTACTATACATATGCATGCTACATCCCAAACCCTAGATAATGGGTTTAGCCTACCATGTTTATAATAACAATCAAACGTAAAATAATATGATTTTCAAAGTTCATCACAAATAAGACAATTAAATCAAATAAAAGGAAAAAGAAAAGTTTATTGATTGGAAGCTCCGATAATGTCTTGGACGCTTCAAGCAATTCGCCGCCTAGCTTCTCACCTTTTGCTCTTCATTTTTCTCTCTATAGGACCTCAGCCCTAGCTCCAAAGACATTCTAAGATCCCCTAGGATGTTCAAAATAAGTGTTTATACAGATTTCCAAATGAGACTTGTGCAAATAATCCATTTTGCGCATAGAATCGCATAACCAGGTGCCAACACGGTTTGAACTGTGTGGAACTCTAGAGGATTCTACTAAACCTAAAAGGTATTTAGGTCTTTGGAAAAACACATTTTAGCCCATGTTGGTCACTGTTTTTCCTCCTTTTGGATATCCAAAGTCATCAAATTAATTGGGTCTTGGTCATCATGTTTCGACTCTCCAAGAATTGCACGAGTTTTGCTTTGATTTTACCTAATTTTTCACATATCGATTAATTGTGAGTGTTTTGTGCTCAAAAAAGCTAAATTAATCAAAAATCTTAAAATACTTAAATTCTCATCCAATTATTATCCAAAATAAATAGTATGAAACTTACTTGACACTAAAACTTCTATTTTTCAAATAACTCTCCCATTTCTATCTTTATTGTCTCAATATACATGTTCAGCAATTTAATCCTTTAACGTTAATAACATAGAAAGGTATAAGTCAGATTACCTCACATACATCTCATCCAATCCTAGCATCAAAATTTCTTCCACTAACTCACTTAACTAGTCCATAGAATCATGAGAACTTCATGGGTCAACAGTTAGGTTTAGCTTGGGTATTTAAAAATTCAGAATTGAATTATCTCCACACTAATTTGAGCCTTTTAAGCAAGTAGGAAACAAAATAACCCCACACTTAGTGTTTTTATTCTTTTGAGAGCCCATTATTACCTTGGTTTAGATTTTTTTAACACAAGTCTAGTTTTAATTCCCCTCACCATATTTCAGGATATCTAGGAAAGTTTTTTTGTCAATTTTTGCACAAGTCATGTGGTTAACTTAATTCCCATTATGCTTTTTTTGGGCTCAAAATTCAGATTCAATGATGATTCAACTCAATTAGTGGGAATTAAGGATCAAGAAAAATCATGTTTAGGCTCAATGTGGGGCAAACAATGATAATTCATTAAAGACTAGGCTCATAATTAGATAAAAAATACCTTAATCATGTCCTACAAACAAGTCAAGTTGAGTATTAGTCTTAAAAATTCTTTAACCAGAATGAGATTTTCATATATATGGGAAAACTATTTTCTTTACTTCATTAATTGTGCGTATTAGAAAATTTTTTGACAAATTGGAGAGAATTACTATTCACAATCTCACTGCAAGTGCACGGGTCGTAGATCATAGTATATAAATTATCAATCCTCAGAGAATTCGGGACTATAAATTTTGCTTTTAAACACTTTCGTGTCTAATATGAAGAAAATATATAAAATGAAATAGAAAAGCGGGAAGAGAAAATAAAAGTGAAAACTAGAACGACTAGTCAAAATTAAGGATGTGAATACCTAGGGTTTAGGATTTCACATACGACTTTTGCAACAGGTAGTGGTATAATTATTTAATCCGGATATTGTTTGTTAAAGAAGAATGAACCCTACTTTATCCTTGCATCTTCTCTCAAAACCTACAAGGTGTATCCTAATTTTCTTAACCACTTATTTTCATGGGATTAAATTAATTAGAATCCATTAAGTTCTATAGTTGTTCAAGAAATTTCTCAAGGTCATCATGCCTATTTTCATAATCTTAGATTTTCAGGTTTAATATCTTGATTATCGTATATTAGATTTCTATCTCTCGGTTGTATCACCTAATATATGAAATCATGCCAAAGTACAGACCCATATACAAAGCAAGCATTAAAATTACAAGATATTAAATTAATAACAATATTTATCATAAATAAATTAAAACCCCAGACCACGCTATGTTGTACGCACGCTACATCCTAAACTCTAGATTTAGGGCTTAGCCGAGCATGTTTAAGTCTAAAATAATATTAAAATTCAAATCCATCTTAAACAAAGATAATTAAAATTAAAAAAGGAAAAAGATAGAAAGACTTATTGATTTGGAGCCCCCGATGGTGTATCGGCCGCTCCACGCAACACGCCGGTTTACTTCTCGTCTGAGCTCTCCTCCTTGCTCTCTCTCTCTGAATTTCTCTCTCCAATTTTGCTCGTGAATTCTCTGTCTAAAATTTTCTATCTTCCAAAAAAAAAATCTCTCCTCACTAAGCTGCTGGCATGCCCTTTTATAGCTTCATATTTTGCGTCACTTAATTCATGCGTAGCATGCTGGAATGGACAGATTGCGTAAGCTGAATTTAGCTCATCCAAAGCTTTGAACGTCTTGAATTGCTAGAAAGTACTAGCGATTAAAATTGCATAAAAATATGAAGGAGCTGCTGGAATTAATGGACAACTTGGATGGTTTTACATCATGGCTGAGGGATGGCGGGTTTAATTGGTGCTGATTTGCCAAGGGCGGTGGCTGAAGAATTAAAATCTGGATGTGATGGACGATTATAATTTGTTGAATAATTGGACGACTGATTTTTTCTGCTGCACTTAGTTTAGCTGATTTAGCTGCTGGATGGCTTGGATGTATGGATTTGATGAATTATGGACGGCTTGCATTTCTTTATTGCTGAATTTCTGGATGTGCATGTTAGCTTAAAAACCGAACAAATTTGCATAGAATTGAACAGTTGAGATCATTTGGCAGCTTGAAATTCTGGCCGTGGACAGCTGAGGTGTAATGGGCGGTGCAAACGTCAAGCTGTGGAGATAATTTCTCAAATGGACAGCGAAAATCACTTAGGCGGTCAACTGTGGGGTCCACTTTTTTCACCACAATTTGAATTGCGTTAAATTTGATTGCATAATTCAATAGCTCAGATTTTGGACTGTTTGAATGCTCTTGAAATTTCTGATGGTGGTGGACAACAGCTGCAGATGGACAGTGATGGTTTAGAGCTGATTCTTTAACGGTCCAGATGGGCAGATTTGATTATGGCCTGGACGGTTCAGAAGGCTTCTAGACATACTTAGACTTGTAAAGCCTACATAAAAAATGTAGTTAAATTATTAATTAGTCAAATTCATCACCAAGTTATCAACAAAAAAATATTTCAATCCCATTTAATCTCATTGCAACAAATAAGATGTAATTTCAAGCCAAAAGATTACAGAAATTATTTAAATAACTTAAAATTAATGTTTAACACTCAATTGTTGCAAAATCATATTTTAGAGCAAATTTCACATTAAACTTAATTAATTACCCACTAAATTGGTATAAAATGCCCACAAAATATATCATTAATTTTCAATTATCAATTACTCAAAGTTTGAATGAAAGCAGAAATGATGCTTTGGTATATTAGTTTCATCAAGTGATTTAGGACAAAAATATAAGTATTTTCAAAAAGTACATGCTCAAAAATAAATTCATCATATCACTGAAGTCCAGTCATTCGCCTAATTCAAAAATTTTGAAATCCCAAGTGTAGTCTACTTAAAGGAATTACAAGAATTCAAAGTGGAGTTTAACTCAATCCGGTGTCGACGCTCATGCTTGTTTCACGAAACTGAATAAAAATT
This sequence comes from Annona cherimola, assembly GCA_030490835.1. Taxonomy (NCBI): domain Eukaryota; kingdom Viridiplantae; phylum Streptophyta; class Magnoliopsida; order Magnoliales; family Annonaceae; genus Annona; species Annona cherimola. The sequence continues at coordinate 89,893,871 of CM059972.1, forward strand.
CTATAAAATTCATTATAACAAACATTCAAAGAAATCAAAAGGGTAATCAAAGAAAGAAATAATATAACTCATTCACCTCCACACGTAAAGTTGACATTGTCCTCAATATCAGTGACAAGTCATTGAATCAAACATGCACATCAAAAAATCAAGCGAGTGTTCTCAATGAGTGTAAGTTGCCAACTTCCCTATTAAAGTATTGATATTTTGAATATCAATCTTACTCTAGTTAACTCTACAAAATAACCATGAAGACTTCTTTATCAACAAATATTAAAATCTTAAAAAGAAATAAAATAGAAAAAATAAAACAAAATATTATTTTCCTAAAACAAACGTTGGGTTGCCTCCCAAGAAATGCTTAGTTTATAGTCCTCAGCCTAGTTGCACTTTGATCTTCATGAATCAACCAACTTCATCTTTTATATCAATCTACTTCTTTTTCTTGCCTCTAGATTTGCATGAACTTTGTCTTTTGAATTAGCCTCCAAATTTACTTATAAATGTTTTTCGTCAATAAACCACAATAGTTAGTTTTAAGAGATCGAAAAATAGGAGAAAGAATTGCTATCATTGTGTTATCATGGTTCTCCCATTTTTCAGATTTCAATTGTTGTGGTGATTTTGATTTTCTATTTTCAAAAAGTGCAACAACTTCTTGATTGAAATTTTCAGTGGTCCTTCTTTAGTTGTGCATACTTCCATTAAATTGGCTGAGCTCTCTTTAATACATGCCTCCCTAACCATGTTAATCCACATACAAGGATTCTTAAGAGAAGGATGTTTTGGTGCTGAGAACAAGTTGAACTCCACCTTCTCATCTCCAACTGTTAATGTAAGCTTTTCATGTTCTACATCAATAATGACTCCAGCTGTTGCAAAAAATGGCCTTCTCAGTGTGATTGAGATTTGATGTTCTTCTTCCATATCAAGCATAATGAAGTCCACAGGAATAAAAAAATTTTTGACCTTTACCGGCTCATCCTATATAATGCCCACAAGATGTTTGACAGAGCGATATGCGAGTTATAATGGCATGGATGCGGGCTTAGGGCAGCCCATCTTCAACTTTTTGAATATGGAGAGAGGAGTTAGGCTAATGCTTGCTTTAAGATCACATAAAGATTTTTCTACCAGCACATCACTAAGAAGACAAGGGATGAAAAAATTTCCTAGGTCTTTGAGCTTTTATGGGAAGTTATTTTGTAACATACACTGCACTCTTTAGTAAGTGCCACCATCCTGAGCTCTTTGCGTTTGCGCTTGTTAAGCAGAATCTCTTTCAAGAATTTGGCATATGTCAAGATGAAGTTCTCGAACTGCTTTTGTAGTTTGACCTATAGGAAGGGCAAAAGAGGTTGGTATGGTGGAGGTGGGACATAATACCCTTACACAATGGAGGAATTTTCTATAAATACCTTTTTCATAGGGGAAAATTTGTAAAACCCCACCACTTGGGGGGAACATGCAAATAGACAACTTGCATAAGGCAAGACTTGAACACTCGACTTCTTGCTTTTGTGTCATGGGTGTTACCACCAGGCTACAGGCCTGGTGGCCTCTTTGATCTTGAATTTTGGATTTTATAATTGCGTTCACTTTACAAAAGATATATCAGTATCTCTAATCCATTTCAATTGCATTGTTAATAGTTAAAATTACTGTTGATTTGCAATTGACAGCATGTGAATTCACAACTTATAGTTGAAAAGAGAAAATTTGAGAAACTTAATGTACCTATATGCAAAAAAAAATAAAAAATTCTACTCTGGTTCTAACATTGATAGTTGATACGATTCGCTTATGCATGCTTGATTAGCAGCTGGGTTGCAACTTTCATATTGAGATCTAAGATTCTAAAAGGCTGTAACGCGCATCAGATTCCAAATATATCCCGATTTTAGGTTGACTTGCTTTCCTGGTTTAGGTTTGTTAAATGTGCCAACAAGGACAAGCAACTAGAATATTTTGAATGATGAATCATTTAAAATTAAAGATGGTAAATCTAATTTATGGAATCTTTGGGCCTTTGTCAATCGGCATTGGATGTTTTTTGTCAATTTGGTTAGTATTCTTTTGCCTTAAGCTTGTGTTTTTCCTAGTTTCATATTTTCAAAGGTCACAAAATAACAATTTGAGAGGATTTAAGTATATTTGGATTATATATTTTTAAATGCCTCATAAATTTTTTGGTGGAACTAGAATACTTAACAAAAAATAAAAAAAATTATTTTTTTTCGTATTTAGTATTTCACAATATTGTGGATCTGAATATAAATAATCTTTGCGTTGTATATAAGGAATGATTTTAACAATATATCAAAAAATTAAAATAGGAACCTGATTTGTTGCACTTGGTTGCATTTAGCTTCGGTGCACTGAGCCTAAAATGTCACTAATTTTTAAAAATTCAAAAAATATTTAAAAATCTCCAAAAAAATAAAAATTGATACACATGTTAAATACATTTAGATTAACACTCTTATGAAAAATGTTTCAAAAAACTAAAAAAATGATTAAATGCACCCGGTGTGCCGAGCCTAAGTGTACAGTGCACCGGTTGCAACAAATCAGGTTCCATTAAAATACACAAGAAGATAATAATAATAATAAAATTATTGAGAAAACATATATTAAATAAATCCTTGAAAGGGTGAAAATTTTCAAAGAAATCACTACAACAAATTTGAGAGCAAGCGACAAAATTGGCAACCATTTAATTGCATAACCATTATTGGTATGCTGTCACATATTATGCCAAAACCCCACTTCGTGGTTGTGAACCCATTTTTGGTTAGCCAGCAAAATAATCTTGTAATAATTGGACCATAGAGAAAATGTTGAATTTTGAAATTGATGTATTAAAACGCAAGCCCAGATGCTTAATTTGGTCAGCCTGCACGTTTACCTCGGTGACTTGTAAGAAATGCACACAACTTTCCAGATTATCAACATCTGCTTGCATCATACATATTTGCATCCTATGGACAAAGCCACTGGAATAAGATTCCTTGTCAAAGTTGTGGTTTACTTTTTAGGGATATTATAAAAAACTATATAGATATACTTTATCATTTGGATAAGAATCGAAGATGATGTGTCGGAATCAAGATGATGATGCATACTCCGAATGAGCGTTAATTTCTGAAAATTAGACTGATTTTAGTTTATGAAATGTTTTAAATATATAATTCGACATAAGAGTCTATATATTTGGATGTGGTGCCACATAAAAAAAAGTTTAATATCAATATCTTAACATAAGTTTTTTAGATGATGAATAAACAATATTTTAAATTATTCAGTGATATTTATAGCTCTATATATTTTCTTTATCTACATTATCCACTATTTTTTCTTACCTTTTGAGTCGTCTAGTTGAGGAGAAAAATGGAAAGTGAAATTTATTGATACGACATGCATTGTAAAGTGAATAAAAATAATGACTAAAAATATCTACGACAATACAAATATTAATAGTTTACTATTATTGTATATTATAACCAATTGCATGGGAGAATGACAATTACAAGTATGGGCAACTTCCCTGTGCAATGGATTGTAACATGTGATTTCTCATTTTCATGCATTATGTTCTCTTTCAATGATATTAATAATTATATTGCCCAATTGGTAACAAGGTAGCTAGCGTGGTTGGGGACGTGGGTAAGCCCTCGGCTAGAAGCATTTGGTCTTTCTCTTGATAATAAGGAGCGTGTGGTCTCCCATATGAACGGGTTAGAGCTTATTATTGTCTCTTGTATAAGATTATTAAGCTTGATTGTAATATCAGATGAGATATAATTTGTACAATCAATTAAAAAGATATTTCAACTAAATTTGTATATAATCCATAGCAAGCACAAATGAATAAGTCTTTTATAATTACATTTAAAAAAATGTATTATAAAAGTTTTCAATGAATTGATTTTTATACGGGGCCTTGATCATTTGACTTGCCCAAAAGTATTTTTTCATTTTTGACAAATTTTTATAAAATTGTTAATGTAGATATTTTAATTTATGAACCAAGTTTTGTTATTTTTAAAGATATGTATATATTTATTTTAGATTTTAAATATAGGGGTATTTTAGTCCTTTTAAATTGTTGAAACATGACTAAAATAGCCCCATGTTTAAAATCCCAAAATAAATATATGCACATCTTCAAAAATAATAAAAATTAGTTCATAAATTAAACATATCTAGATTAACAATTTTATAAAAATTTTAAAAAATGAAAAAATATGTTTTGGACTTGTCTAAATGATCATTTGCCATTTCTATGTAGGTTAAATAAATAGTTTTAAACACTTGATTGAATGTAAAAAATTTTTTAAAAGAGAGGCAGCATAGAACAATCGATTGCGTATGAGAATTGTCCTAGTATATACTTTAAATATATGAAATGCCCATAAAAATGATGATTTTTATTTCCACAGCCAAACAAGCTGGCACTTTTATTTTATACATTCTTTTTCTATTTCAACTGTGTATAAGCAAAGACTAATTTTACAACAAACTTACAATTCAAACATGAAACTATAAGAAAGTGCCCACGTAGCACCTTTTGCGTTGTAGCAAAGTGTGCAATTGGGCCTAGGAAACTCATTTGTAGTCTAAACTTTAGTAGGAAATGGGAAGAGGTAACTTTTTACATGAAAAAAGAGAAGATTGGCAAATCCTTGGTGCTATGTTAAAATATCACAAGAATAACTATAACGCAAAAACTCAGAATAATGCTCGTTGGCTATGGTTATCACTATGTGATATGTCCACTATGGCCTGACAACTTATCTACATCATTTTAAAATACATCATGCTACATTTAACATGAGACCCACTTATAAACTTTTAGGAACTTTCTTCCCTTTTCGATATGGGATTTGGTTCCCATCAGCTTCCGTTTGGTTCATCCTTGAATCACAACTCAACTCTGGGCTTTTATCTAGTACCTTAACTTTTGCTAGATTAACGGTCCGACTCTCCAAATTGCATCTACTTGAAGTGGCACTTTACATACCACTTGTAACACACATATCTAGAAAAATGATCTTGGGCCTGTGGGCTATGGGCATCATTGTGTGATATTGTCCACTTCATTTGGCATACCCACCAGCAAGCCCAGCTCCCTTGGCTCGTGAGTTGATAGCATACTCCGCCCACGCAAGGTCTAATAGACTTGATAACAAGTTGGGCCCAATAGAGAGGCAACATCGGTAGCTAGTTCCAGCGTGCCACATGGTGTATCCACAGCCGTCCATGCTTGGTCTCTTATAAAATGTGACCTCGAACTCCAATTGGGGCAATTTGGTAGTCAATTATTAGATTTTTGAACCTTTTAGATTAGATGGAAGGCTTTGATTTGCCATTATAGGCCTAGAAAATAGACTTAGGATGGTCAAAGATATACATCATGATCAAATCATTATCTGTGGTCCACCTAAGATGAGAATAAAGTAGATGTTTCCACTAATCTAGATATTGGGACAAAGGAGGATTGTTTAGATGTATTGCATTTAGGAGACATAAAATGCGTGTGATACTGTTATTTCTTTTTATGTAATTCCACTAATTAAGTTTAGTCATTCGTTTATGTATTGTTGCCCAACAAATGCTCGAACAGGTGGTACTTAAGGATTTTGCTTAAAACGATTGTGAAGCATGACTAGATATAACTTACTTACTTCTTTTTTATTATTTTATTTTATGAATGGTAATGTAATAATTACCTATGATGGTAGGATTAGAAAAAATTCTAATGTTATATTTTTTATTTTATTTAATGCAAATTAATAGATTATTATTTCCTTTCATGCAAATGTGTACTAGTCCAATATGTGATAGATTATGGTAGATAAAGCCCAGTATGAATATACTATTTTGGGTTTGGAAAGAGCAAATCATGTATAGATAAGGATTAAAGATTAATTCATAAAATCAGTAATTTACATAGGTGGAGTAATGCTATTAAAGAACTAATGTTATGCTTTCATTTTTCAAACAATGGCCCATACTAAGACCACTTTAAGGAAGATATATTATGGTTTAGAATCAGATAATGGATTCTCTCGTAACATCAAAAGATGGATCTGTTGCTATGGTCCATAAGGGCGGTACAGTCAAGATGCGACAACAAAAACTCACTCCAATTAGACGGGTAGTCTTGGACAGATTTGGAGGGAGAACCTCAGAAGACAAATCCTAAGGTAGCTCCCCTTCAGCCGACAAAGACTCAAGTGGAAGCAACAGAGATGCCTCAAAGTGAGCAGATCTCTAAGTTCTTCGTGTTGGTCCCGAGTTAATGGCAATTACCTAAGAGGGGAGGGGTGAATTGGGTATTTAAAAATTTTCAACTTAAACAAAAACTTTACCCCGAATTAATCTAGTCCCCTTTATGAAGAAACAAAGTGAAAAGCAATATAGTGTAGAGAGTAGAAATAAACATCAACACACAGGATTTTATAGTGGTTCGGGCAACCTTCCTACTCCACTCTTCCAAGCTCACACCTCTTGTGACTTGGGTTCCACTATGTATTCCGCGAATACAACTAGAGTCTCCACTCTCTTCTAGATTCTAGCTCTAGGGGGCATATACAACCAGAGTCTCTGCTCTCTTCTAGATTCTAGCTCTAGGGGGCATCAATAATACATAGCACAAGTAGGTGACGAATTCCACTCCAATCACACACTACTTTGCTTACACTTGTTCTTAGCTATCCAAACTAAAATAAGTTCAATACAACAATAAGAATAACAAAAGAAAGTTTCTACACGTTACTGTTGTGTAGACGCAGATTTGGCCCAGAGAAGAACTTGTAGTGTAGGCTTAGAGATTCCGCAAGCAGCTCTTGGCAGTTTGAAGCAAGGTTCTTCTTCTTTATGATGACTAGATCACTTGAAGCTCTTAAAGATGAGAGTTATGCTCACTTAATGAATTCTCAGCTACCCTCCTCGTTCATATTGAATGCCTTTTACAATTGTGGAGGGAATCCGAACGTTTGGAAGTAGGTGGCGCGCATTTAATGCACCAACGTTCGAAAATTTTCCGACCGTTGCGACCCAAGTCGCAGGTGGAGTCGACTTCGGGTGCGAATTCGCCTATTCGCAACAACTTCAAGTTCCAGTCTGGGTCGACTTGGTCCTCGACTTGACCCAAGTCGCAGGTGGAGTCGACTTCGGGTGCGACTTCACCTCGGCAGCTTGCTTGATGAACTTGAAATCCTTGGAATGCCTTGCTTGCTTGGATCTCTTCATGTTTGGTTGTTCTTCCTTTGATTATACTTAAGATTCTTTAATTCTTCTATCTTAAAGCACATTTTACTCCATGTCTTGAGTCTTGTGTCTTTGAGTATTAGAATGCATAAGAGAGGTCCAAATGCATAATCTTGATTCTTCATGAGAAATATGCAGCTTTCCTTTGGTCTTCACTTGATCCTCATTTGATCTTCATTTTCTTTTGAATCTCTTGAATCTATCATTGAGTTATCTTGATCTGCATGTTTCCATATTGAAGTTGAAGTCAGAGTCGACTTGATCTGCGACTTCACCCAAGTCGCGTGCGGAGTCGACTTGGGATGCGACTTCGGCAGCCCTTGTTCTCGGTTTCAACTCTGGACAGAAATGACGCCTCCAAGTCGCGATTGGAGTCAACTTGGTCTGCGACTTCACCTCAAGTCGCAAGCGGAGTCGACTTGGGATGCGACTTCGGCAGTCCTTGTTCTCGATTTCAACTCTGGAAGGAAATGACATTTCGAAGTTGATGCTGGAGTCGACTTGGTCTGCGACTTCACCCAAGTCGCAAGCGGAGTCAACTTGGGATGCGACTTCGGCACCTCTCATTCTCGATTTCAACTCTGGAAGGGAATGACGTCTTGAAGTTGCTTCTTGAGTCGACTTGGGGATCGACTTGGCCTAAGTCCAAGCCTGAGTCGACTTGGAAATCGACTTGACTTGCCATGCTTTATAATCTTCAAATTTATAACCTTAAGTCATTTCCACAAACATGTTAGTAACCAAAATTTACTCAAATTGATTTGTTAATCATCAAAACATAGACTTGGCTTATTTTCCACATGTTTCCAACAATCTCCCCCTTTTTGATGATTGACAAAACCGATTTGAGTGTATACCTTTCAATGTCTTAGAAACATACTAATTTTGCGTTTTGAAGTTTTATCATACTTATGTAAACAATCAAGTTAAAAATATTTAGACAAAAAAACTTAAAACCAGTCATAAAAATTTAGACTCAAATCTCGATCTCTTCTCAAAACCACTTAGACTCAAATCCCGATCTCTTCTCCCCCTTTTTGTCAATGTATCAAAAAAATTGAGATAGAGTGGGTAAAATTTTTGAAAATGGTGGGGTTGCTCTCCCCGAACCTGTGCTCCCCCTTAATTTGTGCTTTGCTAAGTTAATTCAAGCATTCCCATATCATTTCTAATTTTATAAAATGATTCTTTTGCAAGAGGTTTGGTGAATATATCTGCAATTTGATCCTCTGTTCTTACATATTCCAACATATATCATGATTTTATACATGTTCTCTAATAGAATGATGTCTAAGGTCTATATATTTGGTTCTATAATGCAATACTGGATTTTTAGTTAAACATATGACACTTGTATTATCACATTTAATAGGTATATCCTTAAAATCTATGCCATAGTTCCTAAGTTGTTGTTTCATCCAAAGTAATTGGGCACAACAGCTCCCGGCGGCAATGTATTCGGCTTCCGCCGTAGATAGAGCAACACTAGTTTGTTTTCTTGAAAACCATGAAACCAACATGTTCTCAAGAAATTGACATGTTCCACTAGTTCTTTTTCTATCTATTTTGTAACCGGCAAAATCCGCATCTGAGTAGCCAATTAGATCAAAATTAGAGCCCTTTGGATACCAAAGTCCTATGTTGGTAGTGTCTACTAAATATCTGAAAATTCTTTTTACAGCTACCAAGTGTGATTCTTTTGGACATGATTGAAATCTAGAGCATATACATACACTAAACAATATATCAGGCCTAGAAGCAGTTAAATATAATAAAGAACCTATCATGCTTCTATATAATTTTAAATCAATTGTTTTTCCTTTCTCATCTTTGTCAATTTTAATTGTTGATCTCATAGGCGTGTTTGCCCCTTTGCTGTTTTCCATGCCAAACTTCTTCAACATGTCTTTGATATACTTGGACTGGTTGATGAAAATCCCTTCATTTAGTTGCTTGATTTGTAGTCCAAGGAAGAAATTCAGCTCCCCCATCATACTCATCTCAAATTCTTTCCGCATAAGCCCAGAAAATTCTTGACAAAGAATCTCATTAGTAGCACAAAAAATAATATCATCAACATAAATTTGAATAATCAAGATATCTTTTTCTTTATACTTGATAAACAAAGTGGTGTCTACCTTTCCCTTTTGAAAGTCATGATCAATCAGAAATTTGCTTAATCTTTCATACCAAGCCCTTGGAGCTTGTTTTAATCCATATAATGCTTTGGTTAATTTATATACAAATTTAGGCTGATCTTTCTCCTCAAATCCAGGTGGTTGTTCAACATACACCTCTTCATTTATATATCCATTCAAAAATGCACTTTTAATATCCATTTGAAACAATTTAAAGTTCATGTGAGATGCAAAAGCTAGTAAGATGCGAATAGCTTCTAATCTAGCAACCGGGGCATAGGATTCCTCAAAATCTATTCCTTCTTCTCGTGAGTATCCCTTTGCCACAAGTCTAGCTTTGTTTCTCACTACAAGTCCACTTTCATCTAATTTGTTCCTAAAGACCCACTTTGTGCCAATGACAGTACAATCTTTTGGTCTTGGAACAAGATGCCAAACTTGGTTTCTTTCAAATTGATTTAGCTCTTCTTGGATTGCTATGATCCAATTTTTATCATCAAGAGCTTGATCAATAATGAATGGTTCAATTTTGGATACAAAGGCGTATTGTCCACAAACATTTTGTTTTGACCTTCTAATCTTTACACCTTCATAAACATTCCCTATAACTTGCTCAATTGGATGGACATTTTTGAATTTTAAATTAGTTGGAGGTTTATAGGAATTATTACCTTCACTTACCCTTTCCTCCATGGAATCCTCTTGCTTTTCCACATGCAGTTTTCAAGACTACTTGTTATATCATCTGCATCACTTAAATCATCTTTTCTTTTGAAGCAAGGATTAGTTTCATCAAAGACAATATGTATTGATTCTTCTACAACTTGGTTTCTTTTGTTGAAGACTCTATATGCTTTGCTATTTGATGAGTAACCAAGGAATATTGCCTCATCACTTTTAGTATCCAATTTTCCCAAGTTGATTTTTCCATTGTTCAAAACATAACATGTGCAACCAAAAGCATGAAAATATGAAATATTTAGTTTTCTACCTTTCCATAGCTCATATGGGGTCTTTTTCAAGATTTCTCTAATGGTAACTCGGTTCAACACATGACAGGCTGTACTTACAGCTTCATCCCAAAATTTCTTGGATAATTTACTCTCATTTAGCATTGTTCTAGCCATCTCTTGTATAGTTCTATTTTTCCTTTCAACCACTCCATTTTGTTGTGGTGTTCTTGGTGCAGAAAATGTGTGATGAATTCCTTTTTCATTACATAATTCTATGAATCGTTTATTTTCAAACTCACCACCATGATCACTTCTAATGGTCATAATAGTACATTGTTTTTCATTTCGCACCAAGTTTACAAAAGTTGTAAACATAGAGAAGACTTCATCTTTGCTAGCTAAGAGAATTACCCATGTGAATCTTGAAAAATCATCAACTATTACAAACACATATTTCTTTCCACCAATGGTTAAAATGTCGGATGACCCATATAGATTCATGTGTAGCAATTCAAGTGGCCTAGTGGTGGAAATCTCCTTTTTGGTAGAGAAAGACATTTTAGGTTGTTTTGACAATTGACATGCCTTGCAAATTTTATCTTCGTCATATTTCAATTTAGGCAATCCTTCTACCAAACTCTTCTTCCATAGAGTCTTTATATTTGTCATGTTTATATGTCCAAGCCTCTTATGCCAAACCCATGGATCATTGTCAATGACCATTAGGCATTGACCATTTAGTTCATCCAGTGAAACCAAATATACATTTCCATGTCTTTTTCCGCTAAACATGATATGTTCTCCATCAAATACACTACATATAGATGATTCAAACACAACCTTGTATCCTTTGTCACATAATTGGCTAATACTCATTAAATTGTGCTTGAGTCCTTCAACAAATAATATATCTTCCATACATGCATTTGAAATACTATAAATGTTTCCTTTACCTTTGATTTTACCTTTCTCATTATTTCCAAAAGCAACAATTCCATCGTTGCAAGGCTTGAGTTTATGAAATAAACTTCTTTCACCGGTCATATGCCTTGAGCAACCACTATCCATGAACCAAATGTTGCTTGCCTTTGACTTGAAACATATCTGAAAAATGAGCAAATAAATCTTATCTCTTTGGTACCCATTTTATGGGTCCATTTGGGTTAGTAACCTAATTTAATCTTTATTGTTCTAATTTAGAAAGCCCAAATCTCATGTTTCTTGGAACCCAAACTAATTTTGCACCATGGTCATATAATTTCTTAAAGTTACATTTATAGACTTTATGACTCATCTTATTGCAAAAATTGCAAGCCATTGGTAATCTAGGAGTAGGCCTCCAAGTATGTATTGATTCAACAATTAGCCTTCTAGTCCACGTAGTATGTTTCCCTTTGGGCTTGTAGATAGGTGCAGTTTCGGTTTGATTTTTCCCAAGTATTGGCACATTCGATTTGTCACTTTCACTTTGCTTGCTCAAATGTAGAGTATCAAAGACCTCTTTTATTTGTTTGAGAGGTCATGTTCAGAAACATTCTCACATTTTCTCCTAGATTAGAGAATTTAGCTAATGATTCATTTAAGGATTCGTTCTCCTTTTTCAATTTCTCTACTTCTTTCAAAAGCAATTCATTTTCATCTTTCAGTTTTGATGTACTTTCAGCTAGTTTTCCATTTACAATAATAATGGAATTGCATTGTTGTCTCTTTAATGATAACTGATTTCCTCGCTTTTTGATTTCCTCATATAATGAATCATATGCATATTGTAATTCTTCTAATTCAGCACATTTGAGACATTCTCGAATAGAAGAGTGAGTAGATTGAGAATAGAAAAATTTAGAAGTTACCTCTTCCTTACTTGTGTACTTGGTTGAGATGGTTTGCTCTTCCAAAACTTCCGTTGTGTTTAAACACAACAAATCTTCTTCTTGCTCAATCCGCGCCATGCAGCATATTCTTGCACAATTTGCCGCATCAAAATCATCGGTTGAGGAGCTACTTGTTGATGAAGTTTCTTCGTTCACGTACATTCCTCTTCCCTTTGGCCATTGGAATTTTCTGCTTTCATGCATTTCCTTTCTTTCTTGTTGATCCTTTGATCTCTCTTCCGGTGTAGGACATTGAGCTTGCATATGTCCCGTACCACCGCATCTATAGCACTTTGTAGCTTCCTTCTTCTTCTCTTTTCGTGATCTCTCTTTGAAGTCTTTGAAGTTCTTTTCATTTCTCATAAACTTTCAAAATTTGCGTGTGAGTAGAGCAATGTCTTCATCGTTATTATGAAATGATGAAGTGGATTCATCCGAGTTATGGGTGACTTTTAGTGCAATTGCTCTTTTTCCTTTGTGGTGATCTTCATTTCTTTTCTTGATTAGCTCATGTGACATTAGTGAGCTAATAAGGTCTTCTAGCTTCAATGTGTTCAAGTCCTTTGCTTCTTCTATTGCAGTAATTTTCGGAGTCCATGATTCGGGTAGTGCCCTTAGAATCTTCATGACCTGCTCCGATTCAGAAATTGCTTTTCCAAGACCTTTCAAAGCATTAGTAATTTTAGAGAATCTAGCAAATATTTCAGAAATATTTTCTGTATCTAGCATTCTAAAGCTTTCCAACTCTCCAATCAAAATATTTCTCCTTATCCCTTGGATTTGAGAAGTTCCTTCATATATAGATGTTAAAGTATCCCATATTTCTTTTGCGGTTAAACAAGAGGATACTCTATCATATTTGGAAGCCGTAAGAGCACAAAATAAAGAATTCATAGCCTTAGCATTGCTCTTAACAGTTTTCACTTCCTCATCGGTCCACTTGGAAGCTCATTCATCAATAGGCAAAATCACACCATCTTGGATTGCAATCCAAGAGTCCATATCTGTAGCCATGATGAGTTGTTTCATACGAAGCTTCCAATAGCCGAAATTGTTCCCATCAAACAATGGTGGCCTAGTAAAAGATTGGCCTTCGGCAAATGCGGGAACGGAAGTCGATTGAGATGCCATATTAAAAGATCTCTTTGGTAAAACTCAAAGACCTGCTCTGACACCACTTGTTGGTCCCGAGTTAATGGCAATTACCCAAGAGGGGAGGGGTGAATTGGGTATTTAAAGATTTTCAACTTAAACAGAAACTTTATCCCGGATTAATCTAGTCCCCTTTATGAAGAAACAAAGTGGAAAGCAATATAGTGTAGAGAGCAGAAATAAACATCAACACACAGGATTTTATAGTGGTTCGGGCAACCTCCCTACTCCACTCTTCTAAGCTCACACCTCTTGTGACTTGGGTTCCACTATGTATTCCGCGAATACAACTAGAGTCTCCACTCTCTTCTAGATTCTAGCTCTAGGAGGCATCAATAATACACAGCACAAGTAGGTGATGAATTCCACTCCAATCACATACTACTTTGCTTACACTTGTTCTTAGCTACCCAAGATAAAACAAGTTCAATACAACAATAAGAATAACAAAAGAAAGTTTCTACACGTTACTGTTGTGTAGACACAGATTTGGCGCAGAGAAGAACTTGTAGTGTAGGCTTAGAGATTCCGCAAGCAGCTCTTGGCAGTTTGAAGCAAGGTTCTTCTTCTTTATGATGGCTTGATCACTTGAAGCTCTTAAAGATGGGAGTTATGCTCACTTAATGAATTCTCAGCTACCCTCCTCGTTCATATTGAATGCCTTTTATAATTGTGGAGGGAATCCGAACGTTTGGAAGTAGGTGGTGCGCATTTAATGCGCCAACGTTCGAAAATTTTACGACCGTTGCGACCCAAGTCGCAGGTGGAGTCGACTTCGGGTGCGACTTCGCCAAAGTCGCAGATGAAGTCAACTTCGGGTGCGAATTCGCCTGTTCGCAACAACTTCAAGTTCCAGTCTGGGTCGACTTGGTCCTCTACTTGACCCAAGTCGCAGGTGGAGTCGACTTCGGGTGCGACTTCACCTCGGCAGCTTGCTTGATGAACTTGAAATCCTTGGAATGCCTTGCTTGCTTGGATCTCTTCATGTTTGGTTGTTCTTCCTTTGATTATACTTAAGATTCTTTAATTCTTCTATCTTAAAGTACATTTTACTCCATGTCTTGAGTCTTGTGTCTTGTGTCTTTGAGTATTAGAATGCATAAGAGAGGTCCAAATGCATAATCTTGATTCTTCATGAGAAATATGCAGCTTTGCTTTGGTCTTCACTTGATCCTCATTTGATCTTCATTTTCTTTTGAATCTCTTGAATCTATCATTGAGTTATCTTGATCTGCATGTTTCCGTATTGAAGTCGGAGTCGGAGTCGACTTGATCTGCGACTTCACCCAAGTCGCGTGCGGAGTCGACTTGGGATGCGACTTCGGCAGTCCTTGTTCTCGGTTTCAACTCTGGACAGAAATGACGCCTACAAGTCGCGACTGAAGTCGACTTGGTCTGCAACTTCACCTCAATTCGCAAGCGGAGTCGACTTGGGATGCGACTTCGGCAGTCCTTGTTCTCGGTTTCAACTCTGGAAGGAAATGACGTTTCGAAGTCGATGCTGGAGTCGACTTGGTCTGTGACTTCACCCATGTCGCAAGCGGAGTCGACTTGGGATGCGACTTCGGCACCTCTCATTCTCGATTTCAACTCTGGAAGGGAATGACGTCTTGAAGTCGCTTCTTGAGTCGACTTGGGGATCAACTTGGCCTAAGTCCAAGCCTGAGTCGACTTGGAAATCGACTTGACTTGCCATGCTTTATAATCTTCAAATTTATAACCTTAAGTCATTTCCACAAACATGTTTGTAACCAAAACTTACTCAAATTGATTTGTTAATCATCAAAACATAGACTTGGCTTATTTTCCACATGTTTTCAACACTTCGCCATTGACATCATGCATCATTGAAAAGTACATTGCAGAGTCCGAATGTCATACGTCAGTGTGCAAAAGAGCTATATGGACAGGTAAAGGCCATTTTTTCTTGGTCCTGTGGGTGAATGGAAATTTGAAAATAACCAGAATACTCATCTAAATATCAAAAGTATGAGTGGTTTACGAGTCGTTCAAGCATTTGGTTGATGAAAGGAAGGGAAAAGTGATCCTTTCGGGTGGTCATGTTTAGTTTATGGTAGTTGATGCACATTCGCCAACCCTTGACTGTCTAGTTGGTGTTAGTTCATTTTTATCATTTTTCACAACAGTCATACCTCCTTTCTTTGGTGCCACATGACCGGGCTTACCCAGCTCCTATATGAGATAGGATATATGATTCTGATGTTGAGCAGTTTTAAAATTTTCTTTTTCACCACTTCTTTCATATTTGGGTTTAGATGCCTTTGGAATTAAATGCTCATTTTGTAATTTCTTCCATGAGGATTCTATATATGCATAGAGAAGGGCTTATGCTAAGTAAATCATTAATATGGTAACCAACGACCTTCCTATATTGTCTCAATTCAGTTAAAAGAGCCTTAGATTAGCATTTTCTAATGAGAGTTGATATGATCAAATCCATTACTATTATAAAACACTTCAAGTTAGGTATTCATAAAAAATTTCATCTTCAAATGACGAATATATGATAAGATATTAACTAAATAGAATGAATTCATAAAATATCACATAATTCTAATCATTCTACCCCTTTTCATTTATGATTTTCATAATTCAAATCGTTCATCATGTAGGGCATGTCAACTTAGGTTTTTCCTTCAAATTTCATCCCAATCCAACTTATATATCGTACAGTATGAATTAATCAATAATTAAAATAAAAATAGGGCATTAATTAGCATGCCACCTCACCATTCTCGACTCCACTTTTGCCTTTTATTGGAAGCTTTCTTTTTCGTCTTCTAGTGGTTTTTATCCTCTTGTGCACACTTAAGCCAAAGTGATTAACTTAATCAACTTGCTTAATTGGTTACCTTAATCCTATTCATCTTAATCAAAGGCATATAATTTAATCACTTCCATTTCCTAAAACTTTCAATTTCCTCCTTAAACAAATTCCAACTATATTTATTATGCTTAAAATCCTGGGTTTCACAAAACACTAAATAATATATCCGATCTAGATGTAGTCAAATACAACAAAAATCCTATTATACATCTATACAACCTTTGATCAATTTATTTACCTCTTTCATCCTTGTCGATTATGATAGTTGAGCTTATAGGAGTGTTTGCTCCTTTGCTGTTATACATGTCAAATTTCTTGAGCATTTATTTGACATACTTGGACTGATTTATAAAAAAATTTTCATTTAATTTCTTAATTTATAGCCCAAGAAAGAAATTGAGTACGCTCATTTCAAATTCATTCTTCATAAGCTTAAAAAAAATTTAGCATAGAAATTCATTAGTAGCACCAAATACAATATCATTGATATAAATTTGAACAATTAGTATATCTTTTCCTTTGTACTTAATGAATAGAGTAGTATCAACTTTTTCTCTTTAAAAGTTATGATCAATTAAAAATTTACTTAGCCTCTCATACCAAGCTCTTAGAGCTTGTTTTAGTCCATATAAGGCTTTGGTCAACTTATAAACAAATTTGGATTGATCTTTTTCTTCAAAATCAGGAGGTTGTTCAACATACACCTCTTCATTAAGGTATCCATTCAAAAATGCACTTTTTACATCCATTTGAAATAATTTGAAACTCATATGAGATACAAATGTGAATAAGATGCGATGGCTTCTAGCTTAACCACGAGGCGTATGATTTCTCAAAACCAATTCCTTCCTCTTGTGAGTAATCCTTGGCCCCAAGTCTAGCTTTGTTTCTAACAACAAGTTTACTTTCGTCTAATTTGTTCCTAAAGACCCATTTGGTACCAATGACTGTATAGTCCTTGGGTCTAGAAATTATATGCTATACTTAGTTTTTTTCAAACTGATTAAGCTCTTATTACATAGCAATCATCCAATTTTCATCATTGAGAGCTTGATCAATTGAATTTGGCTATATTTTAGATACAAAGGCAAAATGTCCATATATATTGTGCCTGGAGGCTCTAGTTTTCACACCTTCATATATGTCACAAATTACTTGCTCAATTGAATGATTAATTTTGAATTTTAGGTCCTTTGGAGGCTTATACGGAACATCACGTTCACTTACCTCCTAGTCTGGGCTTTCATCTTGCTTTAGTTTATCTCCCCCTTGCTTTTCCACTTGTAGCTTTTTAAAATTCCTTGATAAATTATCTCCATCACTTAGCTCATCCTCCTTCTTGGGAGTTAGGTTAAATTCATCAAATATAACATGAATAGACTCTTTTACTACTTAATTTTTCTTATTGAAGACTCTATATACCTTGTTATTTGATGAGTATCTAAGAAATATTGTCTCATCACTTTTGACATCTAATTTC
This sequence comes from Annona cherimola, assembly GCA_030490835.1. Classification (NCBI taxonomy): domain Eukaryota; kingdom Viridiplantae; phylum Streptophyta; class Magnoliopsida; order Magnoliales; family Annonaceae; genus Annona; species Annona cherimola. Next base: position 89,911,588 of record CM059972.1, read on the forward strand.
CAAGGTTGTCTTTTTCATTGTTCAATATATAGCAAGTATAACCAAAAATATGAAAGTATAAAATATTTAGTTTTCTACATTTTCATAGCTCATATGGGGTCTTTTTTAAGATTACTCTGATGGTAACTCGATTCAATACATGACAAGTTGTACTTACAGCTTAACCTAAAATTTTTTTGGATAATTTGCTTTCATTTAACATAGTCTTAGCTATCTATTGTATTTTTCTATTCTTCCTTTCAACTACCTCATTTTGTTGAGGGGTTCTAGATGCAAAAAATGTGAGGTGAATCCCTTTTTCATTATAAAATGCTATAAAGCGTTTGTTTTCAAATTCACCAGCATGGTCACTTCTAATTGATATAATTGTATTTTATTTTTTATTTTGCACTAATTTTGAAAAACTAACAAACATTGAGAAGATTTCGTCATTGTTAGCTAATAGTATTATCCAAGTGAATTTTGAAAAGTCATCTACTGTAACGGAAATATCTCTTTCTTCCAAGACTCGAAATGTCGGATGATCCCATAAAGATTCATATGCAATAATTCAAGTGGCCTTGATGTGGAAACTTTATTTTTTGGGAAAAATGATATTTTTGATTGTTTGGACACTTGACAGGCCTTGCAAATTATCTTTATCATATTTGAGTTTTGGTAAGCCTTCTACCAAACTCTTTGTCCACAAGGTCTTAATGTTTGACATATTTATCTGTCTAAGTCTTTTGTGTGATACCCATGGATCATTATCAATGGCTACATGACATTTTTCACCCAATTCATCAAGAGAAACTAAATATATATTATCATATTTTTTCCATTGAATACTATATTATCTCCATCAAAGACATTATATATAGATTATTCAAATACGACTTTGTAATCTTTGTCACATAATTGGCTAATACTTATCAAGTTATGTTTGAGTCCTTCGAAAAATAACACTTGCTCTATACATGTATTTGAAATACCATAAATGTTTCTCTTACCACTTATTTTACCTCTTTTATTGTTCCCAAATGCAATAGTTCCGCCGTTGTATGGTTGAAGATCATGGAATAAGGCTCTATCTTCGGTCATATGGCTTGAGTAACTACTATCCATAAATCATGTGTTGTTAGCTTTTGGTCTAAGATAAACCTGTAAAAAATCAAATAAAGCTCATCTTTTTGGTACCCAATTTTATGGGTCCATTTGGGTTAGTAAGCAATTGGATGCTGCGTTATTCTACTTTGGAAGACACAAATTCAATGCTCTTTGGTACCCAAATCATTTTAACACCTTGGTTATACAATTTTCTAATTTTTCATTGATGAATTTTATGACGGAACTTGTTACAGAAATTGCATATCCCATAAATTTTTTTGGGGTGGACTCCATGCACACTTTGGTTCCTAAGTAGGTCTTCTCACCCGAATGACTCTGGTTATTCTTGTTTTGTGCTGGGATGGAGTTTCCATAGCTTGGGGTTTGACCCATTTTGGAGCATTTGATTTGCCGCATTCTCCTTGCTCAAATATGAAGTACCCAAGTTCTCTTCTGTTAGTTTGGGCGGTCATATTCAAAAATATTTTAACACTTTCTCCTAGGTTAGAGAATTTTACTAATGATTCATTTTCTTTTTTTAGCCTCTCTATTTTCGTTGTTAAGGTTTTAGTTTGATCTGCTAGGAATTTAACTCTTTCGGCTAGTTTTTCACTCACAATAATAATTGAGTCACATTATTTTTTCTTCAATGTATATTTGTTGCCTAGTTTCTTGATTTCATCATATAATAGGCCTGTTGTGATTCATCAAACTTGGCACATTTGGGACAATTATGAGTAGAAGAATAAATAGACTTGGAGTTAGAATGATCAAGTTTAAACGTTATCTCTTTACTACTTGTGCATTCGGTTGAGGCAGTCGATCCTCTTATAAGTTCAGTTATCGTGAGGCAGTTTAAGATGTTTTCTTCATCTATTTTTGCCACACAACAAATCCATGCATAGTTTGCAGCTTTAAGATCCTCATTTGATGAACTTCTTGTGGTGGATGAATCCTCATTCACGTATATTCCTCTACCCTTGGGCTTTAGAAATCTTCTAAAATTGCTTCTATCTTCCTTCTCTTGTCGTTATTTTCATTTGTTTTCTTTGGGTATAGGACATTAAGCTTGCATGTCCCACTCCTCCACATCGATAGCACTTTGTTATTTCTTTCTTCTTTTCTCCTCGAATCCTTTAGAGTCAAAGTTTTTTCCTTTCCTCACGAATTTTCTAAATTTCCTTGTGAGGAGTACAATCTCCTCATCTTCATATTGGGAGGAAGAGGTGGATTTGTTAGAGCTCTATGTTGCTTTCAAGGCAATAGCTATCTTCCCTTTGTGGTATTCTTTATTTTTTTTCTTTATCAACTCATGTGATATGAGTGAGCTGATAAGATTTTCCAACTTTAAAGTATTTAGTGTTGGAGTAAAAAGGAAAATTAAGCACAATCTATGTTTTGATGATTAACAACTTAATTTGAGAATATTTTGGGTACTAATGCGGTTTGCTAAGCTTTGTTAAAGGATAAAAACTCAAGTTTCAGAAAAATAGTAGACCAAGTCGCAATCCCAAGTCGACTTACCCATCGACTTAGGTGAAGTCGATTCCCAAGTCGACCCCAAGATCGACTTCAGATGCTCAAAACCTTCGAGAGCTGAATTTAGGCATAAAGACAGATGAAGTCACGGTTGAAGTCGACTCCACCTGCGACTTAGGTGAAGTCGCAGACCCAAGTCGACTCCATAATCGACTTCAAATGATCAAAACCTTCCAGAGCTGAATTTGGGTTCGGTTACATATGAAGTCGCTGTCGAAGTCAATTCCACCTGCGACTTGGGTGAAGTCTCATTCCCAAGTCAACTTTGCAATGCAACTTGAGTGAAGTTGAACCTCAAGTTGACTCAAGCATACGACTTGAGTTAAACTGAAGATCAAGACAGTCCATACAAGCAAATGGCCATGAAAGAATCATTCAAAATGGAATATTATTAAGGGAAAACTATGAACTACATCTTCGGACATTAAATTCAAGGAAGGAAAATCATTCTAGATCAAGGCCACAAGGATAAACTACTCAAGAGGAGAAGAATGTGCTAAGTCTCAAACCTAAACATTGAAAATCAAGGATATCAATTGAAGAACATGATATGAGAGGAAAATGAAGCATCAAGGATCACTTTTAAGAAATCCAAAGTTCCAATATATACACATAGATGGTGAAGTCACACCCGAGGTCGACTCCACCTGCGACTTAGGTTAGGTCCAAGACCAAGTCGACTTGAGATGGAACTTGAAGTGAAGTCACACCCGAAGTCGACTTCAGCCTGCGACTTGGGAATAGTAACATCCGAAGTCGACTCCACATGCGACGTGGTTCACAATGGTCGAAAAAATTCGAACGTTGGTGCATTAAATGCGCGCCACCTACCACCAAATGTTCGAATTTACTCCACCATTATAAAAGAGGAGTGATTCTATTAGCCCGGGCTAAGTAAATGGCCCACTTAGCCCACCTCAAAAAACCTATTTAAAACAACTTTTTTTTGTTTTTTTCTTCATACACTTGTTTATCTAAGTGTATTTAACATATAGACCAAGTTTTACCATTTTTGGAAATGTGCATATATTTTTTTTAGATTTTTGAAAATAAGGGTATTTTAAATGCATATATACACATAGATGTTTGAAAATCTCAAAAAAATAGATAAACATATTCGAAAATGGTAAAACTTGGTCTATATGTCAAATACACTTAGATAAACAAGTACATGAAAAAAAAAGTAAAAAAAAAGTTGTTTTAAATAAGTTTTTTGAGGTGGGCTAAGTGGGCCATTTACTTAGCCCGGGCTAATAGAATCACTCCTCATTATAAAAAAAGCATTCAAGAGGATGTGTTAGAGGTTAGAGAAACATTTATTAAGTTCACCTTCCACTCTCTCTAGCATTAAAGTGATCTACATCAACTTCAAGTGAAGAACTGTGCTCAAACTTGCTGAAAGCGTCATCGCTGATTATTCTCTTCTCTCAACAAGTTCTTCCACGTGCTGAAAACTGCCTACACAAACTTGTAAAGTGTAGTCTCTGCTATTTGATTCATTATTTGTATTTATCACTTGGTTTGATATTGAAAATCGAAACTAAGTAAAGACAAAGTAGTGTTGTGACTAGAGTGTGACTCATCACCTACTTGTGCTGTATTTGTACAAGCCCCCTAGAGCTATGTTCGCAATCTAACCGCAAGTGCATGGGTCGTAGATTGTAGTATATAAATTATCAATCCACAGGGAATTCGGGACTATAAACTTTACTTTTAAACGCTTTCATGTCAAATAAAAAGAGAATGAAATAGAAAATTGGAAGAGATTATAGTAAATAAAATGGAAAAGAAATAGTAAAATTGGAAGAGAAAATTGAAAATTAGAACGAGTAGAGAAAATGAGAGTGTGAGTGCCTAGGGTCTAAGATTTCACATGCATCTTTTGCAATGGGTAGTGGTATAATTATTTAATTTGGATATTGTTTGTTAAAGAAGAATAAACCCTAATTTATCCTTACACCTTCTCTCGAAACCTACAAGGCGTATCCTAATTTTTTTTAACCACCTATTCTCATGGAATTAAGTTAATTAGAATTCATTAGGTTCTGTGGTTTGTTCATGGAATTCCTCAAGGTCATCATGCCTATTCTCATGGGCTTAGATTTCCAAGTTTATTATCTTGATTATCGTATATTAGGTTTCCACCTCTCGGTGATGGAACTAATATATGGAATTATACTAAAGTACGGGCCAATGTACAAAGCAAACATTAAAATCACAAGATATTAAATTAACAACAATATCCACTATAAATAAATTACAAACTCACATCACGCTATATTGTACGCATGCTACATCCTAAACCCTAGATTTAGGGTTTAGCCGAGCATGTTTAAGTCCAAAATAAAATTCAAATTCAAATCCATCTTAAACAAACTAATTAAAATTAAAAAGGGAAAAGATAGAAAAAACTTATTGATTTGAAGCCCCGATGGTGTGTCGGCCACTCCACGCAACTCGCCAATCCGCCTCTTTCCCGTGCTCTTCACCTTGCTTTCTTTCTTTCTCTCTCTCTCTCTAAATTTTTCTCTCCCAAATTTCTGCTACTCGTTGAATTTTTTTTTACCTCGCTGGATTTCTTCTCTTTGAAAATCCTCCTTCTGCCCGTTGATTTCTCTCCCGTATATAGCTGCTGAAGATTGCGCACAAGTGGGCCAAATCTTATTTAACGCAATCCCAATTGCGTTGCAATTGATTGCGTAATTCAGCTTCATGTGGGGCCCATTAAACACAAAACTGATTGCGTAAAAACTGGACGGTTGCAAGGGGTGCATGAATTAATGGAATTTTCTGGATGAAAAATTTGGACGGTCATGGAGAGATGGACGGTTGCAATTTCTCGAAGGGATTAAATAGTCAGAAATTTGGATTTTCTGAACGTGATTTAAGTGCTGAATTTTGAACGGCCTGATCTTGTGGTGGTTGCATGGTTGATATGCTTGCTTGCTGAAATAAATGGACCGTTTGGGATTACTGCTTAATAAAAATGGACGGTGGATAATAATGCATAGACAGCTGCTGGACGATGGAATTTTGCCGAAAAAATCTTGGCCGTTGATTTGCTAATGGGTGAATTTCTGAATAACTTTGGACGGTGGAAATCATATGCTATTTTAATTTGCTGAACGGCCTGGACCCAAATATTAGGCCATTGATTTTCTGCATATGAAATGGACGGCCGGATGGATGATTTGGATTTGTGGCCTGAAATAATGGACGCTGCTGATTAATTCTGGGCCCCACTGCAATGGATGGATTGGAAACGAACGGCCTGAAATTATTCAATTTGCTGCTAAACAAATTAACGACTCGGATGGCTAGATCAAATCTGGACGTCATTGATTAATCCTTAAGGACGGTGCAAATTTTTTAGAATTTAGTGCATGGTATTTTGAACGGACCGCTGGAGAAAATCTGCTTCTTGGATCAAGGACTTGGATCTTGTTTTGCACTGATAGCTAATCTGCATGGTCACTAATTAAATGGACGACCAGATCTTTCATTTGCTAGACAACTTGGTTAATCTTCCTGATTTGGACGGTCTTGATTTGATCTGATCTGGACAGCCTGGATTTCTTGAATGCTTGGGCGCTCAACTGGAATGGATGGACTGAATTTTAATAGCTAATTGGCAGCTGTTCAAATGCACGGATCTGGATTAACGGCCTAGATGGGTTTAAAATATGGAAGTTGATTTGCTGCATGATTTGAACATGGAGAGAGATGGTTTAAATCATGAACGTGATGGTTGGTCCACTAATTGGACTGCTTGAATTTTTGGTAGCATCTTGGCTTCACTTCTTGGGTTCCTGGGCAGATTAATCTGGACATGATGGACGGCTGGATTTAAAATGGAATTCTGGATGGTTGAAATAATGAATGGTTGAAAAATTCTGGATGTGATTAAGCCGCATATTTCTGGTGGGGCCCACTTCTGGAATTTGCATGATCTGTATAAAAATATTTAAATAATTAATTGATGAAATTAATAAATGGGTCACCAAAATTAATTCAATTCCATTTGATTTTATGGCAACAAATAAAAAAATATAATTTCAAGTCAAAAGATCACAAAAATTATATAAATAACTTGAAATTAATATTTAATGCCCAAATGTTACAAAACCGCATTTTAGAGTAAATTTTACATAAAACTCAATTAATTACCTACCAAATTGGTACAAAATGCCCACAAAATATATTACGAATTTTCAATTATCAAGCTAGAATCTAGAAGAGAGCTGCTGCTCTAGTTGTATTTGATAATCCAATAGTGGAACCCAAGTCACAACGGGTGTGAGCTTGGAAGAGTGGAGTAGGGAAGGTTGCCCGAACCACTATAAAATTTTGTTTATTGCTGTGACTTGCTCAACTACTTTTTATTGCTTTATTTCTCTCCATAATCTCTGCTTGTTTCATTAAAGGGATTAAATTAAAAGGGAAAGTTTTCGTTTAAGTAAAATTTTAAAATACCCAATTCACCACTCCCCTCTTGGGTTTGTTGCCATAAACTCGAGACCAACAAGTGGTATCAGAGCATGTCTTTGAGTTTGAACCAAAAAGATCTTATAAATGGCATCCCAACAAACTTCCACCCCTGAATTCGCCAAAGGCTAATCATTTAAAAGGTCACCTCTTTTTTATGGGAGTAACTTCGGTTACTAAAAGTTAAGAATGAAATAACTTATCATAGCTACGGATATAGACTCTTGGATTGCTATCCAAGATAGTGTTGTATTACTTATTGATAAAAAAGTCTCCACATGGTCTGAGAAGGAGGTTAGGATTGTTAAAAGCAACGCCAAAGCCATGAATTCCCTCTTTTGTGCTTTAATGGCATCTGAATATGATAAGGTATCCTCTTGCCAAACAGCCAATGAAATATGGGATACACTAACATCTATTTATGAGGGAACTTCTCAAGTCCAAGGAATGAGAAGAAATATTTTGATTGGAGAGCTAGAAAGCTTTAAAATGCTTGAGATCGAGAATATTTCTACAATGTTTGCTAGATTCTCAAAAATCACTAATGTTATAAAAGGTCTCGGGAAAGCTATTTTTGAATCTGAGTAGGTTATGAAGATTCTAAGAGCTCTATCCGAATCATGGACTCCCAAAATCACGGCCATTGAGGAAGTAAAGAATCTCAACGCATTAAGGCTTGAAGATCTTATCAGCTCACTCATGTCACATGAGTTGATAAAGAGGAGGAACGAGGAACAACATAAAGGCAAAAGAGCAATCGCCTTGAAAGCTGCACAAATTTCAGATGAGTCCATCTCATATTCTCAAAACGACGATGAGAAATAGCTATACTCATAAGAAGATTCAGAAAGTTCATGAGAAAATGAAAGAACTTCAAGACTTTCAAAGAAAAAAATTCGAAGGAAAAAAAGAAAGAGGCTACAAAGTGCTACCGGTGTGGAGGAATGGGGCATATGCAAGCCCAATGTCCTACACCCGAGGAAAATAAGACAAGAGAACGAAGAGAAAAGAATGATCGAGGCGAAAATAGAAAATTCCAAAAGGCAAAAGAAAGAGGGATGTACGTCAACAAGGAGACATCTACCACTTGCAGTTCATCAAATGAAGAAAATGAGGCTGCAAATTGTGTAAGAATCTATTGCATGGCTACAATGGAGGAAGACTCCAACCTTTGTTTTGCCGTAATAGAAATTTTGAAAGATCAAACCACCTCAACAAACTGCACAAGCAGTAAAGAGGTAATTTCTAAGCTAAAAACTCTTTCTATTTTTTCTTCCACAAATGAATGTCTCAAATGTGTTGAATTAGAAGAACTACAATAAGCGTATGATTCATTATATGAGAAAATAAAGAAATTGGGAAACAAAGTCACAATAAAGAAAAGACAATGTGATACAATAATTATTGTGAATGAAAAACTTGTAGAAAAAGTTGACCATCTAATAAATGAAAAGAATACTTTGACAAGTGAGTGGAAAGACTTAAAAAAGAAAATGAATAATTAAATAAATCATTTGTTAAGTTGTCTAATCAAGGGAAAAGTGTCAAAATGTTTCTAAATATGACCGTCCAAAACAATAAAAGAGGACTTGGGTACTCTACATTTGAGAAAGGAGAATGTAGCAAGTCTAATGCTCCAAGAACCTTTAAAAACCAAGCAAAGCTCATTCATACTAAACCAAAAATGAATCATGTTGCTTGGACCAAAAGACCAACTTGGGAACCAACTACTACATGGATTCCCACTCCAAGACTTCCGGGAGCTTGTAACTTTTGCAACAAGATGGGACACAAAGTATATCAATGCAAAGTAAGAAAATTGTATGACCTTGGTGCAAAATTGGTTTGGGTACCAAAGAGCATTGGACTTATGCCTTCTAAGATAGAACGGCGTAGATTCCAATGACTAACTAACCCAAATGGACCCATAAAATGGGTACAAAAAAGATAAGCTCCACTTGACCTTATTTTTGCAGGTATATCTTAAAGTAAAAGCCAACAACATGTGGTTTATGGATAATGGCTACTCAAGACATATGACGGGAGAAAGAGGATTGTTCCACAAGATCAAACCGTGTAGTGAATGAACGGTTGCATTTGGGAACAATGAAAAAGTATAATCAAAGGTAAAAGAAATGTGTATGGAAATTCAAATGCATGTATTAAGGATGTATTATTTGTTGAAGGGCTCAAACACAACTTAATGAGTATTAGCCAATTGTGTGATAGAGGTTACAAAGTTGTATTTAAATCTTCTATATGCAATGTATTTGATGATGATCACATAGTCTTTAGTGGCAAAAGATATGAAAATGTATATTTGGTTTGTCTTAATGAACTTGATGAAAAATGTCTAATAGTCATAGAAAATGATCCATGGATATGACATAAAAGGCTTGGACATATAAACATGTCAAATATTAGAACCTTGTGGAAAAAGAGCCTAGTGGAAGGGTTACCAAAGCTTAAATATGACAAGGATAAAATTTGTAAAGCATGTCAATTATCCAAGCAACCTAAAATGTCGTTTTCCACTGAAAAGGAAATTTCAACAACTAGGCCACTTGAACTATTACATATGGATCTTTATGGGTCGTCGGACATTTTAACCCTTGGTGGGAAAAGGTATGTATTTGTTATAGTTGATGATTTTTCAAGATTTACATGGATAATACTCTTAGCTAGCAAAGATAAAGAATTTTCTATGTTTATTATGTTTTCAAATTTGGTGCAAAATGAAAAACAAAACATAATTATTTCCATTAGAAGTGATCATAGTGGTGAATTTGAAAATAAATGATTTATAGAATTTCGCAATGAAAAAGAAATTCACCATACATTTTCTGAACCAAGAACTCCCCAACAAAACGGGGTAGTTGAAAGGAAAAACATGACAATACAAGAAATGACCAGAACTATGCTAAATGAGAGTAAATTGTCCAAAAGATTTTGGGGTAAAGCTGTAAGTACAGCACGCCATATATTAAACCGTGTTACCATAAGGGCTATCTTGAAAAAGACCTCATACGAACTATAGAAAAGGAGAAAACTAAACATATAATATTTTCATGCTTTTGGATGTACTTGCTATGTGTTGAACAATGAAAAAACTAACTTGGGAAAATTAGATGCCAAAAGTGATGAAGCTATATTCCTTGGTTATTCATCAAATAGCAAAACATATAGAGTCTTTAACAAGAAAAATCAAATAGTAAAAGAATCAATACATGTTGTATTTGACGAATTTAACCAAAATCCGAAAAAGGAGAAGCTGAAGCAAAACAAGAGAATTCCACGGAGGAAAAGATAAGTAAAGGTAACAATTCCTATAAATCTCCAACTAATTTGAAATTAAAAAATGACCATCCGATTGAGCAAGTTATTGGTAATATCTATGAAGGAGTAAAAAATAGACGGTCAAGACACAATATTTGTGAAGAATTTGCTTTTGTATCAAAAATTGAACCAGCGACTATTGATCAAGCTCTTAATGATGAAAACTAAATTATTGCAATGCAAGAAGAGCTAAATCAATTTGAAAAAAATAATGTATGACACCTAGTTCCTATACCCAAAGATTGCACAGTTATTGGTACCAAATGAGTTATTAGGAATAAATTAGATGAAAGTGGACTTGTGGTTAGAAACAAGGTCAGATTGGTATCCAAAGGATATTCACAAGAAGAGGGAATTGATTTTGAAGAATCCTATGCTCCTGTGGCTAGATTAGAAGCCATACGTATCCTACTAGCTTTTACTTCTCACATGAATTTTAAATTATTTCAAATGGATGTGAAAAACACATTTTTAAATGGATACTTGAATGAGAAAGTTTATGTTGAACAACCTCGTGGATTTGAAGAAAATAATCAATTAAAATATGTTTTCAAATTAACCAAAGCCTTATATGGACTCGAATAAGCTCCACGAGCTTGGTATGAAAGGTTAAGTAAATTTTTGATTGATCATGACTTTCGAAGAGAAAAAGTTGATACAACATTTTCATCAAGTATAAGGATAAAAATATTTTAATTATTCGAATTTATGTCAATGATATAATATTTGGTGCTACCAATGAAACTCTGTGCCAAGAATTTTCTGAGATTATGCAGAGTAAATTTGAAATGAGCATGATGGGAGAATTGAACTTCTTCCTTGGACTGCAAATTAAGCAACTAGCGGAAGGGATCTTCATAAACTAGTCCAAATACGTCAAGGGGATGTTGAAGAAGTTTGAAATGCAAAAATAACAAATGTGCAAACACGCCAATGAGTTCGACCATCAAGATTGACAAGAATGAAAAAGGTAAATCCATTGAACAAAAACTATATAGAAGCATGATAGGTTCTTTATTATATTTAACTGGTTCTAGACTAGATATTTTGTTTAGTATTTTTATGTATTCAATATTCCAATCATGTCCTAAAGAATCACATCTAATAGCTGTAAAAAGATTTTTCAGATATTTGATTAAAACCACCAATCTAGGATTATGGTATCCAAAATGGTCAATATTTGATCTAATTGACTACTCGGATGCGGATTTTGCCGGTTATAAAGTAGATAGAAAAAGCACTAGTATAACATGTCAGTTTTTTGGAATCATGTTGGTTTCATGGTTTTCAAGAAAACAGACTAGTATTGCTCTATTTACTGCGGAAGCCGAATACATAGCCGCCAGGAGCTGTTATACCCAATTACTTTGGATGAAACGACAACTTAAGGATTATGGTATTGACTATCATGACATTACAATTAGATGTGATAAAACAAGTGTTATTTGTTTGACAAAAAATCTTGTGCTGCATTCTAGAACAAAGCATATAGATGTAAGACGTCATTTTATTCGTGAACATGTTGAAAATCATGATATTTGTTTAGAATATGTTAAAACTGAGGACGAAATTGCTGATATATTCATCAAACCATTAGCAAAGGAACCATTTTACAAGATTAGAAATGATATGAGTACGATTGAGTTTGATTAGGAGTGGAATATTATAGGGGGAGCAAATTAGAAAGAACAAAGAAAACTAAGTTTGTTGAGCCAAGTTGACTCCACCAGGGCAAAGTCGACTTCGGTTAGGGCAAGTTGACTCCAGTGCGTGACACGTCGCCTTCCCGCGCGCATGGCTCTTCTTATTCTTCTTCTTCTTCTTCTTTTCCTTCTCTTCTTCCTTCTTCCCATTTCTCCCGCGCCGAGCTTTCCTCTTCTTTCACTTTTCCTCACTGCTCTTCGTCTCTCTCTCACATCGCACTAGCAACAGCTCTTCGTCTCTCTTTTTCTTTCATTTTTATTTCCGCAACAAGCTCTGCCTTCTCTCTCGTCTCATCCTTTCTCCTCTCTCTCTGTCAGCCGGCCTCTATCATTTCTCGACGTCGATTTGCTCTCTCTTTCTCCCCACTGCCGCAGCAACTTAGCCCTCTCTCTCTTCTCCATTCTCCATATATCTCTTAGTCATTTTTCTAAAACTGTCCATTCTCCATTCTCTATATCTCTCTCAATGGCGCCAAAAGCTGTAGCCAAATCTTCCAAATTACCCATATCAAGACAGTCTAAATCTAATACTGGCGAGGGGGTGCCCCGTCGTCAACGAATGCCATTTAAACAGGTTCAAGAAGAAGCCACTACATCTGCAGGACGCCGGGTGTAATTCCGAGAAGGAAACCCATCTTCATCTGCACCCCGATAGGAGAATTCAAATTCATATTCAAGTAGTGACACAGAATCATCGGGAAATAGACAAGGAATGCCGACGCAAAAGGGGCAATTTCTGAAAATGCCCACTACATATTTCAGAACCGAAAAGCAACACAGCTGATTCTATCGAAACTTTTATGAGCACAAGATTTTTGTTCCTAAGATTATAGATTTTGAGTTTCTCAGTGATTTTGAATTTGGGATTGAAAAATTGCTGGATTTCCAAGGTTAGACTAGCCTATTGAAGGCGGATGATAGGATATATCCTAATCTGACAAGAATCTTCTATTACTTATGGGATCAGGAGTATTATATCACCTATGTAAAGGGGACTGAGATAAATTTGGGCATAGGAAGCTCTACCTGCAAAAATAATGCAATCCATCGAATTGCAAATATTTTGGAAGTCCCTAAAGAAAATGAGAAAATTTCAGAGGGGTTGTCACTCACACAGATGTACAATCAACTGACCAACAGCAATAAGTATCATCCGGGGATTAAGTTTCTTCATTACATAGATTTATCTCCCAGACTCCGGGTTCTCAGGCTTCTAATTGCACACTGTATTTATCCCAAAGGAGGAGACCGAAATCAATTGAATCCACAAGAGGCAGAGATTCTATGAAAAGTTGCAAATTAGGTCAAGGTCAGCCTACCCCGCTTGTTGTTGGAAGCTCTGGCATCCAAGAAAGAGAATCCAAGAGGAGTATTGCCTTATGGGACGTGGATTACCAAAATTATGAGTTTCCTTGGTATAGATCTAGATGGGGAGCCATTTGAGGTCCTAAAGCCCACTAATGTCATCAATCGGGCTCTTTTGACCCAAATGAAGATCAATCTTGAGGAATTCCGGGCTAAGAGACTACAGGAAATGATGGGGCATGCCGATCAGCTCGAAGTAGCGGGTGCTCACCTTGAGGGGGAGCAGCCACCTTAGTCACCACAGTAGGAGGCTATTCCATCTCCACCGCCTGCACCAGCTGAGCCCGCATCACCACACTCCCATGGACCTTGTTCTCCATGAGGTTCCCAGATCTCAATCCTCATCCACATTCACCGAACTGGTCTGCTTCTGTCAACGCTATCCGGGATCATCTTGAGCAGATGGAAGACCGACTTACACAACAGTTGGCGGGCATTCATACGGCGATGATAGAGATGCATACTCGTCAAGAAAAAAATGGATTAAGAACTAAGAATCATCAAGTATACACTCGCATCAGTAAGCAGTCGTGGTTGCCCGATTTTGAGTATACCTGACTTCGATCCTTATTTTGGAGAGTCTGTGAGAGCCGAACCCACTATTCAGGCTTTCTCATCTTTTCATTCATCAGCCCATATCAGACCTATCCAATCTACCCATTCTCCATCCTACCCAATCACTGCGTTTCAATTTTCCAAATCCAAATTTCCTTATCTCTTTTTTTATTCTTTGACAAAATGGCGGAGAGAGATTTGAGAGGTCTAGGACTTAGTTTGTTTACTTGGGTTGGGTAGTATGTACATTTAGGTAATTTGCATTTTCTTTTTGATTCACATTGTATACAAATGATTAGATATATAACATGTTTTGTTTCAAATTGTGTTATGTTTTGAAATTGCAATGATTGAATATTTAGAATGCATGTTTGTATGTGTTTGATATAAATTTGGTTGAGTATGAAATGGTGTTTTGATCTATTTAAACCTAGAATGCAATAATAATGCAATTTGTATGTTCTAAACACCAAAATAAGTATAATAGGTTATTTTTTAAAGAAAATGAAAGGTATATCTCAAATTGGTTTTGTCAATCATCAAAAAGAGGGAGATCGTTGGAATTAAAAGACAAATTAAGTACAATCCATGTTTTGATGATTAACAACTCAATTTGAGAATGTTTTGAGTACTAATGTGGTTTGTTATGCTTTGTTAAAGGATAAAAACTCAAGTTTCAGAACAATAGCAGACCAAGTCACAATCCCAAGTTGACTTAGCCATCGACTTAGGTGAAGTCGGTTCCCAAGTCGACCCCAAGATCGACTTAGATGCTCAAAACCTTCTAGAGATGAATTTGGGCACAAAGACAGATGAAGTCACAGTCGAAGTCGACTCCACCTGCGACTTAGGTGAAGTCGTAGACCCAAGTCGACTCCACAATTGACTTCAGATGATCAATACCTTCCAGAGCTGAATTTAGGTTCGGAGACAGGTGAAGTCGCAGTTGAAGTTAACTCCACCTGTGACTTGCGTGAAATCACATTCCTAAGTCGACTCCGCAATGCGACTTGAGTGAAGTTGAACCTCAAGTCAACTCAAGCATGCGACTTGAGGTAAGCTGAAGACCAAGACAATCCATACAAGCAAATGGCCATGAAAGAATCATTCAAGATGGAATATTATTAATGGAAAACTATGAACTACATCTTTGGACATTAAATTCAAGGAAGGCAAATCAGTCTAGATCAAGGCCACAAGGATAAACTACTCAAGAGGAGAAGAATATGCTAAGTCTTAAGCCTAAACATTTAAATTCAAAGATATCAATTGAAGAACATGATATGAAAGGAAAATGAAGCATTAAGGATCACTTTTAAGAAATCTAAAGTTCCAATATATGACATAGATGGTGAAGTCACACTCGAAGTCGACTCCACCTGCGACTTGGGTCAGGTCCAAGACCAAGTCGACCTGAGATGGAACTAGAAGTGAAAGCTGAAGACTGAAGTTGCACCCGAAGTTGACTCCAGCCTGCGACTTGATTGAAGTCGCATCCGAAGTCGACTTTACATGCGACTTGGTTCTTAACGGTCAAAAAAATTCGAACATTGGCGCATTAAATGCGCGTCACTTATCGCCAAACGTTCGAATTTACTCCACCATTATAAAAGAGCATTCAAGAGGACATGTTAGAGGTTAGAGAAGCATTCATTAAGTTCACTCATAACTCGTAAAAATACGAGTTATCATGGCCCATTTCAGACTTTATTTGTGCATTAGTCCGAGAGATTAGACTTAGTTTGCATTCATTTAGCTTAATTTCCACTCACTTTGCATTTTAGGAGCATTATTTAGTTTTTGTGCATTTTCAGCACTAATTAAGCATTTTTAATCCATTTACTTAGTTTTTCATCTTTTGTAGGAAGGACGGGCAATATGAAGGCATGCGGGCGAGTGGAATGCAGAACGAAACCAAGTCACAAGGCATGTGGATGGCGCCTAGGCATGAGATTTTCTGTAAATGGACTTGGGCATGAGATTAATGCTGGCTCCCAAGTTGCATAGGGCTCTCCCGAAGTATTGGTCTCCAATTGTGCATGAGATAGTGAAACTCCCTAGGTCCTTGAGCTTTGGAGGCAGTTTCCTCTGCACCCTGGCACTAGTTTCCTCCGTTAACGCCACCGTCTCGAATTCCGTCAATCGGCTTTTCTTTGATAGCACGTCCTTCATGAATTTAGCATAGCTAGGCATCTGTTCCAATTATTCGACGAGAGGTATATTAATATACAGTTGCTTCAATACCGCTAGAAATTTCTTGAATTGACCCTCCTTTTTAGTCTTTGCGAATTGCTGAGGAAATGGAGGAGGCGGTCTTGGATTTGTGGCGATTTCAACGTCCGATTGCTTTTGGGCAGTAACTGTTCTTCTAGCTCCTGCGACTGATGAATCAGAGGATTAATGGGTTTAATTACCGATTTTGGTGAAATTGCATTGGGTAACTACTTTCCACTACGCAACATGACTGCTTGGACCTGTTCTTTGCCTTTTTCTTTCGGGTTTTGCTCGGTGTCGCTCGGCAACGAACCTTGAGGCCGGTTATTTAGAGCTGAGGCTAGTTGGCCTATCTGAGCTTCCAAGTTCCTATTCGTCGTGATCTAGGATTGCATGAATTGCAGAAAGAGGTTTTCCCGATCAGATTTCTTCTCTTCTCGCTGTGGTGGATTGAACTGCATTGGTCTTGTGGGCTGTTGTTGCGGGGGCTGCTGCGAGAATCCAGGCGGCTGATTCGGCCTCGTCTAGTTGTTCCATGAGAAGTTGGGATGATTTCTCCAGCTTGGGTTGTAGTTGTTTCCATACTGATTCGCTGGATTTCTTTGGAAGTTTCCCACGTAATTAATGGACTTTGGATTAGAGGCACATTCATCATTGGGATGGCCGAATTCGCCACACCACGTGCAAATGTCTGCTACTGTTGATTGCTGTGATGTAGACGCCCCTAGTGCACTGACGTTGGCTGGCCTAGACAAGTTCTAGATTTGCCGAGATAAAGCATCGATGTAGACCTTTATCAATGAAACTGCATCCAATTGAAGTAGACCCCCACTTCGGCTCCTGTCAGATGGCAGTTGATAAGTATTGGCTGCCATGTTTTTAAGTAGGGCGTATGATTCTCGATAACTTTTCCTCAGCAGAGAACCATTTGATGAAGAATCCACCATGTGACGGGTGGAGTCCTAGAGACCGTTATAGAAAATCTGTATTTGAACCCACGGTTGAATTCCATGATGAGGGCATTTTCGGAGTAAGTCTTTGAAGCGATCCCACGCCTCTAATAGGGTCTCCTCTCCGTGTTGCTTGAACGAGACAATGTCCATTCTCAGCTTGGCTAACTTGGCAGCCGGGAAGTATTTTTCCAGGAATTTCTAGGCCAAGTCGTTCCATGTGTTGACCAAGTTCGGGGGCAAAGAGTCTAGCCACTCCGAAGATCGATCACGCAGAGAAAATGGAAATGTCCGAAGCCGCATCGCTTCGCCGGAGACTCCATTCTACTTGAAGGTATTCATAATTTGCAGAAAATTCCACAGATGGCGGTGTGGGTCTTCATATGCTAGACTTCCGAACTACCCAATAGACTAGAGCATCTAAAAAATCACCAGCTTGATCTCGACGTTGTTGGTGTCAATAGGAGGAGGTGCAATACTCATCTGAACTGCATTCTGGCCGAGCGCAATTAGATCCCAAATTGGTTGGTCCAAATCATCTTGAGGCGGATGATTTGGAATCTCAATCCTTTGGTTCCCCTACTGATTTGCGTGAATGTTCTCATCCTGGTTCTCAATGCACTCCATCGTATGTTGTTGGCTCCTAGCCTCCCTGCTCTTGCGACACCTTCTCAAATAGGTTCGTTCGGGTTCCGGATAAAAAGGAATAACTCTGAGATGACTCTGCAAAAACCAATGAAATTGAATTAGTACAAAAAGGAATTCTAAACTAAAAGAAATTATGAAAATAAACTATTCTACAGAATTATACAAAAAAATAATAAAACTAAAATAATTGGCTAAACAACTCCCCGGCAACAGCGCCAAAAACTTGACGAGTTGCGTATATGTCAATTAAAATGCTTGCTATTTACGCAAGTATACGTGCCGTGTCAAGTAATAAAGAGTGAGTAAAGTATCGTTCCCACGAGGAATTGTTAACCGAAATTATTAATTAGTTCAATTGCTTTTGATGGGTGAAAATTCTGAGTTTATGATTTAACTAAAACTAATGACTGTAATGAGAAATTAGAGTAGAGTTGCGAAACTACTGGATACTAGAAACGAGTTTACTGATTAGGGATGACAGATGGATAGCTCAGAATCCTTGAATCTAAACTATATTGATTTGGTTCTTTTTAATTGGATTGCATATGGATTTATTAGCCCAAGTTCATGTATCTCTATATATGTCTTCCAACATTATATAAAGCTAATTACACTCTATTTAATTGTTATGTTCCTATGTCATTAAATAAAGTGAAATTGATAAGTTCATAACTTGTATAATGACTATACAGGGTTTAACGGTATATTCCTATCTGTTAAACAACTCCCCTTACACAAAGGTAGAAACCTATGCCTTGAACATGGATCTGGCAAATATTTTCCTATTCCAAGGATAAATCAAGCAATTAAATCATCTTACAAGATAGCTAATCTTGTAAAAAGCATTAAATCAACACATGCAAAGGTAAATCATACACAATCATATATAAAATCAAATATTCATTCCTAAATATTCAAAGAACCACAAACAATATAGTTTAGAATTCAAATTATCCTAAATATCCATCTACATGATTTTAACATCCATTACATCCATATTAAAAGTATCCATGAAAGTAGAGAAAGAAATAGAGAAAACTGTTTTCCGGCGGTTTCCACCAACGGAGTTGAATCCTCTCTTCAATTCGGGCTTTGATCTTGATTTCCACTTTTTTTCTTGGCAATTCGTTTTTGGACTATCTTCCCTCTCTCCTTCTCGCGCGCGAACCCCTAGGAACTATTTATAGAGTCCCTTTGCGCAGCTTACGCACTGAAATTTGCGCGTACGGATGCGTATTGGCGCCTAGGCGCCAACTCTGTGTGTGCCGGGCAACTTGGACACATTCTGTAAACCCTAGGAGTCCATGCTTTGGCGCCTAGGCACCAACTCCCTGGACTTTCATGGCTTAGAGCTTTTCTTTGACACATTGTGTTTGATCATGCCTGGCGCCTAGGCGCCAACTCCCTAGAAGCAGTGGCTTCAAAAACTTCTGAGCTTTGCCTGTATGTAGATGAAGTGGCGCCTGGGTGCCCCTGGGTGGCACCTAGGTGCCAACCCACTGCCTCGTGACTTGTTTTGATCTGCATTCCACTCGCCTGTGTGCCTTCATATGTCCCATCCTTCCTGTAAAAGATGGAAAACTAAATAAATGAATTTAAAATGCCTAAATAATGCTAAAAATGCCTAAAAACTAAATAACGCTCATAAAATACAAAGCGAATGAAAATTAAGCTAAATGAATACAAACTAAGCCTAATCTCTCGAACTAACGCACAAATCAAGTCTGAAATGGGCCATGATAACTTGCATTTTTGCGAGTTATCACTTGTGCTGTATTTGTGCAAGCCCCCTAAAGCTAGAACTAGAAGAGAGCTGCTACTCTAGTTGTATTTGATAATTCAATAGTAGAACCCAAGTCATAATGAGTGTGAGCTTGGAAGAGTGGAATAGGGAAGGTTGCCCGAACCACTATAAAATTGTATGTATTGTTGTGGCTTTCTCAACTGTTTTTTATTGCTTTATTTCTTTCCATAATCTCTGCTTGTTTCATTAAGGGGATTAAATTAGAATGGGAAAATTTTCTATTTAAGTAAAATTTTAAAATATCTAATTCATCCCTCCCCTCTTGGGTTGTTGCCATAAACTCGGTACCAACATTTAGGTCATTTGCTTTTTCAATAGCTATGATCTTTGGTGTCCATAACTCGAGTAGAGCTCTTAAAATCTTCATTACCTGCTTTGTGAAACCCCAATCTTAGACACGTGTATAAAACCCTAGGTAATGTATTAATGAAATATATATTCATGAGTGTAAAAACATGTGCATTAGAAGTTAAAGAAATGCAATTGTGGGATTAAACCACATGAATAGTGTTGGTCCCGAGTTGATGGCAATTACCCAAGAGGGGAGGGGTGAATTGGGTAATTAAAAAATTTCAACTTAAACAGAAATTTTACCCTGGATTAATCTAGTCCCCTTAATGAAAATGCAAATGGAAAGCAATATAGTGTTGAGAGCAGAAATAAAAATTAACAAGCAAGATTTTTATAGTGGTTCGGGCAACCTTCCCTACTCCACTCTTCCAAACTCACATCTCTTGTGACTTGGGTTCCACTATGTATTTCACAAATACAACTAGAGTCACTGCTCTCTTCTAGATTCCAGCTCTAGGGGGCATCAACAATTCACAGCACAAGTAGGTGACGAGTTCTACTCCAATCACACACTACTTTGCTTACACTTGATCTTAGTTACCTAAACTAAATCAAGTTCAATACAACAAGAAATGAAAAAAAAAAGTTTCTACACGTTACTGGTGTGTAGAGGCAGATTTGGCGTAGAGAAGAACTTGTAGAGTCTCCTGAAATATTCAACGAGCAGCTCTTGGAAGTTTGAAAGCACGGTTCTTCTTCTAAATATTGGCTTGATCACTTAAAGCTCTTAGATATGGGAGTTATGCACATTCAATGAATTCTCAGCTACTCCTCTCGTTCATATTGAATGCCTTTTATAAATGTTGAGGGAATCCAAATGTTTGGAAGTAGGTGGCGCGCATTTAATGCGCCAACGTTCGAAAATTTCCAACCGTTGAGACCCAAGTCGCAGGTAGAGTCGACTTCGGGTGTGACTTCGCCCAAGCCACAGATGGAGTCGACTTCGGGTGCGGCTTCGGCTGTCCGCAACATCTTCAAGTTCCAGTCTAGGTCGACTTGGTCCTCGACTTGACCCAAGTCGCAGGTGAAGTCGACTTCAGGTGTGATTTCACTTCCACAGCTTTGCTTGATGAACTTGAAATCTTCAGAGATAACTTTAATTACTTGATTTTCTTCATATTGATTATTCAACTTTTCATTTATAACTCTTGGAGCCTAGAATAATCATCCTAGCTTAATGTCCTTTAGCTCTGTAACTTGCAAACTTTGAATCCTTGAATCTTGGAGTATATGAAATGTGTGATTTTGATTTTCCATGATGAATACATGCAACTTTGTTTGCTTTGGTCTTGATTTGATCTTCATTTGGCCTAAGTTGAATATTTGAATCCACTTGGTTTTCAAGTTCCACATTGAAGTTGAAACTGGAGTCGACTTGGTTTGCGACTTCACCCAAGTGGCATGCGGAGTCGACTTGGGATGCGACTTCGGCAGCTCTTGTTCTCGATTTCAACTTTGGATAGAAATGACGGGTCGAAGTCGATGCTGGAGTCGACTTGGTCTACGACTTCACCCAAGTCGCATGCGGAGTCGACTTGGAATGCGACTTCGGCAACTCTCATTCTCGATTTCAACTCTGGAAGGAAATGACGTTTTGAAGTCGCTGCTGGAGTCGACTTGGGGTTCGACTTGGCTTAAGTTGATGCCTAAGTCGACTTGGAATTCGACTTGACTTGCCATGCTTTATTTTCTTCATTTTTATAACCTTTAATCATCTCCACACACATGTTAGTAATCAAAACTTACTCAAATTGATTTGTTAATCATCAAAACATAAACTTGGCTTATTTTACACATGTTTCCAACAAATAATGCACGTGAATAGTAACATAAATAGTAGCCGAGGTGAGTAAGAGTTAATCATGTAGATTAACCTAATCACAGAATGACGAAAAGGAGATTTAATCACTACAGGACGAAATAGCGATTCTTTTTTATATTTTAATCCAATTTTGGAATTTTGTGGAAAATTAAAGAAAAATTCATAATTTGCAATCCGGACGTCGGATTTAGATGAATTTTTTTATGGATGGTTAAAAATTAATGATGAACATGATGAATGGGTTAAAATATGATGAAAATCACAAATCAAGGGTCAAGTGAAACGTCCATTTGGGATTAAAAAGTAACTTATCTTTTTCATTAACTAACATTTGACTTTTTATTAAAATAAATAATTAAAAAATAAAAAATTAAATAAAAAAGAATCTGTAGCAAGGGTGTGGCAGGGGGCGGTTGAGCAATTGACCAAAAATCAATGGTTCATGATCATCATCATCATAAACCAACGGCTAGGATTTAATTTGCTTAAAATAAATAAATTTTAATAAATAAAAAATCTAAAAAAAATAAGGCTGCCATAGGGAGGCTGGAGCAGGCCGAGGGTGGGCTGCACAAGGCTCCATGCACCTTTTGAAATTGGAAAAAAATACATTTGCAATTTCACACCTTTAGCAAGGGGGGGTAAATCCAAATGTATGATAAATCAAACCCTATAAATAGGGTCAGGGGTGGACATCCCAGAGCACAATCACCCAGCTCCAACTTGAGCAAATCTCAGCTCCCAAACCCTCCCACACGTCCAAGGAAGAAAATGAGGAAGTTAGAGAGAAAAAGTGTGAGAAAAAGTGGGATATCTCCACTTCGGGTAAGTGATTTCTATCCAAATTTCTTTTGGATATTAAGTAGGGTAAAATCATACTTAGATAATGCCTAATCATGAGAAAATAAGTGTAGTTATAATGCTTAATCAAAATTATGCCAAAACATCAAATATTTGGAGCAAAGATAGGGCATTCAGGAAGATAACATATGATATGTGTAAAAAATACTCCAAAATTAATAAATGATGATTTGGGATGGATGATTATGATAATTATGATGTTGTAATGATGACATATTAATCTCATAATTTTTAGAATTAAGGATTATGCTTAAGTGAATTTATGTTGAATTTTAGTATATGGAGAAAATGATTTATTTGGCCAAGTTAATGATGATAAATTCATAATTCATGAATTTTCTCATGATATACTAGACATAAATTATGTCATGGTATTTTTTATTTTTCGAAAAAATGTCGATTTTGGAACCCATGAACAGTAACAGCGTGATTTTTGGAGAAATTTAAGATTAATATTTATACTTTAAAGATGGGATTTTTAAAGAATTTATGGATAAAAATTCATATAATGAGATAATGACCAAGTATTTATAAAGGGATAACGTCTATAGAAATGAGGTAATTAATGATTATAAAGCATGCATGGGAAGCAAGCTAAGACATGGAATGATATAAATAAAATATCATTTTTCCTTGTATAGGAAAAGGAAAGAAAAAGGTGGATGACACAGACTAAGGAGGTAAGCAAGTTCTATTTTTGAAATTGCTTTTCAAATATTGCAAATGATTGCAAATATGATTATGAAATGTGTTTAAGTATGACAAATCCTATAATATTTTAAATAATAAATGTTTGTTTGCTTCTCAAATGATTTTTATCAAGTTTATGGTCATGTCATGCCGGCATATGTATGTATGAACATGGTGCACAAGGAAGAGGCTTTGGTGGAGGTAGTAAGCGGATCGGGGATCCCCCTTCACTATTGCCGAGTCGTAAGGGTTGGGTAGCGGCAGCATCCTCCCAAGAGGGTGGAAGTAAAGGAAAGTCATGTGTGAATGAATGCATTGCATTTTTATGAAATGCATAAGTACGAAAATGTTTATATGATGTTTTATCGAAACAATGTTTTCAAAAAGGGATGGTGCAAATAATTCTCTACATGAGAATGACAAATCACCTGATGTAAGAGGTATATAATACCGGAGAAATCAAAAGTCATGCATGTAGGAGACCATGTAGGCGTCAAGAGGAAGAGAGGTTCCCATTGATGAGGCCAAGTTGGAGACAGCCGGCGTATTAGACCATGTTATGTGAGATGTTCCCTGGGCTAGCGTACCTGCACATGAAGGTTTATGTCAGAAATGTAAAGGAAGCATTTGCATATCCAATATTTATGAAATAATTTTTATGAAATGGTTTTTATTCCATTGGTAATTGATCACTTGATAAGGACATCCTATCAAATGGGAAGAAACGCATTTGAATGAAAGAAAAATATTTATTTGCCAAAGAAAAAGGCTTGCTTACTAAGTATTATTACTCATATGTGTTTTCAAAATGACAAACAGGATATGGAGCTGAGTCATAAAGGATGCCAGGTAGAAATGACCTGCAAATTTAATTGCAGTTCTATATATGCGTCTAAAGGGACAAATGTATGATAATCATGTTGAAACATATTTTATGGATATTACAAACATGATTGTACTTATGTGAATTATTTCAATAAAAAGAAGATATGAATGGTTTTATGATGATATGGATGAGTCTATTATGAATGATGAATGGTGTAGAATGCAAAGACATAAAATGATGATGAATATATGTTTATGTGATGAAAGAAAAGAAAAAGAAAGAGATGAAAAGAAAAAAATTGGACGAGATCCAATTAAGAACCCGCGGCGTGATCAGGGCAACAATCCTGATTCACATTTACCAATCAAAATTGATCCCGGAGTAAGGCTTCTAGGCACCCCGGTTCGGGGCGCCACATGCTTAGACTCAGATATAGCCTTTCTAAGCTCTTTCAATGCATTAGTAATTTTTAAAAATCTAACAAATATTTCAGATATATTTTCAGTATCTAACATTTTAATATTTTCTAACTCTCCAATCAAGATATTCCTTCTCGTCCCTTGAACTTGAGATGCGCCCTCATATATTGAGGTTAAAGTATCTTATCTCTCTTTAGCAATTAAATAAGAGGATACTTTATCATATTTTGAGGCTTTCTCATCTTTAGGTAAAGTAACATCATCTTGAATAGCAATTTAGGAGTCCATATCTATGGTCATGATAAGTCATTTCGTTCTCGACTTTCAGTGACCAAAGTTACTACCATGGAATAAAGGTGACCTGATGAAGGATTGACTCTCAACAAAGGCAGGTGTGGAAGTTGATTAGGATGTCATTTAACTAAGATATCTTTGGTTTAAACTCAAATACCTGCTCTGATACCACTTGTTAGTCCCATGTTTATAGCAAAACCCAAGAGGGGAGGGGTGAATTGAGTTCTTGAAAATTCTTTTGGTATTTTGAATATAACCCCTTGAGAAATAAGTCCCCTAGAATGAAAAACATGGAGAGTGAAAAGTAAATGGAGCAAACATATCAAACATAAAATATTATAGTGATTCGAAAATACCTCTCCTACTCCACTCCTCTAAGAACACCCTTGTGCCTTGGGTTCCATTATCTCAATGGAAATAAAGATGGTGCTCTTGCTCTCTTCTAGATTTTAGCTCTAGATGACCTTTACAAATTTTGCACAAGTAGGCGGCGAGACATACTCTAACCAGGCATTACTTTGCCATCACTTGGTCTTGGTCTCCATCACCAAACCAAGTGGAATCACAAACACAAAGAATAAAAATAAGAGTTTACACTGTACGGATGTGTAGGCAAATTTTTAGCTCATAGAAGAACTTGTAAAGTGAGCGAATGGATGAGCACTTGAGCATTTGCAATTAAAGAGCACAGTTCTTCTTATAGATCTCTTTAATAAGCACTTGAATGCTAAAAAGTTGGAAGGTGAAAGCTTAATCAATGCACTAGCTAACCCTCTGTCTTCCATTTGATGCGTGTTCAATAGGAGAGGAGTAAATTCGAATGTTTGGTAGTAGGTAATGCACATTTAATGTGCCAACATTCAAAATTTTCTGATCATTGCGATCTAAGTTGCACTTCGATCTTCAGCTCTTCAGTCATGTGCCATTTCAAGTTGACTTGATCTCAGACTTGACCCAAGTCGCAGGTGAAGTTGACTTGGGTTGCAACTTCACTCTCTACTTAGCTCATTGGAACCTTGGCATAGTATAAACTTGATTCTTTAGGATAGTTGACCTTGTTTCTTCATGTTTTATCTTCATAAGTCTTCATTTGTGCATGTAGTCTTTGAAACTTTTTGATTATTAAGCTTGGTTATGTTCATTTGAGCATTCTTGGATGAACTTGTGTCTTAGATCTTAAATCATGTTAGAATAATGTTACTTGAGTCAAACTTGTCATCCTTGGGCTTAAAACTTCATGATTTGATCTTCTTGTATCCAAGCTGAAAGCTGGGATCGACTTGGTTTGCAACTTCACTTAAGTTGCGTGTCTGAGTAAACTTCATGCGCTACTTCACCCAAGTCGCATATCAGAGTCGACTTGGATTGCGAATTCACTTCATTAAACCTAGCTTCAGACCCCTGAGGGTACCCTAAGTCGCTGATGGAGTCGACTTGGGTTGCGACTTCACCCAAGTCGCATGCGAAATCGACTTCGGTTACTACTTTGTCTGCTCATGCGTCCACATTGTTAGCACTTTCGAAAAATGACCTTTTGAAGTTGACGCTAGAGTTGACTTCGGTATCGACTTGACCTAAGTTGATGCCTGAGTCAACTTGGCGTGCAACTTGACCTGCCAAACTTTGAATCTTGAAGTATCTAAGCCTTAAAACATCTTAACACATGTTAGTGCCATAAAACCTTTTAAATTGAATTGTTAATCATCAAAATATGAGTTGTGCTTGATTTGCCATACTTTTACAATGCACTTGGCTTATGCAAATGATGAAAATAACTTTCTAGATATCCTGAAATCTGGTGAGGGAAACTATTGCTAGACCTGGTTAAAAAAATATCTTAAACCAAGGGTAAGAGTATTCTCAATCTTATCGCAAGCGCATAGGTCGTAGATTATAGTATATAAATGTCGATCCACACGGAATTCGGGACTTAGAACATTGGATTTAAACACTTATATTAAACACAGAGAGAATAAAGTAAAAGGAAAGAAATAACAAAATAATAGGTTGATTTTAAGAACATGAAACGATAATTAAAAGTCAAGGGATGCGAGTACCTATGATCTAGAGTTTCGCATACGTCTTCTGCATCGGATACGTGGAGTGCTTATTTAATCTAGATATTTAATGTTAAAGGAGAACTATCCCTATATTATCCTTATATCTTCTTTCGAAACTAACAAGGCATGCCCTAATTTTCTTAACCACCTATTTGTATGGGTTAAGTCAATTAGAATTTATTAAGTTATGTGAAAGTTCATAGGATTCCTCAAGGTCATCATACCTATTTTCATGGTCTCAGATTTTCAGGTTTAATATCTTAATTGTTGTATATTAAACTTCCACCTTTTGGTTTCATCACCTAGTATATGGAATCATGTCAAAGTGTGGTACCATACACCCAACAAGCATTGAGATCACAAGATATTAAATTAACACAAAAGACCATAAATAATCAAACCACAATATCTGCTACATTAGACGCATGCTACATCCTAAACTCTAGATAATAGTTTTAGTCTAGCATGTTTATAATTAAAATCAAACACATAATAATATTTTATCTCATATCCATTATAAACAAGATAATTAAAATCAAAAGAAAGAAAACAAGGGAAAGCTTATTGATCGAAAGCCCTAAGGGTGTCTTAGCCATTCCAGGCAACTCGTCACCTCGCTTCTCACCTCGTGCTCTTCACTCCTCTCCCCTCGAACCTCAGCCCTACCTCTCAAGAGGTTCTATGATGCTTTGGGACGTTCTCATGGGGTATCTATATAAGGTACATGGGAGCAACTTGCGCATAGAGTCAATTGCGCACTTGGATTGCACATCCAGGGTCTCACACGGTTCAAACTGTGTGACACCTAGCTCCACACTTATCAAACTGTGTGGCACTCTGGAGTGCTCCATTTAGTGCATGGTTTGCATAGTTTTGCTCCGTTTCACTCTGATTCGTGCCAAAATTTCCCTAACATGTTCTACGTAGCTTTGATCTTCATTTTAACTCCTTTAAAGCCTTCAAAATCACCAAATCTAATGTGCTTTTGATCCTTAAGCTTCGAACTACTCAAAATAGATGCAATTTCTCAAAATAGACAAACATTATGCTGATTAGAGAAACCAACTTCAATAGTCCATAACTTTCGATCCCGTAGGAGTTACGTGAGGAACAACATATCAACATAAAGTATTTTTTAAGCCCATCAACGAGACAACTCGGGCTTGCCTAGTTGATCTCATTTTTTATGTCAAAATTTGCCGTTTCTATATGATTTGAGGCCCGATATTGCACATACTTTTCCTGCTTTGCGCCAATCAGTCAATTTGTGAGTGTTTTACGCTAAATAAAGAAAAATCAATCAAAATATGATTTAAAATACCTTAAACACTCAAATTTTTCTGAATTAAAATTCTAAATATATGATATAAAAGTGACTCAACAAATACCCCACACTCGAACCTTTGCTTGTCCTCAAGCAAATACAAAATAATCAAATTATAGAATTTCAAGAATTGACCTTTCAAAAACTTTGAGCAAAAACAAGTACAAATAAAAAACCAGTGAGAATATTAAATCAAAAACCTTGAAACATAGCACTTGTCAAAATTTCAAATTAAAAATTCCTTCTCACTCAACTAACACTGTACACACTGTTACCTTTTTTGCTTTCAATCATTAAGAATTCAAAAACTCTCACAATATAAACTTCTATTTCTCAGGTATCCTTCCTTTTTATCTAGTTGTTCAACACACATATTTAATCATTCAATTAATGGTAGTAACATAGAAAATAGCCGCATGTACATCTCGTCATATCTTTGCATCAAAATTTCCTCCACTGACTTACTTGACTAGATCATAGAATCATAAGGACTTTAATGAGATAACGGTTAAGTTCATAGCAAAATTTTAAAAATTGGACCGCCTTCGGCTTTAATTTGAGCCTTATATGCACCAAGAAATAAAATCACCCTTACACTTAGTGCTTTTATTTTTTATTTAAAACTTGCTCTTAGCCTTGGTTCAGTAGTTTTTTTTTTAAAACAAGTTCGACAATAACTCTCTTCACCATATTTCAGGGTATCTAAGGAGTCATTTTCATCTATGCACTAGCCATGTGGTTAACCTTATTCTCATTATTCTTTTTAGTTCCAGATTTAAATTTAAAGTCGATTCAATTCAAAAGTGGAAATTAACGTATAGAAAGAAATTTCAGGCTCAAATGGGTGAACAACAGTAAACTCTCAGAAATAAGCTCGTCAGACAAATAAATGCCTTAATCATGCTCCATAAACAAGTCAAGTTGAGCATTAGCATTGAAAATTCTTTAACCAGAATGAGATTTTCATGTACATGAGAAAAACTAACTTTTTCCATTATCACTTATGTGTATTAAGAGCAAAACTTGACAAATTAGAGAGACTTACTCAAGATTTGACTGAAAGCAGAAATAGTTTCCCAGTATATCAATTTCATCAAGTAATATAGGACAAAAATATAGATATTTTCAACAAGTACATGCTCAAAAAATTTAATATCTCACTAGAATTCAGTTATTCACCTAACTCAAAGTGTTTTAAATTCCATAAATGATTTGCTTAAAGGAACAACAAGAGTTCAAAGTGGGGTTCAAATCAATCCAGAGTCAACACTCATGTGCAATTTTAACAAAATTAAGAAAAAATTCAGAAATAAAATCTATAATGTTAAGGGTAGTTCGTTCAGTCAAACATGAATCTATAAGTGAGTGAAAATAAAATCTTCAAGAAGTTAGATGTGAACTTCCCTGTTTAAACATTGAGATTGTTAGACTGCCTTTTTCCTGAGCGAGTTCTTGCAAAACACCAAAAAGAAACTCCAAATCAAAAAGCATCAAAAATGAACTAAATCCTGCGTTGCCTCCCAAACCGCGCTAAGTTTAACGTCTTCAGCCAGACTGGTTGAAATTGCATCAACCAACACCCAATCTTTCAAATACAAGTTCATGCATATTCTTCTTTAAATTCTTGTGTTGCATTCTGCATACTTGTGTTTTTCTCATTACAAAACTTTGGATTATCACCAGATGTGATATCCATCAACCCCTCTTGTAGCATTGACTTATTATTGTTTTCTGCCAAATCATAAATGCTATTGGTATCTAAATATGGATCTAAATAAAAAGAGAAATTTTTTCCTAAAGTTATATTCATCAATGTCCATCTCTTTAGGATTAATGCAGTGTTCATTGACTCTCTGTGGAAAAACAAATGATGGATTGTGCAACTCTGATGGTATAGATGACTCCTCGATCTTTGTTTCTTTAAATGAGCTAGTCGCTTTAAGTTTCTCACTATTTTCATCTTGAGTTTCATCAAGATTTGTTTGGTCTTGAATTTGCACTATGTCCTTATCCTGTACTTCACCCTCTGCCTGCCTCTCATTGCTCAAAACGACTTCATCATATGACTAGTTTTGAATATGCTCTCGTTGAACCACATGCATCTCATCCTCTACTCGATCCTTATCACTCAAGATGGTTTTACAATAATCCTCAAAAAAATTCATAAGTCCATCCAAGGTTGACTAAGAGGCTCGTAAGAGTTCTCATTAAGATGACTTGCTTGTTGTGTAACTTGTTCTCCTAGAATCAGAAGACGCTCATTCATTTGATCAAGTTCTTGAAGAAGTAGTTTTAAAATTTTATTTGCAGCAGATTCTTTAGGCTCTAGTGCAACTATGGGTGGAATGAAGAGAAAATATTTTCTTAATAAATTTTCATAGTAACATTCATGAGTTTAAGGTGGAAAGCAGTTGAAAGGAAAGATTATCTGACTAAGAAAAGTTTGAATGTGCAGGCTGTTGGTCCCGAGTTAATGGCGATTACCCAAGAGGGGAGGAGTGAATTGGGTATTTAAAATTTATAACTTAAACAGAAACTTTACCCCGGATTAATCTAATCCCCTTAATGAAGAAACGAAATAGAAAGCAATATAATGTAGAGAGCAGAAATATAAATTAAGCACATAAGATTTTTATAGTGGTTCGGGCAACCTCCCTACTCCACTCTTCCAAGCTCACACTCCTTGTGACTTGGGTTCCACTATTGTATTCCTCAAATACAATTAGAGTCACTGCTCTCTTCTAGATTCCAGCTCTAGGGGGCTTCAACACAACACAGCACAGGTAGGTGATGAGTTCCACTCCAATCACACACTACCTTACTTACACTTGATCTTACTTCCTCAAACTAAATCAAGTTCAATACAACAAAATGAAATAACAAAAGGAGTCTACACTTTACAGATGTGTAGAAACAATTTGGCGCAGAGAAGAACTCGTAATGTAGGCTTTGAAGATTCAGAAATGTAGCTCTTCCAGTTTGAAGCAAAGTTATTCCTCCTTGAATGACTTGATTCTTTAGAGCTCTTGAATATAGGAGTTAAGCACACTTAATGATTCTCAGCTACTTCCCTCGTCCACAATGAATGCCTTTTATAATTTTGGAGGGAATCCGAACGTTAGAAGGTTGGTGGCGTGCATTAAATGCGCCAACGTTCAAATAGTTTCCGACCGTTGCAACCCAAGTCGCAAGCGGAGTCGACTTCGGATGCGACTTCACCCAAGTCGCAGATGGAGTCGACTTCGGGTGCGACTTCGCCTTTCCGTAGCGACTTCAAGTTTCAGGCTGGGTCGACTTGGGTATCGACTTGACCCAAGTCGCAGGTGAAGTCGACTTCGGGTGCGACTTCACCTCGTCAGTTGACTTGATGAACTTGAATAATTTCCGGGATGCTTTGTTCCTTCATGCTTTTTGTTGTTTTGCATTTCTCATGTCTCCCCTTTTGAATTATTGTCTTTGCTTTTATTTGCTCCATGTTTTGTAAGCCTTGAATCTAAGTAGTCTTGAATTATATGATCTTGAATAACTTCTTGGTCAAGCTTATGCATCTTGTTTTGAACTTGGATTGGTCTTCATAGCTTGAATTTCTTCATCTTGAAATATGCTTGAAGCTTTGCCTTAGACTTGATAATCTTAACTTGATCCTGAAAAGGAGCTTGAATCTGTATTTTGGACTTTGAAGAACGTCAAGTCGAACTCGGGGTCAACTTCGTCTGCGACTTCGCCCAAGTCGCAACTGGAGTCGACTTCGACTGCGACTTCGGTATACTTCTCTCCTAAATTCAACTCTGGAGTGATTTTAGCATTTGAAGTCGATGCTGGAGTCGACTTCGTTTGCGACTTGGCTTCCCAAGCCGTAAGTGGAGTCGACTTGGCCTGCGACTTCACCTGCTCTTCTTCCCATTTCAACTCTGGACAGATTTGGCTCTTTGAAGTCGAACTCGGAGTCGACTTGGGGAACGACTTGGCCTTCCATGCTTTATGTTCTTCAAATGTATATCTCTTAAACATATCCACAAACATGTTAGTAGCCAAGACTTACTCAAATTGATTTGTTAATCATCAAAACATAGATTTAACTTATTTTCCACATATTTCCAACACAGGCCCATCATGATTATAAGTGTTTGAGAGAGGATTTTCAACAAAATTGGGATTGTCATAATTTTGCGGCTCATGTACCCAGTCTTGGTAGTATGGTGCATTCATTAAAGAAGTCTCTTCTCCATATGAATTGTATTGGTTTGCTATTTCATAATGCTCATGACATGCCTTAGCAACCATCCCATCATCATGAAATGATCTAACACTCATTCTATTATCATACCATTGATTATAATATGCCATCAAACAACTTTTAAAAAAATTAAAAGTAAAGAAAAATTACCTACAAAAAGAATATACAAAGAAAAAATAGAAAAAGAGAAGAAAGAAAGAAAAGATAAGTATTTAAATACAAAGTCCTAAATAGCGCCGAAATTCCCGACAATGGTGCCCAAATACTTGTTCGCAATCTTACCACAAGTGCATGGGTCATAAATTGTAGTGTATAAATAACAATTCACAAGGAATTTGGGACTTAGAATATTAGATTTCAACACTTATATTCAACACAGAGAAATTAAAGCAAAAGGAAAGAAATAACAAAAGAAATAGGTTGTGCTTAAGAACATGAAACAAAAATTAAAAGTCAAGGGATAAGAATAGCTAAGATCTAGGGTTTCACATATGTCTTCTGCAATGGATATGTAGAGTGCTTATTTAATTAAGATATTATGTGTTAAAGGAGAACTATCCTTATATTATCCTTGCACCTTCGTTCGAAACCTACAAAACGTACTCTAATCTTTTTAATTAACTATTTTTATGAGATTAAGTTAATTAGAATTCATTAAGTTCTATGGAAGTTTATGGGATTCCTCAAGGTCATCATGCCTATTTTTATGGTCTTAGATTTAAAGGTTTAATATTAGACTTCCACCTTTTGGTTTCATCACCTAATATATGAAATCATGTCAAAGTATGGTACCATACACCCAAGATTACAAGATATTAAATTAATATTAAATACCATAAAAATCAAACCATAATATCCGCTACATTGGATGCATGCCACATCCTAAATCCTAGATAACAGGTTTAGCCTAGCATGTTTATAATTAAAATCAAACACAAAATAATATTTTGTCTAATATCCATAATAAACAAAACAATTAAAATCAAAAGAAAGAATAAAAGGGAAAGCTTGTTGATCGAGAGCTTGATGATGTCTCAGCCGCTCCAAGTAACTCATCGTTTCGCTTCTCGCCTCATGCTCTTCACTCCTCTTGCTCCCTGTCCTCAACCCTAGCTCTCAAGAGGTTCTAAGATGATTTCAAATATTCCCGAGGGGTGTTTATATAGGGTACAAGGGAACAACTTGCGGTCCGTTGTGCACCTAGATTGCGCATCCAGGGTGCCACACTGTTCAAACAGTGTGGCACCCAGCTCCGCATGGCTCAAACCATGTGGCACTCTAGAGTGCTCTATTTAATGTGCAGTTTTGCAAAGTTTTGCTCAATTTTGCCTTGATTCATGCCAAAACTTTCCTGACATGTTCTAGGTAGCTTTAATAATCATTTTAAACCCTTTAAAGCCTTCAAAATCATCAAATCTAATATGGTCTTGATTCTTGAGCTTTGAACTTCTCAAAATAGATGCAACTTCTTGAAATAGACAAACGTTATGCTGATTGGACAGATCAACTTCGACAGGCCATTCCTAGAAGAGTTACGTAAGCCATGGCATATCAATGGAAAGCATTTTTTGAGCCCATCGGTGTGGCAACTTGAGCTTGCCCACTTGAGCTCATTTTTTATGTCAAAATCTGTCATTTCTGTATGATTCATGGCTTGATATTGCACGTACTTTTTCTGCTTTGCACAAATCAGTCAATTGTGAGTGTTTTATGTAAGAAAAGTCAAATCAATCAAAATAAAATTTAAAATACCTTAAATATTCAAATTCTTCTCAATTAATATTTCAAATACATGATATAAAAGTGAGGCTAAAAAAAGAAAATATTAAAAGCACTTAGTTTGGGGGCAAAATTATTTTCTATTACAAAATGAGGCACCAATCAATGCAGAGATGGTTCAAATTTTGAAAATTTTATCTTTTGTGCTGAACTTTACTATTGTCCCATCAAGTCCTTATGATCCTACGAATTGGTTGTTTAAGTTAGTAGAGAAAATTTAGATGTAAGAATTTGAGGAGATGTATATGAGGTGATTTGACTAATATTTCTTTCTGAATTATTGTCATTAATTGAATTGTTGAATGTGTGTATTGAAAAACTAGATAAAAAGGGGAGGATGCCTGCCGATTAGGAGTTTATTGGGAGAGTTTTTGAACTCTTAATAATTGAGAGCAGAATTGGTGATAGTGTATACTATTTTAATTGAGTAAGAAGGGATTTTTGACTAGGATTTTTTAATAAGTGCCATGTTTAAATTTTTTTTGATTTAACATTCTCACTAATTCCTCAATCATATTTGCTTTTTGCCCAAAAAATTAAAATTTTGCAATCTATTCTTTAATTCTTTTGTATTTGCTGGAGAACAAGCAAAAGTTCAAGTGTGTGGGTATTTGTTAATTGGTAAATAACAATATATTTTGTGGGTATTTTTGTGCCAATTTGGTGGGTAATTATTTGATTTTAATTTGAAATTTGCTTTAAAATATATTTTGGCATAATTTGGACATTAAATATTAATTTTAAGTAATTTAAATAATTTTTATAATTTTTAGCTTGAAATTACATTTTATTTGCTGTCATAAAATCAAATGAGCTTGAAATAACACCTATTAATGAATTTGATAAATTAATGACTTAAATATTCTTTTTATGCAGGTTTTACAAGTTCAGGAAGTGGGGCCCACCATTTAAAGCTAGAAATTTCAGAAATAATTCCAGCCATCCGGTCATTCAAGTTCACGTCCAACTGCTCTAAGCTAAACCATCAATCGTCCATGCAAATCAATGTCCAGAAATTGTCCAGCAACAATATTACTTCTAACTGTCCATCAGAAAATCAACGGCTGTAGATCCAGGACCATGCGCACCAAAATCCAGCCGTTCTTCTAATCCTAGATGTCCACTGATTTCAAGATCAAATCCTTCCAACTAATAAACCAAGCACCGTCTAGAAAACTCAACGGCCTGAAATTCTCAAAGCAGGTCGTAGATCCTAGCAGTCCAAAAGTCCAACCCATGCGATCCACCAATTAAAGATTCCGCCGCCTAAAGCTTAATCCAGTCGTTAATTTGCTCACATCCAATCAGAAAATTCCAAGCAAAGCATCCCAGCCATCCAAATCTAAAACCAAGCCGTCCATTTTTTAGCTTAATATCCTAGCCATGCAACAACTTAATGCAATTCAGATTGCGTGTAAGCGAGTGGGACCCGCCGTTTAAATTATGCTAGCAGCAAGCGCAATGTATGCGCAGTTGTCCATGCTTCCAACAGGTTGCGTATAAGATTTTTTTTTAATGCAATTTCAGAAGATTATAAAAAAGGGTTTCGGCAGTAGAAAAAAGAGGAGAAAATCAGAGGAGAGAAAAAGTTCTCACGTAAAATTTAGACAGAAAAAAGAGAGAGAAGGCAAGGGGTGGAGAGGAGGCGAAGAGCACAGGGATAAGAGGCAAATGGCGGGTTGCGTGGAGTAGCTGACACACCATTGGGGCTTTCAACCAATAAGTTTTTCTTTTTCTTTTTCTTTTTATTTTACTATTCTTATTTAAGATGGATTTGAGTTTTAATTTTATTTTGGACTTAAACATGCTCAGCTAAGCTCTAAATCTCGGATGTAGCATGCGTACAAGTAACGTGGTTTGCGATTTTGATTTATTTATGATGAATATTATTGTTAATTTAATATCTTGTGATTTAATGATTGTCTAGTGTTTGACCTCCCACTTCGGCAATGATTCCTATATATTAGGTAATGGAATTAAGAGGTGGAAGTCTAATATACGACAATCAAAATATTAAACTTGAAAATCTAAGACCATGAGAACAGATATGATAACCTTCAGGAATTCATGAACGGCCAAATAATTTAATGAATCCTAATTAACTTAATCCCATAAGAATAGGTAATTAAGAATAAATTAGGATTATGCCTTGTAGGTTTCAAGAGAATGTGCAATGATAAATTAAGGTTTGTTCTCATTTAATAAATAATATCTGGATTAAATAATCATACCACGTACACGTTGCAAAAGATGCATATGAACCTTAGATCTTAGGTCCTCTCATCCTTGCTTTCAAATTTTCTATCTAATTCTAAATTCTATTTTTTTCACTTTTATATTTTTTATTCCACTTTATTCACTTAGGTTTGGTTATAAAGTATTTCAATCCAACATTTTAAGTCCCGAATTTCCTGTGGAACGAGATTTTATATACTACGATCTATAACTCGCGCACTTACGGTGAGATTGCGAACAATTTGTTTTTCAATTTTTTTGTCTCATCGAACAATGAATCATATGCTTATTGCAATTGATCTAACTTAGCACATTTGAGACAATCATGAGTGGAGGAATATATGGATTTGGAAATAGAATGATCAAGCTTAGAAGTTACCTCCTCACTACTTATATAATAAGTTGAGGCGGGCATTCCTTCCACCAATTCAGTTGATGTGAGATAGTTTAATGTGTTTCTTCTTCTATCCTTGCTACACAGCAAATTCAAGCATAGTTTGTAGCTTCCTGTTATTCATTTGAGAAACTGCTAGTAGACGATGAGTCTTCATTTACATACATTTCTCTGCTTTTAGGCTTTGAAAATCTTCTACTGCTATTTTTATCTTTTTTCTCTTGCCTTTCTTTAGGCTTGTTCTCTTCGTGTGTAGGACATTGAGTTTGCATATGTGATGATGAGATGGATTCATCTAAGCTTTGTGTGGCTTTTAATGCAATGACTCTCTTTCCTTTGTAGTGCTCTTCATTTTTTTTTCTTAATCAGCTCATGTGACATAGGTGAGTTGATTAAGTCTTCTAACTTGAGCGTGTTGAGGACTTTTACCTCTTCGATTGTAGTAATCTTGGGGGTCCAAGACTCAAGTAGAGCTCTTAAGATCTCTCAAATTTAGAAATTGCCTTTCCTAGGCCTTTCAAGACATTAGTAATTTTGAAAAATCTAGCAAAAAATTCAAATATGTTTTCAATATCAAGCATTTTGAAGGTTTCTAATTCTCCATTCAAAATATTTCTTCTTATCCCTTGCACTTGAGAAGTACCTTCATATATTGGGTTAGAGTGTTCCATATCTCCTTGACCGTTAAGTGAAAAACACTCTATCTTACTCGACGACTGCTAAGGTACAAAATGGAGAGTTCATTGCTTTTGCATTACTTTTTACTAGTCTTATCTCTTTCTCGATCCAATTGGAGACCTTTTCGCTTGTGGGTAGAGAAACTCCATCTTGGATGGCTATCCAAGAGTCAATGTCAATTGCCATGATAAGTTGTTTCGTTCTCAACTTCTAGTAACCAAAGTTACTACCGTCAAATAGAGGTGCCTTGTGAAATATTGGCCCTCAGCAAATGCAGGGATGGAAGTTGATCAGGATGCAATTTATAACAGATCTCTTTGGTGCAAATTCAAAGACCTACTCTGATTCCACTTATTGATCCTAAGTTTATGGCAAAACTCAAGAAGGGAAGGTGAATTGGGTTCTTTTAAAATTCTTTTGGCAACTTAAGCTGAACCCCTTGTAAGTTATGTCCCCTTGAATGAAAATGAGGAGAATAATAAAACAAAGAGAATAATAGTAGCGGATGTAAGATATTATTATGGTTCGGTATAATCCTCCCTACTCCACTCTTTCAATAGCGCACCCTTGTGTCTTGGGTTCCACTATATCAACAGATATACAACTAGAGCCCTTGGTCTCTTCTAAATTATAACTCTAGAGGGCATTTACAATCACACCATAAGTAGACGGTGAGTCACACTCCAACCATTCACTACTTGTCTTTACTTAGCCTTGGGCTCCAACACCAAGCTAAGTAGAATTATAAGAAAAAAGATTAAAAGAAAGTTCTACATGTGTAATGCCCCGTTGCCTAGACATTTTCAATGGCTAGTCAACGAATGCCATATGACCTAAGAAAAATTCGGCAGCGATCTCCCCATAATATATAAGGGGGTTGTATGGAATACAAGACCTGTTATTCATAAGTATTTTAATGTCATTCCAAAATGTAACATTCAACTCTACATTTGTACATTTACATCTTCATACTATAAAGACATCCACATAGTAGCAAAATCATTGAAATTCATCCGTACACTACAAGCAATCAAAAAGATCATATATATGTGTCCACATAGATTCTAATCAAGTTCAAAATACCCAATACAATATGTTTGTTAAAATTTGGTCTAACTAAGTAATTGTCTACATATATTAATATCAAAAGGGAGCACAAATTTCAAAATAATTGAGGACACAGATGTTAATTAATGGTCTCCAAGATTAGGTCCTCCTCTTGTCCCATCTTGAGGCTCCTCACCTGGCATGAGATCTAAAAGTAAAATAACAAATCATGTGAGTCTAAATAAACTCAGTAAGTAAATAGCAGTTAGCACAACGTGAAAATAAGTAAAATTATGGATGCACATGCCATGAACAATACAAGACATATGGGTCCAACACCCACAGCCAAGGACGTATGCATATAACCACATATAAAGAAAATGGTCATGAACAATCCTCTCCTTATGTCAATTAAAGACAATGAATAACCATCTTCTTGTGTGAATTAAAGGCTATGAACAACCCTTTACAACCTCCCATTTTAAATAATGCATCATTCATAACACACAAAAATGAATGTCACAAACCACACACACAACATCAACAAAATCAACAAAGTTTACATTAAATTCAACATACTAACTGTCACACAGGCATTTGACCAAAAACATGGTAGGTGCAAAAGGGAAAACATTTAGTTCATCCTCTCATGTTAGCCCACTTGAGTAACGTCACATTCTAATGATGTAAAAACTGCTAATGAGTCATCTATCTCACAAAATCACACATTAGCATCGGGTTCCCCATAAACCTTGCTAACCCTAAGCTGTCACGAGCCTTATGCCCCAAAACCATGAAGTTGTTGGTGACGAGCTGGGTATATGTCTATTAAATTGCTCGCTATTTACGCAAATATACATGCCGTATCAAGTAATAAAGTGTGAGTAGAGTATCGTTCCCACTAGGATTGTGTTAAACGGATTAGAACCTTAAATCTCAATTGTCTAAGTGAATTGGTAAAGGGAATGAGATTTGGTTTCAAAGAATTGAATTAAACTAAACTAAGCAAAGCAGTAAATAAGTAGAGTGGTGTGGATGTTGCTGATATTGCCTTGAGATGATTAAGATAGGTGGGAATATGAATTCATTGAATCATAGCTATGTTATTTGGTTTCAATTAAGTTAGTTGTGTAGAGATTACTAATCTAGGTTCATTCGTATTCATATATGTCTTTCAACACATACAAACCTAACCAAGTTTTAGTCATGTGCTATGTTCCCATGCATACAAGTAAAACAAGGTTGATAACCATATAACCTAATCAAGATTACACAGGGTTAATAGGTATATTCCTATCCATATTAACATCTACCACAACATGAGCTAGAATACCTATGCTTATACATGGATCTCATTCAAATCCCACTTTTCCAAGCATGAATCTGAATATTCGATCAATCCGCAAGGTTGCAAAGCTTGTAAACGCATTAAGCATGATATATAAGGATAATATCAAGTAACAAAAGTCACAGCACAACAGTATTATCAATTCAAGCATAAGAAAACCAAATATCATAAGCCATGAGTTCAAATCCTACATATCTCCCACCATAGGAAGGTTCAGCCCATAAACATGACTTCAATTCCCATTAAAATTGAGTTTACAATCATCCCAAGCAAGGAGAATAACAAACAGGTAGAGATAGATGAGAAGAGGAGATGAAACTCAATGGATTTGCAGTGATAGCTTGGATCTCCACATGCTCTTCTCTCCTTCTTTGAAGCTTTTGTGTTTCTCCCTTTCTCCACAGCAGCCACTCCCTATTTTGGTCTCTCCTCCTTGGCCTACGAAACTCCTAGAAACTATTTATAGAGTCCCTTTGCGCAGTTTACGCACTGAAGTTTGCATGTATGGATGCGTATTGGTGCCTAGGCGC
The DNA here is from genome assembly GCA_030490835.1 of Annona cherimola. Taxonomy (NCBI): domain Eukaryota; kingdom Viridiplantae; phylum Streptophyta; class Magnoliopsida; order Magnoliales; family Annonaceae; genus Annona; species Annona cherimola. The sequence continues at coordinate 89,952,168 of CM059972.1, forward strand.
CAACTCTCTGTGCGCTGGGCAACTTGGACACTTTCTGTAAACCCTAAAAATCCATTCTTTGGCGCCTAGGCGCCAACTCCCAGGACTCTTCTGGCTTGGAGCTTCTCCTTGACACCTTGTGACTGATCATGCCTGGCGCCTAAGCGCCAACTCCTTGGAAGCCATGTTGTAAGCTGAGTGTGTGCTGAAAATGGCCAAGGCGCGAGGGTGGTGCCTGGGTGCCATCCTCCTACTTATGATTTGCCTCAATCTGCATTCGACTCGCCCGCTTTGCCTTCATATGTCCCGTCCTTCCTGCGAAAGATGGAAAAACTAAATAAATGAACTAAAAATGCCTAAATAATGCTAAAAAGCCTAAAAACTAAATAATGCTCCTAAAATGCAAAGCGAATGAAAATTAAGCTAAATGAATGCAAACTAAGCCTAATCTCTCGAACTAACACACAAATCAAGTCTGAAATGGGCCATGATAACTCATAAAAATATGAGTTATCAGTTGGACGCTAACCCTTCCCACCAGCCTTATATCATGTTTAACACAAGATTTCATCACTAAATCGAGAAGGGGCGACATCTACTTACCTCGATCATGATTTTTTCCAATTATAGCAACCCTAGACTCGGATCTCCGAGATTTCAAGCTTCCTTGAGATGAATTAACGATCTTCAAGACAATTTAGAGAGATTTTTGGGAAGGTTTAGGGCTAAATCGAAGTTGGGAAGAAAGGGGGAAAATGAAATGGAGAAAATAGGGATTGAGAAGAAGAGGAAGACACGAAAGGGTTCACACGTTGCCCCTCTTAAGAGCACTCTCATCAGGCCTGGTCGAGCCCAAGCATGGACTGAGCTAATTTATTATTTACAACTAGCTTTCCCACAACTTAGTAAATTAAAAATTTCTCTGGGGGTGCTGCCCCCTTGACCCTTGTGACTTAACAGGGCAAGTCGAACCCTATACCTACTCTGCGAGGTTCAAGATAGTCTTAGTGCCTTAAATAATACGTCGATCCTACACCTCTAAATCAATACCCAATAAATCATATTCGTAAAATACATTATGGTTAGGGAAGGGTTATAATAATAATAAATAAAATAAAATAATAAAAAATTACCTGGTCTTTACAACATGTTACAAATTTTGTAGAGGAAGTTTCAGCACAGGTAGAACTTTATAAGGCTTGAGATTGGTGAGAAGTTTCAACACTTGCGTGAAAATCACAATTCTTCTTTTGGAACACTTAATGATCTCTTAATTGCTTATAAATAGGAGGTGAAGGCTTAATGTAACACCCCATTCCTAGAATTACTCAAGAACTAGTCAATGAGTACTACACAATCTAAGAAAAATTCGGCAGCATCTCCCCATAACATACAAGGGGTAATATGGAATACATGACCTGATATTCATAACATTTCAATCTGTAACATTCAATCCTATTTATATACTTGCATCTTCATAGAATAAGGACATTCATATAGAAGGAAAATCATTAAATATTTCCCTTACACATCAAGCAAATATAATAATCATGCATATGTGCATCAACAAGGATTATAATCCAATCTGAAATACCAAATACATTATAGTTGTCAAAGCGAATCCGCCTAAATAATTGTCTACATATATGATTATTAAAAAGAGCACAAATCTAAAAGAACTGAAATTAACATATTGTGCTATGGTCTCTCATGTTTGATCTTCAACTTGTCCCATCTTTAAGTTCCCCATCTGGCCTGTGATCTAAAAGCACAATAACAAACGATATGAGTCTAAATAGACCTAGTAAGTAGATAGTGGTTAGCACAAAGTGGAAATAAGTATAATGATGGATACTCATATAGTGATGAAGCTAATACATATGGGTCCAATACCCACTCCCAAGATCGTATGCATATAACCACACACAAATTGAACAACACAACCAATTATCTACTCATGTCCATCAAGGGCCATGAACAACCCTCTCCTCATGTCAATCAGAGGCCATGAACAACCCTTACAACCAACTATTTGAGATAACACATCATACTTAACAGACAATGAAACATGTCGCAAACCACGCATACAACATCAACACAATTCAAATTCAACACATAGATCTGTCACGCAAGCATTTTATCAAACACATGATAGGTGCGAAAATGAAAGAACCTTCAATTCATACTCTTGATTGGGGAAAATCAATTCACGTCACATTTCAACAATATAAAAACTGCTAAGAAGTCTTTTACATCATAGAAATCGCACATTCAAAGTAAATTCCCCATGAACCCTAACTGTTACGAACCCTATGCCTAATACCATGGAGTCGTCAGGCGCTACACATTCCCTCTAGCCTCACATCGCGTTTAACATAAAATTTCATCACTAAATCGAGAAGGGGCGACATCTACTTACCTTGATCGTGATTTCTCCCAAAACAGCGACCCTAGATGTGGATTGCAGAGATTCGGAGCCTTGGAGCTTCCTGGACTAGGATCTATGACCTTCAAGGAAGTTGGTATAGTTTCCCTCAAGAGATCACGGGTGGTTCGAACTGAGCGGAAGAGAAAGTAGAGGAGGAGCGAAGAACCAGAAGAGGAGAAGAAGAAAACGCAGTCGGGCGCGAAATGGGAAATGAAGCCCTAGAGTGCGGGCCGCTTATGTTAATTGAATCCATTGAGTCGGGTCGGGTCCAGTCGCAATTAGTAATTTAATTTTCCGCTCCTACAACTTAATAATTAAAAATTTCTCCGGGGGCGCTGCCCCCTTCACCCCCGCGACCTGACCGGTCAGGTCGAACCCCGTACCTACTCTGAGAAGGGGAAAAATAGTTATAGTGATTGACAATGACACACTAATCATGCACATTTAAATCTATACTCAGTATGCTAAGATCATAATACATGCATATATGCACTATATGTTCCCTAGATACTATATTCACATATTTTATGCATCCATTAACATTATAAACTCCTAGTGGCATGTTCATAAGTTATCTCATGAATAGAGAAGGGTTATAATGAAAATAAAATAAAATAAAATACCTGGTCCTTACACTTAATAAATTCTCTAGTTAACGTTCTTCACTCCACTTGACATGCTTTAAATAATTGAGGAGTTATTTCAAACATTAGGAGGTAGGTGGCTCGCATTAAATGCGTCAACATTTGAAATTTTCCGACCATTATAGTGCAAGTCACAGATGCAGTAAACTTCGGTTGTAACACCCATGTTGCACACTAGAGTCGACTTGGGGTGCGACTTCGTTCAAGGCATTTCACTTCATAAGTTCTCCTTTGAATTATAGTCTTTTCAAGTTTCATCTTAATTCGACTTGGTTCTCAACTTAACCCAAGTCACATGTGGAGTCGACTTTGGCTGCGACTTCGTATGTAGCTTTTCTAGTCAGTGGAATCATGCAACCCTCCTTAGTCGACTTGGTTTTGGGACTTCGCCAAAGTCGTTAGTGAAGTCGAATTGGCTACACTATTTCATTCCTCACTTGAAACTTCAAGCTCCATAATATATGCTTCTTTGTCCTCAATATTTCAAGTCCTTAGCCTAAGTTGACTTGATCTTGGACTTCATCAAAATTGCTTAGTAGAGTCAACTTGGATATGCGACTTGACTTGTGGTATTAGCATTTGAAAACTTGACTCAAGTCGCAGGGTAGAGTTGACTTGGGGTGCGACTTCGTAAGTTCAATTTTAAGTAAGGGAAAACATGCAACCCCTTAAATCAACTTGGCTATCGAATTCACTCAAGTCGCTGGTGGAGTACACTTGGGTCTGCTACTTGACCTTTCTACTCTTCAAAGACTTGCATTCTTTCAACCTAAGTTGCATTTTGGGGTCAACTTATGACTAGACTTGATCTAAGTTTCTAGTTTGAGTCGACTTTGACATGGGACTTAGTCTGTTATGCTTTAGCACTTAAAATTTTTAACTTCAAATCATTTCACCAAATATATTAGTCCCTTTAAACACTCAAATTTGGCTTATTAATCATTAACATAGATTGCTCTTGATTTTCTAGTTGAGTTCACAACAACTTCTATCATCTATACTTGATGATGTCTTGGTGAGTTATTTCATTGACAATGGTACCTACATGCGGAAAAAGGGATGAAGTAAAGGCTATAATGGAAGAAATGCGATTACTCATAGCAAATCATATTCCCCAGGTGCAGGAGTTTCATGGTGTCTTCACAGTCAAGTCAGCCTACAAGGCTATGTTGGTGGAAGTGGCAAACTATAAATGAGTTGATAGGAATGAGAGCTCAACAAAAGTTACTACTTATAAGTCCATATGGAAAACAAAACTTCTAGGCAAAGTTCTTAGACTCTTTAAGGATGTCCTCCCCACACAGCTAAATCTAAATAGCTATAGTATTTATGTTGATTCTTCTTGCTTATTTTGCAGGCAACATGTTGAGGGCATTGATCATCATTTTATAAAGTGCAATATGGTTTGTGTGGCCAATACGAGGCTCTTGGGTGATAAGGATGGTTTCAACACTCTGTAAAGCACCATCTCCAAGCTAGTAATGGTGAAGGGGGCCAACCTCTTCTCATTTTTTCCTATTCTATTGGTGCATTTGGTACACGAGGAATCGATTTAGGGAAGATGGTATCCCCCTGGTGCTCACAAACATCACTAGCTAGTGCATCAACTTCCTGATTACTTGTAACAAGATGGACTAAACCATCTATTAGCGCATTCAAAATGAATGTGGATGGCAAATGGAACTCAGACAAAAATTGTATAGGTTTTGCTGCGGTTATTAGAGATTCAAGAAGCTTCTTTATTGCTGCCAAAAGATGGTATTGTAGGGGCATGATGGACCTTCTATTAATATAAGCCATGATTATTTTGCTTGTTATAAAATGGGCATTAGAAATCAAGCTACAACATATATACAAATGGAATCTGATTCATTAATTCTAATTAATTTTTTTGGAAGCCGAAAGACCCATCTTTTCCTTAGTAGGGACAATGATCAAGGGGATCAAAGTCCTTATTGCTTCTACTACATCTTTATCCTGTCATCATGTCATGCTTGTGAGAAATGTTATTGCCTATAGTCTAGAAGATTTTGTTTCTTGTAATTCTTAGTAGACTAAAAAATTATGGGGCAGTCCACCACCTTTTGTTCTAGAAAAACTTTGAAATTTTCTGGTACTGAAATATAGGCACAACCCCATCCCCCTCCCTCTGCTCAACCTCTTTCTAAGAGGGAGATGAGATAGTGATGTTAACTCATTTTATAAAAAAAAATAATACAATATACAACTGAGAAACCATGGCTTGATGTGATGTGTGAGTGGTCAAGCACATAGAGGGATGGCAGTTCGGGCGGGTCGATTTATGACCTAACCTGATTTTGTCTTATTAAAGCCAAACTTTTTATGACCTAATAGAGTGATAAAAAATTTTAACCAAATTTAACAAATAAAATCAGGATGAGTCGACTATGTCTTGACCTACTCTACATATATGCATTTATTGAAAATTATGAGTATATTTTTCAATCTCATTCTCATGTTTAAAATTTTAAAATTATTTATGATTATCTATAATTTAATTTTAAAAATTATGTCTTGTATAGTTAACAGTAAGTTTAATACAATCAAGTTTTTAAATTGAATAAATATTTAAAAAATGAAAATTTTCAGAATTGACCTGAATTATTGACCTAAAATATTGATTCAAGTTGCAAATGAAATTTTCAGTGAGGAGTATTTTATTAACTTGTTTCAATAAATTTATTCCACTATCCATATTTAATGATTTCTTCTATTGGTAAAAGTATTTTACTTTCACTAATCAGTAGTTGTTGTAATGATCGACCTTTAGATTTAATATAGATACAACTTTAATTAGATAAGTATGTAAATTCTTAAAATTATTATACTTAAGCCATATTTTTTATTTAACTTATTATCTTAACACTAACTTGAAATTTGTCTTAGGATCAATTGAAGAAAAGTGAGAGTATTCTTGCCCATATTAAAAATTACATTAAACATGATTTTTAAAAAGTAAAGTTGAAGTTACGCAAACCCTAACTTTCCATGATTCCCACCTTGTTGAGCACTCCACCTTACTGAGCACCCAAACGACTATAGACTTCAGAGTATGCAACTCATATGCTAGAGCTTTGGAGGTATGTAGCCAAAAGATAACCAAGAGACTATGAAGATGTGATGGAACAAAGGCTAGCATATGGTGTATAACTAGAAAACTATGACTTGAAGATGCGACAGTATAACTAGCCCTTGATAGTCAGAATGTAAAGGGCAGTTGTTCTTGGTGTTTTAGAATTAATTTTTAAAATATACCTAATTAGTTTTTAATATAATGTGGCTATTTTCTTTGACGAGAGGGTATTTATTCTTTTATATTATATACTTGGGTAACGATCTTGTTTGCCCAACGCATTGATAAATATTTTTAATTTTGAAATTTTTATGAAAATTGTAGGACTGAGTGTTTAATTCACTTATTAAATTTTATAATTTTTGAATATGTTTATGCATATTTTTCTAAATTTCAAAAGTCAAAAATTTTGAAATTAAAGATTACTTAAACACGCTAATACTGTTAATTTTTGAAATTATAAAACAATATATATGCTCAAAAATTATAAATCTTAATATATGAATTAAATATAATTGAGCTCATATTTCATGAAAACATTTAAAAGAACACTTATGCCTAGGGGTGTTCACGGATCGAGTTGGATGGGTTGGAGCCGAATCCTTCCCATTAAAAAAATATCAACCTTAATCCATTTATGAACCTATTTAAAAAATGCCCAACCCTAACCCATTTATGACATGTTTAACAAATGACTTGGCTAATTGTGAGGACCAACTATTTTTTATTATAACTCTTCCCTGACCATAAGATAATTTACGAATATGCTGCTAGGAATTAATAATGTTAGTGTGATGTATAACGTATATAGATATGACATCTAGGGGATGTTTAGTACATGTATGCATATATTATGATCTTGGCATGTTGGATTGTATGGGATACCATTCACGAGCATATTAGGCATGAGTACTAGTTCGCGCACTAGCATATTTCTGTAGCTGCACTACTCGGGTATAATATGATTTATTGAGTATTGATTTAGAGCTATATGATTGACAAGTCATTTAAGATACTACGACTATTTTGAACATTGAAGAGTAGGTATGGGGCTCCATCTTTATGCACGACCCTTCTCCCCTCTTCTTCTCCTCTCGTTTCTGCTTTCTCTCCTTTCTATTTCCTCTTCTTCATAGTGTTCGATCCTACCTTAAATCTTCTAAAAAAATTTCTAAACTGCCTTCAAGATCACTGATTCACATCAAGAGAGCTTGAAATATCAAAGATATGGGTTTAGGATTGTTGTTCTTAGGAAAAACCACAATTAAGGTAAGTAGATGTTCCATTTTCTCTAGTTAATGATGAAATCTCCTCTTAAACGTATTATAAAACTGGTGGGAATGGGTACTGTCCAAGGAACTTCACGGTTAAGGCATTTTAATATTCAGACAAGCTAGGGATAGATGGATTCATGAAAAATTGGATATTGCTAAGCAGGTTTGGTGAAATAGATGGCGTATTTATAGCTTTCACATCACTAGAATGTGATATGGCTTGATCATGGTTAACTAGTATGGAGAATTAGAGGTCTGTCCTCTAATGCCTATTAGGTGTTCGATGGATTGCTTGTGTGACAGTTAATTTGCTAAATTAAAGTGTACAATGATTGATTTTAATGATGTTATATGAGTGATTTATGACATTCATTGTGTGTGTGTGTGGGATGATGCACCAACTGAGATAAGTGATAGTAGTTTGTTAGTTTAATGCATGAGTATTATCATAGGTATGTTATATCATTTAATTTTGGATACAACTATAAATATGAATGGATTGCGTGGATGTATAGGGTTGTTCATCACTCTTGATTGACATGAGAAAAGGGTTACTTATAGCCCTTAATCGACATGAAGGGAGGGTCGTGCATGTCCCTTTAAAAACATGCGACTAAATACATGTTTTCTTTGGCATGGGTGTTGATTCCATATCTTGTATGGTCATTTAGGTGTTGACATTCCACAGCATTGTCATGGATGTGTATCACAAGTCTCATCTTCTTCTATTTTTGTGTTAACTATTATCTACTTACCGAGTCTGTTTAGACTTACATGATTTGTTATTTTGCTTTTAGACCACAAGCTAGGTGAAGAGCCTCAAGATGGGATTGGTGGAGGACATAACTTTAGAGACCAAAATCATTAGATTAACCCTTGTGTTTTTAGCTATTTTGAGCTTTATGCTTCTATTTGACACTAGTTAATATAAACATTTACCTAGTTTGACCCAACTATGAAGAACATGTCATACTTGGGTATTTTTGAACTTGATTATAATTTATATGAACATATGTATATGTTATTTTAGGTTGTTTTATAGGGTAATGATGGATTATGATGATTTTCTTTTTATATGGATGTTTTTATAGTATGGGCATGTGAATATGTGAATGTAAATTTAGGTGTTTATATTTTAGAATGGAATTGTGATGTTTATGTATAATAGATTCTGTATATCAGACCACCCTCTTATAGGTTATGGGGAGATGCTAGCGAATTTTTTTAAAATCATGCGACACCCATTGACTAGCCATTGAAGATGTCTAAGTAATGGGGCGTCACACAGGTTATTAACGAGTTATATATATTTGCAATTAAGTGAAAATTAAACTAATTTAAAGTTGAGTGTATGTTGTTCGTAATTATTGCTATGAATTAATCTACATCAGTGGCATACATGACATGACTAGATTTTTATTGAGAGGGGTGTATATTCAACGTGTTAACACAAAGAAAGATAGACTTGACATAACAAATAAATGAAAAAGAGGAAAAACAATAATATAGATAAAGAGGGGGAAATTGGAGATGGAGGGAAGGAGAGACAAGACAGATATGGAAAGGGGGTTGATTGAAGACAGAGAGGAAAGAAAAAGAGAAGGAGAGAGAGGCATAAAAGGAAGAAGAATCTTATCGACACCAAGGACGATGGCAACACCACAGCACGACAGGAGAGAAAACATTATAGAATTGTAGACAGAGAAAGAAAAATAGGAAATCAAAATGAAAAATTAGATGTAGAATTTAGAAAATATATATACTCCTTTTTAACATATTATAAATAGGTCAATGATTAAATAGGTTAAATAAGTTAACTAACAAGTTGTAAAATCTCAACCCTAATTCATCTATTTATTATGGTTAAATGGGTTGGTGGATCATGAATCATTTATTCAAAAATTTTAACCTAAATCCATCTATAAATGGGTTAGATGAGCAGGTTGGCAGATTGGCTACGACCATTAATACCTCTACTTATGTACTAACCTATTAGTAATTTTGATTAGGTGGGGCTAGTAGGATAATAATTCTATATATTGTAGGTTAAAATAAAACAATAATTCCATAGCCAAGTGCATGGAGATGTACATGCAACCTCTTATTTTTATTTAGGATTTTTTAAAGGTTATTTGCAAATATATTTGGATCCGCATACTTTGACCATAATTACAAATATATTCATATAATAAAAATTATAAATATATCCTCATAGTTTCAAATATTTCAAATAACTCTTACATAGGTTGACCTTGATTGCAAATATATCCACGTCATTATGACGTCATCACCACATCGTCTTGTTATGGGTATAGATGCATAGATATGCAAACTATATGTGTATATTTACAAAAACTAAATATACCCATTCAATTTTTGAAATTACAAATATATCTACATAGTTTGTGTATTTTTACAGATATATGCATGTGCAATGCATTAATCGTGTCGTAATAGTGTAAGTGTATTTGCAATTATAGCTGTCAAGCTGCTAATATGTTTAATTGAATGACTCGACTTGACACAAGTATATGGATCAAACAAGTAATATATGATAAGTAGAGTTCATTCCCATGAGAATTGTGTTTAAATGCAGTACTACCTCAAAATTCAATTGTCTCAAGTGAGTTGGTAAATTAAATAAGAATTTGTAATTAAAGAGCTAAAGTCAACTAAACTAAATTAAACAAAAAATAATCAAGGATGAGATGGCTACTAATGAGATTGCCTTGAGATGATTGAGAAGAATAGGAGTATAAATTCCTTAACTCATAGCTATGTCAAATTAGTTTCTTTTTAAATTGGTTGTGTAGAGATTACTAATATAGGTTTATTTATATTCATATATGTCTTTCAACACATATGAACCTAATCATGTTTTAGTTAATTGTTATGTTTCCATGCAACCAAGTAAAACAAAGTTGATAACCATATAACTAATCAAGAGTATACAGGATTAATAGATTTATTTCTATTCATATTAACATCTAACACAACAAGAGCTGAAAACCTATGCCTTATATATGGATCTTATCCAAAACACACTCTTCCGAACAAAGATCTGGATATTAAATTAATTTATATGATTGCAAAACTTGCAAACACGTCAAGCACAATATATAAGGGTAATCCCATGTAACACAAGTTATAGCACAATTATATCTTCATTCAAGCATAAGAAAACCAAAATAACATAGTCTATGATATTAAATCATCCATATCTCCTATCACAAGGAGATTCAGTTCAAAAATATAATTTCAACTTCCAATCATCTCAAGGGAAGAAAATAACAAAAACGAGAAGAGAAATGAGAAAAGGAGATGGAACTCTATAGATTTGTAGTGAACGGCTTATTCTCCACTTGCTCTTCTCTCCTTACCTTGAAATGCTTATTTTCTCCTCCTTTCTCAGTAGCCACGAGCCTTCTAATTATCATTGGCAAACCTTAAAAGATGTATTTATACCCCCCTCATGGAATTGAGCTCAATACATGTGAAATTTCGCACACAAGGAGGTTGGCACCGTGGCGCCAGCTAGAAGTCTCTAGAAGCTGCTTATTCTAGAAAATTCTACTATAGCGGTGTCTAAGGCTAGGGTGCCAGATTTTGGGATTGGGGGCGCCAGTTTGTCTGTCTCTCATATTGATGTGTACTTGAAATACAATTCTCTCCTCATCACTTTGGCATGTATTGTATGAGTTAGTCACCATCTTTTCTTATAATAAAAGACAAAATAAGTAATGATATCCTAAATGATCTAATCCAATAATAATAACCTAAATCGATTTGAATTACATTGAATTCAACTAAAAATGCATAAAATCTACACACAATGCATAAAATGTAGAAATGATGCAAACAAATACAAAACATATGCAAATTTACATGTTTTTCTTGAATTAGCATTCAAAATGAATACAAAATGAACCTCGACAACTCTAATTTTTATAGAATTTTCAATAGACAAACTATGCGGGAATTATTTACAATTTTTGAAACTATGTAAATATATTTATATATTACCCTTTTTAAATATGAACTATTTATCATGTAAATTCATCTACAAGCATTTATTTGTAATTCCAGAAATCGTATGTAAAAAGATGGGAATGGCTTTGGTGAACCACCTCAAAATAATTATTTTGATTTTGATTTCATTTGGAAGATCTCACCACACGTATTATATAAGAAATAATTTGTATGCGGTAAAAAGTATACAAATCAAATAATGATAATTAAAAAAACTAGGATAGAAATACATTAATAGAGTATATTTTTTAGATTATAGGTAATATCTCCAATAAGATTTATATAATCCGAAAATTTATATATATGTAAATCATCTAGATAATATAAAAAAATATTTTTTATTTTGATATGAAAAATCTTTTTATGTTCATAAAAGTATTGCGTATCTTTTCATATGCTAAATATAAAATTCTCATATTTTTACTTATTTAACATCACACTAATATTTGATTTGTTTGATTTTCACTATAAGCAACCCAAATTATATTTTAAATAATATACACAATAGGATTTTTAAAATAAAACTAAATACCAAATTTTAAGATAGCTCCCATTAGCAGCGGTAGATTCAGTTCCCGCTAAAGCCAGTGCTATGGTCTTATGAGATACAAGATTTCAATAAAAATTAACTTTTTAAAATATGACCAAACATCGTTCAAAAAAAAAAAAAAAACAAATGGTGTAAAAAAAATAAATGTTTTAGATTTGAAAAAATAATAACAAACCAATAACAATGAAGCCGCGTAAACATCTTCATGAGGTCCATTGTAATGACCCAAAAATTAAAGATTAATAGATGCGAATATTCTAATTCCATTGTCCCTCGGACCACCGGGTCCATCCTAACTCCATGGTATGGCCCACCATTTGGGAGGGGAAAATGTGTCGAGTGTAGACGAAAAATGCGAAAACGTACAAAAATTAGAAAAGGAAAGCATAATCCCGTCCTCATAAAACTCTTGTGGCTACTTTTGTAACGTGGACGGGAAAACCGGATGCGTGACGGAAAACTCAACCCAGTGGGGCCCGCTATTTCGCTTCAGATTCCTCCTATGATAGGCTAATTTAATACAAGTGCTATTCTGGCCGTCCATTCTGACCAAAATCTATGGATAAAAAAGGCTTGGTAAGAAATAATCCGCACATAAAATTTCTTTTTTGAGTATCTGTTTTTATTTTTTAATATCTTATATAAAAATCACTTCATTTACCGCATTTAGTATAATTTATATTTTTATTAAAATACTTTTGTTTGTCTAGTATCAATCATTAAACATAACTCTCATCTACGAATGTATAAACTCAAAATAACCAAATAATTTAGTGCTAAATATAGATTTTAAGTTGCATTTTCAATATTTAAATTATCTAAAATATTTGTTATTGTTTGGATAGATAATTTTATAAAATATATGAAATTATAAATATATATAAGTATTTTTCATAATATATATATTATAATCCATGCATACATTTCATTTGAAAGAAACTTGATTATCTACATAAACAAATAAATTAAATATAATAAATAAAGTACATTTTACATGAAACCCCTTTTTGTTACATAGAAATAATAATAATAACAACAACAACAGTACTCCTGGGCAACCATCTATTTAGAAACATGTTGGCACGTGTATCAGAGACCCAAGCGGGCGCATGTGGTTGACATTATGGTAAGCATGGAAATACGAAATGAAAATGCCAAGAATGTCAACATTATCATTACCTATTTTCTCCATTTTTTCTGCTTTTATCATTATATTTAATATTTTTTATGTTTTTTCTACATCTATGCACCATCGAAGTCTTATCGATGCCATTCCTCTCATCCGATTTTCATTCTTCCATAGGCAAACAGATGATTTTTTGTGGCCGAGGATACCTCTGCTTTCTAGAGAACGGACGCTCGATCCACCAAGAAATCTCGCGCATCGAGACGTGGGTAGCTCCGCAATAAAGATTGGCTACAGGATAAGGTTAAGAAATGTACGCTCTCCGCCACTTGTGGAAAAGCTGCTTTCGCGCATGCCTCGCCAGCATAAATCTCAATCCTAGCCGTCCAATTCGCAGGTCCATTCGCGAAAAGATGCCATTCACTTGAAATGACTTTTTTGGAATTTATGTGAAAAAACTAGAAAAGTTACACTCCATGAGGGAAAAACGTGTCAAGTGCTCAAGGTTACGGGGATTACATCATTACCGAAGCCTGTCATTATTAGCAACGGATCACATTCATCTGCAGAACCGCCTCACGTGCCAGTGGACAAAGGGTGTGTTTGTTTAGGATAAAAAAGTGCCAACTAAAATTTTTCAATCTAAAACTTTTCACTCTCCATAATTATTTTATTTTTTAATTATTTTTTCACAGTTTTCTATACAAACTACCCTACTTTTCAATCATTTCTACATAACTACCCATACAACTAACCTATCTATTTTAACTTTATTCTATTTACTTCTCATCATTACTCCTATTATATCACATCACTTTCTATTGATTTGACAACTTCTACTCTAAAAACTTTTCATCAAAAGTTTTACCTCCAACCAAACACACCCAAAGTGTCCCGATTTACAAACCTTGGGAAATAAGAGGTTAAAATATTTTTAGATATTTTTTTAGCTTTTTTTTTTTACAAATATGTTAAACTAGGAGTACTTAACAATAAACTACATTTTACTATTTTCGAATAGTTTAAACTCTTTTTTAAAGATTTTCTAACACAGTGGCATTGTTGTGATTTTCAGTCCTCAAAATTTACGAAAATGTCACTGTGTTTAAAAATCTTTAAAATATCCAAAGATAATAAAACGTAGTTTATAGCTTCAATACGCCCAACTTAATATTTTTGTAAAAAATTTCAATAAAAACTTGAAAATATAATTTTTATGTCGACGTAAGTTGATCATCTTCTGGTAAATAATTATGAGTATGGGTGCAATTTGGTTTGGTTGGCCGAGTTTGAGGTTCCAATCTTGTATTGAATCTGTATTATTATTCTCAAGAAAATTTTTCTAATTCACAAGATGTTTTTTTAAAAAAAAAAATTTCAACGCACCTTTACCTATTATCAAAATAATTTTACTTATTCTCAACACACATTATAACATTCTCATCTCATATATAGATTTGATTTAAGAATTTTGTATTGCTTGAAACATGCACTTATTCTCAAGAACTTTTATCCTACTTGTTTTAGGTTGTATTGGTTCTATGCTTATTTTATTTTATTTTATTTTTAAGGTGGAGTTGATTTTAAGGTAGGATCAAATTTCAATTTTAGTTGTCTGAGCAAAAAAAATTCAATTTCAATTTCAACTGTAAATTTATTCTTTTAAATTTTTATATTATATTCAAAAATTATAATTTTATTATAAATCTTACTTAAAAAATGTATAATTAAAACGATAATAATGTAATTTTAGAAATACATTTATTAAATCTTCTAAATAATACATTAATTAAACAAGTATCTACATATTTAACTAATATATTTATGTCTTTTAATATAAAAGATATTTTATAAAATATATATTAGTAATTCGAGTTGGTTCCACATACCTAGATCTTGGAATCTACCCTGTACTAATTAAACTATGTATTTATTTACTTAGAACTTACACTATCCTATGGTAGATACTAATTGAATTGAGTATTTTTTACTTAGAACTTACCTTATCCTATAAATATAGAATTAAAAATCTACCCTACCCATTTTAAAGTACACAATGAGTTTACCTATCGGTATCCTACTCAAATTATATACCTAATTATGAAAGATTTGAAAAAAGTCCCTTGGGTATATTGAATTTACACTTTTTAGCACCTAAATTTCACACTAGCAAATGGCTTCAAGTTTAATATAAATATAATTTTAGTGCCTCTACTTAAAAAATATGCAGTTTTGGTCCCTCCAGTTAAATAATGCGAAGTGCAACTTGAGCCAAGTTGAGCCTGAACTTAACTAGTCGAACCCAAAAGTTCAGTACTAAGGTTTAGATTTTTATAACTTAAACTTGAGAAATTCAATTTATATATAGGGTTAGGGACTTGAACCCGATTTTCCCTATTTATATTTATTGTGTTTTGGGGAGTGTTGAAACTTTTAGATGAAAAATTTATATTGTAAAAGTTTTTAAATTGGGAGAAAATAATGTAATATAATAGAGGTAATAATGAGTAACATAGAGAATAAAGTTAAAATAAACAAGTTAATTGTATAAGTAATTATATAAAAATGATTAAAAAGTAAGATAGTTATATAGTAAGACATGAAGAAATAATTAAAAAAATATGAAGAACGAAAAGTTTTAAATTGAAAAGTTTTAGGTGTAAATAAATATAGCATTAATATAAAGTATATTCTATATATAATACCTTAAATAATATTTCTTCATATTTATGCATTTTATATTATTTATATTAACATATTGTTTAAAATTTAGTTAAATTGTGCAATATAATTTTCGCTTTTATTATAATCCATATAAAAATTTTAAATTTATCACTCTTAGCTCAAACAAAAACTTATTAATCCAAATTCAATTTACTCAAATAAGGTGAAGATTTAAATTTTATAAATAGGATTAAGCCTAGATTTTACAAATGGATTTATGATTAGAATTGAACTCGAGCTTCATGAAACCTAGTTGTACTCTTGATTATTTAAAGCTTTAATATAAAATTAGAAAAACATCCTTGTAACAATTTTATCAAACCTTAAATGGACTATACTAAGAGGATGAAAATTTTAAAGCCTTAATGAAATTTATAGTTAGTAAAAAATATTTTAAAATTTAATTAAATAGTTCAAGATATTTATTTAGGAGATGTTCAAAATTTCCCTGCAAGTGCATGGGCCATTTATGGTAGTATATTAAATATCAATCTCATGAGAAATTCGGAATTTAAGACGTTGGATTTAAGCACTTATATCAAACACAAGGAGAATAAAGTAAAAGGAAATAAATAAAAAAAGAAGAAGGTTGATCTTAGAAATGCAAAACGAGGAATTAAAAATCATGAAATGAGAGTATCTAGAGTTTAGGATTTCACATACATCTTCTGCAGCAAAAACGTGAAATGTTTATTTAATCTGGATATTGTGTATTAAAGGAGAATAAATCCTAAATTATCTTTGCACTTTCTCTCGATACCTATAAGGCGTAACCCTAATATATTCTTAATCGCCTATTTTCATGAGATTAAGTCAATTAGGATTTATTAAGTTCTGTTATCATGCATATTTTTATGGTTTTAGATTTTCAGGTTTAATATATTGATTATCGTATATTAGACTTCCATCTTTCAGTTCCTTCATCTAATATATAAGAATAATTACCAATGTTGAAGCTCAAATACTAGACAAACATTTAACTATAAGATATTAAATTAGCAACAATATCCTTCATAAAATCAGCAAAACTACAACATCTACTATATTGTACGCTTGCTACATCCTAAACTCTAAATTAAGAGTTTAGCTTAGCATATTTGTAATAGATTCCGAATACAAAATAATATTGTATTCGAAGTCCATCATAAACGATACAACTAAATCAAAAGAAAAGAAGAAAAGGAAAGCTTATTGGTTGAAAGCTTCAATGGTGTCTTGACAACTTCAAACAACTCGCCACTTCACTTTCCACTATGATGCCCCATTGCCTAAGCATCTTCAATGACTAGTCAATGGGTGCCTCATGATCTAAGAAAAATTTGACAACATCGCCCCTAACCTACAAGGGTATGGTATAGTATATAAAATCTATTATACATAAACGTCACAATTTCATTCTAAGATATAAACACTTGGCTTTACATTCAAATATTCACATGCCCATACTACAAAGACATCCACAAAAAAAGAAAATCATCATAATCCATCGCTATTCATTTACTCTACAAAACAACCCAAAATAAAATATACATACGTAAAATGTCAATCAAGTTCGGAAAAATCCAAGTACAATATATTCTTCATTGTTGGGTCAAATTAGGTAAATGTTTACACTATCTAGTGTCAAAAAAGAGGTATAAAGCTCAAAATAGCTAAAAGCACAAGGCATAATCTATTGAGTTTGTTCTCCAAGGTTATGTCCTCCACTAATCCCATCTCGAGGTTCTTTTCTGTGGCGCCCCGAACCGAGGTGCCTAAAAGCCTTACTCCGGGATCGTTTTGATTGGTAAACGTGACTCAGGATTGTTGCCCTGATCACACGGCAGGATTTTTTTTTCTTTCATCAATACATGGAAAATTCCTATCATTCATCAAATTTGAAATATATTTCACATAACACAGTTATGATAAAAAATTATTCCATAAACATTTTCATTGGAATAAAAATATTCCCTTTTCATCTCAAAATTATCATCGTTGACTTTACATAAAGTTAAACATCATTTATATCAAAAACTACATAACACTTGGCATGCTGCCTTCATCATCATTTCCTGTCTGTTGTTGAAAAAGCATGGGTGAGTAATAATACTCAGTAAGCAAGCTATACATAATTTTTCAATCATTTTCATGCATTTCATAAAATGCAAATGCAATGCATACATAGCATTCATGACATTCCTTTGGATGCGACGCTAGCTAGGCGCCCATCCCATACATGCTCCCATTTCAGGGAGGTCGCCGCCGGCCTGGGCCTATTAAGCGACTTGGCAATAGCGAGGGGGACATCCGGTCCGCTTACTACCTCGACTAAGGCCTATTCCTCGTGCACATGCTCATTCTCATACACATGCCGGCATGATATTTGCAAATCATAAACAATTTCATAAAAAGCATTTAATAAATAATTTCACAAAACGAACTTCAGTTCATGTAAAGCAGTTATAGGTATGGCCAACCTTAAATAAATTTCATAAAGCAACTTGCAAACAATTTCAAGCATTTTGGAAATAATTTGCAAAACATATAACTTGCTTACCTTCTTAGGAGGTGTCTTCGACCTTCTCTTTTCCTTTTCCTATTCAAGGACAAGGATATTTCATTTCCTCTATTTAAGCTGCTTCCCATGTATGCTTTATAATATTTGGGCATTATTTCTTTACATAGATATTTTTGTCTATAAATTCTTCAAAAATTCCATACTTATATTCAAATATTAATTTCCAAATTTTCTCCAAAATCACGCTGTTAACTGTAGCAAATTACTGTAGCAAAAACACTGATCATCCGTGGTAACTGTTCAAAGCGACGTGGTTACTGTTCATGGGTTTTAAAAATTGATATTTTTTCCAAAAATAAAAAATACCATGACATACTTTATGCCTATTATATCATTGGAAATTTCTTATATTTTGAATTTATCATCATTTACTTGGCCAAAAAAATCATTTTCTCTATATACTAAAAATCATCATAAATTCACTTAAGCATAATCCTTAATTCTAAAAATCATGAAATTAATATATCATTATTCCAACATCATATTTATCATAATAATACATCCCAAATCATCACTTATCAATTTTGGAGCATTATTTTCACATATCATATGCTATCTTGCCGAATATCCTATATTCGCTCCAAATTTTTGATGTTTTGGCATAATTCCATTTAAAAATTATATATATACTTATTTTCTCATGATTAGGAATTATCTAAGCATGTTTTTACCCTACTTAACATCCAAAATAAATTTGGGTAGAAATCACTTACCCGAAGCGGAGATACGCCTCTTTTTCTCACACTTTCTCTCTCTAACTTTCTCCTTCTTTCTCTAAAGGGAAAAAACGTGTTTGGGGGTGGGAATGCTTGAAGTTTTCAAGCTTGGAGTGCTTCTGGTCGTTCTCACCTTGCCCCCTATTTATAGTTTTTGATTTTTCACAAAATTAGATTTTACCCCCTTAGCTTGAGGTATTTAATTATAAAAATGTATTTTTTTCTAATTTTGAAAAATGCCTTGAGCCAAGAGCAGACACCCTAGGTCTGCTCCATCCCACCCTATGCAGCCCTATCTTTTTCCTATTTTTATTATTTTTTATTTAATTAATTTTAAGCTAATTAAATCTAAACCCTTGATTTGTGATTTGGATGAATTTGGACCATTGATCAAAGTCAAATGGCCATAAATCCCCTACTGCTCACGCCCCTGCCATGTTTCTTTTCATTTAATTTTTTATTTTTTTTATTATTTAATTTATTAAAAAAGTCAAAAGTAGCATTTAATTAAAGTAATGCTACTTTTTGATTTTTCATTTGACGTTTCATCTTGACCTTTGATTTGTGATTTTCATCACATCTTGATCCATTCATCATGTCCATCATGAATTTTTAACCATCCATAAAAAATTTCATCGAATTCCGACGCCCGGATTGCAATTTATGAATTTTTTTCTATTTTTCCACAAAAATCCAAACTTGGATTAAAATATCCAAAAGAATTGCTATTTTATCTTGTAGTGATTAAATCTCTATTTTTTCTTTTTGTGATTAAGTTAATCCAAGTGATTAACTCTTAATCACGGGTCTTAGTCCTTGGTTACTATTCACGTACACTATTCACGGGGTTAAATTTCTAATTGCATTATTTCAATCTCCAATACACATATCCATCAATATAATTCATGAATTTTCATTTATTTATAAAATAATTACAAAATTACAAATGTCGAAATGACACGTATACAGTCGAAACAACGCGTATACGGTCAGGGTTCCACATTTTCCAACCCTAATAGTCTAGCAATTCTTTTATCCCAAACTCATATTCTTGTAACAAGTGGAAGTCAATGATCTTTAGAAGGAAACATTTCCTCTCATAGAAATGTTTATAGAATCTACTATATTGGCGTTCATTTTTGAAATATTTCATTGGTATGTTTAAAACTTGACCCCTTGGGGCTGGGGTTCCCTTTCGTCTTCTCATAACTTCAACACTTTCACTAACTTCTTGATTTTCTTCCATTCTAGGTATGGAGATAGAAGGATTACCTTCTTGGAAGTTGACCCGTCGACTAGTAGATGACATGGCCTCATCCCTAGATCGTTTGGATGGAGTTTGTAGATGACGTGGAATATCCTCCTGGGACGATTGAGAGACGGGGACTTTGGAGGGTTTCGAAACTACGTTGAGTGCCATTTGAGGAAAGGAGATTTTCTTATGGAGTGGTGAGATTGGAAATGGGAAAACTAAGGATTTAGGATTTCTACGGATTTGATCTTTGGAGAGTAGAAGAGGAATGGAACCGGAGTGAGATGAGAAGAGAGAAATGAGAAGGGAATTGGCTTCTCACCTAAAATAGGACAGTGGAAACGACGCCCGTGGAGTCAACTTTGAACCCTAAGTCGAGTTCGAAGTCGACTTGGCTCCACTAACCCAAGTAAAAATGTATTCCATTTCCTACCCCTTTTTAACTTATTTCATACAAGCAAGTCATAACATTCATCGACATCACATTTTAACAATACTTTTGTAATTTTTCATTAATTTCATGTTTCAATATCAATCATATCCATTTCATTTCTAATTTTGTAAAATGATTCATTTGTTAATGGTTTAGTAAAAACATCAGCAATTTGATTTTCTATTTTAACATATTCTAAGCAAATATCATAGTTTTCAGCAAATTCTCTAATGAAATGATGTCTCACATCTATATGTTTAGTTCTAGAGTGTAATATGAGATTTTTAGTTAGGCATATGGCGCTAGTATTGTCACATTTAATAGGTATATCTTTGTAATCTATCACATAATCTCTAAATTGTTATCCCATCCAAAGCAATTGGGCACAATAGCTCCCGACAGCAATATATTTAGCTTCCGCAGTAGATAAAGCAACACTAGTTTGTTTTCTAGAAAATAATGAAACTATTATATTTTCAAGAAATTGGCATGTATCACTAATGCTTTTTTATCCACTTTGTAACCGCAAAATCCGCATCTGAGTAGTGTTCGCAATCTCACTGCTAGTGCACGGGTCATACATTGTAGTATATAAATTATCGATCCACAGAGAATTCGCGATTATAAGTTTTGCTTTTAAATGCTTTCGTGTCGGATATAAAACGAAATAGAAAAGTGAAAGAGAATATAGTAAAAAAATGGAAAAGAAATAGAAAAAATGGGAAGAGATAATTGCAAATTAGAACGAGTAGAAAAAAAATGAGAGTGCGAGTACCTAGGGTTTAGGATTTTACATGCGTCTTTTGCAACGGGTAGGGATATAATTATTTAATCTGGATATTGTTTGTTAAAGGAGAACAAACCCTAATTTATCTTTGCACCTTCTCTCGAAACCTACAAGGCGTACCCTAATTTTCTTAACCACCTATTCTCATGGGATTAAGTTAATTAGAATCTATTAAGTTTTGTGGTTTATTCATAAAATTCCTCAAGGTCATCATGCCTATTCTCATGGTCTTAGATTTTCAGGTTTAATATTTTGATTATCGTATATTAGATTTTCACCTCTCGGTTCCATCACCTAATATATAGAATCATGCCAAAGTACGGGCCCATGTACAAATCAAGCATAAAAATCACAAGATATTAAATTAACAACAAAATCCATCATAAATAAATTAAAAATCCACACTACGCTACATTGTACGCATGCTACATCCTAAACCCTAGATTTAGGCTTAGCCGAGCATGTTTAAGTCCAAAATAAAATTTAAATTCAAATCCATCTTAAACAAGACAATTAAAATTAAAAAGGAAAAAGATAGAAAAGCTTATTGGTTTGAAGCCCTGATGGTGTGTCGGCCGCTCCACGCAACTCGCCGGTCCGTTTTTTTCCCGTGCTCTCCACCTCCTTGCACTCTCTCTTTCTCTTTCAAATTTTTGCCTTGTTGCTCGTCTCTCCAAATCTCCTGTTGGAAATTTCTGCTCTTCCTCGAATTATTTTTTGCTGCTGGAATTCCTTTGCTGGTTGCTCCAAGTCCCCCTCCTTGCTTCTCGTTGGAATCTTCTCTGGCTTTCTGCCCCTCCTACTGGAATTCTCTGCTCTCCCCCTTATATAGCTGCTGAAAATTACGCATTGCTGTATTTGAGTTGGAATTAGATTGCTTCAAGTGGGCCCCAATTTAAATTTTGCACGGTTGTGCAATGGTAGCAAAAACGTACAGATTCAGAGTCGTCCAAGCATATGATTTTCAGCAATCCAAGTAAAAAAAATTCATCCTCCATTAGCCGTTGATTAGCTCAGAATAATTGCTGAATTGAACGGTTGGAAATTCATCTGATTGATACTGAATTATGGACGGTTGGATCATGTGATTTTCTGAATGCTTTGGGCGGTTTACATCATGTTGCTGGACGATCATGGAGAGATGGACGGTCGGGATTTCTGGATGGACAGAAATTTTGATTTTCTGGACGCTGAATTGATTTGTTTTGGATTTAAATGCTGATCATATGATCTGCATTCGGTGGGGTCCACTAAATGGGCAGCTGCTGATGGTCACGTGAATTTGCTGGAAATTTTGAAATTTAATGGGCAGCTGGATTTAAATGCTCACGTGAATGCATTGTTGCTGCTGGGTATTTGATAAATGGATGGTGTGGACATTGCTGATGCTTTTAAATGCTGATCACGTGATCTGCATTCAGTGGACAGCTTGGACGTTAATTGCTTGATTAAATTGGACGGTTAATTGGTGCTGATTTTGCTCAGGGCGGTGGCTGAAAATAAAAAATTGGACGGCTCTGATTTTTTTGATTGGCTGGACAGTTTAGAAATTGTGGACAGCTTCTTTGCTGCTTGTACGCTTGAGATGTTTTCTTGGCCATTAATCTTCTGGACAGCTGGATCATTGCATGATTTGATTTCCATGTGGGACCCCCTGGATTTTCTCAATGGCCTGGATGCCTTTCTGGTGGACAGTGACATGAACAAATAAAGATGGACGGTTGGTTTTGCAGATGCATTGGACGGTCTTGATCTGCTGGACGTGATCTTGTGGGGGCCCACTTGGTGTAATTTGTTTTCCTACATAAAAAAATATTTAAATCATTAATTCGTCAAAATCATTAATGGATTATTATAAAAAATATTTCAAGCCCATTTAATTTCATGGAAATAAATAAAATGTAATTTCAAGTCAAAAGATTATAAAAATTGTTTTAATTGCTTGAAATTAATATTTAATACCCAAAAGTTGCAAAATCATATTTTAGAGGAAATTTCACATTGGACTTAATTAATTACCCACCAATTTGGTATAAAATGTCCACAAAATATGTTATTAATTTTCACTTATCAAATACCCCCATACTTGAACTTTTGCTTATCCACAAGCAAATACAAAAAGGATTCAAGAACAGATTGCAAAATTTCAAAACTTTGAGCAAAAAGTGAAAATAAATGTTTAGCCAATCATCAAAATTAATGAGAATATTAAACTAAAAAATTTTGAAACATGACACTCATTGAAAATCTCGGTCAACAATCCTTTCTCACATGACTAATATTGTACACTCTATCGCCTAATTTGTTTTCAATCATTAAGAGTTCAAAAACTCCCACAATAAACTCTTAATTATCAGATATCTTCCCCATTTATTTGGTTATTCAATACACACATTCAATAATTCAAGTGATCGTAGTAGTGCAGAAAATATTAGTCAAATTACCTCATATACATCTCATCATATTTTTCCATTTAAATTTCCTCTACCAACTCAATTAGCCAATTCATAGGATCATAAGGACTTAGTAAGACAACGGTTAGGTTTGGCACAAGAAATAAAATTTCAAAAATTGAACCGTCTCCTCATGACTTGAGCCTCATTTTACGACAGGAAATAATGCTACCCCCACACTTAGTGCTTTTATTCTCTTTCAAGCCTGTTCTTACCCTTGGTTTAGTTTTTTTTACCAAGTCCAGCAATAATTTCTCTCACCATATTTCAGGATATGTAGGAAGTCATTTTCATTATTTGTACAGTCAAGAGATTAAATATTATTCCCTGTTTTACTTTTCAGCTCAGAATTCAATTTCAAAGTTGGTTCAACGAAGTGGGAATTGTGGTTTAGGAAAAATTTAAGTTCAGGCTCAATAGGGGTAAACAACTGTTATACTTTCAAAGATAGGCTCATCATGAAAAAAATGCCTTAATCATGTCCATGAATTTGTTAAATGGAGTTTTGGCTTTGGAAATTTCTTCAACCAGAATAAAATTTTTCATATATATGGGAAAAACTACCTTCTTAAATGACAATTGTGTATTAAAAAAACTTTTGATAAATTGGAAAGAATTATTTTGATTCTGAAAGAAAACAAGATTGGTTCCTAGGTATATCAGTTTCATCAAGTGATTCGGGACAAAAATTCAAGTATTTTTAACAAGTGCATATTCAAAAACAAATTTAACATCTCATTAAGCTTCAACTTTTCCTAACTTAAAGATGTTGAAATTCCATGTATGGTTTGCTTTCAAGACATACAAGAGTTCAAAGTGGGGTCTAATAGCACATTTTATGCAAGAATTACCCAAAGTTTTCAATTTTTTTTTTTTTGCAAAAATTATAATTATGGCCAAAATATAATTATTAGGGTAGTGAAAGAAATATTTAGAGAAAATTAATGCAACGCATTCACCCCCACACTTGAAATTGACATTATCCTCAATGAAAATCATGCCATCAAAATGAAGGGAGTAATCGTAAAAATGTGAGATGTTAACTTTCCTGTGTTTGGCGAGTTGAACTGTGGGCAAGAGGTAGACAGCGAGTTGAACTGAAATTTCATCCCATGGTGCTTCCTTCCAAGTAGGCTCTGAAAATAACCAATAAAGCTCAAAATTAAAAATATCAAAATTCTAAAGGAAACTAAAAGAAAAAATAAAACTAAAACTTCCCTGAAAGAAAAAAGAAATTTTTGGGTTGCCTCCCAAGAAGCGCTTGGTTTAAAGTCATCAGCCTGACTGCAGATTTTCAGTTGGGTGGCGTGGTTTCGCATAAGGAGTGGATGACTCCTATTGGAATGTGATCCCCTGAGAAGTAGGGTTTGAGGCGCTGCCCATTGACTTTGAATGCTCCCATCTTTTCACTCCATATTTCAACAGCTCCATGAGAAAACACTTGTAATACTTTGAATGGTCCCCACCACCTTGACTTCAATTTTCCTAGAAACAATTTAAAATGAGAATTAAAAAGCAACACCAGGTCATTAGCTTTGATTACCTTCTGCCGGATGTGTTTGTCATGCCAAAATTTTATCTTTTCCTTGTACATCTTTGAATTTTCATAGGGCATCGAGTCGAAGCTCCTCGAGTTCATCAAGCTGTAGTAGGCGCCTTTCTCCTGCAGATTTCAGATCAAAATTCAAAATTTTGATTGCCCAGTATGCTTTGTGCTCCAGCTCTACAGGCAAGTGGCATGATTTTCCATAGACTAGTCGGAAAGATGTTGTCCCGATCGGAGTTTTGAATGCAGTGCGGTAAGCCCAAAGAGCATCGTTGAGTTACCTTGACCAATTTCGCCGTGATTAGGATACCATCTTCTCAAGTATGTGTTTAATCTCGTAGTTCGAGATTTCAGCCTGACCACTTATTTGTGGGTGGTATGGGGTGACGATTTTATGTGTGATCTCATATTTCTTGAGCAGTTGCTCCATTTGCTTGTTACAGAAGTGGCTTCCTCCGTCACTTATGATTGCTCATGGTACACCAAATCTGGTAAAAATGTTACGTTTTAAGAATTTAGCGACCACCCGTGAGTCATTTTTCGGAGAAGCAATCGCCTTCACCCATCTAGTTATGTAATCAACGGCAAGAAATATGTACTGGTTGTTGAATGAGGATGGAAAAGGTCCTATGAAATCCATGCCCCAGACATCAAACGGTTCGACCTCGAGAATGTTTGTGAGTGACATCTCGTTTCGCTTTGAGATGTTTCCTGTCCTTTAGCACCTGTCACAGGTTAGTGTAAAAGATCGAGCATATTTAAACAAAGTGGGCCAGAAGAAACCTGATTGTAGGACTTTTGCTGCAGTTTTGGTGGGACCCATGTGTCCACCATAGGGTGAAGAATGACAGTGATAAAGAATGCTTTGGATTTCCTCGTTTGGTACACATCGGCGATTCAGACGTCGCCGCATCTCTTGTAAAGGTATGGGTCCTCCTATATGTAGTATTTCACGTCTGCCATGAATCTCTTTTTCTGTTGATAGCTGAAATTGGATGGAATTTTTTTACAGACCAAGTAATTAACAATGTCTCCGTACCAGGGCATTGACGCTTCCTTAAGTGCAAGCAGGGATTCGTCAGGAAATTTCTTGTTAATTTGCTCATTTTTAGTTAGATCAATCTTCTCAGTTATGGTAGTCTAGACAGATGATCAACTACCACATTCTTTGTGCCTTTCTTGTCTCGGATTTCAAGGTCAAATTCTTGTAATAGCAAAATCCAACGAATCAACCTTGGTTTAGCATCTTTCTTGGCAATTAGATAGATTATGGCTGCGTGGTCTGTATAGACAATCACCTTTGACCCTACAAGATAAGAACGAAATTTATCAATAGCAAATACAACAACTAGTAATTCCTTTTCAGTGGTTGCATAGTTGACTTGAGCGTCATCTAGGGTTTTGCTTGCATAATAGATCACCACCGGCTTGTTGTCCTTTCGTTGACCCAAAACTACCCCAATCGCATGGTCACTTGCATCACACATGATCTCAAATGGTAGGCACCAGTCAGGCGGCTGTATAATTGGGGCAGTGGTCAAAGCTTCTTTTAACCTGCAAAATGACTTTAAACAGTCATCAAATAAATTAAATTTTACATCTTGATTTAGCAGGTTAGTTAGTGGCTTAGCAATTTTAGAAAAATCTTTAATGAAACGACGATAGAAACCGGCATGCCCCAGGAAACTCCGAATTCCTACTGAATTAGGTGGCGGTAGTTTTTCAATGACTTCTATTTTCACTCGGTCAACCTCAATACCTCTGCTTGAAACTAAATGCCCTAATACAATTCCTTCCTGTACCATGAAATGATATTTTTCCCAATTCAAAATCAGGTTGGTTTCTTCGCATCTCTGTAAAACCTTAGACAGGTCAGATAAGCATAATTCAAATGTAGTGCCATAAACAGAAAAATCATCCATAAATACTTCAATTATGTGTTCAATGTAATAAAAAAATATGGCCATCATGCATTGTTGAAAAGTGGAAGGTGCATTACAAAGACCAAAAGGCATGCGTCTATATGCAAAAATGCCGTATGGACAAGTGAAAGTGGTTTTCTCTTGATCCTGTGGGTGAATAGGAATCTAAAAATAGCTAGAGTAACCATCCAAATAACAAAAGTAAGAGTGATTGGCAAGTCGTTCAAGCATTTGATCAGTGAAAGGCAAAGAAAAATGATCCTTTCGGGTGGCAATATTTAATTTGCGATAATCGATGCACATTCGCCAACCTGTGACTGTCCTCGTGGGTATAAGTTCATTTTTATCATTTTTCACGACAATCATACCGCCTTTCTTGGGTACCACATGTACTGGGCTTACCCAACTACTATCAGAAATAGGGTAGATGATTCCGGCATCAAGAAGTTTTAAAATTTTCTTTTTCACCACTTCTTTCATGTTTGGATTCAGACGCCTTTGAGGTTCAATGCTTGTCTTACAATTTTCCTCCATTAGAATTATGTGCATGCATAAAGAAGGACTAATACCAGGTAGGTCATTAATGCAGTAGCCAATTACCTTCCTATGTTTTCTTAGTATAGTTAATAGTTCATCAGCTTGGGATTCGAAAAGATTTGCATTGATTATGACTAGATAAGTAGCGTTTGGGCCAAGAAATGCATACCTAAGATTTTTAGGAAGAGGTTTGAGTTCTACCTTTGGTGCTTCTTCCTTTGTTTTTGTCGAGGGAAAAGAATTGAAGTCTATGTCCAGCTTCCCAAGAGATGAGTCGGCAGCAGGTGAGATAAAAGGGCTTCCATCCAAGAGAGCTGCACAAGTAGACAGTTCGGGGTTATCATTTTCAACAGTTGCACTCTGAATGATACACACCTCTATCGGGTCATCTTTTTCTTCGATCGTCAAAGGGTTGATGACGTCGACCCACAGGCAAGAGTTATCGATTGATAGGTGCTTTGTTGCCTCAGAAAGATTAAATTCGACCTTTTCATCTCCAACTGTCAGTGAGAGTCGACCATTCTTAACATCTATGATGGCTCCAGCAGTGGCTAAGAAAGGTCGTCCGAGAATGATTGGAATTTGGCGATCCTCCTCCATGTCGAGGACTACAAAGTCGACTGGGATAAACAATTTGCCGACTTTCAAGGGAACATCTTCAAGAATGTCAACTAAGAATTTGATTGATTGGTCGGCCAGTTGGAGAGACATAAACATTGGTTTTGGATCACCCATGTTCAGCTTTTTACAGATGGAGAGTGAGATCAGACTTACACTGGCTCCGAGATCACATAGCGCTTTGCTAATTTGGACATTCCCAAGAGCACATGGAATGGAGAAGCTTCCAGGGTCCTTGAGCTTCTCAGGTAATTTGTTCTACAAAATAGCGCTTCACTCCTTAGTGAGTGCAATGGTTTCGTACTCCTGAAGTTTTCTTTTGTTGGATAGCATGTCCTTGAGAAAATTTGCATAAGCTGGCATTTGGGAAAGCATGTCAATGAAAGACACGTTAATTGATAGATTCTTGAGAGTAGAAACAAACTTCTCGAACTGCTTTTGGAGCTTAGCCTGTCGTTGCTTTTGTGAGAAGGGGATAGGAGGCTGGTAAGGAGGTGGTGGTACATATGGCTTCTCCACCACTAGTTCTGGTTGTGGTTCCTCTTCTTACTTCTTTTCCTGCTCGCCATCCTTTTCTGTGACCATTTGAGGTGGGTCGAGCTATTTTCCACTCCGCAAGGTAACCGCCTGCACTTGCTCCTTAGGGTTTACTTTAGGTTGGCTAGGGAGTTTGCCCTGGTTTCTTTGGGATGAGGCAGTGGCATTCTGAGCAATTTGATTTTCAAGCAACTTGATGTGGGTTTGCATTTGGTCCATTCTTTTATCATTTTTCTTAAGCATTAGAATGATATTTTCAAGCATGGACTCAGTAGGTTGTGTTTGAGGTGGTGCAGGTAAGGCTTGTTGGGTTTGATATGAAGGATGGTTCAATGGTTTTCTAAGGAAACCAAGTGGCTTATTATTTTGAGCATAATTTTGGGTGTTTGACTGGTTTGCTCAAGAGAAATTGGGGTGGTTCCTCCATCCAGGGATGTAATTATTAGAGTAAGGGTTACCATAAGTGCGAGTATCATACTAGTTGTTAATTTCATTGGCTTGCTCGCCTGTGGTGTCTTTAATGGCAAAACTACACTCAGTTGTGTAGTGTGAAGCTCCACAGATTTCACATGAAATGTGTCCAGAGGAAGATGCATTCCGGTCCGTGAATTCCTACTTCTTTTGCTGCAAAATTTTATCAAGTTTATCATGTATAGCATGTATGGATTCAATATCGTATACATTACCTCGCCGAGAGGTTCCTCGGACATCGCCGTCCTGAGAATCATAAAGAGCTAAGTCATAGAGGAGTTTGAGAGCCTCCTCGTCAGTGAGTCGCATGAATCGGCAACATCAGCTGAATTGACGGCGCTTCGGCTAGGTCGATCGAATCCATTGAAAAAGTTTTCAATAATATCACCTTGCGAGATGCCATGTTGAGGGCACTTGCGCTGCAGATCTTTCATCCTCTCCCACGCATCATATAGGATTTCGCCATCTTTTTGGATGAACTAATTGATCTTGTCTCTGATTTTCCTGGTTTGATTGGGTGGAAAGAATTTTTCCAGAAATGCAGTAGAAAGCTCATCCCATGTGTTGAAAGTGTCGGGCGACATAGAATAGAACCACTCGCTTGCCCTGTCACGAAGAGAAAATGGGAAAAGCTGCAGACGGATTACCTCGCATGGGATGTTTTGCAACCTAATTGTGTTGCACAACTTCAGGAACTTAGTGATGTGTACAGTTGGGTTTTCAGAGGGTAGTCCTGCAAATTGGTCCTGTTGAACCATCCGGATGAGACCGGGATTTAGTTCAAAATTTCTTCCATCGATCTCTGGTTCAACTATGCATGATCGGAATCCACGAGGGTTTGGGTGATTCCGATGGCTAAGAGTCATCCTTCTTAGAGGAGCGTTATTCTCAGCCTGGTCTTCCTCCTGCTCTTGACGTGGCGGGTTTGGATGGCTGTGTTCCGCCATGGTGTCTTCAGAATTTTGTTGTTGTTTATACTCACGAATTCTTCTCCTAAAAGAACGTTCGATTTCAAGATCAGCAACAAAGAGTTTTTCAACTAGTTGTTTTGCAAAGTTTCGGGTATGTGGGTGCAAACAAAGATTAACTAGCTAATTCAGAACAATAAACATAAATAAGAACGAGAGACAGAAACAAAAGACAGAAAGTAAAGAAAGAAAAAGAATAGACAAAAAAATAGTGAAAGGGAAAAAAATAAGAAAAATAAAGCAAGTATCTAAAAATAAAATTTAAAGTAACGCCGAATTCCTCGGCAACGGCGCCAAAATACTTGTTCGCAATCTCACCGCAAGTGCACGGGTCATAGATTGTAGGGTATAAATTATCGATTCACAGGGAATTCGGGACTATAAGTTTTGCTTTTAAATGCTTTCGTGTCGGATATAAAATGGAATAGAAAAGTGGAAGAGAATATGTAAAAAAATGGAAAACAAATAGAAAAAATGGGAAGAGATAATTGCAAATTAGAACAAGTAGAAAAAAAATGAGAGTGCAAGTACCTAGGGTTTAGGATTTCACATGCGTTTTTTGCAACGGGTAAGAATATAATTATTTAATCTAGATATTGTTTGTTAAAGGAGAACAAATCCTAATTTATCCTTGCACCTTCTCTCGAAACCTACAAGGCGTACCCTAATTTTCTTAACCACCTATTCTCATGGGATTAAGTTAATTAGAATCTATTAAGTTCTGTAGTTTGTTCATAGAATTCCTCAAGGTCATCATGCCTATTCTCATGGTCTTAGATTTCCATGTTTAATATCTTGATTATCGTATATTAGGTTTCCACCTCTCGGTTCCATCACCTAATATATGGAATCATGCCAAAGTACAGACCCATGTACAAAACAAGCATAAAAATCACAAGATATTAAATTAACAACAATATCCATCATAAATAAATTAAAAATCCACACTACGCTACATTGTACGCATGCTACATCCTAAACCCTAGATTTAGGGCTTAGCCGAGCATGTTTAAGTCCAAAATAAAATTAAAATTCAAATCCATCTTAAACAAGATAATTAAAATTAAAAAAGAAAAAGATAGAAAAACTTATTGGTTTGAAGCCCGATGGTGTGTCGGTCACTCAACGCAACTCGTCAGTCCGCTTTTTTCCCGTGCTCTCCACCTCCTTGCTCTCTCTCTCTCTCTCTTTCAAAATTTTGCCTTGTTACTCGTCTCTCCAAATCTCCTGCTGGAAATTTCTGCTCTTCCTCGAATTATTTTCTGCTGTTGGAATTCCTCTGCTGGTTGCTCCAAGTCCCCCCTCCTTGCTGCTCGTTGGAATCTTCTCTGGCCTTCTGCCCCTCCTACTGGAATTCTCTACTCTCCCCCTTATATAGCTGCTGAAGATTGCGCATTGCCGTATTTGAGTTGGAATTAGATTGCTTCAAGTGGGCCCCAATTTAAACTTTGCAAGGTTGTGCAATGGAAGCAAAAACGTCTAGATTTAGAGCGTCCAAGCATATGATTTTTAGCAATCCAAGTAAAAAAAATTCATCCTCCATTAGCCGTTGATTAGCTCAGAATAATTGCTGAATTGAACGGCTGGAAATTCATCTGATTGACACTGAATTCTGGACAGTTGGATCATGTGATTTTCTGAATGCTTTGGGTGGTTTACATCATGCTGTTGGACGATCATGGAGAGATGGACGGTTGGGATTTCTGGATGGACAGAAATTTGGATTTTCTAGACAATGAATTGATTTGTTTTGGATTTAAATGCTGATCACGTGATATGCATTCGGTGGGATCCACTAAATGGGCAGCTGCTGATGGTCACGTGAATTTGCTGGAAATCTGGAAATTTGATGTTGCTTTGGATTTAAATGCTCATGTGATCTGCATTCGGTGGGGTCCACTAAATGGGCAGCTGCTGATGGTCACGTGAATTTGCTGGAAATCTGAAAATTTAATGGGCAGCTGGATTTAAATGCTCACGTGAATGCATTGTTGCTACTGGCTATTTGATAAATGGACGGTGTGGACATTGCTGATGCTTTTAAATGCTGATCACGTGATCTGCATTCGGTGGACGGCTTGGACGTTAATTGCTTGATTAAATTAGACTGTTAATTGGTGCTGATTTTGCTTAGGGTGGTGGCTGAAAATAAAAAATTGGACGGCTCTGATTTTTTTGATTGGCTAAACGGTTCAGAAATTGTGGACAGCTTCTTTGCTGCTTGTACGGTTGAGATGTTTTCTTGGCCATTAATCTTCTGGACAGCTGGATCATTGCATGATTTGATTTCCATGTGGGACCCCTTGGATTTTCTCAACAACCTGGATGCCTTTTCTGGTGAACAGTGACATGAACAAATAAAGATGGACGGTTGGTTTTGCAGATGCATTAGACGGTCTTGATCTGCTGGACGTGATCTTGTGGGGGCCCACTTGGTGTAATTTGTTTTCCTGCATAAAAAAATATTTAAATCATTAATTCATCAAAATCATTAGTGGGTTATTATTAAAAAATATTTCAAGCCCATTTAATTTCATGGAAATAAATAAAATGTAATTTCAAGCTAAAAGATTATAAAAATTGTTTTAATTGCTTGAAATTAATATTTAATACCCAAAAGTTGCAAAACCACATTTTAGAGCAAATTTCACATTGGACTTAATTAATTACCCACCGATTTGATATAAAATGTCCATAAAATATGTTATTAATTTCCACTTATCAGTAGCCGATTAGATCAAATGTTGAACCCATAGGGTACCATAGCCCTAGATTGGTAGCATCAATCAAATATCTAAAAATTCTTTTCACAGCTGCTAAATGTGATTCTTTGGGGCATGCTTGAAATCTAGAACACATGCAAACGCTAAATAATATATTTGGTATAGATGCAGTCAAATACAACAAGGATCCAATCATACTTCTATACAACCTTTGTTCAACTTGTTAACCTTTTTCATCCTTGTTGATTTTGATAGTTGATCTCATGAGTGTGTTTGCTCCTTTACTGTTTTGCATTCTAAATTTCTTGAGTATTTCTTTAACGTACTTGGACTGATTTATAAAAATTCCTTCACTTAATTGCTTAATTTTCAGTCCAAGGAAGAAATTTAGCTCGCCTATCACGCTCATTTCAAATTTATTCTGCATAAGTTTAGAAAATTCTTGACATAGAGATTCATTAGCAACACCAAATATAATGTCATCAATATAAACTTGAACAATTAGTATGACTTTTCTTTTGTACTTAATGAATAGGGTAGTGTCAACTTTTCCTCTTTGAAAATCATGATCAACCAAAAATTTGTTTAACCTCTCATACCAAGCTCTTAGAGCTTATTTTAGTCCATACAGGGCTTTAGTCAACTTATAAATAAATTTGGATTGATCTTTTTCCTCAAAACTAGGAAGTTGTTCAACATATACCTCTTCATTAAGGTATCCATTCAAAAATGCACTTTTTACATCTATTTGCAATAGTTTAAAATCCATATGAGATACAAATGCTAATAAGATGCATATGACTTCTAATCTGTCCATAAGAGCATATGATTTCTCAAAATCAATTCCTTCCTCTTGTGAATACCCCTTGGCTAGAAGTCTAGCCTTGTTTCTAACGACTGGTCTATTTTCATCTAATTTGTTTCTAAAGACCTATTTTGTTCTAATGATTGTGCAATATTTAGATTTAGGAACTAGGTGCTATATTTGGTTCTTTTCAAATTGATTTAAATTTTCTTACATTGTCATAATTCAATTTTCATCATTGAGGGCTTGATCAACAGAATTTGACTCTATATTAGATACAAAAGCAAAATGTCCACATATCAATGATCACATAGGTTAAAATGTGTTTCACACTTGACCTTACTTCTTCCTAGGTCTGCTCGAAAAATCTAGAATTCTACAATTCATATGGAATTTTTGCACAAGTTCAGAGACCTAATAAGTTTTGAGGTCTAACAGAGTTATACAATTAATCCATAATTGCATTGGTTTTACGCAAATCCTTTGAGGAGCTCTATATAAATAGCATTTGTACATGTCCCAAAGCATTCTAGAATATAGTCAGTACTTGGATTGAGGTCCAGAGATCAAGAGAAGGCGTAGAGCATGAGATAAGGAGTGAGGCGGCGAGTCGCTTAGAGCAGTTGAGACATCATCAGAACTTCCAATTAGTAAGCTTTCCTTTCTTCTTTTCTTTTGATTATATTATCTTATTTGTGATGAGTTTGAGATATAATTTTATTTTATATTTTGGTTTAATCATAAACATGATAAGCTAAATCCGTAACCTAAGATTTAGGATGTAGCATGCGTATAATATAACGAATATTGTGGTTGTGATTATTTAAAAAGGATATTGTGTTAATTTAATATCTTCTTATTTAATGCTTTCTTGGTGTGAAGGCTCACACTTTAGCAATGATTCTCATATATGTTAACCGATGGAATCGAGAGGTGGAAGTCTAATATACAAAAATTAAGATATTAAACCAGAAAATCTAAGATTTTGAGAATAGGCATGATGACCGTAAGGAATTTTATGAACTTTCACGGAACTTAATGGGTTCTAATTGACTTAATCCTATGAGAATAGATGGTAAGAATATTAGGATACGTCTCGTACGTTTCGAGAAAAAGGTACAAGGATAATATAGAAATAGTTATCCTTTAATACATAATATTCAGATTAAGTAAACACTCCACGTATCCATTGCAAAAGACGTGGAACCCTCGATCCTAGGTACTCTCAATCCTGCGATTTCTAATCCCTGTTCTACATTCTTCGGATCAACTTTTCCTTTTTCATACTCTTTCTTCTTATCTTATTCTCTTGATTTTGGTTATAAAGTGTTTAAATCCAATGTCTTAAGTCCTGAATTCTTTAAAGATCGATATTTTATATACAACAGTCTACGACCCGTGCACTTACGGAGAGATTGTGAACAATGGATTACATTACTTCCTTCTTTACCCCTTTGATTGTTTTGAAAGAATACTGTACTGAATTTTTTATATTTTATGGAATTTTTATTTCATTTTGTTGAAAATATACATGAGTGTTGACATCAAATTAATTTGGACCCCACTTTGAACTTTTGTGATTCCTTTAAGTAGACTATACTTGGAATTTCAAAAACTTTGAGTTAAATGAATAATTGAATTCTAGCGAGATATTGAATTAATTTTTCCATATGTAGTTACTAGCAATACACATATTTTTATCTTAAATCACTTGATGAAATTGGTATACTAGAATACTATTTCTGCTTTCATTCAAACTTTGTGTAATTCTCTCTAATTTATTAAATATTATTTCCAATGCACACAGTGATGAATTGAAGAAAGATTTTTCCATGTACATTAAATCATTCTAGTTAAAGGATTTTCAAGATTAATACTCAACTTAACTTGTTTATGGAATATGGTTAAGGCATTTTCTTCTTTGATCAACTTATTACTGAGAGTATTACTTTTATTCACCCCTTTGAGTCTGAAATTTCTTTCTATTTTTTTGAATTGAATTGATTTTGAATTTGAATTTTGAGCTAAAAAGTATAATGAGAATAAGTTAACCACATGACTTATATAAAAAAAATTGAAAAAGAATAAAGAAACTCTTTAGATATCCTGAAATATGATGAAGGGAGTTATTGCTAAACTTGGTTTGTAAAAAATCAAAATAAAAAAATGCAAAACTAAGGGTAAGAACAGACTTGAAATAGAATAAAAGCACTAAGTGTGGAAGTGATTTTATTTCTTTGTACACGTAAGGCTCAAATTAAAGTCAAAGACAATTCAATTTTTAAATTTTGCTAAGAACTTAACCATTGTTTTATTAAAGTCCTTATGATTCTATGATCTAGTTAAGTAAGTTGGTGGAGGAAATTTAGATGTTAAGATTTGATGAGATGTATGTGAGGCTATTTTCTGTATTACTACCATTAACTGAATAATTAAATGTGTGCATTAAAATTATTAGATGAAAAGGGGAGAATATCCAAAATGAAATTACAACTAAGAATTAAAGTGTAATAAAATTAACTGTAAATAAAATTGAACTAAAAGCAAAGAAAATAAAAATCTAAAATTTAACAAAGTAAAAGGAAAAAAAATTTGGATGGCTTGCACAAAGAAGATCTCCTCTCCTGAAGTTTCTCCAGACCTATGAGCATAAAAGCAGAAATTGAGAGTAAAACATTGGATTAAAAACTGATGTCCCTAGAGCCTTGCCATTGCTCCCTTTTATAAGAGTGGAAAATCGTAGAAAGATGTGAGAAGGAAGCGGATTGCTATCACAAATTTGGCACTATTACATGCTGCGCAACTTTGAACGGACCAAATTGCTTTTGTGCTACTAATGATGGCTGAGATTTCTGTGCATTGATTCCGAGCTTAATTCGGTTTACCCATCTGCTTGGGTAGCTGATGACTAAGGGTGCAACTTGGACTAGGTTCGACCCGAACCCAAATTTAGGCAGTGTTAGAACCGGCTGTTGTTGAGACTGAACCCAATTTTTCGGGTTAATAAGAACCCTAACCCGCTCAACCCGAACTTGATTTCAATAGCCCCTTATAAAGATAGATTTTTCCCAAACGGTGCCCTAATCTCGATTTCCCCAATTCCTTCCCACTCCAGCCCGCCGCCCTGCCTCTCTACGACTGCTCCGTCGAGTGCACCGTCGATTGCATCGACTAACGACTGCTGACCCACTCTCCGCTATCGACTACTGCCTATCTTCTTTGGTGCTAACTGTCGACAGCCATCATCAGGCCACCACAAGCTGCTTCTGCTTGTCCTGAGTGTTGACTGCCGTCGAGTGCGCCAACCGGCGACCGTTGATCCGCTCTCCGCTACCGACCGCCGCCTGTCTTCTTCGGAGTCGATTGTCGACTACCATCAACAGCCCACCACAAGCCGCTTCTACCAGTTCCGAGTGCCAACTGCCATCGAGTGCGCCGAGCTTCCTCCCTGTCAACGCTATCATCTCCCTCCTCAACGGTGAAACTATCCACACCATTCACCGAACAGGCCTTGGTGCCTTGCTTCTGCACCCCCCCCCCCCCCCGTCTTCTCCCTCGACCCATCTTCCTCCTCTTGGTGGCTTAGAGCTCCGCGGTAAGAAGAATTATTTTTCCATTTTTGATTTTTTGGGTCACAAATCTTTGATTTTTTTCCTCGGCTGCTTTCAATTTCCTATTACTTATGCATATTTGTTTGGAAACTAATTTTGATTGTTGCGAATTTTAAAATGAGTTGAACCCAACATAGTTCGAATTTTGACACACTTGAGAATGCCTACATGTGCTAGTCTAATAACTGCATGCAGATGTTGTCTAATGTATGTTGGTCATTATTGGTTGAGGGAAAATGTAAGAAGAAAAATTGTAAAGTAAATTGGGCACGATTTATAACCAAAATATATTATAAAAATTCATTAAAAAATCCATTAAAAAATCCATTATGTGCAAAACCATGATTTTTATAGAAATCTGGGTACTTTGTTGGCTATCATTGAATCTTACAAGTTACAAACACATGATAGACATTAAAATGACAACCCATATGATGTCCACAACTGGTAGTGATCACCCATACACTTTTAACTAAAAATTATGGACAAAAAAAAAACATCAAACAAAAAACAAAAACAGGGCCCACCACAAAAATCAAACAAGAAAGAAGAATTCTTTGAATATATATATATACTCCTTAAGTTCAATTATACAATATATCATTGAATATTTGCATTTTCTTTTAGGAAAGAAGAATTTGGCTTGACAGATAGAAATAATGCAAGACAAGGGCAATGAAGACAATAGTGAAAGATTAGACTTGTGTTGTAATTTTGTTATTTGAACTTAAGACTTGTGTTCTAGACTTGGAGTTAACTTGGATGTTGTGATTTGGAGTTCGATGCTTGAATTAATATAATCTTATTCGACATGATATTACTGTGGTTTTTGGATGATTTTATTTTATTGCAATTGATTTCATAAGATTTTATCGTACAAATGGATGGTAATATTGATGTCAAATTGTAGAATGGAAAACGGTTGTACTTCTACGTTCTCCAAAATACAGCTATTATTCTACTTGATGCAAAGAGAAAGCTCAAAATAGGTTTTCTTCTTCTACTCTTAAGAGATATTTGAATTTTTCTTGTTTTCTTATAATAAATTATTTTTTAAACTTTTTTATCTAATAGGTTTGTGATAAAGAAAATTATATAGGATGAGAATTAAAGACATATCGATAGGAGAATGTCAACTTGAAATTCAACCTAAGTCCGAATTTCAAAAATGAGGTTAAGGTTAAGATTTACAAATAAAATTAAGGTTAGGGTTAGGGTTGAAATTTTACAAATAGGGTTAGAATTAGGGTTGAAATGAGTCCAAGTTTTATGAGCCCGAGTTGACCCTCAGGCTGCAACACACCCAACTTCCGCATGGCACTTTGCCTCTCCTCGTTTTGCACAGGGAACTCCCGCTGACGTGGCTACTATCATCTCAGCTGCTGGTGTTGGTGCACCACCTGATGAGCGGCCGGCAGAGGGATAGGTGCAGTGCTGATGAATTTTAGGTAGATTTGGATCGTCCCGATTTTCAGCCAAGTTGGAGTCATGGAGGCTCTGGTTGGATTGATTTGTCGCTCAAGAAATCTTGAGCGGCACCACCTGTTATTTGTTCACCTCCATGGACAAACAACTTGAGCTGCTGCTTGAACCGAATGGCTAGGAGAAGAAAATCCCAACCGAACTTCCCGATTTCTGATTTCCAACGATTTGGATGGCTCGGATCTGCTGGAAATCACTTCTTTCTGCCGGATCTGAAATTGTACAGGTGGAGGTAGTGGGTTCGGAAGTGTCCAACTTGTGCTCTGCTTAACGCCTTGGTTGCTTGAATATAAAGAAGAAATTGCAGCAGGACTCTAAGGCTTTTCTTGGCTATGATTTGGACAGTTCATATATGCGAATTGGTGCTTCTTACTGCCAGATCTGAGATGGGAGTGGAGACGGGTGAGGAGGAGGAATCGTTCCTGCCATTGCTAGAACTTCTGAGAAGAAGATGCCTTTAGTATGGTGCTCTAGCAGAGTACGCATACCGGTGCTCGGTAGTCTTTGGTTTGACAATCTAAACCGTTGAAATGTTTTGAACTTACGTCCCAATTATCTCAACAAATCAATAGCCATCTCCAAATAATTAAAAAAATGCCACAAAACCATCTTGCAATTGCAATTTTATCAAAATAAAAGGTGTGAAAAAAATGAATTGCATGGAAAATATGTAACTTATCAACTATATATTTTGGATATTAATCGGATTACAATTTGAGTGATTTAGATGATTCGAGTCATATTTTGATTAATTTAGTAGTGTTAAACACCAATCACTTACAGCTAATTAATTCATGCAAAGATAGGAAATATCAGTGCAATGCTTAAGAAGATTTTAAGCACGAGGACTAAGACTCATTTGATTTGATAATTTTGAAGAATTAAGAGAAAAAATCAATCATCAATTCAACTTAGAACGTGTCGTGGAAGTTATGAACTGCGTAGTACCAATGCAACACTCCGATTATTTTAGGCCTAATGAAGAAACTTAGAATTGGCACAAGGAGGAATTTGGAAAATTCCAAGAGATTGAGGGTTTAAGTTAAGCCATATTGGCATGGAAGGTATTAAGTTTCATGCTCTTTAATTTAGATGGATGAGATTAGGGCAACTAATTAAGCAAGGTAATTAAATTAATCACCAATTATTACCTTGGTAATTATGCACTAAAAGGCAAGATGGAAAAGTAAGTACAAAATGACAAAATAGGGTGTAGAGATAAGATGAGGTGGCATACCCATTAATTGCCATTTTCCATTTTATTTTTGATGAATTATTTAAGAAATTGATATCTTGTGATATACAAGATGGATTGATATGAAATTTTAAGGGCAAATCTAATTTAATATGCCCTACATGATGAACGATTTGGATCATGAAAATTATGAATGGAAAGGGGTAAAATGATTAGAGTTACATGATAGTTTATGAATTAAGTTCATTTTGCTAATATCTTAGTATACATTCATCATATTGAGAAGAAAATTTTTATGGAAGGGTAAATAAATGTGCCCTAAGTTATGAGTGAATTTGATTATATCAAACCACATTATAAAGTCCTAATTAGCTATGCAATTATATTATAATTAGGAGTGATTGCATGACATTTATAAAACTATTTCCAACGTTTATTTATGGGCATTAAAGGGTGAATTGTTATGATTGAAAAATTGATTTAAATGCATCAAAGGACATGTGGCAAGATGGGATTGTTTGGGCAAGAAACAAAGTCAACAAATATTGACTATTGGGTGAATTTGGAAAAGATGAGGCAATTAAAGAAAAAGTGAGAGTTGACAATTTGCAACTCATTTTGGACATGTGTCAAGAAGGGGTGGATTGGGTTGAGAATTAAGTCAACAACAAAAGTGTAATGTTGACAAATTTCACCATCTTCAACGTGTGGCAAGCTAGGATTATTTTGGGCAGATTTTTATTTATAAAAAAATACAAAAAATGGCATGATAATGCAC
This sequence comes from Annona cherimola, assembly GCA_030490835.1. Taxonomy (NCBI): domain Eukaryota; kingdom Viridiplantae; phylum Streptophyta; class Magnoliopsida; order Magnoliales; family Annonaceae; genus Annona; species Annona cherimola. The sequence continues at coordinate 89,993,410 of CM059972.1, forward strand.
CCACCATGGAACGTGCTTAGATGGAAGAATTGGGTAGATTTTTATGGAATAAAAATGATACAAATGGCATGATAAATACAACTATACAGGGACACATGTATGGCTCAAAATGGGCAGCAACTAAATGAAAGTTGTATTTATCACATCCAAGTGAATGGGAATTTTAGAGAAATTCATATGGAACATCTAATGACATCCATAAGTGTTGAAATGAATTATATACGTGTACATGATTGGACGTCCAAGCAAAATGTGAAATTTTTGTTGAGAATTATTGGTTCATGCTATGCTTAGATGGACGTTCCAACTAAGTGAGGGTTTGAAGAAAGAAATTTCTATTTAAGTTACCCTTAATCATTACATGATATACATGATTATAAAGGATGCAATTAAGGGTTATTAATAGTAAGTGTAATTCCTAAGTAATGATATTACAAGTGTGTTGAGTTAAAGTGCAAGTAAGGAAGTGAAACTTAGCAAAAAATAGAGTTATATGTAGTTGTTTTGGAAATAAATGATAATTCCGGAAATTTAATGGAATTAGGTGATTATAAAGTGAAAACAAGCACTTAATATGACCATAAGAGTTGAGGATTTATGGGGTAACATGTATGTATGATTAAGGTGGAATTATGAAGGACAAAACTTAATGAAAATATGAACGTATGGGGTTGTTTTGGAAAAGATAGTTAAAACAGAAATTTTGATGCAAAAATGGTTGTTATCAATTATGAATAAGTGCCTTGAAAGATCGTAGGAGTTGTGGAAAGATTGTATTTAATGTATACATCATCAAGGCGCAATTATCCAAGTGGAATTTAACCAAAAATGAGACAAAACATAGCTGTTTTGGAATGATGATTTAATCCAGAAATTTAAAGTGAATTTATGTTGTTAAAGCTTATGAATAAGCACCTAACAAGACCACAAGAGTGGTTGTTTGATAATTTTCCATGCAGTGCAATTGATAAAGTAAAATTTAGTAAAAATATACATTTATGTGGTTGTTTCATTAATGGTAGAAAATTTCAAAATTTTGACAAATAAATGACTTGATATAAGTCATAGATAATTACCTTGAATGACTACAAAGTTAGTGTTCAAAGCAATTAATTACTAGATCCCACAGGTGTGTGAAAAATAGAATATTAGAAGGGTAAATATTAAGTTGAGAAACCTTACTCGAACTTAGTTTGTTATAGTTTCAAGTAAGTATATTGAATGATTGAAAAGAGATTAAATACCCTAGACGAGAGTATTGAGTCAAATGAATGACTTACCATTGAAAAATGTATATGTGACATATGAGATGATGGTGTTCATCTCAAAGGAAGAAATGATCAAGACAAACATGCTATGAGTCACATATAGATTGAGATCATGTAAGGGTTGAGGACAAGTGATATAAGAACATGAATTAAATAAAAGATGAGGTATGCAAGTTTATGATGTATGCAAGCATATAAGATGATCATTTTCCACTTGTCTAGGTGAAGATAAGGAAAAGATCAAAAAGACGAGTGAACTTCCCACAGGTAAGCAAGTAAACTTTTGAAAATTTTGATTTCATCTCAAGTGTTGAAATGTTTGAAAAGGCTTTATATGGATGATTATAAGATTTTCTTGTAAGCAAGCAAACTTTTTAAAATGTTGATTTCATTTCAAATGTTGAAATGTTTGAAAGGGTTTATACTAATGATTCTAAGATTTGCTTGTAAGCAAGCAACATTTATGAAAATGATCTTTATTCTCAATTGTTGAAATGAATGGTGAATTGCTCTATTGAAATCATATGCGTAGATAAGCCCTTCAAAATCCTATTTCAAAAAGGATTTTTATAACAGGGAAGTTTAATTCCTTTATGAAATGATGTTTGTAAGCAAGCAAAATCTTTTAAAAATGTTATCTTTCGAATATGGATATGTTTTGGGATTGCTTTGTTGTAAGCAAGCCCTTTTAAAAGGTTGAAATATTTAGAAATTATTTTATTTAAATATTTCAAAAGAGTTTGTGAAAAGAAAGTTTGATTCTTTTACGAAAATGGTATTTACAAGAAAAGCATTTGAAAAAGGATATTCTTGGAATGTGTGGAGTCTTTTTGAATAGTAAAATGGTTTGAAAATGATTTATACTGATGTTTCTAAAAGAGCTTAAGGATAGTCAACTCGATAAGTTGATTGTATTAGATGATTTGATTTTTGTTTGTTAATGGCGTTCAAAGAATATGCACGCTTTTCTTTTTATATATGACAATGACAGGGGTGTAGTATAAATGGAAAATATGATGCCGGAGTGGATGAATGAAAAATATATGTTGTATATCCTTTGCAATGCCCAAAAATGGGAATAAAAATATTTGCAATAAAAGCTTTTGAAAAATGTTTCTTTCTTTTCAAATATTGAAGGATTTCTGAATTTTCTTTATCGTATTAGTTTAAAAACTTGTTTACAAGTAAACAAATAAAACTTTTGAAATTATTGATTTTTCTTAAAAATCAATATGTTTTGAAATTCCTTGAATTGTGAAGTGTTTTGAAAACTACTTTATGTTGATGATTTTAAAATCGTTTAAGGGTGGTCATCCCAAAATTGTGATTTGAATACTATTTTATAAATTATGTTCAAAATGAGTATGCAAGTTCTTCTCTATATGAGAATGACCAATATATCACGTGATTGAGGTATATACTGTCGGGGTAAATAAAAGTCATGCACGGAAAGTTAAGAGGCTAGTTAGGGCAAGAAAAATCATGTTTTCATGGGTAGTTGTGCCCTTGAACCATGTCTGTGTGGCCAGCGTCTTTTAATAGAATGCTTATGTTTCCGTGGGTAGTTGATCACTTAGTAAGTGTCATCTACCATATGGCAAAGATTTCACTGGGCTAGCAAACCATCACATGAAGAATTTTGATACGAATGGAATGATGCATTTGCATATTCATTATTTATAAAATGACCTTAGCACAGAGTTGTCAAGCTTTCAGTTCTGAAAAAGGGCACAGAGTTGCCAAGCTTTTAATTTTGAGAAAAAAACACAGACCGATGTCTATGAGATTTCAAGAGTACACAGACCGAGGTCTGTATGGTTTTATGAAATCATGCTAGCATGTCGATGTAGATAAAAATGATGTATGGTGCACCATAATGATGAATAGGTCCATCATAGAGGCGATCGTAGATGGACCGGAGCCCCTCTCTACATGTGGCCAAGTCGCTAATGAAAGGCGGGAGGCCGACGACACCCTCCCTAAAATGGAAAAAGGTTTAAGGATAGCCGCAAAACTCGCGTGCTATCATACGAAAGGTTTCTTTCCTATGGAAGAATGATCACTTGGTAAGTGTCACCTACCAGAGGAACAGAGACGTATTTGCATATGCTTTTAAAAGCCCTAAAATGGGCACATGAAAATGTTTTTGGACATGAGAATGTCCACATGGAAAAAAGTTTTCATGAAAATATTTTAGGACATAAGAATGTCCACATGAAAAAAAGAGTTTACATGAGAATATTTTAGAACATGAGAATGTCCACATGGAAAAAAGTTTCCATGAATATGTTTTAGGAGATGAGGATGTCCACATGAAAAAAAGGTTTCTATGAAAATATTTTAGGACATGAGGATGTCCACATGAAAAAAAACCTTCTATGAAAATATTTTAGGATATGAGAATGTCCCCATGAAAAAAAAAGTTTACGTGAAAAGGTTTATGTGCATATGTTTCGCCTTTGAAAAGTCCAGAATTTGGATCATGAAATATTTACAGAAAAAAGCCTTTGAAAATGTTTAAAATGAAAATGCTTGCTTCCTGAGTTTATCACTCACATTTTGTTTTCCCAACCCTACATAGGTACAAAATTCAGGCAGAAAGTGAAAGTAGGCCTTGAGAAAACCTCAAGGTATAATTGATTGCCGGACAGGTATGAATAAATGTGTGCAGTTATCATGAAATTTTTAGGCTATGGATATGTATGATGTGAGTAGATAAGTGGTTATGTTGATAATTCTATGAGAATTTGATTTATGAAGTTATATGATTTAAGCGATCAAGTTGACAGTTTGTAAATGACATATAAAGTTAATTACAAGTATATGTTGCTTATAATAGATGAAAGGAATGAAAAGAAAAAGAAGAAAAATTTTCGCTCAACGAAATGGATTCAAAAATTCCGCTGCGTGAACAGGGCAACAATCTTATATCATATTTACCAATCGAAAATGATCCCGGAGTAAGGCTATGGTGCCTCGGGTTGGGGTGCCACAACCAGAGCCTAATACGGCACAAATCCCAAACCGTCATGGACCGTGTGTGCAAGTCTCCCCTTGTTCATATCCTAAGTGTCCTAGAAAGTCCGTAGAGTTTAAGTTGAAGTCTGAAATGAGAGAAGGCGAAGAGTATAAGGCAAGGAGCTAGGTGGCGAGTTATTGGAAGCATTTAATACACTATTGAAGCTTCTGATAAATAAACTTTCATTTCTTCTTCCTTTCTAAGTTTAATTGTCTTATTTGAGAAGAATTTGAGTTACAATATTCTTTTAAGTTTGGATTTAATCTTAAACATGCTAGATTAAGCCCTTAATCTAGGGCTTAGGATGTAGCATGTGTATAACATAGTGTATATTGTGAATTTGATTTGTTTATGAAGGATATTAGTTGTTAATTTAATATCTTATGTTCTTAATGCTTGTTTTGTACATGGGCCCGCATTATGGTATAATTTCATATATTATGCGATGGAACTCGAGAGATGTAAATCTAATATACAATAATTAAGATCTTAAACCTAGAAATCCAAGACATGAGAATAGGCATGAAAACCTCAAGGAATTTCATAAACTTGTATATAAATTAATGGATTCTAATTGACTTAATTTCATGAGAATAAGTGATAAAGAATATTAAGATACACCTTGTGGGTTTCAAAAGAAGGTGTAAGGATAATTTAGGAATAATTCTCATTTAACACTAAACTTCACATATCTATTGTAGTTATTGCATGTGAAATCCTAAAGTCCTAGGTATTGTCATCTCTTGATTTCTAATTCCCGTTTTACGCTTCTAAGATTCAATCCCTTTCTTTGCCATTCTTTCTTTTACTTTACTCTATTCTCTTGATGTTGATATAAGTGTTTAAAAATAATGTTTTAAGTCCTGAATTCCTTATGGGAGCGATATTTGAAATAGTACAATTCATGACCTGTGCACTTGCGGAGAGAACATAACATGTATTTTAGCATCATTGCCAGAGATTTTGGCGTTACTTCAGACTTTATGTTTAGACACTTCTCTTTCTTACTCTTTATCTCTTTCTATTATTCCCTTTTATTATTATTGAGGTGCCCTAATGTCATTATTGATTCTTTATCATCGTATGCACCCACGAACTCCAAACTTTTCTAAATAGTTAGCTAAAAATTATTTACTGCTGACTTTAAAATTGAACGGACTTTTAGGAGGAGAGTTCACTCGTACCAACAACAGCAATCTTCACAAGGAATAATGGCAAACTGCAACAATCTAGACCCACCTCAACCAGGACATGCAGAAGACCAAACAAAAAATAATGACCTCCTAAGAAAGATAACCCTGAGTGATCGATACTGTCCAAACCCACAAGGCTTTAGATCTTGCATTGTCGAACATGAAATCGAGGCAAGGAACTTTGAACTCAAACTAAAGTTTATCCAAATGGTTCAACAGGACCAGTTTGCAGGATTTACCTTATGAAAATTCTAATGTGTACATTACCAAATTCCTACAGTTGTGTAACACAATCAGAGTACATGAAATCCCACGCGAGGTAATCCATCTTCAACTTTTTCCATTCTCCCTACATGATAAAGCTAGCAAGTGGTTCTTCTCTTTGCTACCTGACTCCTTTACCACATGGGATGAACTCTTTGCATCCTTTTTGGAAAAATATTTTCCACTTACAAAAACTAGAAGATCAAGGATGAAATTAACCAATTGGTCCAAAAAAGATGATGAAACTCTCTATGACGCAAGGGAGAGAATGAAAGACTTGCAGCGCAAATACCCACATCATGGCATTCCATATGGCAATATAATAGAAAACTATTTCAATGGACTCGATCAATAAATAAGAAGAACTATGAATTCAGCCGCTAGTGGACGATTCATGTGACTTATAGATGAGGAGGCTATTGTACTCCTTAATGACTTGACCCTTTATGATTTCCATTACTGTAGCATTCAAGGCCCCTCTCAACGTGGGGCATGTATGATATCAAAGCTCTTAAATCTCTGAACGCCAAGATGGACCAAATATAGCTGCAAGAAAAGAAACAGGAAATCATAGACCGAGGCGCAAACTCGTTAGAACAAGCCTTTAGCAAGATCTATGGAGCATCTCATTATACAACCACGTGCAATTTCTTTATTCGAGAGACCCAAGATGAACAAGCCCATGCAATTACCAATCAATTCAATAATCACATTTATGGTAATCGTTACTCCAACACCTGTAACCCTTGATGGGGAAACTATCTTAATTTTTCATGGTCAAATCAGTCAAACACTCAAAACTTTGCTCAAACTAATAAATCATTATGGTTTCCAAAGATGACCATGAAATATACTCCCATATCAAACCAACCAGCTCTACCTGCACCCAACCAAGCACAACCTAATGATTGTATATTAGAAAACATCCTTATGATGCTTAAGAAAAAGATGAAAGAATGAACCAGATGCAAATACATATTGGGTTTCTTGAAAACCAACCCCAGGGAGCAAGTGCAAGCGATTACTTTGTGGAGTGGCAAGCAGCTCGACTCACCTCAAACCACCTCAAATAGAAGCTGATAATGAGTCTGAGCAATTTTAGAAGCAAGACAAAGAGCCATAACTCGAACTATTGGTGAAGAAATCATGCATCCCACCTCCACCATATCAGCCTCCTCTGCCTTTTCTTTAAAGGAAACAACAGGCTAAGCTTCAAAAATAATTTGAGAATTTTATCTTGATACTCAAAAATCTGTTGATCAACTCACCTTTCATTGACATGCTCTCACAGTTGTCGACTTCTGAAAAATTCTTAAAGGAGATGCTATTCGAACAAGCAAAAATCACTTAAGAAAGTCTTTAATGCTTGTAGATGAGAAGGTTGAGGCTCATTCAATACTCTTGTTATCCCTCATAATTTCATTTGATGTCCTTTAAATAGATTTGAAGGAAACTAGAGTATTATGTGTTGGATAGCACACATTTAATACACCAACATTCAAAAAATTATGACTATTACAACCCAAGTCACACCTGGAGTCACTTAGGTTGCAACTTCAACCAAGCCGCATGCGTGAGTCAACTTAGCCTACGACTTTAGTGCACCAACAACTTTCATAGTAGTCTCCTTCAAGCTTTAATCATCAAGTTCCTTATGGAGTCGACTTGGGACTTAGAACTTGGAACTTTACCCAAGTCACAAGTGAAGTTGAGTTGGTCTTCGACTTTACTCTATGTTGAGGTTTAAAACTTCAAATCATCCATCTTTAAGCTTTCTTCCTTTAAGTCTCACTTCTTTGTCAACTTCACATTAGACTCGACCTGAGTTGCAAATGAAGTTGACCTTGGATGCGACTTCGCATTTGGTATTTGTGAAAATTTTCTTTAGCTTGATACTTATCTCTCTAAGTTGCACGATTCTAGTCGACTTTGAGTTCGACTTTACCCAAGTTACAAGTAGAGTCAACTTGGGGTTGCAACTTCATATTTCAAGTTACAACTAGAGGAAGCTTCAGGTGGTTAATTAACTCCAAGTTGCAATCAGGATGAACTTTGATTATTGACTTTACCCAAGTTGCAAATGAATTCGAATTGATGTGTGACTTCAAATGACATTTTGCAGTTAGATCGATTTTTAGGCGCCTTGACGATCTCCAAGTTAGGTTTTGGTGGGATGAATGGAGGTAGCCACGGATGGAAGTTAGGTTTTAAGATTTTCATGGCTACCAATTTTTTTGTGGAGGGTGATGGGCTTAGCTTGAACAATCACTGACATCGGCTACTCGCTTAATGGATTGGACTGGAGGTTAACATCCGCAGGCGGGAGGATTGATTTCTTACAGAATTTGATTTTTTAATAGTGCCAAGGTTTTACAATGCTGGCCTTGTGGATAGGGGTGCAACTTGGGCTCATGAAACTCTGGTTCACCTTAACCCTAACTCTAACCCTATTTGTAAAACTTCAACCCTAACCCTAACCCTAACCCTATTTGTAAACCTCAACCCTAACCCTATTTTTGAAATTCGGGCTCGGGTTGAGTTTCGGGTTGACATCTTCTATTAATATGTCTTTGTTACTCATCTTATATATAATTTTTTTATCACAAATCTATTATATAAAAAATTTTAAAAACAATTTATTGTATGAAATTAAGAAAAATTCAACTACCGCTTAAGAGTAGAAAGAAAGAAACCTGTTTTGAGCATTCTCTTTGTATCAAGTAGAATATGGATTGTGTAAACGTTGTCAATAAAATTGTATTATTAATCATTAATTGTATTTTTTTACTCCTCTATTGTTTTAAGCTTATTTTACAACTATAATTTTAAAGTTCTCATAAATTTTCCCATTGGAAAAAAAGATCTCAAAAAAATTTAATATTTAGTATCACAGGATTTAGTTGGTCAAAAGGCTTCAGTAGAAAAGGCGTGAAGAGTAATTTTTTTAAAAAAAACTGTTGGACCTGTATCGTAATGTAAATTGGGAATAGGTATTTTGTTGTCCATGCCTGCCATGCCGTACTCCTGTTGTCCATCATCCATCCATGAGTAATATGTTATTATTATAATATAAATTATATATATTATATAAATTATATAAATGCAAATTCGGGTTCGGGCTTGCCTGAACCCGAAACCGAGACCTATTTGAATTCGGGTTCGGGTTGAAAATCTAAGAGTTTCGACACTGCATTTTTTCGGGTTTGGCGGGCCGGGTTCGGGCCGAACCCGGCCCAAGTTGCACCCCTACTTGTGGAGGATGGATTGGTCGTTATGCGATTTCTAACTACGACTGCAATTGTTTAGGTGGCAACGTCGCAATTTGTTCATGGCAGCCATGGCTACTCCATATGCAATGTGGCTTTGGTTGCTATAAAAGAGATAACCATGACTGCTTTCCAATTCAGGACGGCAAAACACTATATTTTGATGCTTTGGCAATGTAATTTCTATTTTATATATGCCAAATTTATTATACACTAAGGGCATTTAAGGATTTATAAAAATATAAGCAATATTTCACTAGATCATTTTTAATTTACCTACCAATGAATGAACATTTTTTGGATTAAATACAAACACAACTTCCATATTTAGAATTTTAATAATTCTTCAAGTATAGTTAGGATTAGGATAAAGAGGTATGATCTTGTTAACCCTGGCAGCCATACCAAAAAACATATTAAAATTTTTTTTTTGTTTTTCCATAAACTTGTTGATCTAAGGGTGTATTTGGAAAATAATAACACTTTTAAAAGAAAAAATCTTTTAGTTTAAAATAATGTGATACGATTTAGGTAATGATGAAGAGTGAAGAGAATAAAATTAAAATAGATCAGTTATGAGTAGTTGTATAGAAATAATTGAAAATTAGGGTAGTTGTACTTATATAAAAAATGTGAATAAATAATTAAAAATAAAATAATTTTGAAGAGTGAAAAGCTTTTTATCCAAACAAACCCTAAGTATATTAATATATAAACTAAGTTTTATCATTTTTGGAGATATATTATTTTAGATTTTAAACACAGGGTTATTTTAGTAATTTAAACCATTAAAAAGGCTAAAATGCGGGGAATTTGCGCCATACCCCCTCTAAGTTTGCGAATTAGCATATTAGACCTCGAAGTTTTCGTATTAGCTTTTTGGACCCTGAAAAGTTTCATTCTGTGCATTTTAAACCCTGCGCCCTAACGCCGTCAGTCTCCCACAGCTTAACAGTGTGCAATTACAAAATTACCCTTCGATAAAAATGAAAGCGGAGCCGCAACGAGAATACCCTTCCCAAATCGAACAGCCAGCCGGGCGGGAGGCCGAACCGAAAGCCGGCGCAAAATCGAAAGCTTGGTTGTATTCAGAAACCCCAAAATCGCAGTCCGAACCCCTCGAAATCGAAAGGTATTTGCTTTTAGAAAGACCCAAATCGCAGTCCGAGCCCCCCAAAATCGAAAGGCATATGCTTTCAGAAACCCCCAAATCGCAGTCCGAGCCCTCCAAAATCGAAAGCCCTTTGCTTTCAGAAAACCCCCAAATCGCAGTTTCAGAAAGCCCTTTGCTGTGGGACGTCGCTGGGTATCGTCTTCTACCATAATGGTTCGAAAAGGGCAAAGAGAGAAGGGTAGAGAAGAGAGGTAAGTTGGTTGATAAATTATATATATTTATATGGTAAAGTCGATATTATTTTATGCACATTTGTCACATTTGTTGGATGGTGAGCTGTCTGTGTGGTATGCTTTATTGTCGTGTGCGGAAGACGCAGGGGAGGTGGTCCCATATATGGAAATATGCCTTCTTCTTTTAGAAATTGTCGTTGCTTGGATGTCCCTGTCGGGTGGGTGGTCCCATACGGTGATAAAAAATGGGACTTTTACATAGACAGTTTATTTAATTTGTTATAAGTAGTTTGATTTATCGTTGCTTAGCTGCCCTTATAGGGTCGGTGGTCCCATGTGGTGATCGACAAAAGGGTGATGGTAATAATTGTATCTAGGAGTTTGTATTGATAAATAAAAGCTAAAGAACCTGTACAATAGGCAAAATAAGTCTTCTTAATACCAGGGGGGCAGTTCAAGAGCATGGAGCTGATGGAACCTAAGAATATTCAAGAGCATGGAGCAAATGGATAAGTTTAGATGCCAACAGTTATGATGACAATAGCTGCAAAGTGGGGGCCAGTTCCTGTAGATAATCAATAGAGCAAGAGAAAATTTCAGACAAGAATATGAATAAACTTGGCTGCGTGGGGTTGGGGAAATGGAAAAGGGATGTTATCTGTCTTGCTATTGTCAACATAAACATCCTATCTGTGACTATAAACTTGGCTGCGTGGGGTTGGGGAAATGGAAAAGGGATGTTATCTGTCTTGCTATTGTCAACATAAACATCTCTTCTGTGACTATAAACTTGGCTGCGTGGGGTTGGGGAAATGGAAAAGGGATGTTATCTGTCTTGCTATTGTCAACATAAACATCTCTTCTGTGACTAAGGTCAACATATCAGTACATAAATATATTTTACACACATCAATCAAGCCTAATTCAATGTGGCAGAAATGGTGTTTCTAGGTGTTCTAACTATCATTGTCTTTAAAATGGATGACCATATCATTTCTCATATATACTATTACATCACCATCTAGGAGAAATTAGATTAAATTGTGGAAATTTTTCAAATTTTATCAGAATTTCAAAAAAACAATAAAATACTCGCATAAACTTTTAGGACAAAAATGTCAGTATGCATAATAGTTGTACATTAGCATAGGAGCTTTAACTGACTGTTGACACAAAATAACATCATGGAAAAATAAAAGACTTCAAAATTTTCAACAAATAATTCCAACGATACTAGCATAAATGATTTTAAACAAATCATTTCATGATACCACTCTTAGTGCATTTGGTACCATCTTGCATCCAATCAATCAATGGTTGTGGCTACATGTGACTGTAAGCAGCTAGTGCTCCTAATTTTCTATGTTGAATATTCTATAATTTTCTATGATGGAGAGCTTCCTTTGAGCTCCTAATTGAAACAGCTAGTGCTCACAAAATGGTGTGCATTGCATAATTGATTACTATTTTTTGAACAACTACTACCTTTTTTACAATATTATGGATTTATAAGATTTAAATCCTTTTTTGTTTCATTATTTTCATGATCAATCATTTATTTCTGATGTTTTTATGATGGATAATATGCAGGAAGACATCTGAGGTTGATTTGATTTTGTGGTGGCACTATGGAGGCAGATTCGTGTACGACATAGAGGAAGGTTGTGAGGTATACGCTGGGGGAGATTTTGGGGTTGGCAGTGCTAATGTGGAGACATACAGCCTATGTAGAATGCATGAACAAATGTCTATAGAAACCGGAGTTCATGGTCATCTATTGGACTTTTGGTGTGGGAAAAGGAAGATATTGATCTCAAATGATGAAGTGTTGCGTAGTTGCCTACGAGAAGCCATTTTGGAAGATTGCATCGATGTGTGGGTCACACCGAAAGCAGGAGTCCAATGGGTGCCAGATCAACAGGAAGAGCCGAGTTCCAAAAAATCCAAGAGTCACCGTACAATTTTTGTGAAGGAAGAGGATCGGAGGTTGTTGGGCAGGCAAACGAAGTGGAGGACAATATTAATGGAAGTGCAGCCAACGAAAATGCAACCAGCTTTAGTGGAAAAAATGAGGGGCTTGAAACTGAGGAAAATGTGAGCGACCTACCTCCGCATGATGATACCAGTGATAGGGGATCTGCAGAAAATGATCACTATGAAGCGCAGCATGACACCAACAGATTTAATAATTATGATAGTGATGATAGTGTTGATTCTTTTGTTAAGGTGCACGAAGACTACAATGGGAATGTGACTTCCCATGAATATGATCCATACTTCGAGCTCAATGATCCATGCCTATGTGTTGGCCTTGAGTTTCAAAATAAGAAGCAGTTGGAGCTAGTGATCCGTCAACATGCAATCGTAAATGGTTTTGATATAAAGTTTGTGAAGAATGAGTGCTACCGCCTGACTGCCACATGTAAGGTTGATGGTTGTCCATGGAGAATACATGCATCAAGGAAAGCTGATGGTGTGTCCTTCGTTATCAAGACATATAACAATGAGGAGCATACATGCACAGTTGCAGAAGGGAGTGGAAACAAATCAGCAAATAAGAGCTGGATCACAACATCGATTGAGAAGGAACTCCGTGTTAACAGTAATCTTACGATCAAGCAATTGAATAATGGGTTGCATGCCAATTTTGGGCTGACTTTGAATTACTGGAAAGTATGGAGAAGCAAGAAGCAGGCGATGGGGAAGATCAACGGGACGGAGGATGAATCATTTGCAATTTTACCAACATTCTTTAATACAATTGTGAAGACTAATGTAGGGTCAATCACACATATCAAGACCGATGCGGATCATCATTTTCAAAGAGCCTTCCTATGTATTGATGCCTGCAGAAAGGCTTTCAGTGATGGCTGTAGGCCATTTATCGGTCTGGATGGTGCTTTTCTCAAAGGGGGTTTCAAAGGAAGCCTATTGACTGCTATTGCAAAGGATGCGGAGGGACAGATCATGCCGATTGCAATTGGAGTTGTTGAGTATGAATGTTACAATAGTTAGGTTTACTTTCTAACACTCTTGAAGAGAGCAGTGGGAGAGGGGGAATTCACCTTTATGTCAGATCGACAAAAGGGTTTAATTAAAGCAGTGGCTGGAGTCTTCCCAACTTCGAGGCATCGCTACTGTCTACGACACATAGCGGGAAATTTGAAGAGGAAGGAATTTGGTCAAAATGACGTGGTTCGAAAACTATTCTGGGCAGCATCCAGATCATACACCCAAGCAGAGTACAGACATCATATGAGTAGAATACGGGAGATCAGCCCACTCGCATGTGACTGGATCGAGAAAATTGAACCAATCCATTGGTCTAGAGCCTTCTTCGCCGATGATTCCCCGTGTTCTGAAATTGATAATAATTTTGTGGAGTCCTTTAATGCTTGGATAAATGCAGCAAGGGAGATGCAAATTTGTCAACTGTTTGAAAGTTTTCGCACTAAGGTGTTGGAATGGTTTAATGTTAGGAGTAGCAAAGGCATTTCATCACAAGCGCCCTTGTCAGATAAATCTTCTAAATCCCTGGATAAGATTGGTGTAGACGGTAGACGTGCAACATTCTTCCATTGTGAGAATGAAGAGTATGAGGTTTCATATGGAGTCAACACCCATGTGGTTCAGTTTGGACAGAAGAAATGCAGTTGTAGGCAATGGAAATTGGAAGGAATGCCATGTTTACATGCATACAGGGTTATTCTTTGGTGACGGGAAGACCCGATGTCGTATTGCAGTTGGTTTCATACGATGGATTCGTATCGAAAGACCTACCACCATGGGTTCCATGCAATGCCTAGTAGACAATTTTGGGAAGCTGACATTGATAGTATACTTTTTTCTTACCACTTGTCTTGTTTACTTGAAAATTAGTTGATCTTTCACTCATTTATTATGTTTGTTTCTGCTTTGGGTTGAATTTAATATTTGCCATTTAATTTTTACACAGATATGGTAGTTTTACCCCCGAATGTTGAGAAGACAAAGGGTCGACCTCAAACTGAAAGACGGAGAGGTCCAGAAGAGGGACCCCCGCAACATGTGAAGAGAACTTGTGGAAAGGTACATTGCAGCCTATGCAAGGGAGAAGGGCACAATCGAAGGGGTTGTCCTAACAAAGGACCAAATACAACAAGTCAGCCACCGCCTCCAATGAAGAACTCAACTTCACAAGCTTCTACGCAAACAACTCAATCACAAGATGACACCCAGCCAACACGCCAACCAAGACCAACACACCCATTTGCAGAACCAGCTCCCACCACTACTCACAACCCATCATTTTCACCGCCATCGAGGCGTTGGGTGAAGAAATTGTCACAAAAGAGGACATTTGCATCGACACAATGACAATTGAGCGGCTGTAGAAATTTACATTTTTCCACCTTTTAGGACTTGTAAAAGTTATATCCAATAGATTTTCAATACATGAATGAACTTTGTTGTATGTATTTAACAGCTTGGTCATTAACTATACAGCTCTTGTTGAAACTGGTAGAAAGTTCTTTGCAGGGCATGATCTCCAAATGTAGCACAAGATAAACTACTTTTTTTCGTCCATTTAAATGAATGAACTTTGTTGTATGTATTTAACAGCTTGGTCATTAACTATACAGCTCTTGTTGAAACTGGTAGAAAGTTCTTTTAACAGCTTGGTCATTAAGCTAATACAGCTCTTGTTGAAACTGGTAGAAAGTTCTTTGCAGGGCATGATCTCCAAATGTAGCACAAGATGAACTACTTTTTTCCGTCCATTTAAATGAATGCAGTGACAATAAATATTTCCTTGGCATTAGTTTATTCCACCGTATAGTGGAATAAATAGATTATTTCTATTAAGCCAATACCTATATGAAACCAATACTCACAGAAATGATATCATTATACCGGATGTCCACGACATAAAATAAGTTCCATAGTCAATCCATACACAAGCTAATTCATTGATTACCAGTACTCACAAAATAAGTTGAACAACAATCCCATAGTAGTTTGCTTTTAAATAGATTAGTACAAATCATTCCTTCGGATTAGGAGAAGAACATATATTAATATTTATGGTCATGCTTATCACTCCTTTAGTTATCTCATCCACTGAAGTTGCTTTCTTCATTTCAGATAACTCTTTTTTCAAAGCATCCAACTCCATCCTCAAGGTTCCATCAGTTCCAGTAGAGCACTCCATCTTGCATTCTTCTTCTAATATCATCAGCTCCTTGGAGTTATATTCATCACACCAATGAAAAAAATTACATATCTTCAAATCCTAACAAAGAAATGCATTCATATGTTATTAAGCAATCAAATGACGAATATCATTGTCTAATTGCGAACAAAAAAATCATATTTCATACCTTTTTAGGGCAACGGTAGAACCACCTATTTGGATTTTTAGATGTTCTTGACATAAAAACTTTACAAGTTCCCATTCCACATGGACATTGAATATCTTTAATCCAGCAAGGGATATTTCTGCTTCCACAAAAAAAAAAAAACAAAAAAGCGACATGACGAGATAACAAACATTTAAAAAAAACCTGTGCAAGTCTAATTTCTATATGTATTTTGGAAAACCAGGAAAAAGGTAAAATATCTCCAACATTTCTATATGTAACAAAACATTTTAATGGCGCATTTTAAAATATAATGTGTCATTTATGGTTTAATCAAAACTAAAAAACATTTAAAGTTTAAAACACTAATTTTAAAATTGAACCTGTAATTTACCGTTAAACATACTGAAATTTTCCAAGATTATTAAGCTGATTTTGATATATTATACATGGTATACAGTTTACACTAAATAAATTTTTTTTTTAAAGTTTATAGGCTCACCGACAATTATTACACATAGTTCCGATTTAATCAAAACCAGAAAAAAATCGAGGTTGCAGGAGAAATTTTTTTTCGTAAATCATCTTCCCCATTCACCCAAAGCCCCAACACAGCCAGAAAGCATACCTTCTTTCAGCCATTACCCAAAGCCCCAACACAGCACCGTCCGTCTTTGAAAGAAAAAAAGTGAAACCATCCTTCCCACTTTCATCGTTTCAGCTTAAAAGCATCTCTACAATGGCATATTCGTCATTTACAAAGAACCAAACGAGATATCACACTGTTAAGCGGTGGGAGACTGACGGCGTTAGGGCGCAGGGTTTAAAATGCACAGAATGAAACTTTTCAGGGTCCAAAAAGCTAATACGAAAACTTCGGGGTCTAATATGCTAATTCGCAAACTTAGAGGGGGTATGGCGCAAATTTCCCCTAAAATGCTCCTATATTTTAAAAAAAAATTAAAATTATATACACGTATCCAAAAATGATGATAGTCGATAAGTTTAATAAGTTTATTAGCATAAGTTAAGTGAACCATTACCTAACACACGGGCTAACAGTATCATGCCTCACTACGGGCTAACAATATCATGCCCCATGAAGAAATATGTTTTCTTATGCCCAACGGAACACCCATACAGAAATGAGTCCGGTTTCGGTGAAAGCGTTTGTATTTGAAATGAACGTGAAAATGCCTAATCTGCCGTCCATGAAAAACTTGCGGCTGAGATTTCAAGGGGCAAAAATGGTATGGACTGACATGTACACGCGTGTAGTTGTCGACTTCAATCCCCGTTTCTCCCTTGAATGACGAATCTTATGCATAGCTTCCTCGATGAATTCCAGATCGCAATTGAAACTCTCCAAGATCTGACGCACTGAACCACCCTACGAGAAGAGAATCCTCGGAAATTCTTACGCCGTCGATTTCTACTGGTTCTTGCTGGAAGCCTGACGCGGTGCTGTCTCCGGCAGCTTGATCCCTGCATGCTGTGACCGATCGGTGCCTATGGGGGAAGAAGCACCGGTGCTCTATACCTACATGGGCCGGCCGTACACGGGCGACGATTCCTCATCCTCCGCCTTCAGCGATTGCAACAGCGACCGATCCGGCGAGTTCTCTAGCACCTCCGCCCAGAACCGCCGCCTCTTCCTCGCCTTTGTCTCCGAGAACTCTTCTGACGACCTCATCCGCCAGCTTGTGGCCGATCTAGACTCCTGCTCCATCGACTCCCAGCGCCAGGCCGCCCTCGAGCTCCGCCTCCTCGCCAAGAACAAGACAGAGAATCGCCTCAAAATCGCCCGCACCGGCGCCGTGAAGCCCCTCATTTCCCTTATCCAGTCCTCCGATCTCCAGCTCCAGGAGTACGGCGTCACGGCGATCCTCAACATTTCCATATGCAGCGAGACCAAGGACCTGATCGTTGCCGCCGGCGCGATCAAGTCGCTTGTTAGAGCGCTTCGATCTGGGACTTCGACGGCAAAGGAGAACGCAGCGATCGCTCTGCTGCGGCTGGCGGAGATCATAGAGAATAAGACCCTGCGGCTGGCTGGATTGCGTGTATAGTATTATTTTTAAAATCCATAGTCTTTATGATTTCTGAAATCATGCTTTGATTGACCGAATTTCTGCCCAAATCATTTTGGGGACAAGGATGCACTTGGTTTCCATTCTCCGAATCCAGATCTATGATCTGATTTTCATGTTCTGCATGTTAGCGTCCCTACTTTTTTTTGTATTTGATTTTTCCAGCACATTGCTCATTTGAGTTTGTTTCATCTGAGTCATTTTGTTTCAAAAGAGATGGCAACGAGATTTGGTGAGCACCACAATGGGTAGCAAGTCCGCCGGATTTTATACGGCGATTGTGGTTTTCTCTCGCCATCGTAAGGATGGGTGTCTCGCATGGTGCAGGTAGCTTTGGCGAGGAAGATTGGATGAGTTTCTCACCAACAAGCATGCTTGTTCGATTGTGGAAGAAGACATTTGATATGGCGCACCGGCGATGTATAACAATCTGTGCATGTGCAGCCCACATATGATGTTGATTGATTTGCAATTTTGCTTTTATTTTTAATGACCCAACATACACTTGTTCTGGTGTCAATCATTTCTTAATTCACGCATGTTAAGCTATGTATATATGAGATACAAATTGTTTTGGATGTTTTTAATTTTTTTTATCAAGGGGAGGCAAAATAAAAGTGCGCAATTATGATATTCAGTGCTTAATGATTTTAGTACATTCCTCATTATCCATTAATTTATATTCTCATGTGCTGGATAAATTAGTATAATTATTCATAAATTAATCTTCTTGCATTATTATTATTATTATTATACAAATTTGATTATATTTATTTTTGAAAAAATGATATAGATGTTGAATAAAATATGTGCAATTAATTTATTTGATACTTTATAATTTCGATAACACTAGTATCGAAAATAAAATTATTTATATGAAAAATAATTAAAGTCACTTGTTAAATAATGTTCTCACGTGAACACTACACTAATTTTTTTTAGATAATTTTTTTGACATCAAAACATAGAGTTAAATTTTTTACATAGAATTTTTTAAAATAAATTTAAATATAGAATTCTTAAAATACAAATTGAAGCACAACTATAAAAGAAATTTAAAAACTTAATATTTTAAATAAGTATATAGAAAAGTTCACACTATTCATTTGAAGATATGATTTTTTTAAAATCATTATATGGAGAATGCTTGTATAATATATTTAGAATTTAAATTTTAAAAATTTTAGATGAAAATTATTCTACAAAATTTCTAAATCTAAATATTAAATTAATTTGAAAAAGAACATTTCTATAGTAAAATTAAAACCGTAAATTTTACATTAAATACACGAAGAACATTTATATAATGTATTTAAATATATAAATCTCAAACTAATTATGTGGAGAATGATGCTATAAAAATTTTCTGAATTATTACAATAAATTTATCATCACAAATTATAACTATTTTTGTGATAAATAATTTAAATTTAACATTACATAAAATTCTCACCTAACTTTTATAGAAATTATTTACCTTTTGAGGTAATGGTACGAGGTGACAAATAAAATTTATGCCGTTAATTTGTTTTTTTGATTTATTTCATTTATTTACTTTTATTCCATTTTAAATTTGTGCTGTTAATTTATTTTTTGATTTATGTTTATTTATTAACTTTTATGTTGTTGTAAATTTTATATGATTTATACAAAAAAAGTAAATAAATCAAAGTAAATCGTTTTTAATAAAAGTAAATCGTAAATGAATGAAAAAGTAAATAACGGGTGGTCTCAAAATTTATAATTTTTCTAGTAAACCAAAGTAAATCGTTTAAAATTTGTGTCGTTTTATTCTAAGTTCAATAGTACGAGATGACAAATTATCGTAAATCATAGGAGGCTCAAAAAAGGTGACAACGGTCATTTATTTACTTTTTGAGACCACCTATTACAAATTAAATTCCTCCTATGAGAAATAATAAAAATCAATGATACTTACAAATAATCACACAAGTATTATAGTATTTGTTCATTTTTTAGGCACAATATGGGGTTAAAAAAATAGTTGCATAATGAGTATGGGGACGGGTTTTATTCTGATTATGATTAATATAATTGCTTATTATAAAAATTTATAACATATACAAATTTCTATCTTTCCAGTAAATAAAAGTGTAAATAATTATTATTGATTTATTAAATATATTAATTAGGTAAAAGATCCAATTATTGAATTTATTTAAAATTTAATAAAAATCTATATTTTATTATTTAATATTATTAGTATCTTTCGTATTACATTTACGGATAATATATTTCATATAAATTTTATGAACAATCTATAAAATTCATCAAATCCATTATATCAGTACATTACAAATTGATTACTCTATAAAATTCATAAATCATGTATATATTAATTTACGATTTTGCATAATTCTTGTAAAATCTGTATTGTGTATCTAATTGGTGAACATGAAATGTCATCAATCTTATTTTAGCTGTTAAAACTGTATAACTGGTTTATCTTATCAAACGAATATGTATCAAAATCATATAATCTATAAAACTCGTAAACTGTATAAAATTTATCAATTGCATATACGTTGTATCCGTGATACTCGAATAACCTATAAAATTTATTTCATTGGAAAAATGAATACAAGATTATCAGTGGGACACATCATTCCCATAAATTTCATAAAAACTGTAAAAGCCGTAAAATCTGTAAAATCTATATCAACGGTCAAACAAGCTAAATTATATCAGTCGTTCAAATTTATTTCTATAAATAAAATTATTCTTAATTTTATAATTTCAGTCCTACATTACATATTATAATTTGGAATGAATATCATTCAATTTAACGTTGGGGATCACTCATCATCTATAGTAATTTATTAAAATCATGTGAATAATCATAAAAATGTATGCACCTCAAAGTGTTATAATTTAATTCACCTACCCTTACTCACGGTTTACCCACATTTCTACTCTCATGCTATGAAATTACCTTTTTGCCCTCATTTGCATTTTATGCAAAAGTGCAAACGTTTGCATTTGAACCCGCTCTACAGAAATATGTTTTCTTGCACCCAACGGAACAACCATATAACTAGAAATCTTCTTATTTTGGAAAAGGACAACTGATGATGGAAGTTGACACGCAAGTATTAAAAAATTCCATATCCAATCCCGCGTTATATTGACTCAATAAATACATATGCACAAGGCTCAACACGTATAAGTATTTAATTTTTTAAAATTTTTATGTAGTTATATATGTCATGTTTATATAGACCAATTTTTACGGTATATTTTGAAAGTCATTAACATATCTTTTATAGATTAAAAAAAAGGCAAATTTCATATACCCACGAATTTTACCCCTTATTCTACTTATTCTCACAAATTTTTAAAAATTTCAAATATACCCATGTATTTTACTTATACTCATGTTATTAGTATCCATTAAATAGGTCATTACCCTCCCTATGAAATAATAAATATGCCCAAGTTCTAATATAATTTTTTTAAAAAAGGTCTAATATAATTTAATTAAGACTAGTTTGCTTAAGATTAAATATTCATATTAAGTTATCAAATAAAAAGATTCATATTAAGATGATATATAATTCTATAGTACTAAAATTACTAAAAAGTCATTAGAATATGCATTTTTAACTATAAAATTATAATTATGGATAGACATGTTCGTCATTTTATTGAAGTTAACAATCACTTTAACAAATCCCTAATGGCATAGGTATAAGTGAAAATTTCAGCAAAATATAGGGGAATATTTTTTAAAAAATTAAATTTACGATTATAAGTAGAGTTAAAGATAAATTCATGAGCATACGTAGAATTTACCATTAAAAAATCTATAAATCGCACTATCATTTACAATTAAATGGGAGGACAATAGTTGAATTTTGAAATTACAACATATATTATATATATAATATATTAAAAATGATACATTTTGATATATGGGGCGTGTTTGGCAATACATAAAAGTTTTCAAACCAAAATTTTTTAATCAAAAACTTTTCACTTCGTGCTATCCTATTTTTTTTTATCATTTTTTCATAATTTTTTATACAACTACTCTTTTTTCAATCATTTCTACAAAATTACTCATACGACTAACCTATCTATTTTAAATTTATTCTCATTACTCCTCATTACTAGCCTATCATATCATATTATTTTATTTCATTTCAAAAACTTTTACACTTAAAACTTTTTGTTCAAAAATTTTATCGCTTCCCAAATGTACCCATGAATTATATACGTGGGTGTAATAAAATGAAAAAAAATTACAAAACATATATCATTACATAACATATATTTATGATGTACTCAACTTCTGTGTAACTAGGTTATATAGAAGTTACTACATATGCGTAATAATCTGTTCATTTTGAATATAGTAATGTTGACAGAGATTTAATTTATCCATTATATTCAACATTATTTGTTTAATTAAAAGTTAAGATTTATTAAAATCAAAGAGATGCATGGGCTGCAAATGCTTAAAAATATATAACATTATTTGTTTAATTAAAAGTTAATATTTATTAAAATCAAAGATATGCATGGGCTGCAAATGCTTAAAAATATATATCACGTTTAAATTATGACAAATGCCTGGATCCATTTAATGTGCATTCTAATGTAACAATACTTTGTAGAATCATTTATCCACATAAGAGTGATGTTTTGGATTATTTGGATGTTGAAAATATAATTTTAAAATTAATATTTAGACTTAAATTAATTTATTATATTGATTTTATACATTTGTAGATAGAGTCATACATAATAATACTAAACAAATCAAATTTTTTTTATAAAAATATAAATGATAATAAATAAAGCAGATTTTCTACCAATGATTAAAGGTATAAAAATTGACAGGGTAACATAAATAATTGTTTATGAAAGCATAGCCCATCTATATTTAGATCAAAACCCTACAAACTCCAGCCGAACTAACAGTTTCATCCCTTGTTGTTCACCTAATTTGGTGATATTAATTTCTATCTATCTTTTTTTAACACAGAATTATAATTATATTCCGAATTTTTCTCTGAGAAAAAAATTAAGAATTTGTTTCCCGCACGTGCTCCTGACGAAGTTCTTTCTGCCGAGTTTCAACTTTGACGTAGGGATTAGTCCATGCAACGGTGCCACTTGTTTGCCCGGTGAGATGCACGCGGAAGGAATGCGTGCACAACATGAAGACTTGAAGCTTGATGTAGACGGGTGTGACTTAAATGGGATATGCATGGGTAGACTTAGTGGGCACCTGAAAATAGGTAAAATAAATTACTATTTTATTACTTATAGGATAGAGTAAATTTTAAGTAAAAAAAAATATTCAATTCAATTAAGATAAAATGGGTTAAAAAATACAAGTACCTAAAAATGACCCAAATTACTAATATATATTTGACATATCTTTTATTAAATATATCTTTTAAATATATAAAACAAGAGATAAGACATGCATGTTGTGGTAGCGTGGTTCGAATCCCTGTACAGGATTTCGGACAACTGTTATATGGGATCTGTGGTCTCCCTTGATGTGATGGGAACAATTGGTTTCTCTTAATAGATAGATGAGAGTTTATTGTCTCCCTCTAAATACGTGAAACTTGTAGTCTCTAAGGTGAATGAGCTTGACGTATAATATCAAAATGTCACAATGTACGATACCAATAAAAAAAGCACTAGGGTTAGATGAGACGTCCATAGGCTTTTATCAAAAACACTGAAATGTTGTTGGCCCAGACATAGTCAAAATGTGCCAAGATTTTATGAACACCAAAGAAAGCAACCAACTAAGTTCTCATTTGCAACAAATCAATGTCACCGCCATTGTGCTCACCAAAGAAAAAGGGGGCAAACAATATTGGTGAATTCCGACTGATCAGTCTATACCATGTTGTCTACAAGATTATAGTAAAAAATCCTAGCCAATAGAATGAAAGAGTACCTTCAAAATGTCATTTTTGAACAATGGAGTGCTTTTGTCCTTGGGAGACTCATCATAGACAACATGCATTTAGCCTATGAAGCAATCTATCACCTCGGATGTAGAAGGAAGAGGAAAACAGAGGAGGTAGTTGTAAAGCTCGATATATCCAAGGCTTATCAGAGAGCAAAGTGGAGTTATCTTTTTGTTGTCATGAGGAAAATGAACTTCAGCGACACCTAGACTGATTGAATAAAGGGGTGTTTGTGTCTAGTGAGTTATAAGGTCATTATAAAGGGGCAGAACATGAAACTTTTCTACCCTAGTAGGGGGTTGAGACAAAGAGACCCTTTGTCTCCCTACCTATTTCTTATTTGTGCTGAAAGACTCCTCTCCATTCATAATGGGATCAACAAGAAAAAGATATCAAGGATAAAGGTTTCTCCATGGTATTAAGTTCTCACTCACTTTTTTTTATAGATGATGCTATCTTATTTCTCAAGGCCAGCTGGAAAGAGATCCAGAATCTATTGAAAATCTTGAAGGTATACAAAGAATTCTCAAGTCAAATGATCAATATCAGTAAAACAACATCTTTTTTTAGTGTAAATGTGAAGGATGAGAGAAGGAAGGAAGTCCAAACCTTGTTGGGTCCAATGAGAAGGAATTAACACTTATTTGGGTCTCTCGGGTTGGCTAGGAAAATCAAACAAAATAGTTTTTGGGGGGTCTAAAGGAGTGCATATGGAAGAAGATCCAAGACTAGGAGAGACTGCTATTAGCAGGTGGCAAAGAAGTATTGATTAAAGCAGTGACCCAAGCATCCCGACGAACACAATAAGCCTCTTCCTCTTACCCAAAGGCCTTTACAAGGAGATTAATAGCCTACTTAGCAAATTTTGGTGGGGCAAAAATGGGGGAAAGGAAAATGAATTGGGTTTCTTGACAAAAGATGTGTATTTCAAAGAATATGGGAAGAATAGGCATTTAAGGATCTTGTAGCTTTGAACTAGTTATGCTTGCAAAGCAAGTCTGGCAATTGGTGATGAATACGGAGTTCCTCTATCATAAGATTTTAAGTGCAAAATATCTCTTCAAGATAAACGTAAAACATTGAAAAATAATAATAATAATTTAAGTTGACTGGTCAAAATCCACGTAGGACACCCTGTTGGTCCCGAGTTAATGGCAATTACCCAAGAGGGGAGGGGTGAATTGGGTATTTAAAAATTTACAGCTTAAACAGAAACTTTACCCTGAATTAATCTAGTCCCCTTTATGAAGAAACAAAATGAGAGCAATAATGTAAAGAGCAGTAACAAAAATGAACACATAAGATTTTATAGTGGTTCGGGCAACCTCCCTACTCCACTCTTCCAAGCTCACACCCCTTGTGACTTGGGTTCCAATATGTATTCCGCAAATACAACTAGAGTCTCCACTCTCTTCTAGATTCTAGCTCTAGGGGGCATATACAATCAGAGCCTCCACTCTCTTCTAGATTCTAGCTCTAGGGGGCATTTACAACCACAGCACAAATAGGTGACGAGTTCCACTCCAATTACACACTACTTTGCTTACACTTGATCTTAGTTACCCAAACTAAATCAAGTTCAATACAATAAGAAATAACAAAAGAAAGTTTCTACATGTTACTGTTGTGTAGACGCAGATTTGGCGCAGAGAAGAACTTGTAGTGTAGGCTTAGAGATTCAGCAAGCAGCTCTTGGCAGTTTGAAGCAAGGTTCTTCTTCTAAAAATTGTCTTGATCACTTGAAGCTCTTAAAGATGGGAGTTATGCTCACTTAATGAATTCTCAGCTACCCTCCTCGTTCATATTGAATGCCTTGTATAATTGTGGAGGGAATCCGAACATTTGAAGGTAGGTGGCGTGCATTTAATGCACCAACGTTCGAAAATTTTCCGACCGTTGCGACCCAAGTCGCAGGTGGAGTCGACTTCGAGTGCAACTTCGCCCAAGTCGCAGATGGAGTCGACTTCGGGTGCGACTTCGCCTGTTCGCAACTTCTTCAAGTTCCAGTCTGGGTCGACTTGGTCCTCGACTTGACCCAAGTCGCAAGTGGAGTCGACTTCGGGTGCGACTTCACCTCGGCAGTTTGCTTGACGAACTTGAAATTCTTGGAATGCTTTGCTTGCTTGAGTTTCTTCATGTTT
This sequence comes from Annona cherimola, assembly GCA_030490835.1. NCBI lineage: Eukaryota > Viridiplantae > Streptophyta > Magnoliopsida > Magnoliales > Annonaceae > Annona > Annona cherimola. Next base: position 90,019,294 of record CM059972.1, read on the forward strand.
GGTTGTTCTTCCTTGATTTATATCTCTTTGGACCACTGTGTTGTTATTCTAGCTTGATGTCTTTTAGCTCCATGATTTGCAAACCTTGAGTCCTTGAGTCTTGAATCTTTTGTATTCATGAACAAGTCCAATATATTTTGATTAGAATAGTTGAATTCATGCATCTTGCTTTCTTTGGACTTGGATTAGTCTTCATATGTTCCAAGTCGAACATCGAAGTCGACTTGATCTTCAACTTGACTCAAGTTCTACCTTGAAATCGATTTAATCCCCGATTTAGCTTCTGAAGTTTCTGCCCTATCCAACTGAAGTCGATACTGGAGTCGACTTGGTCTGCGACTTCACCCAAGTCGCATGCGGAGTCGACGTCGTCTCCGACTTCGGCAGCTCTGCTCCTCGATTTCAACTCTGGACAGAAATGATGCGTCCAAGTCGCGACTGGAGTCGACTTGGTTTGCGACTTCACCTCAAGTCGCAAGCGGAGTCGACTTGGGATGCGACTTCGGTAGTTCTCGTTCTCGATTTCAACTCTGAAAGGAAATGACGTTTCGAAGTCGATGCTGGAGTCGACTTGGTTTGTGACTTCACCCAAGTCGCAAGGGGAGTCGACTTGGGATGCGACTTTGGCACCTCTCATTCTCGATTTCAACTCTGGAAGGGAATGACGTCTTGAAGTCATTTCTTGAGTCGACTTGGGGATCGACTTGGCCTAAGTCGAAGCCTGAGTCGACTTGGAAATCGACTTGACTTGTCATGCTTTATATTCTTCAAATTTATAACCTTAAGTCATTTCTACAAACATGTTAGTAACCAACACTTACTCAAATTGATTTGTTAATCATCAAAACATAGACTTAGCTTATTTTCCACATATTTCCAACACACCCTACGTGGCAAGGGTAGACTTTTTGACCAACTAGGTCAAATGAGTAATAATAAGCCTTGACCACTTATTATTTAAATATGACGTAGGTTATATTTATATTTTTATTTTTGAATGTTATTTCAGCAACCCGTGTAGCTCGGTTGGCATATAGGTGGTCCAAGTGATCTTAGAGGTCTAGAGTTCGAGTAGGGAGTTCCGCAAAACATAATTAATTTTTGCGCTTTTGCCATCCCGGGCATGTGGGCCCCACAGGATAAGATAAGATAAATATCCCAGCGGACAAGATGAGACTAGAATTGGAATTTTAGTTAAGTGATTTATATTTTATTCCTTTCCAAGAATTTTAGAAAAGCTACGAAAACCCTTTTATAAAAAGGGGTTTGGGGAGTTGATGGATTTAGGTTTCCGTAGGTAAAGTTTGAGGGAATTAGAATTGCGGAATGAGGAAAGATACGTAAGGCATGCAGCATCTTATTTGAAGTGTAGAATGGTTTCTATAATTATTGTTGTACTTATTTTTGAGCAATTAATTAGATTATTTCAATTAATTGTAGATGATATTTATAATACATATTTGATTATAGGCTATAGATTTTATATATTTGGTATAATTCAATTTTATATTCTTATTGATTTTTAAGGATATAAAATTGTGTGGACAAATTATACCTTAGATCATGCCTAAAATACATATTTTATATTGTTATTATGCATTTTTTTATAGATGCATTGATGTAAATTAATATGCAATTAATATATATGTGGGCATTAGAATTATATTTATGATGTGGGTTAATCACTTGATATATATGGTGATAATATAATTATAAATCATGTCCAGAGTGAACTTCTAAGCAGAAAAGGAGTTCGTCTTCCAGCATGAATATTTGGACGGAAGAAATTCCGTCGGAGGAATTGCGACTAAAGTAGGATAATCTTCCTTTTAGCAACGAAAATTTTTCGTTGCTTTTGACATTTTAATGTATTTAATAATTTTGATGCTTTTGATGTTCAAGTATTCTTGGAAATTGACATGTAGCCTGTTACAGCAATAAGGCTAAGTGAGAGAGGTCTAGGTGTGACCTATCTGCAGGAAAAGTCATGATAATGTGGCTTAATGTGGGTTTGTCATTCCATTTTGTTATGATTTATTCATTCGAACTCCGATTTGAATGATCAAATAGTCTATTTCTATATTTTTGGTGCTTCTGGACTCAATGGAAGGGTTTGATTTTGCATTTGAGGCCTAATTTTTAAGAAATTAAATTAAATAATTATTTTATTATTTAATTAAGTTTTATTGGGGTTGTTATCCGTTTTCAAATAATTTTCTACTTACTAGTCATGTTAAGACTAACCCATTATTTTTACAAGTGTACCAAATCAAGTGGGACAATAGCTTTTGGATTTACAGTCGGATGCCTGGGTCAACTTGGGGTTCAACTTCACTTAAGTCGCACTGCGAAGTCGACTTGGGAATGCGATTTCACCTAAGTCACAAGTGGAGTCGACTTCGACTGTGACTTCACCTATCTCCTAGCCCAATTTCAACGCTAGAAGGAATTGATCTCCTGAAGTCGATGGTGGAGTCGACTTGGGTCTACAACTTCACCCAAGTCGCAGGTGGAGCGACTTCGACTGCGACTTCGCTTGTCCTTGTGCCCAAATTCAGCACTAGAAGGTTTTTCCCATTTGAAGTCGATCTTAAGGTCGACTTGGGTATCGACTTGCTCAAGTCGATGGCTAAGTTGACTTAGCCTTGTGACTTGGTCTGCTATATTCTGAATTCTAAGTTTTCTCCTTTAACCAAGTTTAACAAACCACGTTAGTACCCAAAATATTCTCAAATTGAGTTGTTAATCATCAAAACATGGATTGTGCTTAATTTGCCTTTGATTCAAACAATCTCCCCCTTTTTTATGGTTGACAAAACCAATTTGAGATATACCTTTCATTTACTTTAAAAATAACATTTCATCCTTATTTTGGTGTTTAGAACATAGAGATTGCATTTTCATTGCATTCCAAAGTAAAATGAATCAACACATAATTTCAAACACATACAAACATGCATTTCATAACATTCAACCATTGCAATTTCAATAAAAAAACAGGTCATATATATATAACCATTATACAATGTGAAACAAGAAAATGTAAATGAGACCTAAATGTACATGCTACCCAACCCATGAAAGTGAACTAAGTCCTAAAACTCAAATCTCTCCCCCTTTTTGTCAAAGAATCAAAAAGGAGAGAAGAAAATTTGGATTTAGTAAACTGGAAGGCTGAGATTGGGTAGGATGGAGGACAAACAGGTGGGATAGGTTGGATGTGGGCAGATGAGTGGAATGATAAGAGAGGCTGAATGGTGGGTTCAGTTGTCACAGATTCACCAAAATATGGATCTATATCAGGGAAACTCGGCACCGGGCGACCTCGACTGCTTCCCGACGTGAGTCTGTACTTGATTTTCGTAGTTCTTGATCCATCTTGTCCTGACAAGTATGCATCTCCATCATCGCCGTGTGTATCCTAACCAACTTTTGCGTGAGCCTGTCTTCCATTTATTCAAGGTGATCTCGGATTGCATGAACAGAAGTTGACCAGGTCGGTGAATGCGGATGCGGGTCAGGTTTATGAGAACCCCTCGGAGACCACGAGCCGTGAGACTGTGGCAATGCGGGCTCGGCAGGTGCAGGGGGTGGAGATGGAACCGCCTCCTACTGCGGGGACTGAGGTGGCTGCTCCCCCTCAAGATGACCACCCTCCGCTTCAGGTTGAGCTGCATGGCCCATCCTCTCCCGAAGTCGTGCAGCTCTGAATTCTTTGAGGTCGATTTTCATTCGAGTCAATAGAGCCCTATTGATGGCATTGGTGGGCTTCAAGACTTCGAATGGCTCCCCATCCAAGTCAACAAAAAATAATGCAGGATCTTGGTGATCCATGTCCCATAGGGCAGCACACCTCGCAGATTCTCCTTTTTTGAAGCCAATGCTTCCAACAACAAAGCGAGTAAGCTGACCTTTACCCGATTTTCCACCTTCCATAAGATCTCGGCCTCTTGTGGATTAGTTGGTTTCGACCGCCTCCCTTTGGATAGATGTAGTGTGCAATCAGAAGCCGCAGAACCCGAAGTCTGGGAGATAGATCCATGTAGTGTAGAAATTTGATTCCCGGATGATACTTGTTGCTATTCGTTTGCTGGTTGTACATTTGTGTAAGTGACAACCCTTCGGGAATATTTTCATTTTCCTTGGGAACATCTAATATGTTTGCAAGATAGTGGATTGCATTTTCTCTGCAATTTGATCTCCCAATTCCTAAATTTAACTCTTTTCCTTTCACAAATGTGAGATAATGCTCCTTATCCCATAAATAGTAGAAAATTCTTATCAAATCAAGGTATATCCTATCATCGATTTTCAATAGCCCAGTCCATCCTTGAAAATCCAATAATTCTTCAATTCCAAATTCATAATCACGAAGAAACTTCAAATCAATAATCTTTGGAACAAAAATCTTACGCTCATAGAAGTTTCTATAGAACCTGTTGTGTTCCCTCTCGGTTCTAAAATACGTCGTCGGCATTTTCAACACTTTCCCTTTCTGCGTAGGCGTTCCTTGCCTATTCTCAAATGATAGAGTATCACTGCTAGAACCAGAGTTTTCATGCTCTTTCCAGGGCACAGATGAGGATGGATTGGCCTCCCAAAACTGCACTCGGCGTCCCGCAGATGTGGAGGCTTCCTCCCAAACCCATTTTGACGGTGTTCATTGCTAATGGGGCACCCCCTTGGCAGTGTTTGATTTGGTTTGTCTGGCTACGGCCAATTTGGTAGGTTTTGAAACTGCTTTTGAAGCCATTGATTTGTAATTGAGATGGGTTTTGAAATGGAGCTTTGAGAGAGGGCAGTTGAGAGAGACGGGTATTGTGAATTCTGGAGCTTGGGAACTTTGAGAGGAGAACAGAGAGCTCTGAAAGGGGGGAAATAGGAAAGAGAGGGAATGAGAGAACGGCCGGCGGCTGGAGATGACTATCGGAGACGATAGCGATCGATTGATAACTCGCAATCATGGCCCATTTCAGACTATTTTTGCATGTTAGTCCAAGAGATTAGGTTTAGATTGCATCCATTTAGTTAAATTTTCACTCGCTTTGTATTTTAGGAGCATTATGTAGTTTTTATGCAGTTTTAGTATAAATTAGGCATTTTTAGTTCATTAATTTAGTTTCAATCATTTTTGCAAGAAGGACAGAAATTCACAAGCATGCGGGCGAGTCGAAGGCAGAACGGAGCAAAGTGAAGAAGTAGGTAAGCTGGCGCCCAAGCGCCACCCTACATGCCTTAGACAAAAGATCCAACACCTCACACTGCAAAAAGCTCCTAGTGAGTTGACGCCCAGGCGCCTGCATGGGGCGCCTAGGCGTCACTTCAATAGTATACAGGCATTCCAGAGAGCTTCTAGACCACAAGGACTCCAGAGAGTTGGCGCTCGGGCGCCATCTAGGGGCGCCTAGGCACCACAGCACAAGTAGGCAGGGCATCCCGATGAAGTTTCTAAGTTACATAGCACACAGAGAGTTGGTGCCTAGGCGCCACTACGCATCCATAAGCACGGGTTTCTGCGCGTGTGCTACACAAACCAACTTGTTTAAATAGAAACCTAGGGCAGTGTGCAATGGAATTTTGTAGGCCATAGAGGGCCCCGGAGACCGAGAACGACGAGGGGAGGCATGGAGAGAGCTGTTAGAGCAGCTTCACGGAGAAGGAAAAGGACGTGGTTCCAACGAAATCTGAAGAGGAGATCCGATCTCGTTGATGGAAGCTTCTAGGATTTAGTTCTTCTCTTTTTCATTCTCTTTCCTTTCTCTTTCATTTTCTCTGCGTTCTTGAAGACAATTGTAACTTGATTTTAATGGGAATTGAAGTCATGTTAATGGGCTAAACCTTCCTATGGTGGGAGATATGTAGGATTTGAACTCATAGCTTATGATATTTGGTTTTCTATGCTTGAATTAATAATATAGTGTGATGTGACTTGTGTTACTTGAGATTACCCTTATATATCATGCTTAGTGCGTTTACAAGCTTTGCAACCTTGTGGATTGATCTAATATTCAGATTCATGCAATTGGGCGTACCATTCGAACTTTTACTTCTCGATTCGTCGATACTACCCGGGAAGTACAACTATTAGAGTTGTCGACCTTGTCCCAAAGGAAGGACGAGCCGATCGAAGATTATATCACCAGATAGCAAAGGGCCGCAACTGGTGTTAAGCACCCCTTTCTCAAGCAATAAAGGTCAATCTTTGTCGAAATGGCATCAAGACAGAAATTTTCTTATTAATGAATGAATAGTTAAGCACATTCTAGGCCTTAGCCACAGAGGCTTGTCGAAAAGAGTATCTATTATCTCAGCAGAAATCCTAGAAGAAAGAATCGTCCATGACTACGACGTTTAAGAAGAAGAAAACTAGAGAGACTACCGCAAACACTACGGAAGTCAAGAAGCAACCAGATAAAGAAAAGCTGCCAGCAAAAGAGAAGCCTATAAAAGCTTTTCGAAGAGAAGAGATCAAATATGCCTTTGGAGAGGATGATGTGGAGACATTATTCCAGCATCTCATGTGAACTGGGCTGTTCGAGCTACCCACTCCAAAAAGGCCAGAAGAAGTGGGGCGTACCGCTCATCAGCGGTACTGCAGTTATCATCGGTATGTTGGTCACCCAACCAAGAAATGTTGGGACGTCCAAGCAATATTAAAGGATTACATTGAGAAAGGGATTATCAAACTTAGTCCCCCAGTGCAAGCTTCATCAAATGTTGTGACAGTTGAGATGGCAGAGAAAGATGACTGGGAATCAAAGTAGGATACTTCCGGTACTCACTTGGAGAATCAGTGATGTCTTGGTATCGGGATAATTATCTTGAAGAAATTACAGAGTGTGTAATCTTGGTGGATGCATTCTTGATCCGTTTCTTATCAAGACAAAAGGAGCAGTTTCCTAGTAATTACTTGAGAAAAATACAATACAACTAAGAATCCATTACTCACTATATAAATTACCTCAGGGATAGTACATGGAGCAATCCCTTAGCCATATGGTTACTTGAACCTCAAATGGTTTTGAAGTACCTTTTTGATGTAGTATGTCTTGCTTCAAATGATGGGTACAAGACCTTTGGAGCCAAAACTTTTATGAAGGCAATCTGGTAGGTTGGTAGTGAAGGCTACAAGCAAGATGCAATTTTTAGTGATACTAAAAATTTTGGGAGAACGAATCAACTCCAAGTCCTACGTGTGCTACGATTGAATGACGCACCCATTCTCCAAGTATTCCCCTTCTTAACTGAAGAGTTAGGTTATGATTGGCCACATATCCAATTGTTTCATGAGAATCATAAGTATGCATTGTCACACTTGCATGACTATGCGCTGGCAGTCTGCCAAATGGGGCAAACAGAACAGTTCGAACTTGAATACTTTGTCCTGAATTTGGCCCATGATAGCTGCGCCCTCCTCTGGATTTCCTCACTCCCTGAAGAAGCATTTGGTTCATGGGAAGAACTGGCTGATATGTTTATCCGAAGATTCCATGAATATGATACTGAATTTCCTCCAGAGATGATCGAAGTAATGCACCCTCTGTCAGGATAATCTCAACATGATTATATCTTACAATGGATAAACTACAAGATAATCAACCAATAATTTAATAAAGAGAAAATCATAGTTCACTAGTGCATCAAGTCCATGGATGGGTATTTGCCAGAAATTTCAAAGATGCAAGTGTTTTTCTCAGATATACTCCGAACATTAGCCACAAACATTGAAGACTCTGCCTCTTGTAATATGGTGCAAGTTGAAGAGGATGTTCTGGCAATCCTTCGATCTGGTCGAATTACACCAGAAAACAAGGGCAAAGCCCCAATGCAGGAAATTCATACTCAACTAGAACAACTTGTGCCAACAAATCATGAAAAGCCTCCAGTGAGTTATGATATGCTTAAACACTTGAAGCGACTCCTTGCTTGGCTCAGCATCTATGATGCCTTGCAGCTATCACAGGAAGCCAGAGATGCCCTAGTCAGTGCTTTGACTGACGAAAACGTCCATCTTACTTACTTGGTCGATGCGGCTGAATGTGATGAGATTATTTCATTCACTGATGAGGACATGTTGCTCGGAGATTCCAATCACAACCGACCTCTATATGTCACAGGCAACTTGGCCGGTAAACTAGTTAATAGGATCATGATTAATGTCGAGTCCACAATTAATATCCTCCCCCTTCGGACACTTAAAAGAATTAGAATTTCCCTGTCATCACTAAAAGATACAAGTGTGGTGATTCACGAATTTAATCAAGGAACTCAAAAGGCCATGGGTCTAATTGAGTTGGAACTCAGCATAAAAGATTTCTACACTGAAATTTTGTGCTTTGTAATCAACGCTCCGACATCATACAATTTGTTATTAGGAAGACCTTGGCTTCACAGCAACAGGATCGTCGCCTCAACGGTGCATCAATGCTTCAAATATTGCAAGGATGAAGTAGAAAAGAGGATTTTCGCCAACCATAAGCTATTCACAACAGCGGAAGCATTTTACTCTGATGCCAAGTATTATGACTTAGTACCTGCTATCAACACTCCTACGAAGGCAGTAAAGGCGACAACACTGGAGAATCAACAGGAGGTATCTCAGACTCCCCCTACCCCAGTAAGTAAAGACATCTTTCCAAGTAACAAAAGGATGAAAGGTCGAGGTCATGGTCGAGGACGCGGTCATGGACAAGGGATGGCATAACCAAGAACTGAATTTCAGACAAATTTTGAAAATATGAGCCTTGACCCATTGCAGCCACTACCACAACAGCGATAGGGGGTAGCCGTACCACCTCCTAACAACTACAGTAGTGCTGCTACAAACTCACGACTCTACTTGGACCTAGAAATCTTGAAAAAGATTGCTAAACTGTTATAGGCCAGTGAGGAAGACAAGTTGCTTTGCCATGATGGTGACAAAATGGCCACTGAGGCCGCTCAATAAAACTCAAAACCTAAGGACTCGCTCGATAAGATTTTAACAATGCTTGTCGGGTTTAATGTGTCTATTCCAAGTGCACGAGAACCCCAAGATGAAAATTATGCCAAAAAATATTTTATGAAGCAATACGGCAAAGTTTATGGTAATCCAAACAAATCCTCCTGCTTTCCAACCGCTAAGCTCAAAAAATGAGATTTCCATTATTATAGCAAAGAAAGCAAGAAAATCATGAATTTGATGGGGTTCTACTCTGATGAGTCACATCTGTCAGAGCTCGGCAACGACATCCCAATCCCATTATCTGAAAGACCAATAGGTTAATAAAAAGGTAACATGAAATTTGGTCTTGGGTTCAAGGAGAAAGATGATGGTGACTTTACTACCACTTGTTGCATCTCTACGAGTGAAAGCTTCAACGACGATGAAGAAACGTTAGTAGAACCAGAGGATGCTCCACTAGCAATAGAGGTTGGAGGACAGCCTACCATTGATGTACACGAAGAATTCAACCTCGAGACTGAAGAAAGCCCGTGGCCTATTTTCATCGCCAAAAACTTAGCCAAAGAGGAAAAAGCGGCACTAAGACAGCTTTTGAGTGAATTCAAGAATGTCTTTACTTGGGGATATTCTAAAATGTTAGGGCTCAATCCTGAAGTTGCATATTACGCGAGATAAAAAACCAGTTAAGCAAGCACCAAGAAGGTTCCGACCGGAACTCGAAGAGCAAATCATCAAAGAAGTTGAAAAACTCATTAATGTTGAATTCATCTGAGAAATCAAATTCCCAAGATGGATTTTTAGCATTGTTCCCGTCGAAAAGAAGAATGGGCAAATCTGCATTTGTGTGGATTTTTTATACCTAAATGAAGCATGCCCGAAAAATGAATTTCCTCTCCTTTCACTGATATGCTAATCGATAGCATAGCCTTATATGATACATTCTCATTCATGGATGGGTATTCTGGATATAATCAAATTAAGATGGCCCTGCCAAATGAAGCCACAACCGCATTTCGAACACCAATGGGTGTCTTTTGCTACAAAGTTATGCCTTTTGGGCTAAAAAATGCTGGCGCAACTTATCAAAGAGCTATGCAAAATATATTTCACGACATGTTACATAAACATGTCGAATGTATGTTGATGACCTGGTTGTAAAATCTGAGGGCCACGAAAGGCACAAAGAAGATTTGAGGTCGGAATTCCTGCGTCTAAGTAAATACGATCTCCAGATGAATCTTCTCAAATGTGCATTCGGAGTGTCATCTGGAAAATTTCTCGGGTTTATAGTTCGCCAAAGAGGAATCGAGGTCGACCCACTCAAGACAGAAGCAATTCAAAACATGTCGGCCCCACGGAACCTCAAAGAACTCAGGAGCCTGCAAGGCCAATTGTCTTATATTTGTCGTTTTATATCTAACTTGTCCGACCAAAGTCAGCCATTTCATAAATTAATGAAAAATGATATGACCTTCCAGTGGGACGCAGAGTGTCAATGGGTTTTTGAAGCCATTAAACAATTATTGCAAAAACCACCTATTTTGATGACCCCAGTTAAAGGGAAGTCACTCATTCTCTATATTGCCGCCAGTCCATAATCACTGGGGGCATTGCTCGCACAAGAAAATGCCCAAGGCAAAGAACAAGCCACATATTATCTCAGTCGTCGATTATTGCAAGCTGAATGTAATTATTCTTCGATCAAAAAGATTTGTCTACGATTGGTCTTTGTGACGCAGAAGCTAAGACATTACTTCCTCACACATCAGATCATACTTATATCAAAGGCCGACCCCCTCCTCCTGATCAGTAGAACCATGCTTTCAAGACGCCTAGCAAAATGGTCACTGTTTTTATTTGAATTTGATATCAAATATGTACTGCGGGAGGCAGTGAAAGGCCAAGTGTTAGCAGATTTCCTAGCAGCCCACCCGTTTGAAGAAGAATTTCCTATCTTAGAAAATCTACCTGCCGAAAGAGTCTTCTATACAAATGATGATTCGATGTGGCACATGTACTTTGATAGCGCTTCGAAGCCATCCGGAGCTGGCATCGAGATTGTCAAGGTCTCCCCTCATAAAGACTTGTTCCCACACTCATATTTTCTTGGGAAAAGCACAACAAACAATGAAGCTGAATATGAGGCTTTACTCATTAGTATGAAACTTCTCTTGCAATCAGACATTCTATTTGTATAAATATTTGGAGATTCAGAATTAGTTATTAAATAGTTAAACAATTAATACGAAATGCACCAGCCTCATTTGCAAAAATATTATGACATAGCTCAAACTTTATTGGCCAAATTCAAAATTATTTCTGTTGAGCACGTTCCTCGGTCAGAAAATATAGTTGCTGATGCACTGTCAAAGCTGGCCAGTATTCTCACTTTCAATGAGCTTAATAACGTGACGGTTTGAGTGCAAAGACTAGAAGATAACGAAGAGCTCCAAGAAAACCAAGTTAGACGGTATGTATCCGAGATGACTACAAATAATGATGACTGGCGCATCCCTATCATCAACTACGTCAAATATGGTATTGTACCAGAGGATCCTAATGCAAGGAAGTCACTCAGAAAGGTTATTTTGCAATATATCGTGTTTCAAGATGATTTGTAACAGATTGCTTTTGGTGGGCTTTGGCTTCACTGCATTAATGGGAATGATATCTGTCAGGTTCTTCAAGAAACACACTCCAGTGAGTGTGGCGCCCACTAATCTGGACGACATCTTTATCATAGGATCAGAACATTGGGCTATTATTGGCCCACAATGGTCCAAGACTCCATCAATTTTGCAAAATCCTGTGAAGCCTGTCAAATGCATGGGGATATTTATCATGTGCCTACTTCGAGAATGTCACCAGCACCTATTTCATGGTCTTTCTCTTAGTGGGCTTTAACATTGTCAGTCTAATAAACCCGTCATCGTCCAAAGGACACTTATATATTTTAGCTGCCGCGGATTATTTCTCCAAGTGGGCAGAAGCTAAAGCTTACAAAAGAGTCCGAGCACAAGAGGTAGTTGAATTTATCAAGCACAAGATCATCTACCATTATGGTGTCCCCTATCAAATCACCTCAGATAATGACACACCATTTTAAAACGGCAAAGTAAATCAGCTATACCGAAAGTTTGGAATCAAGCAAGTGTTCTCGTCACCATATTATCCGCAAGGGAATGGCCAGGCAGAAGCATTCAACAAGAACATTATTCGAATTCTCAAGAGAACAACAGTGAAGAATAAACGAGATTGGAACGAGATGTTACCTGAAGCACTATGGGCCTATAGAACCACACATCAAACTACGACGGGCCATATTCACTGCTCTTTAGCGCTGAAGCAGTTTTACCGATGGAGACCCAGTTAGCATCCTTAAGGGTTGCTATCCATTCTGGGTTGACTTCTAAACAACAAGCCAAACTTCATTTTGACGAGCACGAAGCAGTAGATGAAAAGAGAATTCAAGCACAACAACAAATTGAACTTTATCAAGCTCGGATGGTCGAAGAACACAATAAAGTTGTGAAGCAACGCTCATTAAAAAAGAGGAGATTTGGTGCTAAAACTACGCACGGAGCTCATGGAAAGAGGCAAACTTACCAGTAAATTCAAGCCTAAATGGGAAGGGTCTTACATCATTGAGAGGGTCTATAGCAATGGTACATATGAAGTTATTAATTGCGAGAATCAAATCACGCATCAAAGTTCTGCAAAAGAGTCTCTACAATCTCCCTTGTCAAAGGAAGTGACTCCTTCAGCATTCGGAGAGAATTTATTACAGTAGGAGGAGGAACCGTGTATACCCACAACTCTTCTACCTTGGTCTCCATAATAAGGATGTCTCGTGACGAGCTATGTATATGTCGATTAAAATGCTCGCTATTTACGAAACTATATGTGTCGTGTCAAGTAATAAAGAGTGAGTAAAATATCGTTCCCACGAGGAATTATTAACCAGAATTATTAATTAGTTAAACTACTTTCAATGAATGAAACATTTTGGGTTTATGATTTAACTAAACTAACGATTGCAATGAGAAATTAGAGTGAAGGTTACAAGACTACTGGATACTTTAAACGGGTTTTCTGATTAGGGATGGCAGATGGATAGCTTGGAATCCTTGAATCTAAACTATATTGCTTTGGTTCTTTTTAATTGGATTGCATATGAATTTACTAGCCCAAGTTCATATATCTTTATATATGTCTTCCAACATTATATAAAGTTAATTACACCCTATTAATTTGCTATGTTCCCATGTCATTAAATAAAGTAAAATTGATAAGTTCATAACTTGTATAATGACTGCACAGGGTTTAACGGTATATTCTTATCCGTTAAACAACTCCCCTTACACAACGGTAGAAACCTATGCCTTTCACATGGATCCGGCAGAGATTTTCCTCTTCCAAGGATAAATTAAGCAATTAAATCATCTTACATGGTAGCTAATCTTGTAAAAAGTATTAAATCCGCATATGCAAAGGTAAATCATACACAATCATATATAAAATCAAATATTCATTCTTGAATATTCTAAGAACCAAGAAATAATATAGTTTAGAATTCAAATCATCCTAACTATCCACCTAATGGAGGTTTAGTTCAAAGTCATGATCTTAACATCCAATACATCCATATGAAAAGTATCCATGAAAGTAGAGAAAGAAAATTGGAAAAAATAAGAGAAAACTGTTTTGCGGCGGTTTCCACCAATGGGGTTGATTCCTCTCTTCAATCCGGGCTTTGATCTTGATTCCCTCTTTCTCTTGCTCTCTAGTTCGTCTCTGGGCTTCCTCTCCTCTCTCTCTCTCTCCCATGCGAACCCCTTAGAACTATTTATAGAGTCCCTTTGCGCAGCTCACGCACTGAAGTTTGCGCGTATGGATGCATATTGGCGCCGAGGTGCCCCTAGCTAGCACCAGCTCTTTACGTGCTGGGCAACTTGGACACATGTTGTAAACCCTAGGATTCCATGCTTTGGCGCCTAGGTGCCAACTCCCTGGACTTTTCTGACTTGGAGCTTCTTCTTGACACATTGTGATTAATCATGCCTGGCACCTGGGCGCCCCTGGCTGGCGCCTAGGCGCCAACTCTCTAGAACCTATGTTGTAAGCTATGTGCTGAAAACGACCAGAGGCAGGCGTAGGGTGGCGCCTAGGAACCATCCACCTGCCTCTGGTTGCCTCAGTTTGCATTCAACTCGCCCGCTTTGCCTTCATATGTCTCGTCCTTCCTGCAAAAGATGGGAAAACTAACTAAATAAACTAAAAATGCCTAAATAATGCTAGAAATGCTAAAAACTAAATAATGCTCCTAAAATGCAAAGCGGATGAAAATTAAACTAAATGAATGCAAACTAAGCCCAATCTCTCGAACTAACGCATAAATCAAGTCTGAAATGGGCCATGATAACTCGCAAAAATTGGAGTTATCACACCCCCCCAAACTTAAATGTTGCTAGCCCTCGAGCAACACATGCAACCCTAATGAATAAATGAATGAATCAATGAATTCGTGCAAACTCTATCAACTCCGTTTGCTTCCTGTTATGTTTTGATCAATCCACTTATCCATTTCACAAGGTTGAGATTAATCCAACTTGAAAAATCCTTCATTATAAAAACAAGGCATGCATTTTCTTTCTCAAACCAAGTTACCTGTGAATGCTAAGATTCCATAATGCACATTCGTAATTCAACACATTAATCTTCCATTCGAACAGAAAACTGGTTAGAAAATAAATGAACACAAGCAAACCAAAGGTCAAGCTAAATAAAACTGGTCACAGAAAATGGTATCAAGTCACTGGATTCTTTTTCCCCCAAACTTATTGCAAAAATTCTCCTCACCATATTTCAGGATATCTGGAGATCTCTTTTTAGTTTTTTTTTTGCTCCCCTCACCATATTTCAAGGTATCTAGGGAGAATTTTCATTTTTAAGTGTTATTACTCTGATTTTCCTTTGTTTTTTTATGCGAACCTTGTCATTTGTCGATGCTAAGTCCCGGTTACTCAGCTTAGGTCAACCACCCCCTTATTATTTTTTTTCTAATGCCTTGTTAGGGGTACTGAACATGTTTGAGTAATTCTTGTGAAATAATACAATTTCTGAACCCGTTAAAGTGCTTGATCAGCATTTATTTAGTTCAGTTTTCATCATCTCGGTCTGAAAGATATGCATGTGATCGAATTAGAACAATGCATTATGAAATTCCTTTTAATTCTTTCACATGTTACTTTCAACCTGTTTTTATACTTGGTTTTCAATCTGAATAGCCCATTCTTTCATGAATTCAATTTCAAGTCAACATTAATCACAACCTTGCACATTTTCACAATAAGATAGATTGAAACAAAGACAACTTTCATTAACTGGAATTGACATACATGCAACATAAAATAAAGCATGAAGAATTAAAATGAAAAACTAACCTATGGTTGAGAATTATACACCCCCCCCGAACTTGAGAGATGCATTGTCCTCAATGCATGATCCTAAGATGAACTAAAAATAAAAATACAATGAAAAGCAAAAATAAAAGAAAAGAAAAACAAAAATAAAGGACTAGGACTCCCCTCATGAATCAAACGGAAAATGATTGATGGGTTGCCCACCATCCAGCGCTGAGTTTATCGTCCTCCGCTCGACGTTCTCACTGTTCAATTCTCTTTCAGTTCCATCACCTCCTTGCAATGCTGAAAATCATCCCCCATATAATGCTTAAGACGTTGCCCATTCACGACAAAACTATTGCCAAATGCCTCGTTGTATATTTCCACTGCTCCATGCTCAGTTGCCTTTATCACCATGAACGGACCCAACCATCTCGATTTGAATTTCCCTGGAAATAGCTTCAATCTTGAATTGAAGAGCAAAACTCTCTTTCCTGGCTCGAAATTTCGTGTTAGAATTTTTTTATCATGCCATTTCTTCATCTTTTCTTTATAGATCTTGGCATTTTCATAGGCTTGCATCCGAAACTCGTCTAACTCATTGAGTTGCAATAATCAGTGTTCCCCTGCCTATTGCATGTCCAGGTTGAGTTTTTTAATTGCCCAATACGCACTGTGCTCCAGCTCCAATGGCAGATGGTAGGCTTTTCCATAAACCGGTTGGTATGGAGACATTCCAAACTGAGTTTTATAGGCAGATCGATATGCCTATAGTGCGTCTTCCAGTTTGATGGATCAGTCTTTTCGAGATGACCTGATCGTTTTCTCTAGAATTTGCTTCAATTCCCTGTTGGCCAACTCAACCTGTCCGTTAGCTTGCGGATGATAAGCTGTCGTCAACTTGTGGCGCACACCGTATTTGTGTACAATTGTCATGAACTGTCGGTTACAGAAATGGAATCCTCCATCACTAATGATCACCCGCGGTGTGCCAAAACGAGTAAAGATGTTCTTCTTGATGAATTTAAGAACTGTTTTAGCATCGCCTGCTTGAGTTGGAATTGCTTCTACCCATTTGGAAACATAATCAACTGCAACTAGAATGTATTGGTTTCCAAAGGAGGGCATAAATGGGCCCATGAAGTCGATACCCCAGACATCGAATATTTCTACTTCAATGATATTAGTGAGAGGCATCTCGCGTCTTTTGGAAATATTACCTATCTGTTGACATTGATCGCACCTTTTTACATAAAGATGAGTGTCTTTAAATAAAGATGGCCAATAGAATCCCAATTGAAGTATTTTTGCTGCAGTTTTGTCTCCTTGGAAGTGGCCCCTATATGGAGATGAATGACAGCTTTGCAGTAATGATTCTTGTTCACACTCTGGAATACGTCTTCGATATAACTGATCTGGGCATTGCCTGAACAGATATGGATCATTCCAGAAATAGAATTTAATATCGTGGAGAAACTTTTTCTTTTGGTGTGAATTCCACCCTGGAGGCAACATTCCACTGACGATGTAATTAACGAAGTCTGCATACCATGGTGGACTACGTGGGGAGATAGATAATAACTGCTCATCCGAGAACACTTTTCGAATCTGTTCCGTATCGTGAGCTAACTGGGGTCCTTCGAGGTGGGATAGATGGTTAGCGACCTGATTTTCAACTCCCTTCTGGTCTTGATTTCGAAGTCGAATTCCTGTAGCAATAAGACCCATCGAATCAAGCGTGGTTTTGCATCCTTTTTCTCGATCAGATATTTAATGGCTGAATGGTCTGTGTAATCACTTTGGTGCCCACCAGATAAGCTCTGAATTTGTCAAATGCAAATACCACTGCTAGTAGTTCCTTTTCGGTTGTAGTGTAATTCATTTGTGCCTCGTTCAAAGTTTTGCTAGCGTAGTAGACGGAATGAAAAACCTTGTTCTTTTGCTGTCCCAGTACTGCTCCCACTACGTAGTCTCTTGCATCGTACATTAATTTGAATGGGATACCAATTTCTTTTTCAACTCCTAAAATGCTTCCATACATTCGCTGGTGAATTCGAATAGTGTATCCTTCTCGAGCAGCGAACATAACGGCTTAGCTATCTTTGAAAAGTCTTTTATGAACCGCCTATAGAATCTTGCATGTCCCAGAAAATTACGAATGCCTTTCACTAAGGTGGGTGTTGGCAATTTCTCAATCGTCTCGATTTTAGCTTTGTCCACTTCGATTCCCTGTTTAGAGACCCTGTGACCAAGTACGATGCCCTCTTGCACCATAAAATGACACTTTTTCCAGTTAAGAACCAGGTTCATATCCTCACACCGCTGAAGCATCTTCGTTAAGTTGGTTAAGCACTCGTTGTATGAATTCTCGAATACCGACAAATCGTCCATGAATACCTCCAGGAAATCTTCCACCATGTCAATGAAAATGGCCATCATACATCGCTGAAAAGTGCCTAACGCATTACATAGGCCAAACGGCATTCACCTAAACGCGAACATGTCATACGGACATGTGAATGTGGTCTTTTCTTGGTCCTCCGGTGCTATCATAATCTGATGATAACCTGAATAGCCATCCAGAAAGTAGTAAAATTCACGTCTCGCTAACCTATCTGGCATTCGATCAATAAATGGAAGTGGAAAATGATCCTTTCGGGTAGCTTTATTCAGCTTGCGGTAGTCCATGCAAACTCGCCAACCAGTAACTGTTCTATTCAGGATTAGCTTGTTATTTTCGTTGGAGACGACCGTCATACCACCTTTCTTCGGGACGCACTGCACTGGGCTGACCCAAGAACTATCGGAGATAGGGTATATCACGCCTGCATCTAACCATTTGATGATCTCTTTTTTACCACTTCTTTCATGATTGGGTTTAGTCTTCTCTGTGCTTCGATAGATGGCCTGGAATTCTCTTCTACTTGAATCTTGTGCATGCAAAAGGATGGGCTGTGTCCGCTATGGTCCATCCTATGGCCTTTTGTGATCTCTGAGCACTCTAAGCAGTTTTTCTTCTTGCACGGGATCAAGTGCAGAAGAAATAATCACCGGGAGTGAGGATTCTGCTCCCAAGAAGGCATATCTGAGGTGTTTTGGCAAAGGTTTCAGCTCTAGAATAGGCGGCTCTTCAATCGACGGCTTCAACTATTTGAAAGACTCCGGTTTGAGTTCCAGCGATTCAAATTTCTGCGGGTATCATGGGAATGTCGGTGGTTGGTGCAGATAGTGTATCATTTCTACTAAATCTTCATCAAATTCATTGCCTTCCCCAACTAGCGAAGCTTCTAGGATGTCCTTGAAAACTGACATTTGAAATTCAGCTTGAACTGTGGAGTCCACCATGTCGATCATTAGACATTCCTCTGGGTCATTTGGTAACTGCATCACCTTGAACACGCTAAAAGTAACGTGTTCGCTCTGAACCCGCATTGTCATCTCTCCAGCCTGTACATCGATGATGGCTTTTCCCATTGCGAGGAAGGGTCGACCTAGAATGATTGGCACATCTCAATTTTCTTCATAATTCAGGATAATAAAATCTGCAGGAAAAATGAACTTGTCCACCTTGACAAGAACATCCTCAATAATACCTTCTGGATACGTGATGGATCGATCTGCCAGTTGTAGCGTCACTGTGGTACGACCTCCCTTAAGCCTAATTTTCTAAAAATGGACTTGGGCATGAGATTAATACCGGCTCCCAAGTCGCATAGGGCTCTTCCGAAGTACTGGTCTCCAATAGTGCACGAGATGGTGAAACTCCCTAGGTCCTTGAGTTTACGAGGTAACTTCCTCTGCACCCTTGCACTGATTTCCTCTGTTAGCGCCACCGTCTCGAATTCCGTCAATCGTCTTTTCTTTGATAGCACGTCTTTCATGAATTTGGCGTAACTAGGCATCTGTTCCAAGGCTTTGACGAGAGGCATATTGATGTGTAGCTGCTTCAATACCTCAAGAAATTTTTTGAACTAACCCTCCTTTTTAGCCTTTTCGAATTGCTAAGGAAATGGAGGAGGCGACCTTGGATTCGTGGCGATTTCAGCATCCGGTTGCTTTTGGGTAATAACTGGTTCTTCTGGCTCTTGCAACTGCTGAATCAGAGGATTAGTGGGTTCAGTTACCGATTCTGGTGGAATTGCATCGGGTAACTGCTTCCCACTACGCAATGTGACTGCTTGGACCTTCTCTTTGCCTTTTCCCTTTGGGTTTTGCTCGGTGTTGCTCGGCAACGATCCTTGAGGTCGGTTGTTCAGAGCTGAGGCCAGTTGGCCTATTTGAGCTTCCAAGTTCCTGTTCGTCGTGATCTGGGATTGCATAAACTGCATGAAAAGATTTTCCAGATCCGATTTCTTCTCTTCTCGCGGTGGTGGATTGAACTTCATTGGTCTTGCAGGCTGTTGCTGCGGTGGTTGCTGTGAGAATCCCGGCGGCTAATTCGGCCTCATCTAGTTATTCCATGAGAAATTGGGATGATTTCTCCAACCTGGGTTGTAGTTGTTTGCATATTGATTTGCTGAGTTTCTCTGGACATTTTCCACGTAATTAATGGACTCCGGGTTGGAGGCACATTCATCACTGGGATGGCCGAATTCACCACATCACGTGCAAATGTCTGCTGTTGTCGGCTGTTGTGGTGTAGACTCCCCTAGCATACTGACGTTGGTTGGCCTGAACAAATTCTGAATTTGCCGAGATAAAGCGTTTATGTGGGCCTTTATTGATGAAACTATATCTAGTTGGAGTAGACCCCCACCTCGACTCCTATCATATGGCAGTTGATAGGTATTGGCCGCCATATTTTCAAGCAGGGCGTATGATTCCTGATAGCTTTTTCGTAGCAGAGAACCGTTCGATGAAGAATCCACCATGTGACGGGTGGAATCCTGGAGATCGTTATAAAAAATCTGAATTTGGACCCAGGGCTAAATTCCATGATGCGGGCATTTTCGAAGCAGATCTTTGAAACGATCCCATGCCTCTAATAAGATCTCCTCTCCGTGTTGCTTGAATGAGACTATATTCATCCTCAGCTTGGCTAACTTGGCAGGCGGGAAGTATTTTTCTAGGAATTTCTGAGCCAAGTCATTCCATGTGTTGACGGAGTTCGATGGCAAAGAGTCTAGCCACTCCGAAGCTCGATCTCAATCCTTTGATTTTCCTATTGATTTGCATTAACATTTTCATCCTGGTTCTCGATGCGCTCCATCGTATGCTGTTGGTTTCTAGCCTCCCTGCTCTTGCGACGCCTTCTCAAATAAGTTCGTTCGAGTTCTGGATCAAAAGGAATAACAATCCCCTTTCCAGCTTTGCCTCGGCGCATGCAATATGAGATAACTCTGCAAAAACTAATAAAATTGAACTAGCAGAAAAAGAAATTCTAAATTAAAAGAAATTATGAAAATAAACTATTCTACAAAATTATACAAGAAAGCAATAAAACTAAAAATAATCGGCTAAACAATTCCCCGGCAATGGCGCCAAAAACTTGACGAGCTGCATATATGTCAATTAAAATGCTCGCTATTTACGCAAGTATACGTGCCGTGTCAAGTAATAAAGAGTGAGTAAAGTATCGTTCCCACAAGAAATTATTAACTGAAATTATTAATTAGTTAAACTACTATTAATGAATGAAAAATTCTGGGTTTATGATTTAACTAAACTAACAATTGCAATGAGAAATTAGAGTGAAGGTTACGAGACTACTGGATACTTTAAACAGGTTTTCTGATTAGAGATGGCAGATGGATAGCTTGAAATCCTTGAATCTAAACTATATTGCCTTGGTTCTTTTTAATTGGATTGCATATGGATTTACTAGCCCAAGTTCATATATCTTTATATATGTCTTCCAACATTATATAAAGCTAATTACGCCCTATTTAATTGCTATGTTCACATGCCATTAAATAAAGTAAAATTGATAAGTTCATAACCTGTATAATGACTACACAGGATTTAACGGTATATTCCTATACGTTAAACAACTCCCCTTACACAAAGGTAGAAACCTATGCCTTGCACATGGATCCGGCAGAGATCTTCCTCTTCCAAGGATAAATCAAGCAATTATATCATCTTACAAGGTAGCTAATCTTGTAAAAAGCATTAAATCCACACATGCAAAGGTAAATCATACACAATCATATATAAAATCAAATATTCATTCTTGAATATTCTAAGAACCAAGAAACAATATAGTTTAGAATTCAAATCATCCTAACTATCCATCTAATGGAAGTTTAGTTCAAAGTCATGATCTTAACATCCAATACATCCATATGAAAAGTATCCATGAAAGTAGAGAAAGAAAATTGGAAAAAATAAGAGAAAACTGTTTGCTGGCGGTTTCCACCAATGGGGTTGATTCCTCTCTTCAATCCGGGCTTTGATCTTGATTTCCTCTTTCTCTTTCTCTCTAGTTCGTCTCTGGGCTTCCTCTTCTCTCTCTCTCGCGCGCGCGAACTCCTTGGAACTATTTATAGAGTCCTTTTGCACAGCTTACGCACTGAAGTTCGCGCGTACAGATGCGTATTGGTGCCTAGGCGCCCCTAGCTGGCGTCAGCTCTCTGTTTGCTGGGCAACTTAGACACAAGCTGTAAACCCTAGGAGTCCATGCTTTGGCGCCTAGGTGCCAACTCCCTGGACTTTTCTGACTTGGAGCTTCTCCTTGACACGTTATGATTGATCTCTTTGGAACCCATGTTGTAAGCTGTGTGCTGAAAATGACCAGAGGCATGCATAGGGTGGCGCCTAGGCGCCATCCACCTGCCTCTAGTTGCCTCATTTTGCATTCAACTCGCCCGCTTTGCCTTCATATGTCCCGTCCTTCCTGCAAAAGATGAAAAAACTAACTAAATGAACTAAAAATGCCTAAATAATGTTAGATATGCCTAAAAATTAAATAATGCTCCTAAAATGCAAAGTGAATGAAAATTAAACTAAATGAATGCAAACTAAGCCTAATCTCTCGAACTAACGCACAAATCAAGTCTGAAATGGGCCATGATAACTCGCAAAAATACGAGTTATCATCTTGACTCTCTAAATTAATTCTCTCTTCACGAAGATCAACTTCGGCCTAGAGCTCATTAGAGATTGAAATCAATGAATTCAATCTACTTCTATCTACAAAGATAGAAGTGACAATACGGCAGATCTCAGCTTGCTTTGTTGCTATAGACACGCGAATTTCCTCGGCAATCATTTTTTTATCTTTCGCCTCCTTGGCAACTCGGAGATTATACTCCTTGAGTTGAGTAAGGTGATCTCTACATTTAGCAAGGTCGACTTCTATTAATGCTAAACTTTCCGCAGAAACCAAAGGTCTTGCAGCAGCATCGAGCTCATGCCAATGAGTAAGCAACTTCTCCAGTGAGAGTATAACATCACCAAAACCAGAAACTCCAAGTTGAAGCTTGTCTAAAACTATAAAAAAGTCTTCACAAATGTCTAATGCTTCATTGACATCATCAGGAGAATTCATGTCCCTCAAAGAAAAAACAATGCAACCCTTGAATTGTGCGATCGCACGCCTTAGGCACTTGAAATCCTGTTGCTCTAACTGCTCAGCTCCAATCACCCTAAAAGTTGAAAAGAAATAATGCAAGGGATCCAAGAAACGGTCTTTGACATTAGGAAGCTGACAAGTCCCACTAGAACTTGCCTCGGTGCTAGGGCCAGCAGAGCTGAAATAAAGATCGCTTAAGCAACCAGATCCCAAGGCTGGAAAATTACAAGCTAAAATGTCATATTAGCAAGTTAAAAAAAAAGCACAAAAATGCGATAATACCCGGTGACACAGGAGAAACAGCTAAATTTTCTTCACCACAAGCATTGTCATCAGAAACTTCAATGACTAAGGCAGCTGTTGAAAAGCACTGAAAGTATGAGACATACAAGGAAAAAGGAGGAAAAGGAAAAGTAAGCAAATCAAAAAAGTTTATCTTCAAAACTCACGCCCTTGCCCTCTTGGTGAATGCAAGGAGCCTCCGAACGGATTTCTCCTCCCGAACTAGTTCCTACTAAACAAGTGATTGAGATAGAAAGTATCATAAGGAATAAGAATAATTGATGAAATGATGTAACATACCTATATTTCTATCATCAAAATGGGAAGCTTCCTTCACAGGAGTATCTTGAGCTATAGAGGTGGGGATTGACATGCCTCAGGAGTCCGAACCCTCAGAAAATCCCTTATGAAGATGTTATCAGAAAATATAGGCCCGCTATCACAAGACCACATGGGTTGGTCAACTTGACCCATATTTAGATCTACATAGAAACCCAAGAAGTCACTTAAAGCATGGTCGCTGGAATCTGGTAGCACAGGGGAGTTGTTCTGCACCTTTGCACGCATTCCTTTGCTCACCCCATGGTCATGAGAAGAATTTGTAGCAACATTCGGCTCTGCTACGACCTCCCCTTCCTCAGATGGCTCGGGTGGCTTGAAAATGGGATATGACCTTTTATCAGACTCTCCTGGTATATCAACTTTAGAAGGTCTCACAGCTTCTCCTTACTCTGAGGAATTAGAAGGTCTCACAACTTCTCCTTGATCTGAGGAATCTTTACCCTGGGAAGGATTAGAAAGTCCAGCAATTGGAGACAAATCCCTCGTTTTACGAATTTTTCGCTTCTTACCACGAGTGTCATGCATTGTTAATGACTCTATTGCCTCTGAGTTGGTAGGTTGATTAGGAAACCAAAAGTGACTGATTGGTTTTGATGGATATATAACTTTGGTAAGCTTAACGTTGTATTCTAAAAGAGAAAGAGAGAGAGAGAGAAGGGTAAAAACATGTATGAAAAGAAAAGGAAAGTAGGACAAGAAGGAAGAAACATACTCCAGGTCTCCATAGGCTTTTGGTCTTTTTAAGAGGCTGCCTTTTCGGCGGTTAACTCCCAGAGAGTCTTCTTAGCAGGTTCAATATCGCGGTGAATATACTCTTTTCGTTCTGCTACCTAGTCATTGCAATTAAAGTTGCACCCGATAATCCTAGGGTAATCTTTGAAGGAATCAATGTGTTGAACACAGCGAGCTTCAGTTTCCTCCACGTCTGGTTCCTTAAATCATCTAACCTCAAAAGGCATCATTAAGCCCAATTCGCCCCAGCTGGTGAACAAGTCAAGGGGCCTAAAAGCCTAAAAGCGAGATTTAGGTGCAACTTGCTCAACGACCTTCACCCACAAATACCATACCAATGTACGTAATCTTGGGTTGCCCGAACACGACGATCAAATGAAGGAAATTTTAGCTCGCAAGAAAATTTAACTCCCTCAAAACGCGAGCATACTACAAGCCAGTGAAGGGGTCCGATGCCAACTTCCCTTAGGGAGGTACACAGGAACATCTTGATCGAAGCCAAATTAACAAGCAAACCTATGAGGATAATATGGTTCAACCTCAAAACGAGGACCATCCCTGCAAGCTAGAAGACCCGGTTGACCATTCGGACGGAGCAACCATAAGGAAGAACCTCTCTTTAAAATAGTCAGTCTGGATAAGAATCTTGGTCATATTCTCAAAACTATAGCTGGCTAAGTTGCGCCTGGCAAATTTCTTCAGTATTAAACCTTGAGAAGGAAACTGGGTGACTTCCTCGACTTCATAAATCTCTGAAAAATAGAACCCGAGCCATTCAAGGAGAAAATGAGTTGGAAAATAGGAAATGGCACGCCCTGGGCCCTTCTCGTTGTATATAATGTGATTCAGGCCCTTGTAAATGTCACATAATACTCTTGGTGCCAAGGCGAAGCGCTTGCCTTAAGTCATCTCGCAGGCGACATGAAGACACAACTATTTCGCAAGACTATAGGTGGAAGAGGAAGGGCAGATGACTATGGAAATCCAAAGCCACGAAAAAAGAACAAGCTCGACCTCAGGCTGTACTTGCTGTAGGTGCTCGAGGGGAAGCTATCGGATGTCTTGTGCCCTGGCATGAAATTCAGCAATATTAGAGGGTCAATCATCATTGGATACCCATTGGGCAGAAATTCTTGAAAATAATGCTACATATTCTCTAGTAGTGAACTTGTCCTTCTTGATCATCTTATATAACTTGTCAAGAAGATCTACAACCTTTAAAGCTATCGGGTTCTTGTTAAAAATGGAGTTTGGACGGGTACACTCATCAAAAGACAATCCACATACAGGAAGACCACATATCCCTTTCAGGTCCCACAAAGTAATGTTCATCTCTCCAAGTGGAAATATAAAAGAATTGGTCGCTAGCGACCAGAAGCTGACAAAGGTATTAATAATGTTGTTGTCCTTCCAAAAACCCTCTCCGGTGGCTAAGATTGCATCTTTCATGCAGCAGCCGTAAGCACCGCCTCATGATGAGAAACCAAGTGCTGTCTCCATTGATCAAAGCCCGGGATGTTGCCCAAGCAACCACAATAGACATTCGCACCTTCCTTGTAAATAAAAGAATAGTTTTCTAGTTCCTTTTGCAACCAGCGAGGGGTTTTCACAATGAAATCATGAGGGTTACCTAGTGTTTGGGTAGGAAGAAGAAAGCAACCTGAAAAATTCTTGCGGGGGTCAGTGGCGGCGACACCTTTGGCGAAAATATAACCCTCCTAGCAGTTCAAGCGCTCAGTGAAGATCTTCTCTGGAATCACGAAGATTCGAGTGGAACGGCCAGAAATGTCTTCCATAAGGTGACAGTGCATAGGGCTAAAGTGAGAAAACCCCTGTGACCATTGCAAGTTTTCACGACTTGCCAAGGCAAGATACCATCCAAAATAAAGAGTGCAGCCTCCACAAGGACGGCCAAAAAAGAGATCGTATTTCTTATCACTTTTAGGAGTTTTCTTTGGAGCACGCTGCCTCTTCCTAGACATTATTCCATCCTTTAAGAAATTCTTCCTAGCAGTTTCTTTTTTCTTCATTGATAAGGATTTTTGCCTTCTGAACCTCTTGCGGGCATATTGATCAGGAGTCTTGCGTTTCTTCCTAAGGAGAGGCAACACTGGGGGCACCATAGTTGAGACTGCCTCTGAAGAACGCTGCTTTCTCACCACTGATCTCTCTCTGGGTGAAAGAAAAGAAAATTCTGGAGAAGAAAGATTAGATTTAGTTTCTCGTAACTTTGAAGCCATTGTCTGCACACAAAAAAAGAACTATCAAATTTCCAAAAAAAGAAGAAGAAGAAGAAGAAGAGAACTACCGGACGTTACGACTTCACTATAAAAGTATAAATGAAGATCTGTAATTTCTGGTAAAAAAGTTGTGTCCCTCCTACGGATGCTTTGGTGTCAGCAATCAAAACGCTCCTCCTCTTAAGAATCCAAACCAGCAGTGACGTCAAATTTGAAACAAGAAGTCAGTGGGACCTGCGAACTATTTCAAAAAAAAAGGAAAAAAGGAAAAAAGAGAGAAAGGGAAATATATATTAGGCTCAGCATAAAGGGGAGCATTAAATGAAATCCGCTAAGCATAAATGACTATGGGCTCGTTAACTTTTTAAAAGCTCTCAAGCGCTGTGCCTAGCTAAAAAAATCAAAAAAATCAAAAATTAAAAATCAAAAAATCAAAATCATTCCTTGGTTATTTAAAGCCTTAGAGAATCATTGATAATAAAGCGTGCTATTTTATTCCAGTAAGAAAAGAAAATGTGTCTAATATATATTTACAAGTGCCCCACGACGGCATAATTCCTGATGGGGCATTTGATGAAGTATATTTTGAACCGTGGGTCCACTACAATTATGTGATTAATTTTAGTTTATGAAATTATACGATTAAAAAAATTACAACAAAAGGAAAATTGATGAAATAAAGGAAGAGGGTTCGGCCGGCAGCGTTCATGGGGAAATTGTTCAAAAGCTTGCAAGTATGAATGTTTCTGATCATGAGAAAATGGACGGTGTTGATGGATTGGACGAGAAGTGGACCGGCGGAAAGAGACAAGAGTGGCGGGCGAAGACTTTGCTGCACATAATGACCATTAAAGGCGAGAGGACGGCGGAGGAGAACGGTTCAGATGAAAGAGAAGGAGATTTTAGTGACGCAAGAGGACGTTGGAAGAACGGTGACGGAAGGAAGCCAGATCAATTTAAAAAGAAGTCCTTGCGACAGCTAATTGAGGCGAAAATCTGCTCTTCTGGCGATATCGATGAGGCGAATGCAAAAACTGGAGGGAGAAGGATTGAGCCGGTGAGTCCAACAATGGTGTTGGATGATTCAGATGAAGCAGACGAGAGATCTGCAGCTGAAAACAAAGGCGCTTCTCCAATGAAGAAGCTATTGGGAGTCACGGGTGAGATGGAAAGCAAATCCTACAGTCCGGATGGAGCGTATGCAGGATCGACGATAAAGATTAGAAGCTATAGAGGCGGCAGATACCGGGGCGCGATGATGGGAAGAGCTGCTGTCAAGGATCAGGTTTGGGTTCGAGGGGGTGGAGAGGCTGGTGGATGTTGGGCGAAGCTCTGGCACTTGCTTGAAGATGATCCTGGGGAAGAAACACGCTGGTGAGAGGCGAGAGCTGGTAAGGAAGAGAAATTGAAAAACTTGAAAGGACATGAGTTGTCTGGTCAACACGCAACAGCTACGTGACTTATATTCTGTATTCTGCCATACATGGCAGCAAATGCACCGCTGAACCACGCTGCCCGCCGTAGTACATTTCATTAGTTGCGGAATAAACATTGTACAAAAGCATTTCTTGGCGCCCAAGTACTATCATGGAACTATCGCATATAAGCTGCGTAGCTACGAACCATTCAAGACTGTTTCAAAATTTTGCGCAGAATAGGGGTGTAAATAGGGTTGGGTTCAACCTGAGCCGGCATCAACCCGAACCGATTTATACTATGGTTGGGTTGAGGTTTTGGAAATTTGGTTTTTAAAAATTGGGTTCAACCCGACCCGATTTTAAAAATGGGTTGGGTTGGGTTAGGGGTCGGTCGACCCGACCCGACCCGATCCGATTTCATAAAGATATGTATTTGCATATATTTATGACAATGTATTTTATTCATATTGCTTAGATATTTAAATAAAATTGTGTGGAGTTTGGAAATATGTTTGACTATTTAGTTGTCAAATGTTGTTTGAATTTATTTTGTTTGAAATATATTTGGTTAATTAGTTGTGAAATTGTGTTTGGATTATTTGGTTATATTGCATCGTAAATAGGTTGTTTAGATATTTGCTTGTATTGGTGATTTAGAATAACATATCAGGTCAATTGAGAACTTAAGATATTTTTAGCTTTGATTGGAAGCCAACTAAGAAGGTAAGTAAGACTATAATATTCATTTTTCTATTTTGCAAAATTTTCTGCAATAATTTTACTTGGCTTTCACTTTTTGACTTGCAGAGGACATCGATTGCTCAAAAATACAAAAACAAAAAACGAATCAATTACTAAACTTATCCTCCACTTTTGAGCTATGTAGAACTTTTATTGGTACTTATTGTTTTTATAATTATCATTATTTTTATTATTTTACAAATTCAGGTAAACAAAAGTTTAACTAGCATTGATAACATGTGTAATCTATTAGCCCGATTTCTAACCCGAACCGAACCGATTTAAGGTGGGTTGAAATAGGGTTGGGTTAAGATGTGAAAAGTAGGGTTGAAAGTAGGGTTGGGTTGTGATTTTACAAGGTGGGTTAGGGTTGTATTTGTACCAACCCGAGTCAACCCGACCCGATTTACACCCCTAGCGCAGAACTAACATTTTGCGAGAATGGTCTGGCACCAGCCTCTTTGCACCCGCGGAATAAAATTCCGCACGAAGAAAATCTCTCAAAACCAAACGTGTCCGCGGAACCCAAGCAAACGGTACCTACGGAACTGCCAACCCGGGGTCATTTGAATAAGTAGCGACCTTGACTCCCATTTGAAAGGAGGAGGCCCGAGGATTCCGAGATAAGTTTTCTCATCCTGAAAAAAAATAAATAAATAACTTGCAAGTTTTCAACTCTTTTTAGTTTTTCTCAAGTTTTTAAATAAATCTATATATATATAAAGAGAAGCCTTCAAAAATATATATTATTTTCTAATATATATATATATATATTGTTGGTCCCGAGTTGATGGCCTAACCCAAGAGGGGAGGGGTGAATTGGGTTCTTTAAAATTTCTTTTGTAAACTTAAAAATCTTAACCCCTTGAAAAAGTTAATCCCCTTTTTAAGCGAATGGAGAGCAAATAAGATAAAGCAGTAAAAATAAGTAGAACACAAGATTTATAGTGGTTCGGGCAAACCTTCCCTACTCCACTCTTCCAAGCTCACACTCCGTTGTGACTTGGGTTCCACTATGTATTCCAAGAATACACTTAGAGTCACCGCTCTCTTCTAGATTCAAAGCTCTAGGGGGCATACACAACTAGAGCCACTTGCTCTCTTCTAGATTCAAAGCTCTAGGGGGCATATACAATCACTTGCACAAGTAGGTGATGAGTCTCACTCCAATCACACCCTACTTTGCATACACTTGATCTTAGCTACTCAAGCTAAATCAAGATTTATACAACCAAATAAAGAAATGAATAAAAACTACACTTTACAGATTTGTGTAGGCAGTTTTGAGCTCGAGGAAGAAATCAGAAATAGCTTGAATGATGATTGTTGAAGCAACTTGCAGTTTGAAGCTCTTTCTTCCTTTTGAAAAATCTCAAATATGGAGAAAAGGATTTGAAAATCTTTCTTGAACTTCTTTTCTCTCTATGATCCTTAGAGTAGTGTGTATTGCTTACTCTCATGTTCATTTGATTGTCCTTTTATAGAGTAAGAAGGATTGGAACGTTGTGGAAGTTGTTGGTGCGCAATAAATGAACTCCAACGTTCGAAAATTTGAACGTTATACCCAAGTCGAAGATGGAGTCGACTTGGCTTGCGACTTGGCAACCCAAGTCGCATCTGGAGTCGACTTCGTCTGCGACTCCAGTTCCTCCAATTTCCCAAGTCTGAGTTTTAGTCGACTTGGTTTCAGACTTCGACTCAAGTCGAATCTGAAGTCGACTTAGCCTGCGACTTGGCTCGGGTTTTGCTGAAGCTGCTTTGTTCTTCAAGATTCGGCTTGATCCTTGCAAAGCTTTTGAGCTGTTAGAGTCCTTGCATGATATATGCTTGTTCCTCGCTTAGTCTTGGACTCACTTGGTCTCCATAACTTGGGTGTTGCCTTATTTGAATAAGCTTGAACATTTGCCTTGGCTTGATAGACTTGATTTGAACATTGAATATGAATCTTAGCTTTGATCTTCAAGAATCTTAATTTGTTTCCTTGTGAATGAACTTTTCATCTCATTTGGGTTTGAACAAGTTCAATATGATCCTTGGAATAAACTTGAAACTTCAATCTTCAAGTCTAAAATCCTCAAGTCAAAGTTGGAGTCGACCTTGTCTGCGACTTGACCCAAGTCGCACCTGGAGTCGACTTCGTTTGCGACTTGGGCAGCTTCGTGCCCCCAAAATCAACGCTGGACATTTTCTTTTGTTTGAAGTCGATGCTGGAGTCGACTTCGTCTGCGACTTGACTTCCCAAGTCGCAAGTGGAGTCGACTTGACCTGCGACTTCACCTGTTGCATTTTTGGGATTCATTCTCAAGTCGATATTTGAGTCGACTTTGGGATCGACTTCACCCAAGTCGAAGTCCAAGTCGACTTGAAGATCGACTTGACCTCTTTGCTTTCCTTAAACATTTATCAAACACATTAGTACCTTTTATATACTCAAATTAGTTCTTGTTAATCATCGAAACTCAAGATTTGGTCAATTTTTATTGTTTTAAACATTGTTTCCAACATATATATCTAAATGGCCTTCCAAATATATATATTATTTTCTAAAATACATATATATATTAAAGGCCTCCAAATATATATTATTTTCTAAAATACATATATATATATTCAAGGCCTCCAAAAATATATATTATTTTCTAAAATACATATATATAATATTAAAGACTTCCAAAAATATATATATATACATATACTTCTCTGCAAGTAAATAGTCCCCAGGTGGTGGATTGAGTCGATATATGGGGCAAAGTATTTTTTTATGATTAAAAAATAATATATATTAAAATCTTCCAAAAATATATATATTATTTTCTAAAATACATATATATATATATATATTAAAGGCCTCCAAAAATATATTATTTTCTAAAATACATATATATATTAAAGGCTTCCAAAAAATATATATTATTTTCTAAAATACGTATATATATATATATTCAAGGCCTCCAAAAATATATATATTATTTTCTAAGATACATATATATATTCAAGGCCTACAAAAATATATATATTATTTTCTAAAATACATATATATATTCAAGGCCTCCAAAAATATATATATTATTTTCTAAGATACATATATATATTCAAGGCCTCCAAAAATATATATTATTTTCTAAAATACATATATATATTCAAGCCTTCCTAAAATATATATATTATTTTCTAAAATAGATATATATATATATATATTAAAAGGTCTCCAAATATATATATATTATTTTCTAAAATACATATATATATTCAAGGCCTCCTAAAATATATATATTATTTTCTAAAATACATATATATATTAAAGGCTTCCAAAAATATATATATATTATTTTTCTAAAATACATATATATATATATATTAAAGGCTTCCAAAAATATATATATTATTTTCTAAAATACATATATATTCAAGGCCTCCAAAAATATATATTATTTTTCTAAAATACATCTATATATTAAAGGCTTCCAAATATATATTATTTTTCTAAAATACATATATATATTAAAGGCTTCCAAAAAATATAAATTATTTTCTAAAATACGTATATATCTTAAAGGCCTTCAAATATATATATATTATTTGCCAAATATGTATATATGCCTACATCTTAAAGGCCTTCAAATATATATATATATATATATTATTTTCTAAAAAAATATATGTATATATATACATATACTTCTCCCCAAGTAAATACTCCTCAGGTGGTGGGTTGAGTTGATGCACGGGGCTAAGTACCCTTTTTTATTATAAAAAAAAACTTTTTTACTCAACCCGAACCTTGATGTGAACCTATTGCGCTGCCGGAACAGAATTGTAAAATCCCCCTTGGTTTTCACGATTTCAACAATCAAATCATGATGGATCTAAATAGATCCTACTATTGCTATAGCAAGAGGTTTTTGTAATACACCTACTGCGGGCACTTTACCCTTACTTGAGAAATCCGCATGATCCATGAGACCTTCTAAGTGGTACCGACCTATGGACATGGAAATTCAAATAGAGGGGGAAGACGTTTTGCATTGAAAAATTATGAAAACTCTTTTCTTAAGCCATGATTGGGAATTTATAGATCCATTGCGATATGTATACATATAAATTCTACACTGCTCACGCTTGAAAGCTAGGCGGGCAACTTCCATCTGTGCCTCTTATTTAGGCTCAAGAGGGCCCAAAACTCTTCAACAGGTTCAAGTGGGCCCAAAAACCTTCCAAAAGTCTCAATTGGGCCCAAAATCTTCTAGCAGGCCCGAGTGGGCCCAAAACCCTTCAGCAGGCCCAATTAGGCCCAAAATCCTTCAATAACCCTATTTGAGTCTAAAAACTCCGAGGGCGGCTTAAAACATCCTAGTCTAACCCAAAATTCTATCAACAAGTCCACTTGAGCCCAAAACTTGCTAGTAAACACATTTGAATCCAAAACTTCCTAATAACCTTACTTGGGCCTAATATTCCATATTTAGGCCCATAACCTCTGTTGACCCGCCTGGACCCAAAAATAACTACACTTGGGCCCAGTCTGGCCCACTTAAACCCATTTGAACCAAAGAGCCCAAATGGACCCAAGTTGTTGAGTCAAGCCCAGATAGGCCCAAACTCTTTTCAGCAAGCCCAGTTGGGCCCAAAACCTCTTTAGTTGGTCTAAATCGACCTAAACATATTTTTAAATTTTGGTTAAATCCATTTCTTGGTAAAACCACCCAATTTTTTAATCCAGAGACTGAATGTGGGATACAGTGGCTTATTAAGTTGAAAGCGGGACTTTCAATCCAGAGACTATCGTATTCAGCTCTTTTAATCGAGGGTTTTCTTGTTGGAGATGTAAAATCAGAGTGTGGAATACAATGCAAAATATTTCTGTGATATACTTCTCAGACTCGGTTAAAGAATTAAATGCTTTAAAATTTTAATGGGAAAATAATTAAGCGTTTATTTTCCAATCAATCGGCGAGGAAAATTTTTGAGGTCGAAACAAAAATATTGTAGGTTAAGCTTTGAATCAACCCAATCTAAAATAAGATAAAGTAATTTTTTTTGAAAATATGGTAAGAGTAAGCTCAATCTCGAACCAGAGTTGCCCGATCTAAGTTGCGCCATTAAATGTACACATTGATTTTATTGAAAACAACTGTATTTAAGGATGTAGTCACCCTTGTTGCAAGTGTTTGTTGTTTATGCCTTATATGTGATGTCTATATTGGGATAATTACATTTGCTATTGCAACAAAATGCAAACATGTGTAATGTTTATAGTCAATTTATTTGTTAATTCTAAATATGATCATATATTATATCCTTATTAATGGAAAATATCACACATTCAAAAGAATGGCATAGATGACTAGAAATTCTATTCATAATTTCAAATACACATAAGGTTAGATTTTGTTTGTTAATAGGGAATTTTTTTAGAAATAATTAAATTGCCCTTACATTTTTTTGTGTAAAAGGGGTACTGTTGTGTGTGCATAGATAGCAAATAGCATAGATTACCACACATTGTTTGCGTTAAAACCATGCTTTGTATAACAAAATATGCACACACAATGTCCTTTTATAAGAAATATAAAGGACAATTTGATCCTTTCGAAAAATTCAAGCTAATAGGAATTATGTGACAGAACCTATGATATTTTTCTAAATATGTAATCATATCCGTAAGAGATGTATAAATCATGGCCATATTTAAATTAACCCTAATTTATATAATTAAATTTGCAAATGACCAAATCCACCGCAACAAATTTTGTTTTATATATCTAATTTTTTTTATTGCATACGGTATACATTTGGCTGCCTTAATTAGATGTATTTTTCTTACAATTAATTCTACAAAGACTATATTGCTTTCCAGCAGTGACATTTGAATCAAATATAGTACTTTTTACATCAAATTAAAGCAAAAAAGCAATGTTTAATGCAACTATCGAAATTTAGCTGCAAATAGTATTATAATTTTGTCAGCGAAGTAAAACTAAATTTCGGCTTCAAAAAGTCGCCATATATAAAAAATTCATATTGTTGTAGTGATGTTTATTCTTTTATAGCTAGAGCATCGTATTCAGAAAATCGTAACTGAACTGATAGATCTTCACATGGTTAAGCTATATGCGTTCGGCCTAGTAACCTAACTACTCGTACGGTATGATTTATGAATATGATAGGACTTCTAAAAATAAGATACAGTAATTAATTAAGGTAAAGAACTGAATTAACCTAACTCCTTTGCACTCTTATATTAACTTATACAATTAAACTATCTTTATGCAAGGATAGGGTATGATGGAAAGTATAATAAGAGATGATCTTCCTAAAATAAATTTATAAAAAAAAACATGAAATATATAAATAATGATGAGATATTAAAATTATTAAGAATATTTAACACAATAAGAAAAGTTCGCACATGAAGTCACGCTCTAGGGTCAATTTTAGCTACCTTTAAATACTACCGTTAGCTAACGTAGTAGGAACTTTAATATTATTTGTACCCCGATACAAATGGCTGCATTTGACTCAGCCCAATTTTTTTATGCAAATACTTTATGCATCTAATAGTCAAGAAATTTCTGCATTTATTCATAGTTAATAACTCAAAAAGCATCAAAGTGCAAAGAAATGGCTGCATTTATTTGGATGTCACTACTCAAAGGCATCTAACTGTAAACTATTTAAGTTGTTGCATAGAAATATGGCATTGATCATTTTTGACTCGTCAGAAATGGCAGTATTAAATGGTTTTTGTTTTATTTTTTATAAAATTGTTGTGACAGGTGTAAATAATCCATAAAATAAATTTTATCATTTTTGAATACATATATATATATTTTTTAAATTTTAAACATAAGGGTATTTTAGTTATTTTTAGTTCATGAAAATGACTAAAAGACTGTGTTTAAAATTCCAAAAAGTAAACATACCTAAAAATGGTAAAACTTAATATATGGATAATGCACACCTAGCACAATAGTTATATAAAAATAATTTTTTTAAAAAAATGGTATTTTGAATTGATCGGAAATATGCCCCATTTTTTACTAGTTGTAGAAGGTCATGCCCCTGCAAATATTTGCGGACAAATGAAGGTAACTATATCAGCAAAACATTGTCAACATTTAGAGAAATTTGCTGAAGTGATGTTTAAGATGAAGTGCAAGTAAAAAAATCATGAGAGTGTTCGAAAGTTTTCAAAGGATTTGAATGAGAAAGACGAGTGAGATAAAAATGTAATAATGTATATTAGAAATGTAAAAAATAATATTTAAAATATAAAAATTATATCGAAAAATAATAAATTATATTTAAATTGAAATTTTTGCGTTGAAAAAGAAATTTTATCTCATTAGCATTTCATTTAAACTTCTTGAATACTTTACAATAGCCTAGAGAAGGAAACTCCTCATGAATATTCCAAACAACAATTCCGTATCTTATCATTTTAACTTAATGCTCTTTTGACTTTTGTATTTCTTAATAAACTCTTTATTGGTAAATGTTTTATTTATTATATAATAAGGTGAGAATGCCTCTCTCGTAACTCGATATCAAGATTTCATTCACATACACGTAACGTAATATCATTGGGTTATGCCCTAATTTGCTATTAATAAATGCTTAATCTCAAGTAAACAAGAAAGAAATACTAAAATATTTTTATGACCGGATTTAATTATTTTATATTTTAATACTATTGAACTACCCCTTGGTACACTATTATATTTTTAAATAGTATAAATATTTTAATCTTATATTTTATAGTCCCAAACAAATTATTTACATATAACTATTATGATAATATTAGTATAAAATTTTAAATACTTTTCCCATTTAATTAAGATTTTTCAAAGAATTTTAAATTGCAGAAATAATGTAAGTTATTCATTAGATAATTTCTCAGCTGTGTATGGAGCGATATCCGCCGCAGGAGCATCAAAAGCTTCACAGACGATGAAGCCCTGGAATCCAAAAGCCAAATTACAATTTCACCCTCTTCTTTCTATATAAAAGGGGTAATGGCCATGCTGGTTTGCTTCTCTTATCGTTTGTCGCAGAGAGATACAGAGAAAGCCTAGAGAGAGAAGATGCTAGGAGTTTTCAGCAGCGCGATCGTGACGCCGCCGGACGAGCTGGTGGCTGCGGGAAGCCGGACTCCATCGCCGAAGACAACGGCAGCAACTTTAGTTGACCGATTCCTCGAGATCACGCCGTCGGCAGTCTCCGTTCGGGTCGGCGACGATGTCCACCTCGCCTTCTCCCACCATCAGCAGTCCCCGTTCCAACCCCGGTATAGTACTCTCCAATCCACTCGGTTACTCGTACATGCGCACTCAATCCGCACAGCAAGTTGGCCAGAAGCGCCGATCGGTGCGGACCGGATTGCAGGGTGATTAACACCGATAGACAGCAGCCCGTTGATCATTTCACTAGAGTTTCCTAACAATCCGATCCGACCGTCCATTTCTTAGCCATTTAGGTGTTCGGTGGATGTTCTGCTGGATTATTATTACTACTCCTGTAGTCGGTTAGGATGGATGCACTCTTCTACAATAAAAGCAAAGCTAATCAAAGAGATCTTAGTTCGTGGACGGCATAGATCGAATTACGTTCGGAATACATGCTACTCCGCCAGTGCACGTTAACAAAAAAAAATCATTTTTATCAAAAAAAAATAACTAAAATAAAAAAGATAAATCTTTATCTAAAATTGCAAACAATAATTTTATAGAAATTGCATGTGTATACTCGCAATTCACATAAAATAATATTAGATTATTTATTTCGAAAAAAAAAACTTTTTTTGAAACTGGGGTATATTATTAAGAAGCCCATTTTGATTAGCCGCTGTGGTGATGATGGACGGTGCAGATCGTTTGCAGTGAAGGATGATGTGTTCTGCCTGTTCGAGGGAGCGCTGGACAACGTGGGGAGCCTAAGGCAGCAATACGGGCTGTGCAAGACGGTAAACGAGGCGGTGCTGCTGATCGAGGCGTACAAAGCTCTTCGAGACAGGGCTCCATATCCTCCTTCCCACGTTGTGGGCCATCTCCATGGCAATTTTGCTTTTGTCGTCTTCGATAAATCCACTTCCACCCTCTTCGCTGCCTCGGTAAGCACGAGTCCTGCCTGCCTTCTCAGTATCATCCTAATGGAATGGAAATGAGATTCTTTTTCTTATTCTTAAAAGATTTTTTTCATTTTTAATGCAGCATCTTATTTTCACACATGGTACTTTTTAATATTATTATTTTCATTCTTAATATTAATTTTGTTATAGAAAAAAACCCATCAATTCCATTTAATTGGATTACGCCTTATAGGCACAGTTTTACTACTGTCTTTACAACTTTTTTGTATCGGTTCGCCAGCTCTCGCGGCGCTGGCAACGGATTTTGTCCTTGCCCCCACCGACGTGGGAATTCCGCCTCGGGAATTCCGCTGCCCGATACATTTCATCTGGCGTGGAGAAAGATGGACGGTGCCGATTGTTTCCTTGGATGACCGGGTGCACCTGTCTAGCGGCATAGGGTGCAGATCGGGTTCGGATTTGCAGCAGCCTTGACCAAAATCTAAATCTAATGGGTTAATTAAGGGTAGGGTTCAAGTTTAGGTTTTTAAGTTTTCATTCGACTTCCTTCAGGAAAAAAAAAAGTTTTCATTTGACTTAAAGAACTATATGTTTAAATTTTCATTATGACATAATAACTAAAAGATCATCAAAGCAAAAATAATGATACATTGTCTAATTAAATTTAAGAAAGCATTGTAATCTACAATATATTTCTTGAAGAACATTTATTTTTCAAAATAAGATAAAAGGAAAAAATTAAAAAATGTAAAGGTAAATAATATAAATTTAAATAGGTAAACAAAAATAGAATAATTTACCTATAATATAATTCAGTACGACGTGTTAGATATCTTGGGTAAGGTACCATGAGTTGTCCTATCGTACGCTCTAAAATGGATAAAGTATGTTTTTATTTTTCTCCTCGTAGGATAGCATAAGTTTCAAATTTAAAAAAATGGTTCAATTAGGATAAAATAAATTCTAAGATTTAGATAATGAAAACCGACCCAAATTAATAATATATATTCAATATATTTTTTATGCAAAATATTATATATTTAAAGATACAAAATATATTATTAATATAGAAATCTGTTTAATCTATCTATTATTTAGTACATTTAATTCATGTGTATTAAAATTGTATTATTATCATATTAATTATACGCATTTAAGTAAGATTTATAGTAGAATTATAAACTTTAAATATGGTATAGATGACCATTTAAAAGTATCAATTTGTAATCAAAACCAGAACTAACTTGATCTTAAAAAATAAGGTAGGGTAAGCTTTGAATTTACTCGACCAAAAATAAGGTAAGGTAAGAATTTTCGAAAATAAAATAAGGGTATGATTCACCTCAAATTAGACCTATCTGACCCTAGTTATACCCTATGATATGTATATATTCATATATAAATATAAATAATATAAAATAGACAACCGTGAAGAAATGTTACTTAGTTTGTTCATTATATATATCTTTTATATTAAAGGTGAATAAGGAAATCAGGTTAGAGATAGCTTGAAATCCTAATCTTAATCTTATTTAGAAATTGAGTTCTTTAAGTTTGGGTATTTAAAATGCAAGTGCCAACATTAATTTCTATGTAGCATGATTATATATGTCTGATGTATTTTATTCCTTTATTTTTGTTTAATTTTTTCTTTATGAACATGTTTTCCTAAGTGCATTCAATCTAATGATACCAAGTTTTTTTTATCATTTTAGAATACTTTTATGTATTTATTTTTTATTTTTAAAGAATTATCAATTTCAAGAGCATTTAAGTCATTTTTTCCCT
This sequence comes from Annona cherimola, assembly GCA_030490835.1. Lineage (NCBI taxonomy): Eukaryota > Viridiplantae > Streptophyta > Magnoliopsida > Magnoliales > Annonaceae > Annona > Annona cherimola. Next base: position 90,058,786 of record CM059972.1, read on the forward strand.
CTCGAAAAACTTGATTTTTAAAAATAAGAAATAAATATGTAAAAATATTATAAAATGACAAAACTTGGTATATAGATCAAATATACTAAGGAAAATATGCTTATGAAGAAAAATAAAAATATATAACTAATTGTAAAAAAAAATGAATATTATATCTTAGCCTAAAATACATCATGATGTATATAATCAACTCCAATTTTTATGGGATTTCAAACCGGTTTAAATTTCACCCTTACCTAGTACCAAAAGTCACTTTCACTTTATCGGGAACTTACATTTATAACAGCGTAATGGTCGAATGCAATCCGGATTGCACGTATGAATTTATTGGTTGGCTAACCCATAGGCCATAACCGAACCCAAAGAACTGAAAGTGGACCTGAATTCACAAGATAGGTATACTGTGGAAAAGTTCCGAGGCGAATTGATTGTCAGATACCTTGGTTCAACAATTGATTAATTTATTAGATCCAAATACGTGTCAGATAAATGTTTGGATGGACTAAATTAAAATCATTTAATGTTTACTTTTAAATATTCTTGTGAATGCTGCAATTGCATTTAACACATTGACCTTTAAAATATTTAATTCTAAGGGATTTAATTTTACATCACATCAAATGTCTTAATTCTATTCTTGGCTAAACATAATTAACAGATTAATCTCATAAGTTTATCATTAAGCCATCAAACCAAGAAACTGGACTCTGAAATTTTGGAAGTCCCTACGAGAAATAGATCTTGTCATGTGCTTATAAATAAAGTTTATGCATAGGTTTACTTATTTGAAAATGCATTCTATCATTATGTTTTATATCCATCTCTACCATTCTTAAACGTCATTTTGGAAGATGTAATCTTCGCATTTATTTTTTTAATAAACTTAAATATAAATTTATTATGGCGATTATTTCGCATAGCCTAATTATGGCTTGTGAGACAGGATCAACATGGGAAGGTGCCTCTGTTTTGGGGGATCACTGCGGATGGATATGTTGCATTTGCGGGGGATGCTGAGTTACTTAAAAGAGCATGCGGCAAGTCACTTGCCTCTTTCCCTCAAGGTACTACTCGTACTTCTATGTTGTTGCTGTTGTGTTCATGACATTGTTTTAAGCAGATGAAGAATTAGCTTTGGGATTTCCTACTCTGAAATCATTCCATCCAAGCCAAGTGTACATCAACCATTTTGCAAAAAAAAAAAAAGACTGAAAGACTCAAGTCGGGGCAGATATTGTACGTGATCTCATTATACAAATTAATCTTGCAACCATGTTTCCATCCAAGCCAAGTGGGCATCAACCATTTTGCGGGAAAAAAAAAATCGGAGCATATAGTGTCTGATCTCATTATACAAATTAATCTTGCAACCATGTTTCCATCCAATCCAAGTGGACATAAACCATTTTGCGCAAAAAAAAAAAAAAAAAAAAAAAAAAAAAATATTGTCTGAAAGATTCAAGTCGGTGCAGATATTGTATGATCTCATTATACAAATTAATCTTGCAACCATGTGGACGAACTTTTTTTTTTTGCCTGATGTGGACGAACTTTAGTAGTATATGGTTAGCTATTTTATGAGTCCCCTCTTGCTTTCCACTTGCTAGAAATTGTTGCTTGCCAACTGCATTGCTTTTTCTCCTAAAAAGGGACGATCATGATCAAGCGCAAAGCACGAGCACACTCATTTCCTTCGTATTGCTATTCCAGGATGCTACTTCTTATCAGCACTTGGAGAACTGAAATGCTATGAGAATCCAAAGAACAAGGTGACTGCAGTACCTGCGAATGAGGAGGAGATTTGTGGTGCAACATACAAGGTATCAATCCTTGTTTGAGAATCATTTAACACTAAAAAAAACAAATAAAGAAAATCACTTGGACATTTTGGGTGATGTTGCAGGTGGAGGCAGCCCCGCCTGTTTTTGCAACTATGCAGTAGACAGTCAACTCGTGCCCATTCTAGTCATCATGCTTGTAGATTCAGTCTATCGTGTTCTCAATGTATGTTGTCGCCTTCATGTACATAGGTGTTGTAGTAGCAGTAATAACCTGGTAATGTACTTGAAATATTAGCATCACCTTGTTGCTTTTTAAGATCAAGATGTCCTGCTTCTCCTGAAGAATATAGCTGTCATTCCACCGCTCTTCTCCAGGCCATGATGGGCTGCAGGAATTTCCCATGTAATTTCCACTTGCCGGTGAATAACAAATGAGAATGGGGGGAAACACATCTCTATTTCAAATTTTATACATATCATTTGTTCAATCAAATGAATCACTCTCCTCCAAAAAGAGGTCTAAATCCAGAACTGGTGATGGTTGGTCACTCGTTCTCTCTTCACCTGTTCCTTGTGTATGCAAATGCAAGCATTGCCTGTAAACTTCATCATAAGCTTCAATGTTTAGACCCGAAGCAAGAAACAGCTCCATTTCATTGACAAAGCGGTCTGTTCTTTCTAACATGAAAGGTCGAGCAGCATCAGAAACTAAAGCTTGAAACTCTTCTTGTTTTTTATCAGCATTTGCCTTGAAACGTTCTCTTTCATTGCTGACATAAAGCATCAGTACAACAAACACGCATGCAATTGATCAGCTTGTTACATTCTAAAGTGCATGTAGAACAATGCACAGTTTGACCTGCTGAAGTTTATCAAACATGATTGCTAAAGAAGCATTCACATTTTTTCCCATTCAATAGGGCTATGAGTATCGTCCGACCAAAATCTATTGAATGATTAAATAGCTTTCAGCTTTTCTACAACTCCACTTTCAAAAAACCTTTGCGTCATTCCCTAACACCTACCAATTTACACTTACACCTACCAATTTACACTTTCTTTTCTTTATTTTCTTTATTTGATTCATGAAATACATCCATGCATATCCATTGATCACAATGGTCCTTATAAATTCTGACATGGCAATTCAATTTCAAGTTAAGGGCAATAACCAACACTATATCAGAATTGGTTAATGCATGACGAAATCGGTTAAAAGATGATGGTACCTTCTCAAGAATGATTCTATCACACCAAGTATGTGATGCACAATTATGTCAACATCTTCCTCCTGCGGATAGCATGATGTTACACAATCATCAGCCATTTTGTGTTAGCTTGATCGAATGCAAAAAGCCTACATCCTTGTGATTGTTAAAAACCATTGTTAGTAATTAACTAACTTTGACCAATGCCATTGAATTCATAAGATTACAAGCCAATAATTCTGATATTGCATTTGCATGTTCAACATGAAACCATCGAAATACAAAACTATACATGACGAAATAGCAACAATATTCGGGCAATATTTTTGGGAGACAGATTCAACGCAACCAGCTTGCAGTCACATGTACATTCAACCTCTTGCTCTTTTTATTGAATTTTTTAAAATCTAAATAATTTATTATTTTTATCCATATTTATTTACTCATGACACCAAAAATCAAAGTGATATTTGGCCTCACAAATAAACATGTATAGAAAATTAATAAATGATTTAGATTTGAAAATATATATTGAAAAAAAGCTAGGGGTTGCATATATGCTTCTATGCAATCCAGTTACATTGAATCATCGCCCATATTTGTGATGTTTGTCGTTTTTCAGCGGAAACTGCAGCAAATCAGTGGCAGTTAGAACAAAAAATTGTGAAAAAAAAAAAAAAATTATTTTTGCCTAAATTTTCCATGTCCTTGTGCTTATTGCTTGCATCTAAAAATCAATTTAGAAGATAATATAGGAGAGTTTCTGGGTGCACGCTTTTGTCCCAGAAAATTCTTGCTGCCTAAACTACGGAAAACTATCATGCAAATTGTTGATTCTTTCATGAAATTCTTGACTGCATGTGCATCCTTTAACAGCCAAGTTTCAATAAAATATCCCACTACTCATCACAGCTTCTAAATGTTTCCTTGACACTTCTTCACAAATTGATACATTAAAAGTGTGCCAATGTCTTTCACAATGTACCTCTTAACCCAAGTTCCTGTATACAATAGAAACGATATTCTTCTTCTTCTTCTTTTTTTCCCCTTCCTAACAAATGAACTTTTGGCCTCTCATCAGATGATTCAGCATACCTTGAAAACTTATCCGTGGGAAACTGAAAAACAAAAAACCATCCTTCCAAGTTCTTCATTAGCCATGATGTAATAAGTGAAAATGGTAGGTAGATCAAAATCCAGATAGCTACTATTGATCCTCAGATCACTGTGATTCTCTGCACGTTTCCTGATGTCCAGCCAGGTGCCAACTAAAAATTTAGATCAATTTGCAGTAATGTAATGTAGAATAAGGATCAGTCACAACTACTTGCTTGCAAGCCCCAATCTAGAATGTCAGCAAAAGGGAGTGGTTTGATCAAATACCTGAACAAGTGCTTCAATTTCCCTCCTCAACCAACTCTGAAACCACCTATTGGGTTGGAGATACTTATGGGACCTCCAATATTTTGCAATGTCAAATTTATCAGAGACTACACTAGCTGCATGAAGTTCCCAAAAAATATATATATATGTCATCCACAAAAACGAGCATGTCGAAATGAACAAAAATAACAAATTCGCAAATGAACGACAATAACAAGATATCAAGATAGTATTAGAAATTCACCCTGTGCGCTGTAATAGCATTGTAATCTATATCTGTGGGCCTCTGAAATTGAAAAGCTGCAAAATATTCAGAAGTCAATACAACAGGATTTGAACAAAAAATGACGGATGATAAGTAATGTTATTTTTGTCACTCAAGCTGACAAAAGAAGATCCACGGATACATACCCTGTCTTTACATCCTGGTTGATGTAATGCTGTTGGAAAGAATATCCATCACAATCATGTATTATTGAAAAGTTCTCTACCTGCCCATCGTTGAAGGGAACAATCCTATTAATTAAAAATGCTTTGGACACACTACAGAATAAATCTTACAAAAGGGCATACCCAATGAAAAATGCTCAAACCAATAGAGAGTCATAGCAACAGGAGGGAGACATGGAAGTGGTCTTATCTCCAATTTCTGGAGAAGCTATTTTGATGAGCATTACACCACAAAACATGCAGGTAAGGAGCCCTACTGTCAAGGCAATATCCTCACCTCATAACAATCATTTAAAACATAAATACACATACAAGCCATGTGCAACTTATGCCAAAAACAACACTGATTACAAGCATGTTCTTTCAATTGTGAGCTGCAGGTAGTAAGAAACAATGAGGGAACAGGAAAACAGGTCCAAGCAGCACACCAAAATAACCAGGATATGCCCACATGAACATGATGATGATATGTATCCTTTAGCTAGTATCATGAATGAACAATATTGTCTTTGAGGAACATATTATGATGCAATTGAGCAATGAATTTTCAGGTCGTTCAGGAAAAAGGAAAAAAAAAAAAAAAAAAACAACCAACTTCACTATCATTATATCTTATAAATTTTCACATGGAATTATTACAATTCCTCAACAACAATAGACTGACAATGAATGCCCACAGAAATTTTCTGGAATTAGATTTATCAGGACAACTTTCATGCTGACATTTACTAAAGAGAACCCTACAAATAGTAACAATACCAGAAAACAATTGTAAGGAAAATGAAGACGAATATCTTTTTGAAGGCATTTTTGGAGAAGAATATTAATGAAACAGAAATGATAAAAACTTCCTTCATAAAATTCCAAACTATTAAGTCCTTGAAACAGTTAAATATATCGACCGAAATGAGTGAGTGTTAGTGTTCACCAACCTTACAAAGAGGACACTGTAATGTAGAATTGGAATGGTGCATCTGACGTGCAACCCATTTGGACCAACGAGCAATACAACCATAACAAAAGTTATCTGTGTATTGAAAGATTATGCCATGTATAATAGTCAATTTACATTAGGGGAAGAAACAACTGTCATAGATGGCATATCAGCAATAATTATGCAACAAGTCTTGCACTTTCACCAATCTCACCATTGATGCAGCTTCTACAGACTCCAAAGGAAACTACAAGCAACATCTTGTGAAGTTCTGAACAGAAGTAAAGGAGTTGGCCCATATACTGTTTCATTACATATACAAGTATTGCAATAATAATTATTATTCATGGGGGCCAGCCCTGCATCCAATGAATGGATTCGAAATAGCAAATCCATTTTTGAGCATCATATGTGTAAAATAATAAGTAAAATTGTATTTGGAAGCAACTAAAAATGGATTATGATACTTTACAATGGGTTGTTGCTTAGCTAAGTAACACCATCATGTATTTTGTATTTTTCTTAATATACTTTTTTTCTTCGCTTTTATTGATCCCAAGTGTATTTAGTTTATATACCAAATTTTATCATTTTATCATTTTTATATATTTTTTACAAAATTTCAAAAGAAAAAATTGTTACCATTTTCCCTGTGAGGGGAAGTGTAAGATGGGTGAAATTTTTTTGGTATTGAAATCTAGTAAAAAAACATGTACGAGAATTCAAAACTGGTAAATTTTGGTATACGAACTAAGCACACTTGGGCCCACATAAAAGTGAAGAATATATATAATACAAAATACATGAGGTTGTTACTGATGTATGGTATCATAAACCAACTTTAATTTGGAGCCATCCTCACAAAATTAGGTATTTGGGTGAGGAAAAAATTTTGCTACCAGATTGCCGCAAGCTGTGATCGTATGCCTTTCTTGGTGGTATGCTTCTAGGGATTGAGAACTCACAACACTCAAAGCAAAGGCTAACATGGGCAACAGACCAATATAATACAGTACGCAAACCAGTTTGGATTCATAGCATGAGTTGTATGAGAATCAAGTCCCTCGGAAATCTGATGAGAGATGAGGCAGGCAGTTGGGAGATAGTGATTGGTGTCATTGTCAGAATGAAATAAGCACATTGAAAATTAAGGAATCCAGATTCCCAACCCAAGCAGAATTCCATTTCTTAGCTTTTTGAGAAAAAATCAACTCGAAATTCAGAAGGAATTTGCACGCAACTTCTAGCAAGAGAGAATTTGGAGGCAACTTCGAGATCGAGATCGAGAGAGAGAGAGAGAGAGAGATGAACATACGGAAACAGCGGTCTAGATAAGCTTCTTGATTGATGGGCTGAAGGCAGATTGGACATGGATTGGATGGTAACGACGAAGCCGATACTGAGCTGTTCTTCTCATCCATGGCAAATCGGCTTGACCGCGGCAATTGCTGATCTCCAGAGGTTCTAGACTCAAGGCGCTTGAAACCCCTCGCGAATAATTATTTTCCAATTCAAAGTTTTTTTAAAATTTTTGTACGTGTGCTTGGGATGCGGCAAAACTTTTTGGGTGTATTTTGGAAATGATATATTTTTTTATTATTACCATGATAAAAATTTTGAATGAAAATTTTTATTTAAAATTTTTTAAATGGAAGAAAATGATATAATATGATATAGGTAATGATGAGAAGTAAAAAAAATAAAATTAAAATAAATATGTTAGGTAAATGCATGTTTGTGAAGAAATGATTGAAATAGGGTAGTAATACATGAAGATGTGAAAAAATAATTAAAAATATGATAATTATGAAAAAGTAAAAATTTTAAATTGAAAAGTTTTAATTTAAAAAGTTTTTATAGTAAATAAACATTTAATGAAAAGTTTTCAGTATAGAAGTTTTTGAAATAACAAAACATGATATAATATGGTAGGGGTAATTATGATGAGTAAAAAAAATAAAATTAAAATAGATATGTTAGATGTATAAGTATTTGTGTAAAAAGATTGAAAATAAGGTAATTGTATAGGAAGAAGCGAAGAAATAATTAAAAAATATAGGTAATTATAAAAAGTAAAAAGTTTTATATTAAAAAGTTTTTTGGTAAACAAGTATCCTGATAATTTATAATAGGAATGCTTCTATGAGGCTCCCATAATTTCATTCATTTTGAGTATTTTGATATTTGATGAAAAGTTTTCTCCATTTATTGTATTTAGCATATAGATAATAATAGACAATTCCAGTAGAAGATGGTATGATACTTTTGCTTCGAATGTAATACGCTACATTTGTAAGAGAACTATCGTAATATGACAGTTTATGAAATGTCTTGATTCACGTTTTTGGAAACTCACTTACTTGTCTAATATTATATTATTATGGGTCCTATCTACAAATATAGAAAATTAATGTAATAAAATAACTTAATATGGGATATTAATTTTAAAGTTATATTTTCAACATTTAAACCGCCTAAAATATTATTTTTATGTGGATAAATAATTCTATGAATTATTGTTATTATTATATTCCAGTACATTTGTAAACAGATCTAAGTGTTTTCCTAATTTGGCACATAAATACACCTATTTTTGAGCAATGTGACCCACATACATTTTTTATTTAGATAAAACTTGATCTCCTAGATAAATAAATGCTATTAAATATAATAAATAGATTCAATTTTTCATCAAATATCAAAAATTTAAAATTTGAAGAGGTTACTTAGAATGGCTTCTATGTAACTGCCCGTTTATTATTGCATTCTAACCCGTTGTTCCATCCCATTCAGATTTCCTAGTCTTTCCAAACAGTTTTTTACCATTTACGCCAATGACTATTTTGCAAGTTAGTCCTACCCTTACTATTTAAAGTTTTCAATTGTTGCTGATAATTTTTTATTTTACAAATAATTCCTACTTTCAAAATTTACATGTAAGAAGCCCTAATAATCACCACCCTCAGGAATTTCTAATAGTAGTTCACATTAAGATAATCAATTTTGCCTCACAGTGCAGCACCCAGGTGATAGGGACGTTAGCAGCATTTTTGGAGATGAAGGTTCAAATTTTGTCCTTGAAAGTGAGAGCATCTGATCTCCCTTTTAATAATATGTTATTAAGAAGCATGTGGCCTCCCAATAACTAAGATGGGAGCTTATTAATGTCTCCTATAAAAGATTTAAGCTCGATTGTAATATCAGATATAATAAGATATAAGTGTACAAACCAATCAAAAAGGAAAAAGAAAAAGAAAACTCAAACCTTTTCTACCAGCACATTAATACAATTACAACCGGGCTAACATGTTATGTGACGGTCATAGAACGAACTCCCCAAATCAGAGATTCAATATATTGATGAGTGTTTTTAATTAATAATTTTAACAATTAAAATTTTCGAGTTTATATTCATGTGTGATCAGTTGACCATCAAGATCAGGTACGAAGTATGCTTTGTAAATACTACTATTGTAACACCAGTACCTACTGGGAATGTGTAGACACCCCATCTAAATATAGATGCTAAAAAATGATTGTTCTCCCGTAAGTTTAGATAGTGATGTATATATTTTTACACCAAAAAGCTCGCCTAAAAAATGATGGGCTATTTTTTCCTACTAACCCATGAACTTAGAAACCCAAGATGATTTTTGGTAGGAGCCATTTGAAGCACACAAACTCATTTTTAAAGTAACGGTTACAAATCTACGTCAATAATCAAAGTTTAATTTATACTCACAATGAAGTAGAAATCATTTTTCTCAAGCCAAATGGGTTGAGAACAACATGCTAAATGGTCTGGATCAAGCCAAAAATCACATCTCATAATTTTTGATACATTTGACTAAGAAAATATCGAGATTCGTGCCAATTTCAAGTGAGGAAATAAACCACAAGATTCAAGCTACAAATTGAATATTCAAACGTTAAGATGATCATCAAAAATCAAGCGAAAACAAGGAAATATCAATGTGCAAATGAAGGCACAAATTAATGGTCATGGAAGATCTCCCCATAGCTGTCCACACAGCTGTTCACGGCTGGGCGCAGCTGGGCAAGGAGTTTACTCAAAACACCTCCTCTTCCTTTCATTTTGCAAACTGTACCCAGTTGGATTTTTAAAATTACCTCCTTGCAATTTCCACAACTGCCAGGCCTATAAATACTCATTCCATCACCTGCTTAGGACAAGCATTTCATCCCGAGAAGATTCATAGCATCTTCGTTTTCTCCCTCCAGCGCTGCATATTATCTACATTTTTTGCATACATTTTTCAGCCTTTCGGTTCCGCCCAGCGTGTCATGGTATGACGTCCGACATTATTTTGGCAACTGATTCAATGCAGCAGAGTGCATTTCAATGCACATGGCCGCAAAACTCTATTTTTTATTTTTTTTGAAAGTTTTTTCATATAAATGTTGATCTTGGTGTGTATAACGTGCATATCAATTTTTACCATTTTAGAGATTTTTAAATATTTTTCAGAATAAAATTACTAAAATGCCACTGATTTTTAAAGTCTAACAAAATTTCTAAATTTTTTTAAAAATAGTAGAAATTGAAATGCATGTTAAATACACTTAGATTGACATTTGTGTGAAAAGAGTTTTAAAAAATATTAAAAAATGGGTTTTGCAGCCGGGTGCATTGCATTGAATTAGTCTCCCGCTATTTTCCTTAAAAAATTCAGAAAATATTTCAATTCACATTGATGCATTGAAATTTCAATGCATTAGAGAGCAAAATCCTTTTTATATATTTTTTTAAAACTTTTTTATAAAATCATTAACTTAGGTGGATTTAACTTATGTATTAAGTTTTACCATTTTGGGAGATATATAAATATGTATTTTTTTAAGTCACTTGAAAATGGCTATAGTACCCTTGTTTTAAAAAATCAAAAATATATATACACATATCCAAAAATGGTAAAATTTAGCTAATAAAATAAATACACTTAGATTAATAATTTTATAAAAAAATTCAAAAAAATATATAAAAAATGAGATTTTGTTACCTAATGCATTGAAATTTTAATACATCGGGGTGCATCGTGCCACTGGTTTTAAAAATTTTAAAAAAATCTATAAAATTTTAAAAATGGTAAAAATTGATACGCGGGGTTAAATATATATAGATTAATAATTTCATAAAAAAATTTAAAGCGCAGTAAACACTGCTGCATTGAATCAGCCCACTGGTATCACCATTCACCGCCAGCGTTGATTCCTTCTGAGACATTTTATCGACCACGTTCATTTATTGCATTGTCCTTTTTATAAATAAAAAAAAAAATTTCACCGAGCACGTTATCGCCTCTAGTAGTCTACCATTATTTTTCTTTAAATTTTTTTTTCATTAAACAGAACACGTCCAACATTCTTTTATTCAAACCCGTTATATTATTATTACATCGAGAATCATTTCTTTTTTGAAAAAAAAAAAAAATGGATACTGGAATAGGTTATTTATCTTGGGCCGTTGACAAATTTTTAATCCAAACCGTGCAGCAGCTGTTCTAAAAAATCAAAATTTTTAGTACTGGAGCAGGCACCCACTGTTCTATTTCTTTTGTTTTAAAAAAAATTATCCAAACCGTGCAGCAGCTGATACTTTTTTTTTTTTTTTGTTCTGCCGTTGATTTCTAAATATATATGGAGTGGATACGCCAAACGTTCATGTGTCCTTAGCTACTTGTATTGTGGAGATAAGACAACAATCATATCCAAACCAATATAACAGACGATAACATAACCCCGTGAGGGGCGTCTAGAATCAAATAATTAGATTCTCAGTAGAGGTGAAATCTCTTCCTACTTCAACTCTCTTACATTCCTACAATCTCACTCAAACCCAACACCCATATAACGACATTTTTTAACTAGGTTACGTAGAAGAGACCCATATAACTCCTTTAAAATCTAAAATTTTAATCTTTGATGAAAAATCTAATTCATTTATTGTATTTACATCATTTGTTTATCTAAGGGATCAAGTTTCATCTCAATCAAATATGTTTATACGTCATATTTGTTAGAAAATGTATATATTCATGTGTAAATTATGAAAAATGCTAACATATCAATATTAAAATACTATTTTCAACATTTAAACTATCCAAAATATCATTTCTATTAGGATAAATGATTTTATAAAATATTATTACATTCTAATACATATGTAAATAGATCTAAGCATTTTTCATAATTTACACATGAATATATATATTTTTGAACAAATGTGGCCTATAAAAATACTTGATTATGATGAAACTTGGTCTCCTAGATAAACAAATGATGTTAAATACAATAAATAGAATAAATATTCTATTAAGGATCAAAATCTTAGATTTCAAAAAGGTTACATGGGTTCTCTTCTCTGTAATATGATTACGTAGAGGTGGGACTACAACATATATACACATATATATATAACCTTTCTTGTACAGTGAAGTTGCACTATAATTAACAGTGCATTTGGTCCAAAATGGGTCTCACACATACTTAAATATATTGATACTTTATACAATCTTTTATCCATATAAATTGTATAGCAAATGATTTACACGTTAAAAAATAACTTTAAAGTTATTATTTATATTAAATTATTTTATTATGTTGAATTTGTACCATTTTCAGATGGAGTACATACGTATATCCAATTGGGATGAAAATTGGTATAGTAATAGAATACATAATTTTAAATACAATAGGTAAAGTAGATTATAATTTTATGATCATACGTGGCCTATTTTGAGATAACTGCACTATAATTGTGGTGTAGTTACACTGCACTTGAATATTTCTCATATATATCTAGATAAAGAGAGAGATTTGTTATGGTGCATCGCAACTGCACTGGAATAGTGATGTATTTGCCCAAAAATGGGTCTACACATATTAGAATGCAATGAAACTTTATACAATCATTTATCTATATATAAATTTTATAGCAAATGGTTTGCATGTTGAAAAAACCTTTTAAAAATTGTTATTTACATCAAACTATTTTATTATATTGAATTTATACCATTTTTAGATGAGGTCCATACACATCTATTTGGGATGAAAATTGTATGGTAATAGAATACATTATTCTAAATACAATTACTCGAGTAGATTATAATTTTATAATCATGTGGGGCCTTGCGCTGAATCTTTCCTATGCAGTGAAGTTGCGCCATAATTAACAGTATATTTGGCCGAAAATAAGCTCTACATATACTTAAATATATTGATACTTTATACAATCATTCATCAATATATAAATTTTATAGCAAATGATTTACATATTGAAAAATAACTTTAAAGTTGTTATTTACATCAAATTATTCTATTACATTGAATTTATACCTTTTTAGATGGGATCCATACACATATCCAATTGTGATGAAAATTGGTATAGTAATAGAGTACATAATTCTAAATACAATGGGTGGAGTAAATTATAATTTTATAATCATATGGGGCCCATTTTGAGGTAACTGCACTATAATTGTGATGCAGTGAAGCTGCAACTAAAAATCTCTCTCTCTCTCTCTCTCTACACACACACACACATATATAAGAGCTGTTCTGGTGCAGTGCAACTACACTGAAACAACAGTATATTTGCCCAAAAATAGGTCTACATATATTAGAATGTAATGAAACTTTATACAATCATTTATCAATATATAAATCTTATAGCAAATGATTTACATGTTGGAAAAATGACTTTAAAGTTGTTATTTACACCAAACTATTTTATTACGTTAACTTTGTACTATTTTTAGATGAGGTCCATACACATATCCGATTAGGTATGTGTACCATTTATCCCACATGATCATAAATCAATATGGTAATAGAATACATGATTCTAAATACAATGAGTAGAGTAGATTATAATTTTATGATCATGTGAGACCTATTTTAGCACAACCGCACCGCTGTTACGGTGTAGTTGCACTGCACTTGAATATTTTTTTTTCTCTCTGTATATATTAAGACATGTAGTTACATATCTGATATTTGTACAAAAAAAAAAACATGCAGTGAAATAGTGCACTTAGCTTGTAGCCATTGATTTTTTGAGATTTTTTTTTTACATTATTTCACCATCCACATTTGCATTTTTTTTTTAAAAAAAAAAAAACAAAACAAAGGCTCTTATTTGGACCCAGCCCCGCTTCTATACTCCTTTATGCTGTTTTGCATAATATATTTTAATTGTTATATTCTCTGAAAAAAAGGAGTGGTCATTATATGCTGTAGATTTTATAAAAAATGAAAAGTTTGTTCTTCTAAAAAAAGGGGTTTATGTTTGCAAGTACTCGTTTAATAAACTTTATTCGGTCTATTCAAGGTTTAAAAAAATATAAGAAAACATTTTATTTCAACATAACCTTTTTAAGGAAAAAAAAACTTTAAAACTATTATAAAATCTCAATCCATGTAATGAGAACAAAGTTCCTATTTTATTTCTCTTTGATGTGTCGTTGTCAAACTTCAGGAATAAGTTTCCATACTCATCTCCGGACTGAGTCATATAAAAAGCCTCAGGATTAAGTTTTCGCCTTGACTCTCCAGAGCTTTTATGCAAATTATTTTGCACTCCTATGACCAATATGTTAAAAGAAAATAAATTTATATTTATTTTCTTCTAATGAAGAGTCTGCCCGGACCATCTTTGTATTCTAATGCCTAATTGTATACAATCTAGCCACCGTTATTTGGTGAGTGGAGATTCCAATTAATTTGATGTGTGGATATTATTGGTTGTTATTTAGTATTTATATGCATTATAGTTCTTATATGCATTTACTAACTATTAATTACACTAATTGACACACATGTTTGCGTTTAACTAACCTCGCATTAACTAAAAAAATCTCTAATGACTCACATCATTTAAAAAAACTTAACTTCAACATTTCACTTTTTAACCCCCATGTCTACACCTTTTGTCTTTATTTGTTTCTCTGATCTTTAACTCATCTTTTACATCTTTTACCTTTTTATTTTGTACGTTTCTTTAATGCATTTAACTAACTTCTAATAGAGACTAATTGATACACTTGTTTGTTAACTTTGCATCATATAAAAACTTTAATGGTTTGTATTATCTAAACAACTTAACATTTGTATCTCCATTCTTTAACCCCCTATGTCTACACGTTTTCTTTGTATTTGCATTTCTAATCTTGAACCCCCCTTCTACATTTTTTTGCTCTTTATTTTACATGTTCTGCATCATGCTAACTCACTAACTTGTATTTTATATCTTATTTAGCTATTTCACATGCATGCATCACATTTATTTTCTTTGCACTTTGATTATACTTCTTATTTTATTTTTAGGCCCATAAGTCGGCTCATCGTAGCATCAAACTGGCCATGCACTCAAGAATGATATTTGGGACAACCATGCAATTAACCGCATTGTATTTTTTAAAAATTTTTCCTTACTCATTCATGACCCCCTAAACAAATATGTGTATACTTTTTTAAAAAAAATTTAGGCTTAACCAAATGTGTTTTTTAATCTTTGAAATGAAAAATATTTCTCATTCGCTAGCACATAAGAATTCAATTTTTTTCATTTAAAAAAATTAAAAAACACATTTGGGCCAACTTAAAATTTTGAAAAAATTTAGTGTGAACATATCTAAGTGGGGCCATAAATAAGTGAACTCTGGTTAGTCACATGGATCACTAATCCCACACTGTATGGATTGTTTGGTGCAATGTGAAAGATCGCTCACCTGAATGATGCAAGTAATGTAAGATGCAATAAAACATGTTGAAACAGTTTACTAAGGATTATGAAGTGTAATCAAGGCAATATCGAAGAGCTATGATCAAGGAACACAGGAGAGAGTTTTCTCTCTTGTTTCATTGAAAGTTTCTTTCAAGATAATAATGGCTCTAGTACCAGGTTTTGACTTTAAGCTATATTAGATGGATGTAAAGACAATATTTATCAATTGTGACATTGATGAATTATAAGGTGCAACCAAAAAACTTTGTATTAAAAAAATGGAAAATATGGTTTTCAGTTTTTTTAAATAAAAATCGATCTACGAGCTCAAGTAAGCTTTCCATTATGGTATTGCAAATTTCATCAAATTGTCATCTTATTTAGTTTTGAAATAAATTTAGTTGATGATTGCATATACTATAAGTTCAGGAGGAGATACTTGCCAGCATCAATATAACTTTATTGTATAAAATTAAGATATTTCTATCAAAGAAATTTGAAATGAAAAATCTTGAAAATACATCTTTGTATGGGGAATTCAAATGCATTAAAATTATTTTCAGTGTATTCTCGAATTATCACAAATGACCTATATTGAAAAAGTACTTAAGACATTTAGCATGTAAGATTGTAGATTAGGAAACATCTCATTGATAAGGGAGATAAGTTTAGTCTCAATCAGTGCTCTAAGAATAATTTTGAATCTAAATAAATGCATAAGATTTTCAATGATTCATTAGTAAGAAGTCTAATATATGTTCAGATTTGATATTGCATACATTGTTTGGATATTGAGCAGATATTTAAGTAATTTTAGAATAGAATGGATCTTTCAAAAGCAGCCAAATACGGTTTAAAGTATCTTTAGAGAATAAAACACTGTATATTCACATATAGAAAGTCGGGTAAGTTAAAGATAATTTGGTATTCAGATTTTGACTTTATTTGACGCAAATATAGTTTTAGATCCACTTCAGGTTATATCTATCTACTTGTTGGAAAAACTATATCAGGAAAGAGTACTAAGTAGACATTCATAGATTTTCTACCATAATAATGGAGTTATAGCATATTATGATGCATCTAATTCTAGAATATGATCATAGAATTTTGTCACAAGCTGCAAAATATGGATAGCACAGAAAGATCACTTAATTTATTTTGTGACAATAAATTAATAGTCTTATATTCCAACAATAACAGGAGTTCAACGATGTTCCTAGTTGTTAAGGAAAGGATTTAAGAAGATCACTTGGGGTGATTATGCTTTTAATCAATAAGGTTTCCCAACAATATGCATACACACAATATGATTTTTCTGTAAACTCCTACACATCTTATACCTCATCCAATGCAGCAATTTCAATAATATGACATGAATTTCATCATTTAGAATGAGACCCAATGGTCCCAATTATTATAATTAATAAAATTCATTCTATATCTTTTTTGAATTTCTCCTGCTGCATTCATCAGAACTCAACTCTCCTCTGCAACTCTTTTTTTGCTAAATTCAACACTTCAAAAGAATGTGAAAAGCTCCCATCTATTTTCAGCTTGTAAATCCAATCCAGCAAAAAATAAAAAATAAAAAATTCTATGGTGGGCATTATCTTTCTAGAAATTTTTCTATGCTGAGTACTTTCTTTCTAAAAATACCAAGAGTTCGATAGAAAGAGACAGGGAAGAGAAAGAGACAGGGGAAGAGCAAGATAGAGGGAGGGAGGGAGAGAGCAAAAGCCCCATGCTTTGTTTACAATCTCTTAAAACTCTTCCGCATCATAGCTCCTTGTCGTATGTATGAGTACTCAAAATAGGAGAGGCTGAGAAGAGATATCTAATGGGAGAGAGATGACTTATGTCACTGGGATGGGAGAGGAGAGAAAGATACGTGACCTACATTGGGGGCTTTAATTTTTTTTTTCAAATATATATATATATATAATCTTTCCTGTGCAGTAGAGCTACACCAAATTAACGGTGCATTTGGCCCAAAATGAGCTCTACATATACTTAAATATATTGATACTTTATACAATTATTTATTCATATATAAATTTTATAACAAATGATTTGTATTTTGAAAAAACAACTTTAAAATTATTATTTATATTAAACTATTTTATTATGTTGACTTTATACCATGTTTAGATGGGTCCATACATATATCCAATTGGGATGAAAATTGGTATAGTCATATACTATATAATTCTAAATATAATGGGTGGAGTAGATTATAATTTTTTGATTATGTGAGACCTATTTTGAGATAACTGCACGGTAACTATGGTGTAGTAAAGCTGCACTTGAATATTTCTCTCAAAACGAGTCCCACATGATCATAAAATTATAATCCGCTCTACCCATTGTATTTAAAATTATGTACTCTATTACCATACCATTTTTCATCCCAATTGGATATGTGTATAGACTCCATCTGAAAATGGTACAAATTTAACGTAATAAAATAGTTTGATATAAATAACAACTTTAAAGTTATTTTTTCAACATATAAACCGTTTATTATAAAATTTGTATGTAGATAAATGATTTTAAAAAATATCAATATATTTAAGTACATGTGGGACGCATTTTGGGTCAAATGCACCATTAATTATGGTATAGCTTCATTACACAGAAAAAGTTCTGTGTAATTGTCATGCTGCAACGGAACGGCGGTGCAGTTGTCCAAAAATTAGGCCCCACACATATTAAAATGCAATGAAACTTTATACAATCATTTATCCATATATAAATTTTACTTTAGACGGTTTAAATATTGAAAAAACTACTTTAAAGTTGTTATTTACATTAAACTATTTTATTACGTTGAATTTGTACTATTTTCAAATGGGACCTATACATATACTCGATTGGGACGAAAATTGATATGGTAATAGAATACATTACTCTAAATATAATTGGTGAAGTAGATTATAATTTGATCATCATGTAGGGCCCATTTCAATGTCACTCACTCACTCTCTCTCTCTATATATATATTGGTCTTGCTTGGTTACATAGAAGTGAACCCATATAGATTTTGATCATTAATGGAAAATTCAACCGATTCATTGTATTTAATATCATTTGTTTATCTAGGAAACCAAATTTCATCCCAATCAAGTATGTTTATAAGCTACATTTGTTTAAAAATATATACGTGTGTGTAAATTATGAAAAATATTTAGATCTATTTACACATGTATTAGAATGTAATAATACTTTACAAAATCATTTATTCATATAGAAATGACATTTTGGATAGTTTAGATGTCGAAAATACGTCTTTAAAATTGATATTTTAGCATTTTTATAATTTACACACGAATATATATATTCTAATAAATGTGACCTATAAACATACTTGATTGGGATGAAATTTGATTTCTTAAATAAACAAATGATGTTAAATGTAATGAATAAATTAAATTTTCCATCAAAGATCCAAATATTAGATTTTGAAGGGGTTACATGAAGCCGCTTCTATGTGACCCGATTACATAAAAGCAGAACCATATATATATATATATATATTAGGCTTTTATTTGTAGAAGCCCAATTATATATACTACAATGTGTTTTAGGTTAAAATACAATATTTATCTTATTTTTATTTTTTCATAAATATATTTTCCTAAATATATTTAATCCATACACTAAGTTTAGTCAATTTATAATACTTTTACGTTTTATTTTTATTTTTAAAAATATCAATTTTAGGGGCATTTAAGTCATTTTTCACTTCTTAAAAAACTTGATTTTTAAAAATAAAAAATAAAAATGTAAAAGTATCATAAAATGACGCAACTTGTTGGATAGATTGTAAAACTTAGGAAAATATATTTACAAAGAAAAAATTAAACAATACAGCTAATTGTAAAAATAAATAATTGTTATATTTTAACCTAAATACACATGATGGATATAATTCTTATTCGCAAATGCAATGATCTAAGTTATGATGTATATATCAAGCCCCTTATTTGTAAGCACTTTGATCCGAGTTGGAATCTTATGTGCTATAATACATGACTGTGGCAAGTTGTATTTATTATGTACAAAAGCATTATTTCTTTAGTAAAGATTAGAAAAGCTTGATTTTCGTGTGTAAGTTGTTTGTCCCCGTTGCTTTGCTCTGGATTCTTTTATCTCCTGATTTTGGTTTAGTTGGTTGAATTGCAATTTAATATGGTGGGTTTAGGTCGCTAGTATAGAAAATCTTGTGGTGGTTTGGCAAATGGGAAAAATTTTCCCCTATTTTTTCCAATACTTTTTTTATATAAATATCTTATTTTATAATATATTTTACATCTTTTAATACAACTACACCATATATTTCAACTTGATTTCCTTTACTCCCAATTGTTACTTCTGCTACATCACATTATTATCTTATATATTTCAAAAAAAATTTCACGAAAATCTTTTCTCCATTTTTCCACCTCTTCGCGACAGTCTGGTCATGTGGAAGCATATAAAATATCAAAATTGCCGTCCTTGGAGGCGGGGTTCGAATCTCTGTCCAACACAAGTTGGAGCATTTGGTATCCCTCTTCATAATTGGAAACATGTGGTCTCCTCTACGTTTTTTTTTTTTATTTATTTTATGGAAAGAAATTTGGTCCATTACAGAGAGCCAGCAAAGTCGATGTACAAAAGATTAACAATCATTTTTGTGGGCATCCCCACCAAACCTTACTAGTAGTTTCTGAGCGCACCCCGAGCGCATTTAAGCATGTCCGTTTTTTCCCTCCCTCAATTTCAGCCATATATTAATTCTGCCGCTGCAGTGAGAAATACGGACGCTGGTTTAATGCACACGGGTGACCGAGTGTACTTCACCTTTTTTTTTTTTTTCAAAATGTTTTTTACACGGCTGTTAATATAAGTATATTTAATATGTTTATAAATTTTTATCATTTTTTGAGATTTTTAAATATTTTTTTCAAAATTTTTAAAATAAGTGGCATTTTTAGTAATTTTAAAAATAATAAAAATTTATACGTATGTTAAATATACTTAGATTAATATTTTCATAAAAAAAAATTAAAATAAAAATAAAAAAGTGCATTGCGTCCGAGAAATACCGAAATAAGTTGCTCTGGGACTAGGGCTCATTGGAGAAGTCTCCAGCTTTCGAGATCCTAAAAAGTAAAAACTTAGGCATGAATGTTCGACCAATTCCAGCAAGTTGGTCTGTGATAGCAATGAACAATAAGATGCATTCACGGCCAGTTTCGACTGGCTTTCAGGTACCCAGCACAAATCTCCAAACCCATTTCAATTTGGAAGCTCGTATACGCGCCAGTATAAAGCCAATGACAGTAACCAAGATATGCATTTCTCATGTCGAGTAGATTTCATGCACTTGTAATTGTATGGTTGCTATTTGAGTAATTTATTAGCGCTAGCATCTGATGTTTATGATAAAATCGGAATGAGGCTAATTCCGCTTGATATATGTTTCTATTGATTTCTTGGCATTTATTGCCCATCAGATGTTCGGTCATAATCCTAAGCACGAAGTGATGTTGGTGCATTTCACTTAGTATTGGTAGATGTCTTGCAGAACCAAAGTTGTGTATAATTTCAGTCCAAGGTCAATTAAGTGGTTTTTAATGTGCATGTATTAAATATGTTATTTGTAGTAATGAATTGAACTAATGAAGTGTGATTAACTTTAAATGCTACAGTTGGACTTACTGCGACATGCTAATTATTGACCTTTGTATTGGATCCGGGTTCCTATGCAGTTCTTTTTGCTTTGCAATGACCCGGCAAGAATAAATTGAATAGCAACATTATTACGTGGCATAGGAAAATGCATAATGAACTAGTAGTTTGCTGAAAAGTAATCACTTTCTTTTTCCTTGCAGCAGTCACTTTTTTTTGTCTGCTTTAATAATTTAACAATTTTTTCCATTTTATTAATTTATCAGAAGCATAAAGTATAAGGGCAGAAGACATCTTAGTTATATTATAATGTTTAAAGAAGTGTTTTTGTGCTGTATTTTACAGAGATTGTATTAGGAAAGTGCAGTTGAAGTATGCAATGATGTTAGAAAATACATCATAATTTCAGCAGGCTAGATTATTTTTTTTTTTCATTTTTTTTTTTTGTTGATGGAGAAGTGCGTTTAATCTTGGAAAACATAGGTAATGATAAGAGAAATTTTATGGTATTTGTTACTATCATTATTTTGCAGTTATAATGTCATTCTAGAGAGAAGAAAGTAATTCTCAAGTTGAATCCATTTTTGAAAACACCTAATTGAAAATCACATATCTTGAGAACTTTTAGTTCAGAGATGTTACTTGAACTAGAGAAGATTCTCAATCGCTCAACTATAGGAAGTTCTTGCTTTAGCTAATAAACCTTTTGCATGGGGGCAGTCAGCAGTTTAGCAATTTAGTCCATGGCCATCTCAACTCTCCATGTGGATACAGGGAAAATTTTTCTTTTTTCCTTCTCCTTCTTACCCACCCTTTGATATGATTTGACATCTTTCTTCCTAATTATCACACTTTTTCTATTATTATCTTCATATTCCAATCATTTGTTCATATATTTTCAAACAACCGCTCTATTTATTTTTTCTTTATTCTCTTTGTTCCTGATCATTATCACTATTATATCACATCACTTTTTCACTTTTTCAAAAATTTTCCCTATCATATCACAAAACTCTCTCGCTTTTTCAAAATTTTTCATCATTTTTTTTTACTTCTATCCAAACAGAGGGGTTTACAGTGCTAGGGAGATTTGATATGAAAGCTAGAACCATAATTTATCAAAATTAATAACACATGTCAAGATAAAGGATTCAATGGAAGTCGCGCACTAAAAACTTTCTCATGTTCAGACCAGCTCATGAACCAAAGAATCTGTATTGTGAGTTTTTCTGGCTTCTTGAACTTCCAGTCAGATGCAAGCTTAAGTAAGTTAAGAAGGTAAGGAAACAGGCAAGTAGCATTTATTGGTGGTCCATCTCCCAATGGCTCAATAGGTGGGAATAGGAGCAGATTTCTTTACTCCATCATTATTTGGGGTGGATGGATCCTGTTCTGCTGTTTGATTATTTTAATCCATGAGTCCTTATTCTACTACTTTTCAACCCTAAATGTAAACTGAACAGAATGGGTGATGTACAAGGAGATGCCCTAAATCAATAAAAAGGGAAGATTTTGGAAGAAAGAGGGAAGTTCCTCTCAATAAAGAAAGAAGGGAAGAATAGAGAGAAAGCACAGATGAATTAGGAAAGCAAAACAAGGTTGGAGAAAGCCTTCAAGGAGTAGAGAAGAAAATAGAAGAAAAAGGAAGAATCCTCTCAAAGGGGATGGGAAGGGAAGAAAGAAAAGAAAGTTTATAGGAAGAGAAAGAAGAGAAAGATTAACGAAAAAGAAAGAGGAGGAGGAGAGAAACTAGAGATACTTTGTTACAACCAAACTTTGATTTGATGCCTCTTAAGGCTTTCAAAAGCTGTATTTATAAATAAAAAACAAATAAATAGCTGACTAATTAAATAGCTAACTTATGGAGAAATAAACTAAAAATAGTCAAACACTATTCTTAGCAACTTCTAAGCAAGCCTAAGAAAAGACAATAGCATCACACATCAAAAAGAAAAAAAAAAAAAAAAAAAAAAGAAAAGAAGAGAAGAAAAGACAATAGCATCTTTTAAGGAAAACAACAAATCTTTAGCATCTTCCAGAGAACTAGACTAAGATACAGTTATTCAAATAGAAATTGCTAAATACATAAAGCGCCAAACAAAATAAACACTAATTTATTTAGTTACTTCATGGCCCACATCAATGGTGCACTTGGCA
The DNA here is from genome assembly GCA_030490835.1 of Annona cherimola. NCBI lineage: Eukaryota > Viridiplantae > Streptophyta > Magnoliopsida > Magnoliales > Annonaceae > Annona > Annona cherimola. The sequence goes on from CM059972.1 coordinate 90,082,120, forward strand.
ACATGAAATGCTTTCCACCTTATTGCAAAAGATGACAGAGAACATCACAAGTCTGGTAATGCTATTTTAATTCATCTGCACTGCATAGGACAGTAGAAATGCGGCCATATGCTTGTTTTTTTTTTTTTTCTTTCTTCTTTGTATAGCTTTCTTCGCTTAAGTAATTGGCTGTGCAGTCTTCTATGTCTTTTACATTTTCTTGCCCTCAACTCATATCTACATACCAGCATTTTAGCAGTTCTTTCTGGAGAAATAGGGTATACCACTGCAACTTAAGGTACATGTTTGCTCTTGTCACTGCAGTGTATTCGAAAATCAAAGCAGTTCAATGAAAGCTGGATCTTGAATCTACTTGATACAAGATGGGCATTGACTAGTCCAGACAGCCAGATTAACAAAATCTCACTTTCTGAGATGAAAGCAGCACCTTGCCCAGGATTTTTTTTTTCAAATAATACAATGCCATTGTTAGGAGGTCAAGTGATGGAAAAGAAAAATCAAGACCAGTCATTTTATGTTGTGAGGGATGATTTGTTGCACCCACTGGTAAATGGCAATAAAGCAAGAAAGCTAGATGCATTGCTTCCTCTTATTGAAGATCACTCGGTGACTGATGTGGTGAGACCCTTTAATCTCAAACTGCAGAAACACAACTAGCTTCTTTTTGGACAATACTGTTCAATTTATTGCTAATGAACCTTTGTGGTGAGTACTAGATTGTATTTCATCACCTGGAGACTTTTCATCTGAATTCAACAGACTGAAGTTCTTGTAGCTTTATCTTTTATGAGCTAGTTTAGCTGGTAGAGAGGCATGTTTATAATCATTTGTTGCAGAGTTTCAACCTTGGGATTTTTACATATTCTCCCTGAAATAAGTCTAAGTGATATGGTGTTGGCATGTTTCCTAGGTGACATGTGGAGGCTGTCAAAGTGCACATGCAGCAGCTGTTGGTAGGAATGTTCATTTTGAAAGTCAAGTTAGACCTAAATCTAAATTTTTTTTTTTTTTGCTTTCAGTTGTGACAGACTTAATTTTTCTATGTCAAGAAGCTCAATGCTAAGTTTCAACATGCATGTTATGCAGCTGTTTCTTGTTCAGAGAGAGGAATAAGGTCACATTTACTTCTGAGAGGAGAACAACCTGCAATTTTAACTGGCTACAATTTGATATCTACAATTTATGCATCTGTCAGATATGTTGAGCGATCACTATATGCCAAGAGGGGGGAAATGCTGATGAAACATGCTGATTTAGTGGCTGGAACAAGTGGCTTGGTGATGCATCTGAATGATATTCTTGGAACCAATAATGGACCTCTTTTTACCCAACATGATCGTAGAAGTGCTACAACTCACAACAAAGCTGAAAATAACCAGAAAAGAGTTGTAATTATCAATGAAGGCGCGGGTGATGCAATAGGACTGTTGGGTAGGTCTGCTATCGTCAGGGCCATGATTGCATTGCATACCTGTTAATTTCTGCAAAGACATAATATGGAAGTATATAATATGACTCTGGTGCTCAATGTTGACTACCTTAGCATTTTAGTCTAGAATTTAGTCTCAGGATCTGGTTAGTGCTACTGAGAGCAGGCCTTGATGCAATGGTAAGAGTTTCTTCCTTTGCAACGAGTGGTAGTTGGTTTGAGTTGTGAGAACCTCCTCTCTGTAAAACAAGGGTAGGGCTGCATAAATGGATGCCCTTCCCTGGAACTTGCAAGTGCAGGAGCTCTATGCATGGGGTGGCTATTCATCCAGTTAATACTACTTGTGGGTTGCATTTGGACCTCCAAGTTCATTCTACTGATACAGAACTGACCTCAAAGATTTTTTTTTTTTTTTTTGGTTACATTTGTATCTTACCAAAGCCATTGATTGGGCCATCATGATTATCAAAGCATTTAAATTGTACAAGCATGGTACTTGTTGCTGATTGCATTTTTGAGAATGTTTAGGATCATACTCTTTTGACGTTTTGATTTGATGGCAAAGTTCATCTACAAGCTTGACAAATAGTTGAATTGGGAGACCCTTGTATCTGTCAGAAATATCGGCAACATTGTTTGGTAGAAATTTGATGCGTAGAGCCACAAAACTTTTACTGGATATGCATTTGATCTTCTGTATTTAGTTGTTATTCCCTTCCAGAGATCCCAAATATTGATTTCCCCGGACTTCACTATTACACTTCTAGCATGTGTTTGCTGGAACTATGTTTTTTTAAGCACTCTAGTGGAGGTACAAACTTGCAAGGTTTTGCCATTTCTCAGTGTTTTTATTCAAAATTTCATTGTTGATCTCAGTTATAATTGAAAATTCGCATTCTAAATAGAAACGATTTTTTAATTTCATTATCTACCCTTGAATGAATGTAATTCAATAATCTCAGATCTGCCATCTGACTTCCTGCTGGCTGGCTTGCCTTGGAAAACCCATACTACCACCTCACAACTCTACTGATCTGCAGTGATATGTTTTTTAATATTTGCCTAGTTAGAAACGATTGGTTCTTTTTCCCATCACGTCCTTTTTGAGTGTCCTTTTCTATTGCTTTTGATCCACGTGTCCTCTAATTCAGTTGTTCTTTGCTGTTGCTAGTTCACACGAGGTTATTGTCATTTGTTTCCATATACAGCTTCAGCTTTTCAGAATGTATTTAGTTAATGATAATGCAGACTCTTTGTTCACTCTGTAGCCCTCTGTTTTCTTCAGATTCACTTATTTGCTGGCCAGTTCCTTATTTCCAGGACTGACATCAGTATGTGATTTTTATGTACACTGTTTCATAAACGGAAGTTAATTGCAAAAAATTATATATATTATCTCATATAATGGAATTTTAAGTGCAAAAAACTATGTACACAATCTCATAAAATGGAACTTTTATTGCGAAAGAATTTCTGATTAGTGCTCTTACTTCCAGGTCTTATCCGGCTTGTAAAATACCTATCACAAAAGCATTTATTTGGTAAAGACCGACCTATCAAAATAGTTGTGGATGCTGGTACAGGGACTACAGCTGTTGGTTTAGCACTTGGAGCTTTGTGTTTAGGGTGAGTTTAAAATTTTCTCATTCATATAGAAGTCTTGATGGTTGCATGTGCTTTTCTGTGCTTTATTCACTGTTTCCATTATAGGTACTTAATAAATATAGTGGCTACTCTAATTACATTACCATCCTTTTTAGGTTGCCATGGGAAGTTACAGCAGTGATGTTGGCTGACACTCTCACTGGGTATAAAAAACATGAGGAACGTTTGATATCAGACTTCAAGAGACTGAACATGATTGATTCGTTTGAGCATCATTTAAATAAAGATGGTGGAATTGTGCATTGGGTGGACCGAGTTCATCCAAGAAGGTATGTAATGTCTTTCTTTCCATCTGGACCTCGTGGCACACTTGTGGACATTTCTCTAGTCAATTTCTCTCTTTCAAGTGAAACACCTCAAAACTTTCATTTCCTTTTAGGCATAGAATAATGGGTTCTTTCAAGACCATGAAATGTGGATATTAAGGTTCTAGAGATTCTGTACTCTAACAAATTCTGTTCACAGTAGTCCCTGCTAATCTGTTTGAGGCCTGGGAATCCTGGATGTACTGAAGAAGCTTTCCACAATGATTTTTTAGATTCCTGGGCTGCAGAGCTGTCGATGTCAACAAAAAAGAGAAGAAATTCAGTTATTTCATAGAAACTGTTATTAAAATTGATCCTGCAAGCATTACCAATAACTCCTTGTAGAGTAAATAGTGTCAGAAAAACGGTTTCAGTAATTTAATAGATCATACATAGAACCTGCAAACAGAAACTGTTGCCTTGTCAGTAGTGGTCGCTTTATTTAGGCATCCTTACTAGCTTTTGCTGAATCCTCTCAATTCTGAGGGTAATTTTCATAGCCCCTTACTGAGTTTTGATTAAATTGCACTCAAACCATCTAACTTTCTGTTTGCAATTGTACTCCTGAGTTCAATTCGCCTATGATGCATATCCCTGATGTTACAGAAAACGTTATCATCAACATCCCTGATGTTTCAGAAATTGCTGAAGCACTCCTGACTTTTCTGAAAAAACAAATCTGCCCCAGTTCTCAAAAATTACAGAAAAGTGCCTGATTTCAGAAATTATAGATTGGTACTTGGCCATCGATTGAGGAAATTTTGAATTCTACAAACAGGTGAAATCTTTCCTGAGTTGAAGATTTTTTTTTGCATACAACATGACAATTAATGCTACATAAGTAAATCGTAGGGAAATTTTGGTTAACGAACTTGAAAAATATGCTAAGAGCCCCTAAAGAAAGCATTTTCAATGCAATCATGAAGAGATCACTAAATATAACAAAAGGGAAGGGCCAAATCTTCAATCTAATACAGTTATTTCTTCTAAAAGAAATCTATTGGCCCCTAGTGTTTCTATTAATGTTGAATCGAAAGTTAACATCATTTATGGAAGCCATGAGAAGTCTATAAATTAAACAAATCAAGAGGTATTCGTTGAAGATAACTAATGAGAAATATATTCTTGTGACAATGTACAATATTCTATTGTTATGAAAGATATAATTTAACCATCAGATATTTAGTTGGCTTTGTCTGAAGTTAGAGAAAATTTTGATTTGGTTAGTGTTGAGAAGTTGCCTGATGGTGACTTTGATTCTTTTGAAGATTTTATTTTGGAAAAAGATTTGAGTCACTGAAGCTAGAGGTACAAAGACCATTTTTTGACTATCAATGATTGCGAAAGGTTGATTACTAAAGTGTCATCATTACATACTCCAATCCTAAACCTAAAAGATTGACAAGAAAATTTTGATTTGACTGCTGAAAATTTTATCATAGACAGTGATTCAAGCATTGATTCATTGAATTCTAAAGTGGATGGGCTTATTTATGAAGATGAACGTGTTCCCCAAAAAAAAGAGAGTCTTCCAGCGACATCATATGAGTAAATAATTCAGAATTCATCAGACAAGATTTGTAAGATGTCTCTTGATGAAGACTTTAAAGTCTATGAAGCATTTGGAGAGAATTAGGGTGTGCTTGTTTAACAATAAAATTTTTCAAACTAAAACCTTTCTTTCTCCACAACTATTTTTTTTAATCATCTCTTTGCATCTTCCTATATGACTACCCTACTTTTTAATTATTTTTACACAATTATTCATACAACTAACCTATATGTTTTGACTTTATACTCTCCACTCTTCATGATTACCCCGATTATATCACAGTATTTTCTCTCATTTTAAAAACTACTACACAAAAAACATTTCATCCAAAAGTTCTGTCACTCACCAAACACACCCTTAAAGAAAGGAGAAGAACTAAGTGGTGTCTTTTGAGTTGCTGTACGGATCCTCAATTCAATGTGCTGGATTACATAATCGATTGTCACCCAAGTTGAAGAAATTTTTGTACAAAACTTTTGGAGTTTTTTCTAAATTGAGAAGAATGATGGAGAATGCGTTGGGGTTTATTAGGCTTTGTCTTGAAATTACTGTTTGTTAGATTCAAAATTTATTTTAAGTAGGATTTTGTTATTTTAGGAATTTGATAGCTCTAGTTTGATCTCCTCTCTTCTAATCCCCTTTGAGAGAATCCTTTCTCTTTCTTTTATTTTCTTCTATACTCGTCCTGCATCAGATTGCATCCTCCATGATTCTTTCAAAAACACTGCCAAAACATTGTATAGTGCTCCATTGTTCAGCTGGCCTATTTATAATTCAGCAGGCTCAAATGGTAATGATTGCTGGATGTGTTGTACTTGATGAGTGCCGTAAAGATGGCTGCCTCCATGCAAAGCAAAGGCACCAAGGGATGGTATCTGAATAATATTGATTTCAACCGAGTATGTTACCTTAGATTATAATATATAAGAAAAAAATAAAACCAAAAATGGAAGCCCGTCAATACAGTTCCTGTTTCGTCTACATTTCCCTAAAAGTCAAAAGCAGATTGGCTGCTTCACAAAACTTGGCCGTATACTTAAAGATCTTTTTGTATCAACTGTGTACCACATTTACTTATTACTCTATGTTGGATTCTTCTCTATTGTTCATGACTTTCGAATGAAATTTATTTTTCTTATCAAAATGCTACATGTTTTTCAGGTTTGGCAATGTGTTGAAAGGGGAAATTGAGGCATGCCAACAAATTGCGCAGCAAACTGGAATTCTTCTGGACCCTGTATACACCTTGGCTGGTTGGGAGCATGCGACCCTTGTCTGTCAAATGGAAGCCAACAAGGATTTTGAAGTGGTCATGCTTCACACAGGTGGCACACTTGGTATGTTTGGAATGGCACAAAGATACAAGTGTTATTTTAATTCCTTACAGCAGTGACACAGAGCTGAATCATTTGTCGAGGTTTTATTTGTTGACTGTTTGGTGGCTACCAATGCTGACCCTGATTGGGTGTGTAAATAAATTTGTTCTATAATTGTGCTTGTTAACGTTTCAGTGTCGACAGAAGCTATGAATGAGGATGGAATTCCATATAAAATATTCGTTTTTTTGGATAGACCTAAAAAACAACGAGTTAACCAACATGGGGGCAACATTCTTATAGTGGAAGCAAAATTTTGTCTTGCACTGTCTAGAAATAACAAATTTACCGTTCAAGAGATCTAGACGACGTATATTCACCAACAGGAACATAATGTTGGATAGCAACCTTTGGTCATTTTGGAGGCAGTTTATGAGATAAGCTATATTGGGGTGACCAGCAACACACTGGGAAAACTTGACCTGGTCTTGCCCCCTTATGCAGCATGGTTGGGTTCTAGTGTAAAGATCTTTTTTGTTAGTTTTTCTAGTGTTGGAGCGAGTGTTGCAATGTTATTTTACTTAAGGCAATTTTATATCCTCTTTCGTGCTTATAGTGATTCGTAGTTTCCCCGAGATATAAAACGTGAAATCTAAAGTAGAATGGGGTGTGATCAATTACAACCGGTCAGAAATGGGGGCATTTCTTATCGGTCGTAAAACACATCCTTTTTGCATTTTTTTCAGTTTTTATTTTTTGAAATTATAAATGTAGATGTATGCTATCCCATAAATTAAGATTTACTATTTTTTTTGACGTTTATGAATTTTTTTTTCTAAAATTTAAATATAGAGGTATTGTTCACATTTTCAACTTTTAAACATGATAATAATGTTTAAAATTCAAAAAAATACTTTACATATATCTAAAAAGGATAAATTTTGATTTATGTGTAATATGCACCAAGATTTCTAATTTTAAAAATCAAAAACAAAAAACACTTAGAAAAGTTTTATGACCGGTTGGAAATGGATACATTTCCGACTAGTTGTAGATGATCATTTGCCAGCTAGAATAGGCAGTGATATAGTTACCAGAAGGATGCGCACCTAGGCGCAAGGCGTAGGCGGTGTGCTTGGACCATACGCAAGGTGTGGTCTTCGCTGAGGCACCAATAGTCACGAGTCTGGTGTACATGCCCAATGCACGCATGTGTGCGCCTAAAATTTTTCAATCTAAAATTATTTTTCTTTTCCTAACAACTTTATTTTTAATTATTTTTTCACATCTTTTCATGAAAATATTTTATTATTCAATCGTTTCTATACAATTACCTATATAACTAGCATATCTATTTTAATTTTATTTTCTTTACTATTCATTATTACTCCTATCATATCACGTCACTTTTTCCAATTTAAAATTTTTTACACTAATTCAAAAGTTTTATTACTTTCCAAGCACATATCTAATAAAAAACCACCAAAAGAGAACGAAGGTAGACCTTGCTACGCTAGCCTTTGTTTTTGCCTCCCCCACCCTGAGTAACAATCATTTAGAATTTTTTTTTTAGCAAATAAGGAAAGCAAATCGAAGAAGAAGAGATTTTACTGTCATGCGATGCTCATGCAATACCTACTCTTTTATTTCCTTTTTTGTCTTCTTCCCATGCCTCATGCCTCTTTTTGCCTTTCTTTTGCTTCTTCCTCTCTTCTTTTCACATCCTCTATTCTCCTTCTTGTGCTCTTCTTCATACCTCAAGTTAGTTAACTGGGTTGAACGAGGACTAGGTAGGTTTAGTAAAGAAATTAGAACAAATTCCACATGTACCAACGAATATCGCTAATTCTACTTATACTCACGACCTTTCAAAAGTATTTTTTATATTTATATATATTACTTATAATGTCACTTATACCCATATTGTTAGTAAGACTATTAGTCATGGGTGAAATAATGAAAATAACCTACCATTATTTGTGGTCCAGTTTCTAATGAAGGGAGACTATTTGTTAATATCGATAAAAAGGGTATGGAGGCAATCATGATTGCCCTCGGATTTTGCGAATGTGTCTGACGTTACAATCGTTTTGTTTATTCCGTCTCCCACAAATGCAATGCTGGTCTTGTTCAGACCAATAACCACATTCTCCTTATATACCTTGTCGGAGTATTTATAAGAAACATGCTGCTCTTACTTAGGGCCGGGGTGCGTCGATTGCATGCAGCTGGGATGGATGGTATCGAACCATCTTGGGAAACAGTAAAATTTGTGAGCATGGGAGTAGATTGAGGAGCAATATTCTTGTGCCTAGTTGACCTTGATTGGCTAGGTACGTAGTAGTGATGGAGAAGAAAGGTGATGGGGTGATAGGGACCATCAGGAGGGTCCCCACGCCGATCCAGATGAATCCCAGGCTCAAGAGAACCGTGTTGCTAGGGACTACTACTTAAGGCCCAGAGAGTCCTTAAGGCCTAGGACAAGGTGGAGCCCAGAACCCCTGGCTAAATGCATGACAAGGAGGCTCGTGCAGCAAGAGCAGAGGAACGAGTAATAGGACGGGACGCGACAACTGACTGGAGCATTATAAATAAAGCAGAGAGCGGGAGAGTTGATTGTCAAAGATTCAAATATCACAGTATTTCATTTGTTTGTTTTGTTGTTCTTGTAAAGCAAGATATCCGATTGATCGATATCATCGGAAATACAAATTCTACTTGTAGAATTCTTCAATAGCTGAATAAAATTTCAGTTAGTTTCTATCAAGGTATCAGAGCTCAGATCATCCTAACGATGCCAGGAGTTGGGACGCAAGGTGAACGCCTAAATCGAGTGGATCAGGATCTGATACTGCAACAGAATACACAGGCCAGTCAAGAAGAGAGGCTTGGTCGAATCAAGAGAGAAGCTGTGGAGCGATCGGCAGCTTACGAACTTCTCATTGACAGCTTTGGATAGCAATTGGCAGATGTACGCGACAGTTTAAAAGCACAGTATGAAGCCATGCTCCTTAAGCTCGATTCGATCGTCAATCTACGCAACACTCCGTCCATTCCTCCCGGATTCGGACAGGAGGAATCCACCTAGTATAACAGCAAACTCGAAGCACATCATTCTCACCTGCCGGGACACGGTAAGATTGATTTTTTGATTTATCACTCAGGGGATCCCAATCTGTGGATCGCCAGGGCTGAAAACTATTTTGATATTTATGGAATTCTTGAATGGAAGAAAGTACGTATAGCTTTTCAGCATCTGGATGGAGATGCCATTGCCTGGGGGCAATGGTTTAATTGTACTCAACCAGGAGCACAGTGGGCCTCATTCTGCATGGCTATTCGACAAAGGTTTGGTAAGCCTGATCTAGTAGATGTGGATCGATCCTTGCATAAATCATGCAAAAAGGAAAGTTGGATGATTATATCTCGGAGTTTGAGAGGTTGCATAATCGTGCCATGGGTTGGACTGACAAATTATTGTGCAGTACTTTCATAGGGGGACTCAGGGGTGATATTTGGGTAGAGATCGAGGCTATGAAGCCGTTAACAATGAATATCATGGAAGTGATTGAGGCTGCTAGAGTGATCAATTACAAACGCCTGCAGATCAGGTCTTGGATCAAACAAGGAGCAGGAGAATCAATCGGAGATCCTCTTCCTCGGAAAACGGAGAATAAAGGAACTGGAGGTGTTTTAGTGAAGAAGCTTTCTTTGGAGCAAATACAAGAGAAAAGACAGAAAGGGCTATGCTATTCTTGTGATGAGAAATATACAAGGGGGCATGTTTGCGCCACAAAACAATTATGTATTTTGGAGACCGAGGATAGGGGTTTCCACGATCAACTTGGAGAATTGGGAGATGTAGTGGACAACCAGGAGGCTGAAATTTCATTACATGCATTGTCGGGCTCCATTGCGGCACATTCCACGAAGGTTAAGGGTTTCATAAAAGGGCAGGAGGTTATTATACTCATAGATAGTGGCAGTTCCCATAACTTCATCAGCGTGGATGTAGCCGAGAGACTGCAACTGCCTATCCATTCGACGGCTGAGTTTGTTGTCCATTGCAGATGGACATAAGCTATGGTGCAAGGGAAAATGCTCCCGCGTGCCACTTGTTATGCAGCAATATTGTACAGAAGTTAATCTGTTTCTGCTGTCAATTGGCGCTGCTGATGTTATACTTGGGGTGAGATGGTTGAAAAGCTTAGGGAAGGTGATTTGTGACTGGGAAGAGATGACTATGTCTTTTGTTAAGGAGGGCCATAGATACCAATCCGAAAGGAACAAACGGGAGGTAACCAGCTTATGCTCTTGTATATTCAGCAAGAGGCATTGGCCCTAAAGCCTTCGACTGCTCTATTGCCGGAACAGGTCCAACAATTGGAGTCTTTGCTGTCTAGGTTTTCAAGGGTGTTTGAGCCACCTAAAGGGTTGCCACCATTGAGGGGCTTAGAGCACCATATTAATATTCAGCCTGGTTCATCTCTGGCTTCGGTACGACCTTACAGATATGCGCATCATCACAAGGTTGAAATTGAAAACCAGATTAGAGATTTGCTCCAAAAGGGCCTCATCCAGCCTAGCACAAGTCCTTACTCTGCTCCTGTTTTACTGGTTAAAAAGAAGGACCAATCATGGCGTATGTGTATTGACTATCGAGCTCTCAATCAAATCACTATCAAAGATAAGTTTCCCATTCCCATTATTGATGAATTGTTGGATGAATTATCGGGTGCCAGGTTCTTTTCTGAACTTGATCTTAAATCGAGTTACCATCAGATTTTGATGCATCCGGCAGATGCACATAAAACAACTTTTAGAACCCATCAAGGGCAGTATGAATTCCTTGTCATGCCCTTTGGCCTTTCGAATGCACCTGCAACTTTCCAGGCTCTCATGAATAGTGTATTTCAGCCTTATTTGCAGAATTTCATTTTGGTTTTTTTTATGATATATTAGTGTACAACCCATCTTGGATAGAGCATATTCGTCACTTGACCCTTGCCCTTCAAGTGCTCAGTGATCACTCATTGGTAGCCAATCGGGCCAAATGTGCTTTTGGACGGACTGTTATACAGTATTTAGGTCATGTGGTTTCCCAGGAAGGGGTGGCAGCAGATGGAGAAAAGTTGGAGGCAATAAGAAACTGGCCTCGGCCAAAAACGGCAAAGCAGCTTAGGTCCTTTTTGGGGCTTACAGGATATTATCGGAATTTTTTTCAGGGTTATGGCATCCTGGCGGCACCACTGACGAAATTACTTCGGAAGGACGCCTTCGTTTGGGATGATGAGGCACAAGCTGCCTTTGAAAAGTTGAGAATAACCATGTTACAGCCTCCCATTCTAGCATTGCCTGGTTTCAATAAGACTTTCACGGTAGAGTGCGATGCATCTGCTTCTGGGATTGGGGCCGTACTTTTGCAGGATGAGCATCCAGTGACATTCTTCAGTAAAGCCTAGTCGCCGACTCGTCATGGTAAATCCACTTACGAACAGGAACTCATGGTGGTAGTCCTCGTTGTCAGGAAATGGAGGGCCTACCTTATTGGCCAACGCTTTGTGGTTCGAACAGATCACAACAGCTTGCGTTTCTTGACGCATCAAAGGGTACTCACTCCTGTACAGCAAAAGTGGTTGGTCAAGCTCATGGGCTACGATTTCTATGTGGAGTACAAGCGAGGGGCATCCAATATAGCAGCGGATGCTCTGTCCAGGAGAGATGAACTTTCTCATATTTCAATCAGCTACCAACATTTTCCCTTTCATGAAATTTTGCTACTGGAATGCTTAGCTAATAAAGCATTGTCCGATTTTAGAGAAAGGGTGATTCAGGATCCTTTGAGTTTCCCGCAGTACTCGATTCAAGGTGGTCATCTGTTCAAAAAGGGCAGGTTGTTGATTCCGGAAGACAGCATCCACATTCCGGCTCTTCTCCGACATTTTCACGATTCTTCTTTGGGAGGACATGCTGGTGTGCTACGTACTTGCAGACGTATTCAAGAGCATTTCACTTGGAAGGGATTGAAGGCAGCAGTGCGTGCTCATGTGGCAGCGTGTCACATTTGCAATCAATCGAAGTATGAATCTCAGAGTCCCGCTGGGTTACTTCAACCTTTGCCTATCCCTTAGTCAGTGTGGTCAAATGTGTCGATGGATTGCCTTGCTCTCAAGGGCGCACATCCATAATGGTCGTTGTGGACCGCCTCTCCAAATATGCTCACTTCTGTGCTCTTCAACACCCTTACACCTCTGTTGTCATTGCCAAAGCTTTCGTGCATAATGTGGTGCGCCTTCATGGGTTCCCTCGAACTATTATATCTGATCGAGATCCCATTTTCCTCAGCACATTTTGGAAGGCATTTTTTCGGGAGCATCAAACGGACTTGAAGTACAACACAACTTACCATCCTGAGACGGATGGTCAGACGGAGGTTGTCAATCGCACTTTAGAATCTTATCTTCGGTGTTTTTGTATGGATCGTCCTTCAAGATGGGTTGACATGCTTCCTTGGGCGGAGCTGTGGTACAATACAGCTTTCCATTCTGCAATACAGAGCACGCCCTTTGAGGTTGTGTATGGGTGCCAGTCACCAACCATTCCTGCCTATGAATCAGGGTTATGCAATCTTCCAGCAATTGATGCGTAATTGAAGGATCGAGATTTGCTGTTGCAACAACTCAAGGGAAATCTTGAACTGGCCCAATTGCGATGAAGCAACAAGCAGATAAGGGACGCCGAGAACGGGTTTTTCAGGTGGGCGATCGGGTCTATCTGCGTCTTCAACCCTTTTGTCAGACCTCGTTATGATTAGGGCGAATGCACAAGCTTGCAGCCTGCTACTACGGGCCTTTTCAAGTGATCGAGCACATTGGCCCTGTGGCCTACAGATTGGAGTTGCCTGCAACATCAAGCATTCATCCAGTTTTCCATGTCTCCTTACTTAAACCTTGTGCATACCCTTCATTGATAGCTTCAGAACTGCCTACAACTACAGTCGCAGATGAGCTAAAAGTGTTGCCCATTGAGGTTCTAGATCATCGTTGGATCTTCAAAGGTCGACGGGAATACGTGGAAATTCTTGTACATTGGAAGGGTCTGCCAGATTGTGACAATTCTTGGGAGGAGTTGTCTTCTTTTCGTCGACGCTTTCCTGGTTTCCGCTTTGACTTGGAGGACCAAGTCAGTTTTCAGGCGGGCAGGGATGATAGGGACCATCAGGAGGGTCCCCACGCCAATCCAGATGAATCCCAAGCTCAAGAGAACCGTGTTGCTAGGGACTACTACTTAAGGCCCAGAGAGTCCTTAAGGCCTAGGACAAGGTGGAGCCCAGAACCCCTGGCTAAATGCATGACAAGGAGGCTCGTGCAGCAAGAGCAGAGGAACGAGTAATAGGACGGGACGCGACAACTGACTGGAGCATTATAAATAAAGCAGAGAGCGGGAGAGTTGATTGTCAAAGATTCAAATATCACAGTATTTCATTTGTTTGTTTTGTTGTTCTTGTAAAGCAAGATATCCGATTGATCGATATCATCGGAAATACAAATTCTACTTGTAGAATTCTTCAATAGCCGAATAAAATTTCAGTTAGTTTCTATCATGGGGAGTCTATTTTAAGTGGAAAAATCGAAGGACAAAGAAGAAGATTTGAGAAGTAGCTAGTTAGGCCGATCGATCCATCCAAGAGAGCTATTAATATAAAATGCCACTGATTTTAAAATTTCAAAAAAAATCTAAAAATCAACAAAAATAGTAAACATTGATATACATATTAAATACATTTAAATTAATAGTTTCACGAAAAAAATTTCAAAAAATTTTTAAAAAATGAGTGAAATGCACTTGGGTACTTGGAACTGGGATCCCATGCAGCTAGCAATGCATCCAATGCAGCTGAGAAGCTATAATTCTGTTGCAAAAAATATCATTACTGAGTCTCACTTTCTGTGAGTGGAAAGTTATTGCTGACAACCATAAACATATAGAACATAAATTCAGTCAAATGAGGGATTGCAGGTCACCACTAGAAATTGAAGTAGCCGACATGGCATGAATAGGAGTTTGGAATTTGCAACTTTGTCATGCGGGTGGCGTGCATTACGATCTACCTAGCCACCTTCCTAATTCCTATTCGTAGTTTAGTGCTACATGTTTGGTGAGGCTTCGGTGCACCTAGTTCTCTCCTCCAACAGGCTATTGTAGCACATAGTAGCTGGGGTTGATAATCAATAAAATAATGCACTTTACATGTGCATGACAGTCAATTGTGTCATAAACTAAGGCCCGGAGTCCTTATTCCATGCCATTAAATACGCAGGCTCAAAAAGTTAATAGGGAGGAGATTCGTCCCTTTTCAACAAAAAAGCACCAGCAGGTAAAAGGAGGGAGGTGGCAAATCTCAAGGGACCAACAAGGAAAGAATTCAGTGTCTACTATAGGGATTTTTTAAAATTAAAATAAAGAATTAATTTTTTTTTTTAACTTATCATTAAGCCTTTGCAGCTTAGTGGGTGGCCTGTGTTGTGCTCTTTCTTACATAACTTAGGACAACATCGTCTCTCTTCTAATAAAAGAGATGTAATGGAATTGCTTGTTTACAATGAGAGGTGAGTTATATTGTTCCGATATGTCGGTAGCTACTCACGTCTTTGGTCTCCTCAAGAAATTGTCACCTCTCTTGTCCCCTCTCAGGCACTAATCATCTATGTGTCCTTTGAGACAATCTCTACTCTTGCCTTGGTCTATACGATATATGCCATAGCTAGTGAAATTGCAAGTTTATCATATGGTCATTAAAGTTACTCTCCATTCAACTAAGAAGGCTCCTCCATCAAATGTTTGACATCCAGAAGGGAGGCTATTTTCTATTCTAGATTGTCTTATCTCTCTTTTATTATAGGGGCAAGTTGTTACAATCTTAAAACGATAGTAAATGTGCAAATATCGTCTTAAAGAAAGTAAAGTTTATAACACGCTTAGAAGAGAAATTATTTTTTTGGTTTGTCTTATTTTTACTTAATTTTTCTTCTTTTCTAATACATACCCTAACAATCTTAAGACAATATTTCTTTCATTATTTTAAATGGCCCCCTCGAAGCACCATTCCCCTTGCTAAGACCGATGTCCTAAAACTAGAAGCCTGTATTGAAATCAACTTCAATATGCGATAGCAACACCTTTATGTCTAACTAATTATCTAGGATTTATTTTTGTTCTTATTATCCCAAAACATGAAAAAAGGGCTGATGAGACCTTGCAGGAGCAATGTATGAAAATAAAGTGGAAAATGGACAACTACGTCCGTAAAAGGCATATTATTAAATCATTGGCAGACCCACTTTTCAATTCGTACTAAAAGGCAAAGACAACTAAAGAAATATAAGATTCATTTTAGCACAAGTACAACAAGAATTATGCGAGCATAAAAAATTTCTTATAAGTGATTTTTTTAATATATTATGACTGATGATAAGCCGATCATTGAACAAGTTCCTGAGATTCAACATATCGTCAATCAACTTGAGTCTGAGAGCAATGAGATAGATGAGTCAATTGTTGTAGATACTATTATTACAAAATTGTCACCTATTTGGAACAACCGCTACAAGAATTTGAAACAAATAAAATGAATTATGAGCGTAAATGATCTTATTCTCAATCCTTATATCGATAAAAATTTAGATTGAGTAAGAAGAAAGACCAGCAAGTTTAATTTAAAGCTCATGTAGTTGAAATCCAAAATAAAGTGATAGCTAGCAATAATTAGTCATTTAGAGAATCTAACTTAAATGCTAATAAAAATATTATTAAAAAGGGAAAGGACACTGCTATTATTACAAAAAGATGGATTATTCAAAAAGGGAGTATAGGATTCTCTTAAAGAAATATAACACTCAGAGTGGACCAAACCAAAAGAAAGGTCCTGAGGCTCATGTAACTGAGAAAATTTTTGTTGTTATAATTTCTGAAATTTGTATTATGAGTGATAACGAAAGTTGGTGGCTTTTTTTGATAAAAGGCCACTAGGTTTTTTTTTTATAGATAATTGAGATGAAACCTAGTGGCTTTAAAATCTATAAAATTGATAAAAATGAAAATAGTCTACTCATGGATAATTCTTCTACCAGTAAAGTGGTAGGGTTAGGAACTATTATCTCGAAGTTGACTTTTGAAAAATCACTCACTCTCACTAATGTACTTCATGTATCGAAAATTTGTCTCAATCAGACTTTTAGAAAATATAATTTTAAAGTGGTATTTAAGTGAGATCAAATTATTATTACAAAGTGTGGTATCTTTGAGGCAAGGATTATATTGTAAATGACATATTTCATTTGAATATGAATAGTGAATAATTATCTTCTTCTTATATTGTTGATTCCTTTTCTTTATGACATGATAAACTATATCATGTTAATTTTAAAAATATTGATACCATAATGAAATTTGGATTAATCCCTAAATCTTCTAATGAATCATTTGATAAATATAAAGTATGTGACTCAAACGAAGATCATTAAAAAGCTATTTCCAATAGTTAAAAATTCAAAATTATCGGGCTTAATTCATTTTAATATTTGTGACATAGAATGTACCTTAACAAGAGGTGATAAAAGATATTTCATACTATTTATAGATGATTTCAGTAAATAAACTTATGTTTATCTGCTAAAAACTAAAAATGAAACCTTAAATAAATTCAAATCTTATAAGACTGAAGTTGAAAATTAACTTGGTCAAATTATAAAATCCTTAAAATCAGATAAAGGTCATGATATTTACTAAGTAAATTTAATGACTTCTATGAAAATATTGACATAATTTACCAAGTAATAACTTCCTGTACACCTCAACAAAATAGAACTGTAGAAATAAAAAATGAAGCCTTAATTAAAATGGTAAATTTAATATTAGCAAATGTAGTCATAAGTAAAGGTTAATGAAGTAAAACTTTATTAACAATTTTTCAATTCTTAATAGAATCCCACATAAGAAAATCATAATCACTGGATATAAGTTACGAAAAAATAAGACACATAATATTAAATATCTAAAAGTTTAAGGTTGTAGAGTCTTAGTACGGTTGTCAAATCCTAAAAGACCTAAATTGAGAAAAAGATGAATAAAATGTGTATTTTTAAGCTATGTAATAAATAATGAGGCTTATAAATGTTTAGTTGTAGAGCTTAAAATTTTAATTCAATAAAATATTATTGAATCTAAGGATGCTTCTATATCTGCAGATAAGTCTGTAGAAGACAATAATAAAAATACAAAAAAGAAGTAAGAGAGTTAGAAAAGATAACTGTAATTACTTTGGGCTTGATTTTCAACTTACTTACTAGAAGGATCCAAAACAATATAAATGAAGAACATATGACTATTTTTCATATTGAAGGAGATCAATCTATTTACAAAGAAGCCTAAAATCTCTAAATGCATCATATTAGAAAAAAGCAATTCAAGATGAAATGGACTCATGGATTCAATATTAGAAAATAGAACTTAGAAGTTAGTTGATTTACTACTATTATCTAAATATATAGGCTACAAATCTTTAAGAATAAATTAAAAGTTTAATAAATCGATTGATAAATTTAAAGCTAGTTTGTAGCTGAGGAATTTAGATAAAAGAAATTTATAGATTTCTTTAACACCTATGCCCCAGTTGTTAGAATTTCAACTATTAAATTATCAATAACCTTGGCATCAACCCATCATATTAAAATTCATCAAATAGAGATAAAAATTGTTTCTCTAGATAGAATTTAGATGAAAATTTTACATTAAATAACATGAAAGATTCATTATACTTGAATAAGAAAAGAAAGTTTGCAAATTAATAAAATCATTAAATAATTAAAATAATGATGAAGGATTTGTAACTTAGATTGAGTATACCAAAATAGTTGAAAGTTTAATATATATATATATATATATATCATGTATTATACTCAACAAAATATTGGTTATTTTGTCATGTACTTAGGAGGTTCATTGATAATTTATGATATATACATCATAATGCAATTTATGGAATATGAAAATATATGGAAAAGATCATCGCTTATGTATTCTATTTTAGTGATGAACTCATCATATTAGAGTGGTACAACAATGCAGGTTGAACTACTAACATCAAGGAATCTACATCTACTAGTGATTGAATTTTACCCTTAAAGGAGCCACTATTTCTTAGGCTTTTAAAAAACAAACTCATATTATACGTTCTAAGATAGAATTCAAGTTTCTCGCTTCAACTGTAGTAGGAAAAGAGGTAGAATGACTTAAAAATTTATTACTTGAAATTCTCATTTGTCATAAGTCAGTGCCTCCTATTTATTTACATTTTGGTAGTGAAGCAACTTGATTGAGGGCATTCAAAAAGACTTACAATGATAAATCAAAACATGTTGCAGTAATGAACAACTATATAAGGCAGTTACTCCAAGATAAATTAATTAGTATTGTCATTGGAAGATTAACCAAAAACTTGGTAGCCCTATTTACAAACAGCCTTACCAGGAGAGTGATTTAAAAATTGGTAAGATGAATTTGAAATCCACATGTAACTAGTTGAAATGACTGAAACTCAATCTAACCTGGTAACATAGGACTAGAGTTCAATGAATAAAACAAGTTATTTTTTGTAACTTACAAGCACTGGTTATATTTATATATTTTTGCATCCCTTAAGTAACACTTAGATCTTGTAACGTATTTATTAGGTTGAGTGCATTATG
The DNA here is from genome assembly GCA_030490835.1 of Annona cherimola. Lineage (NCBI taxonomy): Eukaryota > Viridiplantae > Streptophyta > Magnoliopsida > Magnoliales > Annonaceae > Annona > Annona cherimola. The sequence continues at coordinate 90,101,133 of CM059972.1, forward strand.
CTTGTAATGTATCTAAAATAATTGTAATTGAGTATTTAATTATAGGATATTCTAAATAGATCCACCAATATGAGTATTGAAAGTGTGCTCGCTTCTATGTTTAGAATGTGTAGGTCTTATGAAAATAGATACTAACATATGGCCATAACGTGTCACTATTGTAAAAGTTTGATGCAGTTTGAAATCTTGTATGTGAGGTATGTTTGATCTATCAGATGAAGTCAACAGTTCAAAGCCTTGGCTATTGTACATTTCGATAGATCCTAATCTATTTTTACTAGATAAAAGTTCAAGTCTACCTAACACTTTTAACTATGTGTGAGATTTTTTTATTTGATTGGGGTTAATTTTAATTTTGAAAATGGCAAGAGAATGTTGGAATTTTCTAAAATTAAAATAGATGATTTAATTTTTTTTTCACTTATATGAAGCCTTCGTAGCTCACTTGGTGCTTGTATTGCACTCTTTCTCACATGACTTGGATTCGAATTTTGCCTCCTACGTTTTATTTAAACATGCATGACTTGGAATTAGGATAACATCTTATTTCTTCTAAGACGTAAGATATAACATAATTGCTTATTTATAATGAGAGAAATGGGTTTTGTCATTCTGATTTCACAGAAACTTGGATTTTGGAGCAACATTCACTTGAATATGCATGGTGAAATTGAATCATATTGAACAACAATGGTGATGTTCACTTGAATGTGCGCGACAATGTGAGGTGGTTTTGAATGGTTGGTATGTTGGTTCCATTTGGAGGCTATAAAAGAGAGGATGCGTTAGTACCAGACACACCTCTTTTGTCTCCTCTCAAATATTCACTTATCTCCTTAAGATATTATCACCTCTCTTGTCCCCCAAACATTGACCATCTGTCTCCCCTCTAAGACGATCATTGCTTTTGGCTTTGTAATATATGTCCTAGCTAGTAAAGTTGCAAATTTACCATTTAGTTATTGAAATTGTGATGTGTGTCTTCATAAGTGCATTGAATGTAGACTGTAATATTCAAAAGATCGATACTGTAAAGAATTTGGATATTCTACAGTTCGAGAATTAATCGAGAATTAAATATCTTTAATTGGATAAATAAAGAGATGATTAGAAGAATATTAAAAAGAAATATCAAATGTAAAGATGTTAAATCAAAATTGAAGATAAAAGGATGAAAGCTCTACGATCTAGGGTTTCGCACATGACATTCTGCGATAGATCATTAATTTGCTTGTTTAATCTGGTTAATATGTATTAAAAGAGAACGAATTCTAATTATAGTAGTTCACAGGATTCCTCAAGGATGTCACACCTATTTAATATGTCTAGACGTCCAGGTTTAATACCTTGATTATCGTATATTAGATTTTCACATTTTAATTCCATCTCTTAATATATAAAGTTATGCCAAGGTGTGGGCCCATACACCAACCAAGAATCAAAATCATAAGATATTAAATTAATACACAATATCTATCATAAAGAAAGGTAGAACCAATCATTCACATGTAGTTTCGCATGCTACATTCTAAATCCAAGATTACAAATTCAGCCAAACGTGTTTTTATTGAATCCGAACATCAAGACAAGCTTATTAAAAGTATCCATCAAAATAAGACAATTAAAATCAAAGAAAAATAGAAAAGAAAACTTATTGATTGACTTCAACGGTATGTTGAACTGCTCTTTCCAACTCGCTCCTTTGTCTTTCTCCCTGGTTATACATTTTCTCTCAACTCTAACATCCAACCTTAGCTCAAAAATGTGTCTCGAAAGATTCTCCCAATTCGCATTGGTAAATAGTTTCTCTGAAACCCAAAAACAATTCAGGTTCTTGGCAAATTTACGCAAAATCGGCACATCTAATATGTTTCGAGCTGCAGTTGCTCAATGCACCTGTGTGCATACACTCATTTTTTAAAATTTTTTCGTAATTTTTTTAAACAACTGTTAATTTGAGTGTATTTAATATATGTATTAATTTTTACTAATTTTAGAGATTTTTAGATATTTTTTCAGATTTTTAAAAATTAGTGGCACTTTAGTAATTTTAACGGTTTCATGAAAATAATTTTAAAAATAAAAAATGGATAAAATGCACCCAAGTGGATTAAACTGGGCTCCATACGTTTTTGGGTGGGATACGATTTGAACCATGTTGGTCATAGAACCTTGTTGGCCCTTGGACAATGTGAGTTCACTCTGATTTTTGCAAGTTTCACACCCAACATACTTTGAACCATGTTGGAACTTTCTAGGCATGTTTTATGCCATTTGATCTCTATTTTTGCTTCATTAAGCTAATCAAATTTTTCTTGTTGATGTTATATATCCTCTCAACTTTTAAAACTTCGTCGCTTCATACTGTTTTTACGCTTAATTTACTTGTTGTGTAAATAACACTCAAATGTGAGCGCTTGCACTTAACTAAGCTAATTTTAGTATTAAACCTCTCAAAACCATAATTTAATTATTATATAAAGCATGAAAACTCTTAATATGTGAGGTACAAAACTAACTCAACAAATACCCCCTCACTTAAACTTTTATTTATCCTCAAGCAAAAGGCAACTAATCATAGATTCTAAATCAAATATCAAGATTACAAAATTTTCAAATAATGCAAAGTTAGAGTTTTGTTTTAGTAAAAAATCATTATCAACATGTCAAGTATAAGGACCACAAGAATCAAATATTTATTAGCTTAATAAGTTACTTAAACAAAAATCTTCACATGTATCATCAATCAACCATAAAAATTCCATCTTACTTAATTTAACTTATATACACTTCCACTTTTCACTCTATAGAATTAAGAGCTCAAAAATTATGAATTGAAAAACACTTAACTCTCCTTTCTCATATGCAACTCTCTCCTTTTAACCACCACTAATATAGTGCACACATTCAAAAAATCAATAGTACTTCATAGGTTGTAATATTGGGTTTAAACTCATTAAGTGCAGATAAAAAAGAATAGAATTTAGGTTCAAACCATCTTTAGATTAACTAAAGCTTTTTATATATGTACACCAACTCCATATTTATTTTTTCTTTTCAAAGCCTACAATACTTTTGGTTTTTTTTCTTTTTCTAGAAGTCTGGTTTACTTCCTTCACTATATTTTAGGATATCTAGGGAAAATAAAAAAATATAATACTTGACTAACTAAACACCTTAATTCTCTTTAACTTTATAGCTAAAAAAAATATTCAAAGAAGATTCTTCATACAACTGGGATATCAAGGCAAAGAAACAAATAAGATTAAGCTCAAAGTGAGGTCAAAAGTAATTCATAAAAAAAAAATTTAGCTCAAAGGCTAAACTAAAGAATCACATTTATCATCTTATTTCTCATATGTGTACTAAAATTTCATTTCAACAAATCAGAGAAAATTGTTTTGAAATCAGTGGAATAAAAGTTGTCTCCATGCATACAGATCTTATCAAGTATTTTAAAATAAAAATATAGCTTATTTTGACAAATACATACATAAACAACTAATTTAACATATATCACTAAACATCATTTTAATTTTTTTACTCTTATAATTTTCAAAAATTTGCTAAATTTCAACAACATGCTTTATTAATCACTCTCGACATTTACGCTATTCAAAAAAATTCAAACTATATCATGATTCATGGTATATGCTTAAATATTCACAAGAAATTTAGTATGAGCTCAAAATTTACACATGTCAATGTGCCAATGTAAAATTATCAAATTTTAACTTCAATAAATCCAATATTTTTAATTAAAATTGTTGATTATATGCCTTCTTTAAGAAAGATTAATTTGATTTTGATGATTAATAAATAATTAAAATATCATTAAAAATGATCTAATGAATTTGTATAAATGTGCTCAGATATATTATCTCCAATTATATGTATGAAAATGTAAATGTAAATTAATTTAATTTTAAGAGCTCAAGTTCATATATAGCAAATACAACAAAGTAAAGTCTCAGCCGAAGTCGACTTCACTTGCAACTTGGGTGAAGTCTCATAGCCAAGTCGACTTCGCCTGTAACTTCGGACCAATAGCAAAGTGAAGTCTCAACTCAAGTCGACTTTGCTTGTGACTTGAGTGAAGTCTCAACCTAAGTCGACTTCGCTTGTTACTTCGAAGGCAAAATTTTGGACAATAAGTAGACAGCAGGTTTTAACTAAAGCGAAGTCGACTTCACTCATCCCAAGTCGACTCCACTTGCAACTTCGCCCTATAATGGTCGAGAATTTGAACATTGAAGCATTAAACGTACGCGAATCTCCACTCTAACAACTAGATCTTCTTCTCCTTTATAGATATCATTGAAATATGAATGTGAAGAAAAGAGAAAAACACAAAATGAGCTTATACTTCCATTATTCAAGAGTGTTGAAATTATTTGAACAACTATTGAAGCTTTAAGTGTTACTACTTCAAATGAGTTTACACGATCATCTTCTTCACATAACAAGGAAGTTCCGAAGCAAATTGATTACATATTATAAAGTGTAAATTTTCTTTTATCTATTTCATTTTGGATTGTTGCCTTGGATCAGTATTGGAAACTGAGTTCAAGAAGAAGCAAAACAAGGGTTTGGTTTGAGTTTATCTTACTAATGAGTTTTTCTTGATTGGTTTGAGTTTGTCTCACCAACGGATTAGACTTGGTTGATTGGAGTTGGTCTCATCAATAAGTGGTTATTGTAAATGCTCCATAGAGTTAGAATCTAGAAGAGAGCAGGTGCTCTAGATTGTATTCAATATACAATAGTGAAACCCAAGACACAATGGGTGTGTGCTTGGAAGAGTGGAGTAGAGAAAGTTGTCTGAACCACTATATATTATTGTCTCTTGTGTGGTTTGATTGCTTGCATTTTATTTTTTATTTGCACCATCTCATTCTATTTCTTAGTGCGTTTCATCAAGGGGATCAAACTTACAAGGGGTTAAGTTTTAATTTGTCAAAGAATTTTTCAAGAACCCGATTCACCCCTCCCCTCTTGAGTTTTGCCACAAACTCGAGATCAACAAGTGGTATCAAAATAGGTCTTTGAGTTTATATCAAAGAGATCTTTCTTAAATGACATCTCAATCAACTTCCATGCCTGCTTTTGCTGAGGGTTAATCATTCAGTAGATCACCTCTATTCAATGGTAGTAACTTTGGTTTTTAAAAGTTGAGAATGAAACAACTAGTCATAGCTACAAATATGGATTCTTGGATTGTCATCGGAGATGGTGTTACATTGCCCAAAGGTGAGAAAGCCTCCGAATAGACTGAGGAGGAAATCAAATTGGTAAAAAGTAATGTCAAGGCAATGAACTTTCTATTTTGTGCCTTAACAGAGGCTGAATATGATAGGATATCCTCTTGTTTAATTGCCAAAGAGATATGAGATACTCTAACCTCAATATGAGGTCACTTCTCATGTCCAAGGGACTAGAAGGAATATAGTGATTGGAGAATTTGAGAGTTTTAAAATGCTAGATATAGAAAATATTTCTTAAATATTTAACAAATTTTCAAAGATTATTAATGCATTGAAAGGTCTTCGAAAAACTATTTCTGAATCCGAACAAATAATGAAGATCCTAAGAGCTCTACCCGAATCTTGGACTCTAAGATTACAACCATTGAAGAGGCAAAGGACTTAAACACATTGAAGTTAAAAGATCTTATTAGTACTCTCATATCTCATGATCTAATCAAGAAGAGAAATCAACATTGCCTTGAAAGCAACACAGAACTCCGACGAACCACCTCTTCCTCCCAAAATGAAGATGAGAAAATTGCACTTCTCACAAGAAAATTCAAAAAATTCGTGAGGAAAAAAAGAATTTCGGCTCCAAAAGATAAAAGTAGAAGGGAAAGAAGGAAAGAAATAACAAAATGCTATAGATGTGGATGAATGAGATACATGTAAGCTCAATGTCCCGCACCTGAAAACAAATTAAAAGAACTACAAGAGAAAGATAGAAGCAATCCTAGAAGATTTCCAAAGTCCAAGGGCAGATGAATGTATGTAAATAAGGACACTTCTACAACAAGCAGTTTGTTAAATGAAGACCATGAAGCCGCAACCTGTTCCCAGATATATTGCATGGTAAGAGTTGAGGAAGAAAACATCTTGAATTGCCTCACTGCTACTGAATTAATAGAAGGATTAACCGCATCAATTGATTATACAAGTAGTGAATAGGTAACTTCCAAACTTGATCATTCTAATTCCAAGTCTCTTTATTCATCTACTTATGGTTTTCTCAAATGTCCTGAGTTCTAAGAGTTACAACAAACTTATGATTCATTATATGATGAAATCAAGAATCTAGGCAACAAATATACACTAAAAAAGAGACAATGTGACTCAACCATTGCAGTAAATCAAGAACTAGCTGAAAGAGTCAAATGTCGAGTGGAGAGATCAAAGCCTAGAAAAATGAGATAGAAAGGTTAAAAAAGAAAATGAGACCTTGAATGAATCATTAGCCAAATTCTCTAACCCATGAGAAAGTGTCAAAATATTTTTGAACATGACCATCCAAAGTAGTAAAAGAGGACTTGGGTATTCCACATTTGAGCAAGGTGAATATAGCAAGTTAAATGCTCCAAAATGGGTGAAACCCTAAGCTAAGACAACTGCTTTTCAACACAAACCAAAATTGAACAATGTTACTTGGATTAGAAGATCAACTTGGGAACCACAGTGTGCATGAAGCCCAACTCCAAGACTTCCAAGGGTATGCAATTTCTACAACAAGTTTGATCACAAAATATATCAATGCAAGGGAAGAAAAATATTTTATAATTAAGTTAGATTAGTTTGGATGCCAAAAAGACATTTATAAGGTGGAACCATGTCTTCTTGAGTTTTTAGATTTTATGGTATTAATATTCATAGACCCATGAGTCAGGTACCAAAAGAAAAGAAGATATCATATTTGTAATGTAGGTTTTATTTCAAATAAACGTAAAGCCATTTATAAGATGAAGGAGCATGAATTGCAAAAGAAAGGGAGAGTTGAGCAAAATGGTGATGACTCTCATTAAAGGTAAGTGAAAATGTGTTGCTCACATAGCCCCTTCTATATAAAGACATTAGTAAGTATGCTATGTTACATTGTAGATCATATGCTCGTGACTCAAAATAAATCATTTGAATACATCAAGAATATAATTAGTTGATTTGAGTATAATATGGAGGTCACAAATCAGATTAAATGATGATTCAACTATATGATTTTGATGAATTAGTTAAAAAATAATTTTGAATGATAAAAGAAAATATCTCATATAAGTTTTTTAAATGCATGAAATGAACTTACTATGTCTTATTTTCATTATTACTGTTAATTCATTTTAAGCCTCACATTTTATGTTGATTAACAAAAAGGAGGAGAGAATAGTATGAAATATCTTAAGAGGGGAATAATATTGCACATATCTTAGGGGGAGAAGTATTTCTATACATAGTGGGAGAGCACACCTTAATGGGGAAGAATATTTTGAAATTAATACATATTTATGATTTATTTGAGAAGGGAAGATATTTTGATTAAGTTTTGCCAACCATAAAAAAGGTGAAGATTGTTTATCATATGCTTGCTTTAAGAAAGATTAATTTAATTTTGATAATTAACAAACAATTGAAATATTATTAAAAAGAATCTAATAAATTTGTGTAAGTGTGCTCAGATATTTTGTCTCCAATTATATTTATAAAAATAAAAATGTAAAATAATTTAAGTTTCAAGAGCTCAAGTTTATATATAGCAAGTTCAGCAAAGTGAAGTCTCAGCCCAAGTCGACTTCACTTGTGACGTAGGTGAAGTCCCATAGCCAAGTCGACTTCAGTTGCAACTTCAAACCCATAGCAAATTAAAGTCTCAACCCAAGTCGACTTCGCTTATGACTTCAAAGGAAAAATTTTGGATAGCAAGTAGACAACAAGTTTTAACCAAAGCGAAGTCGCAACCCAAGTTGACTTCACCCATCCCAAGTCGACTCCACTTGCGACTTCTCCCTATAACGGTTGAAAATTCGAACACTGGAGCATTAAACGCACGCCAATCACCACTCCAATGACTAGATCTTCTTCTCATTTATAAATACCATTGAAGCATGAACGTGAAAAAAATAGGAAAACATAAAATGAGCTTACACCTTCTATTATTCAAGAGTGTTGAAATTATTTGAACAACTATTAAAGCTTCAAGTGCTACTACTTCAAGTGAGCTTACAATATAATCTTCTTCACATAACAAGGAGATTGATTACATATTGTAAAGTGCAAATTTTCTTTTATTTATTTTATTTTGGGTTGTTACATTGAATTAGTGTTGGAGACTAAATTCAAGAAGAAGCAAAACAGGAGGTTCATTTGAGTTTATCGTTGGTTTGAGTTTGTCTCACCAACGGATTAGACTTGGTTGGTTGGAGTTGGAATCACCAACAAGTAATTATTGTAAATACCCCATAGAGCTAGAATCTAGAAGAGAGCGGGTGCTCTAAATTGTATTGAATTTAGAATAGTAGAACCCAAGACAGAACGGGTGTGTGCTTGGAAAAGCATAGTAGGGAAGGTTGCCCAAACCACTATATATTATTGTCGCTTGTATGGTTTTATTGCTTCATTTTATTTCTTATTTGCACTTTCTTATTCTATCGCTTCGCACGTTTCACCAAGGGGATCAAACTTACAAGGGATTAAGTTTTAATTTGTTAAAGAATTTTTCGAAAACTCAATTCACCCCTCCCCTCTTGGATTTTGCCAGAAACTTGAGACCAACAAAAATCACAAAGCATTGACACTTGTACACTTAAAATCGACATTGTTCTCAATATCAAGAACAAGTCATCAACTTCTTATCAACATATCGACTAAATATTCAAATTAAATGAAAGCTAAATAAATGATTAGGTGCACTCAAGGTTGTTTTTGTCAAGTCCTTAGAGTGGTTTCCTTCTTGAGTAAGTTTCTACAAGATAGCACATTGAGACTTAAAATTAAAAATCTTCAAAATCCTAAAAATAAAATAAAATACTTGTTGATCATATGCTTGCTTTAAGAAAGATTAATTTGATTTTGATGATTAAAAAATAATTGAAATAACATTAAAAAGGTTCTAATGAATTTGTGTAAGTGCGCTCAGATATTTTTTCTCTAATTATGTGTATGAAAATAAAAATGTGAAATAATTTAAGTTTCAAGAGCTCAAGTTCATGAATAGCAAGTTTAGCAAATTGAAGTCTCAGCCAAAGTCGACTTTACTTGCGACTTGGGTGAAGTCCCATAGCCAAGTTGACTTCGCCTGTAACTTCAGACAGATAGTAAAGTGAAGTCTCAACCCAAGTCGACTTCACTTGCGACTTAGGTGAAGTCTCAACCCAAGTCGACTTTGCCTGCAACTTTAAAGATAAAATTCTAGACAATAAATTTTAACAAAGCAAAGTCGCAACCTAAGTCGACTCCACTCGTCCCAAGTCGACTCCACTTGCGACTTCAACCTATAACGGTCGGAAATTTGAACGTTGGAACATTAGACACACATCAATTTCCACTCCAACTGCTACATCTTTCTTTCTCTATAAATATCATTGAAGTATGAGCGTGAACAAGAAGAGAAGAAGGAAAGAAAGAGGAGATGAGCTTACACCTTCCATTATTCAAGAGTATTGAAATCATTTGAACAACTATTGAAGCTTCAAGTACTACTACTTCAAGTGTGCTTACAAGATCATCTTCTTCACATGACAAGGAGCTTTCGGAGCTGATTAATTATATGTTGTAAAGTGTAAATTCTATTTTGTGTATTTTCTTTTGTGTTGTTACCTTGGATTGGTGTTGAAGACCGAATTCAAGAAGAAGCAAAATAGGAGGTTGGTTTGAGTTTATCTCACTAACAGGTTTTGCTTGATTGGTTTGAGTTTGTCTCACCAATAAATCAAACTTGGTTGGTTAGAGTTGGTCTCATAAACAAGTGACTATTGTGTATACCCCATAGAGCTAAAATTTAGAAGAGAGCGGGTGCTCTAGATTGTATTGAATATACAATAATGGAACCCAAGACACAACTGGTGTGTGCTTGGAAGAGTGGAGTAGAGAAGGTTGCCCGAACCACTATATATTGTTGTCTCTTGTTTGGTTTGATTGCTTGCATTTTATATTTCATTTGCACCCTCTTGTTCTATTTCATAGCACATTTTATCAAGGGGATTAAACTTACAAAGGGTTAAGTTTTTAATTACGAAAAGAATTTTCAAGAACCCAATTCACCCCTCCCTTCTTGGATTTTGCCATAAACTCGGGACCAACAATACTAAAAAACTAATACTTTCCTAAAATAAACTTTGGGTTGCCTTCCAAGCAGTGCTTACTTTATAATCCTTAGCTTCACTTTAATTTGATTTCATGAATCATCAAATTCCAGCTTTTGTATCGATCTTCTTCTTATTATTTGCCTCTAGATTAGCATGCATTCATCATCTTTTGAACTAACTTACAAATTTTCTTGTGGATTTTTTTTGTCAATAAACTAAAATAATCATTTTTAAGAGTCAAATAAGAAGGAGAAAAATTTATTACCATTTTGTTATCTTAGCTCTTCTATTCTTCAAATTCTAATTCTTAAAACAATTTTGATTTTTTGCTTTTAGATGACATAGCCACTTATTGATTTACAATCTCAGGAATTCCTCCTTTGGTTATACATCCTTTTATATGGTCAATTTTAATTACTTTAGTTAGTGCTTCTTTAATCACGTCAATCCGTAAACATGAGTTATTGGAGAATGGGTATTTCATGGCTAACAAGAGGTTGAATTCTACTTTCTTATCTTGATATTTATGGTGAGTCATCCATTTTTTGCCTTAATAAAAGCTTAGGCTATCGCCAAGAATGGCCTTCCCAATATGATTGGAATATTCAGGTCTTCTTTTATGGTAAGCATAGCAAAACCAATAGGGATAAACAACTTTCTAATCTTTAATAGTACGTCTTTGATAACCAACTGGATGTTTGATGGAGTAGTCTACAAGTTACAATGACATTGATGTAGGGTTTACATCGCCCATATTCAGCTTCTTACGAATAAAAAGAGGGATCAAACTTAAGCTCGGCCCTAGAACACAAAATTCCTTACTAATTTTCACATTGCTAAGGGCACAAGGTATAGAGAAACTCCCAAGGTCCTTGAGATTTTATAGAAACTTATTTTGTAAAATAGCGTTGCACTATTTAACGAGTGCCACAGTTTCATGCTCTTTGAGTTTGCGCTTATTAGATAGGATCTACTTCAATAATTTGATATATGTCAATATTTGAGATAATATGTCAGTGAACAACAAGTCGATAGATAAGTTCTTTAGAATTGAGATCAATTTCTCAAATTGCTTATGTAGTTTGACTGGTCTCTATCTCTGCGGGAAAGGCAAAGAAGGCTAATATAATGAAGGTTGAACATAGGGCTTACGTAGTTTGTTTTTGTTCTTATCAACCTTTTTGTTAACATCTTTTTCTTTTACTCTAGCCAGCTCAAGTTATTTTCCACTTTGAAGAGTAATTTCATTCATTACCTCCCTCAAGTTGACTTCTAGTTGACTCGGGAGTTTTTCCCGATTCTTATGTGATGAACTCAATTCTTATTGAGAAATTTAGTTCTTGAGCATCTTAATGTGAGTTTGAAATTTCTCAACTTTTTGTTCAAGGTCTGTTGTCAACTGCTCAATTCTTTGCTCTTATGTTTGAAGTTGTTATGTCATTAGATTTTCACTTTTCTTATGTAACAAGATGAGATTTTCCAAGAGGGCTTCAATATTTGATTTTTGTGTTGGTGCAGTCAAAGTAAGCTGATTTTAGTAAGAAGGGGGGTTTAGGTTCTTTTGCTAGAAGCTAGTTGGTCTATTTTTTTAAGAAAAATTTTAAGATGTTGGCTTTTGATTAGAACATGAAAATTTTGGGTGGTTTCGCCATCCAAGTTATAGGTGTTTGAGTACAATTTTTATAAGTGTTAGAGGTATAAGAATTGTTTACCACATTCATTTACTTTGTAGAGGTCTCCTATATGTAGAAATTGCACTTCGTAGTATAGTGAGAAGCTCCACAAATCTCCCAAGAGATGTGAGTTGATAAGCCCACGACATTGTAAGTTCTTTCTGGCCTTCGTTCTCCCTATAGTCGGTCAACTTTCCAAGTCAGTAAATTCATAGCTTCATTATCAAGTGTTTCTCCATGTCGTGAAGAATTGTGAATATCACCATGTCAGAAATTGTGAAGAGACATATCATTAAGTAATTTGAGGACCTCAGCATCAATTAGCCGCATGAATCATCCACTAGCTACTGATTTTACTGCATTACATATTGCTCGATGAAAACTATTATAGAAGTTCTTGATTATATTCTCCTGTGAAATACTAAGATGGGGACATTGGCACTACAAATCTTTCATTTGCTCCCAGCTCAATAAGAGATTCGTCAATCTTTTGAAAAAGGTTGTTTTTGGAAGTGATAAAACTTTTAGATAAAAAAATTTTAGTGTAAAAGTTTTTTAAACAATATAAAATAATGTGATATAATTGAGGTAATGATGATGAGTAAAGATAATAAAGTTAAAATAGATAAATTGGATGTATGGATAATTGTGTAGAAATAATTAAAAATATGGTAGTTGTATAGAAAGATGTAAAGAAATAATTAAAAAATATGGTAGTTATGAATATTTAAAAGTTTTAATTTGAAAAGTCTTATGTTTATACAAACGCACCCTAAGTTGATTAATCTTGTCCCTGATCCTCTTTGTTTTGGTAGGTGGAAAGTATATTTCTAAAAAGGCTATAAATAGCTCATTCCATGTGGCGAAGGAGTTGAGGGCAAAGAGGAAAACTACGTGCTCGCTCTGTAAGTAAAGAGAAAGGAAAGAGCTAGAGATAGATTGCATCCCTTGAGATGCTTTGCATTTTGATTGTGTTATAGAGTTGTAAGAACTTGCAATATACACATTCAAGTTTTTAGAAGAAAATCCCGCGAACTCGGCTTGTTAAACTATTTGAATAAGCCCTGGTTTGAATTCAAAATTCCGTGCTCCAACATCATGTTCAACGATGCATGATTAGAAACCTCGAGGGCTTAGTCAATTTCGAAACCATCAATGTTTGACCTTCATGGTGAGTTGTTGTTTTTCGCATGTTCTTCTACATGCTTCTGTTGTGATAGTTTTGAATTGTTTTGACCCGCAATGATTTCTTACTTATGAGAAGTTTTCTTTTTGAGATGATTGCTATTGTTGGTATTCTTGAACCTTCCTCCTAAAATTTCTCTCAATCTTAGGATCTACAGCAAAGAATTTTTTAGCTACTTAATTGGCAAAACTTCGAGTATATGGGTACATAGACTATTAGAAAATTGAATATAAAAATTATGCACTCAGAGCAAGTTCAAAAAAAGAACTTAGAGGAAAAAGTATAGAAGAGAAATAGAAATTTTCAAATATATCTAATCAAGAAGTCCTTTATTAACACTGAATTTCCCGATAAAGGCGCCAAAATACTTGATGTGTATCTATCCGCAAGTGCATAAATTGCAGACTGTAGTATTTAAAATATCGATCCCATAAGAAATTTGGGAACTCTACACTGCGAATTAAATATCTTGAAATGGATAATTAAAGAAATAATTAGAAAACTATAAAAAAGAAATAGCCAATCTAAAGACACTAAATCAAGATTAAAAATCAGAAAATGAGAGCTCTAAGACCTAAGGTTTCACATGTGACACTGTGATATATCACTGGTTTACTTATTTAATCTGACTAATGTGTATTAAAGAAGAATAAATCATAATTTATTCTTACCTCCTCTCTCGAGGCATGTAAGATGTATCCTAATCTTCTTAATTATATATTCTTATAAGATTAAGTTAATTAGTATTTATTAAGTTTTGTGGTTATTCACAAGATTTCTTAAAGGCATCATGCTTATTCTGACGCCTAGATGTCCAGATTTAATATCTTGATTATCGTATATTAAATTGTCACCTCTTTATTTCATCACCTAATTTATAAAATCATAGAAAGTGTAGGCCCATACACAAGAAAGCATAAAAAACATAAGATATTAATACACAATATCTATCATAAATAAAAGTAGAACAAATCATCCACACGTAGTTTCGCATGCTATATCCTAAACTCTAGATTGCGTGTGTTAGCCAAATATGTTTTCAATGAATCTAAAGAACAAGACAAGCTAATTAAAAGTATCCATCAAAACAAGGCAATTAAAATCCAAGAAAAATAGAAAAGAAAGCTTATTGATTGAAGTTCTCAAATGGTATGTTGAATTGCTCCTTCCAACTCATTCCTTTGCTTCTCTTAGTAGCTCCACACTTTCTCTCAATTCTAGCCTCTAAATTTAACTCAAAAATATATCCCAAAGATTCTCCCATTCCGTGCCAATATGTCATTAAATAATTTTTTTTCAGAGACCCAAAACTAATTCAAGTTATGGACAAAATCTATGCAAAATCGATGCATCCAATCCATTTTCAAGCGGGACACAGTTTGAAATGTTGGCCATAGAACCGTGTTGGCCCCTAGACAATGTGATTTGGCTTCAATTTTTGTAAGTTTAGCACCCGACACACTTCAAACCATGTAAGAACTTGCTAGGCACGTTTTAGGCCATTTTGATATCTATTTTAACTTTATTAAGCTTCCCAAGTTCTTCTTCTTAATGTTATATATCCTCTCAACTTTCAAAACTCCATTGCTTCACGTCGGTTTTATGCTTAATTTACCTTTTTGTACAAATATTGCCCAAACATGAGCACTTGCGTTTAACTAAGCTGATTTTAGTATTAGACCTCTCAAAACCGTAATTTATGTGAGGTACAAAACTAACTTTAATAAATTATTTTCCATTCATCTAGGAAGGCTTCATTAAGCATTCGACATTTCAATTGTAGATTGGGTTATCTCTCTTTCTATATAAGGGGGTAAGTTTCTATAACCTTAAAAATAGGGATGTTAACGGATCAGGTTGGACGGGTTGGAGTCTAATACTAATCCTAATTCATTTAAAATATCTTAACCCTAATCCATTTATTAACCCATTTAAAAGACCTTAGTCCTTTTTCAAAAAAACCCCCAATCCTAACCAATTTACAATCCATTTAATAAATATGTTAGTAGGTTGTTAATGGGTTATATATAACTAATTTTACTATTATTTATCTTGAATAAGGTTTGAAAAAATTAGATAACAAATCCAAGAGTGGATTGATTAATTTTCGTACACTCTTTGGCCAACGCAACAAGATAGAGCATAAATTATACAACCATAACATGATAATACAATTGTGAAACTACTGAAATATTTAATGTTCATAGACATTCCAACCTGCATGTGAAGAATCAGCAAGCAAAGGCCATCAAATATTCAAAGGAAAAGCTCCAAAATAGGCAAAATAATATACTTGTCAACGGTGAGTTGATCGATAGTAGTGGCGATGGTGAGGGAGACTTCGGCATCGAATCAGAGACTAGAGAGAGAAAGAGAGTGAGAGCCTTAATATTATGAGAGAAATCAAAGATGGAGATGGGAGAGAGGAAGGAAAGAGAGAGAGGCCTACCGAAAGAAAGAGATCAGGGTAGGCCGGACAACACTACCCTAGGGTGCGAGAAGAGAGAGGGAAGAAGGAGATCTAGGCAAGGCACTCTAAAATAAAATCACTGCTTATTGGACTTCATAAGGGCATGAAGAGTCGGAATCAGCGAAGAAGAATCGAGACACTAGCAAAAGAGTGCAACAATCAAAAATAAAGGGGAAGAGCATAGCTGGATCCAAATGGGAAAATATGGGTGAGTTCATCAACAGGCTTAGAAGAGAGTAGTGCAACAATCCTTTAGTAGGGGTAGGAATAAGGAATCAACGAAGAAGATCAAGAGGCTAACAAAGGAGAGTAGTAGTCCTTTTAGAGGGAAGCAACATGGTGGGATCTGGACAAGATAGGGCAAGGAGAGAAGGAGGACAGAGATACGTAGGCAGTAAGATCTTAAGGCACTGCCGAAGGGAGAGGAGGCGCTTGTGGGGCGCTAAGAGGAGGGCAGGCGAATTCTGAAATGGGCAGTGCAAGGGATTGCTTAGAAAGGAAAATTAGGGCTATGAGCGAGGATACGAGCAGAGTTGGTAGGAGAATGAAAAATTAGATATATATACTGAATAAATAATAATATTAAACGGGTTATACAGGTTGAATGAGTTAAATAGGTTACTAAATATGCGATAGGCTGTAAAATTTCAACCCTAATCCGCTTATTTAATTAAATAGTCAAATGAGTTAGTGGATCATAAACCATTTATTCAAAAATCCTAACTCAAACCCATTTTTAAACGAGTTGGATGGATAGGTTTTCGAGTTGACTATTATTATTAACACCCCTACTTAAGAAGGTATAAGGGTGCAAATACTGTCTTAAGAAAACATGACGTTTGCAACATACAAAGAAAAGAAACTTATTTTTCTAGTTTGTATTATTTCTAGTTTTCTTAATTTTTCTTCTTTCCAAGTACTTACCATAGGCTTATGTACATGGACGGACAAGTTAAAGAAGGCAGCTTTCAAAAGAAATTTTTAAAAAATTAGAAGAGAATGCAAGGATGGCAATCTAAACTATTATCATGCGAAGGGAAATAAATACTAATCAAAGTTATTGCACAATCCATCCCTACCTATTTTATGAGCATGTTCTAATTTCTTGAGATCCTATGTCAGGAATTGAATGCTATAGTAAGCAAATTGTGGTGCAAAGAAAAGTGGAAAAGAGGAAGTGTTGAGTGACATGGATGAAAATATGTTAGTCAAAAGTGAGGGGAGGTCTAGGGTTAAGAAACCTAGTTGCCTTTAACTTAGCCTTTCTAGGAAAACAAGTGTGGAGATTGATTGCTGATCCATAATCCATTTGCCACAAAGTTTTGATTGCGAGATATTACCTAGATGGAGATTTTTGGAACTGTGAAACTAAACTGGTTAGCTCTTTTATTAGGAAAAGCATATTTAAATCAAGAAAATTTTTGAAGATAAGGTGTAAGTGGAGGATTAGCAAAGTATAAAATATCTAGTTCCTTTGGGACAAGTGGACACTCATAGTTCTACATAAGGTTGACCCTTTACCTGAATAAATGTCTAAGGATTCAAAAGTTAGATAGTTTGTTGGCTAGACTAATGGAAGTTGGAATGAGGTGCTTTGCAATTTGTGATTGATAATGAGGAATGGAAATTTGTCAAATGTTACCATTTTCAACAAAGAAAAAAAGTTATTTTCGCAACTAGAATTGGATGGCCATTTCAAAGTTAAATCAGCTTACAATGTGAAGTTATTAGTTAGATAGAATACTTAAATGTCAATTGATTATTTGAATAAGTGTGTTCAGGGTCCTCTGGAAACTACAATTTCCTTAAAAGGTGCTAATATTTATGTGGAGAATGCTTAATAATATACTAACAACAAAAATGACTATGATCAAGAGAGGTATTCATACAATTTCTACCTATGCTTTATGCAGGAACTATGATGAAGATAACAAATAGATTTGCAAAGACTAATGTGAGAAGCAAGTTCAAAGAATTAATAAAAATTAAAGAATTCAACTTTATCGATGTTAAAACTTATCACATGATGCAGATTATGATATTGCAGAAACAATTTTCATTTGGATGGAAAATGTCCACCTACTTATGTCATTTTTGACTAGTATGTCAAGTTCTTGTATCAAGTGTCATCTGCAAGTTTAATCATGAAAGTAGGGTGGCTTTTAATTGAGAGCTTGCCCAAATGGAGACCTCCTACAGTAGGAGAGGTCAAACTCAGCATTGATGAAAGATATAACCTACAAATGGGAAATATGGTACGGGAGACATACTCTATAAGGGTGATTTCATTGTAACTGAATGCTTGTACATGCTTAGTTCAATGGACATTCTGTCGATGGAAACTTAGACACTACTAAGAGAAATACAATGTATGGAGAATTTGCAATTTAAGAGGATCGAAGTTAAGAGTGATTTTCTCATGCCAATTAACTTTCTAACTAGTTTAGAAATAATTCTATCAAATGCGAAAAATGAAGTTGATGGTTTTCGCATTTGATAGAATCAAGAGAAGTACTTTAAAGTTTGAATCGTAACTCCATATTTAAGGAGTGGAAACCACTCTGTCCATCTATTAGCAGAATTTTCAATCAAGGAGGGGCATGACGAATAAACTTGGATGCTAAACCCCTCTTGATTGCATTGTGGATTAACTCTCTAAAGATTTAGACTTGAGGTGATTTTATTAATCCTCGTTCTGCTTCTATTAGTGGAAGGAGAGAGTGTGTTGGGCCCCAATTAGCTTTTATTATTAGAAAATATAAGGGCTAAGCAAGCATTATAAATTCAAAAATTATTTTAAAATACAAAAATTATAAGTCTAAAATATTTAAACTTGAGCCCATATATTTATTTCACAAAATTAAAAAATAAAAAGAATTCTCGGGACTATAAATACTCATAAGTGCATGCAACCAAAAGGGCTCGAGAACCAACATCCTAAACCATAAGCATGACAAACAAGTAGCACATGCCATATATATAAGGTTGCTAAAAAAACTTACAACGCAGCCCAAGCTGCATGTTGTCCATCCTTTGAGATGGTAAAGAGAGTCAATCCTCTATTTTAATTTAAGAAAGTCTTGCACGTTTAGCCTAAGATATTATAGGAAAATAATTCAATAAGGCCAACCTTACCATAAGGTTAAATAAGGTTGAAATTGTTAAGATTCCAAGCTCAAACTCAACATACTTATCTATTCAAACTCTACACACCTATCCTCCACGTGTATAGCAACAGCTTAGGTAGCAATGTAACATATACACATGTACAACAGCAACGTGACCTATGTAGCCTCATGCCCAAGTCTTTAAGATAGACCCAAGTGTTTAACATTGACGCCAAGCTTCCTATTCTTTTATCTCTTTTCAAATGTGTATAAATATGTATTTAATTCTTTGTTCTTGTGAAAATTCAATGGAAAAAAATTATTCCATCACATCTAAGCTTCTGTCTCTTTTCTTTCTAAGTTTAAACATCTTTATTATATCAAAGTCATACAAGGGGATGAAAACTTCTCTCCCTTTTTCCTTTAATTCCGACATCAGTTTTTAGGGCATGTTTGTTTATTAAAGAATTCTTTCTATGGTTCAAACAAGCCCCTAAAGCTTGGTTTCACAAATTCAATAAATTTCTTCTTAGCTATGACGTTTTTTGCAGTGTGGTTGATCCTTTTTTGTTTGTTTATGGTCATGACTCTCAGACCATTTTTTACTTTTAGATATTGATGATACATTCCTAATTGGTGATTCTTTAACATTAATGTAGTGTTGTATTCAAGATCTTGTGATATATTTTGTCATGAAAGATGTAGTCGTCTTACATTATTTTCTTGATATTGAGATAATAAAGACTTTTGTTAGCTACTCTCCTTGTGCAAGTATGCATTTGATTTGCTCGCTAAGGCTCTTTTGCATCAAAGCAAACCATTTGCCACTCTATTAGCTCTGAAGTCCTTTTCTTATAGTGACAATTAGGTTTTTTACAATCTTGCATTCTCCCGAAGTATTATATGTGGTCTTTAATATTTTACTCTTACAAAGCTTGATCTATCTCTTATCATGAATCTTGCTTATTAGTGACTAACTTCTCTTACTGTCGATGACTTTTTTTTACTTTTCAATCGCATCTTGTGCTACATTTGTAGTACCCTGAACTTGAGTTTTTTATTTGTAGCTCAAGGTTTCCTTGATCTCCATGCCTTTGTTGATACCGATTAGGCTAGGTGTCATATTACTCAATGTTACTATTAGCCACTGTGTCTTTCTTGGTGCTAATTATATTTTCTCTGTTTCTTGTTCATCTATTGAAGTTGAGTATTGGGCCTTAGCCTCTACTACAACTAAACTTACCTTAGCCTCTACTATAACTAAACTTACTTAGTTCTTTTATATTCTCCATGATATTTGCATCCCTTAGCCACATCCAAAACTACTTTTTTTAGATAGTTTGTTAACCTTATATCTTAGTACTAGTCCCATTTTTCATGCTCATATTCAGCATATTTAGATCGACTATTATTTTATTAGAGAGAAGGTTTTCCTTGGAAATATTATTGTTTGCTTTGTTTGTAGTTCTTCTAATGTGGCTGAACTTTTCACTAAGTCATTACCTCATGAGTACTTTGTTGACTTATGCTCCAAACTTGCCCTTTGGTTGTTCCAGTTCATGTCTAGTTTGTAAGAGGTTGTTAATAGTCTAGATTTAAATTCAACAGACTTATCCTCCATGTGTACAACAACAGCATAGGCAGCAAAGTTACATACACACATGTACAACAGCGGCAGTAGCATTGCCTACAAAGCTTCATGTTCAAGTCTTCAAGATATGCCTAAGCCTTTAGCATCTACATTAGGCTTCCTATTATGTTGCATCATTTTAAACATGGATAAATATCCATTATATTCTTTGTTCTTTTAAAAATATACTGAAGAAAAATATTCCGGCACTCTAAACTTCTATCTCATTTTTTCTTCTATTTTTTCTTTCGAAGTTCAAAGATCTTCATACATATGTTAATTTTAGATAGGTGGATTGTAAAACTACATAGATAAGTATCCTTGTTAAGCTACATAGACAGGTGGATTTTAGATAAGCTCTATCTATGCATAAGTTAACTCATTTGGTTCTGCAAGGAAATGCTATATGTGTTAAGGTTTTCTTGTATTTTGCATATAGATTATTCACATACCATTCACATGTAAGAGTATATGGTGAATAGGCAAGAGAGTGTGTATTAATTTTGTATAAATACCCATTGGATTTCTATTTATTAGGTGTATCAACTAAGAGTTTAGTAAAGCTTTAGAGGTGTCCTGACAGGATATGAGAGAAAAGTTGTCAAAGTATTTTCTTTAGGCATGTGTGAGAGACATCTAGAAATTGAGTATAAGTAATTTCTCTCTTCTGTGATTTTTTATTATATATCGAAGAGCTTCCTATGCAAATTTTGGTGTCTTATTTGTATGATGTTGTAGTTGTTTATTCAATCCTTATTTATGTGAGCTTCTACTATGATTTGCGTAAATTCAAATTAGGTTTCCTAACAATATGGAGAAATCCCCAACTCAACTTCAGGAGATATCAGGGTGGGTTATTATTTTTGTGCACCACTTAATTTCACTGCTATGCTCAAATGCGGTGGATTTTCTACCCATGAAAGTCTTGTAAGACGGGTCCACGCAATGAGGAGATGGGTCAGTGCTAATATGAATGCTAACTTCAATGTGTAGAAGGGTTCAATGAGTTTTGTTATGGTCGCTTGAGATCATGGGGGCGACTTCTTAGTAACAAAAAAGATGGACTCGGCATAGCCTACTGGATCCATTGATGGTGGGAGCCACAGCTATGGTGTTCAACGTCTCCTAGGTATCAAGTTTGAGCTACCTACAAGTTGAAATAAACAACACTTCACTGCTTCTTTGTCAACCTTCTGAATAAAAATGAAGTCTTATCCAGCCTTGCTATTGAAAGGAAAAAGAGAACAGCTTTGTTATTTGAGAAATATATAATCTCTAACCGAATCAGAGCTAAGAGAGAGAGATTTTAAAAATGTTTGGTAGGATGAACCATCAGTCTGTATTTTAGAGTGCCTATGTAAAGGCTCATTGGATTATAAGCTGTACGTACGTCAACTTTATTTTTAATAATATGTCAACCTTATTTAAATGTATAAGGTTGGACTTGGATTATTTCTTTATATATTTGTCATAGCCCGTTCAAATGAAACCTAATTAGGGTGCATCTGAATGTAAAATGGGCCCCACATATATAAGAATACTATAATACTTTTATAATTATATAGATAATCATTTATCTATACAAAAATCATGTTTTAGACAACTTAGAGGTTGAAAATAATTTTAAAATTGATATTTACATCAAACTATTTTTTTATATTGATTTTGTATCATTTTAAGATAGGAATGTACGCATGTTTGTTTTATATGAAAATTGGTACATTGGGTCGGTCGATTTAGATGGCTAAGGTTGATAGCACTGATGGTGGATTGGAGTACTGTCGGAAAATGTAGAATAGGGTGACATGCGATGATAGATTCGAAATGGCAAAGATGAATCAGGAGTGTGGTGGCAAATCTTGAAAGACTATGGGTGATCTTTCATTGCAGCAATGATATGGGGCTCAACAAAGATTCAATAGCATGAACAACGTCATATT
This sequence comes from Annona cherimola, assembly GCA_030490835.1. Lineage (NCBI taxonomy): Eukaryota > Viridiplantae > Streptophyta > Magnoliopsida > Magnoliales > Annonaceae > Annona > Annona cherimola. Next base: position 90,123,451 of record CM059972.1, read on the forward strand.
ATAATAGCACTGAGTTAAGCACTCAACAATCAACACATATCATCGCCACTTCCCAAATAGAAATTTTATCAATAACCCGTTAAGAGTTTAAAAAAAAAACAAAAAAACAAAAAGTTATCTGTTACATGAAATATCTACAATGAAGTCATATGAGCAACACATGCTAAAAACTATTGCACACCCTCTTGTATTTTTAGGCATAAGCATTCTGGTTCCTTTTCCCCTCTCCCTTCTTCCCACCACCAAACAAAGATCGAAGGTCGAGGGATTTATTTTTGCAAATGTAAAGAGAGATGTCTATGTGGATTTAACATTTATGAGGATTTTTGTAAATGCGAAGATTGTAAATATGAGAATTTTTGTAAATGTTGAAATTTTTGTAAATGTGAATATTTGTGTCATATATAACTTTTATGTAAGTCATAAATGTTGTACACATTCTTCATTTATAATAAAGTTTAGAAGTATTTTTAACTTTATATTTTGATCAGATGATGCTATTTTTCTATCATTAATTTTTCGTTAACCTTTACGAATGAATCCATGCTTTTTGCACGATGCCAAAGATCAACTAGTATTAATGAAATAAATTTGTTTATGACAATGAATTACTACCGTTCTTTCGTAGTTTTTCCTACTATATTGAAGGGTTTCCCGCATTAATATTAGTTTGTTTCATTTACGATGTTATGACTGTTTACTTGATCTTGATGTATTATGTCTGCTTTCGCTATAATTTGCCTAAATTCGAAGATCTCATTAGATTTTCGAATTTAGGCAAATTATAGGAGATATCAATGTGGGTTATTAATTTTGTGCTCCAGGTTAATGTTGTTGCTGTGCTTAAATGGGATGGATTACTTACCCATGAAAGTCTTATCAAATGGGTCCGCCCAGCGCGGGGATGGGTCAAAGTCAATGTGGATGTTGGCTTTGATTTGCGGAGGAGTACTATGGGCTTTGTTGTAATCATTCGAGATCGTAAGGGTAACTGCTTAATAGCAAAAAGACGAACTCAGCATGGCACTAATGATGGAAGCCACAACTATGGTGTTGGGCATCTCATAGGTATCAAGACTGAGCTGCCTACAAGTCGAAATAGAGAACGACTCAGTGATTTTTTGTTAACATTCTAATGATAATAAAAGAGCCTTATACGACCTTATTGCCGAGAGGATAAGGAGAACTTCTTTGTTATTTGAGAAATGTGTAATTTCACATGTTCTACATGGTGGAAACTTCATTGCTTGCACACTTTGGATTAGCACTTGAGAGGTAGAGTTAACAAGTTTGGTGGGATGACCAACCAATCTCTATCTGGAAGTGCCTATGTAAAGACTTATTGGAATTGAATGTCATTTTGTATAACTAACACTTTTTGTTTTTGGTAAGTATTTATGTTGGAAACATGTGGAAAATAAGCCAAGTCTATATTTTGATGATTAACAAATCAATTTGAGTAAACATGTTTGTGAAGATGATTAAAGGATATACAAATGAAGAGAATAAAGCATGACAAGTCAAGTCGAATTCCAAGTCGACTCAGGCATCGACTTAAGCCAAGTCGACTCCAGCAGCGACTTCAAAATGTCATTCCTTCCAGAGTTGAAATCAAGAATGAGAGTTGCCGAAGTCGCATCCCAAGTCGACTCCGGTTGCGACTTGGGTGAAGTCGCAGACCAAGTCAACTCCAGCATCAACTTCGAAACGTCATTTCCTTCCAGAGTTGAAATCAAGAACGAGAGTTGCCGAAGTCGCAGACCAAGTCGACTCCAGCTTCGACTTCAGTGCGAAAATTGCCGAACGAGTTAACTCAATGACAGATTTGAGTGGAGATGAAGATCAAGACGACTCAAACACTCAAACGAAGATCAAATGAAGATCGAAGCAAGAAGGGTTGCATGAATCCATCATGTTGGATTATAAACACACATTTGGACATCATTAGGCGTTCTAAGATTCAAGTATTCAAGATTACAAGGATTCAAAATTTGCAAGTCACGAAGCTAAAAGGACATTAAGCTAGGATGATTATACTGAGTTCCAAAAGATATAATCAAGGGAAGAACAACTAAACATGAAGAAATTCAAGCAAGCAAGGCATTACAAAGAACTTCAAGTTCAACTAGCAAGCTGAAGAAGTGAAGTCGCACCCGAAGTCGACTTCACCTGCGACTTGGGTCAAGTCAAGGACCAAGTCGACCCAGACTGGAACTTGAAGAAATTGCGGAAAGCCGAAGTCATACCCGAAGTCGACTCCATCTGCGACTTGGGTGAAGTCGCACCCGAAGTCGACTCCACCTGCGACTTGGGACGCAACGGTCGGAAATTTTTCGAACGTTGGCGCATTAAATGCGTGCCACCTACTTCCAAATGTTCGGATTCCCTTGCAAATTATATAAGGCATTCAATATGAACGAGGAGGGTAGCTAAGAAATCATTGAATGAGCATAACTCCCATCTCTAAGAGCATTAAGTGATCAAGCCAACATCTAGAAGAAGAACCTTGCTTTCAAACTGCCAAGAGCCGCTCGTTGAATCTTTCAGACTGCTTTACAAGTTCTTCTCTGCGCCAAATCTGCCTCTACACAACAGTAACATGTAGAAACTTTCTTTTACTTTTACTTGTTGTATTGAACTTGATTTAGTTTGGGTAACTAAGATCAAGTGTAAGCAAAGTAGTGTGTGATTGGAGTGGAACTCGTCACCTACTTGTGCTGTGAATTGTTGATGCCCCTTAGAGCTAGAATCTAGAAGAGAGCAGTGACTCTAGTTGTATTTGTGAAATACATAGTGGAACCCAAGTCACAAGAGGTGTGAGCTTAGAAGAGTGGAGTAGGAAAGGTTACCCGAACCACTATAAAATCTTGTTTGTTGATATTTATTTCTGCTCTCTGCACTATATTACTTTCCATTTATTTCTTCATAAAAGGGGACTAGATTAATCCGGAGTAAAGTTTCTGTTTAAGTTGAAAAAATTTAAATACCCAATTCACCCCTCCCCTCTTGGGTAATTGTCATTAACTCGGACCAACAATTTACTCTTGCGGAAGTTATTGATAAAATTTCTATTATGGTTGGGGAATGATACGGAGTAGTAGCTTCTGTGCATACACAGCCTTGTCTGAATAGATGTTACTAACCCGATACATATAAGAGGGGTGATTATATGCAGTTGACTGCAGTTAGCCGCTAAGTCACCTGGCTGTTTCACCCTTTTTTTGTTTTTATAAATATTTTCATTTAGGTATATTTAATTTATAATCCAAGTTTTACCAATTTTTTATATGTTTAAAAATCAAAAAATATCTAAACATATCAAAAATGGGTAAAATTCGGATTATAGGTTAAAGAGGGGTGTTCGAGTGTGGCCGGGCGCATGGTTGACCCCACGCGTCCGGCCAAAAAAATTCCTTTTTTATTTTTTATTTTTTTATAAGCATGTAGAGCTATGTGTATTTAATCTATAAACCAAGTTTTACCATTTTTTGATGTGTTTAAGTATTTTTTATTTTTAACACAATGACATTTTTCGTAATTTCTGAGTCAAAAAATTATGAAAATGTCACTGTATTTAAAAATAAAAAATACTTAAAAGCATCCAGACATGCCAAAATTTGGTTTATAAGTTAAATACACCTAGCTCTACATATTTATTATAAAAAAAAAAAACTTAATTAAAAAAATGAATTTTTGGGCCAGACACATGGCTACCCCCATACGCCCAGCCATGTAAAATCACTCCTCTAGGTTAAATATAACTAAATAAACATGTTTATAGAAAAATAAAAAATAGAATTTGTGGGTGGCTTAAGTGAACCCCGTATATGTAATTGGCTCAATAGATGCAAACTTGGTCCACTAGTGTAGCTTGTTGATGTGATCAGTGTATCATATTGTTGTGGACCCAACTTTAATTTATGCGTCTCAACAATGGTTCATTTGTGTCTACAATTACCGCAACTTGAAAATTTATCAGCTAGGCTCTGAAATAAAATCGGGATATGAATGATTGGAGCCTTGATGCGGATGGCTTGCCATGTGAAGGCTAATATTTTGTTCCCTTTTCAAGTAGTTCCATTGTTGATTTTTTTTTCTTTTTCTGGGTTGGGGGGGTGTGGGTGGGTGTTGTGCGATATGGATCTCGGTTATTGCCAGCTCTCCTTGCTAATGAATATGATGGTTTGGCTTCTCTTCGCGAACAAAGGAATACTAGAATGTCCAGTGGGGTTATCATTTTTTTAAAGGAAATAAAAAAAATAAAAAAAAATAAAAAACTTAATTTCAGCTGCTGAGTCCATATGGGAGGATTCGTAATTCGATTTTGGTTTTTGGCTAGATTATGAGTTGTCAACATCATCTGCTATAAAATTGTAATGGTGTTCAAAACTAGAAAGAAAGGCTTTAGTGGTCTTGGATCCATCAAATCGCAATCAAACTCAGAAAAAATACTCCTAAAGATGCATAACATAGATTTTTTATTCATGAATTAATGCGCGTTTTTCCTCCTAACCATTAGAAAGTAAAGCATAGAAGTAATTTATTTATGAAGACGCACTGAAGTCCAAGCCCTACTTCAAAGTTCATCCTTGGCAGTTGATGGCCCACCATATGCGGGGTTTGGGGATGATTTGATGGGGTATGAGGCCTCCATTGCAATACCACAAAGTCCTTCAGCAGCTGAGATGCCACGCTCCATCCTTATGTACCCCTTCTCTCCCCACTCAGCACCCCATGAGTTCTTCACTACCCAATACTTGGTCCCATCCTTGGTCGTTCCGTAGCCAACTATTGCTACTCCATGGTTGAGCTCAGTGCCACAATCTCCAGTGAAGACACCCTGAAAGAATGTATCCATTTCAATCAAGGAGGAAAATTACAGAGCAAATCTCTTTAAAATTCATTTGCTATTGAAAGTTTCAATAACATGGCCTTTTTTAAAAATTCTATGTTAAAAAACAGTGATCATCATGGTCATTCTCAAAAACTGTTTCCCCACCATTGTCATCATGGTTAATCAATAGCTGTTAGGAAGAATCATGTACTGTGCGATGCATGATCCACAACATACATGTTTGGGTGACATGGACAAGTTGGATGTGATTTCATTAAGTTGATATAGGTTTAGGGTGTGTTTGAAAAATGATAAAACTTTTGATGAAAAGTATTTGGTGTAAAAGTTTTTGAATTAGTAATAAATGATTTGATATGATATGAGTAATAATAAGGAGTAAAGAGAATAAAGTTAAAATAAATAGGTTAGTTGTATAGAGAGTTGTGTAAAAATTATTGAAAGACAAGGTAGTTGTATAAGAAGATGTGAAGAAATAATTAAAAAATAGAATAATCGTAGATGGTGAAAAATTTTAGATTGAAAAGATTTAGTTGAAAAGCTTAAAACACCCCTTAGTCAAAACGCAATCCAGTTTGGAATCCCTGATCAAACCCAAAACTAGGCCATTTTATAATATTCATGTCAATCAGTCTGCATCTAGCACTTACCTCATCATAGAACTGTAGAGCTCTACCACCGGCATCGATGGCAACTGATACAGGCTGATTTGCCACCGCTTTCAGCAAGGCCTCTTCATCATTTGTGGGAACATTTTCATGACCATCAATGACTACGATTGGAGCATCAGATTGCAAAGCCTGTGTTTAGAATGTGTTTATAATGTTAATCTATTAACGTATTGCTAGACTAGCAGAAACTTTTGGCTAATTGGTAAGCACTGGCACTGTTACTTGACATGAATGTAATAGGTTTTCTCCTACCTGTTTTGAGTAACATGTTCCATCTTCTGCCCTGTATGGATAATTGTTTTCGGTTGTTATTCCTCTATTTTTCTTGATATACTCAAATGCATATTCCATCAACCCTCCATTACATCCTTGATTTTCGGTATTATCACAATCAATCAGTTGTTGCTCTGATAATGATACTAGCTCATTTGTTTTAATTTGGTTTATGCCTTCGACTGCAACAACAGTTGAAAATGCCCAACAACTTCCTGCAATTCAACAGCCAAGAAAAAGAAAACACTGTGAGTGCAAGTGAATCTAATGATAGATGGAAAAAGTTATCATTTTAGCCTAGTCATGTATCGTAATCCACTGTAGATGTGCCAAAGCAATGGCTGCCAAACTACCCTGTATCTCACCGCCATATCATCAATGTGGACTGTGGAGTGATTGGTTTGCTCATCCCTGCGGAAGCATGGTACTCAAAGTTCAAGCTGTCATTGCATGAATCACTGTCATTGATTTATCGTATTTGTAAACATAAACGCTTGAATCACAAGGCTGACAAATCAACTTGACATTATATCAAGATGAGACAGCCAGGTTTTGGGAACTTGACTGAGTTTGGTTCGTTCATTTGGTTAAAAGCCAATATTGCGTGTCTCAGACTCGAAATTAATTGCTTTTTAAAATCCTTTACATGCTACCATCCCAAGTAGTGCCTAGCGGGGTTCTTTATTTTCCTGCTTTAAATTCTCTTGTTGGCTGGCAATGTGATAAATTTCATTAAAAATGATAGGCAAAGGTTTGTTCTGTTATTATTATACTGGCGAGAGGTTGGGGCTAAAAAAGCTCGAAATATTTATTAGCATCAAAAATGAAAATTGGTTGTTGTATCTGCCTTACCACATTGGCCTTGATTCTTAACATCCGTGACTGCACCCTTCTGCCTCCAATCAACCCTTGGTGGCACATCCGTAACCTTCTCATACATGAAGCTCCCGGTCCCAGTAGTCATCCCAGGCGGCTCGCCCCGATACATCCTATGGTGGTTAACCTTAGAGCCTGCAAAAGAGCTCTTAAACTCTTCGTTAGTCATGTCTGCAAACTTGTTCAGCTTCAGCTTGTATGGTACATCCTTTTTGTTGAAAGAATGTATGAACTTGGCATTGTCCTTGAAGACATTGAACCGCTTGTGTTTCTCGCTGAGGTCCCGAGAAAGGGTGTGATGGCTTCGCCATCTCTCATACAAGTCCCACAAGCTCTCTTCAGATCCAAGATCTTTCTCTTCAATATGAAAGCAGTCAGTAACCAGAAACAGAAAAACAAGCATGAATGCAAGGAGTGCAAGCTTTGCCATGAGTTAAAAGCGAGAGAATGGAAATGGGCTTTTTGAATATTGTTGGAATTTGTTGTAGAAGGTAGTTGTGTTGTTTGTAAAGGAAGAATATATAAGGAATGAATGACGAAGAATTATAGGGAGGGAGGAACAACAGGCAAGTTTGGGAGAGATGTGAAGTGGCTGTTGATTATTTGACTGTTGTGTGCAAGAATCAGCTTCCATTTATAATGGATTAGCGTGTTCTGATTGATCTTTGCCGTTGCATACTCATTTCAGTTCGTACACGCGAATCATCAACACCATCTGCACGAGAATCATGTACCCCAACCAAACTGTATGATTTATGCTACTTGTTACAAAAAAAGGATCCTATATTTTTACCAACTGTAAATAAAAACTTATTTTTTGGAATGTTTACAAATCATTTTCAATACGAATTTTACCAATTATATGTGAAAAAATTGAATATGGTTTCAAATATATTTCCAAATATTAGAAGATTTGGTCTTCCGAACCTTTACATTAGAGTTCAATTTGTAACATTTTTAAAACGAAATGAAACCGGTTCAAAAAAAGTGTGGAGAAGCAAAGAAATATGGGCCCACCAGATGGATGGTTTAGATTGAGGTGGATGCATGTCTTGTGGATGAGATGTCCATGCATTGGCATGAATGATACCGTGGTCTAGCAGAGTTGATTTTGTGCAACGGTGGGCAGAGATTGTGGCTGTTTGTTGGGCGCTTTTCGGTTGTTTTTTGGATACAAGCATCAATTTCCACGCTAGTTAAGCACCAAGTATGTCATTGCAGTTGCAGAGGATTCAAAATTCGTTTTTAGCGTTTTGGGCTTTGGCAGACTGAAGTTCTAACATTCCAAGAAAATTATTTTTTATGAGACCACAATTGGAAAAACTATTAATGAAGTATTTTATTTGATGTAATGACCATAAGCAATCAACCATCTCATACGATTCTAGTAGTTACTTTTGGGGGATCATTTAATCTATCCAGGTGCATCGATTTTTTTATTTTAAAAGGCTTTTTCTTAAATCAAAACATATGTCATGTTCATCCACACATATTTATATATGTATTTTTATTGGATTTGCATATGTTATATCTCATTTCATTTCGTATATGACAATGGAGCTCAGGAAAGATAATAAGCCCTCTTTATCTTCTAGGGAGATAATAAACTCAATCTATTTCATTGCGGAGACAACAACAAGCTCCCATATTCAATGAAAGATTAACTCTCATGATGAGTTGAACAACCCTATTATTATTGGAGTTCCAACTCAGATAAACAACATATAAGTTGTTGTCCCTGACAAACTAAAGCCCGGTTGGCATCCATACATATTTATATATAATTCCAAAAATAAATGTACTGGAAACTGTTATCTATTATATAAATTATATATTTTTGAGAAATTAACAGTTATATACACACACTCAAGCGGTGTTTTTTTTTTTTTTTACAAATAGTAAGTTTACAAGAAAAGTAATTTTTGGTAACATGATAAAACAGATGGTGTAAAACAAGACAAATGATTTACATTCGAAAAAAATTTAAGAAACAAGAGGTCGCATAGACAACCCGGTTGCTTTAAATGGCTTATGTAAAAATTAAAAATTCATTCTAGTTTTTAAAAATAAAAAATATGTAGAAAATTTTAAAAACAAAATTTATTATTAAAACTGATGTAGACGCTCATGTATCTATTAACAAATTATAATAAAGACATTTTTGGGCCGACTTTCGCATTAAAAGTTTTTAGGTGTTTTTGCAAGCTTACATACAAGATTTTAGCAAAGTTGCAGCTATGCGATGACTTTTATACGATCCATCGTACTCATAAAGTTTGCCTACTGACCGATAAAAAAATAAAAAATAAAAAAGTTTGTCTACTGTAGACGTAATTAAAAATACGAAACCCTTTTTAAAATTACGAAAATAACCATGTAAACAAAAAATGAAAAACATAAAAATACTTTAAAATACCGAAAATTTTAATTTTTCAAAATACAAGAAAATACCTTTAAAATACCAAACTTTTATTTTCATACAAATATACCTTACTTCCAATAGATCTATAAGGCACGATTGCATACTTGAGTGCATCTTTTTTAGTTTTTGATAATTTTTTAGTTTTTCATTTATATGTGGGCCCAAGTGCGTATATATTTTACATACTAAAGTTTACCATTTTTGAACTACTTTACATATTTTCATTTATTTTTAAAAATCAATAATTTTCAATCCTTTTAGACTCTTAGCACATGAAAAAGGGTAAAATTTTTATTTTTAAAAATTTACAAAAAATATGTTCAACAATTCAAAATTGGTAAATTTTAGTGTATAAAATGCAAACACCTGCGCCCAAATATGAATGAAAAGAAAATAAGAAAGCTACAAAAAAAAAAAGAAATTAAAAGAAATGTATTGCATGTTAAGTAACATACTCCTTGATCTATTGAATGTGAGGATTTTTTTCAAAAAATAAAAATTTTTGTTATTTTAAGGCATTTTCTTATATTTTTTTATTTTATTCTATGCAGGACCATTTTTAAAAATATATATATATATATATATATTTAGGATTTGTGGGTACACCTGCAATTTTCCCAAACCTTGTAGGTGCAGATGAAAACACCCAAGTTTTTATTATTACTTAAAGTATATATGTCATCTAGCATTTGCAAAAAGGAAATTGTTTTTGGTTCTTTGAGCGCATTTAACGGCATGCATCTACAAGTGGAAGGCGACTGAAATACTAGTTGAGTTATCGCGTTCTTACATGTATGAAGATTATTTTAGTATTTTTTGTCAGTGTGTACAGATTACATTGATATTACAATCAAATTCATTTTAGACGGTAGACAACTAACTTCCAACTTATTCATAAAGCGACAATAAATTCTCACATATTTCACCAAAGACTAAGTGTAACTCCCCGCCGACAAAGTCAACGATCACTATTAAAGTACAAGATCGATAATAATGGGAGAACATACACAAGTGCAATAACATAATTCCTTAAACTATCATGAACTAAGTACCTCATCAATTTCAAATTAAACTGGATCCATATCATAAAATCCATATTTCACATCCTTATTATATTGCTCTTAAAAATCAAAATAAATAATTATAAATTTGGATTTGTCAAGTTCCAGCCTCCTATGGTACACCAACCCCATGTTGGTCTCCACCCGCGTATCTATTATCTAAAATAAATATTAAAATACGATAAGTTTGGGCAAACTCAATAAACAGAGCATATAAATGTAATTGGTAAAACTTGAGTAAATAATATGCATAGGGATTGACAAAACAAAGGTTAAATCATAGATCCAAATCAGATTTAAATTCATATGAAGTATATACTAATGCCCAATCATACATTGATCCATCAAACGCATGTCATTTCTCCAATCATCCAACAAGGTCTTAAATCCAATAAGAAGGTTCGGTATCTCGCCCCATAGTTCAACCCGCTGCACAACCTTAAGTTTCCATCACTGCATCCCAGCACAAGTGGCCAACCAGCACAACATGGATAGATCGGAAAATATCTTTATCCAAACCGGAGGTGTAATTAATACCCTGGGCGCCATCACACAGCCGCAGCCACACTACACCACATTAGGCAAACGGCTCTGGCCTCAGCCATTATTTTGATAGCTACCAGTCCCACAGACCGGGTCACAATATACATTATCCAAATCACAAGAGTTAGACAAATCAAGTCTACAACCTACCAATCAGACAGGTAAGTCTGAATCAATGCCACCCAGGCTATCACATTCTGATCACTGCTCAGGATGTGCCAACGATCGTCACTGATGGTCCCACAACAACACTTCATAAATCCATAACCAAAACCATGACTCATGAATATGCCAACATACTAGGCAATATATGCCAATGTCTTAATACATAATGCTAGCATGAATAAAGAGTCAAACTCGGCATCACAATAAATCATCATATCTAATGACATTTATTCATTTAAAAATTAAAAAATAACGGCATCCAGAACATCCATGCCCATGACCATACGTTACAATACAAAATTGAAAAGAGTAGAAAAGAGCTCTACTTACCTTGTGTAGATTTCGGATCCATCCTTATACCATTTTCTCTATCATGCTCAAATCATGGCACTGGAAAATAACACTTTCCTTTCATCAATATTTAACTTAAATTAACTTTTTAATAATGATCTAGCATGATATCCTATCCTAAGATGTATGGATACATCTATGTATCCTAACTTCTATAATTTAACCAACATGCGGTTCCTCGTATAAATTATTCCAAAATTACCATTTATAATAAATTTTAATAATATTAAAACATTACTTGCTCCAAGTTAATAAAATCAATTTAAGTTGGAGGCTCACTTCACATAAATATCAAATCACTCCTTTAACTTTTTGATTTGTGTTTTCTGCATTGTATTCAACCTTGTCATACAAATATTAAATTTTAATTGCTAAACATCATTCTCATATTATTAATTACTAACTGATAATTATTTGAGCTCTAAAACTTAAAATGATCACAAGTAAGTGTTCCCCTAATCATATTAACTTTTGACAGTCTATTTGCATATTATTTAATTGATAATATTTGTCAAATATTTTATGAAAACTTTCCATATGAATCAACTCAATCTGTCCATATGAAAACTTTCCATTTATTTTATTTTGATTATTGCTCAATTTGTCCGTATTTGCTGAAATTAGACACTGATTTATCTAAATTTTGATTTATAATCAAATCAAGGTATTTAAGTCTAAAATTTATATCATGCATTATTAACTACATAAATTAACTAAAATAAATATTTTCAACACAAAATATTAATCATTTATATTTTTTGTATTTTTATTCTGTTAGATAAGGGTATCAGTTTAGGGATGGTTCAAATCACGTTAATTACCCATATTTATATCCTTCAAAAATTAATTTTTATTTTCAATGAATTATGTTTAGAATATATTCTATATCATATAAAATTTTCAAATGAAAATTCATTATGTAAAAATTTATAAAAATCAATTAGTGCAGCTTATCCAGACAGTCGTTCTACCCTGTTCGGGTTGATCTTCCAGCATTTTTAATTTACACATTACAGTCCAATTTAAGATGAAACTTTGGTCGTTTCTTAATGATAATATTATTAGCTCTTATACAAATTTTCACGCTAAAAATCATTCATTTACTATTTATTTTATATTTTTCTTTTTGGTTCCATATTTACTACATGGATGGTGTAACTTATAACAGTTAATTGTTATTTGAATCCACTAATCACAGATTTAACACATCTATTATAAAAAAAATAACTTATTTAGCCTTAATCCAATGATTTAGATCATGAGATTACATTTTTAATTAAACTTTCAGATCAACTAGTTAACTTTCCACTAATACAAAGATTATTGAGACAGATTTACAAATGCTCAAATCTAAATCATCCATCAAGGTGTCCAAGCATGATCTAATCACATGTTTAACACATATATCATAAAAATAACTTATTTAGTCTTAATCCAATAATTTAGATCATGAGATTACATTTTTAATTAAACTTTTAATGGTTTAGATCAACTGGTTAACTTTCCACTAATACATAGATTATTGAGACAAATTTACAAATGCTCAATCTAAATAATCCATCAAGGTGTCTACACATTATCTAAATTCATATATTTATATAAAACTAAATTTTACACACACCTAATGGTTTGGATCAAAAAGACTATGCATGGAATTATGGGTTGAATGGTTGAGATCATTTCCATGTTGTCCATTGGTATCTAATCCATTTGGGCCCACTTTGATCATAATTTTGGGTAGAATTTTCCCCAAATAATAGCCCTTGATTATGTCCATTTTCAAGTATCAAAAATCCCCAATTCATAGATTCAATTTGACCTCCATCAGATTTAATAAATCTGATTTCTAAGAACAGCAGCTTCCTCTCTTCAAATCTAAAATTTTTCTCTCAATTCAATAGTCCAGATTGATCTCTACCCTTGATTTTTCCTTAATATAGAAATTAGGACATAAAATAAATAACGACCAACCTGGATGATGATGCTTGATGGTTGAGTTCACTTGATGAAGGCCTCATCTTACCCCCCCCCCCCCCCCCCCCCCCCCCCCCCCCCAAAACCTCTCTCCATTCTTCATCTAAGATAGACTACACTCTTTAGTTATAGTGCTAGAAATTTTCCTGCAAAGTGGAGCATAACAGCCACCTCATTTATCTAATTTTTGTTTTAAATTAATTATTTAATTACTTTGGCTATTAAGAAGTCATTTACCCCCTTTCTAGAATATCAATTTTGACTTTTGCCATTTGAACTTCACATGGCCTGAATTGCTGAAATTATTTTTATTTTAAAGTTTCACCCGTTTCTTGTTATTTATTTGATACTCCTAAGTTGCTGAAATTTACAATTTCACACCCAATTATTGTGAAATATTAAAATACCTCTTCTTAGCTTCAAAATCTTCTCGAATTGATACTAGTGACATACTTGAATATATTCTATATATTAAGAGAAAAATTCAAATATTTGAAACATGTATTATCATACAAAAATTTTAAAAAAATTTATTATATACGCATACTTGCAAAAATATCAATTTTCTTCCCAATTTAAAAAAGAGGTTTAGTCTAAGCTCCCCGTGGTTCGACCTCCTAAGACCGGAACTCGAACGCGCATATGCGACCAAGCGGGCAAATGCCTGACTGGCATTCTAGTATATTGTCGAGTACAGAACAAACATATTTTAATAAAACTAAATGCTGTAAGAAAGAGAAAAGATTATTATTGCTAAATTTTAAGCGAGATATGATCTGATGCATCGGTTGGCTGGGGCTATATATATACACTTGTTTTTAAATTTTTAAATTTTTTTAAAAAAATTATTAATCTAAACATATTTAATCTACAAATCAAGTTTTACCTTTTTTAAGATATGTATATATATATATATTTTAAAATATGGAATATTTTAGTCTTTTTCAAAGGTTTAAAATGACCAAAGTACCCCTTGTGTCTAAAAAACCAAAAAATATATATTCGTATTAAAAAATAGTAAATTTTAATTTATAAATTAAATATACTTAGAAGTAACAATTGTATAAAGATTATCAAAAAATAATAATAATAATGTATATAGCCCGAGCTAGCTGTAGCATTTGTTAGCTCGGGCTAGCAACATCATAAACTTGTTTGCTTAAAATACGAAACCGACAATCAAAGTTTTTTTTTTCTTTATAATGATTTCGACCTACTACCAAAGTTGAGTGGTGTAAATTTCTCTTAATAAAAAATGGATGAGTTTATAGGTTCAATTGTTGGAATGGATTCGAATTTCACTGCAAGAAATATTTTATTTTAAAAGTTTTATGTGGTTAGAAAGGTTTTTTTATGAATTTGGAAAGTTTTAGAACAAAAAAAATATAAATTTATCAGTAATTTGCTAAAGTATTTTTGAAAATTTTATTAGCAAACAAATTAATTCAAGGTTAAAACTTTTTTTGGACCAAAATTCATGGTTTAAACTTCGAAGTGACTATCACAATGTTTTGCACATTTAAGGAACTTGGAATGGTTGCTAAAATCCAAACTTTGGCAATCATACTGCATTTTGTTGCTAAAAGTAAATTTCTTGGGGTAAATGTATTTTCGTGGTTGATTTGGTATATACTTTTCATGCTAATTTCATTGTATTAATTATTACTGTTCAAACTATCTTTTATTTATTAAGTAATAATTTAGGAAAACATTTCCCACTTACCCAAAAGTTCAGGCCCCAAAGTCATGTTTAATGCATCACTTTAGTTAGGAAATAAAAATATAAGATTAAAATAATCATAATATATTGTCAAATGATTTATGTGTATAAAATCATTTGACACTGATACATATAATTAAATTTGTTAAAATTCTTTAATCAAGTTTGAAGCATGTATATATATATTTAAATGTGTTAACGGTTATAATTAACCCGTCAACTTTCTTGTTCAACTCATTTACTAATAAATTTAAGTCGAGATTTTAGAATAAATAATTTATAATCTACCAACTCATTCAATCATTTAAATAAATAGACTAATTAAAATTAGAATTTTACAATCTATCAACCTGTTTAGTAATCCGTTTAATCTATATAACTCGCTTACGTCATCAACCTTTTTACAACCAATTAAGAAGAGACATAAATGTTTATTCTAAATTCTAATTAGCCTTTCTCCTTCCCTCTCCCTCTCTGTGGCCGTCCCTAGTCGGTCTCCCTCCCTCTCTTTCTTTGATTGTACATCTGTCCCATCACTCCTTGTTTTTCTTCTTTCTCTCTTTCTCTCTCCCTTTCTCTTTCACCCTATTTCCCTCTATCTCCGTCTGATCGTCCTTTCGTCTCTCTCCTTGTTTCTCTCTTTCTTGGAGCAATGTTGTTAATTTATTCACTATGTGTTATTATGGGTTATATAATTTATGCACTGCATTGTTATTATGAGCTATATAATTTATGCATTGTGTTATTATGATTGACATATATACAACTTGTTTATAACCTGTCAATCTATTTATTAAATGAATTAGAAATAAGTTAAGGTTTAAGTTTTTTAAAGGATTAGCAAATAAATTATGATTGAGATTCTTTTAAATAAGTTAAGATTAGGACTAAGACATCAAACATCCAACCAGATCCATTAACGCCCTTAGTTGGAATATTTGTAAAATAAAATATAAAATTTGATGTAGTACATTTTCGGGTCAGAATTCACAATAAAAATAAATAGGTTTAAGTCATTGCTAAAAATGAGAATTTGTTGCTAACTAGTTTGGTAACCATCTTATTTTGTTGCTAAAAGTCTGATGCAAAAGAGATTTATGCATGAAAAAATATAGTTCATTAATTGGTTGACGACCACTCAAAGAGGTTGCGAGTTCAAGGACAGTTAAATGTACAATGTAATCTACTATTCAAGAGAATATTTAACAGTTGTCAGGAGTAACCCACCGCAATTGCTACTAAAAAATTACTATAATAAATGCAAAATAAAAAAAATTTAATTAATATAAATGCAATATTTGGGTTGAAATAAATGCAAGTAACACTAATTTTAGGAAATCATGAAGCATGGAAACTGCTAGAAACAAACAAGCTGAAGTGTCATTTTTGGAGGCGGAAAGCGAGGAAAAGGCAACAATATATTCCAAGGTTGGATAATTAGTTACTAGGCTGTTATATATGCGTGTACATACATATTTTCTCTAGCTTCGTGACCTACACGTTTTAAATGAACCTGCTAATTACGCCAATGTTGTTATGCAAATGTTTTAATTCAATAACAAAAAATGGAAGACTTTGATGTCATAGTACGTACAATCGTGAGCCCCAACCCAGGGGAAGTACTTCCTCGGCTTTTCCCATAGGAAGCTACATCTTCACCGTTAAATTAGGCTGGATGGCTGAGATGCATTTGGGCATTTTTGGAAGCTGAAAAAACAGCTGGGCAACATCGAATTGTGTTCCAGACTCGCGCATCTTCTCCGTATCTCCCTGGCTCTTCGTTCATCCTTCCCTCTTCCGTCTTCCTTTCTTCCTTTTCGATAATGGCAAGGGGGCGTCGGTTTTGAGATGAATCATACATGCATCCCTTTCTCCCTCTCTTCTGCAGTGGCCAGGGCTCTTCGTGGCCTTCCCATCAACTCAGACGACATTAGCCGGTGCCTCTTATCTCTACAATGATCTATGGCAGCGATGTCTTCCTTCTCTCCACAACCCCAACCAAGTTTTAGTGCTGTAATTGATGATGGGAGATAGAGAACGATTGCTCAGATTGGGGAAATCAACCCCTACTAGTACTAATGCTCTAATCTGCTTTTGCTTTTGGGATTAGAGATGTTAATGTTTGGCCATTGCACGAACTCCGTGCTGCTAGTACAATAGATGTTGATCAGTGTCAGATCGGCTAACGAAGATAGTTGCTGCCGAACTTCAGGGGTTTTTGCTAACTTTCCACCTGATGACTCTGATCATTGGATTAAAACTTGTTGATGCTAGATCTAGAGAAGAAAATTTTTGTGTAGAAAGGTCATGGCTGCCTTTCGTCCCTGGTTGACGATGGAGCACCAAGTGTGGTGCTCCGGTGATAGACCATCAACCTGCACACGCATCAATTTTAAAATGCAATTTAAAATATCGAAGTGATGTAGCCTATCCGAATTATTATGATAGGCCAAAAAATTCCGTGATTATTTTAATAGGTTAATACATAGACACAAATCATTTTAAACCTAATTAATTTTATTATTAAATTTTATTTCTAAATAATAATATTTATCAATACCTTTTTGCTCCGTATTTGGAAAAAATCATATTATACATCATAAATTTCAGCACATGCAATCCAATTGATATAAATCATTTATCATGTCTATGCATTTGTTCCCAATTGATTTAAAAATATTTAATAACGAAATTAGTCTAAAAAATAAAATTTCGTATTTTTATACTTTGCAAATAATTATATAAGAACTCAACTTTAAATTATATTGTCACGCGGGCCTCCAAAAATGAATATTTCGTTTACTAAAATATGTATATGCGTCCCGCGAGCCTCCAAAAATAAATATTTTATTTTCTAAAAATATATATCTATCCCATGGGCGTCCAAACAATGAATATTTTGTTTTCTGAAAATATATGTCCCGCGGGCGTTCAAAAATGAATATTTTATTTTCTAAAATATATAAATGTGTCCCGCGGGGGGTCAAAAATGAATATTTTATTTTCTAAAATATATATATGTGTCCCGCGGGCATTCAAAAATAAATATTTTATTTTCTAAAAAATGTATATGCATCCCGCGGTCCTCCTAAAATGAATATTTTATTTTCTAAAAATATATATGCGTCCCGCGGGCCTCCAAAAATGAATTTTTGTTTTCTAAAAATATATATGTCCCGCGGGCATTTAAAAATGAATATTTTATTTTTTAAAATATATATATATGTCCTGCGGGCCTCCAAAAATGAATGTTTTGTTTTTATAAAAATATATACGTGTCCCGCGGGCGTCCAGAAATGAATATTTTGTTTTCTAAAAATATATATGTGTCCCACGGGCCTCCAAAAATGAATATTTTATTTTTTTAAAATATATAAATGACCCATGGGCCTCAAAAAGTGAATATTTTATTTTCTAAAAATATATATGTGTTCCACGGGTCTCCAAAAATGAATATTTTATTTTCTAAAATATATAAACGTCCCACGGCTCTCGAAAAATGAATATTTTATTTTTATAAAAATATATACGTATCCCGTGAGCGTCCAAAAATGAATATAATGTTTTATAAAAATTTAAATGTGTCCTGCGGGCCTCAAAAAATGAATGTATTGTTTTTTATAAAATATATAAACGTCCCACGGCTCTCGAAAAATGAATATTTTGTTTTTATAAAAATATATACGTATCCCGTGGGCATCTAAAAATGAATATAATATTTTATAAAAATTTAAATGTGTCCCGCGGGCTTCAAAAAATGAATGTATTGTTTTTATAAAATATATAAATGTCCCACGGATCTCAAAAAATGAATATCTTATTTTTATAAAAATGTATACGTGTCCCGTGGGCGTCCAAAAATGAATATAATGTTTTATAAAAATTTAAATGTGTCCCGCGGGCCTCAAAAAATGAATGTATTGTTTTTTATAAAATATATAAACGTCCCACGGCTCTCGAAAAATGAATATTTTGTTTTTATAAAACTATATACGTATCCCGTGGGCGTCCAAAAATGAATATAATGTTTTATAAAAATTTAAATGTGTCCCGCGGGCTTCAAAAAATGAATGTATTGTTTTTATAAAATATATAAATGTCCCACGGATCTCAAAAAATGAATATCTTATTTTTATAAAAATGTATACGTGTCCCGTGGGCGTCCAAAAATGAATATATTATTTTTTAAAAATATATAAATGTCCCACGGGCCTCAAAAAATGAGTATTTTGTTTTTATATAAATATATACGTGTCCCGTGGGCGTCCAAAAATGAATATAATATTTTATAAAAATATCTACGTGTCCCGCGGGCGTCCAAAAATAAATATATTATTTTTTAAAAATATATAAATGTCCTACGAGCCTTAACAAATGAATATTTTTTTTACAAAAATAATCATGTGTCCCGCGGGCATCCAAAATATATATAATATTTTTTACTATTTTATCTCTTTATATAAATTTTTATTTCATTAAATCAAGTGGAGTTAATATTTTTAATTATAATTAAATATATTTATTTGGGTTCCAAATTTGGTTTTGAAGACATATATGATCTTATAAGGGCCTTAAGATTATATTAGAGGTGTTAAATTACGATTAACTTATTAATTTCAAAAATTAGATGCTGTTAGATGTTGTTAGATGATGTTAGATGCGGTTAGATGCTGTTAGATGCGGTTAGATGCTGTTAGATGCGGTTAGATGCTGTTAGATTCCGTTAGATGCTGTTAGATGCTGTTAGATGCTGTTAGATGCCGTTAGATGCTGTTAGATGCCGTTAGATGCTGTTAGATGCCGTTAGATGCCGTTAGACGCTGTTAGATTAAGTTGGATTTCTTTAAATCATATTAACTGGGATTCAAATTCAGAAATTAAGGTCTAAATGACCTTATAAGGGGCCTAGGATCATATTACAGGTGTTAAATTAGGATTAACTTATTAATTTCAAAAATTAGATGCTGTTAGATGCTGTTAGATGTCGTTAGATGCTGTTAGATGTTGTTAGATGCCATTAGATGCCGTTAGATGCCGTTAGATGCCGTTAGACGCTGTTAGATTAAGTTGGATTTCTTGAAATCATATTATATGGGTTTAAAATTCCGTAATTAAGGTCTAAATGACCTTATAAGGGGCCTAGAATCATATTACAGGTGTTAAATTAGGATTAACTTATTAATTTCAAAAATTAGATGCTATTAGATGCTGTTAGATTCCGTTAGATGTTGTTAGATGCTGTTAGATGCCGTTAGATGTCGTTATACGCTGTTAGATTAAGTTGGATTTCTTTAAATCATATTAACTGGGTTTCGAATTCCGTAATTAAGATCTAAATGACCTTATAAGGGGCCTAGGATCATATTACAGGTGTTAAATTAGGATTAACTTATTAATTTCAAAAATTAGATGCTGTTAGATGCTGTTAGATGTTGTTAGATGCTGTTAGATTCCGTTAGATGCTGTTAGATTCCGTTAGATGCTGTTAAATGCTGTTAGATGCCGTTAGATGCCGTTAGACGCTGTTAGATTAAGTTGGATTTCTTTAAATCATATTAACTGGGTTTCAAATTCAGAAATTAAGGTCTAAATGACCTTATAAGGGGCCTAGGATCATATTACAGGTGTTAAATTATGATTAACTTATTAATTTCAAAAATTAGATGCTGTTAGACGCTGTTAGATGCTGTTAGATGCTGTTAGACGCTGTTAGATGCTGTTAGATGTTGTTAGACGCTGTTAGATGCTGTTAAACGCTGTTAGATGCTGTTAGACGCTGTTAGATTATGATGATTTTATTAAATCATATAATATGAGTTTCAAATTCTGAATTTATGGTCTAAATGACATTATAAGGGACTTAGGATTATATTACAGGTGTTAAATTAGGATTAACTTATTAATTTTAAAAATTAGATGTTGTTAGATGCTGTTAGATGCTGTTAGATGCTGTTAGATCTGATTTTATTCAGAAAATAATAAAATATTAATAAATTTTCAAAAATTCGAGAAAAATAAAAGAACTTGTTATTTTTTAGAGTACCATGATTACATTAACTTTAAATAATATGAAATAACTTCTAATAAAATTTATATTTTCTAACTTTACTGATTATAATGAAATCTTTTTAAAAAATAATTTTTTGTACAAAAATTTTTTTAGAAATTTTCAAATGATGAGAAATTATGTCCACATACATTTTAATATTTCATCTAACAAATGAATGGAATAGATTGAGATTTTGTATATATATAATACAAATTTTATCAAAAAACCAAACATACTCACGTTTTTAAGTTATTATACTCTCGCTGTAAAATTACCAAAATGCCCAGCTTTCTTTTTTTTACCCAAGGGAAGTACTTCCTATGGGTTGGGACTCGTACATCGTTCCATTCCAGTGGGACGACTACTAAGGCATTGTAAGCATTTTGTCGTATGGGAGCCAACCCATGGGAACATGTTCCCGCAATTTTCTCACGGGAACACTATCTCCAGCCATCAATTTCTCTCAAACGGTCAGGATTAAAAAAGGCATTTTCGGTAGATGAAAAGTTTTGGGCACGAGGGTATTTTTTTCGTAGGCAGTGAGAGAGACGGAGAAGCTCATCTCTTTCGTCGTCTCCTCGTAGATTGCAATTTGGTGGTAAGCCGTTTAACTTGGAGAAACAGGGGCAGAGGTCGGCCATGGCTGGTGCTGAATATGATTTGCACCGTCTCCAGCTCTTTCGTCGTCCGTGTTCATGCAGGCTCCTCAGTATATGATTTGCACCATTAAAATGCATTTTAAGCATTTAATAAGTTAATAATTTATCTACATCATTTTAAACCTTTGAATTTTGTTTTTTAAATAATCAAAAATTACCTTACATCATTTTGTATCATCAAAGATGTATTTATTTATAATTTCATTTTTGTGGTTTTACAATGAGCTTTATTAAAATATTGCACACCGTCGTTTGTAATTTTACCTTGAAATCATTTAGATAACTGGAAAATATTCTGAGTTATTATTTTTTTAGCTTTCTCAATTTTACTTAATATGCATAGTTTCTTTATATATTTCAAAAAGTTAATATAAAACGGCTATTTTGTACTTTCTACTAAGGATTTTCATATTATAAAATAATTTTCCTAATCAAAGTTTTATATAAACTTTCCTAAATATTTTTAATCATTTCTAGCCCGTTTAATTCATTTTCTCATTTTTATGCCAAAATGACCTATTTTATAGCAAAAATGGGTATTTTGTAAAAAATATAATTTTTCTAAAATTTCACATAAAACCTGTATTTAATTAACAATTTTATATTTAAAAGTGTGAAATTAACATGAAATTATACAAAAATTTTGAGACTTATCATCTCCAGAAACAGAAGAAGCAGGCGGGGTAAAGAATTGTGGGCTTTCTGCTTATGTAGATGGGATTTTGCTCCTTGTTTCGAGCTAGATTTTTTTGCTCCCAATCGTATCTGTATGTGAGCGATGTCACACTACTAGAAACAGTGAGAAGGTTTGACAATCAATTGACAAAGCTGTGATTTCGGGATGGATTTCAGTAGGAAACGAATTTGTTATATTTTATTGGAGTTGATGTAGAAGTCCAGCCATCATTTGGGCAAAGCTGTGATTTGGAGGTGCTATCGAAATGCATGGATTTCAGATGGAAAATGGGTTTCTTCCATTTCTGATGGGATGAAAAAATAGTTGACGAGCTACTGTAAGTCTATAGCAGGGAAAATGTTGCTGGTGCCTTATTTTACACAAACTCATTTCAAAAAGCGTTTTATTAAATGCAATTTCATAACTTCAATGTGAAAAATTAGAAATATATATAAGTACGTACTTATCAAACCGATGTCTAAAATTTAATATTTTTTTCATAATTAAACGTGTCATATTATATAAATTATTTATTTTAGTGTAACAAAACAAGTGGCTTTGAAAAATACAATATTTAAATCTAAAAATTAAAATAAAAACTAAAATTTTATATTTTTATAAAGATTATATTGACGAGGCCTATAAATTAATTATTTAATTTTAACATTTAAGTATTGAAAAATTAATTTAGATTAAAATTATAGTTTTGGGTTCTGTAATTAAGGTATAAATGACCTTATAAGGGGCTTAGAATCATATTGCATATGTTAAATTAGAATTTACTTATTAATATCAAAAGTTAGATGTCGTTAGATGTCGTTAGATGCTATTAGATGTCGTTAGATCCGGTTAGATGTTGTTAGATGTCATTAGATGCAATTAGATGCGATTAGATGCTATCGGAAGTCATTAGATTAAGGTGGATTTCATTAAATCCTATTAAATTTTGTAATTAAGGTATAAATGACCTTATAAGGGGCTTCGGATCATATTACAGGTGTTAAATTAGGATTTACTTATTAATATCAAAAGTTAGTTTCGGTTAGATGTCATTAAATGCTATTAGATGTCATTAAATCCGGTTAAATGCGATTAGATGTCCTTAGATGCTGTCAAATTCGGTTAGATGCGATTAGATGTCATTAGATTAAGGTAGATTTCATTAAATCCTATTATCTGGGTTTCAAATTCTGTAATTAAGGTATAAATTGCCTTATAAAAGGCTTAGGATCATATTATAGGTGTTAAATTAGGATTTACGTATCAATATCAAAAGTTAGATTCGGTTAGATATCGTTAGATCGGGTGAGATGCAGTTAGATGTCGTTAGATGCTATTAGATTTGGTTAGATGCGGTTAGATGTCATTAGATTAAAGTGAATTTTATTAAATCTTATTGTCTGGGTTTCAAATTCTGTAATTAAGGTATAAATGACCTTATAAGGGGCTTAGGATCATATTACAAGTGTTAAATTATGATTAACTTATCAATATCAAAAGTTAGATTTTGTTAGATGTCGTTAGATGTTGTTAGATGTCGTTAGATGTCGTTAGATCTAGCTAGATGTGGTTAAATGTCGTTAGATACTGTTAAATTTAGTTAAATGCGGTTAGATGTCCTTAGATTAATGTGGATTTCATTAAATCTTATTATCTGAGTTTCTAATTTTGTAATTAAAGTATAAATGACCTTATAAGGGTCTTAGAATCATGTTACAGGTGTTAAATTAAGATTAACTTATTAATATCAAAAGTTAGATTCGATTAGAAGCCGTTAGATCCTGTTAGATATTGTTAGATGTTGTTATATGCGATTAGATGTTGGTAGATACCATTAGATTAAGTGGATTTCATTAAATCCTATTATCTGGGTTTCAAATTATGTAATTAAGGTATAAATGACTTTATAAAGGGCTTAGGATCATATTATAGGTGTTAAATTAGGATTTACATATTAATTTCAAAAGTTAGATTCTGTTAGATATCGTTAGATGCTATTAGATGTCGTTAGTTCGAGTTAGATGCAGTTAGATGTCATTAGATTAAGGTGAATTTTATTAAATCCTATTGTCTGGATTTCAAATTCTGTAATTAAAGTATAAATGACCTTATAAGGAGCTTAGGATCATATTACAGGTGTTAAATTAGGATTAACTTATCAATATCAAAAGTTAGATTTTGTTAGATGTCGTTAGATCTAGTTAGATGCGGTTAGATGTCGTTAAATGTTGTTATATTTGGTTAAATATGGTTTGATGTCATTAGATTAATGTAGGTTTCATTAAATCCTATTATCTGAGTTTCAAATTTTATAATTAAGGTATAAATGACCTTATAAGGGTCTTAGGATCATGTTACAGGTGTTAAATTAAAATTAACTTATTAATATCAAAAGTTAGATTCAATTAGATGTCGTTAGATCCTGTTAGATGTTGTTAGATCTGGTTAGATGTTGTTAGATGTCGTTATATACGATTAGATACTGTTAGATACCATTATATTAAGTGGATTTCATTAAATCTTATTATCTGGGTTTGAAATTCTATAATTAAGATATAAATGACCTTATAAGGTGCTTAGGATCATATTATATGTGTTAAATTAGGATTAACTGATTAATATCAAAAGTTAGATCTGGTTAGATGTCGTTAGATGCTGTTAGAATCTGTTATATGCTATTAGAACCTGTTAGATGCTGTTAGATATCGTTAAATGTTATTAGATACTATTATATTCGAAAAATAAAAAATATTAATAAATTTTCAATAATTCAGAAATGAACATTGAAATTGTTATTTTTGAGAGTACCTTAATTACATGAACTTAAAATAATATAACATAACTCCTTATATAAAATATATTTTTCAACTTTACCAATTATAATGAAATTTTATTATAAAAATATATTTTTGTACACAAAATTTTTTAAAAAATGTCAAATAATGAAAAATTATGTCTACATATGTTTCAATGGTTGATCCAGCAAATGAATGGAATAGATTGAGATTTTATATACATATAATACAAATTTTATCAAAAAACCAAACATACTCACGTTTTTAAACAAATATACTCACACGGTGAAATTACTACAATACCCCTACTTCCTTTTTTTCTCATGGGGATAGCTTCCCATGGGTTGGGCCCCTTTGTTGTATAAGCCCTTTTCAACACCAATGGACGAAAGTGGACCCAATCGGCATTACTTTTGAAAATATATCAATTTAATTACTATCAAAAGGTAAATGGCATCCTCCTAACCAAAATAAATTAATGTGCAAATTGCGTAAATTTAGGTGGAAATTTTTGCACAATTTTTGAGAATTGCTGGAGCTTATAATAAGCTAAATAACACATTTTGGATCTAATGGATGGAGAGGAAGAATAAGAGAGAAGAGAAACAGAGAGAGAGAGAGAGAGAGAAAAGGTGCAACTTTGATCAAATTGATCTGAACCATCAATCATCGTCCTCAGAGTTAGTTATTATTTATTTTATGTCTTACTTTCTAAATTAAGCAAAGATCTAGGGTGGAGATTAATCTACACCATTGAATTTGGGAGATAAATTCCAGATTAAAGTGATGTAGCTTACGACTTATAAACATCAGTTTTATCAAACCTAATTGTGCTTAGTTTAAATTCAATGATGGAAAATTTTGATACTGGGGATGGGCCATGACCAAGGGCTGTTATTT
The DNA here is from genome assembly GCA_030490835.1 of Annona cherimola. Classification (NCBI taxonomy): domain Eukaryota; kingdom Viridiplantae; phylum Streptophyta; class Magnoliopsida; order Magnoliales; family Annonaceae; genus Annona; species Annona cherimola. The sequence continues at coordinate 90,149,438 of CM059972.1, forward strand.
AAGGAAATCATGGCCAAAATTATGATCAAAGTGAGCCGAAACAGATTATACATTATTGGACAACATAGGAATGATCTCAACCATTCAAACTATAATTCCATACATAATCTGGATGATCTAAACCATTAAATATGTATAAAATTTAGTTGTATATAAAGATATGATGTTAGCTCATGTGTGGACACTTTGATGGATAATTAGATTTGAAAATTTGCAAACTGTCTCAATAATCTTTGTATTAGTGGAAAGCGTAACTAATTGACCTAAACCATAATAGTTTAATTAAAAACATAATCTCACAATCCAAATCATTTAATCAAGACTAAATAAGTTATTTTCTATAATATTTGTTTCAAATATATGATTAGAGATGTGATTAGTGGTTCAAATTAACTAATATAACGGTTTATAAGTTAATTTACACAACCTATATGTAGATCTGGAACTGTAATGAAAAATATAAAGAACTAGTAAACGAACTATTTTTAGTATGAAAATTTTGCTGTGAACTCATTATATTATCATTAAGGAATGATCAAATTTTTACTTAAAATGTTTAGCAAATTGTAAATTAAAAATACCAGAAGAATCGCCTGAACAATGTAAAACGACATCAGGATTAGTTGCACTAATTGACTTTTAATCATTTTTATACAATGAAATTGTAGTTGAAAATTTTATATGATATATAATATATTCTGAATATAACTCAAAAATTAAAATTAATTTTTGGATGATATAAATATGGGTAATAATTAACGTGACTTAAACTATCCCTGAACTCATACCCCTGTCCAGCATAACAAAAATACATAAATAAATATAAATAATTAATATTTCATGATGAAAATATTCATTTTGGTTATTCATGTAGTTATTAATGTATGATAGAAATTTAAGACTTAAACTTCTTGATATATTACAAATCAAAATTAAGAAAGATCAGTTGTCTGATTTCAACAAATATAGATAACTTGAGGAATAATCAAAATAAAATTTGAAAAGTAAATAATAATTATCCAAATTGATATGCTTGTTTAAAATATGTAATTATTGAGTTGATTTATTTGGAAAAATTATCAAATATTTGACAAAAATTGAAAATTAAATTGGACAGAAATAGACTGCCGAAAGTTAATGTAATCAAGGGAGAGCTTTTCTGTTATCATATTAAGTTTTGGCGCTCAAATAATTATTAGTTAGCAATTAATAATATGAAAATGATGTTGAATAGTTAAGATTGAATATTTGTGAAATAGGGTTGAATATGATGCAGAAAATACAATGAAGAATAGCAATCTGGCAATTTTGTGAAATGAGTTCCAACTCAAATTAATTATTTTATTAACTTGGAGCAAGTAATATTTTAGAATTAATGAAATTTATTATAAATGATAATTTTGAAACAACATGATTTATACAAGGAACCTTATTCTGACTAAATTATTAAAATTAGGATACATAGAGGTATCTGTATATCGTTGGATGAAATATCATTGTAAATCATAATCAGAAAAGTTAATTTGAGTTAAAATATTAATGAAAAAGTATTAATTTTTAGTGTGATAATTTGAGTATTATAGCGAAATATAATACAATGATAGATCTGAGATTTGCACAACGTAGTAGAGCTCTTTTCTTCTTTTCAAATTTTGTACTGTAGTGTATGGTTACGGGCATGGATGTTTTGGATGCCGTTGTTTTCTAATTTTTGAGTTAATATATATTATTAGTTGCAATGATTTATTATGATACCGAGTTTGGCTCTTTATTCATGTTAGCATTATACATTATGACATTGGCATATATTGCGTGGAATGTTGACATATTCATAAGTCATAGCTATAGTCGTGGATTTATAAAGTGTTGTTGTTGGAACATCGGTAAAAAAATGTCGTCACATCCTGACCAGGAATTGGGATGTGATAGCCCAGGTGTCATTGATTCAGACTTACATGTCTAATTAGTGGGCTGCAGACTTGTTTTACCTAGCCCTTGGGATTTGGATGATATATATTGTGACCCAAGCCGTGGGAGTGGTGGTCCTCAATGTAATGGTCAAGGCCAAAACCATTCGCATAATGTGGTGTGGCGTGGCTACGTCTCAATGGAAAGCACAGTAAGGTATCGGTTACACCTTCGGTTTGAATAAAAGTATTTCCAAATCTATATGTATTGTGCAAAGTTAGCCACTCGTGTTGAGATGCAGTTATGGCAACCTAGGTTGTGGGTTGGATTACTGGGCGAGATACTAAACCTCCCTATTGGACTTGAGACCTTGTTGGATGGATTGGAGAAATGACATGTGCTTGATACATTAATAAATGTTTGAGCATTAACATCTTTTTCATATGGATTTAAATTTGATTTGGATTTGTAACATGATCTATGTTTTGTCAACCCTTAAACATACTAATAACTCAAGTTTTGCCCATTTACATTTATATGCTCTACTTACTGAGCTTGCCCGAACTCATTATATTTTGTTCATTTTTTTAAATAATAGGTATGTAGGTTGAGACCAACATGGGGTTGGTGTACCTGATTAGGCTACGACTTGACAAATCCAAATTTAGAATTAATTATTTTCATTTTTAAGAGCGATGTAGTAAAAATGTGAATTATATGTTTTATAAATTTAATCATTTGAATCTAGTTTAATTTGAATTTCGTGAGATACTTGGTTTTTGATGACCTAATAAATTGCGTTGTTTCACTTGTGTATGTTCTCCCATTATCATCGATTTTGTACTTTAGAAGAGACTGTTGACTTTGTCAAGGTGGTGTTACAGCTTTAGACAAAATCAACCCAATTTAATTGAGTTGAAAAAAAGAGTCTGTTAAACTTTACTAAATTTTATTAAGTTCTTTAAAATTTATAAAATATATTCAAGTTTAAGCCTAGGGGTTCAACTATGTTTGATACGCCCTAAATTAATCCAAAAAACTATAAACTAAATGGGTTTGATTATAGTTTTTTTAATTTTTTATTTTCTTGTTCGAGTCTTAACTCCAAGCAAGTTGTAATTTGATTTGGTTCGATTTGAAGATAATTCAAACCAAATAAAGTCGAATCCCAACCGAATTATCACACCAAGTAACATAAAAATAAAACTGGCATTTTTTGTTCCCGAATAACCCCAAATACCCGAAGAAAATAATAACCATGTGCATGTGTTATGTCATAACATCATGAAAACTTAAAATGTATATTATAACATAGAACTTGAAAATAGTGTATTTTTACAGTAACTGCATTATAAAGTAACAAATGCATTTTTTGCAGAATTTTAATAAAAAAATTGCATAAGTAATGAATACTAGTAACACATCAAGTTTTTAGCTAACTCCCAAAATGAAAATAATTCAGGGATTTGAGACTATTTAATGATGGGCCATAAATAAAGAACAAAAATATTGTATTCGGTATTAAAAATAAAAAATGATAATTAAATATGTCTTATTTCTACGTCAAATTTTACTTTAAACTATTTATAAATATTGATTTATAGTTCATAGATATTTTTGATTTTATTTACATGATTATTTTATTAGTTTTTAGGGATGATGTAAAATTTTTTTAAAAAGTAAATGTTAAAAATAATATTAATGATAGATAAATGAATTAACAAGGCACCTATAAAATTTAATTTTTTGTATAAAAATATTTTTTGTTAAAAATTTATCATATATTTTAGAAAATACTTTTACAGCCTCAATGCACTCAAGTCCTAATTTTATCCATCCCATCTTGACTTGCTTTTTATAATTAAATCAAAAATAATATACCTCTTTGATAAGATTGAAAATACAAAATTAATGAAATAAATTTATTTAAAAGCTATTAATTTTTAATATTTATGCCATCTAAAGCATTCTTCCTATATATAAATATTATTAGATTATTATAGCATTCCAATAAATATATTAATGGATCTAAGTGATTTTCATTTTACTTGTGTTTATAAATATTTTTATGCAAGCATAATCAACGTAAGATTATGTAATTTATCTTTTATTGATTTGGATAATCATAAACCACTTGATTGATCTTGATTCAAATTAATTTCATCTTGATTGGACATGTTTTTATGTGGTTAAGATTATCGTCGCAATCAAGATTTACTTTTGTGATATCTTGATGAGATAGGGAAACGTATAATTGCCCAATTATCTTATTTTAATAAGGTTGCTTTTGATAATGATTGGTTGTAAGATTAAAGTACTTGGCATCAATCGATAATTTAGTCACACCTCTCTAACTTTTGTGTTTGCCAAAAGGTCAACTGTTGTGGGGTAAATGTCAACTATTTTTTGCCAATATGAAAAACTTGTGGATATGTCTAAAATTTTCATCCAACTATTGTTTCTATCTTTTAAGCTCTTTTTAGGAGAGGACCCATAACTATAAAAACGATTTTAAGGCCAATGCAATGAACTCATTTTTTGCATGGGGAAAACTTAGAGAAGAGTTTGAAGATTAAAGAGGAGATATTGAGGGAGTTGTCGCAAGAGAGCTAGGTGCTTGAAAATTTCATACATGTGTTGCTGCTCAAGCAAATGTACTAAACTTATTTCGTTTTAAATTTTAGGTTGATTTTGTATTATCGTGGTATTAATGGCGATCAAACCAAAAGAAAATGAACAGGGTGCTAATTACATCACTAGCTAGTTGGAGCTGTTGTAAACATGTGACAATTCAAGTACAATCTATGTTTTGATGATTAACAATTCAATTTGAGAAGTATTAAGGCACTAACATGTGTGTTAAGATGATTTAAGGATTAGATGTCTTAAGATTCAATGCTTGGCAAGTCAAGTCGCAAGCCAAGTCAACTCAGGCATTGACTTAGGTCAAGTCGATATCGAAGTTGACTTCAATATCGACTTCAAAGCATTAATTTTCGACAGCGCTGAAATAAGAAAGCTTGAGCAAGAGAAGTCGCAACTGAAGTCGACTTCGTATGAGAGTTGGGTAAAGTCGCTACCCAAGTCGACTCCATTAGCGACTTGAGATATCTTCAGGGGTCAGAAATTGAACCTGACAAAGTCAAGTCACCACCCAAGTTGACTCCAACATGCGACTTGAGTGAAGTCGTAAATGAAGTTGACTCAGAAATACGACTTGAGTGGAGTAGCAAATCAAGTCAACCCCAGCACTCAATTTAAACAGAGGAAGTCTAAGTCGTGAATTTTTAAGCTCAAGAATGAGAGGTTTAACTAAAGATATATTAAATATCATCCTAGAAAAGATCACTCTAAAATGATCAAAAGAGTTTGACCAAGTTCAATTTTCAAGGAGATTCAAAAGCCCTCAAATACAAATGAAGATTTATGAAGATAAATCATAAAGAAACAATGGAAATTATTCAAATGAATCAAGATCACATTATGCCAAAGTTTCGATGAATCAAATAGTAAGTGAAGTCACATCCCAAGTCAACTTCACCTGCGACTTAGGTCTAGTCTGAGATCAAGTCGACTCAAGAGTGGAACTTGACTAAAGAACTAAAGACCAAAGTAGCAACCCAAGTCGACTCCGGTCTATAACTTGGGTGAAGTCGCATTCGTGGTCAACTCCAGTCTGAGACTTGGGTGAAGTTGTATCCAAGGTCGACTCCAAGTATGACTTGAATCGCAACGGTCGACAGAATTCGAACGTTGGTGCATTAAATACGCACTACCTACTACCAAATGTTAGAATTTACTCATCCCCTATTTAATACACTTCAAATGAAAGGGAGAGAGTTAACTAGAACATTGATTGAGCTTCAACTTTCTTATTCTCAAGCATCTAAGTGATCATCTAAGAGACCTTTCAAGAAGAATTGAGTAATTGACTGCAAGTGTTGAACTGCTCCATCAAGAACTCATTCTACACATTCTTCTCTGCGCAAAAATTTGTTCTCTACACACCTGTAAAGTGTAATATTACTTTTTGTTCATTGTTCATTGTTCATTTTGTATTATTTTTTGGTTTGGTAGTAGAGACCAAGACCAAGTGAACATAAAGTAGTGTGTGACTGAAGTGTGACTTGTCACTTACTTATGCAGAGTTTGTAAAAGCCTCCTGGAGCTCGAATCTAGAAGAGAGCAAGTGCTCTAACTATATTTTCATTTGCATAGTGGAACCCAAGACACATCGGGTGTATGCTTGGAAGAGTGGAGTAGGAAAGGTTACCCGAACCACTATAATTTCTTCAGTTTATTTTTTCTCATTCTATTTGCATCTATATTATCCACGTTTTTCATTCAAGGGGACTTAATTCATAAGGGGTCACAACTGAAATACCAAAAAAATTTCAAGAACCCAATTCACCCCTCCCCTCTTGGGTTTGCCATAAATTCGGGACCAATAAAACTAAGTTTCAAATCTAGAAGATAATTGTGTTAATTATACTATTGTAACTTATGTTATTGAAGTTGACTAGTAAAATTCAAGTCTTGTGTACTTAAAGAGTGGAGTAGGTTTGGGATGACTGAACCACTATAATTATTTTGTCATTATGATTTAGATTTCATATTTGATTGTGTTTGTTATTGATTCCTTTTTCTCTAAGCTCTTTTGAAAAACCATTACATGGGTCAATAACTAGTATTAGAGTAGAGATTTTTTAGAATTTCTAACAGAGATCTAACGGCTAATGATAAAACGCATGAAGGCTTTGTTAAAGGACATCCATTACACATCCACCATTCAAAATGTAAAATAAAAATATTTTTATGAGATACGATATGGAACTTTAGAGAGTTATTGAATCTAGTTTGAATTTACTTAGAGACAGTATCCACATTTTTTAAAATCAACAACAAATTAAACAAATACAACTAAATGCTAGAAAATTGAATGTCTTGCATTGCTCTCTTTCTCCATCTGAAGTTAACAAAATTTTATCTTGTGTTTTGGCAAAAGATGCATGGGATACTCTCACGTCACCCATGAAAGAACATCAAGTTAAAGAGTCTGTGATTCATAGGTTCATACATGATTGTAAATTATTTTTAATGAGACCTACCAAATCTCTCTTTGAGATATTTCACAAATTTACTAATATTGTGAAAAATCTATAGAGTAATGGTAAATCCATCAAAACAGCAAATCAAGTTAAGAAGCTACTTCATTCCTTACCTACAATATGGACTATCAAAGTGACATAATTATGGAGGCTAAACATCTCACCACCAAGATTCTTGATGAACTGATGGAATCTTTAATAACTTATGGACTTGTTCTTAAAAAGAATAATGAGAAAGATGTTAAATGTAAGAAGTTACTCGGTTTCAAAGCTTATCTGAATATTTCTTTTGATGATGACATTACACGCAATGCTCAATAAGAAATTTAAAATTTTCATCACCAAATATAAGTCAAATAAGAACAAAGCTACAACAGCAAGACAAATTCAAAAAAAGTCATCAAGAAGGCCAATCAAAGGAATGAATATGAGAAAAAAGATAGTAATCCACCAAAGATAAGATGTTTTAATTGTAGAGGATATAAATATCTCAAGAATTAGAACCCTTTTTCACAAATCAAGAACTTGTACTTAAACTTCAGATTCAAAAAGAATGAAAGTTATGAACCTTGGAGCTACAGTGAAACCTTTCCTTCTATCAATTCTAAGTCTAATGACGAAACAACTCAAATTGCAAAGTACATAATTTTTATTTTATGGAAAATTACTCTAATAATGATTGTAACTATGACGTAAATTTTTTTATACTATCATGAATTTAATGTTTTATCTGATAGATATACTGTAGAAAGAATTTGAAGATGAGATATTGAAATATTTTTTTTGAAGGTGACATATTGAAATAATCAAAACTTCATAAAAGAATTCAAGAGTTGACAAATAAAATTGAATCCTTCAAAAAAAATTTGCAAAAGAACAAAAACATGAAAAACATGAAAAATATCCACATAAGAAAAATAACTCATAATGGCATTCGTGTTTTTTGGTATTCTCATGGACATTTTTCATTTATGTATCTATTGAAAAGAATGCAAACACAAGGTGTTAAAATCATTTAAAATGAAAAAAGTCTGCATATGTTAATACTAACAAAAGTATACCCATTCCATCGGTACTAAAAACATAATTTTTTTTATTTTGCAGAAAATTAGAATAAGTTGATATATGGATAGTGGTTTCTCTCATCATATGACTAACACCAAAAAAATTTAAAATTTAAAAATAAAGGTAATCCAGAGCACAAGAATGAAAATGGATAAAGATGAATCAAGTAGGGGTGCAACTTGGGTCGGGTACCCGCGGGTCGACCCGCTGGGTACCCTAAATCGGGTAGGTTCGGTTCCATAGAACCTACCCGTAGGGTCGGTTCGGTTCCTCGGGTAAAATACCCGGTCAATTTCGGGTAGGGGTCGGTTCCGGTTCTAGGTACCCAGAACCGACCCGGATTTAATATTATATATTATATATTATATATATTTATAATACCTAACGGTCCTAACCTAAATCCCTAAATCGGTAAATCCCTGATTCTTCCCCATTCGACATCCCGATCGTGTTTCTCCTTGGCAGCGGCGGGCGGCAGCCATCCTTTTTCTCCTCAGCAGTGGTGGGCAGAAAAAGATCGGCAATGCGGCATCTGTGGCGAGCGGCACAAGGTCGCCGCGATCCGGTAACAACCCTCTCTCCCTCTCCCTCTCCCTCTCTCCCTCTCTCCCTCTCCACGGTAACAACCCTCTCTCTCCCTCTCTCCCTCTCCCTCTCTCCCTCTCTCTCCCTCTCCCTCTCTCCCTTTCCCTCTCTCTCTCTCCCTCCCCGCCGGCACAGATGCCCTTCACAGTTCGTGGTCGCGGCGATCCGGCAGAGCTCCCCTCATCTCTCTCTCTCTCTCTCTCTCTCTCTCTCTCTCTCTCTCTCTGTGTGTGTGTTCGTCTCATCTCTCAGGCTCAACCCATTCATGTATTTTTTTTAAGAAAGAGAGGAGAACAGGATCTGATAGCCCCTCTAGTTAAACTGCTAGGTGGTCCACTTGCTAGCTGATTTTCGAGGCTTGTTTCTTGGACGATTCTTTTCTTTTAGTGAATGTACCGGTAATGAGATGTATGATTGAAAAGGAAATAGTGACAATGCATATATTTTTTCTAATGGTTAAAGGTTTAGGCCTTTATATTACTGATTACACAAACATTTACACTTTGCAACGAATGAGCTTATTCAACCATTATATTTGATTTACTTGGCATTTAAGCTTAAAGCTTATTCAACTAACGGGATACTTTTATAAAACCCCTTTTCTCTGGAACCCTTCCATTTTAACATCAAGATAATTGACAAAAATCCACTCTATGTATTATATATAGCATCATTTAGATTATCATGAAAAAAATTTATTTATTTAGTATCATTGTATATGAGCCACTATTTACAAATGTATAAATCAATGTAATAGAATGATGTAATGCTAAATATTAATTTTTTTACACAGGTTGAAGCTGCAAATAAATCGTGTTTTAGGAACCGATTTTGGAACCGACCCGCTCTTGAAAAAATTGGGTAGGATAGGCTCCGGACCGACCCTGTTTAAAATAGGGTAGGGTAGAGGTTTTGCCAAAACGGGTAAGGGTAGGTTCCACCCGTACCCGGACCTACCCGACCCAAGTTGCACCCCTAGAATCAAGTAAGAGTGTGAATGAAAAACTTTTATATCTTACTATTAGTAGACTTGATATTTTGTTCAATATTTGCTTATGTGCTCAAATTGTATAGATGTCATAATGTATGTTTGGAATTTATTCCTATTGAAAATTAATTAGATGCATTTTTATCAAACCACTTTCCTCTTAAAGATGCGAACAAATTTCAAAAATTAAGTTTTATCGATCCCTTTGCAAGAAAATTTGAGATTAATAATCAAATTAAGCAGAAATATTTTATTATTTTTATTTGTTAAAAATTAACATGAAAACATTAATGATTTTTGCCAAAAAGGTATTTCTTTAGGAACAAAGAGAAGTTTGATAAATATTGTTGGAGCTTTGATAAAATGAGTATACTTTTAGTCCCTTTCGTTTTTTTTTTTTTTGTCCATAAAGAAAGTTTGTGTATCTTAAATTTTTTCTTTTAAAATTTACAAAAATGAACCAATTGGTAAAAGAATTTAAAGTATCAAAATGTCATAATTAAGCTTTTTAAAATTTATGAGGTTTGTATTCATCAAATTATGTGAAAAAATGTCGACGTATGAGCATTGGAAATAGGAGCACCATTATATACACCATGATATATTTTAAGCTAAAGTACAATATTTATTTATTTTATCTTATTTTCATTTGTTTTCTTGATAAATATATTTTTGTAATTGTATTTAATCCATATATCAAGCTTTGTCATTTTATAATACTTTTGTATATTTATTTTTATTTTTAAAAAATACCAGATATTTAAGTTGTTTTCACCCTTATAAACTTGATTTTTAAAAAATATAAATATAAATATAAAAGTATTATAAAATAGCAAAGCTTTGCATTTGAGTACACTTAGAAAACATATTAATGAAGAAAAAATTGAAAAATATAACTAATTGTAAAAATAAATTAATATTGTAGTTTGGCTTAAAATACATCATGATATATAATTAAGTTCTTGAAAATATATAAAAGATAAGTAACAATAAGCAAAAAGCCAATCGCTATTTACTATTTAGAATAAAGTTCAATCATTGATAATCGATATTTTAATATTTTGACATAGTGCTCTATGACCAAATAAGAGTATTATTTCATATGGTACAGGATATATTAATTATACTAGGTTCCACAGTGATATTAGATTCAGTATTTAGTACATGTGATAACATGCTTGACTAATTTTGAATTCTTATTAGGCCCACATAGCACTCATAAAAAGATAAATAAATGTTCAATGAAAAAGAACCAAAATTGAACATGTTACAAGCACACACATCATAAAAATCTATAAAAATACCACAATTATGAGTTATGTTTCAATGCACCTTGTTGCATTGAAATGTTAATGTAACTAGGTGTAAAACTCATTTTTATCCTTATGTTGAAAATTTTTTATAAGAATATTAAGCTAGATGTATTCAATCTATAAATCAATTTTACCATTTTTAAAGATATGTATATCTTTTTATTTTTAAAAATAAGGTATATAAGTTACATCATAATTTTCAAAGTGTTGCTTCTAAAAGATTAATAGAAGATTAGGGGAGAATACTCCACAAACAGATTTATTTTTCACTTAATCTTCTCTATATTAAGTTTTTCTGAGACTTGAGATTTCTTTTAAATAATGTTATAACAACTCAATCACAAGGAGGATTTTTCTCCTTAAAATCCTGGACCATTAGCATGAAAACCTTGTAGCGGAAAAATAGGAGAAAGTTAAATAGATAAGTTAGATGTATATGTAATTATATAGAAATTATCGAAAACTAAGGTGATTGTAAAAAAAGTGAATAAATCATTAAAAATAGGGTAATTATGGAGAGTGAAAAGTTTTAATTCAAAAATTTTTGAAGTAAACAAATGCCCCCTTATTAACAAATTCTAAACTATTTGCATCAATGAATTTCATCAAGAAATTATTCATATCCACACAAACTAAAAATCCACAAAATTCTTTATGTTTTTAACTTGTCCATTTTCATAACAATAACTTAATAATTCTTTGCCGTAAGAGTTATAAAGAACTTAATTTGTACTCAAGATTAGTTAAAAACATAGCCAGAACCATTTGAAATTGAAGAAAATATTAAATACTTGAACAAAGTATTAGATAATTTTGTTTTCATTTAAAAGTTAACAGTTGTAATGTAATAATCAATATTACATGTTGTTTATATTTATTTAGTTTGTCTTCATTAGTACGTTTAATAATGTATTTAAAATTATATTATTATCATGATAATTATATGTTCTGAAGGAAGATAAAATTTTAATATTCAAATGTACATAGTCATTTAAAGAATCAAATCCAGAATGACATAAGTCACGATGTAAGATAGCCTCATACCAACTTTACCCACAAAATAAGACAGTAGAAGTTTCTAAAAATAAGATAAATGTGGAGTAAGTTCTGAACTGAAATTACTTGAGGTATGAACCCATGTGATCGGCAGCATGGGTGCCCACATGCATCCAATAGTAAAATTCATTTTTTATTTTAATAAAAATTTAAATTTAAGTATATTTAATCTATAAATTAAGTTTTATTATTTTTGGATCTGTTTATATATTTTTAAATTACAGATTGTCGTAATTTTCTACCCAACTTGGTTTATGGACATATCTTTTTTTATTAAAATTATGGACATATCTATACATATTTAAAAATAATAAAAATTTATTTATATATTAAATACACCTAACTTTACATGTTTATAAAAAATTAAAAAAATTTTAAAAATTATGATCGGCCTAAGTAGGCCCCCCACTTAGGCCGGCCTAAAAGGATTGTGTCTTAATTACTTTACCTAAGTAGCACTCCTACCTTAAATTAGATCAAATGGACTTAAAATTAGGCTTAGATTTTTTAGTTATAAATTGAAAACTTTTGCACTCCAAAGTTCACATGCATATATATTAGATTATAAATATTTGTAGAAGATCAAAAATAAAGCCAAAAAAATACAAATTTTTTTAAATATTTTTACCCTCAGTTTCTTTTCATGCTCGTTTCTATAAAACTCTTCTTCTGTGTAGCCCTTTCCATTTTTAACATTTAGATGGTTGATAGAAACCTACTTCATCCATTATGTTTAGCATCATTTACGTTATCAACAAAATCCTTTCATTTGTCTAGCATCATTATATATGGATCACATCTATAAATGTGTAAAATCAACGTAATAAAATAGTTTAATGCTAAAATGTCAATTTTAAAATAGTATTTTCAACATTTAAACCATCTAACATATACTACTATATTGATAAATGATTTTATAAAGTATTAATATGTTTTAATACATTTTTAATTTGGATGAAACTTGGTCTCCTAACTAAACACGTGATGTTAAATATAATGAATGAATTAGATTTTTAATAATTATCAACATTTTAACAATTGAGAAAGTTACATGGGACTGCTTAGCCTTTCTTCTTACTTACATTAAATACATTATTTGTAGGTAAGTTTTTTCCTTTTCAATTTTTATATAATACTAAGGATTGATAATATATATAATACTAATGAGAAAAGTATTTATTCAATCCTTATATAAGCATAAAGTTTTCCATTCTTACCATTAATTTTTAAATTTTCAAAATCTAAATCATCTATGATCTTCAGCATATCTTGTTTTATTATACTATAAAAAAATTTCATTGGACACTTATATCTTTCAAAAAAATATCTTTTTTTAAAAGTAAATATATAACTAGAAAAGTCAATACATAACTAATAAAAATTTTAAAAAAAATGTAGAGTATGTATATATGTAGGAGTTATGATACTACATGGGTTGTCACTTAGCTAAGCAGCAACCTCATAAATTTTACTTTTTTTTTTACTTTTTTCATTTTTATATGGGCCCAAATGTGTTTATATCATATAACAAATTTTATCCATTTTAGGTTCTTCTATGTATTTTATAAAATTTTAAAATAAATAATTTTCACTTATTCATACTCTCCCACATATGGAAAATGCAAAATTATTCAATTTTTTTAATTTTCTAAAAAAATTTATTCAAGGTTTGAAAAATGATAAATTTTGGTATATATTTTGAACACACAGCCCACAAGAAAAGTGAAGAAAAACCAAAAATATCTAAAATGAATAAAAAATACATAAGATTGTTGTTTAGCTATATAACAACTCATTATATAACATCATAACTCATATATATATATTATAATAAAGTTTAAAATACATGAATTTGAAATTATAAATAAATAAGTACACATGGATAAACGTAATAGAATGTTTAAATTTTAACCAATATATTTTAAAATTTAAAAACTATAAGTATTGAATTGTTACTCAATACTAAACTAAATAAGACATAAAACGTACACTAACATTTCCTATCTCCAATCAAAGTTTTATGAGATGGTATTCATGGTCACAGTCAACATGTCAACCTGTCTGTCCAACCATTTTATAAATGAGTTTGGTACGAAATTTTTGAATAAATAGTTTGTGATTCACCAACCCGTTTAACTATTTAGATAAATAAATATGTTATGGATGAAATTTTTCTCTACAACTCTACAGCATCTCCTCCACTACTATGTCATGGTTTTTCCAACATTATCTCTATTGCTGTCTATGGATGCTACCAGTAATATTATTCTTCCCTCTCTAACCCCCCACATCCTCAATCATTTTGCTCTTCATCTCTCTTTTTGTTTCCAACTTTCTCTCTCCGCTCTCTCCTTTCCTCTATCTCTGATCATTTCTCTCTTCATCTATATTATTGTTTTCCCCTCTTTATCCTCTTTCTCTCTGTCTTGTTGAGTCTTCATTCTTCTTTGTGCTGGCGAGACAAACATACAACATTCTGCTAATGAAGATTTGGCCATGTCATGTATCCTATCAATGTAGATCAATGGACCATGAAAATAATAAATAACATATAATCAATTTAAAATTAGCTTGGTTTGGCTTATTTTCAATATATATACAACCGCCAACCCGTTTACTAAATAAGTTGTAAATGGGTTAGAGTCAACATTTTTTAAATAAGTTAATAAATAAATTAGGATTGAAATTTTTTAAATGGATTATGATTATGATTAAACTCTAACCTATCCAGCTCAATCTATTAATCCTTGGTCATTACCCTTTTAGACACACACATGATTAATATATATATATATATATAAATCTTGAATTTGTGGATAGTTGTGCTCTTAGACGCACATATGATTAAATATATAAATATATGAGACCCTTTTCGGTACAAGTGCCTGCTCAAAAATTATGGTACAGCTACTTCAAAAATGGGCCCCACATATACTTAAATATATTGATACTTTGTATAATTATTTATCCAAATATAAATTATGTCTGAGATAGTTTATATGTTGAAAAAAAACTTTAAAGTTGTTATTTACATAAAAAACTTTAAAGTTGTTATTTACATTAAATTATTTTTATTTTGTTGAATTTATACTATTTTCAGATGGGGTCCATACATATATCTTATTTCGACGAAAATTGATATGATAATAGAATATATATTCTAAATATAATAAGTAAATTAAATTATAATTTTATGATCATATAGGACCGTTTTGAGTTACCTGCACCTTAAGTCACCTCAATATTTCTCTCCCTCCATATATCTTGAATTTGTGGAAAGCTGCTGCAGACGTAATGATGGTCAAATTAGACTTTACAATCCGAATTGTTGACTAGCATAAGCTGCGCAAACTGCACGATTGCATTAAACAAATGGTTCCAGTGGAAGGAGATTAAATTCCATTAAATGCTCATTAATTCAATTGTACCTATGTTCTGAATTATTTTCGACAATAGAAGTGGGGATTTGCAGATGGATCCCTCGTGTTTGTTAGATTTGTCCTTTTCACCCTTAAGCTTCAGAAGAGTTTTTATTCCTCTTATCACACGAAGCCCTAGCACTACTAATTTTAACATGAAATGACTCAATGCCCTTTCTAAAATAAATATTTTGAACCGTCTAATTAAATTTTGAATTTTCTTTCTATCTATAAATTCCATAAAAATTCTTAACCTAACAATATTATTTATTTAAGGTTTGGATAAAATCATTAAAAAGGAATTTTCATAATTTTATTTAAAAAGCTCGCGCTAGATTGTTACTTTCTTTTTTTTTATGAGTATTCATACATTACAATCTCAACTTTGTATTACAATTAAATTCTGAGACATTCTTACAATTTTGCTAACAATTATCTACTATTTCTAAATTTTTCCACCGGTGGACGGCTCCCACAAACTTGGGGAGACTTGCAACGCCACCACTTCAGAAATGCTGCTAGATTGTTACTTTCATTTGGTGCAATAAGTAATAACCTAGGAAATCAAATATGATAGTTTGGAATTCAATAGGCTTTCCTTCAAGCATGTACTTCGGTTTGGGGATAATGCAGCCCACTTGTTGGCTGATTTTGCATCATGTATGATGGAAACGAACTAGTATAAGAAAATGGGACACCTACATGCGTAGAGGATCGGGTTTTTAAGGACAATTCTCTCACGATGGGTGAAATTTTTATCCATTCCTTATGCTCTTGTAGAGTATAAGGAATGGTTTTTTCAATGAGGCACCCTTATTATTATTTGAAAAATCAGAATCCATGATTTTGAAATAGAGAGGTCAAAATTGTGTATTTATGAAACTTAAAGCCGTTTGCTCCAAACATGAAACCTTCATGGTCAAAAGTGCAAACTTCACAAACTTATGGCTACTTACATGAAAACAAGCCAAGCTCCCAAATTTCTTATATATTGAGTTAGTTGTATAAAATTCATTTATTTTGTATTTAGTGGAAATGACCCTGTAGCACTCCTCCATTAATCATGATTTGATTTCTCACAATGCATTAAAGAAGGGGTACAACTTAAGTTGGATAGATTCGAGAGTGGGTCGATCTTATCCTTATACTATTTTTAAAACCTTCATCCTACCTTATTTTAGACCGGGTTAGTTTTTGGCTTACCTATCCCATCTTTCAAAAGCGTGTTGATTTCAATTCTAGTTTCAAAATAAAATGTAATTTGCTCCATCTACTAGTACAAATCTGTATAAACAAACCATATAATCAATCTACCTGGTATTCACATGAAAGGAGAGACTTTGTTTAAAATAGTCTACACAGCATTTATAGTTAAGATGTAAAGATGCACAAATACAAAAATGTCAAGATAGGAAACAGGGAAAATAGACACAGGATGAGAGATGCAGAGCATGGCTTTAAATATTCGAAGTTCTGAAATCAAAGTAATAGCCAAAGCTCGGAAGAGAGACCGGAAAGGTGTGTGGCAAGGGATTACCGAAGGCAATGCTATTCGGCAGTACTACATATGCTAGGAGATTTAGAGAGTAGAGAGGGCTCAATAGAACTAAAGTTTCAAGATTCAAAATGGAAAAGTGCAAAACCTTAGCAAACCCACTGAAAGGGCTAAAATCATAGAAAATGACACCCCCACAAGCTTGGGAAATGGGTGGAGAAGAAGGCATTGGAGAAAGAGAGGAAGCAGCAAGAGGTGGAGCAGAAGCCAGCGTAATGGGAGGAGAAGCTAGAGAGTGGCAGCGGGAGGGTCGGAGCTCGAAACCAAAGAGGAGAGAGGAGTGTGGCTGGGAGCTGGGGTAATGGGTAACAATGACGTTGTTCTTCTCTCGCAAATTGACAGGCTCTTGTGTTCTCGGCTACAACTGTTTTTTGAGAGTGAGAGGGGGGATTCAAGGGACGTAAGAAATTGCAGTTGTAACTAAGGGAGAGGGGAGATGCATGAGTTCCGTAGTGTCTAGAGATTTGAACATCTCGTCAACTTAGGGTTAACAAAGAGCATATATAATATAATCATATTATTCTATAATGAGTGTGTTTGGGAAATAATAAACTTTTGATGAAAAGTTTTTTATAAAAACTTTTGAAATATAAGAAAATAATGTGATGTAATCATGGTAATGATGAGGAATAAAGAGAATAAAATTAAAATAGATAGGTTAATTATATGGATAATTGTGTAAAAATGATTTAAAAGAAGAAAATTGTATAGAAAAATATGAAAAAATAATTTAAAAATAAAATAATTGTGAATAGTAAAAAGTCCATGACATTTGGGATCAAGAGTTGGTGGAATTTTAGGACGGAGTGGGAATAGGAAAGGAATCTTTTAAAATTATGTGATTGACACAAAATAATATAAGAAAAGTTGGATAAATTGCAATGTCGACTAACTGATCGAACTGATACAAGATTTGGTTCAATTAGGCTCTATCCGGTTGGAAGCCTTCGAACCGGCAGAACCGTCTGAACTACGGTTGAGTCAGAGAATCCGATGAGACCTGGTTCACTCGATTTGATTGAAATGCAAAAACTCTTAGGAGTTGTCGCCCATAGCCTCGCATGCTGCCACCTAAATTGTTCACCAAATCATTTCACCCCATTTTCAAATCATTTCCCCCTAGTTCCACAAATCGTTCGCAATTTTTGTATGTCATCTCGCCATCTCGCTGGTGCTCATCAATCATAGCTCTCGCCGACAATCTCAGCGCTCGGTGTAGTGAATAGTACTCACTCGCTTTGTGACTGTTGCTCGTCGACCTATCTATCGCAAACATCGAAGTGTGCTTGGTGCTTGTCGACCATCGACGAGCCTTCATCCACGACTGTCTGGATCTGCTCCCTCCTCTCGGTAGAAGTGTGCTTTGTGATCGTCGGCATCACCCCTGTAGCCGTGCTCCTCTTCTCTAGTTCAGGCCGTCGGGCCTCTTTGCTACTCATGTTTGCTACTCTACTGTGTGGGTCACGAGCAATTCGCCATCCATTAAAGCTTCCTGCCTACTTCGGTCATCTGATGTCTCTTTCTTCACAGGCTCATCACTCATAACTCATCCTCTGATTTTATTCTTCATCCAGAAGTCCCTACTCAAGGCTTCAACTCATCTTCCCACTTCCACGTTCTAAGGTTTAGCTTCAACCTGCAACAGTAAAATATTGAAATATGCCAACGACATCATTTTAGAAAAAATGCAACTAATAATTTATCTAAGCATGTGTTCTAAGAATGTGTTCTATACAAGACTCTAGACACCCTTCTCTTAAGCCCAAATAAATACATATAAAAATAAATGAAACATATGTATGGACCAAGATCCAAGCCCAACCACCACAAAGAAAATCAACCCAAAAAAATTATTGATGGGCTCTAGAATCAACAACCCACTTGGAGCAAATTCAAACAATAAAACCAGACCTACTAACCACCAAAAGGGCCTGTCCAGCTTTGGCTCATATGAGCAAAGCTCCAACAAGCCACCACAATAGGCTCTACAGCAATAACCCACCAGACTCTAGCAAACGGGCCTATCCAGCCTTGGCCCACAGGAGCAAAGCTCCAGCAACCCACGGCAACTGGGCTCTATAACAGCAGCCTATCAGATCCAGCTTCAATCCACAGCAACTGGGCTCTACAGCAGCAGCCCACCAAACACCAAGCTTTAGCTCACCTGGAGCAAAATGCTCCAATAAGGCAACAAGCTCAATAGTAACGAGCTCCACTCTCACGGCCCAAGGCCCGCACACCCACCTCCTCCTCTATAAATAGAGGGACAAGTTTCAAGCTTAGGACACACAAAGAGAGGCATACCAAAAGGGGAGGACGGGAGTCTGTAACAAATCTCTGGCGCCCGGGCTTCTCCTCTCCTCTAGCTCTCTCCCTCTCTCCCTCTCCAAATTGCTTCATATTTTTTTAATTTTTATTTCTCCCTTTCATGCCCATGTAAACGGCTTCGGTTAACAGATTTTTGTCATATCTGTTTTAATCTGAAAACTGAGATCCAAACTCTGTACGACCGTGCTCTTATCAATGAAAATGGGGACTGATCTCCCATTTAAGATCAGTGGCGACTCCATCTAGCGATGTAAATCTCATTGGCTTTTGAGGTTAGTCCCACATGTTTTATTTGATCTAAATACTAATGCATTTTATTTCATAAGAATGCAGGAATCCCACACATATGCCGCTGCTCAAGAAGCCTAAAGATCAAATCCAAAACCGAGGCCTATCCTATGCTAACATCTATTTTCCGAAATATATTAACACCCCTTCTATTCAATAAGAAACGAAGGTTCCGACCCTTTCGATCCGGCCCAGATTTCACGAGACAGAAAAGGCATCCAAGCCTATCGTAGCGTCCACGACGGGTGCTACAAAGACATTCTCAATGGATAATCTGTAATTAATAATCTATTGGTTGCATGATATTTATAATTTGTTGATTTCATGATTCTGTCCAAATTTATAATATGTTGTTTGCATTATTCTATATTTATAATATATAGATTTGATGATTTTGTAATTTCTAATTTGTTAATTGCAGGGTTACATGGTTCTGTAATTTATAATCTATTGATTGCATCATTTTTATTTTATAATTTGTTGATTCGTGATTCTATAATTTATAATTTGTCCAAATTTCTTGATACAATGCAACTAATAATTTTTTGATTGCATGATTTATTTAATTGTTCAACTTATCAACAATTATTGATTTATTTTATTTGTTATTGTGTCATATATTCAAATATGTTTATAAAAGTGCAATTCATAAATACACTAAGATAAACAAGGAGGATTTGGGAGTCAAATGTCAATACTCAAGGCTTAGTACACATTTCAAGTCAGTTAATATAGTTAATTTTTTCTATTTTAATATGCTATATTTACGCTTGTTCGATAGTTCTTGAAATTTTCTATTAATTTTTTCTTGCATGTTTTCTCATGATGTTTGGAGTCTAATATATAGATTTAAGAGTTATAAAAATATAATTTTACCAATGTATTATTCACTAAAAATTGTTAAACATTTATGACATTATAAATATGTCTTGCTGACATCATTGGTTCAAACCGATTTGCTTAACCAGTCGAACCGGTTCGAACCAAACCAGTTCCTTTACCAATTCAATCAATGATTTGGTTTTGACAATATTGATAAATAAGATAGTTGAAAGGAAAATGACGGAAATATAAAGATAAATTGAAAAATAGGGTGGTTGAGTTGTTCAATCATTTGTGGAAGAATGATACACCATGGTTTATTATCTTATCTCACACTTCTCAATTCCCAAACATTCCCTTATGTTAAGAAGTTCTGTAGTTAAACAAACTAAGGGTGAAACTCGGATAAAGTACCCGCGGGTCCGACCCATTGAATACCTTAAAATAGGTAAATAAATTTTTATTTTTTTACTTAGAAGGTAGGATAGGTTCCAAGTGAAAAAAATATCTTATTCACTTAGGTTATGGTAGGTTGCAAAGTTTGGATACTTGGAATTGACCCAAATTGTCCATATATATTTAATATAAATTTTATAGAATACCTTTTACAATAAAAGACATAAACATATACTTTGAATATATAGGGATTTTTTTAATTTGTCAATTATTTAGTAAATTTAATGAATGTATTTCAAAAATTATATTTTTGTCATCTTAATTTTAGGTTTTTAAGGAAGATTTGTATTAAAATTAAAATTTTCAAATATCATATAAAGACTATTTTAAGAATCGATTTAGAACACTGACCCAACCTGAAATAAGGTAGGGTACGAATTTTGGGAAATAGGGTAAGACTATGATCGACTCCAAACCAATATGCTTGGCGCAAGTTACACCCCTAAAACAAACACATCAATTATATATGCAATTCGAGTTGTTCCAAGCACTAGGCTCCAAAAATTGACCCTACTTAAATTTAGACTGGTATTTTATATGGAAAACCAAACCTACCCTAGGGATAGATTTCTTGGAATCAAAATTTCTTGGAATCAAACTCACTTGATTTAGGATACCCAATTGGTCCACATGCAGGTACCTTGAGTATGTTGCACTCCTACCTTGGAGAAAATTGGTGAATGTTTCAATGCATTAAGGTGCAAAATCCTTTTTTTATATATTTTTTGAAATTTTTTTTTATAAGATTGGTAATCTATGTGTATTTAATTTATAAGTCAAATTTTATCATTTTTAAACATATGTATATATATTTTTTATTTTTTAAAAAAAAGGATACTTTAGCCATTTTTAAGTAACTAAAATACCCCTTTTTAAAAATAAAATATATATTTATATAACTCTAAAAATTGTAAAACTTAATACATAAGTTAAATATACTAAATTAACAATTATATAAAATATATATAAAATAAGATTTTGCACCGTAATGCATTGAAACATTACTCGAGAAAACCTGGTTCCCTGAAAATGCAAAGTTAAAACCATCACCCTTTGTCCATAAATGCAACTCCATAATCTATTTCTATGCATCAGGATTGGTGTTCCACAGTTTCACCCTGCTCAATCCGAAAACTACATTGCATAAACGATGTTGAGAGTTCAAGATGATATCTGACGCACACCCAACTACCTCTAGCTTTTTTTTTTGGTCAGATGAACGGTTCAGATCAGATCAGATCAGTTCAGGAGCAGCAGAGGAACTCCGAAGTCCCAATCAAAACAACAAGAGGATAAAAACACAATCCAAAAGCTCAAAAAGCTCATTTTTTTTCTGCAGCTGCATCTCATTGAAGCAGAGAGACGAAAGAAGATGAGAAGAAGAATCATGGGTTCCCATGTTGAGATTTTGATTACTGTAGCCGTGATTGTTTGTTGGGGCAGCATGATTGCTGCAGTCCCCAACACCAACGTGACTACCATCCTCTGCAACGTCGGTCAGTACACGAGAGGCGACCCTTTCGCAGTCAGTCTTGCCTATGTTTTGTCTGACCTTGTGGAACAAACGCCATCGAGCAAGGGCCATGACTACTCCAACATCTCGCCCTTCCCCAATGCCTTCGCATATGGCCATGCCTCGTGTGGCGGTAGCATCTCCGACGGCGACTGCGCCACCTGTTTGTCGATTGCCTCGAAGAAAATGACGGACGGATGCGGTAACAGTATTGGGGGGCGAGCAATTCTCTATGATTGCTCCATTAGGTATGAACAATACCCAATTAGCAGATGAAATTGTTGTTGACCCGTGTTAGGATGCTGCTACTGCTTGTGATTTTGTTAACTATATTAGCTCTATTTCATCTTGGTTTTGGTGTTGCTTGTTTGTGCTAGTTTTCAGGGAATTTGGGATTTATTTTGAGTCTGCTGTTGTAATAAATACACAAAATGACAATACAGTCTTCTGCTCGTGGAATCAAAATTCAGCAACGGTGTGAATCAAAAAATAATAATAATAATTCAGCAACGGTGTGAAGTATTGTTCTTGTTACCTGCCAACTGGGTGATTAATTAGCATCATGATCAATCTTACTTACAGACAGCAGTGCTGCTATCTACAAGTAACCAAAGTGGGATGCAGCTTGATTTATTTTCTTTAAGTTAATTTAAGATAAAATCGCTAAGTAATTTTAAAATTTATAAGAAGGATTAGACACGTTAGTGTTGGCCCTGTCTCGAATTCTCAACCCGCCTAACCAAAAGGCATCCATAAGCGTTTTGCTCCGCACAATTTCTTAGGTGTCAAAGATTCCTGTATAAGATGCGTATAGGATGAGATTTCTAATTATCAAGAAAGTTTCTTTAATTTTCAATATAATTTTTTACATTTTAAATAGGGCAAATTCTTATATACTCACGAATTTTACCTTTAATTTCAATTATACCCCTGAATTTTCAAAAATTCTTTTCATACCCATGAATTTGAATTTTCATCTAATTCTACTTATACCCATGCAGTTACAGATACATTAAAGACGCCGTTAACTCTTTGAAAAATGACAAATATGCTCATCAATAATTATAATTCTATAGCTAAAAATTCATATTATAATGAATTTTAGTAATTCTACAACTATAAAATCATATATTATTTGAAAATAAATCTTTAACTTTAAGCAAAATAATCTTAAATGACATTAGAACTTAGGCATATTCGTCGTTTTACAAGGAGACTTACGGCCCCTTTAACGGATCCTTAATGGCGTGGGTATGAGAGGAATTTTAGAAAATTCATGAGGTATAAGTAGAATTAAGGATAAAATTCGTGGGTATATACAAAATTTACCCTTTTAAAATTATATTTTTTTCTTATTCATAATACACATCATGCATTTTCATCTTATTTCTCCATCCCATTTACGCCTCTTAATCATAGGGAATAGACCACAGAAAACCTTTTCTTCAAATATAAAATAATTTTTAAAGTTAAAACCTCAGGAAAAATTATTACTTTCTAGAATTCTTGTTTTGAATCATTTGGACGAAAAATATATCCTATAAATAATATTCATTCCAATACTTGACCTTATCAAAAATTCATTTAAAACAATAGTCATATTTCAATGCTCGTGTAAGTTTTATACATTTATTTTTATTCTTAAAAAAAATTTTACGTGGATATATCTTCCACTTATGAAATTTTAATTTTTTAATTTTTATTTTAAAATTTCAAAAATAAAAATCAAACATTTTTCATATACGGGAATCCAGCATTTAATTTTAAAAATATATATATATATGGATACGCGACCCAAGTCTTTTTATGTATTAAATTTTATTTTTATTTTGAAAAAACCAAGCGATATTCATATGCCAACACATGAAAAATGCTTACTTTTTATTTTTTAATTTGAAATTCAAAATAAGTAAAATTTAGGCACTAAAAATTGTTTGCTTAAGCCTACATATCTCCAAAAAGTCACAAAAAAAAGTTTCATTGCTTACGTAAGCATTGAGGAATGTCACTTAAAACAAGAAGCAAAGATCACTTTTTTCCATATCATTATGAATTCAAACCTTTCTTAACTTGAATTAGTCTCTCTAAAATATAATTTACCTTCTTAATGTTATCAAAGTTCACATCTTTGGTGATTTCCCATAATTTCTGTTTCATGAGAAGGAAGCACCATACCACAGTGCTGCATATATTTAAAAGTATAACGTGTTAACAATTTCGCACCCTCCCTCCCTCCCTCCCTCCCTCGATGTCTTTGGAAGTACATTTTCACGAGTAAAATTGGAAGGTGGCCGTATCCATGACCACCAAATACCCGCTGTTTCCTTAGACTCGAGCTCTTCTTGCCGCCCACATTAGTTTCACATTAGTCATGCCAGTACTTTACCCATGAGATCAAAGAAAGGCAGTTGTAGGTTAGAACGGGTCATCTATTCCAATACAGAAGATGGCCGCATATAAAAATTCTTACCATTTCGTGATGCTCGGCTTTGGTAGAATAAGAAGTGGGTGCTCTGCGATGAGTTCAATGAACTGAATGCCAAAAATACTGCATGATGACAATAGATGCTGGTCTAGGAAAGAGGGAAGGATGATGAAAAACTGAAATTTCGGAGCATGGGGCCATGTTATAACAGATATAAATCAATATTTAGAAAAATACTTTGTTGTCGTTAGAGTAGCATAGAAAAGCTTGGTGCAACCTGAAGATGATGGATGCAATTGGACCTGAGCCACAGAAAAATTAGAATTAGATAGGTGCTCCGTTGGATGTTGGGGCACAAATGGCCGGAAGCAAAATGCTGGTCCCCGGTTATGGACTAACACCAGGAGCTATGCGAATAATATGTGCAGAAAAATGTATTAAGGATTCGATACCACCTTTGACCAAAAAGGATTTCAGGCTGAATGTTCTCACCTACTTTGTAGCATTTGGTTGGCCACTGCCCCTGACCGTCAGTCGCTATGGAAGAGATCCGACAATATCTTTATAGAATATACTATAATTTAGAAAGCAAAGAACCATATATACACACCTGTGACAACCCTAGATATCTGCGACTAATTTATCAATTAGACAAATGGCAACAAAGACTAATTAAAATGCAATGATTTCCATCACTTATATTTTGATAGAAGTAAAATACACATTTGTAATTTCCAAACTCATTAATAAGGCCTCAATATGTCATACATCTATGAATTACATTCCAATGTATGATATATAACTCATTACTCATTACATAATATATATACATGCATATCTCACATATACATCATTATATAACATATACATATGCAAATCTCTTAGATACATATTAACCTTAAATGACCACAATCCATAATTACACAACTTATACCTACCGCAAACTGCCTCAACTCGAGATCAAACCTAATGTAGCTCATAGCTAGGCTTATGCAATACCAATCTTGCTAAAAATGTCAAAAACAAAATGTGAGTCAAGCAAACTCAGTAAGTAGGTATAACCAGTAACAACAAATGACAAATCCATGTCAAAACCATCATATGACATGTACCACCTGCAATGCATACACTGGGCGCTCACTAGCCCACACAATCATGTCATGCCTCACACACAATATGAAACCCAACCAACCTCATATCCATCAAGAGCCGTAAACAACTCTATCCTCATGTCAATAAAGAGTCATGAACAATTCTTTGCAAACTATGCACATGCATCACACATGTCATTTGCATCATACTCATGTTAAAATCATGCATCATTGGTTTTATAAGACCATTTCCTACTCATTTCACAAAATATCTACAATGTTGTTTCATAAAAGCATGCCAAAAGAAGTAACCAACCGCTCATCGATGGACCTAGCCCCAAATCAATCCATTTACCACATGGTATGCAATACCTAACACCAAACCATCCTAAAATCCATCCGAATACAATCGTATCAAGGCATAAGTCCATCCTCGGTCTCCTCAACTCTAGCCTCAAGCTAAATTAAACTAGAAGCAGTCATTCTCTCCTCGACATGAGAGTTATACAAATCAACATAAATCATCTATAAGCTCAAGCAACCAAGTTCAAATCTTCATTTCAAAATATATAACTTATGCACATCAAGCCCATCATAAGTTCTATTTCAAATAATTCACTATCCCACATGTCTCAAACATGCTCAATACATCATTTATATTCACAAAGTTCTACACGCCCATTTATACGTCATTCTTACACTTTTAGCCTTGCGTAAGCATTTCATCAAATACATCATATGCATTATATGGAAATCATGTCAAATTCATTCAAATTTCATGAGATTTCACCCAAGACATCATAATATCATACAAAATCACTTCTAAACACTTCTATTTCATCAATTACATGTGTTTTCATCAAAATCCCCCAAATTTCAACCTCCCAAAAATCTTTACACAAGTCTCATGCAATCAAAATCAACTCAAATCATGAAATCAAATACGATGCCCGCAAACAATCGTAAAAAGGACATGATTCCAACCCGAATCCATGATTATTTCGAAAGGAAAACAACTTATTTACCTCAAATTCTTTTTTCTCAAAAAAAAAATTCAAGATCTCTAAAGCTCCAAGCTTTCTTCTTGATCCATTAGGCTCCCTTGATACAAAATCATGTGAAATCAAACACTTTTAGGTATGCTTTCATGAAGATAGTAAACTAGGGTTAAGGAAGGGAAGAAGGGGAAAAAATAGCACGGAAATGGGATGGGTTCGGACCATTCTTGCTTAAAACAGCTTCCCACACATCTTGGCCTGTGTGGGCCCATAAACAACCTGATTTTAGCTATCTTGCACTATTTTCCTCATAACTTCCTCTATACAACTCTGATTGAGACGATTCTTTTGCGTTCGATTCCTAACTTTAGGTACTATCTCTCTATAAAATTATAGCTCAAAATTCCATCATCATAAAACTTGGCATGTATTTTACTACATAGCTTTACCAACAACTTTAACCCATTCTCAAAATAAGTAGACGTAACATGTGAAAATATTCTTAAAACCAAACCAATCATTCATATATATTTTTTATCATCATAATGTCGCATCATGTCATTTATTTGATTAAAACATGTCTCACACAAAATTTGACCAATTAACTCATTTCTTTAGTCGTTTTTGCCTCTATAACAAGTCCCTTAGCCCATATCACATATATCATCTCTAATGCTTTCAAAATTATTTCTCACATACCACACATATATCTAGCATCTCATCCATGCTAGAAACCATCTGTATCCTATATCATTTCTCACCATTAGCTCCCAAATAGTTTAATTTTCAAATTATCATCTCAATTTATAGTCAAGCATCATAAATGCATTTAAATAATGTTTAGAATCATTCTCATAACAATTATGGCTCCCATTAATGATCCTTGAGCATTTTCACTATCGCAATTTTTTCGGGCTAAGCTACACAGCTGGGCCCATTTTTTTCATTATATCAAAATTTTCATTTAAATCTCTACTTTAACTATACATATTCATTCCAAACACATTAGGCATCTCATCCATGCCTAAACACATTTTAAAATAAATCAACTTCAAATAATGCTCTTATCTAGTTCAAAGTCCACATAAGAGGTTAAATATCAAATATTTATCATTCCATCAAATCGAGGGTTTTTGCATAAATAAAATTATCTAACAAACACATGTAAATCCATCCCGAGCATCCATCTATCTAATTTTCGAAATTCTTTCATCCACTTCTCAATAACTAGAATTGCTCATTCATCACAAAAAATTAATATTTCCACTTTTTGAAGATTCTATTTTATATGAGATCATATAAATTTCCAACGAAAATTGATCTTGTGTCATGATAAACAATAAGTGTGAAACATGATAAATAGTTTACATTTAGAAAATATTTCTAAAACCAAAAAACCAAAAGCAAGTATGGATCTTCCATGTTTACAATAAGTGTTTACATTGAATCATTGAACTTTATCTATACGTGCAACTCCATATCTAAGTACTTGGTGTTCCACATTTTTACCCTGTCCAATCCAAAATCCGCATGAGATAAACGATGTTGTGAGTTCTAAGATGATATCTGGCGTGCACACAATAACAATCTAGCTTTCCAAGTCAGATGAACGGTTCAGATCAGTTCAGGAGCAGCAGAGAAACTCCCAACTGAAAACAACAAAAGGATAAAAACAAACAGGTAATATAATATGATAACGTTCGGAGCCGACGGAATTGCCGGAGTTAACGCACATCTAACTCCAAAATTCTACAAGAACTCTTGTTCCTTATTATCAGCAGCAGCATCTCATCGAAGACGAAAGACCAAAGAAGATGAGAAGAATCATGGGTTCCCGTGTTGAGATTTTGATGATTGTAGCCGTGTTTTTTTGTTGGAGCAGCATGATCGCTGCAGTCCCCAACACCAACGTGACTTCCATCCTCTGCAACGCTGGTGAGTACACGAGAGGCGATCCTTTCGCAGTCAGTCTTGCCTATGTTTTGTCAGACCTCGCGGCACAAACGCCGTCAAGCAAGGGCCATGACTACTTCAACATCTCGCCCTTCCCCAATGCTTTCGCGTACGGCCATGCCTCGTGTGGTGGTAGCATCCCCGACGAGGACTGTGCCACCTGTTTATCGATTGCCTCAAAGAACATGACCGACGCATGCAGCAGCAATATTGGGGGGCGTGCTGTTCTCTATGATTGCTCCATTAGATATGAACAATACCCAATTAGCAGCTGAACTTGTTGATGGTCCATGTTGGGCTGCGGCTGCTGCTGGTATTATTAATTATATTAGCCTTTTGATTTCTTTGTAGTTTTGGCTTAAATTCTTGTTTGCCTCTAGCTATCAGGGAATTTAGGATTTTCTTTGAGTCTGCCATAAAATGAGAATTAAAAAAAAATTCGAAATTCAAAATTCAGCAATGGTTTGAATTATTGTTCTTGTTACCTGCCAACAGGATGATTAATTAGCACCGTGATCATAATGTCTTACATACAGCAGTGCTGCTATCTACAATCCACCAAAGTGGGCACGCAGCTTGACTTATTTTTTAAAAATATATATCAAGATAAAAATGCTAAATAATCTAAAATTTAAAAGCCGGATTGGGCACCTTAATGTCGACTCGATCTCAAATTCTCAACGACGAACCAAAAGGCATCTATAAACATTTTGTTTCGCACAATTTCTTAGATATGGAAAGTCTCCTTTCCAGATGTTAAACAACTTTTAAAGTCGAAATCTCAAAATTATTACTTTTTAAATTTTTTTCGAATAATTTGAAAAAGATATATATCTCGTAATAACAATTTGTTTCCAATACTTGACCTCATTATAATTCATTTAAATAGTACATAAAGATCACAACCTATTTCCATATCAGAAATATGAAATCAAACATTTCTTAACTCGAATTTGCATCCTAAAATATAATTTACCTTTTAATGTTATCAAAATCTCCATATTTTGTGAAATTAGCATTTTTTATATATTTCATATTCGTTTCTGTTTCGTGAGAAGGGAGCACTAGCCCACACTGAAATATCTAAAAATAATCCTTTAACAAAATAAAAGCTGAGAAACATTTTTTTTTTCCTTTTTCCTGATCCATGCATAGAAACATTCTTACTCTCAAGATTAATCTACACATTTTAGCCATTGACTGCATTAAAATGCACATTGACATCAACATCTTCCCAGCTAGTGTTAAATTGATACCAAGACTGTAAATAATTTTAAAAAAAGACAAAAAATGCCTCACTAGCCAGACAATCTCTCTCAAGTACACTTTCACATATAAAATTGGGAGGCATAGATAGAAAAACTCATGCCCCACCAGCCGTATCCATGTCCACCACCCCGTCTACCACCCCCTTAAATGATACCCGCAGTTTCCTTAGGCTTGAGCTTTTCTTTCCATTCACACTAGTCATGCCAGTAGCATGGATAACATCCTTTGGAACTTTGCCCATGAGATCAAAGAGAGACAATTGTAGGTTAGAACGGGTCATCTCTTCCAACACAGGAGGTGCCTGCATATACAAATTCTTTCCTCGGTATGTGATGCTCGGCTTTGATAGAAGTAGACTTGGGTGCTCTCCAATGACTTCAATGAACTGAATTCCAAAAATATTACATGATAAGAATAGACGCTAATCCAGGGAAGAGAGAAGGATAATGAAAAACTGAATTAATGAAACCGAGCAAGGGGCAATGCTATCACAGGTATAAATCAATATCTAAGAAAAATATTCCGTTGTCGTTACAGTAGCATAGAAGAACATGGTGGTGCAACCTGAAGATTATGAATGCAACTGGGCCTGAGCCTCAGAAAAATCAGAATTATGGTGCTGCCTAGCCTGCATTGAATGTCGGGGCACAAATGGCAGGAAGCAAAGTGTGGGTTCCTGGTTAGGGATAATCACCAGGAGCTATGCAAAGAAGATGTACAGAAAAAGGGATTAAGAATTAAGCTGTCTGATTCCATTCCCATGAGTGGCAAAAATTTTCATAGCTAAGGCAATTTAGTTAGCTGATTAACTAGGAAAAGGCCACTGGAAAGTCTAAGAATTGCATTTCCCACAGTTGCAAACAGAAACTTGACAAAACAAGCAAACTGCAACTGAAACAAGTTATGTGGTGCTAATATCAGAAGCCTGATGGCCATACTTAGCCCTGTAACTGTTGTTGAATCAATAAAAATGGCTCATATATTGTGCACCACATAACAGCATTGAGTAGCAGCCACACAAAACAGCCCATCTAAGGGCAAGTTATTTGTTAATCAAAACAAATCCAACCAGTAACAATAATACACGTAGACTAATATTAATACAAATTCTCTTTGGAAAAAAAATACCTTCTGCAAAGTAACTGACATTTCCAGCTCAATAAGAACACCAGGACCACAAACAAGGCAATCCTTATCCCTGACAAACTCGGTCGCTTTTGTGTGAAGTCCTTCTAGGCCATTATACCTGCAAAACATGTCCATGGGTACACATATTACAATGAAATTAGTCAGTCCATTAAAACAAAGAAATTTGGAACTAAGTTCCAAAGAATAAAACATTGAAAAGGCAATCTGTTCACATATCTACTCACATATAATCCTAAATAATTAAGCAAATATTTCCTGGGCTTCCAGGTCATTATTCTGACAGGGAACACATGCACATGCACAAAAGTAGAAAGTGGCTCCTTGTGAAAGCACAACATTTATGAAAGAATCAAACCCTACCGCTCGCTTTCAAATATATTTAAGAGTTAAGCTGTAAGACAGATGCCTTCAAAGTTGCTGTCAAAAAAACCTATTTGTACACAATGTTGGAAGTAATTATGACAAAAATTTCCAAGCACATCACGCATCCCTCAGAATGTTCATTTATCTTGGCAACCATAGATGACAGCATGAGATCAAAATGTTACAATCCAGCTATAAAATTTCTTAGGGAGATTTGCTTGGAACATCTATACCAATCCAGACCCCCCTTCACTGCATGAGTTATTCTACCAGCAATAGCTGTCAAAATACAACTCATGCACCTCAGAAAAAGAGTTTTGCTGTCTCATTAACTCCAATTGAGCACATCAATTTAGAACCTGAATACATGGAATTTTGTTGATACTAGAGATAAGGAAATAAAAACCACACAATGCTCCTCACTCAAAATTGTTCATCGTAATAGAACTACAAGATGCCCCTTCTTTATTTGAGGTGATAAAAAACAGCATCTTGTGCTTGAAATTACTCAACCATGAATTGCCTGGAAAAAACACAGAACCTTCAGTCTCCCTCTCATAACCATATTCCAATATCATTGTCTCCACATCCCTTATCTTTAACCGATAGCAATAGATACTCAAGTTTTAGAGGCCTCAACCAGTAATGACAAGGCATTCAGCAGCAACTCTTTCATTCCATTCATCAAACCAAAAGATCAACTCGCTTTAACATTTCAGATTTTATCCAATAAATTGTATCTAGGATAATATGCATCCCAAATTTTAAAATTTCATAGAAACTATTTTTTTTCTTGAATAAACTGGATAGTTTCAAAATTCTTTGTGCTGGAAACCAAATAGAAAACACAGGGTCACAGATATGAATCCCAAAGGAATATAATGAGAACAGAACATTGGCCTTTTTAATGAACTAAAAGTCAACTCTTTTTAGGTTTTTGTTGTCAGTTGGAAATTGAACTAGATCAACTTCAACTTGTTTATGGAGGAATCCCGAACACCAAGTTGACAAGTAAACAAACCATAAAAAGAAGAGGATTTCCAACTACTCTGATAACCTACTGAAAAAACCCAAAAAATTTACAATACACCCACATGCGCGCGCGCACACACACACACACAAAAAGGATTCCGAGGAAGGTTGAATCTCCTATTCACAATGGAGAACAAAATATCAAATAATGATGACACTAATAATACGCAGATCTGATGTTCAAAAAGGCTAATCACAACCATGCATTATAGGCTTCTTGAAACTAGATAGATGGAAAAGTCACATGGAATAACTGTATTATAGACAAAACTATCCAAGAGTTGATTTTCCAAGGACGGCGAGTATTATAGAACAAACAAATTACACAATCCATCACCAAGATGATTTCAGACACAATTAAAATCAATAAAAGCTGCTGAAGGTTAGTGTCTTGTTATCTGGGTCAATCTCAGTGGAGCTTCTTGAAGTGACCCTAAATTGGCAGTCATGGCCTTCTTTTGTGTTCGACATGCCAATCATGGCCACTATTTTAGGTATAAGTAAGAAAGCAGACCAGCCAGCTTCTACAAGCAACCTTTAGTGAAATGGTCCAAATATGACCTGGAGCCTTAATTACTAAAG
This sequence comes from Annona cherimola, assembly GCA_030490835.1. NCBI lineage: Eukaryota > Viridiplantae > Streptophyta > Magnoliopsida > Magnoliales > Annonaceae > Annona > Annona cherimola. The sequence goes on from CM059972.1 coordinate 90,182,704, forward strand.
CTCTCATGTCCATCCGTCCATGCCCAGAACCCAAAGTTCAACCTAATATCCAAACATGAGCCCTGCAATGGTCACCCTACAGTGGTACAAAACTGCATAACATGTGTATAAGGAGGGAGGATTTACGTCAGATAATTGGATAATGTTTTGCTGCATCCTGTTGCAATCTTGAGGGCTTCAAGCGCACATGTGGCTGAGATAATTGCATTTGTAGAAGCAATGGCTGGAATTATATTCTTCACGACACCCTATAATCAGTAGGAAAAATAAAATTATACACCACTGTGCTGTAGAAGACGTAGAAGAACAGAATGTTGGTCTCAAAAAAGAGTAAAGCTACTGTAAACATATAATGTGAATGCAGCCATGCATTGATACCTGTAATTCCTTTTCGAACAGGTGAACTATAAAAACATTATACATAATACATAATCATAGATATTGTGTGACTGATTTCAACTAGTAAATTAAAATCGATTACCATAATATTAATGGATGGACAGCATCATGTCCTGAAGAAGTGATGCAGACCAAAACCCACTCAGTGTTTTTGACATAATCTTATCAGCATTAGGTTCATGAGATTTAGGTATTTAATAAAGTAATGTGGAACAAAAATAAACACGAATAGTTCTTCTTTAATCTTCCTATTTTAGGTCTTATTTACATCACAGTTTCAGAAAATAGCTTGGTTCTCCAGAAAAATCCTAATTTTTGATATATTCTGTAGAAATCCGAGCTTTCCCTGCACTAGTTAGTGGATTTTCTCAATGCTAAGATTGCCCTGCACCATGAAATGTCATCCAACATAACTTTACCTAATGCTCCAACCAGACAACATTGCCAACCTATATATGATGTATGTGCAAATAAAATTTTTCTGGAGCCCCAAGAAAGAAATGAGAACTAGAATTCTGGAATGGGTACTCAAATCATCAGCCCCATGCATGCAAAGCAATTGCTTTCCCTTCATAGTCAAAGTTCAACATTGCTTGTTCTAAAATCATTTCTTTAAAAAATGCGGTTTGATAATAGAAAATTGAAAATTTTAAATATTTGATGTGCACATAAAATGAAACCAATCAATATAAACGATATTCAAATGGTAAACGTCATTGAACTCAGTAAATCAAATCAAACAGGACTTCTCAATCAAATCAAATGAACTTCGCAAAGTTGTAGTATTACCTGTGTCAGAGAATAGGTAACTCCAGTGATGCCAAAAAGCTCAGCTCTTTTGACAGCCTACTGGTGACATCAACAAAAGTCAATAAAAACCCAAAAAAGGAGTAAAGAAAAAAGAAAGATTGCCAAAAGATAGAAGTGCTTAATGACCTCTGAATAAACCCACTGCATATGCTCTGGATCGTCCGCATCAAAAGATCTTCCACCATGTACCTGGGAGACAAAATATCAGAAGTGAAACCACAAGAAAAAAATAATAATCATAAGCCCCTCGAGCACAAACAATAAAACCTCTACTGCAATTACCTCATTCCATTTAATTAAATGAGCATATTCAATACAATGAGCTGGAGTTCTAGGTGTCTCTGCAAGAGTGCATAGAGGGAACTTCACTTGAGGGGGAAATAACCAGATTGTACACTCAAAGCAAGGGGTAATTCCGGGAAGAATAACCCTGGCATGACCCTTAAAACCTTCAGTCCCACCATCCACCATAGGTTTGATCGTCTCTTCACATGGGTTGTCCTCAGAATCATACTCTGCATTGCCAACAACATGGAGGCATAAAATATAAATTCTATAATGAAGAAAACTAATGAAAATTTCTTCCCCCCCCCCTTTTTTTGCTCATCTACTCTTTTGAGGAAGTAAAGAAAAATTAGGAATTCAAAGATGGGAAGACTTGGGGATCAAAATACATTTAAAAAAAAAAACAAAAAACAAAAAAGATGAACATCCTGAAGCAACATCAGGAGGGGGGGACTTAATGACCTGGAATTGATACGAAAGATTTCACCAAATATCCAAGTCAATTTTACTACACTTCAATTTTAGACTCCAATTAAGATTTTACGTTTCAATACATGAGTTAAGTAAACTAAATTGCGGTGTCCGTGGTTCAAAAATAGGTCATTATACCTAATGCAGCAACCACAATTCAACAGGAATAGAATCTGGTATGGATTACAGAAAAGAAGGAAATAATGAGAATCTTCGATATTGAAAGAGTAGAAAGCTTTCAGCCATTTTGGCACCCAGCTAACAAAGAACAGCAGCAATGAAGATAGACAAACCTAAAAAGCTGCATGCTACTGCATTAATGTAACTCCTAGCCTCAACAGAATCAAGACCAAGAGCAATAATATTAAAATTGCTGTAAAAATCCAGATCTTTATCTTCAATCCGGCAAAAATGGGGTACTATGTTAACTCCACTGACTCTTTCCATTACACGCATTGCAGCTACCTCAGCCTTTGGCTTTCCAACATCCTGAAGCCTACAAAACGACAAGGTAAAATTCCATAAAAACTGCAAGCTGCAAATGAACATGTCATTATTGGTTGCAGTGACAACAGTAAATGTGCGACAAACATAAGGATTCTGGATAACCAGTTAAACAGTGGAAGATTTATAAATGCTACTTCAACAGTCAACTAAAACTCCATATTACCTTGGCTACTTCAATGGCCAATAAAGTGTAAGAAGAAGGAATACCAGTCACTTAAACCTAGCACGCAATGGACCAGTCATATGATTTTGGAAAAACTGTTTACAAGCAATAACAATAAGAAAATATATATAACAAGGAACTTTAATCAGATAACTGGAGCATAGTTCTCAATGTTACATTTAAAAAGTATTTCTGAATGCTATAACCTAGCAGTCAAGAATGCATAAATTTAACACATGCTTACCAGCTTTTGTTGCCTGCTTTTAAAATATTTTTCTTCCTCTTGCTATCTCTTTTACAGATTAGCAATCATTCTATCATTGATATCCTAATTATATCTTTCCAATGTATCCTTTTAGTCGGGCAGTTATATTAAACAACATTTAAAACAGATGTGCAATGTTATACAGGATATTGTATTTCTAGAATTTTTCTTTAAGACTATTTAAAGTTCAACTGAACTCATAAACAATATTCACTTTTACATACCTTTTAAGATTCTCTTCTAAGATGTATAACCATTACAAACTTTCATTCAAATTTAAGCTCTCTATTTATCAACACATTCAAGCTCTCTATTTATCTATTCTATTTATCAACATGAACTAATATCCTATTGTACAGAGCATCATCTTTGTATGTTTTCCCAGTTTCTCCCAAGCAACATTATCAGCTAATATTAGTAAGACATGTTTTCAGGCACAACTTGTTTTCTATCTCAAGGCATTGGCAATTTGGCATATACCTCAACAACAATAACACAGACAATAATTCAAACTGCAGATTACAAGGTTGTAATCTCAGAACAATCATTGCAATTCAAACAGAGCCCTAAAATCAGAAAGGACGAATGATCCTATCCTCGGAATAACAGGCAATGTCTTTTGAGTGCAAACCATTTTATACTATTTTTATTCAAACGAATCAAACCTTCAATTAGATGCCAAACCTTCAGCCATCTATTACGTGTAAATGTGAGTTTATCGACAGCTAATAAGAGTCACAGACAATCGAATTTTCCTTGCAAGTCCAGATCAAGCAAAAATTCAGAATGCATGAATGTGATGGCTTCGTTGGTCCAGAGCATCAATTGCCACTTTAGAACCACTCGGTGACAGGAAATCCCGCAGGATCGGCCCCCATCTAGATGGGTACCATTGATTTTCAACAGCAACGATTTGCACAGAGGGGAAATAAGAAACGATCCTGCTAGCTGAAAAATCCAGAAACGAAGCATAGAAGCGCAATTAAGGGAAAAAGGACCCCCAAAAAAAACACAAAAAAAAGCGAACGCAGAGCGAAGTAGAGAACGAACCAACCTAAAGAGAAACTGACGATTGAGATTGGAAATCTCGATTCGGTCCATGTCGATGACTTCGAGATTGCGGAAACCAGACAAAGCGAGATCTTTGAGGAGCTCGCAGCCGAGACCGCCCGCCCCTACCACCAAAACCCTCACATAGGCTTGCAGATCGTCGCGCAACTGCAGCGGCGGAAACAACGTCAAAAAATGGCAAAATCTCGATCGCTGGGTGGATGGGTGGGATGGGGAGGGGTGGAGGGAGTGGAGCCTACCTCGGGGCCTGGTTCGAAGGTGGGTCCCACGAGATTGCCGGGGCGGAGGAGGAGCTTGTCGAGGTCCCGCCATCTGCTGACTTGAACCGCCGTGGGATTCGCCATCGCACCTCCTCTGCCGTCAAGTGAGCGTATTGCCGTGAGGTGGGAGTCGTGCTGGACAAATACTTGGAGTGAAGAAGCGTTTTTGGCTTGGATCTTACGCGTCGGACGGGACCGCTGGAGGCAGCCTCCCACGTTTGGCCGATGTATTTGGGGTACTTGTTTCACTGGTGAGACGGGATGCACGTACGGCGAGGACGGGACGAAAAATCGTATTTTCCCACCCTGCTTGCGACTAGGGGTGTAAATAAGGTCGGGTTTAACTTGAGACCGCATCACCCGGGCCGATTTACACCAAGGTTGGGTTGAGGTTTTGGAAAATCGGGTTTTGCAAATCGGGTTGAACCCGACCCGATTTTAAGATTCGGGTTGAACTGGGTTAGGGGTCGGTCGACCCGACCCGACTTGCCCCCTGTCATCGAATCCATCTAAGGCTCTAAACCTACAACGACGAAACACGGACACAACGCCTCTAGCTCTCTGCTCTGCTACTCTGCCGCCGCCTGATGAGTGACGATCACGCCCGGGAGGAGGAGGAGAAGAAACCAACCTGCACGGCAGCACGATGTCCTCTTCAGTCTTCTTCCGTTTCTCTTCCTGCCCAACTACTGCCGGCCCGTGCTCGCCTCCTGCCCAACAGCTGCCGCGATCGGCCACTCTGTTCCGTGAATCCGTGCTGCAGCCTGTCGTTGAATCCATCTAAACTCTAAAGGCCCTAATCCTAAATCTGCCTCGCCGCCTGCAACGACGAAACAACATCTCTGGCTCTCTGGCTCGTCCTCTTCTTCCGTTTCTCTTCCTGCCCAACGGCGTCCTCTTCTTCTATTTCTCTTCCTGCCTAACGGCTGCCGGCCCGTGCGCGCCTCCTGCCCAACGGCTGCCGCGATCGGCCACCTTGTTCCGTGCTGCTCCCAGCTGCCACGACTGCTGGACCTCGTTGCCCTGTGCTGCTCCCAACTGCTGTCCTCTAATCCCGTGCAGAACCCGCTCCAAGAACCAGGCGCATACCTCTGCACGATCAGCTGTCGGCCTGCCACCCCGTGCTGAATCCCAGCTGCCGCCTCGTGCCATTGCTCGATCAGCCAAAGTGCCAAATAGCCACCTTGTCGACGTCTACAAACTCTACTTTCCTCTGGTAGATTGGTACCATCTTCTTCTTCAGTTCTTTGTGCTAATAATAATATGTATGAAATTATTAATGATCAATCTACTCATTTGAATGGCCATATATATATTAAATTAACCCATTTGATCACGTCTCAATAGGTTTTACTCATAATCATTACTCATAAATATCACATTACGCTAACCTTTTCAATTTTTTTCATTTTTACTTCTTTTCTAAAGTGTTATAGAATTTGTGCATTAGTTGGAATGGAAGATGATGATATTATAGAAGTGCATGCCAACACATCATCATCAACACCATCTGCAGCATCTGAAGCTACATCCAACAAACCACAAAAATGAAAATATAAAGCAACATCGAGTGTATGGGAATATTTTGAAAAAGTTTATGCACCTGGAGCTTTAAAAGCACAAATCTGTGTATGTAAAAAATGCAAAACACGGTATAGATGTGAGAGCAAAATTGGCACAAGTACACTTCGAAGACATGCAGAAAAATGTTATAAAGGTGGTGATGGGACCTTACAACAAATTTTGCAATTCACTAGTCAAGAAAGTGGAGAGACTGCATTAGGCAATTGGAAATTTGATCAACTTGCTGTTAGAAATGCTATTGCCAAGATGATTGTGATTGATGAAATGCCTTTTAGCACTATTGAGCGTGTTGGCTTTAGAGGATTAATAAAAGTAGGCATGCCACAATTTAACTTCGTCACTCGTCAAACAATTACTCAAGACTGTCTAGAAATTTATCAAACAGAGAAGAGAAAGTTAAAAAAATTATTGAGAGAAAAGGTGCAAACTGTTTGCTTGACTACTGATATGTGGACTTCAATTCAAAATGTTGGTTATCTTTGTCTTACAGCACATTTTATTGATGCAAGTTGGTATTTGCATAAGAAAATTATTAGCTTTTCTCTTCTCCCTTGTGCACACACTGGTGAAGCAATTGCATCTGCAATAGATCAAACTTTAAGGGAATGGGAAATTTCAAGTGTTTGCACAATGACAGTTGATAATGCTAGTTCCAATGATGTTGCAATTCGCCATTTGAAACATTGCATTGGAAATAGAAATGATTTGTTATTTGATGGAGAATTTTTTCATGTAAGATGTGCTGCTCATATTGTAAATCTGATTGTCAAAGATGGACTTAAAGAAATTGGTGATGCAATTGCTCGTATTAGAGCAGCTGTTCGGTATGTAAGATGTTCTTCTTCAAGGCTAAGGTTGTTTAAGGAATGTATCAAAAAATGTTTTATTAGAGATAAGGGTGCATTGGTTTTGGATGTGCCCACTAGATGGAATTCTACATACCTTATGTTAGAAAGTGCTTTGAGATTCAGAAGAGCATATGAGCAGATGGAGCTAGAAGATGTTTCCTTTATTAGAGAAGATCCTCCAACACATGAAGATTGGAATAAGGCAACTCAGTTGATTGCTGTTTTAAAACAATTTCATGAGGTAACTCGAATTTTGTCAGGGTCTTCATATGTTACTGCAAATTTATATTTTGTTGAAGTTTGCAAAATACAAAGGTTGTTAAGGAATTTTTTAACCAACCATGACCCCCTCATTGTTGATATGTGCAAAAGAATGAAAGAGAAGTTTGACAAGTATTAGGGAGATATTGACAAAATCAATATGATTTTGGTCATTGCAGTTGTTTTGGATCCAAGGTACAAGCTAAATATCTTCGATTCCAATATTCTTTATTGTATAATGCAGAAAAAGTTAATGAAATTTTGATAAAAGTTCAGTTGAAAATGCAAGAGGTATTCAAAAGTTACCAAGCAAAGTATACTCCAATGACAGTATCTCAAGAGGCGAAGGAAACTAGTGATGGGAATGAAAAACTTGTTGGGTCTTCTCGTTCAAGTGGAGATGCTTCATATAAGGATTTTTTAAAGAAAGAGGCAGGTCTTGATGTGAGTAATGAATTGGATCGATACTTGAAAGACCCTGTAGAAATAGATGATGATGATGATAATTCTTTTGATATTTTAGCATGGTGGGCTTCTTCAAGATATCGAGTTTTATCACACATGGCTCGAGATATTCTTGCCATTCCTGTTTCTACAGTTGCTTCGGAGTCTGCCTTTAGTACAGGAGGTCGTGTGCTTGATCTTTTTAGGAGCTCTTTGCAATCTCATGTTGTTGAGGCTTTGATATGTGCTCAAGATTGGCTACTGTCTTCAGCGAATCTTCAAATGGAAGAAGAAGATTTGGTTGAAATTGGTGAGCCCGTTGAAGGTAATTTGAATCTATAATTATGTATTTATACCTTGATGTGTTGCAACTAATACTATAACTGATTTCTTCTATTTTACAGCTACTAAAGGTGGTATAGAATCTGGAACTTCTAGCCATGCATGAATTTCCACTCAAATGATCTAGGTACTTGTATTTTTAATTTGTTTTTATAAAAATATAACTATATATTCATACTTACTTTGATAATTGTTTGTTTCAGGAGAAAAACCACACATACTAATCTCGAAGAGGGCATGAGATTTGATTTGAAGAGAAAAGTTGTGTTAACTTTTTAAATGAGTTATGTTGTGGACATGTTATTTAAAACAGATTATTTGGATATGATTATGTTTCATAAGATATGTATTTGGATATGTTTATTAGAGTGTATTTCATTCATGTTGTTTGGATATTTAAATACAAGTGTGTGGAGTTTGGAAATATGCTTGACTATTTGGTTGTGAAATGTTGTTTGAATTTATATGATTTGGAAATATATTTGGTTAATTAGTTGTGAAATTGTGTTTGGATTATTTGGTTATATTGCATTGATAATATGTGTAATCTATTAGCCCGATTTTTAACTCGAACCGAACCGATTTGAGGTGGGTTGAAATAGGGTTGGGTTAAGGTGTGAAAAGTAGGGTTGAAAGTAGGATTGGGTTGGGATTTTACGAGGTGGGTTAGGGTTGTATTTGTCCCAACCCGAGTCAACCCGACCCGATTTACACCCCTACTTCTGACTTCTCCCGTCCTTAAAAAATGATAACTAATTTTTTTCAGTTCTTATAAAACTTTTGGTATGTCTGATTGTCTGTACATTTTTTAAATTTGACATTTTTGGCTGCACTAAATACTTTTTAAACTAAAGGTATATTCGAAAAGTGATAAAATTTTTGAAGTAAAAACTTTTATGGTCGACACAAATGTTGGTCCCGAGTTGATGGCTAAACCCAAGAGGGGAGGGGTGAATTGGGTTCTTTAAAATTTCTTTGATAATCTCAAAGATCTTAGCCCCTTGAAAAAGTTAATCCCCTTTTTTAAGCGAATGGAGAGCAAATAAGATAAATCAGTGAAAACAAGTAGAACACAAGATTTATAGTGGTTCGGGCAAACCTTCCCTACTCCACTCTTCCAAGCTCAAACTCCGTTGTGACTTGGGTTCCACTATGTATTCCAAGAATACACTTAGAGTCACCGCTCTCTTCTAGATTCAAAGCTCTAGGGGGCATACACAACTAGAGCCACTTGCTCTCTTCTAGATTCAAAGCTCTAGGGGGCATATACAACTAGAGCCACTTGCTCTCTTCTAGATTCAAAGCTCTAGGGGGCATACACAACTAGAGCCACTTGCTCTCTTCTAGATTCAAAGCTCTAGGGGGCATATACAATCACTTGCACAAGTAGGTGATGAGTCTCACTCCAATTACACCCTACTTTGCATATACTTGATCTTAGCTACCCAAGCTAAATCAAGTTTTATATAACCAAATAAAGAAATGAATAAGAACTACACTTTACAGATTTGTGTAGGCAGTTTTGAGCTCGTGGAAGAAATCAAAAGTGGCTTGAATGATGATTGTTGAAGCAACTTGCAGTTTGAAACTCTTTCTTCCTTTGAAACACTTAAGTATGGAGAAAAGGTATTTGAAAATCTTTCTTGCACTTCTTTTCTCTCTTTGATCTTTTGAGTAGTGTCTCTTGTTTTTTCTCACGTTCATTTGAATGTCCTTTTATAGATTGAGGAAAATATGAACGTTGTAGAAGTGGTTGGCGTGCAATAAATGAACTTCAACGTTCAAAAATTTGACCGTTATTCTCCAAGTCTAAGATGAAGTCGACTTGGCCTGCGACTTGGCTTCCAATTCGCACATGGAGTCGACTTGGCCTGCGACTTGGGTTCTTCAGAAACTCAAGTCTGAGACTTGGATCGACTTGGCTTTCAGACTTCAACTCAAGTCGATCCTGAAGTCGACTTGGGTTGCGACTTGGCTTGGTCTATTGCAGAAACGCCTTGATCTTCTTGAACTGTCTTGAATCTTGCAAACCATTTGAAAGCTTTGAGTTCTTGCACAATATATGTATGTTCCTTGCTTTGCTTTGGACTCACTTGATCTTCATGACTTGGATTTTACTCCATTTGGAAGCTAGCTTGAAGATTTGCTTTGAGCTTGATAGACTTGATTTGAATGTAGAACATGATTCTTAACTTTGAAATTGACTCATTTGTTTTTCATCTTGATTCCTTGGACTTGAATGATAAATCCTCTTGAATATCTTTAAAACTGTATCTTTGAAAGTTTGAACATCTCAAGTCGTGGATGGAGTCGACCTGGCCTGCGACTTCACCCAAGTCGCACCTGGAGTCGACTTCGTTTGCGACTTCGTTATGTTCGTTTCCACTTTTCAGCTCTGGATACTCCAAGTCGATGCTGGAGTCGACTTCGTATGCGACTTGACTTCCCAAGTCGCAAGTGGAGTCGACTTGACCTGCGACTTCACCTGTTGCCTTTTGGGATTCATTCTCAAGTCGATATTTGAGTCGACTTTGGGATCGACTTCACCCAAGTCGAAGTCCAAGTCGACTTGGAGATCGACTTGACTTCTTTGCTTTCCTTAAACATTTGTCAAACATGTTAGTACTCCTTATATACTCAAATAAGTCCTTGTTAATCATCAAAACTCAGGCTTTGGTCAATTTAAATTATTTTGAACATTGTTTCCAACAATCTCCCCCTTTTTGATGATTGACAAAACTTCATTTGAGTTGGTACCTTTCAAGCATTAATCATGTTCATATGTCTTTTGAAAAACAGAGCATTTGTCTTATAGGTCAGAGCTTTTTGAATACGTTTCAAGTAAATCATGTTGAATACTTTATTAATCATTAAGAGTACTTCGTATTGTAATCATTGATCAAATATATCATTCATTCAAACTCTATATCAAACATATATCAATCATAAACCAGTTATCATATCATATCAAACATCATTATATATATGAAGTTTCATTACAGAATACAATGAAGCATAAATGAAACTATCCTAGATACAAACTACCCAACCCAAAAACACTCAAAATAAAAACACTCAAATCTAATTATCTTCCTCCCCCTTTTTGTCAATCATTCAAAAAGTACCAAAGACTTGGTAAATTGAAATTGAGAGATAGGATATGGAATAGGTTTGATGGGACAATGATGGGCCGAGGAGTAAACAAGAGAAGCGTGATCGGGAGTTGCTTCTCTATGAACTGAACCCGACTCGTAGGGATCGAGTTCAGGCATGGGTCTCTTTTTATGATGGCCTGATGCAAGATGATAGCGGATATGTCACATTTCCCGCTCGATTCTATCTTGTCGGGAATGCATATCTTCAAGTGCATTAAGAACACCGGTGACAAGACTTGTCATCCGGTTTTCTTGTTGTCCCATTTCAGCCCTCATGGCTATGATTTCATCTTTCAAATCCTTTAGGGTGACTTCCTCAGAAGAGGTTGGAGGCACCCGTTCTCTTGCAGCGGATCCTTGTGGGGAGTAGGAGCCGTGGGATTGAGGCGATGGTGGCTCTTCTGGAGCAGCCGGTGCCTCGGGAGGTTGCTCCCCCTCAGCTTGTGCTTGGTCCTCTTGATGCTCTTCTTCTGAGGCGTCATGCCTTAATTCAAGCAAATTGATCTTCATTCTTTGTATGAGAGCTTTATTTATGGCATTTGTGGATTTGAGCACTTCGAAAGGCTCGCCTTCAATATCCACTTTGAAGAATTCCAAAATCTTTGTAATCCATGTGCCATAGGGAAGGACTCCACGTGGGTTGTCCTTTCTATTTGCCAAGGCTTCTAGAAATAATTTGGGAATGCTTACTTTGACCCTGTTGGCCACTTTCCATAGTATCCCAGCTTCCTGTGGATTCAATTGATTTCTTCCACCGCCCTTTGGGTAGATGCAGTGGGCAATGAGAAGCCTTAGTACCCGTAGCCTAGGTGACAAATCCATGTACCGAAGGAATTTGATTCCCGGATGGTACTTGTTGCTCCGGGTGAGCTGATTATACATTTGATCTATAGTAAGATCTTCTGGAATAGGCTCATCCTCATACGGGACTCCAAGTATGTGTCCTAAATGACTCATTACTTCAGTAGGTCCTGCAACTATCCCGATTCCAAGATCCATTTCGACTCCTTTGACGAATGTTCCAAAGTATTCTTCATCCCAAAGATAATAAAACATTCGAGTAAGATCTGGATAGACCCTTTCGTCTTCCTTTAGCAAGTTGGTCCATCCTTGAAAATCCAATAGATCTTCTATGTCGGATCCATATTCTTTCAAGAAATTGAAATCTATGATCTTGGGTATGAATACCTTCCGTTCGTAGAACTTTTTGTAGAAACGGCTATGTTGGAGCTCGGTTTTGAAGTAGGTAGTGGGCATCTTCAAAACTTGGGCTTTCCCAGCTGCAGTGCCCCTTCTGCTTGTTCCGGATTGTGTACTCTGTGAGGTTTGTTGATTTTCCGACCTGGGTGCTTGATCAGATGATTGAGTGGAGGTTTGGAATCGAACCCGTTTACCCGTCGAAGTTGAGGGTTCTTCTCGAGCCCGTTTTGCAGGTGTCCTAGCTCTCCTAGGAACTTCTTCCTCAGTGTGAGATGTGGGAGGTCTAGGCACAGGCTTTTTTGATGGTTTGGAGACGGCTTTCTTCGGGGCCATTGAGATGGGATTTATGGAATCTGAGAGGGAATGCTAGTGAAAGAGAGAAAGGGATTTGCCGGAAAAGTTTTGCCGGAGATGGAAGAAGAAATTGCCGGAGAAAAGACTGTCGCCGGAGATGGAGAAATAGAGAGAATCCCCGGAGAAGAAGAGAAAAACAGAGAGGCCGGAAAAAATGAGAAAGAAAGAAGAGAGGAGAGAAGAAAAGAAAGAATTTCCGGAATTCGGACGGTCGCGCGCGGAGTCGACTTGCCCTAGGCGAAGTCGACTTCGGTCCTTCTGGAGTCGACTTCGCCTGGGGGCGGAGTCGACTTCGACCCTAGCGGAGTCGACTTCGCTTCTGAAGCGGAGTCGACCTGGCGTCCCTGGAGTCGACTTGACTCATCGACTTGACATTTTCCAATTTTAATTTTCTTATGCATTTTTCCTTAGTTAAGCTCTATCATCCCCATATCATTCCTAATCTTACAAAATGAATCTTTGGCTAGAGGTTTGGTAAAGATATCAGCAATTTGGTCTTCTGTTTTTACATATTCTAAGCACACATCATGATTTTCAACATGTTCACGAATAAAATGATGTCTCACATCAATATGTTTGGTTCTAGAATGCAATACAGGATTTTTAGTCAAACAAATTGCACTTGTATTATCACATCTAATAGGAATATCAACATAATCAATACCATAATCCTTTAATTGCTGTTTCATCCAAAGTAATTGGGCACAACAACTACCGGCGGCTATGTATTCGGCTTCCGCAGTAGATAGTGCAACACTTGTTTGTTTTCTTGAATGCCATGAAACTAGCATATGTTCAAGAAATTGACAAGTTCCACTGGTACTTTTTCTATCTACTTTATATCCGGCAAAGTCTGCATCCGAATAGCCGATTAGATCAAAGGTTGACCCCTTTGGATACCATAGTCCAAGGTTTGTGGTTTTCATCAAATATTTAAAAATTCTTTTCACAGCAAGTAGATGTGATTCTTTGGGACATGCTTGAAATCTAGAACACATACAAACACTAAATAAGATATCGGGTCTAGAAGCAGTTAGATAAAGCAAAGATCCTATCATGCTCCTATAAAGCTTTTGATCGATACTTTTACCGTTTTCATCCGTGTCGATTTTGATTGTTGAGCTCATTGGAGTGTTTGCCCCTTTGCTATTCTGCATTCCAAATTTCTTGAGCATCTCTTTGACATACTTGGACTGGTTCAGAAATATTCCTTCACTTTGTTGCTTGATTTGTAGTCCAAGGAAGAAATTTAATTCTCCCATCATGCTCATTTCGAACTCACTCTGCATTATCTTAGAAAATTCTTGACAAAGATTTTCATCAGTAGCACCGAATATTATGTCATCCACATAAATCTGTACAATCAAAATATTTTTATTTTTGTACTTGATGAATAAAGTAGTGTCTACTTTCCCTCTTTGAAACTCATGATCAATCAAGAATCTATTTAACCTTTCATACCAAGCTCTTGGTGCTTGTTTTAGTCCATATAATGCTTTGGTTAATTTATAAACAAACTTTGATTGATTCTTTTCTTCAAAACCAGGGGGTTGTTCAACATATACTTCTTCTTTCAAATAACCATTTAAAAATGCGCTTTTTACATCCATTTGAAACAATTTGAAGTTCATATGAGAAGCAAATGCTAGTAGGATGCGTATGGCTTCTAATCTAGCCACGGGTGCATACGATTCTTCAAAATCAATTCCTTCTTCTTGGGAATACCCTTTGGCTACTAATCTTGCCTTGTTTCTAATTACAAGACCGCTTTCATCTAATTTATTCCTAAATACTCATTTTGTACCAATGACTGTATGATTGTTTGGTCTAGGAACTAAATGCCATACATTGTTTCTTTCGAATTGATTTAGCTCTTCTTGCATTGAAATAACCCAATTTTCATCATTAAGAGCTTGTTCAATGGTATTTGGTTCAATTTTTGATACAAACGCATATTGGCCATAAACGTTTTGTTTTGATCTTCTAGTTTTTACTCCTTCATATATGTTTCCAATAACTTGTTCAATTGGATGGGCATTTTTGAACTTTAAATCAGTTGGAGGTTTGTAAGAGTCATTACCTTCACTTACCTCTTCCTCCTCTGGATTTTCTGACTTGAGCTCTGGTTCCTTTGATTGTTCTTTGCCTTTCGTCTCATCTGCATTACTTAGTTCATCCTCCTTTCTCGGACTTTGGTTAATTTCATCAAATACAATATGTATGGATTCTTCTACAGCTTGGTTTCGTTTGTTGAATACTCTGTATGCTTTGCTATTTGATGAATAACCAAGGAATATAGCCTCATCACTTTTGGCATCTAATTTTCCCAAGTTGGCTTTTCCATTGTTCAAAACATAACATGTACATCCAAAAGCATGAAAATAAGATATATTTGGTTTCCTTCCTTTCCATAGTTCATATGGGGTCTTTTTCAAGATTGCTCGAATGGTAACTCGGTTCAAAACATGACAAGCTGTACTCACAGCTTCACCCCAAAATTTCTTGGATAAATTGCTCTCATTTAGCATAGTTCTAGCCATCTCTTGTATAGTTCTATTTTTCTTTTCAACTACTCCATTTTGTTGTGGAGTTCTTGGTGCAGAAAATGTGTGGTGAATTCCTTTTTCATTACAAAATTCCATGAATCGTTTGTTTTCGAATTCGCCACCATGATCGCTTCTTATGGTCATAATAGTACTCTGTTTTTCATTTTGCACCAAATTTACAAAAGTTGCAAACATAGAAAAGGCTTCATCTTTACTAGCTAAGAGAATTATCCAAGTGAATCTTGAAAAATCATCAACTATGACAAACACATATTTCTTTCCACCAATGGTTGAAATGTCTGATGGCCCATATAGATCCATGTGTAGCAATTCAAGTGGCCTAGTGGTGGAAATTTCCTTTTTGGTAGAGAAAGGCATTTTGGGTTGTTTTGATATTTGACATGCCTTACAAATTTTGTCTTTGTCATATTTCAACTTTGGTAATCCTTCTACCAAATTCTTTTTCCATAGGGTCTTTATATTTCCCATGTTTACATGTCCAAGCCTTTTATGCCAAACCCATGGATCATTATCAATGGCCATAAGACATTGACCATTCAATTCATCAAGTGAAACCAAATAAACATTTCCATGTCTTTTACCACTAAACATGATATGTTCTCCATCAAATACATTACATATAGATGATTCAAACACAACTTTATATCCTTTATCACATAATTGGCTAATACTCATTAAATTTTTTTTGAGTCCTTCAACAAATAAAACATCTTCCATGCATGCATTTGAGGTACTAAGTATATTTCCTTTACCTTTAATTTTACCTTTTTCATTATTTCCAAAGGCAACCATTCCATCGTTGCAAGGCTTAAGTTTATGAAACAAACTTCTTTCACCAGTCATATGCCTTGAACAACCGCTATCCATGAACCATTCATTGTTTGCCTTTGCCTTAAAACATATCTCTTCATTGCTTGTGCATTTTGAGGTAGTTTGTTCTCCTTGCTCGATTTGTGCCATACAGCAAATTCTCGCACATTCTTCTGCTTCGATTTCGTCGGTTGAGGAGCTACTCGTTGTAGATTCCTCGTCATTCACGTACATGCCTCTTCCTTTATATTTCTGAAATCTTCTATTGTCCCCTCGATCCTTTCTTTGTTCTTTTGCCTTGATTTCTTCGGGAGTTGGACATTGGGCTTGCATATGTCCCGAACCGCCGCATCGGTAGCACTTTGTTGATTCTTTCTTCTTCTCTCGGGGAGTTCTTTCTTTGAAGCTTCTGAAATTTTTGCCTTTCCTCACAAATTTTCTGAATCGTTTTGTGAGTAGAGCAATCTCGTCGTCATTTTGAGAAGAAGATGTGTCATCGGTGTCTTGTGCGGCTTTTAAGGCAATTGCTCTTTTGCCCCTGTGTTGATCTTCATTCCTTTTCTTAATTAGCTCATGTGACATAAGTGAGCTAATTAAGTCTTCGAGCTTCAGCGTGTTGAGGTCTTTGGCTTCTTCAATTGCAGTGATCTTTGGAGTCCATGATTCGGGTAGAGCTCTTAAAATCTTCATGACCTGCTCAGATTCAGATATTGCTTTTCCAAGACCTTTTAAAGCATTAGTAATCTTAGAGAATCTAGCAAACATTTCAGAAATATTTTCTGTTTCTAACATTCTAAAGTTCTCTAGTTCTCCAATCAAAATATTCATTCTCGTCCCTTGGACTTGAGAAGTTCCTTCATAGATAGAGGTTAGCGTATCCCATATTTCTTTGGCGGTCAAGCAAGAGGATACTCTATCATATTCAGAAGCATTAAGAGCACAAAATAAAGAGTTCATAGCTTTGGCGTTGCTCTTAACAGTTCTTACTTCCTCATCGGTCCATTTGGAAGCTCTTTCATCGGTAGGCAAGGTTACTCCATCTTGGATAGCAATCCAAGAGTCCATGTCGGTAGCCATGATGAGTTGCTTCATACGAAGCTACCAATATCCAAAATTGTTCCCATCAAACAACGGTGGCCTTGTAAAGGATTGGCCTTCAGCAAATGCGGGAACGGAAGTAGATTGGGATGCCATTTCAATAAGATCTCTTTGATAAACTCAAAGACCTGCTCTGATACCACTTGTTGGTCCCGAGTTGATGGCTAAACCCAAGAGGGGAGGGGTGAATTGGGTTCTTTAAAATTTCTTTGATAATCTCAAAGATCTTAGCCCCTTGAAAAAGTTAATCCCCTTTTTTAAGCGAATGGAGAGCAAATAAGATAAATCAGTGAAAACAAGTAGAACACAAGATTTATAGTGGTTCGGGCAAACCTTCCCTACTCCACTCTTCCAAGCTCAAACTCCGTTGTGACTTGGGTTCCACTATGTATTCCAAGAATACACTTAGAGTCACCGCTCTCTTCTAGATTCAAAGCTCTAGGGGGCATACACAACTAGAGCCACTTGCTCTCTTCTAGATTCAAAGCTCTAGGGGGCATATACAACTAGAGCCACTTGCTCTCTTCTAGATTCAAAGCTCTAGGGGGCATACACAACTAGAGCCACTTGCTCTCTTCTAGATTCAAAGCTCTAGGGGGCATATACAATCACTTGCACAAGTAGGTGATGAGTCTCACTCCAATTACACCCTACTTTGCATATACTTGATCTTAGCTACCCAAGCTAAATCAAGTTTTATATAACCAAATAAAGAAATGAATAAGAACTACACTTTACAGATTTGTGTAGGCAGTTTTGAGCTCGTGGAAGAAATCAAAAGTGGCTTGAATGATGATTGTTGAAGCAACTTGCAGTTTGAAACTCTTTCTTCCTTTGAAACACTTAAGTATGGAGAAAAGGTATTTGAAAATCTTTCTTGCACTTCTTTTCTCTCTTTGATCTTTTGAGTAGTGTCTCTTGTTTTTTTCTCACGTTCATTTGAATGTCCTTTTATAGATTGAGGAAAATATGAACGTTGTAGAAGTGGTTGGCGTGCAATAAATGAACTTCAACGTTCAAAAATTTGACCGTTATTCTCCAAGTCTAAGATGAAGTCGACTTGGCCTGCGACTTGGCTTCCAAGTCGCACATGGAGTCGACTTGGCCTGCGACTTGGGTTCTTCAGAAACTCAAGTCTGAGACTTGGATCGACTTGGCTTTCAGACTTCAACTCAAGTCGATCCTGAAGTCGACTTGGGTTGCGACTTGGCTTGGTCTATTGCAGAAACGCCTTGATCTTCTTGAACTGTCTTGAATCTTGCAAACCATTTGAAAGCTTTGAGTTCTTGCACAATATATGTATGTTCCTTGCTTTGCTTTGGACTCACTTGATCTTCATGACTTGGATTTTACTCCATTTGGAAGCTAGCTTGAAGATTTGCTTTGAGCTTGATAGACTTGATTTGAATGTAGAACATGATTCTTAACTTTGAAATTGACTCATTTGTTTTTCATCTTGATTCCTTGGACTTGAATGATAAATCCTCTTGAATATCTTTAAAACTGTATCTTTGAAAGTTTGAACATCTCAAGTCGTGGATGGAGTCGACCTGGCCTGCGACTTCACCCAAGTCGCACCTGGAGTCGACCTGGCCTGCGACTTCACCCAAGTCGCACCTGGAGTCGACTTCGTTTGCGACTTCGTTATGTTCGTTTCCACTTTTCAGCTCTGGATACTCCAAGTCGATGCTGGAGTCGACTTCGTATGCGACTTGACTTCCCAAGTCGCAAGTGGAGTCGACTTGACCTGCGACTTCACCTGTTGCCTTTTGGGATTCATTCTCAAGTCGATATTTGAGTCGACTTTGGGATCGACTTCACCCAAGTCGAAGTCCAAGTCGACTTGACTTCTTTGCTTTCCTTAAACATTTGTCAAACATGTTAGTACTCCTTATATACTCAAATAAGTCCTTGTTAATCATCAAAACTCAGGCTTTGGTCAATTTAAATTATTTTGAACATTGTTTCCAACAACAAAAAACTTTTTTTTTTGATTAAGTGTCGCGGGCAAATACCTCCTCCCTAACTCCATCAAAAAATTCATTACCCAAAAAATTTTTAATCGTAAAATTTTTTAATCGTCTTTACAATATTCCTCCAAAATACATTCGGGTAGTCGCCCGTCCAAGTATAGCCCCCTATATTATTATCTAAAGCAAATTTCACTACACGATGAGCAACACCGTTGCCTACCCTGTTTACATGGCTAAATTTACTTTGTCTAAATTTCTTGCTAACCTCACGAATGGCATTTACCAAAA
Source organism: Annona cherimola (assembly GCA_030490835.1). Lineage (NCBI taxonomy): Eukaryota > Viridiplantae > Streptophyta > Magnoliopsida > Magnoliales > Annonaceae > Annona > Annona cherimola. The sequence goes on from CM059972.1 coordinate 90,201,859, forward strand.
TTCGAGTTGTAGACAGCACCTCAGCATAGTTTGAGATTCAGCTTATAAGAATTAATGAATCACTTTCACATACTATGACAGAATGGTTAAGTTGTTGTGCCCATTTCAGACCAGGTAATAAAGCAGTTGCTTCCAACCATGGAGGATCCCTACTTCAATTCCACGTCCGACATTTAGCTGCAAGTATATCACTATCAAAATTCTTGAAAATGGCACTAGCACCGCATAGATCTTTACTATCATGATTTCCAACATCAACATTTAACTTAACTGTCCCTGGAGGAGGAGGATTCCATCTGACCTTATAATTACATATTTGTTGGGAACAAGTCATTAGAAGCTACACTGGCCGGTAATTGGAGATAAAATCCTTGCATCATCCTGCAATATCAGAAAGATTAAGAAGCCTTTCTTGAGCCAGCAACCTATTTCTATAAAACCATATCCTCCAACAAGTTACTAAAAATATATGAATGAATTGTTTCATGTCTGGATGAGATAGCTGATATAAAATGTCAAGGAGACTGCCAGGATTCCTGTTTAACATTCCCCTAATGAGTTTAGGATCATGAGCATGTCTTGCCACCGAACACATCCAAAATAGATGAAAGTCGTCCTCTTGCATCTGTTTACAAAGGTAGCAGCATTGGTTTTCGAGTTGAATACCCTTAATTCGCAAGTTTATTTTTACTAGTAGCAGATCCCATATCAATTTCCATCCAAAAATCAAAATCTTTTGAGGTAGTTTTTGCTTCCAAGATAGTTGAATATGAGCAAGTCTTCTTCCATGGTCAACCAGATTCTCATCATTATTTCTTTCTCCTTATGAAGCATTTTATAGGCAGATTTGACCTTAAATTTTCCATCGTGTTCTCCTGTCCAAAATATATTGTCAGAAGTTTCAGGAATGGGAATACGAATCTCTCTAATTATGTTCCAACCAACTCCACCACAACAGATTTAATCAGATATTCTTTTCATGACCCGACTTCTCTATTTATAAATGAGGATACCTTAATATTTTCCGAAATCTCTTCAGGAAGTGGCCCACCGTTCACTAGCTTAGTCTCAGTCCATCTGTCCCTCAGGAAGTGGACATTATTTCCATCCCCAATTCTCCAATGATAGCCCTATTCCAGTACCTTCCTGGCAACCATAATGCTCTTCTATATTAAGGATGCAGAGGGAGGGGAGTTGCAATTCCAGAAATCACCCTCTTTGAAGTATTTGGCCCTCAACACTCCACAGCATAATGAATTATGTTGTGTAGCAATATTTCATGCCTGTTTTGCTAGGACAGCAATAGATGAAAAGTAAGTTTTATGACAAATGAAAAATATAAAAATGAAATTATTATTTTTACGTTTTTTATACAATTATCCTATTTTTAAATCACTTATATACAATTATTTATATAATTGACCTGTTTATTTTTAACTTTATTTTCTTTATTTTTCATTATTACACCTCTCACATCATATCATATCATTTTTTTATTTAAAAAACTTGTATGTTAAAAAAATTTTATCTAAAAAATTTATCACTCCCCAATTATACTATTAGAGTAAAAAAATTAAGAAAAGTAAGTAGAGTTTTTTAATTGAGAAAAGTAGTTTTAAAATATAATAATTCATTTTTAGAAAATATAATAATCCATCTCACCTCTGTCATCTCATTTGTATATAGGCTCAGTCTGCAAAAGTAGAGTTTTGAGTTAGAATTCTCCTCGACCATTTCATTTTGAGTTAGAATTCTCCTCGACCATTTCATTTGGGATTTTTTTTTCGGTTAGAGTATAGAATTTACTAACTCTAGACGTGGTGTTCAGAGGACACGGATTACCAGAGTTCATGACTGTACAAACTGTCAATCCGCGTCCATGTTCTAAAGATTCGGATGCTGGAATTTTAGAATGAATGGTTCGACTCTATTTATTTTTTCTATTCTTTACTATTATCTTTGTCCAATCATAACAATTCTCTTATTTAAAAACTGTTAAACTCATAAAAAAAATTTATACTTAGAGCTGGTTTGGAAAGTGATAACATTTTGCATGAAATGTTTTCCGTATAAAAATTTTTGAAATGTAAGAAAATGATATGAATAATGATAAGGACTAAAAATATATATATATGTTATATATACAGGCAATATAGAAATAATTGAAAAAAAAATAATTGTATAAGAATAAGTAAACAAATAATTTAAAAATAAGATATCGTGAATAGCAAAAAGTTTTTGCTTGATATTTTTTACGCATTGTCAAAACTTTTCAATATACAACTTTTCACTATCTATAACTACTGTATTTTTTATTTATTTCATCACATTTTTCTATACAACTAACATACTTTTCAATCATTTTTACACAACTACTTACATAACTAACTTATTTATTTTAACTTTATTATTTTTACTCTTTATCATTATCCCTATTATAATCTATATTACATCATTTTCTTTCTATTCAAAAACTTTTATGTCAAAAACTTTCCATTAAAAAAAGTTATCACACATCCTTATTTTTCTTAAATTTTTTAATACTAGGGTGTGTTTGGATAGAGCCAAATTTTTTCACACGAAAATTTTGCAATATAAAACTTTTTCACTTTTTGTAACTATTTTACTTGTTAATTATTTTTCGTATTTTTCTATATAACTACCATACTTTCCAATCATTTATCTACAACTATCCTTAAAACTAACCTATTTATTTTAGTTTTATTCTTTTTACTCATCATTATTATCTATACTATATTATATCGTTTTACACAATTTTAAAACTTGTACATCAATATTTATTCATTTAAAAGTTCTATCACTTTCAAAACACATCATATATAAATGTGTGTTTAATTTTAAATAAAACTTTTAATTTAAAACTTTTCAATTTAAAACTTTTTGCTTTCTATAATTACCTAACTTTTAAATTATTTATTCACATATTCCGATATAAACTACCGTACTTGTTGATAATTTGTACAGAACTATCCATATAATTAAGCTACATATTTTAATTTTATTCTTTTTATTTTTTACTAACATCTCTATAACACCACATCATTTTTTTCATTTCAACAATTTTTATTTATTCAACAATTTTTATACCAATAAATAATTAAAAAATGCGAATAATTATTGAGCGAGAAAAGTTTTAGATTGAAAGTATATTTGGTTGGACACAAAAAATGTCAACTAAAATTTCAATGTAAAACTTTTTACTTTCTATAATTATCATATTTTTTAATTATTTTTTCACATTTTTCTATATAAATAATTATACTTTTCAATCATTTCCTGATGAACTACCGTATAAGTAGTTTATCTCTTGTGACTTTGGCTCTTGATCTTTATACGCCGGACCCAAGTCCATCCTACTTTTTTTTATTGGAGGATATTTTACATCATATCTCAATTCATATTACATTCAAACCCTTAGACAATTCTAACAAACTTATAATGGAAGACGACAACAAGCGTCCACAATCAAGTGGGGAGACCACTAGCTCCCATCCAAGTATAAGGGGGACCACACATGCCCCCACCACAAATATGGTTCAGAATCCCACATGGGATTCGAACCAGCACCGGCTGCGAACGAAAATCCCGTTTCGCAGCCGATGACCAGACGAGCGGTGCTCGTCTGGCTAAGTCCATCCTACTTTGCCTACGCCCATGTCAATTTTTTTTCGGCCGTTCGATTAAGCTGGACTGCGCAGCACCATTGGATGGTCAATTATGTAAACATTTTCAAAAAACTCCTTATGAACGGGAGACTGTCGATGCTAATTTCTCTTCTTTAATTGTCTGGCGATGCTGATCGGAGCTTTCCTATCTGGCTACGACAAAATAAAAATATCCAGGATTCAGTGGCATTGATGTGGGATTTCAAAGGATCGCTGGAAATAACTCTAGAGAGAGAAAAAGTTTGGTTTTTGAGAGAAATAGTGATGGAGGAATTTGACTTTTTTGTTGTGATTCATTTGCGATTTCTCCATGGAGGCTGGCGCAACAAATTCCATCTTGAATACAAATTGGTAGGTTGCCACGGCGATTCTTGTTGACAACAATGGTTTCTTGGAGATTAATGGGTCTCGAATCATTGTGGGCTCAACAGAGTTAAAGACAATGGAGCAGCAGTGGCGGTCCAATGTTAGCGAGGGACTCATCTCAGCCATGGATCGGAATAGAGGAGGAAACGCACCTGCGATTTTTGCGATGACTTTTTCAGCTGTTGATACCCGAATGGCGGACGGTGGTTGCCTAGTTTGAGGAGATGAAGATAACGAGATTTTCAGCAGCCATCTTCGTTTACAACAAAGCAAACATCATCTCCAATATAAAATATAGCCAAAGTAAAAAAAATTATATTCGTTGCAATTAATTAAAATAAAGAATCCATTGCATTTTCAAGCAACCCAAATCCTTTTTCAGAGCTGAGCTTGCAATCTAATTGCATGAGACAGAGGAGAACATCCGGTGCGTTTGATAGATGAATCCTGAACCTTCGCCAACCAAACCACTAAGAGCCTCCCTCGCCGGTGGCCTCCAAACCACACCCGTTCACCACCAAAGTCACTTGCAGGGCCTCCCTGCTCCAAACACCTCCTACCTATGCATCTCCAAGTGGTGAGAATCCCTAATCGACAGAACCCATGCCTCTCTCTGCTCTCTTATCATGGATTCCCCTTTGTAAAATCATGGGAAACCATGGCTATGTTAGATAACCCAAAAATCGAAGAGGGGAGAGAGGCAAGTAGCAGTGTAGGGCTAGGGCGGAGGGAAGAGACGAAAATTGGAGAAAGGACACACATAGAGAGAGAGGGGGAATCTAGTGATGGATGCAACCAGCGAGCGGCGGCGGGTACTTTACCTCCGCGCAGCAGGCAACGTGCGAGTGAAACGGGTAGCTACGTGATTCATTCGGGGAGGGAGGTTTTCGTCTTTTTTCCGTTGCTGCCTGTGTTGTCTTGTCTCTGTCAGGAGGGCGTATTTTGCAAAATCTCCCAGCTCTTTCATCCGACAGCTGCTGTTCGTGAGGTACGAGTGCCACGCTGGAGCAGACGAAGTGCCTCCTAGCTCGGCCCGGCCTGCACGAATGCTGTCACCTGACTTCCAACTTCATGCTGCTGTTTTTCTTATTATCATATCATTTCCTATCTAAGATCATTTTTAGGGGACGTTTGGATAGATGCATTTGCGTGGGAACGTGGGATCTGATGGGATTTCGGCGCGGTAAAGAGCCAGTCGTCAACGACGCATTTGTAGTTTTGTACGGTGCGGCAGCAGCTTGGAATTCGTTCGGCGCGGGAGCGGCGGGACGCGCAAATTTTTTAAATCGTGAAACGCACCTGGCAACGGCGGGACGCGCAAGGGTGAAATCCTGCACATGCAACACACCTGTTCACCTGGCAACGCACCTGGCAACGCATTGCTCCGGAATAACCAGAAGCGATGGCTCGTTACATATGCACATAAATCGTGATTTCACATATTTTATAATATACCACGTTATTCATCATAAAAAATAGCAATTTTAAGTTATTTTTCATGACTTAAAATCGTGATTTTTTTTAAAAAAAAAACAAATACATAAAAGTATTATAAAATGACAAACTTGGAATATGAATATAAAGTAATTAAAAAAATTAATAAATAATGTAGATGTGTAATTGTGATTTTTTTACGCAGCCTACACCGCGCACATCACGCTAGAGGGGTATATTTTACTGCCTAGGTACGAAATTTTTAACGTGCAATCTATTTTAAGCCCACAATAATTATATCAATTTTTCATTCATTCATTTAATTTATTATCTTTTGTTTTAACATGCATTAAAAATTGAATCAAATTCTTAGGTGGGTTGTAGATGCTAAAAATTGTGTATAATCGCCTATAAATTGGAGATTTTTCGACACGATTTAATAAACTTGAATGAGATGGATAAATAGAGAGTGTATTGATGCATATTTAAAATGAAAAAAATTGTATTGAAAATATAACGAATTATATTAAAGAAGATGATACGCGCTCCATTTAAGTAACAGTTACTTAGATTTTTCCTTAAAAAAATAATTACTTTGATTTTGATTCGTGGTCATGGATAGGCTCGAAATGGGATGTTACTGAAATCTTTGATAGCAACGGCGCTAGTACAGTATTTACTAGTGTGTTATCGAATCGGACCGGACCGGCCGGTCCGACCGGGAACCAGCCCAATGTCTGATTCGTTTACTTGTGGTTCGGTTTAATTATATTAAACCGCATGACCGTATGGTAAATGTATAAATCATATCGTTAATCACATGCTCGCCGTCTGTGTGAAATAATATCAAATTACACATATTTATCCTAACTTATGAAATTAATATATGGAAGTACTTTTAAAATTATGTAGGTAATAATATATAAAAAAAATATGATTGCTAGAAATATTTAAAAATTCAAAATAAATGTATATACATATCCGAAAAATGTTAAAACTTAGTTTATAGGTTAAATATAACTAAATTGACATGTTTATGAATTAAAAACAGTCGCGCATTTTGTATCATAACGCAGTAACTATTTGATTTGCACGTTAGATTACATCATTATGTATTTATTTCAAAAAATTTCAATCAACTTTTTAATACATTTTTTATATATTTTTTCATATTACAAAACACAACCTTTTCATTAGGCTGGGTTAGGTAATTTACAAATATACCTGAATATCCCATATAGTTTTTAAAATTAAAAATAATTTCTTAAAAGTTTGATTATAATTGTAAATATATCCATGTTATTATAACATTATTATTACACCATTACGACATAGATATATTTGGAAAGAAGTGCAAACTATACAGGTATATTTACAATTGCAACAATTTGATAGAACATATTTAATTTTTATAAATATATTCATATAGTTTATATATTTTAATAAATATACTTGTGTTAAACAATGCTATAACAGTATGGATATATTTACAGATATGTTAAATAATATAAGAATAATTTATAATTTACAAAACCATATAAATACATTTATAATTATATCAACACTATATAAGTAAATTTTCAAATTACACGGTTAGGTTCGGTCCATCCTAAAAATTCCCCGGAAGCACCAAAGCAATAACACTGGAAGAAAGGAGCCGCACTTGCAAGTTGTAGTTGGAAACATAATTATTAGAATTGCAGCAAATGATGGAATACAAATTTATAAAATAGAGAAAAGCAAAACCCGTAATGCACCCATCTTAAAAATAAAATCTGTAAATTTTAAATTAATACAACGCCAATCACAAGAACAACAACACCAACCAACCAACCAATCAATTTAAATAAAATTGGACGAAAGATCAAGATCCCCTTCCACCCACCTTCATATCTCTCTCTCTATTTCCTCTTCTTCCGGTCGTTCATAATGATTATTATTTTTATTTTAGTTTTAAAAATATTTATTTTTTTACGCATATCTATACAAAATAATTTTAAAAATTTGTTCATAATATTGGGAAAATATCGTGGTTTCCTGGTCAACTATCGGCAATAATTTTGAACCGTGCAGGCAGCCAACAAAATTCGAATGCAGATGCAAGTACACATCTCTAGCGTGCGTTGCATTGCACCAGACTTGGTGCTCCACCCTTCAGAAAACGAGCTTCCATGGTTGCGGATAATGGGAGAGACGAACCCATCGCCCATGCGTCTTCGAAGCCGGCCAAATACAGTACAAAATAATGTTTAGCGAGTGGATTTTCTGGTGTTGGCATTCTTTCCAAGTTCCAAGCATCGAATGGTTAGAAAATCTACATCTCTGGCGACCCACATGATCTCAGATCCGGCCGTCTGAACCGGCTGATCTCCCAATCACATTCCGTTAATCAAGAGCTGCTGAAAATTCTCAATGTCCGGCCCCATTCTTCTCCCAAGATTCGAGCACAACATGGATCTCCCTTGTGTGTGAACTGTTCTTTATTCCGACGACGGGAGAGAGACAGGAGGAAGTGCGAAGTGTTGGCAAAACCGGTCCCGTTCTGCTGCACCTGGGACCGCAGGTAATCCATCCTGGGAGGAAGCTATGCACTGTAGCAGCCCCACCAAATGCAGCAAAAGCCATTCATCCGGCACATCAACCATCCAGGCCATTGAACACGCAAGGAGAAATTTTTGAGCAGAGTGTTAACAAGGCCAGGGGTTGTCGTCTCATGAGGGTTTGACAACCTGTCGGCCTGTTAGCAAAATCTACGGCTGCAAGTGTATTGGGAATAAAAAAACGTGGTTCGTCACGTACGTCATGGAACGATTGGAGCCGGTGGTGTGAGCAGATGAGCGGCGTGACAAGATAGCGGAGGTACGGAAGAAAATCGGAGAAGAGAAATGGGGAGAACGGCGTTTGAAGAGGAAAACAGCGGTTACTGCCAAAGCGACGCGGGACTCCCGTTGACGCGGTGCCCTCTAACAAAAAGAAGAATCCTGCCAGCAAGATCAAGCGCTCTCCGTGCTCGAAGAAGGTTGGGTGAATACAGACGACCACCGAAATATGCTCCCGTGAACGTAGAAGACGTTACCTCTTCCGGTTCGTCACAGCAGTCTGAACCATTGTTAAGCTCACCACAAGATCGGTGCTCCCAAACTCGTCTCAGGAAGGTATTTTTTTTAAACTCATTCAAACAAATGTCATATTTCCATTATCTGTGCAAACTTGTAATCTGCGCTACAATTTTTTCCCTTCTCATTATCCGTCTCCCATTATCCGTGCGTTATGTTTTTCTCCTGAGCTGCTGCTGCCGAAACTAGTTGTCTCTTGCATACACCCCAACCTGCGTCTTCCCTCCCGCCTCTAGCTAATTTGCTACAGCCATTAAATCCAATCATAAGTTGCAGTGCCCAACCGAGCAGAAATCGACTACCAAATTTGGCAAGGCATGCCATGGTTGCCAGAGTTATTGACGGTACAATGAGATTGGGCATCCTACTAATCTTTCTAACTTCTGTTTTTCTCACACATTTTGGAGCTCTACTCTTGCATCTAAAATCTGGAGTTTCTTCTTGTCCAATTCGATCTCAGATAAAAATGGTATTGGCTTATTGCCTTAACTTACTGCCTTGTCCCTGCCTGGTCTTGGAGGCCGGTCAAGAAAACCACTTCTCTACGCTCCCCTGTTTACAGTGTCACGGCTGAAATAGGGTGCATAACCGCATAAGCGTGCTTTTGGAAAAGAATCTGGGAGTAATCAGTGAGGGGAAAACGGGTGCGAAACTGGGCGTCTGGGCCCCGATGGTTACTCTGGATTTTTCCAAATTCGTGCTTTTCAGGTTGATTGATATCTATTTTTCAATAATCAGACATGTGATGCGACATTTGAAATATTTAACACCTCATATGGGGGAGTTGTAAAAGTGGAAATGGAAATTTTTTAAAAAAAGTGACAGAGTAATCCAATGTGATATATAACATTTGAAATATAATGACAATAATAGAAAAAGTAAGGTAATTATTTGTTAATATGTAAAATTATATATAAAAAAAAAAGCGTATGAAAAAGTTCTTAAATTTTTTTTACCAGTTGTCAAATGGATATTATAATCTAGGGGACATTAGGCAATTAGTCTCTATGGGGTAGGGTGATATGGTTTTCCAGGTTAACAATTACTCTAATTAATAATCATATCCTTCTACATTTGCCTTTGAATTTTAATTATTTTGTCTATCAATTATCTTCAACAGATGTATTTGTTCCAATTTTATTTTTATTATTTCTTATCAATCACACAATTTTCGAAATATTTTATTTCCTCTTCCTCACTTAGTTCCACAATCCTCACAAAATTCAAATTAACAAACGTTCTCCTAGTTTAATGCTATGATATCAGTTCCAATCGTAGGGTCATAAATGCTTACCTAGTTTGGTTATGGACGTGAGATTGACAAAAGTGCGTGGCTCTGTAGTCCATCAAATAATGTACTGAGGTCATTTTTTTAATCCTTTTTTAATGCAATGATAGGGAACCAGTTTTTTTTTTTTAAATTCATTTTAGAGTATGACATCTTATATTGCAACCACGTTCATTCACATACCCATCTTTTGGAGAGACCACGAGCTCCAAGCTGTTCTCAGGGGAGACCGAACTCAACGCTTGTCTCTTGCATTATTGCCAACAAGTGCTACCAACCGGGCTAATGCCCACTTGGCACAACCAGTTCCTTGGTACGGCCAACTTTTTTGAATACGATGCATGACTTAGATTTAAATAAAATGTTAAAAATCGCAAAACCTAAAGGGCACACGGTGCAATCGGTGCCTCAAATGTATTTTCCAATTAAAATATATATTTGACGAGTAGAATTCTACCCATCCAAAATCCTGAATGCCAAGTCCCTCTCGTGGCTGTGTGTTTGAAACCATATGTAGCTATTAACTGATCTCAAAATATTCTGCTTCTAGAAGAATGAAAATTAAAAGCGCAAAATGAAAGAGAAAATTTCTTGGGGACTCCTTTCCGTTTCATATATCAAGAATTAGAAAGCGGTGAATTATTATGTTAATGAATTTTAACGAGCCATAGAAATGTATTAATAAAACTAAATATTTTTACAAGATGAAAATTTTAAGTTGTTTATATTTTACATACTCACATTTTTATAAGATTATAATTTTACATATCCAACTAAATTTTTTCTAAAGAGTAACGATCACAAGTCACCCATTTATATCTGGTCGTATGTGATCTGTGCGCTATTTTAGATTAATTGTGCCCATGCATTAATCAATCATCCATCTCATCCCATTTTATCCTTTTTCTTAAACAATACTTTATTTACTTAATTAATATTCACTTTCACACGTCTCTTTCCATAAGTCTCATTCAGGCTCAGCTAATGTTTATGGTGAAGGCTGTCAAATGCTACAAACAAATTAAATAATACGTACAGACATGGATTATTACGAGGAAACATTAATGCTAGGTGGAGTAGCAGCGACACTTTTAGCAGCCGATGCAGAAAATAATGAGAAGGACGCTAATTCCAATAGAAACTGTGGGAAGCTCCGTCAATCATTTATAGATAACATGATTGGGTCTGGAGATACAAAGTGTACAAATCAGATTAGAATGAGCATGTTTGACTTCCATCAATTGTGTCAGAAAGTAAAAGATGTAAGTGGGTTGAGTGGCACTCGGCATGTGACAGTGGAGGCACAAATGACAATGTTTTTACACACATTATCTCATAACGTTAGAAATCGAAGCATAGGGGGCCATTTCTGTCGTTCTGGTGAAACTGTCAGTCGGCGTTTTCATAGGTGCCTTTCTGCTGTGCTGAATCTCCATACAGAAATGGTTGAAGCTCCAAAGTATACTACACATCCTTTAATAGAGGCAGACCCATTTGTGTTAGTATATTTTCAGGTTCGTGTTGCACCCTTCATGCATGTTACCCTCCTTTACAGTCATGTTTACCGCACTAATACATCACAACAACTTACATAGGGATGTATAGGAGCGCTTGATGGAACTCACATTCCTACAACACCACCACCAGGACCAAATTCAGCTTGGCGGAATAGATATAGGAGGTTGACTCAAAATGTTCTAGCTGCATGCGATTTCAACATGAGGTTCACATATATATATGTCGGTTGGGAGGTCGAGCCCATGATAGTAAAGTCCTACAGGCTGCAATAGATGACTCTGAGGATCCATTTAAAGTTCCAACAGGTGCCACTCGAATCCCGTGTCTTGAAAATTAATTATGTCCGTATTAGAGGACTATATCGCTAACCATATGTGCTGGATTTTAACCTTTGGACGTACAGGGTCTTATTATCTAGTCGATTTGGGTTACCCACATTGTCCCGGCTTTATGGCACCATACAAGGGTGTACGTTACCATTTGTAAGAGTATCAAAGGGGTCGACCACCAGAAAATTATCAAGAATTATTTAACTACAATCATGTAAAGTGGAGAGCCCATGTGGAAAGGTTATTTGGTATATGGAAGAGTCGTTTTCCCATATTGAAAAGTGCCACCAAATACCCTTACAATGTCCACACAATGATTATAGCAGCTTGTGTCATCTTACACAACTACATGACAATTGTAGATGAATCAGAATTACCAGAGCAACTACAATTACAGGGGGACGCTTCAATGAATTCAGTCGACATGGAGGAGGAGGTCGAAGAGCCAACCATGATTAGGGGTTTCTCAGATATAGCATTACAATCTTGGAAGGACTTCCGTGACGATATTGCTCAACGAATGTGGAATGATTATCATAGAGATGTGTAGCCAATATCGTAGTCATAGCTCTCAACACTAAGCATCATTTACTTTTATGTTTATTATGCCTGTAGTTTGTGATTTAACTTGCTGAATACTTGTCATTTGATAAATCAAATGTTGGTTTAGTAGAATGGTGCTTCAATGAGTGAATTGGTTTATTTTTCTCATGTCTCATGCCTTCTATCCTTATTTTTAGATCATGGTATATGTGGTTAATTTTATCAATTATATCTCAATCACATAATTGTGCTGCATCTTGATATTTGTAGTATCGTACAGAGATAGGCCCAATGGATCCAACATTGAGCAGATCCATGAGCAGTGGGTCTCGTCAGGCTTCTAGAGGTAGTACTGACAGAAATTCTAGACGGTCTAATGAAGGAAATTTCCGATGGGCAGAAGAACATGATAGAAGGCTCATTAGGCTTCTAGTAGAAAATAGACAGTCTGGTCGCATATGTGGTAATAGCTTAGCCAAGGCTATAGCCATGCGAATTGCATCAAGGCTAAGCAATGAACTTAGCGACATTATTGAAGTTCCCCTTAAGTGGGAGCAAGTTTGAAACAGGTGGCGTCATTTTAAAGAGCTATACCGACGTATGGCAAGAGTTCAAGACAAATCTGGAATGGGATAGGATGAGTCTCGTATGATGTTTGATGGGTCAAATGAACAATGGGCAGATCTTATCGAGGTAGCTAATTAGATTTTCGTAATGTTTTATATGTTTGTAAGAATTTTTGTTAGCAAGTACTTACCAATGTCTTTCATTAAAATTGACTTGTTCAGTCTGATCCGAAGATAGCGGAGCTCCGTGATAAGCGTCAATTACACAGTTGGGAGGACTTGGATGAGATCTATAGGTCAGATGCACCAACCGGTGCCCGATCAGCGGGATTCAGTAAGCTAGCACGTCGAAGACGCTCCCACATGGAAGAGAGTCCGAGTGGCGAGGAAGGCATCGATCTTAACTCCGAGCCTTTGTACACCGAAGAAGATGCTCCGACATCTTCAATGAGAACATCTGCATGCTCACCACGACGTCAAAATTTACGTAGGAGGCCGCCAGGTCCATTAGAGGAGGTGGCTGGTGCATTCAAGAGTCTAGTCAATCGGCAGGTGCTGCCGCCGCCTCCTCCACCACCACTACCAACCGGAAGCTCAGTGTTGACCCCCAACGATACACGGATGCTATGACACGGCTGTGGGAGCTTTCTCTCTCTCCCGAAGAGGGCACAAAAATGGTCCTTTACTTTGGTCAGCATCCAGAGAATGCATTAGGTTTTCTAAGTATGCCCACTTTAGAGATGCGAAAGCAGTTTGTGCAACATATTTTAGCAAATTTGTAGACCTATTTGATTATCGAAATTGTTGATCATTTATGACATATTGTGTAGACTATTTAGGCAATTTGACTTATGGTTTTAACTTATCAGGTAACTTGTTTTATTGATTAAGTTTATGTATGACATTGTTATGCTATTAGGATGTCTATTTCATTCATTTCTATACTTTACATTGGATTTTTTTCACAGGTCACGTCATTATGCCACGTTTCTATGTTGTCTTCGTTGGGCGTACACCAGGTATATATCAATCATGGCCGGCGGCCCATGCACAAGTGAATCGATATTCGGGAGCATGTTTCAAATCATTTTCTGATCGAGAGTCTGCCCTAGATGCGTACAAGAATTATTTCACACCGCTAGGTAAAAAAGAGCAAACTAGTGTTGTCATAAACATTTGTGATTGTGCTAGTTGTAATGTTGGAAATGATGTCCAAATTATCAATTTGTGTGACTGTAAATCATGTGGTAAAAGTGCAATGTAGTGATAACATGTGCCATGTATGAAGGAGTTATAAAATAGTTGTGTAGATTTGTGATTTTAGTAAAGACTGCTTTTTATATTTGACTGATTTTAATCGATGATAGTATTTAGATTTTGCGATTTTTTAATGATTTTGTTGGATAAAGAAAGTGAGCTGATTTTAGGTCTTCTCTTGGTTTAAGTTTTAGTTCGATATTTCGGTTAATAAAAGTATGGGGACATTATCATATTTGAAAATAAGATAAAACATGCTAACATGAAAATCAAATAGTTACTGCGTTATGATACAAAATGCGCGACTGTTTTTAATTCGTAGCCCATTTTACTTCGACTTACCGTAAAATGAATTCATGTCTTCACCTTTATAGTTTGATGATACACGCTGTTGCGTTTTTAGAATCAAAATCTTCTTTGTATCAATCCAAATAAGGTACTGCGTTCTTCATTTATATTTTTATTATTTTTATTTATAAATTATTTTCTGCATTCACTTCTTTCCGCCTGTTCTTTCCTTTCATACTCTCGACATACCGAAGAAAGAATTGACCTCTTCCCATTTTTATTTTTTCACTCTTTTTCCTTTCATACTCTCGACATATTTATGATGTTATAAATATTAAATTAATTCTAAATTTGAAATAAATATATTTACCAAATTATATTTTCATAACTCCTAAATATATATATGTTAGAATTTGAAAATCACAGTATAAGTACAAAATATGCAGAAAAAATTAATAGCAAGATTTAAAAATCTCTAAACATGCATTTCTTAGTATATCTAACCCATTAGCTAGTATTCTGTATTTGGCGTGTAGTAGGCATTACTTAATGTAGACAATAGACATCCGAGCACTAATTCTTTCCGACCTGTCAAAAAAAATATATATATATATATATTTATTTATTTTGAAATACGTTTTTGTAAACATGTTAATTTAGTTATATTTAATCTATAAACTAAGTTTTAACATTTTTCGGATATGTATATACATTTATTTTGAATTTTTAAATATTTCTAGCAATCATATTTTTTTATATATTATTACCTACATATATTTTAAAAGTACTTCTATATATTAATTTCATAAGTTAGGATAAATATGTGTAATTTGATATTATTTCACACAGACGGCGAGCATGTGATTAACGATATGATTTATACATTTACCATACGGTCATGCGGTTTAATATAATTAAATCGAACCACAAGTAAACGAATCAGACATTGGGCCGGTTCCCGGTCGGACCGGCTGGTCCGGTCCGATTCTATAACACACTGGTAAATACTGTACTAGCGCCGTTGCTATCAAAGATTTCAGTAACATCCCATTTCGAGCCTATCCATGACCACGAATCAAAATCCAAGTAATTATTTTTTTAAGGAAAAATCTAAGTAACTGTTACTTAAATGGAGCGCGTATCATCTTCTTTAATATAATTCGTTATATTTTCAATACAATTTTTTTCATTTTAAATATGCATCAATACACTCTCTATTTATCCATCTCATTCAAGTTTATTAAATCGTGTCGAAGAATCTCCAATTTATAGGCGATTATACACAATTTTTAGCATCTACAACCCACCTAAGAATTTGATTCAATTTTTAATGCATGTTAAAACAAATGATAATAAATTAAATGAATGAATGAAAAATTGATATAATTATTGTGGGCTTAAAATAGATTGCACGTTAAAAATTTCGTACCTAGGCAGTAAAATATACCCCTCTAGCGTGATGTGCGCGGTGTAGGCTGCGTAAAAAAACCACAATTACACATCTACATTATTTATTAATTTTTTTAATTACTTTATATTCATATTCCAAGTTTGTCATTTTATAATACTTTTATGTATTTGTTTTTTTAAAAAAAAATCACGATTTTAAGTCATGAAAAATAACTTAAAATTGCTATTTTTTATGATGAATAACGTGGTATATTATAAAATATGTGAAATCACGATTTATGTGCATATGTAACGAGCCATCGCTTCTAGTTATTCCGGAGCAATGCGTTGCCAGGTGCGTTGCCAGGTGAACAGGTGTGTTGCATGTGCAGGATTTCACCCTTGCGCGTCCCGCCGTTGCCAGGTGCGTTTTACGATTTAAAAAATTTGCGCGTCCCGCCGCTCCCGCGCCGAACGAATTCCAAGCTGCTGCCGCACCTTACAAAACTACAAATGCGTCGTTTACGGCTGGCTCTTTACCACGCCGAAATCCCATCAGATCCCACGTTCCCACACAAATGCATCTATCCAAACGTCCCCTTACTTTAAAAATTTTCCATAAATTTTTTTTATCTTCAACTATACCCACTATCACCAAATTTTAACTTTATTCTATTTATACTATATTATTATCTTTATTATATTACATCATTTTTTATCAACTAAGACAACTTTTATTCTCAGAACTTTTTATAAAAATTTTTTATCTTCAACCACACATGCTATCACATAAGTTTAACTTTATTTTATTTACACTTTGGGTGTATTTGTTTGCGGCAAAAAAATGTTAACTAAAACTTTTCAATCCGATCTATTTTTTAATTATTTTTTCACATTTTCTTATTCAAATTACCCTATTTTTCAATCATTTCTACACAACTAACCTATCTATTTTAACTTTATTTTCTTTACTTCCCATAATTACTCCTATTATATCACATCATTTTCTATCAATTTGACAACTTTTACCTCAAGAATTTTTCATGAGTTTTCCCAAATATACCTATTACGTTTGACCGTAATTTCAAATATACTCACTACGTTTCTAAAATCTTATATATACCCATTACATTTGCACATAATCCCAAATATGCCCACTTCATAATGGATTTGAGAAAATGACATTACAAAATGTGTAAAATTACTAAAATGCTCATGATCAAAAGGCGGACCAAAAAGAGTGAATGACAGAGTCTAATGTCGTCCCACTCCTCTCTTCCTCTGAAACATCCAACTGCATCACGCGTATTTCTCCATTCTAACAAATCTCCGTTAAACCACATAGGCCATCATCTATCGATGGCCACTAAATGCTCGACCTAATAAGCCATTCATGGAAAAAATTTCCAGCAAGTAGAAAATCTCCATCAAGCGTGCCATTGCAGGATGTAAATCATGTACAACTATGCCAAGAGAAAAGGGCAAAAACAAATAACATATGACAAGCAGATTCCCACAAGTCAAGCCATCCTCACACTCTCATCAACCGTTGAAGCTAAGAAGTGTTAGAATTTTCATAATAAAATTTCCGTTTCCAAGCTTTTTCTTCTTGCTTTAAAGCATTCCGTTTTCCGAGCGTTGTTTATTTTATTTTATTGAAAGCATTTTTCAACGTTTATATTCGTAACGTTAATTTCAAATGTTGAAATCCAGGCCTATATATAGGAGCCTGAATTGCTTGAAAACAAAACACACAATTTTTTCTCTCCAACCCTCTCCTGCCCTCTAGTGTTCTCAAAAGAAACTTTGTGAATTTTTTCATTATTTTCTAACTCCATTCAAAGCCTGTTATTTTTAATCTCAAGTGTTTGGAATCTAGAAGGGAGGTTGTTTTCCATTGTAGATTAGGTTCTCTCCTTGTATCCTGGGGGCAAACTGCTATAACCCTAAACAGTTGTGAGGGAGAAATGTTGTCTTAAGGAAAGTGACAATTGTAACACGCCTAGAGGATAAACCTATTTTCTGGTTTGAATATTTTCTCACTTTCCATAAATTTCCTATTTATTTCCATCTCTGTGCCCCAACAATCTTAAGACAACATTTTTTTTATTTTTTTCATTTTCCTAAATGGTCCCCCAATCTACCATTCCCATTGCTAAGCCTGATATCTCAAGGTTGGATGCCTGTGTTGGCACCAACTTCAAAAGGTGGCAACAATAACTTCACCTCTACCTAACCCACCTTGGAGTTGTCTACGTTCTTACCAACCCGAAGCCTGAAGAAACCACGGATGAAACGCTGCAGCAGCAACGCAAAAGAATAAAGTGGGAGATGGATAACTACATCTTCAAAGGCCACATCGTCGAATCTTTATCAGACTCTCTCTTCAACGCATACCAGAAGGTGGACGCGGCCAAAAAAATTTGGGACTCACTTCAGCACAAGTACAACACAGATGATGCGAGTATTAAGAAATTTATTGTAAGTGATTTCCTTGAATACACTACGACTGATGATAAGTCGATCCTTGATCAAGTTCATGAGATCCAGCATATCGTCAATCAACTTGAGTCTGAGGGCAGTAAGATAGATGAGTCCATTATTGTAAGTACTATTATTGCAAAATTGCCACCTGGTTGGAATAACCATCGCAAGAATTTGAAACAAATGAAAGGTCTTATGAGTTTAGATGAACTTGCTCTTAACTTGTGTACTGAAGAAAAATCTAGACAAAGTGAAAAGAAAGACGAGCAAATTCAATCTAAAGCTCATATGGTTGAATGTCAAAATCAGGTGACAATTAGCAATAATCAACCCTTTAGAAAATTTAACTTAAATACTAATAAAATTAAGAAGAAAAAGAGACCTTATTATTATTGCAAAAAGATATGATATTTGAAAAGGGAGTGTAGGCTTCTCAAAAAGAAGAATAACACTCAAAAGGGTCCCGAGGCACATTTGACTGAAGAAAATTTTGTTGGTATGATTTCTGAAATTTGTGCTGTGAGTGACGATCAGACTTGGTGGCTTGATTCTGGGGCTACTAGGCATGTATGCAAAGATAGAAATCAGTTTAAAACCTATGAATCTGGTAATAATGGTAATAATTTATTCATGGGTAACTCATCTACCGCCAAAGTGGTAGGGTCAGGGACTATTATCCTAAAACTGACTTCTGGGAAATCACTCACCCTTACAAATGTGTTTCATGTACCAAAAATTCGCAAAAACCTGGTCTCGATTAGCCTTCTTGGCAAATATGGTTTTAAATTGGTATTTGAGTCAGATCAAATTATTATTACAAAAGGAGGTATTTTTGTTGGGAAGGGTTATGTTGTAGACGACATGTTTCGCCTGAACGTGAATAATGAATCATCTTCTTCTGCTTATATTGTTGATTTATTTTCTTTATGGCATGATAGACTAGGTCATGTTAATTTTAGAAGTATGGACACTATGATGAAATTAGGATTAATTCCTAGATCACCAAATGAATCAACTGATAAATGTAAAGCGTGTGTTCAAACTAAAATTACTAAAAAGCCATTTCAAAAAGTAGAAAGAAATTTAGAATTATTGGGTTTAATTCATTCTGATATATGTGATATGGAAAATAACCTAACAAGAGGTGGTAAAAGATATTTTATAACATTTATAGATGATTTTAGTAAATATACTTATATTTATTTGCTAAGAACAAAAGATGAAGCTTTAGAAAAATTCAAGTCTTATAAGGCTGAAGTTGAAAATCAACTTAGTAAAACCATTAAAACTCTAAAATCAGATAGAGGTGGTGAATATTTATCAAATGACTTTAATGATTTTTGTGAAAACGTTGGCATAATTCACCTAGTAACAACCTCATATTCGCCTCAACAGAATGGAACGACAGAAAGGAAAAATAGAACATTGGTTGAAATGGTAAATTCAATGTTAATAAATGCATATCTAAGTATAGGTTGGTGGGGTGAAACTTTATTAACAGTTTGTCACATTCTTAACAAAATTCCACATAAGAAAACTAAAGTTACTCCTTATGAATTATGGAAAAATAAGGCACCTAATATTAAATATTTTAGAGTTTGAGGTTGTAGAGCCTTAGTAAGATTATCTGATCCTAAAAGACCTAAATTATGACAGTCCAATTCAACAAAATACCATTATTGAATCCAGAGATGTTGATTTCTATGAAAATACTTATAAAACGATTCCTAAGCTCAGTAATAATGATGAAGCTTCCTCTTCTCAACCATTGGATAAATCTATAAGTAATGATTCTGCATTTGCAGATAAACCTATAGAAAATGATAATGAAAATATGAGAAGAAGCAAAAGAGCAAGGAAAGATAATTATAATCGCTTTGGGCCTGATTTTCAACTAAACCTAGTAGAAGGATCCAGAGATAATATAAATGAGGAACACATAGTTGTTCTTTATACCGAAGGGGATCCAACTACTTATGACAAATCCATGAAATCTCCAGATGTATCATATTGGAAAGAAGCGATCTAAGATGAAATGGATTCAATAATGGGAAATGGAACTTGAACATTAGTTGATTTACCACTAGGCTCTAAACCTATAGGTTGTAAATGAATTTTTAAAAAGAAATTAAAAATTGATTGATCAATTGATAAATTTAAAGCTAGGCTAGTAGCTAAAGGGTTTAGGCAAAAAGAAAGTATAGATTTCTTTGATACCTATGCTCCAGTAGCTAGAATTTCAACTATTAGATTATTAATGGCCCTAGCTTCTATCTATCACCTTGAAATTCATCAAATGGATGTAAGAACTGCATTTCTAAATGGAGATTTAGATGAGGAAATTTATATGGAACAACCTGAAGGATTTATAATACCTGGACAAGAAAAGAAAGTTTGCAAACTGATAAAATCATTATATGGTTTAAAACAAACACCTAAGCAATGACATGAAAAATTTGATCAAGTTGGATTATCAAATGGGTATAAATTAAACCAATCAGACAAATGTGTTTATAGTAAATTTACTGCAAATAAAGGAGTTATTATATGTTTATATGTAGATGATATGCTCATTTTTTGGACTGACATTGATATTATTGAAGAAACTAAGAGTTTCATGTCAGTTAATTTCGATATGAAAGATATAGGTTATGCAGATGTTATTCTTGGCATCAAGATTATCAGACATGGTAATGTATTTTCTCTTTCTCAATCGCATTATATTGAAAAGGTACTCAAGCGATTTAACCATTTTGACGCTGGCGTAGCCTCAACTCCTTTTGATCCCAGCATTAAGTTGTGTAAAAATGATGAACGATCTGTAGCCCAGCTTGAGTATGCTAAAGTAATTGGAAGTTTGATGTATGTCATGTATTGCACTCGACCAGATATTGCTTACGTTGTGGGTGTACTAAGCAGGTTCACTAGTAATCCAGGATGTACAAATTGGAATGCAATTTATAGGGTATTAAAATATTTTAAAAAGACTATTGCTTATGGATTACATTTTAGTGGCGAACCCACTGTATTAGAAGGATACAGTGATGCAAGTTGAATTTCAGACACCAAGGAATCCATGTCTACTAGTGGTTGAATTTTTACAATTGGAGGAGCTACTATTTCTTGGGTTTCCAAAAAGCAAACCTGCATTACACATTCTACTATGGAATTCGAATTTCTTGCCTTGACCGCAGCAGGGAAAGAGGCAGAATGGCTTAGAAATTTATTAATTGAAATTCCCATTTGGCCTAAGTTAGTGCCTCCTATGTATTTGCATTGTGACAGCGAAGCAACTCTATCAAGGACATATAATAAGACTTATAACGGTAAATCAAGACATATTGCATTGAGGCACAACTATGTAAGGCAATTACTCCAAGATGGAGTGGTAAACATTGATTTTGTAAGATCAAGTGAAAATTTGGTAGACCCACTTACAAAAGGCCTTACTCGGAATGTGGTCTGGAAAACAGCAAGAGGGATGAGACTTAAATCCACATGTAATGAGTTGCAATGACTGAAACTCAACTCTAAGCTTGTAACCCAGGTGTAGAGTTCAATGAACAAAGTATGTTATTTCGCAACTTGCAAGCACTGGTTATATTTATTTATTTAATTTTACATCCCTCAGGCAGTGCTTGGTTCCTGTAATGTATTTATGAGGATGAGTATATTATACTCTTAATGGATCTAAAACCTTTGTGTTGAAGTATTTAATTACAGGGTACTCTAAATAGATTCACCTATATGAGTGTTAGAAGTAAGGCCGCTTCTGTTGCCAGAGTGTGTGGGTTCACTCTAAGGAGCTCATGAAACTGGGATACTGACACATGGCCATAACGTGTCACATTTATAAACACTTGATGTAATTTTGAAATCTTGTATGTGAAATATATCCGATTTATCAAAGGGGGTCGATAATTCAAAGCCTCAGCTACTATACACCTCGGTAAACCTTGATGTATTTTCACTAAATGAAGGTTCAAGTCTATCCGACACCTTTAATTATGTATGAGATTTCCTTGACTTGAATGGAATTGATTTTTATTTTGAAAATGGCGGGGGAATGTTAGAATTTTCATAATAAAATTTCCGTTTCCAAGCGTTTCCTTCTTGCTTTAAAGCATTCCGTTTCCAAGCGTTGTTTATTTTATTTTATTGAAAGCGTTTTTCAACGTTTATATTCATAACGTTAATTTCAAACGTTGAAATCCAAGCCTATATATAGGAGCCTGAATTGCTTGAAAAAAAAACACACAATTTTTTCGCTCCAACACTCTCCTGCCCTCTAGTGTTCTCAAAAGAAACTTTGTGAATTTTCTCATTATTTTCTAACTCCATTTAAAGCCTGTTATTTTTAATCTCAAATGTTTGGAATCTAGAAGGGAGGCTGTTTTATATTCTAGATTAAGTTCTCTCCTTGTATCCTGGGGGCAAATTGCTATAACCCTAAACAGTTGTGAGGGTGCAAATGTTGTCTTAAGGAAAGTAACATTTGTAACACGCCTGGAGGAGAAACCTATTTTCTGGTTTGAATATTTTCTCACTTTCCTTAAATTTCCTCTTTATTTCCATCTCCGTGCCCCAACAAGAAGCTCCGAATACTAGCCACGAAAATCTCTCCAACAAGGCAACCTTTGAAAAATTTTACACCTCATTAGTTGTTCCAGCAAGAGCTTTAATCTTCCAATGGTTGCCAATCAACTGCCATCAAGCCTACTACAAATTTCGACCGAGTATAACTCATTTTCAGCAACTACCATTAATCTGGCAATTTTGCAGAACACGATGCCCACCTTTTAGCATCCACATTTTCCAGCAACATCCAACCATTGTAGCCGTTCTTCTTCAAATTACGGCAACAACCAAAAATTCAAGCAGCACCGAGCCCAATCATTTCTAATAGTAGCTTGCCTAGAACCATCAAACCTAGCAGCCTCCATCATCTTTAATCCAAGCAACTCCCAACTCTCCATCTGGACCACCAGCGATTGCAACCCTCTGGCCATCAATTGCAACCTCCCTTGCAATTCTACCCATGGTTGTCCAGCAAAAACAACCATCAAACATCATCTTGCCATCGGAATTTTCAAGCAATCATTTTGAGCACCACTGCTGAGACAAATAGGTTCCAAGACACATAGTTGATTGCCAAGGTGGAAGCCCAAAAACCCAACAATCCACACCAGCCGGTTGATTAATTCATGGCACCACGAGCTTTTCATCAGCCAGCGGACCTCCAATCCATTTCATCACCTCTAACCGACAATGAGGAGGTAGCGCACCAAGTGGCTAGCAGCAAATCCAGGCACCGAACCACCTGTCAAGCACAAAAAAATTGCAGTAGCAATACGCCCAATTCTCCAGCCACGGAACAGTGACATTTTATCCTTACCTAAATACGGTAAGTGCAAGCTTGATAGCGGCTTCCTATTAGAAAGTTCAAATCGACATTTGCAAAAAACCAACAGCTCCTTTCCCAGTCAACTAAAGGAATAATAAAAGCAAATCAACAATGATGTTGATCATCACCATGCCGCCATCCGTTTGAGACTGGACATCTAGCTAGATTTGGTGGCCAATCAGATTATGACGTGATGGACTAAGGGGCGTTGATGATTGGCTATGACAATTTACAAAACTTTGGCATGGACAATCTGATGCCGAAATTAAGAAAGACTGTCGAAAACTCAGTAAATTGTTAAGCTATAGAAGGATCAACTATGACACGGCTGTGAAACCCATGTTATTTGAAACTTAGTGAATGTGATACGTACTGAAACCTTGTACATTGTGCCTATTATTGCTATAAAGCTATAGAAAAATATGTATTGTAATTTTAGAGAAATGAAATTAAATTACAAATTTAGAAAAGGAGTAAATAATAATTTCATAAAGATTAGTTATAAAAATAAATTTTTATAAATTTTTTGGGAAGGAATTTCAAAATTCTGAATTACATCAATTGAGACTTTTAAATTCACGGACCTTATGAAAAAATAAAAATAAATGGAAAATTCTTGACTAATTAGGAGTACTAATTAAGGGTTTATATTCTTCTATGTTATTTTTATTATATCTTAGAATGTATAATTCAGAACAAACAGAAAATTTAATAGAAAGTGTTTTATGAGCTTGGCGGCAAAGCTATCCAGACGCAGCTTACTCAATTTTAGAGCGGGACGATTGCCGTGCATTTTTATTTGCAGGGAGGACTGAGGGGAGGAACCAGATTCCTTCTTTCCGTCTGGGTGAAAATGGAGAACGAGCGCTGGGCTCTAAGCAGTCCCTCCAGAGAAGAAGATGAAGGAGAAGAAGCCACCAGGGGCGAATGGGTCCCACTTCAAAAGCATCCGCTCTTCAGCAGCAGCAGCTTTTGCCAATCGGATGTTCGACTTCCGTCCAATCTCATTGCCTGGGATGGCTCCTGCCGCCTCTACATCTGGGATTCCACCAACTGCTGTCTTCGTCGCCTCACCCTACGCTTCTCTGATCCTGACCCCGATTCCATCTATGCCTCGTCCTCTTCAAAGGCTCGCTTTCTGCCCCCCCTTACTCCATTGCGCTTCTAGGGTTTCTATCATTTTTTGGTTTGTTGCTGTTTCAATGATGAATGGGTATTTCAGTGGATGAATTTGCGACGGTATGAATTTCAAATTCAAGGGTTATTGTTTGCGTTAGTATTTATAATTTATTGCGTCTGAGCGGCTCCTGGCTGGGCTGCAAGTTACTTCTTGCACAATCCGTACATCCAGAGCCTGTGATTGCTTATGGAAATTCTACTCTTTCCAATGTTTACGTCTATAATGGTAGTCATCGAAATGCCGCAATTAATCTGTTGTATTGATTCTTGATCACGAGGATGATTTGTTTCTGGTGTATTGTTATCAAATTTGAAAGCGCGAAGACATTTCTTCCACTTTGGCAGAGTCGATTGGTAATAAAATGAGGGAAAGTAGGCGGTGGTTTGGTCGTATAAAACTGACATGTTTCTGAATATCGGGGTGGGGGGCGTCTTGGGTCTCCGTAAAACCTTTACTGTCGGCATCACACTTTATCAGATAGTTTTTTGTAAAGCTGAAAATACTATAAAAATTCTGAAAAATGAGAAATAAAAGAATATATAAATATATAGCCATTTACATTTTGCCTGTATAAAGTATGGCGTATCAGCCATTCTCTTCCCAAATAGCTGACTAGCTGTATATGACTGTCATATACAAAATATTCATTAGAATATTAAGCAAGAGACTAACAGCTTTTAATTGTATAAGCAAAATCATTCTGCAATATAAGTGCTAAGATATTTAGTTTGCAACTGCCTAAGTCTCAAGTATAAAACAAATAAATAAATCCAAAAATGCCATGAATATTTCTGGAGTATAGAATAATAGGACCATCTCATCCTGAGATGAGGTGGTGTAATTAGGTGAAAAAATGGTATGATTTCATTATGGTGCTGATTTTTAAATTTTTTTTAGAAAATAAATTCTGACTTCTGGTAATACGGTATTAGAAATATGATGACTTGATTCTAAACAACTCCATTATTCAGGCGTTCAATTGTGAAAAAATGCTTATTTTGTATATTATCATGATAATTGTTGAAAAAAAATATTGACATGTTAATTGGGTTCGTGTTGAGACTGGTTCAACGATGTCTGAGTAGCATGTCCTTGCTGGACACTTTGTTGGGCAGCATGGGTATGGGCTTCAGCCCAGGGGCACCATGAAATCCAGGCCTTGTTGCAATGAGGTGTTGTTGGGCAGGGAATCATTGCCAGCAGTACAGTGAGAGGAGGGTTGGCCATGTGGTAACTCTTGTTGTTGTGGCTGGTTGGCGGAATGCTTCCACATGTGCTTTGAGCTGGCAGTTGCTGCTAGCATGTTGGTTGGTGATTGGGCCTATATATAGGGATGAGCGGAGCGCAATCAGGGAGAAGAATCTTGCATTTGTTTATTGTCCTGTTCTTTCTTTCCCACTGAAATCCATTTGTAAAATTCAAATTCTCAGTTCAGTAAAGAGTTTTCAATCCATTTTCAATTGAAACCTAACAGCCCTGTGCCTGATGCATCCAAGCGGGTTACAGGGGCCACGTTTTGTGACTATGATAGCGCATCCAAACATTTTAATTTCTGGGAGACTAAATGTTTGAAATCTATATAGGGCATGAATGATCAGTTCAGTTTGCCATTTGATGAGAGGCAAGTTTTGACAGCCTTAGAGATGAGAGGTAATTTCATTGTCAGGATTGAATGATTTTAGTGAAGTTGTGAAAGAAAAAATATGTAAGGTTTCTATTTTGCACGGTGATTTTGTCTGGCTGCCCATAAATCGGGCGATTATGATAAGCCCAAAAATATTTTTATTATTTTTTTATTTTTAAATAAATGTGTGGGTCTCACTTAGATCTTGCCCTCTATGGAATTTGACAATTTTTGAAATCTATTTGGTATTTTTAGTTCTTTGAAAAACAATGTGGAGGACATGGATGCCTGCGCCTGCCCTCTGTGTTGATTTTCAAAAATAAAAAACTAAACAAATTCCAAAAAAATGTCAAATTTCACGTAGGGTAAGATCTAAGTAGGCCCACACATTTATAAAAAACAAAAAATAATTTTTTGGGCCACTTGTAATTTGTAAATCGCTATGGCCAGCCATATGGGATATTTTTATTTTTATCCTATCGTGATGGTGAAAAATATGTGGTTTTGAAAATATCCTATGCAAACATACTCATTTCGAGTTAATTTAGTATCAGATCTGGAAGCTATTAAGATGGTGTATATTAGACTTGGATAGCTGTCCTTACGCCGTAGAGACCAGGCAGTGCATTAATAGGTTTTGTTTGAATTAAGTTGTAGAGTTATCAGGTTGAAGTTCCTAGGCAGTTAAAAGAAAGGCTCAGGGTTGATGTTGTTTGCTGCAGATTTGCATTTGAACATGTAAACAGGAGTTCCCAAGTTTGTTTGCTTCTATAAATGTGTAAAAATGATTTTTTTGAATGAAAACTTTCTATATAGAAATGGCAACATAGCTTGATCGTCTCATATTTTTTGGAGATGATTTTAGACACAATTTTTTTTTGTTTTTGTTTTTAGCATCTCAACACATTTCTACTTAGATGTGCCATTAGTTATCAGTACATAGAATTTAATCATATTGAGGTGACTTTAGAAGAAAAGGAAATGAAAAATATACCTTACATAAATTTATTTTTTTACCCAATGTGGCATGAGTCATCCACTTCTTAAAATATGAATGCCAACGCTACCCCTCTGTTGATCAAAGTGATCTTCAAAAGTCGGCAATTAAAGGTGATGTTGGTCTCATTATCAAGGCTTAATCTAAGAGGGTAGAGGTTAATTGGGCTTAGAAAATTTTAAATAATTTGCAAACTCTTGTTTAATTTTTCTTTAAATGAGCAATTGCTAGGAAATAAAAAAAACAATGCAAGTATGAAACAAATAAACACAACAATCAATCTACATAGTAGGTACAATATATAGTGGTTTGGGATAACCTCCTCATTCCGCTTTTCCAAGCACACATTCCTTGTTTCTTGGGTTCCACTATATATCCTCAAATACAAGTTAGAGCCAATGTTCTCTTTTAGATTTCAGCTTTAAGGGGCTTTACAAACTAAACAAAAAAGTTGGTGAGACACTTTAAACCAACCCTTGTTTTGATCCTTTTTGGATTTGATCTCCAACTCTTATTCAAGGCAATATTCAAATGAAATCCGACAAAAGATCTACACTTTCACGTGTAACTAATGACCGCAGGAAGCTCTTGTAGATTGTAGAGGATGATTGACTTGAATGCTTTTGTGGTTGCAACACTCGAGAGTTTCAAAGAGTTATTATAAGCATTGTGGTTGCTTGAATGTAGAAGGTATAAGCTTAATAAATGTCTCAACTGACTCCTCATAACTCTTCTTTACTTGCTTTTATAGTTGAGGGGGAGATAGAGCCATTTGAAAGGTGTGCAAACGTTCATATTTTTTGCTTGCTACAGCTTAAGTCACAATTGAAGTTGACTTAGGATGAGATTTCGTCGACTTGGAGTGTAACTTTATCATTAATATGCCTTCTAGAACCCTTAGGCCTTTTGCCTTTGTTTCAATTTGCATGTTAAATCAACTTGGGGTTTGACTTCACCAAAGTCGCATGTGAAGTCAATTTGAGGTGTGATTTCAACTTAAAGTTCTATTAATGATCCTGCTAGTTGGATTTTGCCATATGAAGTTGTATGCCGAGTTGACTTGGGTTCAACTTTACACAAGTTTCACATGACATTGACTTGACGTCCAATTTCATTTCACAGATCATGCCTATTTCTTTGCCGGACTCCGAAATACACGTGAAGTTGTAAGTTAAGTTGACTTGGCCTTTAACTCCACACAAGTTGTAGATGAAGTTGGCTTAGAGTACGACTTACTTCATCTCTTAGCTCCTTTGAAATTTTTCTCCAAGGTTAAACCATAGTTGCTATTTGGATTGACGTAGCTTGACTTGACTTGTGGTGTGACTTCACCGCACTTGGAAAGTTGAAGCACTTTGACCTCCAAAGCACCCTTGATGTCGCTGTTGGAGTCGACTTGGATTGTGATTTTGCCAAAGTCATAAACGAAGTTAACTCGAGGTGCATCTTTGCTCTTTGATGAAGAACACCCCTCCTTGCTATCCACAAAAGTACCCTTGAAGTTGTAAGTGAAGTCCACTTAGGATGCAACTTCACTCAAGTCGAATACAGAGTTGAATTGAAGTGGGGCTTCATCTCCGAAATGAAGTATATGGACTTGGAATGCTTGACAACGCTTTTGGCTTCTTCATTTTCAACTTGGTTTCTCATTTTGAGGACTTTTGCTCTAACCACACTTGCACATGACTCATTAGTATTTCAAATGATATTTCAATTGATTTGTTAATCATCAAAATCAACTTAGTTTGACTTATTCACAAACATATTCTCAAGTAACTCATCGATTGTTCAAAGGAAAAGGCAGGCATACATGACTGGTGGTCAACATTCTTGCTTAGATTTTAGTCTTTTCCATTAACAGATTCATTAAGAAGGATTTAGATTAATTTTGTCAGGTACTAAAGTGCTCAAATGTAGGATATTGACAACTGTAAATGTAGGGACTATGTTGATTAATTCTGACAATTTCCTATATGCAGATTCTGCAACCAGATATTCAGATCCATTTTGCAATCTACAGTATCTCTATCAATAGGGCAGGATCATCACTTCTCCTCTTTGGAACTGATGGTTTGTTTGTCATGTATCTCTATGGTCAAGCTTCAACAAAAAATGGTGACATTATCTGCAGGTATGCTTGATCTATTTTTCTGCATTCATCCTTTTCTTCTATCAGAGGCATTTTATTCTGTGGCTCCATGTTCTTCTGCGAACTGTTAGTTTTTCTGTTGCTAGTAACATCTCTAATGTATACTTCAAAGATAACTGATGGAGGGCATAATCAAGTGATACACATTGCTAATACATTGACAGCAACTTGATATACATGGTAACATTGAATTAAATTTGGTAATGTTGTCATATATATATATATTCTAAATTTCCCTTCTGTGCGGTTCAATCATGATTTTGTGAATGGTATGAAGTTCAGTTGACTTGTGGTCATGGACTCATGAGTGTCGTAGCAGTGGACCCTCACATGCTTATGTTTCTCATTTCTTTGTGGTGGTAAGGTTTGACAAACATTTTGGACATATTTGAGCCGGAAGAATTGACTGGAATGGATGCTAGTATGGTCTGCACGGATACTTTATCCACCGGACCCTCTTTTGGCAAAATGGAGGTTGAACAACCTGAGTTGTATATACCCAATCCTGATCAAGTAACCTAGTTTCCTTTGTGTTTGGGTTGTGTAAATTAAAAAAAAAAGGTTGTACCTAACCTGACTTGTAATTAGGTTTGGTTTGGATTGATGGTCACAGAATTTGATTCCCCGCCACCGCCCCCAACAACGCACACTGCTGAGTGGGCGAAAATGGTTGAGGGTGAGGTTGGCAAGGATTGAGCTGGTGAGGGAATTTGATGAGAGATCTAGGGATTGGATGGAGATATAGCTGGAGATGAAGGGAGATTTGCTCAGTTGAGGTAGGGATTGGGGAGTTACAACTTGTAGATTTGGCCATTGTTATAGGTGTCGCCAAAGAGGTTGGAGATTGAGCCATTGGAGATCGAGGGATTGTAAGGCACAGGCAAGTTGGTAATGTAGGAGTTGGGGGTGGAGGCTACTCAAGCAAGATTCATCATTAAGGACTTGGATTAACAACTGGGATTAGAGGACAATGAAGATGAGGATGTCATTTTTTCTAATGTTTTGGTGATTGGTAGCAAGAATTGTTGCTGGATATGGGTATTGGTGTCAAATTGGCTTTGCCCCTCAGGTGGATGGCTTTGATTAGCCATCGGACAGTTGGATGTCATCAATAATGGGGAAAAATGACTATAACTTGAGGTACCTAGGGTTTTTGAGTTAGGTTTTTTGCACGAGGAAGAAGCGAAGGACACCGGGTATCTAGCATTTTTTAACAGCTTGGGAGCATAACTTGAATAGTGTAGGTATGTGTGCAATTTATGCCAAATCTTGTAGGGTTATCTGTAATTTCTAAAGACCAAATTAAGGTAGATACTCTCAATATTTGATTAAATTATGTAAGTATATTTATACATCCATTTATATTTTTAGCTTATCTTATTAAAGGTAAAATTTTGTTATAGTGCTTTCATCTAAAAATTAAAATTTTTTTTGGGTGGGGGGGGGGGGGTGTTTTGTGAAATGATTTCTAAATTGTTGCTTTTTATTATGATATACTTGATAAATTTTCTTTCCTACTCTTTCTTTTGCATTAATTTAAGGTGAAGAATTATAAAAAGCACCAACCCGATTCATAGAATTTCCACACATTGTGGCTTTCTAGCGAGTAAGTGTTCATGTATGTAGAGATGTCAATTTCAATGTAGTTGTCAACAAGAATCTAATCCTAAACTTTACTAACAGGTTTATAGTTAGGGTTTTTTCAAAAGCAGGATTAGGGTGGACTAGGATCAACTCCAACAGGTCCTAATGGACCAAACCTGAGTTGGACCCTTCAAAGGTGACTATGTCTGCAGTCAAAGTAGAATCTTGTTTGTTTTCCTGCCATCAGCAAGTATATTTATGCATTTGTTCATGCATTCTATTGTTCGAGTAGAGAATTGAATAACAGGGAGAATATAAAGGATGATCTGTTTTGCTCATCTCTCCAGTTTTTGTTGCTTGTAGAAACTCTGCTTATAATCCACAATCAAACAGTATTTGCATGCGCCAGCAGAAATTCAATAGGCCCTTGTCTAATGACATCCATGCTGATTTGGACAAAGCCTATATTCTACCCATATAGAGCCTATATACGTCAGATGGAAATGGATACGGAAGGCATGGAAATAATTTCATAGTTTGGAGGTGGCAGGATGTCTTTGGATTTGTCCAGTTGTTCATAAGGATTGTTTGATAGAGTTTCTGCTGCGGCTGTAATTCAGCCAATTGAAATCCTCAGACATAGTATTATAGGATAACAACTAAGTTTTTGTTTATTCTACAGGCAATGATTCAATGCAAATGGGTTGCATTGTAAGGTGTATGCAACCCCTTGCTTTTTATTTTAAAATATTTTTTCAAATCTAGACAATCTATTACTTTTATGCACATGTATTTGTTCATGATGCCAAAAATTACTTTGATCAGATAACTTTGCTTGATGGGTGAAGCATGTTTGTTAGGCCTTTTTATGTGATTTTAACTGACCACAGAAGTTGCGGCACGGTAAATGTTCTCCAATTAATTAAGGATTGAGATTACTGGCTCCTTAGCTTATCAGGTTCCTATAATATCTTGTTACTGTCAATTTAATTTACAGGACAATTTCAGTTGGATCTGCAGCTTATTTTGATGGCAGCAAATATTTGCGAACAATGCAAGCTTCTTGGCATCCTTACAGTGATAGCCATATAGGAATTCTCTCGTCTGATTCAGTCTTAAGGTTTGTGAATCACTGAATCTTACTGAAAATTTGATAGCATGACAAGCTTAATTGTACCCTCCATGCTTTTGGAGAGATTTACTTTTGCATCCATACATCGACACATCCCTTAAGCTGGTTATTGAATTTGTAGATTATGTTTACCGGGCCCTCTTCTATGAAACTGGTTTCATAGAAGTGAATCTATGAAATTTCTCTGATGAGGCCTAATTGGATGATAAAGTCAATATCTAATTTAGTAATTTTGTTTAACACCATTTGCTCATGGTGCCAAAAATAATTTCGGTTAGAGTCTTGGGTGGGCCGTACCTGCTTAAAATGCATATAATTAGGTGTAGAATACGAAAATTACTTAGATTCATTCACAAATGCATTAGCGTGTTGTAATGATTGGTCTATACAGGAAGAATGTTTTGGGCATATAGATGTTGAATAACAGCTTTGAAATCAACATAATAAACAAACAAATTTATTACGTTGATTTTACATTTTATGAGATGTGGCACATGAAAATATCTGATTTGGATGAAATTTGGTTTCCTAGTTAAACACGTATCGTTCTACTTATCACTATAACATGGTTAATGTTTGCAAGAAACCTGGATTTTTTTTCCTTTATGGAATTGTTACTTGTTGCAATCT
Source organism: Annona cherimola (assembly GCA_030490835.1). Classification (NCBI taxonomy): domain Eukaryota; kingdom Viridiplantae; phylum Streptophyta; class Magnoliopsida; order Magnoliales; family Annonaceae; genus Annona; species Annona cherimola. The sequence continues at coordinate 90,234,823 of CM059972.1, forward strand.
GAGCTCAGTAGCAGCTTCTCTTTTTGTTTAATTTCTTCTTGTATACATATTTGAACACTGCATTCTTGCTACTCAGTGTCTTTTTTTTTTTTTACCTTTTCTTTCCCTTTTTCCTTGTTTTGTCTATGATGGCCAAGGGAATTGATAACTATTACATCATTCGGTGTTTATAATTTTTGCATTATAAGACATATTTTTTGAGAACAAACTTTGCATTATAATATTATTCACCGACTATAACGTTGTGAACAGTGCTCATCAGAGGAAGTAATCCCTCACTTTTTAAATGTTGTTTGTCATAATTTCAGTTACATGTCCTGTATATGATAATCTGAAAATGCATTTTGCCTGCTGCATGATGCTGTTCATTATCAAATATTTCAAAACCAGTTACCTAAAACTCTGGCACATTGTCTGTGGGGCCCTTACATTGTACAGATGAAATTCAAAATTTTAAACTGTTCTTTTGTCTTTTATTCACAATTCGACATTCCTTTGAAATTTTTTTAACATCAATCATGTCTGTGGGCCATAGAGTGGATAGAAGTGCTCAAATAGATATTTTAAAAGGATGGGACCCATTGTAGATCTTATATTGATAGTTAAGATCCCATCCATGAATTGATGAATTTGGTTAAGTAGATGAGCAAGGAATGTGATTTTCTTTTTAAAGGATGCGTGGTAGAAATAGGAAATAATGAAAAGTTAAATTACTAGTGACCCCCAAAGGCAAGTGGTTGTAGCTTGTGGTAAATATGTGCTTTTGACTGATCCTCTCTGACTGCTAATTGACCTCCCATGATGGATTATGATTGTTCCTATTGGTTTGTTAATCAACCAATAAAAAGAAAAAAAAAAAAACTTTCCTTGATCATGTGATATTCTCAAAGCGATACTATTTGAATAACATTGGCTTCATGGAGACTCACATAATAGCAATTCTGCAGGTTGTTCGATTTGTCATCTGACCTTGAGCGACCAGAGCAGGAATACTTTCTGCAGCCAGTTGAACCTGGTAGTTGCAAAAATGCTGTTTCAATATGCCCAGTGGCCTTTTCTTTTGGAGGGGAACACTTGTGGGATAGATTTGCTGTGAGTTCCATTCTTTGCTTGTCTTTACTTGTGGCTTCGACTATGATGTGACATAATGATTACCAGAGTTTTTTTTTTCCTGATATTGAATGATTACAAGAGTTGAGTTAATCTAAAGTTTGGTTTTCCCAGTACATTGTTTGATGATTGATTTGATGTGGTTACTTGCATTGCAGGGTTTAGTTTATTGTACTTGGTCCAAACTGTATAGGATCCAATTTTTGACACTGTACTATGCCCAATCTTTATGCACTCAATTTTTTTAAATCATAGATTTGGTTATGAATTTATTAAATTAATTTCTTGCATCTTTAATGGAGCAATTTAATAATACATATAATGATGTCGATGGTATGAGCTGTCCTTCAAATGGCTCAATATTGTAGAATCCTTAAAATTCTTTGATTGATTTGTAGCCTACTTACATATGGTCTGTTCTAGAGGTATGGATTCTGATATAATCTCTCCTTCCTAGACAACTATTTCAAGGAACCTTAGCGATGCAAACAATTAGAGGAATGGAGGGAAGAAATTTGGGAAAAAGCAGGGAAGAATTTGAGAAGAATAGTGAGTAGAATATCAGAGAACTTGAGAAAAAAGAAAATTAGATATAGGAAATTGTATTTCATGATCGGCAAATTCTATTTGTAGATGTTTTATGTGCAAAATAAATCCTAATTTTACATAATTATGAATAAAATGATAAAAAGTAAATGTCTAATTTAAATAACACATTGTGGATCTATATTTTAATTACTTAAGATTTACATTAAACCTCTAATTAATAATCAAAGGGCACCAAGTTATTTTTTCTATTTTTAGAAAATTTTTTAAAAATATAAACCATTCAGAATATAAATTAATATGCACAATGTAAAAAGGTCACTTTGATTGAAATTTTATATATTATAAATATCTAACACATTTGATAGTCAACATGTAACTGTTAAGACTTGATAGTAAATATATTTCATACTTCATATAAAATTTTTCTCAACATATATATCTTAAAATCATATTAATTGCATATTGATGAACTTCATAGGCAGTTTAGATTTCGAAATTTTTTTAGGGGTGCTTGTTTACCACAAAATTTTTTTAAACTGAAACCTTTCAATCTTTACAACTACCATATTTTTAACTATTTCTTCACTTTTTCATATACAACTACCCTATTTTTCAATTATTTCTACATAATTACCCATACATCTAACCTAACTATTTTAACCTTGTTCTCTTTATTCCTCAATCTTTACCCCTGCCATATCACATTATTTTCTTCTTTTTCCAAAACTTTTATACCAAAAATTTTTTTATCAAAAGATTTAGCACTTCCCAAACACACCTAACTAGTCAGTTGCATAAGATCGGTCTAATAATTAAATATCTAATAATTCTCCCCAACTTATTAAAAAAAAAAAAACTCATGATGGGGTTTGAAGTCAACTATCATCATTGAAGTCTTTTAGTAGTGTGCCATCTATTTCGATGATAACAATTGATTTAGGGTGTGTTTGTTTAACAATAAAATTTTCCAAGCTAAAACTTTTCACTCTTTAACAATTACCCTATTTTAATAATTTCTTCACATCTTTTTATATAATTACGCTACTTTTCAATTACTTCTACACAACTACTTATTACAACTAATCTATTTATTTTAATTTTATTCTCTTTACTCCTCATTATCACTCCTATCTTATCACATCTTTTTCTCCCATTTCAAAAATTTCTACACCAAAAACTTATCATTCAAAAGTTTTATCACTTCCCAAACACACCCGTAATCTAAAACATTGAATTGACACATCCTTTGTTGAACAGTAATTAAATGCAAAAATCCGGTTGATTCTTTCCTATGTTCACTTTATCAATAGGACAGCTGCCCAACATTTTTATTAGGAATTTTGTTGATAAAAATTTGAAAAGAAAACTAAGATATTATGTTGATGTTTAGTAAGGAATCTTTGGACAATCTCCTGCTTTAAATCTGCTGTGCCAGTGATGCTGGTTAAACTTAGTTGGTATTTTGCCAACCTACATATAATTTATGAATTGGAGATCATTTGAAGAAAATAACATCTTTGGGTTTATGGAATCATGATGGAAGACAAAAGTACACAAACAAAGACAATTAACTTTCTACCTCAGGCATCTATGCTGTTCTAAAAGTGACAAAGATTGTTAAAACTGAGATAATAATTTTTCTTGAAAAATCAAGCAATGTGGCAGCTAATGTTTTCTTGGAAGATGATACAATCTTACAATAAATTCCTCATACTATTCTTGATTACTGTTTCATTTCTGTTGTCAATAAGTGTTTTTTTTATGTTATTATCAATAAGTATTAGTTAAATCAATAATCACATGCTAGTGATTGAGAGTTGTCCAGGGCTAAAAACCTTGGCAACATTATTTATCTTCTTAACTTCTATCCTTTATTGCTGAACAGGTTTTTGTTGTGTTTAGTGATGGCTCAATATATGTTCTTTGTCCAATCGTCCCTTTTGGAAGGTACCCATGCTGCTCCCTTTTCTTGATTGGCAGTGATCCCCAGAATTGATATGAGATCCAAACTTTTTATTATGGGTGTGTTTGTTTGGGGCCAAAATATGTCAATTAAAACTTTTCAACCCAAAACTTTTCATTCTCTATAACTACTCTATTTTTTAATTATTTTTTCACATTTTTCTATACAAACTACCCTACTTTTCAATCATTTCTATACAACTACCTATATAACTAACCTATCTATTTTAACTTTATTCTCTTTACTCCTCATCATTACACCTATTATATCACATCATTTTCTATCAATTTGACAACTTCTACCCTTAAAACTTTTCATCAAAAGTTTTACCTTCAACCAAACACACCCTATGTTTAATATTTTTTAATCTAAGAATGCAGTTATTATATTTATTGAAATCTCGATAGGCACAAAATTAAATAACTTAAAAGTAAACATTTCAACCCTTAAAATGTTTATTTTTTAGTGATTTTCATTTGGAGCATATCAAAACCTTTATCAATGTGATACTGCATTCTTAGATAGAAAAACATTTTAAACTACAATAAACAGTTTGGATCTCATGAATTAATATATTAGGCCATTGAACCAAGCGATTCCATGGAATCACTGCTATCTGTTGATTTCATTCAGCTAGCTAGCTAGCTACCTTAATTAAGAGTTGATACATTCACTCTGCATTTGAATGTTGAAATGGATTTCTTGGCTGACCTTGCCTTTCCTTGAGAAATAATGGTGTTATTGAGGAAAAAACTAAAGGAAATAGTGGCACAAATATGATTAATCAGTGTTCCTTGGGTTACAAAAGCTATTGACGTTATAGAACCCATGAAGAATATCATTCCAGACCTGCTAGACCAAAAAAAGGGTGATCGATGCAAAAAGTTAAAAAAAAAAAGTTGGAAAAAAGAGTTGAAGGTTCAGGTAGCTAAGTGTCTTTTCTTTCCTTGTTTCACTTTTTCTATATCTTGGGTAAATTATTCTACAATGCACGAAAAAGTTGAGGTGCTCATATTCCTTGATACTTCTGATATCCTTTTTCAAGAGGATGATATAGTCTTAGAGAAAAGTATATAGCAAAAGATCTTCAAATCTGAAATTGTGCACTTGGATATCATTCTCTTTATGCCGGAGCATTAACATCACTGTATCATGTATGCTTAGAAACTTGTAGTATTTTTGGGGAATAAGAAAATATAAGTAGCTTTCGTGGCTATATTTGCCAATTGATGTTCTGATGGAAGGAGCAGAATCTTTCAAGATGTTGGTTTCTAGCCCTTTTCCATTACAATGAATCTACTGTGGCATGTTTGGATGGTTAATGGAATGCCTGATTCAGCTCATTATTAGATTTGGGAGGAACCAAATGGCTTGAGTATTCTACTAAGGACAGTAAGTCAGTAACAAAGGTAACTGGACAAAGAGCCTCGGTGTCTAGAAAATGAACACGAGTAGGATTTTTCATTACTCAGTGATTGTATAATCTGTGTAGGGTTGTGTCATTTTGAAGATTGCAATTAGTGGATATAATTGATTGGCTCTAAATTAGGATTGATTTTTGGAAGAAGACGAGGTGTTTACAGGTTTTAAAATTTATGCAAGTGAAAGCTCTTCTTCTGAATTCATCAAGTGAAATTTGATTTGTCCAAGATGGTTGGATCAAAACTATTAGGGATGGTGATGATGCATTAATAATAATAATATCATGTGACTGATTTCTTGTATGGAAACATCCATTAATTATTTGTAAAAATTTATGTTTACTTGGGCCACGTGGGATGTCAAATATTTTTCAATGGTGGAATCTGTGAAGTTCATTGCCCTTTTTTTGTGTGATATGGAGAAAGTTATTACAAAATCAATAGTTCCTACTTGTTTGGCAATGAGGAAAAGAAAAAGCGTGGAAAGAAGGAATATTGAAAAATTAGCAATAGTGGACAAGAAGGAATATGAAAACGTTAGAAGAAAAATAGAGAGAGGGCAATACTTTCAGAGTCAAGCGAATAGACACAAAAAAAGGGAGGGATTTTTGTATGTGGAAAAATGTTTGTTTTCACTTTTTACCCCTCATGAACAAGTATGGGAGTTTTGGTCTCCTCAATTTCTAGCTGTTAAAGATCATAGTGCTTAACTATTATTCCCTCTGAAGTTTGAACACTCTTGTAGAGTTTCCAAGGGTTGTTTATGAGTCTATAGCTCTCAGTTGCCTAAATATAGGATGCCTGACATGTTAACAGACTTCTTTTCAAAGGATAAGTTCTTTTTATTCGTTGATTTTCTTGCCTTTGTCTATAACATTGACTTCCAGCATTACATCTTCTTCGCATTAGCCCATCAAATGGTTTTTTTTCCCTTTTTTGAATGGCAGTTTCCATAGCTGGACATCTATTGAAGAGATCTATAAAGATGCTCATACATTTGGGCAGAATTCATCCAATTTACAGGCCGTTACTAGTTCCAGTTTTGCTATTGCTTGGTTGGAAGCAACATTTCCTGACTTTGTGAGCGAAGACAGCGGGGGAGGGAAGTTACTTGCATTGAAAGCTCATCCCTATGTTCCTTTTGACGCCTCTCTTGCACTGCAGGTTCTTGAATTTCCAAATTTCCTCAGTTCCTGTGATTACTGAAGATAAAAGCTTCTTACTGAGACGTCTGTTATTAGTTATGTTGCCATGGATGTGTTTGTAATTTTTTTGTTTTTTAATCTTCCTATGGTTTTTATTTGCATGTAAATGAGTTGGAATCAATTTGTTTGCATTCAGAGTAATTACAAATGGTTTCAGGTATCTTTCTTTTTGTTATTCTTATTTTTTAAAAGATGAACTATTAATTAAATGAGTAGATGGTTTTTATTTGCATGTATTGAGTTAGTATCGATGCATTTGCATCCATTTTTTTTTTTAGTGTCAAAGTGGATTTTTCAAGCATCCTTGTTTTTTTGCTACAAAATTTTTTTTTTAAATGAAACTTTTTTGAATTAATTTGAATGGTTTTTCAGAGAGTAGTCAGTTGTTGGTTTGATCTGGTTCAATTCAAACTTTACAAATTTATTTTATTTTTAATAAAACGTGCTTAGACTAATACATTGCACAAGTGCAATTTTAAAGTATCCATATTTGGAAAGAATTTGCAATTAATTGAATTTCGAATTGTTGACCTTGGCTATCTATTTATAGATTGCTCATAAATAATATAGACCTTAATTTTTGCATTAGAAATAAAAAAACCCAAATAAAATAAGACTATTTAATGTCTGACTTTGATTGAAATTATTCATAAAATTTATCTATATTTTGTTCCCATGAGGCTCTCTTAAACGGACAAAATAGGATACAAGAGTTGTTTGTATTTAGTTATGATATATATTATTCCAAAATGACCTTATCCTTTTAGTTTTTGAGTGACCTGAATTATCACATCGTTCTATAGTGTATCTTTGTTGACTTAGGTGGCGATCAATGATTTAATCTAATTCGTTAAGCTAAAATCTCATTTATTCAGCAATACTTTTAAAAACTCTACCTGATTTTAAAAAAATAATCTCGAATCTCATCTTTGGATTTTCAATATTTGGCACCTTTTAAAATGTTGTTTCTCCACAAGTAGACAGCCTTTGGAATCAACTTGATTATCTTTTTCTTGGGATTTTCTGAACTTTCATCTTTCCTTTGCTTCAATTTTCCTTGATATCCAAGTCATAAGAGTCTCAAGGAAAAAAAACAAGTCATAAGGTATGAAAATGTTAGAGTTTACTGGTAGCATAGATCATGATTGACAAAAATGATACAACAGAAACCGTGTAACCAATGCCTCATGGGTGGGAAACAACTTGTGATTATGATGATTTGAATCTTTAACGATCTTAAGGTGGCTAACTTATTGTCAATTATCAAGTCAGACATTTCTTTATAATCTTTCATCTCTACCAATGGATCATTTGATGATGATAGGGTTCGACTCTTGTGAAAATAAGTATCACTTCTTCTTCTTCCCAGCTAACCAAGCAAAGTCTGAATGCTTGCCACCACTTGCTAGCCATACAAGTCAGTTAAACCTGGGTCTCAAACTAGAAACCTCCTCTGAACAAAACCAGAACCTTTACCAGGCCAGCTATCCTGTGTGGGCTAACGCATAAATCTAAGGGTGCGTTTGGTTGAAGGTAAAACTTTTTTATGAAAACTTTTCAGAGTAGAAGTTATCAAGTTGATAGAAAATGATGTGATATGATAGGGGTAATAATGAGGTGTAAAGAGAATAAAGTTAAAATAGATAGGGTAGTTGTATGAGTATTTGTGTGGAAATGATTGAAAAGTAGGGTTGTTTATATAGAAAAATGTGAAAAAATAATTAAAAAATAAGGTAGTTATGGAGAGTGAAAAGTTTTCATTGACATGTTTTGTGTGTAACCAAGCACACCCTAAATCTAATGAACAGGCTTAATAAAAATCTACTAGCCTTTTTGTTGTTAATACCCACCTGTGCATTTTGACTTCCCAGGCAAATACAAACCGCTGTGAATTCTCAGTTCTTAATTCTTCCTATGCTTTGTGATATACATTATTCATAAAACTTGGACATCAATTATCTGATCAGATTCATGTGGCAGACAGTCTCATACGTCATTTTCATACATATTAACAACTAGAAAAATACATGGAAATAGGTCCGAAACGGCCTCTTTACACCATAATTCTGTCGAATCTGTTTGTCACGTTTCTATAAATATAAATGGGCTTTTCATTCACTGGCTTTCACTTCACAGTATGATTAACTGTACTTTTCCACAGGGACCTTTACGGAAAGTATGTCGCGATGAGGACATTGAAAACACTCAGGCCTATAGTGCTGAATGTGAAGGAAGGGCAGTGGGTTTTCTTTATAATTCAGTTAGTCAAGACTCAGTTTTATTGACAGCTTGGAGCAGCGGGCAGTTGCAGATTGATGCACTTGCGGATGAATTGCAGCCTGTTTGGAATGTTGGTAGTTCACCTCGTCTCCGCATTGACTCTGAATGTATTGTGGGCGTCTCTATGATTTGTGAGTCGATTACCAAGGGATGTGCTGAACAAGAAAAAAAAGTGCACATTAGCAGCATGGCGGATACTGTGTGGTTGGGACATCCACCTCCTTTACTAAGATTGGCCGTTGTAGACTTGGCTTTGCCATCAAAGGCAGTTGATGGTGGACTTATTTCGATATTTGCAGATCCCTTAGTTCCAGAGAGAATATATTGTCTTCATGGAAATGGAATAGATTTGATAGTGCTGCATTTTCTCCCTTTCTCGAATCAGGCAACTGGAAAGGATGAAGCCACCAAAGCTCCTTCTGTGTATCCCATTCTTGCCACATGCAATGATGATGTTTGCTCTCCATCTCCTCTTAAAGGATTTGTTGCACTAGCTGATTCATTTGGTCATTCATGGATAGTGGGTGTGTCCACCTCTCAGGAATGCATTGTCATGGAGATGAAGGGTTGGAATGTGACTTTACCTCCCCTTCAGATTGACGGTGATATAAAATCCATTACTGCAGTTCTATCTGAGACAGCTATTCCCGATATTATAAGTAAAGAGCTACTTACTGGCCCGAAAGTTGTGCTTACTCCTCCGGCCTCAACTGCTCAGCGTTCATTATCTGCTGATTCTATTGAAGGCCGATCAACTCTTCATCACTACTTTAAGCTCTTCCATGAAAATTATGTAGAATACGCACACAAGGTAACACAGCAAATCATTTCATCTCAATTGTATTCATTTGTCGTTATATGGTTCTGATTTATTTAGTTGTGGAGGGCCTGTTCCTAAATAGAAAGCAATAGAACAAAGCTTCTAGAATCTAGATACTGTTAAAAAGAGTTTGAAGCCTTTATTATTGTTGTTACTATTTTTGGCATTTGGATAGTGAGAAATGAAAATTCCATTGCCAATAGATTGGATTTTTGGTTAAGGGTGCGTACATTTGGTTTTAAATAAAAGTTTTCATTTAAAACTTTTCACTCTCCACAACTACTCAATTTTTTTTATTATTTCTTCACATTTTCTTATACAAACTACCCTACTTCTCAATCATTTCTACACAACTATCCATACAACTAACCTATCTATTTTAACTTTATTCTCTTTATTCCTCATCATTTCCTAAACACACCCTAAAAAAATATTAATGATGGAAAAATTATTTATAAGGATGTGACAGTCCACATGATGCATGGTCCACATCTTTGCTAGAAATTCCATTGCATGGGGGATCCATTTCTTTTGTCATCAATCCAGTACTTATCCTCATTTAGTCAAATTGATTTTCAAATCAGCAGGGAAAAAAAAGGGTTCTACAGAAATGATTGATGTTTATCCTGTTTCAACCAAACTATCTACTTCACCCAGCCAGGATCTTCCATTTCCTGAACTAGGTTCCATTTCCTGAACTAAGTAATGATTTTGCTCATTTGATGAGTTTTCAGAAGGATGACCAATTGATGTGGTTATTTTTGATCAACTCTCCAAGTCAGTGATTGGACCTTATCGATGTGCTTGCTGGATCATCATGTATCAAAGCACTAATCTGATGGTGGGGGAGTCCAACCGGGTGACCGATGAACAGGTGTCAAATATGGGCCTAAAACCATTTAAACAAGCTTTTCGATGAGTTATTCGAGTAGGTTGGACAATTGTTGGGCTTGTTCAAGGGCTTACATGAATTCCAATTTGTCCTAATAATTGAATGGCTGGACTCTTTTTCCGGGAGTAGTTCAAATCAGACATCTTGAGTAATCCTTGATGGAGAATGCAAAGAAGTTGATTAATACTTTAGGGTTATTTATGTTTTTCAGGGAATTCAATTGAGGTTCTATTTATTAATTTTATTTCATTGGGATTATCTTACATTTGCTTTGTTAGGGGTTCGTTTGTAATTTTATTTTACAGGACATGTAAATAGAACCATTTGTACTAGGATCTTCCGGTTTTGATGAACCGAAACAAGCTTTACTTTCTCTAATTGGCCATTTGGGAAAGGGAAAAAATGTAAATATTAATTCTGTCCCTGGAAAGAAAGGGTGATTGCCATGTCATGTGACTATCATATAGATATTTGATTTGCATGAGTACTGTAGATGGTAATCATCTATCCGGTAATTGCTCAAGTAGACAGCATGATTTGGATGATATAGCCAAACACTGATTCTAGTGGGAGGTAACTCATACTACACTGATTTTAGTTGGAGAATTGAAAATGGTCCCGAAAAGGAAGTGAATTGCTGAAGTAACCATGGCATTGGATGATATGATAACATTTTCTCAAGTGTAGAATAGGAATTTTAAAAAAAGAGTAATGGAAGAAGAGGAATGTCTTTATGCATTTGTGATGGAAGGATATGCCTGCAAAATTGTATAAAGTTTGTAAGCATATCTGCAATTATTGCAGGCTCGGACACACCTATAGTGTAAGTTTTTAGTCAGATCCGCAAAATGCCCTGAAATCTTCTTATTTATATGAGTAACTTAGATGATTTTTATTTATATTTGGATGTGTTAGGATATGGATTTGTGCTGAGATGTGAAATATGTACAGGCTATATAGTTTATTTAGATATCAACTTTTTTGAATAGTTTCTAATATTTATTTAAAAGTCCTCTTATACATATGTATCCTTCCATACACAATGATGCCAATGCAAGTGTCTATATTATTTTTCTTATTAATTAGTGATTCTGTATGCATAGATGATATGGATGGTTTTTTTTCTCCACTTCTCTATTAACCCAAATTCTAACTGATGCCCGATAAAAAAAAAAAAATTCTAACCGACATGATTTTTATATGTTTTATGTAAGGTTGGGTTGTGGTTAAATAGGGTCAGAGTTTGGGTTGAGTTTAGTTTTTACAAATAGAGTTAGGGTTGAAAAGAGACCAACCCAAGTGAACTTAACCTAGTTTACCCCCTGGTTGTTATTTTACATGTCAGATAGCATGACAATGTTCTAAAAGTACCCCACTAGTTGTGTACATATCGTAGGCTAGTCATAGCTACTAAAATGGAGGACTTTTATGTAGGGGAGGATTGATTATGCTGCTAAATCTTTTTAGGAACCTTGTGATTGTGAAATTAAAGTAGTCTGCCGAGGTTAGTCAAAATTTCGGAGAAATGTATATAAGTGAGACTCCAGATTCGAATTATTTTTTACTGAATCAGGCCATTCAATTCAATTGTTATTTGCAAATTTCACACTCATTCGTTCACTACTTTTCTGTTGATTTATCAAACTATATTACCTATTTAATTTTTATGCTAATCTGAAAGATAGATCGCTCTTGAATGGTAAAGCTATAACTTGATAGAGGTATGTTTTACAGATATCAAGAAGGTGATTAGTGGAATGGAATAGAAGGGAAGGAAAATTGGTGTCATTAATACAGGAATAATCTCAGTTATATTTAAAGTGAAAAAGGTTAAAAATAAATAGGAGATAATGATGAAAACATAGGTATTGATGAAAAAAGTAGAAATTTTGTGGAGAGTAAATATCAAACCAACACCTGGGAAGTCAATTTTCCATTTGATAGAGTCCAAATCCATTTTCAACTCCAATCTCTCTCAACTAATTAAGGGGTGAATTTTCTTTAAGCCGGGGAGAATGATGAGGAATGCAATGAAGTCAATGCATGCTCTGGGATTATTTGCTTTAGTATTTTTAGTGGCTTTTTATCATCCTTGCGGATCTTATTCAGCCGTCCACATTGTGGAGCAATACGGGCAGCCCAAAATTAATTTACTTTTTTTCATAAATGTGCGAACTCGACTTAGATCTCTCTCTCTCTCTCTGAAATTAACATTTTTTGGATTTATTTGATATTTTATTTTGATTTTTGAAAAATTAATAAAATGGGCATGACAACACTGACCCTTCTTTCATTGCTTGTTCATTGTCTTTTCTAGAAGATATTAATCCCAGTTCATTAATTCTTAACAAGCCCCTTCTTGCCAGGCTAGCAAGATATCCCTTTTGAAGCATGCTGCAACTTCAAAGCTATTCCTTGTGTTCGCTCCATTAAGTTGGGTTATGCTGTAATTGTATTCAACCAGAATTATCTTAGCAGTTCATTCAGTAGGATCCATTTGTACTGATTTTTGATGAATTGAAGCTTCCCTCCTAATATTCCCATCTGATCTCCTTTTCCTCCCTCTCCGACTCTTGTTCCCTCTCTTCCCATATTTTTGTCCCCATTGAATGTTCCTATTTTCGAGCTTCCTTTTTGTTTTATTGTCTTGTTTTGGTTCTATATCTATTCGGTTCCTTTTTGTCAGGTCTATGTGGAGCTGAAGCATCATGGTTCTTATCTGAAGAGAATTCTGACTGATCAGCATGAGCGCTTGCATCAGGCGAAACAGAAGCTTAAGACTGCTGAGGAGAAACAACAGAGCTTAGATGATAGGTTGCTTTGTGCAGTGCAGAGACACGAGATTTTAGATGAGCGCTTGAAGAGATTCAGAAGTTTACCAGGACCCAACAAGAGACCGCTTTCAAGGGCAGAGCGTGATTTCAAGGCACAACTAGGTAAATTAACAATTGTAGTTAAAAGCCATTTTGTAGTGGAGCATGATCACATACACTGTAATGTATTTTAGACTAAAATACAACATTCATTTATTTTTACAATTAATTATATTTTTTTTCTTCATTAACATGTTTTCCTTCGTATATTCAATCTATATATCAAGTTTTGTCATTTTACATGTTTATTTTTTTATTCTTAAAAATCAAGTTTTTTAGGGGTGGAAAATGACTTAAATGCTCTTAAAATAGATGATTTTTTAAAAATAAAAAATAAAAATGTAAAAGTATTCTAAAATGGCAAAACTTGGTATATAGATTAAATACACTTAGGAAAACATGTTTATGAAAAAAAATCAAATAGAAACAAAAATAAAATAAAATAAACGAATGCTAAAATACATCATGGTGTATATAATCATGCTCTGTCTGTAGCATCCTTATAATTGGTGCCAAAGTAAAATACAGAAATGGAGCAAAAGAAAGAAAATTTTAAATATTAAAGGTATCCAAGTGCTTTATGTTTTTCCTAACCCACCCCATGGCATTTATTTTCATTTCAAATGTTCTCTAAGAACTGGATGAATTAGTCTGCTAGTTTTCTCTGTAAAATTGTTCAGTCCAAACATTGGGGATCCACAACTGAATATCCTACTAAAATATTTCCTTATGTCAATTTTTTTTTTATCCTTTGCAGATAGATTAGCAGGAATGGAGTTGGATGCTCTGCATTCTTCAATAGATGCTTTGAATGCAAGGTTGAGAAGATGTACGCAGTCTTCCCCAGGAAATGCATTAAACTCTCCCAGACAAGCAATGGGAAGGAGGAAGAATCATGTGTCAAATGTGCAAATTTCTCAGTTAAAATCTGCACTCGAAAAGCTCTCTGTTGTCAACAGTGAAAACTCAATGAAAGTTAAGCTTGTTGAATCAGCACTCGGAGGCCGTGAGACTAACGATTGACTGAGTATCCTCTGGATCTGTGCTCTTCGTTTCAATGATTTATTTCAATGTGAAGGGATAGTCAACAGAATTGTATTGCTGCTTTTGGTTTTTGTAGAATTTCTATGTTGTCCTCTCATATGCCCAAAAAAAAAGAAGGGAAAAAGGTTAAAGAAAAGTGTTCTAATTCCTTGCCTTCCATTATAGGAGACTTTCCGGATATGCACTTTCATTATTTTACCTCAGGCTTTTGCACATTACACAACAGGCAGCCTTTCCAATGTAGTCGATGCTGCCAATGCACCGTAATCAATTCGACGGCTACTTGCACGAGTAGGACGAAGATGTATTCCTGAACAGAGCAACAGCCATTGCCCAAGCTATTGTGGGCATAACTGAGGCCTATGACAGACTTCGTCCATCTTCTTGAAAGAGTAAGTGATGCTGCCAATCATATATTTTAGTCAGATAACTAGTACTTCACGTCTTAGCAACATAACTGATGAATTTTCTTCATCATACCATTTCAAAGAGTAAATCATGCTGTCTATCATGTATTTTTGTCAAATTACTACTAGAAGTTTTTTCTTAGTAGCATAACTGTTGCCGCTGATGTCTTGGAGGAAAATAGTCATTCATTGAATTCATTGATTATTTTAAAGCGATTATGTGGAGACTGGCCTTGGAGGAAAATAGTCATTCATTGAATTCATTGATTATTTCAAAGCAATTATGTGGAGACTGGAGAGTGGGTATAACCTGCTTCTATTGAAAAAATGTTCGAGCAGGCTAACTTGAGATTAGATCTGGGGATTGTGTCCCGTGGTTTTATCGAAATTTTTTTATTAATTTTTTTTGAGAAGGCGCAATGTAACGTGGATTTCGGTGTGTTTGGCTTAGCTTGTTGATGCCACAATCACTGCACCGCTGTCCAAAAAATAAGTCTCACACATATTAAAATTCAATGAAACTTTATGCAGTCATTTATCTATATATAAATCATATTTTAGATGGTTTAGATGTTGAAAAAATCACTTTAAAGTTGTTATTTATATCAAACTATTTTATTACGTTGAATTTGTACCATTTTCAGATGGGGTCCATACCTATATCCGGTTAGGATGAAAATTGATATGATAATAGAATATATTATTCTAAATACAATGGGTGAAGTAGATTATAATTTGATCATCATGTGAGGCCCATTTCAGCGCCACTGTACCATAATTACAGTGCAGTGCCGTTGCACTTGATTACTCTATATATATGAGATATTATGCAGTGTAGCTTACTGCATTATAAGTTACAATATAGTTGGCTTAAAATAGGCTTTTTCATATGATCATAAAATTATAATTTATAAAATTGTTTATTTTATTCACATATTAATTTTCATCTACATCGGATGTGTATAGGCCGTTTCTGAAAATAGTACAAAATCAACAAAATAAAATAGTTTAATATAAATAATAATTTTAGAGTTATTTTTTCAACATGTAAACTATTTAAAACATGATTTATATATGGATAAATAATTATTTGATATTAATACATTTAAGTGCATAAGATGCTCATTTTGAGCCAATTATAGTGTTACAGTGGATGACCTCTTTCTCTCTATACATATACGTGTGAGAAATGCTCAAATGCAACCGCCCGTATTTAAAAACCAATTGATTTTTTATTTTTCACATCTAATTCATTTGTTGTATTTAAAGTTATTTATTTAGCTTATATATAGCAAATCAAGTGAATTGAAAACTTTATGATTAATATTGTTAAAAAATATAATTATAAATAACCTCACGCTTATACACTTATTATGAATTATATACAACTTTAAATAACATGTATTTTCTTGTGATGCAAATATTAATGGAGTAAAAATATGATGGACGATTTGGATTTTAGAAAATAATAAAAAGTAAAAAACAATTTCAACCACATTGGATAATCTTATATATATATATATATAGAGTTTTAATCCATAGCAACTTAATACACTGTAGGTTACAGTGTAGTTAACTTAAAATGGGCCCTACATGATTATAAAATTATAATTTATTTTACCCATCATATTTAGAAGAGGACCGATCTTTTACGACCGGTCGGAAATCCGCGGTCAAAACATATTTTTTTTTTGTTTTTTTTGAAATTTTTTTTATAAACATGTTAATCTAGTTATATTTAATCTATAAACCAAGTTTTACCATTTTTGAATATTTATATATATTTATTTTGAATTTTTAAAAACAGGGGTATTTAAGTAATTTTAAAATATTTAAAATGACTTAAATACCCCTGTATTTAAAAATCCAAAATAAATATATATACATATCCAAAAATGGTAAAACTTGGTTTATAGATTAAATATAACTAGATTAACATGTTTATAAAAATACTTTTAAAAAAAAAACAAAAAAAAATATATTTTTTGACCGGTCGGAAATCACCGGATTTCCGACCGGTCGTAAAAGATCAGTGGGCTATTTAGAATTATTTATTTTATTGATATATCAATTTTCATCGAAATTAGATATGTATGGACCCTACTTGAAAATAGTACAAAATCAATAAAATAAAACAGTTCAATATAAATAATAATTTTAGAGTTATTTTTTAACATGTAAATTATTTAAAATATAAGTTATACATGAATAAATAATTTTATAAAATACTAATATTTTTAAGTGCATGTGGGAGCCAACTGCACTAATTTACGGTGCAGTATCGGTTGCGGTTCTATGAAACATCTTTTCTATGTAACTTCATATTTAAAATGTTGATGGTTGATAAAAAATCTATTTCATCCATTATATCTGACATTATTTATAGTATATTGAAAATATTTTTATTTATTTAGTTTTACGGTATGTGAGTCCCATATATAAATGTGTAAAATCAAAGTAACAAAATAGTTTAATGCTAAAATATGAATTTTAAAGTAGTTTTTTCAACATCTAAATCATTTAAAATATCACTATAATGTGAATAAATGATTTTATAAAGTGTTATTACAGTCTAATACATGTGTGAATGGATCTAAACATTTTTCATAATTTACATGTGAATTATATTTTCAGCAAATGTGACCTATAAACATACTTGATTAGGATGAGACTTGGTGTCGTAGATAAACAAATGATATTAAAAATAATGAATAGATTGAATTTTCTATCAAGGATTAAAATTTTAAAAATTAAGAGGGTTATAGGTTCCATAAAAGTAGAACCTTATATATATATGGGCTCCCTTAATTTTTAAGAGATTGATGATTGATTTAAAATTTATTTCATTCATTGTATTTAACATCATTAGTTTATCGAGGAGATCAAGTTTCATCCAAATCAAGTATGTGCATGGGCCACATTTGCTTAAATATATATATATATATATATTTATGTGTAAATTATGAAAAATGCTTAGATCCATTCACACATGTATTAGGATATAATAATACTTTATAGAATCATTCATTTACATAGTAGTGATATTTTAGATAGTTTAGATGTAGAAAAGACTATAAAATCGATATTTTAGTGTTGAACTATTTTATTACGTTGATTTTACAATTTATGAATATGACCCATATATAGTGAAATTAAACAAATGAGGGGACTTCGATGATAATATAAATAATGTTAAATACAATGGATAAAGTGGATTTTTCATTAACTATTAAGATTTTTAAATATGGAGAGGGTTATATAGACATGAAATTTCATAAAAGCGTGACCGTATACATATATAGATCTAATCCTGTGCTTCATCATGCAGTTCGCTGCAAAGTGGACCCTACACATTAATATTAAAATATTTCATATAATCATTTATTCATATAAATAACATATTTTAGACAGATCTTAAAAATACTATTTTGAAATTGATATTTAAGTTATAAATATTTTATTACGTTGATTTTGTACTATTTTAAGAGGATGCATATACACATGCTAGATTTGGATGAAAATTAGTATACTATCAAAATGAATAATTCTAAATACAATTGGTGGGGTAGATGTTAATTTTAATACATGTGGAGCCCATTTTGGGCGGTCTGCACTGTAATTATGTTGCAATCTATCTGCACTTAAATATGTTCCATTTATACATATATATATATATATACATATATTCTTCAACACAATCAATTGCACTGTGTAATCGGTTGTGTTTCTTTATTTTTTTGATTTTTAATATTTTTATGTTAAATCCGAGCCATTCATCATATGTAAATCTATTAATATTTGCATGACATGAAAAATTCTAGTATTAAACTTGTATATAATAATAACAAGTGTAAATGCATGAGATTTTTCCTAATTATATATTTTAAGACTTGATTATAAAAGTTTTCAATTAACTTGATTTTTTGTATATAATTGTATCGAATGGAATTTTTTAATCCAAAAATATGAAAAAAAATTCAGAAAATGGGAATGCAAGAATATGTACTTACATAGTATTTGCCTGTATATAGAATGTGTATTGACTTTTTTCTTATAGAAGCCTATTTACGACAATAGCAGGAGGAATGATTTTTATATGCAATATTGCAACAGAGAGGCAAATAGAATGTGTATTGACTTTTTTCTTATAGAAGCCTATTTACCACGATAGCAGGAGGAATGATTTTTATATGCAATATTGCAACAGAGAGTATGTTTGAGAAGTACTAAAATTTAGGATGAAAAGTTTTTAATATAAAAGTTGTTGAATTGAAAGAAAATGATATGATATGATAGAGGTAATGATAAGGAGTAAAGAAATAAAATTAAAATAAATTGGTTAGTTGTGAGGGTAGTATAAAAATGATTGAAAAGTAGAGTAGTTGCATAAGAAAATGTAAAGAGATAATTAAAAAATGTAGTAGTTATGGAGAGTGAAAAAATTTTAGCTTGACAGTTTTTAATATTGCCAAACACCCACTAAACATTAGATATCATGCTCAAAGTAGGTAACAAAAATGAAGATTCTAAAAAATAAACATAAACCAACATTAAAATAACTCAAGTACAATCAGCAACAACATGAAAAACAAACAAGTAAGATGAGAAAGTATTTCAAGCGAAATAACTTAGAATGTTACCTTAGAATAATAATGAAATCAATTATTATCAAAATGAGTGTGTAGAAGGTTCTTTAATATTATCATCATTATTATTGTTGCTGCTGCTTGTATATTGCTCCAATCGATATGCATAATGAGGATACCCAAAGAATTAAGAATATAAATTTATCACAGGTTGAGATGGCTCTTGTAGATAGTAAGGATGAAATGGTTGCTTTACATGTACATTAGAATTCATTATTCGTGGCTCTTCATCCCCTTTTTGATCTTCTTCTTCTCCTTCCTCATCTATGATGGGGCTTTTTCCACGATCCTTGCTGTAACTTGTGATTGTGAGTATGGATGTGCATGGTACAACAATATCATGTCTCTCCTATTTCAATCTCAGGCTAGAGTCCACAACCATTATCATCACTGTCGTCATTATTATTATCACCACCATGGTCAGTAGGAGTTGCATGCTTCTTCAACTTCAATGATTGGAGCTTGATGAGGTGGTTGTGATATTGTTCTACTGATAACTAGAGTTCAATTGTTCTCTTCTTTACTATTTACTGCCTTGATCTCTCTCTATCTCTCTCTCTTTCTATTTTTCAAAAATGAAAGAAGAGGATCATCTTTACAAATATATGATCTAAATTTATTGAACGATAATTTTGTGGTCACCTTGATTCCTATCTCTTCATGTTCTTGAGCTGAAGTTTAATATTATAATGAATGAATATAATCTTGTCCACTTTTTTGTAATATTCTATTTCTTTGCTTTTATGAATTAAAGCAAAGAGGCTTCAATTTCTTTCATAATTGGCTTATATGTATCAATGCAATTCTCTCATGAAATTGGTTGCAACTTTTTTGGGTTTAACAATTGTTTATTATTTTTATTTAGATCTTAGTCATTTGACTGTATTTAAAACTATATAATTAGTATAAAATATTAAAAAATCAGCTTCAATGAAAACTTTTGTAACTCAAGAATGTTTTTATGAAATCCCTCTTCTATGTAACTTATTTCATTTTGAATATTTTTATAGTTGATGAAAAATCTACTTCATTTATTATATTTAGTATCATTTATATTAGTTTAAAAACCTTTTCACTTGACTAGTATCGTTGTGCTTGGGCTCCATCGACATATATATAAAATCAACATAATTAAATAATTTAATATTAAATATAAATTTTATAGTTGTATTTTTAACATCTAAACCATCTATAATATCATTTCTACGTGAATAAATGATTGTATGGAGTATTATTACATTCTAATACATATGTTAATGGATAAAAGCATTTTTCTTAATTTACACATGAAAATACCTATTTTGATGAAATTTGACATACATATATTTTTTATGGGTATTTATAGTCATCTCAATTAGCATTACAATAAAGCTCTAAAACATTTTTAGAAATTCTATACAATGTTCTAACATGTAACTAAATCACCTCAATTAGAATTACCAATACGGTGGACTCCTATAGTAAAAGGAGACTATTGCTACCACTATGCAATGGGCACTAGTGATGACGCCAAGCATCGAACACTAGTGGGTATTTATAGTCATCTCAATTAGCATTACAATAAAGCTCTAAAACATTTTTAGAAATTCTATACAATGTTCTAACATGTAACTAAATCACCTCAATTAGAATTACCAATACGGTGGACTCCTATAGTAAAAGGAGACTATTGCTACCACTATGCAATGGGCACTAGTGATGACGCCAAGCATCGAACACTAGTGGGTATTTATAGTCATCTCAATTAGCATTACAATAAAGCTCTAAAACATTTTTAGAAATTCTATACAATGTTCTAACATGTAACTAAATCACCTCAATTAGAATTACCAATACGGTGGACTCCTATAGTAAAAGGAGACTATTGCTACCACTATGCAATGGGCACTAGTGATGACGCCAAGCATCGAACACTAGTGGGTACAGAACCAAACGACATCCCTAACCAATCGAGCTAAGCTCGGTTGGTTGATTCATACACATTTGATTTGGGTAAAATTCGGTCTCTTAGATAAATAAATAATGTTAAATACATGAATTGATTAAATTGTTCATTGAGTATTAAAAACTTAAAGTTTAAAGGAGTTACATGGAATCACTTTTTTGTAACTCATACATAGAAGCGGACTTCTTTATAATTTATGATGTTAGCAAGTATGATATTTTGAAAATTTAGTATTTCCAACCTTGGTAGCATAGTTTAGGCAAAATTGCAAGTGTATTTTTTAATTTTACAAAATTGCAAAACACCTTAAAACATTTAAACGAGATTTCAAGGATCTCTTTTCTTGGTATTCACTATTGCATTTAAATTTTTTTGGTAAAATGTCAAATGCTTCTATTAATATTTATTAGAATAAAGTTATACTTGTATTTCATTGTAATGGTTGAAAATAATAGATATATAATAAAAATAATATTAAAAAATAAGAAAAGTGATTCCGTTAGCTTAGGCTAAGCAAATGCCTTACTTAGCTCGTATAAAATTTTTTTTATTTAAAATACTTTTTTAAAACTTTTTTCTTTATACATATGTTTATCGAATTTTATTTAACATATAAATCAAGTTTTACCAATTTTAATATGTGTATATATTTTTTGAGATTTTTAAACATAAAAAAATATATACACATTCAAAAATGGTAAAAGGTTTATATATTAAATACACTTAAATTAACAAACATATAAAGAAAAAACAAAAAAATGTTATAAATGAATTTTTTGAAGTAAGTTAAGGGAGATATTTGCTTAGTCTGAGCTAATAAGATCATTTCTCAATAAATAAATATTTGAAGAATAAAAATAATAAAATTGATAGCCATTTTATTATTAATAGGGGCTTTTTTGTCATTTAATCAAAAAATTAACTACCATTCGTAAAATCCTAATAGAAAGGATATATTTGCAATTTCATGCAGACAGTTTTGTGCAATCAAGGGATACCGTTGTAATTTAGCACTTGTAGGTACGGATGAAAAAATCCTTTTAGAAGATTTATGCATTTGCATTTGCTGTGAATTATATGCAAATCTATTTAATTGATTTTTTATAATATAAAATATCTGCGAAGCAAATTTGATGTGTTGCGCTTAGGGGTGGGAATCGGGGCGAGCCATACCGGGTCGAGGTCTGCCCAACCATGACCCTACTTTTTAAAAATTGAGTTTGACTCTCTTTTTATACCGGGTCGGGAGAAGGTAGGTTTGACCCTTACTTTTTTTAAATAGTTTCCAAAACAAACTTCGGATTGGTATCAGATCGGTTTCGGAATACGGGTCGGGTCAAAAATACGGGTCAAATAAGATAATTTTCAGAATTTATATACATATCAAATATAAGTATGCATCTATACTAAATTTAACTATCATATCTTTCAATATTTCACTAATTATTAAAAACACATAATTAAGAAAACAAAACATTTGAAAATATATTATAAATTTATTAAAATAGGTTAATATACAATTACACATAAGGGTTATATATGTATAAATTTTTTTTATTGATTTTTGAATAAATTGATTCTTGTTTTGTTGATAGAGTTGATTATAAAAAAGTGAGAATTTTGAAAGAAAATAATAATAATATTTAAATATAGACTTATAATTTTTAATAAATTTATATATGTGGGGTGGGGCGGGGCAGACTCTTCGGGTCGGGATATGGTCGACTTACCCCGACCCTATTTTTGAATTCGGGTCAAAAGTTCTGACCTATCCCTATACCGGGTCAAAAATATATTGTTTTTATCTGGCCAAAAACAGGTCGGGTCAAAGCCGGGTCACGGGTTGACCCACCCAAATTCCCACCTCTAGTTGCGCTTCATTAGCTAGGCATTCTTAATGACCAATCAACTAGTGCCATGTGACCTACTAAAATTCGGCAATATCTCTCTAGGACTTATAAGGGAGTGAAATGAAGTACAAGATTTGTTGAGCCTACTTAACACTATTTTATTAACAACGAGTAATAAATTGTATCACAAGTATGCATTCGTATTTATGTATGTAACGTAATTTCTACACTATAATCCACCACTTATATGCATAAAAACCATAACGTTCACATAATAAATAGTTTTTACATCCTGCTAATAACTACAAGTAATCTAGAACATCATCATACTTAGTAAATAGTCATGTGCATATTACAAAGATATAAGGAATGATCCTATTAGCCCAGGCTAAGCATACGAAAAAATTCATTTATAACACTTTTTATATTTTTCTTCATACACTTGTTTATCTCAGTATATTTAACATATAAATTAAGTTTCACTATTTTTGAATATGTGTATATATTTTTTTAAGATTTTTAAACATCTATGTGTATATGTATATTTAAAATACTCTTATCCTTACAAACCTTAAAAAGATATATGCATATATCCAAAAATGGTAAAATTTAGTTTATATGTTAACTACACTTACACAAACAAGTGTATGAAAAAGAAAACGAAAAAAATGTTATAACTGAATTTTTCGAGGTAGGCTAAGTGAGACATTTGCTTACCCTGACTAACAGGATCACTTTCCTATATATATATATACATGTACAAGAATACTTCTATGGACCTTTTCTTTTGTATAACAGTTTCCATTTCTAATATCTTGATGATTGATAAAAAATTCATTTTATCTATTGTTTTTAATCTTATTTATAGTATCTTAGAAATTCTTTCATTTTCCTAGTATTGCTGTGCATGGGCTTTGTTTATAAATGTGTAAAATTAATGTAATAAAATGATTTAATGTTAAATATTAATTTTAAAGTTATATTTTTAATATCTAATTCGTTTAAAATATCATTTTTTGGATAAATGATTCTATGAAGTATTATTACATTGGTAAATAAATTTACAAATTTTTTATAATTTACACAGAAATATATATTTTTTAGAAAATATGACCCATGAACATATTTGATTTGAATAAAATTTTGTTTTTCTCAACTAAACAAACGATATTAAATATAATACATGAATTGGATTTTCCATCAAGCATTGAAATTTTAAAATTTGAAGGGGTTACATGGAACTATTTTTATGTAACCCGGTTACATGGAAATGATTTTATGTAATCCTTTTTATTTTGAAGATGTTGACGATTGATGTAAAATCAAATATATTCATTATATTGAACATTATATGTTTAGTTAGGAGATTAAATTCATCTAAATCAAATATGTGCATGAGTTACATTTGCTTAAAAATAGATATATTCATTTGTAAATTAGAAAAAAAATACATAGATTCGTTTACACATATATTAAAATATAATAATATTTTATAAAATTATTTATCCCCATAATAATAATATTTTAAATAGTTTAGATGTTCAATGTTTAGCGCTATACCATTTTATAGTTGATTTTATACATTTGTATATGAGAGTCATGCAAAGTGATACTTGACAAATGAAAGGATTTTCGGAATAATATAAATGATGCTAAATACAATAGATGGGATAAAATTTCATCAAACATCAAAATATTGAAAAACAAAAGGGTTACATAGGAGAGGTTTTGTAGAAGCATTCCCTTCTATATAACCCATATTTTAATGATTGATGGAAAATCCATATCATCTATTGTATTTAACATCATTTATATTATTATAGAAATTCTTTCATTCATTTAATACCAATGTGCATGACCACTATCTACAAATGTGTAAAATCGATGTAATAAAATGATATAATGCTAATTATTAATTTTAAAGCAGTATTTTCAATATTTAAATTATCTAAAATATCAATACTATATGCATAAATGATTTTGTATTAGATTATTATATTCTAATGCATATGTGAATAGATATATCTATTTTAAAGCAAATATGATATATGCACATATTTGATTTGGATGAGACTTAGTCTTCTAGTCAAATAAATAATATTAAATACAATGTATGAATTGATTTTTTTTATCAATAATCAATATATAAAAAATGGAAGGAGTTCAAGGAAATCACTTTTATGTGACCTAGTAACACAAAAGTGGGCCCTATATATAAAACTTTACTTCTATGATATCTCTTTTAGGGGTATTAATGGTCATGATCAACTTCTCAACATGCTTGTCTAACCAGTTTATAAATTAATTTGGGTTAGGATATTCGAATAAATGGTTTATGATCAAATAACCTGTTTAACCATTTAAATAAATAAACTAATTAAGGTTGAAATTTTATTACCCATCAACACATTTAGTAATTTGTTTAACCATTTAAATAAATAAACAGCTTGGTTGAGCGTTACAACTTGTGAACCTGTTTAGTAACTCTTTTAACTCGTTAACCCATTTATAACCCATTAAGGAGTGTATATATATTTTGTAAACTCTAAATCTATTTTTTCCATTTTGATTTTCTATTTTCCTCCTTTCTTTTATGACTCTATAATGTCTTTTCTGCTGCTATGTTGTGGTATTACCATCATCATCTCCGCCACTGTTTACGAGTGTTGTCAATAAAATTCTTCTTTCCTCTTCTCTCTCTCTCTCTGTTTCGTTGAGTTATCATTCTTCTTTGTATTGATGCGTTGAATAAACACCCTCTCCCAATGAAAATTTGACCATGCGATGTATCCCGTTGGTGTATATCAATGCACTAATATAATTACGAACAATACAAACTCAACTTTAAATTAGCTTGGTTTTTGACTTGTTTGCAACATATGTGCATAATTTGTTAATGACCCGTTAATTCGTTTATTAAATAAGTTGTAAATGGGTTAGAGTTGAGATTTTTTAAATGGGTTAATAAATAGATTTGGATTGAAATTTTTTAAATGGATTATGATTAGAATTAAACTCTAACTTGTCTAACTCAATCCGTTAACACTCCTAACCTCTTTCTTATGTAACCTTTTATATTTTTTAATGTCTTGATGATTGATGAAAAATTTATTCTATCTATTGTATTTAGGATCATTTATATTATCGTGAAAACCATTTTATTCATCTAGTGTCATTGTGCATGAGTCCCATTTTTTTGGTAAAGAGAGACGCAAGCTGTATCTCGGCACCCTCTGAGCAAAGCCAATAGCAGAGGGGGAGGGGATGGAGCGATCCCTGTATTTCATTAACAAAAAATTATCTGTATATATCTTTTCCAGTATAACTTGTGGTGGATTGCCCCACCAATCCTGAGTAGCTAGACAAGAGGAAGAGATAAAATCGGCGATAGAATGTGCCACAACATTTCCTTACCGCAAAATGATACCTATCAGGAGAGCAGTCTCCTCCATAAGCAATGGCTCGACCAAGCCTTTCCTTTTCCATCCCTTGGTCGCGATGAAGAAGCCCCGAGAATCTCTGATGATGGCTGCAAATCCCATACATTGTTGTTCTGTGCATCTCCTGCCATCTACATTTATATTGAATTGTCCTGTAGGCAGAGTAATCCTCTATGCACGAGAGGACGATGTAGAATGGAAGACGTCGAGAGGGATTTCACACATCTGAATTGGTCCAGATAATCAACACACCAGTCAAGAAGATGAGAGAACTCAGGCTGAGCATCGCCCTCCCTCAACCTGTTCCTCATGTACCACACCCGCTAGTAAAAAAGGACAAAGAGGGCTAGTGTATCATGGCATTTCCTTGTAACGAGAGATTTGATGGTGCATTGCAGATACCGCTGATCAGGTAGAGAGGAACTGCCACCAGTAACCCTCATACAGGCTTGCTGAATCATATCACATTTCATGAAGATGTGATTGGTGTCCTCCTCATCTTTCTTGCAAAAAAGACACATAGGATCAACTAGGATAACCCGCTTGAGAAGATTTTGCTTTGTTGGGAGAGCATCTTTGAAGAGCCGCTATTTAAAAACTAGCATTTGGAAGGTAAGTTCTCCATATGGATTTATACACAGCAGAATCCGATGAACTACACACCACCGCACCTTTGCTAATCCACGAGTCAGCACCTATCAGTAGCCTGTATGCCGATTTAATAGAATAAGCACCATTTGCTTCATGTACCTAGAACCGAGAGTTAGCCTCCAGAGGACTCGGAAGAGGAACAAAATTAATATGTTGCCAACCCGATTCACCCACCGCCACCACCACTAACTCCTTATCCCATGTACTAGTCGTTACATTGATGAAATGATTGATTTTAATGTCATTGGGAATGGAAGAGGGAAGAGGGCCGACCTTAGATAAAGAGGTGTCCAACCATTTGTCTTTGAAGAAAAACAACTTCTGTCCATTTTCAATCTGCCACTTACACCCATTTGAGACAATTGCTATGACTTTTAAGAGGCTTCTCCAAGTGAAGGAATCAGTGGATTTTGCATCACAACTCCAAAGATCGCCCTCAGGAAAGTATCTGGCTTGTAATATATTGGAAAATAGGGAGTTGGAGGAAATAGTCAGCCGCCACACCTGTTTGGCGAGAAGTGCATAGTTAAATGTGAGCAAATCCCTAAAGCCCAGCCCCCTCCGAAACCTTAGTTGTACACATCTCTTTCCAAGCTACCCAGCTAATCTTCTGCTTATTCCCCTGTTCACCCCATTAGAACCTACTGAGAAGCCCGCTGATTTCATTACAAAATCTTTGGGGCGGTAGGAAGATACTCATAGCATATGTTGGAATGGCTTGAGCAATTGCTTTTAACAACACCTTCTTTCCTCCCAGGGGACGAGTTTTCCTTTCCAGCCCTGAATTTTCATCTATATTCGTTATTTTAGCCCCTTGAACACATTTTTTTTCGACCTTTCTAACCAAGTAGGAAGTCCCAAATACCTATGTATCTCATGTCCTGAAGAGCTAAGCATTCTAGTAACTTCATCGCAACGGGTTGGGCTTGTGTTCGAACTGAAGAAAACCTCAGTTTTATCAATGTTGATCACCTGACCTGAGACCATGGAGTATAATTGGGAATTTCCAGGAACAGAGTAATTTCTTACCTCAATTCCCAAAGAAAGATAAGAGCATCATCTGCAAACAATAGATGAGTGAAGGATAGTCCCTTACGACATATTTTGTTGCCATGCAAATGTCCCTAGTGATGAGCATTTGAGATTAAGGCTAATAACCCTTCGGCGCAAAGGATAAACAAGTATGGGGAAAGTGGATCTCCTTATTGCAATCCTCGTTGAGGGCAAAAATACCTACTTTTGAATCCGTTAAGATAACTTGAAAACTAACTAAATTGAGGCAACTCATCATCCTGTGGATCCATACCTAATTGAAGTTCATTTTCTCCATGATCTTCCTAAGAAATACCCACTCAACTTTGTCATAGGCCTTGGCATGTCGAGTTTAATAGCCATCTCCTCACGGCTTCCCCTTTTCTTGTTGTGAAGGGAGTGGATACTTCATATGCAATTAACATATTGTCCGTTATAAGACAGCCTGGGACAAGTGCACTCTGTTGCTCTGAAATAATATCCTGGGTGCAAAGTTTAAGTCTGTTTGCTAAGACCTTAGCCAAAATTTTATAAGCTACGTTACACAAGCTTATGGGACGAAAGTCAGCAATGTGTTGTGCACCTGTCTTCTTTGGGATCAGTACTATAGTGGTAGAGTTTATACCTCAAAGTTTCCTATGTTGGTGCTGTGGATTAGGTTCTTCCATGAAAGATTTGCACAAAAGAAACACATCTTAGCCAACAATCTACCAGAGCTTCTGATAAAATCCTGCTGATGTGCCATCAGGACCAAGAGCTTTTGACGGGTTCATGGCTTTCAAAGCATGTACGACCTCGTTTAACTGCAAAGGCTTTATAAGAGCTTCACGTTGATCATTTGTGATTTGTCCTAAGGAGGTCTGTGACACTATCCACATTGGTGGGTCCGTAGCGGAATAAATGCCTTGAAAATATGATAGAGCTAACTCTTGTAACCCCTCTTGATCCCGAACCCAATTGCCATCACTGTCCTGAAGAGCCTCAATAAAGTTTAATCGTCGCCTATTAAATGTCATTCAATGAAAGAAAGCAAAATTCTTCTCTCATTCATGAAGCCAGTGGGTCATTGCTCTTTGCCTTCAAAGCTCCTCTTCATCTTCCAGGAGAAGATTTATCTGATGTTGGACCCCTTTGATAGCCGCATCTCTAGTATCAGATGGAATCTGAGCATTTAGACTAGCTAACTCTTATTTTTTTAGCTTGTATAGCTTGGCTTCACCAATAAAATCCTACTACTATTTCTTCCTCAAATCATCCACATATGTATGTCACGACGAACTACACCCATTTCTACCATGAAATTACTATTCATCTTCTTCCTCACACCTTAATCATCATAAAATACCACCAAACAACATCCACATGCTCGCATGGTATTAAGAAGGAAGATTATCAAAGAAATTTTTAAAAAAATCAAAGGAAATATTACTTACATGGCCCTACACCAATTTTCTCAAATTTTCTTCAAGTTTCAATTCTTGAATCCCCTTTAGTCTAAGATGGGTTGATGAAAATGAGCTTCCAAGTGATTATAATAAGAGGAAAGAAGAGAATATGGAGAAGTTTTACCACCTTTTTCTTCTTTCTTCTCTCTCTCATTTCTTTCTCGTTGTTGTGTTTTTTCGCGACGGGCTTTACCCGGTTTTCCAATTAGGGGCTGCTGTTCACGTGCAGCCCCATACACCCTTGGTTTATATTTTTAAAATTTTTTAAAATATATATGACATATATAAGTTAATATTTATAATCATATTAAAATCTTTTCCATACAGTATTTGATAAATATTCAATGTACTCTATAAGCATTTCTTAATATTTATTTATCTTTAATTAAACTCATCAATGACATTTGATAAAATGACTCAATTTATAATAATAATAATAATATTTTGTGACAATTTTAAGAATAATTTTTTTGTCAAAGTAACATTTCCACTATTAATTTACATAAAAAATTGAGACTTGGGATCTCACAATTTATAAGCAGAGCCATATATACATGAGGGCTGATTTTATGCGACGTATCATATTTTCAGTAACTTGTAATTTTTGCATCTTTTGATTTTCAAAAGATGAGCTGAGCCATTGGATGTGAATTTAATGCTGCTTCGGGAAGAACTACAAGGTCCGAACCAATGGTGACATGTAAATTAAATGGTTGAATGGAAAACCAAGAGAGAAAACAAAATTCACGTTTGCTCCGTCAAAAAAGTCACGATGATTAAACAGAGGCACTGAAAAAATGTGAGCTGTTCTTGTGGGGTGAAAACGTGTGAGAGAGAAAATCTGAAAACTCTGGCCGGTTCTTGTTTGTAACTATAAATTTTTATTTTTAAGATTATTCAGGAATGAAGTTTACTTAAATCTATTAGTTTTTATTTTTTTAACTGGGTGATGTGTTTTAACCCAACAACAGAGTTTACTTGAAGTTATTAATTTTCATTTTCTTGATTGGGTAATATATTTTTTTGATGGTTAAGAGACTATTTTATTACTCACAAAAGCAAAATCATAATGAAGATGATCCCGAATTAAGTGACTTGGGTTTCCGCACCAAGACGTACATAGTTTAGAGTTTGGCGAAGTATGTTCAACTAATGCATGGGCTACCCTATTACCTTTTTTTTTTTTATATATATATTCATACATCGTGACATCCTGATATTACAGTGTTGCATTTACTACCTCTACACAATGGGAGGAAATTCATTACAACACTTCCAACTCCAAGGGATAAAATTATGAAAACCCCCACAAAGGGGGACTAAATTATGAAAAACCTCCGTGCATGGAATGGGATTGGAACTGGGTGGGCTAAATTTCAGCCAACTTCGGTTACCACGCAGCTACAAGGCTGGTGACTCTATTACCCGTTCTTAATACATGATGGAAAGATACATTGTTTACATTGAATGCTAGCTATTTAATTTGTTGGATCAGAGTAGCCACAAGTGATATAATTGGTCTATCCTCATTCAAAAAATTAATCAAAATTAAGGAGTCGCTTTTCAAGTCAAGTTGTTGCACCTGTAATTTGATACTCCACTGTAAACTACATTGAAATGCAATTGCTTCCATCTCTAGAGCTTTAGATACTTTAAAACCTTTAAGTTTAGTTGCCATAAAGAAAACCTCCGAATTTATCAAAACGGCCCCCATCCCCATGTAGTTCCCCATTAAGTTGCATCTTCCATCCGCATTCATCTTTAAGCTCCCATAGCTGTAACAAATCCATCTAGGAACCAACGTTGATTCCAATAATATTGTGCCTCCAAGCAAGATTGCATTTTGGTTTCTTTTACAAAATAATTTGCGCCAGCCCGGCACCTCATGGAAGTTTGATTGGGATCCTTCTTCCCTAGTTTTGTTGTAAAAAATCAAAGGTACCAGTAGAAACAAAACAAAGAAGCCCAATGCCTCTCCTCTCTGTTTAGAAACTAACTTCCAATTTGTAGATTAGGAAACAAATATTTCTGTTGAATATTAGTCTTCTCCTTAGACTAGCCACACATTCACAAAAGACAAATAGATGCTTTGTGTTTTCCCTCCTCTTTTGACATAATACACAGCAAAAATTGAGGCCAATTTCTTTTTTTGCAAGTTTATCCTTGTTGGAAGAGCATTGTGGAATAATCTCAAGTTAAAGATCTTGACCTTCTCTCGGAGTTTAATCCTCCAAATTGCTTTGAAGATTCTTTGATCTCCTTTCCATGCTGTCAATTTCTCCCTTTGTCCAAATCTGCATCACAAAAAATGCTAGCTTTTACAAATCTATAAGCAAATTTCACTCTAAGAATGCCATCTAGCTCAGGTTCCTAGGACCATTTGTCTCCAGCCCATTGATTTCAAATTTTAGTTCCTTCAATCAGCTTTCATCTAGTTTCTCCTGCCACCAAGATGATCACGTCCTCGTTCCAAGAGCAAGAGCTCGGATCAATGAATGTGCTAACTAATTCTTTCTTTTGTTGAAAATGATTATAGCAGAGGGCAAATTTTCTTCACCCTGGCTTTTGTCCATTGATCTTTTAAGAATAAGATCTTGCTACCATTACCCACTCTTTAGTTACTGCTCTCCTTTATGACTTCTCCTGCTTTTAAAATGCATTTCCATGTAAATGAGTTGGTTGCCTTTGCCTTGCAATCCCACAGCTCACTTCTTAGGAAATATTTAGCTTTGAGTATGTTGTAGCACAGAGAGTTTTTGTATGCTTTGTTAGCATTATAAAATTGAAGGGTAGGAGGTCTTTAAATCCCATTCCACTAGAAGCTTTAGAATTACACATTTTCCTCCAAGCGATCCAACTGATCTTTCATCTTCCTAGGTTTTCTTCCCACCAAAATTTACTTATCATTGCATTCTTGTATGTTTTTAAAACCTATTTTTTCAACCTTCCTAACCATGTTTGCAACCCTAAATGTTTTTTTATTATCTGACCCTTTGTTCCTAGTAGGTTTTTCCACTTCTGCCTACACATAGCTGAGGTGCTTGGGCTGAAGAAGAGTGCTGTTTTTTTAATATTCACTATCTGCCCCTAATATGCACTATATTCCTTTAATACCTCTTGTAAACAATTGATTTCCTCCTTGCAAGCTCTTATAAACATCAAAGCTTCATCTGCAAAGACAAGATGTGATATCACCTATCCCCTCGGGCAAATTTGAGAATGGATAGCTACCTAGTTTGAATTTTCTCTGACACCATTAATGACAAGACGTTCACACATATGGAAAACAAGTATGGGGAAAGGGATCCCCTGCCTCAAGCCCTTGCTTGGATAAAAATATTCCATCAAAAAACCATTTATATAGACCCTCTATCTCATTGATCTCAAACAATCATGCATCCATTTTATCCACACTTTATTGAAGTTCATCCTCCTCATCATCTCCAAAAGGTACATCCACTCCACTCCATCATAGGCTTTCGATATATGTAGTTTTACTGCTACTTCTTTTTTACCCTTCTTTTTACCCCGAAGATGGTGGTTGGCTTCATATGCGATTAGCATATTATCAATGATGAGGTGGCTTGGCATAAATGTGCTTTGCGAATCCACTGTAATTTCCCAAAGGCGTACCTTTAATCTGTTCATAAGAACTTTTGCTATAATTTTCTAAGGCATGTTGCATAGACTAATAAGTTAAGGTTTGAAATCAACTACCTTACATTCTCCAATCTTCCTTGGGATTAACACAATTGCAGTGGAGTTGAGGTCTTGTAGAAATTGTAACTGTTGATTTGCGTTACTATCCATAAACGCTTTGCACATTTCATAAATATCATGCCCCACTGTTTCCCAGTGCTTCTAATAAAATCACTCTAACATCTTCTTTGGGCCGAGGCTTTTGATGGGTTCATTGCCTTAATAGCAGTCACTGCTTCTTTATATCTCAAGGGCTAGCTAAATTGCTCCCTACTTTCATTTGAAATTGTCCTTATGTTTCTTGCAGGAAATCACCCTAAATTTTGTGGGTTGGAACATGTGAAGACTTCTCTGGAGTGTGCTAGCACTAGTTGGTGTTTACCCCTCTGATCACTTATCCAACTATTTGATTTATCTTGTAGACTACTACTTTTGTTGGATGTAACTCTGTGACAGAAAGCTGTGTTTCTATCCTGTAGCCAATGAACCTTACATCTCTACTTCCAAATAGTTTCCTCATCTTCCAAGAGGTTAATTTATTTTCTTTTCAACTTCTTTATCTTCTCATCTCTTTAGTTAGGAGTTTAGATTGTTCTCTTATAAGTGTCTTCCAGATATTTTATCTATTCTTTCTGTTCCATTCCATAAGTTGCTATCCTCATTTTTTTAATCTTTCTGCACATCAACTCCAGTGTTGAAACCTCACTTGGTTGCTCACCCTTACATGACTGGTCCACCATTTGATGAACTTCTTCATCTCTAGCCCCTAATAGCCCATATTGGAAACTCCTTTTTGGCTTTTTCTTCCCTTGCCTTGCATCCGTATTCAACCTTATGGGGCAGTGATTTGATGATGCTATGCTTAGGCGATGTAGTTTTGCATAGGGAAAGAGGTCTAACCAGTTTAAATTTGCTACCCTCCTGTCAAGCGTTGCCTCAACACGCCCAAAATCTTTTCTATTATTTCTCTACGTCCTGTCAGGCCCTACATAACCAATATCAATCAAGTTGCATCTATCTAGAACCTCCCTAAAACAATGTATTTATTTTTTAGATCTAGTTCTCCTACTAGTCACTTTTGAATTTTCCCATAGTTCTTTCCAACCCCCCATTATAAGCCATGGTCTGTCCTATTGATTGTTGAGCTAGATTGTTGAGCTAATGGAGAACATTCCATGTCTCCTCCCTTTTGCTAACTTTAAGATTTCCGTATAAACTGTTGAACCTCCACTTTTCTCAATAATTTGGCACTTTATCTTGGCCTTTATGTTATTCTTGGAGTAACTTTTAACATCGACCTTCCAATCATTTTTCCATAATAGGGCAAGCCTCCCTTTCTATTTGTGCAGTTGAATGCTAAATAAATTTTGAAGCGCATCCTTCTTTTTACTTGCTCCATCTCACCGTTGATCTTCTTGGTTTCACAGAGGAAAGCCAAGTGGAGAACTTTCTTCCTTCCTAAGTCTAGGAGATAATGAATTAACCATGGATTCTCAAGTTCTCGACAATTCCAAGGTACAATGACCATCTAACCCTGGTGGGGTCATGTGTTATCCACAGTCTTCACATCTACTTCAGCCACGCTAACCTAGTTTTTGTTTTCAGTACTTTGCTTCTCAGTCTACCCTTTCCTTCACTCTGATTGATATGTTGTCCCCCTCATCTTGACAATATGCATGTTCTGCACCTTTGCCAGTTACCACTCCCCCCAGCCGCATCTCCTGACTCAGCTTCATATTGGTTGTGGTTGTACTCTCATTTCTACCATTATTTGCGAAGTCAGTAGCTTTCAAGAGTATCTATAGCCCCTATACCCTTCTCAAAATTTCCTATTTTGACTTTGTGCCTGACCTTCCCTACTTCTATTCATATGTGCTCTCTTTATTCTTGTCTTTTCCATTCTCCCCTTCATTGTTTTCCTCTTCCTTAGAAATCCCCTTTGACGCAGACCCCTTATTGTTCCCATCACCATCCTACTTTGATGCACCTTCCCCAAACTTCTCATCTACATTCTCTATCTCTTTCTTAGTCCCCTTTTCCTCCCCATTTGAAGCTTGGATCATCTCCCCTCCCATAAACTCTTACGTTCTCTCCCCTTGTTTCCCATTATGGTCCAAGTATTTTTCTTTCCTTCTACCTCCTTTTTTTTGGTTCTTCCTGACTTGTCCTTCCACTTCGCATTCTTTGAATAAGTCCTCTTTCTTCGATTTCTCCTCCATTATTCTTATCAATTCTGTGATTTCCCCTAGAATTCTCTTGGTTCCACAATTTTCTCTATTACTATTCTCCTCTATCCTACCTTTTGGCTACGTGCCAACTACCACCTCAACTGTGAGATTTTCAATATCTCGTTTATATGCCAGCTTTGTTACATTAGTTTTTTTCCATAAGATTTTGGAAACACTCTACTACCTCTCCCCTTTTCACCCTTTAGGCCGAACATTGTGAATCTCACTCTTAGATTAAAGTTGTAATGGAGATCTGCTTTTGAGTGCTCTGACTCCCCTTTGTGCCTACTGCATTCATTAAAAGCATGCCTCATTTTTCTACTTATATAGCAAAAGATTGGAAGCTGCTCGTACTGGAAAAGAATCTACCTCTTTTCTAACGCTCCGCATTTCACAAAGACTCCCTTTCATATAGGATTCCTCATATCAACCTCTACTTGCTTTCTTACCTTGGTTGCATTGGGAACAATCTCATAGCAAGAACTAAAGGAGTTCTCCGTTACAGACATCGACACTATTCTATCTATGAGAAAAGGGATGTTTTTGACCCCCGTAGGTGTGGAGAAAAGGTTAATCTCTTCTCATTTCATAACTCTATCATTAGGAGAAGCTTCCTATTAAACAGTCATGATCTGCCCTATAATATTTTCTATTTGTCTTCCTCCTCACTAAACGAAACCCTAAATAAGTTGGCATCCACCTCTGTGACTATTTTTGGGGTTCTCATCTTCTAGATTCTCCTCATCGATGTTATAAAAATGCCTCAATTGTAGCTTTCAGTCGACCATACAGAGAATAAGATTAAGGGCTTACCCTCTAGGTTGATTTTTAGAAGCTCGTCTGCCCTCATTGCTAATGTTTGGACCTCCTTGACCACTAAATCTTCCTCATTGAGAGCCTTTATTGGGAGTGCTCCACCCACTATTCAAATTCTTCCCGATTCTTAAGATTCTCTCTCTGTGATTTGGGGAGATACACCCAAAAAACCTTGATTGAATGATATTTAATTATTTTAATTTTCAATTATTTTTTCTATTTTTAATGAGTAATAGCCTCGTTATTCTAGATTAAGTAAATCATTAATTAGCTCGAGGAGAAAATTCAATTTTTTAATTTTTTTTTAAAATTTTGATAAATTGTTAATGTATGTGTATTTAATCTATAAATTAAGTTTTATCATTTTGGTAGATATGTGAATATATTTTTTTGAATTTTTAAATACAAAAGTGTTTTAATCATTTTCAATGGTGAATCATTGTAAAAAAATTTAGTTTTGAGCAACCATGCCAAAAGCGAAGAAGAATTGAAACTAATTTCGTCTATTAAAATATTTGTTTAGCACTAAAAGTAAAGATTAATAATTTGAACACCAACAACTTTTATTATATATTAATCCAATTCTTCTAGGTTCTAAAGATACAAATCAAATATGCTACTAGCATACTAACTTGCCTTAGCATACCAATTTTTCCAACTATTCATTTTATGCAAATTTTGGGGGTTTCAAAGTGAGATAAAAACTTTATTCAACCCAGGAAAATCAATAAAATATGACATTTACACATTTTTAATGTCACAAAATATGCCACAAAATCACTATTTTAAATTTTATAGTTTTAAATTGATTGCGAAAATGATCTCCATGTAACTATTTTAAAATTTATTGCAAAAATATTCTCCATATAACTATTTCAAAATTTATTATAGAAAATCGCTCCATATAATTATTTTAAATTTATTGCAAAACAATCTCCATGTAATTATTTCAAAGTTTATTGTAGAAACCTTCTCTAAATAATTACTCTAAAATTTTTTCTAAAATATTTTACAAATAATTATTTTAAATTTATATCTTTATGCATTAATTTTAAAAACAACTCTATTTTTTGAACTTGGTCTGAATTTTTCAATGAGTAGGATTTTCTCTCCCTCATGTTTCCATCCCCCAATATCAACCAAGATTCTTTTGTTGTTTTTGTTTAAATAATGTGATTTGGACTTCCAAATGTGATTTTTGCCCCCTCTTGGTTTTTCATTTATTGTACATGTCACCATTGGTACGAACCTTGCAACTCTTTCCTGGATTGCATTTAATTCACATCCAATGGCTCAGCTCACCTTTTGAAAATTGACGGAGAGGATAAATATCGAAAGTTAGGAAAAATGCAATGGGTAGCATAAAATCAACCCTCTATGTATATATAGAATGCCCATCTCAGATATATCACAATTTGACCAAATAGGCATATACATTCATTGTCGCCGAATGATCTTTTACGACCGGTCGGAAATCCGGTGATTTCCGACCGGTCAAAAAATATATTTTTTTGTTTTTTTTTTTGAAAAATAATTTTATAAACATGTTAATCTAGTTATATTTAATTTATAAACCAAGTTTTATCATTTTTAGATATGTATATATATTTATTTTGGATTTTTAAATACAGGACTTAAATACCCCTGTATTTAAAAATCCAAAATAAATATATATACATATCTAAAAATGATAAAACTTGGTTTATAGATTAAATATAACTAGATTAACATGTTTATAAAATTATTTTTCAAAAAAAAAACAAAAATATATATTTTTTGACCGGTCGAAAATCCCGGTCGTAAAAGATCATTGTCACGATTAATGAGTTATTGAATGAAGTCAAGCCTTAAAATCTACAAAGGCACAACTCTGAGGTTGGGCTCTCCACTGGTCTTATCTCAAGCCCTTTTGCTTAGCTTGTTATAAAAAACACAACGATAAAACACATGAGTATGAGCGAACTCAATAAGCACATATTAATTAGTACTATGTGGAAATCAAATCAAAAGTTTTAATGCACGTCATATCAATGTTTATGAATACGACCCAAATGACCACACACTCATATATAAGACAATAATAAACTCATGATGCATTTCAACCTCATGTCTATTATGAGCCATGCACAATCCTATCCTTAACAATCTCATCCTTATGTCCATTAAGGATCATGAATAACCTTATCTGTATGTCAAATGGGGGCTATGCACAACTATATGCTCACACCAACCAAATGTCATAAATAATCCTATACAACCAAGCAACTCACTCATACATAACTCCACATGCCCATGTATTTCAATGCATCCATGATCATGCCCATGCTTTACAAATCAAGATAACAAAAGTCCATTTCATGTGAAACACAGTCAACATATTTAAAGACAAATATCTCAAACCACTCATATCATTACCAAGTTAGACATCAATTTACACATAAGTTTAACACATTAACTTTCATACTAACATTTCATTGAACTTATGCATCAACCGGGAAATCTATAGATCTCATACCAAATCAACCAAACTCAAGCTAACATCTTTTCTTATGATAGAAAGCTACTTCTACATTGTTCATTTCATGGGTATTAACCAAAACTTTTAATTTTTCATGATTCTAATTAACCTTAAATTACTTATTGTTTGAAAAGACCTTAAACTAAGAAATCAAAAAACAATACTACAACGCATTTAGAATAGGAATTGACTACTAAATTGAAAAAAGAAAGTGTCTAATTATTTGGATTAAGATTTCCTCTAAAATCTTCACACCTTAAGCTTAAAGCTTCAAAGACCTAGCTCTTTGATGTGAATTGATGATCTTGAGAGTGATTTCAAATGCTTTTATGAAGATTTAGGGTTGCTTTGGTAC
Source organism: Annona cherimola (assembly GCA_030490835.1). Classification (NCBI taxonomy): domain Eukaryota; kingdom Viridiplantae; phylum Streptophyta; class Magnoliopsida; order Magnoliales; family Annonaceae; genus Annona; species Annona cherimola. The sequence continues at coordinate 90,274,012 of CM059972.1, forward strand.
TTGGGTAGAATGAGGGAGAAAAAGGAGAATAAGAAAGAAAAATATAACGGTTTAAGCTCACAACCCATTTAAAAATATCCTATGACAACTGTGTGATTATTTGTCCGACATCAAGCGTCCTTCGCCTAGAACATGGGTTGTGTCGTTAACCACATGGCCTGTGTGAGTAACAACATGGGTTATGCTGCTACATATTCTCTCGCACAATTTTTAACCTAAGGGATGCTTCAATGAAACCCCTTTTTTATGGAACCTCCTTCATTTTTACCATATAGATAGTTGATGAAAAATCTATTATATTTAGCATTATTTGTATTATCAAGAAAATTCTTTCATCTGTCTAGTATCACTGTATATGAGCTCTATTTACAAATGTGTAAAATCAATGTAATAAAATGATTGAATGCTAAATATTAATTTTAAGTAATATTTTTAATATTTAAATAATCTAAAATATCACTAATATGTGGATAAATTATTTATAAAGTATTACTGCATTCTAATACATATGTGAATGGGTCCAAGTATTTTTCTTAATTTACACATGAATGTACCTATTTTGAGCAAATGTGACCTATGCACATATTGAATTTGGACAAAACTTAGTCTTCTAGTTGAACAAATGATGTTAAATACAATGAATGGATTAAATTTACACAAATAATCGACATCTTAAAAATGGAGAGGGTTTTATGAAATTATTTCTATAAAACTTGATTTTTATAAAGTATTTCCCTTTTAACCCTTTGTGATCAAATTGTGTGACCATGGAGCACTCTAATCACATCCCCCACCTCCCATACCTGCCAACTTATGCCTATTTAATGCACATATCAAATATCGTACCTACTCTATAAGGTTAAAGATAGTCGTAATATTCAACTAACACATTACCCGTACTTCTCTAAGTTAATACCCAACAAGCTAAATCATTAACTAAATGAATGTGACCAACCAATCACATATATGCATATTGCACAACTCACATCTTATATGCTCATGTATCACACTCATAAAACTCAATACACAATAATCAAATCATCTACATTAATATGTCATATTACACACATATCATATGCTTTCACTTGTCACATTTGTGAACTATATGCATAGAATTAAAATCATTACCAATTAGTTATCCATTTACAATTTTACCTTACACTAGGGAAAGTTACTGTAAAATTGCAATTCTCACATGATGCATGACTTGATATTAAAAAAAAAAAAGATTTTGATCTTATGCACCTAGGTGCACTTAGGCTCGATGCACCTGGGTGCATTTAACTATTTTTTTAATCTAAGTGTATTTCGTATGTCTATTAATTTTTAATATTTTTGGAGATTTTTAAATATTTATTTTTTATTTTTAAAAAATCAGTGGATACATGTTAAAACTTGATTTTCATTTTTTTAAAATTAAAAATAAATATCTAAAAATGGTAAAAATTGATACACATGTTAAGTATATTTAGATTAACAATTGCGTAAAAATATTTTTTAAAAAATTAAAAGATGACAATTTGTACACGGGTGCACTGAAGCTAAGTACAACTGGGTGCATAGGATCAAAATTCAAAAAAAAAATGATAAAACTAGAATGGGAGCATTCCCATATATCCTGCTTGCTGGGAAAATTCGCAGGTAGCTATAACCCTTCTCTCAAAGTTAGAACGGAATCTTTTGAAGAGTTGCCTCGTATCTACCTGTGGCTTAATTTTGCAATATCGTTGTTCGTGTGAACCATAATGCTGTTACCAACAAATGGCAATTCTGCAATTCATATTTTGTATGTTGCATGAAATTGCTGAATTTTATTTCCATGTTGCGTGCAGCTACAGAATTTCATTTTTCCAATTATCCGTATTGTTGATGCTTGGAATCATTCATCATTGGTTAATCTGATTGCAATTTTTGAATGCCTCAAGAAATTGCACTTGGGTAATTTGCCTCGGCGGAGGAAGCTGGATCATAAGGTAATAATTATGGATGATGGGCGCCCTGAAATATTGGAAATTATAATAGACCACTTCAAAGTTTGTAAAATATTTCAAACGTATAGTATATTTTACCACCCGCCCCCATCCACGTTTGAATTTTGTTGCTATTAATACGACCATATGCAACGAATGAATTGAAAACATCAATTGCAACGATATAACTGCGTTGCAATAGCCATTTCTAGTGTGGATCCCCATGCTTGCAATACAATATTAGCAAATTTTAAAAAATTTAATGAAATTAAGGCAAATGCTTCTACCCAACTTCGAACCCTAGATCTCTTATCGTACACATCCTTAACTGACTCATGTCAACCATTTGATCATTAAAGAGGTGACCACTTGTTCGATACTCAATTTTCTTGATAATTCCTACAAATTGCCGTTTTATCTAAAGTTTAAGGGTGCGTTTGGCAATGAGGAAAAAATATCAACTTAAAACTTTTCAATCTAAAACTTTTCACTCTCTATAATTATCATATTTTTTAATCATTTTTTCACATTTTCCCATACAACTACCCATACAATTAACCTATCTATTTTAACTTTATTATCTTTACTCCTCATCATTACCCTTATCATATCACATCATTTGACAACTTTTACTCTCCAAAACTTTTCATCAAAAGTTTTATTCATTCCCAAACACACCCTAAGTTTTGTTTGTCTATGTTATTATATAAGTCGAATGGGGAGTAGTTTGAAAAAAAAAAGAGAAAATATCAAAATTAGGTTAAGGCACTAAAAGTCATAGTTGAGCATGAACATTCAAAGAAGCCATCCAAAGGCCTAGATCATACAAAGCATCACAAGTGGGCCCCACATGATGAAAAAGATGAATAGTTACTTTGGTAGGGTACCACGGCTAACTACCAACATGCCACATGTTCCTTATATTGGATAGGAAGGCGGTAAAGTAAGCATGATACTATTACTAAGTGACTTAACCACAACCCTATACGTAGAGGTGTGAGATTCATTTCATACACATTATGAAGCTTCCCATAGCCCTTCTTCTCTACCTTGTTCATTTTCTGAGTCTATCCTTAGCCGTAGAACTCTTCGAGATTGCTTCCATCTTTCTTCCTTAGCCTTCAACGTATAAAAGAAGAGTTTAGCTTCTTATGAAAGATCTCTATATATTTTGGATAATTTAAAGTAAAAGATTAGTCCTTCTCCCTTATGCCTCATGCAAATCATCATTTGTCTTTTGTTTTTTAGCTTAAGTTTCGATTCAATGCACTTATGCGCTAGGGGTGCAACTCGGGTTGAGTTTTGTCAGGTTCGAGAAAATCCAAATACTAACCCTAATTATATGTATCGAGTTTAGGTCCGGTTTAACTTAAGTTCATGTATGTTTCAGGCTTGATTTTGGGTTGAGAATTTTGAGTTTGTAGTTGGGTTGAACTAGTTCTTGTTTTTAAATAATATAACAATTATATCACATCATTAACCTATAACAATTATTTTTATTCGTAGTTGGGTATGCTTGGTTATCTATAATACTTTTCAAAACCAAAACTTTTCACTTTTCATAATTATCTTAATTTTTAATCTTTTTTTACATATTTTTGTATAACTATTGTACTTTTCAGTTATTTCTAACAATTGTCTATACGGCTAATTTATCTATTTTATTCTTATTCTACTTCTCATCATTACCCTTATTACATTACAAAATTTCTCCCATTTAAAAATTTTTATCAAAAAATTTTATTACTTTCCAAACATGCCTTTAAATAACTTAGAATAGTATACTTTAAAGTATATTATAACTTTAATTTATAAAATAATGTAAATAATAATTACTTGTTAAAAATGAAAAATAGAATTTTGTTTTACTACATTAAATTTTAAATCACTAATTTACAAGTTTTGTTATATAAATTTGAATTCATCTTTAAGAAAATATTTAAAACAATAAAAAATAAATAAATTTTTTTATTAGTTATTAAATATTAATAAAAATAAATAATTTAGAATAAATATTTTCAATTATTAATATACATATCGATTGAAAATATCTTTTAAGATTATATAGTAAATCTATAAAAATGCATATTTATATATGATTGCATAAAAAAGAGTTATGGTTACACAGAAGCGGAACCCGATCGTATGCACCCGGGTGCATTCAGCCTCAGTGCACCCGGGTGCACTGCACCTATTTTTTTGAATTTTTTTTTTGAAATTTTTTTCATAAAATGGTTAATCTAGGTTTATTTAACATATGTATCAATTTTTACTATTTTTGGAGACTTTTAGATATTTTTTTTAGATTTTTAAAAATCAGTGGCATTTTCCGTAATTTGTGCACTGAGGCTGAATGCACCCGGGTGCATACGATTGGGTTCCCACAGAAGCAGCCCTATGTAACCTTTTTTATTTTTAAATTATTGATGATTGATGTATTTATTGTATTTAACATCACTTGTTTATCTAAGATACTAAGTTTCGTCCAAATTAAGTATGTTCATGGGCAATATTTGTTCAAAAATATGTGTAAATTATGAAAAATACTTAAATCCTCACACATATATTATAATATAATAATACTTTATAAAATTATTTATCCACATAGTAGTGATATTTTAGATAATTTAGATGTTGAAAAAACTACTTTAAAGCAGTGTTGTCAGAACCGGACCGGACCGGCCGGTCCGACCGGGAACCGGTCCAGATTCCGGTTTGGTTCAATGCGGTTCGGTTCATTTACACAAAACCGTCCGAACCGGTGAACCAGCGGTCGAACCGGAATTCCGGTCGAACCGGATTCGCCCGGTCGGATGGTTGAAGCTAACGCTGCTAACCCTAAATGCCTAATATATAAAGTATAAACTAAAAAAAAATGAAAGATCCCGCAGCCGCAGCCCTGTCTCGTTCGGTCGTCCCCTTCGCGAACGAACAGCAGCGCCCTCGCAGCGCCCGCGCGCCCGCCGCACCCGCCACGCTCGCCGCTCCCTCCGCCTTCGAAGCCCTCGCCGCCGCCCGCAGCGCCCGCTACTCCCTCTGCCCTTAACGCCCTCAACGTCGCCCGCAGCCCCGTCTCGCCATCTGTGTCGTCATGCCTCTCGCCTCGTGCCGCCCGCCGTCTCGCCGCGGGGGCTGCCTCTCGTCGGTTGCCGTCTTGCCGACGGCCGCTGTGTCTCTGTCAGCGCTGACGACATCTGTGCCTTTCTCATCCCGCCCACCGTCCCGCCCCTCCTCCTCGTCGCACTTGCCTCTCCTAGTGGACCTCGCCGTCGCTGCCTCGCTACCTCCTCCTCTTCGTCATGCCTGCCTCTCCTTGTGGACCTTGCCGTTGCCGCCTTGCCGCCGCCTCCTCTTCTTCGCGCCTGCCTCTTCTCGTGGACCTCACCGTCCCCGCCTCGCCGCGCCGTCTCACCGAGCAGCAGCAAAATAGCAAATAGGACTCATTATTTAGCCTTGTTTATTTAAGGATATATTAAATCATTAATACATAATTTTTTATGCCTAATTTTGTGCTTGCGTCTCTTGTGATATCAAATTATCAATGATTCAATTATGCTATTAAATAATCCTATAATATCAATTATGTCATTAAACAATCTTAAAATCTTATGTAATTATAAAAAAAATCTCTATGGGATTGAGGATTATTGACTCTCATATCTTTGAAATTTTAAGAAATTTTGGGCTTTCAAGTGTTAAATTAGAATTAATTTATTACTATCAAAAGTTAGATGCTGTTAGATGCTGTTAGATGTCGTTAGATCCAGTTAGATCCGGTTAGATGCTGTTAGATGCTATTAAATGTCGTTAGATGCTGTTAGACGCTGTTAGATAAGGTAGATTTCATTAAATCCTATTATCTGAGTTTCAAATTTTATAATTAAGGTATAAATGACCTTATAAAAGGCTCAGAATTATATTAAAGGTGTTAAATTAGGATTAACTTATCAATATATTTACTTAAAATTTAAAAATAATTTAATATTTATGACATCATAAATATGTTATGCTGACGTCATCGGTTCGAACCGGTTCGAACCAGACCAGTTCCTTTACCGGTTCAATCACCGGTTCGGTTCTGACAACATTGCTTTAAAGTTAGCATTGAATTATTTTATTATGTTAATTTTACACATTTACAGATGGAACCTATATACAGTAAAATTAAAAAATAATTTTTTTTTAAAGATACTATAAATGATGCTAAATATAATAAATGGAGTAGATTTTTTATGAACCATTAAGATTTTAAAAATGAATAAGATTACATAAAAAAGAAGTTTCATAGAAGCGGAACTGCATAAAAAAATATATTTAAAAATATATATATGAAAGAATCTCTGGCTCAATTTGGTATTGGGTTAGGATTTTTTAGGTCGGGTTCACATGAATCCTAACCCAATCCTATTTTACCTCAAGTTTGGGTTGAAACCGAATTTTTCGGGTTGGTTTTTTGTAAACACGACCCAGCGCTTTGAAAGCTAGGTGTGCGGGCGAAATCCGCCATTCAATTGGGCAATTGTCATGTGAACCGTAGCTTCAAATAAAAGATTTTAACAAATGAACCCCATTCGTCCTCTTTGCAAAAGCGCCCAATATGTGAAGGTAAAAAGCAAAATTCCACCTGAGAAAAAAGTCATGCCCCAAGCCATGAGTTCCGCTTCGACCTTCTCTAACATCTGAAGAACCGATTAACGGATGAAGGGCCGACAGACAGAACATGAGGAGACTTGGGTGAGACCAATTTTTTCGAATTCCAATGAAAAAAATACTATAAATTGGATCTAATCAAAGAATCACAAGCGGGACTTGGATTTTTGGAAGAGAGCGTAAAAAGAGATTTGAGTTTTTGGTGGAGGGAGAGTAAGATGACAACCCAACACCTTCTTGACATAGAAGAGAGAACCCAACAGCTGCGATTCGAAAGTATCAATCACCGCGCTCAAAAATTTCCGTGACGTAGTCTCAACCAAGGGAAAAAATGGCAGCGCACGAGTTGTATTGTTTTCCCCTCCGCCTCTGTTGTTTTCTATTTTCACAATGAGATGGGCGATTTTGCAACTCTACGAATGGGGTTCATTTGTTAAAATCCCTTATTTTCAAGCTACAGATCAGAAGACCGTCGCCCACTCGATCAGCAGATTCCTCACGGCGCATTGAGTCAGAACTCTTAGCCGTGATGCTCTATTTTTTAGCTATTATACTGCCTGAATCAAGCTGTTACGCTGTCGAACTTAAGCTGTGATGTTGTCTCATAGAAGTCTTAACTTAGATTGACTTTAGTTGTTAAACTATCCGACTTAAGTTATCATGCTTTCTAACTTGAGTTGTCACCATGTCTAACCTAATGCCTTACTCTGCCCAGATATATTTGTGATGCTCTACTTAAATAAGTTGTCATGTTGCCGAATCAGAATCGTCAACCTCCACTTGATATCCGTGATTAGATAATGGTAGATTTATATATTAGATACTCGTGTACAATCAAGTTTGTCGTTAGGAACCTATGATCGCTAATCTCAATTAATACCGAATCATATTAAAACTAACAACTAATAATAACATAGAATAATGGTAAGACAAGTCAAATGCATAGACTGGCGAAAAAAGTTTGAATTATTTAGAAAAGAAAATTTCATTAAACTAAATTGTCCAAAATAAAATTACAACTAAGAATTAAAGTGCAATAAAATAATTGTCAATAAAATTTAACCAAAAAATAAAGAAAATGAAAATCTAAAATTAACAAAGCAAAAGAAAATAAATTTACGTAGAAGATCTCCTTTCATCCGAAGCTTCTCCATATCCGTCAGCTTGAAAATTAAACTTGGAATTGAAAATTGGATGGAAGAATTGGATGCCTCTAGAGCTTGCCCAAGCCCCTTTTTTATAGAATAGAAGTGAAAATTAAACTTGGAATTGAAAATTGGAGGGAAGAATTGGATGCCTCAAGAGCTTGCCCAAGCCCTTTTTTTATAGAATAGAAGTGAAAATTAAACTTGGAATTGAAAATTAGATAGAAGAACTAGATGCCTCTAGAGCTTGCCCAAGCCCTTTTTTATAGAATAGAAGATAGTACAACGTGAAGAAGAATTGCTTATGGATTTGGTATGCTAACTCTTCGTGCAAACTGCGTAATTTGATCGACCACAATGTGTTTTGTATATTTTCTAATGGTCTCGATCAATTTACGTTGCTCTTCTTATGCAAGTTTTTTGCGTTTTGAGCCATCTAACTATGCATATTTACTTTCTAGCACACAAGTTTTACGTATTTACTTTTTAGACCTTGTAAGTTTGCCATATTTGTATTTTACTTTCTGCCGTTATGTGTATATATGAGTCGACTCATGACTTTATCGTTAATTATATATATGAGTCGACTCATAAATAACGCGAGTTGATTCATGTTCATGAATCGACTCATATATGGGCGCTGATCAGGTGCGCCCAGGAGCATTGAACCCATATACTTATTTTTTAAAAAAAATTTAAATTTTTTTATGAACTTGTTAATCTAAGTATATTTAACATATATATCAATTTTTACCATTTTTAGATATTTATTTTGGATTGTTAAAAAATCAGTGGCATTTCAGTAATTTAAAAAAATTAAAAAATAGGCATATGCATCCAGAAGCATTGATGCACCTTATCAGCGCCCCTTATATATACACTTAACAACACATCATTAGCAGCAGGGATGAAAATGCAATTAGGACAAACTTACAAGGTCTAAAAACCAAATACGCATAGTTAGAGGGACCAAAATGCAAAAAACCCATTGTTACTTGGTAAGTTCTGGAATTTTTTGTCGCCCAAAAATCACTATCCATGGAAAACTCCAATGTTTGCTACCAACACAGAAACTGTGATGAACCGCCCTTGCTTGCAAGTCAATCTCGATGATGATTGGGTTTCGAAGACTACCGGAGATGTCTATTTTTCTGGCCGCGATTTTTTTTTTTTTTTTTTGCCTTTTCGAATATGGGCTGAATTGATCATGCTGCTAGAGATTGCTGGCTCTTTTCTTTGGACCGTTCAGATGGTGCATGGGTAGCTCAAAAAGGAGTAAGACGCTGCCAGTTTGGACTGTTAGGAGAAGAGAATCCATGGAAACGATCAGAGTTGTCTGGGACAAGACATGGTACCGGTCTGAAGGGTTTCGCATAGCCTTCGTGTTCAACGACTCCGATCAACTGATTAAGGCCTTGAATGGCTAGATCTGAACATAAAAACAGCTACCGGGAATCAAGTTCGAATGGCCATTGGCTGCTCGAGTTTTCAGGTTATGCTTTCCACACAGAATTCGCTTACTTATCTCCCATTCTCTCTTTATTAGGCTGGCGTTGAGCACCAGATTTAAATGGTGGGTTTTCCCATCTTTTCCAGCAGCCATGGCCGGACCTTGATGTAGTAGTAGCAGTCTTTGAATTTTCTAATGCTCCAGCGGACCACCAAAATTTCTACACATGCGGCCCACTATTTGTAATAATTCCCATCAAAATAATTTGAAAATTTGCCCCGATAATTTTCACAATTATTCGCATAAAATCTCTTCTATTAAATGAAACTTCTCACACTTGAATGGGTGAAAATATTGTAAAATATGGAATTATCATATGCTATCATTGCCTTAGCAAGAAGTTATATAGAGAGCCCAGGCTAACACTTTGTCGTTTATGTTGCAGTAAGCATGATCTATGGGACTCACTTTCTAACAACAACCTATGGACATGTGCAATCCGACAACAGTAAAGGTACAAAGTATTGAAAAGCTATAATAAACTTTTTTTTGTTAAAAAAAAAAAACTACGCTGAGACTAGAAATGTGCTAAATCTACCATGATCCATGCATGCATAATCCCTACACAACTCGCATCTATAATCATGTGGTTCAGTTTTAACTTTCAACCCAAGTGTCTTCCAATTGGCCCATTCCAACCCAATCTTTTCCAATTAGACCAAATCTTCTAGTTGGTTTGATTCGGCCTCAAGTTATCACAAAACTTAGTTAAACTTGGTTTCTTGATAAATTGATCCAAAATTAATTTAGGAGCCGTCTGCATGATGCATCAACAATGTAAAACTGCATGATGCGTCAACTATGTAAAACCAATGAAGAAGCTATATGTGGAACACACTTGACTTGAGGCTGTGAGCAGAACACATTGGTCTACTGTATAAATCTAGAAGTTGTACGTGGGCACACTGGTTTATTGTACAAATTCAGAAGTTTTGATCAGAATGCACTAGCTTGCTATGTAGGATGATTAGTATAGCGAACAAGTCCCTCACTAATCCCAAACTAAGTCATCATTGGTCGAGGAGTTAAGCATAAACTTATTTGAATAGTAGAGCAGAGCGACTGGTAACATGTACTTCATTCCTTTTGAGTCAAAACACAAGAAGATTTAATAATCCATTCATTTTTGTTATTCATGCCACATGGTCAATATATATCTATTTGAGTCATAGTGTGTGGTGACATATACTTTGTTTGTTTTGGTTAATCATTTCACATACCTCTTTGAATCATAGCATATTTTATTAGACAAGTACTTTTCCCATGAATTTGTAAAGTTGTAAAAAGACCTTCTACGCATCTTATCATCGTTTCAATAAAAAATATTGATAACAATAGGTTATTGTATTCAGCTTTTTTAATCAAAAATTTTCTTTTTACAAATGCAAACTCAAAGTGTAGAATATAACGCAAAATCCTTTTCTAACATTCCTTTTGAAATGATATTCTTCCCTTTAGTCCAATTATTTATAGGGGGAATAAATAAAAAAATTTAAGTAATTAAGCATTTATTTCTCCAACCCACATTGAAATTACCTCCAAAAAGGCCCCTAATAAATACATATTTAATCGATAACAATGATATATATAGAGGCGTTAACATATTAGGTTAGATGAGTTGGGAGTATAATCCTAATTCTAATCCATTTAAAATATCTTAATCCTAATCCGTTTATCACTTCATTTAAAAAATTTCAACCTAACCCATTTACAACTCATTTAATAAACGGAGTGGTGGGTTGTTAATAAGCTGTATAACAGACAACCTGAATACCTAGACGCCGGTAAATGATGATTTCGTAGGGACAAGTGAGAGTGTTTTCTGCACAGGAGAATAGAAATGAGACAGTAATAGAAAAATGGAATTAAAGCAGCCTAAGAAAATGAAAATTATGTAGTGGGAATAAGACTTAGCGACTGGAATCAAGGGCGTTGTATTCTACAAGCCTTTTCCGTTCAGTTTTTATTCCAACAGGATAATGATGGCTTTTTTTGCATGCGTACGGTTTTTTATTTTTAAGGAATTATCATTATTTATTATTTAAGATGAGTGCTTTTGTCATTTCTTATATATTTAGAAATTTATTCAAGCACGTGGTAAAATCAAGATAATACAACTGTTTGAGATACTAATTTCAGCTTTTAATTCCTCATCTAAAACATTACTTCTGTGTTGATGAATGATTCTATAAATTATTATAAATTGTAATGCATAACTTAATGGATCCAAGTAATTTCATGCCTTCTATTAAGAAAGTATAGTCCCACCAAAACTTCAAGTCAAATTATTTTTGGTATCATGACAAAACAAATGGTGTTTAAACAACATAACATACAGATGACGTTAAAAATTTTAATATAAAATAACTAAATTGGGCATTTGGTTTAACTACGTAGTCCCAATCAGACCGGTTCCACCAATAGAGACCATTATTGGACCCTAATACAAACTATCATCTGCTATTACAAAGTCAGCAGCCAATACAGCGTAAGATGGCAGTTTTCAAATATAAAAGCGTATGTGTAATCCCATCTCTGAGGTTGAAGGAAATCAAATGGCTTCATTTAAAGTGATGTAATTTTTAAAAAAAAAAAACAATTCGTCTTCTCAAACAGTAAGCATTGAGAATATTCCACAGAACCTTATGCCCTGTCCTGATATTGTAGGTAGCAAACAATTTTTTCCAGCACCAAGGAAGTAATCAGTTGATATCCTATGCTTAATCAGTATAATTTTAGTATTTACACAGAACAAAACAGAGGTAGATGCAAGCACTCCTGTTGCCAGAGAATTTCATAAAGATCATTGGCTTTGAACAAAATAAAGTTAGGAAAGCACCTGTACAAGAGTTTAATGGGCGACTTCATCCAAATGTTCCAAAATAGTCACCCTGTTAATGGGCTGACTTCATCTGCTTCCCCCAGCCATCACTTGATTTTCAGCTTGGCTTTACTTGAACGGCTTGATTTAAATTTTGAGCCATTCAATTTCTTTCCCATGGAGCAAAATCCATCGGAGTCGTCATCACTTTCCCCTGACTTTTTGTTGGGTTTCTTTCCATCCTTTCCACAGAAAGATATCCTAGATTTCCTTTTATTTGTCCCTTCAACAGGCTCTGAGTTATCCTTTGGCCTCCAGATGAAAATCGATCTGAAAATGCGATACAGAAGTTGCATATTCATCAGTTCTGAGTCAGGCGCTAATAATCCTATCCAGCATGGGTAAGAATTTCAGACTAAGGATCCTGAAATTAATTTCTTAACACTGCAAAGCCCAAATGGCCAAGCTAAATGTAGAAATCACTGATTTTATGACTACAAAGAATACTGCACTAGAAGCATGTAAATGCTTGTTTTTTTATTTTCAACTTCTTTTTTCTAACCAATTATTGAACACTGAACTACTTCAAAAATAATAATAAAAAAATTTGAACACAAAACCTAAAAAGGAAAAAACTGATACATTGCTGATATAGATATAAAATCACAAGACAAATACAAGTGATAACAGAATCCAATATGAGGCCCCAAAAGTAAAATTCTACTTAGGCAATTAATCAGTTCCCGCACTCACAAGGAGAAACAAAATACTGCCGCTTCATGCATCAAGCCAAGGGAGGTTTTGCCAAGAATGGATCTGCTTATTTTTTTTCTTAATACTTGTTTTATAGCCAGATTAGAGTATAAGAGACTTATTGTTTGCCATCTCAATTTTACAGACGATAATATCACCAATAAAATCATTTTGTATGGGTAATGATAAAAAGACAAACATTAGAAGTTGGGTTTCATAGAAGCGGAACCCTTTCTGAATTATCCCTAATAAAGTTTATTTTTGTCCAGAATAAGAATAAAAGTAAAAAATTGTTGATCATATTTCTAACGTAAAATCAGTCTTGCGCTCCAAATAAAATAAAGAATTTCATTTTTTGAATTTTTTTTTATTCCAACATAGCTTATAATAGAAGTTGTATATATAAGTACACATATCAACCAATATTATGTGGGAATTTTTTTATTTTTTAACTACAGACCTTTTCATTTGAAAAATACATCATAATACTTATAACGTGTGAACATTTTGAAATAAATACTTACCATGATTTGAGTCAACTGACTTGATTTAGAAAATTCAAATGGATACATAATAATACATTAATGTCAGTGTTGTCATGGATATCACTAAATACTAGTTTTGTGGTGTCTTTTAATCATGCCTGTTTAAATTTTTTATTTTTTATTTGTTATGAATTATTTCTCTTTATATTTATTTTTCCATTTTAACGACAAATTTCTTTAGAAAAGCAATCTTATCTCTAATAAATATGATTTTATCTTTTGTTCCTAGTGGCCAATAAATTAAATTTTACAGATTAGGCAAACATTTGGAGACCTGGATACATCAGAAATTTATGAACTTGTCCAGATTTATGAACTTGCCCCTGGACTTCAAACCAAACAAACTGCTGCATCTGACTGGATGTTTACTTGGTACAATAACAAGGCTGAACTGTACAAATGATTTTTAACTGAAAAATAACAATTTAATCTTTAAGCATATGCATATGCAAGCAAACTGGTCAATTCAGAACTTCTCCACTTCATGCTAAATGCATGTATTAGCACAACATTCTTCAGAAAATTTTGCAAACATGGATGAACGAATTTTTTCAGTGGTTTGACTAGTCAACTTTTTTCAGGTTCATGTGGTTTTTCACAAGGAATAATTCTATTTCTATTTCTATATATGAACTATGAACTAGACCAGATGGGCTCCAGCTAACGTTGGTGAGTCTGGTCTAATTCTTACCAAACTGCTTCAAATCAGAATCTAGGATGTGAAAAAGAAAGAATCTGAACCTTGAGCTCCCTGATGCCATGATATCATCTCGAGGATGTAGCTTATTCACGGGGCTGATGGTGGTGATATTTGGTTCCATCACCTCTGCAACAAGCTGACCTGTACTAGTGTCTATAAAATCAATTGGATGCAAGGCAACTCCATTGTAGTTTTCACTTATGTAACGGCCAACAACAGCAAGGGATTCTGAAGGGTCCTGCAGACTCCAGAAATTAGTTCTCAGAACACCAGTAATTGCATACTGAAGAAAGGCAATAAAATCACCTTTGGATCCCATTCAGCTCGGAAACAAGTCAAATGTCGGTTGAAATCTTGACTGTGAACAATCTCTCTGCTTGGAGACTCCAGATCACCATAAATGGAATCCCATACTCGAATACGATTGTCCTGTGACGTTGTCAGAATCTTGCTACCAGTCAATGGAGAAAAATATGCAGAGTTCACAACACGTCCGTGACGCATTTCACAGAGTGATGCTTTACTTTCCAATCGACGAACATCCCATATACGTGCCTGGATCATATGCAGATTAAAAGCAGCGCAGGAAGAAAAGAAAAGAAAACCAAAATTTTGATTCATGCTAGGAATCAAGAAAAAAAAATACAAAAGAATTTAAAAAAAAACACCAGAAAATAATTTGCCTATCTCCAGTGAAAAAAATGGAAAATAGAAGAAGAGGGAAAAAACAAATACCGAAAAAAAAAATCATTTAAAGGTGATATGGAGGAAATATATGACATTTGAAAATACACATCATTTCTATGCATAAAACTAGACTGACAAATCCACATTGAAGTCACTTAAAGACAATATTTAGAAACATGCAGCAGTAACATATGAAAATATTTACAAAGACCCCGAAGAATGCCTAATTCATAATTGGTGTAGACTGCAGACAACGACAAACTGACATGCACACACACCCTCATGAAGATGACCTGAATCGGATATCTTTATTGTCACTAGCTACCGATGATAACAGGTTCAGCAGAGTTCCACATCTATGAAACCCCTTTCTACATAATTCCATCCATTTTGTGAAGTGAGACCATTCCAATTAGATCTTTTTCATTAGTCAAAAGATTCAACATGCAAATCCTCTGTGGGCAATTTGATTTCAGCATGTGGGCAATTTGATTTCAGCATATGGGAATTCTGATACTTTAAGATCAAACTGTGGGCTTCACCACCACAGAAATATTTGCATTGATAACTGATTGGGATTTTACAAGCAGATTGGAGAAATCCTGGGAAAAAAAAAATATCAATCTGTTAGTAGTCTGCATGTGTAACCTCAAGCAGAAAAGGTCCCAAACACCATTTCAGGTTATCCAACCACACAAAATGTTTGTTACACTGATCGGTCAAGGCCCAAAGTTCATGAGGGCCACACCAAATGACATTATAAATCACACAGTTATTATGAAACCATCATACATCCCACTTTTATCAATGCAAAAGTTTTGTCATTTATTTATCAAATAAAAAAAAAAAAGTTATGTTTAAACGCTTCAGACAACATACATGACATAATATAGGCCACTTGTGGCTATAAAATAATTTCAACAGTAAAAACCTCACTTTCCATAGTTTTCACTAGTTTAGCTCATCCGAATGTGGGTTTTTAATATTTTCTATAACAAGAAGAAAAATGACATTATCAATATTTTGTTCAATGTGTTTATAATTATAGATACATTTTCTAACCTAGGGTTACATACAACCCGCTTCACCAGCCTTGAAGGGGAAGAAAACTCACCCTCCCCCCCCCCCCCCCAGGGGTGCAACTTGGTCCGGGTACCTATGGGTTGACCCGCTGGGTACCCTAAATAGGGTAGGTTCGGTTCGGCGTATGAAATGCCCGTTCAAATTCGGGCAGGGGTCGGTTCCAGTTCTGGGTGCCTGGGACCGACCCGGATTTCATATATTATATATATAATACTTATAATATTATTTACATCCCCCAGCCCTAATTCCTATTCGGCTATTCCCATCCTGAGATTCCCGACGCCCTAAATTTTCGTTTCCCCAATTACCCTTTGCGGCAGTGCTATCGCCTGTCGGTGGCTCGATGCGAAGGCAGTTTGCGGCGGCCGGCGGGTATTCTTCTCACCGAAAAGTAGAAGCGGTAGGCAACAGCAGCTCGTGGCTACCGTGAAGACGACGAGTCCTTAGTCTTTGCTATTGCTGAGCGCGCCTGTGTGGCCTCCGCCCTTGACGACGAGTCGACGCGCAGCGGCGCCGACACAGCTTCTCCCCTCGATGGCACAGGCTCGGTGCTCTCTCTCTCTCTCTCCCCCGACCCTCTGCCCTCGGGGCCCAGGTCCTCCCCTTCCCCTCGATGGCCCGACGCGCAACGGGCAGCTCCTCTCTCTCTCTCTGTCCTCCGACCCTTGACCTTCGACACAGGTTGCATTTTCTTATAGATCGTGTTTTAGGAACCGAACCGGAACCGACCCGCTCTTAAGAAAATTGTGTAGGGTAGGCTCCGGACCGACCCGGTCTAAAATAGGATAGGGTAGAGGTTTTTACAAAATGGGTAAGGGTAGGTTCCACCCGTATCCGGACCTACCCGACCCAAGTTGCACCCCTACCCCCCCCCCCCCCCCCCAAAAACAAAAAATATAAATCCAGAAGATATGTTAAATTGTGTCCTTGACTTTCCAGTACCTCTGCTATTAGTGCTACATCAACTGGGTAACTTCAAAAAACACAAATGCATGATAGACATGCCCAAATATATGGATTCTGATTTAGTACACCTAGGTGCACTTTGGTGTATTTAACCTATTTTTTGTTATTTTTAAAATTTTTTTATACAATTATTAATCCAAGTGTATTTAACATGTGTATCAAGTTTTACCAGTTTTGGATAAACACACCTATATTAACATTTGTATAAAAAAATTTCAAAAAAAATGAATTTTGCACCTAAGCGCATTAAAGCTAAGTGCACACAGGTGTACTAAATCAGAATCCCAAATATATACACTATTTCTACTTCAAGGATGTTTAAAAAAGGGGTTCATTCACATATTTTTCAAGTACTATCAACTGTATTAGGTGTAAACAATTACACCCTGATACTTTCCCATAAGTGATCAGTCCAATTACCAGTTGTTCAGATAGAATTTGTTCTGTTTGAATGGTAATTTGTAAAATGAAGTTCACGTAAGTTGCTATCATTAAAATAGAAGGTACAATAGATCTCCCAAAATAATTAACAATATAAAATATAACACAAAAGAAATCAAATGCACAAGAAAGTAACAATCTAATGAAAAGTTCTCATTTTCATGTCTTCTTCCTTTCACTTCCTTTCTTTCTTCTTATTTCTTTCTTTCCCCATGATTGATCAGTTCAATTACCAGTTCAGTTCAAATAACGTTGGTTCTGTTAAGTTGTAATTTGTTTTGTACATAACTAAAGTTGCCATCATGTCAGTGGTAGGAACAATAATTTCACCTGACGTCTCAAATTATCGACATGATAAAATAGAAAGGAAAAGAAAACAAATCCTTAAGAATTCCTCTCAAAATGGTTCAAACAATATTGGTTCTGTTTGAACGGTAATTTCTAATTTGTTGATGATGTTAATTTATAATAATGATCAAAAAGAGAATAATAACAAATACAACTGTAAAACAGTAACTACATAGGAAAGAGTGAGGAAAACAACTATAATCACTTGCTGAGGTACCCAAATGAGAGTGGTTCCAGGCCAGTTCCGGGTACCCAAGGCCCCAAGGATGGAACCTATTCTACCATGATTTTTTACGAGTAATAAAAAGGAAACTTACTCCACCCTATGCATAGAACATGTGGAATCTATGGGTTGGTTCCATCTTGGTTGAAAAGTACCCTACCCAAGTTGTAGTCTTGGTAAAAGTAAAGTCAGTTGCTATCATTTTAATGGTAGGAACAATATTTCACCTGATACCCATACTAGTAAGAACAACACATTTCCCCTGAGGGAAATACTTCAATGGCACGGGTACCTATGAAGACTTCAATGTGCCACCGTCATTTTAAGCCCACTTTCATGATGAATTAAAACCCA
Source organism: Annona cherimola (assembly GCA_030490835.1). Lineage (NCBI taxonomy): Eukaryota > Viridiplantae > Streptophyta > Magnoliopsida > Magnoliales > Annonaceae > Annona > Annona cherimola. The sequence goes on from CM059972.1 coordinate 90,292,208, forward strand.
ATCCACCCAATCCATTAAGAATCATTAATTTAACAAGGAAACCAAATTTCGTCTAAATCAGAATGTGCATGGGCCCCCTGAAAATTTTATAAACACAACAATAAAATTGTTAGACTTATTTATCAATTTCAAAGTCTTGCATTCAACACCTAAACCTTCTAAAACATCATTCCTAAGAAAATAAATAATATCATGAATTAGTATAGGGCTTGCTTCTATGTAACCAGGTTACATATAAGTGGTTTTACCCCTTACATTTTAAGATTTTGATGCTTGATGAAAAATCCAATTCATTCATTGTATTTAATATTATTTGTTTATTTCTTAGACCAAATTTCATCCAAATCAAATATATGCATAGGCCACATTTGCTCAAAAATATGTACATTTATGTGTAAATTAGGGAAAAAACTTAAATCCATTCACATAAATATCGGAATATAGTAATACTTTATAGAATTATTTATCCATATAATAATGCTATTTTAGATTAGGGGTGGGAATTGGGGCGGGTCGACCCGTGACCCGGTATTGACCCGACCCGTTTTTGGCCGAGTAAAACTAATATATTTTTAACCCGGTATAGGGATGGGTCAGAAATTTTGGCCCGAATTCAAAACTAGGGTTGGGGTAGGTCAACTATGTCCCGACCCGAAGAGTCCGCCCCGCCCCGCATATATAAATTTATTAAAAATTATAAGACTATATTGAAATATTATTATTATTTTCTTTCAAATTTCTCACTTTTTTATAATCAACTCTATCAACAATAGAAGAATAAATTTATTCAAAATGCAATATAAGAATCAATAAAAAATTTGTACGATATAACCCTCATGTGTAATTGTATATTAACCTATTTTAATAAATGTATACTATATTTTCAAATGTTTTGTTTTCTTAATTATGTGTTTTTTAATAATTAGTGAAATATTGAAACATATAATATTTAAATTTAGTATAGATGTATACTTATGTTTGATAGATATATAAATTTTAAAAATTATCTTATTTGATCCGTATTTTTGACCCAACCCGCTATCCCAAAACCGGTCCGATACCGACCCGAATTTTGTCCCTAGACTTGGAAGAAAAAAGTAAGGGTCAAACCGACCTTGTCCCGACCCGGTATAAAATAAGGGTCAAACAAGATTTTTAAAAATTAGGGTCAGGGTTGGGCAAACCCTGACCCGTCCCGACCCGCCCCGATTCCCACCCCTATTTTAGATGATTTAGAAATTGAAAATATTACTTAAAAATTAATATCTAGTATTAAATTATTTTATACGTTAATTTTATATGTTTATATATGGGACCCATATCCAGTGATATTAAACAAATGAGAGGGTTTCTATAATAATATAAGTAATGCTAAAACAATAGATGAAATAAATTTTGCATCAACCATCTGGATGTTGAAAATAGAAGGGAATATAGAAAGGGGGTTTTATAAAAGCATCCCTAAATGAGTATTACATTTTATTGCATATGTAAATGGATGTAAGCATTTTTTTCATAATTTACACATAGTTATACACATTTTTAATAAGATATAACCCACCCAAGAATTTCATTGAAATTATATTTAAGGTGTGTTTGGGAATGAATAAAACTTTTCAGAAAAAAAGTTATTATAGGAGAAAATGAAGTGATATGATAGAAGTAATGATGAGTAAAAATAATAAAGTTAAAACAGATAGAATAGTTGCATAGGTAGTTGTGGAGAAATAATTTAAAGGTGGGATAATTATATAAAAAGGAGGGATAAAATGATTAAAAGTTACGATAGTTGTAAAGAGCGAAAAATTTTATATTGACTTCTTGTGATTAGCAAACACTCCCTTGGTACTGATATTAAAAAAATGAATGAATAAGATTTTTATTTAATCATTAAGATGGGCCCAAATGGGGTTGGCTCATTGAAATCTTCAATGGTATCTGCACCATTGAAGTACATCGCCTCACCTGATTTCTTTACTAGAAAAAAAAAGGAAACAAATGTGTAAGCAAGCAAGAATTCATTTGACCTGACATCCAAAATAGAAAGAAAAAGAAAAAAAAAATACAAAGTAAGAATTCTTCTTCTTTTTTGTGCCTAGGAAGCAAAAGAATGCAAAGAGTTGGAGGATGTTTGCAACAAAATTTGAGAATGATTAACAGCAAATAATCATGGGTCCAACATGATTCTTTAAAAAAAAACTCTAGTAAATTATTTCATGGACAATGCATGACCAGGAAAAGAAAACAATGAAACGAACAGGTTTCAACAAGCAGCAATAGCTCATCCTAGCCATGTTCATATTACTGATCTGAGTTCTTGTAAATTGGTAATTAATATACTCACAAAGTGGTCATTTCCACAGCTTAGAAGAAGATCTGGCTGGAGAGGGTTGCAGTGAAGCCCAACAATCTTGGTACCCTTTTTATGAATTAAAATAGGTCCGCCAGTTTTCTGGTTTGAACGCAGGTCCATCCTACACGTCGATTAAAATGTGAAAAGTAATGGCTATCCAAAGGCATAAAAAGATCTTATCACTTGTTATACAAAATGGCACAAGAAGATTTTATCACCTGTTACAGCATAAAAAGATTTTATTATCGCCATGATGATGAGTATGAGGGTGATCGTTTGTAATACAAAATAATACCCAAAAGGCAATTTCAGCAAGCATCCTACTGGCCCAAGAAACAAGATCAAATAATGCAAATAATGAGACAAAAGTCACCAAGTCTTGTGTTATAAGACATCCACGGTTATCCTGTTTTAAAGTCCTTTTTAACAATTCTTGACATTAAAAAGTGAATGAATTTAATTCACAGAGCTGGGGTCTGTCTGCAATGACCTGATGACAACAAAAGTATCTAAAACATTAAATTAAATCCATTTGTGGCTAAAGATTATATATTATATGCTGTGGATGATACCAAATTGGTTAGTCTAGAGAGCAAGAATTAAAGATTAGTATTCTTCTGACCCTTTTTCAGTTACTTCATAATGTGCATTTTTCATTCAAACTTCAAGTTTTGGACATAAAGAAACACATACTTCAATGTATTATGTACCTAAAACATAACACTAAGAAGCTGATGTCCATAAAAAAGAACAATCATTTCGCTATGAAATATGAAGTGACACATAGATTATAAGCTTCTGTGCAATAATTATAACAAGTATATTAATTACCAAATTGTTTTCCATAATACAAATTTTTTTTTATGAAACCATAATACAAAGTTTTATGTCCACATGGTAAAGTTTTTGTCTCTTCATCGTTATAATAAGACGCTAAGCAGACAAAGTTCTCTATTCTTGCTGCTATGACTAAGCATGTCATTACAATTACTAATTAATTACACATTGTAGACTCCATGATGATATTGTTAATGAATTTAATAAATCCAAAACTTTAGAATTAATTATTTATGCCTTGCTAAGATTACATAGAACCTATGAATTGTAATTGCCATGTATGAGTCAGAGGGCATAAAGTACATGCATGCATTACTTTTAGACATGTAATCACATAGCTATCATCCCGCATATATGGCTTACCATTTACTGAAACAACCCATCATCAAGATTGACTTCACACACACATCATTGTTGTTTTAGTTTTTGTTTTACTTAGCACAAGATTCCAGTATCAAGATATGCAACAGCTTGACCTACAAACCTGACTTTAAAAGATGATTGATCTACACCTTACACTGCTGAGAAAAATGTATATATCTTAGTCTCAAAAATAAATACTCACAAATAAAGGTATCCAAAATTATCCGCAGCAAGTAAAAGACCTCTCTCTGATGTGATTTCCAAGCCATAAAACATCCTCCAGGTTGCTGGGCCCTGTTTGGAAGCAGCAGCAACAGACAATTTAAGGAAACACTTGGAATAATGAGAACCATTTCCAGTGGTGTTCGCATATTGTGCGCATCAAAAGAGAAGCACAAAATGTAAGCATGTTGATGTGGACCAAAAAAAGGAGAGCACGAAAGAAGTATGCTGAACCTAGGAAATGATATGATGATTAACAGAACTCTCTCACTGAGAAATGAATTTAAAAATAGGACAATGGTCAAAATACCCAGTCTTTTCCAAAAAGTTCGAAGAACAAAGTTAATGCAAGAGCAAAATACTAGCGCTAAGCATTCTAGGTAAATCCAAGAACTGATTCAAACTGCAAAAACTCCAGAAACATAGTGTGTTTTTCGTAGACAATTTGACAGCAAAAAAAATCTTATGGAGTCCCCAGAGTGAAATCCATCGACCTTCCTACAGTATTGGCTGATTTCTAGCACCCAAGAGAAATCAGAGGAACAGAACTTGGAATCTATGGACTGATGAAAAAGCCAAAATGGACAAGACTTAATTTTGCCCAATGCATTCCATCAACTGATTCCAAGACAGCAAAAAAATTCAGAAAGCCTTTGGAGTTGTGGGAACCAAATCCATTGACCAGCAAACCACAAACAGCCCATCTTTCTGAGACATCAATTGTTTGATTTTTCAACGGCCTCAAATTTAATGCAATTATGCCAAGCATAATTCCCCAGGGCTAGAAATTTAAAACTGTATACAAGGATAAAAGTGTATTAGATTTGTAAGAATTTATTGTTATTATCAATTGCATCCTTTTGCGAGCATTCTATAATCAAGTAATCCAAAAGGCAGTCACTGTGACTGGGGCTCCTTTGAAAGTAGGTAAGGCACCATGGCATGAATTGTACCAATATAAATTCTTAGTGTTGTGCTTTCTAGTTCAGTAGCCTTCAAGAAGGTAAAATATAGTTCATCTTTAAATGACAAATATTCATAATTCGCATCAGCTTAGATCAATAAAATATCTAACATGACAACTTTTTGTTCATTTGTCACAAACAAGATAGAAAAATGAAGCACTCAAATGATTCGCTTTAGGTTTTACACATCCATCATCAAGCTGAGAAGAATAGTAACCAATGTCATATTTCCTTTGTCTTTACCACATTACATGAAAAAGGCAGCCCGGTGCATTAAGCTCCTGTATGTGCAGGATCTGGGGAAGGGTCGGACCACTTTTGGGTCTATAATACGCAACCATAACTTACAAAGCAAGAGGTTGTTTCTACGACTTGAACCCATGACCTCAAACTTGTTTTATTTACCAATAGAGAAAATTATGTTTCGAGACAATCATAACTGATTTGATTTGGGCACATACGCAGGCGTTAAGCTGAATAGCAGTAAAAAGAATGCCTCACAATTTATTAAAAAATAAAATGATGGGTCAGAAAAAAATGATTACATGCCATCCATCTGGGTTAATGTCCATCAGTACTTCTGGCAGACCAGTCTCCAAATCAGTGCAACTAACAGTCCCATCAGAAGAACATGTAAATATAGTTCCAGCATTTGAAGGATGGAACCTGCACAAAGCATTGATACAGAAGCTCAGTTTTCTAAAAGAAATTTAAGGGCTTGTTTGCTTGGGTGGAATAGGAATGGAATGATAAGGAATTAAAAGAAAAACATAGGTATTGATGAGGACAAAGAAGTATAATGAGTAGAAATATAGGTAACAACGAGAAAAAGCAGGGTTGTTATTGTAGTTGTGTCAACAAAAAACCAATAAATAAATAGAACAAGTAAAAGAAGGCATGAAAGAAAAGAAAGGGAAACTCACTTCATACTGTTCAGTATGCAAGAGTAAAAAGTAGGGTTGTTATTGTAGTTATGTGTCACATAATATATTGGGAGATGAGATTTTTCCAAAAATTCTAATTATTCTGAAAATAAAACAAAATGAAGAAGATAATAAAAGGAATGAAAGAGAAGAAAGAGAAACTCACTTCATACTGTTCAGTATGCAGGAGTGTATAGATCCATAAACTGTCTTTTCGTGTAACTTTGCATAGTTCCAAATGCCAAGTTGTCCTTTCTTTTGAGGCAAAGAGAACAATGCCAATTTTCAGTATGTTGTCATGCTTGCCCTCGAAATAACATAAGATAGCAAAAGGAAAAGGCAAAGAAGCCAGCTTGTAGAAGCGGTCGGCAATACCTTATCTCCAGATAAGAGAATATCATTGCTAGTGGGATGAAACTCCAAGCATGTTACTCGTCTACTGTGGAACTTGACGATTGCACAATCCAGTTCATCTGGTATCACAAATGCTGGTTTTATCTAAAAAAGAAGAAAGCCCATGAACAATTTCTTAAATTTAAAAGAAAAAAAATAATGAAGTGATTTCTGCAAAGACAAATTTGTAACTTCAATCACAAAAAGGGTAGTTAGGATAGTGAGTATAAAGGGCCATGGAAATAAAAATGTAAATGAATGACGTCATTAGGAAACAAAAGAGAACTCCCTGCTCAACTGCAACAAAAAATAATAAGGAAATAAATTGATGATGAAGTGCTATAGAATAGGCTCCGGCCATAAGGGATCACACAGCTCCTATTTAAGTGTCCTTTACCTACTTTTGGAAGTCAAAACTTTTTATCACTTCTGATGACACTAATCTTAGGGTGTATTTGGCAATATGTAAAAAATGTTAGGGTAAAACTTTTTACTCTCTGTAATTATACTATTTTTTAATGATTTCTTTACATCTTCCTACACGACTACCCTACTTTTCAGTCATTTCTATACAACTACTCACACAATTAACCTATCTATTTTAACTTCATTATCTTTACTCCTCATCATTATCCCTATAATATCAATTCAAAAACCTATCAATTAAAAGTTTTATAACTTCCCAAACATACCCTAAGTTTCATTTTGAAAATCCATAAATTGTCAATCATCATTTTCAAGAAAAACATGGTCGCATTGAAAATTTTGCTATGTTCAACTATGTCTGAAGACATACACTGGCTGTCAGCAATTAACAGAAGCTAGTAGCAAATCGCTTGGAAAACACGGACTTTAGCATAAATTTTACCAACTTCAAATAGTTAAAGGCTGTGGCTCATACACAATGGAAGCAGTATCAGCCTATCAGCAAAACAATGGCATTGATCAACACTTATATGGGTGCACTGAGATTATAATGACCTCTTTTATTTATTTTTCTTTTTTTTTTTTTTTTAGGAAACCATTTCTTATGGCTTTTGCTCTTTTGCAATGTTTAGGAAAAAAACAAATAGCACGTGACAGGGAGGATCTACCTGCAGATATTGTGATTTTAAGCAAGAAGAAGAGGAAAAGGTAGACATAGAGTAGATAAAAACATTTTAATCAAAGCCCAATTGGAAAACCAAAGAAAAACACAAAAAGCTTTGATTCCAAAAGAGAATTGCTCTATCTCATAAAACTCAACTTATAATCCAAATAATTGATAGTCATGAGTAATTCACTAATAAAAAGAACAATTACAATTCTCCTCTCAAAGATCCCCACTTTTATTTTCTGTCATGCTAAACTCATAGACCACATGTCTATAAACAGCTCTCGCATAAATGCATTCACATGTACAAAGCCATCCACATACCCTACACGAATGTATTCGCATATCCTATGCGCCAAATATAAGACATAAAATCCTAAAAAATTCTATGGTGCAAACCACTAACAATGAACGGAAGTTACAAAACAAAGGACCAAACTAGTCTTAATAGATACAGAGAAAAATCAACATACTGTAGGAATGTTGGCTCTCAGCTGACGCTCAAACACATAATCCAGCGCCCTTGAGGTGTTCCTGCGTGGTGCAGGAACAACGCCATGCTCTGTAGCTACTCGATGTGGGCAAGTCATCGTGGTATGCCCTGCAATTGCAATTGCATAAACCAGCAGCAAGCAGACCCAAAAACGCGTCAGACAAATGGCTATTTTTAGACCTTAAAAGGGGAGGGAAGAGCCAAAAGCTTGCGTGCTTCTGTTCCTCCAAAGTCTCTCTTAATCTCTGAAGAGAAAGATTTACCGGGCATTTTGCAGAGAAAGCAAGGCCTTTTGGGGCAATCGATGTAAGTAGCACCCCTGAATCCAGCTTCATGACCTAACCCTTTGCAAGCCTGAAGCATGAAAACGAAAGTCGCTTTAATGGGTGGGAACGGAAAACCCTAGAAAGTGGGAGGCGGAATGGGGATGGATACCTTGCAGACTTTCTGGAGGCTGATGACGATCGGCGCCTTCCCTTTCCCTTTCGCATTCTCAACAGCTTTTCCGCCGCTTCTGTTGTCGGCCAGGGCTACTGACTTCTCTCCTTTCAATTCTTCTTCTTCTTCTTCTTCGTCTTCTTCTTCATCTTGGACTTCTTCTGCTTCTTCTTCAGATGAGGAACTCTCCTCGGTGTCGGAATCCCTTGCCACAACGACTGTGGGAAATCTCGACCTTCTTCTGGCTTGAGCAGGCATTTCTTAGAGCGAGAGCAAGTGAAGCGGAAGAAAAGGCGGTCCGTCGAATTGAAATGGATGGCGGGAGAAAAACGGGCGCGCCACCGACTCCGCTTCTCGCGTTTACGAAAATGCGAGAGTAGTGACGTGGAACTGTAGCCTCCTCGGGGAATAGTGGCAATCTGAGTAAATATTCTGAAAATTAGCGTTGCTTTTGCTATTGAAAGTCAGCATCTGATGGCGCTGGAAAGAACACGTGCCCTTCAGTGTTGCTGGGCCGCTGGCCGCTGCACTCGACCCTCGACTGTCGAGCCTCGACGGATTTCACGCGGATTCAAAGGCGGGGATGTAAATGATTCGGATTGGGTTGACTTCGTACACGGTATCTACCTACCCCTTTGTGCACGGGTTTGGCAAGTAGGAATTCGGATTGTGTCCCTCGTGAGGGTGCAACTCGACCTGCTGAAGCCGATTTTTAATGGTATTAGACTTTGTTTTTTTACAACTTGAGTCTGAAAAACTTGATTTATAAATGTGATAGAATTAAGGTTTAAGTGAACCCCAACTTGATTTTATTTTATATTTATTATAAAATAAATTTTATATATAATATCTAAATAATATTTCTTTATATCTTTTGTATTTTATGTTATTTATATTTATATTTAAATATATATTTGACATATTGTAATTATATTATAAATAAAGTATATTATTTTCATTTATATTTATCTTTTATTTCTATAATCTTCTTTACTTATTTTGTTTTTTTATGTTAAATTTTTTCTAAATATATTCTTTATAGATGAGTGATCCTATTAGCTCGGGCTAAATAAATGTCTCACTTAGCCCACTTTAAAAACTCATTTACAATATTTTTTATTTTTTCTTCGTACACTTATTTATTTAATTGTATTTAATGTATAAAACAAGTTTTACAATTTTTTGATATGTGTATGTATTTTTTAAAATTTTTAAAGATAAGAATATTTTAAATATATATATACAAATTACAAAGATGTCTGAAAATCTCAAAAAAATATATACACATATTCAAAAATAGTAAAAATTAGTTTATATGTTAAATACACTTAGATAAACAAGTATAAGAAGAGAAAAAAAGTTGTTGTAAATGAGTTTTTTGAGATGCTTTGCTTAGCCCTGGCTAACAGGATCACTCATCTTCTTTATATTGTTATATTTTTTTAAAATATATGGCTTGACTGTATATTGTTATGTTTACTTATATAATTTGTTATTATTATACGTTCATATAAAATTTTAAACCTATCACTCTTAAATAAAATATAAATTTATCAACCTAAATTTCAACCCGAACTAATTTTCAAATAGGATTAGGGTTTAAGTTTTACATATAGGGTTAGGGTTAAGGTTGATGTTTTATAAATAGGATTAGGGTTAGGGTTGAGATAAATCCGAGTTTCATGAGTCCGAGTTGCACCCCTATCTCTCATTTTTCGGACCCCGGTGCGACCCACTGTGCATATAATTTATTTATAAAGAATGTTAAAATAAGGAGGTATTTGGCAAATAAAAAAAAACTTCTTCAAACATAATTTTCTAATTTAAAACTTTTCAATCTTAACAATCATCTTTTTTAACTTTTTTCATCTTCTCCTATAATTATACTACTTTTCAACTACTTCTACAAAATTATTCATATTTTTAACATTATTCTCTTTATTTCTCATTGTTACCTTTATTATATCACATAATTTTTTACCAATTTAAAAACTTTTATACAAAAAATTTTTCATCAAAAGTTTTACCATTTTCCAAACATTCCCTAAATGTCTTTATTTAAATCATGATACTTTATATTTTAATTTAATTTATCAATCAAATATTTTAATAATTAATTTTGCAATTCAACATTTATATAATTTTAGCTTATAATGTTGTAGAAAATAGTAAATATTTTAATCACAACTCACATTTAAAACTTGCATTGCCAATTTAAACCCGATGAATTCCATTCATTTTTCAAATATTAAGATTTTATTTATGTTCATTCACTTTGGTATAAATAATACGTAAGATTGGGTCAAGAATTTTTCTAAATAAAGTGAGGATTATGATAACCCGATAAACCCAATCGTTTACAATATCAAGTCAAAGATTCAAACATGTAAAAGTATAAAGCTCCCTTTGTACTCCTAATTCAAAGTTTCAAACTTACAGAGCATAAATTAAGCCCCCTGTATCCTCATATTTCAAAGTTTCAAACTCGCAAAGATAAGTAAAAACTAAAATGTTGATCGAAATATTTGGGAAAAAACATTTTATAGGGACTATTTTATAATTTATGGCTTCGTCTCAAGCAAATATTTTTTGAAGGGCTGTTGCGATGCCAAGACCCATTTAGGACTATACATGTAATTTAGGCAATTTAGGCGTTTAAATTTGTTTTATTGTATTATTCAATCGATTGATTGATTTTAAGGTCATTGATTAAGAAAGGTGATTAAATTAATCACCATAGCTCAATGTGGATTAATGTGTACATTGAGACCCGATAAGGTTTAGGAAATGAGGATATGTCGTGAATAATTATTTCATATATTATGATTTGAGTGACGATAATTATGGTGATAATTATGAGATTGATGTGTTTAATATTAGAAAATTCATAACTTAATGTCTATAAGGCGGAATGACGTGAAATTTGAAGGGTAAGCACATGATGATGTGCTCTACCTTATGAATGAAATGGATTACACTAATTATGATTTGATTAGGGTGTTAATGAATTATTTTCATCCAAAATCAAGAAACAATTTCAAATGACCATAACTTACACTAGAAAAGGTCGTTTTGAGATAAAATTTTTCATGAATGGTTAAAATGGTATGACTTATTATATGGATGAGTTTGATTAAACTAATTATCATGAAAAATACTTAATCACAAAATGACAAAATTAGTTGACTTTGTCTTCAAAAGTGAGACATGTCATTATGAAAAAGTCAAATGGGTTAATGCTTGAGATAATGTGGTTTTTTGAGACATTTTTGATAATTCAAAAATTTTACATTTTGAGGGTAAAAATTCCAGCAATATCTAGTGTGATTAATGACTCAAGATATGACAGTTTGGTGTAGGCACAAAATGCCAAAATGGGGTGGCTAAGGAGGGCATAGCACAGACATGCAAGGGGCTGGATATGGGCAGATTTTTGCTTTTAAACAATTTTATAAAAATATAAATTAAAGGGATAAGTGCTCCAGCAATACAATGGGATAAGTATGGAATTAATAAACCTAAAAAATGATGTGAAAATTAAGGCGAAAACAGATTATATAAGGGGCTTAAGGAGCTGCTCACGTCCCTTTTCCAAAGTGGACAACTTGTTGTAAAAACAAAATATTCTAAGTCCAACGAAGTTGAACGTCCCCAAGCAAGGAAAAAGGGAGGGAAAATGGAAGAAAAAGAGGAGGAGAAAGAGGAATAATCCAAGCTTGACAAATTGAAGTGAAACTTCACAAGTTCAAGTAGGTATCTAACTAAGTTTAGATTATTAATTTCTAAGTTTTCTAGCTTCATTCATGGGTCATAAATTGATTCATTTATGAACCCTAAATGATGTTTTAAGAAGCTTTTAATAATTTTTCTAAATGCTAAATGAGTTAGAGGATTCAATTCAAGTTTTTAAGCATGTTTTGTATGGTTTTAGGGTTAATTATCCTAAGTATACCATGCTGAAATTTTTGAAAATTCTCCATTGAAGTTGCCATTTTGAGCATATGATATGTGTGGAATATGATAAATGTTTTCATGATTAATATATATTGAACTAAGCATGATTGATGGACTTTAGAAGGGTCAAACATAGACTTGACAATTTGATGAAAATTCTACTCATTTGAGGTAGAATTTGTGCATGAACTAAACAAACTAATATGTGTATGATTTGGAGGGTAAAATATCTTAAATTTAAGGTGGAATGGACCTCCAAAATAGTGCTGAAAATAAATCCAAACATCTGTTTTGGTTGGACATGAGATGTGGACACCAAGGGTGGCAAAGAATGGATGAAAAGTTGCTGTGTTGGGTAACTTGCTTTATGGACTTTGAATTCATCAAAATATCCTAAATATAGAGCCAAAGGGAGATGTCCAAGGGCTGAAAATAAAGATGTAAAAATTTGTTTATGGGACATATGTTAAAATGGACGTTTAACATGGGAAATTAAGATAAAAAAGTTGTTGTTTTGGAACTATGTGATTTAGGGATTTTAATCTCATGAAAATACCCCAAATTATATGCTAATTAAGTATTTTAATTAAGCCAAAATGGAAGGCAAGTTGCTGTTTTGAAAAAAAATTGAATAACACACAATATATATGTGACTAAGAAGGCGCGTATGAAGTGTATGGAAGGAAAGAATGAAAAATGACTAGATATGATTTGCTAAAATACAAAAATGGAATGAAATATAATAAAATGTGAAAAGAAGGGGTTGTTTTGATAAAATTAAGAAATCTCAAAAATTTGGAATTAATATATAAAGCCCTAGCTCATAAGTATGTGTCTAAAGTGATCACCAACGTGAGAAATGTAAAGAATGAATTTAGATGATGAATGGAAAATAATAAACTTCCATATATTGAGTTAAATAAAAAGTTATAATAAGCTTGAAAATTTGCCCTAAATAAGAGTATTAAAAATGAAAAGAATGGATGATATGATGAACAAGTTATACGTTAAGTGAGTAGGAAAATGAATACCCAAATTGAAAAACAAGTGGATTATATAAGTTAATGGAAATCATGTGGGTTGGAAAACTATATTATGTGCAAGCATATGAAATTATGTTTATGAATGCGATATCGTTTTTATGTGTATAGGCAAAGGCAAAAAAAATCAACGAAGGAGATTGAAGCAAATTCAGGTAAGCAAGCAAATTTTGAAAACTTGCTTTCTTAAAATGTTGATAAAATGTTTCAAATTGCTATTTAAATATTTTGAATTATATTTCAAATGGATGTTTAAATGCTTTTAGAATTATTTAAGGATGAACATCCCTACAACTCTTGCAAATGCTCTTGTACAATGGTTTATTAAATGATATTGTGAAATTATGACTCAAATGCTTATTTATGAAAATCATGCTAGCATATCCATATTCACGTCTATGTCGATATTTATGTCTAAGCTCATGGTGCACAAGGTACTATATCCACTTTAGAGGTATAAGTGGACCGATTGTCCCCCTCTAGTGTGACCAAGTAGCTAATGTTGGAAATATGTGGAAAATAAGTTAAATCTATGTTTTGATGATTAACAAATCAATTTGAGTAAGTCTTGGCTACTAACATGTTTTTGGAAGTGTTTAAGGCATATACATTTGAAGAAAATAGAGCATGGAAGGCTAAGTTGTTCCCCAAGTCGACTCCAACATCGACTTCAAGGAGTCAAATTCGTCCAGAGTTGAAATTGGAAGAAGAGCAGGTGAAGTCGCAGGCCAAGTCGACTCCACTTGCGACTTGGGAAGCCAAGTCGCAAACGAAGTCGACTCCAGCATCGACTTCAGATGCCAAAATCACTCCAGAGTTGAATTTGAGAGAGAAAGATACCGAAGTCGCAAACGAAGTCGACTCCAGTTGCGACTTGGGTAAAGTCGTAGACGAAGTCGACCCCAAGTTCGACTTGAGGTATTCTAAGTTCAAGGATGCAGATTCAAGCTCATTTCCAAGATCAACTTAAGATCTCTCAAGACCAAATCAAGGATACAAGCTCATTATCAAATTAAGTTTATCAAGTCCAAGGCAAAGCTTCAAGTACATTTCAAGATGAAGAAATCCAAGATACGAAGACTAATATCAAAAGAAAGCAAATTGCATAAATCAAAGCTCCAAGATTCACAAGGTCTACAAAAATTGAAGACCAATCCAAGTTCAAACAAGATGCATAAACTCAACCAAGAAGGTTGTTCAAGTTCTCATGGATTCAAGGCTTGAACATAGAATAAATGAAAGCAAGCTAAATAGAAGACAATGATCCAAAAGGAAATGAAGGAACAAAGCAAACAAATTTTCAAGTGCATCAAGCCAACTGACGAAGTGAAGTTGCACACCGAAGTCAACTCCACTTGCGACTTGGGTCAAGTCGATACCCAAGTCGACCCGACCTGGAACTTGAAGTCGCTACGGAAGGCGAAGTCGCACCCGAAGTCGACTCCATCTGCGACTTGGGCGAAGTCGCATCCGAAGTCGACTCCGCCTGCGACTTGGGTCGCAACGGTCGGAAATTATTCGAACGTTGGCGCATTAAATGCGCGCCACCTACCTTCAAACGTTCGGATTCCCTCCACAATTATAAAAGGCATTCATTGTGGACGAGGGATGTAGCTGAAAATCATTAAGTGTGCATAACTCCCATCTTCAAGAGCATTAAAGAGATCAAGCCAATCCAAAGAAGAAGAACTTTGCTTCAAACTGCTAGAGCTCAACTTCTGAATCTTCAAAGTCAATTCTACGAGTTCTTCTCTGCGCCAAACTGCTTCTACACAACTGTAACGTGTAGATTCCTTTGTTATTTCATTTGTTTGTATTAAACTTGATTTAGTTTGAGGAACTAAGATCAAGTGTAAGCAAAATAGTATGTGATTGGAGTGGAACTCATCACCTACTTATGCTGAGATTTGTTGAAGCCCCCTAGAGCTGGAATCTAGAAGAGAGCAGTGACTCTAATTGTATTTAAGGAATACAATAGTGGAACCCAAGTCACAAGGAGTGTGAGCTTGGAAGAGTGGAGTAGGGAGGTTGCCTGAACCACTATAAAAATTCTGTGTGCTTGATTTATATTTCTGCTCTCTACATTATATTGCTTTCAATTTCATTTCATCAATCAAGGGGATTAAACTTTCAAGGGGTTAAGTTTTTAATTTACCAAAGAATTTTATAAGAACCCAATTCACCCCTCCCCTCTTGGGTTTTGCCATTACCTCGGGACCAACAGCTAAGATAGGCGAAAGGCCGGCAGCGCCCTCTCTAAGATGGAAGCAGGATGACGGGATGGTCGCCTAGCTAGCGTACCATCATATGATATTCATGTTTATGATGATAATAATGCATTGCATTATTCATGATATACCTGTGATGGGTATGATTTTGCATTTTCATGATATACCCATGAGTGGGTATGATGTTGTTTTTAAATATGTTTATTTACATGAAAACTTTGCCTGAAAAATGAATTGTCTGAAAGCTATGCAGCTTGCTTATTGAGTTATATTCACAAAAAAGTGCATTACCTCTTAGAACATAGACAATTATTTAGCAAAATTTAGTATTCTAAATCAGCATCCATACATGTATGTATTGAGCCTCAATATATATACTTTTTTTATGGGAGAGAAGAAATCTATAAGTCAAGAAAAACAAAAAGAACCAACCGAGGCGTGCTCGGTTGGTGACCGCAGCCGTAATAAGGCTTCTGCGGGGCTGCGATCGTGGGAGCTGTGGTCTCCCTTTGGGGAGGAGTGGGAGCTGTTGTCTCCCTTTGGCTGGGTGGAAACTGTGTCTTCCTAATTCTTTAGTGGAGCTGTCTCCAGATTTCTTTAGAGGAGTTATGTATCTCCATATTTGTAAGAATGTCTCAGAACTATAATGTAATATGTGTTGAGATAATGTAAATATAATCATAAAAAAAAAACAAAAAGAAAACAGGATAGCAATGTGGTCATCCCATTAAGAACTACACCGTCTTACCCACACAAGTAACTAGAGAGACGGCAGCAGATGACCTTCTATACAAAAGGATCCTGTCTGAGTCCTTACTTAGAGTATTTATAATACAAGAGGGGGTTGGCCCCACCACCATCATTCCAAGCTTTTACAGAAGGATGCTTGCCTAACTAGATTGTGAGCTACCTCATTTCCTCGTTTGACTTCATGAGAATATAAAATCTGCTTAAAAGAAAGGCACAATCCGAAGATGTCTTCAATAACTAGCTCCAAGCTAGATAGAACTTCACAGTTATCTTTTAGAATATTTATAAGGATTAAAGAATTGCTCCCCACTTCAACCAAATCTACACCCAGCTCCATCGCCCATCTAATGGCTAAGAAAATAGCGTTTGTCTCCATTCCCAAGGGATCCATGATCCCACATTTAGACCAACTTTTTGCAACAATGAGGGTCTGATTGGCAACAATGTAAACTTAAATTTTTTTAATAGAACCTTTCAATATCAGGGGGTAGCAGTGAAATATTGTTATTTCACTTCATTCAGGCTACGTGTCCGTATCTATGTGTGCTGAAGCGTGTGCGCAAAAACATTATTCAGGAACGCCAATGGGGGAGAAAAATCAAAAGAGAATGGGAACGCTAAAGGAACGAACTTATTTCATTGTAAGCACTTTTTTAGTGGGGTTGTGCGCACTTAGCAGTTGGTCCATTTTAGGTAAATTTGTTCGGTCAAAAAATTTGACTTGCAGGCACATTTAATAATGTTCAGCATCTATATTGGCAGTCTGTCAGTTTGGCTAGAAATGATAGTTTTTAAAGTCAAAAATTTGTCATTCGAGTTTTCAAGTTTGCCAAACGGACCCTGAATCTCCCTTGATAGTCTCTTAAAATAGCTCTAAAACCAAGCATTCATTCTTTTTGTCTACTTCTCGCATCAACATTGAGCTTGTAAAAACCATCCATTGGTTTGACCGATTTGGTCGACCTCCTATTGAGAGTCCATCTACATCTTTGGATAATTTTGGATGATAACATAAAACGCAAATAGGATGTACACCAACCTGATAATCCCTTGAGGTCCATTTCAATTCCTTCCATAAACCAATGTTTCCTAATATGTTAAATTCTCCAACATAAGCACAAAAAAAACATGATGGGACACCTGTTTTCTGTCTTGACAGATTGTATATGACAACTACCAAATTTCTCTTGTTTAACTGCCCAATAGATGAGAGAGGCGGCTCCATAAGAATCTGTTTAATTCTGTTGCAGCTCCAAAATAGATGATTTACATCCTCAGCTTCATCTTCCTTATTATATAGTGGGCAACGCTCTCTTACGATAATACCTCTACTACATAAGTTTGCTTTTGTTGGCAAACCATTTATAATCATCTTCCAAGCAAAAATTATGAGTTTTTTGGGCATCTTTAGCTTCCAAATACATTTTGTACTTTCAACAGAATGCCCATCCAGCTCTTGTTGATCTGCTCCTTTTGATCTTAGCTTCTCCTGAAGAGCAATTTTATAAGATGATCTCACACTAAAATCCCCTCTGTCCATCTCCTCTTCATTTGGAATGTTAATGCTTTTTATTCAGTTCCATCCCTCCTCTCCAACTAACGACAAAATTAGGTTTGCTTCCATCTTCTAGTTGCTGTGTTGATAAATGTATTCACTGATGAATCATCATTGACCCAATATGGAAGAGGTCCCAAATTTTGGAGTCTCTTTTCAACCCACCAATCTTTGAAAATCTTTACTTCCTCTCCATTTCTAATCCTCCATTCGCACCCCTTTCGGAGGACATCTTTTGTCTTCACTATGCATCTCCATATATAAAGCAACCCATTCGTTCATTCCAGTCTTGTATTGCCCTTATATGAAAATATTTATCCTTAAATACTTTGTGTCTTAATGTGTCTATTGCATTTGCTATTCTCCAGGCTTGTTTATATAGTAGTGCCAAGTTGAAAGCTGCTAGATATCTAAAACCCAATCCTATATCTTCTTTTAGTAAACACATCTTAATCCAAGCTTTCCAACTGATTCTTCTTTTATCGTTTTCCTCTTCCTGCCAAAATTTACTCATTATTGAGCTCGAATATTCACACGATTTCTAGGGTAATAGGAAAAGGTTCATTATATAGTTTAGAATTGACCTGAGCCACTGCTTTTATCAATATTTCTTTTCCACCACTCGACATTAACTTGTTTTTTCTAGTCTTGAATTTTGTTCCATACTTTTTTCTTTAAACTATGAAAGACTCTTGTCTTGTTTCTCACCACCAATGCTAGAAGACCTAGATAAACTTGGAGTTGATTACCTGCAGAACCCACCTTGTTTTCCAGCACCCTCCTAGTCTTCATTCTCATCTTATTACTAAAAAAGGTTGTTGTTTTCAGTCGGTTCACTTTTTGTCATGAGCTTTCTTCATATATTTGGAAAATTCTTTCCATCTCCTCCACCTCCCTGCAAGAGGCTCTTGTATCGTTTGCAAAGAAAATGTGGGAGATAATTGGTCCTCCTCTGCAGATTTCGATTACATGAATTCTTCCCTTTTATAGCCGATTGCCGATAGAACCCACCTTGTTTTCCAACACCCTTCTAGTCTTCATTCTTATGTTCTTGCTAAAAAAGGTTGTTGTTTTCAGCCAGTTCACTTTTTGTCATGAGCTTTCTTCATATATTTGCAAAATTCTTTCGATCTCCTCCACCTCCCTGCAAGAGGCTCTTGTATCGTATGCAAAGAAAAGGTGGGAGATAATTGGTCCTCCTCTGCAGATTTTGATTACATGAATTCTTCCCTCTTGTAGCCGATTGCCAGCAGAACCCACCTTGTTTTCCAGCACCCTTCTAGTCTTCATTCTTGTGTTCTTGCTAAAAAAGGTTGTTGTTTTCAGCCGGTTCACTTTTTGTCATGAGCATTCTTCATATATTTGCAAAATTCTTTCCATCTCCTCCACCTCCCTGTAACAGGCTCTTATATCGTATGCAAAGAAAAGGTGGGAGATAATTGGTCCTCCTCTGCAGATTTTGATTACATGAATTATTCCCTCTTGTCTTGCTCAGTTCGGTAGTTGTGATAGTCCTTCAGAGCAAAGGAGGAATAAATACGGAGATAGAGGAACACCTTGTTTAAGTTCTCTTGACGGGAAGATGTTATCTAACTTTTTTCCATTAAGAGCAACTCTGTATCAAACTGATGAAATGCAGGCCTAGATCTAATTAACCCATTTCTCATCAAATTCCAGTTTCCTCATAATTTCATCAAGGAACCCCATTCGACCTTGTCTTATGCCTTTGACACATCTAATTTCATAATTAATTCCTCCAGTTTTCCTTTTTTTCCCACTTTTCAATACATGAATAGCTTCAAAGGCCACTAGAATATTATCTATGATGAGACTCTTAGAAACGGAAGCACTTTGCTCTTTCAATATTATCCTTGGGAGACAACCCTTTAGCCTGTTTTCCAACACTTTCGATATTATCTTATAAAGCACATTGAATGGGTTGATCGAGCGAAAGTCAACTAGTTTTCTTGCCCATCTCTTTTTTGGGATGAGGATAATATTAGTTTCATTTATCTCTCTAAGGGATTGGATCTAATTATGACTTGATCTTTCTTCCCGCAGATTATTGCAAGCTTCCCAAATTTCATAACCTACTACCTCTCATTGTCTTTGATAAAATCCTACAGACATTCCATCCTGTCCAAGTGCCTTCATAGGATCTAGTCTTAAATTTAATGATATAAGCTCTTCACCTTTTCTACAAATTATTGCTTAAGATCCAAAGTCTCAATCAAATTAATAAGATGCCTAAAATTGGAAACCAAAAGAGACTTTAATAATACATCAATAGTCTCAATCAAACTCCAATAATTAATAACAAAAAAGAGACTCTACCAACCCACCAAAATCTTTAACTAAGCTATGAGAATTCTTAAACTTGGTAATAAAAAGAGGCTTCATCAATGTACCAAAAGGATAATTTATAAAGGATGATGTGATTTCATAGGTGTGCATAACTCCTCTTCTTAACATCTTCTCAAGAAAACTTTCTACAACTCCTAGTTGAAAATCTAACTTCTTAATTTCAAACTTTGTTGCCATCATTTTAACACCTAACACCTAAGAAAATTAACTAGACTTTGACATTAGTTTGCTAGAAAATAATCCTATAAATAGTAAGTAGTGTTAAAAAAATGAGAGAGAGAAATAATAGATCAGACATATTTATGTAGAAAATTCGTCAACGTAAGATAAAAACCAAAAGCAAAAGAAAAACCCTTAAAACCTAATATATCTCATAAAAAATATCAGAAAGACCAAATCTCATAAAGGAGTATACAAGGAAACTTTAAAAAATCAACAACTCTAAAAAAAGTCTTCCTTTTATGAAATAGAAGGAGTCTAAATTTATACAAATGAAATCTATGCGGAACACAAATTAACTAATTATTTGAAAATGCAATGATGTTGTAGTTCTAGGGTAAATAGATATCTTAGAATACAAGTCGTCCACATCACGGTCAACTTAAATGATCTTACTGATATAATTGTTATCAAACGAGTTTAAAAACTTATCTTTAGGTTTGATTGATCCATATAGCCTAGCTTTCCCAAGTTATCAATAATAATAATATAAATCATATAAGCTACTATAATAAAAAAATTGCTATGTATAACATTGTCATTATTCTTAATGATTGCTCTATCTCACTCAACACAATATCATCTTAATATTCACTAAGGATGCAAATTATATTGAAAAGTTTTATCATACTCATAAGTTGTTTCAATTTCTAGATGACACTACCAACCTATGTAAAAGTCCAATCTATCTACTTTTAGTTTCAAATAGACTTCTCTAGAATTAAACATAAAAATTGAGTTGTTTCTTTATATAAATAAAGGGATGTGATCTACTGTACCCATTACATTGCCCCATTTTTTATTTTATATAATTTTTGCCATTATGTAAGCCCAAGCATGTACTTATTTTACAATTTATTAATTTTATTCAATATTTTTTTGAAATTTGATCATTTTTTAATTTTATTTACCCAAAGTTCTATGATATTTGAATTTAGTATTCAGTTATCAATACATTTGAATTCGTAAGTTCTTATTGAAGTTATATTTGATATTCATGCAAGAATGGCTATTTAATCTTGTTATGTAATCAATGGTTGAAATAATATTGATTTAATGAAATTGTTTTATGTTGATGTTAAGTTTACGGATTACACAAATGCGATGAAGTTGTTTTCAATTCGTCAGGCCACACAGTTAATGGTAAAAGTTAAGATAAATGGCTAAATACATGATAACATGAGTAATTGCATTACAAATGTGTTCTTGAGCATCAGCATGTTATGTGATTTGAGAGATTTCATGTGCTTTCATTGATATATATATAGCGACTATTGGTTAGAAGAAACATTAGTCAATAGGGCGTTCTAATTTTATATTTATAAATTTCCACCATAAATAATAATAAAATTAATTTTTCACTATATAATAGAGAAACAAAAGAAAATCCCTAAAAGGGAAAATTTTATTTTCAAGAATTTATCAAATTAAATAGATTAGTTTGGAGTCTTTTACATTCGCAAATTTTTACTACAAACAATCTTAAACTTAATTTTTCTTATTGTAAATAATGTTAATTTTTATTTTTGATTTAAATACAATCAGTCCCATTTCTTAATAAATAATTAATACAAATGGAAGTTCAATTAAACTGAACGTCGGTCAAGTTCTTATGTTTGTGCCCACATCGATTTTTGAATCAAAATAATTCGTAGCTACTCTTTTCGACTAAATTCTAATCTGACTACATTTGGTACCAAATACAATTAAGTCCTATATTATTTTCAGCCAAATTTTAATAATTAACATTATTTCTAACTTAGAAATTTGGACAAGCAAGGGAGAGCAGGATATCAACAACTGAAATGCTAAAATCATTATGGAAACTAAAATTGCCAAGTCTTAATTTTTGTGTATAGGACGATTAGAAATACAGTTCCCACCAAATCCTTTATCCTCTATATATCTTTTGCTCACAGGAATGTAAAGACATTCTTCATTTGGCCTCCTGGTATGAGAAGCTGAAGGAGATTGGGGGAATTCATGTGTAAAGGAGGAAGTGTGGAATTCTTATTCTAGTGTGGTGGGTCTCTTGCAAAGAATGGCAGCACCAGGCGAAAATGAGAAAGTTGGGTACTTTCTACTAGCCAACTGGAAAACATGGCACCTAAGAAAGACTAATGGAATGAAGCATCCACTATTTGAATCAATGTAAACAAGCAAGACTGATGGCAGGCATAAGTTATATGGATAGAGAGTTGGTTCCTAGATGGCATAGACCAAACACTGGAATAATCCTGACAAATGTTAATGGAAGAATAACCTATTAATGGGTTGCATGGGTATAGGAGTTGTCATGATGGATGCCAATAGTAATTTGATTACAACTAAGGCCTAGAATTGAGTAGGGTTGGTGATTTCGCTTCAAATAGAGGCTATTGCTCTTCATCTTGTAATAAGTTGGAGCTTTGAAATAGGCATTAGTCATATGGAATTGGAGTCTGATTCCATTATCCTAATTAGCTTCTTGAAAGATGGTTGTCATATTCTTTCTCCTCTTGGGGCAGTGATCAGGAGCATCCAAGATGAAATATCTAAGTTTGCAACCATGTCTTTTCTCCATGTGTTGAGGGAGGGTAATAGTGCTGCTCACAGGGTTGACGATTTTGCATCGTCTAATTTTGGGTTATTTCAAATGTTGTGGGGATGTCCACTAAGTTCTCTCACAAAATAACTTTTTTAATTGTTATTTATACAATGTGATAATTGATATTACAATTAAGTGCATTCATAATCCTCAAATTATAAAGGGATATTTTTAAACCCTTACATAGGGGGGAATCTATAATTCCACACGCATGTGGTCTCATAGAGCAACTTTGTACAAACAGTTTCTACTCAATTAATTTTTTAGGCAGTCCTTCCTAGAGGTGCGACTTGGGCTCATAGAACTCGAGTTTACCTCAACCCTAACCCTATTTATAAAATATTAACCTTAACCCTAGCCCTAACTCTATTTTGTAAAACTTAAACCTTAACAGTAGTTTTGAAAAATCGGGTTTCGATTGAGTTTTAAGTTAGAATTTAAGTTGACAAATTTACATTTTATTTAAGAGTAATAAGTTTAGAATTTCATATGAATATATAATAACAATAAATCATATAAATGAACATAATAATGCATGGTCAAAATTCCTCAAAAAATAGTACATATTCAAAAAGATTAAAAATATAGCATAAAGAATATTTCTATAAGAAAATTCAACATTGCAAACAAGATAAAAGAAGAAATTAATCGACATAAAAATAAATGATAGAATATAAAGATAAATAAAATAAAAATAATATACTTTATTTATAAATGGTTATAGTATGTCAAACATATATCGAAACATAAATATAAATAATATAAATTACACAATTACAAAAAAATATTATTAAGATATTATGTATATAAAAAATAGGAAATCAGGATTGGGTTTACTTGAATCCCAACCCTATTATATTTATAAATCGGGTTTGGGTTGCAAAAAAAAGTTTTAACACCATCGGATATTGGGTTTGGTGGGCTGGATTCGGGCTCAGCCTGTCCCAAGTTGCACCCTTAGTCCTCCCTTCCTCCTTTTAGCCCATATTGAGGTAGCTAGTATGAGGTCATGAGGATCCAATACCTTTTCATCAGAAAAAAAACATTACCACTACATTCAAGGTAAAAATGTTAAAAATCAATCTTGGATGATCAAATAATTGAGTTATTGAGTTAAGAAGGGTGGGAGGTATAAGGTTAGAAGTTAGGTAGAGACGTTTATATCATTATCTTTCTTGGAGTTATTCTCTGTCAGTTACTTGGTTAATTGGTCATCCAAGGTAAGTGACATGATAAAAAAAATTCAATTTCTAACTAAATGATCAACCTTGCAAGTTATAATTAAGTAACGACTTTGTACCCAAAAATGTATCAGCAAAAATTATTAGCATAAAATGATATTTGTTGGTTTAAATTTTTTTTGTTCGCTCAAATCTACCGAGTTAAGCTTACAAACTAAAACTCCAAAGTGTGCAGAGATGCTTGGTAATGTTACAAGGGAAAAGGGGAACTCGCACTCTGGATATTACTATCATTTTATTTATTTTAATTACCTATTTTTTCATTTTCACTTCTGTATTCTAATCACCTTTGTAAACAATAATCTTATTTATCTCTACTTTACCACTATCATATTACATTATTCTTACACTTTTTCGGAAATTTTCTCATTTTTACCTTCCCCTATCGGTATATGTAATGTTGAAAAAAATATAGAAACCACCATAACGACAACATTAATCATAAAACAAAATGAGACTTAATTCCATTAAAAAAAACCACCCCTCTCTACGTGCTCCATTATGATTTATCATTTGAACTATCTAATTATTCTATATTTTTATTATTAACTTTATATTATCAATTTTCTATATTGTTTATAAACTATTCTATTCATTTTTCTTTATTCTCTTTATTTTTAATCATTACCTTTATTCTATTATATTGCCCACTCATCTTTTTAAATTTTTTATCTACCTTCTTTTACCTTTTATCGAATAAGCCCTAGGAATTTTTTTCATCATATCTTTTGTTATGGTTAACATCTTCCCGTTTACCGTCCCACTTTTTTATATTATTACCTCTTATTTCAATATATATTTATATTTGTGTTGACTATTTTATTTATTTTGGGCATATTTAGCAAAGCTTAAAATTTTGTAACTTAAAACTTTCATTCTCAACAACCACCATATTTTTTAATCATTTCTTCGCATCTTCTATATAATTATTATACATTTTAATCATTTCTACACAATTACTGATAAACCCCTGTTATACAAGGACTCACAACTTTGGTTTCTTTGCAGGAGGAATGAAATGGATTGAATGAAAAATAACTATAGAAAAAGAAAGAATGACCTGATATTTTCTTGCCTTCCATTACACTTGTCTCTCCTTCTTATACATTTGTTCCCTCTTTCCCGTTACAGTCTTAACTGTTTCTGTTGCAACCGTGAGTTGTTCCCTCCCACTGGGCTCATTCTCCGCTTAGCCCCTCGTTTGGTTATCTTGGTCCACTCGTGTGCCCCTCGGCCTGAATCTCACCATCCGGCAGTAGTCTTTGGCCCTACCTGGCCTTAGCACGTGGGGATCTATCATTTGACCCTCTAAAGCAGCAACGTGGGCCTCTAGGTTGAAGTCTATGAATTGCTCTCTGATTTTTTATGCTGATTCCATGTTGCGTTGTCTGCGGGTAGCCCATCCCACACGATGCCAATGTCGGTTCCCTCTCCTCATCCGTGGACTTGAGTTACCACCACTGGCCTGGTCGTCACCACTGTAGGTCACTGGTGGCAGAGGTGTAGGCACCTCGGTGGCTTCCTTGCCCGGCATCAATAGGGATGCGTGGAAGACTGGATGGATGTGCGCTCCTTCAGGCAGTTGGAGTTTATATGCAACGAGTCCGATCCTCTCCAGAATTCGGAATGGCTCGAAATAGCATGGGTGGAGCTTGTCCGGCCCTCTTTGGTGGAGGGAGTGTTGGCTAAGGGTGTTAACGGATGAGGTTGGAGCCTAATCCTAATTTCAACTCATTTAAAATATTTCAATCCTAATTTATTTATTAATTCATTTAAAAAATCTCAATCATTTACAACCCATTTAATAATCGGGTTGGTGACAGAGTCGGAGCTTAAGTTATGCCCAATTGTCGACCTTGTATTCCCCCTCTCACCGATGTCTATCATGCCGCTGTTTCATCCTATTCTGGGCTCTGTGGAGGCTCTGTTTGATGTCTGCGAGCACGTTATTGCATTGCCGAAGGCCAATATCGACATCGCTTACTAGTAATGACCTCGCCTCATAGAGTGGAATCATTGGAGCTACCTCATTATACATGGCCTGGAATGGCGACATTCCAAGGGAAGAGTGAAATGTTGTGTTAAACCAAAATTCGGCCCATGGTAGCTAATACGCCTATTGTTGTGGGTGGTCTATCACAAAGCACCTCAAGTAATCTTCCAGGCAGCGGTTAACCACTTCGGTTTTCTTGTCGATTTGCGAGTGACAGGCTGTGCTGGAGTGGAGGTCTGAACCATGGTGCTTAAAAGACTCCTTCCAAAATAAGCTCATGAAGATGGGATCCCTATCTGAGATGTTGATGATGGAAACCCGTGGTGATGGACAATCTCCTGAGCGAATGCTTGGGCGACTGACATAGCAGAGAGTGGCTACTTAAGGCCGCAGAAATGGCTATATTTTGTTAGCCTGTTGACCATAAACATGATGGCGAGCGACCCTCGGAGTTGGGGAGGCCATCACTGAAATCCATGGTAATAGCTTGCCATTTCTGCTGGGGAATGGGCAATGGTTGGAGAAGGCCTGTTGGTCATAGCATAGATGCTTTAACCTTGCCGTAGATGTGACACTCTCCCACGAATTTGCTGACATCTTGTGCATGCCTTTCCACCAGAAGCACGTCGATAGTCTTTTGTACGTTCGGAGAACTCCGGAGTACCCTCCCACGGTGAACTATGAAAGTGCATAAGGATGGCCGGCTTGAGAGGGTTATTGGGGCCGATGCAGAGTCTGTCTTTATAATAGATCAGACTGTTTCACTCCTGGTGCTTCAGGTAGTTGGTTGGGGCTGCCTTTAATTTATTGCCCCATTGCTCTGTGAATTAAAACGTGGCCGCCTTGGCTCTGATGTGTTCTAACAGAGGGGAAGTGACATTACTAAAGGATAGATAACATAACTCTGCCTTACAGGATACTGCGTCTTCTACGTGGTTGTGCATGCCTGCCTTTTACTCCACTGAGAAGTCGAAATGGACTGTGCCGGCATTGTGATTTTTTGTTGAAGCAGGTGGCGTAAGTTGTTGTGGTCAGTGCGGATGGTAAAGTGCGCCCTCAGCAAATATGAGCGCCATTTCTTACGGTTATTACCGCTGCCATTGGTTCCTTGTCATAGGTCGATTTCGCTTAGTTTTAGGCTGATGGTTGTTTGCTGAAATATGCTATGGGTCTGCCCTGTTGCATGAGGACTGCCCTTGCTCTCGTGCCGCTGGTGTCACATTCGACGACGAATGTAGGGAGAAGTCAGATAGGCGTAGAATGTGGGGGGCACTTGCATTGCCGACTTAAGGGCATTAAATGTCGTTTAGGCCATGGGTAACCAGAGGAACGCACCCCGTTTGAGTAGCTATGTGAGTAGGGTCGCTAACACACCGTAGTTCTAGATGAACTTTCGATAATATCCGGTCAGGCCTAAGGTGCCTCATAGTTATTTGACCGTCTTTGGTGTCGGCTACTCATGGATGGCCGCTAGCTTATCAGGTTTTGCCTCTACATTGTGGGCGCTCACAATATGGCCTAGGTAGCCAACTTCGCTGGATCCAAAATTGCACTTTGTTAGCCTTAAGGGAGTGGGTTTGATGGGCTTTTGTGCCTTTGCAAGGTGTTGGGCCCGCTCTGCTTGGCCGGAGCTATGGATGAGGACGTCGTCGAAAAATGCCAGCATGAACTTCCAGAGGAATGGTTGCAGGACGTCGTTCATCAGTGCTTGGAATGTTGCAGGGGCGTTAAAGAGTCCAAAGGGCATGACTCTGTATTCATAGTGGCCTTGATGTGTGCGAAAGACTGTCTTATGCACATCGTCCGGCTTCATTCGGATCTGGTAGTACCCTGATCGGAGATCCAGTTTGGAGAACATGGTAGTCCTGTGCAACTCATCCAACAGTTCATCGATGACCGGTATCGAGAATTTATCATTGACAATGGCCTCATTGAGGTACCAGTAGTCGATACATAATCGCCACGTCCTGTCCTTCTTTTTGTCCTATATGACCAAGGAAGCATAGGGCGAAGAGGCCCAACCCATAAGAAGCACTTCCCATGAGAAAAAAAAAAGGAAGCAAGGTATTTTAGTAATTTTATACCATGAGTATATTTGTTTAAAAATATGAGTATGTAGTAAAATATTATGTAGACATAAATTTTCATTATTTGAAAATTTCTAAAAATATTTGTGTACAAAATATTATTTTTTAATAAGATTTCATTATAATTGGTAAAGTTGGAAAATAAAATTTTTATTATGAGTTATTTTATATTATTTAAAGTTAATTTAATTAAGGTACTCTCAAAAATAATTTCTTTCATTTTTCTTGATTTTTTGAAAATTTATTAATTTTTTTTTAATTTTCGGAATATAACCGCATCTAATCGCATCTAACCTGATCTAACCGTATCCAACCCGATCTAACCGCATCTAATTGCATCTAACCGCATCTAATTTTTGAAATTAATAAGTTAATCCTAATTTAACACCTGTAATATGATCCTAGGACCCTTATAACGTCATTTAGACCTTAATAACAGAATTTAAAACCCAGATAATACGATTTAATGAAATCATCATAATCTAACCACATCTAACTGCATCTAACCTGATCTAACCGTATCTAACCCGATCTAACCGGATCTAACTCGATCTAACCGCATCTAACCGCATCTAATTTTTGAAATTAATAAGTTAATCCTAATTTAACACCTGTAATATGATCCTAGGACTCTTATAACGTCATTTAGACCTTAATAACAGAATTTAAAACTCAGATAATACGATTTAATGAAATCATCATAATCTAACCGCATCTAACTGGATTTAACCGCATCTAACCCGATCTAACCGTATCTAACCCGATTTAACCGCATCTAATTTTTGAAATTAATAAGTTAATCCTAATTTAACACCTGTAATATGATCCTATGACCCTCATAACCTCATTTAGACCTTAATTACAGATTTTGAAACCCAGAAAATACGATTTAATGAAATCATCATAATCTAACCGTATCTAACTGGATCTAACCGCATCTAACCGGATCTAACCCGATCTAACCGCATCTAATTTTTGAAATTAATAAGTTAATCCTAATTTAACACCTGTAATATGATCCTAGGAGCCTTATAACCTCATTTAGACCTTAATAACAGATTTTGAAACTCAGATAATACGATTTAATGAAATCCACCTTAATCTAACAGCGTCTAACCGCATCTAATTTTTGAAATTAATATGTTAATCCTAATTTAACACCTGTAATATGATCCTTGGCCACTTATAAGGTCGTTTACATCTTAATTACGGAGTTTGAAACCCAAATAAAATGATTTAATGAAATCCACTTTAATCTAATAGCGTCTAACCACATCTAACCGCATCTAACCGCGTCTAACAGCATCTAATAACATCTAACAACATCTATTTTTTGATATTTTATAAATATTTTACCTAATTTGTGTATTTTGCAAAAGATATATAATTAATAATTCATTTCATAACTACGCAAAATGTTTAAATAATTTTAAAACTAAATAAATATATGAATTTATAAGTAAAATTATTAAGTAATTTAAATTAAATAAAAACAAAATTTATGTAAATATATAAAATTGTAAAAATTATTATATATGACGTTGTAAAACTAAAATTGTAATAAATTATATATAACCGTAATTTATATTTAATATAGAAATATATGTTACTTTTTGGGATTGGTTAAATAATCAATTTAGTAAATTACTACATTTAATAGAAATTTTATAATAAATTTTATTTAAATTATATAATAATATTATTACAGTTTATATTACAAGTTTAACATATTAATATACTACTTGTGATTTATTGTTAATAGAATTAATTAATTTAAAATAAAAATACAAATTTATTTACTTCAATTGAAATCGATGTAAAACTATGAAATTAATAAATATTTACAGTGAATAAAAAATTTATACAAAATTTATAGACAAATTATATGTTCCAAAACTGTAATTAAAACTATGCCAAAACTTAAATTGGTAAAAAATACTTAATTTAAATCATTATTTAATTCTGCATCTCAATATTAATATTTAAGTAAATAATGTTTTAATTATATGTCCCAACATTGTAACAAAATAAGGTTAAATCAAATTTAACCAAAGTTAATCAAATTTAAACAAAATTGAAAATTAATTTAAATCCATATGAAAAGTATTAATTAAAATATATATCTTGCAAAATAAATACTTTTTAATGATGATAAATTATTTATTTCAAATAATTTTTTATAACTTTTTATAATCTAACAGCATCTAATTTTTTATAATTTTTGAATATTTTACTTAATCTGTGTATTTTGCAAAATATATATTCTTAATAATTTATTTGATGTCTAAATAATTTTAAAACTATTTAAATATATAAATTTATATAAAAAATTAACTCCTCTCGATAAAATGAAATAGAAATTTACGTAAAAATATAAAATAGTAAAATAATTATATATATGACACTGTAGAACTAAACTATGATCAATTATATATAACTGTAATTTAGATTTAATTAGTAAATATATGCTACTTTATTCTATTGTTAACTGTAATTACGAAGTAAATACATGTTGGCTCTTTTGAATATACGTTACGATTTTATATAATTGTAAATTTATAAGAAAATTTCTTGAAATTATAAAATATTATTATTATAGTTTATATTATAAATTTTAAGTAATAATATAATAATATTCATTTTTGGAGGCCTGCGAGACACATATATTTTAGAAAAACAAAACATTCATTTTTGGAGGCCCGTAGGACACATATATATATTTTAAAAAATAAAATATTCATTTTCGGAGGCCCACGGGACACACATATATATTTTAGAAAACAAAATATTCATTTTTGGACGCCTGCGAGACACGTATATATTTTAGAAAAATAAAATATTTATTTTTTGGACAACCGCGGGACACGTATATATTTTAGAAAAATAAAACATTCATTTTTGGAGGCCCGCCGGATACATATATTTTTAAAAAACAAAATATTCATTTTTTGAAGGCCCGCAGGACACATATATATTTTTAGAAAACAAAATATTTATTTTTGGACGCCCGCGGGACACGTATATATTTTAGAAAAATAAAATATTCATTTTTTGGACGCCCGCGGGACACATATATATTTTAGAAAAATAAAACATTCATTTTTGGAGGCCCGCGGGACACATATATATTTTTAGAAAACAAAACATTCATTTTTGGACGCCCGCGGGACACGTATATATTTTAGAAAAATAAAATATTCATTTTTTGGACTCCCGCGGGACACGTATATATTTTAGAAAAACAAAACATTCATTTTTGGAGGCCCGCGGGACACATATATATTTTTTGAAAATAAAATATTCATTTTTGGACGCCCGCGGGACACATATATATTTTTAAAAAAATAAAATATTCATTTTTGGAGGCCCGCAAGACACACATATATTTTTAGAAAACAAAATATTCATTTTGGATGCCCGCAAGACACTATATATTTTTGAAAAATAAAATATTCATTTTTTGGATGCCCGCGGGACACATATATATTTTAGAAAAACAAAACATTCATTTTTGGAGGCCCGCGGGACACATATATTTTTAGAAAATAAAATATTCATTTTTGGAGGCCCGCAGGACACATATATATTTTTAGAAAACAAAATATTCATGTGTTTAATATGTAAATATATGTTACTTTTTGGGATTGGTTAAATGATCAATTTCGCAAATAATTATATTTAATAGAAATTTTATATCAAAATTTCTTAAAATTATAAAATAATATTATTACAGTTTATACTATAAATTTAAAGTATTAATATAATAATTTAATTTATTGTTACTGTAATTAATTAATTTAAACTAAAAATACAAATTTATTGACTTCAAGTGAAATCAATGTAAACAAACAATTTAATAAATATTTATATTGAACAAAAAATATATAAAAAATTTCATGTTATAGAACACCTCTAAATTTATTTGAATAGTTCATTTTACAAAATGGCCCGCATGTGAACCAAAACGGTGTGTCGCCGGAGTATTGAACTCCAGTGCTCCACCATCTTCCCTCTCCCTATGTCCTCCATGGCTGCGCGAACCCATCTTCTACGGCCAGCAATTTTTCTTCCCTTTGTTCAAAGAGTCGGTGTATTTTGTCGTTACAGAAAATTTCCGACCGTCCTTACTCAAATCTAGCACCGGCAGCGGTGTTTTATCTCTAAAATCCGGCGGCCCCTTACATTTCAGATCTGGCCCTTGCAATAAACTTCCAGCTGATCTGAACCGACCGATCGGTTGCTGTTGTGCATCTCCCGATTATATAGGTAAGGCCGACAGTAAAGATGCCCCAGTCCAGAAATTCACCAACGACAGAAATTTATGATGGCCATGGCTACCGAACCTCCATCTTCCCTATTATTGGCGGCAATTCCATCCAAGCACTGGTAGCATGCTCAGCAACCAATCAATTGCAGATTTCTCCAACCCGTCGTACCTCCTCCAAGCCGCAACCAGAAAATTCCAGCCGCACAACCATCATCCCTACACTAGCTCGATGCAAAGGGCACCAACACCAGCATGTCCAGTCGGCAATACAGCAGCACTAAATCTCCAGCCTTTCTCCCATCTCACCGGCAACCAAATGATCGATGACGTCTGCTGCAATCCTAGCAAAAATCCAAAAAATGACCCCTTTTTCCATCTTCTAACAATAATCAAGCAATAGATTCAAGCAATCTATTGTCAGCAGTGCCTCTTCTTTGCCCGGCTTTAGTAGTCATGAATTCAAGTAACATCGAATTAGCTAATGGCAGCCGATGGAGGAAAAACGAAGATAGAGAGGGAGGATGCAAGTAGAAGCACCATATTCGATGCACACCCACCAAATTTTCATCTGCCGAAAATGCCCAACTGCATCTCATCCGCCAAACCGAAATGGATGGCGGATCGCAGGCTTCCATTGATAGAGACGGGGGAAGCGCTTCCCATGGGTTGGCTCTCACTTCAAATAGCAGTGTGTGCGTGACCTCCCATTGCAATCTTTTTACCGCCTTTAAGCTAATGAAGTTATGGGTGCTGCCATTGTCGACCAAGATGGACAAACCCCCGACATTTGATGTTTTCGACCACTTTCATCGCGACATTGTCCATGCCCCCTTGTAATGCATGGATGAATATCTCCATATCCCTAACATTTTCTCCAGTGTCCCACCTCTGGTTGTCTTCTTTATCTTTTTCTTGATCCTCCTCTTCCTTGTTCTTGTCTGTTTGCAGTAGATACAACCGGGGTCCGGTGCATCTGTGACTTGGTGTGAAAATTTTCCTCTGAATGCATACAAAGACCCTTATCCTGTCGGGCTTTCATTTCTTCCTAGCTTACCTTTTTATGAGCACAGTCATGTGTTCCTTGCCTTCTTCATTCTTCTCGGCCTTGTTGCCTTAGCTTCTCGTCACCCTGATCCAGGGTTTTAATTCTTCCAGTTTCTGTTCCACGAGTATGGCTGTTTCCATGGCAGCCCTTAACGTGGGCAGGTTTTGCTGCCTGAGCTCTGCTCTGATCTGGCTCTTTAGCCCTCCTATAAAACATCCAATCAATCCTTCCATCAGCCACCTTACTACCTGATTCAACAGCCTCTCAAATTCTTGGATGTAAGTTGGTAGGGGCCCCCACTGCTCGAGCCAACAGATCGCTGAGATTTGGCTGAATCGCACCTT
Source organism: Annona cherimola (assembly GCA_030490835.1). Lineage (NCBI taxonomy): Eukaryota > Viridiplantae > Streptophyta > Magnoliopsida > Magnoliales > Annonaceae > Annona > Annona cherimola. The sequence goes on from CM059972.1 coordinate 90,325,962, forward strand.
GGTTGCCTTGGCGAACTCCTCCCATGTATGTCACTATGCCTTCTGTCCTCAAGATCCACAGATACTAGTCGATCTTGACACCATCTGGGTGCTAGGAGGCCAAGCTGATCCTTCTGCTTCAGCCACCTAATGGTGTCTCAAGATATGTTTGATCTTGTACAACCACGCATGCGACTCGTCTCCACTGAATGACGGTAAATCAATTCTAAAGGGGTAGTGCGTGCCTTGCTGCTGGTGATTTATCTTGAGTTGACTGGCGGTGTCTCGATGATCGATTACCTTCCCATCTCCTTGGGCTCGCCTGCCGTTGGCCAACGCGTATGACTTCTACCATTGCATGGTACCAGTCCTCCATTCTTCACTCCAGCGAGATTTGCACAGCCGCCACCTGCTTTTCTAGCACCAACATCCAGGTTTGGGAGTGCATGGCAAGCTTTTCCATCTCCTCCAACCGCTTGATTAGGCCATCCCTTGTCTCTGCCATTGCGGGACTGATGCTCTGATACCGCTTGGTAAGCCCTTGTTCTGCGAGGACTCACGAACTTGGTTTCTTACGGGGCGGGGGAATGAAATGGACTGAATGAAAACTAACTACAGAAAAAGAAAGAATGAATCGATATTTTCTTGTCTTCCATTACGCTTTTCTCTCCTCCTTTTTATACATTGGTTCCCCTCTTCCCCATACAGTCTTAACTATTTCTATTACAATCGTGAGTTGTTCTCTCCCACTTAGCTCGTTCTCTGCTTGGCCCACTTGTTTGGTCATCTTGGTCCACTCGTTTGCCCCTCAGCCTGGAGAGCCAACCCATGGGAAGCGCTTCCCCCGTCTCTATCAATGGAAGCCTGCGATCCGCCATCCATTTCGGTTTGACGGATGAGATGCAGTTGGGCATTTTCGGCAGATGAAAATTTGGTGGGTGTGCATCGAATACGGTGCTTCTACTTGCGTCCTCCCTCTCTGTCTTCATTTTTCCTCCATCGGCTGCCATTAGCTAATCTGATGTTGCTTGAATTCATGGCTACTAAAGCCGGGCAAAGAAGAGGCATTGCTGACAATGGATTGCTTGAATCTATTGCTTGATTATTGTTAGAAGATGGAAAAAGGGGTCTTTTTGGAATTTTTGCTGGTATTGCAGCAGACGTCATCGATCATTTGGTTGCCGGTGAGATGGGAGAAAGGCTGGAGATTTAGTGCTGCTGTATTGCCGACTGGACATGCTGGTGTTGGTGCCCTCTGCATCGAGCTAGTGTAGGGATGATGGTTGTGCGGCTGGAATTTTCTGGTTGCGGCTTGGAGGAGGTATGACGGGTTGGAGAAATCTGCAATTGATTGGTTGCTGAGCATGCTACCAGTGCTTGGATGGAATTGCCACTGATAATAGGGAAGATGGAGGTTCGGTAGCCATGGCCATCATAAATTTCTGTCGTTGGTGGATTTCTGGACTAGGGCATCTTTACTGTCGGCCTTACCTACGTAATCGGGAGATGTACAACAGCAACCGATCGGTCGGTTCAGATCAGCTGGGAGTTTATTGCAAGGGCCAGATCTGAACTGTAATGGGCCGCCGGATTTTAGAGATAAAACACCGCTGCCGGTGCTAGATTTGAGTAAGGACGGTCGGAAATTTTCTGTAACAGCAAAATACGCCGACTCTTTGAACAAAAGGAAGAATAATTGCTGGCCGTAGAAGATGGGTTCGCGCAGCCATGGAGGACATTGGGAGAGGGAAGATGGTGGAGCACTGGAGTTCAATACTCCGGCGACACACCGTTTTGGTGCACATGCGGGCCATTTTGTAAAATGAACAATTCAAATAAATTTAGAGGTGTTCTGTAACATGAAATTTTCTATATATTTTTTGTTCAATATAAATATTAATTAAATTGTTTGTTTACATTGATTTCACTTGAAGTCAATAAATTTGTATTTTTAGTTTAAATTAATTAATTACGGTAATAATAAATTAAAATTATTATATTAATACTTTAAATTTATAGTATAAACTGCAATAATATTATTTTATAATTTTAAGAAATTTTGATATAAAATTTATATTAACTATAGTTATTTGCGAAATTGATCATTTAACCAATCCCAAAAAGTAACATATATTTATATATTAAACACATGAATATTTTGTTTTCTAAAAATATATGTGTCCCGCGGGCCTCCAAAAATGAATGTTTTGTTTTTCTAAAATATATATGTGTCCTGCGGGCGTTCAAAAAATGAATATTTTGTTTTTCTAAAATATATACGTGTCCCGCGGGCGTCCAAAAATGAATATTTTGTTTTCTAAAAATATATATGTGTCCCGCGGGCCTCCAAAAATGAATATTTTATTTTTCTAAAATATATATATATCCCGAGGGCCTCCAAAAATGAATGTTTTGTTTTCTAAAAATATACGTGTCCCGCGGGCCTCCAAAAATGAATGTTTATTTTTCTAAAATATATATGTGTCCCGCGGGCGTCCAAAAAATGAATATTTTTTTTTCTAAAATATATACGTGTCTCGCGGGCGTCCAAAAAATGAACATTTTGTTTTCTAAAAATATATATGTGTCCCACGGGCCTCCAAAAATGAATCTTTTATTTTTCTAAAATATATATGTCCCGAGGGCCTCCAAAAATGAATGTTTTGTTTTCTAAATATATATGTGTCCCGCGGGCCTCCAAAAATGAATATTTTATTTTTCTAAAATATATATGTGTCCCGTGGGCCTCCAAAAATGAATGTTTTGTTTTTCTAAAATATATAGGTGTCCCACGGGCGTCCAAAAAATGAATATTTTGTTTTTCTAAAATATATACGTGTCCCGCGGGCGTCCAAAAATGAATATTTTATTTTTCTAAAAATATATATGTGTCCCGCGGGCCTCCAAAAATGAATATTTTATTTTCTAAAAATATATATTTGTCCTGCGGGCCTCCAAAAATGAATATTTTATTTTCTAAAATATATATATGTGTCCCGCAGGCCTCCAAAAATGAATGTTTTATTTTTCTAAAATATATATGTGTCGCGCGGGCCTCCAAAAATGAATGTTTTGTTTTTCGAAAATATATATGTGTCCTGCAGGCGTCCAAAAATGAATATTTTGTTTTCTAAAATATATACGTGTCCCGCGGGCCTCCAAAATGATTATTTTGTTTTCTAAAATATATATGTGTCCCGTGGGTCTCCAAAAATGAATATTTTGTTTTCTAAAAATATATATAAGTTCCGCGGGCCTCCAAAAATGAATATTTTATTTTCTAAAATATATATATGTGCCCCGCGAGCCTCCAAAAATGAATATTTTATTTTTCTAAAACATATATGTGTCTCGCAGGCCTCCAAAAATGAATATTATTATATTATTACTTAAAATTTATAATATAAACTATAATAATAATATTTTATAATTTCAAGAAATTTTCTTATAAATTTACAATTATATAAAATCGTAACGTATATTCAAAAGAGCCAACATGTATTTACTTCGTAATTACAGTTAACAATACAATAAAGTAGCATATATTTACTAATTAAATCTAAATTATAGTTATATATAATTGATCATAGTTTAGTTCTACAACGTCATATATATAAATATTTTACTATTTTATATTTTTACGTAAATTTCTATTTCATTTTATCGAGAGGAGTTAATTTTTTATATAAATTTATATATTTAAATAGTTTTAAAATTATTTAGACATCAAATAAATTATTAAGTATATATATTTTGCAAAATACACAGATTAAGTAAAATATTCAAAAATTATAAAAAAATTAGATGTTGTTAGATTATAAAAAGTTATAAAAAATTATTTGAAATAAATAATTTATCATCATTAAAAAGTATTTATTTTGCAAGATATATATTTTAATTAATACTTTTCATATGGATTTAAATTAATTTTCAATTTTGTTTAAATTTGATTAACTTTGGTTAAATTTGTTTTAACCTTATTTTGTTACAATGTTGGGACATATAATTAAAACATTATTTACTTAAATATTAATATTGAGATGCAGAATTAAATAATGATTTAAATTAAGTATTTTTTACCAATTTAAGTTTTGGCATAGTTTTAATTACAGTTTTGGAACATATAATTTGTCTATAAATTTTGTATAATTTTTTTATTCAATGTAAATATTTATTAATTTCATAGTTTTACATCGATTTCAATTGAAGTAAATAAATTTGTATTTTTATTTTAAATTAGTTAATTCTATTAATAATAAATCACAAGTAGTATATTAATATGTTAAACTTGTAATATAAACTGTAATAATATTATTATATAATTTAAATAAAATTTATTATAAAATTCTCTATTAAATGTAGTTATTTACTAAATTGATTATTTAACCAATCCCAAAAAGTAACATATATTTCTATATTAAATATAAATTACAGTTATATATAATTTATTACAATTTTAGTATTACAGCGTCATATATAATAATTTTTACAATTTTATATATTTACGTAAATTTTGTTTTTATTTAATTTAAATTACTTAATAATTTTACTTATAAATTCATATATTTATTTAGTTTTAAAATTATTTAAATATTTTGCGTAGTTATGAAATGAATTATTAATTATATATCTTCTGCAAAATATACAAATTAGGTAAAATATTTATAAAATATCAAAAAATAGATGTGGTTAGATGCAGTTAGATGTTGTTAGACGCGATTAGATACAGTTAGATGCGATTAGATGCAGTTAGATGCGGTTAGATACGGTTAGATGTGGTTAGACGCTATTAGATTAAAGTGAATTTCATTAAATCATATTATTTGGATTTCAAACTCCGTAATTAAGATGTAAACGACCTTATAAGTGGCCAAGGATCATATTACAGGTGTTAAATTAGGATTAACATATTAATTTCAAAAATTAGATGCGATTAGATGCGGTTAAACGCTGTTAAATTAAGGTGGATTTCATTAAATCGTATTATCTGAGTTTCAAAATCTATAATTAAGGTCTAAATAAGGTTATAAGGGTCCGAGAATCATATTACAGGTGTTAAATTAGGATTAACTTATTAATTTCAAAAATTAGATGCGGTTAGATTGGGTTAGATCCGGTTAGATCGGGTTAGATCCAGTTAGATGCGGTTAGATTATAATGATTTCATTAAATCGTATTATTTGGGTTTTAAATTCTATTATTAAATGAGGTTATAAAGGTCCTAGGATCATATTACAGGTGTTAAATTAGGATTAACTTATTAATTTCAAAAATTAAATGCGGTTAGATCGGGTTAGATACGGGTAGATCGGGTTAGATGCGGTTAGATCCAGTTAGATGCGGTTAGATTATGATGATTTCATTAAATCGTATTATCTGGGTTTCAAAATCTATAATTAAGGTCTAAATGAGGTTATAAGGGTCATAGGATCATATTACAGGTGTTAAATTAGGATTAACTTATTAATTTCAAAAATTAGATGCGGTTAGATGCGGTTAGATCGGGTTAGATGCGGTTAGATCGGGTTAGATACGGTTAGATCGGGTTAGATACGGTTAGATCGGGTTAGATGTGGTTAGATTATGATGATTTCATTAAATCGTATTATCTGGGTTTAAAAATTTGTAATTAAGGTCGAAATGAGGTTATAAGGGTCCTATGATCATATTATAGGTGTTAAATTAGGATTAATTTATTAATTGCAAAAATTAGATGCGGTTAGATCGGGTTAGATCGGGTTAGATCCGGTTAGATCGGGTTAGATGTGGTTAGATCCAGTTAGATCGGGTTAGATCCGGTTAGATACGGTTAGATCGGGTTAGATGCGGTTAGATCCAGTTAGATGCGGTTAGATTATGATGATTTCATAAATCGTATTATTTGGGTTTCGAAATCTGTAATTAAGGTCTAAATGAGGTTATAAGGGTCATAGGATCATATTATAGGCGTTAAATTAGGATTAACTTATTAATTTCAAAAATTAGATGCGGTTAGTGTTGAGATTATTGATCACGTGTTTGTCGAATAGAATGGTTAATTTGATTTTGATGATTAACAAATAATTGAAATATCATTAAAAAGGATCTAACACATTTGTCTAAGTGTTATCAGATGTTTTGTTTCTAATTATGTGTATAAAAATGAAAAGGCGAAGAAATTTAAGTTTCAAGCGTTCAAAGTTCGTAAACTGCAAGATCAGCAAGTGAAGTCACATCCCAAGTCGACTTCGCTTGCGACTTGGGTGAAGTCCCAGCCCAAGTCGACTTCGCCTGCGACTTCGGACAAAACAGCAAAGTGAAGTCGCATCCCAAGTCGACTTCACATCTGCGACTTCAAGGCTAGAATTTTGGACAGAGTTTTTTCGACGAGCTTTTACAAAACGAAGTCGCACCCCAAGTCGACTTCACCCATCCGAAGTCGACTCCACTCATCCGAAGTCGACTCCATTTACGACTTCAACTCGTAACGGTCGAAAATCCGAACGTTGGAGCTCTAGATGCGCGTGAACCTCCACTCCAACGGCTAGAACCTTTTTCCCTCTATATATACCATTGAAGGATGAACGTGGAGCAAAAAAAAAAGAGAGAAGGAGGAAAGAAAGAGGAAAACACAAGTTGAGCTTTCATCTTCTAATATTCATGTGTGTTGAAGATATTTGAATAACTATTGAAGCTTCCAAGTGCTACAACTTTCAAGTGCGCTTCCAAGTTTATCATCTACATGACAAGGAGCTTCCGGTGCTTAATCGAATACACATTGTAAAGTGTAATTTCTCTTTTGTTTATTTTGTTTTGTGTTGTTGCCTTGAATCGGTATTGGAGACCGAATTCAAGAAGAAGCAAAACAGGGGGTTGGTTTGAGTTTGTCTCACTAACGGGTTTTGCTTGATTGGTTGGAGTGTGTCTCACCAATCGTTTGGACTTGATTGGTTGAAGTTTGTCTCACCAATCGTTTGGACTTGGTTGGTTGGAGTTGGTCTCACCAACAAGTGATTATTGTATATGCCCCCTAGAGCTAGAATCTAGAAGAGAGCGGGTGCTCTAGATTGTATTGAAGATACAATAGTGGAACCCAAGACACAACGGGTGTGTGCTTGGAAGAGTGGAGTAGGTAAGGTTGCCCGAACCACTATATATCGTTGTCTCTTGTTTGGTTTGATTGTTTACATTTTTATATTCCATTTGCACCCTCTCATTTTATCTCATATCACGTTTCATCAAGGGGATTGAAATTACAAGGGGTTAAGTTTTAATTTACCAAAGAATTTTTCAAGAACCCAATTCACCCCTCCCCTCTTGGGTTTTGCCATAAACTCGGGGCCAACAGTTAGATCGGGTTAGATGCGGTTAGATCCAGTTAGATGCGGTTAGATTATAATGATTTCATTAAATCATATTATCTGAGTTTTAAATTCTGTTATTAAGGTCTAAATGACGTTATAAGGGTCCTAGGATCATATTACAGGTGTTAAATTAGGATTAACTTATTAATTTCAAAAATTAGATGCGGTTAGATCGAGTTAGATACGGTTAGATCGGGTTAGATGCGGTTAGATTATAATGATTTCATTAAATCGTATTATCTGGGTTTTAAATTCTGTTATTAAGGTCTAAATGACGTTATAAGGGTCCTAGGATCATATTACAGGTGTTAAATTAGTATTAACTTATTAATTTCAAAAATTAGATGCGGTTAGATGTAGTTAGATGCGATTAGATGCGGTTAGATGCGGTTATATTCCGAAAATAAAAAAATTAATAAATTTTCAAAAAATCAAGAAAAATGAAAGAAGTTATTATTTTTTAGAGTACCTTAATTACATTAACTTTAAATAATATAAAATAACTCCTAATAAAAATTTTATTTTCCAACTTTACCAATTATAATAAAATCTTATTAAAAAATAATTTTTTGTACACAAATATTTTTAGAAATTTTCAAATAATGAAAATTTATGTCTACATACATTTTACTACTCGATCTAGCAATTCAATGGAATAGATTGAGATTTTGTATATATATAATACTAATTTTATCAAAAAACCAAACATACTCACATTTTTAAACAAATATACTCACGGTGTAAAATTACCAAAATGCCCTGCTTCCTTTTTTTCTCTCATGGGAAGTGCTTCCTATGGGTTGGGCCTCCTCAGCCTGAGTCCCACCATTCGGCAGTAGTCTTTGGCCCTACTTAGCCTAGGGGTGTTAACGGATCGGGTTGAACGGGTTGGAGTCTAATCCTAAACCTAACCCATTTAATATATCTCAACCCTAATCCGTTTATTAACCCATTTAAAAAACTTCAACCCTAACCCATTTACAACCCATTTAATAAACGGGTTAACGGGTTGTTAATGGGTTGTGTTTGTTACTAATTTTCATGCTAAAAATCTTTAATGAAGTCTGTAAATTTAAATAAATTAAATAATTCGAAACTAACATACCTGAATTTAATTTATTTTGGCTTGAAAACATCAGCTCCAATCTCAAGTCATCTCTTTAATGCCAATTCTTGTTATAAATATTACATATATATATTTTAATATATTATATTAAATGAGTTATATGGGTTGAACGGGTTAAATAAACGGGTTGGACGGGTTGCGAAGCCTCAACCCTAATCCGTTTATTTAATTAAATGGTTGAACGGATTGGCGGATCATAACTCATTTATTCAAAAATCTCAACCCAAACCCATTTATTAACGGGTTGAACAAGCGGGTTAACGGGTTGACCATGACCATTAACACCCCTAACCTAGCCTCAACACGTATGAGGTTCTACCAATTACCTATACAACCAATCTATCTGTTTTAATTTTATTCTTTTTATTCTTCATCATTACCTCTATTATATCATATTATTTTCTACAAACTCAAAAACTTTTACGTAAAAAAATTTTCATCGAAAGTTTTAACAGTTCCCCAACACACCCTTTATCTTTATTTTTTTTATTCATAATTCTTTTTTTTTTCTATGGTATAATGTGTGATATCCTGCACACTACCACGCGTAATAGATATTGATGGTGGAGAGGAAAGAAGGATCACCGCTGAATTCATTTTATACCTCAAGATCCTTACACAGCAGATCAGTAGACATGTAGGTGGGTCATTTCACCATCAGCATTCAGAATCATTCACGCACAAGGTACTATCGCATTTCCACTGCAGAGCACAAGAGAGAACGTACACGATTTAAACATAGCAGTATATCTCCTAATGTTATCAACCAATACGCCCAGATTTGAAAGAATTTTTCCATTACCGTTTAAAGGGGTAATAAGGATGAGGGAGTTGGATTCAGCAACGATCTCAGTGTATTGCAGATTAGAAGTTCACTGCAGACCCAGTGACAGAGCTTGCGCTTCCATGAGTAATCGATCTGCGATGCTCTTCCAAGTCCTGCATCGTGCTTCCCTGCAACCACGACAAATCACCCCAGAACCCTTACGTCCAGATTTCAAAGAATTTTGCCATTATCATTTACTCATAATTCTAATATCTATCATATATATATTACATCAATCTTGGGAAAGAAGTGAGGAGCAGCAATGGCATTGTTGACCAACTAAATTATAGAGTCTATAGCTGTTGCAAATGAATTGGAATGGTTAACTGACGCCTTATCAAAAAATCCAAGGGGAAAATGATTCCAAAATTTTGATAAATATGATAGAGGAAAGGGGTGCTACACCTTCCCTGCTCGGTCGTTTGATTTGAAAAGATATGATAGATTGCTTCAAGCTTTGAATCATGTTCTTTCTCTCATGTTCTATAAGCTGGAAATTCTGTAGCTTGTCTTCTTGCTGATCTACCAATGTATTTCTGAAGATGCTTGTAAAGGTTGTGCTAATTAATGGATTGCCTGAAGGCTCATCTTCCCCCTTTTACTCCTATCGAGGAGATTGGGAATGGGCCTAAAAGTAGGCCCACGGGCCTTTCCATAAAAAAATCCACGCTTTTTTACTCATTATTATACGCACCCTCGATTTATATTTTCAAAATCTAAACTATTTATTTTGTTAATATCTTTTGTTTTATAATATTATTAAATTTTATTTTAATTAAATAATTTATATTTTACAAAAAATAGCATTTTTGAGGAAATATATAATTATTAATTTTTCAATATATATATATATATATTTACATGGTCCCGCCTATATGAGACCCCATTTCTATGTAACCCCCTCCATTTTTAAATCTTGATGGTTGATGGAAAATTTACTCCATTTATTATGTTTAATATCATTTCTAGTATCCTGTAATCTCTTTTATTTTTTTAATTTCACTGTATATGGTTCACATCTATAAAAGTGTTAAATCAACGTAATAAAATAGTTCAATGTTAAAATATCAACTTTAAAGTAGTTTTTTAACATCTAAACCATCTAAAATATCAATAATATATAGATAAATGATCCTAAAAAATACTATTACGTTCTAATACATGAGTGAATAACTTTAAATATTTTTCATAATTTACACATGAATATACATATTTTTGAGCAAATGAGGCTTATGCACATACTTGATATTGGTCCCGAGTTGATGTCACCACCCAAGAGGGGAGGGGAGGGGTGAATTAGGTATTTTAAAATTCTTTGCTTAATCAGAATTTTTCTCTTTTTGTAGAATTAATCCCATCAATGAAACGATCGGTGAGTTGGAGAGAAATGGCGCAGTAGAAAAACTAAAACACAAGCAATCAATCAACGTCAAAAGATAATGATATATAGTGCTTTGGGCAACCTCCCCTACTCCACTTTTCCAATCACACAACCGTTGTAGCTTGGGTTCCACTATTGTATTTTCAATACAACTCAAAGCAACAGCTCTCTTCTAGATTCTAGCTCTAGGAGGCTTGTACAATCTCAGCACAAGTAGGTGACGAGTTCCACTCTAATCATACACTACTTTGCCTTCACTTGGTTTCAATCTTCAATACCAAACCAAGTGGGAAAAACAAGTAAACAATTAATAAAAGATCTACACGTTACAAATTTGTGTAGGCAGTTTTGAGCACGTAGAAGAACTTGTGGAAGTAGTTGTTGATAGAGCAATGCAGCTTTCAGCAATTTTAAATGCCAAGTTCTTCTTCAAACTTCTTGTAGATCACTTCAAATGTAAGAAAGAGTGGAAGGTGAGCTCATTCAATGTTTTTCCAACTTTGTGTACGTTCACTTGATACTTCTTAAATAATGAGAAGTGAATTCGAACGTTTAGTGGTAGGTGGTGCGCATTTAATGAGTCAACGTTTGAATTTTTCTGACCATGGATAAATGATTGTATAAAACTTCATTGCATTCTAATATATGTGAGACTTATTTTTGGGCAAATGTACCACTGTTTTGCACTAAGACAGCTCTCATATATAAATATATATGGGCTCCGCTTCTATGTAACTAGGTTACATAGAAGCGATCCCATGTAACCCTCCCACGAATTTAAAATATTGATTATTGATAGAAAATTCAATTCATTCATTTATTTAACACCATTTGTTTTGCTAGGAGACTAAGTTTCATCCAAATCAAGTATGTACATGGCCACATTTGCTCAAAAATATGTATATTCATGTGTAAATTATGAAAAACGCTTAGATCCATTCACACATGTATTATAATGTAATACTACTGTATAGAGTCATTTATGTACATATTATTGATATTGTATATGGTTTAGATGTTGAAAAAATTACTTTAAAGTTGATATTTTAGCATTGAACCATTTTATTATGTTGATTTTATAAATTTATAGATGAGACCCATATATAGTGACATTAAAAAAATAAAAGTATTTCCAGGATACTATAAATGATGCTAAATATAATGGATGAAGTAGATTTTCCTTCAACCATCAAGATTCTAAAAATGAAGGGAGTTACATAGAAAGTAAGTTTTATAAAATGTTGAAAAAATTGCTTTAAAGTTGTTATTTATATTAAACTATTTTATTATGTTAAATTTATACTATTTTCAGATGAGGTCCATACACATATCTGATTGGGATGAAAATTGATATGGTAATAAAATACATTATTCTAAATGCAATGAGTGGAATAAATTATAATTTTATGAACATGTGAGGCCCATTTTGGCACAATTGTACTACTGTTATGGTACAATTGCGTTGTACTTGAATATTTCTCTCTCTCTCTCTCTCTCTATATATATATATAGAGAGAGAGAGAGAGAAAGAAAGAGAGAGAGTTGTTCAGATGCACCACAATTGCAACAAAACAGCGGTGTAGTTGCCCAAAAAAGGCCCCACACATATTAAAATACAATGAAACTTTATACAATCATTTATCCATATAAATAACATACTTTTGACAGTTTAGATCTTGAAAAAATTACTTTAAAGCTGTTATTTATATCAAACTATTTTATTACGTTGAATTTGTACTATTTTCAAATGGGGTCCATTCACATATCCAATTAGGATAAAAATTAATATGGTGGTAGAATACATTCTTTTAAATATAATGGGTGGAGTAAATTTTAATTTGATCATCATGTAGGGCCCATTTTAGCACCATTGCTGCACTTGAAAATATCTCATGTATATATCAGTCTCGCTTCTATGTAATCGGGTTACATAGAAGCGGGCCTATGTAACTCCTTCAAAATCTAAAATTTTAATCCTTAATGAAAAATCTAATCCATTCATTGTATTTAATATCATTTGTTTAACTAGGAGACCAAGTTTCATCACAATCAAGTATGTTTATGGGCCACATTTGTTCAAATATAAATGTAAATTATGAAAAATGCTTAGATCTATTTATACATGTATTAGAATACAATAATACTTATAGAATCATCTATTTATACATAAATGATATTTTAGATGGTTTAGATGTCAAAAATGCTACTTTAAAATTAATATTTTAGCATTTTTCATAATTTACATATGAATATTTACATTTTTCTAACAAATGTGGCCCATAAATATATTTGATTGAGATGAACTTAATTCACTAGATAAACAAATGACGTTAAATATAATAAATGGATTAGATTTTCTATCAAAGATCAAAATCTTAGATTTTGAAGGGGTTACATGGGTTGTCTCTAGTTACATAGAAGCGGATATGTATATGAGAAATATTCAAGTGCAGCTTCACTGCACCACAATTATGGTGCAGTTATCTCAAAATGAGCCCCATATGATCATACAATTATAATCTACTCCACCTATTATATTTAGAATTATGTATTCTATTGTCATACTTTTCATCCCAATTGAATATGTGTATGGACTCCATTTCAAAACGGTACAAATTTAATATAATAAAATAATTTAATGTAAATAACAACTTTAAAGTTGTTTTTATCAACATGTAAATTATTTGCTATAAAATTTATATTTGGATAAATGATTGTATAAAGTATCAATATATTTAAGTACATGTAGGGCCCATTTTAGGCCAAATGTACTGTTAATTATGGCATAGTTTCACCACGCAAGAAAGGTTCTCTCTCTCTCTCTCTTTATATATATACTATTCTACTTCTATAAAATTTCCTTTCCATGTAACCCCATTCATTTTTAAAATCTTGATGGTTGACGAAAAATTCACTCAATCAATTGTGTTTAACATCATTTCTAGTATCGTGGAAACCTTTTTATTTTTTAAATTTTACTATATAGGGTCCCATCTATGAAAGTGTAAAATTAATGTAATAAAATGGTTCAATGTTAAAATATTAACTTTAAAATAGTTTTTTTAACATCTAAACTATCTAAAATATCAATAATATGTGAATAAATGATCCTAAAAGATATTGTTACATTGTAATACATGTGTGACTAGAACTAATCATTTTTCATAATTTACACATGAATATACATATTTTCGAGCAAATATGGCCCATGCACATACTTGATTTGGATGAAACTTGGTCTTTGATCTAAACAAATGGTGTTAAATATAATAAATGGATTAAATTTTCCATCAAAGATCAATATCTTGAAATTTGAGGAGGTCATATAGGATTGCTTCTATGTAACCTCATTTTATAGAAGCAGAACCCATATATATATGTAAATATATATAGGGTTCCAATCGGAGTCATGTGACCTTTTAAATTTAAATATTTTGATCTTTGATGAAAATTCAATCCATTCATTATACTTAACACCACTTGTTTTTCATGAAAAATTACTTGTTTAGTTAGGTGATCAAGTTTCACCTAAATCAACTATGTATATAGGCATATTTGTTTAAAAATATATATATTCTTGTGTAAATTAAGAAAAAAGCTTAGATCCGGTAACACATGTATTAGAATATAATAATATTTTACAGAATTATTAATTTACATAGAAATGATATTTTAGATAGTTTAGATGTTGAAAATACTACTTTAAAATTAATACTTTAGCATTAAATATTTTATTATATTGATTTTTACCATTTATAGATGAGACCCATATACAGTGATACTAGACAAATGAGAGTGTTTCCAAGATAATATAAATAATGCTAAATACAATACATGAAGTAAATTTTCCATCAAACATCAAAATTTTAAAAATGAAGAGGGTTACATAGACAAGGGGTTTCATAGAAGTGTGCCCAATGAAATTCCCTTGTCATGTAACCCTCTTTATTTTAAAAATCTTGATGGTTGATGAAAAGTACACTTTGTTCATTGTATTTAGTATAATTTATATTATCTTGGAAACTCTCTAGCATCATTGTGTATGAGTCTCATCCATGAATGGGTAAAATTAATTTAATAAAGTAGTTTAATGCTAAAATATCAATTTTAAAGTAGTATTTTCAACATCTAAACCATCTAAAATATCATTTTTATACAAATAAATGATTTATAAAGTATTATTACATTCTAATATATGTGCAAATGGATCTAAGCATTTTTTATAATTTACACATGAATATATACGAGAGCACTTCTATGAAACCTCTTCTCTATGTAACTCCTTCCATTTTTAAAATCTTGATAGTTTATGAAAATTCTACTCAATCCATTGTGTTTAACATCATTTCTAATATCCTGAAAATCCTTTTATTTTTTTAATTTCACATTATATGAGTCCCATCTATGAAAGTGTGAAATAAATGTAATAAAATGGTTCAATGTTAAAATATCAACTTTAAAGTAGTTTTTTTCAACATCTAAACTATCTAAAACATTAATAATATGTGGATAAATGATCTTATAAATTATCGTTACATTCTAATACATATGTGAATGGATCTAAGCATTTTTCTTAATTTACACATGAATGTACCTATTTTTAAGCAATTGTGGCCTATGCACATATTGGATTTAGATGAAACTTGGTCTCCAGCTAAACAAATGATATTAAATATAATGAATGAATTAAATTTTTCATCAAATGTCAAAATCTCAAAAATAGAGGGGGTTACACGAAATCACTTCTATGTAACCCAGTTACATAAAGGCGTGTCCGTAATATATATAGGGATATATTCAGGTGCAGCAACGTTGCACCCGAATTCCCCATGCAGGTGCGCCATCGCGCCGTCCATTCCGGCGCGTGAGATCCTGGCCGCTTATTCGGCCCCGCGAGTAGGCCGCATGGAGGAGCTGTGAGAGTAGGCCGTAAGCAATGCGTGTGGGAATGGAAAGTTTCGGCTGCTGCACCCAAAACTGCTTCGCATTTAATATTGGCAGCTATCCTGGCAAGGCATCAGTTCTCTCGACCTGCCCTCCCGCCCAATTGTCGCGCACCATTTTTGCTGCAGCTGGCCAGAAGCAGAGAACAGTGGAAGGAAGCTACAGATGCCGTGCCAAAAAATATAGGGGAAAATTTGAGAGAGAAAATCGAAGACAATGAAATTACAGCAGAAACAGTGGAACGGGAGAGAGATGCAACAGAAACAATTGCAGATTTAGCAAATTTCTCAACGGAAAAAATTCAGCAAGCTGATTTTCAAGCACAAATTCAACAGGTGTAAAATCTAGGAAGGTAGTCTTTGTGTTCATTGTAGATTTTAAAAATGTTTGTGCTTAGTCATTGTAGATTTAAAAAATGTTGGAGCATAAAAATTTAAAATTATTAAAATTATTTAAAAAATCGACCTGAAAAATTTATTCATAATTTCATTAAGGCTATTAAAAATTATTATGTGATTTAAATCTCAGCTATTATGTGATTTATAATTATTACGTGATTTATCTATTACTGCAGTGTCTTTTTATGACTAATGTATAACTGAGAATCACAAACAAGTTGATCCAGAACTTTACACATTGCATGTATAACATGCTTATTCAATAGGACAAAAACTAATGTCATCACAAATAAATGATTTTCAGTACCAAAATCCATACTTTGGCATGCTGATCCATGTTTTAGTATACTGATAACCAAAAATAGATGACCTAAAATTCTGCAAATTACATCTTGACATGTGCTTGTTCCATGCATATCCTATAGTTAGCATGCTGATAACTAAAAATATCGAGAAAAAGTGATTTAATAAACTTTGTATAGAATTTGATTCCTATATGAGATGCCAATTGCACAAATGTATGTGTAGATAGAAATCCGTTATTTGGAAGTCAGTATCGAATAAGATATGGATCAAATATTATTTATTTATCACTAGTTTTGGAGTGCATATTAAATAATTAAATAGATTTATCAAATTAATATGACCAACAATGACATTAGCATAATAATTTTTGAATAATATATTATTCTAATAGATATATGGACTTAGTATAGCAGGAGTAGTTTTGTAGTTTTTGTATCATTATGCAAATTATGAACATCTAGTTGTATAGTTATCCTATCATTATACAATCTGTTATGTTCCAGAAAATGCATTTGGCATGCTACATGGAATTATTAGCATGCTAATAATATGGCATAATGAGTATGCTGAAATCAGAATTCTGCACCATTTATTGATGTATTCTATTCCTCGCAAGTTGAATTACTTATATTGTCTATGAAATGTAGTTTGCTAGGTTTTTATTAAATGACATCATCTACGGATGTGGCAAAAGTAAGTCTCCATTGCACACAGTGGAACTCACAGGAGATAGTACGTTAGTTGATGAAAGCATACAGAGCCCACCAGGTGTGATTACCTTTACTCCCAATGCGCCTGCTGAGTTAATTCCTTCTATTGGACAAGAATTTGATAGCGAAGAAGATGCATATTCTTTCTACAATTTATATGGAAGATGTTGTGGCTTTAGTATAAGAAGAAGCGATGTTAGAAGATCTAAATTAGATAAGCAAATATGCTACCGCATTTTGAAAAGCTCAAGAGAAGGACATAAAAGGAATGTAGAAATTGCTGAGAAAAAGAGAAAACAGATGGACATCACTAGATGTGGATGTCTTGCGTCACTAACGATCAAGCTCGTAAGGAACACTTCGAAATGGATGGTTATGAGTTTCAAGAAAGAGCACTCTCATAGGTTGGAGACGCCCACAAAGTCTCGTTGTCTGCAAACTCATCGGAGTGTGCCGGCTTCACAACTCAATATAGTCGAAGATCTCTGCAGGGTTGGCATTTGAGTATCTAGATCACTGCAATTCATGACAGAAGAGGTTGGGGGTCGTGATCAGCTAGGATTCACGGAGGTTGACCTTCGTAATGCCTTAAGATCAAGACGGATGTCAAAGTATGGTGGAAGCGCCTCAGCTTTACTAGAGTACTTCCAGAAGCAATTTACGGCGAAGACGGATTACTTTTATGAAATTCAGGTCGACGAGCACCATCGGTTGATGTCATGTTTTTGGGTAGATGGGGAATCCAAAAAGGATTATCAAGTTTTCAATGATGTTATTTGTTTCGACACAACTTATCGAACAAATAAATATGACATGCCTTTTGGCCCATTTGTTGGAGTTAATCACCATAAGCAGTCAGTTTTACTTGGTGGAGGCCTTTTATTTGGTAAGAGTGAGTAGGACTTCACATGGTTATTTAGAATATGACTTCATGCTATGAGTGGTGTACCACTCAAAGCCATTGTCACAGATCAAGATCCAACAATTGCAAAGGCCATATCCATAGCCTTTCCAACCACAAAGCATATTTTTTGTTCGTGGCATATACATAAGAAATTTCCCGAGAAATTGCAATTTGCCAATGAAAAATATCCTGAATTTAAAGATAGGTTATACAAGTTGATTCACAATGCTGAGGATACAGACGTCTTTGAATCTGGTTGGTCAAAATTAATGGATGATTATGATTTGAGTGACCATGCATGGCTCCAACAAATGTACAGTGTGAGGGATAAGTGGATTCCAGCTTATACAAGAAGTATTTTCTTGGCAGGGATGAGCACTACGCAACGGTCTGAAAGCATGAATGCCTTTTTCAACCATTTTGTTGGACCAACCACTCAATTACTTGAGTTCGTGGAGGCATATGAACGTGCAGTTAAAAAGAGGAGAGAAGATAGAAGGATGCTGATTGTAAAAGTACGTATGGTACTCCTGTTTTGAGAACTAAATTTGTTATTGAGGATCAAATGACCAAATTATATACTAGAGAGATATTTTTAGAATTTCAAGCAGAAGTAGAGGAGTCAAATTATTATAAGCCTAAGTCAGAGGTCATGGATGGGAGTCGTGTGATCTACGAAGTACACAAGTATAAAGACCCCACCTATAAGAGAACAGTTACCTGGTGTGAAGATAGGCAATTTGAAACATGTTTATGTCGACTGTTTGACTGGCATGGGATTGTTTGTCGGCATATATTATCCAATTCCAGTGGCGTGACATCATCACCATGCCCGTTAGTCATTTACTTCATCGTTGGTCACAACGTCCAAAAGAGAATGTTGAAGCTCCACTATTTACAGAGAAATGTGATGCTACAAATTCACCAATGGTGTGTCGGCATTTGACACTTCCAAAGTTAAATTTCATCTTAGAGGAAATGACTTCGAGTTGGGCTACTTTTCAGATAGGAACTACATCTTTAGACACTCTTATATCAACTTTGCGAGAATATATACAGTCACAAAAGTTAGCTGAATGTTTGAATGAGCATCAACAGAACCTGAATGGTGGAAGCAAAGGTGCGAATTTTGAAGATAGCAGCCATGTAGATGAGGATGACGGGGATGATAACATCACGGGAGAAATTCAACCTTCAATTAGCGACAACGTACAGCCTGTCCCAACTCCTACAATTGACTACCCAAATATTGTGCAGCGAAAAGGACGGTCAAGCAACTATAGAGTGCACTGGCTGATTGTGCCGCGGATGCAAGAAGTTCGTTGTTGGACACAACAGATGAAATTATCTAGAATTACATAAGAAGAATTGAGGGCAACATGGTATGATGATATCATATTTGATTTAACCAATCAAAACCTAATACACTTATACAATCTTCATAATTTATATATCTTTCATTCTCTTAAACTAATTCTTCTACTTTCTGCAGATTAGTGCATGCATGACTTTTAGGCTAGTGTGGGCTCCACCAATGCTTTTGTGCGTTTGGTACTATCGCTCTTATACACTGTCATTGGTTGTGTGTGTAAAGTTGTCAACGAACTATATATGCATTTTGATTATTTTATTGGCAATGCAGGATGGTAGTGAAGCATGTGGGTGTATGCATGGATAGATAAGCAACAACACGACCTACGTTCGAGTTTCATTTATAGAAATTATGACAAATTGTAATTTCAATGAACATTTTCAGATTGAAGTGGATTTTTGGTATGGAAAGGAAAGGAGTTGTATTCATTTGTATTTACATATATACAATGACTCAAATGGAAATATATTTTTTGTATGGAAAGGAAAGGAGTTGTAAGAATGTTGTATTCACATGTATACAATGAAAGAAAAAGAAGTGTTTTGATTCACAATATTGAGGATACAGACGTCTTTGAATCTGATTGGCCAGTCAGCGTGCTGACTCTCACTTTAACAGGACATGGCACGCTCATTGGCCAATCAGCGTGCTGACTCTCAGCTCAACATGACTTGCACATTCCATTCCATTTCAGAATATCCACCAGTGCATATTGTATCCTTGATTGTGCATACAAACAAACAGATGACCTGCACCTTCAATTTTCACAGGCAACAACTTAATAGGACATGACATGCTCATTGGCCAGCCAGCGTGCTGACTCTCAGCTCAACATGACCTACACATTCCATTCCATTTCAGAATATCCACCTGTGCATATTGTATCCTTGATTGTGCATACAAACAAACAGATGACCTGCACCTTCAATTTTCACAGGCAACAACTTAATAGAACATGGCACGCCCATTGGCCAGTCAGCGAGCTGACTCTCAGCTCAACATGACCTGCACATTCCGTTCCATTTCAGAATATCCACCTGTGCATATTGTATCCTTGATTGTGCATACAAACAAACAGATGACCTGCACCTTCAATTTTTACAGGCAACACCCTAACAGGACATGACACGCTCATTGGCCATTCAGCGTGCTAACTCTTAGCTCAACATGACCTGCACATTTCATTCCATTTCAGATGACCTGTACAATCCATTTCACACACTCACTTGAGAAACATTTCTATACCACGCTTAACAGAAAATATTCACAAACACATAACCTGTTGTCATATCAATTAACACCGTATAAAGCATATAGCATGCTTATGCAACACCTCACATCAAAGTAAGCATATAGTCTTCTCTGGCCTGGCATTACTTCGTGTATTCACCATGCTGTACTGATTTCACAATTGTCCTGCAAAGTGTGAGACAAATTTCATTGAGGATCATCAACCACTTATGATGCATTATATATTATTTCATTCATTTTGAAAGCAACAATGGGATGAACAGGCTGATAAGATAGTAAGTATGCTCATATACACTTCTACACCGACAAAACCGTGCTAAGTAGACAAAAATCCCACTGAGTACACGAATAGCTTGCTCTATAGCCCAACAGCGCGTTGAGTACACCAACAGTGCGCTGAGTGCACACACAGCATGCTGAGTGCTCAGCATCCAACAACATGCTGAGTGCACCAACAACATGCTGGTCTGATATTCTATTCCAATAATGGGACAAATGCCAACCAAATATATATAAATCATTGCTTCATAATAAAATAAGTTGAGTCCTACCGTTGAAGGCAATCAGAAGATGTAGCTTAAAACAATGTACATAATCAACTTAAAACGATGTAGGTAATCTCCTTAGTTTTAAATATTTTGTCCACAACTTTTGAATTAATGATAATTTTTCCTAGTGCATACAATATAGAGACAATAGCAACCAAAGAAATTGATGGCAACTATGAATTGGTCGTTGAATATTAGAAAAATTGAAAGAGACTACGAATCCAACATCAATAACAACCAAAGCAACTCAATGGTTAAATACTCTAACATTTGTCAAGCAACATTCCATGTTTAATGAACATGTAGCAAACTTATAGTAACAAGTACAAAAGTTATCAAGTCGTTGAACTCCTTTGTCATCTAATACAATATGTTCATTCATCATATAACATGCTGTCACTTACAAATTAGTGTGCTATACTGGACTTAGAATAATATGCTATAAATATTACGGATTCATTGAAGTAGCCATTAGCCCCTCATTAAATGTTAAATATTCCTTAACCTTAATATAATATAGAGATAGGGTCATGCGTTAGAAAGGTTTCATATATAGGTGAACCCTACGGAAGGCTGTTATTTCCACAAATTTCATTGAAAGGTTTTAAACAGAAGGTTTTAAGATGGATTCAAGCAGTGATTTCATATCTATTTAATTCAATTTTTTCCTGCAAAATATTAGAGCATAGCTAATATTGAGACAGCAGAATCTATGCAAGTATGGAGACAGCAAAATTACGTGGCAAAGATGGGCCTCTAAATATAACTTATAAAATCATTTTAATAAAAATACAATTAATGAACAATATGCGGGCAACAATTAGTGGATACACAATAATACAATGCGGGCAACAATTAGTGGACAAAAGCACAAATTATTTTTATATTTAAGTTTGTGTAAAAGGAAGATAACTGGCGACGTTGTCTTCCTCTTTTCTCCTAGCGACGCTGTCTTGCTGATGGCAGCCTCTTCCTTCCTCGTCAAGGCCGGCACTGGCAGCCTCTAGTGCACCGGCAATCCTCTATTTTCCGTCGCCTGTCTTTGTTTTGGCTCACCGGTCATCTCTTTTCGTCCTGCGGGTCGGCTCTGGCAGTGTCGACGCTGGCAATGGTGCCCCGGCAGCACTCAACACTGTCTCCCTCTCAGTTCTGCGACCGCCTTCTCTTCCCCATGATCTCCCTCTCGCGCTGCGTTCCTGCTCTTCCCCGCGCTCTCCCTCTCTCTTCCACCCGCTCTCTCTTACTTCCTAGCTGCCAGCCTCCTCTTCCCTGCGCTCTTCCTCTCTCTTTTTCCAGCTGCCAGCCTCCTCTTCCCCTCTCTTCCTCTCTTCCCGCTTCCCAACACTCTCCCCCTCTCTTCCCCACGCGCCACCTTCTCTCTTCCCTATGTTTCCACGACGGGATAGGAGTCAGCACGAAAATCGGCATGCCAGCTCCCCACGCTAACCTACACGCAGCAGCTGCGGGCTAAACACAGCCTTCACGCACGGCCGAACGAGCGGCCAGGATCTCACGCGCCGGAATGGACGGCGCGATGGCGCACCTACACGGGGAATTCGGGTGCAGCGTTGCTGCACCTGAATATATCCCATATATATATATTTGAACAAATGTGGCCCATGAATATAGTTGATTTGAATGAAACATAAACTTTTAACTAAAATAATAATGTTAAATATAATGAATCAATTGAACTTTTCATCAAGGATAAAAATTTTAAAAAGTTTGAAGGAGTTACATGACTCCGGAAGCCATTTATTTATGAGAGAGTAAGGGTAATGATTCAACACATGGCATGGAATGATTCAACACATGGCATGGAAACACCGAGGTATTTGAGGCCTTTTTTTCATTTTTTTCATTTGAACCCGCATGTATTTAGTCCATATATTAAAATTTACTGTTTTAAAATTTTTATGTAATTATAATTTCAAAATAATAATTTTCACAATCATTTAACATTAGATGAGTTGAAACTTTTGAAATTAAGAATTTATATATACTAAAATCAAAAGGTAAATTTATATATAAAGATTACATATGGGCCACTTAAAAACGAAAAGAAAAATGAAAAAAGAAAATAATAAAACGCCTATATATATTTACTCATTATCCGTAAATACATATCTAGCAATAAATTAAGTTTTTGATACATGTGATTTTTTGAATCTTAAATAAATACATATTTATAAACATGATAGATGGATTGGACTTTAGAAACATATTTTTCAAGAAAGAAAGGTTCCGTTTGGTAGTGAAAATGATTTTTACTCTTTTTTTAAAAGAATGGCTAAGAAATAATGATATTAGCACTGTTCTGGTGATGCAGCCAAGAATGGCATTTAATTTTAAAAAGATATAATACTGTCAATTAATAAGTTTATCAAAATATATGTCAGATCAAGGAGAAGGAAATATCCTTTTCATTTCTAAATTATTGTGTCCGATCATGATCAATACCGTCCAAACATCCATCCTTTTCTATTTTTGTTTTCTTCCTCCTCATCAGCCCTAATCCGGACTAAAAATAGATCATGATCCCCGGGGCCCACTGGGATTTTCCAAAGCCAAGGTTCGAAAGGAGTGAACATCCCAGAATACCTGGGGATGCGAATTTCATGAGCATTGATCTTTTTTAGACGGGTTTGAAATCCTCAAAACTATATATTTTTTGTTTTTTCAAAATATTTTTCATAAACATGTTAATTTAGTTATATTTAAAATATTTTGAATTTTTAAATACCCTTTTAAATACAGAAGTATTTAAGTCATAGATTAAATATAACTAATTTTTTAAACATGTTAATTTTGGTGTATTTAGATTGTGTTTGGGTAATGATAAAACTTTTGGATAAAAAGTTTTAGGACATATTTGTTTATTCTCAAAATTTTTGAAACTAAGGGTACGTTTGGGAAGTAATAAAATTTTTGGATAAAAAGTTTTTTATGTAAAAGTTTTGAATTGGAAAAAAACAATATGATAAGGTATGAATAATGATTAAGAGTAAAGATAATAAAGTTAAAATATATAGTTTAGTTTGTAAGAGAATGTTTCAATGCACCAAGGTGCAAAATCTCATTTTTTATATTTGTTTTGAATTTTTTTTATAAGATTGTTAATATAGTTGTATTTAATCTATAAGACAAAATTTACCGTTTTTCATGCTTCTGTGAGGATTAAATATGGTTTATTTGGATGTGTTTATTTTTAAAATTAAGGGCACTTTAGCCATTTTTAAGTGCCTAAAATACCTCATTTTAAAAAATAAAAAATATATTTATATATCTCCAAAAATTATAAAACTTAATACATAAGTTAAATATAATTATATTAACAATCTTGTAAACAATTTATCAAAAAATAAAAAAATGAGGGTTTGCACCCTAGTGCATTGAAACATTCACCTGGTTTGCATGAGTAGTTATATAGAAATGATTGAAAATAAGGTAGATGTATAGGAAGACAAAGAAATAATAAAAAAATATGAGAGTTATGAAGGGTAAAAAGTTCTAAGTTGAAAAGTTTTGATGGAACAAGTTTTTGATTTTACCAAATATGCCTCAAAACTTTTTGCTCTCCACAAATGTCTTATTTTTTAATCAACTTTCACATTTTTCTATACAATTATCCCACATTTCAATCATTTCTACACTATTATTCCTGCAATTAAAATATATATTTTAACTTTATTTTTTTCTAATTATTATTCCTATCATATCACATTATTTTCTCCCAATTTAAAAACTTTTATAAGATAGAAAATAGTGTAATGTGATAGAGGCAACGACAAAGAGTAAAAAGAACAAGATTAAAATAGATACGCTAATTATACGAGTAGTTGTGTATAAATAACTGAAAAGCAGGATAGTTGTACAAGAACATGTGAATAAAAAATTAAACCTAATATAATTATAGAAAATGAAAAGTTTTAAATTAAAAAATTTTAGTTGAAAAGCTTTCGCCATAAACAAACGCATCTTAATCTATAATCCAAGCTTTTATGAATTTTCGATATGCCTACCCGCTGATGGGCCCTCAATGTAAGCGAAAGGTCTAGGTATAAATATTGTGCAGAAATAATAGCTGCATTAGCCCGCTGTTAGCGCATACGTCCGCAAGGTTGCGTAATCCAAGGTTGGTGATACAATCGAAATAAAAAGCTCGGCATATGTGGCTAAAACTAAAAGATGAGCTACTCCAATGATTTGGGCACGAGTAGGCCACGGCACCCCGATTAACCTCGTTGGACGCATATACAAACACACATTTACAAGCCTACTTGCATCTCTGTCTGGGCCCCACCAGACACACGTGTCTGAGAAATCAAATCCAAAATAATCTGCCACAGTATCTTTCTATCACTTTCCTAAAAATTATAATTTCCCTGAAATTCTGATAAGACCACCATTTATTGTTAGACAGAAGATATCTATGTAGAGATTCATTTTGATGCAATTATTTGTTATGAGACAAAGAACTCATAATTCAACCACACGTGCTTCCTTCCTTTGTGCGGCGTAATGGCATTCACATCACACTGAATGCTCTGCCAACTGGGTCTGGATGTGCCTTATACAGAGTCTCAAGTGAAATTCAATGGAGTGCAAATGTTTAGGGTTGGGTTCGGATCGGCATGTTAACTATCCCCAAAATTAATATTTTAAAGTTATCCTAAAGTGTTATTTAGAATACAAATTGGACTATGATACTTGAGAAAAAAAATTTACAAATCAAACACTGCTAATTCAAAAATCACGATAACAAATATTAATCTTTTTTTTTTTCCTATTAAAGGTAACTTGCAAATATACCTCCTTAGTTTGATCAAAATTGTAAATACATCTACATAATTTTAAAAATTGCAAATAACCACACATAATTTAACCATAATTGCAAATAGCCACGAATAGTTTAACGATAATTGCAAATGACATCCATGCCCATGGGGTTATTTACAAAAAAATAAATATATCACTTAATTTCTGAAATTGCAAATACACCTACATAGTTTGCATATGTTTGTAAATACACTCATGCCATGACGGTTTTATAATGCCATGAAGGTTATTTGCAACTATTATCAAACATGTGGATATACTTGCAATTTTGATCAAACTAATTGGGTATATTTGTAAATTATCCTAATATTAATTATAAATAATATCTTCACTAATATTTATATAACCTAAAATGTTATACGCATATATTTTATCTAGGATAGTCTAAAAAGATTTCTTATGTTATCCGTAATACATGTTATTACTTATTTAATATCATACTTGTTTTTTATTTGTTTGATTTTCACTTCGAATATTCTAAATCATACTTTGATTAATACATTCATAAAATTTTTAAAACAAGGCCAACTCCTAAATGTTTTGGATGGTTGGCAGCGGTGGAAACGAGTCCACAGTGAAGTCATTCCCCGCTGGGCTCTTCCCATACATTCACGGATAATTTGTAATTCCCACATATAATGTACTCATCATAATTATAAATTTATTTGTATAATTTTAAAGATTATAAAAAATTCCCATATAATTTGACCATAATTGAAAATATACTCACGTTAGTGCAATAGCGACGTAAGTATATTTATAATATGATCAAATTATGTAGGAGCTATTTGTAATTTCTAAAATTATTTGGGATATTGACAATTATGATCAAAATATATAGGTATATTTGCAAATTACCCTAAATTCATCAAACCAGAAAGTGAGTTAGTTAGGATGAAAGAAACCAATTTCAATTTTTTTTTGTGAAATTTACACTTTTTATAATAATAAGTCCGAAATCCACATCCCAAGTTCTGCAAAAAAAACTTAAGACAAAAGCTCATAAGCATTTTCATTCAATTTAATAAAGATTCCTTTTTCTCACAAAGTTGTTCAAAATTTTTTTTTGATGAACTATCCCACCAAGTAAAATTAATTATTATACCTCCTGACGCAAAACCTATAATATGTGGGCAAGTCGATTACCATGTCGTAGCATGTGTGAAATGCAAGCTTTCTTGCTGTTTAATTGGTGTCTTAGGGTGTGTTTGAGAAGTAATAAAACTTTTGGATAAAAAAATTTGATATAAAAGTTTTTGAATTCAAAGAAAATAATCTGATATGATAGAAGTAATAATGAGTAGTAAAAGGAATAAAGTTAAAATAGATAGGTTAGTTATGTGGGTAGTTGTATAGAAATTATTGAAAAATAGGGTAGTTGTATAAAAAATGTGAATAAATAATTAAAAAATAGAGTAGTTATGGAGAATGAAAAGTTTTAGACTGAAAAGTTGTAACTTCACAATTTTTTAAAGATTGCTAAACACACTCTTAATTTCCTTTATTTGCATAGGAACACTTACTCGAATTAGATTATTGATTCTCAATAGATTTGCAAGATTAATGAATGGGTTTTCACTTTGACCTCCACATCTAGAATAACCATCAAGCAACTAACTCCATGTAATAATGCATTAGTTTCCATCAATAAAAGATCCAACTCCCTCATTATTGTCTAACTCCTAATAGTTATAAATCCACCATACGCATTTTGTAGTACTACTCCAAATCTAATTACATTTTGATTACTCCTTTTGCCATCAATATTCAACTTCAAACATCCTCATTTTGGTCCTCTCTAATCAATAATAAGCTCTTGCATCCAAAATCCTGTCTTGATAAAGTAGTTGCCTTCCTTATATTTGTCCCATAATCCATAAACTAACATCAACTAGGAGATATCCCAGTTGGTCACGATTGATGGCTTGCATATGAGTTCGATCCTTAGCGTTTGCAAAATTCATTTCCCCTAGTAATGAGGGTTGTTATTGATTCTCTCATGTGTACTGAGGGTATTTGTAAAACTTTTCTTCATGGTATGAGGAATGTGAAAAGGATAGTTTGTAATACCAGATGTTATGATGTGTAAAAATATCAATAAAAATTCATAGAGCAACTAAAAACATCATCACAACATACTTTCAAACCCTTCATATAGGATTATTTCTCAAGTGCTAGCTTATTGTCATAGTCCACAACACTTTTCTATACTAAGTTCAATATGGTTAAGAGATCATTCCAAAATAGCCTCCAACCAAACACTAAGATCTTAGCTAAGAGCTTCACTTTCCATATTATTTAGTACATTATTTTATTTGCTTCTTGGACCATTCTTAGCCATCCTCTGTCATCACATTGGTTTGAGTTTGATCCTCTTCTTACTTAATTATTCTATATGCAAATTTCATAGAGTAGTTGCCATCAAGCTCAAGCTACCAATACATTATTTTAGCCTCTCCACTTTTAGAAATTTGTACCTATTTAATTTTATTCCAACCTTCTTCCTCCACTATAACAATTTAGTACCCCTCTTCGATTGGCATTTAATTTATTAGTGTTATGCTCCACATTCACATCTTCTAATGTAATTTTGAATAAGGGTCCTACCTTGATGATATGAATCTTTGTACATGGATCCTTGAATAACCTTTTTTTCATCCATGTCAAATATTGAAAATAATAATAATAAATATTTATATTGATTAGTCAATGACTATGTAGGATATCTTATATGGCAAGGGTTGATCCCTTGACCAACTGGGCCAAATGGTTAATATTAGGCTTTCCCAATTATTATTTAAATACGTTATAGTTGGATTTTTTTTATTTTTGTATGTTATTTCAGCTACCCTTGTAGCTCAGTTGGTATATAGTTGGTCCAAAAGTCTTAGAAATTTAGGGTTTGAGTGAGGAGTTCTGCAGAAAAATAATTAATTTTTGTACTTTTGTCTCCTATGGCTTGTGGGTCCCAAAGGTAAGATGATATCTTACGGGATAAGACAGGGAGAGACAAGAACTCTCCTAGATAGGATTGGTTAAAATAAAATTTAAGTTTAAACGAATTCTATCCTCTTTCCCTACCTCCTAGAAGCTATGGATGCTTTCATAAATTGGGTTGGGGAGTTATGAATTTAGGTATAGGGCATTCGTAGGGAGAAAGATTTTGGGAAAGCAGAGTTGTAGAGGAAAAGAAAATTTTGTAAGGCAAGTAGGATTTTCTTTTTGATTTTCTTTTGGGAATTGATATATGATCTAATATTACTTTGGTATATAGGTTAAATTAATTGTACATATGATTTTTTTAATCTAATTATAATCCTATGAAATTATCCTAATTTGGAATATTTGAGTAGTTACATTTTTTTATATGTATGCATAAATCCATATATGCTGAAAAAACGTACACCTGTATGGGCTTATATATATGCGATGACCATATGATATGATAATTTTTATAAAAGTTACACACAAACAGCGTTATGCGTCATTGGTGGAAGAGCTGTTTTGAGATACACGATTGAATGTAAGAGCCGTATGCTGGACGTTTCTGTCTCCATGCAACTTTCAGCAACCATCCACTTGGTTGCCTTAAGGGAGCCCATTTAATGAAACCGATAAAGAGCCTGGCATGTTCGATCCTTTGGATTTTATTTATTTATTTATTATTTTAGTTACTTTAGGTGGCATGCTTTGGACTGATTGAATGGTCAGATCGTTATGAAATTTTTTTCCTGATTTGTATTTTATCTCTAACATATCTAGTGTTTTGGATTTCTGCAAATAGGTCCATTTTGAAGAAATTTTTGCAGAAAAAGATAAATTATTATATCAATTATAGAAACACATATTGGAAATAAATTACTCCTTGGCCCCTGTACCTTTCTATCTAGGCTAATGGTTGGGCTAAGCATAATACTAAAAGAAGTCTAATACAGAAAGATGAGTCAAGGAGACCTGATGATGGTATGGCAATTTAATAATCGTCAACTTTGTATTCTTTAATAATTAAGCATTTTGAATCGGAATTTAATGATTAAATAGTTAATTTCCATATTTTTGATGCTTGTGGACTTAATGGATGGGTTTGATTTTGCATTTAATGCCTAATTTTTAAGTTATTGAATTAAATGATTGTTTTTATCATTTAATTAAGTTTTAATTGGGTCATTGTCTATTTTCAAATAATTTTCTACTTGCTAGTTTTGTTGGAACTAACTTGTCATTTTTACAGGTGTACAAAATCAAAAGGGATAGTAGCGTTTGGATTATCTAAAGATTTCTAAGAATATTTATTTGTATTTATTTATTCAAAGGCATGTATTGAAAAATGATGGATTTGAAAATTTTTTTGTGCCTTGATGTAATAATGAGAACATAACTAGTGAAAGTAAAATTTGAATTTTTATAAATTATAATAATTAATTTTACCATAAATGTGTGATCATTCTTGGAAAATTATATTAAATACACGGCCCAAGATCACTTTTCTGGATTGACATGTTATAGATGATATCAGAGCGGTTACACATTTAAAAATATGGCTTATTATTTATTATATAAATTTTAAAAAAAAAGAATTTTGAAATGGATTTGCAAATCTAACCCTATGTTTTCTTTTTGAGTCCAGAAAATGGATAGTTCATGTGCATTGGTATACCCTAATCTTAAGACCCAAGGAAAGACCATCCCTACTACCAACGAAAGGTTAATTTCTTTAAAAAAAAAGGTTCTAACTTAGAGAAAAGAGTCCTATCTACAATACCAAGACCTAAACAAAAAGCTAGATTATAGATGCTGCAACCCCACCTACACCTATTAAATCCTGAGTTAGAAATCTAAGTAGGGAGACGAGTAAGGAATCAGTGACCTAGGTAATGGATAACCTAAAGATTGATTTGGATAATGAAACCTTGGCTAATAAAGATAAAAGTTGCGTGCCCAGAAACTCATAAAGGATGAGAAGCCTAAGAAAAGAAAAGCTAAAACTCAAGCTATACCTATACCTAAGAAGGTTGTACCTACCTCAAATGACTGAAATCATAAAACAGGATGGTCCTTCAACTTTAAGAAAATCCTTTGTTCGTACTAAGGTTGTTATTTCAAGGCCTAGGACATCACCCATTAACGTACCTAAAGTTATGGATGTGCCTAAAATTGCTAATATACCCAAAACCATGGATGAGTTCAAAGTTGCTGATGTACTCAAAGCTGAGAATGTGTCCAAAGCTATGGATGAGTTTGAAGCTGCTAATGTACCCAAAGCTGTCGATGTGCCCAAAGCTGTCGATGTACCCAAGGCTACTGATATACCTAAGGCTGTAGATGAGTCCCTTACTATACACAAGTCAAAGATAATAGTTGAACCTAGTCTAGAGCTACAAAAGGAAGTATCCCCTATTCAAGAACTCAACCCAAATCTTGTCCATACTGAGGTAGAGACTTGGGAAGTACTTTCTTAAGTCACTCACAAGTTACCCTCTATGGGGTCATAGGGCCAAGATGTACAGACTAGAGTTGAGTCTAAAGATGCCTATGTTAGGAAGGAACCAAGAAATTTTTATCATCAATAACCTGTTGTAACTAAGTTGGTGTGTTAACTTTACTGTACCAATGGACATATGGCAAAGGTATGTCCATATGGTAATTGATTTTGTTTCTTATGTCATTCCTCTGATCATCCAAACTAGGTTGTAATATTTTTTAATATAATAAAAGTCAAGATTGTTCCTATTTTCTTAAGAAATAACATGTATTAAGACCATATTCTCTTTTATGCTAGAATGTAAACCAATTCCAATGATTTAAATGCCCAAACTGGTCTCCCAGAGCAATATTCTGGTAAAAAGCCACGAAAGAAGCAGGCTAAGGACCAATTGAAGCTGAGCCTAGAAAGAGGCCCAGTAGAAGGAAGGATAAAGTTATAGTTGAATCCCTAACCAAAGTTACCATGCTTGAGCAGCATCTAAATGAACAAGAACAAACCTTTGCAGTGTTTCAAGCAGAGGCTTTTTATCAGTGAGTAAAATGCAAGCACAACTAGAATAGATTGTTTAATAGTAATCATCAGCAGTGCTAAGAAAATAAGATAACCGTCGCCATGGGCAGGATGAACAGTAGTCGACTATTAGTATGCATAGGAGTCAGAGAGACTGGCCAGATCAGAACCCAGGTGCTCGAGTTACAGAAGACAAGTCAGAGTTTGATGTGCAGGAAGAAAAGGAGGTCTTGCACCAAGTAAACAGGAGGTCTAGTGATAAAACTCAAGAAAAAGTGGTAGAAAATCTGAGTGTTGCAACCACAAGTTGTCCTAAACAGTGAGAAATAGATTGGCGAGATGCTGATGCATTCCATAGTAAAAAATCCCCATCCTTTGCCGGTGGTGATTGCTTAGCCATTGAACATTGGATCGAGGCGATGGAAAAGATCTTTGACATTCTGAGTTGTGACGACTGTTAAAAAGTTTTGTTTGTTCCGTTTAAACTCAATGGAAAGGCCTATCAATGGTGTAAAAACAGCAATGTGCCTTCAATAGTAGAAAAAAGGACGTAACTTAGGATAAGTTTAAAGAAACTTTCTTCATCAAGTTCTTTCTATCTTCAATTCGAATCGTTAAGTTCAAGAGTTTGCAGAATTGAAGTAAGACATTATGTCGGTGGTCGAGTATGAAATAAAATTCAACTCTCTACTTCGGTTTGCTCTAAGTTCAAATGGGAAGAAGAAAGTTGGATCCGTAAGTTCAAGGATAGTCTGGCTAAAACATAAGCAGTCAAGTAATTCTTTACCACAATAAAACCTATGGTGATGCAGTCCACAATACTCTCTTAGTTGAGATTGATACTGCAAAGCTTATAGGTGTTACTTGAAAAGAGAACGATCACCAATGGAGGATTGATCTGGAATGAAGTATATCGGAAAACCTTCTTTGGGGTAAACTAGAGTCGAGGGAGGTGCAAAGAATGGAGGATTTCAGAAAAAGAAAAGGGTCCTCAAGTGCAACAGATGTGAAAAGTTTTATATTAGTATTTGCAAGTGCTTCAAGTGCGGGAAGACTAGTCATAGGCCATTGAATTGTGGTATGGGCTTCGTGTACTATAATTATGGGTAACCTGGTCACACAATTAAGGATTATTTATTAGGAAGAAATGTCGGACAACCATAATAGCAGGGGCAAAATCATCCAGTTGGCAGACTAGCAGGACAACAATACCAAGGTGGTAGATGACAACCAATTGCACCAGCTCAAGCACAAGTCCGCGGCCTAATACTCTAGTAGGCCCAAGCATTGATGGAGATCGAGGTAGGTATTATTCGTGTCTATGGTATTTTTGCTCAAGTATTATTGGATACGGGTGTAGATAGCTCTTTTATATCTGAAGAGTTTGTGCGAGAGCATAGTTTGAAAGTTACTGAGTTAACTTGGGATGTCTGGGTCATATCACTCATTGGGGTAGTTTATTAGTGAGATATGCTTGTATGACATGTACTCTAGAAATTAAAAGTTTAACAATCGCAGTAGATCTTTGATGATGCTTATGAAAAATCTTGATGTTATTTTAGGAATGATTGGTTAGCTAAGTAAGTACATGAAATTTATCCTCATAAGCATTGTGTTAGCTTGCGAGGATCAGATCAGCAAAATATTAATTTCAAAGGAAGCTAATTGGTAATATCTCACCTTATATCAGCTTTTTAGACTAGAAAGCTTCTTAGAAAGAGTTGACAAAGATGTCTTGTTTCAGTTCTAGCAATAGAGGATAAGAAGGTCAAGTTGGATGACATTCCGGATGTTTATAAATTTTCGGATGTGTTTCCAAAGGAGTCGCTGGAAGTACCCCCGAAAGCAAAATTGATTCCACCCTAGAATTGATGCTCGGTACTACACCAATTTCAAAGGCTCCTCATCTGATGACTCCTGCAGAATTGAAAGAATTGAAAATATAACTGCAAAAAGTTCTCAATTTAAGGTTCATTTGACCTAGCAAGTCACCTCGGGGAGCACCAATACTTTTGTAAAGAAGAAAGATGACAATAACATCGATTATAGAGAGTTGAATAAGGTGAAAATCAAGAACAAATACCCACTTCTTCGAGTTGAGGACCTCTTTGATCAACTATAAGGTCATCTGTCTTCTCTAGAATAGATTTGCAGTCAGGATATTATCAATTAAAAGTTTGGGATAAAGATATATCTAAGATAGCTTTTAAAACTCGGTATGATTATTATGAGTTTTCAGTAATGTCATTTAAAGTAACAAATGCCCCGGCTGCGTTCATGGACATGATAAATAACGTATTTTGATAGTTCTCAGACAAGTGCATTGTGGTGTTTATTGAGGATATTTTAAAGGAGAGACGTAACATGTTGGTCATATAAGGGAAGTACTATAGACCTTAAGAGAACATAAGTTGTGCGCCAAACTCAAAAAATGTGTGTTTTGGATGGACAATGTGACATTCTTTGGTCATACGGTTAGCAAGAATGGAGTGCCAGTCGACACAAAGAAGACAGAAGCTATAATCAATTGGGATAGATTGACTACAATAACTGGAGTTCGAAGTTTCCTGAAAAGGACAGGGTATTATCAGAAATTTGTGAAAAAATTCTCAAGCATAACAGTACCGCTTACCAGGTTAACCCATAAGAATGCTAAATTTATCTGATTGAATGCTTGTAAAAGAAGTTTCCAAGAATTGAAGAGTTATTTAACTTCAGCACTGATTTTAGTTTTGCTGATCATTGGCAAAAGCTATATGGTGTATAGCAATGTGTATAAGAAAGACCTCGGCTTATGCGTTTAGACCGTTAAGACCCTATGGATAAAATCATCCTACCATGACTTGAAGTTAGCTGTAATGGTGTTTGCTTTAAAAATATGACGACACTACTTGTATTGTGAAAAATAGAAATTTTTACAGACCATAAGAGTCACAAGTACATTTTCTCTAAAAAATAGTTGAACCTTCGGCAGAGAAGATTGTTGGAGTTATTAAAGGATTATGGTGTTTGTATTCAATATCGCCCCGGTAAAGCAAATGTGGTAGCTGATACACCAAGTTATAAATTGTGTGCTGCATTGTGGATTACTCAACATTTACCTCTAATACAAGTAATTTGATCATTGTAGATGGAAGTAGTAACTTAAGGGAAAATTCAAAGAATAAATGCTCTACAAATTCAATCAACATTAATTGATCGGATAAAGCAAGCTCAGAAGTAGGATAAACTTATTTTTTATATTTTAGAAAAACTAAAAAATGGAGAATCCTCTGATTTCTATTGCAGTTGTAATTGTACATTCTTCTTTCGAGGAAGGTTAGTTGTGTCTATAAATGACATATTACGATGAGAAATTTTAGAGGAAGCCATTAGTCTAAATTTTCTATGCATCTTGGTAATACCAAGATGTATAAAGATCTAAGATAAAATTTCTAGTGGAACATATTGCATGTCGAATGTGCCAAATTTTTATCCCAATGTTTAGTATATCAGCAAGTCATGCACTTATGAATAGAACTCCCATTCAGTACTTTTACAATACTAATGCACACTCTCTTATGCATCCACAATACACTTTTATATGTAAACCACTATGCACATAATCAATACACCAAATACAAGACATAAACCATAATAATTTGCACTTTGGATTAGATTTTGTGTGCATTAAGCCAGCTCATAGAGAAACCTATCTCTGATAATTTTGCAATTTATCAATTAGTTCTTCAATTATCATGTTTTCACTCGGCACAATACCATACCTTGCTTCTTAAGAGACCACTCCACCATCATGTCTAAATTAGCATGAATTTGCATCTTCAACTAAGATGTCCACACAGGAACTTTCAGTTAACCTTATCGCAACTCTTTGGCTGACTAATTATCATCTTGACACCACTCAAGCTATTACCACTCACGTACTTGGAATAATTTGGTCTAAAATACTACTGTGCTTCTTCCTTGTGTATATGTAACAAAGTCCTTCACTTAGATGCCACATGAGTACAAGAGCTCCACTTATCATTATAGTCATCATTTTGACATATATGTCAAATGCATAGATCATATATAGGCTCCAACCTATGTGTCGGTGTAGCAATCATGACTTCATCATGCACCTCCTACGCATCAACTATATCAAACAACATAATTACATTTTTTCAATATCATCGCATTAATAGGACTCTCAAGCTCTTAACATATGATCTTATTCATAGGACTCCCAGGCTCTCAACATATGATCCAATGTCATCACATTTTCAAGATCCACATAGCCACTATCCAATGAAGAACTCCAGAAGGTCAGTTTATCTCCATCTTCTCTTTATGCATTGCAATAGCACAACTATAGACTCAAATAGTGCAGAAGATTTGTACCTTCTTCATGAAGTCTACCTCTCCACCTGGATCTGAACCATCTGCATGTAACATCAACTATATAATCATGACGAATCTACTCATGAAATGTTATTTCAAACGAGATTGAACTTAACACATCCTGATCAATCCTAATCTCGTCGATCCAACTTGACCATGCCTATTGATGTAACATCCTCTTGATTTACACAATTTGCATGAATCATGACACTTCAAATAAACCAAATCTACACATCAAAAATTCCTTTGATAATTACATGACCATTGATTTTCACACCTCATTATAATCACGCACTGAAGCAAAATCCACCTAAACTAACCCCACTAACGTATTTATATTACTCAAAACATAGAAAACCATACTTGCAATACCCAAAATTGATTCCAGGATTGCAAAAAATGGGTTACATGCATATTTGCAGTGATGCATCTTATGAACCATTTCTTCGTTAAGAAGAACCCAATGCAATGCCCTAGTCACCTCACCAATTTGTAGTCGCATGTTGCTGTCATCTTACACATTGTCACCATTGGCAACATTCGATCCACCGTATCTGTCACTTGTCTCTTACTGACTCCATCTCTATTTGTTGCTAGTATCGGTGACCAGTTCTCCTTTCTCCATAGAAGAAAAAATCCATTGTTGTACACTACCATAGCCAGATTAAGCAATTTAATCATTTTGCACAAAATTTATTAGTCATATTGCTCAAATCTCTAATCAGACGATCATAGGTAAGCTATCATTGTGCTTTTTGTTATCATTCTTCCTCACCATGGTGGTTCAATTCCACCGCTCTATAGCCACCATTTGCTTGATGTCTAGGTAGAAAATATTACACCTCCGCAAGCTTCCGCCAGCACTAACAACACTGTCATCTTCATCACCATGATGGAAAATCCATCACCACTAACTGAACATCTTTGTTTGCCCTCAATGCCAATCATCTTAAATAATATCGATAGTTTAGGCATCTGTATTCGCATGATGCTTTAAGTGCCTTCTTCTTTATTACCAGTGGGAAAAAATCCACAAATAGGGTAACATCTCTTTTGTCAGTGTCACATTGCACTGCAATAGCCATTGGTCCTACCAATGATGACTACCAAATCTAGTAGTTTATTGATGAGTTTCCAAAATAGCCAAAGTTTTCATCATCATCCATGCCAACTAGGGTAACCAAGTCACCCCCACATTAATCTTGTGCACTTCTATCAATAGTTAGCAACTATGATCATGCTTATTAAAATTATTAATCCAATTACAACTTCTAAAATTATATAGCTAAGAATCTAACTTTAAGATCACTTATTATGATTCAATTTTATATCCATGATCAAAGCAAATAAATAACAATAAAATCACAAATCGTTAAGACACCTCATAAGGTTCCACTAAATTTTTGACTAATAAACTCATACATAGGACTCCATGAGTACTAAGATGTAACTAGGTTAGGGTTAGTTTGCAACTTTTTCAATCCAACCTGATTTTTAATAGATTAGAGTTGATAATTTTCAATCTACTAATCCATTTACATGACTCATGTAACTGATTTAATTAAATGGATCGGTCATGGGTTGAGCTTTCTGACTTACCAACTGGATACTCCAACCCATTTAACTCATCAACCCACATAACCCATTTTTTTAAATAAATTATATATATATATATATGAAAGTTGATTTTTTAAATTCAATTAAATGATTAGCATTAGAATGCTTCGTTAATTATGTTATTATTTTATTTTTTAATATTTAACATGTTAATGACCCATTTTACCAACCTGTGAATAACCCGTAACTCAATCTGTTCATGTTAAATGGATTAGGATTAAGATTGAGGTATTTTAATTAGAGTAGGGTTAGGGTTAGCCTCCAAACAGAATAGCACGACCTAGTTATACCCCTAATGGTACTTACTCAATATTAATGCACATTCTTTTATGTATTAACTATGCACTTTCATATGTGAATCACTACGTAAATGAACCATATACAGAATACAACCACGAACTATAACATTTCACTATTTGGCTTAAGTACAAATTAGTGGACGTATGTCCTTTATATTGTTGGAGATTTATCTCCATTATATTAGCCAATTACTGTTTGAAACTAATTATGTAGGAGTTTTCTTTTTCCATGACTTCAATGAAGGTCTAATAAGATGCAATTACTTGGCTTATTTAGGACACTAGCTGCTCCGTTTAGTCTATTGACTTATCTTATGTTTAGCTCGACCGCAACTATTGATATGCCTTGAGTAACTTGAATGTGTTTAGGTCATGATGATGACCTATTAATGGGCACTGCCACATGTACTTACCATCTAAATCTATCTAATTTTATTAGCCTCAGATTAACTCATTTTTCACGCCATGGGTTAGAGTTGACGTCAACACAAACCCAAGTAACCTAAACTCGATTTTCTATTTTTATATTTAATATAAAATATATTATTGTATACACTTAAATAATATTTCTTCATATTGTCTGAGGATTGGTTGAATTAGATTAAAGATTTAAATCATCAAAGATAGTAGTTAAATGGATAAATATAAATTTTACATGAGAAAATGACCTACAAATACAAGGTCACTTAAAAACCATAGGGCCGATTAAGCAAAGATTTCGTTGTTCGGAGTTTTGAACGTATTGAATGGGGGATATAAGGTTGGGTGATTTTCTCTTGTTGTAGAGCTCTTCTCCTTCCTAGTGAAGGGGGAATCCCTTTTTCAAGGATTTACCCATTCAATCCCTCTTTCTAGGAGACAGTATTTTTACGTCGCCTTGCTGGCCATAGCTCCAGATTGGCACTTGCTATGATGGAGATTTGATAGCATCTCCTCAAGATTTTTCACATTAAGAGAGGCATAAGATCGCATCATGCGAGAATATACCTATATCACTCTAGATATCCACATTAATATATCAAATAGCCATATGGCAGCAGAAACTACTTAAATCTCGATCACTTTCATCATTTACATCTCATCATTTATACA
Source organism: Annona cherimola (assembly GCA_030490835.1). NCBI lineage: Eukaryota > Viridiplantae > Streptophyta > Magnoliopsida > Magnoliales > Annonaceae > Annona > Annona cherimola. The sequence goes on from CM059972.1 coordinate 90,365,272, forward strand.
TGAAAGCAAGGCTACCAACCATAACGAAAGTAAAATACACACTAACAAACCACAGATACAATAATAAGTCGATAGGCCACATATTCATAAATCAAAATCCAATATACACATATATATCTCATTGCTCATCATATAATACATACATATGTATATCTCTAATCTCACATATATGTCAATCTCAAATGATTACAACCCATGGTTAACATGACTTATACCTGCCACAATCCACCTCAACTCGAGATTAAACACCACCCAACCCATAGGTAGTTATCTGCAACGTTAGTCCTACTAAAAACCATCGATAACATATGTGTGAGTTCAAGCAAACTTAGTAACTATGATTAGTGAAAGAAATGGCAAACTTAGGCCAAATCCAACATGTGTGTCATGTAACCATATGCAATACAAACACTAAGCTCTAACTATCTGCACATAATAATGTCATGTCATAAACACACGTGCAAACAATCTATTCTTATGTTAATCAAGGGCCATAACCAACTCTATCCTCATATCTATCATGGCCACAAATAACTCTATGAAAATTATGCGTGCACAACACTCATGTCACATGTATCATGCTCATGCCAACACCATGTATCATATGATTTCTTAAAACTATAGCTACAAATAACTAAAATATTTCCCAAGGATTTAGCCCCAATTTAATAAAAATTAACACATGGCAAGTCAAATCCAATGCCTAAATCATACCATAATCCAACCATCCACACGAATCATGCCAATGTATAACTCACCCTCTAATGCTCCCATTAATCTTTGCTTCAAGCTAGATTTTACTAAGTTTTATCCTCACCCATATCAAACATAATATAAACCCATCCCAATCTATCATAACCTTCAACACAAGGGCTATACGATTTTAATAATAATCCAACTACAACCTCAAACAATCAAATTTCGATCTCAATGTCTAGAGCTATAACTCATGCACATCAAACCAACATATCCTATTCTATACAAAACTCATTCTCACATGTCAAGCATATGTGCAATACATCATTAACACCATCAAGATTTTACTTTCGTGATTTGAAAAGAAATCAACCTACTTACCTTATGCGAAGATATTCTTAAATTCTCTCTTAACCTTGTCCTGAATCCATACAATCCATGCTCCTTGATCTTAGATGGGTTATCCAAACTTGTTTTATGAAGGTTTTTAGGAGGGCTAAATAAAGTGGAAAAAACAAAAGAAGAAAAGGAGAAGAATTGGAGAAAAATACGTAAAATGACCACAACCCCATATATATACACTCATGAACAACTACTGCCCCATTTGGTTCTTTGTCCAGGTCATCTCTTAGGAACTACATGCTCTTATGTGATTTAGGGGGAATCACATGCCCCCTTGTGGGTTCGCAAAACTCTACTATTATACTTATAACTTTTTCTATACAACTGCGATTAATAATTTTTTTTAATAAAATTTCTAACTTCAAGTATTATCTATTCAAAATTTTGAGCTTAAAATTTCATTATTACAAACTTTGAAATGTATTTTACTATACACCTTTGCTGGAAATTCCACCTATTCACAATAGCTGTCTTTATACCATGCAAAAATATTTTTAAATATCAATCTAATTATTCTTACACCTCTTTTATCCTCATAATATAACATTTATGTTTTGGTTAAAATGTCTCACATAAAATTTGACTCATCAACCTAACTCTTTTTAATTGTTTTGTCTTTGCAACATATCTCATCGGCCCAACTAACATTTATTATTTCTAATAACCTCAAAATCACTTATTGTACGTCACATATGTATTTAGCATATCATCCATGCTAGAAATTATTAAGTTTCATATGATTTCTAAAGCTTTGCCTATCAAGTTCATTTATTACAAAATTTTCACTCGATTTCATTCCCAAAATAATCAAATAATTTAATTCTCAAAAGTATTATCTTGATTTCATTCCCAAGCATGATGAATGCATTGAAATTATGATTAAAATCTTTTCCATATAAATCATGGCCCCTATCAATGATCTTTGATTATTTTTACTATCTTAATTCTTTTCGGCTTAATTATACCATTAGAACAACATTTCATTAATCTATTAAATCTACCACTCAAAATTCTCCCATAATAATGTACATCAATATTAAAGATGATAGGCATCTCATCTATGCCTAAGCTTGCTTCAAATCAAATCAACTCCAAATAATGCCTCTTTCCAGTTTAAAATCTATACACAAGAGTCGAAATTCAAACATTCATCGTTTAATTAAACGAGGGGTTCCTATATGTCCAAAATCACATAATAAACAAATAAAAACCTATTTTAGGCTTTTACTAAGCCATTTGTCAAAATTCACAATTCAATTCTCAACAAAGGAAATTTGCACATTTGCCACAACTAACAATTCTATTTTTATAGAATTGTCAAGGCTCATTTTGCACTCATTTTGAACGTTAGTTTAAGAGAAACATGTAAATTTATATAGATTTTACATTAGTTTTCACCATTTCTACATTTCAGGCCTTGTGTATATATTTCATGCATTTTTAGTTTAATTCAATGCAAATCGTGTTCATTACATCATTTAGAATAACATTTACTTGTTTTGTATTTTTTGTTGTAAGAAAAGATGATGGCTAATTTACAGACTTCATGCCAAAGTCATGAGAAGAGAGTTACAACGCAAGAAAACATCAATATTCAAGATAAAAAATTGGCACTCCGGTGCCAATCCCTGCACATGTGAAATCTCACACGTGTCTCGCTCCATTTTGCAAGGGGTATAAATACTCTCTTATGATTTCTAAAAAATAAGAGAAGGGGTCATGAAGGAGAGCTCAAGAGAGGATAAAAGAAAGGAATTCAACGCCAAAGAGAAGAACAAGTTGAGATCTAAGCTATTTCATGGGAAATCATTGAATTTCATCTCCTCTTTTCATTTCTCTTTTTATTTTTCTTATTCTCTTTCCTTGGGATGTATGTACACATGATTTGGATGAGAATCTCTATCATATTCATGGGCTGAAACTCGTGATGATTATGATGAACTTGAACTCTATACTATGTTTAACTTAGTTTTTTGTGCTTGAAATGAATATTTGATGTTGCTATAACTTATGTTGTGTGGGATTATCTTCACATATTATGTTTAATGCTTCGACAAGCTTGGTCGTCTTATAGATTGATGTAATATTTAGATCTACACTTGAAAAAGTGAGGTTTAGATGAGATCCATATGTAAAGCATAGGTTTCTAGCCACTTGTGGTGGTTAGATATTAATATAGATAAGAATATACATATTAACTCTATGTGATCGTGTTTAGGTTGTGTGCAAATCAACCTTGTTTTAATCCGTTACATGGGAACATAGCAATTGATTAAAACATCGTTAGGTTTATATATGTTGGAAGACCTATATAAATATAAATGAAGTTAGATCAGTAATTCTCCATACAACTAATTAAAATGGAACAAATTTGACATAGTTCGAGTCAAGAGATTCATAAATCCCATCTATCTAATCATCCCCTTGAGATTCTTCATTAGCGGTACTCTTATTACTAGTTAATGTAGATAATTCTCTTTACTTCTGATAAAAATTTCATTTAATAAAAAATTCATAATTGGCAAGTGAAATTATTGGTAGCGCTATGATTTAACTCTACCTCCTCATGGGATGGACACTGCATTCATATTTTATTAATTATCGACATGTATACTTCCGTTATAACCAGTATTTTAATTAAATATATACTTAGCTCGTCAACAACTTACACAATCTTTCACATATTGAGCTCTTGATTTCGAAAATCCTACTATCATGTGACTCCTTAAGCTAAATTATATATATCACTATTTGTGGCGCCCCGAACCGAGGCGTCCACATAGGCCTTAATCCGGGATCTTGTTGATTGGTAAATATGACTCAGGATTGTTACCCTGATCACGCGGTGGATACTTAATTGGATCCGTCTAATTTTTTTTCTTTTTCTTTCATCACATAAGCATACACTTTATTTATAATAGACTTATCCATATCGTCATAAAATTATTAATATCTTCTTTTTATTGAAATAATTCACATAAGTACAATCATGTTTGTAATATCTATAAAACATGACTTCAACATAATTTTCATACATTTATCCCTTTGGACGCATATATAGATCTGTAATTAAATTTGCAGGTCATTTCTACCTGGCATCCTTTATGAGTCAGCTCCATAGCCTGTTTATTATTTTGAAAACACATATGAGTAATAATACTCAGTAAGCAAGCCTTTTTCTTTGGCAAGTAAATAATTTTTTTCATTCAAATGCATTTCTCCCCATTTGGTAGGAGACACTTACCAAGTGATCAATTACCAATGGGACAGAAACCTTTTCATGCATTTCATGAGAATGCAATGCATTCATTCATTTATGGCTTTCCTTGTGCCTCTAACCTCTCTGGGAGGACGCCGCCGGCACACAGCCCTTGCGACTTGGCAATAGTGAAAGGGGACCCTCTGATCCACTTACTACCTCCATCAAAATCTCTTTCTTGTGCACCATGTTCATACATATGACGACATGACATGCTCCATAAAACTTGATAAATCATTTAGAAAGTAATTTAATAAGCAGTTAGCAATCATTTCATGTAAAGCAGTATAGGAATGACCATCCTTAAATTTAATTCATAAAACACGTAAGCAAACAATTTGCGATCATTTAGAAATATTTTAGAAAGCATATAGCTTGCTTACCTCCTTAGCCTGTGTCATCCTTATTTTCCTTTCCTTTTCCTATACAAGAAAAAATGATATTTTATCTATATTATTCCATGTCTTAGATTGCTTCCTATAAGTGCTTTATAATCATTCATTACCTCATTTCTATAGAGGTTAATTTTATAAAGATACTTGGTCATTACCTCCTTATATGGATTTTTTTATCCATAAATCCTTTAAAAATTCCATCCATATATCCTCATAAAATATAAAAATAAATCTCAATTTTTCTCTAAAATCACGCTGTTTACTGTTCATAGTTAATATAGCAAATTACTGTAGCAGATTACTGTTCATAATCACTGTTCATCATCACTGTTCATAATCACTGTTGCATGGGTACTGTTCACATTTACTGTTCACAGCAACGTGGGTTTCTACTATTCATGGGTTCCAAAAATTGATATTTTTTTCAAAAATAAAAAATACCATGACATAGCTTATGCTTAGTATATCATGGAAAAATACATAAATTATGAATTTATCATCATTAACTCAGCCAAATAAATCATTTTCTTCATATACTAAAAATAAACATAAATTCACTTAAGCATAATCCTTAATTCCAAAAATCATGAAGTTAATATATCATCATTTCAACATCATATTTATCATATTCATACATCCAAAATTATCAGTTATCATTTTTGGAGTATTATTTACACATATCATATGCTATCTTCCCGAATGCTCCATCATTGCTCCAAATTTTTGATATTCTGGTATAATTCCAATTAAGCATTATAACTATGCTTATTTTCTCATGATTAGATATTATCTAAGCATGATTTTATCCTACTTAATACTCAAAAGAAATTTGGAAAGAAATCACTTACCCGACGTGGAGATATCCCTCTTTTTCACACTTTCTCTCTCTAACTTTCTCCTCAAGGCTAAAACATGGTGGGGGTGAAAAATGCTCAAATGGAGCTGGGTTTGCTGTGCTTTAGATGTCCCCCCTTGGCCCCTATTTATAGGGCTTGATTTTTCATAAAATTGGATTTTACCCCCGTTGCTTAAGGTGTTAAATTGCAAATGTGTTTTTTTCTAATTTCAAAAGTGCATGGAGCCTTGTGTACCCACCATACAGCTGCTCCATCCCCCCTATAGCAGCCCTATTTTCATGATTTTTTTATTTTTAAAATTATTTAATTTAGGCTAATTAAATCTTAGCCATTGATCTTGGATGAGGATGAATTTTGACCATTGATTTTGTTCAATATTCCCCAACTACCCCCTACATGTCCCTTCCATTGCTATTTTTTATTTTTTATTTTTATTTTTTTAATTATTTAATTTAATAAAAAGTCAAAAGAAGCATTAATGAAAAATTGAGCTACTTTTTGATCTCCTTTTGACGTTTCATCTTGATCCTTAATTTATAATTTTCATCACATCTTAATCCATTCATCATGTCCATCATAGATTTTTAACCATCCATAAAAAATTTCATCTAAATCCGACGCCTGGATTGCAAATCATGAATTTTTCTTTAATTTTTCACTAAAATCCAAAATTGGATTAAAATATAAAAAAGAATTGCTATTTCGTCTTGTAGTGATTAAATCTCTTTTTTGTCTTTTTGTGATTAAGTTAATCCAAGTGATTAATTCTTCATCATGTGTCTTAATCCAAGGGTTACTATTCATGTGCACTATTCATCTGAATTTCATAAATAATTATTTTAACCTCTATTCCCACATATTTTATATTCATGAATGTATATTTTCCAAATATATTACCTAAAGTGTACAACCCTAGGATTTTATACACGTGTCTAAGATCGGGTTTTCACACTATTGCTTATATAAAAGGTATATTACATTCTACTCCTAATGAAAGATTTATTATATTAACAAAAAGTTTCACCTTCGAAAATCATATATAAAATTATCTCGAGTATGAATCTTAAATTCTTTTGAGTCCCTTAAGCACTTAATATACTCCCAATCCAATCAAATCAACCAAGATCCCCTCCACCTAAGGTTCTTATATATAATCCCTCCTCTCATTTTGCAGAATAAACACAATTCAAGACTTAAGTTGCTTCACTCTAATCTTTCTATCAACTCATTGTCATTGTCAACTATCATCATGAAACTATCAAATAAATATTAGACTCATCATCAATCATTCTATTTCATCAAACATCACAATCAACTATAGGTTTAAGTCCTTTAACATCCATTCCAATAATATCAATCCCACAAATTCTATCAAATCCATAACCAAACTCAATGTCAGGTCCAACCTCAAATCTATTAATGTCAAGACACTCTTTAATTTATAACAAAGATCAAATCCCTCAATTTATGCAATACTGATCATATACCAATCGTACATAGAAGGTCAACATTCGAACTATAATTCTCTATAGAATCTCTTCAACCAATATTGGGAATCCAATCCCAAATCTCAAGCAAAATATAAATCTAGTACCAAGATACATCCTCTTAAATCACAAAAATCCTAAGTAAAAAATCCCAACCATTACGAGGGACTAATCGCTCCAAATCAATCTGATATCTCGAATCAATTTCCAAACCTCTTAAATTCAATCACATCAAAAATCAATATCAAGGATTAAGTTTGCTATCTCAATCCATCACATAATCAACATTAGAAATTAAATTCTCAAGCTACAAAATTCAAAACTTGATAATGAACTTAACACTGATAGTCACCATAAACACCCAAAATAAAATTCAATAACAATGAATTTTCATAACTTTAACCACATGAACAAAATATATCCTGATGAACCAAGTACACTAACTTCTAACTTCCTTCATCATTCCAAATCCAGACCAATAATCTTATTTGTCATCTCTTTAGGTAATCATCCTTCCACAATACAACGCAATATAACGTATCATCTATATAACATAAATCAGTTAACATATTCTCTTTGTCTTGAGAAATCATTTTATCATTTTTAATTTATATCTCTAAACTAATACTCTATACTAATTTAATTCATCTCAACTTCCACCTTGCTTCCAAATAGTTCAATTCTCAAAATTACTATCTCGATTTCATTTCCAAGTATCATGAATACATTTTAGTTATGATTGGAATCATTCTCATGCAAATTATAGTTCTCATCAATGATCCTCAATCACTTTTACTATCTTAGTTCTTTCATGTATAACTACACTATTAGGCCAATTTTCATCAATTTAATAAATTTACCATTCGAATCTTTCCCATAATCAGCTCTATCATTATAAACATATAAGTTAAATGTGTTATCTCAGATTTGGTGAGATGCATCTTCTGCTATTTACTTCATTGTAATCCATCACTGTGGTGATGATGAAATCCTCTAGTCTTTACTAGAAAAGAAATTGCAGTGTAATCCCATTATTTTATAGTGGAAGTTTGCTTCGAATGGGTCTTGTAGTTTTTTTCCTTTATCAAAGAAGGGTTTTCCACATAAAATTTAGGGTATATTTTTATAGATTTAATTATTGATTGTTTGTGCTATTTATTGCTTAAAAATTAGCTATCGTATTTAATCTACATAAAAGGAGATAATTCAAAAAATTCCAACAAGTGGTGTCATAGCCTTGCTTCTTTTTTGCATAATTTTTCTTGTATGGGTTAAACGGAAGAAACATCATGCATAATGCTCAAACTCACATTGTCAAATTATTTAATATAGAAAACAAGGATAGAAGATATTTTATGCTGCAAAAAGTTTTTATTTGACTATTAAAGTGAAAGGTGTGAAGCCCATAGATAAAGTTCAAAATGATTGTGATGTGTTCAATAGAAAGGTGATTGGTCATGTCTGGCAATGGGTCGATTAGAATATTTTTCACTATGTAGTTAAGAAAATTAATGCATTTCTAATCAGCTATAAATAAGACCTTTCTAATTAAAAGACTTGCTAATATGAAGTAAAAGATGAATAGAAACTAGCTGAAGCACTAGTCACAGGTAGGGGTGCAACTTGGTACCGAGTCGGTCCAAACCCGCCCAACTTGACCCAGTACCAAAACAAAAAATGGATTTTGTTTTTTTGTTTTTTTTTCAAAATAGACCCGGTTTCAACCCGACCTATAGAAACCCGAAACCAAAACTGGGTTCGCACTAACCCGGTGACAAAACCCTATCCGGTATAATTTATATAATTTTTCATAAATTATACATGTTTTTTAGTTTTTTTGGAAACTTTGGAGACATGAACTCATTTGAATTTTGAATTTGTTTAAAAGTGGATGTAAACTTATTTAAACTTGAGATTTGTTTATATTGTCATTTTAAATTTGGATTGCACTTAAATTAGATTGGAATGTTGAACCATTATACTTGTGTATTTAGATTTAGTTGCTTTGAATAACCGTTATGTGGATTATATTTGAATTTGAGTTGGTATGATAAATCTATTTCATATTATACTTTCTGTTAGTATGAGAAATCTGTTGGTTTGAATTTCAGATCGTAGTATAAATTTGATTCATATTTTAAGTTTATTGGTATGAAAAGTGGTCAATTTCTATTTTAGCAATTTATATGATAAATATTCAATTTGAATTCAATTTCAGCAATTTATATGATAATGTTTAGTTTCAACTACAATAGTTGGTAAGATATGCTTATTTTCTATTTGCTACACTTGAGTTATTTTCATTAGCTATTAAATAGAAATGACCAGCTAGTCATAAAACTAATTAATTTGTAATTTATTTATGTCTATAGGGTGCTGAAAAATTACTTGCAGAGTTCATTCAAAGAATATTGCAGAATTCAGCATGATGTTGCAGAATTCTTTGAAAGGATGTTGCAGAATTCAGCGTGAGACTTAACTTCATAAACACAGGTATGTATATTCCAATAATTTTCTTTTAAATTACAATTAAATTTGGAAAAAATAGTTTATCGGTAACCCGAATTCTAACCCGAAACCAAACCAAAACCAATGCGAACCCGGTCTGAACCCGGATTAAATTCTTAGGGTTTGGGTTTGGGTTCACTCCAACCCAGTATAATCCGACCCGAGTTGCATCCCTAGTCACAGGAAACAAGGGGAGAAATCAATATAATTCTCACAACAATAATGATCGTGACGAGTCCAAATGGAGACATGATAAATCAAGAGGGAGATTAAAGTCAAGAGGTATTAAATTCCATCATTGTTGTAATCTTGAACATGTAATTAAAGAACGCAGAAAGTTGAAAAGAGAGGAAGAGCATAAGAAGAGAAACGAAGAAAAAGAAAGAAGACACAGAAAAAGCAACAGTTGTATTTGAAGATGACATCATCATAGCCTATGATGTTGATTGTTTTGTCAATGATGTGTTTTCATTGATAACAAATTCTATAGATTCTTTGCATGTTGCTCCACATACAGAGTTCTTCTCATCTTACACCAGTGTTGATTTTGGCTATGTGAGGATGAAAAACGATGACAGATGTGATGTTTGGCTAGAGACAAACATGAGATGTATACTATTGATAAAGGGTGTTAAGCATGTTCCAAAACTTCAGTTCAATTTAATCTCTGCAAGACAATTAGATAATGATGGATACCATCATCATTTTGCTGGTAGTAATGGAAATTGACCAAAGGCTCCCTTTTCTTAGCTAAGGGAAAGAAGACAAACACTCTTTACAGAACTTATATGAAGGTTGCTAATGCTAAGGGAGAAGTGAATGTAGTAGAGCATGAATCCTCCACAGGGCTAGACTCAAGTGACTTGGTCACATGAGCGATAAAGTTTGGATATTTTTACTAAAAAGCAACTTTTGCCTAAAGATTTGCCACTAAACTATGCACTGATTGTTTAGTTAGTAAATAACACAGAGTTGCATTTCGTAAATCCTCTCAACATAGAAGACAAGATTTACTTGATTTATTGCATATCGATGTGTGCTCTAAAAGTGATAGAACTCTTAGTGGTGTTATATATTTCTTTACTTTCAGTGATGATCATTTTAAGAAAGTGTAGACCTAGACAATGATAGTAAAAAATGAGGTTTTAAGTGTCTTCAAGCATTTCCATGCTAGTGTTGAAAGATGAACAGGAAAGAAATTAAATTGTGTTCGTGTTAACAATAGTGATGAATAAGGAGGACCATTTGAAATGTACTGCAGTGAACGGGGTATCAAACTTGAAAAGATAATTCCCAAGATGCCTCGACAGAACAGTGTTGTAAGGAAAATGGACAGAAGTATTTGTCAAAGAGTCAAATGTATGTTCTCTCATTTGCAACTCCCAAAGTCTTTTTGGGTGGGGCAATAAGGACTGCAGTTGATTTGATTAACCTTTCTTCTTCAACTCTTTTGGATGACGAGATTCCTAAAAAGGTATGGAGAGAAAAAGATATCTCTTATGAGCACTTAAGAGTATTTGGTTACAAGGTATTTGTTCATATTTCCAAGGATGAATGATCCAAGTTAGATAGTAAAATCAAGTAGTGCATCTTTCTCAACTATGTGCATAAAGAATTTGGTTATAGATTATGAAATCTTATTAATAAGAAGATCATTAGAAGTAGAGATGCAATATTCTTAGATGATCAAACAATTGAAGATTTTGAAAAAATTACAAAAGCCAAAGTCTCTAGTAAAACGCCTTGTTGATTTGAGTTTATTTGCCTCACCTACTATGCATATAGAAAATGAGGGAGATGTGCCAAATGCTACACTAGAACAACTAGTTGATCATGCTTCTCCACAACCACTAGTTAAGACTTAATTGAGAAGGTCTACAAGATAACGTCAGCCATCGAAAAGGTATCCTCCTCATGAATATGTGATGTTTACTAATAAAGGTGAAACTCAAAGTTATCAAGAGATAGTGTCCCTTGAGCGTAGTGAAGAATGGATGGATGACATGCTAGAAGAGATGAATTCCTTGCATTGAAACCATACGTATGAGCTAGTAAAGTTACCTGCAGATAAAAGAGCACACAAGAACAAGTAGGTTTTCATATTTAAAATAGATGAAGATAACTCATGGCTAAGATACAAGGAAAGATTAATTATGAAGCGATTTGGTCAAACAAAAAGTGTTGACTTCTATGAGATCTTCTCACCCATGTTAAAGATGAATTTAGTCATACTTTTTAAAGCTTGGTAGCTAGCATGGATCTGGAGATCGAGCAACTTGATGTGAAGACTGCATTTCTTCATGGTGATTTATAGGACGGGGTATATATGGAGTAGTCAAAACGTTTTAAAGTTGTAGATAAGGAGAATTTGGTGTGTAAATTAATGAAAAGCTCATATGAACTTAAGCAGGCACCAAGGTAGTGGTACACAAAATTTTAGTTCTTTATGAGACAACATGGGCATGGTAGAACTACATCTAATCCTTGTGTATTGATAAAAAATTCTCCTCTAATGATTTTATTATTCTCCTATTATATGTGGATGACATGTTGGTTGTTAGTCATGATACTAGTATGATTAAAAAGTTAAAAGTGCAGTTAAGTTAATCCTTTGCTGGAAAGTATTTGGGACCGCCTAATAAAATTCTTCTCATGAAGATTATTTGTGACAAGAAGAATAGAAAGTTTTGGCTATCCTAAGTAAGGTGTACTGAAAAATTATTGAAAAGGTTCAACATGGGCGAGAAAAAACCTATTTGGATTCCACTTGTGAGTTATTTCAAATTAAGTTCTCATCAATGTCCTACAAGTGAAGAAAGGAAAGAAGAGAATGAAAATAGTTCTTTATTCATCTGTTGTCGGTAGTTTGATGTATGCCATGGTTATACAAGACTTGACAGCGTGTTCGCAGTTGGAGAAATGAGCCGATTTCTTTCAAATCTAGGCAAAGAGCATTGGAAAGCAGTAAAATGGATCCTTAAATATCTCAAAAGTAATTCCAAAGCTTCTAATTTGTAGAAGTGTATTGCATTGTCTACTATTGAACCAAGCAAAGAGCTGTTGTGGATGAAAAATTCTTCAAAGAGTTGGGAATGAACTAGAAAAAATTGAATTTGCATTGTGACAGTCATAGTACTATCCATCTTAGCAAAAATCCCACTTTTCATTCAAGGTCAAAGCATATTCAGGTATATTATTATTGGATTCAAGATGTGTTAGAGAGAAGTTGTTGCAACTTAAAAAGATTCATATACATGATAATGGATTAGATATCATGACTAAGATAGTGACTAGCGAGAAGCTAATGATGAGCAAAGATATGGCAGGGTTGCTAGAGCCCTCCATATAGTTGGAAGGGGGAGATCTGTTAATTGGTTGTCCTCCCACATGGAGGCAACCCACGTGTTGTCATGTGGGGACACAATTAATTTGCATTGTGTTGTTGTTGCACTTTTGGATTTTGTGCAAATAGAGTTTAAAAAATAGATTTTCTCTGTGGCACTTTTTCTTTAACATATACTCTTTATTCTGATTTTTCCCTTTAGAGTATCTGTAGTAGCAATTCGTCTCTTCTAGCCACGAAAAATATAATGAATCTACTGGTTAAATTTGTTATTTTAGATTTGAAGAGATCCATCTTGTGTTATTTAGGTGATGATGAAATTCTTTGGCTTGTACTAGAGAAGATGTTGTGTTGTAATTCATTATTTTATAGTGGAAGTTTGCCTAGACTGAGTCCCATATTTTTTCCCTTTTATCAAAGAGGGATTTTCCACATAAAAATTGTAGATATCTTTTGTGATTTTGATTCTTGATTTTTGTGATATTTATTGCCTGAAAATTATCATCCTATTAATCTATACAAAGGGGATTGTCTAAAAATTCTAATATTAGTTGAGATTATTGTAAATACCCATAAAAAATCTTTGTGCATTTACCTATAAAAATGACATTTCAGATAGTTTAGATGTTAAAAATATAACTTTAAAATTATGTTCAACATTATATATTTTTCTGATATTTATACATTGTGACATCTAGATATTACAATGGAGTTCATTCGCGCCCCTCTCACCCTTGAGGAAAATTTCTTAAATATAGCTCAATACAAGAAATTTTTTGTAAAAACCTCCATTCTAGGAGAAATTTTATAAAACCCCCACTACATGGGGACTAATGGACAAAAGCCCCTCATGCATGGAAGGGAATCAAACCAGGTTTAGTAGAAAATCAACCATGATGCTAACAACCTAGTGGCAACATTATACCACTTTATTATGTTGATTTTAAACATTTATAGATAGGCTTTTCTTAGTGATAATAAAAAAATGAAAGAGTTTTCATGATAAAGTAAATAATGCTTAATAGAGTAGATGAAATGAATTTTCTATCAATTATCAAATTATTAAAAATAAAAGGAGTTATACAGAAGAGAGTTTCATAGAAATAAAGTCCTTAATTATGGCGAACTTTTTTAGCCAAATTTTAATTTAGCCACATCGTATTTCACTAGCCAATTGCATATTTTAGTAGATAAAATTGCTATTATAATTTAAATGTAACCTAAATGACTACTGATAGGGTCGGACCAAAATAGATCTAACGAGCTACGTATATGTCTAATTAATTTGCTCATTTTTACGTAAGTATGCGTGCCATACGAGTAATAAAGAGTGAGTTGAGAATCATTCCCACTAGAATTGAGTTAAACTCATTAGTTCCTTAAATTCAACTGCCCTTGCCAATGTGGAAAATTTAGAGCATGTTGGGAAGGAATTAAATTTAAACAGGAAATTAAAATGAGTAGAACTAATGGTAAGACAAAAATAAGTTGGGATTCTTAAAGTTGATTAAAGTGGATAGGAAATAGAAATTATTGACCTTAACTACATTAATTTGGTTTCATTTTAATTGGTTATGTATAAATTTACTAACTTAGGTTCATATATTTTTATATACGAATTCTTACATGTATAAATCTAATTTCGCTACACCCTATTACTATGTTCCCATGCAAGCAAGTATGACAAGATTGATTTGCTTATAACCTACTCAACATTACATAGGGCTAATAGATATATTCCTATCCATGTTAATATTCAACATTTGAAGGTTGAGATCTTATGCTTTATATGTAAATCCTATCAAAATCCACCTTTTCTAAGCATGAATCTGGATTTTACAACATCTTAAAACGTTGCCAGACATGTAAAAAGTATTAAACACCACATATATAGGTAAAACCACATAACACAAGCCTACAGCAATTAGATATTCATTTTCAAATAAAAAAGAACCAAATCAACATAAGGTAAGAGTCAAATCATCATCTCAATCTCCCATCACTTAAAGTTCTAGCCCAAAAATATAAGTTCAAATCCCATCAAAACCATTTGTACAAGCATCCCAACATAGGAAAATGAGAGAAATATGTAAGGGAAGAGAAAAAGGAGATGAAATTTGCTGGATTCCTCCACACAGATGCAATCTCCACTTCAAAATCTTCCTTGGCTTAAGAATCCTCTCTTTTCTCTTGGTTAGCTCCCATAGGTTCTACCTTTTTTTCTCAAATTCTAAGTTATGTATTTATAAGCTCCTTTGAGCTGGCATGAAATATGTGCAAAAATGCACACTTGTGGCCATCGGCGCCCCGACACCAATCACTCTAGATGATTTGCTGACTTAAGCTTCTCGAACATTCTTCAATGGCAGTTCAGTGGCAATTGTTCGCCAAAAAGCGAGGCCGGGGCACCAATCACTCAGAATGCAAAACTCATCTTTGGCTTACAAGTCATGTTCTCTTCTCCGTTCCATTAATTGCCATGTATTCCGAAGTGCAGAGTCACCTCTATTTGCCTACATCAAAATTCAAGACAAGTAAATGCACTTTTAAATGATGAGATGAAATTTTAAATATCCGAAAACAACATGATTTGTATTAAATTATGCTCAAAATATATAAAATCTAAATTTAATTCATGAAATGTAAAAGTTAATAAAAATTAAGCAAAAAACCATGCATATTTATCAAATTCTCTTGGACTAGTATTCAAAATAAGCATAAAATTAGTCATGACAACTCTAATTTTCTAGAGTTGTCAAGGTCCAGTGACCAACTAGGAAAAAGCCAAGCATGACCCTTCTTAGAGGGAGGAAGATGGGTTCACCAAAGCCTACACCTCCCCCATGGGGTTATATAGAAATGTTTGACAAGAGATGACAAGGCCTCGATGGGACAAAGGGGCAATTTGCAAAACCCTCACATAAGATTAATAGGAAATAGATGACATGATGGCTAAGCATTTATTAAAGTTATCTCAAGATAAGAGCGTACCTTCCCTCAATTGAAGATAGCCAACTCACAATAATGAAGAATAATGTCTTCACAAACCAAGGATGACCTAACCATCCTCAGATAATCATGAATGGGATAATCTCTTAGTCTACCAACTATAAGCAGATGCGTCAATTAAAGAAAATCTTTAAGGAATGACCTCACAATATATCATCTAATATAGAGCACATTTATCGCTATCGAATATTATATAAAATTGATGAACTACAACAAAATTAAAAAAGCAGGACTCTAGGTCCCATTCATCCCACAATGTATAACCCTTCATGGATGAGTTTTGCCTACACTTGACAAACCCTTTGAAAGGGCTAGCCAATTTTGGACTACGCTAGATACATGCCATAATTGTAAAAAACATTCATAATGCAATGTTCACGATCTCTCACCCCCTATTGGTTTTTGGGTCGACCTTATTGTTAGTTCAACTATTTCCAATATAAACCTCACATGATAAATCCTTATCAGCTCCATTACTCTATGATTTAAACCTTCGTTTGGCTTAGATTAACCCTCGGTTAAATTGAGACCTATCAATTATATTAATTAGCCAAAAACTTGTTGTCACTACCCTTAAGCAATCATTTAGCTAAATATGTATATTTAGGAAAACGGTACATGTAGCTAAATAAATAAAACTAACACATGGTGGTTGGAGTGATAAAGAGTAGAATTCATCTTAAGCAAGGTCTCGATTTTGAGTCTTGTGAAAGGAGAGATAAGTGTTGGAATAGTCTTAAGTAGATAAAAAAAATTTAAAATAAATAAAATAGTGATATTTTGGAGGTGCTTCAATGATGCTCGAAAGCATTGAATATTATTACCCCATTTTAGATGACTAAATCAATATCCAATTTACTTTTATCAGGGTACAGAAAACTTTCAATTAAAGTGTTAGGTGCATTAATACCTACTTAAAATATGTAATCATGTGTACATTATAAAAGCACATAACTCCATTGATATATATATATATTACAATGTTATAATAATGTATAGAATGATTCATTAATATTGGATAGGAATTTTAGATAGTTTGGTGTCAAATTAACAAATTTAAATTAATATAAATCAAATAATTTTTTTGTTGATTTTACACCTCCATTAGATGATACCACGCTTATATTTTATTTTCACAAATTTAGTTTCCTAATTTAAAAATAATTTTAAATGTAGTGAGTAGATTGATGTTGATTTAACCCTCAAACCATGACACCACACCGAAATCAAATGGTTTTTTTTTTACATGATCCACCACATTGTAGTAACACCCTGTACAAAACTTCATCCATAACCTAAACGAGTTATGATCTTTTTAACGTTTTTATTGTTTTTTGTCTTTCATAAACTTATTAATCCAAGTGTATTCAATATATAAATCAAAATTTATCATTTTTGAGTTTTAAATATAAATATATTTTAGTCATTTCAATTATTTAAAATGGCTAAATTACTTCCATGAATCCAGGTTTAAAAATCAACAAAATCTATGAATATTTTCAAAAATAGTATAATTATTTTATATACATCAAATATGCCTAGATTAATGGTTTATGAAAATTTTAAAAATTTGAAAATAAGATTTTTAACTCGAGCTAACAAATAACAAGATCATAGGTAGAGCGATAATGTACAAAATTTTAAGTTAAGAATCGTCATCTTGTTAGCACAAGCTAAAACCCCCTTTTCATTATTTTTTGTTTTTATAAATCAATTAATATCTATGCATTTAGTCTGTAGACTAAATTTTATCATTTTTCCTGAATAATTTTATTTTCAAAATAGAGGTATTTTTGTCATTTTCAATGGTTACAAAGACGAAACTACATCTATATTTAAAAATCTAAAAGAATATTTATAAATCTTTGGAATAGTTAAACTTTGTTTATAAATTAATTACGCTAGACTCATAAGTTTATAAAAATTAAAATAAAAAATGTACTTTTTGTATTGGGTTAATAACTAGTCTTGTTATGCTCGATTAACAACATTAGCCCATCATTATTCCACCATTCAAATTAATCTACCACTATTCCTCGACAACTAAGGTTGTAACCTTTTAATAAAAAGTCAAGATCTCGTTACCTCTAATTAAGAAAATCACTTCTTAGCTTGGAAAAAAAATCTTTTTAAAAATTTAATTTTTTTATAAAACTATTAGTTTAAGTACATATCACTTATATAACAAGTTTTGTTATTCTTCGAGATGTATATATATTATTTTTAAATATGGGAGTATTTTAGTGATTTCTTGTATTTAAAAATACAAAAATGGCAAATTTTATTACATAAGTTCAATATGTTGGTCCCGAGTTTGTAGCAAAACCCAAGAGGGGAGGGGTGAATTGAGTTCTTGAAAATTCTTTCGTAATTAGAAGCTTAACCCCTTGAGAGTTTTAGTCCCCTTGAATGAAAAACGTAAAATATAAAAGTAATTAAAAATAAACTCAAAAAATTATAGTAGTTCGGGACAATCCTCCCTACTCTACTCCTCCAAGAGCACACGTACCTTGGGTTCCACTAAGCACAATAGTGATATACTCAGAGCACTTGCTCTCTTCTAGATTCCAGCTCTAAGAGGCCTTTTATAGACTTAGCACAAGTAGATGACAAGTTACACTCCTGTCACACGCTATTTTGCCTTCACTCGGTCTTAGTCTCCAATACTAAACTAAGTAGAACACAAATGAATAATAAAGAGAAAATGATGTTACACTTTACATATGTGTAGAAAATAATTTTCTGCGCAGAGAAGAACTTGTAGAATGAATTGCTGATGGAGCAGTTCAACACTTACAATTTTGTTACTGAGTTCTTCTTGGAAACTTTTTTTTAGATCACATGAATGCTTGAGAATAAAGAGGTTGAACTCATTCAATGCTTTCTCTCTACCCTTTCTCATCCATTTGAAGTGTCTTAAATAGGGCAGAGTAAATTCGAATGTTTGGAGGTAAGTGGCGAGCATTTAATGCGCCAATGTTTGAATTTTTTCGATTGTTGCAATTCAAGTCACACTTCGAGTCGACCTTGGATGCGACTTCAGATGCGACTTCATCCAAGTCGCAGACTAGCGTCGACTTGGGTTGCGACTTCGATCTTCAGTTCTTCTGTTAAGTTCTAGACTTGAGTCGACTTGGTCTCAAACTTGACTCATCTCGCAGGTGAGGTTGACTTGGATTGCGACTTCACCAACTAATTGACTTCTTGGAACTTTGACATAATGTGATCTTCATTTGCTTGTTTTCCTTTCTTTGTTTCTTCATAATTCATACTTATAAATCTTCATTTGTATTTGAGGTTTATTCATTCTTCTTGAAAATTGAGCTTGATCAATCTCTCTCGACCATTTGATGAAAGCTTAATGTATCTTTAGCTCAAGATTGTCATTCTTCTATGATTTTGATTTCAACTTTTTGAGTTTAGTGTTTGGGATCAACTTGATTTGCCACTCCATTCAAGTCGTAGGTTTGAGTTGACTTCATGTGCGACTTCACCCAAGTCGCATGACGAGGTCGACTTGGATTGCGACTTGACTCTGTTAACTTCAACTTTAGTCTCTGAAAATATTCCAAGTTGCTGATAGAGTTGACTTGAAGTTGCGACTTCACCGAAGTCGTATGCGAAGTCGACTTCAGTTGCGACTTCGTCTGCTCAAGTGTCCATATTTCAGTACTGTAAAAAAAAATAGAATTTGAAGTCAACTTCGATATCAACTTCACCTAAGTCAATGCTTAAGTCAACTTGGCATGTGACTTGACCTGTCAAGCTTTTGATTGTTGAATTTTATAATCCTTGAAACCACTTGACACCTTTGTTAGTACCTCGATATTATTCAAATTGAGTTGTTAATCATCAAAATATGGATTGTGCTTAATTTGTCATATGTTTACAACACAATATACTTAGATTAATAGTTTTATAAAAATAAAAATTTTAAAAAATAATTTTTTGGCTTGTGTTAAGAATTGAATTTCTTAACCTAGATTAAAATTGGATTAGAGTACAAGTTAATCATAGGTCAACAAAGCAAGTTGAAAATGGATTAAGTTACATAAAAAATCAAATGATAAATTATTAAATTATAATTCTAAACAAAAACCACAAGGAACGTAATGCTAATGAATTATTTAAATTTGAAGACTAATTTTCATATTTGAAACAGTGAAATTTCAAACTTTTTTTATTTTTGAAGCTTACAATAGAAGTAAGACAAAAATGCAATCATTAAAAACAAAGACATTCTTTGATAAAAAAATAACAAAGACATCCCGAATAAGCATGAGGCATAAAGAAAGAATGCGGTTATTAAATAGGCTAGCGCATTAGTGGGTTGTCAAGATTTTTTTATTGTATCGAAACTTTACATTATAAGGATATTCACAATCTCACCACAAGTGCACGAGTCTTAGATTGTACTATATAAAATATCGATTCAAAGGGAATTTGGGTCTTAAAACTTTATTTTTAAGCAATTTTATATCAAATATCAAGAGGCTAAAGTGGAAAAAAAATTTAGAAAAGTGAAATAGAAAATAGAATTTAGACTTAGATAGAAAATTCGAAAGCAACGATGAGAGTACCTAGGATCTAGGGTTTCACATGCGTCTTTTGCAATGGGTAGTGATATGATTATTTAATTTAAATATTATTTGTTAAAGGAAAACAAATCCTAATTTATTATTGCACCTTCTCTCGAAACTTACAAGGCTTGACCGTAATTTATTCTTAATCATTTATGCTCATGGGATTAAGTCAATTGAGATTCATTAAGTTTTATGGCCGTTTTTGAATTTCTCAAAGTCATCATGTCTATTCTCATGATTTTAGATTTTCAGGTTTAATACCTTAATTGTTGTATATTAGACTTTCACCTCTCGGTTCCATCACTTAATATATATAAAATCATTGCCAAAGTAGGAGCTCAAACACTAGGAAATTATTAAAATACAATATATTAAATTAACAACAATATCCATCATAAATAAATCAAAATTAAAATCTAGATTAAGGGCTTAGTCGAGTATGTTTAAGTCCAAAATAAAATTTAAATTCAAATCCATCTTAAATAAGATAATTAATCAAATGGAATAAAGAAAGAAAAACTCTGACGGTGCTCTCCTCCTTCTCTCCAACCGTTGCTCTCTCTCTTAAATTCTCTCCTCAAATGTTCTGCTCTCCATTTTTTCTGTGTAATTCCCTCCCGGTTTCCTACTCTCAAATCCCTTTTTATATTATTCTCAAAATTACCGCAAACGTAAAAACAATTTGCTATGCTGCTGGAACGTGGTTTGATTGCCTAGTTGCGTATATTTAATCCCGCAAGAGATGGCGTGGATGGCTGAATTTGATTTGGACACATCTAGACTTGAATTGCGTAAGGCTTGATCGGTGCACAAATTTTTTGGTTGCTTGAATTATATGGCTTAGATTTGATTTATTGGATGCTGAATATATGACGTATTAAAATGCGCTGCATGCATGAACTATTTGGTTCAAAGTTTTGGATGTTGCTAATTATCAAACGGTTGTTTGCCTTGGAGATATTTGGGTTGCCGAGAACTAAATTTCTGGACGATGTGGATTTCTGATTATATGGTAGGCTCTGATTCGCATGTGATCTTCATGATCTGCATAATGGACAGTTTAGAATAGGCGCTGAATTATGCATGCCGATTTTTTGGACATGATCTTGCTGGTCATTAGCTTAAGCTGTGAAATTGCAACTTGAAATTTGGACGACTTAGATCTATGCATGGAGAACTACTGATCTTGTGCTTGGACACTGGATGGTCTAGATCATGGCCAGCTAGAATTTTGGACATTCAGATGCATGATTGGGTGGTGAATAATTATGGATGGTCTGGATCATCTGATTTTGCTGAATTTCTAGTTTTAAATGGTGGGACTTCTTGAACTTGTAAAACCTGCATAAAAGGTATTTAAATAATTAATTCATGTTAGTAAACAGTTGGTGAACAGATTAAAAATTATTCGAAGCTCAATTATTGCACAAAGTCATATCAAACATAATTTATTTAATGACAACGAACAAAACAGTAATTTTAAGCCAAAAAATCACAAAAATTATTTAAATCACATTGAAATTAACACTTAATGTCTAAATGGTGCCAAAATATATTTTAAAGTAAATTTCACATTAAACTCAAATAATTACCCACCAAATTGGCAAAAAATATCCACAAAATATATCGCTATCTACCAATTATCAAAGGAGATACTATTAGAACTCATCCTTACACACTCGATGTAATATCACAAACCTAAGCCCTGGTTCATGGGTTTTCTTGATTTATTTGACTAGTTAAAGAACCCAACCCATGATCAACCCCTCTAAGAAATGATTCAATAAATTCATGTATCTCCTAATTTTTATTTTAATTTTTTAAAGTATAAATATTTTATTTTGTTTAACATTCCATGGTTGTTTTATCATGCCACAAAAAATGTATATATCAAAAACTTATATTTTGTAAAAGTTAATTATCTTTAGAGAGTGAATTTATAATTATTATTTTTTTTTCAAAATATAACGTATATAAAATTCTTAAATACATGTTATTTTCGATGAAAAAATAAAAAATATACAAATAAATATGATAAATAGATTATGTGAACTCAATTGGAAATTTTGCAAATCAAGGACTATCCATGTTTCGATATTAACAGCCAAATTCAAGAATATTTAAGGGACTAATATGTTTGATTTTATGTTTGAATTACAATTTTTGAATATGAAATTAAACAATCAAATTTTCATCGCTAAGCAAATTTCAGCATTGATTGGGTCAAGTCGACCCCAGTCAACTTCAAGTGACATTCTAGAGACTAAAAGAACAATGTGAATGGTTGATAAGTCAAAGTCGCACCTCAAGTCGACTTGGCATGGGACTTAGGTGAAGTCGAAAATCAAAGTTCATTCTGTTGTTAACGAATAATAAATTAAGAACAATCTATGTTTTGATGATTAACAATTCAATTTGAGAGATTTTAAAGCACTAACATATGTGTTGAGATGTTTTAAGGATTAGATACTTTAGGTTCGAAACTTGGCAGGACAAGTCACACGCCAAGTCAACTTAGGCATCGACTTAGATAAAGTCGATATCGAAGTCGACTCAAGCATTGACTTCAAAGGATCATTTTTTAACAACATTGATAATGTGGACATGTGACCGGGCGAAGTCGCAACTAAAGTCGACTTCGCTTGCGACTTGAGGGTAAATTTGCAACCCAAATCAACTCTGTCAATGACTTGAAGTATCTTCAGAGGTTCGAAGCTGAATCTAATAAAGTCAAGTCACAACCGAAATTCACTCCAAATACGACTTTGAAGAAGTCACACATGAAGCCAACTCATACATATGACTTGAGTGGAGTTGCAAACCAAGTTAACCCCAGCATTCAACTTTGATACAAGAAGATCAAATCATGACGTTTCAAGCCCTAGGATGATAAGTTTGGCTTAAGGAACCTCATTCTAACATGATTAAAGATCCGAGGCAATTTCATCCAAGAATGCTCAAATGAACATGACCAAGCTCAATAATCAAGAAGTTCCAAAGCTCACATGCACAAATGAAGACTTATGAGGATAAAATATGAAGAAACAAAGGCAACTATCCTAAAGGATCAAGTTTACACTATGCAAAGGTTAAAATAAACCAAGTAGAGAGTGAAGTTGCAACCCAAGTCGACTTCACCTGCGACATGGGTCAAGTCTGAGATGAAGTCGACTTGAAATGGAATCTAATTGAAGAGCTGAAGACCAAAGTCGTAACCCACATCGACTGCAGTTCGCGACTTAGGCAAAGTCACTCGAGGTTGACTTCAAGTGCAACTTGAATCACAATAGTTAGAAAAATTCTAATGTTAGAGCAGTAAATGCATGCCACCTACCATCAAATGTTCGAATTTACTCCTCTTCTATTTAATATACGTCAAATGGAAGGGAGGGGTTAGCTAGTACATTGATTAAGCTTCACCTTTCAACTTTCTAGCATTAAAATACTCATTAAGGAGATCTATAAGAACAACTTTGCTCTTTGACTACAAGCGCTCAAGTGTTCATCAATTTGTTTACTCTACAAGTTCTTCTACAAGTTAAAAATTTGCTTACACATATGTAAAGTGTATATCCTTGTTTCCATTCCTTTTATTTGTGATTCCACTTGATTGAGTGTTGGAGATTAAGACCAAGTGAAAGCAAAGTATTATGTAATTGGAGTATGACTTGCCACCTACTTGTGCAAAATTTGTAAAGGCCCCCTAAAGTTGAAAGCTGAAAGAAAGCAAGTGCTTTAATTGCATTTCCATTGGCATAGTAGAACTCAAGACACAAAGTTGTGTTCTTGGAGGAGTAGAGTAGGGAGGGTTGTCCTGAACCACTATAATCTCTTGTATTTGTTTTGCTTCCTCTACTTGTTATCTCATTTTTCACATTTTTTATTCAAGAGGACTTACAAAGGAGGTTACAAGTAATACACCAAAATATTTTTAAGAACTCAATTTACTCATCCCCTGTTGGGTTTTTCCATTAACTCAGGACCAACACACTCTATCTTTGACTTGGATTCCGTTGGGTGGCTAAAAGTTGCTTTAACTGTGGTTAGAAAGTTAAAGTCAAAAACCAAGTTGACTTCACCTTGCAACTTGAGTGAAGTGGGTACGAAGTTGATCCACTTCTAAGACTTAATATTCTATAAGATAACTATGCAAATTTGGCTAAGTACCTGAAGTGAAGTCATATACCTAAGTAAACTTCACTTGCGACTTGGGTACAATCCAAGACTAAGTCGACTCAAGTTATAGACTCAAAATAATAGAAGATCAAGAGATAAAGTTTTAAAGCGCCAAGCTCTCAACGTTCAGTAATGTTATACACCAAGTCGGCTTCACTTGCGAATTAGGTCAAGTCCAATGACCAAGTCAACTTAAGGACCTGAAAAATATAAAACAAAGAAGGAAAGTTCTATGGAATGAAGAGGATGACCAACATTTCACTCCTACTTCAGTATGTGACTTGGGCGAGCTCACATCCAAAGTCTACTCCATATGCAACTTGAGTCGCAATAGTTGAAAAAATTCGAACATGGAACATTTAATGCACGTAAGCTACCCTCCAGTGTTAAAAGAACTCCCGCAACTATTTAAGAATTGTCAAGAGAAGTTATAAGGATTAGTTAGAGCATTCATTGAGCCTTCACCTTCCTACTTTCAAGTGATTAATTGTGCATTTAGTGTTTTACAATGAGAGACTCTCATTTTCACTACAAAGGGCTACAAGTTCTCATTTTCTTCAAGTACCCAAGGGTCTTCTCAAGTGTTAAAATATCCTACAAAATCTGTAAAGTTTAGATTTCTTTATTTCAATTATTTTTATTGTATTGTGGTGCTTAGCATGGTGTTCGAGACCAACACCAAGTTTAGACAAATAGTATGCGATTGGAGTAGAGCTCACTGTTTGCTTATAATCATTGTAAAGGCTCCCTAGAACTATAATCAAGAAGAAAGCAAAGATTCTATTTGTAATCTTTGTTGAAGTAGTGGAACCTAAGATATAAAAAAGTATATGCTTCAAAGAGTAGAGTAGGAAAGGTTGTCCAAACTACTATAATTTATTGTGTCTCTTATAGTTGTTGTTCTACTTATTTTTGCTCTATCTAGCCCTCTCCATTTCATTTAAGGGGATTGAATTCACAATGAGCTAAGTTTTAAATTAAGAGTCCAATTCACCCCTCATCCTTTGGGTTTTATCGTAAACTCATGACCAACAAAAGCAGGTCTTTGAGTTTTTTATCAATGAGATCTATTAGAAATGACAAACTAATTAACTTTCATCCCTACTTTTGCTGAGGATGAGTCTTTCACAAGACCACCTCTATATGACAAAAATAACTTCATTATTGGAGTTGGGGATGAAATAATTAATAATGGTCACTGAAATTGGACTCTTGAATAGTTATCCAAGATAGAATTACTCTACCTACAAACGAAAAAGCCTCCAATTGAACTGAGGAGAAGGTAAGAATAATAAAGAGTAATGCGAAGGCAATGAACTCCTTGCTTTATGCTCTAACTGCTATAGAGTATGATCGAGTGTCATCATGCTTAATTGTTAAAGAAATTATGAATACTCTAACTTCTATTTATGCGGGCATTTCTTAAGTCCAAGGGACAAGAAAAAATATTTTTATTGGAGAATTAGAAAATTTCAAGATGCTTAAAACTGAAAATATTTTTGATATGTTTGCTAAATTCTTAAAAATTATTAAAGTTCCTAAAGGCTTAGAAAAGGTTATTTCTGAGTCTGAGCAGATAATGAACATCCTATGAGCATTATCAAAGTCATGGATGCTGAAAATTACTGCAATCAAAGAAGCAAAGGATCAGAATACCTTAAAGCTCGAAGATCTTATTAGCTTATTAATGTTTGATAAGCTAATAAAGAAGAAGAAAAATGAAGAACATAACAAAGGGAAGAAGATTCTCACGCTGAAGGCAACACATCAAAATTCAGACAAGTCTACATCATAAACTCAACATGAAGATGAAGAGATTACCTTTCTTACAAGAAAATTCAAAAAATTCGAGAGAAAAGAGAAGAATATAGGTTCCTTTAAGACCTACAATGAAAGAAGAAGAAGAGAAAAGAAGAAAGATGCTCTCAAGTGCTATAAATGCAGAGTGGGACATACGCAAGCACTATGTTCCATGTCCGATGAGAACAAATCAAAGGAGAGGCAAGAAAAGAAAGAGAGAAAGTAGCTCAAGGAAGATTCTAAAGCAGAAAGGTAGAGGAATGTACATGAATGAGGACCCATCTTCATTGAGCGGTTCATCTAATGATGACCAAGAGGCTGCAAATTGTGCAAGATTTGTTGTATGGTAAGAATTGAAGAGGAAAGCTCTCTAAATTACCTCATGCTCATGGAAATAATGGAAAGTAAACTCACATCAACAAACTAAACAAGTAATGATGAGGTAATCTCTAAACTAAATGACTCTCCTTCCAAATCCATTGACTCTTCTGCACATTAGTGTCTCAAATATACTGAGTTAGAATAATTACAATAAGCTTATGATTCACTATTCAAAGAAATAAGAAAACTTGATAGCAAATACACCTTGAAAAAGAGACAATGTGACTCTAGGATAATTGTAAATGTATAATTAACTGAAAGAGTCAAGTTTCTAGTTGAGGAAACAAAGACTTTATCTATTGAAATTAAAATGGCAAGCATGCCCTCCAAACTCCCAGTATCTCATCCATCTTGTTCTACTACTATCGAAAAAGGGCCATGGCAGGTAAGGACGCTGATCGAGATGGCCCGGGAGGAAGCCACGAGCTTTCAAGCCTCTCAACGATGAAGGGTACATTTAATAAAGGTAATCAATCTTCCACTTTACCTAAAGACCAAGAAAAAGTTATCTAACAAGAAAGAATTAGGAGTTGAAAAAAGAAAAGGGACCCCTTTGCAACGGCCAATGTCATAGAAATGCCTATCACATATTTTAGAACTCCACAACATAGGAGATTCTACAAATTATTTTATGAAAGAAAAATCTTTCCACTAAAGATAATCTATTTTGAATTTCTGAAAAAGTAAAAATTTGGGATTGAGCAGTTGCTTGATTATCAGGGCGAGACAAATATATTAAAAGAAGAAGGGACAATATATCCAGATTTAACACATCAATTTTATTATGCTTAGAGTTTAGAGGACTTAAATACTTTTGTGAAAGGCAAAGAGGTAAACGTCGAGCACATTCATAGTATTTCTAGAAGATCTACAAGGGACCAAATTGCTCAAATATTGAGAATACCATATGATAAAGAAGCTCTACCTAAAGGTCTTACACAATCTGAAATGTATAATCAATTGACAAAAAATAATAAATATGCCGAAGGGATGAAATTTCTTCACTATATGGATTTGCCTCTTTAATTGCGAGTTCTTAGACTACTAGTGACTCATTGCATTTATTGAAAAGGGGCAGGAATCAATTTAATTCCCAGAAGGCCACAATCCTATGGAAGTTGGTGAATAAAAGAAAGATCAACCTGCCATGATTGATTTTAGAGGCTCTCGAGTTGAATAAAGATAACTCGTGAGGGGTCCTCCCATGCAAAATGTGGTTCCAAAAGATTCTTATGTATTATGGGTTAATTTAAAAGGGGAGTCATTTGAAGTTTTAAAACCAACAAGCACAATCAACAAAGCTTTGCTCACAAGAATGAAAACTGACATAGAACATTTTAGGCAAGAAAGGATGCAAGCAAGAATGAGAGCAGAACAAGAACCACTTGCTCCAGAAACTCATGGGGAAGAGGCCCAATCTTAGGGGAGCATCCCCCACAACTACCATTCTCATTACCATCTTGCATCTATCCATCCTGACATTTTTGAGCACCTAAATGCCATGGAGGCTAGATTGACCCAAGAGCTAAGCTCCGTTCAGTCATCCATCCTAACCATGCATAATAGCAAAAATAAACTAGAAAAAGACATCATATCCATTAAATAAAAACTTGCATCAGGCATTCGGCGATCAACCCATCCCTAGCCTCCCAGTTTTGATCCTTATTAGGAAGAATCTTGTGTTTCTCATTCCTCCATAAGGTTTAAATTACATTTTTCACTCCTATGATTCTCCTCACCCTCTCAGTTTACCCATGACCAAGAATCATTCCCTATCACTCCACTTGCTTTTCGTAAGGCCTTCATTGCATTTCTTCGTCTCTTCTCCTTTTGATGATTGTAAAAAAGGAGGAGAGTTAAGTATATAGTTAGAGGAGTCTTTGTACTTTGGATTGGGTGCAATGTATTTAGGGACATTATGAATTTTTTTTTGAAACTTTTATGTTCAAACCTTGAAACTTTCATGTTCACTATGTAAATCTTTACATAAATGAAGTGAAATGTTTCATTTTTATAGAAATTGGAATGATGACATGTGATACGTAATGTTCTTTTATCTTATGTTCTGTCAAATCTATTGTTAATCAATCTCTATTATGATCATGAATTTTCTTTGAAAGTTGAACAAAGAAAAGAAAATAGTTAGCAAGTTTAAATTCCTATTTATGTCAAGAGAAAGGCAAATTTCAAAATTGATTTTATCAATCATTCAAAAGGGGAATATTGTAAACTCAATTGGATAATTTGCAAATCAAGGCTTATTCATGTTTTGATGATTAACAACCAAATTT
Source organism: Annona cherimola (assembly GCA_030490835.1). NCBI lineage: Eukaryota > Viridiplantae > Streptophyta > Magnoliopsida > Magnoliales > Annonaceae > Annona > Annona cherimola. Next base: position 90,394,459 of record CM059972.1, read on the forward strand.
AATAATATTTAAGGGACTAACGTATTTGGTTTTATGTTTAAAGTTAGAATTTATTTAATATGAAGTGAAATAGTTAGATTTGCATTGCTAAGTAAATTTCAGCATCAACTTGGGTCAAGTTGATAACCCGAGTCAACTTTAAGTGGCATTTTGGAGACAAAAAGAACAATGTGAATAGTTGACAGGTCAAAGTCGCACCCTAAGTCGACTTAGCTTGCGACTTTGGTGAAGTTGACTCTGTCTGCGACTTGAATTTCATCGGATAACTAAAAGTTGTTTTAATTGTAATTAGAAGGTTGAAGTCAAAAACTAAGTCAACTTCATCCTGTGACTTGGGTGAAATCGAATACAAAGTCAACTGAGTTTTGAAATTCGATATTCTTGAAGGCAAGTATGCAAATTTGGCTAAGTACATAGAGTAAAGTCTCACAACCAAGTCCATTTAAGTTCAAGACTTGAAGTAATAGAAGCTCAAGAGATGAAGTTTTAAAGTTCTAAGCTCTCAACGTTCAGTGAAGTCACACACTCAAGTCAAATTCACTTGTGACTTGGGTCAAGTACAATAACCAAGTTGACTTAAGAAGGGTTGATGAGCATAAAACAAAGAAGGAAAGTTCTATGGAAGGAAGAGGATGACCGAATTCGCACTTCAAGTTGACTCCAGTCTGTAACTTGGGCGAAACTTGGGTGATGTCACATTCAAAGTCGACTCCATATGCGACTTCAGCCGCAACAATAAAAAAAATTCGAATGTTAGCATATTTTAATGTGGGCCACCTACCCTCTAACGTTAAAATAACTCTTACGACTATTTAAGACACATGAAAAAGAGTTATCAGGGTTACTAAAAGCATTCATTGAGCCTTTAACTTTCTATTTTTAAGTGATTAATTATGAATTAAGTGTTCTACAAGGAAATACTCTTATTTCTATGGTAAAGGACTACTAGTTCTCATTTTCTTCAAGTACCAAAGAGTCTTCTCAAGTGCTAAAACTGTCCTACACAATCTATAAAGTGTAGATTTTTTTATTTCAATTATTTTTATTGTATGTGGTGTTTGACTGAATGTTGGAGGCTAAAGCCAAGTTAAGACAATTAGTATACGATTGGGATGAAACTCATTGTCTACTTGTAACCGTTGTAAAGAACCCCTAGAGCTACACTCTAGAAGTGAGCAAAGACTCTATTTGTAATCTCTATTGAGAAAATAGAACCCAAGACATAAGAGAGTGTGTGCTTATAAAAGTGGAGTAGGAAAGACTGCTTGAACCACTATAATTTGTTGTCTATTTATCTTTACTCTCTCTAGCCCTCTACGTTTCATTCAAGGAGGATAGAATTCACAAGGGGTTTAGTTTTAAATTACCAAAAAAAATTTTAAAGCCCAATTCACTCATCTTTTCTTAGGTTTAGCAGTAAATTAGAGACCGACATAGTAGATATTAAAAATATTTTTAAATAAGGGTGTGTTCGGGAGATGATAAAACTTTTAGATAAAAAAATTTTTATATAAAATTTTTTTAATTGAAAGAAAACAATGTGATATAATAGGGATAATGATGAAGAATAAAGAAAATAAAATTAAAATAGGTAAGTTAGTTGTGCGGATAGCTATGTAGAAATGATTAAAAAGTAGAGTAGTTGTATAGGAAGATGTGAAAAAATAATTTAAAATATGGTAATTATGAAGAGTGAAAAGTTTTAGCTTGACTTTTTTTTATTGCCAAACACATCCTAAATAAATAAGCGACTTCCTATGTGTTGAGCTAAATGTGAAGCTCTAATGTAAGCATTTTTTTAATTTTTTACATAGATGCCTGGAGAAATTTTATATTTTTAGTTTCATTTAGGTTTTAATTTAAGAATGAAAAGTTCTTCTATTGTCACCTTCTATGCCCAAATGAATAAAAATTTTGTAAATTAAGGTTAAAAATTAATAAACCACAAGTCCATTTAAGTGACTTTTAAAACCCATTTAAATAAATAGATTGATGATGAGTTAAACTTGTTTCATTTTACAAGTTATACATGCTTATTAAAACTAGAGTCAACATTTTAATTAGGGATATATATGAAATAATTAATATTTTAAATTCAATTAGACAATTAGTATCAGAAGCATTGATTGATTATATAAAATTATATTTTAAATAGTTTTCATTTTTATTTTTATTTTTAATTTGTTAGGAACCCATAACTTGATCTATTTATGTCAACCAAATTAGAATTAGGAATAAAGTTTTATAAACAACTAATAAATACATTAGGGTTAGAGATCTTTTAGATTAGAACAAGAGTTAGCCTTTGAGCCATAACCCACCCATTACACTCCTGCCCCATATGCTTGCCTGACCACTATACTACGCTTGAGCATTTACATAATCGATTTAACAGTACCCCAATGACGATATAATTCGGGACTTAGAGTGATTACAGTTAAAGGAAAAATTGGGGCTAATTGTTGTTTACGACTTTTAAAAGTAATTATGTTTTAAAATTTTTAAAGAGTTAAAATATTTTTTATAACTAATGTTTACTAATTTTAATCATATAAGAGGTTCAACCCCATGTATCAAAGTAAAGTAAGGAAGATGATGAGGATAATATGAAAAGTATGTTTAAATATCTCAAATCTCAAGAACATCAAAATCAAGGATAATTTTTTGGGTTGATTTGGCAATAAGCAAAAAGTATTAAGCTAAAAAATTTTAATCTCTATAATTATTTTACTTTTTAATGTCTTCACTTATTCCTATACACAACTGTCCTACTTTTTAGTTAGTTCTATACAATTACCTACACAAGTAATATATCTTAACTTTATTATTTTTGCATACTATTATTATATTTTCTTCTAGTTCAAAAAATTTTATATCAAAAATTTTTCATTTAAAAGTTCTATCACTTTCCAAACACATTCTTTAAAAAGAACATTCTATTAAAAATTGAATAAAAATAAAACTAAAAAACTATTTTCATAACGAAAAATAATAGTTCAAAATATAAATGCAAATAATGAAGACGTTAAATCATATGATATGATAAAGCATTGAGAAAAGTAACAAAAAAAGGCATAACTTTTCACATTTTTTCTGGTCACCAAATATACAAAGTTAACTAGACAGATTATTTCACATGTATCAATTTTTCCCTACTTAACTGCGTGGATGTTTTAATCAAAATGTTAGGCCAATGCAATCATTCCTATCTCAATTTCTTGTCGGCTTCAAATTTCCCACCAAAATTAGATGACACATTACAACCATTTCATACCGTTCATGTGATAAAAATGGGGTTTTGGCGGAAGCAGATTTGGCATAACACCATGCTTTTCACTGTATAAAAAAATTTATTCTGTTAAATTAAACGATATTTAGAATTACTTTTGAAAATTTTAAAGAAAATTATATAAATTTGGAAATTTCAAAGTGAAATCTATGCAGATCTGCCTGTGTGTGAGTGTGAAACTCAATTTTAGGATAAAGATCCAAACGGTTCACTAGTCATGTTATTCATGTTAAAATTATTGAAAAAAAATAAATAAATGTGGGTTTGGTATTGATAAAAATTTTAATATAAAAATTCTGAAAAGGGAGAAGTAATATAATACAACGAAGATGACGATGGAGATATAATTTTAAAATATGATAGTGGTAAAAAAATATGAAAAATAATTAAAAAATAAAATATTTATAGAGGGTAAAAAGTTTTTTTTTTTATGAAAGGAATTACTCTATCCCGACCCCCTCACAATTTGAAAAGGGTTCGGGACAAAGTAACCCCCACTATTCATAGCCAAAAAATTGTCTTTATAAATTTTCTCAATGATATCTTGAGGGAGATTTCCCCACCAAGTCACCTGATCAGAAACAGAAGCACAAACCAAATTTGCTAGGGAGTGGGCCACCATATTTCCTTGTCTAAGGACATGGTGGATAGAGAGATGAGGATTTGCGTGGAGAATATTTCTGATGTCAGAGATAACAAAGCCCACTGGAGAGGAAATCAGATCATCATTGGACAAATAGGTGCACAGAAGAAGAGAATCAGATTCGATCTGAACAGGTCTTAATTTAAGGTGGAGGGCCCACTTAGCTCCCAGAAGGAAAGCGGTAGCTTCCATAAAAAGCGAATCCCCTACGCCCGTCCGTCTCCATCCCATTTCTGCAAAAAAATACCCGTGAGAGTCCCATAAACTGCCTTATTTCATGTTCATCAGCCTTAGAAAAATAAGAGCATTATCAGCAAAGAGGAGATGAGTAAGTTGAGGCCCCTGCGGGTTGAGCCTGATTCCGTGAATTAATCCCTGGGCAGCCGCTCTAGCAATAAGCGCTGAAATACCCTCCGCACAAAGGAGAAATAGATAGGGAGACAGCGGATCCCCTTGCCTTAGCCCCCTCTGAGGTTGTAAGTACCTGGACTTGAAGCCATTAACGTTTACACGATAGCAGACAGTGGTTATACAGCTCATAATCCAATTTACCCACACCGGGCAAAAATTCATAGCCACCATAACCTGTTCCAGGAAAGCCCACTCCACACGATCATTGCCTTCGACATATCTAATTTAATGGCCATCTCACGCCTTCGACCACCCTTTCGTCTCCCGAGAGAGTGAATGGCTTCATAGGCAATCAACATATTGTCTGATATAAGCCGGCTGGGAACAAACGCGCTTTGTTCCACCCCAATGACCTCGTCGAGATTTAAGCCTATTTGCAAGGACCTTAGCCAAAATTTTATAAACAACATTGCACAGACTTATAGGTCAGAAATGCGACAATTCCTGAGCCCCAACCCTTTTCGGGATCAAAACCAGGGTCGTGGAGTTTACCTTCCGGATGTGACTGCCCATGAGAGCATGATTTCTCTCCTCCATAAATGATCTGCACCATTGGAAAATTTCAGGGCCAACAATGTTCCAATGCTTTTGAAAAAATCCAGGGGACATTCCGTCCGGTCTAGGGGCCTTAGTAGGACTCATCGCTTTTACCGCTTGTTCCACTTCATATAGGCAAAGCGGCTTAATCAGGCCCCTACTTTGGTTGTCCGAAATCTTTCTTGTGATATGGCTGCTCACCCAATCCGCTGCATGTGGAGCCGAGGATGTAAAAACCTTCGAGAAGTGAGAGACTGACATGTCCAACAACTGATCTTGTTCCCTAACCCACCTTCCTTCCTCGTCCATCAGTGCCTCGTCCATCAGTGCCTCAATGAAATTTGTCCATCTCCTATTCGAAGCTATCCAGTGGAAAAAACCCATGTTTCGGTCCCCCTCACGAAGCCAATGGGTTTTCGCACGGATTCTCTAAAGTTGTTCCTCATCCTCCAGCAGAAGGTTTATTTGGAATTTGAGCTTTCTCATCGCATCATCGCGGGCATCAGAAGGGGCAAGATCCATCAAAGAGGTAAGCTCGCTTTGTTTCCTTTCAATAGCCTTCTTGAGATTTCCTCTCTTCATTCAGTTCCATTTAAACAATTCCCTGCCGCACCTATCGAGTTTCCAACTAAGAAGATCAGCAGCTGTCACATCCCCTTGAGGTTTGGACTCCCACACCTTCTGAATAATATTGTTTGCCTTTGGATCGCGCACCCAGAACAGCTCGTATCTGAACTCCTTCGGAGGCCTCCTCCTACCATTCCTCGAATCAAGTAATAACAATAGCGGGCAGTGGTCCGAGTTGGCCGCCGAAAGGTGGACAATTCTTGCATAAGGAAACAGATTGAGCCAAGCGGGAGTTGAGAGTCCCCTGTCAAGCCTAGCTTCCACTCTTTGGGAACCCCTCCGGTTGTTGCTCCAAGTCATAGGCGCCCCCACAAAACCTAGGTCCAGCAAATTGTACTTGTCGATAGTACTACAAAAGAGATCCATTTGAGCTTGATTTCGAGTCCTGGAACTGATGTATTCATTTGGTCCCGCGACCTCGTTGAAGTCGCCCATGACTAGCCATGGAGAGTCAGAATCCGCAGCTAACTGATCAAGAATGTGCCAAGTAAGGTGGCGGCAGTGAGTTTCAGGGTGACCATAGAACCCCGTGAACCGCCATCCCAAAAACTCCACGTCTATATGATGAGCAGAGAAGTTCCGAACTGACGCAGGATGGCCATTATTCCAAAAAAGAGCCAACCCGCCACTTCTTACCGCAGGCTCCACCACAAAACAAGAGTCAAAAAGAAGTTTTCTCTTGATTCTTTCCATTTCCTTCGAATTACTTTTAGTTTCCGATAGAAAGACAAGTTTGGGATCTTTTCTCCTGACTAGATCAAAAAGATTCCGAATTGCACGTGGGTTCCCAAGCCCACGGCAATTCCATGCCAAAAGAGCCATTTCATTTGAGGTGGGGCTGGGGAAACCCCTCAGCCTCCACCTCCCCATGAACGACCAAGTCCAAGACCTTTGCCAGCTTCCCCACCTTCAAAAGCTCACCCGGGTCCGCCACTCTTCCTCTTTTAACATTCCGAGATCCCCCTCTTACATTGAGATTAAGCGATTCCTTTCACTTCCCTTCCCGGGCTCTCCTCTTCCAACCCCTCCTGCTACCCTGCATGAGATTATCCCCAGATTCAAACCCCTCTGGATGATCCTCCCTGGTACCTCCCGTTCGATGACTGAGCTTCCCCTCATTCCCCGCCCCACTGCTTGTATCTGAATATCAAACAACATAGGATCTGCCACCTCCCTCCCTAGACCCCTAGAAGTATCCCTCCCCAAATGAGCTTCGCATCCTGCCCGCATACTCTCCCTCTGTCGGGATTCAATAGCCTGCAACACCTGTCCCCCCTCCATGCCAATCATTTCCTCCCAACCACTACACAATGTAGCTGCAACTTGCTGCCCCCATCCCACTTGATCCCTATCGCTGTTCTCCCTCCTTTTGGTAGAATCCAAAACTGTTTGAGTGGCATTTACTTTGGAGGATTCTGTTTCTGATTGCAGTTTATAATCAACACTGGTTGGTTTATCCACCTGCCCACACTCGTCCCCCAGACAGGCCATTTCCACCTGCACTAAGTTCAGTTCCTCTTCACTGCCCGATCGCCCACCCCTCTCCAAGCTTACAGTTCGCTAGTTGGCCTCCACGGGAGTTGTGGTCATTGTTCCTGCTACCCTCAGCCCTACATTTTCCTCTGTCTGGCACGGCTGCTTTCCAAGGTACCTGATTGGAGCCATTCTGTTGTCAAAGTTCAGTTCGGATCTCAGCTTCAACTGTCTCACCCCCACCCTCATCCAGCTTCCATAAGGCATGTCCGCCTCTATGGTCTTCTGTTTGTCTTGTGACGATGTTGGGCAGTCTTTGTGGGCATGTCCCATAATGCCACACAAATAACAGAAATGGGTAGCTTTTCATATTGAAAGCTAATCCATTTCCTCTGCTACGAACTGATTTTGATGAACATACCTCTGCGTAGAGGCTCTCTGCAATCCAGCATCACCTTCAACTTGACTTCTGCCTTCGTAGCCTTAATCTCAATCACTTCTTCAAATGTATTTCCAATGTACTGCCCCAAGTAGCACTTGTCGACAATGAAAGGGATTCCTTGAATCTAAACCCATATGGGCGTTTTGACAAGTAGTAGGTGGGTGTAATCCACTTCCCCTCGCAGGTCCTCTACAATGACCAAATTTCTGTCGAACAGCCACGGACGGCCCTCCAGCACTCGGTCCCTGTCACTATGGTCTGAGAACGATGCCATGAGCAGATTTTCCCCGATCTCTGTGAAGTAGAAAGTATTTTTTGTTCTCCATAATCGTCTCATCGTCCCTTTGAAGTATTCCTTGTTGAAAGACTTTGCCGCCCAGAGCGTGCAGAGCAGTGCGGCCTTTTCACCTGGGTTGATCTTCTTGATCGCAGGGCCATTGATCGTCAGCGTCTGGAGTTCAGCCCCCAGCAGTTCAGCCGAATGAGGATTCATCCCTGCCTCTGATACGTCTGTAAATCTCTCTCCCGTAAGTAGATTCAATCTTCTTTGGCCGTAAGCTAATGCGTTCTGTAGCAGAGACACCACTATCTTCCTATCTCTCCACAACCTCTGACCCCACACCCAATCCCGAGCGCGCCCAGGTCGCCTGTTGGGACTACAGGGGAGGGACTTTTTAGAGGATAAAAAGTTTTAAATTGACTTATTAGTGAAATCCAGAAAGTAGATTCCTTTTTGTTGCATTTTTATAAAAATATTAGTTTATATTTAAAATTATATCTATAAATTATGTTTAATTTAAAAGCTTATATCTATAACTTAAAATTTTGGATAATATTTATCGATAGGGCTGATATCAATTTAAAAATGACGATGCTGGTAATTTTAATCCTTAGAAACTCAAACAAATAATAATTTCTTTTATGCTATGATATTAAATTTTAAACAGAATAATTGCCAGCGCACGTGAGGCATTCTTTCGCCAAAATCCAACTTACAAAATCCAAACTTTCTTCCTATATATTTCCCTCAAAGACACACTCCCTCCCTCCAAAAGAAAAACAGAGCCGAGAGGAAATTCTTCTGGCAAGAAAAACAAAAGAAGAAAAGAAGAAAGTATAGAAGAGAGATGGGCGGTGTTTTCATCTTCGCCATGATCCTCATTTTCATCTATCTCCTCCTCCAAAAGCAGCGTCGGAGGAAAAGAGGCCTGCCGCCGGGCAGCCTGGGTCTGCCGTTCATTGGAGAGACGCTGCAGCTGGTGTCGGCCTACAAGACCGACAACCCGGAGCCGTTCATCGACGCCCGCGTCCGGCGGTACGGTTCCCTCTTCACCACCCACGTCTTTGGCGAGCCCACCGTCTTCTCTGCCGACCCGGAGGCGAACCGGTTCGTGCTCCAGAACGAAGGGAAGCTGTTCGAGAGCAGCTACCCCAGCTCCATCTCCAACCTCCTCGGTCGCCACTCCCTCCTACTCATGAAAGGCCACCTCCACAAGCGCATGCATTCCCTCACCATGAGCTTCGTCAATTCCTCCATCATCCGCGACCATCTCCTTGTCGACATCGACCGCCTCGTCCGTTTCAATCTCCACCGTTGGGGCACCCACGTCCACCTGCAGGACGAGACCAAGAAGGCAACCTTTCTCTCCTCTGCTCTTCTTCCTCTTTTTTCTTTTCATTTGCTATAAAAAGAAAGATTTCTGATTTCTGATTTGAAATGGGCAGATAACATTCGAGCTGACGGTGAAGCAGCTGATGAGCTTTGATCCAGGGGAGTGGACGGAGAGCCTGAGGAAGGAGTATCTCCTGCTTATAGAAGGATTTTTCTCCCTTCCGATTCCCTTCTTCTTCACCACCTACGGCCGTGCTCTGCAGGTTTTCTTGCTTTCTTTCTATCTTTTCCTTTCCTTTTTTTTTTTCTTTGGAGAGTGGAGAAAGCTCTGCCAGATCCGCCGCACGTGCAATCGCTGTTGGGACCCACCCCTCCACCCACCCACCCCTCCTGTGCCATAAGTAGATAGGCTTCCACCATGAAGGGTGGCACATGCAGGATAAAGCAAGAAAAAGGAAAGCCAATGGCATGATTGCAGGAGACAGAGCGACTCCTTCGCATTTCTGGCATATGGGGTGTGGTAAAAGAAGGCTCTTTTGACTTGGGTTCCTCTGTTTTCTTATGTTGGGGGCGTGCGAAAACCGTAGGCGAGGACGAAGGTAGCGGAGGCGCTGAGGGAAAGGGTGAGGGAGAGGAAAGAGAGGAGGAGGAGGAATCGAAGAGGGGAAAAAGAAGAGGAGGAGAAGGACATGCTGACGGCACTGCTGTCGGAAGGGGAGGGCGGATTCTCGGAGGAAGAGGCCGTGGATTTCTTGCTGGCGCTGCTGGTGGCTGGCTACGAGACCACCTCCACCATCATGACCCTCGCCGTCAAATTCCTCACAGAAACCCCTGCCGCGCTTTCTCTTCTCAAGGTGAATTTTTTTAAAAAAATTTAATTTTAATTTTTGTTTTTTGATTTATATTTATTTTTATTTTGTTTGATTATTTGCATTATCTCTTTGGAAAAGGTGGCAAAAATGCGATGGTCCACGTTCACTAGCTTGGGTGGTCCGTCTATTATTGGTCCTACACTGTATGAGTCATATAGTCCAAACTTAGCTTTCAATGGACTATTATTATTATTCTCGAAATTGTGGAACGGAAATTTCGATGGTCCACATCCATGTCCTAAAATATCAAAAAGGATCGTCGTCACTTCATGATTTTTCGTACGTCTATCTGTCGATTAGGATTAGACGTTTGGATTTTGTTTTTTATTTAAAATTAATTTTAACTTTTTCTGGTTGTTCGGCTTGGTTGAATTTTTAACCTTTGATTAATTCAAATGATGCGTTTTGTTTGTTTTATAGTCAGGAAAAAGGGTATACCAATAAAAGCTTATGTAAATTTAGAAAAAAAAAAAAAAAAAGATTTTGAGCAATCTTATGAGTTGGGGGCTGTTGTGGCTCACCTGTCTATATTCAATGTAAACTAGCAAATATGAGAATGGTGGTTAGAAATCGGTTTTCGTTTTATTATTAAAATTTAAAAGATGTTCTTATTGTGATCACTTGGATGAGCAAGTGGGTGAGTGCGTATAAGGGGTTGAGTAGAGTGGTCTAAAATTCCAAGTTAGCTTTAACCATCTCTTGCAGTACACTGGACCCCAAAAAATGTTACTATTTGAAAACTTTTAACATTTTTTTGGTAATGCAAATAATTTCTGCGTATTTTTTAGGATTTTTTTCCGGATGGGAATGTCATTGTCAATTTTCCATGCTTAATTAATTCCAGCACGATGGAAACATTAGTTGCGTGCATGGCCAATGTTGTTTTCGGATTTTGCTAAGATATAATAAAGAAAAATCCAATGACCATGTTATAATTTATTGTTTGTTAAGTTGGGACAGGTTAGTCTCATGTACATCATTCCCATGTCATGTTATGCAATTGATTTTCTTGCCATTAGCGGCTGGCCGGACCCATCAATGATGATTTATTTAATAAAGAAGAGGTATGAAAAATAGATAAAAATAAAAAGGAGATTTTGGGAGACTTCAATGAAAGGAAAGGAGGTGGTGCTTTACACAGTATGTATGGTGTTGTAATGAGGAGAAAAATACCGAGGGCCTGCCTTCCTTTCTTTTCCTTTCCTTCATTTCCTGTTCCTGGGGAAATACGACTTTTTGATGGCCTGGCCCCTCTGATAAGAAGATGAACCTTCCCAATGTCCTCTTTCAATTACCAAATTGCCCCAGTTGGAATTTGGTGGTGGGGTAGGGACGGGCCGGGCGGGGTTCGGGAGCACTTGAATGCATGCCATTGCCATGCCCTTAAAAGCATTGAGGAGACCCCTCTTCTTTTGTTGCATTTGCATGCACGTCGTCTGACAGCTTGTACCTCTGTTTCTTTGTTTGCCTTCAGGAAGAGCACGAAGGCATCAGGGCCAAGAAGAACGGCTCGCAGGCCTTGGACTGGAGCGACTACAAGTCCATGCCATTCACTCAATGCGTGAGCGTCTTTTTCCCTCCTCTCTTTCCTTCTTTGAGGGGTTTTTGCAAAATAGACCTGTAAAAACACATGATTGCATTTTGGCGTGCATGTTTTGGCATTTTGTAAAAATAAAATATTTGAGTTTCAAATCTTCGCAAAATAAAACCTATAATTCTCAAAAACTGCTGCTTCCAAACGATACTTACTCTGCTAGCTAGGCGGCAGATTCACGGAACACCCAAAGGCAGCTTTCTTTGGTTGAAAACTATAAGCATATAAAGTCATTTTGCAAAAAAACAGATACTTGGGGGGGTATTTTTTTTATTTTTCAAAATGCCAGCAAATGTATGAAATGTAATCATGGGTGGTTCATTTGGTACTATGTGAAAGTAAAAGGTGTATTTGGTTGGAAATAAAATTTTTCGATGAAAAGTTTTCAAGATAAAAATTATCAAGTTGATGGAAAATGATGTGATATGAGAGGTGTAATGATAAGGTGTAAAGAGAATAAAGTTAAAATAGATAGGTTAGTTGTACAAATAGTTGTGTGGAAATGATTGAAAAGTAGGGTTATTTTGTATCGGAAAATATGAAAAAATAATTAAAAAATAAGATAGTTATGGAGAGTTAAAAGTTTTAGATTGAAAAGTTTTTATTGACATTTTTTGTATCCAACCAAACACACTAAAAAAAAAATCATTTTTCTTGTAAACTTTTTAATATAATTTGACTTTATGCATCTTTTAATATGATTTGACATCTTAATTATTTAACAGTCTTATTTTTGTTTTTTTATTTATAGTTATTACTCATATCATATTATGTTATTTTTTTGAAGAATTGCTAGTCAATCTGTTTGACACCCTAACCCCTTCACTTTATTTTCCTACACAGAGCTAAAAGGAAGGGAAAGCCAACCCCAAAAAAATAATAATAATAAAAAATAAAAAAAAAAACGGATTGTCTGTGCATAAGAAATTTTCGATTTCACTTGAGCTTTGATCTTTCCATTCTTTGTCGTCCTCATTTGATTCTACCGCCATCTTTGCTAACCGGTGGACCACTTGGTTCCCTTGCTTAAAAACATGATGGAAACTTGTGTGCTCAAACTGAAGTCTTAATTCCCTTATTTCTTCTATTAGCACTCCATAGTTTGATCTGATGTCAGTCTTATTTTGTAACACAATTAATTACAATCTGGGAGTTCAACTCAATTTCTGCATTAGTAATTTCCCATTCCGACAACCATTTCATTGCCAAGAGTATAGCTTTGATTTCCTGCCCAATTAGATTTGGGGTTCCTCTTTCCTTCCAAAATCTCGCCGCCACAAATGAACCATTCCAATCCTGAATAACAGCTCCAAAATCCATAATTTTTGCTTCCTCTTTGTTTCTCGTGTCCACATTTACCATTTTGGATACTTTTAAATATTTTTATTTTTAAATATAGTGGCATTTTCGTAATTTTTTGACTGAAAAATTACGAAAATTACAAAAAATATCATTGGGTTTAAAAATAAAAATACTTAAAAGCATTAAAAAATGGTAAAACTTGATTTATAGCTTAAATACACCTAGTTCTACATGTTCATAAAAAAAATAGGTTTTTTGGCCTACGCATGGCTGCCCCCATGTGCTAGGCCGCATCCGAACACCCCTCTTTATCTATTTTTCTATCTTTCCACTTTAATGGTGTTAGATCCATTATATTCTACATTCCTCATTTCCATTCTTTTCAACTCAAATAGACCCTAATGTATTTGTCCAAAAGGACTAGTAATGTGTACTTACTCCATTTTGTGAAGAACCCATACGTGAAAAAAAGTATCCATTGTAAAATTAAGGGACAAAATTATAATATTGTTCGAAGTTCAAACTATGAGCAGGTATATTTGCAAATAATCCGAGATAAAGAAGTAGTCAAACTCTTATTATAATGTCGCTTTCATACTGGAATTCTTAGTAATGATAAGCAACATTTCGCCTTCAGGTAATCAATGAGACCCTTCGAGTTGCAAACATCATCAGTGGCGTCTTCAGGCGAGCCGTGAGTGATGTTCACATCAAAGGTCCAGATTCATTCCTGTCCTACCTTGCTTGATTGGATTTTTGTTTTCTTTTTTAAAACCTTTATGGGTTTCTTTTAATTTTCTTCTTTTTTTGGGTTTCTTTTACTTTCCTTCTTCTTTTTTTGCCTGGGTTTCTTTTAATATCCTTTTTAAGCGCCGTGTTCAATTGCGCAGGATACACAATTCCAAAGGGATGGAAAGTCTTTTCCTCTTTCCGAGCTGTGCATCTTGACCAAGACCTGTACGAGGATGCCAGGACATTCAATCCTTGGAGATGGCAGGTGAATCGATCTAACATCTTTACATTCCTCTATGTACATGTTCCATTTGTAGGTTTTGCTAATTGGGTTTTCTTCTCAATTTGCAATACTTCATATTAACATAGTTATTTGGTGATGTTACTGGTTAGTCCTCCATAAATCTAGGATATTGCAATTTGATCCATGAACAATTTTAAAATTTTGCAAATTATGTTATGGCAATGACATGAAAAGTGGAAACTCTATACACCCCCTTTTCTAATTTTGAAGTTTTCTCTTGAAATCTAAACCATTTATCATATTTATCCATATGCATTTATTTATGATTCCAAAAATTGCATATACCGAAGACTTTTTTATATCATACATTTATTTAAAAAATAATTATTATGTATTTCTAAAAGTCGCTATTTTTTTACAAAATATAAGCTTCCAATAGAAGTGATTTTTGATAATATTATAAAACAAATGATATTAAATAAAATCCATGGAAAATAAATAAATAAATAAAATCAATAGCTTAGATTTTTTTAAAGAAAGTTTAACATGGAAAAAGGGATTGCATGGACCCATCATGCAACTCACTTGTATTGAATTGTTATCTATTATATTAATATATATAATTTCAAATCTATAAGATTTTATTGACAGTATCGTAAAACAGTTCTACTGATTTAGAGGGTTAATTGCATTTACCTCTCCATGTTTTTAGAAGTTGGCAAGGGTATATTTATAAAATTGCGAAATAATAGAAAAAAAGTGTTAAATAATGCAAATCGCCCTTTATAATATTATGAAACCAATGAGCATGATTTGCAAGACCTTAAATTTAGTTTATAAATAGCAATCACAAAAAAAAATTAAGTTTATGCATACATCCACTCAAGCTTTGTTTGGTCCGATGGTATAAATACCGGACGTGACATGCATCCAGCCTCGGTGCATCCGAGCTCATTTCTCCTATTTTTTAATATTTTTTTACATTTTTTTATACACCCGTTAATCTAGGTATATTTAATACGTTTAATAATTTTTACTATTTTTGGAGACTTTTAGATATTTATTTTTTATTTTTTAAAATCAGTAGCATTTTTGTAATTCATTAATTATGAAAATATCGCTGATTTTAAAAAATCAAATTTTTTTTTTAAAAGTCTATGAAAATTGTACAAATTGATACATATGTTAAATATACTTAGGGTTTGTTTGGCAATAGCCAAAACTATTTGACGTTTTTTAGCTTTGGCTCAAGTACAACAGTCGGCATAATAGCTGTACGTGTTGCTCCTCTTTTTTCTTCATTAGCGCCGGTTCTGAAGGTTGGTTGCTGCTCACGGACAAGTGTCAGCACGCAGATGGATTTTCATATTTTGAAATGACAGAAAAGCCCGTTTGAAAATCTGCAATGACGGGTGAAATGACGCATTTTGCACTGACGACCCTAACATTGAAAAGTTTTAATAAAATGGGAAAGTTTTATGCCATCCCAAATAGACCCTTAGATTAACAGTTGTATAAAATTTCTTTTAAAAAAAATAGTTTTTTGCAACCAGTGCACTGTATAGCAACTCTATAAATACTACATGGTGCAAAAAGCACCAATTTCTAGCTTAAGGATTCCGCGCATATTAGGGCTAGTAAGATTGCACAACTTGTGAAAATTCCCAAAATACTTACATACGGCATGTAGTTGGCCCCTGTTCAGGTGGGAAAATATGTAACATTTTATCAAGATGAACATAATAATCCAACCATCATGATTAACATAACTGATCCACGCACCATAAAAGGTGTCAATAGGTCATAAATTACTACTTGTTCCTGCCTCCCAAGTCATGCGGCGGGGTACACCTGTGGGTTTGTGGATAGGGACACGTTGAATTTGTAGGCGTTCCTTTTTTCTTCTAATGTACTTATAACATGACAACTGCATGTACAGCAAATGCTTTTCCACTGCAATGAATTATTTAACTTTTGGTTGTAGGATATACCAACAAAGGGGGGCCATGATTTGGACAATTAGATTTAAATTAATCGGATACATGGAAAGAATTTCTTGGTGTCTTTGGCACCAATCGTCACAATCCACCAAGGTATCACATCTCTCTCTAATGAGAGTCGTTGCTCCTTTGGCATTGTGGAGCCTGGATATGATAGTCCATTATGGATCATACATAGGGTCCCACACATGCATTATCAGAGATGTTTACCTTGAGATTAGTAAGGTGGGCGGCCATGCATTGGGACATACTGCGTACCAAGAAGAAATTTGATGTCACATGAGCGAAGGGGTTGGAATTTCTGTGGTGGAATTGCTTTGGGCTGCTTTGATTTTAACTTTTAATTGAAGGTGAAAGATTTTACGAGAAAATAGGAAAAATAAAGACAATTTGGATGTAAACGTCAGTAGGATAAAATAGAAAAAATTAAAAGAGCGCCACGAATGTAGAATTTGGTGGAAAAAAAGTGTAAATATAATAAATATGTTTGATGGAAATGATTAAGCAATGATTGGTGTATGTAGATAATTATCATCATCATCATCATTATAGATGAATTTTTAAGAATTGAAGTATGTTTTGCTGGTGGTCAAAATGAATTGTTCTTTATCCTTCAAATTGGAGGAAAGAAAATAACTAGCACATCGGTGTATTTTTTCTGTTATGTTTTTTTTTTTATGAAAATATGCACCCAATTGTGTTTAATTCACATATCAAAATTATAATTTTTGGATAAGTAATTAAGTATATATATTTTCTGAATTTCAAGAATCAACAAAAACAGAGATAAAAATTACAGAAGCTGACATGTGAAATAAATACGAATATAAATTAATTTTGGGCTAATAATAGTTCCTGTTAAACTCTTCTAACAAGATCATTGTCCAAAAAGTATGAAAAACAAAATAAAATAAAAGGTAGATTTTTCCTTAAAAAAAAAAAGATAGACGAATACTTAGAAAATAAATACATGTTTATATATGATGAAGGGCATTTTTCTAGCCTAGACCCGAAACCAAGACTTCACGGCCCTCCCACACGCATGTAAATTGAATTGTTTTTAGTGAAACAGTGTCATCCAACTGATCCAAGCAAATATCCATGTTATTGAACGCCTGAATTCATGAAACTGCATTTATTTCTTTTGTCGGAATATGATTTCCTCAGTTTTCAGAGTCGAAGTTTGAATTAAAACCTGATTGCTAAAAAGAAAAAAAAAAACTGCAATGGATGATATTACAGAACAACCCACCCCCGTCGAGCTCCGGCAATATCTATACGCCCTTCGGCGGTGGACCTCGTCTTTGCCCAGGATATGAGCTAGCCAGAGTAGAGATTTCGGTCTTCCTGCACCATCTCGTCACCGGATTCAGGTAAACAATAAACATTCAAATGCACCCAATTCTTCCGAAATGTACATATTCATGAACAGTGAGTTCTTATAATTAATTAACTAGTTAATATTATTTTCTCTTTTCTCTGTAGTTGGGTTCCTGCCGAAGAAGACAGGCTTGTTTTCTTCCCCACCACAAGGACTCTGAAGCGGTATCCTATACTAGTCCGGCGTAGTAAGACGACGGCCTGAATGTTTTGTACTTGCCAGCTTCTTGCAATCGAAAAGCCAAAAGAAATATAAATAAATGGTTAAAAAAATATTATATATATATGAGAAAGATGTAGGATATATGAAGATATATGATTAGTGGCTATGTATCTGGAATCCTTCTGTACCATATTCATCTTGTTACTTTGTCAGAGATGCAATAATTAATTAATATTTTGGAATATTATCATGGTTAATTATTATGCGTGTATGTTGGACTGGTGAAGCAGACAGAGTCGTCCATGCTCGCCACCAATATTCCTTTTTAACCTTTTTGGGTGTTTTGCATCTTAAGCTCTCTAACTGTGCTTATTTGTATTTTACACCTTAGCTGTTTATATTTTAAATCCTGAAATTTTGGTTCATTTGCATTTTAAACTCTTGATTTGTGACAGCGTTAAAAATTACCGTTAATTCATGCAAAATGACATAAATATCTTCAAATATTTTTTTTTTTTAAAAAAACACTTAAATATGTATTAAAAGTAAAGATGTTATTGAAGCTCCTAATAATAAAATAAAGAAAGTTTAATAGTCAAGTTTAAAATGTAAAAAATATATATTTTTAAATATCAAAGGGTATTTTTGTTATTTTGTATTGATTAATAGTTGTTTTTAACGGCGTTATGGTCGGGATTTAAAATGTAGAGAAATCAAAGTTTTTTTAGGGTTTCAAATACACATGGCTAAACTTTAAGATTTAAAATGCAAATAAATAAAGTTTAAAAGTTTAAAATACAAAAAATCCTACCTTTTGTCATGTCCTCGAGCCCCTCCCTACTCCATCATCTCCAAATCCCTTTCTCTCAACCGCTTGTTTATAAAAGCGTTGCCCCTTTTGAATACTAATCGATTTCGGATTATATTATTTGTATGTCCTTCTTTTCTGATGCTCCAATTAATTCCTCCCTCTGCCTCTGGCCAATGCCTGCCTGAAATAGCAGTTGGTGAAAGCCAGAAAGTTAATGCACGGAACAAGAATCTCGATGTAATATCCTTTTTTTTTTTTTTTTATCAAACTGGATGTAATATACTTAGTTCAAGCTGCAAGTTGCATGAAATTAAGTTGCACTGGGGATCATTATGTATTTAAAATTGAGAAATGGGAGAGGTCAAGGCTTCAAGTTTTGGCGTGAGGAGGTTAGCAACATTGTTCGATTCATACTTCCGGAGTTAGGATTGGAATATGCATTTATGTTGAGTTGAAAATGCAAAAATTAAAAAAGAGAAATTGGATTGTCAATATTTGGATGAATAGGCTATTGACATAAGTGCGCATGTAAGAGGTTCGGGATTCTAACTTAGACTAAGGTACTAGCTTCCATCTAGGTTAAAAAGGAAAAAATAGTATGCCATATGCACTTAGATTAAAAAGGAAAAAATAATATGTCATATGCACTTCTTTTAAGATACGATGGCAACTAGGGTATATTTGCAAAGTGATGAAACTCTTAATAAAAAAATTTTAGTGTAAAAATTTTTAACACATGAGAAAATAATATGACATGATAAGGATAATGATAAAAAATAAAGAGAATAAAATTAAAATAAATAGGTTGAATATATGTGTAGTTATTTAGAAATAATTAAAAATACTATAGTTGTATAGAAATAAGTTAAAAATATTAAAAATAAAATAGTTGTGGAGAGTGAAAAGTTTTAGGTGTTAATAAACACTTAACTATTTTATTTTTCAATAATGTTTTTACATTTTTCATACAATTATACAATATATTTCAAGTTTACACTTTTTACTCTTAACTATTACCTTGATTATATTATATCACTCTTTTACATTTTAAAAATTTTTCCTTAAATTTTTCTTCAAATTCTCTACCAAATGCAAAATAGAAAAGAAATAGTATTTAAAAATGGAAAAGGCAGAGTTTAATATACTAAAAATTGAGACATCTTTTAAGGAAAAAAATGGTACCCACCCAAAGCCCCTTGCCTGCTATTTTGTTGTAATTATTGCTCATGATTTGGATGATTTAATAATTAAATTGTTGTTTTCAAAAAATAATCAAATCATTGATTTAAATATGATTTTGTAAGCTTATTTGCTGTGTTTAGTGAAAAATACTCATATTTAACTAATGTGCACGAATTTAGGATATTTCGCTATTAAATGCGAGCAAATCGTGAAGAAACAAAGTTCAACAATCAAAATGCACTTATGTAGACTAATTATAGAGCTAAAAAGTCTCGGAGACAATTGAGGACCTTACCAACTTGGCTATGCCCCTTTTAATTTTTTAAAATTTCTTCCTTGATCTTATTTAGAAAGATTAAGGTTCTATTTCCAGCTATATAAAATTTTTAAATGAAATTCATAATTGTAATTAGAATGTAATGATGTATATTAGAAATGTAAAAAAGTATATTGAAAATATAAAAATTGTATTTGAATTTTGAAATTGAAAATGTTGTCTTGGAAATCGAAAATTGTCTTGGAAAGAAAATACTAATTTAATTCAAGAATTTTATATGACTTGAAACAGACTCTAAATTTTCTTCTAAATGTATATATATATATATATATATATATATATACATTTTTATATTTTTCTTAAATTTAGTTACACCATATTATTATTTTTACTTATGCTATTTTTAATATTGTATAAAACATATAAAATTTGAAGGGTAATTTAGAAATACATCTATTTAGTTTGATCAAATTGCAAATAACTCTCACATAGTTTAACCATAATTGCAAATAACCCTTACGCTGTTATGATGCTATTATTGGTTTGCCATGATATGGTGGTTATTTGTCATTATGATTAAACTACGTGAGCGTTATTTGCAAAAAAAAATATACCACTATTTTAAAATGCTATCAAAAATATGCATACCACTTAATTTATTAAAAAGTAAATACAACCACATAGTTTGCTTATTTTTACAAATATACCTATATTGCGATGATGTTATAATGACGTGGGTTACTTTTAATTAATTACAATTTCTAAAACTATGTGGGTGTATTTACATTTTTTATTAAACTAAGTGTGTGTTTGCAAATTTTCCAAAATTTAAACTTGTCACTTTTAACTCAAATGAGAACCTTTTAACCCCAATTTCAACTAATTTCTATCCGAACCCATTTATACAAATACGAGGCATGATCTATAATGCTAGTTACCATGCGGCTAACCTAATTACCTATTTTATTAAAATTTTAAATTTTTTTTATTCTAACTATATTCTAATGTAGATACTAAAGTTTTACTCTTTTTGAAAATTTATATATATTTTTTCGAATTTTAAATAGAGGGATATTGTGATCATTTTAAGGTTTTGAAAATGACCACCTTATATTTAAAATTCAAAAAATATATACACAATATTTTCAAAAATTGTAAGATTTGACATATGGATTCAATACACTTAATAAAGAAAGTTTTATAAAAAAAACAAAAAGATAAGAAAAGTTAACACTATAAATACAGGCACTGTTTAGATTTTGCCAGTAGTACTAAAATTGAAACTTATTAGACGTTATGATTAGGGTTTTTTTTTTTTTTTCCTTTGGATGAGATGTTATGGTATGAGTACGTACGTGGTTAGAGTTAGGGGACGTTTGGTAACATTGGATGGGAAACGAGGGAAGGAAAATGTGGTAACACGGATTTCGATATCTATCATTTCACAACTAATCATTATATTTTTACACTTTTACCCCTATATTGTAATCATTTTTCCTATCAACTATCTTCTAACAAACCTATTTATTCCAACTTTACCCCTATTATTTCATATCAATCACACAATTTTCAAAATATTTTATTTTCCATTCCCACCAAATACCATATTTCCCACCACTTTCATATTCCCAAACATCCCCTTAGTGTGTGGTTAGAGTTAGTGCTCTGGTTATGGCAAAAGAATTCGGGAAGGGCCCGTGGTTATATTATCGGCTCTAAAGGGAAGTTTGGAAAAGTAAAAATTGCAGAAATATGGAATAAGGTGAGAAATGAAAAATAAAATATTTTGGCAATTATATGATTGATATAAAATAATAAAAGTAAAATAAAATAAATTGAGTAGTTGTAATATAGTAAAAAAATATTGAAAAATTAAGGTAAAGAAGTAAGAATGTAGTTATTAATAGATGAATTAACATGATTACGAATTGCTACTATCACGTTTTTCCACGCCTAATTCCACACATGTTACCAAAACAAGCCCTAATACGTGCTTGCCATCAATGCAAGGGCAGATGAAAGCTGAAAACACGCGCACCGAAACCATGCATGCAATGCAAGGAAGAGCTGGAGCAGCAGCGCAGAGTGGAGCAGTGTAGATTGCAGAAGATTCCTTACTTTTTCTTCCGTCATTTTCTATGACAGTCCAGCAGAGCACGGGTGCAGATGCACATCTTCCAACCGGACAGCTCTGGCCGCTGCACTGCGCACGTGCGGTTGTCAGATAAAAGAAATTGCGGAGGCGAGATGCCAGTCGCTCTCGCGATTCTCGAGACGGCTGCCTCCAATTCCCGAATCCCGAGCCTAGCATCTATCTCCCAAACATCGCTCCCACACGTGTTGTTGGCGATGTTGTCATAACCAGACCGGACCGGGAACCGGTGTCCGGTTTGATTATATACGGTTCGGTTTAACCGCCTAAAACCGTGCGAACCGTCGAACCACTGGTCGGACCGTAAATTCCGGTCTGACCGAGCTCGCCCGGTCTGACCTCGTAGCTTAAATAATATATATATATTTTAAAAAAACCCGAAAACGGAAAACGGAAAACCCTAAGCTCTCTAACCCGCACGCCGCAGCCGGCAGCCCTATGCGTCTTCCCCAAATCCGACGCCCGGCGCCTGCGGCCTGTCTGGTTTCCTCCTTCCCCGCTGGCCAGCGTCGATCTCCTTTGCCGCCGTCACCTCGCAGCGGCAGCACGCGATCGACAGTCGGCACCTCATCGCAAACGCCTGCATCTTCTCCAGTTCTCCTCATCGCAGCCGCCTGCATCTTCTCCTTCTCGGCCGCCGTCTCCCGTGGCCCCGCCTCGTCCTCCTCAGCAGCTCAGCTCCTCTTCGCATCGGCCATCCCTCCTCTCTCGTCGCGCCAGCAGCTGCGCTGCCCTGCCTCCTCCTCGGTGCGCCACTGTTCCTGCCTCGTCGCCAGTCTCGCTGCCTGTCTCCTCTCTCGCTGTCGCCGTCTCGCCATCTTCGGCTCGCCGTCGCCGGCTCGCCGAGCAACAACAATTTTGTGCGTAATTAATAATTATAATATCAAATTTTTTGATTTTTCTACCTAATTTTGTGCATGCGTGCGTGAATCACAATGCGTCTGTTATAAATTATAATATCAAATTATTTGATTTTTCTGCATAATCCTGCCTCCTCCTAATTTTGTGCATGTGTCTCTTATAAATTATAATATCCAATTATTTGATTTTTCTGCCTAATTTTGTGCATGCATCTCTTGGGTAATTATTTAATTATTCAAATTTTCAACACTTACTGATTTGTTTTATTTCTTATTTTTTCAGATATGTTTATAGCAATTCATCAAAG
Source organism: Annona cherimola (assembly GCA_030490835.1). Taxonomy (NCBI): domain Eukaryota; kingdom Viridiplantae; phylum Streptophyta; class Magnoliopsida; order Magnoliales; family Annonaceae; genus Annona; species Annona cherimola. The sequence continues at coordinate 90,417,370 of CM059972.1, forward strand.
TACCGATATAAAGAGGAATAATTCAAGAACCAATAACCAAGCAACAATGGTCATAGCTTATTATAAGTTTAAGTCTTTCAGGTCAGTTAATGTAGTTAATTTTTTAAAACTCACTATTAATTTTTTCCTGCATGTTTTATTCTTATATTGTGGTCCTTAAAATCTAACAAATATATTTAGGATTTATTAAAATATAATTTTATCAATATATTTATTTAAAATTAAAAAACATTTAATATTTATGACATCATAAATATGTCATGCTGACGTCACCAGTTCGAACCAGTTTGATTAACCGGTCGAACCGGTTCGAACCAGACCAGTTCGTTTACCGGTTCAATCACCGATTCGGTTCTGACAACATTGGTTGTTGGCTGCTTCTGCGGCATTTGCAGCATACGAAAAATATCTGCGTAGTATTCTAGATGGGGCTGCACGGGGAGGAAAGAAAGTAATGAAATTAATAAAAAAAAATGTTTTTGAAAAATATGAGTACAATAAAAGTTTACATTAGGTAAAGACGTAAAGTAAGAATAAATAAAATTAACGTAAAAAAGTAATTAAAGTAAAAAAGAAAAATAAAAAAGAATGATAATTAAATGATTAAAATATCAAGTTTATTTTTTAAGAAATTATGTGGAAAAAGTTTGCCAAGTGGGGAGGTGGAGATTTAGCTCTTTAGTCAGATGGCACAGCCTGTGCTGAATAGAAAAGAGGTATTTGTTTACATAGAAAATATTTTACACTAAAAATTTTAAATCAAAGCCTTTGCCTTAGTGGTAATAGCATTTCACCCATCGCGCCTGGTGACGCCGTTTCGACTCTTGTCAGCAGCGAAAAATTAAAATATTCAGTAATGACATATTTCTTTACTTCTCAAAATTTCTTTGGAGATTAAGAAATATTATTCTAGTTTGAAGATTAGGAAACACTCTAAAGAAAATTTAGAATATTGGGGCATGTTTGGCATCATAAAAGACTTTTCAATCTTTACAACTACTCTATTTTAAAATATTTTTTTACATCTTCCTTTACAATTATCATACTTTTCAATTATTTTTATATAACTGCTTATACGACTAATCTACCTATTTTATCTTTATTCTATTTATTTCACATCATTATCATGTAATTTTCTTTTATTTCAAAAAATTTTACACAAAAACTTTTCATTAATAAGTTTTATCACTTTCCAAACACACACTTGGTAAACACACACTTGGTAAGATATCTATAGAATAGTGTTTGGATATTATAAGAAAGGCTTAGGGCCTTTTTGTAATTTCAGTTAAGATGATGTAATATATGAATACCCATAAAAAAACTTTCCAATAAAAAAAATTTCACTTTTAACAACTATAATATTTTTTACATTTTTCTATACAATCACCCTACTTTTCAATCATCTCTATATAATTACTCGTACATTTAAATTATCTATTTTAACTTTATTCTTTTTACTTTTCATCATTACTTTTATCATACCACATCATTTTCTCCCATTTCAAAAACTTTTATATCAAAAACTTTTCATCAAAAGTTTTTTCACTTCCTAAACACACCCAAAGTTAATAATAAAGTCCATTTGTTAATGGGGTAGAAGAGGAAGTAGGTAAGTGTAAAAGAGATTATTTTTTGAAAAGTATAATAATGATTTAGTAGTATAAAGGTGTGTTGGAGAAGTGATAAAATTTTTATGAAAGTTTTTTGGTGTAAAAGCTTTTAAAATGAGAAAAAATAGTATGATATGATAAAAGTAATGATGAAGAGTAAAAGAATAAAATTAAAATATATAGATATATGCATGGTAGTTGTGTAAAAATAATTGAAAAGTAGAGTAGTTATATAAAAAAAGTGAAAAAATAATTAAAAATTGGATAGCCATGGAGAGTAAAAAAAATTTTGTTCGAAATATTTTTAGTATAAACAAACACCGCGTAGAGTAAAGTGAGAATAGACCAGGGGATCACGTGAGAAAATATATAATAGAGTACTAATCATATGAGCCCAAGCTAAGTGTTTGGTGCTTAGTCCACCTATCTTCCACTGTTATATCGCAGGGCATTATTTCCACCATTAGATAGAATTTTTTGAAAATTATACCTGCAATCCATGCGTATGGAGGTACTTGCGATCCCTTCCTCTCTACTCTTCACTGGAGCTCCGCGAGGGCGAAAATCGCATGCCCTCCTCTCTATCTTCATCTCACTTCCTTGTTGCAGATCTACAGATACGAAAATGGCCCATCTTCTCACAAATCCTCCTCTTCCGTCTCCCTTACATTCTATTCCGCTCTACAAAAGCTGACCAAAGATTCTTGGAATCAGGGATTTTGCTTGCTTTGATTCTAGCCTGGACTTTGAAATTGAGAATGCCAATGAAATTTCCTGCTGGAATTTGGGGTTGCCAAGTTAACCCACTTGTGTAGATTCGTTGGATTTTGGAGACGAGTGCTTATCTATCGTTGCTTTATATTTTGGTCGTAGCAACTTTTATGGACTTCATTGAACATGGTGTTTGAAGATGTTTCTTGGCTTGATTGTCAAATCGAATTTTCCATCCGATGGTTGCTGCAGTAGACGATGGTAATGAAAGATGGTGGGTGCAACGCCTTGAACATCTCATGGTACTACGAGAATTACCTAATTCTCGGATTCAATTTATGCCAATTTGCAAAATTTCAACCTAAATTATTTACAAAGTATAACTCCAGTCTACACATACACATCATGGTCTTTTGACAAAATGTTATAAACATTCAAGATTATCCAAAATATTACGAATCATTACCTAAATACAAACTACTTATAACAATTCAGAAACTAAATAGTAGATATAGATTTTTTCTCTTGTTGTAATTGGGCCTACTTCATTATCTAGTGCCTGCATAGTTATATTTTTAATTTTTGAAAATTATGAGTATGCTACTCAGAAGTAGGCATACAAAAAAGATAAGATTTCTAAATCATTTTACATGCTTCTTAATGCATTGTGTGAATCATAAACATCATGCTTATATCCATAGAGTACTTGAAATGCCACTTACACCACTCGTAAGACCTCATGGTTAGTTGGTGGGCTCAATTTCCTCATAAACGTCTCATTATATCATTGTAACATAAATTGAAAATTTCTACTTCAAAGTATATAAGTTAAACACATATTAAACATTCACAAGAGTTTATACAATTGTTGAGAAATATTTGTAAAATATGGTTTAGAAACTAGAAGCATTGCCTACTTACCTTTTACAGTGATTATTTAGTACTTTATAATTTTCTTTCCTTTCCTCCTTCCTCATTATCAAGGATGTTACTATGAAACTCCATTTATTTTCAATATTTAGATAGTTGATGAAAAATTCACTTCATCAATTAAGTTTAGTATCACTTATATTATTATAGAAACCTTATCATTTGTTTAATATTACTGTATATGGGCTCCATCTATAAACATGTCAAATTAGTGTAATAAAATAATTTAATACTAAAATTTAAGTAGTATTTTTAACATCTAAAATATCATTACTACATGGATAAACAATTCTAAAAAGTATTACTACATTTCAATACGTATGTGGATGTATCTAAGCATTTTCCCTAATTTACACATGAATACACTTATTTTTGAGCAAACATGACCTATACACATATTGGATTTGGATAAAACTTGGTCTCATAACTAAATAAATGATGTTAAATATAATGATGAATTGAATTTTCAATCAAATATCAAAATTTTAAATTTTGATGGGATTACATGGAACTGCTTCTATGTAATACATAGAAGCAAGTGGTTCCTTTATTTATTTATTTATTTTAAAATTAAAATTTAGTTCCTAAAAGTTTTATCTAAAATTTTCATTAAATGTCTTGTCTGTTTATAACTAGCTATTTTATTTATTATTTATCTATTAATTATATTATTATTATTATTATTATTATTTAATGCCCCTAACAACTTTCTTCGTATAATTACTTATATATATTTTAATAAAGCTGATAAAACTATTGTAAAAATTTTCTTAATAATTTGTTGAAATATATAATAATATATTTAAAATATATGTTGAAAAGGGCTAAAATGTGGTTTGAACCCATCTATTGTTGGTGATAACCAACATTCTTTACCATCTTGGTGAGATAAATTTTTATGAATAATTTGACTTTATAATTTATATATTTAGAATAAAAAAGTGTTTCAAGTAAAAATATTTTAAAAGCGCATTATAGGTGGTTTGAAACCATCTGCCCCATGCAACAATCATTATTTTCTACCATCCAAGTGATGTATCAATGTATGTAAGGAATTGATATTATATTTATAGAATGCATGGTTGGAATAAATCATCAAGAGTGCATTACCATGACTCGATTTCTAACCCTTTGGTTGGCAACACTCATTCATAACCACATTGACAAGCACTAGATATAGAATTGTTTAAAATGATATTTTATTTAACGATTTTATTGTTTAGTTCAATGTCAAATACTTTTAAACCCCCATTTTTATAATATAAAATCTATTTCTTATATTTTTAGCTACTTTCATTATTATTAAGTTATTCATTCGATCTTTTTCCAAATATTATCAGCATAATTTTTTTTAATTTCTATGTATATATAAGCTAATAGTTTTTTGTTGTAACAGAGCAGAGATAGGAATCTTTGGCTCGTATTTCTTTTTCTGTCTAATTTTGGTTGATTATTTTTATCATTTTTCTTTAATTGCAAAGCTTACTAGTCTTAAAAAATTTGGATCATAAACGTTACCTTCTTAGATGTTCAAGTGCTCTCCCCTGATTTCCTACTAAGATCTTATTTTCATCGCTTCCCTCTCTTATTGTGATTTTTTTTCTCTCTCTATAGTTACTAACATGTATTTATAGGCTACAAGACCGGGGGTAACCAGATCATCAACTTCGCTTTAGCACACCGCTATTTCACACCGTGTAACATCATTGACTATTGTTTATATCATCCTAGATATTCCCACGTAGCTTAGTTATTGTTAGTCAAATAAGTGCGGGTACTTCCTTTACATAGATTCCTTGAGCTCTCACGTAGCATCTTCTTTAGAATACCAATCCCATTGAACTTTGAATATTCAATCCTTCTATTTCATAAATGTTGGTCTTTATAATCTAAGATTTTGACGTGAATTTCTTCATAGTTCAATGTATTTTTAATTAGGAGAGTCTTTGGTTTCAATATATGACTTGGGTCCGAAATATACCTCTTGAGTAGCGAGATATGAAAAACATTATGGATTATGGCTAGAGTTGAGGGAAATGCAACTCTATATGTCACATTTCCTGCTCTGTCTAAAATTAAATAGCCCAACATACCTTGGATTCAATTTTTACTTCTTCCCAAATCGAATGATTCTTTTAGTTGGAGAAACTTTAATGAAAAATATTATCTACAGTTCAAAATTCTTCTTTCCACCTTTTCTCATCCACATACATCTTTTGTCAATTTTGAGCTGTTAATATACATTTTCTAATTATCTTAACTTTATCTACCGTCCTTTGAGTCAAGTCAGGAGCAATTTTTCTTTCTCTCATTTCGTCCCAATTTAATGGTATTTTACATTTTTGTCCATACAATGTTTCAAAAGGGGTTATTTGAATATTTTCTTAATAACTATTATTACATGCAAATTTGATCATAAATAAATATACATCCCAAGATCTACTAAAATATATTATGCAAAATTGCAATACATCTTCCATAATTTAATTTATCCACTGTTAACAATCTTTTCACAAGTACACGGGTCGTAGATTGTAATATATAAAATATCGATTCCACAGGAAATTCAGAACTTAAGACGTTGAATTTAAACACTTATGTGAAACATAGAGAGAATAAAATAAAAGGAAAAAAATATCAAAAGAAGAAAGTTGATCTTAACAATGTGAAATGAGAATTAAAAATTAAGTGATGTGAATACCTAAGATCTAGAGTTTCATATACATCTTCTACAACGGATACATGAATTGCTTATTTAATTTAGATATTATGTGTTAAAGGAGAACTATCTCTATTGTATTCTTGCACCCTTTTTTGAAACTTATAAAGCGTACTCTAATCTTCTTAACCACCTATTTTCATAAGGTTGGGTCAATTATAATCCATTAAGTTATGTGAAAGTTCATGTGATTTCTCAAGCTCATCACTCATATTTTCGTAGGATTAAATCAATCGGAATCCATTAAGTTCTGTGGAAGTTCATGAGATTCCTCAAGGTTATCATGCCTATTTTTATAGTTTTAGATTTTTCAGGTTTAATATTTTAATTATCATTATTAGACTTCTACCTTTCGGTTCCATCACCTAATATATGAGAATCATTACCAAAGTGTAGGCCTTTACACCAAGCAAACACAATATACCTTAAATAACCAAACCATAATATCCACTACATTGGACGCATACTACATCTTAAATCCTAAATAATGGGTTTAGCCTAATATGTTTATAATAAAAATTAAGCACAAAATAATATTATATCTAATCTCCATCATAAATAAGATAATTAAAATCAAAAGAAAGAAAGAAAAATCTTATCGATTGGAAGCTCCGATGGTGTCTCAACTGCTCCAAGTAACTTATCGCCTCGCATTTCACCTCGTTCTCTTCACTCCTGGACCTCAACCCCAACTCCAAGGATGTTCTAAGATGCTTTGAGACATTCGGAAGAGGTGTTTATACAGGAATCCATGAAGTACTTGCACATAGAGTTCGATTTGCATAAGAATTTGAGTAACTAGGGTCCCACATGATTCAAACTATGTGGATCTGGATTCAAACCATGTGGCATCTAGATCCACATAGTTTGAACCATGTGGCACTCTGGAGTACTCTATTCCACGCGTAGTTTTGCACAACTTCATCCCGTTTTGAGCCGATTCGCATCAAAACTTCACCCAACACATTCTAAATTGTCTTAATCATCATTTTAACTCCTTTATGTTCTTCAAAATCATTAAATCAAATGTGGTCTTGGTCCTTGAGCTTTGAATTTCTCAAAGTAAAAGCACGTTGTGCCAAATAAGTGAACAATCTTCAACTGCATCATGACTTTTGATCCATGAGGATTTACGAGAGACACATCATATCAATGGAAAGATTTTTTGAGCCCTTCAATGTGGAAACTTAGGCATGCCCAGATGAGCTCATTTTCTATGTCAAAAGCTTTTGTTTCTATATGATTCTAGGTCCTGAATTTACACATACTTACTTGCTTTGCAGGATAGTTAATTGTGAGTATTTTGTCCTAAGTAAAGCCAAAACGATAAAAATATATTTCAAAATATCTTAAACACTCAAATTCTTCTTAATTAATATTCAAAATATATGATATAAAAGTGACTCAACACTTGCTTTATCTGTCCATTTGTCTACGGATAATATGTGGTACTAAAACGAAGTTTCGTACCCATAGCCTAATGTACGCTCTTCTAGAAATGTGATGTGAAAGATGGATCCATATCCAATACAATAGTTTTTGGAATTCCATATAATTTAACAATTTCTTTATAATAGATTTATGACAATTTTGCTATTGAGAATGTGGATTTCACAGGAAGAAAATGTGCTACCTTGGATAACTTATCAACTGTTACTCATATAGAATAAAATTCTTTCTGAGTTTAGGATGACCTTTGAATAACATCCATGCTAATATCATCTCATTTCCACTTAGAAATTTCTAATGGTTGCAAAGATTCTGCTGATTTTTAATGATCTGCTTTAATTCGTTGACAAACAAGACATCTGCTTACAAATTTGGCTATTTTTATCTTCATATTATTTCAACAGGACCTTTTGTTTACATCTTGATATATTTTTGCGCTTCACGGTGAATAGTAAATGGTGAGTAATGTGCTTCGTTCAAAATTTGTTCCTTAATTTCTACTTTATTAAGAACACACAATCAATTTTGATATGGATACATTCTATGTTCATCAATACTAAATACAATATTTCCTCTCTATACCATAGTTTGAACTAATTGTTATAATTTTGTATCCTTTGTTGTTCTTACTGAATTTGTTCAAATAGAAATAGCCTCAATTATAATCGATTCAATTATATTTCTCCTTTACCTAAAAATACCTCCAATTCTAATTGCCTTATTTCTTAGAGTAATCCTTTTTGCTAAGTAATTAAAACTGCTAAGTTCACTTTTTTTTTTTACTGTAAATAGATTGTTGTAGGCAAGACTTGACTGGTAGATTTGGACGAATGATGAAAATGGACATGATTGTATGGTTAAACCTAAAAGAATTGTGATAATGAAAATGATCGAGGATCATCAAGGAGAAACATGATTTTTATGAGAGTGATTCTATACATGATTGAAATGTGTTCATGATGCTTGGGAATGAATTTGGTATGATAATTTTGAGGATTGAATCATTTGAAGCTAATAGTGAAAATTTGGTAGGTGATGAACTTGATGTGCAAAATTTTGAAAATGACAAAGAACATAATGACTTCTAACATGGATAAGATTGTAGATGTATTTGTGATGTGTAAGAAATAATTTTGAAGGCATGAAAGGTAATATATGTAATTTGGGCAAATGAGACTCGTCGTAGAGGCAAAGTGGCTAAAGAGTTGAGTTGATGGGTCAAACTTTATATAAGAAATATTTTGAGCAAATATATGATATAAATGTGATATTATGATGATAAAAAATGTGTGTGAATAGTTAATTTGGTGTTGAGAATATTTTAGCATGTTATGACCACTTATTTTGTGAATGGTTGAAAGTTTTCGATAAAATTGTATAGTAAAATGCATGCAAATTTTGTGGTAATGGAATTTTGAGTTGAAATTTTGTGGAAAGATATTAGTTGAAGTTAGGAATCTAAAAAAAAAGAATCATCTCAATTGGAATTGTCTATAAAAATTTATGGTTAACATGGTGTAATATAGCAAAAAACGGGCAATTTATGGACCTAACAACCCAAACAGTGACAACACAGCCCAGGCCATGTTGCTTGCTGTTTTAAATATGGGAGGGGGTTTAAACCCTCCCCATTTCATGTCATTTCTTTCTCTTCTTCCTCTTCATGACCTTAGCTCTCTAACCCCATGAAAAAGCACTTAAAAGTGCTTGGATGCACATTATATTTACATCAAAAAAGCTTTTTGGATCAAAGAGAGAGCTTGGAGCTTAGGAGATCTTGAAGATTTTTGGATAAAATTGAATTTGAGGTAAGTAGATTATTTTCTTTTGAATCAAAACATGGATTTGGGCTAAAATAATGTTATTTTTGTGATTATTTGTGGGCACCTTGTTTCTTTTGCGATTTGGATGAATTTGTGAGAGATGGGGCTTGTGTAAAGATTGCAGGGAGGTTGAAAATTGGAGATTTTGATAGAAATACATGTAAGGGATGAAATAGAAGTGTTTATAAGTGGTTTTGTAAGATATTATTATGTGTTAGATGAAATTCTATGAATTTTGAGTGAATTTGGTTTATTTTCATATGTTGCCTTTACGGTGTTTGTTGAAATGCCAAGTAAGGCTTAATGCCTAGAACCCATGTATAAATGACTGTGTAGAATCTTAATAATGTGAATAATGTGTTTCAAATGCTTAGGGGCATATGTGATGTTGAATTATTTGGATTAGAACTTGTGATGGGCTGAATATAGGTTATATGAATTGAGATGAGACTTAAACTTTGTGCTTAAAGATATTGTTGGATGTTTGTTGGAATTTGATAGAGATACATATAATGGATGAAATGGAAGTGTTTAGAAGTGGTCTTGTATCATATTATTATGTGTTAGGTGAAATCCCATGAATTTTGAGTGAGTTTAGTTTGATTGTCATATGTTGCTTATAATGTGTTCGTTGAAACGCCTAAGTGAGGCTTAATGTCTAGAAACCATGTATAAATGAATGTGTAGAACCTTAATGATGTGAATAATGTGTTGCAAATAATTGGAGGCATATGGGATGCTAAATTATTTGGAATGGAACTTGTGATGGGCATGGTGAATATGAGTTGAATGAATTGAAATGAGGTTTGAACTTGTGCTTGAGGATAGTCGGATGAATGTTAAAATTGTGTAATTCCTATTTGACATAGGAATAGAAGCTTTGTTTGAATGAAGAATGAGAAGCTAATGGATGAGTGATCTATTAGTTAGGTTCCTTTGTATGGACGGATACTAAGTTGACTTGAATTTTGAATTTTATGCCAATTGTTGATTTGGGGCTAGGCCCTTTGAAAATGAATTGGTATTGTTGATTATGTATTTGTGTATGGTTTTAATAAACTAATGGTTCACGGTTTGAAATGAGCATGAGATATGGTTTTAGCATGAGCATGATGCATATAGCATGAGTGGTACATATGCATGGTTTGCATAGGGTTGTTCATGACCCTTTATCGACATGAGGATAGGGTTGTTCATGGCCCTTGATGAACATAAGGTTAGTTTATTTCATATGTTGGTTTATGGCATAACATGATTGTGTGTGGCTAGTGAGAGCCTGGTGTTTACATTGCATGTGATGACATGACATATGATGAATTTGGCATGGATTTATCGTTGTTTTTACCGAATGCACCTACTTACTAAGTTTGTCCAACTCATGTGTTTATTTTTAACATTTTTAGCTGACTAATACTGCGGGGCACTTAGCTATAAGCTATGTTCTGAAGTTGATGTGGAATGCTCTAGGTATAAATTATGTTAGCTTTGGATTATAGTTATTTAAGGCTCATATATCTGTGAGATTTAATGTCTACCATATGATTAGTTGTGAGAAGTGTTTGAATATTGGAAATGAGTCATAAATGTATGACCTGTTGAGGTCTTATTAATGTATTTGGAAATTATGAATGTGTATTTTACTTTTGTTATGATGTGAATGATGAAAGTAATTATAAATCAATTGGTTTTTTATTGCTATATGTGTAATTGATGAATTAATTATGGATATCTAGGGTAATCACAGATGGATTTGTATACAAATATGGTCCTTTATTTTTGAAATTATGGCAGATCCTTGGGAGATGCTGCCGATCTCTACTGTAGTGACCACCGGTCTGAGGCGATGGCCGACAGGGCGCTATGTTTACTCAATGCATCAACACCGCATTATCTTTACTTAGGTGATATTAGATAGTGATATCATAGTCTTTTAAAAATTTTATTCATCTTCTCTGTCTCATATTTAATTTGTTTTGAATAAAGATATACTTTAAACTTTTATGATTTGCAAATACTTTACATATGGCACTATATAAGTAGGTTGCCATATCCTTAAAGAAAATACCATAGCTGCTGTTAAGTCACTTTTATATTATGTATTTTGACTATTAATTGAGAAGAATTTGAGTATTTAAGATATTTTGAATCATATTTTAACTGATTTAGTTTTATTTAGCACTAAGCACTCGTAATTGACCAATTCATGCAAAGCAAGAAAGTACATGCAAATTTGAGGCCCTGAATCATACAAAAATGGTAGATTTGGACATAAAAAATGAGCTCAACTGGGCTTGCCAGAGTTGTCACATCGCATTGATATGATGTGGCTTTTGTAACTCCTCTCAGATCAAAAGTTATAAGCTGTTGATGATAGTCCACTTATTCGGCGCAATGTGCATCTGTTTTGAGAAGTTTGAAGCTCAAGGATCAAGACAACATTTGATTTGATGATTTTGAAGGTTTTAAAGAAGTTAAAATAATGACTAAGGTAGCTTAGAACGTGTCAGGGAAGTTTTGGGGCGAAACAGGATGAAACAGGTGAAGAACGAGCAACATTGCACAGAAAGCCGAGCACTTCAAAGTGCCTTATGGTTTGAACCGTGTGGGACCCTGGTTACATAATTTTGAGCGCAAAACAAACTCTATGTGCAAATACTCCCTAGAAATCTATATAAACACTTCATAAGAACATATCAAAGCATCTTAGAATATTCTTGAAGCTAGGGTTGAGGTCTAGGAGCGAGAGGAGTGAAGAGCACAAGACGAAAAGCGAGATGGTGAGTTGTTTGGGGCGGGCAAGACAACATCGGGACTTCCGATCAATGAGTTTTCCCTTTCTTGCTTTCTTTCTTTATTTGAATTTTAATTGTCTTGTTTATGATGAATATTGGATGCAATATTATTTTGTGCTTAATTTTTATTATAAACAAGCTAGGCTAAACCCATTATCTAAGGTTTAGGATTTAGCATGAGTCCGATGCAATGAATATTGTGGTTTGATTATTTAAGGTATTTTGTATTAATTTAATATCTTGTAATTTCAACGCTTGTTGGGTGTATGACACTACACTTCAATATAATTTCATATATTAGGTGATGGAACCAAAAGGTGAGTGTCTAATATATGACAATTGAGATATTAAATTTGAAAATCTAAGATCATGAAAATAGGCATGATGACTTCCACAATAGGAGCATGTCAAAGACCACGAGAAAAATAATGACCCCCAAGGAAGATAAGCCTAAGAGACTGTAATCGTCCAAACCCTATAGTTGTTAGGCCTTGCATCGTGGAACCTAAAATCAAGGCAAGGAACTTCAAATTTAAATTGGGGCTTATCCAAATGATTCAAAATGATCAGTTAGTAGGACTCCCTTATGAGAATTTTAATTTACACATCATTAAGTTCCTACAGATGTGTAACACGATTAAGGTGCAAAGAATCCTCGTCTTCAGCTCTTCCCATTTTCTCTACGTGATAGAGTGAGTGAGTGGTTCTTCTCTATGCCACCCAACTCATTTACCACTGGGATGAGCTTTCCACTGTCTTCTTGAAGAAGTACTTTTCTCCCATAAAAACGAAGAAGATCAAGGACGAAATTAATCAGTTTGTCGAAAAAGACAACGAGATCCTCTAAGAAGCGTGGGAGAGAATGAAAGATTTACCATGTAAGTGCCCACATTATGTCATTCCACAAGGTGATATAATTGAAAACTTTTTCAATGGCCTTGATCAACCAATAAGAAGAATCATCAATTCAGCCACTAGCAGCTGATTCATGCGACTTACTGATGAGGAGACACTTACACTCCTCAAGGACTTGGCTATTTACGATTTCCAAAATGACAACACTCGAGGCCCCTCTCGACATGCGTGTGTGTATGAGATTGAAGCCCATAACTCTCAAAACACTAAGATGGATCAAATACTACTACGAGAAAAGAAATAAGAAACCGAGCAATCAATACAACACTCGCCCCTATGGTAACCTATATTCTAACATATACAAACTTGGATGGTAAAACCATCCCAACTTCTCTTGGTCAAACTAGTCCAACACTCAAAATTTTGCTCAAACCAATAGACCACTTGGTTTCCTAAGAAAACCACCAAACCCTCCATCATACCAACCTCATCTAGCCTTGCCTGTACCAAACTAAACACAAACTAGTAACCCCATCTTAGAAAATATTTTATTAACGTTCAAGAAAAATGATGAAAGGATGGAACAAATGCAAACTCACATCAAACTTCTTGAAAACCAAATTGCTTTACAAGCCACATCCTCTTTTCAAGAAAACCAAGGTCAACTCCTAAATCAAAAGTCAATCCAAGGGAACAAGTTTTAGCAATCACTCTCTGATGCAGTAAGCAACTTAAGTTTGCTTGAACTAAAGAAAAAGAAGCTAATAATGAACATGAGTGTTAAATTCTCTCTGCAAGTGCAAGAGTCGTGAATTATAGTATTTAAAATATCGATCCATAGAGAATTTGGACTTAAGACGTTGGATTTAAATACTTATATCTAATACCTAGTGAGTGAGAAGGGAATAACAAGAAAAGAAAATACTGAGAAAATAGAATAAGTATTAGAAATCAAGAGATAAGGGTTTCACATGCAACGTCTATAATGGATATGTGGTTTTCTTAATTTAATATGGATATTATATGTTAAATGAGAATTAACCCGAAATTATTCTTATACCTTCTCTCAAAACCTACAAGGCGTAATCCTAATCTTTTTATCCACCTATTCTCATAAGATTAAACTAATTAGAATTCATTAAGTTTCATGGTAGTTTATGAAATTCCTCAAGGTCATCATATCTGCTCTTATAATCTAGATTTTCAAGTTTGATATCTTGATTATCATAGATTGGACTTCTACCTCTTAGTTTCTTCACATAATATATGAAAATCGTTGCCATAGTACAAGCTCAAACACCAAGCGAATACTAAAATTACATGACATTAAATTAACACATGGTATCTTTCATAAATAAACAAAACCATAATATTCTCTACATAGTCTACATTGTATGCCCTAAACCCTAGATTATGTTTTAGTCTAGCATGTTTATAATGAAAATTAAATATAAAATAATATTATATTTAATATCTATCAAAACAAGACAATTAAATTAAAAGAAAGAAGAATTTTTTTTTATTGGTTTGGAAGTTTCAATGATATCTTTGACAACTTCAAGCAATGCGCCACCTCACTTCTGTCATTATGCTCTTGAGTTTCTCTCACTCTTGAACCTTAACCCTAGTTCCAAAGATGTTCTAAGATGCCCTATGATGTGTACAAGAGGTGTTATATAGAGCTCTCTCAAAGACTTGCACAAAATCAACGGACATCACACAAAATTGCGCAATTAGTACATAACATGGCCTAGGCCATTTTAGTCTCTCACTCATGCATTTTTGCTTCGTTTCGAGAAGTTCCACTACCTATTTTTCCCCAGATGATGTTGAAACTTTCATGACACATTCTAGGCTGTTTTGATCACTATTTTGCCTCCCTTTAATTCTTTAAAATCATCAAATTGATTGGATGTTGGTCGTCATGTTTCAACTCTCACATAATTACACGAGTTTTGCTCTAATTTCACCTGATTTTGTACATATCAATCAATCATGAGTGTTGTGTGCTAAATGAAACTAAATTTATCAAACATTGACTCAAATCATCTCATTTAATCATATTCTCATCCAAATATCATTCTAAATATATAATATGAAAACGACTTAACACTAAGCAAGAACTAAAGTGAAGCAAGAAATAACAACATGAACTAGTGGTAGAGAAGCCTTATATTCCACCTCTTTCATACTAGCTTCCTTTGTCCTTCCCACAAAGACATATACAGGCCAAACTATAAAAGCAGTTCAAAAAGTTCATGTCAATATTAAAGAACCTTTCCATCAATGTCTCATTCATGGACATGCTATTACAGATGTTGACATATGTCAAATTCTTAAAAGAAATCTTATAGAATAAGCACAGACTTGAGAAGCATGGGATGATGACACTTACTGAAGAATATAGTACTACATTGCAAAATAATTTTTCATGAAAGCTCAAGGATCTAGCAAATTTTTCTATCCCTTGTCTTCTTGGTAATGTACAGGTAGACAAGACTTTGTGTGACCTTCACGCAAGCATAAGCCTAATTTCTCTTTCCATCTATGAGAAATTGAAGATGGGCAATCCTAAGCCCACATCTATTTCATTGCATCTTGCAGATCGCTCTATCAAATATCATGTGAGCATTATAAAGGACATGCCAGTGAAGGTCAAAAAATCTTTTACTCCTGTAGACTTCATTGTGCTTGATATGGAAGAGAATTATTAGATCCTAATCATACTCGGAAGGTCATTCTTAGCAACAGCTAATGCCATCATAGACATGAAACATGGAAAGCTCATATTAATAGTTACCAACAAGAAGGTGGACTTCAATTCGTCCTCAAAACTAGACAAGTTTCGTATTAAAGAGTTGTTGTATAAAGATCATCATAACTAACGAAACATCAGGCAAAGGAACTTTAGTCAACCTAATCGGAGTGTGCTTAAGCAAAGGAGGAACTACTAGAAGCTTGAATCAAAAAGTTATGGAAGTTTTGGTATCATCTAAGTGTAAAAAACTCTAAATCACTATCCGATGAATGGAAGGTCCAAGATGACAAATTGGTAACAATTTTCTCTCCTTCTTCTCAATCTCTTAAAAATGACTATTGTGGTTCATTGAAAGAAAAATTTTACAAGTAAATTTGGAAGGCAAATCTGGAGGTAAGTGTTGCAATCTTTCCATAAGTGCATGGGTTGTAGATTGTAGTATATAAAATATTAGTCCTATAGAGAATTCAGGACCTAAGACGTTATTTTAAACACTTATATCAAACACAAAGAGAATGAAATTAAAAAAAGAAATAAAAAAGAAGAAAGTTATTCTTAAGAGCGTAGAGCGAGGAATTAAAAATTAAAGAATGCAAACACCTAGGATCTAGAGTTTCACATGCGACATCTACAACAGATATGTGGAGTGCTTATTTAATCAGAATATTATATGTTAAAGGAGAATAAATCTTAAATTATCCTCGCGCTTTCTCTCGAAACCTACAAGGCATAACCATAATCTTTCGTAATCACCTATTCTCATGATATTAGTCAATTAAGATTTATTAAGTTTTGTAGCCATTCATGAAATTTTTCAAGGTCATCATGCTTATTCTGATGGTCTTAGATTCCAATTTTAATATCTTGATCATCTTATATTAGAATTTCATTTCTCGGTTACTTCACCTAATATATAAAATCACGTTGAAGTATGGTACCATACAACAAGAATTAAAATCATAAGATATCAATTAAACAAAACTACGTCATCTGCTACATTGGACGCATGCTATATCCTGAGCCCTAGATTAAGAGCTTAGCTTAGCATGTTTAAGTTCAATCCAAATACAAAATATTGTTTATCTTAAATCCATCTCAAACACAATAATTAAAATCAAAGGAAAGAAGAAAAAGGAAAGTTTATTGATTAGAAGTCTTGATAGTGTCTCGAATGCTTCAAGTAATTCACTACCTCACTTCTCACCTCTTGGTCATCACTTTCTCTCACTCCTGGACCTCAATGCTAGCTCTGAAGAAGTTTTAAGATGTCTTAGGACATGTACAAAGGATTTTTATATGGAGAACAAGAGGAAACTTGCACACACAATCCACATCACCTATAAAATTATGCAACCAGTACGTAACATGGCCATGTTGGTCCCTAGTTTCATGTGTTTTGCTCCATTTCATGAAGTTTTGCTCCCTGTTTCACCCGAATAGCATCAAAACTTCTTGCATGTCTTGGGCCTTTTTTATCACTATTTTTACTTCTTTAAAATTTTAAAAAAATCATCTTTAGATGCCTTAAATCCTTCTCCTTTTGATTATCGCTTATCTTGTGTCAATTCGATGCCCGATTTGTTTGTTTACATGTTCGACACCTGTTTAGCCTTGTTTTGCATTAAATCTTCCATGACACATTCTAGGCTGTATTGATTATTATTTTACTTTCTTTTAATTTTAAAAAATTCTCAAATTAAATGGGTTTTGGTTCTCGTGATTTGAATCTTCTCAAAATAGACATGTCCTGCACTATTTTTACCAATATTATACGAATTAATCAAACATGAGTGATTTGTATTAAACGAAGCTAACTCCATTAAAATATGACTCGAATCGTCTTGATCAGTCAAATTCTTATCTAATTATTATCCAAAATACATAATATGAAAGTGACTTAACATCAAGCAAAAAGGGCAAATTAACATAGAAGCTAGTGTTAGATAATTCACGAGGATCAAAGTATAGTCAAGTTAAGGTCTAAAAATTAAGCACTATTTAGGGGGAATATGACGTTTGTTTTAGGAAAGTAGTAGTTTTCTTTATTGCTTTTGTTTTGTTCTTTTAGGATTTTATATTTATTGATAAAGAATTCTTTGTGGTTGTTTTGCAAAAACTAGTTCAAAAAAGATTGAAATTCAAAAATCTCTACGCTTTAATAGGAAAATTAACACTCTCACTTATTAAAAATCGTTACATATTTGAATGAATTGATGTTGATATTGAGGAAAATGTCACCTCTAAGTGCGGGGTGAATGTATTGCATTATTTCTTTGATTACCCCATTAAGTTCTTTAAATGATTATGGCGCTGAATTTTTTATCATATTTTGTGTCTATTGAAATTTGTTGAAAACATGAATGAGTGGTGATACTGGACTGATTTGAACCCCATATTAATCTCTTGTAAGTCCTTTAGTAGACTACAATTAGGATTTTAAAAACTTTGAGTTAGGTCAATGACTGAACTTTAGTGAGATGTGAAATTTATTTTTGAGCATGTACTTATTGAGGATACCCATTTTTTCACAGATCACTTGATGAAATTGATATATCGGCACACTAATTCTCCTTTTCTTCAAATTTAGAGTAATTCTCTCCATGTTGTCATAAATTGTCTCTAATATACATAACTGATGAATTAAAGAAGGTAGTTTTTTCCATATGTATGAAAATCTCATTCTGGTTAAAGAATTTTCAAAACTAATACTCAATTTGACTTTTTTTGTCGAATATAATTAAGGCATTATATTATCAAATTATGAGCCTAATTTTGAATGAATTATCATTGTTTGCCTCACATTGAGCCTAAACTTGATTTTTCCTGATCTTTGATTCCCACAATTTCAGTTGAATCGACATTTGAATTTGAATTTTGAACCGAAAAGCATAATGGGAATTAAGTTAACCAATGGCATGTGCATCATTTGAAAAATAATTCTCTAGATATCCTGTAATATCGTGAGGGGAATCAATGTCGAACTTATGCAGAAAAACTAAACCAAGAGTAATAATAGACTCTCAAAAGAAAAAAGCACTAAGTGCTGGTGTTATTCTATTTTCTATTTGCATGAAAGGCTCAAATTAGTTTAGAGATGGTTCAATTCTGGATTTTTAATGCCTAATTTGAACCTAACCTTGTCTCATTAAGTTCTTATGATCCTATGAACCAGTCAAGTGAATTGAGAAAATTTAGATTCTAGAATTTCATGAAATAAATGTGAGGTGGTTACTTTTCCATACTACTACTATTAAAGGATTGAATCGTTGAATATATATATTGAGATGATAAAGATAGAAAGGGGAAAATTATTGGAAAAGTAGGAGTTTTAGCTACAAGTTTTGTTCTAACGTTTAACTTTTTAATGGAAAAGTATATTTAGTTAAGTGAGACAGAATTTTTAACTGGTATCTTTGATAAGTGCAAGGTAATTGAAAGAATCAGTGAGATTATTGAATAAAAATTTCTAAATTGAAAGACCTGATTCCAAAGTTTTAGAATTTGATCTTGAATTCTGTTATATTTGTTTGAGGACAAGCAAAAGGTCAAGTGTGGGAGAATTTATTGTGTCATTTTCATACTATATATTTTGAATAATTTTTGGATGAGAAGACAAGTGAATATGGTGTTTCGAGTCAAACATGGATTTATTTAGGTTATTTGTTTGCAATTACTCACAATTTGAAGCTATTTATGCAAAATAGAAAAATAAGTGAAAGATCGTTTAAAAAGATGATGATTCAAGATGGCAAGATGAAAATGGAGTTTAAGAGCACAATCAAGATGCAATTTGAAAGTAAAACAGCATGGAAAATGGTTTAAAATGTGTCGAAGAAGTTATGACACAGTTCAAAGTGTCCAAGCAAAAAACTACAAAATTTCATAGCAAAATACACACTCTGGAGTGCAACATAATTGGAACAGTGTGGATTTGGTCCCACATAGTTAAAACTATGTGGGTACCTGGTTGCAGACCTAATTTGATTCAAACTGGGTTTTACGCATGTTCTTAGGAGAGCATTATATAAACACTTGTTGTATACATACTAGAGCATCTTAGAACATCCTTAAAGCTAAGGTTGATGTCCAGGAGTGAAAGGAACTTAAGAGCATGAGGAGAGAAACGAGACAGTACATCACTTAGAGCATTCAAAACATCATTGAAGATTCCAAACCAATAAGCTTTCTTTTTCTTCTTTCTTTTAATTTGATTGTTGTGGCACCCCAGCCCGAGTGTTACAATATTAGCCTTACTCTGGGACCGTTATTGATTGGTAAACGTGATCAAGATTGTTGTCTTGTCACACGGCAGGCTTTATTGGATATTTATCCACTTAATCCTGACTCCTTAGGAGTTTTTATCATTTCATACATTCTAATTTCCATCAAATGCCCTTTTAGGTCATTATACCATTTGAGAAATATAGATGTTACCTCATAAAATTCATACTCATTCCTAACATGATAGTTCATACCTTAGAATTTGTCCATAAAATTTTTTGCCATCCATAGTCACAAAACATAACATGATTCTTATACAACATTATGACAAATATTTAATGTCATCATATAACTATTCAAACATAAGTTCATACACAGGTAATTCATAAAAATTCATTAATCCTTGAATCTCCACCTGTGCTACATGCTTGGTGATTCCTTTAACCTGTCTTTAGGGTTTAAAAAATAAAATCATGAGTCGAAACTCAATAAGCAAGCTATAAGGTTTTCAGGCAATTCATTTTCATTTAAAACATCTTGGAAAACAATATTATACCCACTCGAGGGTATAAAAATATGATTTCATATACTCGTCAAGAGTATATCATAGACAATGCTATGCATTATTTTTAAACATGACATCATAGGATAGTGGCTAGCTAGGCAACCATCCGTCTCTAACGTCTCTACCAATCCAGGAAGGCGCCGTTGGTCCGAGACCTATCTTAGTGATTTGGCCGCACCAAAGGGGGACATTTGGTCCGCTTACACCTTTGAGGTGGACCTCATGCTTTGTGCACATGAATTTTTCATAAACATTCTTTTTGACATGCTAGTATGATTTTTCATTCATAACTTCTTAAAACATAAATTTTTCATTGATATTTGACAAAGCATAGCATAAAACATTTATTAAAATTGAAATAGTATTTCAACACATATTGAGCTAAGGAATGGTCATCCTTAAATAACTTGGAAATAATTTCATCAATCAATTGTAACATAATTCAAACATTTAAAACATCATTAACAATCATTCTATCATATTTTGATAAAATAAGAAGCATTTAGAAAATCGCTTACTTACCTTTTTCGCTTTAGCTTTCCGGGTCAATTTTCTATTTGCCTTTGCCTATACATAAAAATGACATTTCATTCATAAAAATTTTGATTTTCTTGCATTCATTCAGTTTCCAACCCATAATCCATTTCACACATAACTAACTTGAATTTCAAGTCGGGTACACATACATAACATTCACTTATGCATCATACCATCCATTCCATATTTCGTTTTAAACCCATATGTAGGGTAAACATATAATAATCATTCATTAATCATCATGTGGGTATTTATTCCTCCAATTTATCATTTTTCATCTATTTTTCATTTTTTCTACGTCGATGCTCATTTAAGCACATAGTTGACGTCTTAGGCTTCATAAATAAATCTCAAAATTTGAGATAATCAATAACCATCCATAAAACAGCATAATCATGAATTTTATTACATATTCATGCATTTTGTACATTTTATCAATTTCATATAGGTCATTCAGTATTCATTCATACATATCCTTCTACATACATTTAACTTACAACACATATCTTATGTGTTTTTCAAAAATTCTCAACATAGAAAATTATATCTGATTTTAGCATGATTAAAACCCTTAATTAACATATAATTTAGGGTTTAATTATGAAATTTTAATCCATTTATCATTGGGTTCCAAAACAGCAACGTTAGGATCCGTTTTTCATCCTTTCAATGCCTCTTTTAATACTTAAATCAAAATAGATTTTTAAATCATAAATTTCAGCAAATAATCATGCTTTTCTTAACCAAAATTTAGCGAATTATCACATATCTAAAATCCATAATTTATTTGTTTCCAAAACAGCAACTTCCATACATGTTTTGGATATCTTTTTACATCCTTCTTTGAACACTCTTTTACATACCCTTAAAAATCAGATTTAGGGCATACCTTCCCAATATCTTATGGCCGTCCAAAGTACCTTAATCCTAGGATATTTTTCCCTCTAAATCATCTATGATTTAATTATTTATAAAACAGCAACATAACATACACGTAGGGTACTCCTTTTTACCCATTTGGACGTCCTTATGTATAAGTCCCAAAAAAATCAGATTTAGGAAAAATCTTTCTAAGCCCTTTCGAAAATCTAAATTAACCTTATTTTAGGGTAATTTATCCTAAAATTCACCCAAAAATCATTTAAGCTACTCCTTGCATCATATTTAACATAAAAATGAAAAATCGGGTAATACATGAAACCCTAAGATCCATTTTTTGCTAAAATCATTAACATATAACCAAATCAACATATGTAATCCATAAGAACATGAATCATGTCCTAATAATCATGCTTAAACCAAACAACAACTTGTCTTAGGGTTTTAAGAAATTTCGAGATAAGTTTTATCTCAAAAATCAACCCTAACATCCCATTTAATACTCTTGAATCCTTGAATTCATTGATACCATTCAAATATCATTCAATACCCTCATCAAGGCATCATAAATCATTCATTGAAGATTTCTTAATGAATCATATTCATGATTCATAAATAGAGGTAAGAAAACTTGGTTTAAATGATTCAAAACTCAAGATCCACTTACTTGAATTGAATCAACTTTGAATTCAACCTCCTTAGCTTGAATCCTCTTCTCTTTCTTTCCTTTTTTCCTTCTCTTTTTCTCCTATTTTTCCTCTGCTTTCTTGTTGGATTTGGGCACGTTCAAGGATGCCTTGCTCTTGAGATTTTTTTGAGAATTTCTCTCTCTCTTTTGCATATCGACGTCCCATAGTATAAGCTCCTTATTTTTATATTTTTTTACCATCTTGTGGGACCCACTTTGCCACATGTCTTGAGGGTAATTTATTTTTTTCTTATCCTTTGATGACATGGCTAATTCATATCCAAGTAAAATATGCATTTACCATTTATCAAAAATCATCAAATCAAGCTCATAAAGGGACCATGTTGTTGTCCCCCTAGGAAAGTCTCATGCAACAACCCCTTTTAGCATTTTGTGCCTCAAAATTCCACTTATTTTAATGCTCCATTACTTACCCTAGGTGATTAGCTACTTAGATGCATATTTAGCAATTTTCAAAAATCCAAAAATCCATGCATTATCCCCTTGGACGTCCCCTTGTAATGCCACATATCTGAGCCTCCTTTAGCTACACCTTAGCCATTTAAAATCAAGCATTTAAGCTCTTGATTTTTCACGAATTTTAGCATTTTAGGAAATTCATAAAATTCACTCAAAATTACCCTTATTTGATACCTTATTTGTACCATTAAGCAATGCATTTATCCCCCTTGCTTTTACATAAATGATATGGTACTTTAGGGTGCACAAAGTCAAAGCTATGCACCTTTTTCCGATTAAGCATATGTTCATGATAATTAGCTTAATCTAACCCTTCCATAGCATTAATCGCATAATTTTATCCACCCGTTTCAAATTTCATCTCAATTCGACTTTTCTATGTCAAGTTATGATCATTTGAAATTTACCTTTAGGTGTGAGATGAAAATAAATAATTATCTTCTTAATATCATCATTTTTTTCTTAATACAATCCATTCATAAGGTTGAGCCCAAATTCATGAGCTTATCTTTCAAATTTCATCTCAATCCGCCTTATAGGCGTCAAGTTATGAATTTTCTCGTATTTTTCAACCTAATTCCGTAATTACCATTCTAATTTTCATTAATCAAATATTAATGAAAATTAAAATAATTATTCATGACACATTAGCATTTCCTAATCCTCATTAAGCCCCTTTAGTCATATTGACTTACATTGGGCTATGACGATTAATCTTAATCATCATTCTTAATCACAACCCTAATTGCAAAAATTCATCAATTCATGAAAATCATCCATAAATCAATCAATTCATACATAAATCATAATTACAACTTAGATGCACTTATATGAGTCCTACTTGGGTTTGGGTATACAATTGTCTTGTTTATGATGAATTTTTTAAAATAAAAATTTATGAAGAATTTTGAATAAATATTATTTTGAATTTAGATTTTATTAAAAACATGCTAGGATAAATTCATAATCTAGGGTTTAGGATATAACATATGAACTATATAAAGGATATTGTAATTTTTCTTTATTTACGAAGGATATTGTATGTTAATCTGATATCTTGTGATTGTAACACTCATTGAGTGTTTGAGCTCACACTTTGCGATGATTCCATGTATTAGGTGAAGAAACCAAGAGGTGAAAGTCTAATATATGATAATCAAGATGTTAAACTTGAAAATCTAGATTGTGAGAATAGACATGTTGCCCTTGAAGAATTTCAAAAACTATCACAGAACTTAGTAGATTTTAATTAACTTAATCTCATAAGAATAGGTAATTAAGAGAATTAGAGTACGACTTGCAAGTCTCGAGAAAGGGTGCAAGGTTAATTTAGGATTTATTCTTCTTTAATGTGTAATTTCTTGATTAAATAAATATATCATGTATTTGTTACAAATGTCACTTGTAAAACCCTAGACCCTTGGTTTTAATCATCATTCTATGTTTTCAAGATTCTCTTTCCTTCTTTTTATTTCTTTCTTTCTATTCTACTTTTCTCTTAATGCTTGATACAAGTGTTTAAAATTAATGTCTTAAGTCCTGAATTCTCTGTGTAATTAATCTTTATCAAATACTAAAATTCACAACCTGCACACTTTCAAAGATAATTGAATAGAGTTTCATAAAAGAGAGGTTTCATAGAAGCGTCAAGTTAAGCACATTTAAGATGAGTAGGAAGGGATTTCAATGTCAATTGAGGTGGTCTTCAAGGGATGACTTCGGGGTTGGAAACCTTTTTCTTATATGTCTAGTGACTCAAAGATAGCTCTAGAATAAGGGAATTGGGTGCATTATCAAGGGTCTTAGCCATTTTAAGGAATTCTTCTTCTTCCTTCTTAGTTAGACTAAGGAGAGAGGCTTTAAGTGCATTAAATGAAAAGTTCCGGTAGAAGCTCACCTTAGTGCTTCATTTCCTATTGTAACGGTAGAACATTCATGAGAATCATCATCAAAGTTTATTACTCTAAAGATATTGAAGGTGATTTTTTTTTATCTTGAAGTCACATTATGAGTTAACCCTTCTCATATTGATAAGAGCTTATCCAATGGTTAAGAAGGTTTTGCTAAAAATTATGGGCATAACTCAATCTACTTCATAGTCCATCACTAAAAAGTCTATAAGAAATCTGAATTTATTTACCTTGATAAGAACATCTTCAATATATCCTTCTAAACAAGTAATAGTTTGATTTCCAAGGAATAGCGCGATGTTAGTTCACTTTACTCATCATATTTCTAGATTTTTAAAAATAGATAAGTGAATCAAGTTTATGCTAGCTCCAAGATCACATAATGCCCTTCAAAATTTTTTATCCTAAGTTGCATGGGACAGTGAATTTTTTTTTATCCTTCAGCTTAGATGGAAACTTGTTTTGTATGATTACACTTCATTTTTCTAACTTACCACTATCTTAATTTCAAATAGACACCTTTTTTTAAAAGAATGTTCTTCAGAAGAAATAGTATGTGAAATAGTGTGAGATTTCTTCAGGAGAAATCTCAATGTACGACCACTTGTAACATCTGTTTGATATAGTATGAAGCCGATATATGATGCAAAAGCTAGTAGTATGCGTATGTTACGTCATCTTTATACTATTTATTTTGGGTAATAATTTGACGAGAAATTAAGTATTTATTTGAATCATATTTTGATTGATTTATCTTTGTTTACTACAAAACACTCACAATTGATCGATATATGCAAATTCAGGATAAATTCAAGAAAAACTCGTGCAATTCTTAGAGATTTGAAGCAACGTGACCAAGACCCACTCAAATTGATAATTTTGAAGAATTGAAAGGAGGAAAAATGGATAAGAAGTGTTCCACTAGAGATCTAAAACTTTTTAGGTCTGGTAATGTAGCACCCCAGCTTGAGCGTCACAACCTTACTCCAAGATCTATCGATTGGTAAGCGTGATCATGATTGTTGCCCTGTCACTTGGCGAGCTATTTGGATATTTATCCATTTTATCTTAACTCCCTAGGAGTTTATATCATTTTATATATTCCATTTGAAATATACACATGATTTCATAATTTTCCATACTTAACCATTTCATGATAAATCATTCTTAATAATTGACCATAAATTCTTTTCGCTATTTATAGTCAAAATCATCACATAGTCATAAGCATGAAAAAATCCTTATACAACATTCAAACATCAATAATGTCATTAACATATAACCATACATATCACAGATTTCTATCACAAGAACTTGTAGAAATTCGTTTTTTCTTTAAATCTCCACCTGTGCTCCTTGCATGGTTCTTCTCTTCACCTGTCTTTAGGATTTGAAAATTAAAACTGTGAGTCGAAACTCAATAAGCAAGTTATAAGGTTTTCGGACAATTCATTTTCAAGGAAAATTATATAAATGCATTTCTCTTTATTCGATTGAAGACACTTAACAAGTGATCAACTACCAATTAAGCAGAAACCTTTTCATAAACCATTCATGGAAAGTCACATTATCCCTCTCGAGGATATATCTTAAAACATGCTTCTCATACCCATTCAGAGAATATTATAAACAACGTAATGCATCATTTAAAATCATGATATTCCTTTGGATAGAAGCTAGCTAGGCAACCATCTACTTTCATCCCCTCTCCCATTCCAGGGAGGCGTCGTCGGGCCTCGGCCTCTCTTAGCAACTTGGTCGCACCAAAGGGGGACATTCGTTCCACTTACACCTTTAAGGTGGACCTCATGCTTGTGTGCACATGCTTTCTTTCATAAACATGAACTTTGACATGCTAGCATGATTTTTAGTGCATAAATCATGAATTCATCATTTAACATAAGTACTTGAAAAGCAGTAAGCAATTCATTTACTTCATTGGAAATAAAATTTCAATACATATTTAATAATGAATAGTCATCCTTAAACATCTTAGAAAGAATTGAAATCATTCATTTGCTAACTCATTTAAACAATTAGAATATCATTGATAAGCACTTTATTACATTTGATAAAACAAAATTATTTAGAAAACTGCTTGCTTACCTTTCTTGCTTAGCTTTCCCCCTTGTTAACCTCTTTGCCTTTGCCTATACATACACATAACATTGCATTCATAACAAGTCATTTGCTTGCATTCACTTAGTTTTCCAATCCTATAATCCATATCATACATAATCAACTTGGATTTTCAAGTCGATCATACATACATGACAGACACTCGTGCATCATCTCATTCATTCCATATTGTGTTTTAGTCTCATATTTAGGGTAAACACATAACATTCATTCATATCTCAACATATGGGGATTTATATCTCCCATTAACCATTTTTCATGCATTTTTCATTTTTCCTACGTTAATGCTCATTCTAAGCATATAAGTGACGTTTCAAGTTTCATAAATAAATTTCAAAAATTGAGATAATTAATCCTTATTCATATAGAAATATACTCATGAATTTTATCACATATTCATGCATATTTTTCATTTTAGCAAGTTCACATAAGCCACATGTCATCCATTCACACATATGCTCTACATACGTTCAACATACAACACATAAATTATGTGTTTCTTAAATTTTCTTAACAAAGAAACTTACACTCATTTTCATCATCATTAAACCCCTTATTTAACATATTATTTAGTATTTAATTTTAGATTTTTAATCCCTTTATCACTGATTTCCAAAATAGCCATGTTAAGACTCATTTTTCATCATTTCAACGCCTCTTTCATGACTTAAATCATAACAGATTTTTAAGTCATAATTTTTAGCAACTAAATATGATTTTCTTAACCAAAATTTAGGGTATTATCATATATTTAAAATTCATAATTCATTTACTTCCATAACAGCAGCATATTTATGCATATATGGTATCCATTTAACCCATTTTGACGTGTCCAAGCATATACCCATAAAAATCAGATTTAGGGCTAATCTTTTCAAACACTTTTGGAAACTAAAAGTAAATTAATCCTAGAATATTTTACCCTCCATAACATTCATAAATCATTTCATTACAAACAGCAACAAAAATCATATGGAAAGCACCCATTTTGGCCCCCGTTTGGACGTCCCATATACATGCCCTAAAAAATCAGATTTATGGCAAAATCATCCAGCCCACTTAGGTCATCCAAAAGGCCCTTAATTTATGATAATTTACCCTAAAATTCATCCTTAAAAAATTTAAGTGCTTCCTTGTATCATTTTTAGCCCAAAAATGAAAAAATGGGGCATTTCTTGAAACTTAGGGTTTCATATTTTCTAGAATCATCAACCAATGACTAAATCATCATGAGTAATTCAAAAGAACATGAATTACATCCAAATAAACATTCTTAAAACACACAGCAACTTGATTTAGGATTTTGAGATTTTCCAAGTTAGCTTTCATCTTAAAATTCAACTTAAACTTTCATTTTCACTCTCTTGAACTCTTGATCTCATTTAAATCTTTCAAAAATCATTCAATACACATATTAAGGCATTATAACACAGCCTTTAAGACTTATTTATGAACCATATTCATATCTTATGAATTGAGAGAAAATAACTTGATTTAGGTGATTCAAAATTTAGATTTCACTTACTTGAATCAACCCTAACTTGAATCCAACTTGAGTTGATTGATTCTTCTTCTTTTTCTCCTCCTTTGTCTTCCTCTTTTTCTTCTCCTTTTCTCCTTCCCATTTCTGGTTTTGGACGTGCCCAAGAGTTGCTTTTACTTAGCAATTTTTGGGAAATTTCTCCCCCCTTTCTCTTCATATGCATGTTACCAAGCTTATCCCCTTTTTATGATTTTTTTAACCAGCTAGTGGGACCCATTTTCCACATATCATGAGGGTAATTAATTTTTACCTTATCCCTTGATGACATGGCATTTTTATAATCAAGTAAAATTTGCATTTACTAATTTACAAAAATTCACAAAATCCATGCATTTAAGGATCATGTTGCTGTCCACCCATGGACGTCCCCTCTTTAGCTAGGTTTCGACATTTTTTTGCCATTTTTCCACATATTTATATGCCCATTTACTTCACCTAGGCATTAGGCAACTTAGACACATTTTTTAGGATTTTAAAAAATCACATTTCATGCCCATAATGCCCTTGGACGTCCCTTGCTCTTGCCACATAATCTATACTCCATTTGAGCTAGATGTTAGGAAATTAACCATGGTATTTAATCCTTGAATTTTTCATGGATTTGACCATTAAATATTGCTTTAAAATTCAGCTCAATCCATCCAAATTTTGACACCTTTCATAGCATTTAAACATATCATTTTCTCAAATGCTTTTTACTTAATGTTATGGTAGTCTAGGGTACACAAAGTCAATGCTAGGTACCTTTTTCTAATTAAACACTTTCCCATGGTAATTATCTTAATAAAATCCACTCATTCCATAGATTTCATAATTTTATTCAATCGTTTCAAATTTCATCTTAAACCGATGTTTCTACGTCAAGTTATGAACTTTTGAAAATAACCTTAGAGTGTGAGATTAAAAATAAATAATTATCAGCTTAATCTCATCACTTGTGCCTTAATCCAATCCACACATAAGGTTGAGCCCAAAATCATGAGTTTTCCTTTAAAATTTCATCTCCTTATAGGCGTAAACTATGAATTTTCTATGATTTTCAACATAACTTCATAATTTCCGTTTTAATCTCTATTAATTAAATCATGAAAATTAAAATAAATATTCATGCCACATTAGTATATTCTAATCCTCATTAAGCCTCTTTAGTCATCTTGACTCACATTGGGCTTCGGCGATTAATCGTACCATTCTTAATTGTAAACCCTAATTGCAAAATTCATAAATCATGAAAATCATCCATAAATCAATCAATTCACACATAAATCATAATTACACCTTAAATGTAATTATATGAGTCCTACTTGGGTCTAGATATTGCAAGTAAATAAAATTTGAAGCAAACCAAGCAACGAGAGTGCCACACTGTTTGAACTGTGTGGATCCGGGCTCCACACGATTCAAACTGTGCAAACCACTAGTTATGCAAAATCAAGCACAATCAGACTTTGTGTGTAAGGGACTGTGAGATCTCTATATAAACACCTCTTAGGAACATCCCAAGACATCCTAAAATGTCCTTGGAGCTTAGGGTAAGGTCCTAGAGTGAGAGAAGGTGAAGAGCATAAGGCAAAAAGTGAGACAGCGAGTTGCTTGAGGCGGTCGAGGCACCGTCAGGACTTTCAATCAATAAGCTTTCCTTTTCTTTCTTTTCTTTAAGCTTAATTATTGTGTTTGAGGTGAATTTTAAATATAATATTATTTTATGTTTGGATTTTATAATAAATATGCTCGGATAAATTCTTAATCAAGGGTTTAGGATGTAGCATACGTACAATGTAGTAGTTATTATGATTTTGCTTGATTTATAAAGGATATTAGTTGTTAATTTAATATCTTGTGATTTAATCCTTGTCTAGTGTTTGAACTCCCACTTTGGCAATGATTCTCATGTATTAGGTAAGTAAACCAAAATGTGAAATATAATATATGATAATCAAGATATTAAATTTGAAAATCTAAGACCATGAGAATAGACATAATGACCATGAGAAATTCCATGAATGGCCATAAAACTTAATGAATCCTAAATGACTTAATCCCATGAAAATAGGTGGTTAAGAAATATTATGGTTACACCTTTCAGGTTTCGAGAGAAGGTACAAGGATATTTTAGAGTTTGTTCTCCTTTAACACATAATATCCAAATTAAATGAGTATTCTACATATCTGTTACAAACGTCACATACAAAACCCTAGATCTTAGGTGCTCGCATCCATTGAATTTTAATTCCTCCTTCTACATTCTTAAGATCAATCTTATTCTTTTATTACTTTTTCCTTTTACTTAGATCTTCTCTGTGTTTGATATAGGTGTTTAAAAACAACATCTTAAGTCCTGAATTCTCCATGGGATCAATATTTTATGTAATATAATCTACGATCCACGCACTTGTGAAGAACTTACTAACAGCGTATGGCTTCTAATCTAGCTACGAGAGCATACGATTCTTCAAAATCAATTCCTTATTCTTGAAATACCCCTCAACTACAAATCTTGCTTTGTTCCTTACTATTAATCCACTTTCATCTAGTTTATTCCTAAAGACCTATTTGGTATTAATTACAGTGCAATCATTAGGTCTATGAACTAATTGCTATATTTGATTCCTTTCAAATTGATTAAGTCCTTCATATATTGCAACTATCTAATTTTCATCATTAAGAGCTTAATCAATTATATTTGGCTCAATTTTTGACATAAAAGCAAAATGTCAACATACATTTTATCTTAAGCCTCTAGTTTTCACACCATGATGTCTCATATAACTTGCTCAATTGGATGGTCATTTTTCAATTTCAAGTCTTTGGAGGGTTTATAGAGAACATTACCTTTACTTACCTCTAGATCTTGCTTGAGCTTTTCTCCCCCTTGCTTTCTCACTTAAAGCTTTCCAAATTCCTTAGATAAGTCATCTACATCACTAAACTTATCCTCCTTCTTTGGAGTTATGTTAACCTCATAAAAAATAACATGAATTGACTCCTCTACTACTTGAGTTCTCTTGTCAAATATTCTATATGCTCTACTATTAGAGAAGTAGTCAAGAAATATGATCTCATCACTTTCGGCATTTAACTTGCCAATTTTTTATTTTTCATTATTTAATAAATAGCATATACAACCAAAGGCATGAAAATATAAAATACTTAGTTTTCTACCTTTCCATAGCTCATGTGAGGTTTTTTTCGAAATTGCTCTAATTATAACATGATTTAAAATATGACAAGCTATACTTACAGCTTCACCCCCCAAATTTCTTAAATAATTTGCTTTCATTTAGTACAGTTCTAGTCATCTCTTGTGTAATTCTATTCATTATTTTGATAACTCTATTTTGTTAAGGAGTTCTTGGTGCAGAAAATGTATAGTAAATTTCTTTTTATTATAAAATTCAATCAAGTATTTATTTTCAAATTCACTTCCATGATCGCTTCTAGTAGATATAATTGTGTTTTATTTTTTATTTTGCACCAATTTGGAGAAACTAACAAACATAGAAAAAGCTTCATCCCTCCTAACTAATAGCATTAACCAAACGAATCTTAAGAAATTATCTATAATAATATAAATATATTTCTTTCCTCAAAGGCTTAATATGTCAGATAATCTATAAAGATCCATGTGTAATAACTCAAGTGACCTAGAGATTAAAACCTCATTCTTTGGTGAAAATAATAGTTTGGATTATTTAAACAATTGATAAGCTTTGCAGATTTTATTTTTGTCATACTTGAGCTTTGGTAAACTTTCTACCAAGTTCTTTTTCCACAAAGTCTTAACATTTGACATGTTTATATGTCTAAGTCTCTTATACCAAATCCATGGATCGTTATCAACATCCACAAGACATTTTTCATCTAATTCATTAAGGCATACTAAATATATATTTTTTCAAGTCTTTTCCACTAAAGACTATATGATCTCTATCTGAAACATTGCATGTGGATGATTCAAACACAACTTTAGAACTTTTATCACATAATTGGCTAATACTCATTAAATTGTGTTTAAGACATTTAACAAATATAACCTCCTCTATACATGCATTTGAAATACTATAAACATTACCTTTACCACTGATTTTACCTTTCTCATTATTGCCAAATGCAATGGTTCCACCATTGTAAGGCTTGAGGTCATCGAATAGAGCTTTATCTCCTGTCGTGTCTTAAGCAACCACTATACATTAACCATATATTGCTTGCTTTTGCTCAAAGACATACCTGCAAAATCAATCAAATAGAACTCATCTCTTTGGTACCCATCTCTTGGGTTCATTTAGGTTAGTAAGCATTTGAAGTGTATGTTGCTCATGTCTAGAAGGCACAAATCCAATATTCTTAGGTACCCAAACTAACTTTGCCCTTTTATCATGCAATTTTTTAATTCTATATTGATAAATTTTATATCTAAACTCGTTGCAAAAATTATATGCCCCATAAATCCTTTGGGGACTCCTTATGTATGCTTTGCTTGCTAAGTTGGTCTTCTTACTCAAGCTACCCTTATTGTTCTAGCTTAGCCATGGGATGTAGCTATCTTGGCTTGAGGTCTAACCCATTTTGGAGCATTTGATTTGTTACTTTCTCCTTGCTTAAATTTAGAGTATCCAAGTCATGTTCTATTTGTTTGAGTTGACATATTAAGGAACATTTTAATACTCCCGCCTGGGCTAAAGCATTTTTCTACTGATTCATTTAATACTGAATTCTCTTTTTCTTCAGTTTCTCAATTTCGGTAGTTAAATTTTTGGTCTCCTCAACCAAACATTTGACTCTTTTAGCTAGTTTTTCACTTATAATAATGGTAGAGTCGCACTGTTTCTTCTTTAAGGTATACTTATTACCTAGTTTCTTTGTTTTATCAAATAATGAATCATATGTTTGTTGTAATTTCTTTAACTTAGGACATTTGAGACATTCAAAAGTGGAGGAGTAAATGGATCTAGAATAAGAGTTTTCTAGTTTAGAGGTTACCTCCTCATTGCTTGTATAATTAGTTGAGGCAGTCCTTCCTTCAAACCAACTCTATAGTTCTATAGTTGTGAGGCAATTAAGTGTGTCTTCCTCTTCGATCCTTGCCAAACAGCAAATTCTAGCACAATTTTCAACCTCTTATTCTTCATTAGATGAGTTACTTGTTGAAGAAGAGTCTCCATTCACATACGTCCCTTTGTCTTTAGGCTTTGAGAATCTTTTAGTGTTGCTTCTTTCTTTTTTTTCTTGCCTCTCCTTGAACTTATTTTCTTTAGATATATGACATTGTGCTTTCATGTGTCCCACCCCTCCATACTTGTAGCATTTGGGTGAGTCTTTCTTCTTTTCTCTTCTGCTTCTTTCATCGTGGGTTTTAAATGATCTCATGTTCTTTCCTCTCCTCATAAATTTTCTGAATTTTCTAGTGAGGAGAGTAATTTCTTCATCTTCATTTTGAGATAATGTAGTAGACTCGTCTGAGCTTTGTGTAGCTTTTAATGCGAGAGTCTTTTTTCCTGTATGATGTTCTTTATTTATTTTCTTTATCAACTCATGAGACATAAGTGAGCTAATTAGATCTTCAACCTTTAGCGTATTGAGATCATTTGCTTCTTCAATTGTAGTAATATTAGATGTCCAAGATTTTGGCAACGCCTTTAGTATCTTCATGACCTGTTCAGATTCAAATATAGTCTTTCCTAAGCCTTTCAAAGCATTAGTAATTTTAGAGAATCTTGCAAGCATTTTAAAAAGGTTCTCATGTCAAGCATTTTAAAACTCTCTAGTTCTTCGATCAAAATGTTCCTTTTCATCTCTTGGACCTGAGAAGTACTCTCATAGATTGAAGTTAGAGTGTCTCATATCTCTTTCGCGGTTAAGCAAGAGGACACTCGATCATATTCGGTAGTGCCAAGATGCAAAATAATGAGTTCATTGCCTTACAAGGTGAATCCTGCCTAGAATCATCTCTTCCAAGCATGAATCTAGCAATTAGATCATCTTACAAGATAGTTAAGCTTGTAAAAAGTATTAAACACTACATGCAAGGTAAATCCATATAACACATATATACGGCAACTATATATTCACATTCAAATCATCAAGAACAAAATAACATGAATTCAAAGTCAATTCATCTTAACATCTCATCTCTTGGAGTTTAGCCCATAAACACGAAATCAAATCCCATAAAAACCAAGTCTACATACATCCCAATAAAGGAGAGAGAAAATAAGTATGGAACAAGAAAGAGGAGATAAAACTTGCTAGTTTCCACCACCCAAGTTTGATCTTTACTTCAAAATCACCCTTTGGCTTGAAATTCCTCTTTTTCTCCACCTGCGGCTGCCTCCACGAGCTCTCTAGCTACTTTTCAAACCTTAAGTATCCTATTTAACCCCCCCTTTCAAATAGCACGAGACACATGCAAAAATTCACATGTGTGGGAGTCGGTGCCAAGGCGCCGATCTCTCTAGACACTTGCAGACTTAGGATTTCTCAAACTTTCTTCAAAGGCGGTAATCTGGTGCCTAGGTACTGGAAATCGAGGCCGGGGCGCCAATGTCTCTGGATCCATTTGAGGCCTTGCTTTGCACTACTTACTTTCTTCTTCATTTCATCATTCTCCAAAGTAGTTACTTATCGTTCTTTACCTACAAAAACATCCAAAACACATACATGTATTCCTAAATGATGAGATGAAATTATGAAAAACCTAAAACCACAAAATTTACCTTGAATTATACTAAAAATGCATGACATCTAAATGCAGTGCATGAAATACAAAGTGGATAAAAACTAAGCTAAACTAGTTCAAATTCACCAAATTCTCTTAGACTAATATTCAAAACTAGTCTAAAATGAGTCGTGATAACTCGCATTTTGCCAAGTTATCACACCCCCAAACTTAAATATTGCCAATCCTTGAGCAACATATGAAGACACAGTGAATGAACTAACATATGTCCAATCAAGCTTATTTCCATTCATTACCCCAACAATCTCATTTCTCAATTAAGCAAGATAAAGGATAACCTCAACTCGAAATAATTCATGAAAAACTTTCACCGCTCAAACCAAGCCAGGATATGCATTACCCATACCAAGATCAAGTTCCATGTAAATGCAAGTGTCAATAGTCAAAAGTAATAATTTAGTCCTGCTAACTATCCCCTAATTAAAAGGACTTTCTAAGATAAATAAAACAAAATAGGTGAACAAACTCTACATAAATATAACATCTCCAAAAAACATAGCCTCAATTCACCTAGTTTTCTCGACTAGATTCAACAAACATGCACTTTCATTCCCCCAAACTTATTGTTTTGGCTCTCCTCACTGTATTTTAGGGTATCTAGAAAGATTTTTTTGGCTCCCCTCACCATATTTTAGGGTATCTAGGGAGAATTTTTTTAAAAAGCGTTATTACTATGACTTTTTCTTGCCTTTTTATACAAACCTCGACATTTGTAGATGACAAGTCCTGGTTACTCAGCTTAGGTTAGTCACCCCCTTTATTATTTGTGTTAAAACCTAGTATGGGTACTAAAA
Source organism: Annona cherimola (assembly GCA_030490835.1). Lineage (NCBI taxonomy): Eukaryota > Viridiplantae > Streptophyta > Magnoliopsida > Magnoliales > Annonaceae > Annona > Annona cherimola. The sequence continues at coordinate 90,453,512 of CM059972.1, forward strand.
TATGCAAGTTAACCAATTCTAAGTCCCAAGTAAAAAGGTAAAAGACGTTATGACTTAATGAGACAATATGTGTTGGTCCCGAGTTAATGGCAATTACCCAAGAGGGGAGGGTGAATTGGGTATTTAAAATTTTAAACTTAAACAGAAACTTTACCCCGGATTAATCTAGTCCCCTTTTATAAAGAAACAAATGGAAAGCAATATAGAGCAGAGAGCAGAAATAAATATCAACAAACAAGATTTTATAGTGGTTCGGGCAACCTTCCCTACTCCACTCTTCCAAGCTCACACCTCTTGTGACTTGGGTTCCACTATGTATTTCACAAATACAACTAGAGTCACTGCTCTCTTCTAGATTCCAGCTCTAGGGGGCATCAACAATTCACAGCACAAGTAGGTGACGAGTTCCACTCCAATCACACACTACTTTGCTTACACTTGATCTTAGTTACCCAAACTAAATCAAGTTCAATACAACAAGTAAAGGTAAAAGAAAGTTTCTACACGTTACTGGTGTGTAGAGGCAGATTTGGCACAGAGAAAAACTTGTAGCGTAGGCTTAATGATTCAACAAGCAGCTCTTGGCAGTTTGAAAGCGGAGTTCTTCTTCTAAATGTTGGCTTGATCACTTAAAGCTCTTAGAGATAGGAGTTATACTCATTCAATGAATTCTCAGCTACCCTCCTAGTTCATATTGAATACCTTATATAATTTGTGAAGGAATCCAAACGTTTGGAGGTAGGTGGCGCGCATTTAATGCGCCAACGTTTGAAAATTTTCTGACCGTTGCGACCTAAGTCGCAGGTGGAGTCGACTTCGGGCGCGACTTCGCCCAAGTCGCAGATGGAGTCGACTTCGGGTGCGATTTCGCCTGTTCGCAGATTCTTCAAGTTCCAGTCTGGGTCGACTTGGTCCTCGACTTGATCCAAGTCGCAAGTGAAGTCGACTTCGAGTGCGACTTCACTTCTTCAGCTTGTTAGTTGAACTTGAAATCTTCAGAGATGACTTTGATCACTTGATTTTCTTCATATTGATGTTATTCCCTTGATTTATATCTCTTTGGAACACTGAATGATTATTTACTTTGAAAATCTTCGATTCCTTTTCTTGAGTTCTTGAGTAGTTGAATCTTGGAATGCATTGCTTGCTTGAATTTCTTCATATTTTGGTTGTTCTTCCTTTGATTTTATCTTTTGCAACTCAGTATAATCATCCCAGCTTGATTTCCTTTTAGCTCCATGACTTGCAAACTTTGAATCCTTGAAATCTTGAATATATGTTTTGATTAGAATGGTTGAATTCATGCATCTTGCTTGCTTGGACTTGGATTAGTCTTCATATGTTCCAAGTCGAATATCTAAGTCGACTTGGTCTTCAACTTGACTCAAGTCTACCTTGAAATTGACCTAATCCCTGACTTGACTTCTGAAGTTTCTGCCCTGTCCGATTGAAGTCGATGCTGGAGTAGACTTGGTCTGCGACTTCACCCAAGTCGCATGCGAAGTCGACTTGGGATGCGACTTCGGCAGCTCTCGTTCTCGATTTCAACTCTGGATGAAAAACGACGCCTCCAAGTCGCTACTGGAGTCGACTTGGTCTGCGACTTCACCTCAAGTCGCAAGCGGAGTCGACTTGGGATGCGACTTCGGCACCTCTCATTCTTGATTTCAACTCTGGAAGGAAATGACGTCTTGAAGTCGCTGCTGAAGTCGACTTGGGGATCGACTTGGCCTAAGTCGATGCCTGAGTCGACTTGGAAATCGACTTGACTTGCCATGCTTCATATTCTTCAATTTTATAACCTTTAATCATTTCCACAAACATGTTAGTAACCAAAACTTACTCAAATTGATTTGTTAATCATCAAAATATAGACTTGGCTTATTTCCAACAATATGTTTTCTAAAAGCACATGGTTAACACAAACAAATGTCTATATAGCTCAAAATGGGAAAACAAAGATGGCAAAAGATATTTCTTAAAGCATAATCATGTAAGTACTCAAAATTACCTTTATTATTTCAATCGAACAGATTAGCATGGAATTGAACTATGACAAATGACTATTAAAATCAATCAATTCATTCACATGTCACTTGAAAGTTTTTTAAAAAAATTATACTTGGAAGCTCACCTAACACATAATCCTTGGTGAAAAGTTTAATTTTTTCATGAAATTGATTTCAAGTTTAAAGTTTTCCTGAACATTATAAGTTTTTTTAATCAAAATGGATTGCAACTAAATAATTTTCACAAACTGAATTTGACATATTATGCAATCTAGCACACATATATAGATGATTATCTATTTTAAATGCATAGGAGAACACCAAGAAGAACTATACACCCTCCAAACTTGAGGAATGCATTATCCTCAATGCATGAAGCTAAATGAAAATGCTATGAGATGATAAATAAAAGAAAAAAGTAAAACAAACAAAGATAGGAACTCCCCTAAGCTTCCTAGTGTGATGAAGAAGAATCCTCCTCTTCATCCTCTCCCTCTCCTTCTGCTTGATGTGAGGGATTCCCAAAGCATGCTCTAAACTCTGGAGGCGTTGATGGGAATGGTGGCAGTGCAGTCATACCGATCTGTTGCTCTTCCATGAGTCTTTTGAAGTGCGCCTCCATCACTCGATTAGTCTGATGCAAATATCGGGCTTCGGCTGTCATTAAGCTCTCCAAATTAGAAAGCATATCATTTACATCCGTTGGGAGAGGTCGAGATGAGGAGCTTGAGGTGCACAAGAAGTCGAGGCTAGCTGAGAATGTTGTGACTGTGTGTACTGTGGACAAATAGATGCAGTTTGTTCTTGAGGCTCATGTGAGAAAAATTGGTCATCCACAATGGCCTGACAGTTGAGTACCTCTTTTGTGGATTCCCATCGAACTCCAACTCGCTTATATAATCCCGTGATAAGTAATGGGAACCAATAGCTTCCTCGAGCTACCTTCGCATTAACACATATCTGGTAGAACATAAACTTCCCACATCTATAGACATATCAGAATAGATAGCATGAAGAAGGATTGCCCTGTCTATTGTGATATAACTCAAGTGTGTGGAGGGCATCAATCTGGCTGACACAAAGTAAAACCACATCTTTCTATGGTAATGAAGGGCACTCTGCTTGAAAGATGTTAATTGTTCACCCGTTGTATTCCACACTGGTGGATGCTCACAGAACCATCTAGTGATCTTAGTAGTATTCTTCTCTTCTCTTTCCAAAAACTCATATTGATCAGGACAATCAATATTAGATAACTCATAAAAAGCATTAACTGCTTGAGCATGGAAGGAAATAATTTTTCCTCTCACTTTAACTCGCCCCTGGTCATGTTCCACTACATTAGAATAAAACTCTTTTACAATAGGGACAATGGCTATTGTGGTTAATCAAGAAACTTTTTCCACCATTGAATACTCATGGAATTAATAAAAGCCTCCGATAATGACTCAATCTTTAACCCTGTCTCAGGTAGCAGAAATAAATCTAGTGGAATCAAACTCGGTGGAATCCCGCATTTTCTTATGCTTTGATGAAGAGGCAGCCATTTCAATAATACGCAAATGGTCAATTCACACCAACAATATTCTCCACAAGCACGATCCTGCCCACCAATAATCAATCGATCAATTCAACCAATTACCACTCAATACCAGCTACAACACTTCAAACCAATCAAATCAACAAATATCCACCCCCCCCAAACTTCAAATAAACACACATAAGCCTCAAAGCCTTGTTGCAAAATTCTTGGAAACTTGTTCATTTTGCAATTGCTCTGCAATCGGTGCCTCGGCATGGAAAATGCTGCATCTAGGCGCCAATCAGACAGACAGCGAATTCAGACAGGTAGCCGAAAATAGGGAAGAGAAAGGGGAGATGTATGCTAAGGAAAAACGTGCGAAAATGGTGCAAAATAAAGGAAAATAGAGGGAAACGAAGGGGGAAAGAGAGGAACTAGGGTAGAAAGGAGATAGGGGGTGATTTAGGGATGATTTTAGGGAGATTTAGAGATGGGAGAGATAAATGAAATGGGGGAATGGGAGAGGAGATGGAGGGAAAGAAGGAAGAAGAAGATAGGGAAGATAGAATAGAAGATTAATGGTAGTTTTAGGAGCTAGGGATTACGGTTTTGAGGTGAGAGAGAAAAGGAGGGGAGAAGTGGCGGTCGAAAAGATGGGTTAGGATTTTAAAACCCTAAGTGTGAGTTTTATAGCTCGTCCGGGTTGAGGTATCCACGATTCGGCACCACGGTGCCTAAGTGCCAATCTTGCTTATTGTAAAATTACATCTTTCATTTGCTTTGAATTTCTACAGTGGGGCTTCTATCTTGATGTCTTGAATTGCCTTTACCACACATAGAAATATTTGCCAAATCTCAAATTGATCATTTAGAACTTGAAAATGGGTTTAAATTCCACTTTTTCATGACAACTTGGATTTCATTAAAATGCACAAAAATTGCCATCTTGCCACACCATGTATGGAAACAACTTAAGTTGCATAAACTGAAATCTACTTCAATACTAAAATTCTCTTTTCACTTTTAAAGTGGGAACTGGCAACTTGAGTAGAATGCTCCATGGAATGATGAAATTAAAACTACATTAAGCCATAGCCACCCTAAACAGATGGGATTCATGACTTCACTGAAATTTCAAAGATCAACAAACCAAATGCATGAGAACTGACTGCACACAGAGCCAAATTCCCATAAGCCTATTCCTTCTCAAAAATGATGATCTTCTCAGGGTTCCCTGCTTCAAGACACATAAGATAGATCACAAATTCATTCCTTGGAACAAAAATAAAAAAAATGGTAATAGGTAGCCTCCCATTCAGCACTAAGTTTATCGTCCTCAGCCCGACATCCTGTCCTTAGACGAATCTTTCAGCTAGGGGTGCAACTCAGGCTCATGAAACTTGGGTTCACCTCGACCCTAACCCTAACCCTATTTGTAAATCTTCAACCCTAACCCTATTTTTGAAATTCGGGCTCGGGTTGAGTTTCGGGTTGAGTTTCAGGTTGACATGTTATTATAAATATGTATCCTAAATCATTTAATCACAAATCTATTGCTAAAAAAAATATAAAATGACAATTTATTATAAGAAACTAAGAAAGCAAGAAAATTTTAAATACCATTTAAGAGTATTAAGAAGAAAAACCTATTTTGGGCATTCTTTTCGAATTAAGTTGAATAGTAACCATATTTTGATGAATATAGAAGTACAACCTTTGTCTGTCCTGCAATTTAACATGAATATCATAGTCATATATAGAAATATTATCATCCAACCATAAGACAAACTTAGAAAAGAAAATAATCCCAAAAAATACGATAATATCAAAACAAATTAGATTACAACAAGTTCAAAAATACAACTCCAAATCACAACATCCAAGTTAGGTCCAAGTCTACAAATTTAGTCTTAAGTTCCAATAACCAAATTACAACATTTAACTTAAATTGTCAAGTTACAACATAACAACGTGAAACATTTTAATTTCCCACGCAGTCTTCATTCTTCTTCTCTTGTGTTATTCTCATTCGCCAAGCCAAATTCTTTTTTTTCCTAAAAAAAATACACAAAATCGATTTCATCTTGTACAATTGAACTTAAGGAGCATATATATGCATATATATTCAAATATATAAATAATACCATCTGTAAATTAATTTCTTTGTGGAAGAGGTGGTAACGATCTTGAAGCAGCGTTTCTCGTTGTTTGAGAAACTTCATCTGAAAAAATAAATATTAGCATTAAAAATAATGTTAAGAGTAAGGTATAGGATTAAAACATAGAAAAATATAGTTTACCTCTTGCACATTTGTCTAGTTGATCAACTAATTCTTCATAATTTGAATCGACTGGAGCTGCTTTCAACCAATCTTGAGAGCAAATTAAACACTCAACCAACATGGGTGTCAATGAACTACGATATTGGTCAAGAACACGCCCTCCAGTGCTAAATACAGGTTCTGATGCAACTGTTGAAACAGGAATAGCCAAAATATCTTTTGCCATAAAAGACAAAATCCTGTATTTTGTTGCCGTTGACCACCATGCTAAAATATCAAATGGTTGTACATCATTCTCAACTGGATCTTTTAAATAGGCATCAATTTCATTTGTGATAACTCCAGCATTAGTGTTACTCATAGATTGCCACAACTTCCATTTTGAATTATTTTATTCGGATGATGCCCCGCTCACTTTAGACAAAGAACTTGCAGTACTACTAGTAGACCCAAATTCATAAGTTTCATACAATTCAACCATTTTATCATACACTTTCTTTGATAATGCAGAAGCCTGATCTGCAGGAAGGAAAATACTAAGACAAAATTCCAAATATCCTAGCTTATACCGTGGATCAAACACTACCGCAATGAGCAAGTAAATGTTGAATTTATCAACAGAACCCCAATATTTTGCAAGTTTTTCCTTCATTTTGTTGCACATGTGAAGAAGGATAGGATTACCATTCTCGGCTGGAAATGAATTTAATCGATCTTGAATTGCATCAAGTTGAAGAAAATGATGTGGGGAAGTGACATATTTAGTACCCGACAAGATCTCAGTAGCTTCAAAAAATAAAACCAAGAAGTCACAAAGGACTCTAGCATGGTTCCAATCTTCTTCAAGTGGTGGACTATTGCTTCTAAAACTTGCATCATTCACTTCAAGATGTTTGAAAGCCATTTCAAAGGGTAGAGCATGTTTCAACATCAAGTATGTAGAATTCCAACGTGTTAACACATCTAAACACAAAGACATTTTACTCGAAATTCTAACACTTTCACAAGATTTTTCAAATTCTTGTTCTCTACTAGGAGAACTCTTAACCCACTTTATGCTATTACGAATTCGAGCAATGGAATCCTTGATTTGTTTGGTTCCCTCCTTCACAACCAAATTTAAATTGTGCGCAACACAACGGACATGTAAAGATTCTCCATCCCCAAAGAGAGCATTTTTCATTTTTAAATTTAAACGCAAAGTGTTTAGCGTAACATCATTGACCGATGCATTGTCAACAGTAAGAGTACACACTTGTCTAATATTCCAAGCATTCAGACATTCTTCAATTGTGTTAGCAATAGCTTCACCCGTGTATGGTGAAGGAAGAATACAAAAATTAAGAATGCGCTTTCGAAGAGTCCACTTAGAATCTATAAAATGAGCAGTTAAATATAAATACCCAATATTCTGATTTGAAGTCCACAAATCTGTTGTCAAGCATACACGCCGAACATCCTCACTAAAAATCTTTCATAATTTAGCCTTCTCTAACATGTATATTTTGAAGATTTCTTTCACAATTGTGGTCCTTGAAACATGTTTAATGAGTGGCTGGACAACTTTACAAAATTCTCTAAACTCTTCCTTTTCAACAAATTTAAACTGCAATTCATCAAGAATAATCATTCTTGTCATTGCTCTTTTACAGGCTTCTTGGTCAAACTTCCAATTTGACATAACCATTCCACCTTCATCAGTCACTAATTGAAATGATAACAAGCGCTGACTGTTACCTCTTTTGTTGGTATTATACTTACATAACTTTAAGTGTCTAGTTAATGTGCTTGTTCCTTGAGTACTTGGACACTTAAGTTTAATCTTACAATACTTACAAATACCCCATGCAACTTTTCCATTATTGTCCAAAATCCTTTCAAACTCTTCCCACACTGGTGATGAAATTTTATATCCTTTTTTCTTCTTAGGAAAAGGCTCATTTGCATCTGAACCTTCTGTAAGATCAATAGTATTTGAAGCAGTCATTGTATTTTTTAGCTGCTCGCTGTTGATCTCTTGTTCACTATTCTTGTCTTGCATATTACTTGAACTGTCCATATTTTATTAACCACCTAGATATCATTTTCATAACATATAATCAAAGTTAGAGATTTTTGTTTCAATCCCAACAAATTTTCCTACATTATATCAATAATCAAATTAAACCTAAACATTAAAAAAAAGGAAATAGGGAAGAAGAAAATTACAAATGATGAACAGCTGCAGAGGCAGAGGAAAGCAGAGTCGGCAGAGGCAATGCACGGGATGTTGTTGGGAGGCCAGAGGCGGGAGAGACAGACCAAAGCAGCAGAAATAAACGGGAAATGCAGTGGCAGAAATGCAGCGACGAACGACGGAAATGCAAAGCTCAAAGGAAATCTGGAAAGGGCCCTGCAAAATCGAAATGCGAAAACTCAGAAAGTCTCCGCCAGAAAATTAATGTATGAAGTATAATATAAAATAAATATGCCAAGTCTTTTAGTCTCTGTAGACTGTAGTCGACATTCCTACACGCTGGGAGGCCGTTTCTCCAATGCCGCTGCCTGCTGGGAAGCAACGGGGAGGCCGGGATGCTGCTGGGTCGTCGAGCACCAGAGATCGGAGAGGTCAGAGGCAGAGGAGTTGCAGGCGCAGCTGCGATGCTGCCGGGAGGCCATTTCTCTGATGCCGCTGCCTGCCGGGAAGCCAGGATGCTGCTGGGTGGCCGAGCACTGGAGGCCAGAGAGCTCAGAGTTAGAGGAGTTGCAGGCACAACTGCGATGCTGCTAGGAGGCTGTTTCTCCGATGCCGCTGCCTACTAGGAAGCCTCGGGGAGGCCAGGATGTTGTTGGGTCGCCGAGTGCCAGAGGCCGGAGAGGTCAGAGATGCCGCTGCCTGCTGGGAAGCCGTGAGGAGGCCGGGATGCTGCTGGGTCGCTGAGCGTCGGAGGCCGGAGAGGTCAGAGGCAGAGGAGTTGCAGGCGCAGCTGTGATGCTGCCGGGAGGCCGTTTCTCCGATGTCGCTGCCTGCTAGGAAGCCGCGGGGAGGCTGGGATGCTGCTGGGTTGCCGAGCGCCAGAGGCCAGAGAGGTCAGAGGCAGAGGCAAATCGCGAGAACAGGCGCGCAGGGCAAAAGTTCGGGCAGGAAACGGGCGTAGGGTTTCAGGGTTTGGGAGCTGGGATAAATGGGAAATTAGCATTTAGGATTGTGGGAAAAAATATAAAATATATTTATATTTTAGGGATAGGGATAGGGTTCGGGGTTCGGGCTCACAGTAACCCGAACCCAAGCATTGTTTACATTCGATCCGGGTTCGGGCCGAGAAAATCGGGCTCAAGTTGAAAACTGATGAGTTTAAGCACTGTATATTCTCGGGTTCGGCCCAAACCCGGCCCAAGTTGCACCCCTACTTTCAGCCTTATGGTCTCCTTACCATGATCCAGTTGCTCTCCCATATAGTGTTTAAGCCTTTGGCCATTTACCATGAAATTGTTATTTAACCTCCCATTGAGCACTTCCACTGCCCCATTTTCATAAGCCTTGAGCACAATAAATGGCCCTCGACCATCAGGACTTAAGTTTGCCTGAAAATAACCTTAACCTGGAGTTGTATAGCAATAATTTCTGTCCTGGTTCAAATTTTCAACTTATAATCTTCTTGTCATGCCATTTTTTCACTCTTTCCTTATAGATCTTGGCATTTTCATACGCTTGAAGATGGAATTCGTCAAGCTCATTTAGCCAAAGTAGCCACTTCTCACCCGCTAGCTGAAAATCAAGATTTAATTTCTTAATAGCCCAATAAGCATGATATTTCAGCTTTAAGGAAAGGTGGAAAGTCTTCCATACACCAACTGATATGGAGACAATCCAATTGGTGTCTTGAAGGTAATGCAGTAAGCCCATAGCGCATCATCAAGCTTAATGGACCAATCTTTCCTAGAGGGGCAAACTATTTTCTCTAAGATCTGCTTCAATTCTCTGTTAGCTAGTTTAACTTGCCTATTGGCCTATAGATGATATGCAATTATGACCTTGTGGCAAACTCTATACTTTCCAAGCAATGCAAAAAATAGTCTGTTACAAAAATGAGTCCCTCTATCACTTATGATGGATCGGGTGTACCAAAATGAGTGAAAATATTTTTCTTTAAGAACTTGGTTACTACACTAGCATCATTAATGTGAAAGGCAGCGGCTTCTACCCATTTGGAAACATAATCAACTGCTATGAAGATATACTCATTGCTAAAGGAGGGCATAAACGGACCCATAAAATCAATACCCCAAATGTCGAATAATTCTACCTCCAATATGCTTGTCTCTGGCATTTCTTGTAGCCTAAATATGTTGCCCAACTGCTGACAATTATCACAACTCTTTGCAAAATAGTATGCATCCTTGAATAGAGTAGGCCAGTAGAAACCAGATTGCAAAACCTTTGCTGCAGTATGATCACTCTGATAGTGGCCCCATAAGGTGAAGAATGGCACTGCTGTAGAATTTCCCTGACTTCCTCCTCTGGAATGCAGCTTCTGATTATCCTGTCAGGGCATTGCTTAAACAGAAATGGATCATCGCAGTAATAATTTTTCAAATCATGTAGGAATTTCTTCTTTTGCTGCATAGTGAGGGCCGGAGGGAGCATTTCAGTCACTAAATAATTGACCATATTTGCTTACCATGGAGCTGATTAATGATGGATATTGAATAACCGCTCATCTGGGAATACCTTGTTGATCTGCTCTACATGAGATTCCTCTTTCACCTTTTCAAGCTGAGATAAGTGATTAACCACTTGATTCTCTCTGTATTTGCAATAAAAACGCCCATCAAATTAAGCATGGCTTGACAACTTTCTTCTCAATCAGATACTTAATGGTGGAATTGTTAGTATATAAAATGATTTTTCTCCTAACTACATAAGCTCTAAATTTATTAAAGGCAAATACCACTGCTAGTAGTTCTTTCTCAGTAGTAGTGTAGTTCACTTATGCCCATTCAACATCTTGCTTGCATAATATATTAATGAAAGACCCTATTTTTCCTTTACCCAATACTGCACCAATGACATAGTTGCTAGCATCACACATAAGCTGAAAGGGAAGATTTCAGTCAGAGGTAATCACAATTGGTGCTGAGATAAGTCTTCTCTTTAGCTCCTAGAATGCCTGTAAACATGCATTATCAAAATCGAAGGGTGCATCTTTCTCAAGAAAGTTGCAAAGTGGTTTGGCTATTTTAGAAAAATCCTTTATAAAACGCCGATAAAATCCGGCGTGACCTAGAAAGTTGCAAATGCCTCTAACTGATGTAAGAGGAGGAAGTTTCTCTATTACCTCATTCTTGGCTTTGTCAACTTCAGCGCATTGTTTGCAAACTCGGTGCCCAAGTACTATACCTTCTTGAACAATGAAATGACATTTTTCCCAATTTAAAACCAGGTTAGTGTCTTCGCAACGCTGCAGCACCTTGGATAAATTGTTGAGACACTCGTCAAATGAATTTCCAAACACCGAGAAGTTATCCATAATTACTTCCAAAAAGTCCTTAACTATGTCAATAAAAATAGCCATTACGCAACAACAAAATGTGGTAGACACATTGCATAAGCTAAATGACATTCGTCTGAATGCAAATGTTCTATATGGGCATGTGAAAGTAGTCTTTTCCTGGTCCTCGAGCATGATCATAATTTGGTGATAGTCGGAATAACCATCTAAAAAATAATAAAATTCCCTTCTTACAAGTCTGTCCAACATGTGATCAATAAATGAAAACGAGAAGTGGTCCTCTCTAGTAGCCTTATTCAGCTTTCGGTAATCCATGCACACTCTACAACCCATAACTGTTCGAGTTGAAATTAATTTATTGTTTTAATAGGATACTACCCTCATTCCACCTTTTTTTGAAACACACTGTGTCGGGCTAACCCAGGAACTATCAGAGATATGATAGATAACACCCGCATCAAGTCATTTAATTATCTCCTTTTTGACTACTTCTTTCATAATAACATTCAATCTTCTTTGTGGTTTAATGAAAGGCCTTGAATTCTCTTTTATTATAATCTTGTGCATGCAAAAAGATTGACTAATATACCGAATGTCTGCAATAATCCATCCTATAGCTTTCTTGTAATCTCTAAGCACTCTAAGCAACTTTTCTTCTTGTAGAGAATCCAAGCTGCTGAGATGATAACTGGAAGCAATGATTTTGCTCCCAAATATATATTTCATATGATGGCACTGGTTTTAATTTCAGCATCGGCGGCTCCTTAATAGACGACTTTAGATGTTTAAATGACTCCGATGTAAGTTTTAGTGCTTCAAACCTCTATAGGTAGAGTGTAAAAGTCAGAGCTTGCTACAAATAGAGCACCATCTTAGCTGATTCTTCATCAACCTCATCTATATCATTGACTAATGATGCTTCTAGGATGTCCTAATGTGAGGTGAATTGAAATTCATCTTGAACAACTGAATCCACTACGTCAATCATAAAACATTCATCTTGATAACTTGAAAATTGCGTTACTCTGAACACGTTAAATGTGATCTTCTCATCTTGCACCTGCATGGTTAGTTCACTAGGCTAAAAATCAATTATAGCCTTCCAGTCGCTATGAATGGGTGACCCAAAATAATCAGGACATCTCGATCCTCTTCATAGTCCAAAACTATGAAATCTGTGGGAAATATAAATTTATCGACCTTGATAAGAACATCTTCAATGATTCCTTCCGGATATGTTATAGATCGATCAGCTAGCTGCAGTGTAACTGTAGCGGGTCTTGCCTCTCCAATGCAAAGTTTTTTAACAATTGACTTAGGCATTAAATTTATGCTAGCTCCAAGGTCATAAAGAGCTCTTCTAAAATAATGATTCCTAATAAAGCAAGGGATGGTGAAACTCCCTAGGTTCTGGAGCTTTTGTAGAAATTTTCTCTGTACTATGGTGCGGCACTTCTCAGATAAAGCTACCATCTCGAATTCCATCAATTGCCTCTTTTTAGTTAAGACGTCCTTTATGAATTTAGTATAGGTAGGCATTTGTTTTAAAGCTTCCACAAGAGGAATATTTTTGTGTAATTGCTTCAATACCTCAAGGAACCTTTTGAACTAGCCCTCTTTCTTTTGCTTTGCTAACCTTTGATCGAATGACGATGACGATCTTTGAATTGTTTGAAGAGTGTCAAGCACCTGATCTTGAGGATCCGTCAAGTCTTATTCTTCTTTACTAACTTCTTGAGAATGAACGATTTGCGGCAACTGAATTCTTTGGAGGCATGACTTTATGTAATTCCTGCCACTTCTCAAAGTTACAGCTTGCACTTACTCCTTGCCTTTTCTTTTTGGATTCGGCTCAGTGTCACCCCGCAATGTGCCTTGTTGGCGACTATTTATTGCTGAAGCAATTTGTCCTATTTGTTCCTCCAAATTTCTGTTCGTGGTGATCTAGGACTGCATAAATTGCATAAGCATGTTTTTCAGATCAAGTTTCTTTTTCTTCTCGGGGCAATGGGGTAGGAAGAGATGGTCTCACTTGCTGCTGTTGTACTGGCTGTGACAACCCTAGTGGGTGACTTGGCCTAGCTTGATTATTCCATGAAAAATTAGGATTATTCCTCCGTCCCAAATTATAAGTATTGGAATATGGATTTTCTTGGCTCCGCTAGAAGTTCCCACATAACTGATTGACTCTAGGTTAGAGTCGCATTGCTTGCAAGGATGGCCGAATTCTTCGCACCATGTATAATAGTTTGTTGATGATGAAGGCAAGGATCTCCCCGCTACACTGACATTGGCAGACATGGACAAATTCTAAATTTGCTTTGACAAAGCATCAATATGAGCCTTAATAGATGAAACCACATCAAGCTGAAGTAGGTCACCACTTCTGCTTATGTCAGAAGGCAATTGATAAGTGTTTGCTGCCATATTTTCCAATAGTGCATAGGATTCTTGGTAGCTTTTCCATAGCAAGACCCATTTGATAATGAATCTACCATATGATGAGTGGAATCTTGGAGACTATTATATAATATTTGAATCTATACCCATCACTGAATTTTATATTTTGGCATTTGTGAAGTAGGTCCTTGAATCGATCTCATGCTTCTAATAGAGTCTCCTCTCCATGCTGCTTGAACAAAACTATATCCATTCTGAGCTTAGCTAACTTAGCGAGAGAAAAATATTTTTCAAGGAATTTATGCACCAGGTCATTCCAAGTATTGACAGAATTAGGTGGCAATGAGTCAAGCCACTCAGAAGCTCTATGTCTAAGAGAAAATGGGAAAGTTCTAAGCCCCATAGCTTCATCGGAAACTCCATGTTGCTTAAATGTCGTCATGATTTGCAAAAAATTTCAGAGATGGCGATGTGGATCTTCCAAGGGTAAACCTCCAAACCACCCTATGGACTAGCATTTGAAAACCACAAGCTTTATCTCAAAGTTGTTGATGTCGATAAGAGGAGGTTGAATGCTAGTTTGCACAGCATTATGTTCCATTGCAATGAGGTCTCAGATAGGCTGGTTCAAATCGTCTTGTTGTGGAGTATGAGGAGGGACCTCAACCTGGTGGTTCTCTTGTTGATTTACATTAATGTTTTCTCCTTGACCCCCTGTGTGTTCCATTTGGATAATTCAAACTCGAGCCTCTCTGCTCCTATGAAGACTTCTCAAGTATGTTCTTTTAGGTTCGGAATCGAATGACACAATATTATTCTTTTCCTCATGACCCTGTCACATGCAAAAGTGATAAGCCCTGCAAAGAACAATTCAATTGCACTAAAATAAAAAATAAAAAACTAAAGGATCTATACAAATTTAATATATTTACACATTTATACAAGAAGACAACAGAAATTAAAGACTAATAATTTTAGCACCATTATCTGGCAACGATACCAAAAACTTGACAAGCTACACATATATCTAATTAAAATTGCTTGTTTTAACACAAGTATACGTACCGATCAACTAATAAAGAGTGAGTAGAGTATCGTTCTCATGAGGATTGGCCTAAACTATTTTCATCCTTAATAATTCAATTGCCTTTGAGAGGTAGAGAGTTTAATGGGTTGATTGAATAGAAATAAAGTAAAATGAGTTAAGGGCTAGTGAGTGAGCAGAAATCAGTAGGGATTCTTGAAGTTGATTATAGTGAATGGGAAATTGAGAATCCTTAACTCTAAACCATATTAATTTGGCACTTTTTTTCTTGGTGATGCAAGGATTTACTAATCCAAGTTCGTAAGTCTTTATTGATGCCTTTCAACATGGATAAAGCTAATCTCACAACACGCTATTGTAATGTTCCCATGCAAATGAGTATAGCGAGATTGATTTACTCATAACTTGCTTAAGATTACATAGGGTTAAATGGTATATTCCTATACATTTTAACATTCCACCTCATCAAAGTTAGAAACCTATAACATACATGTGAATCCTACCTAAAATCATCTCTTCTAAGTATGAACCTAGCAATTAGATCATCTTACAAGGTAGCTAAGCTTGTAAAAAATATTAAACACTAGATGCAAGTGTAAATCCACACAACACATGTGTACAACAACTATATATTCAGATTCAAATCATCAAGAACCAAAATAACATGAATTCAAAGTCAATTCATCTCAACATCCCATCTCTTGGAGTTTAGCCCATGAACATAAAATCGAATCTCATAAAAACCAAGTCTAAATACACCCCAACAAAGAAGAGAAAGAAAATAAGTAGGGAACAAGAAAGAGGAGATAAAACTTGTTGGTTTCCACCACCTAAGCTTGATCTTCACTTCAAAATCATCCTTTGGCTTGAAATTCCTCTTTTTCTCCACTTGTAGTTGTTGGTCCCGAGTTAATGGCAATTACCCAAGAGGCGAGGGGTGAATTGGGTATTTAAAAAATTTATAACTTAAACAAAAACTTTACCCCGGATTAATCTATTCCCCTTTATGAAGAAACGAAATGGAAAGCAATATAATGTTGAGAGCAGAAATATAAATCAAACACACAAGATTTTATAGTGGTTCGGGCAACCTCCATACTCCACTCTTCCAAGCTCACACTCCTTGCGACTTGGGTTCCACTATTGTATTTCACAAATACAATTAGAGACACTGCTCTCTTCTAGATTCCAGCTCTAGGGGGCATCAACAAATCACAGCAGCAGTAGGTGATGAGTTCCACTCCAATCACACACTACTTTGCTTACACTTGATCTTAGTTACTCTAACTAAATCAAGTTCAATACAACAACAATAATAATAATAATAAATCTACACGTTACTGTTGTGTAGATGCAGTTTTGGCGTAGAGAAGAACTTGTTGAGTTGGCTTTGAAGAATCAGCAGTTGAGCTCTTGCAGTTTGAAGCAAAGTTCTTCTTCTAAGGATTGACTTGATCACTTGAAGCTCTTTAGAGATAGGAGTTATGAACAGTTAATGAATCTCAGCTACCTCCCTCGTTCACATTGAATGCCTTTTATAATTGTGGAGGGAATCCGAACGTTTGAAGGTAGGTGGCGCGCATTTAATGCGCCAACGTTCGAATATTTTCCGACCGTTGCGACCCAAGTCGCAAGTGGAGTCGACTTCGGGTGCGACTTCGCCCAAGTCGCAGATGGAGTCGACTTCGGGTGCGACTTCACCTGTCCGTAGCAACTTCAAGTTCCTTGCTGGGTCGACTTGGTCATCGACTTGACCCAAGTCGCCGGTGGAGTCGACTTCGGTGTGCGACTTCACCTCGTCAGTTAGCTTAACGAACTTAAAAAACTTTGGGATGCTTTTGTGTTGCTTGGGTTTCTTCATGCCTTTTGTCCTTCTGCATTTTTCATTTCTCTTTGAACTAATGTGTCTTCATTTTAGCTTGCTTTCTTTAGCTCCATGATTTTGCAATTCTTGAGTCCTTGAGTCTTGAATCTTGTATTCTTGAATATTCTTGATTTGAATGGTTGAGTTTATGCATCTTGCTTTCTTTGGACTTGGATTAGTCTTCATATGTTTCAGTTTGAGCATCTAAGTTGACTTGATCTTCAACTTTACACAAGTCTGCCTTGAAATCAGTTTAATCCCAACTTGTCTTCTGAAATTTCTCCTCTGTCCGATCGAAGTCGATACCGGAGTCGACTTGGTCTGCGACTTCGCCCAAGTCGCATGCTGAGTCGACTTGGTCTGCGACTTCAATGCCCCCGGTTCTCGGTTTCAACTCTGGACAGAAAATGACGCCTCCAAGTTGCTACTGGAGTCGACTTGGCCCGCGACTTCACCTCAAGTCGCAAGTGGAGTCGACTTGGAGTGCGACTTCGGCACTTCGGAGTCTTGACTTCAACTCTGGAAGGAATCGTCATTTTGAAGTCGATGCTGGAGTCGACTTGGTCTGCGACTTCGCCCAAGTCGCATGCGGAGTCGACTTCGTTTGCGACTTCATCAGCTCTGCTTCCCGTTTTCAACTCTGGAAGTAATCGACGCCTTGAAGTCGATATTGGAGTCGACTCGAGGATCGACTTGGCCTTAAGTCGATGCCTGAGTCGACTTGGAAATCGACTTATCCTTCCATGCTCTATTTTCTTCAAATGTATATCCTTTAAACACTTCCACAAATATGTTAGTAGCCAAGACTTACTCAAATTGATTTGTTAATCATCAAAACATAGATTTAGCTTATTTTCCACATATTTCCAACAATCTCCTCCTTTTTGATGATTGTCAAAACCGATTTGAGTGTATACCTTTCAATTGCTTAAAAAATGCTAAGTTTGCATTTTGAAATTTTATCATACTCATGCAAACAATTAAGTTGAAGACATTCAACTAGAAAACTTAAAGAAATCATAAAGGCTTAGACTCAAATCCCGATCTCTTCTCCAAACCACTTAGACTCAAATCATTTAGACTCAAATCCCTCTCTTCTCCCCCTTTTTGTCAATATATCAAAAATTAGAGGGTAAAGTAAGAGACAGGTGGGTGTGCTCCCCCTAAACAGATGCTCCCCCTTAGTTTATGCTAAGTTAATTCAAGCATTCCCATGTCATTTCTAATTTTATAAAATGGGTCTTTAGCTAGAGGTTTGGTGAATATATCTGCAATTTGATCTTCTGTTCTTACATATTCCAAACATATGTCATGATTTTCTACATGTTCTCTAATAAAATGGTGTCTAAGGTCTATATGTTTGGTCCTAGAATGCAATACTGGATTTTTAGTTAAGCAGATGACACTAGTATTATCACATCTAATAGGTATATCTTTAAAATCCATGCCATAGTCCCTAAGTTGTTGTTTCATCCAAAGTAATTGGGCACAACAGCTCCCGGCGGCAATGTATTCGGCTTCCGCCGTAGATAGAGCAACACTAATTTGTTTTCTTGAAAACCATGAGACCAACATGTTCCCAAGAAATTGGCATGTTCCACTAGTGCTCTTTCTATCTACTTTGTAACCGGCAAAATCTGCATCCGAGTAGCCGATTAGATCAAAATTAGAGCCCTTTGGATACCAAAGTCATAAATTGGTAGTGTCTACTAAATATCTGAAAATTCTTTTCACATCTACCAAGTGTGATTCTTTTGGACATGACTGAAATCTTGAGCACATACACACACTAAACAGTATATCAGGCCTAGAAGCAGTTAAATATAATAAAGAACCTATCATGCTTCTATACAATTTTAAATCAATTGTTTTTCCTTTCTCATCTTTGTCGATTTTGATTGTTGAGCTCATAGGCGTGTTTGCCCCTTTGCTATTCTCCATGCCAAACTTCTTCAACATTTCTTTGATATACTTGGACTGGTTGATGAAAATTCCTTCATTTAGTTGCTTGATTTGCAGTCCAAGGAAGAAATTCAGCTCCCCCATCATACTCATCTCAAATTCTTTCTGCATAAGCTCAGAAAATTCTTGACAAAGAATCTCATTAGTAGCACCAAAAATAATATCATCAACATAAATTTGAATAATCAATATATCCTTTTCTTTATACTTGATAAACAAAGTGGTGTCTACCTTTCCCTTTTGAAAGTTATGATCAATCAAAAATTTGCTTAATCTCTCATACCAAGCTCTTGGAGCTTGTTTTAATCCA
Organism: Annona cherimola; assembly: GCA_030490835.1. NCBI lineage: Eukaryota > Viridiplantae > Streptophyta > Magnoliopsida > Magnoliales > Annonaceae > Annona > Annona cherimola. The sequence goes on from CM059972.1 coordinate 90,472,398, forward strand.
TATAATGCTTTGGTTAATTTGTATACAAATTTAGATTGATCTTTCTTCTCAAATCCAGGTGGTTGTTCAACATACACCTCTTCATTTATATATCCATTCAAAAATGCACTTTTAACATCCATTTGAAACAATTTAAAGTTCATGTGGGATGCAAAAGCTAGTAAGATGCGAATTGCTTCCAATCTAGCAACCGGGGCATAGGATTCCTCAAAATCTATTCCTTCTTCTTGTGAGTATTCTTTTACCACAAGTCTAGCTTTGTTTCTCACTACAAGTCCACTTTCATCTAATTTGTTCCTAAAGACCCACTTGGTGCCAATAACAGTACAATCGTTTGGTCTAGGAATAAGGTGCCAAACTTGGTTTCTTTCAAATTGATTTAGCTCTTCTTGCATTGCTATAATCCAGTTTTCATCATCAAGAGCTTGATCAATATTGGATGGTTCAATCTTAGATACAAAAGCATATTGTCCACAAACATTTTATTTTGATCTTCTAGTTTTTACACCTTCATATACATTCCCTATAACTTGTACAATTGGATGGGCATGTTTGAATTTTAAATCAGTTGGAGGTTTGTAGGAATTATTACCTTCACTTACCCTTTTCTCCATGAAATCTTCTTGTTTTTCCACATGCAGTTTTTCAAGACTACTTGCTATATCATCTGCATCACTTAAATCATCTTTTCTTTTGAAGCATGGGTTAGTTTCATCAAAAACAACATGTATGGACTCTTCTACGACTTGGTTTCGTTTATTGAATACTCTATATGCTTTGCTATTTGATGAGTAACTAAGGAATATTGCCTCATCACTTTTAGCATCTAGTTTTCCCAAGTTGGTTTTTCCATTGTTCAAAACATAGCATGTGCATCCAAAAGCATGAAAATAAGATATATTTAGTTTTCTTCCTTTCCATAGCTCATATGGGGTCTTTTTCAAGATTGCTCTAATAGTAACTCGATTTAAAACATGACAAGCTGTACTTATAGCTTCACCCCAAAATTTCTTGGATAATTTTCTCTCATTTAGCATTGTTCTAGCCATCTCTTGTATAGTTCTATTTTTCCTTTCAACCACTCCATTTTGTTGTAGAGTCCTTGGTGCAGAAAATGTGTGATGAATTCCTTTTTCATTGCATAATTCTATGAATCGTTTATTTTCAAATTCACCACCATGATCACTTCTTATAGTCATAATAGTACTTTATTTTTCATTTTGCACCAAATTTATAAAAGTTGCAAACATATAGAGAAGGCTTCATCTTTGCTAGCTAAGAGAATTATCCATGTGAATCTTGAAAAATCATCAACAATTACAAACACATATTTCTTTCCACCAATGGTTAGAATGTCGGATGACCCATATAGATCCATGTGTAGCAATTCAAGTGGCCTAGTGGTGGAAATTTCCTTTTTGGTAGAGAAAAGCATTTTAGGTTGTTTTGATAATTGACATGTCTTGCAAATTTTGTCTTTGTCATATTTCAACTTTGGCAAGCCTTCTACCAAACTCTTCTTCCATAGGGTCTTTATATTTCACATATTTATATGCCCAAGCTTTTTATGCCAAACCCATGGATCATTATCAATGGTCATTAGACATTGACCATCTAGTTCATCAAGTGAAACCAAATATACATTTTCATGTCTTTTTCCACTAAACATGATATGTTCTCCATCAAATACATTACATATAGATGATTCAAACACAACCTTGTATCCTTTGTCACATAATTGACTAATGCTCATTAGATTGTGCTTTAGTCCTTCAACAAACAAAACATCTTCCATGCATGCATTTGAAATACTATACATATTTTCTTTACCTTTAATTTTATCTTTCTCATTATTACCAAAGGCAACCGTTCCATCGTTGCAAGGCTTAAGTTTATGAAATAAACTTCTTTATGCCTTGAACAACCGCTATCCATGAACCACACGTTGTTTGCCTTTGCCTTGAAACATATCTGAAAAATAAACAAGTAGATCTTATCTCTTTGGTACCCATTTTATGGGTCCATTTGGGTTAGTAATATGATTCAATCTTTGTTGCTCTAACTTGGAAAGCCCAAATCTTGTATTTCTTGGAACCCAAACTAACTTTGCACCATGGTTATACAGTTTCTTAAAGTTACATTTATAGGATTTATGACTCATTTTATTGCAGAAATTGCAAGCCATTGGTAATCTAGGAGTAGGCCTCCAAGTATGTATCGGTTCAAACGTTGGCCTTCTAGTCCACATAACATTTGTCCTTTTTGGCTTGTATATAGGTGCGTTTTTGGTTTAATTGTTCCCAAGTATTGGCACATTCGATTTGCCACTTTCTTTTTGCTCAAATGTATAATATCCAAGACCTCTTTTGTTCGTTTGAGCGGTCTTGTTGAGAAATATTTTTACATTTTCTCCTGGATTAGAGAACTTAGCTAATGATTCATTTAAGGATTCGTTCTCCTTTTTCAGTTTCTCTACTTCTTTCAAAAGCAATTCATTTTCATCTTTCAATTTTGATGATCTTTCAGCTAGTTTTCCATTTACAATAATGACGGAGTTACATTGTTGTCTCTTCAATGACAACTTATTTCCTAGCTTTTTGATTTCCTCATATAATGAATCATATGCAAGTTGTAGTTCTTCTAATTCAGCACATTTGAGGCATTCTTGAAAAGAAGAATAACTAGATTGAGAATGACAAAGTTTGGAAGTTACCTCTTCATTGCTTGTGCACTTTTTTGAGATGGTTTGTTCTTCCAAAACTTCCGTTGTGTTCAAACACAACAAATTTTTTTCTTATTCGATTCGCGCCATGCAGCATATTCTAGCACAATTTGCCGCCTCAAATTCGTCGGTTGAGGAGCTGCTTATTGATGAAGTTTCTTCATTGACGTACATGCCTCTTCCCTTTGGCCTTTGGTATTTTCTGTTTTCATATCTTTCCCTCCTTTCTTGTTGATCTTTTGATTTCTCTTCCGGCGTAGGACATTGATCTTGCATATGTCCCATCCCGCCGCATCTATAGCACTTTGTTGACTCCTTCTTCTTCTCTCTTCGTGATCTTTCTTTGAAGTCTTTGAAGTTCCTTTCTTTTCTCACAAACTTTCAAAATTTGCGAGTGAGTAGTGTTATATCTTCATCATCGTTGTGAGATGAGGAGGTAGATTCTTCTGAGTTGTGAGTGGCCTTTAGTGCAATAGCTTTCTTCCCTTTGTGATTATCTTCATTTCTTTTCTTAATTAGCTCATGTGACATTAGTGAGCTAATAAGATCTTCTAGCTTTAAAGTATTTAGGTCTTTAGCTTCTTCTATTGCTGTAATCTTTGGAGTCCATGAATCAGGTAGCGCACTTAGTATCTTCATAACCTGTTCAGATTCACAGATAGCCTTTCCAAGACCTTTCAAAGCGTTAGTAATTTTAGAAAATCTAGCAAACATCTCAGAAATATTTTCTGTTTCTAACATTTTGAAGCTTTCCAATTATCCTATCAAAATATTTCTCCTAGTCTCTTGGACTTGAGAGGTTCCTTCATAAATAGATGTTAAAGTATCCCATATTTCTTTAGCGGTTAGGCAAGAGGATACTCTATCATATTCAGAAGCTGTAAGAGCACAAAATAGTGAGTTCATAGCTTTAGCATTGCTCTTTACAGTTCTTACTTCCTCTTCGGTCCATTTGGAAGCTCTTTCATCAATTGGCAAGATTACACCGTCTTGGATCGCAATCCAAGAGTCCATATCGGTAGCCATAATGAGTTGCTTCATACGAAGCTTCCAATAGCCAAAATTGTTCCCATCAAACAATGGTGGCCTAGTAAATGATTGGCCTTCGGCAAATGCGGGAACAGAAGTCGATTGGGATGCCATATGATTAGATCTCTTTGGTTTAACTCAAAGACCTACTCTGATACCACTTGTTGGTCCCGAGTTAATGGCAATTACCCAAGAGGGGAGGGGTGAATTGGGTATTTAAAAAATTTATAACTTAAACAAAAACTTTACCCCGGATTAATCTATTCCCCTTTATGAAGAAACGAAATGGAAAGCAATATAATGTTGAGAGCAGAAATATAAATCAAACACACAAGATTTTATAGTGGTTCGGGCAACCTCCCTACTCCACTCTTCCAAGCTCACACTCCTTGTGACTTGGGTTCCACTATTGTATTTCACAAATACAATTAGAGCCACTGCTCTCTTCTAGATTCCAGCTCTAGGGGGCATCAACAAATCACAGCAGAAGTAGGTGATGAGTTCCACTCCAATCACACACTACTTTGCTTACACTTGATCTTAGTTACTCTAACTAAATCAAGTTCAATACAACAACAATAATAATAATAATAATAAATCTACACGTTACTGTTGTGTAGATGCAGTTTTGGCGTAGAGAAGAACTTGTTGAGTTGGCTTTGAAGAATCAGCAGTTGAGCTCTTGCAGTTTGAAGCAAAGTTCTTCTTCTAAGGATTGACTTGATCACTTGAAGCTCTTTAGAGATAGGAGTTATGAACAGTTAATGAATCTCAGCTACCTCCCTCGTTCACATTGAATGCCTTTTATAATTGTGGAGGGAATCCGAACGTTTGAAGGTAGGTGGCGCGCATTTAATGCGCCAACGTTCGAATATTTTCCGACCATTGCGACCCAAGTCGCAAGTGGAGTCGACTTCGGGTGCGACTTCGCCCAAGTCGCAGATGGAGTCGACTTCGGGTGCGACTTCGCCTGTCCGTAGCAACTTCAAGTTCCTTGCTGGGTCGACTTGGTCATCGACTTGACCCAAGTCGCAGGTGGAGTCGACTTCGGTGTGCGACTTCACTTCGTCAGTTAGCTTAACGAACTTAAAAAACTTTGGGATGCTTTTGTGTTGCTTGGGTTTCTTCATGCCTTTTGTCCTTCTGCATTTTTCATTTCTCTTTGAACTAATGTGTCTTCATTTTAGCTTGCTTTCTTTAGCTCCATGATTTTGCAATTCTTGAGTCCTTGAGTCTTGAATCTTGTATTCTTGAATATTCTTGATTTGAATGGTTGAGTTTATGCATCTTGCTTTCTTTGGACTTGGATTAGTCTTCATATGTTTTAGTTTGAGCATCTAAGTTGACTTGATCTTCAACTTTACACAAGTCTGCCTTGAAATCAGTTTAATCCCAACTTGTCTTCTGAAATTTCTCCTCTGTCCGATCGAAGTCGATGCCGGAGTCGACTTGGTCTGCGACTTCGCCCAAGTCGCATGCTGAGTCGACTTGGTCTGCGTCTTCAGTGCCCCCGGTTCTCGGTTTCAACTCTGGACAGAAAATGACGCCTCCAAGTTGCTACTGGAGTCGACTTGGCCCGCGACTTCACCTCAAGTCGCAAGTGGAGTCGACTTGGAGTGCGACTTCGGCACTTCGGAGTCTTGACTTCAACTCTGGAAGGAATCGTCATTTTGAAGTCGATGCTGGAGTCGACTTGGTCTGCGACTTCGCCCAAGTCGCATGCGGAGTCGACTTCATTTGCGACTTCGTCAGCTCTGCTTCCCGTTTTCAACTCTGGAAGTAATCGACGCCTTGAAGTCGATATTGGAGTCGACTCGAGGATCGACTTGGCCTTAAGTCGATGCCTGAGTCGACTTGGAAATCGACTTATCCTTCCATGCTCTATTTTCTTCAAATGTATATCCTTTAAACACTTCCACAAACATGTTAGTAGCCAAGACTTACTCAAATTGATTTGTTAATCATCAAAACATAGATTTAGCTTATTTTCCACATATTTCCAACAGTAGTTGCCTCCATGAGCTCTCTAGCTACTGTTTTCGAACCCTAAGTATCCTATTTATACCCCCCTTCAAAATAGCACGAGACACATGGAAAATTCACACGTGTGGGGGTCGGCACCTAAGCATCGATCTCTTTGGACGCTTGCCAACTTAGGGTTTCTCAAAATTTCTTCAAAGTTGGTGATCTGGTGCCTAGGTACTAAAAACTGAGGCCGGGGCACCGATGTCTCTGGATCCAAATTGAGGCCTTGCTTTGCACTGCTTGCTTTCTTCTTCATTCCATCATTCTCCAAAGTAGTTAGTCACCTTTCTTTACCTACCAAAACACATAAATGTACTCCTAAATGATGAGATGAAATTATGAAAAACCTAAAACCACAAAATTTACTTTGAATTATACTAAAAATGTATGAAATTTTAATGCAGTGCACGAAATGCAAAGTGGATGAACACTAAGCTAAACTAGTGTAAATTCACTAAATTCTTTTGGACTAACATTCAAAATTAGTCTAAAATGAGTCATGATAACTCATATTCTTTCGAGTAATCAATTATGGACTTGACCCAAGTCGATTGTCTGAGTCGACTTGGCTATACGACTTGGTCTACCATACTTTGATTTTTGAAATTTCTAACTTAAAATCATTACATCAAATGTGTTAGTACCCTTTAATACTCAAATTTGAATTGTTAATCTCAAAACATTGATTGATCTTAATTTTTTGCTTGAGTTCACGACACCATCAAAAACCTAGTTCCTTTCTAAGTTTTGGATAAAAACAACCTTAAAGCCTTAGGGAAACAATGATACCTGTCCTATGTGTTCTACATTCTGTATGGGACAAGATTCAACCATTTCTTTTAGAAAGAAAAACCCTACTTATAATCAAAGTTTTCTTCAAAATTTCTCAATCTCTTCTCTTAAATCTTGAAGGCTTTGACTTCTTGATACGAAATGATTTCTTACCAAGGATTCAGAAAGCTTTTCTAAGAGGGATTTAAGGTGGGACTGAGTAGTAGGGAAAGGGTAAAAGAAAAGGTGGAAGAGGTGGAAGGAAAAGCAAAATGTAGAAAGAGAGGTCGTGCCCCTTTAAAACAAATCTCTTATCGAAAACAAAACTCATCTTTCCATAAACAAGGGGTTGTGTTTTTTACTATGCAAAATTCTTCTTCACACAAAACACATGTTGTATTTCAGAAACACTCCCTGTGCTGCTATGTGCTTACTTGCATATCCTATTTATTAGTTTTCTGCATATTTTTAAATCATGTACTCAACTTGTAAATCATAAAATACTTCAATTACCTTCATATCATCATCAATTAACTATTATATTCAATAAATCAACTAAAATTTCTTCCGAAGAGCTCTGCCCTTCACTCCCGTGAGCGATGCTACCTTCTTAACCCCTGCAATCAACTATGTGAGGCAAAAAATAGTCATAGAGCTCAACTATCATACTACTCATAACTCTCCATTTACATCACTAAATTCCCATAATAATATCATTCTTAGAATTCAGCTCTCAGTCAAGTAATGAAACTCAAATGCATGAACATATCCAATAACACAAATACATAATGCAACAATATCTTACATGCTCACATGCTCTATATGTCTCATATGCATAGAAATCAGCATTGTTATTAAGTGTTATTAATCTACAAATTCACCCAAATTTTGCAAAAACCCTTGAGTCTCATAATTATTAAATTAATTAAATGCATTGTTTACCTTGTACTTCATCTCACATCTAACTTTATTGATTTTGTGCTTTATATCATTTTCATTATTTCATCTTTGTACTCGATTTACAGAATTTTAGGGCTAATTTAAAAATAAATTTTCATCATAAAATTTGCCTATAAAACTCATCATTTCATAGGCCTATTAGCTTAAGATTTTAATCAAAATTGTGGATGTCACACTAATGGTCGCATAAAATCTTTCCACTAGTTGTATTTAAAGTTATTCAGTTAATTAGAAATCAAAATTTCATACAAATTAAATACTTGTGTGGCTCCCTATTTAATAAAAGTGTAAAATTGAGGTATCTTTGATGATAAGGAAAAATTGGTGGAAAGAACATAATTTTTTTTTAAAAAAAAAGGGATATCAATTAACGAAATAAGAATACTTATTTGGAAAAATGGATTAAAAGGAATAAAAATAAAATGGACAATGTAGTTGTTTAGAAAAGTGTGAAAAATAATAGAAAATATGGTTAATAATAAAAAAAGTAATGTACTTTGGTAGTTAAAATGTTAAATCATATCAAAAAATTTAGAAAAGAAGCAAATTTTTTTTCTTTTTTCTAAGTATCAAATGGACTCTTGATATAATAAAATTATATGATATTAGGGTTTTTGTCTTATATTATATGCATGAGTTATTTATGTGATTGTTTGAATATAAAAGTGAATGGTGAATGAGTAAGAGTTCGCATTGATTTTATGTAAATACTCATGGGAATCTTATATAATAGGTTCTCAATTAAAAATTCAATAGAGCTTAAAAAGAGATAAAGGAGTTGTCATGTAGTTCCTAGGGTGCCCCAGTAGAATATAAGATAATGGGTTATGAGAGTGTCTTGATTAATGATGTCCATGAGATATTTAAAGATTCCCATGACTCATTATTTGTATCTTTGCAACCTGTTTGTGTCTCTCTTTCTTAGTTTTTCATTTCTTAATTGAAAAGTTTTACATGAAAATTTTTATTTCTTATGTGTATGATCTTGTTATTGTTTGGTTGGTCCTAATTGATTTTGATGTTTTCTCATGCAATAAGTAATAGAATCAAAGTATTTCTTAGGTTAAATCACAAATATTTTGATCAGTGAAAGTCAAGTTTGATTTAGGTTGAAGTAATGGTTCAAATTAAGAAGAAATAATGGACTTCATAGATGAGCATGAATGTTCTATATTATTTTCTTGCATATGGTTGTGCTAATATTGAAGATGCACAGAAAGCCAATGGATAAAGACCGGTTTGGTTGAGTCACATTTGATAATAGTTGTGAGTCTCGAAAATATGATGGCAGTAGATTGAGAGCCATAGAGTCCTGAGCATATGATGATTTTGAATAATGGAATGCAATTCTAAGTTGGTAATTAATGCATAAGAGGTGATGATTGAATGCATGGTTCAATGGACTAACTCGCAAGTCAAAGCATATGTTAGGATAAGTGAGAGAGGCATATATCAGGGGATGCTAAGTATAATGATAGATAGAGCTTTTGTACTCATGTAATTGTTTAAGTGAAAGAATTTACTGTAGGTGTGCATGGTAGCAACATGAAAACATTTGAACCTAATTAATCCAAGTATGCAAATAGTGACAATCGAAATGGTGTGTAGATGGTGACCAATTAGAAAGTTGCAACAAGTTTTCCTAGAAGTTCTTAGAGTACAAAGAAGTAAGACAAAAAAAATTATGCATCAAGTCTTCTTGATCTTTTGTTATGGTATTTTTTTTATATCTTCTATTGCTAGTAAATGAAAGAGATGGTGTCACAAAAATTGCAGAGTGGTTAACTATATAGACATCTCATTTGGAGATGTAAATTCGTGCTAGCTTAGATAGAGATGTGGAGTCCTGCTAAATGGAAGCAAGCTGACTAATGAACTAAATGATAATTGAGTTACGAATTGATTAAAGATACAATTTCTTTATGAGCTGATTGAATTTTGTAGAATCTAAACTAAGGTAGAGATGTTTTAAGATTTATATCTTATATTTTGTATATGAATTATATCAATAATATTTTACATGTGGAAGTGTGTCATAAATGCATAAGAATTTTTATTAGCATTTCATAAGTACTTATAAGAATCTTGTATAATAGGGTATTCGCTGAAAATTTAATAGAGCTATAGAAAGAAGGCTAGATATTGATGCACGAACCTTTATATAATCCTTAAGATGTCCTAATAGGGAGTCTAAGCAATGGTTCCTAGAGTATTTTGATTGAAAATGTGTGTGAGATGTCTAGAGAATATGTGTAAGTTGTTTTGTTTATATCATTATAACCTATTTACTTATTTATTATAATGGATTTGTATATCTCTCCCGTACTTATTCACTCTTAATTGAAGGATTTTTCATGTAGGTCTTTGTGTTTATTATGTACTACCTTGTGATTATTTAGTTGATTCTAATTAATTGTGATGTTCCATAATAAGTGATGAAATTAAAACAGACCACGTTTTGATTTAAGTGTATGTGGAATAATGAGGGAAAAAACTTGTAAGAAAAAATTCCAAAATAGTGAACATGTAATATGATGTGATGTGATTGGATTAATTTTCAAGAGTAAAATGAATAAATGGAAGTTGTTATATAGAAGTGGTTTCATGTAACTCTTTTAAATTTTAAGCTTTAGATGTTTGATGGAAAATTCAATCCTTGCATTATATTTAACATCTTTTATTTAGCTAAGAGACCAAGTTTCATATAAATCAAGTATATGTATAAGTCACATTTGTTAAAATTTATATATTCCTGTGTAAATTATGAAAAATGCTTAGATTCATTTATATATATTAGAATGTAATAATACTTTATAGTGGATAACAATGGTATTTTAGATAGTTTAGATATTGAAAATATAACTTTAAATTTGATATTTGGCATTAGACCATTTTATAATATTGATTTTACACATTTGTAGATGGGATCCATTCAAAATTATAATAAATAAATGAAAGTGATTCCATGATAATATAAAGATACTAAATATAATAGATGGAGTGGATTTTCCATCTACTATCTAGATATTAAAAACGATGGGAGCTATATAAGAAATGAATTTCACAGAAGCATACTCAAAATAATAATCGAAAATACAGGCAATACTACAAAAAAGTTGGGAGAGTAAAGAAAAAAGTAGGATTGATTTTTTCATTTTTTCTTAATGCAAAACTCACCCTTTGTCTCTATTTCAAAAATGTTATAATCAATTATCTATTTGATTTATATGTCTATGTTAAAGATGTCGTTCAATATCAATGACGTCTACAACATTCTTCCGCCATAGATAAAAAGTTTTTAAGTTGTTATAACTTCCTAATATACATAAATGAATCAAAATGATTTCCATCCTTTTATATATAATTAAAAATATTTTTAAACAAGTATAACCCACCTAAAACTTTAATTGAAATGGTTTTTGGTACAGTTTAAAAAATGATGTTAACCAAAATGAGTGGATTAAATTTGGATTTTATTATGAAAATCGGTCCAAAATGGAGTGGTACCACTGAAATTTTCAATCTTCAATGGGTTGCCACCATCCAAATAGTTCCCGTATATCATTCATGGAAAAAATGTATTTATCATTGATACCAAAAGATTGATAAGTTTTATATACTATACATTTTATTTTTAAAATTGAATAGTCACATTCAGTACATAAAATAAACGAAGTTAATAATATGACTGGTTAGATTCTTTATTTCATCATTAAGATGCCCCATGTTCCCACGAATTCCACTTAAATGGAATCGTTTATAATCTATATATTCATTGAAATTGTGAAATGTGGATGACGGTTGGTAGGAAAATGGGGAGATTATGAAATCTCTCCGAACCAGCAACAACCTTGCCCGATGCATGTGAACATATCAAATCTCTCATCATTGGCAACTAGGGTGGAAAGCAAAAGCACTTGTGCTGTTTTTTCCTCTAAAATCTTTTGATTGAAGCTACTTAGATATACATGGCCTCTAAAAGGAAGACAAACTCATCAAATTATGTAAGGAAAGTTGTTTTCTTATACACATAGGCTAGCTAAGGAGGCCGTGTGAGAGCTATCAACTCCATCAGAAGCGTGCAGGGATGCACAGGACATCTTTCTTTATTAATTTACCCTGCACGCATGGAAAAGAAACATGCAATTAACTAGACCAGCCATGCCTCTAATAAAAAGATTTTATAGCAAGGGTGTGTTTGAAAATGAAGACAAAAATAGGGAATTTAATTCTTGGGAAATTTTTAAAACATGAGAGTGAGGTGATGTCGTAAATATCATTTGAGATTGATGGTAAGTGATAAATGATAGAGCTTTCTAGAGAAAGGAAAATAAGAAGACAATGGACACCCCAAGAAATCCGATGGGCGTTTATTCATTCGTCCCTTTATCTTTTTTTGATTTAAAAATTTTTACTCATACTAGTCTATTTTGTAAAAAATATTTATCCTTACAAACTTTGTTAGGAAAAATACATATAGGCTACATATGGCAGGTGCAAAAAAAAAAAATTCACTTCTTTCGAACATATCTTTTGATATGATTTTATTATCTTAACTATCTAATAACCAAAATTTTCTATTATTATATTTCTATATTTAAATTATTGTTCGCTGTATAATTATTCTATCTACTTTATCTTTCTTTTTCTCCAGCGTTATTTTTTAAAAATTTTTTCTTGTATTATTAAAACCAAACCGGCTGGTTCAACCATAAGCATGCCCGGATTAATTGGATCCAGTTTGGTTCTTTTTGAGGAAACCAACCAAAGCGTGTGAACTGCGGTTGAGTCGAGTTACGGCGATCCAACCGGATTCAACCGGTTTTCAAGATGGAGCGGACAGAAGGAGCGGTCTGAGCAGATCAGAATAAAAGAAACGCGAATCGTACAGATCACAGTGCTCTTTTCAAAGGGAGTACCACCTTTATAAGTAGGGGACGTTTGGGAACGTAAAAATTATGAAAAATGTGGTATTTGGTGGGAATAGAAAATGGAATATTTTGAAAATTGTGTAATTGATATGAAATGATAAGAGTAAAGTTGGAATAAATAGGTTGGTTGTGAGGTAGTTGATAAAGAAAATGATTAAAATATAGGAGTAAAAGTGAAAAAATATGATGACTGATTGATTAATGAAGTACTTCGAAACTCGTGCTCCCATTATTTCCCTCCCACATTTCCCACACCCCTTTACCAAACGTCCCCTTAGCTTTTTGTAATGTTTAAAACATCTGAACCGCTTATTAGTCATACTTTTCATATTAAAATTACCGTATGAAAAATTATATTTATTGGATATATTTATAATCTGTTATAACTACTGTCTAGGAATGAAATTTAAACGGTTAAATGCATATACGCTATTTTTTAACATTAATTTTTTTATTTTTAAATCAAATTCATACATTATATTTAACACAAAAAATTATCCCTATATCAAAAAGATTAGGATAATATAATATTCATGGAACTAATATTAAGTCAAAAATAAATATTTAATAAATTTAATTATTGAAAACTTACATAAATAATCAAAAATTGATTTTAACATGTCAAATTTTAAGTTAAATGATTTTAAATATTAGAAAAAATTACATATAATACACTTTTTTAAAGTGCAACACCCATGAAATATAACTTGTGATCTATATGATCCTCTCTTGAATAAATAAAAATGGAAAGTTGTTAACTATAAACTGCAAAGTTTAAACACGTGCGGGACTCTTTGTTTTTCAGATCAAGAAAATCTGGTTATGGCTTTTGGCCCCTTTACGCCAAGAAATATCATTTGTTTGTTTCGAAACTCTTAACTTGTGTAGAGGGATGGTGAATATTCCTTTTTTTTATCATTATAATTATTTTCTATTTATATTCATCTTGGGCTCAAAACTTGTACATTTATATATGTATGATATATAATATTAGATATTCACAATTTCAATTAAAATATATACTTTACATTTAAAATTTTAATATAGATATATTTGTTACATTTAAAATTTTAATGTCACAACTTTTACAACTATCAATCTTCTTTTAGGTCTATTAATTTTTTATTTAATATATTATATTCCTTCTTAATTAATATATCTTTGAAAAGAATACATCAATTTTTCTAAATATTATATAATTGGAGTGATAGATTTTATGTTTCACATATAGTTTGGAGAGTATTTTATTAGTATAAATAATTAAATATTTATGTCATCATAAATATATAAAGTTGATATGACCAGTTCAAAAAGATTTACTTAGTCGACTAAATTGGTTTAAACTAGACTTGTTTTTTCACTAATTTGACTACTGGTTTGACTCTAACATCATCATATCACACCCTCACTTTTTGAAAAATGCTTATCTATTTTTTAAGACATATTTGTTTAACAAAAAAAATTTTCAAACTAAATTTTTTTAATCTAAAACTTTTACTTTCCATAATTACCCTATCTTTAATTATTTTCTCATATCTTCCTATATAACTATCTTACCTTTTAATTACTTCTCACAACTATCCATACAACTAACTTATCTATTATAACTTTATTATATTTACTCTTTATCATTATTTCTATCATATCACGTCATTTTCATGCATTCAAAAATTTTTATACCAAAAATCTTTCATCCAAAAATTTTACCACTTTCCAACACACACCATTAACCTCATATGGAATGAACTTTTACTTTTGACTTTACCTAAGATAAACTTAACAATTATTAGATCAAAATTTTAACTAATTAAACTTGGACTCAGGTTGATAAAAGCTATAGTTGCTAATAATGTTTATAAGCAAAAAATGTTTTTATAAAATTTAACAATTACAGGATAAAATGCAACTTGAGTCATGCGTAGATATAATGATGATATATGTTTACGTAGGGGGTAGAAAGCAACTTGGGTCATGTCTATAATAAATATTTCATAGGACATGACCCAACTAATGAACTATTGATTATAGACATGACCCAAGTTGCTTTTTACCCCCATAACCCAATTTGAGATCCCCAGATATAATTCATCCTCAGCAAGCAGAATTAAGAAAGCATGGGTCAACAGTTAGCCACTTAGCCTAGATTCATACACGCATGTGTCATGGAAGATGCATGGATGTAAATCACACACACCTTAACTTGTAAATTACAAACTGCTGGATATGTGGGGTGGATTGATGGATTTGACTAAAAATGCTGGCGAATTTTGGCTTTGAATCTGAGGAATTTCTTTTGGTAATTAATATCTATAATGATGATGTTTACTCGACATGTGACATGTCGGCTAAAAACATTCCATTAGGCCCTCTCATTGAGTCAACCTTTTTACTTTTTTGTCCCCCTAAATGGACCCATCCTGCCCTTCATTTTCACCCCATTACCCAACATTAATCATGCTCAAACCCACATTCCTATATTTTATTCTCAAAATTTTGGCACTTGTGTGATTTTTACGTGATCGATCAACATTTCAAACGGGTAACTCAATGCACGTGTTGGACCATAAAATCGAGAAAATGAATCCTGCCTTTTGCTTGTTTACCACACGTTAAAAGTCCTAGCCAATATCCTGACCATTTGCATGAGGACTAACGTACTCTGATCAACACTTCAGATCACACAGCTTTAATTTATTCTTTGCGAATTTATCTTTAAGATTTATTTTACCTTCCACGAATATTCCAAATACTATAGTATGTGAGAACAGTCCCAATTCAACGGACCAATTCCAATTAATTGAATTTGTATGAACTCTTGCATTAGGCCCACCTTAATGATCAATTGAAATCCAATTCGATTACTGTCTTTAAAATGATATTTAATTAGTAATGATTAGGAACGTAAGATTCCAAAAATTATATATATATATTTTTAATAATGACACTCCATACTTATCATTCACTCAATTTTTGTCAATCCTTACCAAGAAATTCTTCAATACATGTAGGGAGACTCCCTAACTACTACAATCATATTCTACTACATCAGAAGCTTCAAAAACTTATATTTACTTCAACTTAATCTTAACCTTATTTATAAAAATTGACTAAGTGATTGACAATTGATTAAATTAGAATGTGTATGAAAGATCAAGTTTAGAAGTTGGGCAGAAGCATTTGCCTCTTTACCCTTTTCCTAGAGTTGTACTCCATCCAATACCTAGTCATCCAAAGTAATGACATAATAAAAAAACCTTATTTAAAAATTTTAAATCCTAATTCAACGTTAATTGCATTTCTAAAACCTAAAGCATTAACTTTATTTGTGTATATCATATTTATATTAGAATTCGAATTTGCGAGTTTTCACTTAAAGTTAAAATAACACAAAGTTAAAATTTTTATGAGCATTAAATGACTCATAAAAATTACGTAAGTGAAACTAATAAATCGCAAAACAAATTTAAGGAAAGCATAGTAACTCGTTTTGAAAATAATAATGTGTTCAATAGAACTCATATTATTACTGATATGGCTTGGTCAAAACAACTTTTTTGGGCAAAACCAATAAGGTTGGAAGGCCCTTGGTTGGATGACCTCTTGGATCTACATGGGCTCTTGGTTAGGAGGATCATCCTTTAGATCCAAATGACTCCTGACCAGTAAGAAAAAACTCCTAGTCAAAGTGACCTTTTGCTTACAAGTTGCTAACAAGGATAATGATAAAATACTAGGAACATGATCCTGCGTACCCAAGTGCAAATATTCATTTTTATGTTTTTAAAATTTTTTTTACCCATCTCTTAATCCAAATGCATTTAACATGCATATCAATTTTTACCATTTTTGGAAATTTGCATTTTTTTAAATCAATGGCATTTTTACAATTTTAAATTACTAAAAATGCTGCTAATTTTAAAAAAATCTAGAAAATCTAAAAATCTCACTACGAAAGAGGTCATTCAACTCCCATCCTTCACAAAAAGGGATCGGACTAGCTCCATTGAAATCAACACTAGCAAAGTAGGTCAGTTGCAATTAATGACCATTAATAAAAGCACCTTGAGTAGGACTCCTGCCAACCCTCAAGCTAAAGAGACCCCGCCAAGTATTAAATGAAAGTCGACAATTATGGATACCAAAGTTATCCCGTTAGTCATGAGCCACCCATGTTAGTCAAACTTTTGCTCCGCCAACTGGGAATGGACGCACCACTGTTTGAAGAATTTGAAAAGAATGATTGCAAATTGAATACCGGCATAAGGCATATATCGTCCTCGTGAGGTACCAGGCATAAAAACTAGGGGATATCCTTGAAAACTAGATAGTTCTCCAACCAGACAAACATTTGAGCATTGTAATCACAACTCATCGTATCCCAACTTGCAATAGTGAGATTTTGTATTCATATAGGCTACTCTTTTTCCATATAAATCTTGTGTTTTCCACACACCACTTTCTATTTTTGATGATCTAACCCTTTATTGGTCCGACTCGAAACCAGTTTTGGACTTGTCAATTGTCATACGTTAAATTTATACATATGATATTAGCATGCAGTTGTGATTGTGGTGAGTCCTTAAAAATTTTTTAGAAACAATTTTTACTAAATTGTAATTAAATGTAGAACTTTTAAAAATTTTAAGAGTACAATCTTTATTGTACTTTTAATAACAACATTTTGTTTTTGTGCCGATAAAGGGTATTTCTTGCAGAAAATATCATATGGTTAGCCTAAATGCGAAACTTTTTTCGCAAGGTAATAATCGTTAACTTTGCTGATTGAATTCTTCTAAAAAAGTATAAAAGTGAATGGCGAAAACTATGTTGTAAAATGTTGATTTATATTTGGCAACAATAAAAAGTTTTCATACCAAAACTTTTTAAAACTTAAAACTTTTCACTCTCCACGACGACTTTTTTTTTAATTATTTATTCACATTTTCCTATACAATTGTCTTACTTTTCAATCATTTCTATACAAATACCTATATATATAATTAATCTATATATTTTAACTTTATTTTCTTTATTTATCATCATTACACATATTATATCACATCATTTTCTATCAAGTAAAAAGTTTTTACACTAAAAAAATTTTGTCCAAAAATTTCATTACTTCACAAACATATTATTGTTAATTTTCTTGCAGCATAGTTTAGGGTTCCTTTGAAAAATATTTAAAAAAGTGAGAAAGTGAGAATATGTAAAATTTTTAAAAAAGTAAGAGAGTGATACGATAAATAAAGATAATAGTTGAAATAAATAAGATAGGAGTATGAAATGATATTGATTAAAATGTAAATATGATAGCAATAATAATAATAAAGTAGGGTAGTAAGAAGTAAAATTATATTACAACAAGGTGTTCGGGAGTAAGAATTTTTTTTTTTTACTTTGTCCTATGATAACCTAAAAGTAACAGTCGGGAGTAGAAATGGAAAACAAAATACAAAAATGAAAAGAGTATTAATTAAGAGGAGAAACATTAGTGGTTTGAGAAGATCTGAAAAATGATTAAAATATAAAGGTAATAATAAAAAGTATGATAATTGGGTAGTACATATTAAGATGTTGAATCATAATAAAAGATTATAGAAAAGGAATGGTAAATTTTCTTTTCATCCAAGCATAAGCTCCTACGGAGCCATGCTATGTTTTTTTCTATTATTTTTTGGCACTCATGTGCCAAAGCAATAAAATAAAATAAAATAAAAATGAATCTTGAGAGCCCAAAAACATAGAATTGCAATTTTTCTTTTTTAATTCGATAATTTTTTATTTTTTATACTTTTATCTGTTTGCAAACAAGTGTAAATTACCTTTCGTTTTCTTCATCATATCATGCATGGAAATCTCCTCTCCCTTAAGAAAGCCATCCAGATCGCATGAAGAATAATAAAACAGTGCAGTCTGTCCCAGCAGAACACTTTCTGGAGAGTATTTGGTCCACGTCGTCGTTCCCCATTCACACCCTAGTCCTGCATATCTTGGTGGGCTTTCTTGAACTTCCATTGGCTCTGACAGTGTTTTGATTGATTAGTATTATAGATTATGACATTCAATATTACACTTAGACATTCATTTATTTAGGAGGTAAGAAGCTCTCATCTATGCTCATGAAAATAAAACTCCATTGATATTAAACTTGGATATACTTTTGAACACCCGTCTCGATAGATGGAGCAGAGATGTTATCACCAAGGTAGACCCCATAGCTATTGACTCTTGCAGTTAAAGCACAAACACCGTAATTAATTAGTTACCATATGAGTTCAAAGATATCTTCGCTTAAATCTTGTAAAATTTTACTCACAAATGTAGAAAATGTATTTGATTGTGGATTATCTTATGGAATCAGCAGCCTTGACGGTGACATGCATGGAAAGCTAACTGTTCATACATTGGGTTTATCATGACTCCAAAAATTATTCCAATAAGACTTTTAGTTAGGCATACCTACTTAAAATTATATATAATCGTACACAAATTATAAGAAAAACACTTATATACATTCATAAATGCATTGCATTGTAATACTAGCTTACGAAAGTATTCGTCCACATAGAAGAATGTTTTAAACGTTAAATTACTAGTTTGAAACTGATAAGTGAATCAAAGTATTTTATTAGGTTGATTTTAAATTTTTAATGGATGGGGGAATGCACTCCTTGCATTAGGTTGATGTTTAGATCTCAATAAAAAATAATTTTAAATATGATGAAGGGAATAAATTTCATATAATCATCGAAGTGTGCCTTAAATAGAGATGTAATTGGTTCCATAGGATTTGAACCCTTTAATTATAAGCTTCTTACTTCTGACAAGAAATATTGTAGGGATTTTTTTGATAAAAAATATTGTAGGAATTTAAATAGTATATCAATGTAAATATTTAAAAATCATTTATAATTATCATTACAGGCTACATCGTCAAAAAATTATTTTAATTACTTATCTATGCATTATCAACACTTCTGCTCGAATATATGCCTATTTAAGGTTTTTTTAGCATTGTGTTGTAATGTCACTTATGAGCCATGCTCTTGCAATCCTAAATTCAACCATTCACGTGTAGCTTCCGACTATGGGTGTGTTTGGTTAGGGGTAAAACTTTTGATGAAAAGTTTTTGAAGTAGAAGTTGTCAAATTGATAGAAAATGATGTGATATAATAGGAGTAATGATGAGGATTAAAGAGAATAAAGTTAAAATAGATAGGTTAGTTGTATGGGTAGTTATGTAGAAATGATTGAAAAGTACGGTAATTTGTATAGAAAAATGTGAAAAAATAATAAAAAGATAGAGTAGTTATGGAGAGTGAAAAGTTTTGAATCGAAAAGTTTTGGTTGACATTTTTTTGCCCAAAACAAGCACACCCTGTAACTTTTCCTTTTTTAAAAAAAATTATAAAAATACAACCAAATAGCAGTACAGCACTGGACGAGGAAGCTCGAAAATATGTTAGAAAAGCCACCGCGCCGTCGCCAAGTTGGATGGCATCATAGCATCTTGGTTTTTGTACCAGATCACCAGGGTTCGAATTGTGATTGGAAGCGTGTCTCTCATTTATTGAATGGAGTTTTTGTATCTCTCATTTGTATTAATTGTTTTTATTGTTTGGTGTAAAAATTTATTGTAAAAAAAAATAAAAAATGCGTTTTCGAATGAATTATAAATATAACGATAAAAAAAATGTTGGAAAATCTCATATAATTTGTCTTAGACAAAAGTAATGTACCTAATGCAAGCCAAACATAACCTTACTACCCTCATGATTAATAGGCTGCTGATTTGATCAAACTAAGAGGACATTTGGGAATATAAAAATTGTAGAAAATGTAGTATTTGGTGGGAGTAGAAAATGAAATATTTTAAAAATTATATAGTTGATATGAAATAATAAAGATAAAGTTAAAATAAATAGATTTGTTATAAAGTAGTTGATAGGAAAAATGATTAAAATATAGTAATAAAATTAAAAAAATATAATGATTGATTGATTAACAAGGTACTTTGAATTCTGTGCCCGCCCTAGTGATTTTTGAAATCCCTAGCGCGCGCTTCTTCCCGCTTTCTCTAGTGTTTGAGTTCGGCACTAGATTGGTGTACACCAGGGTAATCGAGCGGAGAGGGGGGACTCTTTGTACCTATTATGGCTGATTGATTAGATCTATTGGAGGAGGAGATTCGAACCTTGAAGATTGGGGTGGAGAAATGCCGCAAGATTGATTCGGACAATAAACCGACGCTTTTGTGCTCGATCTGGACAAGGAAACAATACAACAAGGAGGTAATGAAAGATACGATGAGAAAAGTATGGAAAGAAAAAGGGAAAATAAGTTATTCCAAAATGGACAATAACCTCTTTATGATAACTCTGGAGCTAGTGGAAGATAAGAAGGGGATTCTCGACGGAAGGCCATCGATCTTTGACAGACAACTAATGGTTGTAGAAGAGATAATAGTGCCAACTAGAATGGATAAGGTGAGGGTGCTAAAATCGCCCTTCTGGATCCAGATTGTGAATATTCCATATCTCATCGACAAATTGGATTTGGGAAAAATGATAGGGGATTCATTTGAGAGATGCTGGGAGGTGGAGGCAAATGAACATTCTCTCCAGATTAACGTAACGCTCGATGTAGGACGGCCTTTGAGGAGAGGAATCTTTATCCAGATAGCAGAACAGGAGAAAAGATGGTTAGATTTTCAATATGAAAAATTGCCCATTTTCTGTTACATATGTGGGAGGTTGGGGCATACATTTAGGGAGTGTGAGAAGAGGGCAGGCATGCTGACAAACTTAAAAGAAGGGAAACTGCCTTACAAGAACTTTTTAAGGGTTGGTTTCAAATTAGCGGGTGTGAAAGGAATTGAAATTATGAAGGAAAAGGGAGCTCCGAAGTTATATGGAGAAGATATGACAAATATAGAAGAGAGAGGCTCGATATGAGTGGGGACCTTAGGGTTTCTAGTTCAAATGAAGGGGATGGAGGGGTGGATGGAAGGTTTGGGTTACTAAGGTTTGAGGGGAGGGTTGGGGTATAAGGAAGGCACCTGTGGGGATAGAGCTTTAATGGATATAAATAATCTAAAGGGAAAGATGGGGGTGGGATGTGTGGGAGGACAGAAGGGGAAAATTATGGGGTGGAGGGGGGATCCACCAAAGGGAAAGGAAAATGAGGGACCAATTAGTGGTGGCAGAGGAGTGGAGACTGCAAAAAAGGTGTTGGAGGAACAAGAGAATGTTGATTTGTGGGGTCTAAATGTGGGGATGGGGGAGGTTGGGTCCATGTGCTTGGGGGTGGTATGATGGGGAACGAGGGAGTGAAAGAACTATGTCTGGATCAGGGTGGTATTGAAAGAATCCAGAACTGGATTGTGGAACAGAATAGAGATAAGTCAACAAGAGGGGGAGAGGTTAATCTGGATTCCCATTAGGCTGTACTAGAGGATGTTGAGCCCAGTGGAACGGAGGTATGGGTGGGATGTGATGCGGGCCATATGGTGTTGGATTATGGTCAGAAGTGGGGAGGTTCTGAAGCAGAGAACTATAGTAGTGAGAGGGTAGGGAAGATGGGTGGGATACAGACTTTGGTCTTAGAGGAGGATAAGTTGGAGACAATCAAACTTGTAGGTAGGAGGAATTTGTACTGGCAAAGAAGGGAATGGGTGGATCCTGAATCAGGGGAGGCAGTTGTCCATGGGTATACGTCAGAAGGGGCAGAGAAGAAAAGAATGGAGGATCCTATGGATAGATGGGGGGTGAATGACGGGGTGGATGACCAACCAGTCAAGAGGAGCAAACTTGTTTTGGAAGGGAATGAGTAGACATTCTTAATGGCGGAGGCTGAGTTATGTGCTCAGCTCCATCCACAAAAATGAGTGCCTTAGCTTGGAATTGTCATGGGCTTGGGAACCCACATGCAATTTGTAATATTCTTGAGATCATTAAGAACGAAGATTCCAATACAGTGTTCTTGATTGAGACTAACAGAAGAAAAGAGGAGATGTAAATTATAAGAGTCAGAATTGGCATGAATGGCTGTTTTGTGGTGGACTGTGAAGAGAGAAGAGGCGGTTTAGCCTTAATGTGGAAGAAAGAGGAGAAATTCATATCATATCTTTCTTAAATAACCATATTGATGTAATAGTGGATTGCTAATGGGGAAGATCCTGGAGAATTATTGGTATGTATGGATTTCCTTATGCTAATAGGAGGATGGAATCGTGGGACCTTATGCGTGCACTGAGATAGCAGTCTAATCTACCATGGCTAGCTGTGGGCGATTTTAATTAGGTCTTAAGTGAGAGGGAATATTTTAGCAGAATAAGGAGACTAGAAAGCAGGCTGATGTCTTTTTGGGAAGCCTTGGACGATTGTAGTTTACTACTGCAACTTCAGACCATTGTCCTATTCTAGTCCTTTTGCAGGGAGGGTGAAGAAAAGAAGAAAGTCTAATGTGTTTAGATATGAACTATGCCAGGAAAGAGATGTGGAGGCAAGCGAGGTGATTAGGAAGCACTGGTGCAGAGAATTCGGTGAGGAATGGATGTCTTTTTGGGTGATTAGAAGGAAGTTAAGTCGTGGGGAGAAGCAAAAATATTGGGCTCGAAATAAGAGGGGGAGCATTGAGAAAATTTATATCAGCAGCAGGAGAGGTTGAAGCGGCTAAAATTGCAAAATCCATCAGATACTAGAAACAGAGGGCAAAGGTCAATTGGTTGAAATGGGGTGATCAAAACTCTGCTTACTTTCACAAACATGCATCTGAGAGAAGAAGGAAGAATTACATTCTGTGGGTGGAGGATGATGTAGGTAATGTTAGTAATGGACAAATAGAAATGGAACAGATGGCATTTAATTATTCTAGGCAAGTTTACTCTGAGAGCTCAACGCTTAATGTGCATCAGGTGGTGGATTTAATCTATCCTAGAATCTCTGATGAAGACAACAGGGTCTTAACTATGACACTGATAGAGGAGGAGGTGAAAAAAGCAATTAAAGATATGAACCCAACAAAATCTTTTGGGCCGGATGGAATGTCAGTGGGATTCTACTTGCATCGTTAGAATATTTTTGGAAAAGATATCTGTATGGCTTGTAAGAACTTTATGGAAGCATAATCGACCCATTTGCAATGTAGCTTGGTAGAGGATATAAATCAGACAGAAATAACTCTTATCCCTAAGAAGCAAGGGGCTACTAAGCTGACAGATTTTAGGCTAATAAGTCTTTACAATGTTATTTACAAGATATTGGCAAAGATCCTTGCCAATAAACTAAAAAAGTCTTTGGAGAGTTTGATTTCTAAGAATCGAAGTACTTTCGTGTCAGGCCGATTAATCACGGATAATATGCTTCTAGCATATGAAGTTATTCATGCTTTGAGGAGGAAAGGAAGGAAGGGTAGAGAGGAAATGACAGCAAAGTTTGATATGGCCAAATCCTATGACTAGGTAAATTGGAACTATCTTTGTTAAATTATGAGAATGATGGGGATATGTGAGAAATGGTTAGCTGGATTTTCAGTTATGTGTCAACTGTAACTTTCAGAGTAAACATTAATGGTGAAAGGACCGGTTAATTTAATGCAAGTAGAGGAATTAAAGAGGGTGACCCGTCATCTCCTTACCTGTTTTTGCCATGTGCAGAGGGGCTATCCACAATTTTGAAGAACTTCCACTCTAGGGGGATGTTAAATGGGATTAGCATCTGTAAAGATGGTCTAAGGCTGTCACACTTGTTTTTTGCTAATGACGTTTTACTGTTCTTACAGGCATGCAATAGGGAAGTTGTCACCCTCAGGAATGTGTTGAGAACTTATAAAGAGGCGTCCGGGCAGTTGGTTAATATAAATAATTCAGCAGGAACATGAGCCAGCAGTTGAAATAGAGGGTGGAAGCGGCATGGGATCCAAGGACAAAGCCTTCAATTCTTATTTGGGTTTGCCAGCTTGGGTGGGAAGAACCAGATTGGAGACCTTCAAGTACATTAAGGAGAGGGTGTGGAAGAAAACTCAAGGCTGGAAGGGAAAGTTGCTGTCGTGGGGTGGTAAGGAGGTCCTGATAAAAGCGGTTGCCCAAGCTATTCTAATTTATGCTATGACCTTGTTCCAACTCCATGGAGGACTATGGAAGGAGATTGAAGCACAACTCAGTCAGTTTTGGTGGGCAGAGAAGAATGGGAAGAGGAAAATGGCCTGAGTTGCTTGGTGCAAGCTTTGTGTTCCTATAGAGGAGAGAGGGCTGGGTTTTAGAAAGCTAGAATTGTTCTATGTTAGAAAAGCAATTATGGAGGGTATACAGTAACAAAGAATCCCTAGTCCATAAGGTGCTAAAAGTAATGTATTTTCCAAGGGAGGACATATGGAGTTGTAAGGTGAAACATAATGCTTCCTTCACATGGAGAAGTATGCTTAAGGACGAGCAGCTGCTAATGGATAGATGTAAATGGAGACTAGGTAATGGCAAAAAAATTCTCTTCCTTGGTGGTAGTTGGACCACATTAGTCTTAAAGAAGGTTGGGCCACTGTCATTGAGATTCACGATAACAGTAACATGTGGGAATTTGTGGACTGAGAGAATGGGAGATGGAAGGAGTGTACAGTTAAGAGGGCGGTAGGTGAGGAAGGTCGGTGGATTGTTTCAAATACCCCAATTCCTACTGGGAAAGAGGAGGATAGAAAATTTTGGGGCCTTGAATCTGATGGTGAGTTTAATGTTAGATTAGCTTACAGGGTTGCAGTGCATCTCTGTTCAAATTTGGAGGTTTCAGGAAGAGGATTAGCTGATAAATCACTCGTCCAATCTATCTGGAAGTTGAAAATGCTAAGGAAAATCCTCTTATTTGGGTGGAGAATTATAATTGATTCCCTCCCCACTAAGATTAACTTGGCCAAAAGGGGAGTTGTTACTGATACTAGCTGTTTGTGGTGTAAGAGGGCTGATGAAGATAACAGTCATATCTTTTGGGGCTGTGATGTCTCCCACATTGCTCTAGACAGCAGATTGATTCGATTATTGAGTCACAGGCAAAATGGTGACACTAGAGAAGCCTTCCAACAGTTGGAAAGAAAGAAGAGTTTTATACCCATGCTCTTCTTCCTGTGCTCATGTTGGAGATTATGGCAGTTGAGAAACAAAAAACTGCATGAAACCTATAATCTGAAGTTAAAGGAGCCTAATGGGGTTGTGGATTACAATCAACAACAATTCTCTGTCCATTGGGTCTACAAAAGCATTGGTGGAGGCTTCGACAGCCTGGTGAGATGGTAACGGCCAGAGCTGGGTGTTCTTAAGATTATTGTGGATGCGAACTTCTCTCTGATCGAGCAGTGTAGAGGATTGGGTGCCATTACTAGGGACTGTGACGGTCATGTTGTTGCATAAAAAATGTGGCAATTGGAGGGTTTATCTGAGCCACTATTTCTCAAAGCATTGGCGGTTGTGAAAGGCTGGAGTGGGCAAAGGATATGGGCTACCAAAAAATTCAGATTGAATTGGATTCGGAGGTGGTTGTAAAACTTTTAAACAAGACAGGTAAGATCAAAATCCCAGATGGGTTTATTGATTGACAAAGCAATCAGTTTACTATCGTTTTTTGAATGTTGTCGGTTCCTACATTATTTAGATCTGGAAATTCTACTGCCCACCGTTTAGCGGAGGCAGCTCAAGTGCTAAATGCATCTGTGAGGGAGTGGGTGGATTGCTCCCCTTTTTGTATATCAAGTGCTGTTGTAATGGACCTTCTTGGTGGAATGAATTCCCCTAGTATTAATCTTCCTTCCCGGTTTGGCAAGCATGGATTGGACTCCTAGGAGTGAGCCTTAACAAGTTTTTCTCTCAAATAAAAAAAAATTAGGTTGTGTTTGTTTTTTAATCAAACTTTTTCTCCGAAACTTTTCATTCTAAAACTTTTTACTATATATAACTACTAAATTTTTTAATTATTTTTTCACATCTTTTTATACAAGCTATATTTTTCATTCATTTCTATACAATTAACCGGCTTATTTCAACTTTATTTTTTTTATTCCTCATCATTACTCATAATATATCATATTATTTTCTCTCATTCCTACAACTTCTACCCCAAAGACTTTTCATTCAAAATTTTATCACTTCTCGAAAATACCCTTAATAAATTTACCCATACTCTTAAGAGCTTTTGCTACAGTCGTTTTTCTAAATTACAGTCATAATGATTTGCACTAACCTAATTAACTGAAAATATGACTGACTTTGATCTAATTAAATTAATATGATAAGACAAACCATGTAATGACAGCATCGGACTTTGGTGCTTGCCATCAGCATTCAATCATTTTCGTTTCTTAAAAATTTCTAATAAATTACCATTTATTATGCCCAATCCATTCGGTTAATTTTTTATGTTTAGTGAACAAAACAGCATTTAAAAGTGTTTTGATGGATGGATCATGCTTGGATCAGCCAAATCCGTCTCTTTTTTGTGTAGCTTTTTATTACCGCTCAAGCATGTCTCCCACTAACGTGTAATTAACCAACTGCCAAAAGCTTTTGAAGACACTTTCAATACCAACACGTGCTAACTATTCTTGCACGTCTCATCCTGATCAATGACGTATGGCCCACCTGCAGTCATTACTCCTATATATATGTTCCATTATTCCCATAATCACACAAATTGAGTACCAAATCCATAGGACGAAAAAGGAAGAAAGTGACATTTTAATCAGAATGAAAATGTGAAAAACAACCAGTTGGACAACTGCTGTCCGCCAACCGGTTTTTAATCGTCCCCTAATTCTGGTTGGACAAAATCGATGAGAAATGGCGACGAAAAGCGAAGGCATTCAACAAATGGGCCTAATGATCTGCATCCTTTACAATTTCGGGAATAAAAAGCTAGGGCCCCTGCCATAGCCTAATACATTTATATCTTTACCCCATGTAAATATGGGGGACGGTCATTTTCGAACGCACAACACAATATAACTCTGTATGGGCCGGAAAGCAATTAGTTTATTTGTTGTGTTTGGTATTAAGTAAAAGTTGTCAAGTTAAAACTTTTCAATCTAAAACTTTTCACTCTCCACAACAATCTTATTTTTTAATTATTTCTTCACATTTTTCTATACAACTACCTTACTTTTCAATCATTTCTACACAACTACCAACGCAACTAATCTATCTATTTCAACTTTATCCTATTTATTCATCATCATTACCTCTATCATATCACATCATTTGACAACTTCTACTCTCTACAACTTTTCATCAAAAGTTTTATCCATTCCCAAACACTCTAAATACATGTATGTAGTTGTAACACCTAGATCTAGAAAAATGATCTTGGGATTGTAGGTCTCACAGGATAATATTGTTCGTTCTGGTCTAGCAGCTCAGCTGCACAGTTTTAAAATATGTCACATCATGTTTTAAGTTTAGACTCACTTATGAACGCCTAAGAATTCTATCCCCTTTTTAATGTAAAATTTAGTTATGGGTTGTTTCTAATTGCACTTACACTCCTTTATGAAATGACCAACAAGGTCTAATTGTAATTCTATGGAAAAAAAAGTTACATTAATATATGAATTTATAGCTATAAAGATACTAAAAATCATTTGAATTTGAATTTTTAGCTTAAAATTATAATGAAAACCTAGGCATATTCATTATTTCATAGAAGGGAGTGGGTATGAATGATATTTTGAGCAAACCACCTGTGTATAGTTGGAATTATTGAAATGTTATGAGTTTATTTAAAATTAGGGGCAAAACTTATTGGTATTTTTGACATTTGCCCTAAAGCTTTTTTGTTTGGGTCATTTGATTTATTATTTTATTTAAAATTTCAAATCAAAAATGCAAAATAAAATACTAATTAAGTTTCAAAAAAATAAAATTTCAGATAAAAGAAGATATAGGTAAAACTTACATATGGATAAAAAATTTTAAAAAAATTTAAAAGAATAGGTTTGTCGGCTGTGAATGTTCATCCCTCATATTTACATGGGTTTAGGATATGAATGTACTGGGCTTTGGCAGGGACCACAAATTTTTTTTCTCGATTTGTAAAGGATGCAGATCATCTCTCCCTAAATATTTACTATGATTTACAAATACACCAACTTAGTTTGACTGTAATTACAAATATACACATCGTTTTAGAAACTGTAAATAATCCCCCATAATTTGACTGTAATTGCAAATATATCTACGCTGTTATGATGTCGTTACTACACCATCACAATATTGGTATATTTCTAAATATATGCAAACTATATGGGTATATTTACAATTTCAAAAATTAAGTGGGCATATTTAATTTTTGCAAATATATTCACGTAATTTGAATATCTTTGCAAATATACCTATGCCGTGATAGTCCAGTAATGTTGCCACAATGGCGAGAATATATTTATAATTATGGTCAAATTATATAGGGTTATTTGAGATTTTTTAAATTATATCAGTATATTTGCAACATTGTCAAACTAAATAGGTGTATTCGCAAATTATCTATATTTATAGGAAAAACTCCTGTGATTCTGTTTGCAGCAAAGACTTCAGTATCATGTTCCATTTTGGATCAAAATTCAATCCACGCGTTGCATGTGAAATTATTTGTTCAATTGGTAAATTAAGTTTCATCAAAATCAAATATTTGCATAGTCCAATTTCATAAAAGTATAAAATCAATGAATAAAACTATTTGATTTATACAAATGTCTATTTGAAAGCTATTAATTTAAGAGTTTTACTATTTTAAACCTTCTCTGTATATGAATAAATGGTTTTATAGACTGTAATAACATTTTAATAAACTTGTAAAGTGATTTTCATATTATAATTATAACTAATTTTAAGCAGATATAGCCCACCTAAATCTTTGCACGATAAAGTAAAAGAATTTAAATTAAATAAGTAAATTAAATTTCAATTTAATTATCGAAGCGGCGAAAATGGGATAGCAACACTAAAGACCCAAATATAATCGATAACATTGAAGTATTTCTCAATATTTAATTAGCACATGGTCGTTACTCAAGGCATAAGAAAGTGGTTTGACATGTGTCAAACCCAAAATATGAACTATAAGCTGAGCAGTATCTTGTAAATGAGATCTAACTCATTCCGAGCAACCAGAATCGATTCTCAATGCCAAAGAAAGAAAGTTGAAGGTCAGGAAGATTAAGCACATTTTTTTTGAAGTGAAGATTAAGCACATTTTAGTACAGTGGAATAAGCACGGCAAGAGAGAGGTAACTTAAGAACTCGTGGAAAATATCAAGAAACATGTTTTAATTTGTTTTCACCTTGTAATAAGATTCAAGTTTCGAGAGAAATTTAAACTTCTGTAAGAGGAAAGATTGTAATAATTATAAATAAAGTTATAAGTTGAATGGTTAATGAATGATACATCCATTTACATGCATGTTAACAATTGATTATTGACCATTTAACTAAGCAATAAGCCAATTGGATAAGTAGAAGGATTATCAAGCTAAGCTCGATAATGCTCACTAAGGACATGTTTAGATACAATAAAAATTTTTGAAACCAAAACTTTTTACTCTTCCTAATTATTATATTTTTAATCATTTTTTTAGTTCTTCCCTACAACTACTCTACTTTTCAATTGTTTTTATATAACTATCCAAATAACTAACATATCTAATTTGACTTTATTTTCTTTACTTTTTGTCACTATCCCTATCATACTACATCATTTTCTATCAATTCAAAATCTTTTATACCAAAAACTTTTCATTCAAAAATTTATTACTTTTCAAACACATTATAAGTTTAGAAGATTAAGTAAAATAAAATATTTGAAGGCTATAATTCAACAACAGAAGTTTTTCATGTGATTAAGGTCATGGTCTCTGATAGAAGTGATCTTCAATTAATAAGTCATGAACAAGGAGTTGCTAAAAGGGATGAACCAAGAGGGTGGAACACTGCCACAAAACAATGAGAAGGATGATCTAATAAGTTCAAGTTCTTAGTTTTATTTTTCTTGAAAAGGGTAAGGAGGTTCACCTCACTTTTTGGCCTCTTTTTGGAGTATAAGTTATAAATGATAGTATATCATATGATTTATAGGTAAACAAAGAGAATGATGATCTAATAAGTTCAAGTTCTTAGTTTTATTTTTCTTGAAAATGGTAAGGAGGTTCACCTCACTTTTTTGCCTCTTTTTGGAGAATAAGTTTACTATCGATAGTATATCATATGATTTATAGGCTGGAATATTAATGGTCATGATCAACCCGTCTGTCCGGTTGGATTATAAATGAGTTTGGGTTCGAATTTTTGAATTTATAATTTATGATCCACCAACCCATTTAACCATTCAAATAAATAAACGAATTAAAGTTGACATTTTACAACTCGTCAACCCATTTAATCCGTTTAACAGGCAACATGTTTAGTAACCTATTTAACTGTCAACCTATTTACAATATATTAAAAAAAGATTTAGACATTTCCTAAATCAAAAATCTATTTTCCCCATTTCAATTTTCTATTATTTATTTTTCATTTCAATTTTTGATTTTCTTTTTCTGTTTACAACTCTACAATGCTTTCCCTGCTTTCGCGTTGTGACGTTACCATCGTCATCTCTGCCATCAACAAATTTTTTCTTCCCTCTGTCTCTCTCTCCTTCTCTCTTTCTCTTCCTCTCCGTCTTCGATTATCCCCGTTTCTTTATGTCTCCTTGTCAATCTCCAATCTTTTCTCTCTGTATCTCAATTATTGCTTCCTTCCTCTTTGTCGTCTCTCTATCTTGTCAAGTCATTATCCTTCTTTGTTTCAGCACATTGAATATATACCTTTCTCTCAATGAAGATCTAATCATGTCATATATTTCGTCGATATGTATCAATTCACCACAACAATTATAAACAACACATACTTAACTTTAAATTAGTTTATTTAATTTGTTTGTAACATATATAACCGATCAGCAACCTGTCAACCTGTTATTAAATGAGTTATAAATGGGTTAGGGCGCAGATTTTTTAAATGAGTTAATAAATTGATTAGGGTGAAATTTTTTTAATAGATTAGGAATAAGATTAGGCTCTGGCCTATCCAACTCAATTTGTTAACACTCCTATTTATGAGTGTACATCAATTACATGATTACATTATTTAATTACACAGACTAGAAATTCTGTGAGCTAAGTTTACGTCACATAACTAAGTTAAGGGAAGCCACGTAATTAATTTAAGGGTGTAATTTATTTACATTAATTAACTATGTGAGAATTCAGTTGGATCAATGATCTTAAATTTTTTTATAATATATGGTTAATTTAAGGGAAATCATAATTGACATAATTATAACTTATTCTCAGGAGAATTAATTACATTTGTATAATCATACAAAGTAGCGTATGCTTAGATGATCTAAAATTATTATTAGCAAAATTATTGAAATAAAATTTTTATGTATTTTTTAATATGAAAATGCATGTACGATAAGACTTAAGAGGTTAAATTAGATGGACATTGAGTAATGTTATTTATATATTTTTCATATCATCTAACGATGAGAACGTCACCATTAGGATGTAGGAGTAATTGACCACAAGTTTTTGAAATTCGCAGAACTGCCGGGCTGCAGTTCCATAAATTCAAAGAGCTGCTAGAGTTTTCTATTAAAAAAAGAAAGAAAGAAAGAAAGAAAGAAAGAAAGAAAGGGCATTTTTGCAAATTTTCAGAAGAGCAGAAACGACGTCCCCATCTTTTGGGTTGGATCCAAGTCAAGCTTATCGCTGGTGTTATGGGCTTGGCGCCAACAAGGCCTAATTCAGGGTCTACTGGGCGACGGCACGGCGGTGGTAGCAGCAGTAGAAGCAGCAAGGCCACGAGCCCTTAATTACCAAGAGACCCTTAATTAATAATTATAACTATTTGGGGAGTTATTTACAGCAACTGATTCAATGCAGCAGGGTGCATTGAAATTTCTTCAATGCACCCGGGCTACAAAACTTATTTTTATATTTTTTTTGAAATTTTTTTTATAAAACTGTTAATCTAAGTATATTTAATATGTGTATCAATTTTTACCAAATTTGGAGATTTTTAGATCTTTTTTCAGATTTTTAAAAACTAGTAGCATTTAGTAATTTTAAATTACTAAAAATGCTACTATTTTTAAAAATTCAAAAAAATCTAAAAATCTTTAAAAATGGAAAAAATTGATATACATATTAAATACACCTAGATTAACATTTGTGCAAAAAGAGTTTCAAAAAAAATATTTAAAAAATGGGGTTTTGTGATCAGGTGCATTGAAATTTCAATGCGCCCAACTGCAAAATCCATTTTTATATTTTTTGAAATTTTTTCATGAAAATATTAATCTAAATATATTTAACATGCGTTTCAATTTTTACTATTTTTGGAAACTTTTAGATTTTTTCAGATTTTTAAAAAATGTTACCGATTTTTAAAGATCTAAAAATAGTACCTAAAAATCTCCAAGAATAGTAAAAATTGATTCGCATGTTAAATATACCTTGATGAACATTTGTGTGAAAAAAGTTTCAAACAAAATATAGAAAAAGGGGTTTTTGCACCCTGCCGTTGTTTACAAAAACAAGTTTCTAAGTTTGTCTTATTATATTTTTAACCTTATAAAACCTTATAATTTTGATATTTGCAAAAATAATGAAAAAAAATTTTAGGTCTTGCAAAAATTACCCTAAGCATAAAAAGGCATTGAAAAACCAATATATATTTTCAATTGTACAAAAATATCTAAGGTTATTTTTGCATGATTAAAACACTTTAAGAGTTATAGTTGCAAATGTCCAAACCACGAGTTTAAAATTTTAATTAGACTAACTTCAAGGGTTATCTTTGCCATACTTGTACATTACTTAATATGAAAAATATTGTTAATGTTTTAAACGTACTTCTCGTATTTCCTATTATAATAAAAACCTAAATAATAAATATTTAAATAATAAAATGTACTTAATAAATTTAATAATATCTATATTAATAAAAATAACGAAAATATTTTTAAAATACAAAAAATATTTCTTAAAAATATTCTTCATATTAAATAAATTTAAAATTCAGGTTTTAATATTATAACATAAAATTTTAATAAAATACCTTAGGAAAATCAAAAATATTTTTAAAAATGTTTCTCATGTTGAATACATTTTTCTCGCATCCATAAAATTTTAAAAATTACACAATAATTTTTCGGAATTTATTTTCTAATATTACAATAAAAAAATATTAAAAAATTATTTTTAAAATATTCCTCACATAAAATAGATCTATTTTGTGTCTGTCAGATTTTAAAAATTTTAATGATAAGTAATATTAAAATTTATACTATAATATTTTCAAAAATAATTTTTTTAAGGCATTTTCTTCTATTTCGCTTTACAAATTGTTTTATTTATTGCAGTGTTTGTATTTATTTATTTCAAGACAATTTCTTCACTTTGAAACTAAATAAATTTCTTTATTGCAAACGATATAATAACGGCCATGATATTTACTGGATTGCCAAATAATTAATGCAAGATTTCAAGGCTAAGTTCATGGTCTGGATTGACCCAAATAAGGGCTGCATGTGCACATATGCATGTGCTCCGCTACAGCACTAAATAAGGGCCGCATGTGCACATATGCATGGCAACCAGGCCCCCTATTTCCTATAGATCACTGGCGATTAAATATCTAAGGTTATTTTTGCACGATCAAAACACTTTAAGAGTTATACTTGCAAATATCTAAACCACAAATCTAAAATTTTAATTAGACTAACTTCAAGGATTGTTTTGCAATACTTGTACATTACTTAATATTTTAAATGTATTGCAAATATAATCCTTGAAGTTAGTCTACTTAAAATTTTAATCTTGTGATTTTGATATTTGCAAGTATACCTCTTAAAGTGTTTTAATCGTGCAAAAATAACTTTAGATATTTTTGTACAATTAAAAATATCTGTTTTTTAATGCCTTTTTATAGGTGTACATCAATTACATGATTATATTATTTAATTACGCAGAGTAGAAATTCCGTGAGCGAAGTTTATGTCACATAACTAATTTACGGGAAGCCACATAATTAATTTAAGGGAGTAATTAATTTACATTAATTAACTATGTGAGAATTTAGTTAGATCAATGATCTTGAAAATTTTTGTAATATATGGTAAATTTTGGGGAAATCATAATTGATATAATCGTAATTTATTCTCAGGAGAATTAATTACATTCGTATAATCATACAAGGTAGTGTATGCTTGGATGATCTAAAATTATGTATTAGCAAAATTATTGAAATAAAATTTTTATGTATTTTTTAAAATTAAAATGCATGTGCGACAAGACTTAAGAGGTTAAATTAGATGGATATTGAGTAATGTTATTTAATTATGTTTCATATCATCTACCAATGAGAACGTCACTATTAGGATTTAGGAGTAATTGGCCACACGTTTTTGAAATTTGCAGTGCTGCCAGGTGGCAGTTCCATAAATTCAAAGAGCTGCTAGAGTTTTTTATAAAAATAAGAAACTAGAAGGGCATTTTTGCAAATTTTCGGAACAGGAAGGTTGGATCCAATTTAAGCCTATCGCTGGTGTTATGGGCTTGGTGCCGACAAGGCCTAATTCAGGGATCTGCTGGCGACGGCGACGTCAGTGGTAACGCCAGCAGCAGCAAGGCCAGGGCCCTTAATTACCAAGAGACCCTTAACTAATAATTATACCTGTTCGGGGAGTTATTTCCAAAAACAACTCTCTAAATTTGTCTTATTGTATTTTTAACCTTACAATTTTGATATTTGCAAAAATAGACATAAAATTTTTTAGGTATAGCAAAAATTACCCTAAGCATAAAACGGCATTAAAAAACTGATATAATTTTAATTGTACAAAAATATCTAGGGTATTTTTGCACAATTAAAACACTTTAAGAGTTATACTTGCAAATAACCAAACCACAAGTTTAAAATTTAATTAGACAAACTTCAAAGGTT
The DNA here is from genome assembly GCA_030490835.1 of Annona cherimola. Classification (NCBI taxonomy): domain Eukaryota; kingdom Viridiplantae; phylum Streptophyta; class Magnoliopsida; order Magnoliales; family Annonaceae; genus Annona; species Annona cherimola. Next base: position 90,507,854 of record CM059972.1, read on the forward strand.
ATCAATGCAATACTTGCACATTACTTTATATGAAAAATATTTTAAATGTACTTCTTGTATTTCCTATTATAATAAAAACCTAAATAATACATATTTAAATAATAAATTTACTTAATCAATTTAATAATATCTATATTAATAAAAATAACAAAAATATGTTAAAAATACAAAAAACTCTTAAAAACATTCTTCATATTAAATAAATTTAAAATTCAGGTTTTAATATTATAACATACAAATTTAATAAAATACCTTAGGAGAATCAAAAAATATTTTTTTTAAATATTTCTTATGTTGAATAAATTTGTCTCAAATCCGTCAAATTTTAAAAATCACACAATAAGTTATTCGAATTTTTTTCTAATATTATAATACAAAATACAAAAATTATTAAATATTCCTCACATTAAATAGCAGTGTTATCGGAACCGGACCGGCCGGACCGACCGGGAACCAGTCCAAATTCCGGTTCGGTTCAACCTGGTTCGATTTGTTTACATAAAACCGTCCGAACCAGTGAACCAGCGGTCGAACCGAATTCGACCGATCGGACGGTCGAAGCTCAGTAGCTAACCCTAAAAACGGCCGAATATATAAACTTAAAAAAAAACGAAAGCTATCATCCCGCAGCCTCGTCCGGTCGTCCCCTTCACGAACGAACAGCACCACCCTCACAAGCACAGCCGCACGCAACGCCCTCGACGCGCCCGCCGCTGCCCGCGTGCTCGCCGCCCTCGACGCCCTCGCCCGCCGCTCCCTCCGCCTTCGACACCGTCGCCGCAGCCCGTAGAGCCCGCCGCTCCCTCCGCCAGTCCGCCCTCAAAGCCCTCACCGCCGCCCGCAACGGAGCAATCGTCTGTGCCGTCACGCCTCTCGCCGGTCGCCACCGTCTCCCTGTTCGGCGCTTGGAACATCTGGATCAACCATTGCTCCCTGTCCCACTACACGGACGGCCTGATCGACGTGACCATGGGTTCAACAGCGATCACCATCTCCAACAACTTCTCCCACCACAACGAGGTGATGCTGCTGGGGCACAGCGACAGCTATACGCCAGACAGGGCAATGCAGGTGACGATCGCATTCAACCACTTTGGGGAGGCCCTGGTGCAGAGGATGCCAAGGTGCCGACTCGGATTCATTCATGTCGTCAATAGCGATTTCACCGAGTGGGAGATGTATGCCATTGGCGGAAGCGCAAACCCAACCATCAACAGCCAGGGGAACCGATACAATGCTCCCCCCAATCCCAATGCCAAAGAGGTGTGAGGGTCTTGCTGCTTACTTGCTACAGCAGCTGCTGCTACTGCTACTTTTTTTGGGTTTTTGTTTAATTTGGGAAATGATTGGGGAATGTTGATGATTATCAGGTGACAAAGCGGGTGGATAGTTATAGAGAGCTGAGGATTATATTATAGGTGTTAAATTATGATTAACTTATTAATATCCAAAGTTAGATGTTGTTAGATGTCGTTAGATGCAGTTAGATGCCGTTAGATGCCGTTAGATGTTGCTAGATGTTGTTAGATAAGGTAGATTTCATTAAATTTTATTATCTAGGTTTCAAATACTGTAATTAAGGTATAAATCACCTTATAAATGGCTCAGAATCATATTACAAGTGTTAAATTAGGATTAACTTATCAATATATTTACTTAAAATTTAAAAATTATTTCATATTTATGACATCATAAATATGTCATGCTGACGTCACCCGTTCGAACTGGTTCGTTTAACCGGTCGAACCGGTTTGAACCAGACCAGTTCCTTTACCGGTTCAATCACCGGTTCGGTTCTGACAACACTGTTAAATAGTTCTATTTTTTGTCTGTCAAATTTTAGAAATTTTAGTGATAAGTAACATTAAAATTTATACTATAATATTTACAAAAATAATTTTTTAAAGGCATTTTCTTTTATCTTGCTTTACAAATTATTTTATTTATTGTAGTATTAACGTCTACAGATGGCGTATATTTATTTATTTCAAGACAATTTCTTCGCTTTGAAAATAAATAAATTTCTTTGTTGCAAAAGATATAATAGCAACTGTGATATTTACTGGATTGCCAAATAATTAACATAAGATTTCAAGGCAAATTCATGGTCTAGATTGACCCACATAAGGGCTGCGGTGCTCCACTGAAGCACTAAATTTTCTTCCCCAACTAAGCCACCTGTTTCCCGTAAGTCATGGGCGATTCCCCACACCCTCCCCAATTGTGGATAGCCATCAATCAGAGTAGTCCAAAATTCAACAGAAGAATTGTCTAGTGTCCACCTTCATCCATTCCAATCGCCAGTAAAAACAATGAATCAGATCTGCCCCCTGCCTTCTTCCAATCTTGTCGTGAATCAACATATCGTTTTGTGCTTTTTCGCCTACAGCCATTGATATAGAAAAAATATTGTGCTTTTTCGCCTACAGCCATTGATATATAAAAAGGGATGAAGTAGTAGAAGCTTGAAAAGATTTAAATTTTCCACACCGATTTATGTGCATACAACGAGTTGTATAATGGTAAAATGAAAATGAACACGTAAAACAGAATCCTACAAATCCTACAAATCTAAAACTATCAAACGGAAACTGTTTGAATACAAAACAAAAATTTCAAATATCCGATGGATTTACCAATCCAAATTCCTACATGTTATCACCCTCCCGCAAAGTCAGTGGGGGAAGAGATGGTCAGACACCAAGTTTGGTCCTAGAATCTTGGAATTCAGGATGAACCACTGACTTGGTGTAAATATCTGCTAAGTTAGAAGCATAAGGCACAACCCTTGTAATGATATGACTAAGAGAAACCTTCTCACACACAAAATGGAAGTTAAGTTCAACATGTTTGGTGAGAGCATGAAAGACAAGATTGGCGATAAATCGATAAATTGAAGAGCAAAATTATTATCAGAGAAAAGAAGTGCTGACTGAGACTAAGAGATGCCAAGATCATGAAGGATATAGGAAACCCAAGTAAATTTTAGTGCTCCATGAAATACGATTACATCCAAGAAAGACACAAAATCTAGTAATGGAATATCGTGTCTCTGGACACCCATCCCAATCAGCATCGGAGAAAGCATATAAACAAAGCAAGCTACGGGCCAAGAGACGAAGTCCATGACCAAGAGTCCCATGAATATAATAGAGTACTCGCTTTAATAAGACAAAATCAATCATGGAAGAAGTAAACATGCATTGACTTATTAAATTCATTGCATGCGTAAGAGTGAGATACTGAAGACCACCCATTAGACGCTTGTAGAAAGAGGGATCTGGATAGAGTTGATCCATATCTTGATCAAAAAACTTAGATGGTTGAGGAATAGTAATAGGTTTACTTTGATGCACCGAAGCCTTAATAAGAAGATCGAGAGCATACTTCTGTTGAGATAGGAACAATCCTTTTGTAGTGTGTTTTACCTCAATTCCAATGAAATAATGGAGATCACCTAAGTCCTTCATAGGAAAATGGGTGCCTAAGTCATGAACAAATGTCGACAAAAGAACATCACTATCGCCTGTAAGCACAGTTTCATCAACATATAACGGTAACATAATAGCGCGACCATGCTAACAATAAATAAAAAACGAAGGATCCGCACTCCTGCAAAGAAAACTATAATGGAGCAAATAGGTGCTAAATTTATCAAACTATGTATGAGGTGCTTGTTTAAGGCCATATAGTAAGTGGCGTAGAAGACAAACATGATTCGGATATACAAAGTGATGTAGGATGGGCGAAGAGGAAGATAGAAGAAAGAAGAAGGAACCTCTAAAGAGATGAGAAGTAAAGAAAGAAGATAGAAAAAGTAGAAGAATAATGAGAAGGATAAGAAAAGAAAAGCAGAGGAGAAAACCTGTGAAACACTTCTTTATAATTTTAAAAACTGATGTTCTTTAGAGCTTACAAGGGTGGTACTTATCTTTTTAGAAAAAAACTGCATATTTTAAGCAAACTTCTAGAAGAAGTAAATTTAAAATAGATACAAATTTTTTTCAAACATATTCTAAGGTATTTTATGAGATCTTCTAAATATTCTAACAAATCCAAAATTGAAATAATATTCTAAAACAATCTAAACCCTAATTTATAAAAATATCTTTACATCTCGCATCATTCTCCCCTGATTCGGAAAAAACTCATCCTCGAGTTTTGCAGTGAATTTTCTTCAACTTCGATGAGAAGTAACAATGTAATTCAACTCTTTGGAAAGACATCTTGCTAATTGACTAAGACTTTGTCACCGAAGTTGCAACTTTTGTTCTGATGAGCTTTCTAAAATTTTTGAAGTCGTGAAATGACATCTTGCTAATCGACTAAGACTTTATCACCAAAGTTGCAACTTCTGTTCTGATGAGCTTTCTAATTGAAGAAGATCTCTTTGCATTTTTTCAAATTTAGGAACTGCAGCTGAATGTTCTAGTGGAGTGAATCTCTCCCAAAATTTCAAGAATTTTTTTGAAATCTATATGTGGAAGATGGAGTTCTTTTTTAAAAAAAATTACTAAGTTCTCTTTTATACTACTCAAGAATATGTTGATCCAAGTGACGTAGTTCATCTTCAGTAACCCACATAGCATCAGAATCAAGCTTGTTTTTTCACTTGACAAGAAATCTTTGCATAATGTCCGATCTAATAGTGACAAGTTCATCTTGTAGGATATTCTCTATCTGATCTGAAAAAGTAGATGGTATTCATGAAAATATAGGCACATATGGTGATGTTGAACTGTTATCTGTTGAAATTTCTGCAGACAAACTTGGAGGCTCAAAAATACATCGGAAAGGAAACAAATTCTATATATTAAAAGTAGAACTAATTCCTATATCTGAAGGCAAATCAAGTTCATATGTGATGGATCCCAATTTTCTTAAAACACGAAAGAGACCACTCGCTTGTGCATGTAAATTTTTAAAAGAATTTTTAGGATATCTTTCTGAACGTACACGAACCATGACATAATCCCCAACATCAAACTTTTGTTTTCTTCTATGAACATTTGCAGCAAGCTTATAATTTTCATTGCTTAGAGTAATTTTTCTTCTAATATCAACATGAACATCTCGAATGTATTGAACAAAAAATTCAGCAGTTGCAGATGAATGGGTATCAATGGATAAGGGAATTAAATCGATAGTAGTTGAAGGAATATAACCATAGACAATTTCAAAAGGAGATTTTTCAGTAAAATGATTGACTGAATTATTGTATGCAAATTCGGCAATAGTCAATAGAGAATCCCAAGTTCTAATATGTTCTCCCACCATAGTCCTAAGCAAATTTTCCAAACTCCGATTGAATACCTCAGTTTGGCCATCAATTTGTGGATGAAAAATAGATGAAAATTTTAATTTGGTACCCGAGAGTTTCCACAATGTTTTCCAAAAATAGCTTACAAATTTAACATCCCGATTAGAAATGATGAAAGTTAGTAAACCGTGAAGCTTAACAATTTCTCTAAAGAATAATTTCGCAATATATAAAGCATCAGTAGATTTAGTACATGGGATAAAATGAGACATTTTCAAAAATCTATCAACTACCACAAGAATTGAATCAAATCCTTGAGAGATTTTAGGCAATCCGACAATAAAGTCCACACTAATGTCTTGCTAAGGAATTATGGTACAGGCAGAGGAGTGTATAATCTAGTGTTTCTCTTTTGAGCTTTAGCAAGTTGACATGCACGATACTGTGAAACGATTCTTGACACGTCTCTTTTCAATGTAGGCTAGTAAAATCTATCATCAACTAATGAAATGGTTTTATCCCTACCAAAATGACCAGCAATACTCCCAGCATGTAATTTTCAAATTAAAAAATCTCGAAGTGATGTATTGGAAATACATAGCTTTATTCTTTTAAATAAATATCCATCACGAATCACATAATCATTACGATTTTCATTTTATGTTTCATAAAAAATAATTCCAAAATCAGTGCATGGTGGATATTCACTTTTCAACCTATCAAATCGAACAACTTTAACATCCATAGTATAAAGAATGAGTGAGACACGACTTAGAGCATCTGCGAGTTTATTCTCAATTCCAACCTGTTGTTTCAGAACAAATATGTACTCTTGCAAAAACTCAATCCACTTCACATGTCTAGCACTTAATCGTTTTTGTGATCGCAACTACCTCAAAGTCGTATGGTCTGAATGCAATACAAATTCATGATATAGCAAATAATGCCTTCAAAATTTAAGTGCTTGCATGACAACATAAAATTCTCTATCATATGTTGATTATTTTTGTTTAGCTTCATTGAATTTTTGACAAAAGTACGTAATTAGATGACCTTCCTGGCTCAAAACACCCCCAATCTCAACTCCTGATGCATCACAAGCAATTTCAAAAACTTTGGTAAAATTAGGAAGTTGCAATACATGTGTCTCAGTCATTTTCTTTTTAATCTCCTTAAATGCTCTAGATGCAGAAGTTGACCACTAAAATTTTTTATTTTTCAAACAATCTGTGATAGGTGTCATGATTGTGTTAAACCCTTTTATGAAATGCCTATAAAATGCAGCTAAACCATGAAAACTTCGCACCTTAGAAATTGATGTGGGTTCTAATCATTCCCTAACAGTTTTTACCTTTGAGAGATCCTTAGAAATTCTATTAGCTAATACCATAAATTCTAAGAAAATCACTTGATTTGTCAAAAAAATAACATTTCTTGAGGTTTACAAAGAACTTTTTAGATTGAAGCATCTCAAGAATAATTTTTAAATGTTGCAAGTGTTCTTCCTTAGAATGGCTATGATGAGAATATTATCAAAATAAACTACCATAAACTTTCCAATGAAAGGTTGAAATACTCGGTTCATGATTCTCATAAATGTACTTAGGGTATTTGATAGTCCAAAAGGCAGAACCAACTATTCAAACAATCCATCTTGAGTTTTAAAGACAGTTTTTCATTTATCCCCCGTTCTAATTCGAATTTAATGGTATATGCTTCTAAGATCTATCTTAGAGAATTATTGTGCGCCAGTCAAAAGATCTAACATATCATCAAGTCTTTATATAGAAAATCTATACTTTATTGTAATTTTGTTAATCACAGGACTATCAACACATATTCTTCAAGATCCATCTTTCCTAGAGGTTAATAGAGCTGGTACAACACATGGGCTAAGACTTTCACGAACAAAACTCCTTATTAAGCAGTTCAGTTACCTGCCTTTTTAGTTCAGCACGCTCATTAGGATTCATACGAAAATGAGGCAAATTTAGTAATTGAGATCCTGATATAAGATCAATAGCATGTTGAATATCCCTCATAGGAGGAAGCTCATTTGGTAATTCATCAAGAATCACATCTTTGTATTCTTTCATTAATACTTCGATTTCAGGTAATGCTACATCAGTCTCATGAAGAACAGTATTTGTTTCATTTTTGACTACTATAGCTAGAATAAGTCCTGAATCTTGTCCTTCTTTTTCAAATTGTTTTCTTGTAAGAATATGCAAAGGTTGTTTTTCAAATGAATCAACTGCAGACTCCTTATGGGATCTATCACTTTCTTTAGGTTTAGCAGACTTCAAAAGGATAGATTTTCTATTATGCTTTTATAATATAGGTGTTTGGTTGCCCATAACGGATTACTTTTAAGTCATATAGTCATGGACGACTAAGAAGAATATGAGTCACATCTATGGGTAGCACATCATACCAAATATAATCAGAATAATCATCCATCGATTTAGGAACCAAGCATCTTTCATTAATAGGAAGTGTATTTTTGTCTACCCATGCTACACGATATGGATGAGGATGTGGTTCGATTTTCAAATTCAATGTGGTTGTAGCTGATTTGGCAATCACATTCATAGAGCTACCTCCATCTATAACAATCTTGTACACTGTATACCCACATTTAATAAATTAATAAAATATATTTGTACATCTCCAATCACTATTTGAAAAAGTAGTCAAAATAAAACGCGCAATATTTAATTGTGAGCCCTCATTATAGTTATAGTATCCATCAAGTTCACAATCGGATGATTCTTCAAAATTTTAGCAACTCGATCAATGGTCACATCTTCATGATCCTCTACATAATTAATTATGAGTGTTGCAATATGATCTTTACCCCCACAACAAAAACATGGGTCATTAACCTGCTTACCAATGACATCAAATCTAGAAACTGGATTATTATTTTCCCTACTTGTATATTATTCAGGCAATGGTTTAGTTATTCCTTGAAAAGACATTAGATTATAATTTAATTTGTATACCATCGTCTCTCCAATTTGTGAAATCAAATGTTTGTTAGTGAAAGATTTTTAAAAATTTTCTAATTCTAGAGCTTTATAATATGCGTCTTCCACAGAAACAACTGAATGCAATTTTAACAATGTTTTGATTCTGGTTTCAAGCCATTGATAAACTTTGTTCGTCTAACCCAATGATCTTTCTGTATTCCACATTTCATTTTTAAATTTTCAAACTTATTAAGATAGTTAGTTACACTTAATGATCGTTGTCTCAAGTTAACCAGTTGTTCCAATAATTGAGTCCGATGATATTCATGAAGGTATTTCTCTTTCAATTTAGCTTTTATTTCAGCCCATATAGTGATAGGTACTATTACACATTGACTTTTATCTAGAACCCCTTGCCAATAGCATTTGGCAGACCCAAGAAGTTTCATTTTTATAAATCTGAATCGTTGGGCATCATCCATGTCATACCAACAAAAAAATCTTCTATGTCTTCCAACTAGTCTAAGAAACATCAGGGTCTAGACGATCGTCATAACTAGGAGCATCTACCTTGACTTATTTTGTCATCCAAGAATTGTTAGTTACACACCGTTGTTGTTGTGGAAAAGGAATATTATAATTTCTCTTGTGGTTCCCATGTTTAAGATTGTTTGCAAAATCAATTTCATAAAAATTATTGTCATCTTCATGATTTTTTGAATTTATATGCATTTTATGAAATATGTGAATGCTCTGGGTTATGATGACCTCTAGCATGCATGTTTGGATTTGGGAGAAGGCCAGTTATGATAGGAGAGCTACTAGAAGCGTGAGTATTGTGTGATTGACCATTTTGAAGTGATTATCTTGTCTCAGTCATTGGAAGTTTTTCAATAATTTTAGTTAACTTGTTTATTGAGAAAATGAGAGGTTGAATGGAAGAGGTTTTTTCTTTTTGGAAATCTTCTTGCTTTTGGGCCAAGGCATCACAAAGGGTTGTTAAAGATTCAAATCGATTATCAATGGAATTAGATAAAGCTTCAAGTTTGGTATTCAATTTAGCATTAGTAGGCATGGTGACTCAAAATTCAACTTATGCTGATATAGGAAAGACTTCTACTAAAAATGATTTTTTTTTTCTTTTTTTTCTTTTTTTTAAAGGTTCAAAAGCAAAGAACTTGATTGAAAACAAATATGAATTAAGTACTTTCAACTAGAGAAAATGTACCTGTTGAGGACCAATCTTACCAAGTTTAGCAAGAGACAATTTGAAATTGAGTTCAAGTGCTCTACAGCTTGGTGTAATGCGGCAAAGGAAAGTGATTTCAGCAACTTCTTAGCAGTATCTTTGCAATGACCAACAGATTGTTGTAATAGCAGCAATAAGCAGCATCAAACAGCTACAGAATAGACAGCAATGACAACACCAGTTCATGGACTGCAAACAATAATAGAATGGACAGCAATGATTTGTGGATAGCAGCAATTCATGGACAGCAAAATGGCAATAGAATGGATAGCAGTGATTTGTGGACAACAGCAGTTTGTGGATAGCAAAACAATAATAGAAATTGGTAGAAAGTAGTACCAGGTTTGGCTGTGAAACCAATTGATATAAGATGGATGAAGAGGAAGATAGAAGAAAGAGGAAGGAACCTCTAGAGAGATGAGAAGTGAAGAAAGAAGATAGAAAAAGTAAAAGAATAATGGGAAGGATAAGAAAAGAAAAGTAGAGGTGAATACTTAAGAAACACTTCTTTGTAATTCTCAAAACTGATGCTCTTTAGAGCTTACAAGGGTGGTACTTATAGAAAAACATGTCACCTTATTTTAGCAACATTTATTAAAGATCTAATCTTTTTAGAAAAAGAAACTGCATATTTTAAGTAAACTTCTAAAAGAAGTAAAGTTGAAATAGATATAAATTTATTTCAAACATATTCTAAGATATGTTTGTGAGATTTTCTAAATATTCTAACAAATCCAAAATTGAAATAATATTCTAAAACAATCTAAACCCTAATTTATAAAAATATCTTCACATCCCGCATTACAAAGTCATGAAAACTAAGTGGTTGTTCCATATACACTGGAACCTGATGACCACCATAAAGGAAAGAATTTTTTACATCAAGCTGACTAATAGGCCAAGCTTTCACAATGGCAATATGAAGAACAATACGAAGAGTACTGGATTTGATAACCGAACTAAAAATCTCAACATAATCATTTCCTTCCTCTCGCTGAAAATCTTTTGCAATCAAACTAACCTTTAGCTAATGAAGAGAACCAGCAGCATTTAACGTGGCTCAAAAAACCCACTTAAACCCACAACATTCATCTGAGGCTCACGAGGCATAAGCACCCAAGTGTGATTAGCATGGAGTGCTTGAAGTTCTTCCTGCATAGCTGAGATCCAACTAGGAAGCCTTAATGCAGTGAATATTGGTTGGGTTTGGTAGGTCTATCAATAGCAGTAGCAAGAGCATACTTTGGATTTGGCTTATAGATTCCTGAATGTGAATATGTTTGCATAGAATGTGAAGATGAAGTAATTGCTGGTACAAAGGAAAGAATGTCTATTGACGTTAGAGTTAGAGGTTGATCATTGGGTGGAGATGGTGGCAAGTCTCCATGCAGAACAACTGAAGGCATCTAAGGCTCCAAAGTTAAGACAAGTGGCGAGGCACTAGTGGGGTTAGCAAGACAAGAATCAGTATGAGAAGAATCAAATGAGCTGAACATGCGAGCCAATTCCCTGAGTGAGTTCGAAGTTGAAACAAATGGGGTGGATGATAAGTGAGACACATATGGAAATACTTGTTCATCAAAAACAACATGTCGTGAAGTATAAACATATCCAATAGGGGGATGCAAACAATTATAACCATTATATTTGTTGTTATAAACAAGGAAAACACATTCTAGTGATTGCGATTCAAATTTATGCTTTGCATAATCCCGTAAACAAGGAAAACAAAGAGATCTGAAGGGGAGGTGTGGTAATGTGAAAGTTGTAGGAATTGTGAGATGAGGTGGGAAGTGAAAAATGAAATATTTTAAAAATTGTGTGATTGATATAAAATGATATGGGTAAATTTGAAATAAATAAGTTTGTTGGAAGGTAGTTATAAAAAAATAATCGGAATATAGAGGTAAGAGTAGAAAAATACGATGATTGGTTGAGGAATAATGGACCTCAAGATCCTCAATACCATGGTTTTCGACACCATATTTACCATAAATGTTACCAAACGTGCCCAAAGACACGGAATCTGCTATAATTAGGGCTCTCGTTAAAGAGTACTGAGTATGGACTTTCCATATGATGTAATGGAGTTGTCAATCGGTTAATAACATAATTAACATAAGATAAGGCATCAACTCAAAAAGACAACAGACTAGAAGCAAAGAAAATAGAAATTGAACCAAGTTGAATAATGTGTCGATATTTACGTTCAGCAATACCATTCTGTTCTGGAGTCCCAGCACAAGAGGACTGGTGAAGAATACGATGGTCTTGTAAATAATTTTGAAAAGGTATGCCAAAAAATTCACTACCACCATCAAACTGAAAGATCTTAATACAAGAATTGAATTGAGTCATAACCATCTTGCAAAAAGAATCAAAAATAGAAAAGAAGTCAGACTTTCTCTTAAGTCGATAAAACCAACAAAATCTTGTATAGTCACTAATCAAGACAATAAAATAATGAAAATTCCTAATATATGTCGCTAGAACGAGACCCATAGGTCACAGTGAATTTTATTAAGTGGAAAGTCAGCATGTGTGATAGGAGAAATAAATGAAAACTTGGAACTTTTGCTAACCTAATAAAGAACATAAAGATGAGGTGATGACTTTGTACAATGATAAGATTCTTATTCTGTAAATGATGTAATATTCGACTGTTGGTGTGAGCAGGTCTTCCATGCCATACAACTTTGTCAGTCGCTTTATTTTGAATTGAAATGAACAAAGCCTTTAGAGACACAAGAATCAAGTACAAACCACCACTTCTATTATCCTTGAAAAGTGTCATGTGATTTCTTGCATCCTTAACTACGAAGCCATCATTATAAAATAGGAAATAATAAGGATAATCATCAGTAAGCTTAGAAACAAACAATAAATTTTTCTTGATTTCCTGTGCAACAAATACTTCAGATAATTGTAAAGATCCAGATGATGCGTGAATATTACCAAATCAAGTATGAGCAACTAGCAGTGATGCACCACTACCCATCATAATTCTAGTCTTACCATCAGAAGGAACAAGAGAAGATAGATTACATGCATCAGATGATGTGAGCACTAGCGCTCGTATCAGAATGCTACTCACCACTATCTCCTGAAATTCAAAAACGTGTAAGGCTGCTAAGGCTTGAGGAATATCTTCAGCTTGATAGCTATGATCAAATCGATTCTAGCATTTGATAACAGAATGCCCTGACGGTGATAAATTTTGCAAGCGACAACCTAGTTCATGGTGTTCCCTATTAATAGTGCAGGACTCTCAATGGGCTAGATAGAAATAGATTGTGAGCTCCTTCTATTTTGCTAGTAGAAGTTGTGACCCCAAGATAAAAAAAAACTAAAAAACCATGGCCTAGGGTCCTAACACATCCATTACTAGACGAAGTCGAAGATGCACGGTTCACAGTGAAAGCTGCAACTAGTGTAACAGAAGTAGGTATGTTACTCTAGGTACAAAGCTCATAACCCTACAATTGAGGAATAATCTTTACAAAAGAAGGCAAGCATAGTAGTTTAAAAGCTTCATAACTGTTATCGAGACCTTCAAGAAGTCTAAACACCTTAGTTGAATCAAAAAACTAGTTTGCCAATAGCATTTAATTAATTACTTACAAATTTAAAATCTCTGAGATAAAAAGGTAAAGATTTACTCCCCTTTGTAGCAAGCTAAAGTTGAGACGAGGTCAAATTCATGAGCAATAGAAAATTAAGTAAGATGATTCTTAAGGGCAAGCCACCCTTCACTGGCAGTTTGCAAACCTACTGCATAGCCCAAGATCTCTTCTGAAAGTGTGGTGATGATCCATGACTTGACCAATCGATTAGTTCTAACCTGTGATGTGTAATCGAAATTTAGTGTCTTTTGTCCATCTGAATCAAAAATATGTTATGCAGGCATAGTAATGGTCCTAGTAATGAACCTCAACAAATCTCGACCCTCAATAAGAGAAACTTTTTGTGTTTCCCATAACAAAAAATTATTTTTAGTGAGTTTCAATGTAACAAAATTGGCAACATTCAAACTAGAAGAGAATGAAAATTTTGGTGTTGTAGAAACTATTGGATTAGCCATGATGAGAGATAAACTACATAGGCAGATAACTGAAAGGATCTTTGGCTGAGACTAAAATTTTAAAACCAAAAAAAAATTGTAGCTTCGGCTAATATACACAATCGGCAATCAGAGAAAAGCTTTAGCTGAAACATCACATAATAATATGAAGTGATAAAGTTGGGTTACAAGTATGAGAAAAGTATAATGCCTTGTGGCTTTGATGCCATATAGAAAAAATAAAAGAATAATGTATATAAAAATGAATGACGTAGCACAAGTTTGAAAAGATTTATATTTTCCACATCGATTTGATGTACATACAATGAGTTATATAATGGTAAAATAAAATAGAATCCATAAAACGGATTCTTAGAAATCTTACAAATCTAAAACTGTAAAATAGAAACTATTTGAATACAAAATATAAATTTCAAATATCTTACAGATTTACTTATCCTAATTCTTATGTGTTATCAATTGAAACTAGTTTCGATCTATTTGACATAGCTCTCGGCAGTTTCTCCTACATCTTCTCCAAACAACAGAATGAAAACTGCACCCACAACCATATATTCTTCGTTTATTTCGACATTAGCTGTATAGACGAACATTGCTGTCATTAAACTCCTCTGTCGACAACTCCAAAAATCCTATCACCGACCAACCCAAGCTCCGAATCGCACTCACCTTCATTTTCTCCAACTTTCTTTTACCTTCCAGGAAGATGATGCATCTCCGACAACCAACTCACCATTCATTGCATCATGAGTTGCTTTTTGCGATAAACGGTGGGTACTTTTGTCCATTCGAAAATATGTGCCTTGGTTTTTCAATATCATTTGTACTTAGAGATCCAATTATTTGTAATTATAATTAGTTGTATAGATACACTTAACTTACAACTTTTTTATTTTTTCATAAACATATTTTTGTTTTACTATTGTGAGTATGTTTGAGAAGTGATAAAACTTTTGAATAAAAATTTTTAATAAAAAAATTTTTAAATAGAAGAAAATAATATGATATAGTACGGGTAATAATGGGAAATAAAAATAACAAGTGAAAATAGATATGTTAATTGTATGGATAATTATATAAAAATAATTGAAAAGAATGGTAGTTATATAGGAAGATATGAAGAAATAATTTAAAATAACAGTTGTGAAGAGTGAAAAGTGTTAGGGTGTGTTTAGGAAGTGATAAAAAATTTTGATGGGTGTAAAAATTATTAAATTGATAGAAAATAATATGATATAATAGGGATAACAATGAAATGTAGAAAGAATAAAGTTAAAGTAAATAGGTTAGTTGCATGAAAAGTTGTATAAAAATAATTAAAAATAGTGGTCGTATAGGAAAATGTGTAAAAAAATTTTAAAATATGATAATTATAGAGAGTAAAAAGTTTTCAATCGAAAAGTTTTTGTTAAAAGCAAAAATTCCCTTAGTTTGAAAATTTTTATTGTAAAACAAACACACCACTTAGATATTGAATCTACCTCTCAAAAGAAGATCTTTCTGTTCGCAATCTCACCACAAATGCATGGGTTGTAGATTGTAGTATATAAAAATCGATTCTTAGGAAATTTGGGACTTAAAATTTTGTTTTAAATGCTTTCTTATTGAATATTTAGAAAGTGAAATGAATAGAAAAATAAAAAAGTAGAAAAGAGAAAATAAAATTTAGAATCAAATATTAGAAAGTAGGGACGAGAGTACCTAGGATTTAAGATTTTATATGCATTTTTTGCAACTAGTAGTGATGTGATTATTTAATCTAGATACTGTTTTGTTAAAAAATAACAAATCCTAATTTAACCTTGTACCTTCTCTCAAGACTTATAAGGCGTAACCCTAATATATTCTTAACCACATATTCTTATGAGATTAAACCAATTAAGATTCATTTAGTTCTGCGATTGTTCGTAGAATTTCTCAAGGTCATTATGTTTATTCTCATAGTCTTAAAATTTCGAGTTTAATATCTTGATTGTTGTATATTAGACTTTCATCTCTCAGTTCCATTACCTAATATATGTAAAATCATTGCCAAAGTAGGAACTCAAACACTCGGCACATATTAAATCATAAGATATTAAATTCAAAATAACATCCATTATAAATAAACTAAAACCACATACCATATTATATTGTACGCATGCTATATCCAAAACTCTAGGTTTAGGGCTTAGCCTAACATGTTTAAGCCCAAAATAAAATTCAAATTCAAATCAATCTTAAACAAGACAATTAAAATAAAAAGGAAAGAAGCAAAAAACTTATTGATTGAAAGTCTCGATGGTGTGTCATCCGCTCCACGCAACTTGCCATCTTGCCTCTTGCCCTATGCTCTCTGCCTCCTCTCCACCCATTGCCTGTTAGATCTTATAAGATCTTGTAAAGTGGCCTAATATAATATATAATCCTAAATTCTGCATAAAAGTGATAGCTTAGCATATTTTGGAATATGGCAATTTCTTTAGTAGTTGATTCTTTTTCTATTTGAGCATGATGGGAAGGCTCTATATAAGTAGGGGAGTTTGGGTCCCTCCTATAGACAATTTTTACACTTGTAGTTGCCCATCGGCTACTGGTATTAACAGGAGAAAGTTCTGTAGGAGAGGACTTTGCACTCAGTAAGATTGCTCATGTCATTTCACGTGGAATCTATGACATCGATGGATTCAGGTACGCTTCTGCATTACCTAATTCCGACATGTGGTATCAGAGCCCACGTTACGATTTTGGATATAATAGATTTCATTCATAATTTTGATGAAAATTTTGTAATAAATATTTGCATGCAAAATTTATATTTTATTATATAGAATTGGTAATCTGTTTTGATAGTAATAATAGATTTTACGGGATGCTAATTTTTTTATTTTCATTGTTACCATGGATTATAGCTACATATATACATTTTAAAATCTATGCCGATGGTTTGAATTATATATGTATATATGCAAATTTTAACAAATATAACTATTTATGGTAGTATGGTTATAGCAATTGTTACATGCCTTTCTTGATTTTGTTTTGTTCTTTCACTAGCATGGACATTAAGGACTATCTAGATTAGTAGAATATGCCATGAGTTTTTATTTTATTAGTGAGGGATAAAAAATAAGATGATTATAGTGGTTTCAATCTTGATTTTCTATCATGTCCAGCCACACTTCTATAAAACCGAATTTTGATTTGCTCAGTAATGTACATGACATGTTTTTTATTTATCAATTAAACTATAGGATGATTGTTCGAATCTTGAATTCAACTATTTACATAATCATGCCTTCCAGTGATTATAATTATTTTGCACAAATAGATGATTTTATAAAATCATCTAAATTGAATGACATGCTTATATATTAATTTCCATGTCCAAAAATTATAATCGTAAAAGAGAATTCCAAACAAATTCTAGAATTACATTAAGATCTACCTTGCCACCTAAGGTCAGTGGTCAATTTTGGCATGTGTTTACATTTTATTCTATACTATACTTACATGTCAATTTGCTATCTACATCCACATAATTATTTTGAACAAATTATTAAATTTTATGGCATGAATAGATGTATATTACCGAATGCAGATTTCATGCTTTAATTATGATTTCTTTGTTTCCATTATGTGTTGTTACCATGATTAGAAATATGTTTGGTATGCATCATAAAGGAAATTATATTTTCCATTAATATACCTTCATATTCATCCAGGTGTGACAGTGGCTATTAATAGATTTAAAATAAAGGGAAAGAAAATTCCATCAATGACAAATAAAGTAGCATGCAATATATGAATAATTATATAAGTTATGATTATTAAATTTTATGGTGAGATTGTATTCTATAGTATGACTGGAGGTTGATGTCTAGGTAAGAAGTATTGAAGAGGATCACGTGGTTATTTAATTAAGTCTCTGCTATGCAGGGGAAGCCTCCCATGCCTCACCTTACTTACTTAGCTAACCAAAAGAAATACTATAGAATTTAATCTCAAATAATGAATTTAATAATCATTATTATTGAATTATTCATATATATTATACTCCATAATTTAGTGGGAGTTCACAAGTTAGTTAGTTTTATATATTTGAAAACTAATAACTTAGTGTTTTCTATTAAATTAAAATTAACCTATTATTGTGTAAATTTCATTAGCATTCATAATTGAACATATGTTAATATTATTGTTTTCAATTCATGTGTAAAAAATGTTAATTTTGTAAAATTATTAGGCAATTTATATTTAATAATTTATGAATAATCTGGTATTACTAGTTAACCCCAAAGGGTCTAGAATACTTTATTTTCAAAATTATTAAAAAATAGAGAAAATATTTTGGTTTATTTTTTTCATGATAGAAATTGCATTATAGTTAATTTAAAAAATTTATGTTTAATAAATATCGATTATCCATATATTTTTAGTTAACCCCAAAGGGTCTAAAATATTCAATTAATCAAATTTATTAAACAACAGGAAAACATTATGGTATATTTTCTTTCATATAAGAAATTATATTAAAGAATATTGAAATATAGTTCTGCCCAAAGGTGGCTATAAATCAATTTCGACAATAACTAATTAGAATTACTTAAACAAGAAGAATTTCTTGCCCAGAGGTGGAAATATCTTTAACTTTATGTATTCTTAATTAATTATTGAATATTATGGTTCTTCATGGCAAAATTGTAAAATCATTCATTATTTTTTGCGTGACTTTTATGAAATTTAGTTATGATGGTTTATTACTTGAATTGTCATATGGAAGATTATCTGAATCACAAAAGTAACTTGAGCTTAATTATGTTTCTTACAGCTATGACTCCTGCTTACATTCGATCTCATATGTCTCACATCTCGACACTAAATGGGTCAAACTATACTGATTGGCATGAGCAGCTCTTAATTACCTTAGGCTGTTTTGACTTAGACCTAGCCCTTCGCATTGAAAAGCCTGACAAACTTACTTCTAAAAGTACGAAAGCGAAAAGATGCAATTTGACAAATGGGACTGTTCTGATAGATTGTCACTCATGATTATAAAGAGCATAATTGAAATGACTATCGGGGGTTCCATTGTTGAAGATGACAGTGCTAAAGCCTATTTAGACTCAATTAAGGAGAAATTAAGTGGGTCAGATAAGGCACTAGCAGGAATGCTCACGAATAAGTTGACATCAATGAAATATGACGGCATTAGTGAAGTGCGAAAGTACATAATGGAAATGTCAAACATATGTGGGAAACTTAATGCAATGGGGATGAAAATCTCTCTGACACTTTCTTGATTATGTTTGTTTTGAATTCTTTTCTATCACAGTTTTCACAGTTCAAAATTTCTTATAACACACAAAAGGAAACATGGACATTGAATAAATTAATATCCATGTATATGCAAGAGGAAGAGAGGTTGAAACATGATGGATCAATGGTCATTAATATTGCATCGACACCTAAGCAGCATAAGTCACAGAAAGGAAAGAGGAAGATGAAATTCTCAGTAAAAAAAACAAAAGATGATAGACAGAAAAAGTCTAATGAAAGGTATCACTTCTCTAAAAAGAATGGGCATTTTAAGAAAGGTTGTCTTAAACGCAAGAGTTGGTTTGAAAAGAAAGGCATTCCTTTCAACTCGCAAGCCAAAACCACATGAGTTGACAATTTTAATGGGTAATCTGTCAAAATCAATAGTCAAAGTAGTTGGGAATTGCAAGTTTCGCCTTGAACAAGGCATTTTCTAGAACTGCATGATGTTTTTACATTCTTTTAATATCTAAAAATTTAATGCCTTTGCCAAAATTTGATGTAATGGATTATTCTTTTAGCTTTGCAAACTTAAAAGAATGTTTGATGGCAATTTCTCCACTTAAAGTGACCTAATATAATATATAATCCTAGATTCTACATAAAAGTGGTAGCTTAGCATATTTTGGAATATGGAAATTTCTTTAGTGATTGATTCTCTTTCTATTTGAACATGATGGGAAGGCTTTATATAAGTAGGGGAGTCTGGGTCCCTCCTACAGATAATTTTTACACTTGTAGTTGTCCATTGCTTGCTGGCATTAACGAAAGAAAGTTTTGTAGGAGAAGACTTTGCACTCAGTAAGATTGCTCCTATCATTTCACATGAAATCTATGACATCGATGGATTTAGGTACGCTTCCACATTACCTAATTCCAACATTGCCTTCTCTTTAATTTTTGCTGTCAAATTCACCTCTATGTTTTCTCTTCAAATTTTCTATTTTTCCCAAAAGCCCGGTTTTAATCCCTTTTTAAAGAGATGCAAAACCAACGTTTTTTCCCATTAGCAAACTCAATCCGTTCTTTAAATACGCTTGAATTGCGTTTGGAATTTTTGCATTAGAAATTCTCCACTTAGACGGCTTAATGGCTGCTAAGCTTGGTCAGTAAGAATCTAGATGGCTAGGAAAATAATGCAAATCACACATTACAATTTATAAAAGTTAGCCGCTGGATGATATGCATGGAAATTTAGACGACACTAAATAAAATTTGGGTGGGTTAATTTTGGATGGGTGGTAAAATTTTGAGTCTTATGTTGAATATTTCAGCATGACTTTTTAATTGAATGGATTGGACATGATGGCTTGGATTTATGGATCAATTAAATTTTTGACCTTTGGATTTTTGCTTGCTTGGATTAAAAATGGGGGGCTCTAGACAGCTTTGATCTATGGCTCAAATTAAAAGGACAGATAGTTGATTAATCTACTTGGATGGTGCTGATTTGGACATTGAATGGAGATGGACCGTTGCATGATTTTTACCGGATGTCATTTCTAGTTGATCTGGATGGACAACTTGTGGGGCCCACTGCTTGGGTGTGATCTTAATACCTACATGGTCATATTTGAAGGGCTGTGGTAATTTCCTGTAAAAATATAATTTTAATTGTTTGAACTTAATAAACTTTTGCCCATGTAAAAAGAAATGAATATTTAATGTTCAATTATTGCAAATACACATTTTAATATCAAACCATTTGATTTCATGACAACAAATAAAAATATAATTTCAAGCTAAAGGTCATAAAATTATCGAAATAACTTGAAATTAATATTTAAGGTCCAAATGTTGTAAAAATATATTTTAAATCAAATTTCACATTAAACCCAATTAATTACCCACTAAATTAGTATAAAATGCCTACAAAATATATTGTTATTCACCAATTATCACCTTCCCCAAATACCATTCTCCTTCTTTTAGACTACTTGAGAGAATGCCCGTCATCACTAGATTTATTTCAAAAGACATGTTTCCGTTTTCTAGACACAAGCATCAAATGCTCATTCATTTGTCTATCCCCTAAAACCCCATATTGCTCTTGTCATGATATATCTAGACAAGCATATAAAGCCTATTAGAGTTCCATCCTTATTTGTATAGGGACTACTGCATTAATAGCCTCTCTGGATCTTCTCCTTGAATAATAGCAGAAACCTTTTCATAAGGTTTTCAAAGCTATAAATGGAGAAATGTTTGAAGTCAATCTACTCAGCAAATATGTCACCATCCAAAATTTTCCAAATCTAAAGGTCCGACATCGTCTAATTGGAACAAACCTTATAGGTAAGCCACTAATTTTTAGTTTTAATATTTCACAACACCATCATCTTCGATGGTCAACCTTTGGGATCTACCCCAACAATCAAGTTTTTTTATGGAACTTAGCATCCTCAATCTTTACTGTTGAAGTTGTAAAACCATTCAAAACCATCAAGCAACTAATTCTTCTCACAAATGGAGTTGAAAGCCACAAAAAATTTCTTTCCAAATGTTCTAATCCATTGTGGAAGAACTTATCTTTTCTTCATCAGCTACCATTTAAGAAGAATGAAGATGATAATCCTATAAAAGCAATTCATAGTAGGGATGAATCTCACTTATTTTCATATGGCTTTGCAAGAATTCTAGCAGCTTTAGAATGAAAGACTCGTTAAGGAAACTTCTTCTTAATGGGCATGTCAGGCTTTTTATGTGAATAAGCAAGTAGAGCAAAAAAGAGGTAAACTTCATCTAGTCATCAATTATGGGTCCCTCAATCATTTTCTAGCCTATATGAAGTTGCCACTGTCTCACTGAAGTAATATTTTTTAACATCTAGGGCAAATATTTTTTTCAAAATTTAATTTGAAAGCAAGTTTATGGCAGCTAGGAATACAACCTGATGACCGCCCAAAATAACTTTCTATATATAATGGAAAGTCATGTCATTTGGTTTGAAGAATATTCTCTTAAAATTTCATAAAGCCATCATTATAATTTTTCAGTCACTTTCTTCATCTATACTAATCTATACTAAAGATATATTGCTTTTTCTGAAAATATTGAATCGCACATCGAATTGCTGAATAATTTTGATCAATTGGTCCAGCAACAGGGTATTATGTTTACTCCAAAGAAGTTGCTATTTGAAGTTATAGAAGTGGATTTTTTGGATATGCATGCTTTAAATGGCACTATTGCTCTCTAGCCTTACATTTTCAAACAAATTTGCAACTTTTCTGATAAGCTCACTGCATTAAGGAAATTCAGCAATGCTTTAGCATAGTAAATTATATTATTGATTTCATTCCCTAAAGGAGGAGAGAGAATTAAGATATTTCTAGTTGAGATTAACATCATTAGGACCCACCCTTACAAAGATAATATTTTGGATTTGTTGGCAAAAATATTTCTCAAGATCCTTTCTTTTGAAAGAGTAGCACTTGGCCTTAATACATTCTACCCTTTTCGTATCAGTGGAATGTCCTATATCTCAATAAAATTTCATATAAATTTTCATTAAGACAATGATTGAAATGCTCATGTTGTTGAAAGGCAAAATGATAGTATTCTCCTAAGGTTTGGTACCAATCTCCTAAGCTATCTTGGAAGCCATTTACAAAAGCTTCAATGGCTTCAAAAACACTAATGCCTCATGGTAATACTAAGGGTGTGTTTAGTAATGAATAAAACTTTTGATGAAAAGTTTTGGAGAATAAAAGCTGTCAAATGATGTGATATAATAGGAGTAATGATAAATAGTAAAGAGGATAAAGTTAAAATAGATAGGTTAGTTGTGTAGATAGTTGTGTAGAAATAATTGAAAAGTATGGTAGTTGTATAGGAAAATGTGAAAAAATGATTAAAAAATATTATAGTTGTGGAGAGTGAAAAGTTTTAGATTGACAAGTTTTAACTTGACATTTTCTATTAATTATCAAACACACCCTAAGTGTCCATCTAGGAAGCAAGTTCATAAATCATTTCTTGCAATTTTGTTGGAGGTATATCATTGAAGGTGAACTTTGGGGGTGAAGAAAATTTTAAATCTCCACTTGAGGGGAAGTTTCACTACACACTTCTTCGTCTAGTTGTTCAACCATAGGAACATGATGGGAGGATGAAGCATCTTCCATTAAAGTAAGATGTTCTAAATCTAGACTTGTAAGCTAGCTAGCTACATCATCATCACTTGGTTCTAAGGTTTTAAGGGTCATGACTTTGAGAAATGAAGAAATAGGGTTTGGTGTTTCTATTAGAAAGAGTGTGGGAGGTTGCAAAGAAGATGGTCCTCCAATATCACCTACGACTTTTGGTGCTTTGGGAACTTCAAGCGGTTTCAAGTGGTGTATTATGTTTCTTTCAATGGTTTTTTAGTTGGTAGATTTGGCCAAAAATGTCTTTATTGTCTAGGTTGGGGCTTTGGTCTAAGAGGAGATATTGAAGATGGGGTTTAAGTAAAGGCTCTTAGGAAGATTGTGCAAATGGAGAAGTCGACTTCTTGTAAATGACTATTAGTTAAAATCTTCAATTTCTTTTTTTCAACTTCAATGTGCTTGATCTGTGATAATGTCTCATTATACGAGGATGAAGTAGCCGAATGAGCAATTTATTGGAGTTAGGCATCCAATGTCTATAGCTTCTACTGGTTCTTCTTGATCAAAGATTCCAAATTCATTTTCTCCTAAGGCATGCCTGATGGTTTGTTTTTCGGCCCTTATGGAGGCTTCTTTGGCTCATAAGTGATATAATAATCAAAATTTCCTAAAGGCTGGCTAAGAAGGGCTATTGAAGGATATCCACCCAAATATCTTTGCCCAAGCTAATCACTTAGAATATCTCTCTTTGATGGTGCTTCATATCCATTGTCAAAGCAAAAAATACAAGCATCACATGTGCATACTCCAGGGTCATACCAAAAATGGCCATTACTAAATTTGCCTTGGTAAACAAGTGTTCCATCTTTATGGAAAGAGACTACAAAGACTTTAGGTAGTCTTGGGCAAGGAGAAAAGGTTTTTTGCTTCAAAGTGAAAAAGAGAGGGGACATACTGAAAGGTAGAGAAAGCATTTGTCTTTGGGAAGAAAATTTCAAGTTGGTTATCAAGATTTTTTGGTATGGTTGGGGCTATCCCGAGGAGAGACTTCAGGGGGCTCCAGATTTGCTTATAGGCAGTTACCTATTTTTTAAGTAAGAGTTGTGCCAACTGCTCTTGTGATCACTTCTTTGGGACATATGCACATTCAGGAGTTCAAGAAGAATATATCTGTAATAAGAGCTGCTAACCATCTCCGCTCCTTCAATATGGACTTGCACCTTAAAAGCCTTAAGAAGGAAGGGATCTGTAAGTTGCATGTTGAAGTTTGAGAACAGTGTCATGAATACCGTCCCAACATTAAGGCCTACATGGTGTCGAGGCATTCATGTTGATAATTAGAGAATTAGGAATCAAGGAGTGTGATCTGTAAGGAAACTCGGAGGCATTTCATTCTATGAAAAGTTAAAGCCAGTCAAACCACTCTGAAATGGAGATGGGTGTATCTCTTTTTTCACAAGCAAAAGGAAAATCTTCTAAAATGGAGAGTTATAAAGATTTTTTTCCTTTGCCGGGATTAATTGCTGATCAAACTTGAAGGCTTAAACATATTCCTTGATGGGTTGTTATTTGGAAGAGTCGACATGCCTTTAAAAAATGATTTTTATGGCCATCAGTCAAACCCTATGTAGTACTCAACGTCGTTGCTAGCATTTGTTCCACTAGATGGGCTTGACAGAATAGGAGGTGTTGGTGGCATTCACATCCTCTGGACTTTTTGTTCTTCTTCTTGTTGATCTATGTACTGGATTAGTCTTTAGTAAATATGGGCACTGACAGGGTAACTTAAATCATAAATGTTGTCTCCATTCATAATGTGAGGTGGTGTTTCATCAAGATTGTGTCTATAGACTGTTGCCATATTTTTAAAACAATTTGTCCAATCAAGTTCATATTTCCTCCTACTCGAATCATAATCTATTTAGCTTCAATGAAGACTTCAGGAGGATGAAAAAATATTCCATATGAAGGTTGAGCTAGATTTATATAGCCCATATCCCGAGAAGAGAGATATATATATATTTGGTTTATGGAATCTAATAAACATACACTGGTCATGATGCGTCCATATTTGCCTTTGACACAAATCTATCTGGGCAAACCACTATAAGAGTTTAAATAATTACGTTGTTTTTCTATGATAGAATTGGTCAGACATTTCAAGAAATATGAAAATAGAAGAAACATATGAAAAAGAATAGCAATGTGGTATTCTTTAAACAAATACCTGAATAAGCACAAGACTTCTTTAGGAAATTTTATGTAAGGTCTCCTGATAAAGAATAAAGAATGAATATTGAAGATGGAACTATAATCTTCTAATAAAGAGAGCATAATTTTTATGGCCATTTCCTAGAATTAACACATGTTATGTGCACTTCAGGTCTTGAACTTGTCTAGGCAAAAATAGAATGAACTACATGATAGGAAAAATAGAGAAGATGGGTGCCTAGAGTCAAAATTTCTAAGAACATTCTACTTTCTAAGAATGTGTTTTGTGTCATACTCAAATTGAGAAAACTAAGAAGTCCACCTTAATAGCTATGAATGAGGTAGCTGTTTTTGTTTAAAGTATTTTTGGGATTAAATCATACTAATTTTGATAAGAAATTTCTTTCCCAAAAGAAAGAATTGAAAATTTTCAATTCTTCTTTTGATAGCCAAAATTTTTTGGAAAGTAAAGTGGTAATGAAGTTCAAAAAAGGAGAACTGACCACTCTTGTATCCCCAAAGGTGCCATTTGTGAGATATTTCCCAAAAGTCAAGCAGCCCAATATTCATCTGAAGCTTCAGCCTCAGTACCATTTTCCCTAATGGATAGTGCTTGAAAAGTTTTAATGAGATGTTAAAGGTTTTGACGCTTTAAGTGTGCACAAAACTTTATTTTAGAGCATTCTTGGACAATTATAGAATGGAGAAGGGTGAAATCGTCCATGATGTGCAAGTGGAAAATATTAGAATTTATACCCATGTAGGCTTCTCGAGATGAGGGTTATCACAATCGAGAAGGATAAGTTCCTGATGCGAACCAAGTACTTGTCGTTAAGAGCGCTTTGATCACCAATTTAATGAAGATGAACCAAAACACATTAAAGCTACAATTACGCGGGTGATAGTGTAGAACAACGGTGAGTCAAGTTGAATCCACGGAGAGGTTATATAGTTTTGAATTGTTTAAAGAGAGAGAAAGGGTATAGAGAAGAGAGAGAAAGAAATTAGAGAGAAAGGAGAAAAAATTAGAGAGGGAGAGAGAAAGGGAAATGAATTAGAAAGAAAGAGAAAGCAGATAAAGAAGGGAGAGGAGAGAGAGAGGACAGAGAAAGGAGAGAAGAAATTACAATTAACAACAACTAAATTAAATCTAAACTAAAGAAGCAATTAAAAGATTACAGAAGCAAAATTTAATCTAAGAAAGCAGGAATGAAAATTGCATTAAACTTAATTTAAAAATTACAAAGCATAAAGTAGTAAATCTAATCTAAAAACTATAAATCTAAAATTAACAACTACAAAGCATTAAAAACTACAATTAAAAGAAAATTTATTTACCCCAAATTTTTGCTCAAAAACTACTTTTTGAGGAGCAATCTAAGCCTTTGGAGCATTACCCACTTAGCATGTGTGGGAGGTGTGTGTGTGTTGGGATGTGTGGAGGGGCCCTTCTTATATAGAGTGTGGTGCACCCCACTAGAAGACTTGGAATCCGATGTGGGATTCCCATTTGGATATTACTGTAGCTGCTCGGTATTTGCTCCTCCTCGCTGCCTTGGTTGATGAGTTACTGAAAAACGGTGCAGATGCATTTGACGGTTCTTAGTTTTGCTATCGGAATCTAGGAAATGGAATTCAAGAAGGTGGCAGCCATGATGGGTTTTGCTGAAAAATGCGTAGCTGCTGAAATTTGGACATTGCTAATTGGGAGAAATTAGGGCCAAGTTCGGTGGCTTTGACTGGGTTCAAGTAGCTGTCAGCTCTACTGGATGAGATTCCGCTGCTGCCCACGCTTTGGTCGCTGCTTTGATTGACAAGGGTAAAAATCGATGGCTGCCTGTTGGATGATGGTGAAGCAGAGGGACGCGATGGGTTTTGCGAATTCAATTTTGGGCGTGGCTTGTGACGGACGGCTAAAAGATGGCCACTGGCTGGTTGAGAAAGGGCTGCCGGATTTGCTGTTGAAAGGGGCGGTGTGGAGGGCTGAACGCCATGCCTGCCAGCTACTTGCGTTCCTTGGGGAAGGGCTTAATGCTGCCATTTTGCTGTCGATGGTTCTGTTGCTGCCCTTTTGGTCGGTGCTGAACAAAGATGATGGAGCAAGGGTACTACTGGCCGAATTCAGGGGAGGCTAGATTTTCGAAAGGTGCTTGCTGACGATAAAAGATGAATGGCCGTCGGATTTCCACTGTTAAAATGAGCTGCTAAAATTAACGATGCAGGGGAAGAGGAGGCAACCGGAGCTGGTGCTTGCGAAGTCACGAGTTGCAAATCGGGGCTAAGTTTGGTGTCGCTCTGCTAAGATTTTCATGGTCGCTGGCTGCTCGTTAAAGGTTTGTTGCACTACTTCAAACAGATGGGGAGAAGGAGAAGGTAGCTATGGAAATCGATTTGGGGAAGATGGTGGAGATTGAAGCTTGAATGGACGACCATTGCTACTGTTCGGTTCGGGCTTTGGTAGCTGGATGTGGTTAGAATTTAGAGTTTCTGCCATGGAGAGCTCGCAAATATAGGGCCGAAAAAAATGGGTGTCTTGGTTGCCAGAAGAGGGAGCGGGCATTTTGGAAGATGGAGCACCAGAATATAGTGCTCCGGGAGTGTACGATCGCCTGTACTCATGTAGAAAATGGAAACGTGGATTTTAAACGTATAATTTCCGTCAAAATAATTTTAATAAGCTCACAAAGATTTTTAATTTACTTTTAGCCCCTTTTGAATTTATTTTATGAAATTTTATCTTAAGATTTCATAACGGTTTACTTTATACCCATATTTGGGAACATATTTATAATTATATGCATGATTTTTTTTTCATTCTCAATTTATATTAATAAGTTTGTACATATTTCATAGTTAACCTATTTAATCTCTTTTAGCATGTGTAATTATTTTTATAATTTTATATTTTCAAAAAAATATTGCAAAACGACCCATTTTATAGCAAAATTAAGGATTTTATGAAAAATATAATTTTCACAAATTTTCACATAAAACTTATATTTAATTCACATTTTTATATTTAACGATGTGAATTTAATATGAGATTAAATGAAAATTTTGAGATTTATTAATTCCCAACTTGAATTGGGATGGCTATCCTCATGGGGAGTTATCTTTTAATATAGCTAATGGGAGGAATCTTTTGTGGAAGGATTCTTCAGAACTCTTGCTCCCCTCTACTGTAAAAGAGTCATCAAAGACCCAACTTTTTGATATGACAAAATCTTTGAGCTCTTATTCCCAAAACTTCAAGCATTTAGAGGGTGGAAGTTGTGGTTGGTCTCCGATTTGTGATTCCAATTCGATTAGACGAGATAAAGCTTGAGGCGTAGCATAGCTCCTGCTGCTACAATGAGTTGCCGACATTATCCAAAATTATTATCCATTATCCCAAGTCCAAGGTTGTTAGTCTCTGCCAAAAAATCATAGTAGGCGGACTATCTTCCACCATCTATCGCCTAAATCCAAATAGGCAACCAAATGGGAGAAAAACTCAACGTCGTTGTATACATGTAAGGCAATGTGAAGGGTAAGCAAAGATCATTGACTAGCAAAAATGGTAAAATCTTGGTTTATAAGTTAAATATACATAAATAAATAAGTGTATGAAAAAAAAATTAAAAAATGTTTTAAATGAGTTTTTTAAGGTAGACTAAGTGAGTCATTTGCTTAGCTCAGACTAACATAATCATTTCTTAAATAAAAATAAATGTATACAAATATTATAAAATAATAAAACTTAGTATATAAATTAAATTAAATACACTTAGGATGTGTTTGACAATTAATAAAAAAATATCAAGTTAAAAATTTTCAATCTAAAATTTTTCACTCTCCACAACTATCATATTTTTTAATCATTTTTTCACATTTTCCTATACAACTACCCTACTTTTCAATCATTTCTACACAACTATCCGCACAACTAATTTATCTATTTTAACTTTATCCTCTTTACTACTCATCATTACCCCTATCATACCACATCATTTAATAACTTTTATTCTCCAAAACCTTTCATCAAAAGTTTTATTCATTACCAAACACACCCTTAGAAAACATATTTATGAAGAAAAGATTGAAAAATAAAATGAAATAAGTTAATAAAAATTGCAAATTAAGCATATGCACAACTAACTGTATATAATATAATTAGGAAATTTTTAAATGTATAAAAATATTATAAAATAATAAAACTTAGTATATAAATTAAATTAAATACACTTAGAAAACATATTTATGAAGAAAATATTGAAAAATAAAATGAAATAAATTAATAAGAATTTTAAATTAAGCATATACACAATTAATTGTATATAATATAATTAGGCAAACTTGGGGTGTGTTTGGTAATGAATAAACCTTTTGATAGAAAGTTTTGGATGATAAAAGTTGTCAAATGATGTGATATGATAGGGATAATGATGAGTAGTAAAGAAGATAAAGTTAAAATAGATAGGTTAGTTGTACGGATAGGGGTGCAACTCGGGTCGGGTTATACCGGGTTGGAGTGAACCCAAACCCAAACCCTAAGAATTTAATCCGGGTTCGGACCGGGTTAGAACCGGGTTCGCATTGGTTTTGGTTTGGTTTCGGGTTAGAATTCGGGTTACCAATAAACTGTTTTTTTTCCAAATTTAATTGTAATCTAAAAAAAATTATTGGAATATATATACTTGTGTTTATGAAGTCAAGTCTCACGCTGAATTCCGCAACATCCTTTCAAAGAATTTTGCAATATCATGTTGAATTTTGCAATATTCTTTGAATGAACTCTGCGAGCAATTTTTCAGTACCCTATAGACACAAATAAATGATAAATTAGTTAGTTTTATGACTAGTTGGTCATTTCTATTTAATAGCTAATGGAAATGACTCAAATGTAGCAAATAAAAAATGAACATATCATACTAATTATTGTAGTTGAAACTAAACACTATCATACAAATTACTGAAATTGAATTCAAACTGAATATTTATCATACAAATTGCTAAAATAAAAATTGACCACTTGTCATACCAATAAACTTAAAATATAAATCAAATTTATACTATAATATGAAATTCAAACTAATAGATTTCTCATACTAACAGAAAGTATAATATGAAATAAATTTATCATGCCAACTCAAATTTAAACATAATCCATATAACAGTTATTCAAAACAACTAAATCTAAATACACTAAGAATAATGGTTCAACATTCCAATCTAATTTAAGTGCAATCCAAATTTAAAATGACAATATAAACAAATATCAAGTTTAAATAAGTTTACATCTACTTTTAAACAAATTCAAAATTCAAATGAATTTATTTCTCCAAAGTTTCCAAAAAACTTTAAAACATGTATAATTTATGAAAAAATTATATATAAATTACATCGGGTTCGGACCGGGTCGGGTTTTTGGTACCGGGTTGGTGTGAACCCAGGTTTGGTTTCGGGTTTCTACGGGTCGGGTTGAAACCGGGTCTATTTTGGAAAAAATCTAAAAATAAAACTAATTTTTGGTTTTGGTACCGGGTCGGGTCGGGTCGGGCGGGTTCGGACCGACGCGGTACCAAGTTGCACCCCTATGTACGGATAGTTGTGTAGAAATGATTGAAAGGTAGTTGTATAGGAAAATATGAAAAAATGATTAAAAATATAATAGATGTGGAGAGTGAAAAGTTTTAGATTAATTTTAACTTATTTCTAACAATTGTCAAACACACCACTGGAGAGTTTTTTTTTTTTTCCTGTAGAGTATAGAGTTATTTTTTAAAATAACAATGATTCGGCAAGTCCGCGAATTTGCAATTCTCTGTTGCTCACCCTGTGAGAAACCCCGACGGAAACCGCTCCTAGCTTCTTCGCCCCTCATCTGAGCCTCGAGGAAAACCCGTCACTCCTCCTTTTCCCCTTTTGTCTTTTCCCTCTTCCATTTCTCTGCTTTTCCCTTCCTACTTCGTTCCGGCGATAGGTGTTGGTTAAGCAATCGGAAGCAAGAAGGTATCAGATAATAATCTTTCCTTTCCTTCTCACCTTCTTCCCCATTTCAAAACAACACATGTTGCTGATAATTTATTTGTGGCACTTAATACTGCATTTGCCGGAGGCAAAAGCGGGGTAAGAGCTGTGGACCAATTACTTTGTTTGCTCGGTGTTTGAAACCTTTAAAATTGTTTTGATTAAATTTCTAAACACTAATACTTACTGTAATCATGTTTTATACAATTTCAACTTGACAATGTTATGTATTTCTTGTTAGTGGCTTTCGATTATGACTTGGTTGGTTGCTTTGATACTCTACATACTATCAATTTATTATACTCTATAGGTTTGTTTTTGGATCGCGTCTTATAATTCATAACACATCATTTGATTATATACAAGAGGTTGATGTGCTCTTTTCTGTTTTTGCATTTGCGGGAATTTAATTTTCTCAAAGATCAAATCAATAACAATACAATCGGAACTTGGAAAAGGTATTGTCTGATATATTGAGGTAAATTTCCCATTCCTTTCTAGCTTTTTAAAATCATGATTCTGATTATGGCGTGAATTTTATACTTCAAGTTTCTAGACTTTTAGTTTGACAATTTGTCATATATTTCATATAAATATATAGCACTCTGGTTCAATTTGGTGTTCAGAAATGGTTAGACCAGTTCGATCAAAATGAGGCCCTTGACTAGTTTGTTAACCATTTCATTTCTGACAACGTTGATTTTATTTTATCACCTAACTGCTAGTAAGGGGCATGGTTAAATACATTCACTTTAGGGAGCAATGATTCAATATAGATGGGTTGCATGCGGGCTGCATGGACCATGGAGGATCCATGGAGGCTCTTCTATTTTTTCTATAATTAAAGTTAAAAGAAAAAAAACACTAAGCTGCATGGAATCTTAATGCTTCTTGGTTGTATTGAGTCATTACTCTTTTTTATTATTTGATTGGAGCTTATAATAAAATCAATATTTTTATACTTGGTAGCATATATGGGGTGTGTTTGTTTTGGCAAAAAAAGTGTCAAGTAAAACTTTTCAATCTAAAACTTTTCACACTCCATAATTATTTTATTTTTTAATTATTTTTTCACATTTTTCTATACAAATTACCCTACTTTTCAATCATTTCTACACAACTACCCATACAACTAACCTACCTATTTTAACTTTATTCTCTTTACTCCTCATCATTACTCCTATTATATCACATCACTTTCTATTGATTTGACAACTTCTACTCCAAAAACTTTTCATCAAAAGTTTTACCTCCAACCAAACACACCCATGGACAGTTTAGTTCGTAGATTGAATTAGAATTTATAATTTGATGCACTTTAAGAACTTAAATAGCAAATTAGTGTAATTTCATTAAATTCAATGTTAACTAATTTTTAAGTCTTGTTATATGATCTTACATAATAAATTACTGAATTAAATATTTTAAATGGAATTTAAGCTAAAAGATGAGTGTCATGCAACTTAACAACTTGATAATAAATTATCGCAATTTCAGTAAATTTTGTGTAAAATAAATATTAAAAATTATTATTTTTTATTGGAATATTAAAGATTATTGTGTTCTTGATGATTAATTATTTTTAAATAAACCTATTTTAAATGAAATTTTAAGCCTATCTATTATTTAAACTATCACAGAAGATAGACGTATAACTTAATTTCAGCCACTTCAGCTACCTTTTCTCTTATTTCAACCACTGCTCTTAAAATTTCCTTCCTCATGAGATTTTCACACATCGACAACTTGAAAACAAAGGTAACTTTATGGCTAGGACTTTAAGTAGATGGAATCTTAGAGTGGTTAAGATTATTAGGACATAAAGTGGAAAAGTCTTTAAGGTTTGATCTGGGTGGAGTTACAGGAGTCATAAAATATCAATGGAAAGTTCTTTTTGAGCCCGACGTCATGACCGTCATTATAATTTGTACTTTTATTACTTCCCAATTTTTACTATTTTTAGTAAATATAGTAATTTCGTATTTACTAAAAATAGTAAATCATTTTATTATATTTGCATAGGGTTTTCTCAACACTAGGGTTTCTGAGAGAACTACAAGTATGTTATGTTCCTTTTATTTAAAAAAAAAAAAAATAGATATTGAATAATATTTCAAAGATTTTTCCTATTTCGTGTTTGAGTGTCGATGTGAATGCTAACGAGTAAGTAAAGCATGATAACAAGGCTAATACAAGACTACGCTTTCAAGAATGATAAACAGGTTTCAACACAAAAATTCAGACATGAAATTTAGGAAAATCTCTGGAATATTATTCAATATCTATTAGTATTTTGAAATAAAAAGAACATAACATATTTGCAAAAGTTCTCTAATAAACCTTAGCACTAAGAAAGCCCTACGCAAATAGAATTATGGAAGAAACTTTCAAAAAATCCTAATAAACACAGTTTATTATTTTTAGAAAATCAGAATTTACTAAAAATAGTAAAAAATTAAGAATTAATAAAAATCAAAATTATAATGGCAGTCATGATACTGGGTTCAAAAAGAGCCTTTTGTTGATATCTTGCGGCTTCTGCATCAAAAGTTATGATTATTTAAAATTCTCTTGCTCTTTTATTTTGAAAAAGATTTTTCCATTGTGTCCTGACAATCTTACCTACTCTAGGATTTCATCCACGTAGCATTCTACATTATTATTATGCTTTACTAAAAATTGTTAAATTGGAATTTAGTAAAAATTGCAAAAATCTAGAAGTAATAAAAATGGAAACTATAATGGCATTCATGATGTCGGGCTCAAAAAATGTTTTCCATTGATATTTTATGGCTCTTGTAACTCCACCTGCATAAAAAATTAGGACTATTTGAAGTTGTCTTTCTCTTTTATTGCGTAAAGACCTTAAAGACCTTTCCACTTCGTGTCCTAATAATCCTACTCACTCTTGGATTTCTTCTGCTTGGCGTCCTACGTCCCCTTATTAGTAGTATGTGAATGGATATTATACCACAGGTGGGGTGGGTAATTCTCCCCTAGCATTTTTTAATTTAATTAATTGGATTATTGTTTATCTTTTTTATGTTGTTATAAATTGCATTCCTCTTGAATAAAAGAAGTTATAAATGCAACAAACTTTGTCACTCAGCTAGGACTTATTTGAGTTTGATTTTGCCAAACCTTATTAACTGTATAAACTAGAAATTTCAAATCAATCAAACCTAAACCTTGTTTGCCATATACTTTCAAATCCATGAAACTTCCACAATCTGATGACTTAGGGCTTAATTGAATCTATCAAACTCTGTGCACTTTATCAACTATACTTTTTTCTATTAGCTAAGCCCTATTAATCCATCAAACCCTCTGCACCTATTGGTTGGGCCCTTTCAGATCCGTCAAACCCTCTTAACCTATTGGTTGGGTCCTTTCAGATCCATAAACCCTATTAGTCAAACTCTATCAACCCTGAACTTATAAATCATGTTAGTTGGGCGTTTCAAATCCATAAAACTTTGTTAACCTTGTCAGTTAGGCATCATTGCATTGATTAAACTCCATCGACATTAGCAATTATGCCCTTTTAAATTTATCAAACTCGTTAATCCCATGGGCTAGGTCCTATTGAATCTATCAAAACCTGAAGACTATAGGTCCTTTCAAATCCTTGAATGTCTGTCAACCCTATTAATTATGCCTTATTGAATTCATCAAACTCTGCCAAACCTACTCATTATGCCTTGTAAATCCATCAAACCTTGTTATCAATGCCTTGAAATACAAGAAATTTTGTCAGCTCTGTCAGTTAATTATTAGTTGAACCCTTTTGAATCCATAAAGCTTTGTGAGCCCTGTTAATTAAGCATTATTGAAGTGATCAAATATCATTTTGAAAAAAAAAAACAAAAAACACAAAACACAAAACAAAGTTGCACTTAATTGGGATCATGCTCAAATTTGGGCTGATTTTTATTCCAGTCAAATTTAGCATTAGCCAATTAAATTATGCACAAATCTTCTGGCAGAGATGGGAATGTTGAATTCTTGCTGGTTACTGACAAGGAGTAGCATGACTGGTGCACTAGTAGGCATTACAATTTCAGACCGATATGCTAGCATTGTTCCTGTTCGGGGCCTCTCAATGTATCCCACATTCAATTCAGAAAAGAAAACCTTTCCTGCTTCATTCACAGGTAACATTCTTATCCCACTGCCAATGTGAACCAAGCAGACTTAAGTTGAACTAGATTATAGTATTCTTGATAATACTTAAACTGAGCACTCAATAATGTAACAGTTTGTGTGCTGGTATTGCTTTTTGGTTGCAGGTGATATTGTTTTGGTAGAGAAATTTTGCCTCAAAAAATACAAGTTTACACATGGAGATGTCATAGTCTTCCGGTAACTCTGTTAAAAATTATCAAATCAGTACCCGGATGGCATCATTTTTTTCTTCCCACTTTCTTGGCCCTATATGATGTTGATATCTATGCTTTTGAAAACTGAAAATTTGGATACATGACTCTTGCTGTTTTTCCTTCCTTTCAACTGATATTCAGGTCTCCAAGTAACCACAAGGAGACATTGGTGAAAAGATTGCTTGCCTTGCCAGGTGACTGGATTAGAGTCCCTGAATCAGATGACATAATAAAGATACCGCAAGGCCGTTGTTGGGTTGAGGGTGACAACTCCGCATCTAGTGTGGATTCAAGAAATTTTGGCGCTGTAAGTGACTTGAATATTGGCTTCTCTCACAAGAAACATGCACATATCACCTGTTGTTGGAACTTTGACAGAACAAATATTCCAAACTGTTTAAGTGTTTTGGTGATACTTTACCTGAGAAGTCAAATTATCCTTGAACAACACTACATGGTTAAAATAATTGCCCATGTTATCAATGTACATAAGACATGCCTTCAGATTCGATGGTCACATATGGGTCAATATTTTAGTGGGGACAATCATTATGAGGAAAATCCTTTTCTGAAGCTATTCTTTTAGATGGTGTGTGCAAAGTGTTCATGTGTGCGTACATAAATATGTATAGGTATGCATTTGTTTGTGCCATGTGAACCTTTGGAATTCTTCAATACTGCTGGTTAATTCTTAATCCAGAGAGGATATCATATAGCACTGCAATGACTGAAAATGCTTGAGCAGAAGAAATTTTGGAGTCAAGATATGTGCTGTTGAGATGAGGATTATTGAAATGGATGTTTTGCAAGTGAGGAAGGAGAAGTGAAATGTACATCTGACGGGAAATGATTTCAGTGAGCTGAACAGGGCTAAATAGAAAGTTCTGTGAGGAAAAAGAATGCTCTAAAGGAGACGAGTGGAGGCGTTAAGAAAAGACAAGAACCTGTAATGTTGCGTGGAAATGGTCCAACATTTAGCCTGCTAATATAGTAAGATTCATTTAGGTAACCTCAAGAGGTTGGGATCAAGATTGGACAATGTGACAATACAGATGTGAAGCAAGCAATTGATTTTCTTTCATTCCAAACGTACTGAAGCTTTTTTGCTTCTCTTTTATATTTATGTCAAGCTATGTGTAATTGGTGTTGTGGCCATGTTCCAATAGTTTAGATATTTGGATAATTTGCAGGATAACCCCTAGAATTGCGTTTATTAAAGATATTATATGCCATGCATATAGCATATGTACCTGCAATAGGGTGAGGGAGGGAGAGAGTTGGATTTTTGCTAATTTCTCGGATCACGTTGCTTTAGGCTACTAGCCCCTGATTTATTTTGAGGCTGTGGATATTGGTGCATTATGATCCTAGCCTTATGGCTCTATTTCCTTTGCCTTTTTCTTCAAACATATGCTTCGTAGCTTTCCTCTACTCTCTGTAACTCCATATCTTTAGCACTGAAAACTGTTAATAATCCAATCTTTTGAACTTGATCGGATCTGGTTGTGATGTAGAACAATCTCAACGATTGGGAAATTTTACTGTGGCTATTCGGACGGGAAGATCAGGTTTTCTTTTAGAGAAACTATTTTTGAGAATTTTTCGTTGGAAAAGGGAAGTGAAGCTTTTTAAATTTTCAAAAATAGGATAAGAAGAAGAAACCATAGGAATCACTCCTTGGTTTAAGTGCCTCGTTCAAGGGAATCATCCTCCATAATACAATCTGCAGAAGGGAAAGGAAAACTCTTTTTTACTAAAAATCTGTATTATGTATGTCAATTTTGAACTTGATCTGATCCAGTTTAATGTAGAACAATCTCAGCAATTGGGGAATTTTACTGTGGGTAATTAAAATGGGAAGATCAGGGTATTGTTTGGAGAACTTTTTTGGGAATTAGGACTTTTGTAGGAAAAGGGAAGTGAGGCTCTTTAGAATTGCAAAAATAGGACTAGAAGAAGAAACCATAGGAATCACTCCTTGGTTTAAATGTCTCATTCAATGGAATCATCCTGCACATTCCAATCTGCAGAAGGGAAAACTCTTATTCACCAAAAATCTGTGTGTTATGTATGCTGCTGTCCACTTATAACTTATTTATAAAAGAAAAAACAAACAATGACAAATAACCCTGAAGTCCACAATTCAATTATAGGTCTGATTTATGTACACAATTCATGTCCAGAACAGTAATGCTTAATTTGAATCCCCTCAATAAGCTATCAAATTGAGATATTTTAATACTTATTGAGCCTGATTTCATGCTTAAGAAGTGATGCATAAAAGAAGAATGAATTTACAAACAAAACGATCCACTAATTTTAAATATAAATTGTCTTCAAATATTTCAATCCTATGAGACCAAAGCTGTTAAAGTTGTGTAATAGAAGAAGAAACCATAGCAATCACTCCTTTGTTTAAATGTCTCACTCAAGGGAATCTTTCTTCACATTCCATTCTGCAGAAGGGAACTCATATTCACCAAAAATCTTTGTATTATGTATGCTGCTGTCCACTTACGACCTATATATAAAAGAAAAAACAAACAACTACAAATAATCCTAAAGTCCACAATTCAATTATAGGTCTGATTTATGTACTCAATTCATGTCCAAAACAGTGTTTCATAATTTGAATCCCCGAAGTAAGCTATCAAATTGAGATATTTTAGTACTTATTGAGCTTGATTTCATGCTTAAAAAGTGATGCATAAAAGAAGAATGAATTTACAAATAAAACTATCCACTAATTTTAAATATAAATCTTCTTCAAATGTTTCAATCCTATAAGACCAAAGCTGTTAAAGTTATACCAACCGAGCACGGCTCGGTTGGTCAGCGCAGTCGGCATAAGTCTCTCGGGCAGCGCTGTCACGGGTTGGAATCCAGCAATTGGATTTCGGCCCGTTCGTGGGAGCAAAGTGGTCTCCCGTTTAATTGTTGGAAGCTGTGTCTTCCTGTTTACTTGGTGGAGCAAGTGTCTCCAAATTTGTAAGAATGTCTCTGACCTTTAGTGTAATATGTGTTAAGATGTATGTAAATATCTCCCAATCAAAAAAAAAAAAAAAAAAAAAAAAGGTATCAACTTGTTTGATCTCTTGTTCCACATCAAGTGTCCAAGTTAGAAAGTTGATTATTGATAGTGGTAGTTGCATCAATTTTGGTATGATAGGTTCATCGGATTGGAACCCTTCAATCAAATGTCTAAATTTGGTAGGAAATTTGCATAATGTGATCCTTGTTGAATACTAACTCAATAGGCTATCAAATTGAGATATTTTAGTATGTATGGACATTGATTTCATACTATAAATGCTACCTATAAAAAATGTTGATTTCATACTATAAATGCTACCTATAAAAAATGAATCTATGTGAACCTGCCTTAGGGCAGTTGGTTCCACGCATGCCCCCAATCCGGGTTTTGATTCCCATGAAAAGCAAGGCCGTTGAGCGCTGGGCTCCGGCCAAATAAAAAAAAAAAAAAATGAATCTACAAGTGAAACTATCTGCTAATTTAAAATGTTGACCATCTTCAAATACTTCAATCTTATAGAACCGAAATTTTGAAAGTCATGTGACAAAAGGGGAAAATGTTGTTTGATCGCTTGAGCCACAAAATGTTGCTTAAGCTCTTGAACACATCTGGTTAGAACAAGTTTGCTACTTGTATGACGCTGCTGTAAGTTAATCGAATCCTAGTCGAAGTTGTAGAAAATTTGACTCAACCCAATCTGATGGAAAACTGTATGAATATTGACATTGATCCTTGTAAGTCCATAATTCCATCCATTAATGGATTGAATATAGTAAATCTGACTAAATGGTAGCATCGAATCCCAGGACCTCAGGAGAGAAACACCCAAAGTTCATCATATATGTTTCAATGCAAAAAGGACTTAATGAAGGAAAACCTAGGTAACAGTAGTTAGCAACAACATATATGCAGGTTCTTCATCATCATGAGATTTTACCCAACTTCGTATAAGATGCTGTGACATTGTATTTAGAGGTGCATTTGGTTTGTTCCAAATATCAGGTTAATAATTTGGTGAGCTCAAGTGTGAGCATTAGTATGCTCTTTTTTCGTGAGTGTTTGCTTGTACAAACAACAGAACATTCAGTGTTATGCCATTTCTTTTTTAACCCCTCAATTATTTGCTAACCAACAGAACCTGGCTGATAAGAATTCCTTTTTACAAGGTGACCTTTTTTGTAAGTTAATTTTATCTCAGACGCATAAATTTCATCTGGTTAGAGTGGGCCTTATTCCTGAGAATCCATGATAACAGCTTTAAAACTTGTTCATCATATTTGCTTTGAAGTCTTCACATGATGGGAAGAATGGCTGTTTGATGAGAAACAACAAAGCTTTTGTGGTAAATGGATATCGTTCTACTCATGGTCTGAAATTATTACTATCTCATAATGCTATTTGCTCAATAAAAAAAAAAAAATCAAATAATTGTGCCTACAGAGATGACTAGAAAACCCATGATTTCATTGCAGATTCCTTTGGCATTGATTCAAGGGAGGGTGACCCATGTGATCTGGCCACCTCAAAGGATTGGAGAGGTGGAAAGAAAAATGCCAAGTGGGAGAATTCAACCTATTGATTCTTCTCATTCTCAGATTCTTTCCCCTGTTTAACTGGGTCGCTCAGGCCTGTGGTCTTGAACAGTGGATATTTCAGCCAATCTTGGAATTAACTTGCAGCATGCCATGCAAGAGTGTATATTGCAGAATTCTCCATTTGAAATTTAAGATCTGTGTTGAGACTGAGAAAGCAGCTGTTTGTAGTGCATCCATGCAGCATATGTGATGATGCTGAAGTTTTGTAGCATGTTGTCCCTTAGAACTTCCATGCTATCCAAGTGAGAAGAATGATAATGAAAGATAAAGAAATGCAAGGCAATTTAAGCAATAGGCATGAGAATGAAAGGTAGAGAAATGCAAGAGGTTGCTCTCTGTAGCACTTACAGTTTACAGATGAAGCTCTTGCTTCTGGATTAAAGATTTGGCTGCTCCTAGATTCATTGAACCGCAAAACCTAAGCCCATGTGTTGCTGATAGTCTTCTGACTGTTGCTCTAAGCTCATTGAGATGCTCATCTTTTAGAAACTTCCATACGGGGAGATATTCAGACACTTCCATTGGGTTCATACCTTCTCTGTTCAGCTCGTTACGATTCTATTTCCAATTTTCCATGCACATGTACTGGAGAGTTAGCTGGACTGGATAGAAATTTGTTGCATCAGATCACGTTGTTGAGTTAATATTCTGATTTCTGATTTGGTATATTGGGAATTGCTCTTTTTTTTTTTTTTTTTTTTTTTGATGAACCGGAATACTCCCCTATCCCGGTCCCCTTACAACATGGAAGGAAGCCGGGATTGAGTGATCCAAAAATGCATTACCAAAAAAATTATCTGTACAAATTTTACCCAAAATGGCTTAGGGGGGGTTTCCCCACCAAGATTGGTGATCAAGAACAGAAAAAGACATCAAATCTGCTAAGGCATGAGCAATAGTATTTCCCTGCCTTAACACATGATGAACAGAAATATGGGGAGTCATAGAAAGTAACGCCTTAATCTCGTCAATGAGGACCCCCGCTGGAGCACGAATCAGACCTTCCCCAGCCAAAAAGTTACACAAGAGGAGAGGGTCGGACTCAATCTCTGTGTTCCGGAACGCTAGCTGGGTGGCCCACTTGGCCCCCAATAGAAACGCTTGGGCTTCCATGAGCAGGGGCCCCATGTTTCCCCGCGTCCTCCATCCTTGAGCTGCAATGAAGGAACTCCTGTTTTTAATATTTTGATGCTTACGGAAAATTCATTTAACCTATTATATTAAGCATAATTTGGGTTATTATGAAAAACCTTCCATTTGTCCCGCAGCATTGAGCAGCATTCACCTCGTAGAAATGGTTAAAATCAACGTCATAGAGAAGTTTAATGCTAAATATTAATTTTAAAGCTTTATATTCAATATCTAAGCCTTTTAAGCTATCATTAATTTGTGCCAAAATTATTCTATAATCTACTATTGCATTCTAACACAGTAACACGTAAACGGAGTTAAGCAGTTTTCATATTCCACATATGTTCAAACTATGGCCATGCACATATTTCTCGGTAATTACTGGGTAACTCTTTTTAAGTGGCATAATAATTTGAGGGGTCCATTTCGTGGCGAGAAATGGAATATCCATTAAACGATCAGTGTGGCGAAATAAGAAATACTCGTGTCGTGGCAATCTGATGATTTCCCCCGAGTATTTGAGACCCTAGTTTTTCCCATTTTTCTCATTACCAGGAGGATTTTTTCTTCCTCCACAATTACCCTATTTTATATTCATTTCTTTGTATTTTTTTATTTAACTATCCTACTTTCCAGCTACTCATATGATTATCATATTTATTTAAACTTTATTCAATTTACTTCTCATCGTTATCCTTATCATATTATATTAATTCTCTTATTTTAAAAAATTTTCGTTCCAAAATTTCATCCACTACCAAACGCACTCTAAGTTTACTAAATTAGCACTTTTAACCCTTGATTTTGATATTTTTATCACAAAGGTATAAATTCTTGAAAACCGTAGTTCTAGTGCTTCCTATCTAATGGATGTCGTATCACACCGTTTCCGTTTCCTTACGCGCAAAAGACCAAAATGCCTCCATCATAAATAAATATGCACGATCTATAAACCAAGTCCTTTCTCCTCTTCCATCTTTGAGCTTCGGTGTACGAAGAGGCCATTCCATTCCAAATCTTCTCTGCGATTTCACTAGTGATTTGCAAGGAAATCGACTCCGATGATGCAGATCTGAGGAAAGCTGATGATTGTGCTGAAGACGAAGAAGAACTGTTAAGCCCCTTTTTTTTCCCCCCTCTGGCTGAATGTTTCGTGGATGAAGAGGCACCCTAACCGCCTGTTCCTATCGTGGTCTTATCTGGTCCTTGTACTGTTGCAAGGGTCTCACTCGTTGTTATGTATCATAATCCAACAATATTTTATTTTTGAGGGATTCATAATAGCTTGTATGCGGTAGCGGATCCAGGACCTATGGTCAGTGGGGGGCAAAATTTACACCTATTTTAAAAAAATTTGTTTTTTTAAGAATAATTTCTGTCACATTTTATCCCATAAAAATTCAAAATATATTTTTTAAACATCATTCTCAATCTCGAATTAGGTAAATGAGATATAACACTTAAATACTAAAAGTGCAAAAAATTAATTTGTATTATCATTAATTTTAAAATAGAAAATTTTCAATTTTTTGATCTAAATGATGCATTGTGTTTTTAATTATTTGTCTACATAGAAAGATTAATTTGATTGAAAATTTTATAATATAATATATAAAAATATGATTTTAAAGAAATGCATTTGAACCTACTATGGATTCTACATTATGGGTGAGAATTTGGGCAAGTCGACCCGTGACCCGGCTTTGACTTGACCTATTTTTAGCCAGGTAAAACCAATATATTTTTTACCCGGCCTAGGAATGGATCAGAAATTTTGACCCGGATTTAAAAATATGGTCGGGGTGGGTCGACCATGTCTCAACCCGAAGAGTCCGACCCGCCCCGCATATATAAATTTATTAAAAATTACAAGCCTATATTTAAATATTATTATTATTTTCTTTCAAAATTCTCACTCTTTTATAATCAACTCTTTCAACAATAGAAGAATCAATTTATTCAAAAAGTAATATAAGAATCAATAAAAAGAATTTGTACATATATAACCCTTATGTGTAATTGTATATTAACCTATTTTAATAAATTTATATTATATTTTCAAATGTTTTGTTTTATTAATAATTAGTGAAATATTAAAGCATATAATATTTATGTTTAGTATAAATGTATACTTATGTTTAATAGGTATATAAATTCTGAAAATTATCTTTTTTGACCCGAACCGCTATCCCGAAACCGGTCAATATCAACCCGAAGTTTGTCTCGGAACCTATTTAAAAAAAAGTAAATGGTCAAACCAACCTTGTCCTGCCCGATATAAAAAGATAGTCAAACTCAATTTTTAAAAAGTAGGGTCAGGGCTGAGCAAATCTTGACCCTGTATGACCCGCCCCGATTCCCACCCCTATTCTACATGTATCTAATTATAATAATTTTTAGCATATAGACATTCATCAAGAACATGTAATTCACAACTTCCCACGCACTACCCATCCTTGTCATTCCCAGTTTAACCCTATCATTGCCTATGGTATTTAAGAACGATTACACATGCCTGCAACATTATAAAAATACCACACTTGCACCTGCGATATTTTAAAAATTATTACATTTGTGCCTGTAACATTCGAAAATATCGCAGCACTACTGTAGCACCCGCCGCGAGCGCTACGATGGGCTCGGAATGGTTTCTCCTCGCCTTGAAAATCTAGGCCGTGCTGGATGGGTTTTCAACGCCTCCGAGACAGCAGCGTGGGCTCGATT
The DNA here is from genome assembly GCA_030490835.1 of Annona cherimola. Taxonomy (NCBI): domain Eukaryota; kingdom Viridiplantae; phylum Streptophyta; class Magnoliopsida; order Magnoliales; family Annonaceae; genus Annona; species Annona cherimola. The sequence continues at coordinate 90,551,885 of CM059972.1, forward strand.
TCCCTGCATTCACATGGAGTAACACGCGTTAGTATTAGCAGTTTTTAGGTAGTTTGACATATGAGCGTTTTCTCGTGGATTCGGCAGCATAACGGCTAAGACGGGGCTTTTCCGTATACGGATCAAGTCACAAATTCGGCAGCATAACGGCAGCGTATTATGCTGGAATCCGTGAACCCGCGTGCACCCATCTTGCCGGGGCGTTAACTCAAACACGCACACAAAAATAAAGAAAATGGAGTCGCCACTGATCTTTAAAGGGAGATCAGCCCCTATTTTTAATGAAATAAGGCACTAATCATACAGAGTCCGGGTTCCGGCCTTCGGATTGAAGCAAATATGGCAAAATCTGCCAACCCGAGGCGATTTACACGGCGTGAAAAGGGGAAAATGAAAGAGTTGAGAGAATGGGAGAGATGGAAAGGGGGAACGTGGAAGAGAAGCTCGTAGCTTTGGGAGCGTGAAAAGCGGGACGTCGGGGCTTTGCTGCAGACTCCCGTCCTCCCCTATGGGATGCCTCTCCAAGTGTGTCTCAAGTGAGGGGGGTGCTCCTCCTTTTATAGGTGTTGGAGCGGGCTTTGGGCCACTTGAGGTATTGGACTTGGTCTATGGGCTTGAGCTTGGTGGACTTCTTCCATGGTGGGCCGGATATTGGTGGGCTAGAACTTGGCTAAGCCCGTTGTTTTGGGTGGGCCATTGTGGAAGCCCGATGGGTAGTTGTAGAGAAGCCTGCTTTCGAGGCTTGATGGGCTGCATTGTAGAGCCCATTTGCTGTGTCTGGTGAATTGAATCTGATGGGCTGCATTGTAGAGCCCATTGAGGTGGCCTGTAGGAGCTTTGCTCTTGTGGGCCGGATCTGGTTTGTTGAAAAGCCTTCTTTGAGGCTTGGTGGAGCTTTGCTCCCGTGGGCTAAGTTCGGAAGGGCCCGCTTAGCTTGCTTAAACTTCCTTTTGCCTTGAATTTGCTTAGGCTTAGATCTTGTTTTATTTTATCCATCTTTGGGCCCAAGGGTGGGGTGTCAACAACTACCCATCCTTGTCATTCCCTATTTAACCCTATCATTGCCTACAGTATTAAAGAACGACTACACTTATGCCTGAAACATTATAAAAATACCACACTTGCACCTGCAATATTTTAAAATTATTACATTTGTGCCTATAACATTCGAAAATACCGCACTTGTGAGCGTAACATTCCAAACTTTTAAGTGGTCATCGCGGGAAAAAAGTTTAAAAACTTCCAAAACTATTTATTTAGGATTTTTTTTACGTTTACCTCCACGTAAAAAATTTTATTTTGCAATTTTCTGTAAATTCTTGATTTTACAACAAACAAACTTAAGTTAACACCAAATAATAATCGTCTTGACATATTTTATAACTTGTCATTCATAATTAAGACCACATAATAATATTTCAAAGTCATGTCCTGCTTGTTTTTAGTTACCAATCAATTTAATGATAAATATAAATCTTAAAAACTTGATACGACAAATTTTTTCAGTTAACTTAATAAATCTTTAATTTTTCTCATTGTTATATAATTTATTTGCTATCGAAATAAAATAACTTGTGATCTAGCGTGACTATAATATGGCCTTTATCACGTTTAAATGTGTCATTGATCATGTCTCGGTAGGCCATACAACTTAATCAAAATTGATATGTCAAACCATTGATGGGTCACAAATTTACTTAGAATACGTTCTTAAAAATAAATCACATGGTTGTCGATTTTGAAATTAAAAAATTGTTGAAAATTGAAAAATTGGAAAGTAAAGAGTCACAGATGCAAATTTTCTAAAACATATAAATTTAAAAAAGACTTTTGCAGATTATTCTATATGTTTTTTTAGGAAATTTTGAAATGGTGTAAATGCGAGTATAATATTTTCAAGTGTTGAAGGCATAGGTGGGATTAGTTTTAAATGTTCAAGTACAATGTTTTCAAATGTCGTAGGCATAGGTGGGATTAGTTTTAAATATTGCAGGCATAGGTGTGATTTGTTTTAAATATTGTAGGCATAAACAAAAGTATGCAAGAAAAAAAGGCTAGGGCAACAGGGATTATTTTGAAATTCTAAAATAACTATAGGCATCAGTGAAACCTGTACTAGAGTTTGTAGGCATATCCGTAAAACTTTAAAATATATAGTTATAGGTGTAATTTTGCTCAAAATATGTAGACATAAGTGTATTCCTCCTTTATGTCATAAAATTTTAAACATCTTAATATAATTTAAACCACTCATTTATTTAGATGAGGGAAGTTAATTATAATACAAAATTTGCTTGATTAGAGACTTGGGCGGGCCACAAAATAAACTCATATTATGCTGAATAGGAAATCAACATAATTTGCATGTTAAAAAATGAATTTGTGAGAAATTTTAATCTTACCGGTGGTGGTTATTTTCAGGTAATGTTTGAAGCATTGAAATAGAATGAGATTGAAACTATGTAAGTGTAGCACCCGCCGTGAGCGCTACGGTGGGCTCGGAATGGTTTTCCGGGCCTTGAAAATGTGGATCGTGTTGAAAAGCAACGTGGGCTTAGATTTCCTGCATTCACATGGGGTAAAACGCATTAGGCTTCATATCTTTTAGGAAAGTTGGCGTACGGGTGTTTTCTTGCGGGTTCGGCAGCATAACGGTTAAGACGGGGCTTTCCGTACACGGGTCAAGTCACAAATCCGACAGCATAACGGCAGCGTATTATGCTGGAATCCGTGGACCCACGTGCACCCACCTTGCCGGGGCGTTAACTCAAACACGCACACACAAAATGAAGAAAAACGGAGTCGCCACTGATCTTTAAAGGGAGATCAGACCCTGTTTAAAGAAATAAGGCACTAGTAGTACAGAGTCCGGGTTTCGGCCTTCGGGTTGAAGCAAATATGGAGAAATCTGCCAACCCGAGGCGGTTTACACGGCGTGAAAGGGGGAAATAAAAAGATTTGAGAAAACGGGAGAGATGGAAAGGGGGGCGTGGAGAAGAGAGAGTGGAGCTTGACAAGAGAAAAGAACCGGGTCGCCGGGGCGTTGCTGCAGACTCCCGTCCTCCCCTTGGGATGCCTCTCTTCAAGTCCCCTCAAATGAGAGGGGTGCCTCTCCTTTTATAGATGTAGGAGTGGGCTTTGGGCTCCCTTGAGTCATGGACTTGGTCCATGGGCTTGGACTTGTGTTGGGATCGTGGGCTTTTGGGCCCTCTTGAGGTCATGAACTTGGTCCATGGGCTTGGGCTTCTTGAAGAGTTTGACTTGATCCACATTCTTGAGCTTGGGTTGAGGTTGTGGGCCTTGGGCCCTTTGAAGGCTTGGACTTGGTCCATATACTTGAGTTTGGTGGACTTGAGCTTAGCTTAAGCCCGTTTGCTTTGGGTGGGCCGTTGTAGGGGCCCAGAATTGTAGGAAAGCCTGCTTCTGAGGCTTGGGCTGCATTGTGGAGCCCGTTGAGGTGGCCTGTAAGAGCTTCGCTCTTTTGTGGGCCCGGTCTGGTTGTTGAAAAGCCTTCTTCGAGGCTTGGTGGAGCTTCGCTCCTGTGGGTTGAGTGCGGAATGACCCGCTTAGCTGGCTTGAACTTCCTTTTGTGTCTTGAATTTGCTTGGACTTGTAATCCATTTCAATTTATCCATATTTGGGCCCAACGGTGGGGTGTCAACAGTAAGTAATAGAGCTACAAGAAGCAAACAAAAGAAGAAGGAAGATGGGTGTTGCAACCTCCATTGGGTGCCACGGCTCCGGAGTTGAAAAGTGGGCAAGCTTGAGGCCGAAGCAAAAAATGGCTGGGCACTACGGCCTCCACTGGGTGCCACGACGGCAGGACCTTACAGAATCTATTTAATTGCTTGTTGTGCAAATAATCTTGTAAAAGGGTTGTTTAAGCTCATTTTTTAGGACTATTGGGTTCCCTAAGAGGTGATTAGAAGCACGGAGATGTGTAAAAAGAGAAAATTGGGCTTTTGGAGGAGGAATTTTCCAATAATTCTTTCTTCACTGTTCTTTTATCTTTTTTATTAAACACTCATGGATTGTAGTAAGGATATTGTTTGTGGTAAAATTTTCCTTTCTAGCATAAATTAATTTTCGTTTCTGTCTACTTCAAAAAAAAAATTCCTTTCTAGGGTTATGATGAATCTCGACATAAAGGCTTGATTTTATTATATATTTACCTTTATTAATTCTTGTTGTTTAGATTATCCATTTAATTGGTTCATGATACTTCTAATAACTTGATCACCTATTAAATTGTGATGAGAATTATGTGTGATGTCCGGAAGAGATAACATGTGATTAGATCGAGATTATATAGCATGAGTTCAAAATACTATGTTATGTGTAAGGATTCATTTCGGCTCAGTGAGGACAAGAATATACTCCCTAATCTCATATAATCATACTTCGGATTTAATATTAATGCTACAATTTAATTTAATACTCATGGGAATATAGAGAATTAGATTAGAATGTCAGGTTTTTATGGCGTTGAAAGATCCATATAAATGGTAAAAGCCCTAGATTAATAATCAAATCATAGAGAGTTAATTAAGGAGAGTTACTTGAATTTTTCTTTTGAAGAGTCAAGGACAACCATAAGTCTTGTTCCATCTACCTCGAAACTCCAAGTTGTTAGCATCCATTGGTTTTAATTTTGCTTTGTTAGTATCTTAATTCCAATACAATACTGGCAAAGCAATTGAACTCGTTCAAATAGAATTTAGATTGCTTAATTTGATTTTGATAATAAATTCTGACCACTTCTCTAAGGGAATGATATTCTACTCATTTCTATATTACTTATGGATCATGTAAACTTGGGTTGAAAAACAGTTCATTAGCATTTTGGCTAAATAAATAATTTTAAGAATTTTAAGTTAATTGTTGATATAAATGTGAAAATAAATAGGTCATTGGATTAAGATTAAAATAACTAGATGTTTTGAATCACACCTTGTTCAAAGACCCTATGTGAGATTATCCGTTTGTTATTTTTTGAATTTAGTGCATAAGAAATGTCTTTTTTATTTCAAAATTAAAAACATTTAAAAACTCAAAACATAACAAATTTCATATTTGAAAACACCTTGCTTGAGAATATATATAAAAAAATTAAAAATAAAAAAGGATACTTCTCATGTGAGCATTGGATTAAGCCCTTCTATAAATTATTATAACATATTAATACATTTGTTAGTGTTTTTCATAATTTGCATATGATTATATATTTTCAAGTAGGTGTAGCACACTCAAAACTCATGAAAATAATATCTAGTACAATAATAAGTAATGTTAAATAATATCATGGGTTGGATTTAGATATGTTACGAAGATAGGGCCCAAATAAAGAGGTTTCATGAACTTCATGGAGAATTCTATTGAATTCGAGCCCTAACCTACTAAATATTTAGCTTATATAGATGACTAATTCCATGTCATTTCATAACATTTCAATGTTTGAGTAAATTGATATTGGTAATTTTCTTACTTTACACATCATTTTTATAAATTTTAAAATTTTACATATAAATTCCATATTTGAATGCTTCTACATATGGCAATGACTATGTAAGGCCAACTTAATCTTTACTTTTATTTTATTCTTATTTTTCATGAAATATGTTATCCTAAATGTATTTAATTTATATATATAATTTTACAATTTTTGGATATTTTTCTATATTTCTATTAAAATTTAAAAGTCTACTTTTTTAAGGTTTAAAATTGTTGGGGCAAATATGAGAGAGAGAAAATTAAGAAAAATGAGAAAAGCAAAAAAATAAAACCAAGCTCCACTTTAGGCTTATTATAATGTCAATTTTCTTAAGGCAAATTTGATACGCTATATGTTGTTTAGGGTAATTTTATAGTTGCTTTTAAGATACAAAAAATGAAACTTAAACTAGAATAGAAAATTGTTTCTCTTCTACGCATACAAATACTTGAAGACAGAACTCTTGATTGAATAGAGAAAATTTTAAAATATTCTCTATCATTTGCACTAACCCACATTTATAGATCTTAAAAGGCCACACCATGCAACCATTCAAATTAACAACCCCTGTTCAATTCATTACATCTCTAAAATTTACTACAAAAATAGCTAGAGTCTCAATCCTACAACCATTATTTAACTACCAAAGACGTTACCATTTTAACTACAACTGTTATGTTGTACATTTATGATATAATATCATATATTATAAACTTTAATATTGAAAACCTCAACATTTACTAGACATTTTCAAAATTAAAATCAACTCCATTTAATCAAGAAAATCTCATACTAAATAAAAATGTTAAGTAATCTTGAATATTTACGTTGTAAAAATACATCAAGATTTACTGAAGTATACAATAATTAAGGCTTTGAATTGTTTATCTCATTTGATAAATCGCATATACTTCACAAACAAGATTTCAAAATACCTCAAATATTCTAAAGGGTGACACATTATGGTCATCTGTTGTTGTCTCCATACACTCTACAAACAGAAGCGATTTTACTTAGAGCACTTATGTAAGTGGATCTATTTAGATTACTTGTAATTAAATACTCTATTACAATAGTTTTAGATCCATTAAGAGTATAAAATACTCAACCTCATAATACATAACAAGATCTAAGCTCATATAATCAATACTTGCAAATTGTGAAAATAACTTACTTTTCTCATTAAACTCTTACATTTGGGCTACAAGAATAGAGTTAAGTTTGAGCTATTACCACTTATAAATGTGGATTTTAGTCTCATTTCTTTTGCTATTTTTCATACTACTTTCATAAAATCTTTTGTAAGTAGGTTTGTCAAGTTTTCACTTAATTTTACAAAATCAATATTAATTAGTCCATCTTAGAGCAATTGTCTTAGATAATTATATCTTATTATAATATGTTTTGACTTATCATTATAAATTTCATTATATATTCTTGAAAAAATTGATTCTCTATTACAATGTAAATAAATGGGAGGCATTGGCTTAAACCAAATGAGAATTTTAAATAGCAAATTCCAAAGTTACTATGCCTCTTTTCCTACTGTAGAAAAAGCAAAGAATTTAGATGTCATGCTCAAGTGATAATATAGGTTTGCTTTTTGGAAACCCAAGGTATAGTAACTCCCTCAGTAGTAAAACGCTAGTAGATCTAGATACCTCAGTGTTAGAATTCTAACTTACATTTTTGTACCTTTCTAATACGGTGAGTTCTCCATTGAAATATAAATCATAAACGATTATCTTCTTTAAATATTTCGAAATTCTACAATTTGCATACCAATACATGTATCCTAGATTACTAGTAAACCTACTCAATAAACCTTAATAAAAGCAATATTTGGTCTAGTACAACACATAACATATATTAAACTTTCAATCGCTTTAGTATACTCAAGCTAATTTATAAATCTACCATCATTTTTATATAATTTGACTCTGGGATCAAAAGAAGTTGACAAATTAAACAGCTTAAGTACTTTTCAATGTAATGAGATTGAGAAAAAATATATATTATTATCTTTTATAATTTTGATGCCAATAACCTACTTAGACTATATCTTTCCTATCAAAGTTAACTGTCAAAAACTTTTAGTATTTATAATAATCTTAAGGTTAGTACCGAAAATTAGTATATCATCCATGTATAAACAAAATAATGATACCTTTATTTGTAACAAATTTTCTATAAACACATTGTGGGGATACTTCTATTAAAACCCTCTTCTATGGAATCCTCTATATTTTTAATATCTAGATTGTCGAGAGAAAATTAATTCATCTATTATATTTAGCATCATTTATTTTATCATAAAATTCTTTTATTTATCTTGTATCATTGTATATGGGCCCTATTTGCAAATGTATAAAATCAACTAATAAAATGATTTTCAACTTCAACCGTCTAGAATTTAAATTTTCGTCTTTAATTTTTAATAAATAGACATAGGCAAATTCATTAAAATCATCTATAAATATTATAAAATATCTCCTTCCACTTTTAGTTAATATGTTCTCTATATCCCAAATATTAGTATGAATGAGACCTAATAATTCTAAATTTTTTTAATTTTTTGGTAATTTTATTTTGAACGTGTAGTCTATATTTATTTAACCATGCATTAGGTGATTTAAGAATTATGCCTAATTCCATCACAATGTCCATACTATAAAAATTAACAACATAGTCTATCTTGTCATATAAAAAAGAGCCAACACTAGAAGAAGAAGATTATGATTCATTATTGATGTTTAAGCGAAATATGTTATTTAAAATATAGGTCTTACCCACGAAAAAACTTCTAATGGTTACAATGATATAGATTTGACTTAAATAACAATTTAAAATTGTACTTACTAACAAGACTGACTGAGACAATATTCTTACTTATTTCCAGCACATAAAGTATGTTTATGAGAGTAAATTATTTTTCTAAAGTCAAGTTTAGGACCACAGTTCTTGACTCTTCCACCTTGGCAGTTGAAAAATTACCTGTGAATAAATTATTTTTATTTGTGTTAGTTTCATATATTTTAAACAAACTTGTGTCTTTGCACATATGTCTAGTAGTTTGAAAGTTAAGTCACTTGCTTCGGCCTTCACTCGCAGTATAAATTTTAAAATTATAATAACAAAATATTCCTCGGTCAAATGAATCTCATGACCTTTCTTATTAAATTGAATAACAAGATTATTACTTGGTGAATAAGTCCAACATTTTCACAATCATTATTAAAATTACTTAATAGATATTTACCACATCTATCTAATTTTAGGAATTTAATTGTATTTCTAAGTTGATTTTTAATTTCAACCTTATCGAATTTAAATTTATTTAAGATTTCATCTTCAATTTTTAATAAATAGACATAGGTGTATTTACTAAAATTATCTATAAATATAATAAAATATCTCTTTCCACTTTCAATTAATATATTCTCTATATCTCAAATATCAGAATGAATGAGACCTAATAAATTTAAATTTTTTAAATTTTTTGGAATAGTTTTTTGGTAATTTTACTTTGAACATGCAGTTTATATTTTTAAAAATATTCAATAAGTGTTGTAAGAATTACGCCTGATTTCATCACAATGTCCATACTATTAAAATTAACAACTCAATCCACCATTTTACATAAAAAAGGGTCAACAATATAAACTGAAAATGATAATTCATTATTGCGTTTAAGCGAAATATGTCATTTAAAATATAGCCGTTGCCTAAAAAAAACCTTACCATTGTTACAATGATATGGATCTAACTCAAGCACTAATTTAAAATTGTGCTTACTAAGAAGGCTGACTGAAACAAGATTCTTGCATATTTTTACCACAAAAAGTATGTTTGTGAGAGTGAATTATTTTTCCAAAGTCAAGTTCAGGACCATCTTAGCCACAACTATTATGTTGTACATTTATGATGCAATATAACCGGTACCGCTTCCATATAACCTGGTTACATAGAAGTGAACTCATGTAACCTCTTCAAAATTTGCTATTTAGATCTTTGATGAAAAATTCAATCCATTCATTGTATTTAACATCATTTATTTATCTAGAAGACCAATTTTCATCCCAATCAAGTATATTTACGGGCCACATTTGTTCAAAAATATATATTCATGCGTAAATTATGAAAAATACTTATATCTATTTATACATGTATCGGAATGCAATAATACTTTATAGAATTATTTATTTACATAGAAATGATATTTTGGATGGTTTAGATGTTGAAAATACTAGTTTAAAATTGATAAATTAGCATTTTTCATAAATTACACATGAATACATATATTTTTTAACAAATGTGGCTCATAAATATACTTGATTGGGATGAAACTTGATCCCCTAGATAAACAAATGATGTTAAATATAATGAATAGATTAGATTTTTCATCAAAGATCAAAATCTTAGATTTTGAAGGAATTACATAGGTCCACTTCTATGTAATCCGGTTACATAGAAGCGGATCCCTAATATAACATATATTATAAACTGTAAAATTGAAAATCCTAACAAAATGACTTAAAGCAATTATTTTTTGAAATTTAATTGGAAATGTTTGGATCTTGTGTTAGATCTTTGATTGTATTGACGAAAATGAAACTAAGATATGTTTAGTTGATAATAATCAAAACAGGATGTGGATGTATGTTTATGTTATGTGTTTGATTGATTGTATATTTGCAGAATGGTATTGAATGATTAATCTATTACAAATTGCATAAATTTTTTGACTTGATTTGTCAATGAGAAAATTAGTTAAAGTTTGGTTTGTATAGTGTTTACTATTTTATGTCCAGAATCTTCTTGTTTCTTTGTTTGTCAATAGAGTTGAAGTTCTAAACTAAAATATTAAAGTTTTATGATGATCACTGTGTCTCTAACTATGCTAGATTTAAAAACTGTAGTTATTTTTGTGAGAAATGTCAACATTTGTTTGACGCATGAAATTTCAAATATGGATAAGGATATTCAATTGGAGATGAGGATTTTCTATTGGAGATAAGGGCCTTTCAAGTTTTAGTTGCTGAATCTTCCCAACTGATTGTCTAATAAGATAAGGTCTAGAAATTGTTATAAATAAAGGAAGAGACTCAAGATTGAAGCATTAATCTGAGAAGGAGAGTTTCACATCTATAGTTGTGAGGATTTGAATTTCGAAATTCTTTTCAACCTTTGTTTTACTGGAGCCAAAAAGTTGCTTGAGCTTGTGTATGTTTGAATGATTATAAGCTTTTGCTTTGTTCTTTTATATTTTTCATTATTATAACCTTGGTGTTGGAGATTTCCAAACTACGAGAAGGTAGATTAATGCAATGGTAAGATTGCGATTACCTTGAAAAGTCACATGAAGCTTATAAATCCAGAAGACAATGTAAGTTGTACCATTATAACTTTGGACAAAGTTTACTAATAGAACCTAAGCAACTTTTTCTTAGAAAGTGGAGTAAGACCAATTTAAAGTCAACCTAACATAATTCTTGTATTTTATCAAAAAAAATATAATTCTTGTATTGTATTTTATTTTTATATTTTTATATTATATGGGTTGTTCACCTATTTTGCTTGAGTGACTATTATTCTATACTACTTACTATGTACATATATTATCATTACACAAGACTAACCAAATGTAAACTTTAATATATGAATGAATACTTAGAAAAACATATTTCATGAAAAAAAACAGGCAAATTAGGTCAGTCTTATAGTATAATAAATTTTTCTTGTTTTCGTTATGGTTTTGTTCTTGGTTGCTTACATCATACCTCAACTAATTTCATTAAAACAGTTAATTAACAAAGAATAATAGTTTTTAGTCAACATTTTAAGCATGCTTCCTTTTATGATCACCACGTACACGTAAATCCTTGTAAAGAAGTGTTAGCTAATGGAAAAGGAAGAGAAAAAGTCAATGCAAATCATATGTGAATGTTTAAGTCCCTCTTCTATGTATCAAGGTGGGGAATTTTTGTTTTAAACCCTCTAACTTTATGTATTTGTATTTTAACCCTGTGAAGCTTGGTTCTTTGCATTTTAGACCCTCAACCTTAACGACATTAAAAATCATAGTTAAAATCTTGTAAAATTCTAAAACACCCTTTTCATTTTAAATCAAATTTTGAAAAAGTTTTTCTCATATCCTCAACATTTGGCCATTATTCCTTTCGTACCACGACATTTTATAAATTTCCTCAACACTCACAACATTTCACCCTTAATTCCCTGGATGCCCATGTCATTAGTATTAACCCAAAACAAACGTTAACTATATGTGGAAATGTCAATCCCCCTCCATCATTCGTCAAAAAGATTCCAAACGGAATCTGTATTATATTTTTTTGTAAAAATAGATCTAATATTTTTTTTGTTTAAATTATAATAAAAATAGAGTAAGAATTTTGTAATAGCCCAAAACCGAATTTCACATCAAAAAGGGAGAAAGTTTCTGGTAGTTTATAGGTAGGTCTCAAGTTCAATATAATGTGACGCGTTTTAAAGCGGTGCGGCTAAGCTGCCAGGCCAAAGTGGATAATATCACACTACGAGACCCATAGCCCACAGGCCCAATGGACATTTTCTGGGTCTGTGTGCTCTGTGCGGCTCCCTCCTCCAGTAGATGTGGTTCGGAGAGTTGAACCAGTGAAAGTCAGGGCTGCAGGCAGAAGCCCAGAGTTGGATTTGTTGGAAACAATGTTTAAAACAAAACAAAATTGACCAAAGTATGAGTTTTGATGATTAACAAAGTCAAATTTGAGTATAAAGTGATTACTAATGATTATGTTGAATGTCTTAAGGAATGAAATCAGCCAAGTCGATTCCCAAGTTGACTTGGACTTCGACTTAGGGTGAAGTCGATCCCAAAGTCGACTCCACCCTCGACCTCAAACGAAACCTCATGGCCAGAGTTGAAATTGGAAGGAGAGCAGCTGAAGTCGCAGGCCAAGTCGACTCCACTTGCGACTTGGAAGCCAAGTCGCAGACGAAGTCGACTCCAGCATCGACTTGGAGATGCACAGTTCCTTCCAGAGTTGATTTTGGGACAGAACATTCCGAAGTCGCAGTCGAAGTCGACTCCGGTTTGCGACTTGGGCAAAGTCGCAGACGAACTCGACCCCAAGATCAACTTGAGGTTTTCAAAGTTTAAGACACAAGTTCAAGCTCATTTTCAAGATGAAGACTAATACAAAACTAAGCAAGCAAGGTGCATACAAATTTTCAAGCTCTTCAAGATTCACAAGATGTGAAGACAATCCAGAATGAAAATAATTAAAGGAAAGAAACTAAGCAAGCTAGAGGAAAATCAAACAAGGATCAAACTGATTCGGCACAAGGACTGGTCAAGTCGCACCCCAAGTCGACTCCAAGATCGACTCGAGGTCAAGTCTGAAACCAAGTCGACCCAGAACTCAGACTTGGAAACTGCAGAACTGCCGAAGTCGCACACGAAGTCGACTCCAACATGCGACTTGGGCGAAGTCGCAGACGAAGTCGACTCCACCTGCGACTTGGGAAAGTAACGTTCTAATTTTCGAACGTTGGAACATTTATTGCGCACCAACCATTTGTACAACGTTCAAATTCTTCCCTCCTCTATAAATAGACACTCAAGCAAACGAGGAAACACACAATACAGAGTCTAAAGGGAGAAAAGAAGTGCAAGCAAGAGCTCCTATTTGCTTTTCTCTAAACTTGAGTGATCTATACACTTTCAAAGGAAGAACGAGCTTCAAAGTTGCAAGTAGCTTCAACGAAACACAACCGGTTGCTTCTACAGATTCTTCCTCAAGCTGAAACTTGCCTACACAACTCAGTAAAGTGTAGATCTTCCTTATTTTTCATATTATTGTTTGTTCTTGGTGCTTGGTTTGAGTTTGGTGTAACAAACCAAGACGTTGCAAGTAGAGCTGTGATTGGAGTGTAACTCATCATCTACTTGTGTCAATTGTATAAGCCCCCTAGAGCTAGAATCTAGAAGAGAGCATAGGCTCTGATTGTATATGCCCCCTAGAGCTAGAATCTAAAAGAGAGCATAGGCTCTGATTGTATATGCCCCCTAGAGCTAGAATCTAGAAGAGAGCGGAGACTCTAAGTGTATTCGCGGAATACATAGTGGAACCCAAGTCACAACGGTGTGTGAGCTTGGAAGAGTGGAGTAGGGAAAGGTTGCCCGAACCACTATAAATCTTGCCTACTGTTTTACTTTATTGCTTTCATTATCTCATTGCTCTCTATTTGTTTCAATCAAGGGGATTAAGCTTTCAAGGGGTTAAGTTTTTAATTTACTAAAGAATTTTATAAGAACCCAATTCACTCCTCACCTCTTGGGTTTTTCCATTAACTCGGGACCAACAGGATTGTGGTTCGGGGACGAACCAGGCAGAAGCTGGTAGGCTTGTAATAACCCAGAACCGAATCCCACATCGAAAAGGGGAGAAAGTTCCTGGAAGTTTATAAGTGGGTCTCAAGTTCAATATAATGTGACGCGTTTGAAAGCCGTGCGGCTAAGTTGTCAGGCCAGAGCGGATAATATCACACTATGAAACCCATAGCCCATAGGCCCAATGGATGTTTTCTGGATCTGTGTGCTCTATGCATCAGGCCCAATGGTCGCTTTTCTGGGTCTATGCGTGACAAATTTATTTCATCATTGTTTACATAATAGTGTGATGGCAAAATCAGCATTTCTACATACAATTAACATCTGAGCTAAGACTAACAGCAAGCGCATCTGCAGAATTAGGGTTGAAACGTTGTGGTGTTGGAAAATTTTTTGAAATATTACAGGTATTAGTCAGAAGTTTATGGCAAAACCTAAGAGGGGAGGGATGAATTGGGTTCTTGAAAAATCTTTGGTACTTTTAAAACTAATCTCTTGTAGGTTTAATCCCCTTAAATGAAAACGTAAAGATTAAAAAGGAGCAAGAAAGATATAATAATATCTTGCACAGGGGACAGAGAATTATAATAGTTCAAGATAATCTTCCCTACTCCACTCTTCTAAGATCACATTCTCTTATGTCTTAGGTTCTACTATCTCAACGAGATTACAACTAGAGAACTTGCTCTCTTCTAAATTATAACTCCAGAGGGCCTTTACAACAATTGCATAAGTCGACAACGAGTTCCACTCCAACCTTTCACTATTTGTCTCAACTTGATTTTCAACACCAAGCAAATTATCACAATACAATAAATACAATTGAAATAATGAAATCTATATTTTACAAATTGTATAAAGCAGATTCAACACTTGAAAAGACTCTTGAATGCTTGAGAAAGATTAAAACTTGCAGCCCTTGCAGTAAAGTGAGAGTCCCTCCTTGTAGAGCACTCAATGCACAATTAATAGTTTGTAGAAAGAAGGATGGAGATTCAGTGAATGTTCTTGCTAACCCTCATAACTCCTCTTGATGTCTCTTAAATAATTGTAGAGTTATTTTAAAAGTTAAAGGGTAGGCGGCAAGCATTAAATGCGTCGATGTTCAAATATTTATAACTGTTATGTGCCAAATCGCATATAGAGTCGACTTCAGATGCGATTTCACCTAAGTTATAGACTGGAGTCGACTTGGGGTGTGACTTGCAGCTCGATTTGCTCCTTGAGTACTCCAAGTTTCATTTTTAGGTTGACTTGATCCTGGATTTGACATAAGTCGCAAATGAAGTTGACTTGGATTGCGCTTCACATTACATTATGTGCTTGAAACTCCAAATCTTTATAATTTATACAACTTTGATCTTTGAATCTTCATGTCTTCATGATTTAATCTTCTTAGGGTGTGTTTGTTTGGGGCAAAAAAATGTCAACAAAAACTTTTCACTCTCCATAACTACTCTATTTTTTAATTATTTTTTCATATTTTCCTATACAAACTACTCTACTTTTCAATCATTTCTATACAACTACCCATACAACTAACCTATCTATTTTAACTTTATTCTCTTTACTCCTCGTCATTATTCCTATTATATCACATCATTTTCTATCAATTTGACAACTTCTACTTCAAAAACTTTTCATCAAAAGTTTTACTCCTAACCAAACACACCCTTAGTCTCAATTTTCATCTAGTCTTCTCGTGATTTTCAAGATATAGTCATCTTTGGCTCAAGTCTTGTGTTTGGAGCTTAAACTCTTCATGGTTTGAACTTCATTTGTTGGTATTTGACTTCAATTCTTCAAGATTTGAATACCTTAGCATTAAGTCGTGTACTTGAGTTGACTTTGTTTTGAAACTTGACCCAAGTCACAAGTGGAGTCGACTTGGGTATGCGACTTCAGTATACGTTGCATACTTGAAACTTCAAATTCTTTATTCTCATACTAGAGTAGTCTTTATTCTCATGCTAGAGTAGTCCAAGTCTTATTGTTAAGTCGATTTGATGTTAGACTTCACCAAACTCGACTGTCGAAGTTGACTTGGGATGCGACTTGGCTTTTTCAGATTCTTCTTTAGTAGCCTGAAGTCTCCCAAGTCGCAGCTTGAGTCGACTTGAGGTGCGATTAAGTCACAAGTGAAGTGAACTTCGGTTGCAACTTCGCTTGCTCACACATCCTCATTTTTAGCGCTGCCTCCAAAATTACATTTGAAATCGATCCTTAAGTCAACTTAGGTATTGACTTTGCTCAAGTCTATGCCTGAGTCAACTCAACCCTACGACTTGATCTATAATACTTTGTTTTTGAAAAATCTAACTAGAAATCATTGCACCAAACATGTTAGTACCCTTAAATTCTCAAATTTGGTTTATTAATCATGTGAGTATCTTTAAATTCTAAAATTTAGATTATTGATCATCAAAATATGAATGACTCTTGATTTGTTAATTGAGTTTACAACAATATGAAAGAAAATAATGGCTAAATGTTGTGTGATTCTCCTAAAGGTCATATAGTTTAAAAGGCCAATATGTAGATCAAGATTTTAACAGTGTTTTTTAACACTATGAGCACCATGACGGCAAGAATTTAAATTGAACTTCACATGATTTGAAATATAAATGATATTTTAGACATTTTGCAAGATCTTAACCGTAATTTTTAATGTCGTTAGTGCTATGAGTCTAAAATGCAAAGAACTAAACTTCGCAATGTTTAAAATGCTAATACGCAAACATCAAATTTTGAAATACAAATATGTAAAATTAGAGAGTTTAAAAAGCAAATCGCCCTTTCAGGTTTTTAAAAAGCAATTTCGTCACAACGTCATCCATTTTTCCCATCACGGTGATTCATGGAAATGGACTCAACTTATTATATTTAACATTAGTTATTTAACCGACGCTGCTCATATGCGACACATCGCATATATTGAAACTGACGATATCTATTTTCTCGCCGTTAGATTCTGCGGGATGAACACTGGCCGTCAGATCTTCCAAGGCGAGTACGTCAGTAAGTGCTCTAAAATTACAAAGCTGCGCGTACGAAAACTCAAACAATGCTTCAACTAGGGTCATCTCCCTCTGCCCCCCACTTGAACCTCGCCAAACCAAAAGCATCTCCCTCCCTAGTTTTGAAATGCTAATTTCTAATCTGCTAAGATTCTTAACCATCTATTTTAATTTTTTGGTCGTGAGTAAAAAATATTTTTGGATTAAGAAAATATAAATATTTATTAAAGAGAGAATAGAAAAACAAAAGACTAAAATTTCTGCTACATCCGTTTTACAAATGAGTAATTCAAAGACTATAAGACGATCATTTGAAATAGAAATTTCAATTGTAGGCTCCATAATTTGAAACTGTAATGAATTGGCCCCTTAAATTGTCTTCAAATCTAGTGATTCTGTATCCACCAAAACAATATCCATATCCGAATTTATCTCTACTTCCTCTAACTCCGCCACAAATTTGTCAGGTTTCGCCAATCCAAATGTCTACAAAACCAGAACCGCACTTAAAAATTCTTTTTTGGTGTCCAAAGGCTGACTAGTCCAATCGAAATGCAATCCACAGAACTCCAAATACACGAAAACGGCTGAGAAGAAAGTCATCACCCCTGATTGGGAAGGCAATCAAAATTGTGGTTGCTATCCAAAATCCCCTACAGTGATTCACAAAAAAGCCCATTGACATCACAACAACCACAACTTGAAATTAGAAATCAAGGAAAGAACTAAAGAGAAATTGATCAGAAGATCGACAAGAGGGGGATGGTTGAGATTTTTGATGTTTTGATTGAAGTGCTGATTGTGGGCCAGGGAGACGTGGGGTGATTGGAAGCAGAGGAGGAGTTGATGCTGGTGTCGGAGAACTCGTTAACAAGGATGACAAGTTGGAGCCTTGGAGGTCGCCGCGGCATGGTTTTTTGATGGCAGAAACTGCCTGTTGGATTCTCCATGGTGGTTGATGGAACAAAGCTGATGCACATCAGTTAAAATCTGCGGAGAAGAAAGGCATCCATAGTGGATTTGCCAAATTTCAGAGGTGGGCACGTTACGGAGATTGTCAACATCAATGGGTTCTTGGGGGGACATGATGAAGATGGAGGCGGGCATGATTTGGATTGCCTAATGGTGATTAGGAGCATTGCCGACAACAACTTCCCGCACGATTGGAGCTTCATTTCCAGTAGTAACTTTCTTCGCGATTTCCGATCCTGGGCATTTGTAAAATCAATAATAACGGTCGGTGTGAGAGATGGTTTGCGCAGTTGCCGACAATGGAAACTTGAAGGAGAAAGAAGGATGAAGACAGCGTCTTGGTGATATCTATGCATACACGGCGAGGTGAGCTTTGTAATTTCGAGCCCTTTTCAGTCGTGTACTCGCCGTAGAAGATCCGACGGCCAATGTTCGTCAAGCAGAATCTAACGGCCAGAAAAATAGATATTGTCAGTTTCAGTATATGCCATGTGTCGCATATGAGCAGCGTCATTGTTTGACTGTAACCATAAGTTTTATCTGAATCAAAAACGAACTCTGGAGTTCCAAGTAATTTTCTTAGGGTGTGTTTGGTTGGAGGTAAAATTTTTGATAAAAAATTTTAGAGGTAGAAGTTGTCAAATTGATAGAAAATGATGTGATATAATAGGGGTAATGATGAAGAGTAAAGAGAATAAAGTTAAAATAGATAGGTTAGTTGTATGGATAGTTGTGTAGAAATGATTGAAAAGTAGGATAGTTTGTATAGAAAAATGTGAAAAAAATAATTAAAAAATAAAGTAGTTATGAAAAGTGAAAAGTTTTGTGTTGAAAAGTTTTAATTGACAAATTTTGGCCCCGAACAAACACACCCTTAAATTTTAAAATTTTAACCTTTATTATATTTAATATCATTTATTTAATTATAAGACAAAATTTCAGCCGGGGCATTCTAACCGATCCTGCCTGTCATCTCTGTAAACGTCAGTTGGAGGACACTTGGCATCTCTTCTACCAATGCCCCAACTCGTCTATTGCACATAATCCAGATACTCTGACATTTCGGCAGGATGGCAATCTTCATGATGTGATTAATTGGCAGGCGTGCTGCAATCAGACAATTTCTTGTGGCGTGCTGGCTGATTTGGCTCTACAGGAACTGCGAGCACTTTGCCAATGTGACAAAGGATTTCAGGCTCATCCCTTCCCAATGCGACAATATCATCCAGCAACATGACACTGCTGCTTTTCTCAGGCGAAGCAAGGATGCACGGCATGATTTTATTGTGAGGTGGCTTCGCCCGGTGCATGGCAGTGTCAAAGTTAATGTCGATGCAGGCAACAACAAGGCAAGGAATATATCCGGGGCTGCTGCTGTGATGCGTGATCACGAGGGTCTGATGCTTGCCGCGGGCTGCTGGTCATGGAGGGGAAATCGAAGTCTTATCTTTCTTGAAGCGATGGGCTTACTGAGAGCCATTACTTGGGCGCAGGGATTATCCATGCCTTCTTGTGTGATTTTTGAAACCGATTCCCTACTTCTCTACGAATATCTTGTTAGCGATCATCCCGTTCGTTCACAAGCGGGACAGCTGCTCACTAAAATCAAAAGTGCGAGTGAACACTTCATCCTCTGTGAATTTTCTCATGTTTTAAGATCCGGAAACAATGCTGCACACACGCTTGCTGAATATGCAATGGCTAGGGAGCTTTCTATGTACTCATGGATTGATCGGTCCCCGGCATGCATTTCTCATGTAATGTGTAAAGACATTTCGGATTCTAATCTAAGGGTGGAGATTCTTCCCAACCCTTCCTAGAATGTTTTGGGGGTTGGAGGGGACTCTTCTGGCCATTGTTGTAAAAAAAAAAAGATAAAATTTCATCCAAATCCAATGTATACATAGATCACATTTGCTGAAAAATAGATTACTTTTAAGTATAAATTAGGAAAAATGTTCAAACCCATTTGCATATATATTGAAATGTAGTAATATTTTATAGAATTATTTATCTATATAGTAATGATATTTTAAACTATTTAGATGTTGAAAATACTTCTTAAAAATTAATATTTAACATTAAATTATTTTATTATGTTGATTTTACATGTTTGCAGATAAGACCCATATATAGTAATTTTGAAAAATGAAAAGATTTTCATAATAACATAAGTTATGCTAACTATTTAAACGTTGAAAATTAATAGAGTTACATAGAGAAGGGATTTCAAAGGAGTATCCCGAAATTAAAAATATTCACATAAAAACATAGCTATGATATTTTTTGATGGCATATAGAGGTATGATCTTCAATAGTCCAAAAACATATTTTTTTTAATTTTCACATAACCGTTATTCTAGGCATATTGCTCCCATCCATCCAACCAAAACCATTTTTTATTTTTTTATAAAATTATTATTCTAGGCATATTTAATTCATAGACCAAGTTTTACCATTTTTAAGATGTATATATATTTTTTTGAATTTCAAACACATGAATATTTTAATAATTTTCAAATGATTAAAGTCAACCTACATTTGAAATTCCAAAAAATACTCCTCCAAATATGGTAATATTCGACATACAAATTAAATATAATTAGAAAATAATTTTATGAAAAAAACAAAAAACAAAAAATATATATTTTTGAATGGTTCTTTATAAAATCATGACACAAACGCATATATACTTATGTGCAAATTATGAAAGTCCTTAAATCCATTCGTATATGCATTAAAATATAAAAATATTCTATAAAATCAATTATACACATAATAATGACATTTTAGATGATCTAGATGTCAAAATATAATTTAAAATTGATATTTAGTATAAACCATTTTATTACATTGATTTTACATATTTTTAGATGGAGATCATACATAATGATACTGTCACGCACAGACCCAGAAAAGCGACCATTGGGCCTGACGCACCGAGCACACAAACCCAGAAAACGTCCATTGGGCCTGCGGGCTATGGGCCTCATAGTGTGATATTGTCCGCTCTGGCCTGGCAGCTTAGCCGTACGACTTTAAAACGCGTCACACCATATTGAACTTGAGACCCACTTATAAACTACCAGGAACTTTCTCCCCTTTTCGATGTGGGATTCGGTTCTGGGCTATTACAAGCCCACCAGCTTCCGCCTGGTTCGTCCCCAAACCACAACCCAACTCTGGGCTTCTGCCTGCAGCCCTGACTTTCACTGGGTCAACTCTCCGAACCACATCTACTGGAGGAGGAGCCGCTCTGATACCATTTGTCACGCACAGACCCAGAAAAGCAACCATTGGGTCTGACGCACAGAGCACACAAACCCAGAAAACGTCCATTGGGCCTGCGGGCTATGGGCCTCACAGTGTGATATTGTCCGCTCTAGCCTGGCAGCTTAGCCGCACGGCTTTAAAACGCGTCACACCATATTGAACTTGAGACCCACTTATAAACTTCTAGGCATCATTTGGCTAATCTAGCCCTTCCATTGAACTCAGAATGTCCAAATCCATAGGAAATGACCCCTGGATCACTCAAATCGGACCTCTAGAGCTCAATTTACATCAATTTGAAGATGAACGCACCAAACGGTGCCACGTGTCTCTTGCCGCCGGCGACTTGGGCTCGCCGCCGGTGGTTCTGCCCGACTGGGCTTCCTGGTGGGCCGCGCTCTGGGCTTTACTGCCTATTTTCGAGTTTTTGAATATTTTACAATTCTGCCTAATGGTTTTTCTGAAAATCATAAGCTGTCAAGGAGTTTCTGTAAAATCAGAAGACAGCAGGAGAATCTGTAAATTTCCAGAAGATGGTACGGGCTTTAAGGAGTGAGCTGGATCCAGGCTGAGCCCAGCTGCAGACGAGCCCAACTGTTGCAATGGGCCTCAGAAGGATGATCTAGTGAGCCAACCCATGACTCAGAGCCCAGGATGATACCCAGGCAGAAGCCCAGGCAGTAAAGCCCAGAGCGCGGCCCACCAGGAAGCCCAGTCGGGCAGAACCACCGGCGGCGAGCCCAAGTTGCCGGCGGCGAGAGACACGTGGCATCGTTTGGTGCGTTCATCTTCAAATTGATGTAAATTGAGCTCTAGAGGTCCGATTTGAGTGATCCAGGGGTCATTTCCTATGGATTTGGACATTCTGAGTTCAATGGAAGGGCTAGATTAGCCAAATGATACCTAGAAGTTTGAGTTTTGGGGACAGAGGAGTATCTTAAAGGATTTAAGGTCTTAAATCCTTCTAAGTTGAGTACTTCTAGGAAGAAATGATGACATATAAGATGTTTTAAAGGCTCTAAAAGTTGAGCAATTGAGTGAAGATGATGCGTTCTTATGATCTTAATTGCAGGGCATAATCCTACTTACTAAGTTCTTGTGAACTTACCCCTTTTTCCTTTGACTCTCAGATGATCCCGTGGATGGTGGCCAATGAGATGGTGGTGGCGTGCTAATGAATAAATCTTTTTATTTATCTCTTTCTATGTAATGAGTGGTTTAACTTGGATGTAAAGAACTTATTGAGCTGGGATGTTTGTAATAACTCTATGGACTTGGATGTAATAATGCAAGTTTATTTCTTACTTAAATGAGATGGTTCAATCGTCGCGTGGAAAGATCCTGGAGTTTTATAACGACTTGGACCGAAAATTTAGGCAAAAGCCTTGATTTTTAGTTCAGGCCGTTACAGATACTATAATAAATTATCGATTTTCATAATAATATAAATAATATTAAATAAAGTAAACTTTTCCCCAACCATAAGCTATGGAAATTCATAGAGTTAGATAAAACAAGGGTTTCATAGAAGTCATAGAATCTAATTCATGTTTACAAATGTCACTTTTGACACGATAGTAATCTCATCCATTTTTCTCAGTTAGATGATTAATGACAGTTTTACTTACCAAGGGACCAAGTTTCATCTAAATTAAAGATAGCTACATTTCCTTAAAAATATATGTACTCATGTATAAAATATCAAAAAAATACTTAAAACCATTCACATGCAGTAGTGTAACAATATTTATAGAATTATTTATATGATAACAATATTTAAATGGTTTAAATGTTAAAAATACAATTTCGAATTCGATATTTAACATCAAACCATTTTATTACGTTTATCTTATACATTTGTGGACAAGGGCTATTCGCAACAATACAAGATAGATGAAGGGATTTTCACAACAATAAAAAGGGATTCCGCTTTTATATAACCGAATCACGTAGAAGCAAACCCATATAATCCCTTCGAAATTTAAGATTGTGATCTTTCATGAAAAATCTAATCCATTCATTATATTTAACATCATTCGTTTATCTAGGGGATCAAGTTTTATCCTACTCAATTATGTTTATAAGTTACATTTGTTAGAATATATATATATATTCATGTGTAAATTATGAAAAACGCTAAAATATCAATTTTAAAGTAGTATTTTCAACATTTAAACCGTCTAAAATATCATTTCTATGTGAACAAATGATTCTATAAAGTATTATTACATTCTAATATATGTGTAAATAGATTTAAGCATTTTTCATAATTTACAAATGAACATATATATATATTTTAACAAATGTGACCCATAAACATTCTTGATTGGGATAAAACTTAATCTTCTAGATAAACAAATGATTTTAAATACAATGAATGGATTAATTTTCCATTAAGGATCAAAATCTTAAATTTTGAAGGGTTTACATGGCCAGTTACATAGAAGTGGGATAGAATATAAAGGATACTAAATACAATACATGGAATGGATTTCTCATAAATTATTAAGGTGGAAAAATTGGAGGTAGTTACATAGAAGTTTTATAGAAACAGAACATGTTGGAATCAAAATCTTAAAGATTTCTATTGCTGCATTTAATTGGATTAAAATAGCATGATCCCTATCCTTCGAACAAAATTTAAAATCTGCATTACATAAACGAAATTGCATAGTGTCAAGTTTACCTAAAATTTTTAAATTTAAGATGGGTTTGAGGCCTAAATGTTTATGAACCATCACAGTATCCACTGTCACTAAATTTAACTCTGTAACAACCAAACCATTTAACGATCAACAACTGAGTGTAACCATATGCAATTGAGAGTAGATCGCATATTTATCTGAGCTAGGAGAGTTTGCATCAAGAGTCAAGACATCGGTGACATCTATCAAAATAGCTTGATAAGGAACATAATGTGCAAGATGCAGTTCTTCAGTATTTTTCTCAAGGAAAGAGAAAATATACATAGGAGTCGAGAAAAGAATTGAGTGAGAAAAGAACTCATCATTTCTTTACTTGGAAGTCACCGCCCAAAGGCTTTCTATGCTCAATGGAGTAGTTCTTTCGGAATCTGAAGAACATACCAAAAAGGTTTTACAATAAAGAAAATCAAAGGCAAACCTAGCTTGGTAATCCACCCATGGCTGCTGCATGAATGCCAAAGGACCTCACCCGTGATTGCCCATTTGCCCATCCTGTGCTCAGAAATGCTATCACCAAAGATTCATCTGGAAATAACTGAAGTATCCACATCAGGCACGCATTGGAGTTGACACTTGTTGAGAAGGGTGATAAATCGCTCAAGCAGCTTCCAACATTTAGTTGAAGATTACATCAACAGCAATGAAGCTCATTTGCAGCGCCTTCCATATTGTTCAAACCAACTTTAATTTCATCAATTACAAAGGCAACTGCAGAGCTGCACAGCATTTAAAACAAATCAAATGCAAGTAATGATACTAACCATTTTCAAGATATTTCACAAATTATTGTTACTCTAAATAACATCATTTGTCCATGCATGTGGCATGAAGTAGCACCATATTGTACTTTCTGATGAGGATATATTGTGTGGCAATGGGGATGGTTTGTAAATTCTCTGTCAAATTTTCAATTATATAAACAGTTACTTTGATTTGCATGATAGCAATTTAATTGATGATTTATCATTTTATCTTTAATTTTGGTTTTTGAAATACGATATATGTGAGAGGATTGAACTTCAGGACATCTTCACTCTCGATGTTATGGACATGAGATTTATTCAACTTTATGCTACAAAAAAATTTTCATGAATTTTATGTAAGGTGTGGTGTGCCTTGCACCTAGGCCCAAAGACCAGATTGTCCCTCGTGCCTTGCCCCTTTTGACCAACGAATTATCTTATTGCTGGCTAGGTAAATGATGATATCATTGATCAAACCAATACTAGGAACACTAGTTTGAACATCACAGCTTCAATTGTCACCAGCCACATGAGCAAGTCCCTAGAAACAGCAAGTCCCTAGAAACAGGAAGTAACTGGAAATCATATCCCGTCAATATAACTTTATAAGGGGTAAAAAAAACACTTCATGAAAGTGGCTATTTTTGGTGGAGATCTAACTTCAGGACTGTTGTTTCCAATACAATGACTTGCATGGTAATCTCTTAA
Source organism: Annona cherimola (assembly GCA_030490835.1). NCBI lineage: Eukaryota > Viridiplantae > Streptophyta > Magnoliopsida > Magnoliales > Annonaceae > Annona > Annona cherimola. Next base: position 90,577,186 of record CM059972.1, read on the forward strand.
CAACCCAGATCACCACCAGGTTGGCGGTATCAATTAATGCACCAAAACATGATGATATATGATGTCAATATAATTTTTAAAAAGGAAAAAAAAAAAATAATACTACATCGAATTGACAAAAAAGTGGAGATCTAACTTCAGTACTGTTGTTTCCAATACAATTGACTTACTTGGTAATCTCTGCATTTATTAACAGAATTACTCAGATCAACACCGGGTTGGCGGGTATCTATAAATGATCAAAAACATGAAAGAAACACCTTTATGCTGCAACCAATAAAGGAGAGACCTTTTACACAGACTAAGTTGGCTTTTGCTAACCTTCACGTGTGGATCCAAAGTGCATCAACAGACAAGGGCTTCTCACTTCTTGAATGAACAGATTGTGTCCGTGGAAGAGGTGCATGCACAGTTATTGGGAGAACCCATTCATTCTTATCTCTTCCCTCTATGAGGAGAGGATGCTCATATCTAGCAAGGAAGCAAGAATCAAAACCAGAAACTGTAAGAGGGAGGAACATGCAATGTATGGAGAAAAGGCTCCAAAACACACACACACACACACACACACACACACACACACAAAGGTGAAAAGCATATGAGAAGCTGTCATGCCTAGTCTTTCCACAGAAAACAGCATCTTCGTACAACTACTTTTGTAAAAAATTCTGATCATCTAACACAGCTAGATGTTGGCTCATCACTGAAGCTATCCTCTATCAATTTAGCATCTTAGTAAATGAATAATTACAAAAGCAATGTTGATACATATGATACAGGGATAGTGCCAAAAAGGAATCCTCGAGGCTCATTCCATGCACAAGGTTGTATTTTATTGGAAAGTAGTGAAACATCTTTACTGAAGTTCCACTGCAAGTCCTTTTTCTTTCTGTTAAGAATGGCGCAAATTTCCTCTCATTCACTCACATGAATAACAATGTGACAAATTTACCTTAAAAACTTGAAGAACTATCAATGGAAAATGTGACGTTAAGGAAGAACAAAGGATGACTCTCACTCACTTGATTAATGAGCCCAAACATGAAATCAAGCAAGAAATTAGTTTGTAATCTCTGATAAAACTGGAAGAAGCTTCACCATAAGGCCTTACAACTTGAGAATTTTGTATAATCAGATCTATATTCTTTTAGATATGCATTGTGCCCACATAATCACAGCCTATAATGTCTAAAGAAAGTTGTAAAGCTGTTAAAAGAAAATTGGCACAGGCAATATTACAAAGCACTGCTTCTAGTTCACATCTAAAGGAGTTTGATATTGTTTTAGCTGTCATAGCAACATTAATGTTACAGAGAAATAAAGATTGATCAAGTTGCTGAGACCTTTGATGAACCATTAAATTGTAAACTTCATAATTTTCCAGGTTCATTGACCACATATTGGAAAATATGGCTGTAGGAGAAAATGTAAGAGCTTAGGACTTCTCTTTTCTCGTGAGAAAACGTTCAGAATCATAAAATCACAAAGCCTGTTAGCAAGTTTCCAACTACAAGTATCCATAACTACATTTCTGATCATTACTTTCCATAACACTGCTTACATATAGATATGCAAAGAGAAATTACTATTACAAAACATATGGGTTTTCTGTATATATATTTCACAATAATCAGGGATTTAGTAAAGAATCCCCTACGCCCAATTTCCTTCATTAACCATGAGTTTTACAGTCAAAAGTAGTTTTACGGTTAAAACTTAAGGGCAAGTTTTCTTCAACCTGGGAAAAATCAGAACAAAATGAGATTGATGAAACACGTTGGGGTTTATTCATTTCTTGGACCCTGTTACTTGAAATTACATATATTTAATATCCTAATTTTGGATTTAATATATACATTAGGGATCCTTTCAGAATTGGGGAAAAAAGTTGCAAAATATGAGAAAAAAACTGGAAGAAAGGGAAACAATAATGTGACGAGATCGGGTCATAACAAGAATAAAGCCCATAAAAATAAAATAGACAGGCTTTTCAAATGAAGAAACAACGCACAATGACTGAAAATATAAAATGAAAAAAAAAAAGTGTAGTAGTTTTGACAGATATGTGACATTAATTAAAGGCAGAAAAAAGAGGAAATAAAATAAATTAGCTTTCATCCATTACAAAACATATCTCGAGTCATCATATAGACCGACATAACAAATTGTTTAGATTACAATTTTGTTAATTTATTTAGGATGTGTTTGGTATTTTGATAAAACTTTTTAATAAAAAGTTAGGAGAATTGATGTGATATGATAGGTGTAACAATGAGAAGTAAAGAGAATAAAATTAAAATAGATAAGTAGTTGCATTGGTAGTTAAGGAGAAATGATTGAAAACTAGGAGTAGCTGTATAAGAAGATGTGAAGAAATGATTAGAAAATAGGATAATTGTGGAAAGTAAAAAGTTTTAGATTGACGAGTAAGAATCCAAACACACCCTTAGGATTCTTTTATTTATATGGTGTTTTGGGTTTTATTTTCGTGCAGAGTTTTCTACACAGATAACAACAAAAATAGAGTTGAGAGTTCAATTTATTAAACTTAGGTCTCATTATTAAAAGCTAAACTTCTAGAGTTCCTTCTCTGCTCTTCTCAAGCTCTTCACTTCTTCCTCCTCTAAATTCTTCTATTCTTCACTTCAAGAGGATTTTTTTGCCTCCTTCACAAGTTCTTTCTTTGTTCTATCATTTCCTTATATTTTTTTTGCTCCTCCTTTTCCCTATCGAGAGCATCTACTTTTTCTTCAAAAGTCTTCCTCCTCATTTTATAATATTTTTCTTATTATGCATCAATTTGATATAGGACCCTTTGTTCTATATGATTAACAATTTGCAACTTCTTTTGCATTATGGCCCAAAAAACCTATGCAATGACCATATCAAATAATAACACAACAGAAAAAATATCCAACTTCTGTCTTGAGGCCCAAAAAATCTACATCTTTGTCGAAAAAGCAAAAACTTGATAAATTCACAATTTGTAACTGAAATATTTTTTTTCAAAAAAAAAGAGGAAAATTTTTAGAGGAAAAGTAAGTATTAAGGCCTACTTGCAAACAAGATTTTTTGAGTGTCACACATCTAGATCAAAAGGGAAGAAATGAAAAGAGATACTTCATTGACAATCTCAAAAGCATGCCCCACCATAAGTATTCATGCATCAGGTATTTCTTTTTCTTTCTGATTGTTAGAAAAAACAAGAAAGCAACACATACACCGGAACAGGCGACTACAACTCAGAAAAAAGTTACCTTCGCCTAGCATATAATACTATAATATTAACATACATTGACAATCACTCAACATTGAAGTGAACGATAGAAAATTCAAAAGAATGTCAGGCACTGAAAGTCTGATACAGATCCTAACAGGAAAAAAAAAAAAAAAAAAACACTTTTGTTTTCCCTGTCCACCATCCATAAATAAGACTTCCACTTCTTGAGGGACAGATAGAGAACAGAACAGCCATTTCCAGTCATTTCCATGCAAGCATCTTTATCTAAAACCTAATATGAATAGAGAAGCTAACATGACATGAATATTTAAGAATTCCGCATTGCAGAGACTACCTTCTCCAATCAGTATATTTAGGTGTTGTAAAGAATTCGAAGCGGAGTGCCCACTGTACAGAAATATGGGGTGTGGAAAATGACATCGGTCCATCAACAGGAATAGAGAAAAGGAAGCTTGTCTGCAACAAATCTGCAACAACTTCATAGTGGTCGCTTTGAACCTTTCCATATAGTACAAAGAATACCACAGCTATATTAGAATTGGATGCATTGCCATAAGCAAAGAAGCAAGGCACAATATTTGTTGCATTACAAGAAGAACAGCAAAATAGGCTGTACCTGTTGCATATATCCTTAGTACGTAAAAGTAAATGAGTTTACCTTTGTAATGGTGGTGGAATTCCTTCTTGAAGAATGAATATAGCGCTGATTGATGGTTTCTGAAGTCTCCAATGTTATAGAAATCTAGATGATGATGATGGTTGAAAACAGTCTCAGTTATACTGAATGAATGAAAATTGGCTAAATGAGGTATTTGCATGTATATGCAACTATGCATATTCCACACTGCATGAATATGGTCATTCACCTAATAATTTTTAATTATCACTAAATTGAAAGATCAGCCATTCAAAAATAACCAATTCACACATAATGAACTTTTCTCTTACACAGGCACTTTGAATCAAACAACACCGAGGCTCACATTTGTATCACCTTATAGAATGGAGATACTATTGAATAAGCCCCTTCAGACCCTTTTCACTTTCATGTGCAAATAGAACAAGACAGGAAGCCAAGAAGAACCATGTGGGGACAGATTCGGGCAAAAAACCAAGAATCAAGGTTCCCAACATGCAAGAAGTATCTTGGATAACCAGCTGACTACACTAATAGCAAGCACATCGCCTTCTATTTTGGGATCATGAGAGCTCCCACACATTATGGCATCCAGGGAGGCACATCCATGCATGCAGATTGCAGCCTTATCTTGCTTTATTGCAAAGATGTTATTTTCAATGACTCAAACCAGTGATTTCTCATCTCAGAGGCAGCAAGAAAATCTAACCATTGTGCCAAGGCAAATGAATTTGCAACTCACTCCATGAATACTCAATTACTTTGCCAAAATGGGGACTAAATTTTGAAGGGGGAAAAAAAAAAAAGGAAACAATTGAACAAGAGGTTCCAACTTCAACAACTACCTTTTTTATCTGAGGAAGGAAAATAGCAAACAATTTACCTCCAGAGCAAGAGCACCCAACAAGCTTCTCCAGAAAGGCAATAAACATATTGCGGAAACATGTGCATGCCACAGATTTAAAGAGCATGTAATTTCAAATAATAAAGAAGGATTCTGAGAGGAGCCACTAGCCAGTTTGATGTTAGAGTTGTTTATTAACATTGGTAGTCGAGTATACTTGTATAAATGGGTAATTGATGAACGAAAGAGGAACAAAATTTTCTGGTGAGAAATTACTGTTCACAAAGGGAGCCTAGCTGGCTCAACCCAAACCAAACATTGGACTAAAGATCCTAAAAAAGTATCAAAGCTGTAGATTGGTGGGCCACAGGTCAATATATGGAGCAGGCAACAGCTATTAAAGGAAAGTTATTGATCAATGATCTGATAGCCATTTGTGAATTGCTGGTGGGAGACCACAATTACATCAGTAGTTGAAGACCCAAGGACTTAAAGAGGCTCGGGCCAGGCGATTTTTAGTAATCAAAACAATGGAGCTTCAACCAACCGGCTTTAGGCCCAGTGATTGTTATGACAGTTTATGGTAACCAATGCAGCTTCTCAGAACCTATATAGGTGGACATGGGAGGTGAAGGCAGTCCCCTGCACCATCAGGTTGTGCATTTCCTAACCTTCCTTGGATTGACTGACAGTACCACCTTCGACCATGAGCTGCTGTCAGTAAGGATTGGGTCTGATGGAGCTTTAAGAATTGGTAGTGATCAGTTCACACAGCAGTCAGGTTGGGTGAAATTTTACCAATTTTGCCAGCCATGAACAGAGGCTGTCACTGACAGTAGGAAACAGAGGCAAAACCAAGTTCAGGATCATCCACTGGGATGAAATGGGATGGGTTTTTCCATTCCCAAAAAAAGACGAAAAACAAAACAAACAAAAAAAAAGACAAAACAAAAAACATAACGCCCTTACCTTTCCCATTTTTACAATACTACTTTTCCTATCCCCGATGTACTTTCTCATTTCCCAATACACAATGACCCCTCATCCAATCTCCTTATGTCATTCCCATCCCATTCCATCCAATTGGATGATCCTGAACAAGGAGAATCAATCTCCTGAACTCAAAGGTGCTGAAATTCCACCTGTTGCAGTGACTTTGGCAAGGACATCAATGCTAAGAGCTCATTAATCTTGCTCATAACAGAGATCATGGCCACTGTTTGTGGGAGAGAGTGACTAACAACCAAGATCAGTTTCCAAATCATCAGGACATCAAGAATTCTCCAGAAGCAGTGGACCACCCAAATACAGTAATCAATCTAATTCCCTCTTATAGTCTGCCGGTGGGATAGTCTAGAACTGTGGTTGGATCTATGAAGGATATTTGCAGGCAGAGAATGGCTGGAATGTATAGCGAGTGTGACGGCTGACTATTGAATGCAAACTGAGACTGATGTGTTGATTGCTATACACTTCAAGCGATCAAGTGAATCCAACACACTATTGCGTTTCCCTTGCTTCGTCGCAATTTGTGGAACAGAACCTGTGGAATTATTGGATCCAATTGCGAATCCCTGCAGTCCACATTCCTATTGGCAGGTCAAGCGCTGGGGAAAACAGGAGATGGCCTGGGTTATGGCTGGTTGCAGTCCACCACGAGCTCAGGGAAACAATGGCATAGACTGCTCTCTTTAATTGAACTGAGCGGCGGTGAAAATACGGCTTGGGAATCAGGAATAGCAGTAACGTGTTTGTAACAGTCACCTCTAATGTCTGGGGAGCGGACAATGAGAGTTATGAACTAACGATTTAGTTGATCACTGTGATCTGTTGAAGCAGTTAAAGCAGTGGAACCCGTGGTTCTAGGTCAGATTGGTGAGCCAATTGCCAGGCTCTCACATTGGTGGAGTCTGTGAACGTTGAGGAGTCGGTTTGGCCAGGTGTTCCTTACTATAATGACTGGGTAGTTGGATAGTTAGATCAGGGTGGCTGAAACCACTGAAATAGTCATTTGGTGGGTTAATGCAGAAGCATGGTGAGTTATCCAACCAACGGCTGACTGCGTGGGCTGAACTTTCAGTCAGTCAGCAGTACTGGATCTTAGCAACTAAGTAGAAGATTGTGACTGAGTATTGACTTGGCAGGTCACTCTACCGACTATTGGACATAATAATGGCGACTTGGAAAGTTTGGGTCTAAATGATTTTGCATTGGGTTGGAGTTTGATTGATTGTCTATGTGATTCTTGCATGTGTGGTTGAATGCAGTTTGGTTGTTATTCACATGGTTCGAATGCTATTTTTGTGATGCACCATGGATAACATCAAGGAAAGGCACAAGGTTTAGCACTACCTGCTATTTTGGTAATTTCCCCATCTTCATGAGAGGAAATCCTATACCATGAACTTGGAAAATGAAAGCCTCTTTTAGTTGCTACAAAGTCTCCCCCATCCAATGGATGGATTTTGTAAAGAAGTATTTGCAAGAAAAAAGCTTTTGAATAGAATCAATGGTGGAGTTACTACAATTGGCATTGATTTGGTTTTATCTATGGATTGAGGAAATTAAAGAGATGGTTAGCCTTATATAGCTTGAGTCGAACTGAATTTGTCCAGGATAACGGGGACCAATTTCTGGCCTGATCCCAGGGCCTCAAGGATTCAAACAATATCATCTTGAAAATTTTGTTGAATGTCTTCAGATGGTATGTTGCAAAAGAAAATTGAGGTGTTTCAACCTCGGACCTTACACGCTACCATATTCTTGGCAAGAGAAATAGAAGACAAGTTTCAAGAGGAAGGGAAGGAAACCGAAGGAAGATTCCATGAAGATAATCAGGCCCTATATTCAATGCTACGTCATCGAATTTACCCATTGAAGAAGTCATCTCGATTACTAGCAGCATGAACTATAACCTAGAAGTACAGAAGGCAAGTTTTAGAGGTTGATTTGGAACACAGAAGGGAAACCAGAAATCCTGTAGTTCAGATTTTTAAAAGATTTTAAGGACCAATCCAGTGCACAGAGCTCCTACTTATTGGGGGAGCCACACAATCCAGTAGTTTATTTTTCCCCTCTCAAGTGGTTTACGGATTTTGATCTTATGCACCTAGGTGCACTTAGCTTTGGTGCACCCGAGTGCAAATATCCTTTTTATTTTTATTTTTTTGAAACTTTTTTCACAAAGTGTTAATCTAGGTGTATTTAATACGTGTATCAATTTTACATTTTTGGATATTTTTAGAAAAAAAAAATTTGAATTTTTAAAAATCAGAGGCATTTTAGAACATTTTGATTTTTTAAAATCCAAAAAAAAAAAAACTAAAAATCTCCAAAAATAGTAAAAATTGATACACGTGTTAAATATACCTAGATTAACAGTTGTGTTGAAAAAATTTCGAAAAAATATATAAAAAATGAGTATTTGCGCCCAGGTGCACCGAAGCTAAGTGCACTCCAGTGCATAATATTAGTTTCGTGTGGTTTGCACACTTCACTATCAGGTAGATACATTCTTTCAACCTTATGGATAGCGCCAGGGAGAAGGATGATAGGAATCACTAGCGAGTTGTCATTGGCATGTACTAGCATTGATGATCAATAATCTAAGTACATTTAACATGTGAAATTACTAAAATGCCACTGATTTTTTAAAAATCCAAAAAAATATCTAAAAATCTCAAAAAATAGTAAAAATTGATACATATGTTAAATACACTTATATTAACATTTGCGTAAAAAAAATTCAAAAAAAAAGTTTTTTTTTTTAAAATGGGTGTATGCACCCAGAAGCATTAAGGCTCGATGCTCCCGGGAACATGCAACCAGCCTCCATATAAAAAGGTAATTAAAGAATGAAAGAGGAAGAATAATTTCTTGAAAGAAATTTATGTTTAGAGGACCCTCACTTGCTCATACAGCCACATGCTAGAATTGGTGGTCAAGTATTTGTATAAAGGTTGATGGAAAAAAGGGGAATTAACTTCTGGTGAGAAATTTGTGTTTACAAGAGCAGTAGCCTGGCTAGTTTGAACCAAGTCAATCCTTGGATCAGCAATCCCAATAGATTCTTTAGAAAAATGTAGAGTCAATCCACATAGCATAATCACAGAAACAGTAAACAATATTAGGCAGTGGTTCTTCATTAACTGGCATCCAAGGGATGATATTAGATAAAGATTTTTAATTAAAATTACCTCAAGGCATCTCCTTGCTCCCTCCTGGAAAAAGGTAAGAGTGCCACCTATCTGTCATCAGCATCAAGCATGCACACTGTTTTAGGTTCAAGAGACTTAATCCATGAATTCTGTAAGAGTGTACAACTTGCATACCATGTCACCAAAATAATAAGTCGAGTCTGAACTTCTAGGAGAAAAGCGTAGTAAAACTTGGTCATCCATCCTGATATTATAAGACCTTCCTCTAATGAAGCCTTCTGCTGCAGAAAATGTTTCTACAAAATAAGCTTGCCAAGATTTTACACAGAGAACAAGTAAAAATCCAAGAATTGAAGAACAAGTAAAAATCCAAGAATTGAAGAACAATTTTTAATGTGAAGAAAGTACGAGAAATTACATGCTACAGGATCAACATTTCCAGGTATGGAGGGTACGTCAGCATCATCCTTATTGTACTGAGAATTTAAATCTCTTCTTTGCTGATTTGGTGAGAGGAGAGCCAGGTTCTTGTGGGGCATCAAGACATCTGCATGGAGGCATATATCATATTCCTTTATATAGCTTGCATAAACCGCTTGAAAATAATCAAATACAAAAATAGAAGTGTTGCTGCTTCGAGACAAGAAGCATCCAAGGAGGACTTTAATATATATATATATATATATATATATATATATATATATATATATATATATATATAGAGAGAGAGAGAGAGAGAGGTTACCCGGTATAGTTAACTGTACCATAGTTTGTAGTGCAGTTGGCTTAAAAATGGGCCTCACATGCACTTAAATATATTAATTCTTTAAACAATCATTTATCCATCTATAAGTTATGTCTTAGATAGTTTACATGATGAAAAAATAACTTCAAAATTGTTATTTACATCAAACTATTTTATTATGGTGAATTTATGCCATTTTCGGACAAGGCCCATGCACATATCCAATTTGAATAAAAACTGGTATGTTAATAAAATAAACAATTCTAGATAAAAGGGTGGAATAGGTTATCATTTTATGACCACGTGGAGCCCATTTGGAGCCAACTATACCGTAACTTACAATACAACTAACAGCACTTGAATATCATATATATATATATATAGGAAAATAATCAAGTGCATTCGGACTGCACCATAACTACGGTGCAGTCCATGCACTGTGGGGCTCACTTGATCATGAATGAGAAATTTACTCCACCCATTGTATTTAGAATTATTCACTTTATTAGCATTCCAATTTTCATCTAAATCCAACATATGCATGTGCCCCATCTTCAAATAGTTTAATGTAAATATCAAGTTTAAAATGACATTTTCAACATCTAAACCATCTAAAATATGATTTTTATATGGATAAATGATTGTATGAAGTATTATGATATTTTAATATGTGTGGGGCCCATTTTGCAGCGGACTGCACTGTAATTATAGTGCAGTCAGTCTGCATATGATAGGTTCTCATGTGTGTGTGTGTGTGTGTGTGTGTGTGTGTGTGTGTGTGTGTGTTTGTGTGTGCGCGCTGAGGAATAAAGACTTTAAGAGAAAAAAATAAACAAATAATCAGAGAAATGGCAAAAGCCGTGGTAGCTAGTCCCAGAACTAGAAGTAGGGGGGCAAAAAAATTATTACAAGTCTGCCTAGATCCTGCCAAGAGAAAAATTATATTGAAGAAATTCAAGCTCCTCAAGCATTGCTCATGCATTTCGCAAAACAAAGGAAATATATATATATAGTTAATTTACCCCTAGTTGGATCATATGAGACCTCTGCCACTGATAGTTTGGGAGGTGTCGTGTATGAAGTGTTGTAACGATCTCCATGTGCATAAGGGGCTTCTGCATTTGAAAGCCTTGCTGTAGCTGATTGCAACGATAAAGAATGTCGAAAAGACTGCTCAATATTTCCCTTTGTAGGGTTGTAGGAAGAAACAGATGAGATCTCATCTCTTGAACTATCATAGCCATCTTCCAATGCATCGGATATTCCATTGGCTCTAACCTGCTAGGTCAATATGCATAGTTTAACAGAATGATGCAAGCCAAGATTAATATTCAAATGAAAAGTGAATTTCTTGGTTGAATGAATATGAGCTTCATTCAGTAGTGGTCCACGACTCAAAAGTAAAGAATTTAGATTGGCCAGAATTTAGATTGGCCACAAGAGTGTTCGCTAAGCCATATGGATAGCTTCTCACCCAATCAGATTCTGAATCCTTCTCTTTCCAATATATATCCATCTGAACAGGCATGACAGGTAACATCCCTGAAAATTTTGACAAAACTACGTAAATTTCTCACATTTTTTATGAGAGGAGGAAAAAAGAATCAATGGTTACCCTAGAGAGTAGTTAATTTAAGAAAAATTAAATTTATTTGTTCATGGAAGGTAGAGAGTTAAGATAGCATCCAGTAACTTTTTCAAGTGTGAAATTTTGACTGTGGTTCTCAAACAGTCATCCTTTTTGCAATCCCCAATCAAATATTACTTTTTCATTCAAATATGGCAGAAATTAGAAAGACCCACTAAAAACAAAATACTCAATCTGTCAAAGCAGAATCATACTCATAGTTATTCAAAAGGCCTTTTCCACGGCACATCAATTCAAATTAAACCAGTATCAAAAATCATTGTAACATGAGTATTTCTAACACTTCATTCATTGACAATTCTTCTTTCCTTCTTTTTCTACCCATTTTTAGTAGATATGACTATCTCCAATCTTGCCTTTCCTCATTACCATCATTATTTTCATTTATTAACCCATCTTTCCATCTAAAAACTCATCTATTTTATCTTTTTCACTTAGTTTTCAATCATGCCCCCTTCTCATCCCTTCTCTTTACCTCTGGCTTTTCATAGTCAACTTTTTTTCTCCCATTTTCCACCTCTTTTACCAATTCCTAAATGAACAGAAATTTTGGAAAATATAGCAAATTCATGTAAATAAATGAAATCTGACATTCTAATTTTTCAAGAGCTTGCCACATTCTTTACAATTCACATCCCAAATACTATTAGAGCCACGACAAGTACCTTTTATACGTGGGTACAGCTTTATAGTTTTATATTAATCACTTCTTTTGAGGTAATTCATTCTAATCAATCTTTAAAAAAAAAAAAAAAAGCAAAACAGAAATGAAGAAACCTCAAATTAGGAAGTCAAGCACACTTCAGGCTGGTGGATTAGGGATTTGGAACGGATCTGGAGTTTGAAAAAGTAAAATTGTTGTAGTAGGTAAATGTTGAATCATGCACCAAGAGAGAAAATATAGGTCATGATAAGGAATCTTAAAGTTGTTATATTTTGAGATATGGGAGGTAGATTTTTTATGCACTGGAAGAGGGGAAAATTCAAAATTTTTCCAAATTCCAAGTCCAAATCTAAGCCAGCCCAACAAGCCCTTGGGTAACTTGAAAGTGGTTGCAAAAATACATAGAGATATCATTTCCCTTGAAGGCCTGGAAAATAATGGAGAAATAACTATGATGCAAAATCATGGTTGATACAATCCATTTTGAGGATATTTACTTTTTGTTAGATGATTCATGATTAACACCACCCTCATAAGCTATTTCCCACCTCAGAAAATTAAATGTATCTTGCTGCATGGCTTCTTGATTTTGGGTTATGTCTTCAGTAATTGCATCCATTTTCACATCTTAATAACTTATAACCATGTCCTTCTCATCTACCTCGAGTTCTCCAGTAATCTTCTATACTGGTTAAATCCTTCCTCCAAGATTCAATCTCTAGTCTCTATATCACATGAACAAACCACTTCACTTTATTTTTCCCCATTTTATAACTTTTACCTTCATGTTACTCACACTATTTCATTATTTTTGCATTTTGATTAATCTTCTATCATGAATGGATCTTTTTTTTCACAAAGCATTTGTTGTTCAACATGTGAATGATAATCCATGACATTTTGGGGGATGAACATGTAATAATAAACAAAGGTTTGACATTTCATCAGTTTCATTGGATCTTTATAGCAAGGAATTTCCACTAGAACTTTCTAGTATCAATTCAATCAAAAAGAGACAAACCATAGTTGCCAAATTGGATTTAACATAATTCAAGAAGGAAATATGTGTGATGAAACCACAAATTTGAAATCGGGTAATACTGGTGCCTGGTATTGTGCTAATGCTAACAAGAATTTGTCAACAACCGAAATCCCAAAAGGTTCCAACGGAAAGAAGCAAAGTGATAATTTGATGGTTGATTAATTAATCAGATGGCTTGCTGAAGCATATCAATCAGGATTAAATGCTAAATTCAATTGCATAAGCCAAATGCTGACTTAACTCTCAGTACAATATTTAAGCAGCCTAACCAAGGGGCTAAAGCCTAAGAGTGTAACCTGAACTGAGTATTTTAAAACCCAAAATAAATGCTATTTTTGCAAGAAAAATAATCAAAATCCTCTCACAAAATGGCATTGGCCTACAAATACAGCTAATGAGTTGTTAAATAATATGAGGAAAATAATCTATGGAAAAGTTAATTTCCAGTTATATAAACATTTCAATTTTATTTATCCAATTTTGATCTCATCGTTATCCAATTTCAACTTTATATTTATCTTAAACCCTAATACCATATGCTATCAGTAAACTACGAGAAATACCAACCTTAAAAGAAATTATAAATATGAAAATTTATCCTTTAGAAAATCAAAGAAAAAACAAGGAAACGAGAACCCAAAGAATAGAAGAGAAATTAGAAGAATCCCCAAAGATATTTTTTGTGTTCTACTAAAAAACTTCAAGAGTTTGGAAGTTGCTTGCATCAAGAGCAACTAACATGCCCATTAGGTAAAAAAATCTTCTTTTTAATTATTAACAGCGAAAGTGCATTTTGCATTTATAATTCCAAATTATATTTAATTTTCCATATTGAAATCAGTATACATTACATTTTCTTACCTTTTTTATGGATGTGAACAGTTCTCAATACCTTGCAATCAAATAACTGAACACATGCCCAGAGTTTAAAGTTATGGACTGGAACCCTTTTAATTTTTGAAAATTTTCTGATCTAATGGAGACTCCATATCGTCTGAAACATTTGAAATTCAGCCAAATCCCATCCAGCCTCATTGACTAGTACACGACACGTGGGGTTGGAAAATCATTATGTCACTTCAACTAATATGTCAATCAGAAATCCAAGGATGTGAAATGTTTCATAGTGCCAACATTTAATATCAATCCTATCAACGAATAAATAGGTTGGTATGATAAATATGTAACGGTTGATACTCTTTTATGATATTTTCACTTTTCATCTATTAAATAAAGTCCAATGATTTTATTGTCAAATGAATAAGAACGATTTGCAGTGCCAGGTAAATTAAACATATAATTTAGGTAGGGGATACACTTCCATTTTGGGGCCAGCTGGATGATGTATAAAATTTGATCCGACAATCAATCTTACCAGCACCTATTTAGCTAAGAGATTAACAATCATTTAAATCAAACAGTCATGTGGACTACCAAAAATAAATAATTTGACAGTGAATATTATAATGTCAAAATTGTTTCATTATTAAAGTGACTTACATAAAGCATCCAAACCTTCTAAACTGTTCATCATATCTAAAGCAATGGTAATGATTAAATACATCCACGTGCATGTAAATGTCCATGCAACCCTTTTAATTCAAACTTCTTTTCAAAAGCTAAACCATTTATTTTTCTTAACATCATTTGTTTTACAATATAACCAAAAATCACTTTCATTGGTAACTTACATTTTATAAAAAAAATTCACGTCTTTTACGAGTGAATAGATAAACTATTATTTCAAAAAATGTATGGTATATATAGATTATATTATAAATGTTTTTAATATTTGATAGTTGAAATGAGAAATAAATGTGTATGGATAAACATAGTAAATTGTTTAGAGACGTGTTTGGGAAGTGATAAATTTTTGAATGAAAAGTTTTTTGTATAAAAATGTTTTAAATATGAAAAAATGATGTGATATGATAGGAATAATTATGAGAAGTAAATAAAATTAAAATAGATAGTAATTTGTATGGGTTATTGAAAAGTAGGGTAGTTGTATAAAAATATATAAAGAAATAATTAAAAATTAGAGTAATTATGGAGAGTAAAAAGTTTTAGATTGGAAATTTTAGTTTAAAAAATTTTTGGTGTAGACAAACACACCTTAGATTTAAAAAAAATTTAATAAAAAAGGGTTGCATGGATACTTCAATGAAACTGACTGTGTTGAATTATTGACCCTGAAGCAATGATTATTTGGCACTTATAACAATTTAATACTCAAGCAAATGAATTCCAAGTGAATTTCAAATTTTAACATTTATATAATATTTGAGTGGCCCGCATAGGATTTTGATCAAATTATTTCTTCTAACATAAATAGATGGCACTACACACAAAAGATGGCTTTGATTTTGTCAAATCATCAAGGTGGGTCCAAGACAAAACTTGACGACAGAAGCATTATATGGTCAAGTGACCATACAAGTATTTCCCTTAAAATAAATTTTTTTAAGTTGCCAGCTCCAACATATCATCCATCGCAATCAACAAAATAATTTAAATTTTTTCTTGGTATTTTAAACAAAGGGTGTGTTTAGGAAGTGATAAAACTATTAATAATAAGTTTTTGGTTTAAAATTTTTGAAATGTGAGAAAATTATGTGATATATAGGGATAATGATAAAAAGTAAAGAGAATAAAGTTAAAATAGATAAATTAGGAGTGTGTTTGGGAATAGATAAAATTTTGATAAAAAATTTTAGAGAGTAAAAGCTGTCAAATGATGTGATATGATAGGAGTAATGATGCGGAGTAAATAGAATAAAATTAAAATAAATAGGTTAGTTATGTGGATAGTAGTGTAGAAATGATTGAAAAGTAGGGTAGTTGTATAGAAAAATGTGAAAAAATAATTAAAAATTGGGATAGTTGTGGAAAGTAAAAAGTTTTGGATTGAAATGTTTTAACTTGACACTTTTTACCCATTGCCAAACACACCCTATATATATAGGTAATTGTGTAGAAATGATTAAAAAGTAGGGTAGTTGTATAGAAAGAAGTGAATAAATAATTAAAAAATAAGATAGTTGTAGCAAGTAAGAAGTTTTAGACTGAAAAGTTTTAGTTTAAAAATTTTAATGTATTACCAAACACCTCCAAATGCGAAAAATATCTAACATCATATAAGGTTCTTGGATTGGATTGCAAAAGACATTAAAAAGGCAGTTCACTCTTTCATTCTTAAGATTTTGGGATTTCTGTGAGAATGATTAAATTAATTTGGCAAGAAAATAACTGCAATACCATTTGCCTGACCATCTTTAGCAAGCAAGCCAAATTTTGTATAAGAATGATTAGATCAATTTGTTGGCAAAATAATTGTCTTACCGTTGGCCTGACCTTCTTCAGCTAGCAAGCCACTAGTTTTCTCAGTAAGCCATATCTGCAATGGAGAACGAGCTTCCTGCAAGAAGAATTTCATTTACAAGTATTGCAACATTTTTAATACAAACAACAAAATTCTTCCACATTAGGCCTGTTCAGGAGGGTATAATTAGATGGAATGCGATATGAATTGGACAAGATTTTCCATTCCAAAAAAATAAATAAATAAATAAATTCTCAATTCCGATATAATCTCTCATTTTCCAATATATAACAACCTTGCTTTTCCCATTTTTAGTCTACTTTTCTCATTTCCAATACATAATAACCCCTGCTCATCTCATCCACATCACATACCATCACATCATCTGACAAACATTCTGCCCCACCAACCCCCCCACACCAACATAAGCTTTAAAAAATAAAATAAAAAACACAAGCAGAGAAGAAGCATATGCGCATGAAGCACACACACTGCACCCAAAGAAACAAGAATAAAACATAGTACAGCATCAAATGCATGGACGTGATTCATTAAAGTACAAACAAAGATAACCTAAAGCTCAGTTGGCCTGGGGCAGTTGCTGCCAGTGCCCCCACGTGGGTTCAAACATATGAGTGGAAGCATGTCTCCCCGGTTTAGGAGCTTTACTCTCCTCTTTAATATTGTAAGATAATTTGTAAGGATTTATGGGGTTCGTTTGTTAAGAAGTCGTAAGGTTTCATAGGCTTGATTTGAGAAATTGGATGAAAAATGAGATGTTGTAGAAGAATTGACTTCAGAATGGAGCTATCAAAAAAAAAAAAAAAAAGCATACACAAAGATATGCACATCCATATATTTGCATTTTATTTCTTTGAAATATACAGTGTGTATGTCTGTGCATAGAACAACATGTTATTTGATACAGAAGCAAATGCATATACAAGTCTCAACAACAAGCGTCTCTTCAGGCTATAAAAGAATGGAAGCTGACCAATTGAATTAGATCCTTCAATGACTGTCTAGTAGAACTCCCATTCTCCAAAAACAGCCAGCGTCCGCTCAAAGTAGTTCTAATATAGTACAGATAGCGAATGGCTGATCCCCTGTAAGATGGAGGTATAATTTTTGGCAGCTCGGCTCTCACCGCGTCTGTAGAATAATAGAAGACCCATTATTGAATATGCTAGTATTTACTACAATACCATTCTGTGCAAGCAATGCATTCCAAAATTGGAATTTTGTAAAGTGAAATAAAAAAAAAAAAAATTTAAAATTATGCTACACAATTTTAGAAGAGTAAAGCACTCTACGGAATTACAGTAAAGCATAGAAATACGATAAATCAGAAATCAAAATTGATTTGAAAGGATGGTATATTTTCTTTGATTTTACATGCTCATATCCTTTGAATCATCATCTGCTTTATGTGTTTACATTATTCTTATAAATTGGCATTTAAATTAATGTTTTTGCTCTAAATGTATAGGATATTAGGAGAGTTGAGATTATTCAAATACAAGGCAGTAAGAGATGAAAGAAAGACCCAAAAAAATGGATGAAAGTAATTAACAATATATGAAAAAATTAAAGATTACAGAAAACTTAATTATTGATCGTCAAAAATGGTGTAGCGGAATCCATGCAACTGACCCCACTTAAATGGAAAATGGCTTATGATGACGTTGATGATTTATCTTGCCTATCCTAAGCATCATTAAACTATTTTTTCCTTTTATTTTTTTTATTTTAGAGTGTGTTTAGAAAGTGATAAAGATTTTAAATGAAAAGTTTTAAGTTTTAGAAATAATATAAAATGATGTGATATGATAGAGATAATGATGAAGAATAAAGAGAATAAAGTTAAAATAGATATGTTAGTTATATGGGTAATTGTGTAGAAATTGTTAAAAAGTAAGGTAGTTGTATAAGAAGAAGTGAATAAATAATTAAAAAATAGGATAGTTGTGGAGAGTGAAAAGTTTTATATTTACCCAAACACATCCTTAGTAGTGAAGTTTTGTGATAAGATAAACATATTTGTTATGATATTCTTGCTCCTTACTTTACAATTGGATGCATGATTTAATTGCTTGGATCATATGATGGATGAATTCTCTTTTATCGATGTTTGATTTCAAATGCACCTGTGAACTTCATTCCATCAAAACGTTCCCATGGTGTTCCAGTCCCATTATCTTTAATAAATGTAAAAACAAATTAACAACTATTCCAAGGGCAGCAATATTTCTACTTCTAGTGACAAAGTGAAATCTCAATAACCTTTTTCTTCAAAAAAAAAAAAAGAGAGAGAGAAAGCAGAAAAGAAATTCCATAACCCTTTTTTTCTCATTATTATCTGTAGTTCAAACCCAAATTTTCATAAATGATCTATTTTTCTATTTTCTTTGTTTTAGTTGTAATTAACAAAACCTTTAATAAGAGCAATAACAGGTTTTTCCCAGTGGCTCCTTTCATTCTTCCAAGTTCCAACTGAGATACACCTTTGGATGTTGTCGCAAGGTTTATTTGACACAACATGAAGTCAATATCTAGGAACAAAGATTAAGGAATTGGTGCCCCTAGAAGTCACTTTAGGAAATAGTTGCCATTGACTACAGTGTCGGACATATGTTGATTTTGGATTCAACAAGAAAGTGAATAATCGAATTCATCTCATAGTTGGATGTATGGGTGTAACTGGGTTCAATCAACAAATAGCCTGGCTCAGCGTTTGCCATTTCAACGATATTACCATTTTGGCACTCCATTCAAAATGTTTTTGCTATAGATGAATTTTTTTTCTTATTTTAAACAAGAATTTTGATGTTTTTATGAAATTATTGAAATTTTCCCTAGAATATCAAGATATCAAGAATTTCTCATTGAAATTATTGACATAAAGGAATACTTGGGGCATGTTCCAAGCCATGCAAGATTCTTGGATTGAATTTGCATCACCATTCCCACGACAACTTTACAAGTTCTAAGATATTTTTTTAAATTTCCAATACAACTTTACCCATTAACAATACAACTTTACTCATTCCCAATACACACCATTACATTTTCAGCCTAGACACAGATTCAATCCAAGAATCTTGTTGGTTTAGAACATGCCCTTATAGATAATTTCAACAAAAAGAAATTGCCTTTATGGCGTCTTTTACCTTTCCAAGATTCGAAAACCATCAAAACCATTTTTGGTATTTTATGATTTCTAACAACAAAAAAATACATCTTTAAACTTGGTTGGAATGGTAAAGTGTGCAGCAATTACATTGTCAAAGAATATTTGTCATAAAATATAGAACCTACAAAATGAATTGTTAGTATAAGTTACTATAACATATTTATTATTAATAATCCATCATATTATTCAGCAAATATAGCTTGTGAATTTATTTTTTGTATAGTTAGTTATGAAAATGTAAATATATTAAAAATTTTCTTTATCAATGTATGTGACATAACACATTCTAGTAATTTTTATATTGGTTTTTAAAAAAATTTATATTTTAAATATTTATTTTTACTTGAGCTTTTTCCAAATATGCCAACTACAGTTGATCCAAATATACCCACTATGTTTATCCCAAAAACACCCATTCCTTCACAGACTACGAGTTAAATTATATAAATGCCCAAAATGCCCTTGGCATAAAATAAAGTTTGCACATATAAAACATCAATTACACTGTTAGAGCAATAGAAGATAGTGCTCCACCATCCCCAATTCCAGAGCAACACCTATAACCACAGCCGATGCTATGCATCTTGCCACTTGCTCCTTCGTGAATCCATCCTCCTAGGCATAGACAAAGAACTCTACTACCTCCTGCCAACATTCTCTCCTTCAACAAATCCAGCCGCCATTGCCTGTTTCTCCAAATCCAAAATGATGAGGTCATTCAAAATCCAACCAACTTGTAGATTTCCCATGAAATTCAACCATGACGCAACTATTCCTGCCAAATCTTCAAGGAAAGAAGTCGCCAAAGATGGACGTCGGAGAAGAGATCCCTAGTTCATCTCCCTTAACAGAGCCAAAATCAGATCATACTCTATTAAATTCGATGCTAGCACCACCAACTATCTATCGTCAATTCGCATCACTCCACCCCTATTTTCCCAAGCCCAGCAACAATGAAATTGCAGCATCAATCCGATTTCCATGATTGCTTCAAGAAATTCTCACTTCCTATTACAATTGCCACATTGGAACTGCCTTCTGGTATCTTCTTTACCACATTCGACTAGAGGTCCTCAAGGCATAATAATGATGCAATCCTAGAAGGACAAATCTTCATTTGAACAATCATGGAAATTGAATCGGGAAGATTATAAATCGGCTCCTGAAGCACCCTAAATGTTGCTTCCCTGATTCTAGAGGTATTCTCATAAGCATACAAGCTCCAAATGTCACTACGTAAACAATGGTGGATGCATTGTAGAAAAGAAATAAAGTCAAAGCATTTGAATAGAGATACTTCATCAACCAACTTGCTTCCACTTTCCTCAACTCAACTATCTTCAGTAAGAGCTTCATCTCCCATAGATTCCGAATCCCCATGTTCCACAGGGTCTTCAATGTCACTTTCATATGAACATCGTTCGACTTCATTACACCGTCCAATAATTCTCTTGCAAGTGATCTATCCAACCCCTAATTTGATGAGCATGTTGGGAATTTTCCACATTAGCTGATGGTGTTTAGTGATAGAAGGGCATTTTTGAGATTGAATGCAAACATATTGGCTATATTTAGGATTTTAAAAACATTGTTGGTATATTTAAGATTGAGATCAAATGTAGTAGATATATTTGGAAAAACCTTTTTACTTATCATAACTTATTTTCAAGTTCCAGTAAAAATTCTTAATTTTCACTCTTTTGTTTTATAAGATTTTAATAAAATACTTCAGCAAAATTATCGATAATTTCTCCAAAATTAGTGAAATTTTCTCTTTACAATGCTAGCAAAATTTTCCCTTCTAGCCAAACTGTGAATGCTGGCTCGACTAGTCCAACTATCATGGATTAGGGTTGTGGAAATGTGATAATCGGGTTGACCTCGCCCATTGGGATAAATGGGTCGGTACAGGTTGAGGTAGCCTGATTTGTCATCCGGCGATCCAACTTGTATAATGTGTCAACATGTCAACCTACATAACTCATCTACATTCCATCAACTAAAAGGGTTATGTATTCTTTTCTTTCATGGTTAAGATTAGGATAAAGACTAATGAACATAAAAAATCTTTTGACATCAAGGATTTCTTATTTAATTTAGCCATTGATTTATTAATAATAAGATTTAAACTGAGTTGATGTCCTAATCCATAGCATAATAAGGCACAAAAAATACTTGAACCTACATATAATAATATTAATATAATTTAATGGATGAAAAAAATTAATAATAATATTTATTCTTTTCGTCTCAATGTATTGTAGACAAAATACTAACCTACTTTTTAACCTATGGTCAACCCACGGCCCAATCCGTTCATCTGAAATGGATTAGGATTTAGGGTCGCAATTTTTACAAATGGGTTGTAAATGGAGTAGCACTGAGTTATTTTAAATAGTTTAAGGTTATATTTAGAATCTAATCAATATAACCCAACCACCCAATTACAACCCCAAACTTGGATGGACTTCTTCCAAGCATCTTACGAGTGAGATTAACCTACATATTATATGGGAAATGAATTCCCAACTAAATGAACCTGAAGTAGTCCACAGAGAGAATAACTGAATGGATCAAGAAAAGGAATTAGCATTTAGGAGTACTACCATGCAATAGCCATATAGGATCGTTTTTTTAACGCTTTGGTACAATTAAAACAACCAAACAACATAGGAAATTGCTACTTTGTGAACTTTTATCAAGCTATTGAATTTTTAAAGTGTCAATCTCTAGTATTCCTTCAAAATAAACTTGAAATATTTGGGGAAAATGATAAAAGGGCAAGTTGATGCATTGAGCACCCACATATTGTGCAGTCTAAGGAGGGGCGTCTATGAAGTATGAATATAGCCTGACCCTTGTTTCTAGAAAAAGGTTCCCATGACTTCAACACCAACATCCAGTTGCAAAAGGCACCAACTTTTACCATCGCACCAATGCCCACCCTTGTTCAAAGAAAATCATAAATTGTGAATGGAGTGCTATGGTGCTAGAATTTCTCAAAGTTACAATTTTCTTCCTTTGTCATCTTTGTTGTCACCACTATCATCTCAGCTTTTCTCCACTTATACTCATATCATCATCATCATCATCATCATCATCATCATCATAAGCCATTTCCCACCTATGTGGGGTCGGCTGCATGGATTCTGTTACGCCATTCTTGGCGATTTAAGACTAAATTTTCAGTAATATGTAATATTTTTAAATCTTATTTAATTACTTCCATCCATGTTTTTTTGGGTCTTCCTCTCATTCTTCTACCACCTTCTACTTGGATAAACTCTGTTTTCCTAACCGGTGCTACTTCAGGCCTCCTTTTAACATGACCAAACCATCTTAATCTATTTTCTCTCATTTTATCATAAATTGGTCTCACTTTTAAGTTTTCTCCACTTATACTCATATCATCATCATAAATTATTTACCACTTACATGGGATCAACTGCATGGAATTTGTTACACCATTCCTAGCAGTCATAATCTATGCTCTCAATAATCTCTAATGCCTTGATATCTTCCTTAATTACTTATATCCATATTTTTTCAGGTCTTCCTTTAGTTCACTTAACACCTACTATTTCCGTAAACTCAATTCTTCAAAACAATGCCATTTTAGCTTCCATTTAACATGCCCAACCCACCTAGTATGCTCTCTCATTTTATTACCTATTGGTTACACCCTTGGATTATCTTGGTTGTTCAATTTCTAATTTTATCTTTTCTTCTTTTAATACTCATCCACCTTCGCATTCTCATTTCTGCTACACTAGTTCTATATATATATGTTATTATTCTTCAACCATCTAACATGTAACCTGTAAAGCAAATCAATTGCCAGCCTCTTACAATAATAGCATTTAAAATTCGACATTTTCACTGTCAATCTCCACCCGTCATCCTCTTATGATACATTTTAAAGATTGATGTTTTTACTATTGGTCACCCTCCTCTTTCAAGTGGTCAATTTCAAGTCCGGTATATTGCTATGGTTTTCAGATATTACTGGTCTCTTCAAGCAGTGAATTGTATAAATATATAAAGTAAACATTGTGTACAGTCAGCAAAACTTTCTTGCTGCAGTGAAGCAAAGGTATCAAAAAAACATAAAAGGAGTATAGAAACCCATAGAGCACTTCCAAGTTCATGATAAAAAGAACTATTGAAAAAAAAAAATTATCATCTGCAATGGCATTTTATGATGCATTCCCACCTCTGGCGTAGCAGCAGCCAGGTCAGAAACAATAAAAGACTATAGAAATGAACATGTATTTTGTAAGTTCATCCAATTAGGAGCAAGTATGCTGCTTCATGTTTCATTTGAAACAAAAATGAATAAACAACTTTGTGGAATTTAAACATAAACAATCTGTGAAGCCTGCCTTATTTGCTGCCTTGAAATAGGCTCAAGTTCTAAATCTTGGAACAAGTTTAGATTAATTTCACTATTCAATTCAACTATTTTTAGTTTAAAACTAAAATTTGAAAGGGAAAGAAAAGCATAACTTGTATATCTTAGATAGTGGTGCTGGGTTTATACGGTTGACATACATGTTTTGGAAAACCCAGATGAAATTATCACTTTTGAAATGATGGATGGTGTTGAAGACTCCAAAAATACCTGCTCACCTGCAATGCATAGCAATAATTAAAGCAGAATTTCAAGTACTTAGACATAACATATTTATGATTCCTCCGAGTTTAAGTGTATGAAAAATTATAAGATTGTAATGTCAGATTCTGGAAACAGAGCAAGTCCAGCATGAAAACTGATCAAAGGACAAGTAGATGAAAAAGAAAACAAAAAGGAAAAAATTAAATTACCAAAACAGTAGATTTTCATTGTTTAACTGGATCAATTTGGAAAACAAATACGGCTCACAAGCTAGTGGTTCAAAATGACTAATAAAACCATAATATGAAGATATTGCAGAATTTACAATTCAGTCACTAACAAAACCATCAAAAAGAAAATTATCTGGATTCAAGATTCAGTTCCCAACCTAATTGGACAAAAATCAGCTTGGATTTTAGTGCTCTTCCAGGTAATCTCAGACTCTAGAAGTGGACAACCTCATAATCATTTCAGGCTCAGAAAATATTATGACGAATGATGTCTGATTTGTGTGGACTGGTGTTACTTAAAATGCTGATTGATTAGCTTTCAATCAAGCCCAAGATTAGCAGATCTGTCACTCTTTAAGCAAGTCCATGTGACTGAGGAATATTGAGAGGTAAAAATTTAATCGAGTAGTTTGCCAGTATTATTTTTTATTTGTTAGGTTTCATGTGCGGTGAAAACAGGATTATTACACTACAGTCAAATAATGATGATCATAACAAATTTTTATAATTTTCTAGAGATTAAATTGTTTGACACTTAGATGCGACTGAAATAGATTGCAACGCAATATCTAGGTATAATTGCCTTGGGGGGCGCAATTTAGGTAGGGTACCCATTAGTCGACTAGTTGGGTATCTTAAAATAGATAGGATAAATTCTTATTTTTATACCCGAAAGATAAAGTAAGTTCTTATTTTCATACCCAAAAGATAAAGTAAGTTCTTATTTTCATACCCAAAAGATAGGATAGGATCCAAGCAAAAAAAATACTCAGTTCAATTAGAACATTGTAGGTACTAAGGTCCGGGTACCCGAAACCGACCTGAATTACTAATATATTTTATGAAGTATCTTTTAAAGTGAAAAACATGAATATATTCTTTAAATATATAGAAACTTGTTTAATTTATCTATTATTTAATAAATTTATTTCAAATTTTATAACAAGACTTATAATAAAATTATAATTTTCAAATATAATATAAAAATTATTTTAAATAACCAATTTAAAATTGAAATCGGAACCGACCCGACTTTACAAAATAGGGTAGGGTAGACTTAGAACCAACCCGACCTAAAATAGGGTACGATATGAGTTTTTGATTATAGCACAATTGTAGGGTCAACCCCAAACTAGACCTACCCAAGTTGCGTCTCTATATTGCCTACAATTTCATCTCCATCTTTCCTTCACCACCTTTGCCTCAAATTGTAAATAGCCAAATCGTCAAGGTAATAGTCGGTAAAGCACAATAAGTTTTAAGAAATCAAAGTTTAAAACTATGAGGGTGTTCGTTTACACAAAAAACATTTCAAACTAAAACTTGTCAATCTAAAATTTTTCACTCTCTATTACTACTCTATTTTTTAATTATTTTTTCACTTCTTCCCATACAACTACCTTACTTTCAATCATTTCTACACAACTTCTCATATATCTAACCTATTTATTTTAACTTTATTCTCTTTACTCCTCATCATTACTCCTATTATATCATATCATTTTCTCCCATTTCAAAAACTTTTACACCAAAAACTTTTCATCAAAAGTTTTATTACTTCCCAAACACACCCTATATAAACACATCATCCAACAAAAGTTCTCTTAGAACCAACTACCAAATATCATTATATAGACACTTCATCAGACAAAAGATTTTTAGAACCAACTACCAAATCATCTAAGTCTGCCAGGTTATACACCTAACCTGTTTTCGATCCTTAAAAATATCCTAAGGGAAAATCTCCATTTCTGAGCAAATGTCCCACTTCAATAAATTCCTATCTTTTCTTCTAATCTGAACTTGTGAAAAGGTATCCTAAAAGCATGTTTGTTTACTTGGAATAAGAATTTTTTTTCTTTTTTTTCTTTTTTTTGATGATTACTTGGAATAAGAATTTTTTGATAGGGATTTGGAATAAGAATTGAATGTAAAGGAATGGAAACAAAAAGATTGGCAGTGATTAGGAAAATTAGGTCAATCATCATCATCAGAAACTGGTCCCCACTAATATAGGATCATCTGGATGGATCCCGTTGCCCACTGTTGATGATAATGGACCACACTCTGAATGATTTCTGATGTCTTCATATAGTTCTTATTACTTCTTTCCATGTTTTATTAGGCCTTCCTCTCAAGATATAAGGCGATGATTGTACATATAGTTAATGATGATAAAAATATATATATATGGTTATTATGGAAGTTAATATATCATGTCATGTATAGGAAGATGCAATTCTCTATTAGGAGTTGAGACTTTTTCAATTTTTTGTACTTCTGAAATCCAAATCCACCGACAAGAACCAACCACTAAGTAGAATTGGAACTTAAAGTTGGCAAATGTATCTATAAGTCTCTCCTCATTCTTTTAGCAGTATTTTTTTTCTGAAGCTAGGCCAATAGGAAACCACTCAAAACCATAGAGCAACTCTAAGGTAATATAACTTTGAAAATGTACAAAATTTGGGTAGTGATGTTGGTCTAAGCAATGAATAATGACAAGATGATTCATTTTGTATGATCTTACAGTTTTACTGTTGCTATAATAATATTTATGCTCCCACAACAATACATAGCTATGAAAGTTGCACCAAAACTTCAAGTCAAAGCTAAACATACAAACGAGTGACCAACCATCAACCTCTAATCTATCCACAAACAAGGACAATAAGAATTAACAATAACCAAACACCAGTTCCTTTCATTAGATAGTTGGAACTTCCTTTTCTTTCCACCAACCAAATCCATGAAACTTATTTCTACAATGTGTTCCAATATAAAGATCCGAATGAAAAGGCATAAAGACAACCTTGAATGATCAAGAGAACAGATGACATCAGCAAGTAACAATGTGGCACCAAAGTAACAAACCTGATAAATTGATAAATTCAAATTATTTGCTTTTCATAGGGAAGTTACTGCAAACCTAAAATCATCAACCTACAACAAAAAGTTCCCTACAATGCAACAGCCATGTTTTTAGATGGTTAATTTTCACAATTTATGAAACATTCACTCATTCAACTAAGCATGCCAACAAATAAAGTACAAGATGAAAAACAAACTCAAAAGGAAACAAAATAACAAAATGCAGACCTCGCTTTTGCTTTGATCCTGGTAATGGTTTCTGTGTCGCAAACCATTGAGTATCCAACTTCTCAACTCCTTTGATTTCAAACTTGAGATTTTCAATTAAAAATGAATTGACTGCACGCTCCATTTCCAATGCCTCATTTGCACTTCGTTGATTTAAAATCTCAACAAATGCAATGACCAAATCACCAGGTCTATATACTTCTTTATCTGTTTGGACCTTCAAAGAAGGAGAAAGCTCCTTTTTCAGAGAACCAGCAGACTGACCATTTCTGTTGGTATAAGAAGACCCCCCACCTCCAAAGAAGGAGAATCCACGAGAGACCTTTGGTAGCATCCCCTCAGTTCAAAAATACCATCCAAATGAGTCGTCAATGAATATTTACAAAATCATGAGGTGGCCCTGACAGTCAACAAATCTTCCAAGCAACATGATCCAGCATATCGGCAAGAGTACCTGCTCAATGTTCGATTCGGTTAGTCAATGAACCTGCTGTACGTACATATATGATTTCTCCGCACAGAAAAGATGTTAATTATGTTCAAATGAAAGAAAGGAAAAAGATCTCTGGGACTTACCAACTTCCTGTGATGCCACAGTCCACCTAAAAGATCAACCGTAGGACAGTTACATGAAATTGCAGGGAACCCACATCAAAGCATTGCATTGCAGGATACAGTTGAAGTAGAAAAGGAAGGTTCGGAAATCTGCCATCAAGAACAATGAGGGCACCCTATTAATAAGGCAAGTCGTTATGAAATTTTTGAGATTCTTGAGCACTTATAATGAAATGGGCGGTTGTGAATTTGTAATTGGTCGATTCCTGCTATGTGAGAGAAGAAAGATGTATGCTTCGAAATCCCAAAACCCCATGCGTATTAAACCATTGGATAAAATCACGATCAACACGATTCCTAAAGAATCACAATAGGATGCGTAGATTCAGGCGGAGACGGAGCTGAATTCGCAAAGATTTTGAGTCGGATCTGGAATTATATCGTATTGGCAAGGAAGGGAGAGAAGCGGAGAAGATGTTACCATCTCAAAATTACTAGAAATCAGTGTACTAATTCCCAGGATGAGAAATCAACTCCAAAAACGACGTTAAAACGAGGGCAGCATTTACATACCTGTGATGGTTTCTCACACACTCTTCCCCGCTCGCTCGCTCTCTCTCTCTCTCTCTCAACTGCTAACGCTTTTTCACGAGTCACTGTGACGAATGTTGTGAGAAACGAGTTGAGCTTGGAGATATCCCGGAGCGAAACCAGCTGTGTGTGGTACGCAGAGTCCTAATGGGATCGCGACGCGTGGTAAAACTAGAAAAGTTGCCGACGGCCACTGCTTCCCATTTGTCATCGTCTACTCCGCGGTGCGTTCGCGAAATTAATTCTGCGGATGTGTTTTGCAATGACAAAAAAAGTGTAAGTTAAACTTTCATAACTGCCTTGTTTTAAAATTATTGTTTAGTATTTTTCTATTCAACTATTTTATTTTTTAATTATTTCTATACAACTATCAATATCACTAACATATCTATTTTAATTTTATTCTCTTTATATTTAGGGTGTGTTTGGTTACACACAAAACATGTCAATGAAAACTTTTTAATCAGAAACTTTTCACTCCCCATAACTACCTTATTTTTTAATTATTTTTTCACATTTTCCTATATAAACAACTCTACTTTTCAATTATTTCCACACAAATACCCATACAACTATCCTATCTATTTTAACTTTATTCTCTTTATACTTCGTTATTACCCTTATTATATAACATCATTTTCTATCAACTTGACAACTTCTACTCTGAAAAGTTTTCATAAAAAAGTTTTACCTCTAACCAAACGCACCCTTAATCATTACTCATCTCATATCGTAATATTTTTTATCAATTTAACAATTTTTACACGAAAAAATTTTCATCCAAAAATTTTAACATTTCCCAAACACACCTTGTGAAAATTATTTGGGCCTGTTTACACAAGATGTGAACTCGAGCTTATTTAAGAGCATGTTTGGATAATAATAAAATTTTTAAATATGTGTTTTGGTGTGCATAAAACTTTTCAATTAGAAACCTTTTACTATTCATAACTATTTTATTTTTTAATTACTTATTCATATTTTACTATAAAAATTACCTTAATCATTTTGACACAATTACTCATGCAACTAATTTATCTATTTTAATTTTATTTTCTTTATATCATTATTATCTTTATCATATCATATCATTTTCGATTAATTTAACAACTTTTACACTAAAAAATTTTATCAAAAAGTTTTATTATTTCCCAAACATACTAAAACCGCATGTTTGTTTTTAATAAAAACTTTTCAAATTAAAACTTTTCACTCGTCATCATACCATATTTTAAAATTATTTATTCACGTCTTCATATATAATTACTCTACTTTTAATCATTCTACATTACTGCCCATATAACTAACTTATCTATTTCAACTTTATTCTCTTAGTACTTCATCTTATCATATTATTTTCTATTAATTTAACATTTTTTAGACTAAAATTTTTCATTTAAAAGTGGCATCACTTCTCAAACTCACCCAAAAACTTTTCAATCTTCATAACTACTCTATTTTTAATTATTTTTTCATATATTCATGTATAATTTTCCCATTTTTTATTATTTCTATTCAACTATTCATACAACCAATCTATCTATTTTAACTTTATTTTCTTTACTCTTCATTATTATTTATTACTTATATCATATCACATTATTTTATAATAATTCAAATAATGTTTACCTCAAAAACTTTTTATACAAAATTTTTATCATTTTCTAAACACAACTTAAGAACATTTCATTCAAAAGTTTTATCACTTTTCAGACACAACTTAAAAATGAATTTTTTAATTGCATAAAACAGGAAAAATTATAAACTTTTAATTAAAAAGTTTTAGTTTGAGTTTTTAGAGAAAACGAAAAATACCCTAGTCTTTATTTACTCGATGGTTGAGATTATTAGCATTGGTTTTAAGGTTGGATTTCTAGAGTGTGTTTGAAAAATGATAAAACTTTTTTTATCAAAAGTTGTCGGTATATAAGTTTTTGAAATTGAAAAAACTAATGTAATGTAGTAACAATAATAACCATGAATAAATGAAATAAAGTTAAAATAGATAAGTTGGTTATATGAGTAGTTGTATGAAAATGATAGAAATGATAGTTATATAGAAAAACGTATAGAAATAATTAAAAAATTAAGATAATGATGGAGAGTAAACAATTTTAAGCCTTTTTGTTGTAAAGAAACGTTCCCTTTAGTGCAGAATTTTTTGAAACGAAAAAAAAAATAATATGAGATGACTAAGGTAACGACAAGAAATAAATAAAATTAAATTAAAATAGATATATTAGTTATATGGGTAATCGCGTAGAAATTGTTAAAAAGTAGAATTGTTGTATATAGAGATGTGAAGAAATAATTAAAATATAATAATTATAGAAAATAAAAATTTTAAATTAAAGGCATGTTTGACTACACCAGAAACTTCTCAAATTGAAACTTTTCAATTTAAAATTTTTCACTCTTTACGACTACCATAGCTTTTAATTATTTTTTTGTATCTTCTTATACAACTACCAAACTTTTTAATTATTTCACATAATTTTCCATACAATTAACCTATCTATTTGACTTTATTCTATTCAATCCTCATCATTGATATAATTTTTTCTTACTTTAAAAAATTTTACAAAAATATTTTCACCTAAAAGTTCTATCAATTTCCAAGTGCATCCTAGTGCGTATTTTGGAAGTGTTAAAACTTTTGGATGAAAAATTTTAGTATAAAGATTTTTAAAATTGAAAAAAGTAATGTGATATGTTTGGAGTGACAAAAAGAAGTAAAGAGAATAAAGTAAAAATATATAAGTTAATTATACGGGCAGTTATATAAATGATTGAAAAATAGATTAATTATATAGAAAGATGTAAAGAAATGATTAAAAGTAGAGTAATTATGAAAAATAAAAAATCTTAAGTTGAAAAGTTTTTAAATAGTCAAACACTATATAATCGTAATTCTAATTAAAGTAACTAATAAAAATAAAAAAAATTTCTTTTGCACGTGATAACTGCATGCGAATTGTGGGTGTGTTCGAAAATTTTTAAAATTTTTGATGAAAAATTTTTTATATAAAAGTTTTTGAAATAAGAGAGAATATATATGATATGATAGATGTAATAATGATAATAAATAGAATAAAGTTAAAGGATAATTTCAAATATACCTACTACCTTTACCCTTAATTATAAATATGTCCACTAAGTTTGAAAACTTTCATATATACCCATTAAGTAATAGTGAAATTTTATCTATACCCATTCTAACAGACACAATTAAAAATCACTGTTATTTATCATAGGAAATGTCCAAAATACCCTTTATAATTTAATAATAATAGTCATTTAACTATGGCAAAAGTTAAACGATGCAATGAAAATTCATCCAACTTAAGAGAGAAGCTAAGTAGAATAAGTTCTAAAAGTCTGAAATGACACCAATGACAATGGATACTAGATTAATCACAGGTATTTTGAGATTTTCAAAGTATTAAACATTTCTAACTATTATATTAGATATACTTGAAATTAATGAAATACTTGGTCAGTAGATATGAAAGTTTTCAAACATAGTGGATATATTTGTAATTAAGGGCAAAGTAGTGAATATATTTCAAATTAACCTTAAAGTTAAAGTAGATATATTAAATGTATGAATAATTGTAACGTCCAGCCGACATAGTCAACAGTCGCTACTAAAGTACAAGATTGATAATAATAAGAGAACATACATAAGTGTAATAAGATAATTTATTAGGTATCATAAATCAGGTGTCTCATTAAATTAAAATTCAACTGGATCCAAATGATTAAATTCAAAAAATACATACTTCACATCCTCACTAAGCACTCTGTAAAAATGAAAATAAATAATTCTAATTTAGATTTATCAAGGCCTAGTCTCATCTGGTACACCAACCCCATGTTGGTCTCGACCCGCATACATGTTATCTAAAAAAATAACAATAATAGGATGAGTCCAGGCAACCCAATAAATAAAGCATATAAACGTAAACTGGCAAAGCTTGAGTAAACAATATGCATAAGACTTGACAAAACATAGATTAAACACATATTCAAATCAATTTTAAATCCTATGAATATATGTTGATGCCCAAGCATACATAAATGCATCATACGTATGTCACTTCTCTAATTCATCCAACAAGGTATCAAATCTAATGGAGAGTTCAATATCTCACCCCATAATCCAACCCGCTGCACAACCTAGATTGTCATCATTGCATCCTAGCACGAGTGGCCAACTTTGCGCAATACGGATAAATCAAAAAATACCTTTATCCAAATCAAATATGTAACTGATACCCTGTCGCACTCTCCATGCAAACGTAGTCATGCCGCACTACATTACGTGAATAACTCTAGCATCAAATGTTACATTGAGAGCCATCAATCCTAAGAACCAGGTCACAATATATTATCCAAATCACAAGGGTCAGACGAATCAAGTCTGCAACCCACTAATCAGACAGATAAGTCTGAATCAATGTCACTCAGGCTATCACATCCCGATCCCTGATCAAGATGTGCTAACGGTCATCATTGATGGTCCAACAACAACACTTCACAAATTCACAATTACAGTCATAGCTCGTGAATATGCTAGCATCCCAAGTAACATATGTTAACGTTATAATTCATAATGCTAGCATGAATAAATGTCAACCTTAGCACCATAATAAATCATCATAACCGATAATATTTATTTACTTAAAAATTATAAAACAATGACATCCTAAGTATCCATGCCTGTGGTCATACATTATAATACAAAATCAAAAAGAAAATAAAAAAGCTATACTTACCTTGTGTAAATTTCGGATCTATTCTTATACCATATTTTGCTACAGTTCTCAAATCATCGTACTCAAAAATAATTTTTTTCTTTCATTAATATTTTAACTTAAATTAAACTTTCTAATCATAAGTTACCATGATATTTCTTCCTAAGATGTATGGATACATTTATGTATCCAAACTATTATATTTTAGTCAACATGTGGTTCCTTATATAAATTAAATTATTCCAAAATTATCGTTTATGATAAATTTTATTAATTCTAAAACATTAATTGTTTCAAATTAATAAAATAATTAATTTGAGTTAGAACTCATTTCATAGAATTGTTAAATTACTCTTTTACATTTTAATTTATATTTTTCTGTATCGTATTCAACTCTATCTTATAGATATTCCATTTTATTTATTAAAATCATTCTCGCATTATTAATTGCTAACTAATAATCATTTTCAGCTCCAAAACCTAATATGATCACAGGCGGGCTCTCCCTTGATGACATTAACTTTCAGCAGTTTATTTAAATCCAATTTAATTTTCAATATTCTTCAAATATTTTATGAAAACTTTCCACATGAATTGAATCAATAGTCATATATTTTAACTAACCATATCAATTTGGATAATAATTATTTTAGTTTAAATTTTTGTTTTAATTTTTCTTAATTTGCCCATATTTGCTAAAATCAGACATATTTATCTTTCTTGATTTTTATTTATATCAAATCAAGGAGTTTAAGTCTCAAATTTCTATCATACATAAATAATTACATGAAGACAACTAATTCAATGCAACGGGGTGCATTAAAATTTCAGTTCACCCGACTACGAAAACTCATTTTTTATATCCTTTTGAAACTCTTTTCACACAAATGTTAATCTAAGTGTTTTTAATATGTGTATTAATTTTTACCATTTTTTTAGAGTTTTAGATTTTTTTAGATTTTAAATTACTAAAAAGTCACTGGTTTCTAAAAATCCAAAAAAATATCTAAAAATTTTCAAAAATGTAAAAATTGATACAAATGTTAAATATACTTAGATCAACAGTTTCATGAAAAATTTTCAAAAAAATAAAAAAATAAATTTTGTAGCCGAGTGCATCGAAATTTCAATGAACCTTGCTGCATTGAATCAGTTGGCCTATATGAATTAGCTAAAATAAATATTTTCAGCACAAAATATTAATTATTTATATTTATTTATCTATTTTTATTCTACTGAATTATGAGTTTAGGGATTGTTCAAACCACTTTAATCTTTACCCATATTTATATCATCCAAAAAAATTATTTTTATTTTTACTAAGTGATATTCAGAATAATACTATATCATATAAAAATTTTCAGCCTCAATTTCACTATATAAAAATTATGAAAAATTAATCAATATAGATGGTTCTTACAGTGATTCTACCCTGTCAAATTGATTTTCTAAGATTTAGAATTTACAATATACTAAACATTTTAAGATGAAAATCTGTTCGTTCCTTAATGATAAGATAAAGAGTCCTCAATAAAAATTTTATATCAAAAATCATTCGTTTACTCTTTCTTTTATATTTTTCTTTTTAGTTCTAGATTTACTACATGGGTGGTGTAAATTAACTTATAAATTGTTATAATTGTTAATCTAAACTACTAATCATAAATCTAATCATAAGTTTAACACATATATCATAGAAAAATAACTTATTTAGCTTTAATCAAACGATTTAGATCATAAAAATATAGTTTTAGTTAAATCTTTAATGGTCTAGATCGACTTATCACCATTTCTACTAATATAGACATTATTGAGACAAAATTGTAAATATTCAAATCTAATCATCCATCAAAGTGTCCACGCATGATCTAACATCACTCCTCCATATAAAAATTAAATTTTACATACATCTAACGGTTTGGATCATCGAGATCATGTATGAAATCATAGGTTGAATGGTTGAGGCCCACTTTGATCATAATTTTGGATAGAATTTTTCCCAAGTAACAGCCCCTGATCATGGAACGAACAGAATTCTCTACCATCAAGTGTAAATTAAGCATAATTAGGTTCAATGAATCTAATGTTTATAGGCCACAAAACTAAATGTTTCAATTCTGAAATTTATCTCCCAATTTTAATGATCCAAATTGATCTCTACTTTTGATCCTCGTTGAATTTAATAAAAAATATAAAATAAACAAATACTAACGAGGATGTTGATAATTAATGGCTAGGATCATTTGATCAAAGCTTCACCTTCTCTTTCTCCCCCATCTCTCTCTTCCCTCTCCATTATCCTCTCCTCTTATTTTTCTCCCCACCTTAAGTACCATGTGCTTAGTAGATTTATATATCTTCATTATTTTCATTAATTAGTTTATTATTATTTTGGCTAAAATTATGCCACATATCAACTATCTAGAAGCTAACCTCAACATATCACTATTTTAGAACTTAACATGTTGACTCTTATTTATAAGTTACTTCCTTGCCATCTCTATACTTAAATTAAAATTTCTATTTATATATTTATTTCAGAAAAATTAAAAACAATTAATCCCTATTATTTAAATGAAGTAATAAAAATAAATAAAACAAATAAAAGCCATAGCCAAAGAGATCCAAACTTGGATGCATATGTTTAAAGACATTAGTCTTGCTATTACGTAACCAGCTATAATGTGAATGTCTTAGGAACTAAATATTATATATTTTGAAATTTTATTTATCATATACAACAGTTTGCAAATTTGCTTCTAAACCTTCCTAAATTAATAATAATAACATATTTAAATATTTTCTACATATCGATAGCAAAATTAAGTATTAAAATATTTATTATTATATAAAAATTTATAAAAATATTTATTATATACATAGTTTGCAAAAGTATTAATTTTTTTCCAAATTTAAAATAGGGGGTTTACAGTAACTATGTAGAAATGATTGAAAAGTAAGGTAATTATATTGGAAGAAGTGAAAAAAATAATTACAAATAAAATAGTTGTAGAGAATTAAAAGTTTTAAATTGAAAATTTTTAATTTGAAATAGTAAACAAATACCCCATTCAAAATCAATCCAATCCTCATCGTTTTTAGGACAATTTCGTGTCAACCCTAGACCAAGCTTACAATCAGAACTTTGACATGGTGGTGCAATGAGACTTTTTTCAATAAAAATTATTAGATACTTATGTTATGATTAAAAACAAATCTTTCTCACTTCTTTCAAGACACTTTTCCACATTATTTGACATGATAGCTTCTTAATTATTTTATTTTTTATTGTCATCCCTATATTTTAATTACTTTTTTATATCTTTATATATAACTAGTAATTAATTTATCTTCATTTTTATCATAAAAATATCTTTCTCTTATTATTTTTAACTGTTACTAGTAGTAGAGCCACATATAGTTGAAGGGAGACAATTGTCCTTGTATTTTTAAAATTTAAATTTAAAAGTTATTATAAGTTTCAAAAAAAGATACACTTTTTTATTGTTGCCCCCTTCCCCAAAAGTCTTAACTTTGTTATGTACTATTATCTTTACGCTATTACATTATTGACTCACTTTTTCAATTTTTTTCTTACTAAAGGTGTGTTTAGGAAGTGATAAAACTTTTGGATACAAAGTTTTTGACATGAAGTTTATGAATTTGAAAAAATAATATGATATGATAGAGGTAATAATAATGAGTAAAGAAAATAAAGTTAAAATAGATGAGTTAGTTCTGTGGGTAATTATGTAGTATAAATAATTACAAGGAAAGGTAGTTTTATAGGAAGATGTAAAAACATGATATAAAAATAGGACAATTGTGGGAGGGTAAAATTTTTTAATTTAAAATCTTTTTTATGTTAACAAACATGCCCTAACGGTGTATTTGGGAAGTAATAAAACTTTTGGATAAAAATTTTTTGAATGAGAAGAAAATAATGTGATATGATAGGGATAACAGTGAGAAGTAAATTAGATTAAATTAGATAAATATATTTTTTAATAAAAATTAAATAAATACGTTAGTTGTATAGGTAATTGTATTAGGATAGTTGTATAAGAAAATATGAAGAAATGATTAAAAAATAGGATAATTGTGAAGTGCATAAAATTTTAGATTGAAAACTTTTTAATCTAAAATTTTCGCTCTATATAATTATCTTATTTTTAATTATTTTTTCACTTCTTCATATATAACTACTCTACTTTTCAATCATTTTTAGATAATTATCCGTACATCTAATCTATCTATTTTAACTTTATTTTCTTTACTTCTTATTATTATCTCTATTATATTACATTATTTTCTCATATTTCAAAAAAATTTACATCAAAAAATTTTTATCGGAAGTTTTATCACCTCCCAATGGTAACCATTAAAACTTTTTTGACCAAAACTTTTGGAAAATGATAAAAAATTTTAGTATAAAAGTTTTTGAATTGAGAGAAAATGATTATGATATGATATGAGTAATGATAAGAAGTAAATAAAATAATAGATAAGTTAGTTTTATGAATAGTTGTGTAAAAATAATTGAATGGTAGGATAGTTGTATAAAAAGATGTGTAAAAACATAATAGTTGTAGAAAATAAAAAGTTTTAAATTGAAATATTTTGATTTTAAAAGTTTTTTGTGTTTAACAAATATGTCATCAATCATAAATTTTTACTATTTATAACTATCTTATTTTTTCACATCTTCTTATACAACTATCCTAATTTTCAATCATTTTTACACAATTAATCTATCTATTTTAAAATTTTCTCTTTATTCCTTATCATTATATCTAACATATCACATCATTTTTTCCAATTTTAAAATATTTTACACCAAGAATTTTTATTCGAAAGTTTTATCACTTGTCAAATACAATCTTATTCTCTTCACTTCTCGTTATCACCCTATTATAAGTCATCGCTTTTCTTATTTAAAAAAGTTTGACATCAAAAACTTTTCATAAAAAACTTTGAAAATTTTACGAATTACCAAACCAAACACACCTTTAGAGTTTGTTTGCAGTGAGATGAGCAAGAGAGGGATGTGATTCTGTATTTTTCGGAAATATTTTTTGGAAATACTTTTCTCATTTCCAAAAAATAGCAATTTATTTTTCATTTTCAATACATTTTTATTCTTACTTTTTATACCATTCTCATCCTATTCAAGTTATGAATGGCCACGTATTCTTTGGGCTTAGCTGTGTTGAATTAAATAAAACATCTAAAATAAACTTAGATGTTAAAAATGGTAAAAATGGTAAAAATACTCCATGTTAAATAAACATGTTCAAAAATAAAAAATAAATATCTAAAATACTCCAAAAGTGGTAAAAATTGATACACGTGTGAAATAAACTTAGATTAAACTTTTATAAAAAAAAGTTTCAACAAAATTTTAAAAAAGGTTAAAATGAGGCTAATGCACCCGGGTGCACTGAAGCTCAGTGCACCCGGGTGCATTAAATTGCATCCCTTGGGATGCAAGGCCACGTAATCAGTCTCATGCTGACTACGGTCACGTTTTTTATAAAATAATAAGGGCATTTCTACTATGATATGGGCTTTTATTATTGCTTCTATGAAGCTCCCTTCTATGTAATTTCCTTCATTTTCAATATTTAAATGGTTGAGAAAAAACTCACTCTAACTATTATGTTTAACATCACTTATATTATTATAACGAATCTTTCATTTGTCTAATATTATTATGCATGACCCCATCTATAAATATGTAAAATTAATATAATAAAATAATTTTTGCTAAATATCAAAATTTAAGTATTATTTTCAACATCTAAATCATTTAAAATATTATTAAAACATGAATAATCAGCATTATTACATTCCAATATATATGTGAATGAATATAAGAATTTTTCCTAATTTACACATAAGTGTACCTATTTTTTAGCAAATGTGGCATATATACATATTGGATTTGGATGAAATTTCATCTCATAAATAAATAAATGATGTTAAATATAATGAATGGATTGGATTTGTCATCAAGCATCGAAATTTTAAATTTAAAAGGGCTACATTCATCCGCTTTTATATAACCCAATTACATAGAAGCGAGCCGATACTAATTTATGATATCATTTATTTGCTTAGGAATGATGTTTTAGAAGGTTTAGGTGTTGACACAAGATTTTGAAATTGATAAATAAGTCTAACGATTTTATTGTTGTGTTTATAAAATTTTCAAATGGGGCCCATGCACATTCTGATTTAGGATGTGTTTAGCAATGACTATAAAATGTCATCTTAAAACTTTTCAATTTAAAACTTTTCACTTTTCATAACTACTATATTTTTAAATTATTTTTTCACATTTTCCTATACAACTACCCTACTTTTCAATAATTTCTACACAATTATCTATACAACTAACCTATCTATTTTAACTTTATTCTCTTTACTCCTCATCATTATCCTTATCATATCATATAATTTGACAATTTTTACTATCCAAAATTTTTCATCAAAAATTTTATCCATTCCCAAACACACCCTTAGATGAAACTTAGTTTCCTTGTTAAATAAATAATTCTTTATGGATTGGGTGGTTGGATTTTGATTCATCATGAAAGTGGGCTTAAAATGACGGTGACACGTTGAAATCTTCATAGGTACTTGTGCCATTGAGGTATTTTCCTTAAGGAAATGTGTTGT
The DNA here is from genome assembly GCA_030490835.1 of Annona cherimola. Classification (NCBI taxonomy): domain Eukaryota; kingdom Viridiplantae; phylum Streptophyta; class Magnoliopsida; order Magnoliales; family Annonaceae; genus Annona; species Annona cherimola. Next base: position 90,617,207 of record CM059972.1, read on the forward strand.
TCTTACTACTATGGGTATCAGGAGAAATATTATTCCTATCATTAAGATGATGGCAAGACTACACTTTACTTTTACCAAGACTACACCTTGAGTAGGGTACCTATAAACCAACATGGAACAAATGCATAGATTCCACACGTTCTATGCATAGGGTAGGATAAGTTTTATTTTTATTACTCATAAAATATCATGTTAGAATAGGTTCCATGACCGGCCTGGAACCACTCTCATTTGGGTACTTTAGCAAGTGAGTATAGTTGTTTTCCTCATGCTTTCACATGTAATTACTGTTTTATAGTTGTATTTGTTATTATTCTCTTTTTGGTCATTATTATAAATTAACATCATTAGAAAATTACAAATTGTCATTCAAATAGAAACAATATTATTTGAACCGTTTGAAGAGGAATTCTTACTTAAAGGATTTGTTTTCTTTTCCTTTATACTTTATTATGTTGATAATTCATGATGTCAATTGAAATTATTGTTCCTACTACTGACATGATGGCGACATTAATTATGTATCTAAGCACTTTTCTTAATTTACGCGTAAATATATCTATTTTTGAGCACATATGACCTATGCATATATTGGATTTGGATGAAATTCTGTCTCATAAATAAACAAATAATGTTAAATAGAATGAATAAATTAGATTTTTTTTTTATCAAATATCAAAATCTTAAAATTTGAAGGGGTTACATGGAACCGCTTAGGATCCAAGATATATTTGTTATAACAACGCTTCTATAAAATCTCTTTTCTATATAATCGCTTTATTTTTAGGATGAGTCTGGGAAACGATAAAATTTTTGAATGAAAAGTTTTTTTTATGAAAAATTTTAAATCGGAAAAAAATGATATGATATGATGAGATAGGGTAACAATAAAATTAAAATAAATAGATTAGTTGCATAAATAATTGTCTAGAAATAATTGAAAATTACTGGAGTTGTATAGGAAGATATGAATAAATGATTTAAAAATAGAATAGTTGTAAAGAGTAAAAAGTTTTAGGTCCAAAAGTTTTAGTTTGAAAAGTTTTGATGTAAAACGAACATATCCTTAATATCTTGAGAATTGATTTAAAATTCATTAAATTGATCGAATTTAGCATTATTTATATTATCATAGATATACTTTCATTTATCTAATATCAATGTGCATAACTTTTATTTAGAAATATGCAAAATCAATGTAATAGAATAGTTTATTAAAATAGATAATATACTTATATGAATAGCTGTGGATAAATAATTTAAAAGTAGGATAATTGTATAAAAAGATATAAAAAAATTATTAAAAAATAAGATAGTTATAAAAACTAAAAAGTAAGATAATTGTAAGGAAAGATATACAGAAATTATTTAAAAATAAAATAGTTATAAATATTACAAAGTTTTCGATTTATAAGTTCAAAAAATGCTAATCACACTTATAGTGTACGATCTCCAAAAATGTGCAGGCCAAATTGCTTTTCTTTTGTATGATTTTGACATGCTTTATAAAGTTTAATTTTAAAATGCAACAGCCGAAATCAATGGGGTTCTGACATCTCCATCCCAAAGTCGTTCAGCTCAAACCAAGGTCAGGTGGATGAGGTCGCATTTGTTCTTTTAGATTTTTCTGTTGAGTGATGGCATTATAATGTTTTTATTTGTTTGATGATTAGGGAACAAAAGGACATGCAACATATTATTATTTGTCACATGCATGTCATAAAATTTTTTTATTAAATTTGTATCGGATAATTTTTTAATTCCTAAGACAACTTTTTCAATTTGTAAGACAATTTTACCTATTTTTAATTCAACTTTACTTGCTCTCAATGCCCATCATTATATTTTCATCCCAAATACAAATTCAATCTAAAAATCTTATTTTGTAACCTAAGAGAAGAACAGACAAAATTTTAATTTCTGCAAACGCGTGTTTTGGACAATCAATAGATAAAATTCCAGCAAATTTGGACTCGTTTTTCCTCTCACAGACTAACAATAATATTTTCCACTTTCTCAATATCATTTTCTCATTTACTAAACAATTTTAATATTATTTTTCTCATAAATCTAAAACAATGAATCCCATGGGCGTAGATGGCACCTAGTTTCATAGTAAATAAGCCCAAACAATAAAAAATAACGGTTCATTTGATCATCAATAAAAAAAAAGTGAAAAAAATTGCGTATGAAGATTTAGAAAAAATAAGACTGATATGACACGATACTGGTAATGGTTTTAAATAAAGAAAATAAATATAAAGTAGAAAAAATACTTGTATGGAAAAATAAGAAAAAATAATTAAAATATTATGTTCGATTTTGGTAATAGGGAAAAGAAAAACAAACTATTCGTCTCTTTTGATGTGACATAACATGTTAAGTACTTAACAAACTTATTTTTCAATTATTATTGATATCTTCAATTATCATTTTATATTTTTCCATGCAACTATCATTTTATTTTATTTTTATTATCTTTACTCATGATAATTTCTTGTATCATATTATATAATTCTTTCACTTATTTAAAATTTTTACCTACATTTTTTTTATTAGTATTCTATACATTATGATAGGTGGTATTACAGATTAGACACTTTCACAATCCTTATCCTAGAGGAACACCTTGTAAATACCCTTACTCTCGGGAGGGCAATGGTAAATACTCTCAAACTGAGGGATAAATATTACATTCTCATTGTTGTTGAGAGGTTTTGAACACAAACATGGGCCATGGCTGGTGGCTACCCTTGTCTGTGACTAGCAAGACATGCCCTCGCTAGCTTTAACCTATAATTTTTGTTCTTCATTTTTTACCTCATTTTAGAACAAATCTTCATGCTTATTAATTTGAAAAGTTTTAGATGTTAACAAATATCTCACAAATATCAATTTTAAAGTAGTATTTTCAATATCTAAACTATTTAAAATATCATTATTATATGGATAAATGATTATATAAAGTATTATTACATTCTAATAAATATGCGAATTGTTATAAGTATTTTCCTAAATTTACACATGAATATATCTATTTTTAAGCAAATGTGACCTATACAAATATTTGCTTTAAATGAAATTTAGTTTTCTAGTAAAATAAATTATGTTAAATAAAAAACAAATTGAATTTTGCATCAATAATTAAAATATCAAATAAAGAATGAGTTATATAGAACTGCTTGTGGACCCCAACACAAATGTTTATTTTAATTAGATTTATATAATACACGAAACTATTTAAAATTATACTTTTAACTTATAAATTTGTGAAGTTATGTAATTATCTCTTTTTGATTGATTCTGATGATGATAAAAGGATGTGGTTTTGTGATCTTAAATTTGATTTCATGAATTTTCTTTTGGTGTTATCGAACATGATTTTGAAAAGTGTAGTGTGTTTGTGAAATTACCATTTTGAGTTTATAGTACTAATTGTGATAAGATTGAACTTGAAATTTGAAGAATAGAATATGCTTTTTGAAATGCTTAGAATAATCATAGAATATGTTCTTTGAGATGTGATAAGATTGAGCTTGAAATTTGGAAATGGAATATGTTTTTTGAAATGCTCGGAATAATCTTCGAATACGCTCAATTGATAACTTTACTTGGAATAATTACGAAATATACTCTTTGAGATGTGCTTAATCTTGAATTAATATTGGTTTATTTCTTGATGATTATCTCGAGTAGATTAACATGATTGAAGTAAAGCTTTTACCTAAAATTTTTATTTTGCAAAAAATAAGGGAAAGGTTGGCCTTTTGTTCAGATTTTTTGCTGTCTCAATTGGAGCAACAAAAGATCGACCTTTTTGCCAGAAAAGGTCACTTTTGTGATATACTTCAGAGAAAGAGACCTTGGGAGAGCTAGAAGGCATCCAAAAATTAAAAAAAATACCCAAGTGCAAATTCAGGAGACTCCAGAGTACTTCATTATGAGATAACTTTTTTGTAGAGGTTCAAAGGTGAAGCTGAAGTTACAAATTGTTGAAGGTGTTGCAATTGGGCATTCAAATCTACAAAGTGTTGATCAATTGAAGATTTATTGCTCTTGCAGATGTATTAAATCGGTTTACTTTTTATTTAAAGTTTTGTTCTTTATACTACCTTAATATTAATAATGATCAAGAAAATGAATTAAGGTATTGATTACTTCATGAGTCTACTTAGAACTTAGTATTAATCTAGAAGACAGTTGAATAAACTGTATCATTATGACTTTCGTGTTAAATTTGACTAATGGAACCCAAGTTGTCGTACTTGGAGAGTGGAGTAGGATAGGTAAATTTGAACCACCATATGTGTTCTTGTCTTTGTGGTTTGATTTAATTATTGTGGTTTATATTTTTTGCTTGATTCACATCAATTTACGTAAGTTCTTCGAGTAACCATCATACAGGGCGAACAAAATTATAAAAAATTTCAATCAAGTTATATTTTTTATAAGCTTCACTTAACGTGAGGTAAAAAATTGAAAACATTATGAGAAAATTTTAAAAAAGGAGAATAATATGAAATGACAAGGTTAATGTTTAAGAATAAAGATGATAGACACCAAAATTATATGAAAATTTTTAAAAATAATTATAAGATATAGGTAATACTAAAATGTACAACAGTTGAGAAATTAATATTTCTAATTGTATCAAAAAATTTAACAACAATATTTTTTTTTACCTTTTATCAAACAATACCCCGTGAGTCCCCTAAGAAAGTATTGAAAAAAGTGAAAAGAGAATTTGATGCTATATAAAACCAGGCATGATTAGGGGTGAGGAGCATAAAAACAAAATAGTTAACATAACAATATGAAATATAAAAATATAAAAATGATAATAATAAAGGATGTTGATATAAAAGAAGGTTTTTGTATCTTAGCATGTATATCACGGTGTTTGTAAAATTTGCATATATACTTGCAAAGTTTGTATAGAATCGTTGATAAACTTATATGCCTTAAAACTTTTTTAATAAATGATGAAAATTCCCTTGTAAATAAATAAGTTTTAAAAGTATTTTCTTATATTTTCTTATTTTATTTATTTAAATGTATATTTTTACATACCTTGGTCCTATGCACTCGGGTGCATTGAGATTCAATGCACCAAAGTGTACTTCATTATTTTTTGTATTTTTAAATGTTTTTTCATAAAACTATTAATCTACGTGTATTTAACATGTGTATCAATTTTTACCATTTTTGGAGATTTTTAGAATTTTTTTTGAATTTTTAAAAATAAAAACAATATCTAAAAGACTCCAAAAATGTTAAAAATTGATACAGATATTAAATATACTTACATTAACAGTTGTATAAAAAATTTCAAACAAAAAAATTAAAAAATGCGTGTATACATCTGGGTGCATTGAGAGTCAGTGCACCTGAGTGCATACAATTGCAACCCTATTTTTACCATTTTAAAAAGAATTTAAGATTTATATGTATGTGTGCAATTTTAGACAGATTTTCTATGTATAAATACAAATTTCGCAAAAAGTCACGAAACAACAGCAACACCCTTTTCGGGAGATGTGAATTTGCTGGTAAGAGGGCAATAGGTACAAGTAAAGTACATTTTTTAAATTTCTTACTCCTCAACCTAAAGCTTTACTTACCTTCATAATTATGAAATCATGTTAAATTTTATAAGGTAAACTAATTCCTCTTATAACCGCAGTATTTAACTCTAGGTGCCTGTGCAATTACGTACAGCTTAAACGATCACGACGGACGTCAGAAAATGACCATCATGGGCATGAGGGGTAGGGGTGCAACTCGGGCTCATGAAACTCGGGTTCACCTCAACCCTAACTCTATTGGTAAATCTTCAACCCTAACCCTAACCCTATTTGTAAAACCTCAACCCTAACCCTATTTTTGAAATTCGGGCTCGGGTTGAGTTTCGGGTTGACATGTTACTATAAACATATATCCTACACTCATTTAATCACAAATCTATTGCTAAAAAAAATCTAAAATGACAATTTATTATAAGAAAGCACGAAAAATTTAAATACCATTTAAGAGTATTAAGAAGAAAAACCTATTTTGGGCATTCTTTTCGCATTAAGTTGAATAACAACCATATTTTGATGAATGTAGAAGTACAGCGTTTATCCGTCCTGCAATTTAACATGAATATCACAATCATATATAGAAATATTAGCATCCAACCATAAGACAAACTTTATAATATCAATCATAAGAAAAGAAAATAATCCCAAAAAATACAATAATATCAAAACAAATAAGATTACAACAAGTTCAAAAAATACAACTTCAAATCACAACATCCAAGTTAGGTCCAAGTCTATAACTTTAGTCTTAAGTTCCAATAACCAAATTATAACATTTAACTTAGATTGTCAAGTTACAACATAGCAACATGAAACATTTTAATTTTTCACACAGTCTTCATTCTTCTTGTCTTCTGTTATTCTCATCCGCCAAGCCAAATTCTTTTTTTCCTAAAAGAAAATGCACAAAATCGATGTCATCTTGTACAATTGAACTTAAGGAGCATATATATGCATATATATTAAAATATATAAATAATACCTCCTGTAAATTAATTTCTTGGTGGAATAGGTGGTAACGATCCTGAAGCAACATTTCTCGATGTTTGAGAAACTTCATCTGAAAAAATAAATATTGGCATTAAAAATAATGTTAAGAGTAAGGTAGATGATTAAAACATAGAAAAATATATTTTACCTCTTGTGCATTTGTCTAGTTGATCAACAAATTCTTCATAATTTGAATCGACCGGAGATGCTTTCAACTAATCTTGAGAGCAAATTAGACACTCAACCAACATAGGTGTCCATGAACTACGATATTGATCAAGAACACGTCCTCCAGTGCTAAATGCAGATTCTGATGCAACTGTTGAAACAGGAATAGCCAAAATATCTTTTGTCATAAAAGATAAAATCCTGTATTTTGTAGCCGTTGACCACCATGCTAAAATATTAAATGGTTCTACATCATTCTCAACTAGATCTTTTAAATAGGCATCAATTTCATTTGTGATAACTCCAGCATTAGTGTTATTCATAGATTGCCACAGCTTCCATTTTGAATTCTTTGATTCGGATAATGCCCCGCTCACTTCAGATAAAGAACTTGTAGTACTACTAGTAGACCCAGATTTATAAGTTCCATATAATTCAACCATTGTATCATACACTTTCTTTGATAATGCAGAAGCCTGATCCGCAGGAAGGAAAATACCAAGACAAAATTCCAAATAGCCTAGCTTGTACCGTGGATCAAACACTACCGCAATGAGCAAGTAAATGTTGAACTTGTCAACAGAACCCCAATATTTTGCAATTTTGTCCTTCATTTTGTTGCACATATGAAGAAGGATAGGATTACCATTCTCGGCTGGAAATAAATTTAATCGATCTTGAATTGCATCAAGTTGAGGAAAATGATGTGAGGAAGTGACATATTTAGTACTTGACAAGATCTCAGTAGCTTCAAAAAACAAAACCAAGAAGTCACAAAGGACTCCAGCATGGTTCTAATCTTCTTCAAGAGGTGGACTAGTACTTCTAAAACTTGCATCATTTACTTCAAGATGTTTAAAAGCCATTTCAAAGGGTAGAGCATGTTTCAACATCAAGTATGTAGAATTCCAACGTGTTGACACATCTAAACACAAAGACATTTTACTCAAAATTCTAACACTTTCACAAGATTTTCCAAATGCTTGTTCTCTACTAGGAGAACTCTTGACTCACTTTATGCTATTACGAATTCGAGCAATGGAATCCTTGATTTGTTCGGTTCCCTACTTCACAACCAAATTTAAAATGTGCGCAACACAACGGACATGTAAAGATTCACCATCCCCAAAGAGAGCATTCTTCATTTTTAAATTTAAACGCAAAGTATTTGGCGCAACATTATTGATCGATGCATTATCAACAGTAAGAGTACAAACTTGTCTAATATTCCAAGCATTCAGACATTCTTCAATTGCGTTAGCAATAGCTTCACCCGTGTATGGTGAAGGAAGAATACAAAAATTAAAAATGTGCTTTTGAAGAGTCCAATTAGAATCTATAAAATGAGTAGTCAAACATAAATACCCAATATTCTGATTTGAAGTCCACAAATCTGTTGTCAAGCATACACTCCGAACATCCTCATTAAAAATCTTTCGTAATTTAGCTTTCTCTAACATGTATATCTTGAAGATTTCTTTCACAATTGTGGTCCTTGAAACATGTTTAATGAGTGGCTGCACAACTTTACAAAATTCTCTAAACCCTTCCTTTTTAACAAATTTGGACGGCAATTCATCAAGAATAATCATTCTTGCCATTGCTCTTTTGCAGGCTTCTTGGTCAAATTTCCAATTTGACATAACCATTCCACCTTCATCAGTTACTGATTGAAATGATAACAAGCACTGGCCCTTAGCTCTTTTGTTGGTATTATACTTACATAACTTTAAGTGTCTAGTTAATGTGCTTGTTCCTTGAGTACTTGGACACTTAAGTTTAATCTTACAATACTTACAAATACCCCATGCAACTTTTCCATTTTTGTCCAAAATCTTTTCAAATTCTTCCCAAACTGGTGATGAAATTTTATATCTTTTTTTTTTCTTAGGAAGAGGCTCGTTTGCATCTGAACCTTCCGTAAGATCAATAGTGTTTGAAGCAGTTGTTGTATTTTTTATTTGCTCACTGTTGATCTCTTGTTCACTATTCTTGTCTTGCGTATTACTTGAACTGTCCATATTTTATTAACCACCTAGATATCATTTTCATAATATATAATCACAGTTAGAGATTTTTGTTTCAATCGCAACAAATTTTCCTATATTATATCAATAGCCAAATTAAACCAAAACATTAAAAAAAGGAAGTAGGGAAGAAGAAAATTACAAATGACGCACAGCTGCAGAGTCCGGTAGGCAGGGGGCAAACGATCCGCGGGATGCTGGCAGCAGGAGGCCGGAGGCGGGAGAGACAGAGCCGAGCAGCAGTCGCCAAGCACCAGTCGTCGCGTCGATATTGCTGGGAGGCGGGAGAGGAGAGAGAGGTTGGTACCGGAAGTAAATTGTAGTATTTGTTGGACGACTGCAATTAAATGGGTTAGATTAGCTACCAGCAATTGATTCTCCCCATGGACATATGTTGACGAAGAGAGGAAATCCACTGTTGATTTTAGCAATTGCAGTTCGAGGCTATTGTTTGGAACTCCGCTAAGACGTCTTCAATTTGCACGCCTGAATTAATGGATGGATGGTTGGACGAATTCGTTGAGCTGCTACCTTCTGCTGCTAATTTGATGGAGAGGTGGGTGCATGCTGAATGGGCGTTGCCAGAAATATAGAAGGTGGGATGGATTTAGCTAAGACGGTTGGAGGAGATCAACTGGCTGCTGGGGTGGGTTTTCGGCTGCATCATCTGCTGCTGGAATTGGATCTTAGTGGCAATGGCAGCTGGTTACTACGGTCGGCCGGCTGATTGGGGCTGGTTGGATGGGAATTGGACTGCTTGAGCGTGCTTGATTTGGATTGGACGAAGATTTGGGGAGGTGGCTGCCAATGACTGGTCGTGGGATTTTGCTGTAACGAACAATAGAAGGTTTCGGCGCAAGAGGAGAGAGCCGCTGCCAGCGTCTGGAAGAGAGGAGAGGCGCTGCCGGCACAGGAGGAGAGAGCCGCTGCCAGCGTTTGGAAGAAAGGAGAGGAGAGAGAGGTGTTGCCGGCGTCTGGAAGAGAGGAGAGAAGAGAGAGGCACTGCCGGCGTCTAGAAGAGGCGGGGTTGCAGAGTGCAGGGGGCAGGCAGCAGGGGGCAGGGGGCAGGCGGTGATCGTCGATCGAGTAAGTGGCAAGCAGTGGGCAGCGACAGAGGGCAGGCGGCAGGCGGCAGGCGCAGAGATTGCCGATCGAGCAGGCGCGGCCGCGCGGGCAGCGGCAGGCGAGGGTAGCGGTGAATCGAGCACGACGACGAGCAGGCAGGGCTTAGGGTTCGATATTCGGTTTTCACTTTTCAGAAGTAGGATCGGGACGAATGGACGATTGGGATATTAGGAATAGAATAAAAATAGAAATATTGATATAAAATAGATTCGGGTTCGGGCTTACATCAACCTGAACCCGAGCACTATATACATTCGCTCTGGAAAAATCGGGCTTGGGTTGAAAACAGCAGAGTTTTAACACTGTAAATCCTCAGGACCCGGCCCAAGTTGCACCCCTAATGAGGGGCGACTTGGTCGTACGTCAGTTGCATGCGTCTGGGAGCATGCAGTCCCGGACGCATACACCTAATTTTTTTCATAAAATTGTTACCCCAAGTGTATTTAACGTATATATTAATTTTTACTATTTTTGGAGATTTTTAGATATTTATTTTTAATTTTTTAAAATTAATGGCATTTTAGTAATTTAAAATTACCTAAAATGCAACTGGTTTATGAAAAATTTTTCCGGGAGCATAAGATCAGTATCCGACTTTGTCTCCCTCAAATCCAGCTGTTTACCTTCTTTGATCCGACCGTTTTGAGCCAACGGCAGGATGTTCTCCCTTAAGGCGATGACACTGACGCATCAGAGCATATATGCTCCGTTCGCCCGACAAATCCAGCAAGTGCATGGCGACATGCAACGGCACATGCGGCTTGATGCGAAATCCCGGCCATTGATCACAATGGCTACCAAACTTCCATAAGAGAGAAACAGAGTAGGAGAAGAACACCGAGTGAGAAGATAACATATGAAAAGGAGCCGATTTTTTAGGATGTTCATCTGGGAGACAAAGCATGGAGGAATGTGTCTCCGCCAGCAAGTTCTATTTTGCCTATCCTGAGATTTGAATGAATTGGCCTGCAATAATTTCTGTCACTTGTTCCGTCGATAGGACGAGCGACGAGATGGCGCCTTCTTGTGTCCAGAACAACGTGTTTGATTTGGTATTTGTTGAATAGACCTATGAATGATGAAGATGGCATACGGAAAAGCTCTATCTCCTGATTTGGCAATGACGGCGGACATCTCCTAATTTGGCAATGTCTTCTTGTGTTATGGCCAGCAAAAACGCATCATCCAAACCTCCATGAAAAATTCAGCGAGCTTCCATTAATCCCATCACTAGCGGCACTGGTGATGGCTCCTTTCTCCTTCAATTGTGATGATGACAAAGCTGGATAACACTGACGCCGAAGAGGGGAGGCCAAGGGCAGTTCTAGCAGTCGGGGCGATGTTGAATATGCATCGCACGATTCTGCCGGTGGAGATGGTTTTTGAGGTGTGGGGTAAATGGGGGATAGCAAATGACAACAGAAATGTTGAAGAGGGTGTCATCGGCAATAGAGGTTTGGAATAGAGACCTCGCGTGGAACTCGCGTCTTGCTGGCAAGGAAGAAGAGAACTGAAGCAGGCGGTTTCTATAGACTCTAGATTTGATGATCGGAGGAGCGATTCGATGCGGTGGACGCTAGCGGTATGTCATCTGCTGGTGCTAATTGCCGGTTCAGCGATCGACCGGTGGTGCACATGCAGCCAGGAGAGGTGTTGGTGCTAGAGCTGTTGGATGTTTGCTTTGGAGGGTGACGCACTGAGGCGCATCTGTCGCAAAGGGCTAGTGGGGGCAATTTGGCCATTTTAAAAAAGAAATGGCGGCAATTTTCATTTCCGTAAAACGCAGCTAACATAAGGTGATGACGGGAGGGAATTAGAGTTAAATGTTGTGGGGACAATTGCTTAGAGAAAAATGCTTAGGTTACAAGGGATGGGTAAATGATACGAGTAGAAGAATTTATCATTTTATAAGTATAATTTTTCTGCCATCTAAACATTGTACGTATAGATAAAAAATTCATGATAAGATCTTTTTATTATTTTACCGGCTTTCGGTGATAAGACAAGATAATTTTAGCAGAAGAATAACAAGGTAAATATTTTTATTCGATATCAAATCCTGAACTTCTCATCTTTGAGACTCTTATGTTACTCAAGAAAAAATCACTTATAAGTTTTTAAAATTGAAATTAATGGTGTGATATGATAGAGATAATGATGAGGAGTAAAAAGAATAAAGTTAAAATAGGTACATTAGTTATATAAATAGTTACATAAAAATGATTTAAAAGATAAAGTAGTTATATAAAAAGATAGTAAAAAGTAATTAAAAAATATAATATACGTAGAGAGTGAAACAATTTTGATTATTTTGGAAAGTGATAAATTTTTTAATAAATTTTTTTTAGCTTAACAATATTTGAATTAGAAGAAAATGATGTGATATTATAGAAATAATTATGGAGAGTAAAGAAAATAAAATTAAAATAGATAGGTTAGTTACATGAGTAATTATTTACAATGGTTAAAACGTAGGATACTTTTATAGAAAAATATGAAAAAATTATTAAAAAATAAAATAACCATTGGGAGAAAAACTTTAGGTTAAAAAGTTTTATGTTGAATAAATACATAGGGTGTGTTTGGTAATTAAGAAAACATGTTAAGTTAAAACATTTCACTCTCCATAATTATTTTTTTAATTATTTTTTACTTTTTTCTGTATAACTAGCATACTTTTTAATCATTTTTACACAACTAATCTATCTATTTCGACTTTTTTTTATTTCTCATTATTATCCTCATCATATCACATCAATTTTTTTTATCAATTTTAAAACTTTTACATAAAAAAATTTCCATCCAAAAGTTTTATAATTTCCCAAACACAACCATAATTTGAATTTTTTTTAAGTATACCTAGTCAAGTGGTGACGATCCATGATAAGATTTTGAACTATATATAAAATGTCTGGGATGAAGCTCAAGGCACATTTGTTCAATCTAAAAATTTTTGATCTAAAATTTTTCACTTTTCGTAACTATTATATTTTTAATTATTTTTACACATTTCTATAAAATTATCCCATATTTCAATTATTTTTACACGATTATCCATACAATTAACCTATCTATTTTTTTAATTCTATTTGGCCAAGCCATAAGATTTTACCAGTAAAGAAAATCATTTTTAATTAAAAAAACTTTTTTAAAGAAGTACTATGGAAAAAGTCCCAAGTGTTTGACATTATCATATAAAAAGTACTTTTAATGTTAATTATGGCTTAGCCTAAAAAAATTGGAGCACTTTAATACACGAAATTACCAAACTGGACATGAATAAATGATTATTAATTTAACTTATTGTGAACATAAAATGAAGCATTTTCAAAATAATTGTTGAGACAAATTTCTAGATGATTTACCATCCTTATTTTACCTAAATGATTAAAATAAATATCGTAACTAAATAGATAATTATTAAAAGATTATGCTCATATAAAAAGATTATATCATAGTTTGATATTAATTTGTCTTAACTAAGTAAATAATTCTTGAAAGATTATGCTCATATAAAAAATTACATCATAGTTTTAATTTTTATTTATATTAATTTTATTTAAATGGAGTAGATCATTTATGGTAATACTTCAGTGTTCACGTAGATAATATTCATGTGAACATGAAAATTTCTATTTCAGTTTTGAGGGTATTTTTGTCTTTAGATATAACTAGGCATAATAGGCTAATGCAATCCAGCTAAGCATCAAATTTAAGCTTATTCTCGATTGCGAAAAGTTGTGATCCTCGTTCTTGAAAGCTGAAATTTTTAGCCAAACACCCATTTTATGACCGGAAACTATGTTTTGGTATAAAAAAAAGATTAGGATTGGGGTATGAAATTGCTTGCCCAGAGAGAAAATTATTTTATTATATTTACTCTTTATTATTATTTTTATCATTTCATATTGTTTTTTTTTTCAAATTCAAAAATTTTTAAGTGTGTTTAGGAAGTAATAAAATTTCGATAAAAAGTTTGTAGTAAAGTTTTTAAAATAGAAGAAAATAATATGATATGATAGAGGTAATTACGAAGAGTAAAAAAATAAAATTAAAATAAATATGTTAGATGTATAAATAGTATGCATAAATGATTAAAAAGTAAACTAGCTGTATAGAAAGAAACGAAAAAGTAATTTTAAAATATGGTAGTTGTTAAAGTTAAAATTTTTAAATTGAAAAGTTTTTTTTTTAGAAACTTAGATTAAAAAGTTTTACTTTGAAAAGTTTTTGATGTAGGGTGTGTTTGGTTGGAGGTAAAACTTTTGATGAAAAGTTTTAGAGGTAGAAGTTGTCAAATTGATAGAAAATGATGTGATATAATAGGGGTAATGATGATGAGTAAAGAGAATAAAGTTAAAATAGATAGGTTAGTTGTATGGGTAGTTGTGTAGAAATGATTGAAAAGTAAGGTAGTTTGTATAGAAAAATGTGAAAAAATAATTAAAAAATAGAGTAGTTATGAAGAGTGAAAAGTTTTGGGTTGAAAAGTTTTAATTGACAAGTTTTGGCCCCAAACAAACACACCCGTAAGAAAAATTTTTGGTGTAAACAAACATTTCCCTTGTATTAAAAACTTTTTATCCAAAAGTTTTGTCATCTTCCAAATACACTCACAAAACAAAAAAATAAACCTCACTAGGCACTTCTTATGTTTGAAGAAAATTTGTGTTTTAAATTCCCTAATTTTGTGTATTTTCATTTTAAGTTCTGAGATTTGCATATTAACATTTTAAATTCAGTGGAATTTGAATTTTTTTGCATTTTAGACCCTCATCACTAATGGTATTAAAAATCACTATTAAAGTTTTATAAAATGTCCGAAATGCCTTTTGCATTTTAAACCGAATTTTATATAATTTAAAGTGTGAATATGTAAATCAAGATTTTGAAATTTTTTTTTAACGCCATGAGAATCACGAGGGTACAGAGTTTAAATCAAACTTCATGTGATCTAAAATGGAAAGCGCATTTTAAATATTTTACAATATTTAAAGTCAAAGGCCTAAAATGCAGAGATCTAAACTTCACGAGTTTGAAATGCTAATACGTAACCTCAAAAATGCAAATACACAAAATTTGAAAGTTTAAAATGCAAATTGCTCTACGTTTGGGCGTAAAATGAAGATCGATAGCCCAGCCATATCATCCCCATCAGCCGACTTATCAAATCGAACCACTATTTGTCCAATCCAATTTTGATCTCATGATCGAAGGTAGGGATTGAGGATGATAATTTCCCCACCCACCCCGTTTTCTTTGAGAAACGGACTTGCTCCTGCTGCCTCTTTAGGTATTCATTCATGCACACTGCATTGCATGCATTCCCTACAAACCAACAAACAATCTTTTTACCTGTCCTTTTGTTTGTCTTCTCCGCTACCCTTTACCTTCCTCCCTCGGCTTTGCATCTCTCCTTTCTTTAATTCCACGGTTCCAGACTTCTGTGACTCACGGAACTTCCTGGCGGACTCTTCTTTCTCTTCTCCTTCTCCTTCTGAAGGAAATGGGTAGGCTTTATCTTATCAATCTCGAGGGAAGGATCTACAGTTGCAGACACTGCAAGACCCACCTTGCTCTTTACGAAGATATCGTCTCCAAGGTATTTGTTCCCTTGGGCGGATTTGTAATTCCGTAGCTGTGGCTTTCATGTTGTGCTGCTTGAGCCGAGAGGAAATCCCCTTTGGGACTTTTCTTCTGATACATGACCTATTTGTCATCCTTTGGGTCTGAAATTTGATTTTTCTTGCTCATTTCATGTCTGAGGTCAGACATCGTTGTTTCCATTTTCCCTCTCTCTAAGATGTTATACCTAATTACCTGCTTTATCTTTGTTGATCACTAATACTAAATTCCAATTGACGAGTTTGCTAATACTTGCTTGGGTCTAATGTGCTTGTTCAAGGAATTATTATTTTTTAGTATTCACTGGATTAAATTAATATCGGAAGTATCTTGATGGTATATGATTTAACATCGAACATATCCCTAGTAGTAAGGTTGTCTTACACTTTAGTAACTTACTTCACAGATACCAAAAAGAATCTAGATATTCGAATCTTCTTTGGGTGAATGGCGCTGTTTAGAGCTTCAGATGGATGCTGCTACTGCATTTCCTTTAGGTCCCGTTTTGTCTTTTAGAATGGAGAAGAAGCCCTTTCGCAAACTCTTCTTTATTAAGTCTATTAGTCAGCCTTTGAGTAAGGTGAACTCTGTTAGCTACTTTCACCCATTGAAATGGACTCTGCTATGTTTCATTCACGCATGAAAAACTGAGCGAGGAGAGAAATATGCAGGCCCAACATTCGGCCGCCATGGAGTGATTGTTGCAAAGAGAAAAGTTTTGGGTTGTATTTGTGGGTGCTGATGGTCATAGTCAACCCGTCAACTCGCCTGTATAACTTATTCATAAATGAATTTGGGTTGAAATTTTAAAATAAATGATTTATGATCCGTTAACCTGTTCAAGTATTTAAATAAATGGATTAAGTTAGAATTTTACAACCTTTCAATCCGTTTAGTAACTCGTTTGACCCATTCAATTCGTCAATCATTTACAACTCGTTAAGAGGGGTATATAAATGTTTACCTTGAACCTTAATCGGCCATCCTCTTCCCCCCCTCTCTCGCCGTCCTTAATTGGCCTCTCTCATTTCCTCTCTTTCTCCCTCTCTGTATTTGAAGTTTGACCGTCCCGCTTTCTCTCTCTCTGCTCCTTGTTCTCCTACTCTCTCTTGCGTCCTCTCAATCTGACCTTCTCCCTTGTCTTTTCCTTCGCGCGCTCTCTCTCTCTCTCTCCCCGTCCATCTCCATCTCCATCTTTCCCTATTTCTCTTTTTCTCTCTCACTTGCTGCTCCTCCTTGTTTTCCTACTCTCTCTCTTGCGCCCTTTGCATCTGACCTTCTCCCCTCTTTGCCTTCGCTCTCTCTCTCTCTCTCCCCCCCCCCGTCCATTTCCATCTCTTCCTATTTCTCTCTCTCCCAGTGCACTTTTGTTGTTATTATGAACTGTATGATTTATGCACTATGTTGTTGTAATTGATATATGCATAACCCGTTAACAATCTGCCGACCTGTTTATTAATGAGTTGTAAATGAGTTAGGATTGACATTTTTTAAATGGGTTAATGAACGGATTAAGGTTGAAAATTTTAAAATAGGTTAGAATTAGGATTAGACTGTAATCCATTCAATTCGATCTGTTAAGTCCCCTAGTTGTATTTTGTCACGATAATGAATTGGATTTTGGTTTGTTATCCTTTTGGGTCACTGGTACCATTGCATCAATTGGTACATGTATGATTTAGTTGGTGAAATTGACTTATAGAAGTTCTCTATGGATACAAAAATACATTGTTCATTGGTTGGGTCATTTTAAAATTTTTGTATAGAGTGAAATAACAAACGAAAAATGTGGATCGATGCTTGTTTTGTTATCTTCGTAAGCCTATTAGGCTCTCTAGGTATGTTTGAAAGTAGTATTGGGACAATGTGAGTTTATTCAATTTTACTAGAGATTCATCTGGAGGTTATGGTTGTCATGAGCAATTGGATTATGGATGTTTGGCCACTATTCCTATTTGTTCTTTTTCTTTTGTTGATGCCAGTGCACCCCTTTAATTTTTTTGGGGTCTTTGTAGTAAGTTGAATACTGCATATGGGCTGTCATCTCTGGATCCTACAATGTGTGGGAGCTTTATGCAATGGGTCAACCTTTTTGTTTTATAGTAAGTCAAATATTGAGGGAATTTAGAGGCAGCACCCTGATAATGCATATTTTGAACCATGGGCCGCTTAACAAATTTATGACACAAGTCATGCTGTTGCAACAATAAATAGCAACAACACAATCTTCAGTAGGGATAGAATTGGCAGCAGTAGAAAGAAATGTATTGTAGTCGAAGACCA
Organism: Annona cherimola; assembly: GCA_030490835.1. NCBI lineage: Eukaryota > Viridiplantae > Streptophyta > Magnoliopsida > Magnoliales > Annonaceae > Annona > Annona cherimola. The sequence continues at coordinate 90,635,007 of CM059972.1, forward strand.
AAGCGGCACTGCCGAAATCTAGCCATAGATGCCCAAAGATTGCTACAAGATATAAAAATGCATACCAGTTAAAGTGATCGTGGCGATGAATAAGGGAAGATGCTGAATATGAAAAAGTGTTGCTCAGAAAAATCTGATGATCTAAAAAAAATAAAAATAAAAAATATAGAAAAAATAAAAAATAAATAATGATGCAAAGGAGCTGTCGGATAAGAAAAAATGATGAACAATAGGAATGAATAGGAAGAGGAGGACCGGCCAACTCCACTTGGCTAGGAACATAATGAGTAAAGTCATAAATGTCTATGTGTGTGTGTGTATATATATATATGAAAAAAGAAAAAAATGGGCAACAACAATTTTTGGGGCCGGCTTAGAGCTTCAGCAAGGCCATGATGGACAAACTCCATTAGAAAAACGAAAAATGAAAGATAAAAATAAATGAAAAGGAGACCCGAGCATGATGGGAAGAGATAGTACATGGTGGCTGGATGAATCCAAGCAGTGGATTATTGACCTAGCAAAAATATGTCATGGCTACAAAAAAGAGGGGTGTTGTGGTCGATAGATCTGAGCATTGGAGGATCTGAACTTTACACCCCGAAATGGCAAACCCATTCGAGTTATGTATTCTCATTGAAACCTCAGTTCTCGTAAAAGTGGGGCTGGTAATATATTCATCAAGAATCTAGACAAGGCTATAGATAACAAAGCAATGCATGATACCTTCTCCGCATTTGGCAATGTTCGATCTTGCAAGATTGCCACGACCCATCAGGCCAATCAAAAAGGCTACAAATTTGTTCAGTTTAAGCCAGAGGACTCAGCTTAAAGTGCAATAGATAAGCTGAATGTGATGTTGTTGAATGGCAAACAAGTTCATGTTGGACCTGTCCTTCATAAGCAGGAAAGAGATGTTGCTGTGAATAAAATAAAATCTTTGTAAAGAATCTCTCAGAATCAACAATAGATGAAGATTTTTAAAAATATTTTTAGCAAATATGGGACAATTAGTAGTGCGGTGATTACGAAGGAGACAAAAAGTAAAAATGTTTTGGATTTGTCAATTTTGAAAAAGGCAGATGATAAGTTCTTTGGCATGCAAAATTTGAAGATTTTGTTTAATGTCTAAGGGCATAAAGGCTTGTGTTGCTAATTTTAAATCCAGGTTGAACGTCAAGACTGGAATTGTTTTGAAAGCAATATTAGAAGCATCAAGAAACCAGGAGACAAAAGTCAAAGATAAAAAAATTAGTTCCATTGTCCAGATATAATGTTGATGCTGATCAGGTTTCAGATTCCACACTTGGGCTTTGGAAGGATGAATATTTGCAAATGGAGAAATAGCTTTAGCTGTCCCTGGCCAAACACAGTATGCATTGTGGAAAGACAAAGGGTAGCTGTTTGGGAGCGGGTCTTGGACAAGATGTATCAGCCAACGATTCATACATGAGCTTAAACAAAAGCATGAATTTTTGAAATTGCCACGAGACACATAAAAAAGGAAAGCAAGTAGGCATGAAAAGTATGAGTGTAACAGATGACGAGCTCGACAAGATCAAGAGGCGTTTTGATTTAGAATCTAGCTTCAACTACGAACAGATGCTAAAACTCTGCAGTGTGCTTCCTGCACTCGAGCCAACGGTTCTTAGACAACCGGCAACAGCTGAGGTTTACCCAAGCAATTTCTGTCGCTCCATAAGAGACGTAGCGGCATCAGTCCCGCTCATTACGACACCTAGCCTTGGCAACTACCCAAAGAAAGCCAAGGTAAAAGAAGTAAACAATGGAGGGTGAGAGACGGGTAAGAAGATGAATGACGTAGCAAAAGCGACCTTCTCTGTTACAACTGCATTGGCTCTTGGACGGGACAAGATGTATAGAAATGGTGGTGAAAATCAAAACATTTGGACTTGGATCGATGATGTGGCAGATATTATTGCCGTTCAAGCCAACTACAGAAATGATGGCAAAAGGGAACCCAACACCTTCACAGAATAAACCAACGAGAAGCCAACACATGGAAAGGCCAAATTCCTCTTGGCACCCAAGACAACCATACCATAGAACTAAGTACATAATAACGTCCCTCAGAATCGAGTGGACCCACGGGACTACAACCCAAAGAAAGCCAAGATAAAAGAAATAAACAATGGAGGGTGAGAGACATGCAAGAAGATGAATGACGTAGCAAAAGCGAACTTCTCTGTTACAACTGCATTGGCTCTTGGACGGGACAAGACGTGCAGAAATGGTGGTGAAAATCAAAACATTTTGACTCGGATCGATGATGTGGTAGATATTATTGCTGTTCAGCCCAACTACAAAAACGATGGCAAAAGTGAACCCAACACCTGCATAGAATAAACCAATGAGAAGCCAACACATGGAAAGGCCAAATTCCTCTTGGCACCCAAGACAACCATACCACAGAACTAAGTACATAATAACATCCCTCAGAATCGAGTGGACCCACGGGACAACAACCCTAAAGTTAGCTACATCCTCGGGACTAAGAGCACTCTTTCATGTATCCATGTAACTACAATGGCCGCAACTTCCACACGGAACTACCATCCGAAGACAACCACACATACCCATAGAACAAGAGTTCCATGGTAACAAGTTTTTACATGGAACTGAGCACACCCCTACAAAATAGCCACAAATCTACTCCTCTCAAGCCATCCGTAGCCTATAAATACCGACGACTACAATCAAACAAGACACAAGTCTCAATTGATACCACTATTCACAATAACCGAGCCTCCCAATTTCCCAAACCCTTAGCTTTCTTTTGAGCATTCTACAAAAAAAAAAAAAAATCCTCCCAACAAACAGAAAAAATCCTCTCACTTTCCTAGCTTGGATTCAAGGTGGAAAATCTTACTTTACTCCATTTAAAATCTTTGGGTGACGGATGATTTAAAATTTGGGGTTTAAGTGTTTCTCCTTTATTTTCTAAAAAAAACCATACTTATTTTATACTTTTTTAAAATTTTACTTTACCCTGTAGATATCTCCGGATGGTGGATGATTTAAAATGTGGGGTTAAGTATTTTTCTCCCTTTTTTAATAAAAAATTACTCTACCCCATATAGATAATCTCCAGGTAGCAGATGATTTAAAATTTGGGGTTAAGTATTTTCCTCTTATTTTTAATAAAAAATTACTTTCCCCATATAGAAAATCTCTGAGTGGCAGATGATTTAAAATATGAGGTTAAGTATTTTCCTCCCATTTTTAATAAAAAATATTTTTGATAAAAAATTACTCTTATCTCATATAGAAAATCTCTGAATGGTAGATGATTTAAAATATGAGGTTAAGTATTTTTCTTAAAAAATATAAATAAAATAAAATAAAATAAATTTATCAATAAAAAAATATTTCTATTTCCATGTTTTATTCAACCTAAACTTTTGAGTCTAGCTCTTGTGCTGCAAGAATAGAATTGTCAAACTCCACGTGGTTTTTACAATCTAAATAATCAGATCGTGATGGATCTGTATAGATCCTATTCTTGCTTTAACATGAGGTTTTTATAGTGAACTTATTGCTAGCACTTTCCATTGGAGGATATTCGTGATTTGTGGGACCCGCTAGGTGGTATCGGCTTATGGACATGCAAATTCAAAAGAGGGTAAAATTGCTTTGCATTGAGAAGCTATGAAAGCTCTCTTCTTAAGCCGGAATTTGGAACTTGTAGATCTATTGCGATTTATATGGTGTAAATTTTACACAGCTCACAGGTAGAAGCTAGATGGGTAATTCCTACTCATGTCCTTCTAATGGGTCTAGTCCAACTTATTTGGGGCGCATTTCAGTCCATTAGAGCCTAAAACACTTCATTCGGGCCTAAAACTTTTCAATCGGTTCAGTTGGACCATGCGCCCCTCAAATGGGCCCAAAGCCCATGATAAGCTAATTTAAGCCCCTTTCATGCTTCCGGGGCCCAAAACCTCTCAATTATGCCCAAAATCAATTGTCGAGCCTAGTTTAGCCCACTTGGGCCCAAATTAGTTACTTTGGCCTAACCCAACTTTTTTTTAGGCCCATAACCCTCCAGATAGGCCGATCAGGCCCAAAAGTTTATGAACAAACCCAAGACCTTCCAATGAGCCTATTTGGGCCAGAATACTCCATTTAGGCCCATTTCAATTCATTTGGGCCTAAAACCCTTTAGTTGGCTTAATGGGCCCAAAACCCTCTTATAAACTTAGATTGGCCAAAAAGTCCCAACGAGCTAGAAGATGATGTTGAGCTGTTCGATGGACCATCCTAACCATTCCAAGTTTCAAGGATGAAACTTTCTAAAGTTGGGAGAATGTAAGGATCCTAAAATTTTTAAGTTGATTAGTGAAAGTCAATGTAGGATAACCTACATAACAGGGGTTGACCTTTTGATTAACTTAGCTTGAGTATTTGTTAAATGACCTTGATTCATTACTGTTCTTGTATGTTTCAAATTCGTATTTATAATTTAATCATGGATGTTATTTCAATAACCCGTATAACTTGGTTGAGATACTAGTAATTTAAGTATTTTAGATGTTTAGAATTCATGTGTAGGTACCTTAAGGAAGGAGAAAATCCTAGTCACAGAGGGATCTTAAGGACCCTAAAATTTTTTGGTCGGTTGGTCAAAGTTTACATAGGATAACCTATATAGCAAGGTTTAACCTTTTGACTAACTGCATTTGAGTATTTGTTAAATAGGCTTAGCTCATTATTATCTATATTTTCTTTAGTTTTGTATTTACAATTTAATTATGAATATTGTTTGAGCAACTTGGCTAACTCGGCTGATATACAAGTAGTTCAGTTATCTTAGAGGTCTAGAGTATGAGTACCTTGAGGAAGGAGAATCCTGGTTACGAAGTAGATGGAATAGGCATTTAGAGAGGGAAAAATAGTGCTACCGTGGGAAGGTGAATCTGCATATCAATTTCTTTTTTCTTCCCAAGGCAAGTGGTATTTTCTTTGTAAATTTGTTTCGAACTATATTTAATTTGATGTTGCAATAATTTTTTGCACATTGCAATTAATTAAGATGTTTTTGATTAATCGTGAAGAGAATTTTTTTTTAATGTAACATGTGATTTTTTGGGGTTATGTTATTATATGGTTTGACATAATTAATTTTATATTCTAAAGAAAGTTAAGGGATAGAATTTTTGCAGATAAAATTATGCCTCAATTTTTATGCCTTAAAATATGCATGTTGGCATAATTATCAATGTGGAGGATTTTTATGCATTTTTTCAAGTTACATTAAATGCTCACTAGAATTAATTTAGTATCGGTTTGGTGAGTTAAGAATAGGGGAATGGACTGGAATAGATATAATAAGAGTACAATGAGAATAAGTAAAAAATAAATAGGGTAGTTGTAGGTAAAGATATAAGAAAATGATTGAAATATAGAGGTAAAAATGAAAAAAGTAGGATAGTTGGATAATTAATAATGTTGACTTTTTCCATTCTCCTCAACTTAAGCACTACTTCCTCAAAAAGGAATTAATTAAATGGGAAATAATTGAAGTTATACATTAATATATACCCTCAACCAATGGGGTGTTGGTTTGTTGGTTTTATAATCAGGGATGCTTATGTGTTTCTATGTAACCTCCTTCATTTTCAACATCTAGATAGTTGATAAAAAAATCCACTTCATTTATTGTGTTTAACATCATTTATATTGTTATGGAAACTCTTTCATTTGCCTAATGTCACTGTATATAGGCTCTATCTACAAACATGCAAAATCAACATAATAAAATGATTTAATGCTAAATATCAATTTTAAGTAGTATTTTCAACATCTAAACCATCTAAAATATCATTACTACATGAATAATGATTCTATAGAGTATTATTACATTATAATATATATGTGAATGGATCTAAGCATTTTCCCTAATTTACACATGGATGTACTTATTTTTGAGTAAATTTGACCTATGCATATATTGGATTTGGATGAAAATTGGTCTTATAACTAAACAAATGATGTTAAATATAATGAATGAATTGAATTTTTCATCAATGTCAACGTTTTAAATTTTGAGGGGGTTATATGGAATCACTTCTATGTAATCCGGTTACGTAGAAGCGGGCTTATATATATAAGCATGATTATATATAATACATTGTACATATACTTAACTTACAATATTCATTTTTTAAAATTTTAATTACATTTATTTTTTATTTTTCTTTATAAACATGTTTTCCTAAGTGTATTTAATTCATATGCCAAGTTTTTCCATTTTATAATACTTTTACATATTTATTTTTTATTTTAAAAATCATCAATTTCAAGGGCATATAAGTCATTTTTCACCCCTTAGAAAACTTAATTTTTAAAAATAAAAAATAAATATACAAAGGTACTTTAAAATAGAAAAAGTTGGTATATGGATTAAATACACTTAAAAAATGATAATGAAGAAAAATAAAAATAAATAAAATTAAAATTTAAAAATATATTGTGTATTATTATGCCTCATATATGTGTATGAGAAAGAGAGAACCTATCCAGTATAGTCAGACTACATAATTACGGTGTAGTTCGCTACAAATAGGCCCCATGTGTATTAGAATGTTTAAAAACTTCATACAATCATTTATCCATATAAATAACATACTTTAGACGGTTTAGATATTGAAAATATTACTTTAGAATTGATATTTATGCTAAACTATTTTATTACGTTGATTTTGTACCATTTTAAAATGGGGCATATATATGAGCCAGATTTGGATGAAAATTGATATGTTATTAAAATAAATAATTCTAAATACAATGCATGAGATAGATGTTAATTTTAATACATGTGGGCTATATCGTGCAGTCCGTCTACACTTGAATATTCCCATATTATGTTACATATATGTCCTAATCTAGTGCTAGTGTTGAGCTTCAATGCTCACACTCAATGAGCCTTTTTAAATTTTTTTAACATTTTAAGTTTTTGGAATCCATATGTAGGTCAAATCATAAACTTTCTATATTTTCAGTTTTTACAATTTTTGATTTTTAAATATTTTTTAATTTAGAAAATGAAAAAGGGACCGTTTCATGTGTGCTTGGGATTGCATATGAATTCCAAAAAATAAAAAAAGCTCACACAAGCTTAAGCATTGAAGCTCAATGCTCTCTTAAGCATTAGGTCATGACTCTTTATATGTGTGGTGAGCATTAGATCATGACTCTTTACATGTGGCACAACAATCGTTCTTCCTTAGCAATGATTATGTGCATATATATATATATACATATAAATTAAGATATATCGTTGCTGAAGTTTGAGTTTCCTTGGCTTCATATTAGTGTTTGCATACAAGAGTCATGCATTAGTATCTTTATTATATGTATATATACTAAATAATATATAAAAAAGAAGCATATTCATTGATGTCGGTGTTTGCCATGTCTTGTGCTTTTTTTTTTTCTTAGGAAATAGTCCCTATAAGAATTTTCGCAGAAATGGGACAATTGCTGTAGTTTCCATAGGAGCGTCCTTGCTAAGAAAATTGTAGATGGTCCTTGTCCAGTTGCATATGGGCTTGCTGTGGGTCGTAGCCTTGAGCGGGTATGCGAGTTGGCGTAGGCCAGGCCTAGTTGGGGCCCATCAAGGAGGTAATTGGAAGGTAGCAGTTGCTAGTGCTGGCATGGCAAATTTTGGGCAGTTTGTTTTGGTTTGTTACAATTTATGTATTTTGACTCTAAATTTAATGATCATATAGTCAGTTTGTATGTTTTCGGTGCTTCTGGACCCTTTGAAAAGTTTTTTTTGTTTTGTTTTGTTGCATTCGAGACCTAATTGTGAAGTTATAAAATTAAATGCTTCTTTTATGCCATTTAATTTAGCTTCAATTGGGCCATTATACAATTCCAAATGATTATTCTACTTGCTAGTAATGTTGTTACTAATTCTTATTTTCAACAAATTGACTGAATCAAGCTCTCTGTTAAGATCAGATCTTTTTGAGATTTTATGATAAAAATCAATAAAAATTTGATTATTTAAGACGGCATGTATTTAATTAATGAACGTGAATTTATTTTTTTTAATTTATGATGTCGATGTGATAAGGGCACAAGACTAGTAAATTTGGAACTTTTAATTTTACACATAATAATTGAGTATTCCATTCATGTGTAATTGATTTTGGGATTTTACACAATGGATGACCCACAATTACTTGTTGGCGCTTGCTTGTTACAATCTACCCCTTGGGTTTTCCCTTTTATTATTCTTTTTTTAAGAATCCAATCCATCCATCATATTCTCCACCATTGATAATCATATGATGTGAAAAATCATTTTAATGAGGCTTGTACATGTTCCACAGCAAGTGTATAGGTTCTTTGTAATTATATTTTTTAATTTTATAGATTATCAAAGTTTTCAATCAAGCTGATTTTTCATACTTAGGGTGTCTTTGGCAATTGATAGAAAATGTTAAGTTAAAACTTTTCAATCTAAAATTTTCCACTCTCCACAACTATCGTATTTTTTAATTTTTTTTTACATTTTCCTATACAACTATCCTACTTTTCAATCATTTATACACAACTGTCCACACAACTAACCTATCTATTTTAACTTTATCCTCTTTACTACTCATCATTACCCCTATCATATCACATCATTTGACAACTTTTACTCTCCAAAATTTTTCATCAAAAGTTTTATTCATTACCAAACACACCTTTAGGCTAAAAATGGTTTTAAACACAATGCTTCACTTGGGAAAAAGGGGTAAAACCAAAGAGGTACAAGTTGCACCTGGTTTCACAGGAGAAGCCCAAAAGTCCAAACTAGTTTCTTTATTTATTCTTCAATTACGGTTAATAATCTTTTAGAGTTATCTTTGGCTGAGTGAGGATGCAACAATCACATTTCTGCATTAATGCAAATCTAAATTACACTCCATTGATATCACTCCAAACTGAATGCCTTAAAACCTGCTAGTGTTTGATTATAGGAAAGCGGGTTGTGAACTATAAGCAACATTAGCCATACCAATTTTAACAAAGCTTTTAGCTCATGTGTGGCAATTTTTTCTACTTAAAGGCTCTAGTTTGTGATGGATTTCAGAGTGATTTTCAGCATCTTTAACTTCCAAAAACAAGAGTAGCTTGTACTAGTCTGACAGATATATTTGTATTTTTTGGCCAGACATTTCATTGCCGGCACGGGAAGGCTTACCTCTTTAGTAAGGTGTAAGTGATCATTTATACTCTTTTTGTCTTTCAATATTCATTTTCTGGAATTTCTGATTGGCTTTTCTTCTAGGAAAGATCTTGAAATTTTCAACTAGTATTTCTTCTACACTGTAACATGCGTCTTTTGCTTCAAGTGGGGATTGTGTTCATGCAGTGAATCCATTGAGAAGCATGCCGACTTGTTATTTATTTATTTATTTTAAGATAAACTGTCATAAGGCTAGAAATTAGATTACTAGCTTATTTCAGTGTTGCAAGCTGTACCAGTTGATCCAATTGTATAGTTAATTCTCTCTTCAAGTTCTCATCATAGTAGAATGAATCTATTTTCTGTATTTAGTGTGTCCAAGCTTTTTATGCATGCCCAAGCATGGCTAGAATACAGGCTACTTGATTGATACTGTGATTTCGTACACATGGATGGATCCTGGTATGGCACGTGTCTGTATGCCCTACTAAGAAGTCGTCAGTTAAAGCTTTGAAGATGTGTATGTCGCATTGAAGTTGATGCAGCTTAAAGCCACATGTCTATACTCAGTATATGGTGCTCCATTGGGCATCCCAGTAGGACTCAAACATAATCCCCAATGCCAAATTCTTGCTTTCTTCAATGAACATCTGCGATAAACTTATAATTTCCATTGGGTAGAATAATTTTTCTTCTAATCTCCACATGTATACGTTGAATTTGTTTGGCAAAAGATTTGGTGGTAGCAGTAGTTTTGATGGGTAACGGAATCAAATCAATGACAGCTTGAGGAACAATAACCTAGACAATCTCAAAAGGAGATTTGCCTACTGAAAGGTTATCTAAATTGTTGTGTGCAAATTCTCGAATTGTCAATACAGAATCTCAGCTTTCACAGGTAAACTTGGTCCTAATATACGCAAAGGAATCCCAATATTTTTGAAAGGGTTTTACATTTTCATCCAATCTTCTCTAGCATATATTTCATATCAGTAGAATTAGTCATTTTTTAAGTCAAAGCGATTTTCTTCTTTTCAATTAGTTGTTGATTGCGTAATTTTCCCATAATTTACTTGTCCAATTGAACAGAATCATTTGTTCTGAAATTCTAATTCATTCATCTGTTCGAATTTGTTCTGTTGACTGCACATAGACTGGCTTTTCTGAGATTTTTGAAGGAGACACTGAAGGTTCTCTGAAATTTGTTGCTCTATCAACCTGATGTCCTACCTTGATTGTGCTCCTACTGTAGGAAGTTCAAATTGTTGAATATATCCTGCTTTTTTAATAATCCATGGGAAAGTCAAAAAAATTGATGTTCATCGTGCCACTTACTATATCATAAATGATACATTGCATCGAATATGTTAGTCCTGCTCTCTGCATTGTTTGTTAAACCCTCTCTACTAAAGTCCTCTAAGATGGTGGTAACCTGCAATCTATAGATAGGGAAATGAATGACCCATTTCCTTTGAGTAGGAATTGTCCTGTTTTTGATTTTAGACAATTATTGTGTGCGTTCTTGCTCTTTCTTGTGCATCTAAGCTGAAAAGATTTCTTTGTGCAAATGATTGCTAATTCAATTCAATTCAATGCAGTTCTCTCTGAAACGAACATAAAATGCAGTGTGTGGCTCAGTCACACAAGTGATTGATAATTTCAACCAGCATCAGTAGAACCTGATGCTAGATTTTGATGACTCCACTAAAGGCCCTATCTTACCTTTCATCATGTGGGCGCTGCAGTTCTCATCATCCGTCTCCGACAATAATCCTTTAGTCCCACGACCATAATATGCCTTTCCTTGTCACTTGAAAGCCTTATGGGGTGTTTGTTTCATATTAAAATTTTTTAAACTAAAACTTTCCAATCTCCACAACTACTCTATTTTTTAATTATTTTTACATCTTTCTATACATCTACTCTACTTTTCAATTATTTTTACACAACTATTTATATAACTAACTTATATAGTTTAACTTTATTATATTTACTAATCATCATTTCCTCTATCATATCATGTCCTTTTCTTCCATTTCAAAAACTTTTACAACAAAAACTTAACAAAAACTTTTCATCTAAGGGTGTTTTTTGGGGAGTGATAAAACTTCTGATTAAAAACTTTTGGTGTAAAAGTTTTCAAAATGAAAAAAATGATATTACATGATAGAGATAATGATAAAAAGTAAAAAGAATAAAGTTAAAATGGATAGTTGTGTAGAAATGATTGAAAAGCAAGATAGTTGTATAAGATGTGAAAAAATAATTAAAAAATAGAGTAGTTATGAAGCATGAAAAGTTTTAGATTGAAAGGTTTTTGTTTCCAAATATGCCTTAAAGTTTTTCACTTCCCAAATCATTGTCTAAAAGTTCCATGTTTGTGGAAATAGTCACCATCTTTGTGTTATTGCAATTTGCTCTGACATTCAGTTTTAGTCACTGAAAAAGTTCGAGGAATAGTGGGCAATGCTAAGGCATTCACCCAAAACAGAAAGGCACATGAATGTATTCGCCTCAGAGTGCCTGCATAGCTTCATTCAAATTTGCGGTGCAAATCTTTAAAATCTGTCTATATTCTTCCTTCATTTCCCATTTATGTATTTCTTTTTCCTATGATATGTTTGGCAGCGTCAATGTTTCAGCAGGAGAGAAAGAAGAAAGATTGATGATGACGGGAATGCACACTGTTGCTGACATTTTTTGTGTTGGTTGTGGAGCAATTGTTGGGTGGAAATATGTAAGCTTTGGAGCAATGGTTTTAGGGTTTCAGTCAATGTTCATCTTGTGTGGCAATTCTTCACTCTGATTTTGCTTTCAGGAGGTTGCACATGAGAAAGCCCAAAAGTACAAGGAAGGGAAGTTCATCTTGGAAAGGTAGAGATTTCAGTGTATCACTGTTGCCAGGAGGGAATAAACGCTCCTAGATTGTCAAAAAGGGTGGATCCGTTGTTTGGTGCACCGCATTAGTCCTTATTTATTTATTTATTTGTGCATCGGCTATGTCCCAGTAATTTCCTTTCAGTTTACTGCCAGGGGATTTAGAAAAGATACCACTTCTCTGCATAAAAAATTTGCTAAGAATGAGTTGGCCATTGTGGTTTAAAAAGAAAAAGGATAATAGCATCATTAACATTTTGCCCCACTTGTAGGTAAGCTGAAAAGCAAGTGTAATTTTGAGTGCTCTCAGGTTGAGGATCATGCGATTCATACATTTTCTTTACTGAGATGATTTTCTGCCATAATGTAGGTTGAAGATCGTTGGCCCCGACGGACACAACTATTGGATCAGCCATGAAGCACAAATTGTTGGGAGCGATGCTGATGATGCTTGATTTCGTGTGTGCTCAGGTGGGCATATGCAGATCAATGAACTGTATATTCTCTTCCCTGTTGTCACTGGATGTTTATTTGACTAAAAATTGTGACTTCTTGAATCTTCTATGCAAATAAAATTTCAAATTCTCGTCTTAGGAATTGCTATTCATATTTAATACCATTATGTGATGTGCAAAACGACTTATGATGATGATGGTGATATGATGTGTGACATCCAGGATTATTGGGCATCGACTCTTTTATTAGTCCCTGGGTGGGCTCTTTTCCATTCCTTCCTGTCGATGAATGAGATTAGGTATGGGATGATATGAAAAAAGCGTTGTTATGTGCTGTGAATGAGAAAAGTTGCATTTGAAAGGGTAAAAGTATATTGTCATTTTTTGAGAAATGAGAAGAGCGTTTTTAGGAAATGAGAGATTACATTACATGTTCATCCCATCCATTTTTTGAACAAGTAAAATGATTCCTTTGTCCAGTTCCTTGACCAGTTAAGCTCTTGCTTGCTTTTGCAGTGAAAATGGCTGCCATTCTAGCGGGGTATAGAAACCTCTTTACAACCAAGTAAATGGAACTGAACTAATAGTCTATTGTTTTGAATTATGTTTTATCACATGTTTTTGGATCATGCTTTTGTGAGAAGGCCTTGTTCGCTGCACAAAAGTTCAATGCCAAATCCAGCCAGAAGAACCCTTAATGATATCCACTGCAGCCCGTTGCTCGAAATTACCTACGTTCATTTTAGCCAGCTTCTTGGGTACATTACAACTAGAATGTAACCTATCCCTCCAAAGATTAGCCAAGGCCAGTGTTTGCCGGACGTTGGAAAACAATATCCATGCTTTCCTTGGTGTATCAGTGGACAACATTGGGCGTGTTTAAGACGTGATAAAATTTTTAAATGAAAAGTTTTTGAAATAAGAGATAATGATATAATTTGATATGATAGAGATAATGATGAGTATTAAAGAGAATAAAGTTAAAATAAATAGGTTAATTGTGTAAGTAGCAGTGTAAAAATGATTGAAAAATAGATTAGTTATATAAGAGAATGTGAAGAAATAATTAAAAAATAAGATAGTTGTAGAGACTGAAAAGTTTTAAATTAAAAAAGTTTAGTTTGAAAAGTTTAGCAAAGGCATCCTTGATATTATCTGAAAAATCGATTTTACCGGGACATAAATCGATGCGTGTAACGATGAAATACTGATGTTATTGAGAGAAATCAATGCATGGAACGGGCTGAATGCTGAAATGAAACGAAAATTCGATATTTATGACTCACGATGACAGCCACACTATGGCAAACAAAGCCGACGATGACAAGCCAGAGATGGGTTTCATTGTTTCCATCGTTGGGGAAGATGATGATTTGTTGTAGCGCCCTGGCGGTGCACATAAGATCCGTGCACATGCTGCCATGATTTTTATCCATGCTATTAATCCGTTTCTTGTTCTTTTTGACCTGGCAAACACACGTTTTTTTTTTTAAACAAATTTTTATATATCAGAGGCGTTTGTTTACGCAACAAAAACCTTTCACTCTTCACACTTATTTTATTTTTTTTAATCTTTTTTTTTTTTTTTTTACAACTATCCATCATATCATGTACTTTTCTCTCATTTAAAAAACTTTATTAAAAAAAAACATTTCAACAAACCCAACAAGGCCCCTATTACTTTTTAGGTTATTGAATTGGCCTGTTGCTATGCACTATTTAATTTTTTAATTTTATTTTTATTTTTATTCATACCTGCACAATTTTGTCAAAATTGCAGGCATATCACTGCTTTTTAAAATTACATCGATACCTTTACATGGTATGCAATCAGCATAAATTTTGGAGCGTATCAATTCCGTTAAGAGCGTCCGTTAGGTTGAGGTGTTGCAAAAACCGGATCGGCCGGTAACCGATACTATTGTCCGTCCTATCCACACCGATTTCCCGTTCCCTCTATCAAACCGGTTAGAATCGATTTAACCGACCCGTTCAAAACGGTCCAGCTTGTCCGGTTTAACTGAGTTAGAGAGATGGCAAAGAGCTGCTGCTGGGTAGATGCGTATTTCATGCTTCCGAAAATGGAATCTATGGTAAGATGATTTCATTCATGGTGAGAGAGATTAGATGTAATGGAGAGAACGCTGTCAAGGATATGCCGGCAGAGACAAGAGAAGAGAAGAGCATAGCTTTCGTTTGAGATTTATTTCGGTGGGTTCTAAACTGTCTGCAACGACGACTGGATTTGAAGGGAAGATAAACTTTGAATCCGATGCTCTATTGGTGTAGTGAAATCGGTGTACATACGGGGCTTTTATTCAATTCGAACTTTTAAAAATATCCTATAATTAATTCCAATAATTTTAGAAAAATCTGGATTGTTTAAATAAAATATTTTATTAAAATGTAATTATTGACAATTTTCACCCAAAATCTTTTACTTAAATAATATTTTCTATATCAAAAGTATAAAAATAATGTACTATGACTAGAGTATTATAATTCTTTCGCTTTGTAGGTATAAAAAGGATTAAATTAAAACAACAATAAGATTCAATGTTGAAAAAATATTATCTACAGTACAAAGATAAGTACATCGTTTTTAATATTTAAAATTAAAATGAAAATTATTGCATTATTTTTAGATATAAATTTTTAAATTTTATCTTATTGATTTATAATATATTTTACGTAAATTGATAATATATCAATTTAATCCGGTTTTAAAAAATAGTTAAACCAGTTAAACCAAAATCATTCCCCTAACCGGCTTGATTTTGACAACATTGAAGTCTGTTTTAGCAGGGTTTTCGTCCGTTGGATGACGTATTTGCCCTCTTCGTCGATTGCGGGATGAGTTATACCATGTGTTGATGTGTCCCTCACTAATAATAGTTTCCCACGAAACTTTTTCATGATCTAATCATGTTTTTATAATTATATATTTGTGCATTATTATTTTCTTTTATCGATAATAAAATTTATAACATCTGATAAAAAGACTTTTATCTTTTTAGCTGAACTGATAAATTAAAATTTACCAATAATTGACACTGACCAGGACCGGATCAATTCCCTGGAAAATTTCAAGGAATCCATTAGTTTAATATTTTAATCATTTAGCTTTTGAAGGGATATATTCGTGGCGCATGTGCCATTGACGACTTCCCCATTTCATTTTGTTTTAATATGATACTAAAAATTACCTCAAAGCAAATTCTTAATGAGGCCATACTTGCTAAAAATGTGTATAATTGTATGTAAATTATGAAAAATGCTTAAAGTCATTCATGGATTATTAAAATATGCTACTTATTAAAGGAATCATTTATTCTCGCGGGGATGTATACAACTTTGAAATTTATAGGCAAATTAAACTATTTTGTTCCGTTGATCTTATACATTTTTCAGATGCGGCCATAAAAATGGAGTTGGTACACTGAAATCACTGAAATCTTGAGAGATAGATGCGCCATTTCATTATTTTCATTTTTTCTGAAATCACGCTAGCTTAATTAAGCTTATGGTGTTTTAAATTGTACTTTGCAAAAAAGTTTTTTTCAGGACACATTTTTGGCTGAAAATGTTTATTTTAGGTCATTTTACTTTTTAACCACTATTTTTTTTATCAAAATTATAATTACATGTTTTGCACTTATCAAAAAAATAATTACACGCTTTGCTAAATAAATGATTTTAGCCCCGCTTTCAATGTATCTAGGTTAAATAGAAGCAATTTTACGTAACCGCATGCATGTTTTCCACTTTTATGATTGATGGAAGATGTATTTTATCTATTGTATTTAGTATTTTACTTATTTAGCTGCGAGATAAGGTTTCATCTAAACCAAAAATATGCTTGGCCACATTTGCTTAAAAAAATATAGATTCACGTGCATCAAAACTAAATGCACTTGTGTGTATTTAATAAAAAACCTTTATGTTAAGGATGTATTTGGATACACTTTTAATTTTTCAGACAAAATTTTTTTAATTTAAAACTTTTTACTTTCCACAGCCACCATATTTTTAAATCAATTTTTTTGCATCTATTCTATACAATTATTATACTTTTTCATCATTTCGACATAACCACCCATATAATTCACCCTATCTATTTATTCTTTTTATTTCTCATCATTACCCTTAGCTATTATATCATATTATTTTCTCCCATTTCAAAATATTTTTTTTTAACAAAAATTCTACTTCTCAGCAATTACACAAAAAACATTTCTCGTAAAAGTTTTATTACTTCCCTAACACGCCTAAGTCTTTTACAAAAGCAATAATATTCATCCATAGTAGATCCAAGCTAAACAAATTCATAAATTAAAAAAAATTATATCTTAATCATTAATAATTTGTAACATTTGTTTGCAAGATATTATTTATACCATTTGATTAGTAATATAAATTAATTAAAATGTATACCTATGCGGATATTTTTATAGAAAATATCATATATTATGTTGTTTGAGGTGAGTTTGTTGAATTTACTTGCAGGGTCTTCATACTCTAATCTTAGAGCTGCATTTTGGAATCAGATCGATCTGATGAAATGGTACCCTCTTATCCTGTTCCTTTGCACCTGTTGGAGAGTGTGGTACTGCAGAAACAAGAACCATATGGAAAACCTCAAACCGGTTTTCATGGAGGTTCCAAAATGGGCATTACAGTTCATCTACCAGCTTCAATCGGCTGCAGGTTTGTCAAAGGGTGGACCATTGTTTCAGCATAGCCTTGCAATATTGCTTCGACCAATGGTTCGAAATCTCAAACTGAATGTGGACGCTGCCTTCACATTCAGGATCATCGGGTGGGCGTCGGAGCTGTTCTTTTTGATTGACGGGGTGGATTTAAAGCAGCAAAATGCTGGTCCTAGTGCGGACTGTCGTATCCTCTGCTCGTGGAGGCAGAAGCTATGTTGTGTGGCACCCTTTGGATCTCCAACTCGGGCATTCATGCATGCGAATTTGAGTCCGATTCTTTGATCCTTATCAACATGCTCAATGAATGTGGGGCGTTCAAGTCTCAGGTGGAGAAGATTAGAAGAACTGCATCAAATTTTGCAAAGTACGCGTTCTTCCATGTACTCTGGGAAGGAAACTTTGCTGCCCATCAGCTTGCTAACTATGCTCTGGTAGGAGAAAGAGAGTTCGATTGTACTTGGTGGGAAAGACCACCTCCATGTATGGTGGAATGCCTTTGTAAGGATTCCTTTAGTTTTAATGAAAATGGTGGTCTTGGGTGATCTTGGGTGATGTCTCTGTTTCCAGCCCTGGGTGATCTTGGGTGAGGATGACCCTCGTTCCATTAGGGGAAAAAAAGGAAAAGAAAAATCACATCAGAATGTGTGAAGAAAGCAGGCCCTAGTATCAAACGGACCTTACCATGAAGAACTCTCGGAGAGCATCTAACTGCTATGGTGAAAGCATCTCTCTCAAAGCAGTACCAGTTCCGCAGAAATTAAAGAGAAAGGGCACATTTGGCAATTGAAATGTATGGCATGGGATGGTAAACCATGGCATACACGTTCTTACACAGATGATTTAACAATCCAACCACTCTGTTTTTTCAACTTCACCTCTATATTCTAATTATTTTTCCTTTCAACTACTCTTATTTTAACTTTTTCTTGATTTCGCTGTTTATTCCAACTTTATCTCTATTATCTCGCGGCAATCACTCGATTCCTAAAATATTCCCTTTCCTGCTACCCTATCCTAAAATTCCACAAACTTTTCAATTCCCAAACATCCCCAAAGTCAAGTCAATTCCAGAGTTCAGACATCAAAAGGGCAGCACTGATTACTATTATTATTTTAACGTATGGATAGATCACAAAAGTAGATTTCGAAAATAGGACTCCTCATTGGAGACAACAAACATCATTACATCATTTTGTTTTGCGGTTGAAGTTTGTACAAGTGTTTTTATAACTATGCATACGTACTAAAACCATTATACAACTGTGTTTGCGTGGCTATGCATGCTTACTAAAAGCCCAGAACTAAACAACACTGCTACCATCGCAGCTAGATACAGACTTACAGTTTTAAAATTCCCCTAGAATCTAGTATCGACATTGCCATAAACATTGCACAGGTTAAAGCTGCCTGGATGGAGGCATGACGAATGATTGGGTTCTTATAAAAAGCTGAGACTATTGCCACTCTTTCAATTTGACATAGAATGTCGTATCTGAGTCACTTGTGCAATACCATGTACACATGCATTGCATGCAGTGACAGCAGGTTTAAGTAAATAAACTGGCCTGCAGTTAGTTAAGAGCTGGCAAGTCCAGAAGCCCTGCTGGTTAGAGAAGGCCTCATCGTGACAATAGCAGATTCATTAGCTCCAGCCCTCAAAGCAGCCCTCCCAGCTTCTAAAAACCTTGCAACTGCATCCTCAGCATACTGGTTAGCTTGGCGCACTGTCATGCTCTTCCCAATATCCGGGTATGAGTTGAGGACATGATCTCCATTGAGCTGCGAGGCTAGCTGAATGAGTTCCAACTGGAACTCTGAAAGAGCAGTGTCTTCCTTGGGTCCAGAAGTCCTCAAAGATCTTATGACCTCTGGGAGTTTTTCTGTAGCAACAACAAAACTTCATTATTGGGACCAACATGGTTTGAATATGTTGGCTTGTTTCTCTTTTAGTTCCACCAGGGAAAAATTTTTTTTAGGTGAATCAAAGGGACAAATCATTTTGAAAATGTTATGGATTTAAGAACTTGGATGTTTTCAAATTGCGTAACATAAGTTCCGCTTGTTGTAAGCTTAAATAGGAGTTGGAAACAAAATCTTAAACTCTTTTATCTAGCTATTTTATCTCCCTACAAATAGTCGCTTCCAAAATCCATTTTGCAGTGATCAAGAATCTGATCTCCAGGTGTGCGTATGGATGTACAAGATGCAACAACTTGCGAACAAATCAATTCTAGGTACCCAAATTAAGAACAAGCTAGTGAATAATAACAATTTAGAGAACATTCTACCTAATCAACACAATAACTAACAGTGATAGATCCATGCTAAGGGAAATTTTTACCAACTCGATCATAACCCTATACCAAGAGCCTGTTGGGCACTCTCATTCCACCGCCAAATTTTCATATATAAGAGACTATATTTTATCAAAAATGATCTTGTATGCCTGGTTGTTATTTGGCTAAGTAACAATCTCATGTATCATATATATATATAGTTCATTTTGATGTTCGCCTACAGTATTTAGTTCATATACTAAAATTTATTGTTTTTGGATATATATATATATATATTTTATAAAGTTTCAAAAAAAATTTCACCCATCTCACACTTCCCCACGCATGCAAAAGGTAAAATTTTGTAAAAACTATATACAAAAAATCGAAAATGACAAAATTTGGTGTGCATGATCCAAATACATGTGGGGTTTACATAAAAGTGAAAAAAATATATAAACTATACAAGATTGTTACTTAGCTAAGTAATACAAGATCATCATCCATGTTTTATACCCTATTAAAATACGTCTTCATACTCTTCAAATAAATTTCTTTATCTCATCTCACATTAGTTTTACTTCAACATCTCATGCATTATCCTATTCTGCCTTCAAATAATCTTCTTACTTAGGTTTCGTATTCTATTCTTGCAAATAACACCACTTGATTGTAATCATCACACAGATCTTATATTCTTCCTTGTTTGTATACATGTACTATGTATCTAATTATCCATTATCAATACATATGTATCATGGTTAAACTCTTACCAAATACAACATTACAATCCCCATATAATGATAAATCCATTATTCAATGAAGGAAAAAACCAATTTGGCTCATAGATGAGCCACTATTTAGATGTTATAATGTATCTCTTTTCTTGAAAATAGTATTTACTATAGCTAACCATATGTCATAATAAAGTCTTAATCTTCACCAATTTTATTCTTAGATCAAAGCCAAAACATCCACAAATGTGTTCTATTAATTTCGATTCCATGTCCAAATGTTATTTCTTAATTACATTATCTAATCCTACTTTTGATGTATAACTGGTAAAGACATTAATTATCTCTTTATTTAATATAAATTTTACTTGTATGATCCTATCACCAACTTTATTAATATTGACAGATTTATCTTTTAAATTTCTTTCAAATACTTTGTCTACTTGATTTCTCTATCCTTTCCTATATACCATAATTAAACCCACTGACCTCTTTAGCCTTTGCCCCTTCCTATGTAATCTCTTAGAAGCAAAGTACATTGATTTTTCTTCTCCACATGATATTCACTAACTCTATACTAAATTAGAAAAGGGCTTCTGTACTTCTCATGGCAAAGGGAGCCCTTTAGCTTTGGACTCACTTCTATATTCAGGAACACCCAGAACGGATAGGAATCCTTGTCTATTTTTCACAAAGATTAGCTATTACCCAATGTTGATTTTGGGTGTGTTTGGTAATGAATAAAACTTTTGATGAAAAGTTTTGGATAGTAAAAGTTGTCAAATGATGTGATATGATAAGGGTAATGATGAGCAGTAAAAAGGATGAAGTTAAAATAGATAGGTTAGTTGTGTGGATAGTTGTGTAAAAATGATTGAAAAGTAAGGTAGTTGTATAGGAAAATGTGAAAAAATAATTAAAAAATATGATAATTATGGAGAGTGAAAAGTTTTAACTTGAAATTTTCTATCAATTGCCAAACACACTCTCTGATTACATCCTATTAACCATTCCTCGCTTCTCATAGAATGCAGGTAACAATACGCCAAATTGCTAATTGGGAACCTTAACATCAGAAACTAAAACAGCCATTGGAACACATGTTATAAGATAAGGCACAGACATTAACACTGATTCCTGACCTGACATCATGCCAACCCTCCTTTTTAATTCTGAGTTAAAGACCATACGAAAGAATTAACATCATATTTTATACTTGTGTCAAGAAGGTGAAGATGTTCCAATTGATAGGAAGAGCACAAACCTGGGCAATCACCACGAGGACTGTCACGAAGGGAGAAATAATTCTCAAAGGTCCCAGCCCATGCATCCCTCTTTGTTAGAAAATTTGATTTGAGATTAAAAAGTTTCTTTACTGTAGCAGGAATAGATGAATGCTCAAAGTGGGAATAGGGTGTTGGTCCATTTGGTTCATGGATCACTGCAAAAGAACAGAAGTCAAAACAATACTTTAGCAGGATTTAACTCTTAAATAATATAATAAAAGTGTATAAAGTCCACTGCAAAAAATTTCGGTCAAAATCCTTATCAAAGAAGCAGATAAAATATATAAACCCAATGTAGCTACCAGTTGATAATTAGAGCATTTTCTAGATATGTTCCACACACAGAAAGACTACTTTTTAGTTGCTTAGGAGAATCATTGAAGTTTCAGTTACTTAAATACCACAAAGAAAATCATTTGAACAGTTAGATTTGGGCCTAAATTCCATGACTGATTTATGGTTTCTGATACATGGACAATGTAAACTCATTGAAATTTCTGTTTATAACATATGACAAACAAATCATCTGGACCATGTAGAGTAAAAAATTTGAAACCAAAACCAATATTACCTGATATAGGGCAAGCCAGACTAGCTCTCTCCCTCTAACAAGTGAACCACTAGTATTATTGAGGTAGCTCTAATTATGGAGGTGGGAGTCCCACTCCCTGATGACTAAGCTCACATTCACTGATAGAGTAGAGTTTCAAGTAATCCTAAGCACTAACCTTTAAGGAGAAATAGATGATGTAATATGAATTAGGGGTGTTAACGGTTCGCGTTTGACGGGTTGAAGCCTAATCCTAATCCTAACCCATATTTTAACCCTAATCTGTTTATTAGCTCATTAAAAAAACCTCAATTCTAATCTATTTACAATCCATTTAATATACGGGGTGGAGGGTTGTATAATAGACGACTTGAAAGCTTAAACTCTAGCAGACAATGATCTCGCGAGGAGAGGCAAGAGGGTATTTTTGACGCAATATACAAAACAGTAACAGGAAAGTGGAATTAGGACAGCAGTGAGAAAATAAAATTTAGGTGATGGTAGGAAGACTTAGCAGGGGGAAAACAACTAATGGGTTTACATTTATACATATAAAATTCTAACGAGTTAAACAAATTAAATAGGTTAAATGGGTTACTAAATGGGTTAATGGGTTACAAAATTTCAACCATAATCCGTTTATTTAATTAAATAGTTGAACAGATTAGTGGATCGTAATTCATTTATTCAAAAATTTCAACCTAAACCCATTTATAAACAGGTTGGACAAACGGGTTGACTATGACCATTAACACCCATAATATGAACTAGGGGTGTAAATAAGGTTGGTTTCAACCTGAACCCGAGTAACCCAATCTGATTTATAATAAGGTCGTGTTGGACATTTCGAAAAAATAAATTATATAATATAATTTCAAAATTGGGTTGGTTTGGGTTGAATGATTGTTAACCTGACCCGACTTGATTTCATATATTAGGGTACAATATCATATATTATAAATAAATAGTCTTACATTAATACATAATATATAGGAATTAACTAGACATTATTGCTTTGAAATAAGATTATTTATCAATTATATCATTGTGTAAGTCATAAACTGGAAAGTATTCCTATAAAAATGATTAATATTTATTTTCATATAAATTTATATTTTAAAATAGATTTAATTAAGCAAAATATTTTTAAATATTATCTATTTATTAATCCGATTTCTAACCTGAATCGAACTAATTTCTATAGAGTTAAAATAGGGTCAGGTCAAGGAGCGAAAAATAGGGTCGGGTTAAGATTTTATAAGGTGGGTTAAAGTTGTGTTTACTCCAACCCAAGTCAACCTGACCTGATTTACACCCCTAATATGAACTACTAGAAAGAAGAATTATTTGACTCACACTCACTAGAATCCTTCCAAAGTTTTGTGATTGCAGACGCCCAAGAACAATTAACTCCCAAAAACTTCTCAAAGCAAACATAAACAAAAAAAACAGACTATTCTGCTCCATACAACTCGAAAGTACAGATAATGCAAAAACTCTGACTAATGTTCGATTTCAGAGCAATCAAAAACTGTAAAAAATTACAATATTATTACAAATGAAAAAATATTTCATAATAAACTGACGATAGAAGCATGTTTTGCCGTGACATACAAAAGGAACATCAAACAATTTAAACACTTTGTTGAATTAGTTCATGGCAGAACAAGAAACCCCTGTTTCTTCCTCAAGCAAATACAACGATTCATAGGAAACTATTCAGCAACTTCTAAAAGCATGATCTAGAAATGATGAAAATGAGATCAATATTATGAAGCCAAACAAAGCACTAACAGAAAAATCAAGATCACCAACATCCAGCTCATCTTGATCTGCATGATTCGCAACTTGTCATCATCATAGTAACAATATGTAAGGACCAGAACCATGGCATTGGTAATTTTTCTTCTACACTAGTTAATTACTAATAAAATTTACCTCCGTAGGAAGCCAAAATCCTCCCCGAAAATCTTCCCACGGGAACACATTCAATCAAAAGAATGAAAGGAAAAGCAAAAGAAGTCTTCCTAACCTGTTCCTTTCTCAATCCAGGGAGAGACCAAGAATGTGGGCACTCGAACACCCAGCCTGTCGAATTTGAAGTAGAAAGGGTCAGGCCCCACAATCCCATCTGGGTTGGGTACCCCAGAAACGGGCGTCGGCACATGATCATAGAACCCTCCATGCTCATCATACGTGATCAGCAGCGCCGTCTCGTTCCACTGCGGACTTTCCCGCAAGGCCTCATAAACCTCCTTCACCAGTTTCTGCCCCAGTGCGACGTCGTGCGACGGATGGTCGTCGTTGGCAGGATCCAGCTTCACATCGAAGTAGCGCTGCTCGATGACAGCGTAATTGGGCAGCTTGCCCCACTTGGCGTGGAGCTTGAACATAGGCCTGAACATGTGGAACTTGGAGATGTGCTTAAGCTTGCGGAGGCTCTTGAAGAAGAGAGTGGCGGGGATGTTCTGGTAATAAATCCCGAAGCTGAGGTTGTTCTCGTCGAGGGAGTCGAAAATGGTCTTTTGGGGGAAGCCGTGGATGAGGTCCTTGCGGACGTTGCTGGAGGCGCCATGGGAGGTAGCGGAGTGGACGTAGAAGCGGTTGGGCTGGGTGGAGGTGGGGACGGAGGCGAACCAGCGGTCGAAGACGGCGAATTGGTCGGCGAGGGCGGTGTAGGAGGGGAGGAGGAGGGGGTCGAAGCCGCTCATGACCGTGCGGGACATGCCGGGGGTCATGGACTCGGCCTGCTGGGCGAAGCCGGACATGGGGGCCGGGTTGGCGGAGGTGTCTTCGGAGGCGAAGATCTGCTCGCGGATGGCCTGGAAGGAGTGGCCGGGATCGGAGTCAACGAAGAGGGCGTCGTTGGAGACGGGGATTTTAGGGGAGGAAGGGTCGGAGGCGTTGAGGAGGTTGAATTCGGAGCCGCTGAGACCATCGACTTCGGGGCGGGAGGATCGGAGCCAGCCGAGGATGTGATCGAAGGAGCGATTCTCCATGACGAGGATGACGATGGTCTTGATGGGGCCTTTGATCTCGTGCTTGTGCTTCTTGGGGAAGGGGAAGGGGAAAGCTAGGGTTTGGGGGGAGAAGGAGATAAGAAGGAGATGAGAGAGGAGGAGGAAGACAAGGAGACGACGGGAAACCGCCATCTTCGCCGGCGGAGGAGGAGAGACTACGGAGAAGAAGAACACTCGTCCTGGGTTTCACTCCGCATTATGGTTGCGTTTTATTATGTTGGATTTTCAATCTGAGGTAACGTTAGAGAAGTCAGAAGACTCAGAACTGGTAAAAATAAATAAAAACAAAAAAATTTAATGATAATAGTAGCTATTTTTTTTTAAAAATAGATATTGATAAAATATAATAAGGATAATAATGAAGAGTAAAGGAAGTAAAAATATATATATATAATAATTGTATTGAAAGATATAAAAAAATAATACAGAAATAATAATAATAATAATAATAATAATAATAATCATAATAATAATAACAATAAGCTAGATAATATGACCGAGTTTCACTTGTATATTACGGGGTTACATATAAGGGGACCATGTAACTTTTTTTAATTTTATGATTTTGATTTTTTGTAAAAAAATTTAATTCATTTATTATGTTTAACATTATTTGTTTAGTTAACTAAAAGTAATCCTGTTTGCCGGTCTCTTTTAAAAAATTTAATTACAATATATATTTTTTATTTTTTATACACTTATTTATCTAAGTATATTTAACATAGAAAGGTGATAAGGTGCCACCGGATGCATAGCCACCTCCACGCATTTGGCTAAAAAATTTATTTTTTTAAATTTTTTTTATAAATAAGTAGAATTAGATGTATTTAACCAATAAACTAATTTTTACTATTTTTAGATGCTTTTAAGTTTTTTTATTTTTAAACACGGTGACATTTTGGTAAATTTTTAAGTCAGAAATTACAAAAAATATCATTGTGTTTAAAAATAAATAAAATATTTAAAACATCCAAAAATGATAAAAATTAGTTTATAAGTTAAATACACCTAGCTCTATTTGTTTATAAAAAATTCAAAAAAATAAAAAAAAGTTCTGCGGCCAAAATTAATGGGATCACATATCTTTAATATATAAACCAAGTTTTACCATTTTTAGATAAGTGTATATATTTTTTTGAAATTTTAGTTATAAATGAGTTTTTTAAAGTGGGCTAAACGAGGTATTTATTTAACCTGAGCTCACTAGATTATTCTTTTTAGTTAATAAACTAAATTTCATCTAAATTAAGTATGTGCATCGGCTACATATGTTTAAAATACATACTCATATGTAAATTATAAAAAAAAAATGCATAGATCCATCAAACATGTATTATAATGGAATAATACTTTATAGAATCATTTATTTACGTAAAAATGATATTTTAAATGGTTTAGATGTTGAAAGTACTACTTTACAATTCATATTTTTGTATTAAATTATTTTATTACGTTGATTTTATATATTTATTGATGGAACTTATTATGATATTAGACAAATCAGACAGTTTTTATAATAATATAAATAATGTTAAATACAATAGACAGAGTGAATTTTATATCAACCATTAAGAATTTAAATACGAAGGAAGCTATATCCAAAAGAGATTTAATAAAAATTTGCCGGAATATGAAATTTTTTTTTATGAGAGCCAGAATATGAAAGTTAAAAAATAGAGGATGGACTTGGATTTTTCATTTGAAACCTCTTTCAATCGTATCATGAGAATGAGGGATAATTGATGGACAACGGAAAAAAAGAGATCATATTAGAAATGAAACAATTATTATGGATAGAAAATCGAATATTATATAAGAAAATAAGAAAAGAGATTTTTAAAAGAAAATTTAAGCGGCAAATTCCATCCGAATGCGGCCAACCTGACGTAAATTGGCCGGTTCGGCAAGTTTTGGTGACAGCATTAATTGTATAATAAATAGTAACGGTGTTTTTGCAAACACACCCTGTTAATTTTTTTTTTTATGCACATTCATGTGTCGGGCCTGACTGAATGCACATTTAGCCTCGGTGCACTTCGGTGCATTTAGTTATTTTTTTAATAATTTTTATACAACTATTAATCTAATTATATTTAACACCTAAATTAATTTTTACCATTTTGGAGACTTTTATGTATTTATTTTTAATTTTTTTCAATAGTATTTTTATAATTCATTAATTATGAAAATGTCACTAATTTTAAAAAATCAAAAATAAATATTTAAAAGTCTCCAAAATGCTAAAAATTAATACACATGCTAAATACATTTAGATTAAAAGTTTATAAAAAAATTTCAAAAAAAATAAAAGAATAGATTTTTCTCTAGGGTCACTTAGGTGCACTGTATCATAATTCTTTATATATTACATCATCTTTAAAATATATAAAAAAAATATCATTTGACAAATATCTTATTATATTTTAATTTTTCTTATAATATTTCATAATATCTTAACTAGTGAACACTCGGGCTGAAATTTCAAACAGACCCACTACGAATGCTTGAATTTTGTTGCCCTTAAGGGTCAAAGTTGTGTCACCATCTCCCGAGGTGAAATGTTGCTACCATTGACTTAAAAGCCTGTGGCCGCCCTATCTCCTGATATATCGCATATGCCTGAATGTTGCGATATGTCATCCACGCCGTCCATCTATTTGATCGCGTTTTAGCCGTTGGATTGTGTCCGAATATGCTAAGAAGACAATGCAGGCAGCTGGTACCATGTAGCAAGACAGCAGATGTGACAAATGCAGCACCCGGAAATTTGAAAATCAGAGGCGCTGGAATATTTGTTATTCCGCAACCTAGAGGCGTTGGATTAGATTGGGCAATCTATTCTTCCGACGTTCTCGATTGGGAGTGAAAACACTGAGGCGACGAGAATCGAGCTGCCCATTCTTCCGACATTTTCCTCGTCAACCTCTTCTTCAACAGAGCCTTGCATGAAACAAAACGGGCGAAAAAAACTCAATACCAATTCTATTCGGAGAAAACAGAGATGCAGCCAGCTAGATTTGGACTTCACCATGGATTTTGCATACCAAACAAGTGGTTCTTTTTATTTTTCAATTTAAGGACTATTGAGTCTGACGTACAAAGCATACAGATCCAGAAAAATAACCATTGAGCTTAAACTTGAGACCCACTTATAAACTACCAGGAACTTTTTCTCCTTGTCGATGTGGGATTTAGTTTTGGGTTATTACAAGCCCACCACCTTCTGACAAGTACGTCCCTAAACTACAACTCAATTATGGGCTTCTACCTACAGCCCTAACTTTCACTGGCTCAACTCTCTAAACCACATCTATTAAAGGGGAAACCACTTTAATGCCACTTGTAACGCATATACCCAGAAAAGTGACTATCGGGCCTAATATACAGAGTACACAGACCTAGAAAAACGACCATTGGGCCTGTGGGCTATGGTTATGACAATGTTAACCTAATAGCTCAGTTACGTTATTTTAAAACGCGTCACACCGTGTTTAACCTTGATGCCCACTTATAAATTACTAGGAGCTTTCTCCCCTTTTCGATGTGGGATTTGGTTATGAGCTATTACAGTAGGCAACTCAAATATTAATTTTTTTTATTTTATATATTATATCTCAAACGTTGTCTTATAATCAGGTTCATGAGACATTCTAACAATTTCCCGCATATAATTCTACAATCATCTTAACAATTCCTATTTTCGACTAACTAATTTCTACAATATCTACTGTAGGCACTTCCACAATTTCTAGTGAGAAAAGACGCCACAAACAACTCTGGCGTAATTCAAGTTTACCTCTGGCGCAGTGGTGCTAACGCCTAGCATTTGTCTGGGAGATCCCTAGTTCAATCTGAGTGGGGAGTATTTTTTTCCTTATTATATTGTGGTGGAGCTTTACCTCCATATTTGGTGTGGTAGAGCTTGTATCTCCAAAGTTAAGTTGTAAAAATATCTAAAAAATTAATTATAATACAAATTAAGATGATTGTAAATAAATATCAATAAAAAACTCACCTCAATAGCGATGACTAAATTGTGATTTGTTGCGACTGCAAGCCAAATATAGAATTTTTTTTATTTCACATGTATTACATCATTTTAATTAATATTGCAATCAGGCTTCGAGACATTCTTACAATTTACTTAGCAATATTCTACAAATATCTAATCAATAATCTACTTTTTCCCAACAATAATTTCTAAATCTCCACCTGGTTGATGTTACCACAGAAATTTTTAAAAAACAAACGTCACTGCTAATACTCATCTCCGTATACTTCGGCCAACTTTCGAAGCGAAGATGCCTAACGAAACGAGACGTTGTCTTCTACCACTGAAGCACGCTCTCGGGGCCCAAGTATTGAATTTTTCATTTTGCTCACGCTGGCTTCCCTCAATGAATTCTCTCTTCTCATTACGCTAGCAGCATTAAATGTACGCCAATATCACTGAAATGTGCAGCAGAAAAAAGGAAGGCATGCATTAAATGCACCTCCTCACAGTTGCACATCCTCATGGCACGATCCAATGGCTAATAGGTACCTGAAATAAATAGACAGCATGGATGAGCATATCGCACCATTCCCTCATATATGAAATATGTTTTATTATCAGCCCTCTTACTTTTTTAATTTCAAAAGTTTGGATGACCTATTTACTGTTTAAAATAATATAAAAATATATGAACAAGTAAATGACTATGCGCGGGATTTTAAATTCGGTTAACTCTAGTGAGATGTCTTAGCATTTTATGAAATGTTATGACATCCCAACTGCTGGACATTCTCACAGAAAATTCTAATGAGACAATAGGCCACTATTAATATAGATAGAACTGCAGCCATGAACCAGTTCACCACTCATTGGGTGAAAGCGAATTTACCACAAAGCCTCAATGGCAATTTTATACTGTTATTATTTCCAATAAAATGACTAATTTAGAAGTTTGAATGTTTAAATAAAGATACATAACTGGCTTTAATAATGAAAAAATCTTAACCGTAATGGTAAAACTGATGATCCGCTTGGATTTTATGAAATTATTGCAGTAGAAGATGGAACCATAGAAGATGTTCGCTTTATACAATAAATTATCGGGATTTCGTACTATTGCAAAATAATTCTATCATTAAGGTGCATAATCTATTTTTTCAAAAAATAATTGCATGGTTATTGTGGCTATCTTTGGAGCAGGACACATGGAAGCATAGCTGCAACTGGAAGCCATGTACCAGCTACGCGGAAAGAGTCTTAATTGCGAGGAGACAAAGGTGTCGATACCGGTTGCTGATCAGGTGCACCCAGTATTACTGAGGTTCAATGCTCTCGAAAGCATACACTTATTTTTTATATTTTTTTCAAATTTTTTTTATGAACTTGTTAATCTAAGTATATTTAACATATTTATCAATTTTTACTATTTTTGAGATTTTTAGATATTTATTTTAGAATTTTAAAAATCAGTGGTATTTTAAAATTACTAAAATACCACTGATTTTTAAAATTCTAAAATAAATATCTAAAAATCTACAAAAATAATAAAAATTGATACACATGTTAAATACAATTAAATTAGCATTTGTGTAAAAATATTTTTAAAAATAAAAAAATAAATGTATGTACCTGGGAGCATTGAGGCTCAATGCTCCCGAGTGTACTTGATTAGCACCAGTCAATACCTTACATGTACCGAAATACCTAGAGACTATCTGGGTAGAAAAATATTTTGAGGTTATAATTTGTATGATGAATAGAAATAATGGTTAAAGGCTTGATTAAAACCTATCTTTGGATAAAAATCTACTTTACTTTCGTTGAAGTCTACAAAATTATGTGGTATTTTCTTGCTCAATTTTGGATTCTACAATGGCTGTTGATTGCGCTTAATTGATACTCTAATTTTTTTGATTGATAGTTATATATATACTATGACATTTTGATATTACAAATCTAACATATTCATAACCCTCAGTATGGAAAGACATCCTCTAAAATATCCTATCTTTCAGGAGGATAATCGTAAATACCTTCAAACCGGAAGACAAGTTCTTTTATTCACTCCCACTAGTCGGAGAAAGTGAACCCCAAACCTCTATTTAAGCATGCCGCTGGAGTTATCACTAGTTGATGTGGCACTAATACTTTAATCTTAAATATAAAATGAATTTTACATTATTTCAAACAAATATACACCAAAATATTAGGAATATTTAACTTATTTCATAGATAAAATTATATTCTAAGGACCAATCTATGAGTTTAATATATTCTTTAACATGTGAATTTACACATGTATCTCGAACGGAAAATTGTTGCACATAATATTATAGATTTGCTTTACAACAGTCAGTTGTTATGTATACTTGGTGGAATGGTTTTTCACCTTGTATTTTTTATGTAGCGTGTAAAAATATAGTTGATTTTTTGATCGATTGTGGGGCTCCTCTCTCCGTTTTCACTAGTTTGTTGGTAGTTGAGAGGGAGAGCTAACCCACACTTTCCTGATCAAAAAATACTTGAGTTTGTATGTGAACTCACACATAGGCCGTTGGTTACACCTGGTTGGTGGCTAGTATGCCACACGTCTAGGGTTCGACATCGCTAGTAATAAAAAAAAAATTAGATTTATACTTGCAATCATTTTGAATTTGGAAAATTTATTCTCACTTATAATTAAGCAAAGGTATTATGTGTAGTCCACAAATGAAACTTACAAAATTTTGAAATAGTTTGAAAATTTGAAAGGAATCCGAGGATGAGAACTTTAATGGCCAGGTGAATTAATTCCTAAAATCCAAGGCTCCAAGTGGTGGTCTACCATTTTTTTTAGTTTTTAATATTTTTATTTTTTCATTTTTATATGGGTTCTAATGTTATCATTTTTAATTCTTAGACATATTTTTGAAAAATTTTCATGTGAGGAGTCTGAGATAAGTGAAATTTCTTGTTTTTGAAAATTTATAAAATATGTAGAATAATTTAAAAATGGTCAATTTTAGAATATGAAATAAATACAATTGAGCTCACATAAAAAAAAGAAAACAAAAAATATATTAAAAACTAAAAAAAGATACATCCGATGTTACTTCTCCTATGATGAGTATTTAGAATGGACAAAGATTCAATAGACGAATAGTGATTTTTGTCCATTCCTTTTTTAAGGTAAATACCCAGTATACTCACCACTTTTACCATTAATTTTATTTATACTTACGAGTTTTTTAAAATTTCAATATACACACATATTTTACCTAAATTTTTATTTATACTCACACTATTAAAAATTTGTTAAAAAAAGTCATTAGCCTTCTAAGAAATAATGAAGATGGACAATTGAAATGTTTTTTTTTTTTTTTTTTTGATGAAAAGGACACCCTATCCCCTCACCTCTACATTCAAAGGGGAGGATGGGATAGAAGAGTCCAAGCAATTCATTGCCAAAAATTATCTGTACACAGTTTTTCCAAAAGAATCTGGGGTGGATTATTCCACCACATGTGACAATCCACACCCGAGAAAGAAACAAAATCAGCTAAGGCATGGGCAACACCGTTTCCATGCCTCAACACATGAAGAAGAGAAAAATATGGAGAAGAAGAGAATAAAGCTTTGATATCTTCAATGATAGCCCCAACCGGTGAAAGGATAGGCACATCCTGCAAGACATAGTGGACCAGAAGAAGAGAGTCAGTTTCGAACTGCACTTTCCCTAGCTCTAGAAGAACCGCCCATTTTATCCCCAAAAGCAGCGCAGTTGCTTCCCTGCAGAGGGGTCCCAAATTGCCGCGACGCCTCCACCCTTTAGCACCAACAAAGCATCCATTGGAGTCCCTAATAATAGCGGCAAACCCCATAGTTTGTGTGTCATCATGCATCCTAGCATCAACATTCAATTTGAAGGAGCCCCCAGGAGGCTTAGTCCATCTAACCACAAGGGGTCTATCCATAAGCCCATCCAAAATAAGAGATGGTGCCCTTTTGCATTGATCGAGATAGTCGTTGCACCAATCGATGATATTGCTGAAGGATGGCAGGACCCCCTCCTCTCTTAGCTTGTTGCGCATGAACCACACACGCCAGAAGAATGTAACAAAGAGAGCCAGTTTGCCACGTCTAGTAGAAGAGCATAATCCACAAAAAGCTTCCTGGATGGATCCCAAGGAATGAGAAAAACCGGCCACACGCAAGAGAGCCGAACGAATGTGTCGGCATTCGAGAAATAAGTGAGTAGCATCTTCCCTCTCCGACCTACAAAACGAACAAAATGGGTCAACCTCAATGTTACGTAACAGTAAGTTTGACTTAGTGGGTAAGGCGTCTTTGAATAATCTCCATCCGAATATCATGATTTTGTTTGGGAGCTTCGACTTCCATATCGCCTTGTACACAGCCGAGTGAGATTGAGGAGACGCAACCTCATTTAGCATTCTGTAAGCAGACTTAACAGAATAGATGCCATTTGGTTCATGAATCCAGTACATCCGGTCCTCCACAGAAGTGTTTAGAAGAGGAACTTGACCAACTACCCTCCAACCAGCAACACCCACAACCGCCTCGATCCGTTCCCTATTCCACGTGTGCTCAGCTTCATTGATGAAATAGCTGACCCTGACATCATCCGAAATGCCCCGCGGGAGGGGCCCCACAATAGCCAGCCTGTCCGCTATCCATGCATCCTTAAGGAAGTGGACCCGCTTCCCATTGCCAATGCACCACCTACACCCGTCCCGAATCATCACCATAGCCTTCTGAAT
Source organism: Annona cherimola (assembly GCA_030490835.1). Lineage (NCBI taxonomy): Eukaryota > Viridiplantae > Streptophyta > Magnoliopsida > Magnoliales > Annonaceae > Annona > Annona cherimola. The sequence goes on from CM059972.1 coordinate 90,668,876, forward strand.
ACTTTTCCAAGTAAAGGAATCAGACGCTCTTGTTTTGGAGTTCCAAATATCACCATAGGGAAAGTATTTTGATTTAAGGACCCTGTAGCAGAGAGAGTGTGTTTGAGTGGTGAGGCGCCATACTTGCTTCCCAAGAAGAGCGATATTGAAAGAATGTAGTTCCCTGAATCCCATACCACCCGAAAGCTTGGAAGTACACATGTCCTTCCAGGCTATCCAGCTCATCTTCCGTTTGTTCTCCTTCTCCCCCCACCAAAATCTGCTAATCATCCTGTTGATTTCATTGCAAAATATTTTCGGAAGCAAAAATATGTTCATCGAATAAGCCGGAATAGCCTGGGCGACAGCTTTAATCAGAACCTCCTTCCCACCCGAGGAGAGAAGCCTACCCTTCCAACCTTGAATTTTGTTCCAGATACGCTGTTTGAGGCCATTAAACATTTGGTTTTTTGCCCGACCGAGCCATGCCGGAAGCCCCAAATAGTAATCCAAGTTCTGGCCCATGGTTCCAATCAGATGGATGATTTCGCTTCGCACCACGCCCCGCACATTAGAACTGAAGAACACAGCAGTCTTATCCACATTAACCACTTGCCCCGAAGCCTCCTCATAGCGATTGAGAATTTCCATAAGATTCTGAACCTCCCTCCTCTCTGCCCTGATAAAGACAATTGCATCATCCGCAAAGAGTAAATGAGTAACAGGCGGTCCCCTTGGGTTTAGCTTGATACCATTCAATTTCCCACCCATGGCCGCTTTAGAAATAAGGGCAGATAGCCCCTCAGCACATAAAATGAAGAGATAGGGAGATAACGGGTCACCCTGTCTTAACCCCCGCTGCGCATTAAAGTATCTAGTCTTGAAGCCATTCACATTGACCCTATACTTGACCGTAGAGATGCACCCCATTATCCATCTAATCCACGCCGGATCGAAGTTCATAGCTTCCATAATCTGCTGTAAGAAAGCCCACTCCACCCGGTCGTACGCCTTAGACATATCAAGTTTGATGGCCATCCCGTTCTTTGCTCCATATTTGCGCCTCCTTAAAAAATGGATGACTTCGTATGCTACCAACATGTTGTCCGAAATAAGTCTCCCCGGAATGAACGCGCTCTGGTTTTCGCTAATAATGTCATGGAGGCACAGCTTCACTCTATTGGCCAGAACTTTAGCCAATATTTTGTACGCAACATTACAGAGGACGGAAATCAGACAAAGATTGAGCATCCACCTTTTTCGGAATGAGAGCGATAGTAGTGGAGTTAAGCCTTTCAACCTGCTGACAAAGTTGCTCAAAATCCGGTTGTTCCATGAATTGTTTGCACCACTGGAAAACATCTTGTCCCACCGTTTGCCAATGCTTCTGAAAAAATTCCGCCGACATGCCATCAGGCCCCGGCGCCTTGGTTGGGCTCATCGACTTAACTGCCTTGACAACTTCATCAAATTCAAGAGGTCTACACAAAGATTGATTCTGCTGGTCCGAAATTTTTGAAGAAATCACCTCATTCAACCAATCACATCTAGTTTGACCAGAAGAGGAAAACAAAGAAGAAAAATGGGCCACCGCCATTTCCATTAACTTATCTTGAGCAGAAATCCACTGTCCATTATGATCCATAAGGCCGTCAATATTGTTAGCCCTTCTGCGCTTCGACGCCATATGATGAAAAAACTTGGTGTTTTGATCACCCGCATGAAGCCAGTGTGTCTTTGCTCTCTGCCTCCACAACTGTTCCTCATCGCCCATTAGAATGTTGATGTGGAGCTTGACACGTTTAATTGCATCGTCTCTGCGATCTGTTGGATTCTGCTCCATAAGAATACACAGCTCCCGTTGCTTATCCTCAATGGCTTTCCTAAGATTCCCCTTATTCCGCCGATTCCATCTAGAAAGTTCCATACTACAAGTGTGTATCTTCCGCTCCAATGGAATCGGGTCAGAGAGCCCATTACCCAGGTGCGAGATCCAAGCTTGATTGACGATCCAATGGGTTTCCTTATCTCTTGCCCAGAACAGTTCATATCGGAATTCCCTTGGGGGTTTGCCACGGCCATTCAGTGTGTTCAGAACCAGAAGAAGAGGACAATGATCGGAATAAGCTGCAGCTAAATGGAAAACTTTCGCATTAGGGAATAATGACAACCAGTTAGGCGTTGCTACTCCCCTATCCAATCTGGCTTCAACCCGCTGAGAACCTCTTCTATTATTGCTCCACGTCATGGCAGGACCCACAAACCCCATATCTGCCAGATTGCACCTGTCCAAAATAGAACACAACGAATCCATTTGGTGATGAGGCCGATTCTTTTGGCTTAGATATTCGTTTGGACCCGTGACCTCATTAAAGTCGCCCATCGCAACCCACGGAGAGTCCGACCTGTCACTTAACATCTCCAGAAGCTGCCACGTATGAGTCCTCATCTGCGTTTCATGATGACCATATATACCAGTAAACCGCCACCCTTGGACCTCTGCATCGATGTGGTGCATGGAGTAGCTGATGATTGTAGCAGGAAAATCACTGTGCCAAAGCAATGCAAGCCCTCCCCTTCTATCCGTAGGATCAACCGCCAAACAATTATCAAATTTGAGTGTGAGCCGAATTCCTTCCATTTCCTTAACAGTCCTTTTTGTTTCAGAGAGGAAAACAGCCTTGGGATCTTTTTTCTTGACAAGGTCAAGGAGACAACGAATTGCCCGTGGGTTCCCAAGCCCACGGCAATTCCAAGCCAAGAGCGCCATGTTAGACGAGGTGGGGCTGAGGGACCTCCTCAGCCACCACCTCCTTACAATCAAGGGATTTGTCAACCTTTGAGCGCTTAGAAAAGTTGTTATCCTCCATTTGCAAACTATCCACCCCTCTCTTAGAGATAACTACCATTGAAGACACACGTAACTGACCAGTCGAAACCAGATTCTCGCCTCTCGCCCTCCGTTTCCATCTGCCCCTCCCTGGTTGGTCAACTGCCATGCCTTCATCATATTTCTGTTCACCGTGTACCTCACTCCCTTCCTTTACCGATACCACCTTCCTGCCATTTGACGCCAGGACTTTAGTCTTAACCAAGTCCTTCTCCAAGATACTGCCCAATGCCAAGGGATTTTCCATACCCAAGGGACAATCCAGCAAATCATTTTGGGTCGATTCACCTTTCACCTCACGCTGCACCTGTTGAGCACAGGAACCAGAAGTCTGCCACCACGTTGAGGACCTATAGTGGGGTAAAGAACATTCCAACTCCTCAGATTGGTGAGCATGTGCGGTCGGCACATCTTGCCCGCAAGCCTGCTGGTCATGAATCCAGCTGCCCTCCATTTGGGACAACCGGGGTTCACTACCCTCCAATCCCTCACCCATCTGTTGAGCAAAGTTCTGCACCAGAACTGGACAATTGAAATGTTTTAGATTTTAGACAAGATGAGGATGAGATGAGAATTCGAAGCGCAAGTATATTGGAAATGGAAAAAAGTATATAAGATTGAGAAAAATTGCATTTCAAATGAAAAAATAAGTAATTATTTTTTAGAATGAGAAAAATATTTTTGGAAGATGAGAGATTCCGTTATAGGATCATCTAATCCTAACTATGAGCAACGAGGGGCTTTAATGACTTAATGAATTAATTTATAAAATTAAAATAATTAACACTGTTTAAAAGGGGTAATGACTTAATAAAGTTGGATGCATGGAGATATGATGAAGATGTCCATGCAACTCAATTGTTTTTATTTTAAACTTAAAATATTATTTGTTTTATCTTTTTATAAAAAATTGCTTACATTAAAAGCTTGTATTCTTTAAAAAAAATTGGCATCTTTTCGAGAGGGAATAAATAACTTTTTTCAAAAATATATAATATATAGTACATAAAATCTTCAATTCATGTGATTTTTAGAATAATAAATAAGTAGTATAGACAAATACGTTTCAAAACAAATAATATAGACAAATATGATAAATGATTTAAATTTAGAAAAAATTGACATGATGAAGGAAATTGCATAGACAACAAAGTCATGTGTTGTGTCAGTTGTATGCCATGCATCCTAAGCATTTTCATACAGAGAATGTTTAGAAAATTATGACTTTTGAGAAATTAAATATAAGAATTAGCTCAATATAGTACATAACTACATATGCTCATATTCGGTTGTTCATGCAATAAGCTAAATAGAGCATATAATTGATGCAAATAGTTGGAGGTATGAATGCTATAAAGGATTACCCTCAAGAAAGGAGTTTTGATGAGAGCCAAAGAGGTCAAAAATAGAATACAAGATGTTCTAAAACATGTAGGAGGAGATCTAATACGGTTTGGGTTGTGTCGGGCTAGAAATTGGAAAGCAAATCATCTAAAAATTATACCTCTAGCAAGAGACATGGTTTGAACCATGTTTAGCTGGATCAAACATGGTTCAAACCGTGTTTAGAGTTGAATTCTTTGTTTTAACTGCTTTGTACATTGGTTTGTGGAACTTTGTCCAATTTTTCTTAAAAAAATATACAAGCACGTTTCAACATGAATTGAGATATCTTTAAATCTTTTTTGAGCAAGCCTTGAAAGTTAAGGTTTTGAGAAAAATAGGAGCTAAGAAAAAAAGAGACAAGAGGCGAGTTAGTGAGAAAGATTTAAAACACCATTGAAGATTCAAATAATAAGCTTTCAGTTTCTTCTTTAATTCTAATTGTCTTAGTTTTTTATAGATACTTGCTAAGATATTGTCTTGTTATGTGAATTGATCCAAATTATGTTTAGCTAAACCTCTTCTCTAGAGTTTAGAGATATAACATGTTATACTATACATGGATGACGTGGTTTTCCTTATTTATGAAAAAAGTTTGTTTTAATTTAATATCTTATAGTGTTAGTGCTTTTTTAGTGTATAGGATAACACTTTGGCATTATTTCATATATTAGGTAAAAGAACCAAAAGGTGAAAGTCTAATATAGGATAATCAAGATATTAAACCTATAAATTTAGACCATGATAATAAGCCAAATACCCTAGAAAAGTTTATGAACTATCATAAAATTTAATGAGTTCTAATTGACATGATCCTATCAAAATATGTCGTTATAAAGATTAGAGTACATCTTTTATGCTTTAAAAGAGGATGTAAGATTAAATTATAGTTTGCTCTCTTTAATATAAATTATCCAAATTAAATAAGTAAGTTAATCATATGTGAAATTTTAGATCCTAAATCTCTGATACCATTGATTCTAAACTTTGTTTATGTACTTAGAATGGCTTACATTCTCTTTTATTCATTTTCTTTTAGCAAAATCACATGTTTCAATTGTTTTAAAGTAATTGCATCATTAGAGTTTTAAGTTTTCAAATTTCTTATGATATTTTATATATTATAGGCTACAACCTGTGCACTTGCAGATAACCTAGTAAGTATTTTAGCCTATTTTTATGGTTGAAACTCCTAGGTTTAACATATTGATTTTCTTTGTATTAAACTTCTATCTTTTGGTTCCTTTCCTTAATATATGTGATTATGCAAAAGTATGAGCTTAAATACAAAGTAATTGTTTATACTTCAAAATATTAAATTAAAGTAAATTATCCTTCATAAACATGCAAAATTGAATCATCCACACAAATTATTTATATACTACATTCTAACCATCAATAAGAGAATTATTCAAGCACGACTTCAATAAATTCGAAAGATAAACTAATATTCTTATCATAAACCATCAAATCCAAAACAATAAAATCAAAAGTGAAAGGAAGATAAAAGTTTATTGATTTAGTTTTGAATAGTATCTTGGATCTTTTCCTCCAACTTGCTCATCGTTCTTTCTCTTGTGGCTCCTTCTTCTCAAGTCCTTTCCTTCAAACCTAAAACTCTTGTCTTAAATATGTTTAAAGATATCCTAATTCATGATGAAATGTGCTTATATAGCCTACCAAGAAAAATATATAAAATTTTATGAAACCAACGCATAAAGAGTTTGGCATTAAACACGATTTGAACCGTGTTTGTGCTTCTTGATTTCTAGCTTGATACATCCCAAACCATGTTAGAACTCTTAAACATTTTGGGTGTATTTGATAGTGGGTATAAAATGTCAAGTTAAAACTTTTCAATTTCCATAACTATAATATTTTTTAATTATTTTTTCACATTTTCCTATACAACTACCCTACTTTTCAATCATTTCTGTACAACTACCTATACGACTAATCTATCTATTTTAATTTTATCTTCTTTACTCATCATCATTACTCCTATCATATCATATCATTTGAAAAACTTTTACTTTTCAAAACTTTTCATCAAAAGTTTTATACATTCTCAAACATACCTTTTATATCATGTTGTACTCTATTTTTAACTTCTTTGGCTTTCTTTAAAGTCTCTTTCTTGAGTGCAATCCTTTTTTTAGCATTCATACCTCCAATTATTTACATTGATTTTAGAAACAACAACCAAATATGAGCACTTGCATATATTGAGTTAATTCTAGCATTTAATATATCAAAAATCATAAGTTTCTAAAAATTCTCAGTATGATAATACTTGGGATGCATGGTATACGACTAATTTAATAAATAATATTTGCTTGTCCTCAAGCAAATATAAATCATCAATCACAGTCATAAATCAAATTGAGAATTGTTTAGCAATGTAAAGTCAAGGCTCTATTTGAGCTGAAAGTCATGTCCAACATATTAAGTATCAGGAAGGTAAGAATCAAATGTTTAGTAGCTTAGTGAGTTATTAAGTAAAAATCTAAATGATCAATCAATCATAAAAAAAATTCCATCCCACTTAATTAAACCTGCATATACTTTCACTCTTCCTCTTCTAAGAATTAAAAGCTCAAAAACTAAAAATGAAAAGTTATTAACTTTCTTATCCCATATCCAACTCTCTTTTTTATTATCATTAATGTAGCATACACATTCAAACAATCAAGAAGTCTTTCATAGGTTGAAATATTATATTCAAACTTATTAAGTTTAGGTAAAAAAAGAATAAAATTTAGGTTCAAACCATTTTCAATTTGACTTGAGCTTCCCATACATGTAATATATGAATTTCAAACTCTCATATACACAATCCTTATGCTTATTTTTTCTTACTTTTTAAAGTTTGCTGTCACTGTTGGTTTTTTTTACCTAACAAAGTTCAACTTACTTCCTTCTCATTATATTTCAGAATATCTGAGAAAATTACGAAAATATTCAATAATACCTAATTATTTGAACACCTTAATTCCCATTAAAATTTTTAGCCCAAAAGACATATTCAAAGATAATTTATTTCAAAAATTGGATATCAAGTATAGAAAGAAAGAAGGTCTAAGCTCAAACGGAGAATAACAAGTAATTAACAAAAATATAGCTCAAAGTTTAAATCAACGAATCGCCTCTATCATCTTTTTCTCATGTGTGCATTAGAATTTCACGTCGATAAATCATAAAGAATTGTTTTAAGATAGTTGCAATAAAAGCTATTTCCCTGTGTACTGGTTTTCTCAAGTAGCCTAGAATAAAAAATAGTTTAATTTGATAAATACTTGAACGAGCAACCAATTTAACATATATTACTAAACATCATTCTCATTTTTTTACTTCTAAAAAATTGTAAAGATGACGTAAAAATTCAATAAATTTAAAAAAATTTAAAAATTTAACCCATTTAGCATTTGCATTTCTCCATAAGTATTCATACAATATCTTGATTTAAAAATTCGCAATAAGTTCATTATGAGGTCAAATCTTAACCTGTCAGTGTGCCTATGTAAAATCAATCAAAATTCAGCTTTAATAAATAACATTTTCGGTTACAATCAAAATGCAATGCATCATGCAGCGAGTTGTATTTATATATTCACCATCGAAAGATGATAACTTTGGGTGTGCTTGAGAATGGATAAAATTTTTGGTGAAAAGTTTTGGAGAGTAAAAATCATCAAATGATGTAATATGATAGGAGTAATGATGGAGAATAAAGAGGATAAAGTTAAAATAAATAATATAATTGTATACTTAATTATGTACGAATGATTAAAAAGTACGATAGTCGTATAGAAAAATATGAAAAATGATTAAAAATATAACAATTATGAAAAATAAGAAATTTTACATCGAAAAATTTTAACTTAACATTTTATAACCATTGATAAACACACTCAAAATCTAATAGTTATCGTTTCAAGTTTCAAACCGAGCGTGCGTAAGGGACAACTAACTCACCGCAGCATGCAACACCAAATGGCGTTGGTAGTCCACGCGATCAGCTCAATAGGAATTCGAAAATCATTCAAAAAATATGAATTATTGTTATTTTTAGAAAATCAAACCATAAATTAAGTGTAAATATAAATTTAACCGTTGAAAATGAAAATAATAAAAATCTGATTATATTAATTAATAAAATGAAACGGTAGAATTTCAAATGGCTGGTAAAATTTTTAATATAAATAGCTCATATAATATAATTTACATAATCTGAAGCATCATTTATATTTAATTTAACTAGATAAGTGTAAAGAAGTTTTAAAATATTATTAAAATTATGAAATTTTATTTTTATACGATAAAAATTATTCTTTATAATTTTCGCTTGTTCAATATCATTTTAACTTATGATTTATATGAATTTTATTATTAACAGTAAAAATAACACTTTAAATTTAATGAACGGTGTGATTTTTAAAAATCAAATAACAAACATAATTTATAGAAGAATAAGTTCTTATTAAGGAGTTGCCTCTGAAGCCTCCCTTGTCCACTTGCCCATTAATTACGTGTGGGCGCATTTATTGCCCCGGTCAGCAAATTGTCGAGTTGTTTTCTTCAAAAATTGTCACCAAGGTTTTATATAATCCAAACACGCCCTATATATATATATAATTGAAGTTTACAATGAAAGTGATTTCTAAACAAAATAAACAACTTTAATTGGAAAAAGAAAAGTTCGAAAATAAAGAAAGCGGCATGGATAATTGGCAGGTGGCGTAGACACAATGACCCCGCCTTGAGGTGAAAGTGAAACCACGAAAGCGACTTCGGCTGCTGCAAGCCTGCAAGCGGGGAAGAAGGACCCAAGGCAGGCTCAAGGATTTTTTATTAACAAAATTTTATTTATTTATTTATTTTTATAAGGCTCAAACTCTGCGGCATCAGTTCCATGAAAACGAACTCATAGAAACTTTGACTTTGGGGGATTCCTTGATAATAACATGAAATTCACTCCAACTATTACATTCGTAATTAATTAATTAATTATTTATTTAGGGAACCAAATTTCAACTGTGGGTGTGTTTGGGAAGAGATAAAATTTTTTATGAAAAGTTTTTCGTGTAAAAATTTTTGAAATGAGAAAAAATAATGTCATATGATAAAGATAATAATGAGGAACAAAGAAAATAAAGTTAAAATAAATATATTAGATGTATGAGTAGTTGTGCAGAAATGATTGAAAAGTAGGATAGTTATATAGGAAGAAGTGAATAAATAATTAAATAAAATAGTAACTATGGAGAGTAAAAACAATTCAATTTTCAATGTTAACAAACACCCCCTAAATCAAATATTTGCATTTTCCAGTACAATATTAAATCAATGTAATAATTTCTTTTATTTACCAATTGCAACGATATCACTTAGCTTTCAAATTTGCAAGTGTATCCTCCCAATAACTTATCAGTTTGACCTTTTGTATATTTGCAATTAGCCTTTGTAAGTTTCCAGTTTTTTTAAAAATAAAATAAGCCTTTCCATTAAACGACAACGAACAGCCGCCTATGTTGTAAACACTACAAATTTATATGGTTAATTTTGCCAATTTCCAAAACAGAAAGGATAAAATGAAATTGCACATAGTTTGTCGATTTTGCAAAAACCCCATCACAATAACTTACTATAGGTGTATTTGCCGCACAGCTATACGTTGAATATTTGTTTTTTTTATAAAAAAAAAAAAAGCTGCTCGTTGAATATTTCCGAATTATAGTAGTCGTGATTGCTGCTTAAGAAGCCTGGATGGATATGAAAAGGGGCTGTAAACTTCAGGCCCATGCCATCCATGATATATTTCTTTTATTATCGTGTCATCTTCTTTTATACCTAGGCAATTGATTGAGGAGTGAAGACAACTCCAGAAGAGAGGTAAGTGAAGTAAGTATTTCTATTCAGCTTTGAACCTTGCATCTCCTATTCTATATACACTCTTACACATACCCGCATCAACCACTTGATTATCCAATTGACAATCAGAATACTCATTTTTTATCCTTAAATTAGTCGGATATTTAGATGCAAAGTCCCAAGAGCAGAATCCGATCCGAGGGCTGTTGGTAAGCATGCCATTGGATAAACTAAGTGAGGGTTAGGATTACTTTTCCTATTTCTAACACTAGGTTTTGATTGGATCGTTTGGAGGCAAATTAAGGGTTCATTTGGCATATATATTGCTAGTCATTGGATTGAGTTCCATATAGGAGCTTTGTTTCCTGCAAGTGAGAGTTGTTGTCTTCGGAATTAAGAGCGCTTTTCCTCATCCTTGCTAAATTTATAAGATAAAATGAGATAAGATATATGGATTTTCAAGCTTCCTTTGTGATGCGAGTTGAGATGAGAGGTAATGTTGTAAGAAAAAAGAGGCTCAATTATATACAATTAGTTATACATATGCTTAACTTACAATATTTAATTTTAATTTTAATTTTATTTATTTTAACTTTTTCTTCACAAACATGTTTTACTAAGTTTTATTTAATCAATGTACCAAGTTTTTCCATTTTATGATACTTTTACATATTTATTTTTTATTTTTAAAAATCGTGAAATTTTAGGTGCATATAAGTCATTTTTACCCCCCTTAAAAATTAATTTTAAAACTAAAAAAATAAATATGTTAAAGTACTGTAAAATAAAAAAAACTTAGTGTATGGATTAAATATACTTAATTAGGACGTGTTTGTTTAACATAATGACTTTCAAATCAAAACGTTTTATTTTCATAATTATCTTAATTTTAAATCATTTTTCATATATTTCTATGTAACTACCCTAACTTTCAATCATTTCAAAACAATTATTTACACAACTTAACCTATTTGTTTTAACTTTTTTCTTTTTAGTCATGATTATGCCTATTATATTACCTCATTTTCTTTTAATTCAAAAACCTTTATTCAAAAGCTTTATGACTTCCTAAACACACCTTTAATATAATATATTTACGAAGAAAAATAAAAATAAATAAAATTTTAAAATATTTTAAATTAAGAATATATACAAACTAATATAATCAGGCCGTAGAAGCTTCATTTGGAGTAATGTTTAGCGGCGGAACGTACCAAACGCGCCATTTAAGACGTACCGTGGAATTTCGGGTTGCCAAACGAGTCAAAAAATTTGGGTGTATTTTCTACATACGACACGGGCCAAAATAGTGTGTTTGGAAAAAACTTTTAATAAAATTTGTTTGAAATGCTAGAAAAAGATGTGATATGCTATAAATAATGATGTGAGTAAAGATAATAAAGTTAAAATAGATACAATAAATGCATAGGTAATTGTATAAAAATGATTGAAAAGTAAGGTAATTGTATCGAGAAAAAATGAAGAAATAATTAAAAAATATTGGAGTCATGAAGAGTGAAAAGTAAATATTTCACATAAACTTTTTGAAACTGTATTTGGATGAATGAGTAATTTGCACATAATCCTGTATAAAAAATAGCCTTTAAAATATTGTTGGAAAAAATCATTTAAGACTGTTCTCTATTAACGTTCTTCCCAATTGGCCAAGGCATTACCCACGCTGCTACACCAAATAAAGCCTAATTTTTTCATATAATCACTGATTTTAAAAAATCCAAAAAATAATTACAAATATCCAAAAATGGTAAAAAATGATACGCATGTTAAATATATTTATAATAACAATTGTGTATAAGAATTTTCAAAAAAATAAAAAATGAGTTTTTGCACCCAGGTGCACTAAAATTTATGACACTCGGATGCATGGAATCAAATGCCTATAGCATATGCATCAAGTTTTACCACTTTTGGATATTTATATATTTTATATTTTTAAAAATAGGGGAATTATAGTCATTGAAAAATGACAAAATGCCCCATTTTAAAAATTCGAAAAATATCCATAAATCTTAAAAAATGGTAAAACTTTTCCTATATTTTAATGAACGTGATTTCATGCACCTGGGTTCACTTAGCTTCGGTGCACTCGGGTGCAAATATTCATTTTCTTATATTTTTTTTGAAATTTTTTTAACATGAATGTTAATCTAAATGTATTTAACATATGTATCAATGGAGACCCGATTTAGTTAGGCCGGGCCTTAGTTAGCCCCGCCAAAAAAATATTCAGAAATTTACGAAAATGCTACCGTGTTTAAAAATCCAAAAAAAATATTTAAAATCATCCAAAAATGGTAAAACTTAATTTATAGATTAAATACACCTAGCTTTATATATTCATGAAAAAATATATACTTTTTCAGCCGGGCTGACTAAGGCCTCAAGTAGCTTGGCTTAACTAAATCAAGCATCATCTTAAATATACTTAGATTAATAATTTTACCAAAACTTTACGAAAAAGATAAAAAAAGGTTAAATGCACTCGGTTGCAATGAAGTTAAGTGCACCGAGTGCATTTAATCAAAGATCAAAAAAATTTTAAAAATGAGTTTTGCACCTTGGTGCACTTAAATTTCAGTGCACGCAGCGCACCGAATCACTACTAGGTATTAACAACGGGGACGAAAGTATATTCGTGGATGCCAATTTTCCACCACCATTTATTAATTTTCTTCGCTGTCATTGTCGTAGTTTTTATTTTTCGTAACATATGGTGCACTCAAACGGCAGCTTACGTTACTAGCGATCCTTGGGAGTCGTGGAGATTGGAGGGCAACTGCTTTCCCGTCTTTGTGGAAATTTGCAATTTTTTTACTATAATTTTGATTTTGAAAAAAACATCTTTGTTTTTATGACACTGGATTACAATAAAGACTGCACTCTCACCAGCACTTGAAGTTAGGATTAGCGCTCGCACGCCTGAATGTCATACTACTAGGCTATGCTTTAGTTGACAAATGTTGCAAGAACATACCTATTTACAGAAGTATTTCCATATAACCCTTCAATTTTTAAAATGTTAGTAGTTGATGCAAAATTCAATTCGTTCTTTATATTTAACATTGTTTATTTTGCTATGAGACTAAGTTCCATTCAAATCAAATATATACATAGCCACATTTGATTAAAAATAGGTGGAAGATTTCAAATATACTCATAATTCCTTATATATCCATGTATTTTTAAATTTTTACCAAAATTCCTCGAGGACTCACACCATCACAGTCCGTCGGCAACGTCTAAATTTCTGAATTTTTTATTTTTAATATTTTTTAAATGACCATAGGACCCATCCACGGGATGAAGTCCATTCACGCCATGGTCGTTTTCAACTACGAAAGCTCAAAGCGACGGAATTCAAGTAGGATGCCACCTCATGTTTCTTTGAATTTGATATATATACACAAATATTCAGGTGCATTGACAATTCCGGTGCAGCATAGCTGAAATAGGCCCCGCATGATCATCAAATCATAATCTACTCCACCCTTTGTATTTAGAATAATATGTTCTATCACCATACTAATTTTCATCCAAATCAGAAATGTATATGGGCCCCATCTGAAAATGGTACAAATTCAACGTAATAAAATAATTTGATGTAAATAACAACTTTAAAGTAGTTTTTTAAACATGTCAACCATTTGCTATAAAATTTATATATGAATAAATGATTATAAAACAGCGCAGTACGGAACAGCTCCCATATATATCATTTATTCATATATAAATTTTATAAGAAATGGTTTACATGTTTAAAAAACAAATTTCAAGTTGTTATTTACATCAAATTATTTTGTTACGTTGAATTTGTTCCATTTTCAGATGGGGCCCATATACATTTCTGATTGGGATGAAAATTAGTATGGTAATAGAACATATTATTCTAAATACAAAGGGTGGAGTAGATTATGATTTGATGATCATGTGGGGCCCATTTTAGTGATGTTGCACCTGAAATTTCTGTGTGTGTGTGTGTATGGGATTTGTTCCGGTGCATGCGACTGCACCGTGGGCCCCACATGATCATGAATGGAAAATCCTCCCCACCCATTGTATTTAGAATTGTCCACTTTATTAGCGTACCAATTTTCATCTAAATCCAATATGTGTGTGATCCCCATCTTAAAATGATGTAAAATCAACGTAATAAAATAGTTTAATGCAAATATTAAGTTTAAAGTAGTATTTTCAACATCTAAACCGTCTAAAGTATGATTTTTATATGGATAAATAATTGTATAAAGTTTCATTACGATCTAATATATATGGGGCCCATTTTACAGCGGACTACATTGGATCATATCCCTATATATATATATCTAAAAATGATAAAACTTGGTTTATAAATTTAATACACCTAGATTTACTTACCCATGAAAAAAAATAAAAAAAAAGGTTTTCAGGCCGGACGCAGGCCGTGCTTCCAGCCTAAAATGACCAGGCGTCTATATATATAGGATTATATTCCTGTGCAGCATTCCGGTGCAGCATCGCTGTAATGGGCCCCACATGATCATGAAATCATGATCTACTCCACCTATTGTATTTAGAATAATGTATTCTATTACCATACTAATTTTCATCCCAATCAGATATGTAAATGGGCCCCATCTGAAAATGGTACAAATCCAACGTAATAAAATAGTTTGATGAAAATAATAACTTTAAAGTATCTGATTGGGATGAAAATTGGTATGGTAATAGAATACATTATTCTAAATACAATGGGTGTAGTAGATCATGATTTCATGATCATGTGGGGCCCATTTTGGGCCCACTGTACCGCTATATGGGTCCCATCTAAAAATGGTACAAATCCAACGTAATAAAATAGTTTGATGTAAATAACAACTTTAAAGTATCTGATTGAGATGAAAATTGGTATGGTAATAGAATACATTATTCTAAATATAATGGGTGGAGTAGATTATGATTTCATGATCATGTGGGGCCCATTTTGGGCCTATTGCACCGGAACAGAATCCATATATATATATATATATATATATATATATATATATACACACACACATATATATATATACATATATGGGAACCGATCCTGTGCAGTCGGACTGCACCCGCTGTAAAATGGACCCCACACATATTAGATTGTAATGAAACTTTATACACTCATTTATCCATATATAAATCATACTTTAGACGGTTTAGATGTTGAAAAAACCACTTTAAACTTGATATTTACATTAAACTATTTTATTACGTTGATTTTGCACCATTTTAAGATGGAGACTACATACATGTTGGATTTGGATGAAAATTGGTATGATAATAAAGTGAACAATTCTAAATACAATGGGTGGGGTGAATTTATGGAAAATGATCAAGTGGGGCCCACAGTGCATGGACTGCACGATGCAGTCGCATGCACTGGATCATTTCCCTACATATATATATATTTGAGGATTTGAATGATGAATCCTCTCTTGACGATGTTGGCCTTTTGGTATGATTAATGGAAAGTTTGTTTTCAAACACAGGGATGATTTGTAAAATGTGTGACGTTGTTTATCTATGAAGCTGTCTCCTGTACCTCGTGGATGGCCAATAAGGCCACTGATTTCAGGATTGAAGATGATGACGAGTGTTGCAGCGATGGTTGAAGTTAAGAAGCAGATGGATTAAAAAGATAAGTCTTCCGACTAGAAGGTGAGTTTTATAATGGTGGCCAGTGGGTTCTCTTGGTTTGACATGTTGGGTTTGAAGATGATGGGGGTTTTTCTATTTAGCTTTTTCTGTTGCCGAAGTAGATATTCACTACTGACTGATCAAGAGAGGTGAGCAGATGCTTGTTAGAAGACGATAGTCGTCGGTGATATCGAGAAGAAGACAGGTTTGGCGGCATGTACACACAATTTCAGGTTGCATCGCCAGAGCATGGGAGTCTGGTACTCCATCATCTCCGAACCAAGATGGGTTTGAGCATTCATTGATGCCCCGTGGCTAGTCACCGGCCATGTGACCTGCCAACGTTGATGGCCAAGTGATCTTCTTCAACCACCGACCAGATAGCTTCTCAAGCAATAATGATTGGCAACGAAAAATGAAAAACTCATCATATAGATCCCATTTATCCTAAAATTACAACCAATTTGAGAGCATGAATTAAACGAGATCTGCCGAATAAAACAGGCGACGCAAATCGTTGTAAACAGGGAAGCAGAGAAGACAGCGAAGAAAGGCAAACCGCAGCTAGAGCCCTAAGCTAGGAAGGCAAATGACTCATTTCGTCCAGTTGTTAACGGCAGTTGCCACTAGGGCTAACGGCTTGGTAGGAAAGGAATTGTGGAAAAAATTTGCATGCATGAAAAGAATTTTCAAAAACTCATGGACGTACAAGGAATTAGAGTTAAAATTGATAAGTATTGGAAATTCCCCAAAATAAATATATTTAAATTGAAAAATGCTTAGATCCATTTATATATGTATTAGAACGTAATAATAATTTATAGAATCATTTATCCACATAGTAATGACATTTCAGATGATTTACATGTTTAAAATACCACTTTAAAATTGATATTTGACATTAAACCATTCTATTATGTTGATGTTTACACATTTGTAAATAGAGATCATGCACATGAATATTAGACAAATGAGAAAAAATTCCAGTAATGATATAAATGATGTAAAATACAATAGATTGAATAGATTTTCTATCAATCATCAATATATCAAAAAAGAAGAGGATTATATAGAAAAAGAGTTTCATAGAAGCGTAACCCCTATTTATGAACTTTATATGCAAAAACACGCCTGCTATTGTCTTAGTTTGGATCTCAACAAGTTTTGATTAATCATCAAGATGGGCCAAAGGCCAGAGATTCACCGTTCAATTCCAAGAATCAAAAGAGACTTAGAAGCTGAATATGGAAGAATTCTATGCTAGATTGCTAATCTCACTTGAGCAACAAATCTGCCACTTCTGGGCATGTTAGAAACATCAATCCAGCCAGGAAGATAACCCTGCTCAAAGCATAGAACCTGATTCCAAGACAGAACACTTTATTCTCCTCTCTTCATCCATGCCAAAGAACCAAAGATGCAATGGAATGGGATTAAAATACAGAACATTAACCAGTAAGCGATTAAAACAATCCTTCAACATCACTCTCCCTTAACTTGTCTCATGCATCACCCATCCCTGATGCAGCCATCCCAATCCAAGTATCCAGCCATTCTGCCCGTGCTCTCTCTAATATCTATGCGTCTATTGTACTTTCTGCCAATGTGCCTCCCAATCCAAGCATTCATCTGTCGTGACCATAACAATGGCCTATCTCATAGAAAGCAAACAATATGTCGATTGCAAAATGAAAAATTCATGGGTTCGCCATCCTAACATGGTAATGGTTTCAGAAGCAGATGCATGACGGAATTATGAGGAACTATTTGAGCAAGACCATTTAGGCTTGTGTATTCAACAATGCAACCATTCAGAGAGGTGCCTTACAAACTACAGCCATTTAATTCAAGGGACAGGTCAAGGGCAATCCATCCAAATCACCTGCCTAAAAGCAGGAAACAGTTTCCATCATCCAGATCACTTAGCACAGAAAGCTGGTTTGTTAGTTTTTTTTTTTTTTTTTTTTTTTTTGATCTGCTGTAGAAATGAATGAATGCCAACTAATCTCATCTTACAAAACATAAAATACCTTAAAGCAGCCCTCTGCGCCGCTTGTAATCACTCACAGTGAGAGTCAGTGCATGCCGCCGCCCATCATTCTCTGGCACCCGGTACCCAATGGTTGCCTCAATCTTCTGTTTGCGCGCCATGAAACCCAAATGAACTCCCTGAGGGCCCCCAAACTTCTGCAACTTGGATAATGATATAGGCAGCTCAAAGTTGTGCAATGAGTTGGATTCTGTTCCTTGGTCGACAGGAGCACTTGTATCAACCAACTTACCCGCTTCAGCAGCTGCTTCCAAAGCAGCAACTGTTGCAGCCTCTCCTAATCCTGTTCCATTTGCAGACTCAAGGCCAGCTGTAACTGCTGCATCCCCATTGACCTCTCCACCAGGCTTTGAGTAGTAATTCCTGGACCTTGTCCATCTCCTGGAAAAAGGGTCATATCCTGCCTCTCCAACTTTCAGGGCCGTGTTAATAGGCTTCAATTCTGATGCATTTTTGAAGTTCTCAACCCGATTCTTCCTGTTCATCTCTGCCAGCCTCAGAGCTTTGGCATCCTTACCCATTCTCCGGGACATTTGTTCCAGCTCCAGCAGCCTGGCTCGGATCCTTTCAACCTCTGCATCATTTCCCCGGCTCTCAGCGATCTCCAACTCCTTCCTCAGCCTGTTCTTCTCAGCAGCAACATTCAATGGCCTAGATGAGGCTGATTTCTTCTCCTGCAACATCTGCTTCACGGTGGCTGCTGAATAAACAAACTCATTGGTCTTCTTTATGGCCTCTTTCTTGTCCAAGATATCCTGTCGGGTGGGCATCCGTCCACCTGAGCGATCTACCTCCCGAACCCACTCATTGAACTCTTTCTCAGTGGGGACAGAGTCAGAGATCCTAGCCATCTGCCACCTAGCAGCTGAGCTCTCGCTGCCCCAAACTAAGTTCAAGTACTTGTGGGTGGTTCGCCCCTCCAACTTATACTGACGGTCAGGTTCTGATGCATCTACATTGCGCACCATACACAACCTATATATGCTCACCTTATCCCTTGACATCCCAATCCCAACTCTAACAAAGCAACCAACAATCAGCTCCTCAAAGAAGGGCTCCATGAACCATTTCGCCAGCTTCGACCTCCTGATGGTGACTTCTTTGATATCCTCATATGTCAGCTTTTCTGAGCCAGGCACATCTTCGTCACTCTCCCCCATTGCCCCACCATATGCAGACCCTTCATCGCTGCTATCACTTCCACTTCCACTCTCACTTCTACTCGAGTCGCTACTCAAGTTCGCAGCAACCGAGGCTTTGCGCCTAGTAGGGGAAGATTCCCTGCCACCAACTCCAACAATTGAATCCCTCAATCTGCTTTGACTGTCCAAACCCTGTTGTTTCATTCGCTTTGCCCGCAGTTCATTCAATGCATCCTTGGCAGCTGTCTTGTTAGACTTATTAGTAGATGCACGTGCACGAGCTGGCAGCGGAGGAGGTGACTCTTTTCTTGATCGTGTCTTCTTATCACTTTGAGATGATGCCCTAACTTTCTTTTTTAACTGAGAATCATTTCTCTTGTCAGCCCGTTCTGACAAGATCATCTCGCGGTCAAGTTCAGACATCTTTGCGAGTGCTTCCCTATCAGCATCATCCTTGTACAGGTCACTCCCAATTGAGGATCCACTGTCTGAATCATTGCCACTGCCACCTGCACGATCATCATCTTCTTCTTCATCATCATCACCATGACTACCTGTATCATCATCATTCTCCACAGGATCAAGCCTCTTCTTCAAAGGGACCTGGGATCCAGAAGGTTTTCGACTTTTATACCCTGGATCATCAGAGTCGTCATCTTTTGAATCACTTTCATAATCAGAATATGAACCTTCCCTTTGCCTTTTTGACTGCTGACGACCAGATTGTTTTCTTCCAGATGTACCTTTTCTTCCAGCAGCTTCTAGAAGCAAGTTCTCTAAATCTGCCATGACTTTTTGTTTGTATGATTGTGACAATTTGTCAGTAACCTGCAATAAATCACCAAGCAAGTTCAGTGCAGATCAAACAACTAAGAACATCGAAATCATCTGGAAGACATTAAAATTCAGAAAATAGCCTTAGGAGGTCCGGAATGGGCATTGCATCAGACTATGCACTCGTGCACTGATTATAAAACATCAATATGCTACTTCCTAGAAAAAATTTATCAACAGCATTCTAGAGTTGGTCTTCCAGTAGCTTAGTAGCTCAAATGCGTACTCTAATATTGGTCAAATAAAATACAATGCATTCAATTATCATTGCTATCGTCTTCCATATAATTGGAGTCAGCTACAGCAACCAATGCTGTTCCATCCTCTCAAGAACCATTTTCCAGTAAACCTTAGGCCATCCAATAGTATAATCCATACATTTTCCACTCAATGTGTCCTTATGTCGTTTTGATTTGTACTTTTCTCTGAAAGCCATCAACTTGAAATAGATGATTGACACAAACGTCAATATGTCATAAGTCACCTAAGAAATAAATGATTATCATAAGCTAGATCTGAATGCTTGCCTTGCTCATCTGGCAGCGATCCAGGTCATTCATCTAGTAGATCCTACCACACACTGCCTACATATAACAAACTGTCACTGGGACCCTAATCATCCATGCTTTTTCCACCCTTTTATAAGTCAGACTTTAAAGCTTTGCCTTCCTTTCTGTAGACTGAAAATCTCTGGCATGGAGGATACTGCATTCAGTGCAGCTCATCTGCAATGGCTGACTAAAAACACTGTATGATGGGCCAGACCAAAATAATGTTGTCAATTAAGGGCTCCAAATTCTGTCCTATTGGATAAACGACCTAGCTTCACAAATAAATGGTTTGCACATAAGTTTGATGAGTTTTTGTGCTTGGATAGCAGGCTGTAATGTAAAATTTAATTGAATAAAACTGTGAAAACATAATGAAAAATGCACGCCTACAAAGTGCACCATAAAATCAATTCATTCTTTCTAGTTCTGCAAACCCATCGCAATGACGTGCACACTTGACGATGTATGGTCATCGCACAAATCCATGCAGCTCAATTGAGCATTGACTTAGCACCTACTTTTGCAACTCTGTTGGAAATCTCAACATCAATAAGATGTCCTTCAATTTGATGATATACCTTAATATGATCTAAATGAATGCATTATTAGATTAGATTTGTGTAACCACATTTTTTAGACATAATTATATATTTATATATTATTTGTATTGAGTTTTACATCTATCTTTGTTGGTCTATCACTAGATAAATTTTATGGAAATATTTTCCATTTTTCTATTTCCAGGTAAATCTATGCCAGGTGATGTGGGGCCAAATGGCATGCATCTGGATGTTTTCTATTTTTAGAGTTGATAATTGGCAATATTGTAAAATTCTAAATCATGAAAATATTCCATGGATTAAAAATTTATTTAGTTTGAAATGTCCAAGAAGTTAGTAGTTTCGAGTTGCTAATTGCTGTAGTGTCAATTATCTTTTGAATTTAATCAAAGATTAAAAGCCTGTATTGCAAAATGCAAGTCCCACATCTTCATCTAACCAGCATTCATAGCAAGTATTGTCAATATAAGCTTTTGATTCTGACACCTGTTGATCAGCCCTGTTAGCAAATTAATATTATTGAAAAGAGCATCTTCAGCTGCTTACGTCCTATAAGGGAAACACAGCCGTTCTCAAATGAGATACAGAACGAACCATCAACAGAAAAAACAAAACTTCGCTTATAACTAAATTAATAGTACTAAATTGGTAATAGGATGGGAATTAAGGTTTTTCTAAAGAAAATATTGAATTGCATGAAATTGAAATAGTAACATGTCTTTCAACTTCAAATCAAGAAATGAGGTTCATACATCAACTGCATGTGCTATTTATTAACTGTCGATAACCAAAAGCATGAGTGCATGGCCAATTTGTTGTACCAGTCCATATATCCACCACAATGTCGCCCAAAAAGACTAAACAAAAACCAGGCGTGAATAAGTAAATATTTTAGTTGCGGACGCGCATCACTCTGAAAACAAATGAGAATGATGTTAAATGCATGCGTTCATAAATGAATACTACAACCTCATGCAAAACTAATTGAGGACATAAAATGCATCTGCATGACTAGTTTAGCTTGCTCAAGAAAATTCTGAACATAACGAAAAACAACTATAGCTCTCCAATTGGCTGTTTTCCAAATGTATCAGAGAATCAAAGACCCGATAAATTGGCAGCTTTTAGCTTTTCTATCATTCTCTTACATATTCCATGCCCATGAACTCCTATTGATTTTATTATTGATTTCTTCAAGACCAGAAATCATACTAATGAGCATGTGGGGAAATCCTGTCCATCTTTGATTATTTCAAAAAAAAAATTCTCGTACATTAGCTGATTGAGCTTTTATCTTTCACTAGCAGCGGATGCTCAAAGAGAATGATCAGCATCATCATCATAAATGAAAACTTCATAGAAATTAAACCTTGAAACAAGTTCTCTCACAGAAATAAAGGCAAATAGCACATAAGGATATGCAAACTTTTGAGAAGAAATAGACAGAACTTCGAAGGTGGTTGTTCAAAACTTCAAATGGTTGCCGTATATGAGGGTTGAACGAAGAAGATGGAATGAGGGATCGAGGCGAGGTAATCGATAGGTATGCGTTTGATTAAATATTGGTTTTGTGGGCATGGGAATGGAAGAAAGAAAAAAGAGAAGTCAAGCAGATAAATTTTCACGCCTTGTATTTCCGACAACAATGCTGAATGATGCTTCGGGACCCAGATTTCCCAACCATTCATGGAAAGAACAGCCAAGAGAAGTGAATTTTGGTTAAAGGTCCATGCCCCCACAATAAAAAAGGAAAATTTTCATTATTTTATGCCACAGGAGAAAAAAAATCCAAATTCACCTGAAAACTAGGAAACACAGAGAAATGAAAATATTTTTTCAAAAGTTTGAATTGAACTGCAGGAAAAAGCACAAGAAGGGAAAGAAACTGAGTGCAGACGAACAGATGGGTTTTAGGGTTTTTACCTGATCGAACAATTTGGGGCTTTAGAAAAGGGAGGAGGGAGGGGCTGGGGCTTCTCAGATCATGCCTGCCTGTGAACCCAGAAGGTGAAGCACGAACCTAGAGAGAAAGAGAGATGGGAATCGGATGACGAGGAGAGGTAATAGTGCAGCTGCAGACGGAGCGATTGCAGGAGAGCAAACAATTTTCAACCGCACTCATCAGTGTATTTGGCCTTGCGGGACTTGGTATATTTAATAAATATTTTAAAAAATATTATTGATTTTAAATTTTTTAAAAAAATATCTATAAATTTTCTAAAGTGATAAAATTTGATATGATAAGTATTCTATTGTAAGATATTATGACCATAATAGATTTTTTTTAACAAGTAAATTTAGGCTCCTTTTTAGATTTGACAATTCAGTAGCCTAGGCCACAGAAAATGCTCACCGATGTAGATCATGGTAAGGTTGTCCACCTAATTTCATTGCGACTTTGCTACAGTGGATTCCTCTTTTTGGAATGAAATACTCATGTTATTGAAAAAAATCTAAAAAATATAGATAGCTTCAAAAATAATAAAACTTGATTTGTATATTAAATATATCTAGATTAACGATTTTGCAAAAAGAAAAATTTAAATAAGTTTTTTGGCATCCTGCCTCATTATTTTAACGTAAGTTGCTATGGATACAAAATGAATCACTACACATTGTAAAAGGTTAAAAGTGTTTATTTTTACTTATTTATTTTAACCACAAGTTTTATACACAGTGATTTAGTAGAAAATGGAAACATTTTCCGCTTACCCCAAAAGTTTACTTGTTTGGCTTGGGGTCTACTATCCCACCATGTAATTTATGAAGTTTAAACTATTTATCTTATTTGAAATAAAATCTTATGTATTGCAAATAAACATCATTTCAAAATAATATATAACACATCAAAATTAATTTAAATTTTTAATAGATTTATATATAGTCAAATGATTTCAATTTTATAGTTTATTATGAATATTTAATGGCAAACTTTTTGTTTCCTAAATAAATATTTTCAATCATTAACTAGTTGGTTTAGGGCGTGTTTCAAGTCATACAAGATTCTTAGATTGAATTTATATTACTGATCGCAAGCCAGCTTTCTAATTTCCATTACAACTTTACTTATTCTCAATACAACTTTCTTATTCCTTATACACATCATTATATTCTCATCCTAAATACAAACTCGATCTAAAAATTAAACATGCACTTACATTTAAACTTCTGTTAAGATGATCATTGCATTCCATCTTTTCTCATTTAGTATCTTAAAAGTATCTTTAAATCTGTGATATGATGCACACTGACAACACTCCGGATTCGAGCATGTGTACCTTGCTACTACATGTTGGACTGGTAGAGGATTGATTGACCCTCTTTCGATGGAAGTAAAGGCAATCTCCAATGGCCTTAGTTGGGCAGCAAAAGTAGGATGAAGGAGAATTGAATTGGAAATTGATTCTATCATTCTAATTAACTGTCTAAATGGAAAGGGAAACATCGGCTCTCCTATCAAGCATTACAAAAGTGAGATAAGAAGATTGTGCAGATTTTTTGATCATGTGACCTTTATTCATATTTTGAGATTAGCAAATCAGGTTGCACACACACGTGCAAAATCTGCTTCGTTGAATGAAGGGCAGCAGCATTGTTGGTGGACAATACCATAAGAGAATATTGTAAATTTTTTGTTCGTGGATAAATCTTTTTGTAATGGTGTTATTGAGGAGCTCCCTCCTACCTCCCATCAAAATGTTTCAGAACTTGTGGTAGGACGGTGATCCTTGCCTTTTTTTTTTTTTTTTTTTTTTGTCTCTGTTTTTAATACATATTACATATTCTCAGAAAAAAAAAAATCTGAGTATTTGGCATGTCTGGTGATAACTAAAATGTGGATAAGCATTGTTGTAACGAAATTTCTGAATTGAAATATGTCATTTGCATGCAACATGATTGATATGATGAGTAATTAAAGCTAAATATTATCTGTAACAAGTACAATTTCTTTGACCTAATGACATCACTGAAAACTATTTTACGTCTTCTTCGGAAAAAAAAATCCTTGTCAAAGAAGCATCTAATAATTATGCATAAATAATGGAAGTATTCACTAAGAATCATTTCAAATTTCAGCAAATTTTAAACTGGTTCAAGTGGCTCCATTTGAACTAGTTTATGAAATCAATTCCATTTTATTGATTTAACTTACAATAGACATAGATGAGTCATAAAATAAGTATGGTATTAGAGTTCATATATAACCAGTTAAAATCTTCATCTAATGTATGGCCTACATAAATTTTTGACGAAAATGATTTTGAATGGTATTGTTAATAATAATAATAATAATAATAATAATAATAATAATAATAATAATAATAATAATAAAGAAGTTAAATGGAAAATGGGTTCTTTTTTGGTTTTGGTTTGACAGCAGAAATCAGATTTTGAAAGGGGCATTGTAAGATTTTGCAGCGAAAGTGTAATCTCTCGCACTTGGTTTGGTGGAAAAGAAGAATCATTTGCGGCTCTGGACTACTTTACGAGATCATTTATTTACATAAAGAGTGTTGTTTTGATGATTTGTAAATTGAAGTTTTATTCCAACATAAAGTCGGACGCTGGTTCAATGCCTCAATGCACCCGGGTATACTGAACCTGTTTTTTTATTTTTTTATTTTTGAAATTTTTTTAATAAAAATATTAATCTAAGTGTATTTAACATATGTATAAATTTTTACCATTTTTGGATATTTTTAGATATTTTTTTCGGATTTTTTGAAATATTAAATTACTAAAAATGCCACTGATTTTAAAAAATCCGAAAAAAATCTAAAAATCTCTAAAAATGATAAAAATTTATACACATGTTAAATACAATTAGATTAACAGTCGTGTAAAAAAAATTTCAAAAAAAAAATAAATAAACAGACTCAGTACACCGAGTGCATTGAACCAGCTTCCCATAAAGTCATACCATTTGTTTCCATCAGAAAAAGTCATATATACCTATTTGCTACCTAAAATACCCAATCCGCCCTCCGGCCTTTCTTTTTTTATATATATAAAAATTTTTGATTCGGGGATATTTACCACCGAAACTTTTCTTTTCAAAACTTTTTAATATAAAATTTTTCATTATTTATAATTATCCTATTTTTTAATTATTTCTTCATTTTTTCCTATAAAACTATCATATTTTCAGTCATCTATGCACAACTACTAATAAATCTAATTTATCAATTTTAACTTTATTTTTTTTACTTCTCATCATTACCCGTATTACATCATATTATTTTCTTCTATTTTAAAAATTTTCATAAAAAGTTTTATTTCTTCTCAAATACACCCGTATCTTTTTTCAAGTGTATGTATCTCCTCGTTTTATCCTTTTTAAAATTCAAATAAAATAAAAATACTATTCAATTTTATGAAAAAAGGTTTTAAATAAAACTTGCATATATAAAAAATCAAGACTACTTTTATATAACTCCTCCAATGGTTGAGGAAAAATTCATTCTATCTATTGTATTTAACATCATTTCTATTTGCATAAAAATCATTTTATTTGTTTAGTATAATTATATATTAGCTCCATCTATAAATATGCAACATCAATGTAATAAAATTATTTAATACTAAATAATAATTTTAAGCAGTATATTATCTAAAATATCATAAATAAATGAATAAATAATCTTATAACGTATTACTACATTCTAATATATATAAGTATGGCATCCGCTATTGCGGTTTTTATCATGGTCAAAGTTTGACCTTGGCAATGGATGTGTGACATGTCCAGAGTCGATGATCCGGTAATTAAAAATCATATATATATTAACAGATCTAAATATTTTACTTAATTTATACATAAATATTCTTATTTTTGAGTAAATAGGGCCCATACATATATTAGATTTAGATGAAATTTAGTCTTTTAGTTAAGCAAATATGTTAAATATAATAAATGAATTGAATTTTATATCAACTATCAATATTTAAAAATAGAAAGTTGCGTAAAATCACCACCGTGTAACCCGCGTGCCCCTAAAAAAATATCGAAATATGATTATATATACTATGATATATTTGAAGTTAAAATGCAAGATTTATTTATTTATTTATTTTTCTTCATAAATATATTTTCTAATTGTATTTAATCTATATATCAAGTTTCCCCATTTTACAATGCTTTTACATTTTTATTTTAAAAAAATCATCCAGGGGCGTTTAAGTAATTTTCTGCCTTAAAAACTCAATTTTTAAAAATAAAAAATAAAAATGTAAAAGTATTATAAAAGTATAAAACTATATATACCGATTGAATATACTTAAAAAATACGTTTATGAAGGAAAACTAAAAAAATATAACTCATTATTAAAATAAATAAATGTCGTATTTTAGCCTTCGAGCTCCCAAAATCTCACCTAAACTTCCACTTTATTAGCGAAGGGGCGGCGGCGGCCTAGTACGGAAAACGGTAAGCAATATGGGAGCTTGCTGTTCACGGCCAGTTACACGTGTCATCCTTATCCACCGACTCAAAGTGGCAAACATTATTGGACCTCATTTGCATGCTCATGCTCCCGAGCGTATACATCTATTTTTTTATTTTTTTTTGAAAATTTTTTCATAAACTTGTTAGCCCAAGTGTATTTAACATATGTATCAATTTTTACCATTTTTGAAGATTTTTAAATATTTATTTTTAATTTTTGAAAATCAGTGGCATTTTAGTAATTTATTTCATACACTTGAGCCTCAATGCTCGCTCATACACCTATTTTTTTATTTTTTTGAAATTTTTTTCATAAACTTGTTAATCTAAGTGTATTTAACATATGTATCAATTTTTATCATTTTTTGATATTTTTATATATTTATTTCGGATTTTTAAAAAGCATTGGCATTTTAGTCGTTTTTTACAATGTTGTTAGAACCGGATCGGACGGGCCGGTTTGACTTGGAACCGGTCCAGTTATCGGTTCATTTCCATACAGATCGGTTCAATTATATAAAACCGTCCGAACCGGCGGTCGAATCGGAAGAGACGGTCAAACCGTCGCGCCTTATATAATATATATACTTAAAAAAAAACCAAAAATCAAACTCGTCGTCCCATCCCACTGCCCTCTCTCGTTTCCCCCAACCCCCTTCGGAACCCTAGGCTACTACTAGCTTCATCGCTAGCCGCCGTCACCGCGGGAGAGAGAGGAGAAGACAAGGCTGAGGTGCTTCCGCTTTCGCCTCTTCTTCCTGTTCTTCCGGAGGTTTTTCTTCTGTCATTAGAAATTATTTTCCCAGTTCTCGGTTTCGCTTCCGATTTTATATATACCTTGAGTTTTATTCTTGATTTCATTGTACTGATGGATTTTCATCTCATGCCCAACTATTTTTTTTTATTTTACTTATACATTCGTTATAGATCTGTTAAATGGACGGTTAACTTTATTATAAATATGTTTAAGCTCTAATATAATTTAAAGTTATTTCGCTTAAAATTAAAGATCTATGTTCAAATAACATATCGTTTCAAAGTTGAAAAACTGCTAAAATTAATAAAAATTTATTATAATATGAATTTTTAGCTATAAAATTATAATTAGAGATGAACTTATTCATCATTTTTTAAAGAGTTAACGATTTCTTTAATGGATCCCTAACAGCGTTGGTATAAGAGGAATTATGACAAAAAGTCACAGGTACGAAAGAAATTTAAAAAATTTATACGTATAAATAAAATTATGAAGAAAATTTGAGTATATGAGATTCTTCCCTTATGAAAAATTTTCTTGCAGCTTCATCACTGCTACTCTCAGCGCAACTGTCCACCTTCAAGATCTAGAGGTCATGGCCGCCCCAAAGATCTACGGAAACGTGAAGTCAACGGCGACGAGACAGGTCCTTGTTTGCCTGCACGAGAAGGGGCTCGAATACGAGTTCGTTCCCGTCAACATGGCTACTGGCGACCACGAGACGGATCCCTTCCTCTCCTGTAGCGTGAGTTTTCTTCCACTTCTGAGAATCCTGACTGTCCATCTTCTCTCCCGTGATGTTCTGGAAAGAGTGAATGGTTCTGATCTGTTATTAGCAGTTGCCTTTGACGGATCGTACTGCTACCGCAGAAACGTATTCGAAGCCGGGAAGATACACTGGAAATACGATGTGCAGGCTCTCATTCCGCCTTTCTCACATGTCCAGATTTTGATGCGTTTTTTCCTTTCTTCCTGCAGCCGCTCGGTCAGGTTCCAGCTTTTGAGGACGGGGACCTGAAGCTCTTTGGTGAGATTTCTTTTCCCGGTAATTTGTTAGATTTATCGTAGATACGTCAGGATTTGGTGTATGTCATCTTTTGACAGCCGCGGGAGTCATGGCCCACTTCAGCGTTCATCAATCCGAACTGTCCATCTGGTGGGCTCGATCCAGTATGTCTTCCCCACCATGTACTGATCTTTAGTCACCCCATGCCTCGTCTGTGAATTCCATCATGTGGTTGCTGGCGTTAGCTGAACTATCTTTTCTTACTCAATCTCATCTTTCTTCTGACGCTAGACTTAATTATTTGTAAATATACCAAAAATTTTATCAACAAACCTATCAACTACTTTATATACATGGGGCACACTTCCATATTTTTGAGTTATACAAAAATGATTTCATGTAACTCTTTTTATTTTTTAATTATTGATAATTAATACAAAATCCAATTTATTCACTTTATAAAGGATTTGGCACATCGGCTTCTACCTTCAGTTCCACTCTATTCTGCATCTCTGTAATATCCAAATACCTCCCAAATGAGTTCCCGATTAAATAACCCAATGTTGCCTTCTCTATGAGATATGTGATATCCTTAATCTGCTCCCGGATGGGAGAATGAAAAAGGCCAATCTCCTCAAGTCATATTGGATCAAGTTAAAAAGGCCAATCTGACAGTTAAAAAGCCAAGTGCTGCCCGCCATTACTCGGTTCAAATTTTTCCCCATCTCAAAATTGATCAGATGCAAATTTTCCTTTATATCCACAAAATGCGTGTTTCCTTTTATTTTCCCTACTTTTTTCATTTTAGCCTTGAAGAGCTCCCTCTTGTCACCCTTCGAAGCTCATATGGAACATAGCACGGCATGTTGGCCTTCTGGATCCACCTTCTTGTGGTTCTTCCGTCTTTGATTTCTAATGTCTGCATTTCATTTATCATCAGCTCAGCTTCCTTCCAATCCATGTTGTTTTGCTGTGGCCTCACTCCACCATTCTGCAATCTCTTTTTCCTCCTAAGAGTGTGTTTGGGAATGAGTAAAACTTTTGATGAAAAGTTTTGAATAGTAAAAGTTGTCAAATTATGTGATATGATAGGGGTAATGATGAATAGTAAAGATAATAAAGTTAAAATAGATAGGTTAGTTATTTTGGTAGTTGTGTAGAAATGATTGAAAAGTATGGTAGTTGTATAGGAAAATGTGAAAAAATAATTAAAAAATGTGATAGTTGTGGAGAGTGAAAAGTTTTAGATTGAAAAGTTTTAACTTGACATTTTTTAACCGTTGCCAAACATACCCTAAAGTTGAAACCGCTCACTGCACTAGGTAACCCATTTTCATCCCATCTTAACCCAACACAACCCAATTTCTAAAAGCCTCTAACCCAACCCAACCCAACCTAATCCTAACCCAATTCAACTCAACTCAACCCAACTATACCATAAACACACTTTTCAACCTAATTTGACCTTATTATAAATAAATTCAAAATTTTTCAACAAAATTGCTTAGTGCATAAGCAATTCCCAAGTAGGGATGCAACTTTATACTGGGTTGGGTTGGGATCGCCCGAACCTGCTTGACTTCACTGGATTCTAAAATTAAATTTGTGAATTATTTTTGGTATTTTTCCAAATTAGACTCAAGAGAACCCGAAACTAATACTGAGTTTACATCAACCGGTACCAAAACCTGAAACCAATGATGACTCATCCAGTCTAATATTAGAGTTAGGGGTTTGAGTTTACATGCTTTTCAACTTAACTTGCCCGATTACAAACAAATTTAAAACTTTTTTAACAAAATTGCCGAAAATTTTTACTTTTGACATTTGTTCATCATTATTCATTAGGGAAAAAATATTAAACAAAAACCTTAATAATGGAACAAGCGGCCATTATTACTATTACACAAATAGCAAGAAAGAGTGCAATTGCAAAATAGAAAACATTAATACACATTCCTTAAAATTTATATGAAAAATCATGCATTCATATAGCATTAAACAAACCACAACCATTCATAACTAATTTTAAATAACTTGGATTTGTATAATTAAAATAAACAAGACTTTATGATCAAATACAAAATATATAATCCACCCTAACAGAAGTTATAAGAAGGGAAGTTTAAATTCTCTAGCAGGGTTGGCCAAAAAAATGGGCTGCCCCAAGCTTTCGATACCCTAAGGAATTAATTAATTATTCAAGGGGTTTGCTTTTTGAAACGGGGATTGTAGATTTTTATGACTTTCATTGACAATGAACCTGATTTTTCTAGCCATGAATGATGGAGAAAGTCAGATATTTGATCCCAATGTATCGGAATTCAAGCAATTAGTTCATTTGTTTCCATAAAAAAAAAAGGAAAAAAAAAAAAACAAAGTAACCCCAACTGAAAAAAAACAGTAATGTCTTTAGACCCAGTGTCAGGAAAGACACAAAGCCCCATCACCAAAAGAAATTGAGCTGTTGCAGAACACTCCCTCTAATCCTCCAAATCTTCATCAGGAAAGTGCAGATGCTTCCCTTCCGGCAACGGCATGCCGTTCAATCGCAAAATGCTTGGCGATGAAGGCAGACCTGCAACCACTTCCTCCCCTTCCATCTCCCCATCGTTGTAATAGATGAAACGAGTGCGTTGCCCCGCAAACTTCGGCAGTCCTTTCTTCTCCCCCACCGATATCAGTTTTAGACCTTCGCATAGTTCATCTATCAATCCACCCTCTTCTTCTCCTCCTTCATCAGTATCCCCTTCTTTCCAACTTGCATTGGCTTGGACAGACCATAGAGAAGAAGTATCATCGTCTTCATCATGCGTCAGAACAAAGAGAGACGAGATTGTGGACGAACTAGAGCTTTCCCATTTTCTTGGGGAATCGAACTGCAGTGCCTGAGAGATTGTGCTGCTTTCTTGCTGGGACCTCTCTATTGAAAGAACAACCTGCATAAAATTTAAAAGGATGAAATACCCAAATGAGAAACAGAAATCAAAGAAGAGTCCGGCGAATTGTCAAGAACCCAATTACCTCAGTGATCTTGGAATCTTCATGACCCGGATTAGAAATGAGATGGAAGACGACGACGCGGTAGGGGGAAAGAGGGCGAGCCGGAGAGATGGTGTACCAGCGGCAAGCCGGCGATGATAACGAAGGTGGCAGCGGCGGCAGCTAGCGAGGTACTCGAAAGGGGAGATACGGTAGGAGGGAGAACTCGCAAGGGGTACAGCTAGGGGTGTTAATGGTCATTGTCAACCCGTCAACCCGCTCGTCCAACCCATTTATAAATAGGTTTGGGTTGGGATTTTCGAATAAATAGGTTATGATCCACAACCCGTTTAACCATTTAATTAAATAAATGGATTAGGGTTGATATTTTATAACTCGTCAACCCGTTTAGTAACCCATTTAACCCATATAACCTGTTCAACCCATTTAATTCGTTTAACTCATTTAACTCGCTTAACTCATTAAAGTTTTATATATACATGTAAACTTCTTGGTTATTTTCTCTCTCTAAGTCTTCCTCAAGTCACCGAATTTTCATTTTTCCACTGTTGCCCTAATTCCATTTTCCCGTCACTGCCCTAATTCCATTTTCCCTACGCCGAAAACACCCTCTCGTCTCTCCCTGCGAGATCATCATCTACTAGAGTTTAGACTTTCAGGTTATTTGCTATATAACCTGTTAACAACTCACCAACCCGTTTATTAAATGGGTTATAAATGGGTTAGGGTTGAGGTTTTTTAAATTGGTTAATAAACGGATTAGAGTTGAGATATTTTAAATGGAATAGAATTAGGATTAGGCTTCAACCCGTCCAACCCAATCTGTTAACACCCCTAGGTATAGCCTGATAGCTGGGAAGGAAAAACGGGTTAGGTTTTTAAAGTTGGGTTGGCTTTTCAACCCAATTCAAAATCGGGTTGAACCCAACCCGATTTTCTGAAACCATCTTTCAACCCAACCCAACCCAATTTATGGGTTAAGTTTAACGGGTTGCGGGTTGAACCAGCCCATGTGCACCCCTACTCGCTGGACTCCAACTATTGTGTTCTGCACGATGTCCTCCCTTCAACAAATCAAGAAATCAAGTCAAGAAATCCGGATATGGGGTTCCATTTTTTCGCTAGACGAAAAAAGAGGTCGGAGCTCTGATAAGAGTAACGATGTTAAATATAATAAAAGATTAATTTCAAATGTATCCACAATATTTGCCTTTAATTACAAATATATCTACTAAGCTTGAAAACTTTCACATATACCCATTAAGTATTAGTGAAATTTCAAATACACCCATTCCGTCATGCATAATTAAAAATCGCCGTTATTCATCATATGAAATGTCCAAAATGTCTCTTATTTTTTAATAATAATGGTCATTTAAATATGATAGAAGTTAAACAAAATAATTGAAATACATTTAATGTGAGAGAAAAACTAGACAAAATGAGTTTTAACGGTTTGAATATTGTACAAATCACAATAAATGTTAGATTAATCAGGAGTATTTTTGGATTTTAAAATTTTTAAATGTTTATAACCGTCATAATGGGTATATTTGAAATTTCACTTATACTTAGTGAGTATATGTGAAAGTTTTCAAACTTAGTGGGCATATTTGTAATTAAGGGCGAATGTAATGAATATATTTGAAATTAACCCTATAATAAATGATAAAAAATTTTTCATCAATTATTAAGAAATTAAGAAATTAAAAATGAAGAAGATTACGCAATGTCGTGTAATTTGCGGTATGAGATATAATTGCATGTGCTAGCTCAACTATTTTATAAAACTAGACAAATATAGCTGGCTCAATTATCTTGTAAAAGTGTAGCCATATATACAAATAATACTTAAGTGGTCCCGCTTTTATGAAATCCTCTTTTTATGTAACCCTTTCATTTTTAAAATTTTGATGGTTAATGAAAAATTCACTTCATCTATTGTGTTTAACATTATTTTTAGTATCCTGAAAATCCTTTGATTTTTTTTAATTTCACTGTATATGGGTCACATCTATAAAAGTGTAAAATTAACCTAATAAAATAACTCGATGTTAAAATATTAATTTTAAAGTAGTTTTTTAACATCTAAACCATCTAAAATATCAATAATATGTGGATAAATGATCTTATAAAGTATTGTTACTTCTTAATATATGTGTGAGTGGATCTAAGCACTTTTCATAATTCATACATGAATATACATATTTTTGAGCAAATACGACCCATGCACATACTTTATTTATATGATACTTAGTCTTTTAGTAACACAAATTATATTAAATATAATAAATAGATTAGATTTTTCATCCATGATCGGTATCTTAAAATTTTACATGGGAGCACTAAGCGGAGCCCATGCTTAATTACCGTACCCTATTTGTCGGTGCCGAGAGGCCAAGAAATGGGATGCGATCTCCTGCACCCGCGTTGCCTGCTCCCGGGTGCGTACACCTATTTTTTTTATTTTTTTTAAAAAATTGTTTCATAAAATTGTTAGCCCAAGTGTATTGAACATGTATATAAATTTTTACCATTTTTGGAGATTTTTAGATATTTATTTTTTATTTTTGAAAATCAGTGGCATTTTAGTAATTTAAAATTACCTAAAATGCCACTGATTTTCAAAAATCAAAAATAAATATCTAAAATATTTCAAAAATGGTAAAAATTTATATACATGTTAAATACACCTATATTAACATTTTAAGAAAAAAAATTTCAAAAAAAATTTCAAAAAAAAATAAGTGTGGGCACCCCGGAGGGTGCAGGAGATCGCATCCCGCCGAGAAATACGATCGGCTTTTGGATAATGGGGTCCATGAGACGCCATTTCAGGGACTTTTCCCAAGCAAAAAAGAAAAACGTGGGTGCTGCCAGTTGGCCCCAGCTTTTCAAACAGGCACAGCGCTCGTGGAATATTCCGAATCCCACAAACGAGCTGATTGACACATCCAAAAAAATAAAAAAATAAAAAATGAAAGAGGAGTGGGCCATAGGCGAAATCATGTCCGGACAAATAAATGAGTGGGGTGTATTAATGTTTATTATATAATTATTTATTTATGCAGATGCGAAGGCGATAAACCAATACTTGGCAAATGCATATGCTTGGAAGGGAACGGACCTGATCTTCTCAGACGCGAAGAAGATGGCGACGGCTGCCGTATGGATGGAGGTAGAAGCCCGCCACTTCGACCCGGTGGCGTCGGGCCTGTTGTTGGAGCTGGTGCACAAGCCGTCGTGCGGGATGACGACGGACCAAGGGCAGGTGGAGCCGTGGAGGCGTTGATTGGGGCCCTGGAAAAGCTGTTGGACGTGTACGAGAAGCGGCTGGAGGAAAGCAGACC
This sequence comes from Annona cherimola, assembly GCA_030490835.1. Classification (NCBI taxonomy): domain Eukaryota; kingdom Viridiplantae; phylum Streptophyta; class Magnoliopsida; order Magnoliales; family Annonaceae; genus Annona; species Annona cherimola. The sequence continues at coordinate 90,704,371 of CM059972.1, forward strand.
TGCACCACGTGCCGAACGTGGATTATCTGATGAGGACGCCCGTCAAGGAGGTGTTCTACGCCAGGCAGCATGTGCGGGCGTGGTCCGTTGACGTCTTGGCTCGCCCCTCCTGGAAGCTGCTTTTGCATCTGCTTTTGCCTTGAGAGAACCCATCCATGATTTCTTTTTCGTGATGGGGGTTAAAAAATTAGTTATATATTGAGTGTGTTTGGGAATAAATAAAAATTTTGATGAAAAATTTTGGAAAGTAAAATTTGTCAAATGATGTGATATGATAGAGATAATGATGAGGAGTAAAGATGATAAAGTTAAAATAAATAGGTTAATTGTATGGATAGTTGTGTAGAAATAATTGAAAAGTAGAATAGTTATATGGGAAAATGTGAAAAAATAATTAAAAAATATGATAATTATAGAGAAGGAAAAATTTTAGATTGAAAAGTTTTTAAATTGACATTTTTTTCTCGTTGCCAAACACGTGTTTTCAAATTTCCGCAGCCAGATGTTATTTTTGTTACGTCGGTCGCAAAATATAACCCTTAAAAACAGTTTAAAACTCGATTAGCTTAAAAGCACGGTATTAATGATGCCAAAAAATGGAGATCTAGGATAATGCAGTTTTAATTTTTAAATTGTTTTTACGGATTTCGACGGGAAGTTGACCGGCAGCGATGAGGAACAGAGACCAGAGTAGAATCGTCTCTGAGACAGGTGAAGCACATGAAAAAACAGGCATTATATTTAATTTAGTTTTAATATCTAAACCTTAAAATTTGTTTATTTATACGAGTTTTTTAAGAATTTAATTTTTTTATATATTCATTTTTATGTAACTTTAGTTTGATGAATACCATACTATTCTAATTTTTTTTTATTAAAAGTATATTTTTTGGATTTGAACATATTAATATTATAAAGCCGTGTATATGCATTTAATCGTTTAAAATTTTATTCCTGTATGTTAGTTATAAGAGTTTATACACTTATACAATATATTTTAGTTTTTCATATAAGTGATTTCAACAATGGAAACGATGACCGATGAACGGTTTAGATGTCTTCACTACACATCGCGAAAAAGTAAAGCTTAAAAGTGCTTCACCCGGGGAAAGAGCACACTGCTCTTTAATTTTGGGTTTGGGAATTTAATTATTATCGTTGTCTGGTTGTCCTCAAAACTATCTCGAAAAATTCTATGTAAATTTTATTTAAAAAAAATTCATTGTATATTATTTAAAATATAAGTTATACCATTTCCAATGAAACTTATATAATCTAATAGAGTTAAATAAAGAAAACTATAATAGAAGAATATTGATGGCATCTACAATAAGATCTATCAACGGAATTGTTATGTACATGTATGTTTTTTTCGATTCGTATGTACTTGTGTTTTTATTAGACGAGTCTATAAAAAGGACTTTTTATATTGCTAGAGGTAATGCATTGACACTTTTTAAGTTAGATATATAATTTTATAGTTTCTACTTATTTTTTTTTTATGAAAGGAACCAACCTATCCCAAACCCCTAAGAGTTTTCAAGGGGTGAGGGATAGGAAGAACCGAAATTCATTTCCAAAAAATTGTCTATACAAAGCTTTTCCTGAATGGCTTGGGGAGGGGTGCCCCACCAAACCTGTTGAGCTACAAGGGAAGCCGAAATAGAGTCAGCTAGAGCATGTGCCACTGCGTTTCCCTGTCTAATAACATGATGAGTTGTAAAGTGGGTAGAAGCCGAGAGAATAGATTTGATCTTGTCGATCACAACACCAACAGGAGAAGAAATTGGATCATTCGAAAGCAAAAAGTTGATGAGGATGAGCGAATCCGACTCAATCTGGATTTTGCCAAACTTAAGCTCCTTGCCCCAGCATGCCCCGAGAAGAAAAGCATGTGCCTCCATCAGCAGGGGCTCCGTAAAGCCACATCGTCGCCAACCTTTAGCCGCTATAAAAGACCATACTAATATCTAACTAATATAATTTCTATTTTTTATCGTTGTCTGGCTCGCCCCTCCAGCTTATACTGACGGTCAAGTTCTGATGCATCTACGTTGCGCACTATACATAAAGGGTGTGTTTGGAAATGGATAAAACTTTTGATGAATAGTTTTGGAGAGTAAAAGTTGTCAAATGATGTGATGTGATAGGGGTAATGATGAGGAGTAAAGAAGATAAAGTTAAAATAGACAGTTTAGTTGCATGAGTAGTTGAGTAGAAATGATTGAAAAGTAGAGTAGTTGTATAGGAAAATGTGAAAAAATAATTAAAAAATATGATAGTTGTGGAAAGTGAAAAGTTTTAGATTGAAAAGTTTTAACTTGATATTTTATGCATATTGCGAAACACACCCAAAGTATATATGCTTACCTTATCCCCTGACATCCCAATCCCAACTCTAACAAAGCAACCAACAATCAGCTCCTCAAAGAAGGGCTCCATGAACCATTTCGCCATCTTCGACCTTGTAACACCCTTTTTTTTGGTGTTACGAATGAGGTCTACTGTGTCAAATCTAAGAATAAAATCTCCCAAGATGGAAATAGATACCAAGATGCAAAATCATAAAACTTTTAACTATTACATCTCAAGTTTACTCCTTATGGAGTTATAATACATATTCAGTGTCTTTAATCAAAATAAGTAAGCATTATAAGATAATTTCAATAAAAATCTAAACTTCATTGTCCTTTGCTTTGTTAATTTCGCCTTTTTCCCATGTTGATGACGACTTTAATTTATCATTATATCCCTGTGTTTTCACTGAAAACAAAACTATGTGAGTTGAAAGCTCAATAAGTAAAAATATATTTTTAAAATTTCATTTTGCAATCATTTTGATTTTTTTTAAAACAAACACAACATCTATACTGTCTTTTATGCACAATAAACTGTAGTTAATAAAAACATCTTGATACATGTGTAGACATATGTAAATTTTAAAACATGCATTCACACTGTAGGTATTGTCATCTACTTATGCTCGCGTGTAACCGTGCTACACATTCGTGAGCTAATTCATCTTCTTTGGTAGTCCTGAGGTCGCTACCCTGGTACTACCATACTACTTTACTCCTTGGCGGCAAACCCTACATGTAATTATGCATCATGCTCATGCATTGTGATTAATGCACCACTTAACATGATTTTGAAATAATAATGCTCATATTTGAATAAACCAACTTGAAAGAAAATTTCAATTTAAATAAATAATCACATTTCATAGCAAATTACAATATTCACATAATATTTTCAAAGTCATGCTTTGGTAAAAGTTTACTTACCTTTAAGTATACTTTAAAACTCATCTTTTCCAATTTCTTATAGTAGCCTCAAGTCTCTTTCTCTAATTTTCATCACAATATGTTCATTATTTTAATCTAGTTTTCATAAATATTATTTAAATTTTCATTTATGACTTTTCCAAAAATTTTCATAATTTTAATCGGTCCAAAATTCTATTTTCTCCTATTTATTCTCATATTATTCCACTTTTAAACAACTTTATAAAAATAAATTTGGACTCATACTTCTTTAATTACTTACTTTAAATTTTTCATACATTTTTTTGTAATTTTTCATAATTTATTTATTTATTTTTATAGCATCACACCTTTTAAATAATTTCATTTTTTAATAAAAATTATAAGTTTAAACTTATTTAAGCTTTTAAATATTGACTTTAATTTTCTAGGTATTTTTTATAATTTTTTGTATATTTTTAATTTTTCTGTATTTTTTTTCCGCCAGCCGGTCGGCTATTGGCCACCGTGGGCCAGACCTGTGCTAGGCTGGCACAGGTGGGTTGGGCCTTTTGCTTGGAAGTTGGGTCAGGTTACTCATGTGAGCTAGACTTGGTTTCTGTAACTTGGGCTTAGTTTCGGTAGACCTAGTTTCAGTGGGCTTGGGACTAGTGGACTTGCTACTGGGCTTTCTGGTTTACTGGGCTCGTCTGATGGGCTTAGCCCATCAGTCCAGAAAATTTATTTATTTATTTATTTATTTATTTCAACGGTATCTATTCTCTGAATACAATAGCTTATATCTCTTAATATAAATCTTTGTTTGATTTGAAATTTAGGGATAAGCTTATAAAATTATGTTTTATAATCTGGACGGTCTATTTCTCAAAATAACATCTCTATCATCAGATTTGACATAAAGGGTTAAAATTAAACATCACTTCAAATACTTATGTAAACTAATGTTTAACAAAATTAATTCATCGTATGTACTGTAAAATATCTCAAATAATGTTTGTAACGGGTTAGATTATTATTTTTGCATCTGTATTTTTCTGTAATTATTTTTTTATGTTTTATTCTTAAAATACATGTTCACCACTCCAAATCTTGATAAAAATTACTATATCTAAAAATCTATAAGTCTGATCATGTTGAACGTTTGTAGGAAAGTTAAACATATGATTATCTTGTTATTGTACGGTCAAAATTCTCTGATTATGCCCAGAAGTACGTTTATTTCATCATATAACATTTTCTATCCTTTATTTGATACTCCTTATTGAAATAAGTGAAATTTCAACATCAAACATTTCAATAATACTCTTGCCACTAATTAGACATGCTAGAAATATTATGAACAGATTAGATCTGAGAAATGAGTTGCCTATAACATAAACTTAACGAGATTAACCAAAATATTATTCTACTCAACTTACCTTCAAAATCTGTTCGTCCTTCGTCTCTGTCTCATGCGGGGAATTTGCGCCATACCCCCTTTAAGTTTGCGAAATAGCATTTTAGACCCCGACGTTTGCGTATTAGCATTTTAGACCCTGATAAGTTTCATTTTTAGCATTTTAAACCCTCCGCCCTAACGCCGTCTGCTGCGCACCGTCTGACCATATGCAATGACGAAAATACCCCTCAATACAAATAAAATCGTAGCCATAACGAGCAAACCCTTCCCAAATCGAACGCTCACCCGCAAGATCGAACCTCCATATCGAAACCGTATTGGTTTCACAGACTGTAAATTCGTGATTCCACCCATGTACGGCTCAAGACGGGTTTAATAAATAAATAAATAGAACGGGAAATGAATCGAGAAGAGACTCTGGGAGGCAAATTAGATAGGAACAGATGCACGGGAATGGGATGGATGGGAAAGGAAATATCAAATATGGAGGCGGTTCATCACTGTCACTCTCTTCAAGCTTCTCTTCCTCTCCTCCAACCATGACGACAGTCTCGTGCTTTGTTCCCTCGCCCGCTCCTACCCCGTGGCAATCGATCCTCACCAATACTCGTCGTTGTCCCCGAATTCCAGCCACTCAATAGAATTGCCAGCGATGATAAGAGCGGAAGAGGAGAAGCAGAGCAGCAACTCATCTTCCGCAGGTAGAAATTCGAAATAAGAACTCTATACTCCAACCAACAGAAACTTCCAACATGAGAACGAGTTCAAACCAACCAAGCTGAAGACAGATATAAAATCAGACATGTATTATTACATTAGGAAGCTGCCAACATAAGGACATTCTCACTAAAACCAAAATCAGAAGCACCCAAACAGCGTGGTGAGGATGAGCTCAATTTATTCAAAGACAGGGCAGAACATCAACGCAAAATCATATAAGTTGATTAAAGAATGAAAATAGAGATGGAATCATCAACAATCTATTCAGAAAATGAAAGGCTAAACATAGCCCATTGCTGTTGAAAAACCCGCGGGTCCAGGTTCAAAGCATAGAGGTGATATGCATCCTCGCCCCGAACAGATTCAAGCTGAAAATCAGTGAAACCCAGCATGATTTCAGAAAAGCAAAAATAAAACAACCTGAGCCATTCGAACCTCGGTCCAACCTGTTGAACCTGGTCTGAACAAAAGTTCTTCCTCCGAGTGCCCACCCACCTCTGTCTTGCACTGCACCCTGCCTGAAATCAACGTCCTCTACCTTTGTTGACCAACGTTTTGTTTTCCTGTCCTTCTCTGGCCTTTCTACCTTAGACGTCGGCAATATTTTTCGTCTCCCTTTCCTCAGTCCTCTTCGTCTCGGATATGGCAGATCTGATGTAGTTCTTTGCTAAGCCACGAGCGTTATGGTATGTCGGCACTATCGAGGATGATAGATGATAAGAAGGCTCTGTCGATTTCAACGGAATGACGAAGAGGGAGACGGTGTTGTGCAGTTGGCTTCTACGGTGATTGGATTGTTGGTGGGTTTGGGTAGACGGCTGATCGTCAGATCTGGTGCGGGGCGAATGGCTGGCCGTCGTGACTAAAGGAGGTTGCTGAGTCTTGCGAACGATGATTGGTGTTGGAGAAGAAGTCGAAGATTCACGGCTGTCATCCGAACACAGACTTCTTTGGAGCTTCTAATCATCATTTTGGTTCACTTGTTCTTGTTGTAGTCTGAAAAGAAGGGCGGCAGATTTTGAATTGTGCCTGCGGAAGATGAGTTGCTGCTCTGCTTCTCCTCTTCCGCTCTTATCATCGCTGGCAATTCTATTGAGTGGCTGGAAGTCGGGGACAACGACGAGTATTGGTGAGGATCGATTGCCACGGGGTAGGAGCGGGCGAGGGAACAAAGCACGAGACTGTCGTCATGGTTGGAGGAGAGGAAGAGAAGCTTGAAGAGAGTGACAGTGATGAACCGCCTCCATATTTGATATTTCCTTTCCCATCCATCCCATTCCCGTGCATCTGTTCCTATCTAATTTGCCTCCCAGAGTCTCTTCTCGATTCATTTCCCGTTCTATTTATTTATTTATTAAACCCGTCTTGAGCCGTACATGGGTGGAATCACGAATTTACAGTCTGTGAAACCAATACGGTTTCGATATGGAGGTTCGATCTTGCGGGTGAGCGTTCGATTTGGGAAGGGTTTGCTCGTTATGGCTACGATTTTATTTGTATTGAGGGGTATTTTCGTCATTGCATATGGTCAGACGGTGCGCAGCAGACGGAGTTAGGGCGGAGGGTTTAAAATGCTAAAAATGAAACTTATCAGGGTCTAAAATGCTAATACGCAAACGTCGGGGTCTAAAATGCTATTTCGCAAACTTAAAGGGGGTATGGCGCAAATTCCCCGTCTCATGCGCAACTCTTTCCGTTTCGAACGGCAGAAACCCACTTGACATCTTCCCCTTTTATACTAAGCTATTCGTTAAACAGCTGGAATTTAATTTTTCACCGTTTCCTGCATGGCACATTATTTCATCCGTTACCTCCATGTCCCATAATTCTCATAGAACGGATGGCTGTTACAGACCTCCTGATGGTGACTTCTTTGATATCTTTATATGTTAGCTTTTCTGAGCCAGGCACATCTTCATCACTCTCCCCCATCGCCCAACCATATGCAGACCCTTCATCGCTGCTATCGCTTCCACTTCCGCTCTCACTTCTACTCAAGTCATTACTCAGGTTCGCGGCAATCGAGGCTTTGCGCCTAGTAAGGGAAGACTCCCTGCCCAGTTCATTCAATGCATCCTCGGCAGCTGTCTTGTTAGACTTATTAGTAAATGCACGTTCACAGGCTGGCAGCGGAGGAGGTGACTCTTTTCTTGAAAAAAAAAATCCAAATTCACCTGAAAACTAGGAAACACAAAGAAATGAAAATATTTTTTCAAAAGTTTGAATTGAACTGCAGGAAAAAGCACAAGAAGGGAAAGAAATTGAGTGCAGATGAACAGATGGGTTTTAGGGTTTTTACCTGATCGAAGAATTTGGGGCTTTAGAAAAGGGAGGAGGGAGGGCCTGGGGCTTCTCAGATCATGCCTTCCTATGAACCCAGAAGGTGAAGCATGAACCTAAACAGAAAGAGAGATGGGAATCGGATGACGAAGAGAGGTAATAATGTAGCTGCAGACGGAGCGATTGCATGACTGAGGGAATACGTGAGAAACAATTTTCAACCGCACTCATCAGTGTATTTGGCCTTGCGGGACTTGGTATATTTAATAAATATTTTAAAAAATATTATTGATTTTAAAATTTTTTAAAAAATATCTATAAATTTTCTAAAGTGATAAAATTTGATATGATAAGTATTCTATTGTAAGATATTATGACCCATAATAGATTTTTTTTAACAAGTAAATTTAGGCTCCTTTTTAGATTTGACAATTCAGTAGCCTAGGCGACAGAAAATGCTCACTGATGTAGATCATGGTAAGGTTATCCACCTAATTTCATTGCGACTTTGCAACAGTGGATTCCTCTTTTTGGAATGAAATAATCATGTTATTGAAAAAAATCTAAAAAATATAGATAGCTTCAAAAATAATAAAACTTGATTTGTATATTAAATATATCTAGATTAACGATTTTGTAAAAAGAAATATTTAAATAAGATTTTGGCATCTTGCCTCATTATTTTAACGTAAGTTGCTATGGATACAAAATGAATCACTACACATTGTAAAAGGTTAAAAGTGTTTATTTTTCCTTATTTATTTGAACAACAAGTTTTATACACAGTGATTTAGTAGAAAATGGAAACATTTTCTGCTTACCCAAAAAGTTTACTTGTTTGGCTTGGGGTCTACTATCCCACCATGTAATTTATGAAGTTTAAACTATTTATCTTATTTGAAATAAAATCTTATGTATTGCAAATAAACATCATTTCAAAATCATATATAACACATCAAAATTAATTTAAATTTTTAATAGATTTATATATAGTCAAATGATTTCAATTTTATAGTTTATTATGAATATTTAATGGCAAACTTTTTTTTTCCTAAATAAATATTTTCAATCAGTAACTAGTTGGTTTAAGGCGTGTTTCAAGTCATACAAGATTCCTAGATTAAATCTGTATTACTGTTCGCAAGACAACTTTCTAATTTCCATAAAAACTTTACTTATTCTCAATACAACTTTCTTATTCCTTATACACATCATTATATTCTCATACTAAATACAAACTCGATCTAAAAATTATGTATAGTTTGAAACATGCACTTACATTTAAACTTCTGTTAAGATGATCATTGCATTCCATCTTTTCTCATTTAGTATCTTTAAATCTGTGATATGATGCACACTGATAACACTCCGGATTCGAGCATGTGTACCTTGCTACTACATGTTGGACTGGTAGAGGATTGATTGACCCCCTTTTGATGGAAGTAAAGGCAATCTCCTATGGCCTTAGTTGGGCAGCAAAAGTAGGATGAAGGAGAATTGAATTGGAAATTGATTCTATCATTCTAATTAACTGTCTAAATGGAAAGGGAAACATTGGCTCTCCTATCAAGCATTACATAAGTGAGATAAGAAGATTGTGCAGATTTTTTGATCATGTGACCTTTATTCATATTTTGAGATTAGCAAATCAGGTTGCACACACACGTGCAAAATCTGCTTCGTTGAATGAAGGGCAGCAGCATTGTTGGTGGACAATACCATAAGAGAATATTGTAAATTTTTTGTTCGTGGTTAAATCTTTTTTTTTTATGAGAAAAAGACCCCCAGCCTAACCCAAACCGCTCTCAATTTGAGGGTCGGTTTGGGAAGAATGGACGCCAACTTGCATTGCCAAAATATTATCTATACAAATGTTTGTCAATAGCCTGGGGTAGAATTTCCCACCACTCCAATTGATCCAAAAAAGACTTAGATACAAAATCAGCTAAAGAGTGAGCAACCCTGTTTCCTCGCCGCAGCACATGAGACACAGATCTATGCGGGTGGGCAGACAAAATAGCTTTAATCCTCCCCAGAATAACACCCGCAGGTGAGATAACCCTGGAGTCCGTCGTTAGATATTTGAAAAGAAGAAGTGAGTCAGTTTCAATCTGCATACGGTTTAGGCCAAGGTGGATGCCCCACTCAACACCCATGAGGAAAGCATTAGCCTCCATAAGTAGTGGGTCCATTAGACCACTCCGCCGCCACCCCCTCGTTGCAACAAAAGTTCCATTTGAATCCCGAATAACCGCAGCAAACCCCGTGACCATCCTTTCACCGTATTTCCTGGCGTCAACATTGACACTTAACACACCCCGAGGCGGCAACGTCCACCGGGGGACAAGAGGGCGATCAATAATTCCATCTACACATAGGGTTTTAGCTCTATTGTGTTGATCAAGAAAATCATAGCACCAATCGATGACCCCATTAAGTACTGGCTGAGTTCCTTCCTCCCTGTACCTGTTGCGCAAAAATCATATTCTCCAGCAGCACAAAATAAATAAAGCCAGTTCCTTCACCCGACCTTTAGGTGCAAGAGAATGCATTACTCCCTGAATTGTTGCCCCAGCCGAGGTGAAACGAGGGTACCCAATCCGCACTCTCATAGTGCGCGAGTATCCCAAAAATAAGTGGTTTGCGTCATCGATATTAGACCTGCAAAAAAGACACACAGAATCCACCACAATACCCCTCATTTGCAAGTTCTGAAGTGTTGGAAGGGCATTTTTGAAAAGTCTCCACCCAAAAATGAGAACTTTACTAGGGGGCTTTGTCCTCCATATAGCTTGGTAAGTAGCCACGTTTGGTGATAGATCAGCATTCGACGTTAGGAAACGATATGCTGATTTGACAGAGAAAACCCCACTAGGTTCCAGCTTCCAAAACATGACGTCCTCTTCGCCACTGTGCGGGAGGGGGATGGAATTGATCTGCTGCCAGCCAGCCTCGCCCACCGCTGCCAGAATTAGGTCCCTCTTCCACCTGGTAGGTTCGTCGTCAATAAAGTGGCAAACCCTAGCGTTTTCTGGAATAGTACAAGGCAGAGGGCCCACCTTTGTTAACCCACCATCAAGCCAGCTGTCACCAAAAAACGAACCCGCTTACCATTCCCAATTCGCCATCTGCACCCCGATTTTATAGCTGCTCTAACTTTTAGGATGCCCCTCCAAGTGAACGAGTCCGTCGCCTTCTCCATACACTCCCAAATGTCTGCATGTGGAAAGTACCGGGCCTTTAGAACCTTGTGGCATAGCGAGTTGACATTTATCATTAGCCTCCATACTTGTTTTGCTAGTATAGCCAGGTTGAAGAAGAATATATCTCTGAAACCCATCCCACCTGACAACTTAGACATGCACATATCGCTCCAGTATATCCAACTCATTTTGCGTTTATTACCCTGTTCTCCCCACCAGAATCTGCTTAACACGCTATTGAGTTCATGGCAAAAAGTCTTGGGCAGAAGGAAAACACTCATCGTGTATGAGGGAATAGCCTGCGCAACTGCCTTGATTAAAGTCTCCTTACCACCCCAAGACAAGAGTCTTCCCTTCCACCCTTGCACTTTTCTCCAAATACGCTCCTTAAGGTTCTTGAACAGTCCCCTCTTAGATCTTCCAAGCCATGCCGGGAGACCCAGGTAGTTGTTGATGACATTATCCCCCGCACCCAACCGCTCAGTGACGGCTCTCCTAGAGGCACCGTCCATATTTGAGCTGTAGAAGATTGCAGTTTTATCCACATTAGTCACTTGGCCCGATGCAACCGAGTACAGCTGTAAGATATCGAGGAAGCAGCCAATGTTCCCATCATTTACCCGAAGAAATATAAGAGCGTCGTCCGCAAATAGAAGATGTGATAGGGGCGGCCCCCGCGGGCAGATTTTAATGCCATGTAAAGACCCTTGTGCCACATTATTTGATAGCATCACTAAAAGCCCCTCCGCACACAGAATGAACAGGTAAGGGGATAAAGGGTCCCCTTTCCGCAGACCCCTCGACGGACAGAAATACCCAGATTTGAAACCATTCACATTTACCCTGTACTTCACCGTCGATATGCACGCAAGGATCCACTCAATCCATCTCGGGCTAAAATTCATTGCACCCATAACTTGTTTTAAGAAAGACCACTCCACACGATCGTATGCCTTTGACATATCGAGTTTGATGGCAATCTCCTGCCTCTTCCCCTTTCCACACCTCCTCAACGAATGAATAACTTCGTAGGCGATGAGCATGTTGACAGTAATTGCCCGCCCGGGAACAAAAGCACTTTGCTGCTCTCCAATAATATCGTCCAAAACCACTTTGAGTATGTTAGCCAACACTTTTGCCAGAACTTTGTATATAACGTTGCAAAGGCTAATAGGACGATAGTGGGATAAACCCCGGGCATCGGCCCTCTTTGGGATGAGAATCAGGGTGGTGGTATTCATATCGCAAAGATAACCATCCAGTAGAGAGCTATCACGGACCTCCATAAAAGCTTTGCACCAATTAAAGACATCCTGGCCCACCGATTCCCAGTGCGAACGAAAGAAACCCGCAGACATTCCGTCTAGACCCGAAGCTTTTGTCGGGCCCATAGATCTCACCGCGTTAACAACTTCAGACAATTGGAGAGGTCTAATCATATCCCTATTCTGCTCTTCAGATACCTTCCTAGTTATCAGATCCACAACCCCATGAGCGTCACTCGGGTTCGAGGATGTGAATAACCCCAAGAAATGCTCCACTGCCAAATCAAGCATCCCATCTTGGTCACAGATCCAATTACCCCTTGGGTCTTGCAGTGCCTCAATCCCATTTGCTCTCCTGCGATTAGAAGCCATCCTGTGAAAAAAACCTGTGTTCTTGTCCCCCTCATGAAGCCAGTGGGTCTTAGCTCGTTGCCTCCATAGTTGTTCCTCGTCATCCAATAGCAGGTCGATGTCACATTTTAATTTCCTTACAACCGCATCCCTGCTATCCGTGGGCCTTAGATTCAAGAGGGTCGATAGCTCCTTTTGTTTTCTAATGATCACTCGTCTTAGATTTCCTCTTTTCGCTCGGTTCCACCTTGAGAGCTCCCTACCGCATCCGCGTAACCGCCTGAGCATCCCCTCCGATAATGTCGCGTCCCCATTTGGGTGGGAGGTCCATACTTGGTGAACAATTTGATGAGCCTCTCTATCTCTTGCCCAGAACAACTCATATCTGAACTCTCATGGTGGTTTCCTTTTTTGACCCCTATAGTCCGGCTTCAAAATAATCGGGCAATGATCAGATGAGGATACCGGGGTATGGAGAATCTTCGCAAAAGGGAATAGTGTTAACCAACTTGGATTTCAGAGCCCCCTGTCGAATCTTGCTTCGACCCTTTGATCACCCCTACGATTATTGCTCCATGTCATAGGTGGCCCGACAAACCCTAGATCAATCAAGTTGCATCGATCCGCAGTGTCGCGAAATAGATCCATTTGGCCCTGCGCCCTTGTTCTCTGACTAGAATATTCAGTTGGGCCCATCACTTCATTGAAATCCCCCATCACAAGCCATGGTTGATTAGATTGTTCACCCAACTGGATAAGAGTGTTCCAACTTTGAGGTCTGCAATGCGGATCTGGATGACCATAGAAGCCAGTAAATCTCCATTCCTGCAAGGCTGCATCAATATGGTGAGTAGAAAAACTTTTAATAGTAACAAGGTCTTGGTTATTCCACAAAAGAGCCAAACCGCCACTTCTCCCCACTGACTCAATAGTAAAACAGCAATCAAACTTTAACTTGCATCTAATCCCCTCCATCTCCTTCGAGTTACATTTGGTTTCACTAAGAAAGATTAGTCTAGGACCTTGATTCCTGACCAAGTCAAGAAGACACCGAATTGCACGTGGGTTCCCAAGCCCACGACAATTCCAAGCAATAAGAGCCATGTTAGGGGAGGTGGGGCTGGGGTCCCCCCTCAGCCCTCACCTCCAAAGACTCCATCATCCCCTGCCCCTTCACCCTTTTCACCCTAGGGTACCCTCCATTTGGGTCCATTGGCAATCCCCTCTTCACCCTACACCCCTCGTTCCCCTCCATGCTATGTGTACTCTCCACTCCCTCCATCCCCCGCGCATTCCTCTTCCACCTCCCTTTGGGCCTCCTTACTGATCCCCTTCCCCTCATCATCCCTTCTTCTGGATCGCCTTCCTCTTCTTTTGATCCGTGAGCTGTTTCGTATCCACCCCCTCCCACACCCCCTACCTTTTCAGAAAGTTCAGCAAGCCCTTTGAGCCTCTCACCTATCCCGGTCTCCTTCCCAACACCCACGGAGTCACCTAGCATACCCCTATTCCTCTCTTCATCAATCTGCTTTTCCTCTCCATCCCTCTCCCTTGCCCCTAAACACCATTGCGGAGGGCTGATATTTCTATTGCTGCCACTATCCGAGCCAGATTCCCTACCGCCTAGATCAGGCAACCGCACCTATTCCTCCCACCCGCACTTGTTCCCCATATCGCTGTTCTCCCCCTTTCCCTCTCCCATTATGTTGCTGTCCTCCCCTCCCCTCCTATCCACCCTGCTTTCCTTCGGTCCCTCTCCTATTTCCACGTCACTTTGGACCCCCCCAAGGTTCACAATTATTTGGTCATGCTGGCTGGCCGGAACCATGAAAATCTGCCTCTGTCCCCCCATCAGACGATGTGTGCCTGATTTAGAAACTGGGCTGTTCCTCCTTTCCCTCTCCGACACCAAACAGTCCCCCCTCCTTTCCTTAGCCTCCCTCCTTATTGATGCTTGGGAGTCCCCCGAGAGAGATAGAATTCCCTCGTACCTCACAGGTTGCACTCTGCTTCGATGTTCATTTTTCGCACGCAGGCGAACTGGTCTCACCCCTACTCTTAAGCCACTGCCATACGGGAGGTCAGCTTTGGCCAGTTCCTTCATCTCCTTTGCCACACAGCAACATTCCCTAATAGTATGCCCCATTATTCCACACCCATAACAGAAAATCGGCAATTTATCGTACTGGAAACTAACCCACTTTCTCTTTTGCTCGCCAACTTGGATGAAGATCCCCCTTCTCAGTGGCATTATGCAGTCTACCTATACTCGAAGCTTAAGTTCTGTTTCAGTTGCCACAATCTTCTCCACCTCATCAAAAGACTTCCCAATGGTTGTACCCAGAATCTGTTTGTCGACAATAAAAGGAATTCCCGTTACATGGACCCACAACGGTGTTTTGATGAGCACCAGGCGTGCGAGTTCTGTCTCTTCTTTCAGTTCTGCAATAATGACGAGGTTACGATCAAATAGCCATGGCCTCCCCTCAAGAACTCTGTCCCTGTCACAATGGTTTGAAAAGGATACCCTGAACAAATTCTCCCCAACCTCCAAGAATTGGACAACACCCTTCGGCCTCCATAGACGCCTCATCATAGCTTTGAAAAGGTCCCGATTATACGTCTTGACGCTCCAAACAGAACAGAGGACGACTACATCCTCCCCTGGCTCGATTTTTCTCATTGCCTCCTCCGAAATTTTCATTGTCTGCAGTTCTGCCCCAAGGAGATCACCAATGCTTGGGTCCATTTCCTTTACTCTGTGCCTATCCGCAGACTTCCCCCAACTCCCAGCTTCTTCACGGAGCCTCACCCAGCTCCACCGCTCCGCCCGTAGATGAAAAACCCGGCCTGACGAGGCGCTGTACTCCCCTATTCCTCCACCCAACTCCGAGCGTGACCAAGTCGCCTATCGGAGATACCTGGGGAGGACACACATAAATCTTTTTGCAATGGTGTTATTGAGGAGCTCCCTCCTACCTCCCATCAAAATGTTTCAGAACTTGTGTTAGGACAGTGATCCTTGCCTTTTTTTTTTGTTTTTCTTTTGTCTCTGTTTGCATTACATATTATGTATTCTCAAAAAAAAAAAGTCTTGAGTATTTGGCATGTCCGGTGATAACTAAAATGTGGATAAGCATTGTTGTAACGAAATTTCTCAATTGAAATTTGTCATTTGCATGCAACATGATTGATATCATGCGTAATTAAAGCTAATTATTATCTGTAACAAGTACAATTTCTTTGACCTAAAATAACATTACTGAAAACTATTTTATGTCTTCTTCAGGAAAAAAAAAGTTCCTTGTCAAAGAAACATCTAATAATTATGTATAAATAATGGAAGTATTCACTAAGAATCATTTCACATTTAAGCAAATTTTAAACTGGCTCAAATGGCTCCATTTGAACTAGTTTATGAAATCAATTCCATTTTATTGATTTAACTTAAAATAGACATAGATGAGTCATAAAATAAGTATGGTATTAGAGTTCATATATAACCCGTTAAAATCTTCATCTAATGTATGACCTACATAAATTTTTGACGAAAATGATTTTGAATGGTATTTTTAATAATAATAATAATAATGATAATAATAATAATGATAATAACAATAACAATAATAATAATAATAATAATAATAATAATAATAATAATAAAGAAGTTAAATGGAAAATGGGTTCTTTTTTGGTTTTGGTATAACAGCAGAAATCAGATTTTGAAAGGGGCCTTGTAAGATTTTGCAGCGAAAGTGTAATCTCTCGCACTTGGTTTGGTGGAAAAGAAGAATCATTTGCGGCTATGGACTACTTTACGAGATCATTTATTTACATAAAGAGGAGTGTTGTTTTGATGATTTGTTAATTGAGGTTTTATTCCAGCATAAAGTCTAGTTTTGATCTTTTACCAGCTGTCGGTAAAGGTTTCGTCGACCATCGCACCCAGCCGTTGGATGGAGCGGGCGCGTTTTCGTCCTCCCGCCACCAATTCCGCAGCACCATCTGACGGATGAAAATGCACCTGCTCCATCCGACGGCTGGGCGCGATGGTCGACGAAACCTTTACTGACCAATCGGTTGTAAAAGATCAAAATTAAAAATAGAATTATGAATAAAATTTGAGTGGATAAGGTTCTTTCCGTATGTCAATGCGACCACGCCCATTCCGGCTTCATCATTGCTGCTCTCACTGCAACTCTCCGCCTTCAAGATCTAGAGGTCATGGCTGTCCTAAACGTCTACGGAAGCGTGATGTCAACAAAGACGATGCGGGTCATCGTTTGCCTGCACGAGAAGGGACTCCGCTACCAGATCCTTCCCCCTCCCGTCAGCATGGCTATTGGCGACGACGAGACGGATCCCTTCCTCTCCTTTAGCGTAAGTTTTCTTCCACTACTGAGAATCCTGACTGTCCATCTTCTCTCCCGTGATGTTCTGGAAAGAGTGAATGGTTCTGATCTGTTATTAGCAGTTGCCTTTGACGGATCGTACTGCTACCGCAGAAACGTACTCGAAGCCGGGAAGAAGATTATACACTGGAAATACGATGTGTAGGTTCTCATTCAGCCTTTCTCACTTGTCCAGATTTTGATGCGTTTTTTCCTTTCTTCCTGCAGCCGTTCGGTCAGGTTCCAGCTTTGGAGGATGGGGACACGAAGCTGTTTGGTGAGATTTCTTTTCCCGGTAATTTGTTCGATTTATCGTAGATACGTCAGGATTTGGTGTATGTCATGTGGTTGCTGGCGTTAGCTGAACTATATTTTGTTAATCAATCTGATCTTTCTTCTGACGCTAGACTTAATTATTTGTAAATATACCAAAAATTTTATCAAGAATCCTATCTATACAAACCTATTATTAACTACTTTATATACATGGGGCACGCTTCCATATTTTTGAGTTATCCAAAAATGATTTCATATAACTCTTTTTATTTTTTAATTATTGATAATTAATACAGAATCCTATTCATTCACTTTATAAAGGATTTGGCACATCGGCTTCTACCTTCAGTTTCACTCTATTCTCCATCTCTGTAATATCCAAATACCTCCCAAATGAGTTCTCGATTAAATAACCCAATGTTGCCTTCTCTATGAGATATGGGATATCCTTAATCTGCTCCTAGATGGGAGAATGAACTCATCAAGTCATATTGGAACACTAAACTCCTTGAAAAGGACAATCTGACAGTTAAAAAGCCAAGTGTTGCCCGCCATTACTTGGTTCAAGTTTTCCCCCATCTCAAATTCGATCAGATACAAATTTTCCTTTATATCAACCAAATGCGTGTTTCCTTTTATTTTCCCTACTTTTTTCATTGCAGCCTTGAAGAGCTCCCTCTTGTCACCCTTCGACGCTCATATGGAACATAGCATGGCATGTTGGCCTTCTGGATCCACCTTCTTGTAGCTCTTCCATCTTTGATTTCTAATGTCTGCATTTCGTTTATCATCAGCTCAGCTTCCATCCAATCCATGTTGTTTTGCTGTGGCCTCACTCCACCATTCCGCGATCTCTTTTTCCTCCTAAAGCTGAAACCGCTCACTGCACTGGGTAACCCATTTTCATCCCATCTCAACCCAACTCAACCCAAATTCTAAAAGCCTCTAACCCAACCCAACCCAACCCAACCCAATCCCAAGCCAATTCAACTTAATTCAAACCAACTATACTATAAACACAATTTTCAACCTAATTTGACCTTATTATAAATAAATTCAAAACTTTTTCAACAAAATTACTTAGTGCATAAGCAATTCCCAAGTAGGGATGCAACTTTATATTGGGTTGGGTCACGATCGCCCGAACCTGCTTGACTTGATTCGATTCTAAAATTAAATTTGTGAATTATTTTTAGTATTTTTTTAAATTAGACTCAAGAGAACTCGAAACTAATACTGAGTTTACATCAACTGTCACTGAAACCTGAAACCAATGATGACCCATCCAGAATTTGAAGTCTAATATTAGAGTTAGAGGTTTGAGTTTGCATGCTTTTCAAATTAACTTGCCCGATTACAAACAAATTAAAAACTTTTTTAACAAAATTGCCGAAAAATTTTACTTTTGACATTTGTTCATCATTATTCATTAGGGAAAAAATATTAAACAAAAACCTTAAAAATGGAACAAGCGGTCATTATTACTATTACCCAAATAGCAAGAAAGAGTGCAATTGCAAAATAGAAAACATTAATACACATTCCTTAAAATTTATATGAAAAATCATGCATTCATATAGCATTAAACAAACCACAACCATTCATAACTAATTTTAAATAACTTGTATCTGTATAATTAAAATAAACAAGACTTTATGATCAAATACAAAATATATAATCCACCCTAACAGAAGTCATAAGAAGGGAAGTTTAAATTCTCTACCAGGGTTGGCCGAAAAAATGGGTTACCCCAAGCTTTCGATACCCTAAGGAATTAATTAATTATTCAAGGGGTTTGCTTTTTGAATTGGGGATTGTAGATTTTTATGACTTTCGTTGACAATGAACCTGATTTTTCTAGCCATGAATTATGGAGAAAGTCAAATATTTGATCCCAATGTATCGGAATTCAAGCAATTAGTTCATTTATTTCCATCAAACAAAACGGAAAAACAAAAAATACGGTAATGTCTTTAGACCCAGTGTCAAGAGAGAGACAAAGCCCCATCACCAAAAGAAATTGAGCTGTCGCAGAACACTCCCTCTAATCCTCCAAATCTTCATCAGGAAAGTGCAGATGCTTCCCTTCCGGCAACGGCATGCCGTTCAATCGCAAAATGCTTGGCGGTGAAGGCAGACCTGCAACCACTTCCTCCCCTTCCATCACCCCATCGTCATAATAGATGAAACGAGTGCGTTGCCCCGCAAACATCGGCAGTCCTTTCGTTCCCCCCCCCACCGATATCAGTTTTAGACCTTCGCATAGTTCATCTATCAATCCACCCTCTTCTTCTCCTCCTCCTTCAGTATCCCCTTCTTTCCAACTTGCATTGGTTTGGACAGACCATAGAGAAGAAGTATCATCGTCTTCATCATGCGTCAGAACAGAGAGAGACGAGATTGTGGACGAACCAGAGCCTTCCCATTTTCTTGGGGAATCGAACTGCAGTGCCTGAGAGATTGTGCTGCTTTCTTGCTGGGACCTCTCTATTGAAAGAACAACCTGCATAAAATTTTGAAAGGATGAAATACCCAAATGAGAAACAGAAATCAAAGAAGAGTCCGGCGAATTGTCGAGAACCCAATTACCTCAGTGATCTTGGAATCTTCATGACCCGGATTAGAAATGAAATGGAAGACGACGATGCGGTAGGGGGAAAAAGGGAGAGCCGGAGAGATGGTGTAGCAGCGGCAAGCCGGCGATGACCACGAAGGCGGCGGCGGCAGTTAGCGAGGTACTCGAAACGGGATATACGGTAAGAGGGAGAACTCGAAAGGGTATGGCCGGATAGCTGGGAAGGAAAAACGGGTTAGGCTTTTGTAGTTGGGTTGGCCTCAACCCGACTTTTCAACCCAACTTCAACCCAAATCAAAACCATCTTTCAACCCAACCCAACCCAATCCAAGCCTAGCCCGATTTATGGGTTAAGGGGATGTTTGGGAATATGAAAGTGGTGGAAAATATGGTATTTGGTGGGAATGGAAAATGGAATATTTTGAAAATTGTGTGATTGATATGAAATAATAGGGGTAAAGTTGGAATAAATAGGTTTGTTGGAAGATAGTTGATAGGAAAAATGATTACAATATAGGGGTAAAAGTATAAAAATATAATGATTAGTTGTGAAATGATAGATATCGAAATCCGTGTTACCACATTTTCCTTCCCTCGTTTCCCATCCAATGTTACCAAACGTCCCCTAAGTTTAACGGGTTGCGGGTTGAACCAACCCATGTGCACCCCCCTACTCACTGGACTCCAACTATTGTGTTCTGCACGACATCCTCCCTTCAACAAATCAAGAAATCAAATCAAGAAATCCAGACATGGGATTCCATTTTTTCGCTAGACGAAAAAAGAGGTTGGAGCTCTGATAAGAGTAACAATGTTAAATATAATAAAGGATTAATTTCAAATATACTCACTACATTTGCCTTTAATTACAAATATATCTACCAAGTTTTAAAACTTTCACATATACCCATTAAGTATTAATGAAATTTCAAATATACCCATTCCGTCAAGCATAATTAAAAATCGTTGTTATTCATCATATGAAATGTTCAAAATATCCCTTATTTTTTAATAATAATGGTCATTCAACTATGATAGAAGTTAAACAAAATAATGGAAACACATTTAATATGAAAGAAAATCTAGACAAAATGAGTTTTAACTGTTTGAATATTGTAACAATAAATGTTAGATTAATCAGGGGTATTTTTTGATTTTAAAATGATTAAATGTTTATAATTGTCATAATGAGTACATTTAAAATTTCGCTTATACTTAGTAAGTATATGTGAAAGTTTTCAAAATTAGTGGGTATATTTGTAATTAAAGGCAAATATAGTGAATATATTTGAAATTAACCCTATAATAAATGATAAAAAAAATTTCATCAATTATTAAGAAATTAAGAAATTAAAAATGAAGAAAATTAAGCAATGTCATGCAATTTGCGGTATGAGATATAATTGCAAGTGCTAGCTCAACTATTTTATAAAACTAGACAAATATCGCTGACTCAATTATCTTGTAAAAGTGTAGCCATATATACAACTAATACTTAATTGGTCCTGCTTTTAAGAAATCCTCTTTTTATGTAACCCTTTCATTTTTAAAATTTTGATAGTTAATGAAAAATTCACTTCATCTATTGTATTTAACATTATTTTTAGTATCTTGAAAATCCTTTGATTTTTTTAATTTCAATGTGTATGGGTCACATCTATAAAAATGTATAATCAACATAATAAAAATAACTTAATGTTAAAATATCAATTTTAAAGTAGTTTTTTAACATTTAAACCATCTAAAATATCAATAATATGTGGATAAATAATCCTATAAAGTATTGTTACATTCTAATATATGTGTGAGTGGATCTAAACATTTTTCATAATTCATATATGAATATACATATTTTTGAGCAAATGCGATCCATGCACATACTTTTGGGTGTGTTTGGTAATATATAAAATTTTTTATGAAAAGTTTTGGAAAGTAAAAGTTGTCAAATGATGTGATATGACAGGGGTAATGATGAATAGTAAAGAGGATAAAGTTAAAATAGATAGGTTAGTTATGTGGATAATTGTGTAGAAATGATTGAAAAGTAAGGTAGCTGTATAGAAAAATATGAAAAAATGATTAAAAAATATGATAGTTGTAGAGAGTAAAAAGTTTTAGATTGAAAAATTTTAACTTGATATTTTTTATCAATTGTTAAACACACTCTTTATTTATATGATACTTGGTCTCTTAGTAACACAAATTGTATTAAATATAATAAATATATTGAATTTTTCATCAATGACATATCTTAAAATTTAAAAAAATTACATGGGACCACTGAGCGGAGCCCATACTTAATTACCGTACCCTATTTTTCGGCGCCGAGAGGCCGAGAAATACGATCGGCTTCAGGATAATGGGGTCCATGAGACGCCATCTCTGGGACTTTTCCCAAGCGAAAAAGAAAAACGTGGGTGCTGCCAGTTGGCCCCAGTGTTTTAAAAACCGGACCGGACCGTCCGGTCCGACCGTGAACCGCCTGTTCAACGGTTCGGTTCTGCTACGGTTCTTCAGATTTGATGAAAACCGTTTGAACCGCGCGAACCGGGCGGTTGGACCGTAAAAACCGGTCTGACCGCGGCTCGGTTCGCTGCTTTTTTTTTAAAAAATAATAATAAAAAAAAGTCGGATAATCCTTTCTTGCGCTGTTGTTCGCGACTTCACGCCCGCGAAACCGAAACCCCCTTCTCATCTTCCTTTCTTCCGCTGCTAGGGTTCGCGGTGTTCGCCCACCATTGCCGTCGGCCACCTGCTGCAACGCTGCGGGAATCGACGTCCGGCAGGAAATACAGACCGGCGCAATCCGCATCTAGCTTCGGCGACGATCTTCGGCGCAAGCTTCGGCGACTAGCTTCGTCGACGATCTTCGGTGCTTCCGGCAGCACGACAGCGAGATTTGGAGCTTCCGGCAGCACGGCAGCAAGATTTGGAGCGTCCGGCAGCAAGATTTGGCGGTTCCATTCGGGCCGTCCGGTTAATGGCTTGCTGCTCGCCGGCTCGCCCGCATTCTCATCTCAGATTCTCAGCTCCGCCGACTGCCCTCATCTCTGCTCCGCAGACTGCCCTCATCTCTGATTCCGCCGACGGCCCTCATCTCTGATTCCGCATTCTCATCTCTGCTCCGTCGGCTGCCCTCAGAAATTCCGGCAACCTCTCATTCTAAAACAGAGGTCGGTGATTTATACAACCTCTCATTCTCTCTCCTGATTAGTGCCATAAAAACAGAATTTATACAATATTCAATTGTCTTAATACTCTTCTTTTTGGATATTTTTAAGATATGAACTTTGAAGTTTTTTTTTTTTTGAATTAGATATCTCAAATATATTTTTATTCAGTTGTGTTTTGTACTCACTTTAAACCAAAATCGTAGTTAAACTTTGCTCAAAATTGAATGTTGATGACCAATTTGAACATTTTCAATTACAGTACAATTTTAAATGTTTTTTCTTATTTTTAGGTGGTTAATTTCTTCAAGTAAAGTAAATTTAATTTTTTCTAAATATCTTATATTTTCCATTTATATTTGAAATTTCATTGCAAATATTCTGATCAACCATATAGGAACAAAAAAAAAGCTATTTTAGGTTAGTGCTCTCTCTTTTTTTATTTGTATAATAATTTTAATTTGATGTACTTGAATGTATTGTTGATGACAAGTGTATTTTTTATATTATATAAAATTTATATATTTAATTTAATTTTAAAATAATTAAAATAAATTAAATATAATTATTACATCATAATTATGTCATGCTGACGTCACGGTTCAAAACGGTTCGAACCGCGGTTGAACCGGTTGAACCTGAACCGGACATAAAAACGGTTCAGTTCCCGGTTCGGTTTTTAAAACATTGGTTGGCCCCCGCTTTATAAAAAGGCCGCAGCGCTGTTGGAATATTCCGAATCCCACGAACGATCTGATTGATACACCCAAAGAAATAAAAAATAAAAGAGGAGTGGGCCACAGGCGAAATCATGTCCGGAGAATTAAATGAGCGGGGTGTATTAATGTTTATTATGTAATTATTTATTTATGCAGAATCGAGGGCGATAACCCAATACTTGGCGCATGAATATGCTTGGAACGGAACGAACCTGATCTTCCCAAACGCGAAGAAGATGGCGACGGCTGCCGCATGGATGGAGGTTGAAGCCCGCCACTTCGACCCGGTGGCGTCGGGCCTATTGTTTGAGCTGGTGCACAAGCCGTCGTGCGGGATGACGACGGACCAAGGGCGGGTGGAGGCGGGTAAGGGGGCCCTGGAAGAGCTGTTGGACGTCTACGAGAAGCGGCTGAAGGAAAGCAGGTATTTGGGCGGGGATTCTGTCAGCTTGGCAGACCTGCACCACGTGCCGCACGTGTATTATCTGATGATGACGCCCGTCAACGAGGTGTTCTACGCCAGGCAGCATGTGTGGGCGTGGTCCGTTGACATCTTGGCTCGCCCCTCCTGGCAGCTGTTTTTGCATCTTTTTACGCCTGAACAGAGCCCATCGATGATTTCTTTTGCTTGATGGGGGTCAAAAAACTTGTTATAAATACTTGAAACTTAAGGTGTGTCTGAGAATGAATAAAATTTTTAAGGTCTGTTTGACAGCGACCAAAACTCAAACTTTTTTATAAAACTTTTCATACCAGGGGCTTAAACGCAAAAACGTGTCAACTCGTACAGTCATTTCGGTGATAGATGCTGAACGCTGTACGGGCTATTGACGAAGCCGGACGATTCCTTAGGTTCGGCCTGCATTTGGGCTGCCTGCGCGTAGGGGTGCAACTTGGGTAGGGTACCCGCGGGTCGACCCGCTGGGTACCCTAAATAGGGTAGGTTCGGTTCCTCGGGTAAAATACCCGGTCAATTTCGGGTAGGGGTCGGTTCCGGTTCTGGGTACCCGGAACCGACCCGGATCACATTAATATATATATGTATAAATAAATACCTAAAACAAAAGCCCTAAGCCCTCTCCCCGTCTCGAGCCGTCGCTCGCAGTCCCTCTTCTCTCCTCGTCTCGCGCCGTCCCTCTGCTCTCCCCGTCTCCCGCCGTCCCTCTGCTCTCCCCGTCTCTCGCCGTCCCGTCCTTCTGCTCTTCCCACGACCGCGTCGCCTCTCCTCTCCCTTCCTTCCTCGGCAGCGGCGTACTGATCCTCCCTCCCTCTCCCTCTCCCTCTCCCTCTCCCTCGGCGCATCACTACTCCTCTGTCCCTCTCCTCTTCCGCCGTCCCGCATCGCCTCTCCTCTCTCTCTCCCCCTCGGCGCCGGCACTCCTCCCTCTCCCTCCCTCTCTCCCTCCCTCTCTCGGCGCATTGCTACTCCTCTGTCCCTCTCCTCTCCCGCTGTCCCGCGTCGCCTCTCCTCTCTCTCTCTCTCCCTCGGTGCCGGCTGCTCTTCTTTCTCTCTCTTTTTCTCTCCGAGTTCGATGCCCCTCTTTCTCTCTCTCCCTCACACTCTATTCTCCCAAACGGCGAAACCCTAGCAAGCAGCGGCAATTTAGAGATTTGCCAAAAAGGAGATCTTCCAAACCCATTCGACGTCGTCTGTGCCCGTCAGTCCGTCTGCCCCCTGTCGCTCTGTCGCCGGTCTCCCTAACTCCATCGCAGGTCAGCCTTCATTGAATAGAAATTTTTGGTTTTTCCTATGTTGATTTTTTGTTCTTATAATAAGATGATGATAACATTTCAATCATGGACTTTATGTTTGGATGTTTGATCTGCATTGGTTTATCCCTCTCATTTTAATTCATCAGATTTTCAATTTTTTTTATGGCAATCAAATTTGAAATTTGATTTGAGTTGTATTGGTTTTGAAATTTCCGCAGCCAGATGTTATTTTTGTTACGTCGGTCGCAAAATATAACCCTTAAAAAAAGTTTAATACTCGATTAGCTAAAAAGCACAGTATTAATGATGCCAAAAAATGGAGCTCTAGGAGAATGCAGTTTTAATTTTTAAATTGTTTTTACGGATTTCGACGGGAAGTTGATCGGCAGCGATGAGGAACAGAGACCAGAGTAGAATCGTCTCTGAGACAGGTGAAGCACATGAAAAAATAGGCATTATATTTAATTTAGTTTTAATATCTAAACCTTAAAATTTGTTTATTTATACGAGTTTTTTAAGAGTTTAATTTTTTGATATATTCATTTTTATGTAACTTTTGTTTGATGAATAATATACTATTCTAATTTTTTTATTGAAAGTATATTTTTTGGATTTGAACATATTAATATTATAAAAGCGGTGCATATGCATTTAATGGTTTAAAATTTTATTCTTGTATGTTAGTTATAAGAGATTACACTTATACAATATGTTTTAGTTTTTCATATTAGTGATTTCAACAATGGAAGCGATGACCAAAGAACGGTTTAGAGGTCTTCACTACACATCACGAAAAAGTAAAGCTTAAAAGTGCTTCACCCGGGGAAAGATCATACTGCTCTTTAAAATTCGGGTTTGGGAATTTAATTATTATCGTTGTCTGGTTGTCCTCAAAACTATCTCAAAAAATTCTATGTAAATTTTATTTTAAAAAAATTTCATCGTATATTATTTAAAATATAAGTTATACCATTTCCAATGAAACTTATATAATCTAATAGAGTTAAATAAAGAAAACTATAATAGAAGAATATTGATGGTATCTACAATAAGATCTATCAACGGAATTGTTATGTACATGTATTTTTTTTCGATCGGTATGTACTTGTGTTTTTATTAGACGAGTCTATAAAAAGGAATTTTTATATTGCTAGAGGTACTGCATTGACACTTTTTAAGTTACATATATAATTTTATAGTTTCTACTTATTTAAGACCATACTTATATCTAACTAATATAATTTCTATTTTTTTATCGTTGTCTGGTTCGCCCCTCCAGCTTATACTGACAGTCAAGTTCTAATGCATCTACGTTGTGCATCATACACAAAGGGTATGTTTGGGAATGAATAAAACTTTTAATGAATAGTTTTGGAGAGTAAAAGTTGTCAAATGATGTGATGTGATAGGGGTAATGATGACGAGTAAAGAAGATAAAATTAAAATATATAATTTAGTTGCATGGGTAGTTGTATAGAAATGATTGAAAAGTAGAGTAGTTGTATAGGGAAATGTGAAAGAATAATTAAAAAATATGGTAGTTGTGGAGAGTGAAAAGTTTTAAATTGAAAAGTTTTAAATTGAAAAGTTTTAAATTGAAAAGTTTTAACTTGACATTTTATGCATATTGCCAAACACACCCAAAGTATATATGCTTACCTTATCCCTTGACATCCCACTCCCAACTCTAACAAAGCAACCAACAATCAGCTCCTCAAAGAAGGGCTCCATGAACCATTTCGCTAGCTTGGACCTAGTAACACCCTTTTTTTTTTTGGTATTACGAATGAGGTCTATTGTGTCAAATCTAAGAATAAAATCTTCTAAGATGGAAATAGATACCAAGATGCAAAATCATAAAACTTTTAACTATTACATCTCAAGTCTACTCTTCATGGAGTTATAATACATATTCAGTGTCTTTAATCAAAATAAGTAAGCATTATAAGATAATTTCAATAAAAATTTAAACTTCATTGTCCTTTGCTTTGTTAGTTTCGCCTTTTTCCCATGTTGATGACGACTTTAATTTATCATTGTATTCCTGTGTTTTCACTGAAAATAAAACTATGTGAGTTGAAAGCTCAATAAGTAAAAATATATTTTTAAAGTTTCATTTTGCAATCATTTTGATTTTTTTAAAAAAACAAACACAACATCTATATTGTTTTTTATACACAATAAATTGTAGTTAATAAAAACATCTTGATACATGTGTACACATATGTAAATTTTAAAACATGCATTCATACTGTAGGTATTGTCATCTACTTATGCTCTCGTATAACCGTGCTACACATTTGTGAGCTAATTTATCTTCTTTGGTAGTCTTGAAGTCGCTACCTTGGTACTACCATACTACTTTACTCATTGGCGGCAAACCCTATATACAATTATGCATCATGCTCATGCATTGTGATCACTGCGTCACTTAACATGATTTTGAAATAATAATGCTTATATTTGAATAAACCAACTTGAAAGAAAATTTCAATTTAAATAAATAATCACATTTCATAGCAAATCACAATATTCACATAGTATTTTCAAAGTCATGCTTTAGTAAAAGTTTACTTACCTTTAAGTAGACTTTAAAACTCCTCTTTTTCAATTTCTTATAGTAGCCTCAAATCTCTTTCTCTAATTTTCATCACAATATGTTCATTATTTTAATCTAATTTTCATAAATATTATTTAAAATTTCATTTATGACTTTTCCAAAACTTCTCATAATTTTAATTGGTCCAAAATTCTATTTTTTCCTATTTATTCTCATATTATTTAACTTTTAAACAACTTTATAAAAATAAATTTGGACTCATACTTCTTTAATTACTTACTTTAAATTTTTCATACGTTTTTTTTTGTAATTTTTCATAATTTAT
This sequence comes from Annona cherimola, assembly GCA_030490835.1. Lineage (NCBI taxonomy): Eukaryota > Viridiplantae > Streptophyta > Magnoliopsida > Magnoliales > Annonaceae > Annona > Annona cherimola. The sequence goes on from CM059972.1 coordinate 90,732,581, forward strand.
TTATTTATTTTTATAGCATCACACCTTTTAAATCATTTCATTTTTTTTTATAAAAATTATAAGTTTAAACCTCGTTTAAGCTTCTAAATATTGACTTTAATTTTATAGGTATTTTTCATAATTTTCTGTATTTTTTAATTTTTTTGTATTTTTTTCCGTCGACCGGCCGGCCATTGGCCGCCGGTGGGCTGTTCCAGTGGGCCAGACCTATGCTGGATCGGCACAGGTGGGTTGGGCCTTTTGCTTGGAAGTTGGGCCAGGTTGCTCATGTGAGCTAGGCTTGGTTTCTGTAACTTGGGCTTAGTTTCAGTGGGCTTGGGACTAGTGGACTTGCTTCTGGGCTTTCTGGTTCACTGGGCTCGTCTAGATGGGCTTAGCCCACTAGTCCAGAAGATTTATTTATTTATTTATTTATTTCAACGGTTCCTATTATTTGAATACAATAGCTTATATCTCTTAATATAAATCTGTATTTGATTTGAAATTTTAGGGATAAGCTTATAAAATTATGTTTTATAATCTGGACAATCTATTGCTCAAAATAACATCTCTATCATCAGATTTGACATAAAAGGTTTAATAAATGGTTAAAATTAAACATCACTTCAAATAGCTATGTAAACTAATGTTTAACAAAATTAATTCATCGTATGTACTGTAAAATATCTCAAATAATGTTTGTAATGGGTTAGATTATTATTTTTGCATCTGTATTTTTCTGTAATTATTTTTTATGTTTTATTTTTAAAATACATGTTCACCACTCCAAATCTTGATAAAAATTACTATATCTAAAATCTATAAGTCTAATCATGTTGAAATTTTGTAGGCAAGTTAAACATATGATTATCTTGTTATTGTACAGTCAAAATTATCTGATTATGCTTAGAAGTACGTTTATTTCATCATATAGCATTTTCTATCCTTTATTTGATACTCCTTATTGAAATAAGTGAAATTTCAACATCAAACATTTCAATAATACTCTTATCACTAATTAGACATGCTAGAAATATTATGAACAGATTAGATCTAAGAAACCAGTTGCCTATAACATAAACTTAACAAAATTAACTAAAATATTATTCTACTCAACTTACCTTCAAAATCTCCTTCTCCCTCCTTAGTCTTTGTCTCATGTGCAACTCTTTCCATTTCGAACGGCAGACAGAAACCCACTTCACATCTTCCCCTTTACTAAGCTATTCGTTAAACAGCTGGGATTTAATTTTTCACCGTTTTCTGCATGGCCTATTATTTCATCCGTTACCTCCATGTCCCATAATTCTCATAGAACGGATGGCTGTTACAGACCTCCTGATGGTGACTTCTTTGATATCCTTATATGTCAGCTTTTCTGAGCCAGGCACATCTTCATCACTCTCCCCCATCCCCAACCCTACGCAGACCCTTCATCGCTGCTATCGCTTCCACTTCCGCTCTCACTTCTCCTCGAGTCACTACTCAGGTTCGCAGCAATCGAGGCTTTGCACCTAGTAGGGGAAGATTCCCTGCCCAGTTCATTCAATGCATCCTCGGTAGTTGTCTTGTTAGACTTATTAGTAGATGCACGTTCACGGGCTGGCAGCGGAGGAGGTGACTCTTTTCTTGAAAAAAAAAATCCAAATTCACCTGAAAACTAAGAAACACAAAGAAATGAAAATATTTTTTCAAAAGTTTGAATTGAACTGCAGGAAAAAGCACAAGAAGGGAAAGAAACTGAGTGCAGACGAACAGATGGGTTTTAGGGTTATTACCTGATCGAACAATTTGGGGCTTTAGAAAAGGGAGGAGGGAGGGCCTGTGGCTTCTCAGATCATGCCTTCCTGTGAACCCAGAAGTTGAAGCATGAACCTAGACAGAAAGAGAGATGGGAATCGGATGACGAAGAGAGGTAATAGTGCAGCTGCAGACGGAGCGATTGCAGGACTGAGGGAATACGTGAGAAACAATTTTCAACCGCACTCATCAATGTATTTGGCCTTGCGGTACTTGGTATATTTAATAAATATTTTAAAAAATATTATTGATTTTAATTTTTTTAAAAAAAATATCTATAAATTTTCTAAAGCAATAAAATTTGATATGATAAGTATTCTATTGTAAGATATTATGACCCATAATAGATTTTTTTTAACAAGTAAATTTAGGCTCCTTTTTAGATTTTACAATTCATCGGCCTAGGCGACAGAATCATTGCGACTTTGCTACAGTGGAATCCTCATTTTGGAATGAAATGCTCATGTTATTCAAAAAAATCTAAAAAATATAGATAGCTTCAAAAATAATAAAACTTGATTTGTATATTAAATATATCTAGATTAACGATTTTGTAAAAAGAAAAATTTTAATAAGTTTTTTGGCATCTTGCCTCATTATTTTAATGTAAGTTGCTATGGATACAAAATGAATCACTACACATTGTAAAAGGTTAAAAGTGTTTATTTTTACTTATTTATTTGAACGACAAGTTTTATACACGGTGATTTAGTAGAAAATGAAAACATTAGGGGTGCAAGTCGGTCCGGGTACCCATGGGTCGACCCGATGGGTACCCGAATTTGGGTAGGTTTGGTTCCATAGAACCTACCCACCAGGTCAGTTCGGTTCCACGGGTGAAATACCCGTTCAAATTCGGTTAGGGGTCGGTTCCGGTGCTGGGTACCCAGAACCGACCCGGATTTGGCTGGCTATAAAGTATTGCTTTGAAGCTAGGGTTATTTCACTCATTTGCACTTGTGCCGCTGTTGCCGAACTCCCCTGCTCACTCCTCGCTGCCAGCCTTCCTGCTCGGACCTTCGTCGCGACGTAGGCAGGCGTGCCGCAGGTAGTGTGCAGCCGGCCGTCCTGCTTGAGGTGGTCGGAGAGGGCGGAGAGGCCGAAGTCTGTGACCTTTAGGTTGCCGTCATCGTTGAGGAGCAGGTTCTCGGCCTTGAGATCTCGATGGTAGACTCCGCGGCAGAGGCAGAAGTCTACGGCAGAGATAAGCTGCTGGAAGCAGGCGCGAGCGACTTCCTCCCGGAGGCGGCCGCGGCCCGCGGGCGACCTTGGAGAGAGCTCGCCGCCGCGGATGAGCTCCATGGAAAAATAGATCTTCTTCTTGGATGCCATCACCTCGTAGAGCTCGACGATGTTGGGATGGGGGACCATCTTCATCACCGAGATCTCGCGCTTCACTTGCTCCGTAATCCCGACCTTGATAACTTTCTCCTTCCCGATGATTTTCATGGCGACGCTCTTCCCCGTCTGGATATTCCGGTCGTGGTAGACCTTGGCGAAGGTTCCTTGGCCGAGGAGCCGCCCCAGCTCGTACTTGCCGTGGAGGACGCTGTTGGCGGCGGAGGCGGGGGGACTCGGGATCCGCTTCTTGTCTTCCATGGCGGGGGACGGACGGTTGCGATGATGGGAGGAAGAGGAGGATGGACGGCTGCGATTGGGGGGGAGGAGGGGCAGCAGCAGCTGCTGCATCTACTCGTCCTCTACGTGCTTGCGGTGAGACGTGCGGGATCTGCCGTTGGCTTTCTTTCTCCGGCCTCCCAGATCAGGATCAAACGGCTGAGATCTTCTCATCTTTTATTAAGTGAAACAGGTTATTTGCATACCAATTGCTATTTGATTGTGAAAATTTCTACATGTATCAATGTCTCTAACTTGATATGTTTTTTAGATATTCAAGTTTACAGATTGTGTGTTGTGTATAAGTCTTATAGACATTTCTGTTTCATTGGAAAATTCTATTCATAATATAGTATTTCTGTATGCATGATGTTTTTAGGAATCGATTTGGAACCGAACCGGAACCGACCCGCACCTGAAAAAGTTGGGTAGGGTAGACTCCGGACCGACCCGGTCTAAAATAGGGTAGGGTAGACGTTTTTAAAAAATAGGTAAGGGTAGGTTCCACCCGTACCCGGGGGTACCCGAACCGACTTGCACCCCTAATTTTTTGCTTACCTCAAAAGTTTACTTGTTTGGCTTAGGGTCTACTATCCCACCATGTAATTTATGAAGTTTAAACTATTTATCTTATTTGAAATAAAATCTTATGTATTGCAAATAAACATCATTTCAAAATGATATATAACACATCAAAATTAATTTAAATTTTTAATAGATTTATATATAGTCAAATGATTTCAATTTTATAATTTATTATGAATATTTAATGGAAAACTTCTTGTTTCCTAAATAAATATTTTCAATTAGTAACTAGTTGGTTTAAGGCGTGTTTCAAGTCATATAAGATTCTTAGATTGAATCTGTATTACTGTTCGCAAGACAGCTTTCTAATTCCCATTACAACTTTACTTATTCTCAATATAACTTTCTTATTCCTTATACACATTATTATATTCTCATCCTAAATACAAACTCGATCTAAAAATTATGTATAGTTCGAAACATGCACTTACATTTAAACTTCTGTTAAGATGATCATTGCATTCCATCTTTTCTCATTTAGTATCTTAAAAGTATCTTTAAATTTGTGAGATGATGCACACTGACAACACTCCGGATTCGAGCATGTGTACCTTGCTACTACATGTTGGACTGGTAGAGGATTGATTGACCCTCTTTTGTTGGAAGTAAAGGCAATCTCCAATGGCCTTAGTTGGGCAGCAAAAGTAGGATGAAGGAGAATTGAATTGGAAATTGATTCTATCATTCTAATTAACTGTCTAAATGGAAAGGGAAACATCGACTCTCCTATCAAGCATTACATAAGTGAGATAAGAAGATTGTGCAGATTTTTTGATCATGTGACCTTTATTCATATTTTGAGATTAGCAAATCAGGTTGCACACACACGTGCGTTATTGAGGAGCTTCCTCCTACCTCCCATCAAAATGTTTCAGAACTTTTGGTAGGACGGTGATCCTTGCCTCTCTCTCTCTCTCTGTTTTTAGTACATATTACATATTCTCAGTAAAAAAAAAAAAAACTGAGTATGTGGCATGTCTGGTGATAACTAAAATGTGGATAAGCATTGTTGTAACGAAATTTCTGAATTGAAATTTGTCATTTGCATGCAACATGATTGATATGATGAGTAATTAATGCTAAATATTATCTGTAACAAGTACAATTTCTTTGACCTAATGACATTACTGAAAACTATTTTACGTCTTCTTCGAAAAAAAAATCCTTGTCAAAGAAGTATCTAATAATTATGTATAAATAATGGAAGTATTCACTAAGAATCATTTCAAATTTCAGCAAATTTTAAACTGGTTCAAGTGGCTCCATTTGAACTAGTTTATGGAATCAGTTCCATTTTATTGATTTAACTTAAAATAGACATAGATGAGTCATAAAATAAGTATGGTATTAGAGTTCATATATAACCCGTTAAAATCTTCATCTAATGTATGGCCTTCAAAAATTTTTGACGAAAATGATTTTGAATGGTATTGTTAATAATAATAATAATAATAATAATAATAATAATAAAGAAGTTAAATGGAAAATGGGTTCTTTTTTGGTTTTGGTTTAACAGCAGAAATCAGATTTTGAAAGGGGCCTTGTAAGATTTTTGCAGCGAAAGTGTAATCTCTCGCACTTGGTTTGGTGGAAAAGAAGAATCATTTGCGGCTCTGGACTACTTTACGAGATCATTTATTTACATAAAGAGGAGTGTTGTTTTGATGATTTGTAAATTGAAGTTTTATTCCAGCATAAAGTCATACCCGTTTGTTTCCATGAGAAAAAGTCATATATACCTGTTTGCTGCCTAAAACACCCAATCCGCCCTCCAGCCTGTCTTTTTTCTAATAAATAAATAAAATTTTTGATTCACGGATATTTACCACCAAAACTTTTTTTTTCAAAACTTTTCATTATTTATAACTATCATATTTTTTAATTATTTCTTAATTTTTTCATATATAATTATCCTATTTTCAGTCATCTTTGCACAACTACCCATACATCTAATTTATCAATTTTAACTTTATTTTTTTACTCCTGATCGTTACCCCTATTACATAATATTATTTTCTTCTATTTTAAAAATTTTTATACAAAAAATTTTCATCAAAAGTTTTATTTCTTTTCAAATACACCCGTATCTTTTTTCAAGTATATGTATCTCCTCGTTTTATCCTTTTTAAAATTCAAATAAAATAAAAATACTATCCAATTTTATGAAAAAAGGTTTTAAATAAAACCTGCGTATATAAAAAATCAAGGCTACTTTTATATAACCCTCCTCCAATGGTTGAGGAAAAATTCCTTCTATCTATTGTATCTAGCATCATTTCTATTTACAAAAATCATTTTATTTGTTTAGTATCATTACAACTTCATTGTAATAAAATGATTTAATACTAAATAATAATGTTAAGCAGTATTTTTAACATGTAAATTATCTAAAATATCATTAATAAATGAATAAATAATCTTATAAAGTATTATTATATTTTGAGTACCGATCTTTTCCGACCAGATTTCCGACCGGTCAAAAAATATATTTTTTTGCTTTTTTTTTTGAAAATATTTTTATAAACATGTTAATCTAATTATATTTAATCTATAAACCAAGTTTTATTATTTTTGGATATTTATATATATTTATTTTGGATTTTTAAATACAGGGGTATTTAAGTCATTTTAAAAAATTTAAAATGACTTAAATACCCCTGTATTTAAAAATCCAAAATAAATATATATACATATCCAAAAATAATAAAACTTGGTTTATAGATTAAATATAATTATATTAACATGTTTATAAAATTATTTTTCAAAAAAAATGCAAAAAAATATATTTTTTGACCGTCCGACCGGTCAGAAAAGATCATTCGGCTTATATTTTAATATATATAAGTATGGCATCCGCCACTGTTGCTACGGTTTAGATCATGGTCACTGATGTTCAAAGGTCCTAAGTTCGACCTTGGCAATGGATGTATGACATGTCTAAGGTCCGTGATGCCGTGACTAAAAATCATATATATATATAGAGGAGTGATTCTATTAGCCCGGGCTAAGTAAATGGCCCACTTAGCCCACCTCAAAAAACCTATTTAAAACAAATTTTTTTTATTTTTTTTTCATGCACTTGTTTATCTAAGTGTATTTAACATATAGACCAAGTTTTACCATTTTTGAATATGTTTATCTATTTTTTTGAGATTTTCAAATATCTATGTGTATATATGCATTTAAAATACCCTTATTTTCAAAAATCTAAAAAAAATATATGCACATTTCCAAAAATGGTAAAACTTGGTCTATATGTTAAATACACTTAGATAAACAAGTGTATGAAGAAAAAAACAAAAAAAGTTGTTTTAAATAGGTTTCTTGAGGTGGGCTAAGTGGGTCATTTACTTAGCCTGGGCTAATAGAATCACTCCTCATATATATATGTATATGAACATATATTTTTGAGTAAATATGACCTATACATGTATTGGATTTAGATGAAATTTAATTTTCCAGTTAAGCAAATATGTTAAATACAATAAATGAATTGAATTTTATATCAATTATCAATATTCAAAAATAGAAAGTTGCGTAAAATCACCACCTTGTAACCCATGTGTCCCTAACAAATATTGAAATATGATTATATATATTATGATGTATTTTAAGTTAAAATGCAAGATTTATTTGTTTATTTATTTTTCTTCATAAATATATTTTTCTAATTGTCTTTAATCTATATATATCAAATTTTCTCATTTTACGACACTTTTACATTTTTATTTTAAAAAAATCATCCATTTCAAGGGCATGGAAGTCATTTTCTCCCTTCAAAAACTCAATTTTGAAAAATAAAAAATAATATATAAAAGTATAAAACTTTATATACCGATTGAATCCACTTAAAAAATATGTTTACGAAGCAAAACTAAAAAAATGTAACTCATTATTAAAATAAATAAATGTCGTATTTTAGCCTTCGAGTTCCCAAAATTTCACGTAAAATTCCACTTTAATAGCGGAGGGGCGGCGGCGGCAGAGTGAGGAAAACGGAAGCTATATGGTAGCTTGCTGTCACTGCCAGTTACACGTGTCATCCTCATCCACCCGCTCAAAGTGCCGAACGTTCTTTGGAGAACGGAGAGCCGACGATAAAAGAAGTCTCTGGAAGCACCCCCACGCCTGCTTGCTCACGTTTATATCTTGAATTTTATTCTTAATTTTATTATATTAATGGATTTTCATCTCATGCCCACCTATTTTTATTTTAATTTTACTTATATTTTCATTATGAATCTGTTAAATGAGCTATTAACTCTATTATAAAATGATAAATATGCTCAAGTTTTAATATAATTTAAAATTATTTTACTTAAAATTAAATATTTATGTTCAAATAACATATCATTTCTAAGTTGAAGAACTATTAAAATTACTTAAAATTTATTACTATATGAATTTTTAGTTATAAAATTATAATTACAAATAAATATATTCATTATTTTTTAAAGAATTAACGATTTTTTAATAGATCTCTGACGGCATTAGTATAAATAAAATTACAAGAAAAATTTACGGGTACAAAATTTTTTTTAAAAATTTATACATATGAATAAAATTTGAGCATATAAGGTTCTTCCCTTAGGAAAAATCCTTCTGCAGCTTCATCACTGCTACTCTCACTGCAACTCCCCGCCTTCAAGATCTAGAGGTCATGGCTGTCCTAAAGGTCTACGGAAACGTGATGTCAACAAAGACGATGCGGGTCATCGTTTGCCTGCACGAGAAGGGGCTCGACTACGAGATCGTTCCCCCTCCCGTCAACATGGCTATTGGCGACGACGAGACGGATCCCTTCCTCTCCTTTAGCGTAAGTTTTCTTCCACTACTGAGAATCCTGACTGTCCATCTTCTCTCCCGTGATGTTCTGGAAAGAGTGAATGGTTCTGATCTGTTATTAGCAGTTGCCTTTGACGGATCGTACTGCTACCGCAGAAACGTACTCGAAGCCGGGAAGAAGATTATACACTGGAAATACGATGTGTAGGCTCTCATTCAGCCTTTCTCACTTGTCCAGATTTTGATGCGTTTTTTCCTTTCTTCCTGCAGCCGTTCGGTCAGGTTCCAGCTTTGGAGGATGGGGACACGAAGCTGTTTGGTGAGATTTCTTTTCCCGGTAATTTGTTCGATTTATCGTAGATACGTCAGGATTTGGTGTATGTCATGTGGTTGCTGGCGTTAGCTGAACTATATTTTGTTAATCAATCTGATCTTTCTTCTGACGCTAGACTTAATTATTTGTAAATATACCAAAAATTTTATCAAGAATCCTATCTATACAAACCTATTATTAACTACTTTATATACATGGGGCACGCTTCCATATTTTTGAGTTATCCAAAAATGATTTCATATAACTCTTTTTATTTTTTAATTATTGATAATTAATACAGAATCCTATTCATTCACTTTATAAAGGATTTGACACATCGGCTTCTACCTTCAGTTTCACTCTATTCTCCATCTCTGTAATATCCAAATACCTCCCAAATGAGTTCTCGATTAAATAACCCAATGTTGCCTTCTCTATGAGATATGGGATATCCTTAATCTGCTCCTAGATGGGAGAATGAACTCATCAAGTCATATTGGAACACTAAACTCCTTGAAAAGGACAATCTGACAGTTAAAAAGCCAAGTGTTGCCCGCCATTACTTGGTTCAAGTTTTCCCCCATCTCAAATTCGATCAGATACAAATTTTCCTTTATATCAACCAAATGCGTGTTTCCTTCTATTTTCCCTACTTTTTTCATTGCAACCTTGAAGAGCTCCCTCTTGTCACCCTTCGACGCTCATATGGAACATAGCATGGCATGTTGGCCTTCTGGATCCACCTTCTTGTAGCTCTTCCATCTTTGATTTCTAATGTCTGCATTTCGTTTATCATCAGCTCAGCTTCCTTCCAATCCATGTTGTTTTGCTGTGGCCTCACTCCACCATTCCGCGATCTCTTTTTCTTCCTAAAGCTGAAACCGCTCACTGCACTAGGGAACCCATTTTCATCCCATCCTAGCCCAACTCAACCCAAATTCTAAAAGCCTCTAACCCAACCCAACCCAACCCAACCCTACCCTACCCTACCCTACCCTTACCCAATTCAACTTAATTCAAACCAACTATACTATAAACACACTTTTCAACCTAATTTGACCTTATTATAAATAAATTCAAAACTTTTTCAACAAAATTACTTAGTGCATAAGCAATTCCCAAGAGGGATGCAACTTTATACTGGGTTGGGTCAGGATTGCCCGAACCTGCTTGACTTGACTTGATTCTAAAATTAAATTTGTGAATTATTTTTGGTATTTTTCCAAATTAGACTCAAGAGAACCCGAAACTAATACTGAGTTTATATCAACCGGTACCAAAACCTAAAACCAATGATGACCCATCTAGAACCCGAAGTCTAATATTAGAGTTAGGGGTTTGAGTTTACATGCTTTTCAACTTAACTTGCCCGATTACAAACAAATTAAAAACTTTTTTAACAAAATTGCTGAAAAATTTTAATTTTGACATTTGTTCATCATTATTCATTAGGGAAAAAATATTAAACAAAAACCTTAATAATGGAACAAGCAGCCATTATTACTATTACACAAATAGCAAAAAAAGAGTGCAATTGCAAAATAGAAAACATTAGTACACATTCCTTAAAATTTATATGAAAAATCATGTGTTCATATAGCATTGAACAAACCACAACCATTCATAACTAATTTTAAATAGCTTGGATCTGTATAATTAAAATAAACAAGACTTTATGATCAAATACAAAATATATAATCCACCCTAACAGAAGTTATAAGAAGGGAAGTTTAAATTCTCTAGCAGGGTTGGCCGAAAAAATGGGTTGCCCCAAGCTTTCGATACACTAAGGAATTAATTAATTATTCAAGGGGTTTGCTTTTTGAAATGGGGATTGTAGATTTTTATGACTTTCATTGACAATGAACCTGATTTTTCTTGCCATGAATGATGGAGAAAGTCAAATATTTGATCCCAATGTATCGGAATTCAAGCAATTAGTTCATTTGTTTCCATAAAAAAAAAAGGGAAAAAAAAAACCAAGTAACCCCAACTGACAAAAAAACAGTAATGTCTTTAGACCCAGTGTCAGGAAAGACACAAAGCCCCATCACCAAAAGAAATTGAGCTGCTGCAGAACACTCCCTCTAATCCTCCAAATCTTCATCAGGAAAGTGCAGATGCTTCCCTTCCGGCAACGGCATGCCGTTCAATTGCAAAATGCTTGGCGATGAAGGCAGACCTGCAACCACTTCCTCCCCTTCCATCTCCCCATCGTTGTAATAGATGAAACGAGTGCGTTGCCCCGCAAACTTCGGCAGTCCTTTCTTCTCCCCCACCGATATCAGTTTTAGACCTTCGCATAGTTCATCTATCAATCCACCCTCTCCTTCTCCTCCTTCTTCAGTATCCCCTTCTTTCCAACTTGCATTGGCTTGGACAGACCATAGAGAAGAAGTATCATCGTCTTCATCATGCGTCAGAACAGAGAGAGACGAGATTGTGGACGAACCAGAGCTTTCCCATTTTCTTGGGGAATCTAACTGCAGTGCCTGAGAGATTGTGCTGCTTTCTTGCTGGGACCTCTCTATTGAAAGAACAACCTGCATAAAATTTAAAAGGATGAAATACCCAAATGAGAAACAGAAATCAAAGAAGAGTCCGGCGAATTGTCAAGAACTCAATTACCTCAGTGATCTTGGAATCTTCATGACCCGGATTAGAAATGAGATGGAAGACGACGACGCGGTAGGGGGAAAGAGGGAGAGCCGGAGAGATGGTGTAATAGCGGCAAGCCGGCGATGACGACGAAGGCGGCGGCGGCAGTTAGCGAGGTACTAGAAACGGGAGATACGGTAGGAGGGAGAACTCGAAAGGGGTATAGCCTGATAGCTGGGAAGTAAAAACGGGTTAGGTTTTTGAAGTTGGGTTGTCCTCAGCCCGACTTTTTCAACCCAACTTCAACCCAAATCAAAACCATCTTTCAACCCAACCCAACCCAAGCCTAGCCCGATTTATGGGTTAAGTTTAACAGGTTGCGGGTTGAACCAACCCATGTGCACCCCTACTCACTGGACTCCAACTATTGTGTTCTGCACGACATTCTCCCTTCAACAAATCAAGAAATCAAATTAAGAAATCTGGACATGGGATTCCATTTGTCCGCTAGACGAAAAAAGTGGTCGTAACTCTCATAAGAGTAACAATGTTAAATATAATAAATGATTAATTTCAAATATATTCACTACATTTGTCCTTAATTACAAATATATCTACTAAGTTTGAAAACTTTCACATATAACTATTAAGTAGTAGTGAAATTTCAAATATACCCATTCCGTCAGGCATAATTAAAAATTGTTGTTATTCATCATATGAAATATCCAAAATATCCCTTATTTTTTAATAATAATGGTCATTCAACTATGATAGAAGTTAAACAAAATAATGGAAACATATTTAATGTGAGAGAAAAGCTAAACAAAATGAGTTTTAACGGTTTGAATATTGTAACAATAAATGTTAGATTAATCAGGGGTATTTTTTGATTTTAAAATGATTAAATGTTTATAATTGTCATAATGGGTATATTTAAAATTTCACTTATACTTAGTAAGTATATGTAAAAGTTTTCAAAATTAGTGGGTATATTTGTAATTAAGGGCAAATTTAGTGAATATATTTGAAATTAACCCTATAATAAGTGATAAAAAAATTTTCATCAATTATTAAGAAATTAAGAAATTAAAAATGAAGAAAATTACGCAAGGTCATGCAATTTGCGATATGAGATATAATTGCAAGTGCTAGCTCAACTATTTTATAAAACTAAACAAATATAGCTGACTCAATTATCTTGTAAAAGTGTAGCCATATATACAAATAATACTTAATTGGTCCTGCTTTTAAGAAATCCTCTTTTTATGTAACCCTTTCATTTTTTAAAATTTTGATAGTTAATGGAAAATCTACTTCATCTATTGTGTTTAACATTATTTTTAGTATCTTGAAAATCCTTTGATTTTTTAAATTTCACTGTGTATAGGTCACATCTATAAAAATGTAAAATCAACATAATAAAATAACTTAATGTTAAAATGTCAATTTTAAAGTAGTTTTTTAACATTTAAACCATCTAAAATATCAATAATATGTGGATAAATAATCCTATAAAGTATTGTTACATTCTAATATATGTGTGAGTAGATCTAAGCATTTTTCATAATTCATACATGAATATACATATTTTTGAGCAAATGCGACCCATACACATACTTTAGGTGTGTTTGGTAATGTATAAAATTTTTGATGAAAAATTTTGAAGAGTAAAAGTTGTCAAATGATGCGACATGATAGGGGTAATGATGAATAGTAAAGAGGATAAAGTTAAAATAAATAGGTTAATTATGTGGATAGTTGTGTACAAATGATTGAAAAATATAGAAAAATATGAAAAAATGATTAAAAAATATAATAATTGTAGAGAGTAAAAAGTTTTAGATTAAAAAGTTTTAACTTGATATTTTTTGTCAATTGTCAAACGCACCTTTTATTTATATGATACTTGGTCTCTTAGTAACACAAATTGTATTAAATATAATAAACATATTGAATTTTTCATCAATGACCGATATCTTATAATTTAAAAGAAGTACATGGGACCACTAAGCGGAGCCCATACTTACCCTATTTTTGCGCCAAGAGGCCGAGAAATACGATCGGCTTCTGGATAATGGGGTCCATGAGACGCCATCTCGGGGACTTTTCCCAAGCAAAAAAGAAAAACGTGGGTGCTGCCAGTTGGCCCCGCTTTATAAAAAGGCCGTAGCGCTGGTGGAATATTCCGAATCCCACAAACGATCTGATTGATACATCCAAAGAAATAAAAAATAAAAGAGGAGTGGGCCATAGGCGAAATCATGTCCGGACAAATAAATGAGTAGGGTGTATTAATGTTTATTATGTAATTATTTATTTATGCAGAATCGAGGGCGATAACCCAATACTTGGCGCATGAATATGCTTGGAAGGGAACGAACCTGATCTTCCCAGACGCGAAGAAGATGGCGATGGCTGTCGCATGGATGGAGGTAGAAACCTGCCTCTTCGACCCGGTGGCGTCGAAGCTGTTGTGGGAGCTGGTGTACAATCCGTTGCTGGGGATGACGACGGACCAAGGGCTGGTGGAGAAGCTGAAGGGGATGCTGGAACAGGTGTTGGACGTGTACGACAAGCGGCTGGCGGAAAGCAGGTACTTGGGCGGGGATTCTTTCAGCTTGGCGGACCTGCACCACGTGCCCAAAGTGGATTATCTGATGAGGACGCCCGTCAAGGAGGTGTTCTACGCCAGGCAGCATGTGGAGGCGAGGTCCCGCGACATCTTGGCTCGCCCCTCCTGGAAGCTGTTTTTGCGTCTGTTTTTCGCTTGAAAGAAACCCATCGATGATTTCTTTTTCTTGATGGGGGTCCAAAAACTTGTTATAAATTATTGAAACTTAGAACCATTGGTTAGTTTTTACGTGTTTACAGATTTCCGCAGCCAGATGTTATTTTTGTTACGTCGGTCGCAAAATATAACCCTTAAAAACAGTTTAAAACTCGATTAGCTTAAAAGCACGGTATTAATGATGCCAAAAAATGGAGCTCTAGGAGAATGCAGTTTTAATTTTTAAATTGTTTTTACGGATTTCGACGGGAAGTTGACCGGCAGCGATGAGGAACAGAGACCAGTAGAATCGTCTCTGAGACAGGTGAAGCACATGAAAAAACAGGCATCATATTTAATTTAGTTTTAATATCTAAACCTTAAAATTTGTTTATTTATACGAGTTTTTTAAGAATTTAATTTTTTTATATATTCATTTTTATGTAACTTTAGTTTGATGAATACCATACTATTCTAATTTTTTTTTATTAAAAGTATATTTTTTTGGATTTGAACATATTAATATTATAAAAGCCGTGTATATGCATTTAATCGTTTAAAATTTTATTCCTGTATGTTAGTTATAAGAGTTTATACACTTATACAATATATTTTAGTTTTTCATATTAGTGATTTCAACAATGGAAACGATGACCGATGAACGGTTTAGATGTCTTCACTACACATCACGAAAAAGTAAAGCTTAAAAGTGCTTCACCCGGGGAAAGAGCACACTGCTCTTTAATTTTGGGTTTGGGAATTTAATTATTATCGTTGTCTGGTTGTCCTCAAAACTATCTCGAAAAATTCTATGTAAATTTTATTTTAAAAAAAATTCATTGTATATTATTTAAAATATAAGTTATACCATTTCCAATGAAACTTATATAAATCTAATAGAGTTAAATAAAAAAACTATAATAGAAGAATATTGATGGCATCTACAATAAGATCTATCAACCGAATTGTTATGTACATGTATTTTTTGATTGGTATGTACTCGTGTTTTTATTAGACGAGTCTACAAAAAGGTCTTTTTATATTGCTAGAAGTACTGCATTAACACTTTTTAAGTTAGATATATAATTTTATAGTTTCTACTTATTTAAGACCATACTAATATCTAACTAATGTAATTCTGTTTTTTTATCGTTGTCTGGTTCGCCCCTCCCACTTATACCAACGGTCAAGTTCTTATTAGGGGTGCAACTAAGGCTCATGAAACTCAGATTTAACACAACCCTAATCTTAACCCTATTTATAAAACATCAACCTTAACCCTATTTTTAAAAATCGGGTTTGGGTTCGGCTTGAAATTTAGGTTGCTAAATTTACATTTTATTTAAGAGTGATAGATTTAAAATTTTATATGAATGTATAATAATAACAAATCATATGCATAAACATAATAATATACAGTCAAACTACATATTTTAACAAAATATAACAATATAAAAAAAAATAATGATCTTGTTAGCCTAGGCTAAGCAAATGTCCCGCTTAACCAATCTCAAAAAATTCATTTACAATAACTTTTTTTGTTTTTCTCTTCATACACTTGTTTAGCTAAGTGTATTTAACATATAAATCAAGTTTTACCATTTTTAGATATGTGTATATATATTTTTGAGATTTTTAATCATTTGTGTATATATGTATTTAAAATACTTTTATCTTTAAAATCTAAAAAAACATATACACATATCTAAAATTTGTAAAAATTGTTTTATATGTTAAATGCACTTAGATAAACAAGTGTATGAAGAAAAAATAAAAAAAAGTTGTTGTAAATGAGTTTTTTGAAATAATATAAGTTGAACATTTGCTTAGTTCGGGCTAATAGAATCATTCATCAATAAAGAATACATTTAGAAAAAATTTAACATAAAAAAAAGATAAATCAAGAAGATTGTAGAATTAAAAGATAAATATAAATAAAAATAATATACTTTATTTATAATATAATTACAATATATTAAACATGTATTTATAAATATAAATAACATAAAATACAAAAAATATAAACAAATATTGTTTAGATATTATATATAAAATATATTTTATAATATATATAAAATAGAAATCGGGCTCGGATTCGGATGGTAGAAAAACAAGTTCTAATACGTTAGAAATCGTGTTCGGCCGGTCTGGTTTGGGCTCAACCCGGCCCAAGTTGCAGCTGCATCTACGTTACGCACCATACACAACGTATATATGCTTACCTTATCCCCTGACATCCCAATCCCAACTCTAACAAAGCAACCACAATCAGCTCCTCAAAGAAGGGTTCCATGAACCATTTCGCCAGCTTCGACCTCCTGATGGTGACTTCTTTGATATCCTCATATGTCAGCTTTTCTGAGCCAGGCACATCTTCATCACTCTCCCCCATCGCCCAACCATATGCAGACCCTTCATCGATGCTGTCACTCTCACTTCCGCTCTCACTTCTACTCGAGTCACTACTCAGGTTCGCGGCAATCGAGGCTTTGCGCCTAGTAGGGGAAGATTCCCCGCCCAGTTCATTCAATGCATCCTCGGCAGCTGTCTTGTTAGGGGACGTTTGGATAGGTGTAACCATGGGAACCATGGTTTTTCCATGGTATTTCGTTTCCCAATGCTAATTATTATTCTATCAATCATATTATTTTTTCCACTTTTACCCCTACATTCCAATCATTTTTCCTACCAACTACATACAACAACCCTATTTATTTCAACTATACATCTATCATTTCCTATCAATCACACATTTTTCAAAAAATTCTCTTTTTCATTTCCCACCATTTCCCACAATCCCATCATTTTACACCTATCCAAACATCCCCCAAGGGTTATTAGTAGATGCGCGTGCACGGGCTGGCAGCGGAGGAGGTGACTCTTTTCTTGATCGTGTAGCCCTTTCTGATAAGATCATCTCGCTGTCAAGTTCAGACATCTTTGCGAGTGCTTCCCTATCAGCATCATCCTCGTACAGGTCACTCCCAATTGAGGATCCACTGTCTGAATCATTGCCACTGCCACCTGCGCGATCATCATCATCTTCTTCTTCATCATCACCATGACTACCTATATCATCATCGTTCTCCACAAGATGAAGACTCTTCTTCAAAGGGGCCTCGGATCCAGAAGGTTTTCGACTTTTTATACCGTGGATCATCAGAGTCGTCATCTTTTGAATCACTTTCATAATCAGAATATGAACCTTCCCTTTTCCTTTTTGACTGCTGACGACCAGATTGTTTTCTTCCAGATGTACCTTTTCTTCCAGCAGCTTCTAGAAGCAAGTTCTCTAAATCTGCCATGACCTTTTCGTTTGTATGATTGTGGCTATTTGTCAGTAACCTGCAATCAGTCACCAGCCGAGTTCAGTGCAGATCAAACAACTAAGAACAACAAAGTCATCTGGAAGACACTAAAATTCACAAAATAGCCTGTTATGCTGATTAGGAGGTCCCGAATGGGTGTTGCATCAGACTATGCCCTGGTGCACTGATTATAGAACATCAATACGCTACTTCCTAGAAAAATTTATCAACAGCATTCTAGAGTTGGTCTTCCAGTAGCTTAGTAGCTCAATCGTGTACTCTAATATTGGTGAAATAAAATATTATGCATTCAATTATCAATACTATTACCTTCCATATAATTGGAGTCAGCTACAGAAGCCAATGTTGTTCCATCCTCTTAAGAACCATTTTCCAGTAAACCTTAGTCCATCCAACAGTATAAACCATACATTTTCCACTCAATGTGTCCCTTTGTTGTTTTGATTTGTACTTTTCTCTGAGAGTCATCAACTTGAAATAGATGATTGAAACAAACGTCAATATGTCATAAAATCACCTAAGAAATAAATGAATGGTCATGTATGGTCATCACACAATCCATGCTGCTCAATTGAGCATTGACTTAGATCCTACTTTTGCAATTCTGTTGGAAATGTCGACATCAATAAGATGTCCCTCGATTTGGTGATAGACCTTAATATGATTTAAATGAATGCAGTATTAGATTAGATTTGCATAACTGCATTTTTTACACATACTTATATATGATTTGTATCGAGTTTTACATCTATCTTTGTTGGTCAATGACTAGATAAATTTTATGGACATATTTTCTATTTTTCTATTTCCAAGTAAATCAATGCCAGGTGATGAGGGGGCTAAATGGCATGCATCTGGATGTTTTCTAATTTTAGAGTTAATAATTGGCATTATTGTAAAATTCTAAATTATGAAAATATTCCATGGATAAAAAATTTGTTTAGTATGTTATTCTTTTGGAGTTGAAATGTCCAATAAGTTAGTAGTTTCGAGTTGCTAATTGCTGTAGTGTCAATTATCTTTTGAATTTAATCCAAAGATTAAAAGCCTGTATTGCAGAATCCAAGTCCCATAGCTTCATCTGACCAGCGTTCATAGCAAGTATTGTCAATATAAGCTTTTGATTCTGACAGTCGTTGATCGGTCCTGTTAGCAAATTAATATTATTGAAAAGAGCATCTTCAGCTGCTTATGTCCTATAAGTGAAAGACAGCCATTCTCAAATGAGATACAGAGAGAAACATCAACAGAAAAAACAAAACATCACTTATAACTAAATTAATAGTACAAAATTGGTAATAGGATGGGAATTGAGGTTTTTCTAAAGAAAATATTGCGGCACCTACGAGTCGAGAAAACAGCAATTGCATGAAATTCAAATAGTATCATGTCCCTCAACTTCAAATCAAGAAATGAGGTTCATACGTCAACTGCATGTGCTATTTATTAACTGTCGATAACCAAAAGCACCAGTGCATGGCCGATTTTTTGTGCCAAAGGAATAGAGTGTAAATAAAGATGGAGCAAGATCCTCCTTTTCCCAATCCATATATCCACCACAATGTCGCCCAAATAGACTCTAAGCAAAAACCAAGTAAATATTTGCAAAAATAGCCCTCTAAGTACGAAATTGCCCCTTCCTCATATCTATTTAACTTTTAAATTTGCAAAATTAACTCTCCAAGTTTAAAAGTTTTGCAAATCTAATCTTTTTCCAAAAAATAATGTTTTTAATTTTTGTTTAAGAAAATACCCTTTTGTAAAAATTTAAAATCAAGGAGCTAATTTTATAAATATTTAAATAAAAATTATAAAAAATAAAATTTTAATTGAGTATTCATAAAATTAGCTTCCTTGCTCAAAAGGGTTTAAGGGTTTTTTTTTTTTAAATTGAGGTAACTTTCTCAAGAAAAAATTAACAATAATTTTTATAAAGAGTTAGTTTTGCAAACTTTTTAAACCTAAAGGGTTAGTTTTGCATATTTAAAATTTCAGAGATAAATTATGCAAATTTAAATAAAAATAAGCATATGAAATTTTGTAAAACTAGAAACTTATGACGATTATTTTTTTGAGATTTAGATTTGCAAAATTTTCAACTTTAGAGGGTTAATTTTCCAAATATTCAAACTTCTGGGGCTAATATGCAAACTTTAAACTTAGTAGGTCAGATTTGCAAAACTCCTGTCTCATTTTTGTTTAGATAGTGGAACGAGGTAGGGGTGTAACTCAGGCTCATGAAACTCGGATTCACCTCAACCCTAACCTTATTTGTAAAACTTCAACCCTAACTTCAACCCTAACCCTATTTGTAAATTTTAACCCTAACTCTATTTTTGAAATTCGGACTCGGGTTGAGTTTCGGGTTTACATTTTTTATTAATATGTCTTTGTCACTCATTCTATATATAGTTTTTATCACAAACTTATTGTACAAAAAGTGAAAAAAATAATTTATTAAATAAGAAAAATTCAAATACCGCTTAAGAGTAAAAAGAAGAAAACTTGTTTTGAGCTTTCTCTTTGTATCAAGTAGAATAAAAGCTGTATTTTGGAGAATGTAGAAGTACAACCGTTTTTCATTCTACAATTTAACACCAATATCATAACTATATATATCAATATTAACATCCAATTGTAAGATAAACTTTATCACATTAATTGCAATAATCCAATTGTAAGATAAACTCATCAATTCTGTTGATATGCAACTTCCTATTAATCAAATTCAAAAGCAGAAACTTAGCTCAAGTATGGTAGGAATTCCATTTTCAATAGCATCTAGGAGAAGAAAAAAATTCTGCATTGTTGATGGTGTCAGTGTTGTCCAATAAACGATACCAATAATTTAAAGAAATCATAGACAAGAATAACCGGAATTATATTCTTATCCCCATCGTGCAAACAACAAACAATTTCACACCGTATTGAAGAAGCACATAAAACACTATTATCGCATTGCCAACATTATCTAGTTAAGTCATCCATCAAACCACTTGGGCTATATGATTTATCCACCACCCGTCGATTGTCGACCTTTCAAAATAAAGCCAGATAAATAATAGAGTGGCAATTTTGGCTTCACTGCACCAATCGGAGCTTAGATGTGACTCAAACATTCCATAATGCACCGTCCTTTTCTCATTCGCAAATCAATTATCTTCAAGAAAACGTATTGTATTCACAACTTCCAAGAAAGCAACAACTCAAGGTTGTAATGACGAGAACCAACAAAAGAAAAAACCGTTGCCCAGAATTCCAAGATATTGGCAAATGCTCAATTAATTGAAGATTGGAGCATGTCAGACTCAACCTCAATCACTAATGCAGTAGACCTTCCGAAGGGGCTGTTGTGCACATTCGAATGTCCCAACAAATGCATAAGAACGGACAAGAACCGAGTGTTCTGTCAAGATATACAAACCAAAAACCTGCTAGACAGAAGCAATCAAATAATACATTGAATTCAACGAGACAGATCTACTCACAGATTAACAATCATGATAGTGTTGAGATTCAAGTGGTGACTGTCATGACGAGGTACTGATTCTATGATTACAAATTTTAATTAAGTTGCTCCATATATCTTATCCTTTCAGCCAGTGTAGTATGGCTTCTGATGTTGTTTGCAGTTTCTTATCATTTTATAATTGATGGGAATTCAATAGGATGGATTACAAATGATAACCCAATGGAAATTCTATGGTGTAGTTATTAGACTAGGTGTAGTATGTAGGTTCAACTGTTTGGTAGGCCAAGTAACAAACGAGGTCATAGCTATGAGGCTATTTGAGATGGCAATGTTAGGGTGAATGGACAGGAAGATGAGCCGGGTGGGAATTATTAGTCAATAATTCAAGGTGCTTAGAGTGAGCATCAATAATTAATAAGAGGAATACATCAAAAAAATAAAATAATAAGAGGAGGTTTTATATTTGGCAGTGTGTGTGGACTCCAAGATATATGCACCCATGTGATACATTCTCGGGGTCTAGGAAGAGGATTTACATGATGGATAGTCTAGCTTGGTGTTTATTGATTTACATGTATCTATTCTAGTTTATTACAAATGATTCAATAACTTAAGCTGAATGAATAAATGCATACCATCTCCTTACATGATAGTTTTTAGTCTGTGTGTGTGTTTGTATATCTCAAAAAGATTTCATCCACCTAGCAGCTTTTGCTGTTATTACATTGGGGAGATCTCTAGGCCATGAGGTTGGCTTAGAGAAATGTCAATAATTATATTCATTCTAGGCAAGGATCCACTCCGATTTCAAACTAGTCTTTGTATGAAAGTATCAAGGGCACAACTATATGGGTGTGGGGGTGCTGCATACGACCATAAAGGTTGTGAGTTCCCTCCCTGAGCTTTGACTATGATGTGGAGGGCAATCTCAAGGGTCCTTTTTTGCTAGGGCACTAGGGTATCAAGCAGACAGCGGTGTCACCAGTTGCATGTGTGGGCTAGGAGATCACCTGCTTTGCTCATAAAGGGTGTGTTGGGGAAACATGAACGGATACCTTCTTGTTTAGAACTTGGTCCATCATATAGGTGATCTCGACGGTGAAGCCCGCTCTTTTCGCTACCTCTGCCCTCTCTAGTCCAACCCCTTGGATGGTTGGACCATAAACAGTTGACGAACCAGGATTTGTGTTGCGGGTTGCCGGAGTGCTGCAGGGGATATTGCTGGGTGCTGCTGCTACTGTGGTGCCGTAGCCGGGACGAGCTCGCCGACGTCGGAGGCGGTGAAGAAGGACCTGGACGAGAGAAGACACTTGCCGAGATGCAGCTACTGTGGCCTGTGGGCGACTAGCTGGCTGTTACTGCGGCTGGAAGGATTTCGCTGCCGGTGGTGGAATTCTGGAGGCGGCTGTGCGGGTTAGAGAAGGCTGCAGGATTGGCGTAATGCTGAAAATTTTGGGGGAAAAATCCAAAATCAGGGCACCGATTGTAAGAAAAACCCTCTTAATAAGGGGCTTTGAAATCGGGTTCGAGTTGAGCGGGTTAGGGTTCTTATCAACTCGAAACCAAACTTATTTCAAATCGGGTTTGGGCCAGAGAACAGCTAGTTCTACCATTGCCAAACTCTGGGTTCTGCGGGTCGGGTTCGGGCCGAACCCGACCCAAGTTGCACCCCCAAAACGAGGGAAAAGGAGAAGCCGAGAAGGTAAGGGGAATTTGCAGATAGGCCCTCAAGTTCGCAAAATTTTCATTTTCTAGCCCTTACGTTTGGACTGTCACTGCCGCTGAGATCGGCATTTTATACTTTTGCGGGCACACACGAGAATTGCATTGCACTTTTTATTTGTAAAATAAAAAATGTAGTCACATAAAAAAATTATAAATAATTTAAGTGGATTATTTTTAAAAATATTTTAAAAATGGATTCTTCCGAGCTATTGACCACATGGTGGCTAACTAGAATCAGAGTCTATTAAGTTCTATATCACAGAAAATAATCCAAAGTTTTATAAAACCATATTCTTGATGCCTGTGATTTCAAAAATGGAGAATGAGTGTGTTTGGGAAGTGATAAAACTTTTGGATAAAAAACTTTTAATATAAAAGTTTTTGAAATAGAAGAAAATGATGTGATCTGATAGAGATAATAATAAGAAACAGAGAGAATAAAGTTAAAATAGATAGGTTATTTGTATAGAAATTATTGAAAGATATAGTAGTTATATGAGAATATGTGAAGAAATGATTAAAAAATATGATAGTTATCAAGAATAAAAAAATTTTAATTTTAATTTTTAATTTAAAATTTTTTTACTTTTGCTAAACACCCACTTTATGTGGTTAAATGCATAAGGCGGGGCTAAGATTATTCTACCATTTTTTTTTGGAAATCTTTTTACATGAGAAATGAATTTTTATTTAAAAAATCAAAATAGCTTATTTGCACATATTCAAAAAAATTTAAAATTTTTAGAATTTTTTTCTAAATATACCTATTATGTTTTACCATAATCCAAATATACCCATTATGTTTCAAAAATTTCAGATATATCCACTATATTTGCACATAATCCGTCAATGTCCGTTGTTAACTTACGGACCATCAACTGTATTCCTGGTTTATTTTTTTAAATACCAAAATATCCCTAGTGTATAAATATATAAGTGCACCATCAGAATACCAAATATTAGTATATGGTGCTCCATCATCCCAAACCTTATGGCTGCCATCACCGATCCCACCATAGATTTGGCAGCCACCCTTCTCTTATGAAAATGCATCTCTACTACTCTCGCCACATTGCTACTATTTTTATTTTTATTTTTTTTGTGCCGGCAGGTAGTTTGATGCCTAGATTTGTCGTTGGCCACCTGATGGGTCGTCTGCGCGAATCTAGAATAGGATTAATCTATCTTTCCCTTCTTAGAATTCAACGACAAAAAGAGAGAATTGAGAAATCTGGCAATGTGACCTCCTGGAAATATGGGCTGCCCTGCCTTCTTCATGCCGTTGTAGATCTTGGAAGCCTTCGATGCCTTAGCATGGAAGAATCATCTCGCTTGGAAGTCTTCTCTCTTAAAGAAGCACTGATTTGCATTTTGGGGAATTGAAGAGGCTTTTCATGACTAAATCCGGTTCGGATCGGTTTCGGTCACCGAGATTGGACGTACTCGGCTTTGGAAGATGAAATCACCACTGTAGCTCTACTCGGAAGAGCTAGAGCTAGATTTGGAGAATATAGGCTTTTGAATGTACATCTCTGCACCCACGTGCTTCCCACACCGAGCGGAATCTCATCAATCTAAGCCATCCTGAAGCACAAACAACATCTCTTTTGCAATGGATCGTTTCCAAGAATCTCTTCTGGGAGCTAGCGAAGATTACTAAGATCCTTTGCTGGATGAATCCAGTATTTACTATTCATTGTCTCTTTGATGGTCCTTGCAGTTGGTTTCGCCTCCAGATTTTGCATTTCTTACATGATAAGTGATCTTTATTCTATTCTTCTGCTTGATTTTTGTAACACCTCTGTTCTGATCACGGTTTTTCTGAGCAGAGATTATATGGATTTGTAGGGTGTTTGGTTGCTGGTTTTCCATGTATGCTGTTGGTATGGTCGAATTCTACTTCCATTTGAAACTGATTTTCATGCGCTCTCTCTCTCTCTCTCTCTCTCTCTCTCTCTCTCTCTCTCTCTCTCTATTCCTCCCTAATATTTTTGGTCGAAAAACTGAATTTTTAATCCTCCTATTAAGTAGGAAACTTTGATTAAGTCTCACCCCCCATTTTCAAACACCTCATTTTGCTTTGGAAATTGGACGAGGGGAAGAAAGCAGCCATCTCAGTTCGAGTGCCTGCAGTGATGCATATTCTTGTTTATTTGAGCAAGGCAGATGTGAAACCATCTAGCCAATCCACATTATCGATGCAACTACAGATGAAGAAATACTGATGTGGGGAACATGTTTCTTGATAGGATGGAGGGTCTCATTTGTTTTTGCCCATTTTCTGCTCTCATGGTTGCACACGATTTGGATCCTGCAATGGGCAAGCTTGAGCCTTGATGGGGATTTTCTATTTGCTGGACAAATTTTTCATCATTGGATTATTAGGTCAAGCATTTAATGGCCATCAATGGATGAAGGGCTATGTTGTTTAATGAAGACTTGCCGGAACCCATGGAGAAATAGGCGTTGTGTGGTTGATTGTTTCAGGAAGAGAGGAGCTGCATTTTTTTGGACGTGAGACACACTTTGATTATGGGCATTTTAGTCATTTTACACATTTTTAATGTCTTTTGATCACGTCTGCAATGGAGTAGGCATATTTAGAATTATATGTAAACATAGTGGGTATATCTGAAATTTTTTATACGTAGTAAGTATATTTGAGATTATAGTCAAACGTCTGAAATTTTTGAAACATAATGGGTATATTTGAGATTACAGTCAAACGTAAGGGATATATTTGAGAAAAGCCCAAATTTTTATATAAACCTACCTAGGTAGGGCTTAAAAAAGTATTTAAAAATTAAAAAAACAAGATGGTGAGAATGATATCAGCAGTTGACCGCCACATGCGGCTTCGTAAACATGCATTTTTAATCCTCCAAGTCAAGTAATCACTTTAGGACGTATAGCTTTTTAATATAAATTATGAAAATACCTTTTAAATAATTTTATCAAACCTTCAGGGGAATACACTAGGGGGAGAAATTTTTTAAGGCTCTTTTTATGAAATTTATTGCTAATTTAAAAAAATTAATTAGATAGTTCAAAATATTTATTTAAATGATTCAAAAAGTATTTTAATCATTGCATATCTAAATTTAACGGTGATAGAGCTTCACATGAATGGAAGACCTACAACTCTATGTATTTTAAAATTAAAGCTACCATGTAATGATCATTTACGACCGACATTGCCATCTACAACTGATTATAAAAGTCATAATTTTTTAAAATTTTTAAAATATTTTAATAAAAATATAAATCTAGGTGTATATTAGGAGTGAGAATCGGGGTGGGCCGTACTGAGTCAGGGCTTGCCCAACCCCGACCCTACTTTTGAAAAATTGAGTTTACCATATTTTTATATAGGGTCGGGACAAGATCGGTTCGAACTTCATATTTTTTAAATAGGATTTGAGACAAACTTCGGGTTGGTATCGAACCGGTTTCGGGACAGCAAGTCGAGTAAAAAATGCTGGTCAAATAAGATGCTTTTAAAAATTTATATACACATCAAATATAAAAATAAGTCTATAATAAATTTAAATGTTATATGCTTCAATATTTCACTAATTATTAAAAACACATAATTAATAAAACAAAATATAATAAAATATAGTATAAATTTGTTAAAACAGGCCAATATATAATTATACGTAAGAGTTATATATGTGCAAATTCAACTTTTGATTCTTATATTATTTTTTGGATAAATTAATTCTTCTAGTGTTGATATAGTCGATTATAAAAAATGTGACAATTTTGAAAGAAAATAATAATAATAATAATATATTTTTTGATAGCAAATAATAATAATATTTAAACATAGGCTTATAATTTTTAATAAATTAATATATGCGGGGCGGGTAGTACTCTTCGGGTCAGGATATGATCGACCCACCTCTACTCTATTTTTGAATTCGGATCAAAATGTCTGACCTATCCCTACACCGAGTAAAAAATATATTAGTTTTACCCGGTAAAAAACGGGTTGGGTCAAGGCCGGGTCACGGGTCGACCCGCCCTAATTTCCACCCCTAGTGATTAAAAAAACTTCAAAAAAATAAAAAATGTGAAAATTATCACAACACCATTGTGTTT
Organism: Annona cherimola; assembly: GCA_030490835.1. Lineage (NCBI taxonomy): Eukaryota > Viridiplantae > Streptophyta > Magnoliopsida > Magnoliales > Annonaceae > Annona > Annona cherimola. Next base: position 90,759,655 of record CM059972.1, read on the forward strand.
AAAAATACAAAATAAATATATAAATACCTTCAAAATAGTAAAAATTGGTTTCTATAAAATATACATTAACAGTAACATTTATATTAAAAAATCGTAAAAGATAAAAGATACGGGTTTTCTGACAAGTCTAACATGTGGCATCTCAAACGGATCTGAGAAGATCCCCTCCCAAAGTATCTATTACAAATATAAAACTTAGAGGATCACCCTCCCAAAGAATCTGTTAGACTATTACAAATATAAAACTTAAGGCTCAAAAAGTATAAATTTCGCAAACTTAATTCGCAAACTTAAGTAACCTATCTGTAAATGCCCAAATGATTATATACTTGTCCACTTGTACTTTGGGCATTTGCATATTGGCCCCACAAGTTTTAGAAAATTTACAATTTTCACCCTTAATTTTTATATTATTTAATACGTTTTTTTTTATAACGGGTCTACTCTATACCTACCCTCTTTCAATTTGAAAGGGAGTAGGGATAGAAAGATCCAAGAAATTCATTGCCAAAAAATTGTCCGTATAAATTTTCCCAATAACAGCACGGGGAGGGGTACCCCACCAAGACATATGGTTCAGGGTAGACATCGAGACCAATTCAGCGAGGGAATGCGCAACGGCATTTCCCTGCCTTAAAACATGGTGAACAGAAAAGGACTCGTTCCCCCTAAGGATCGATCTGATATCATTTATTATAAGACCAATAGGGGAGTATTTGGGAGTATATGATTAGATGGAACAGGATAAGAATGAGATTAAAATTTTCGTTCAATTTTTTTTTCATTTTTTAAAGAAATCTTGATACTACTATAATTTCTCATTTTTAAATTTACAATAGTCTCACTTTTCTCATTTCAATACTATTTTTCTTATTCTCAATATAATCCAATATATAATGAACATGGTTTGGAGTGATATCAGGAGGAGAGAGTGGGAGTATCTACTCCCTTCAAAAATGATATGATACGACCATATTAAATAAACAATATTAGATGGAATTTTTTCCCCAAAATATAATAAAAGGTCAAATCTTGTAAAATTTGAGAAATACAATGGTATATAATTACTTGGCATTTTACCTGTATTATAGAATGGTAAGTAGTGTTTATGGCAATAATATGTAATATGATTTTTATATATAATATTTCTACTAGGGCTCCGCTTCTATTTAACTAGATTACATAGAAGTGGTTCCATATATTTTTCCATTTTTATATGTTAATAATTGATATAAAATTAAATTTATTCATTATATTTAATATCGTATGTTTAGCTAAAGGATGAGAATTTGCGCCATACCCCCTCTAAGTTTGCGTATTAGCATTTTGGACCTCGACATTTGCATATTAGCATATTAGACCCTAATAAGTTTCATCATTTGCATTTTAAACCCTCCGCCCTAACGTCAACTGTCATGCGTCGTTTAGTCGAGTGCGATGACGAAAAACTCATCAATAAAATAAAATTATAGCAGCTAGCACATTCTCTTTGAAAAAAAAAACAATAGTTGAAAAGCAGAGCTTAGAGAGAGAGGGAGCAGTAACAGTAGCAACCACCTCTCGTTTTCCCATTAGAATCCGCACAAAAAACGAAAACCCCTCCTTAAAAAACAAAAATAAAAATAGAAAAAGACTACGAATTACGAAATCTTCCTACGTCGGAGAAAAAGCCTTCCTCTCTAATATCTCTACCATCTTCCACCTTCGTTTCTAAATCCCACACCAGCTGCGGCTGCTTCACACCATCAATGATCATCCAATGATGCAGCCCTCACCGCAGCAAGGTCTGAAAATTCAGGAATCAACGCCCTAGATAACCTAATCTGCAAAGAAACTTGTGACAGGCATCTTCTCCTCAATGTTAGCAGTAAACCACGTCGACTGCGAAGATGATGGCGAGGAAGATGGCCACGCTGCTGGCAGCAAATGCAATGCGCATGGGGACGATTGCACGTTGTTGAAGGCGATTTCTACACCGGCGAGTGGGTCGGCAGTGTCCCGCACGGTGCCGAAAAGTACCTCTAGACGGACAGCTGCATGTACGAGGGGGAGTGGGCCAGCAGCGAGATAACGGGGCGCAGGACGGGCGTGGGAAGTACGTTTGGAAGAATAGGAATGAGTACGAAGGGGATTGGAAGATGGGAAGAATTTCGGGCAAGGGACTGACAGTTTGGGTGAACGACAATCACTACGAAGGGTTTTGGGAGGATGGGCTTCCCAAGGGGGAAGGCAAGATCAAACGGGCGGACGGGAGCTTCTACGTTGGAAATTGGAGCAAGGACGATCAGAGCGCCCCGTATTATCCTTCTGAAGTGAAATCTGGTGTTGGGTTTTCTGATTGGAACCGGAAGGAGGTTTTCTCGATGGATTTGGATGACTTCAACGTCTGCCTGACGGCAGAGGAGAAGGTCTCGGTCCTTTCCTGGCAGAAGATGTTGAATTACAGCAGAGAGATGCAGCAGAAGAAGAAGAAGACGAAAGGTGGTGGTGGGAGGAAGGAGTGGAGATTGGGAGAGAGAGGTTTCAATAGGATTTGCGTCTGGCAGACGAACGGGGACATCACTAGCGATATTGTTGTGGGGAGCTCGGTTGTGGAGTGGGAGAGGAAGGAGGGTTCATTGATCTGCATGTGGGAGGTGTGGATTCGATTGGGGGAAGGGCGCCGCCGCTTTGGAAGAAGGCTAAGGAGGTCAAGAAGCAGGGGGAGACAATCTCCAAAGGACGTAAGCACTATGACCTCATGCTCAGTTTGCAGCTCGACATCAGGTAAATAAAAATTGGACATCATCTTGCTTGTCTCATTGTTTTAGATGTTGGTTCAAATTCGATGACGTAGTTTAAGCTGGGTTCTTTACTGGTATGACTGAAATTGGTGGTCAAATTTTTTTCTAAAACAAAAAATATAATTGTTTGAATTGTACGGTTGAGATTTGCTTTATCATTTTGTATCCTTGTTTTGATGGTCCCAGTGATAGAGTTTGAAGTTCGTGGAGTCGGCACAAAGAAATAGATTGCCACAGTTGATTGGATGGAGAAGTGCGTAAAAAGAAGAGGCGGTAGGGAGCCGAGGAAGGGACGAAAGCAAGATCACGTTCTAAAGAGAATGGGCTAGCTGTTGTTATTTTGTTTTATTGAGGGGTATTTTCATCATTGCACTCGACTAAACGGCGCATGACAGACGACGTTAGGGCGGAGGGTTTAAAATGCAAATGATGAAACTTATTAGGGTCTAATATGCTAATACGCAAACGTCGGGGTCTAAAATACTAATACGCAAACTTAGAGGGGGTATGACACAAATTCCCCGCTAAAGGACTAAATTACATCCAAAACAAATATGTGCACGAGACACATTTGCTTAAAATAGATATGTTCATGAATAAATTAGAAAAAATGTTTAGATCTATTTATATATATTATAATATAATAATACTTTATAAAATTATTTATCCACATAATATGATATTTTAGATGATTTAAATGTCAAAAATACTACTTTAAAATCTATGTTTAGTGTTAAACTATTTTTTATTATAGTGTTAAATTATTTTATTGTGTTGATTTTGCGTGCACATTTGTAAAGGGGGCTCATGCACAGTGATAGTTGATGATTACCCAGATAAAATGGAGCTTTTACATCAAGATGGAAAATTGGAGCGACAAAATATTCCTTTTTAATTTTAGAAATCATTTATTTTAAAATAATTGAAAATATAGAAATTGCAGATCTAACATAATAGTACAATGAAATCAATAAATCATATGCAAATTCAAAGTTTTAAAACATTAATAAAAAATTTTATCTTTTAAATTTTTTTTTCCAAAACGGGTTCTTCCTGCTGGATCTTCAATTACACCAAAAATAACTTGTTTCTCTTCAAATTAACATCTCCAAAACGGTCGATTTTACTTTTCTTCCTTTAAATTTAGGGATTTTAATCCTTATTTTCGCAACCGGTAAAAAACTCCATTTTCTCTCAAAATCTCGCCATTTTCAGCTTGATATAATTTTCAACCTATTTTTCTTGCCTAGTTTTGGTTAGAAATGGGGCAATTAGGTTCTACGGATGAAAAAAGAAGAGGAGATGAGTGTAAGGATGGAAAAATGCAAGAGCATCCTGCGTTCTTACTATTACAATGGGTTCCAAATTCATGATCCTGATATGTTTGACATGGACTCGTATCTGTCAATATGAGTACTGTAATGCGCAATATAGTGTGGAACCAGAACCTAACCCTAACCCTAACCCTAAATGAGGGTGTATAGTGTACAAGACGAGGCCGATATCAAGCGTATCAGATCCATATCAACCGATTTTCTGATCCATGATTACAACTCCTCTTCAGTCAAGGCCTTTACAGTTTCAATAATTTCCATTATAGTTGGTTATGATAGATATCAAGGGAGCAACGCCTTCAACGGTGTCCCTGTCTTGACATTAGTAAGGGATATAAGCCCTACACATCTTACACTTCATGGAAGAACCAATTCCAATGGGTAATTAATTAGGACAATGCATGGATTGTTCGTGACCATGCTACCCAACGTCATGCATTTTAAGAGGAGGATATGTGGCGTACTGATGAGGTGGCTGGCGCACCAGTGTCAATGTCCTAATCCACTTCCACTTCAATGACATCATACAATCTTGAGGTGGCTTTTAAGATTTAAATCAATATCTAATTCACTTATTTTTAATATTATTTATTTTATCGTAGTGCCAATAATTATTTCAATGAAAATTTAAATGTGTTATACATGCTTTAAAATGTTTGCATTCATGTGACCACGACTTTAGCCAAATTGTAACACATATCAAATTTCTAAGGTCTAGAGCTATACGGCTTATGACACCATCAAAAAAATATTTGCAATCATGAGTCCATTTGACACTGGATACAATTTTTTTTATCATTTTCTATACATTTTGATATGATTACGCATCTTAATTATCTAACTTAATTTTCTATTATTATTGCTATATTTAAATCATTTTAACATTTTATCTATTTATTTTAATTTTCTTTATTCTTTAGTATTACCCATATCATCACCCAAGGTATAGCCTCGTAGGATTGACAATATATGTGAGTAAATGTAGTCATAACTTCAAGTCTAGAAAGGGAGCAATAGCGTCCATGCAATTAAAAAAATTACCGTATCATATTACATTTCTCTCTTACTTTTTAAAATTTTTCAATAAATTTTCCCTACTTTTTTTGCCAAACACAGTTTAATATAAATAAAAAAATTCTTGTTTATTTCTATATGTACTTTAATATAAATAAAAAAATCTTGTTTATTTCTATGGTGGTGATCCTGTACAGTCACCCGTATTGCAGATGGATACAGATAGTCGATTGTATAATAAAAAAGGAGCCATATTCTTTTTTGGTCTTATTTCTGTACCAACTGACAAGTATAATCAATCAATAAACAACCATAAAATGCACATGCCCAACTCAACAAGAAAAATTCCAAAATCTTTATATGTCTAAAACTAGAGCTCCTAGTCACCACTTGCATGACTAAGTGGTTGACGTGAGTGAGTTAAGGTATGTTAAGATGAGAGATCCAAGGTTCGAAGTTGAATAGAGCTACTTGCCTTGTCTATCCATTATGTTGAGTTGTCCTCCATAAGTTAACTTGATCATCCCATGCGTATAATGTAATAAAAAGATAGAGCTCCTTAAGCCCTCTAGTATATTCACATTTTCCTTTTCATAAACTTTATCTAATACCCATCCTCCTTTCCCACATTATCCTCTCTTATATATCACTTTGCAAACCTTCTACGAGATCCAAATAGCAACCTTTCTCATGAGCCAACTCTCAAATTCGTATGAAAGTGGCAAGTGTCAAGCAAGTGTAACATGATTGGTTGTGACATAAATACATAAATCAAACATTTCATCTTTTATGAAAAAATATCTCATCCCAAAAATTTTCCTTTCATTTATTAATCACTTATGAGTTACACCCATAGTACAATTGCAATTAACATCCTAATAATGAGTACCTAACCCCTCACTTAAGTTGGCTAACACCTTAAGACACATGATCAACCCCTTTACATTAGGGCCTCGAAGCCATTACCAACTATATCTTATTTCTTATTATTAATCATTTCCTTCATATCGACCTCTACAGTATCGATAACAACAATAAACTCATTCTTGTAACAAAGAGTAAGCTTATTCATCAACATATATAGATGAGAATGTGGTTGATATTAAGAGAGTTCACATAAAAGTAATTTCTACTAACTCCCACACACATCCAAGTTCATTCTGTTTTCAAAAAAATGTGTATTTATATTTATGTTGATAATACGTATACATTCATCTAAAAACCAACAAAAAAATCTAGTAATGAGCCACTTATGATTTCGCTCTCTCTTAACCCCATCTCTAGCCCTCACTTTCCATTGGGCTCCCTCAACTGATTCATCATCTAACAAAATACTAATAGCACATATGAGTTCAAAAACACAATAAGTAAGCAAGATTATGGCAAATACATATAAAAATTATTTTGCTTGGCAAATAGTCAGGTTCATGCTCAAGCCAAATGTTTAGACCGTCTTCATGCATGCATATCTGGACCAATACCAGATCTCGATCCACAAGAAAACTCAATCTCTAATTCAAATCATTTGCCTTAGTCAATATTAGGATTCGACCTTAGAAAAAATTACATCTCCAACCTAGACTCTACTGCCAATGTCCTCCGTAGGTATACACCCCTAATAAAATAATATTTACAATATTAGCCAATCATAAATTGACATGTGGAATTATATGTTAGTTAAAGACGAATTCAAAACTACTTTCTATAAAAGGAGCCACGCTCCCTAACCAACTACCACTAATCCTTATAATCTCTCTTAAAATCAAGGGATATAGGCAACAAACAGAGGCATGCTCCCACGATAACCAGATATACAAAATTTCTATAAATAGAAAATCATTTCTCCAACATGGTCAGAAACTCTACTAGGACTCTAAAACTACTAAACTCCTACCAATTTTTGGTGTGTTTGGGAATGAATACAACTTTTGATGAAAAATTTTAGAAAGTAAAAGTTGTAAAGTGATGTGATATAATAGGGATAATGATGAAAAATAAAGAGGATAAATTTAAAATAGATAGGTTAGTTATGTAAAAGTAATTGAAAAGTAGGGTAGTTGTATAGAAAAATGTGAAAAAATTATTAAAAAATATAATAATTATGGAGAGTGAAAAGTTTTAGATTGAAAGATTTTAATTTGATATGTTTTAGACATTGCCAAACACACCCTTTATACTTCTCATCTCTTCGTTCAATCTTTCTTAATACTCCTACCTCTGTAATGAACCATCGAGGGCTCGTCTACGTTCCTTTGTTTTTCCTCATCCCCTCTAAGAGTTGTCCCAGACTCTTCCAAGTCATCCAATACTTATTGGGTATCCTCTCAGACCCTCTAGGAATCCACCAAGCCCTTTGGAAATCTTCTTGTATCCTCTAGCAGAACTCTATTGAGCCCATTTCAACCCTTTAATACATCCTATGTAAGATTTACCCTCTTACATTTGGCGCTATTTGTTAGAAATGACATCATTCTCTCATTTTCTCACATCCTCAGTTTCTTTCTGACAAATATCTAAAATGGCAACATCACCATCTCCCTTCTCCAGGCATCCATTGTTTCTTCCTTTGCTATACCTTTTGTCTTCCAAATAGCTTCCTTATCCTACAATAATAAGATAAATTTCTTGCTTTGCAGGTTATAATTCCACACCTTAGGAACCTCTCCAAAATTGACCTCCCTCAAATTACAAATAAAACCACCTACCTCCCCACCCTCTTTAAGTACAAGAGTTTTTAAAGACTCCCTTCGGCATTTTCTCTGCCAGCATAAAATGATAAATTGTAAAATCTCCAACCTTTACCAATGCCACAAATGTACTAAAAATTCTCTAATTCATTTCTATCCCATATTTCCTCCTTAATAACTCGAAAATCATGAACCAATTTCAAAATAGATTGAAGAATCACCTCCTCATTAGATTGAACTTGATAGGTTTCTAGCAACTTCATCTCATGTAGCGTAGTGACCAACTGTAATGTATGATTTTTAAGGTCTTAATCACTTGCTTTTAGATCCTGAATTCGAACAACCACAAACATCTCCATAGATGCTATGAGAACGAATTCTTCATAACTCTCGAATTGGCAGATGTACACGAATAGGACAATACAAATGAACCCTAGAACACTGCTGCACGTATACCTGGTCTTATCATTATGAAAAGTTGGTTTTGGCCCCAAGACTATAAAGATAATAACTACAATGTTTAAATTTCATAATTACAAATTTTGAAATCCCTCAACCATCACTCCTAACATAATGATAAATTGGGGAGGGGGGTTGTGTAGGTATACACCTCTAATAAAATAATATTTATAATATTAACTAATCACAAATTGACATATGAAAATGGAATTATATGTTAGTTAAAGACCAATTCAAACTACTTTCCACAAGTTGAGCCACGTTTCCTAACCAACTGCCATTAAGCCCTTTCATATCTCCTAAAATCAAGAGATATGCGCAACAAACATGGGCAAATCCCACTCTAACCGGACTTACAAAGTTTCTATAAATAGAATATCTTTTTCATACTTGAACAGGAACTCTATGAGGACTCTAACACTATTAGACTCATACTAGCTTTATATTTCTTGTCTTTTTGTTCAGTCCCTTTTAATACTCATACCCCTCGGATGAGCCAACGGGGGCTTGTCTTATGCCCCCATTTGTTTTACCTCACCCTCTTTAGGAGTTATCCCAGACTCTTCAAACTAATCCAATATCCACTGAGAATCCACCAAGTCCTCTAGGAGTCTTCTCGGACCCTCTATTAGAACTCCATTTAGCCCATCGCAACCCTCTGACAGACTTTTGTAAGATTCACCCTCTTACATCCTTCCTCTGTTGCCTATTTTCTGCAAGTGTATGGGTCGCACAAATATATATATGAATGAGTAGAGGATAATTCCCACAGAGACTTGAATACTAAAAATTTACTAATAACTAAAAACAAAAAACTTAGATTTTAAATAAATAAATTTAAATGAAAAATTAAGATTTTAAAGCGGGTGAGAAAAGATAAAAGAAAATAATGAGAAAAGATAAATAAGTGCGAATAAGAGTAAACTAAACGGGAAACTTTTACCAATGGATAGGTCTAGGTTTAAAACTTCAATCGCTTATCCTCATGATTTTATTATAATTTCTTGATTTATTTTATTAATATGAATTATTAGTCTAGGGTAGTATTATTTACACTCCTCTTTCGATGATTGCACAAATCTAACTAGTTAATTTAAACTTCCAATGTAAACCATGAGAATTTAAAATACAAGCAGCATTAATCACATCCCTAATATTAACTGCATATGACTAATAGATATTTTTCTATTCATATTAGCAAATCTCACACATGTCGCGAGATAATCTCATCTCAAGATTATACATAGATCATGTGCTATTTGACCTTTAGTCCAATTTCATGTTATCTCTTTCAAGCATCACCTAAAATTCCCAAATCAATCTATAAGGTGGCCAATCTCATAAACGCATTAAGAGCAGGTTAAATAAATAATCCGATATTAATAATATAAAATTAAAGAAAAATTATAATTTAATCATGGTTCAAAACAAGATCCATTGCAATCCTAAAATGAGATTTTTAACCACACATAATTACATTAGATACAAGGTTAAAATAAAAAATAAAAATAATATCCATCTTAGATAAACAGAAAATCAAAATTAAAGAGAAGAAAAAATCTACTGCTTTAACTGATCTCCGCTTCAACACTCCACCTCGTTGCAGTCTCACCTTCTCTCTCCTTGAAAATTCTATTGGGAAGTGTTTTTTTCATACTTGGCCGAATCATCTATTTGTGAGTTTAATTTGCGCTAACTAGCACTCTGTGACTTTTTTTTGCGCAATTTCTTATCCCTTGCAATCTGTCATATCTTCATGAATTACCACTGCTGGATAAAATTAAATGGACGGCCGATGGCTGTAATGGACGGTTTGGATACAAGCTGAAAATTTTCAGCCTTGAGCGGCTGGACTTTTTTAAACTCGGTGCTGAAAATTGACTGTTATCAAAATAGCAATTGTTAAAGGATTTAGAAAATAGCATGATGGAAGGCTAGCCGGTGATTGCTAATTTAAATGGACGGCTCTTCATGATTTTTTTTCTTTTGAATTTTTGGACAGCTTTGGACGGACAGTTATAAATTGCTGGAAATTCTAGTGGGCCGCACATTGATCTTGTTACTAAAAATTTCAATAGCTTGCTGCACATATGATTAAGCACTTGGATGGCTGACTTGCTGAGATCATGATTTTTCTTATGCGACTTCTTGAAGTGGACCACCAACCAAAAATAAAAATTGCCGCCCATGTGTTACATTGCATGCAATCTGGTTTAGACAGCTTCGATTAATTTTCATGCAACCTGTGATAGAAAAATAGAACACAATTAATTATGCAGTTTTAAGCTAAAACATTAGAAAATTATTTAAATTACTTGAAATAAATATTTAATCTTCTAGTGTTGCCAAAAAACAAAATTTTACAACGAATTTCATAAAATAATCACACAACCATTCTCAAAATTGGTCCAAAATATCTTTAAAAGATTTATTTATTTTTTATCAACATGTCATCATCACCATGCATAATCATAATATCATATACCAAGCCTCGATCCTTAAGGAGAAATCCATCTTCCGCCTGGAACATCTGCACTTGGTATCTACCATGCACTTGGTATCTACCATGCATCACCAACTCAACTAATCTGCACATTTGCAAACCATGTTATCATGTCACACCGCAAATAAGATGTCAATGCCATGCTATTCTACGTGCATATGGAAACTATTTTCAAAATCTAAATCTAACTAACCAATATAAAATGACAAAGTTTGACGAAATCTTTTGAATTCGTGAAACCATTAGTTTTAAGTTCTTAAAATAAAACGCGATATCCTATGCACATATAACCCTTTCAAAAAATAAATACAAGCATTTACGTATGTAGTTATTTCAAATATAAAAATACCTATTTTCTTCTTCCCCTTGGTCTTAACCGTAAGCTAATCTTTTGCTTTCATTGTCAAATTCACAAAGTCTCTCTTCTAACTTTTTCTCTCTTCTAAATTGCAGTGAGTGGAAGAATGTCTCCATGTCTCACATATTCCTTTTCTTTTATAGGCAATCCTCTTAAGTTCGGTGACATCCTGCATTTTTTTTATTTAGGCCGTATCCTGCATTTAATGTCCCTTTGTGTGTACTATCCAAATATCCATTTCACAATATTGATTAGATAGTACTGCTATCAGGTCAATCTTTTTCTTTTCAATCTCACCGACTCGCCCCGACCTTGCATTAGTGTGGTCCATGACCCTTTTTTCCTAACCTCTTGTGTCAGCTTTTGCATTGGTTGACCCTTCATCAGAGGCCTCTCTTCAACCAATTGATAGAATCTGTCCTATCCATTAGGGGGACGTTTGGTAAGGTGAAAATTTATGAAATTATGAGAAATAGAAAAGAAAATATTCTGAGAAATGTATAAATAATAGAAAATGATAGGGATGTTTAGAATAAATATGTTTGTTATATATAATTGATAAGAAAAGTGATTAGAATGTAGGAATAAAAGTGAAAAAAAATAGTGAGATTGATGGAGCAATTATTGGCATTGGGAAATGAAATCCCACCATTTGCATCACATTCCCACATTTGCATATTACCAAACAACACCTAGATGTCATTCACCACCTTATGGCTAATCTTAACACCGGTATCTCTTTCCTTTGAATTTGGTCACTCCCCTAGGCCTTAGCATAAGATCAATATTTCCTTCTTGGGTTTCAACTACCTCATTATTCTCATTTAATACACCAAAATCTTGCTTGTGCCCTCTTAGATGACAAATATAATCTTAGGGTCTTCATAGGAGCTATGGTGGAGGGGCTTCAATGAGGGCCCACGTGGCAATGTATTTCACTAATTGGTTATCTCAAATAATATCCTAGATGGTGTCCTTTTGTTTTTTTTTTTCTTGAAGAGTCCTGGATGGCGTCCTTAGTTGCCGACAATCTTCAGTTAGATGGCTGATCTCCTAATAGGAGAAGCAATATAAAGTTATACTATGCTTATGCATGGGATAAGCTAGGGTGTCTGTGATGATCTGTTTGATCTTGGTTTAGATGAATATTTGCTTTTGGGACATGTTAAGATGTGTATAGTTGGAGAATCAACCAAAGAGGTAGGCGATTCTTCTAGTCATCATCTCACTAATTTTGGCTTTTTATCTTGGAGGTAAGGACTACCTTGTATTCTATGTATAGATTATTTGTTCAATAGTTTTGCATATAAGAGTGCATAGTGAATACACAATAGAGTGTGTGTGGGTATCTCATTTTGCCTACCTATCTAATGCTACAGAAAAATTTTGATACTCGTGGCCTTTCAATGTCATCCTTAGATCCATATATACGTTAGTAGTTGACAACATGACCTGTGGGGTCTCAAACTCCGGCGCAAAGATGGACACCTCCGAAATTTCAAACTTTTCCAACACTAGCTAGACCTACAAGTGGTAGGCTAGTGAGTTATGGGGCTTAGGGTTATGTACATTGGTGGAGAAATAAAACTTAGTTAGAGAAAGTTGGGCAGTGATGTTGTAAATAAGGTTGAGAAAAGTGGAGGAATGGTACTGGAGGCTAATAAAGTAACTAAGTTGAGAAGATTGGAGCTTGGGTAGAAGAGGTAGGATTATCTACGTAGATGTAGGATAAGAATTCTTATGTCTAATAGTGATAGTTTTGGCTAGGTAAAATTTAACTTAAAGTGGTCTTGTTAGGTACAGAGATGACCTCTAAAGTTATCCGGAACTAACTGGGCATGGCTGAGGGCAAAAGTACTGATCGGGATGTCAAGTTAGCCAAAAACACTAAGGGGACATTTGGGAATAAGGGGTGAGAAATGTGGGAGGAAAATGGTGGGGGCACGGATTTTAAGGTACATTATTAATTAATTAATCATCATATTTTTCCACTTTTACCTCTATATTTTAATCATTTTCTCTATCAACTACCTTCCAATAAACCTATTTATTCTAACTTTACCCATATCATTTCATATCAATTATACAATTTCCAAAATATTTCATTTTCCACTCCCACCAAATACCACATTTCTCACAACTTTTACATTCCCAAATATCCCCTAAGGACCTCAAGAAAGTGGGAGGCATTAGGTGCAAGGAGAGCTGATTTTAAAGTTGTCGGGGGCATACTTGAGCTTGTGAACAAGGACTTTCATGTTGATTCTTGGAACTTCACAGAGTCTTTTCCAAAAGACAATGAATAAAGTCACAAAAGTAAAGACGGGACTTAGGTTGAGTTAGTGCAGCGGAGAAGATAAATTTGGGTGTGAAAAGAGAGATCCTGTGGCACCATAGAGAAGGAGTCGTCCTCGTACGTCAGCCACGGAGGGTACCTTGACAAGGTGGTTGGTGAGTCATAACTCTTGGATATGGACAAGTACTACTACTCATTCAACGTCGATGACTTCAACAGTGTCGGTTTTAAACAGAAAAAAAAAAAAAAAAAAGTCTCGAAAAAATCGAAAATAGAAAGACTGATCGGCGGTCATATAAGAAATCCAATACTACTATTTTAATCACGCGTTTTAGTGGTCACGTGAGAAATTTATTGTGGAACGTATTAATGAAGAGGGAATGAAATGGAGAAGAGGGGCAGTAGACCAAAAATGACGAGGGATTCTAAAGATTTCCTGTGTATGCACTCGAGTATATTCAGATTACTAAAATGTCATTAATTATTAAAAATCTAAAAATCTTTAAAATTAATAAAAATTAATATACTTATTAAATATACTTAGATTAATAATTATATAAAAAATTAAAAATTTTAACATATGCACATGAATACACTTAGCACCCGAGTGTAAAGCCTGGTTTGGTAATTGAGAAGCATGGTTTCCCATGGTTTTCCATGATATTTGATTTCTCAATATCAACCATTACTCTATCAATTACATTATTTTTTCCACTTTTACCCCTGCGTTCCAATCATTTTTTCTACCAACTACATACAACAAATTTATTTATTCCAACTATACATCTATCATTTCTTATCAATCGCACATTTCTCAAAATATTCTCTTTTTCATTTTCCATCCTATCCTACAATCTCAACATTTTACACGTTACGAAACGTGCACATAACCACTGAACTCCGGTTCCAGAATACTATGTCACGTGTCGACTGCGAATATGAAATGTCCCGTCAACGTCTCCCTGTCTTGCTCTTAACGTAGGCGATGAAAACGTAAAATCCGCAACGACGCCGGCGGCCCACGACTACCATCGGTCCGCCTCCATTGCCGTGCAATCTAAGCCATTCATCTACCAATTAATTAAGCAATTTTTTCTTGACAAGAAAAAATTGGTAGGAAAATTTCGATTGGGTCTGTTTAATGTGAGCAATAGAAAAGCTATGCAATAAGCCAATAACTAGCAGCATTGCGCTTTTTTTTTTTCCCCTCGAACAAATCATGTGAAATCAATTAATAATTTTTACCTTTTATATATTTACTTCTCCCTTTATTTTGTATTGAAAATTAGTTCATTGGCTTCATCTTGTATTTTATTTCTTTTACACTCTCTGTCTATTAAATTTTGGAAGTAATAATATTATCAACATGCTGTTTTTTTTATTGGGATTTTTTAAATCAAGTAACCGTCTACGGAATTTGAATGGGAACCGATAAAGTCTCCTACTATTTTTTATATATATATATTTATGAAAAATTCATTTCTATGAGTGGATCGTATTGAATAAATAAACAAAATACCTCTATGCAATCCATACCATAAAAGTGTTCATTGTTGCTGCCACAATTCCGCACATTTGGGTTTAAAACTATTTATGTTATTATAGCTATAAAAATTATTTTGATTTAAAATTTTGGGTGGATTCAACCTGTTTAAAAATATTTGTAATTTCATTTAGATTATGAAAGTCACTTAGGTCCATTTATATATTTGTCGGAATATTATAATAATTTATAAAGTCATTTATCCGTATGTTTTAGATGAATAAATATAGAATTAAAAACTTTGAAATTAATATTCTAATATTGATTTTACACTTTTATTATTTTAATCAAATTTAGCCTATACAAATATTCGCTGTAGATAAAACTTATTATCTTGATTAAGCCAATACTTTTTAAATGCAATGGATACATTGAAATTTAATTTGATTATCGAAATACGTCAAAAGGAACAGTATCACTGAACACTTCGATATGGCATGTGCGAAAGTGTTTTATACAGGAATAACTAAAACAAATGAGGTAAACACTAAACACTTGTGCAGCGGAGCGGCATAACATTACCGTGTTTCACACTGCACTGATGGTCTACATTTGGACCGTGGTTCAATGCACCCGGGTGCATTGAGCCTCAATGCACCCGGGTGTACTTCACCCATTTTTTTTTATTTTTTTTGAAACTTGTTTTTATGAAAATGCTAATCTAAGTCTATTTAACATGTGTATAAATTTTTACCATTTTTAAATATTTTTAGATATTTTTTCGGATTTTTTTAAAATCAGTGGCATTATTAGTAATTTTAAATTACTAAAAATGCCACTGATTTTAAAAAATTCAAAAAAAATATCTAAAAATCTCCAAAAATTATAAAAATTTATACACATGTTAAATACACTTATATTAACATTCTTGTAAAACAAGTTTCAAAAAAAAATAAAAAAAAATGGGTGAAGTACACCCAGGTGCATTGAGGCTCAATGCACCCGGGTGCATTGAACCACGGTCACTACATTTAGGGAGTATTTGGCAAAGACTTTTTCATCAGGACGCGGTTGAGAAACGGTAAAAAATGTTAAGTTAAAACTTTTCACTCTTCACAATTATATTATTTTCTTAAATTTTTTTTACATCTTCTTATACAATTACCCTATTTTTCAGTTATTTTTACGCAACTACTTACACAACCAACCTATCTATTTTAATTTTATTTTCTTTTCTTCTCATAATTATCACTACCATATTACATTATTTTCTTTCAATTTAACATCTTTTATACTAAAAACTTTTTATCCAAAAGTTTTATAACTTCCCAACACACTCAAAACTTTTCATTTCAAAATTTTTCACTTTTCACAACTACTTTTATCTTTAACCATTTTTTCATCTCTTCTTATGCAACTATCATACTTTTCAATCATTTCTACTTAAATATCTATACAATCAACCAATTTTTCAATTATTTTTACACAATTACCTATATAACTAACGTATCTATTTTAATTTTATTCTCTTTGCCCTTCATTATTACTTATATTATATCACATCATTCTCTACTAATTCAAAAAATTTTACATAAAAAAATTAAAAACTTTCATTAAAAGTTTTATCACTTCCCAAACACATCTTATAAAAAAATTCAAAACAAAATAAAGTGAACAGTAATTAGTTCAATTTAATGTTAACTATAACCAAGTTCTATTTTTAAATCTCAGCCCTAACCTTAGGTTTAAGTTCAAGTTACAATTCTTGTTGGCATTCGACTTGAAATTTCTCTGATTTTACGTAAAAAATAAAATATCATAACGTCATAACCTAAGAAATATTTGATCATTTAATAAATTGATCAACTTGTTGTTAGTATAGCTTAATCATATTCTAGGATTAAATTAAGTTGATCCTTATATAGTTAAATTTATACTGGCTTTGCAAATTTAATTTTATGTCAGTGTAAAAACGTGTATCATTGTTAACCTATTCAGGAATGAACAGGCATGAGATAAGAATGAAGCGAAAATTTTCGTTTTCAACAAATGCTTTAACGCTTTACCATAAAAAATACACAACTATGCAACCAGGCGGCTGCCATGGTGGTAACTAGCCCGCCTGAGTTCGACTTGCTCTCCTTAACAGAGTTTTACGCTTGTTTCCCCAATGAAAGTGGAGGGTCTTTATAGTTTCCCCCGGGAGTGGGGGTTTTAACAAAATTTCGACCTAACGTGGGGCGTTTATAAAAAAAAATTCTTCCATGATATGAAGGTTATGAATAAGGGTGCTCATAAACTTGAGTTTGCGTCAACCCTAACTCTAATTTATTTATAAAATATTAACTCTATCTTTAATCTTATTTGTAAAATCTAAACTTTAATTCTATTTTTTAAAAAATGAGTTTGGGTTGAGTTTTGGGTTTAAATTTAGGTTGATGAATTTACATTTTATTTAAGAGTCATTAGTTTAAAATTTTATATAAATATATAATAATAATAAATCATGTGATAACATATTTTCAATCTACGGATTTTTAAAAAATATAGTAATATAAAAAATATTTTTAGAAGAAAATTTATCATAAAAAATAAGATAAATGAAGAAAATTAGTGAATATAGAAGTAAATGATAAAATAAAAGATAAATATAAATAAAAAATAATATACTTTATTTATAAAATAATTACAATATGTCAAACATGCATTCAAATGTAAATATAAATAACATAAATACATAAATATAAAGAAACATAGTTTAGACAGGGATGCTTCTATGAAACCTCATCCATTTTCAACATTTAGATAGTTGATGAAAAATTCAGTCCATCTATTATGTTTAACATCATGTATATTATTATGGAAACCTTTTATTTGTCTAATATCATAGTATATAGGCCTCATCTACAAACATGTATTATCAAAATAATAAAATGATTTAATGCTAAATATTAATTTTGAAATAGTATTTTCAACATCTAAACCATCTGAAATATCATTACTACATGGATAAATGATTTTATAAAGTATTATTACATTATAATATATATGTAATTGTATCTAAGTATTTTTCCTTAGTTACATATGACTATACTTATTTTTGAGCAAATGTGACGTATGTATATATTGAATATGAATGAAATTTGGTTTCATAACTGAACAAATGATTTTAAATATAATAAATTGATTGAATTTTCCATCAAGCATCAAAATCATAAAATTTGAGCGGGTTACATGAAACGACTTCTATGTAACCCGATTACATAGAAGCAAGTTCGTTGTTTAGACCAACCGAGCCGTGCTCGGTTGGTCACCGCAGGCGTGATAAAGCAGGCGCCGGGGTGTGCGGTGTGCGGTTCGAATCCCGCATATGGGATTTCGGCCAGAAGTAAAAATTTGTTAGTAGGAGTTGTGGTCTCCTGTTCGATTATTGGAAGTTGTATCTTCTTTATTCTTCGGCGGAGCTGTGTCTCCGGATTTCTTTGGGGGAGCTGTGTCTCCAGATTTGTAAGAATATCTTAGAACTTTAGTGTAATATGTGTTGAGATGAATGTAAAATGTACCAATCAAAAAAAAAAAAGTTCGTTGTTTAGATATTATGTACATAATATATTTCATAATAAACATTAAATGGAAAACCGAGTTTGAGTTTTTCAAGTTCGGGTTTACTTGAATCATAACCGTATCATATTTATAAATCAGGTTTTTCGGGCTTGGGTTATAATAAGGAAGTTCTAGTATCATTAGAATACGAGTTTTGTGGGCCAAGTTTAGCTTCAACGCGGCCCAAGTTGCACCCCTAGTCGAGAACGTGCGAAATTGTAATATCAAGTTATCACATTGTATAAATACCAATAAAAAAACACACAACCACACTTTTTTAAATCTCTTCACACATTTCATAGGGGTCTAACTGGGGTTGAGTTGTATTGGGGTAGGTGAACTCTAACCCAATCTTAGAATCTAAGTTCGGGCTTGTTGAGATTGGTTTTAGTTTTAGTTTGAAATTCAGATTACTATCAAAACAACCAAAGTTGAAATTTACTAATAAAAATAATAAAATCTTTGAACATTATTACATTCGCACAAACTAATTCTAAAATATACTTTCAATTATGATAACGTATTTATTCATAATTTACATATGAATATATATGACCTATGATATATCAGATTTTGATAAAACTTATTCTCCTAATTAAAAAATAATGCTAAGTACAATGAAGATGATAAATTTTTCATCAACAACCAATGTAAGAAAAATAAATTGGGTTACATAAAATCTCTATCTAAGCAAGTCTACTAAAAGTGAAACTTATATATTTCATAATTAATTAATATACATGCAATAATTTCAAAGAATTGGTATATTTTCTATTATTTACAAATTGAGTTGATATAAATGTGAGAGATTCAACTTTTTATGGACAAATGTAGATGACATTATAGGTTTTTAAAATAAATATTTTACGGTTTAATTATTTTATCTGATTTATTTTTTAAGTACCACTTGTACATATAGTTCTTTCATAAATTTTATTTATACATTATTATGTACGTGTTTTACCGTTATTCTTTTGACTCTATTAAGATATTAATTATGGGTGTGTTTGGAAAATGATAAAACTTTTGGATGAAAAATTTTTTGGTAAAAAAGTTTTTACATGAGAGAAAATGATATGGTATGATAGAGGTAATGACGATGAGTAAATAGAATAAAGTTAAAATGGATAAGATAAACATATGGTTAGTTGTATAGTAATAATCAAAAAATTGAATAGCTATATAGGAAGCTATGAAAAATTAATTAAAATATAGAATAATTAGGAAAAGTGAAAAATTTTAGATTGAAAATTTTTTATTATAAACAAACATGCCCTGTATGTCTCACATAAATTTTAATTCAATGTCACTCTAAACTCTACCAAAGAATTGAGTTTGCAATTTTTTTCTTTTAATAGCTGATTTGATGTATATATATATATTTTGTTACTTTATTTTCGTGAAATTAATTTCAATCCTTTCACATCCTCCCAAATCCCAATGCGGTTAACTGGCAACAGTGAAAGAAAATCCCGCAAGAGAATGAAACAAAATGCATTTTCTTTTTCTCTTTGTTTATTGGGAAACAAAATGGATTTTATGTAAGAAGCAAAAAGGCACGAAGAAAAAGACAAATTTTAGTACACTATTTTATTTCTAGCTTGTTTCTAGGAATCCCTTTTTTTTTGCTGCAACCCTTTTCATTTTAAAAATATTGATAATCGATAGAAATTTTATTATATCTATTATATTTAACATCATTTATGACATCCCTTTTTATTTGTTTTATATCATTGTAAATCCGAATTACCGTAATAAAATGGTTTAATGCTAAAATATCAATTTTAAAGTAGTATTTTCAACATCTAAACCATCTAAAATATCATTTCTACGTGGATAAATAATTCTACAATATATTATTATATTATTAATACATGGGTAAATGAATTTAAGTATTTTTCATAATTTACATACGAATCTAGGTATTTTTGAACAAACGTGGCCCATACACATGCTTGACTTTGATAAAATTTATTCTCTTAATTAAACAAGTAATTTAAATGCAATAAATGGATTAAATTTTTCATCAAAGATCAAAATTTTAAAATTTCAAGGGGTTATATGACTTCGCTACTATATCACATATATCTTACATAGGAGCGAAACTCAATTTAATTATGTGACATCAGTAGGAGAGGGAGACTTCTCTCTAACCTTAAAATAAACAAATAATAAATGATCATTATATAATTCAGAAATACTTGGGTGAACCTGGAATGCATTGAACCTTAATGGCTCAATATACTTCATCCATTTTTTTTTATTTTTTAAAAAAAATTTTATATAACTGTTAATCTAAGTGTATTTAATATGTGTATAAATTTTTATTATTTTTGGAGATTTTTAGATATTTTTTTTGAATTTTGTAAAATCAGTGGCATTTTTAGTAATTTAAAATGACACTGATTTGAAAAAATTCGAAAAAAATATCTAAAAATCTTTAAAAATGGTAAAAATCTATACACATGTTAAATACACTTATATTAACATTTTCATAAAAAATGTTTTCAAAAAAAATAAAAAATAAAAAATAGGTGAAGTACACCCGGGTGCATTTGAACCAGCATCAGAAACCTATAAGGCCCAATTATCATGTAATATCATGACTTGAGGACAACCCCATTTCTATCACAATGTAGATGGGGTTCAAGTCACGACGGCTGCAAAAATTACATAGTGTAGAGTTGGTGGTAGTTGTCTCTCAAGTTGTCTAAGAGTGTCTACCATATAGGATAAATCAGAAAATTATTACATATATGTCAAAATATTGTAAAAAATTTGTAACAGAGCTTAGGTAGAAAAAACCAGATGAGATGATTATAAAATATTCATAAAAAACAACAAAATTATTTATTTTTCATACGTTTAACAAAGCTTGTAACAATGATCATGGTCGGATATTCAAGATGGTCACAGGAATACAAGAAATTTTAGCTGCATGATTAGTAATATTTGATATGACCTGAACATATAGAAACAAATAATATTAGTTTTCATTGGACTAAAACATGGGTTATGATTCTGTAGCGCGCGGGTGTTTTTTTATCAGTAAAAATCCGGACTTAAGTGTATTTAATTTATACATCAAATATTATATATATTCTTAATTTCAAAAATCAATCGTTTTTGCTATTTAAATAAAATTTGCCCCGAAACTGTTCATTTTTGAAATTAAAAATATATAAATTATAAAATGTAATATGTAAGTTAGATACATTGAGCCTACAATTTCATTAAAAAAATATACAAATGCACCGTGACTAACACTCCTGCAAAATATAGCGACGAGCTGATGAGGACTTCAGAATATTAGATTGGCATTTTGGGTGGAACTGCTCGCACCCAGTAATATGCTAGATTCATTCCCTATGTTGGTCGTTGGAAGATTTCTTGTGGTGGTGGTAGCTTTCAGCTGTGCCGCCGTGTTGACTTTCTCAACTTCTCCCCAGCCCAGGAGAACAGATGGTCAAGTACAAAGACCATCAAGATCTTAAATCAATAATAAAAGAAGAACAGACAGGTGCCATTTTATTTCCATTTTTGGGCAGATATATGGGGGCATTTTTTTTTTATTTAAAAAAAAAAACATTTCTCTTTTCCCAATCACAACTGTCCTCTGTCTTCCCTATCCAGAGCTTCCCAAATCTTAGTCCGGTACGTGCCCACTGATCTCCGAAATTTTTTTTTTTTCTGCGCTTCTTTTGAAGCTTAAGTTCCATTTAACTCTCTTGTTTGCCTGCCTGCCTGCTGCGGTTGGTACTTTCGTTTTGATTGTTGGAAGAACGAATTGATATATTTTTATTCAGTTGTTTAGGATCAAAATATTTCAAGTTGAACAATTGAGAGTTTCAGATAGAATTCACAAATTTTATTTGCACCAAGAGTCTCTTATGTAAGCAGCTTTTCCATCGTCAATTGGTCTTAAGGTCATGTTTGGTCGGTTTTTGAGTTACCCATCCATATAACCAGTCGCCCATCACCTCAAAATCGATGCTAAATGGAAGCGAGATCACTCACCTAATAAAGTGCTTGGTGCTAGTGTTGCTGTGGTGATCGTTGTGTTCATTTCTGTTTGCAATTTGATGCAGTTTAAATGCTATTCATCTCTCTCAACAGTATGCTGCAATCTGATGAATTTCAAATTCAACTTGTTACGAATTGAAGGATCCAAATGCGCTTACTTGGGTCAGCGTTGATTGTATAATTGGGCATGGTCTACATTTTACCCTAGGGCAATTACCAATTGGTTCGCTATTGTGATGGTGATGCATGTTTACCATCTTTGGCAGATTTAGGCAGTGGATAACCAAGGTAATAAGAGGATAACAAGACAGGCGGGCAGATACAGATAACAATGAAACTCTGCTGCTTTACTAGTGTGGGTAGGAGACAGAGCAATCATAGTCGAGGAAAACAATCAGAAGGTAAAGCTCAACTTATGTAAATGCACTCTTTGTATTATTTTTATTTATCAGTTGATGATGTACTGTGACAAATAAAGCTGCATTTGGATGTTTGACTGAATTGGACTGCGATATGTAAATTCAGTGCAAGCTACAATGAAATTTAGGTCCCCCCCCCCCCCCTTTTGTTTTTAATTTCACACTGTTTTGTAGTCCATTTTTTTTTTTTTTTTGGATATACATTTCGTGGTTTAACTTGTAAGTTTAAATTTTTGGAACTGATGAATTTTGGCAATCCAACTTATGCTGTTTATTTAATTTTTAATTTGAGCTATTGCCGTTTGGTTTGGATCTCCATAGATGTGCTACAGTATAATAGAATTTATAGGAACCAGCATGCTTACTGTTGGAGAGATATTGATGGTAGCTTATGAAGTATTTGCAAATTTAGCATTTTTTTAGAAACAGATTTCTCTCTTTTGCTGGCTGCTTCTCAAACCAGGATTTATGGCTGTTATCTTCACTGGATTCTACTTCGATCCAAGGTTCAGGAGCCTGGAGTTGCAGTTTGGGGACCTGTGTCCAGCAAAACTTATGCATGCACAACTTTATCTTTCTGGAACATGTTTCATCAGCTTCTTGTTACATTTATTTAATAGCTTGACTTTACTTATGATTAACACGTGAGCAGCACTGAGAGATGCTTAAAACCTATTTAGCAAAATTAATACAGGCATAGTGAATTAGATAAAGGAGGGAAACAAGAAGCGGAAGCAGGAGGAGCAGAAGGAGCAGAAGGAAAAGCAAGACAAGAAGCAGGAGAAAAAGGGGAACAGTTAAAGCAGCAGTATAAGCAAGTAGAAGAACAGGAAAGGGTAAGTAACAGGGGGAAAAGAGCATGACGGGGCTGAGTGTGGAGCAAGAAGAAATATGGGTACTTGGAGTAGGACTACATTATCAATGAATCTCAAAATGGCTAATTGATTCACATTCCATGTCCTGATCAATTGTTCTGTTTGGATGGGTGATTGAGTAGTAGCCATATGATGGATAATCTAATCTTCTGGGAGTAGCCACATCCACTTGGAGGTAGGATCACCAACACATGACCAATGACCAAAAAATCATTGTCTAGTCTACGTCAGTAATTGGTTTCTAAATATTGTACATTTAGGATAATAACACCGAAGTGCTTCCTATCTAGAAGGGCAATTGAGATGGTATCCATGTGATGGATCATCAATAACATATACACAATTTTTCAAACGCCCAGTTTGGGCTAGCATTAAGTAAATTATTCAACTTTTGTAATCATACTTGAAGCATCTATTTTAGTGTTTATGTAGATACTAATTTTTTTCCTTCTACAAGGTTGGGGATTTTTTTTAAAAATTTTGTTGTCTTGTTATTTATGGACAGTGTCAGTCATATTTGTCAAACCTGTCTGTGTTTGTTTAGATATCAGCACATCTGTCACCGTGAAGCTCTTTTCGTACAATCAGCTAAGGTCTGCAACAAGAAACTTCAATTATGCAAACAAAATAGGTGGAGGTGGCTTTGGAGTAGTTTATAAAGTGAGTTTTGTTGACTTCTAATTTTTGCCTTCCTGTTATATTAATCATCTTCAAGGCTTGCCTTTGCAATTGGTGTTCATAGGAAACAGCCTCTTTGTAATTGAGGAACGGTGAAGTTGCATATATAGATGCTCCTCCCCAAATTTCACAATGTGTGGGCGCCATGTGTAGCAGCTGGGCCCTTTGTTTATATTATTCACCTTTGCCTTGATGGACAATGTCTCAGAAAAACATGATAACATTGATCAACCTACAACAAATGCAACTCTTGTACACAGTTACTTGTGAATCAACCTCTTTTCTAAGAGATTCAGCACCTAAAGTTAGTTGTAGGTGTGTTGATGAAGAAGTGAACTGTGGGCTCACCACCTTGGCTTCCTTAACCCTCAGATGGAGGAATCTGGTAAAATCTCTCTGATTTTTGTTAGAATCTTACCACAGTATCATATGCATACATATTATTTGTCTCCTAGAACTTCCAAAGGTAGCACCTTCACATATTTTTCTAGATGTCAGTTGTTTCCATCAAATATCAAGGACAAGCCCACAAATTTTTTTTTTCGCTGATAAAGATGTCTTGTATGAATAATTCTAGAGACAGCTGGCGTTACAATTTCCGTTTGATCATTTTCAGAGGATGTTTATAACATGTCCTAAACTCTTTGTTCTCAAGGTGCATATCCATTTGCACATGCGCATTTCATCTGTTGATGTGTCCTATGCATCTTCTTGTGAGTCTAAATTCTTTGTAAAGAAGTTGATAGAAAAAATGTACCTATATCACATAGACATTTGAATATTTAAAACTCTTTATTTATTATGTTCAATATTGTTGCTCATTATTTTTTTTTCAGGGCATTTTAAGGGATGGAACACAGGTTGCTGTAAAATCACTATCAGCTCAGTCTAACCAAGGAGATCGTGAATTCTTGACTGAGATTGATACAATCTCAAACATTAAACATCCAAATCTAGTTGAGCTCATAGGCTGCTGTGTTGAGGGCCGCAATCGAATGCTTGTCTATGAATATTTGGAGAACAACAGCCTTGCAAATGCATTATTTGGTAAAGAAAATAAGTACCTGACATAATCTATAATCTTAGATTTTAACACATCTAGTACATGGGATTTGTCTGAAAATAGTTACTTTCTTAGGGCACATTTGGATACCACAAAAACCTTTTAGTTTAAAACTTTCCACTCTTCATAACTATCCTATTTTTTAATCGTTTCTTTACATTTTCTTACACAACTACCCTGTTTTTCAATCATTTTTACAAAACTACGTATACAACTAACTTATCTATTTTAAATTTATTTTCTTTACTTCTCATCGTTACTCTATCATATCACATCATTTTCTTTCAATTCAAAAACTTTTCATCCAAAAGTTTTATCATTTCCCAAACGCACCCTTAGTTTAACCTACTGCCAAGTAATCAGGTTGTTGCATATTTGATTCAAGCGATGTGAGGAACTTGGTTTCCAGGTCACAAGAGGAGCATGTTTGATCTAGATTGGCCTCTAAGGGCTGCTGTTTGCTTGGGCACTGCTCATGGCCTTGCATTTCTTCATGAGGAAGCTGAACCTCATATTGTCCACAGAGATATCAAGGCCAGTAATGTTCTTCTTGACAAAGATTTTGTACCTAAAATTGGAGACTTCGGCCTGGCAAAGCTTTTTCCAGATAATGTCACTCACATTAGCACACGAGTGGCTGGAACAATGTAAGCATGCAATCTTATCTATCACTGAATATTCAACTTATCTCATGAGAGTCATTCTTACTCTTGTTAATGCAGTAGATAGTAGCAAAGATTTTTGTGAAACCGAATATACTAGAACAATTGTTGACCTGCACGCTTAAATGATTACCATATTTGACACAATTTATGGGCATAATGGGTACATAATGAAATGATGATATAACCTCTCTGTTTCTGATGCTTCGCCATTATTGGAGGTGAGCATTTTAGAATCATGAAAGCAACATTAGTAGAACCTAGGCATGTGCACATAGGACATACTTCTGTTTCAGAAAGGGATCAATGAAAGCTGTATTAATCCATATTGGTCCTGTGTCAGCTAATATCTATAAGTTTTTATGTGGCACGAAGTTGCAATTTTGGCTTGTCAATGTGCTATATGGCTTCTGTCATGTTTTACTTGTTAATATAAAAGCTATGAAGAAAATTTTAGAAAGAAAATTTTAGACTTGCTTATCTTTAGCATGTATTGGAAAAAAATGTTGACAATAAGTGTTTATCACAGAATAAAAATTCCAGTAAGAACCTTCTATCATATGAAAGGATTACCAGAGAAGATTAGACCATTGCTTGCTATAATTCAGTCAAAATCTTAAATTAATGAATATTTTGAAAATTTCTACTTCTATGATAAGAACAAAGATTGACATGGTTTGATATTAAACCACTAAGAAAAGAATAAGGGTCCATATCGCCGATATGAAACCGAAGGAGAATAAAAATTCCAATTAAGAGCCTTCTATCATTTGACTGGATTACCTAAAAGGTTGGACTATTGTACACCAACAAAATCTTAAATTAATTAATGAAAGGCGAATACGGGCATTATGAAATGAAAGGGAATTTGATACATGACTTGTTCTTTCTTTCGTATGCTATCCATTTTTATTCGTTGTTTTATACTGATGTATATATTTATTTACTGCTTAAAGCAAAAGGTCTCTTAAAGTTTTAACTCTCATCCTAGTGTGCGTGAGTGTGGTCCAAGGTTTGAACCCTAAGAGGATCTTGGTCTCCATTGATGTGATAATAATACAAAAGTTTAGCTCTCATTTCAGTTCTTTTTGTATTTTTTGATTTCCATGGAGTCACTTATATTGATATTATCGCCTGGTATTATTTTTTTCCCTCGTACTCTCGTATACATCTCCATGGCCAATACATGCCATGAATGAATGATTAGATATCCATACACTGGTACTTTCCTTAAGTCATATTAACTAGAGACATCTACAATGATTGTCCTGAAGTTTTAGAAACTTTTAATTGATTTGCATCTTGACTAGTCAGGTAGAAGCAGAACTATATGTTGGTTGACATATGCTTTGGAAGACTGCGACAAGATAATGGGTGAAACTTTTTCAACATTTAATCATTCATGAAGTCATTCATTAGTTAATTAAACAATAATCTGACTCTTTAACTGTTGTTTATGCTGTAATGAGAAGTCCTTGGAATCCAAAGATTTGGTTTATTGGTATAGTTTTTGGTTAAGATGTTTTTTTGAGGCCAAAAAAATTGTTTTGTATATCTTCATGAAAATTTTCTTGCAACTTAATCTGAAGCTTTCTAAGAAATGTTGGTGTTTCAAGCAGCCACTTTCCACAAAGTAAGGGTTTGCTAAATGTATTAGACGCCAAAATCAGCATCCTAGCCTCCTCTGATCTTGAAACTTTGGCAAACATAGTGCCATGCTCTATTGTTCTATATAAAGACTCATTAGAAATAAAATAGCTCTCCATTATATGCTGTATACAACAATCATTATAAGTAAAAATCTCCAAGGTCTCCCTTGTAATGCTGTAGGCAAGGACTCATTAGAAGCAAAATCACCAACTTTCCTAGCAAGTTCTCTTACTTTTTTCCTTTCATTTACGCATCTCTGCAATCCGGCTCCCTTGGCATTTTTGAGATGAAATGTTATCCAACCTCTTCTTTGATTGATCATCTTAATGTTTTTTGTTGGAAAATAAAAAGTTATAACATTTTTTGTTTAGTGTGTGTTTTTTAATACAAAAACTTTTTACCCTCAACAATGACCCTATTTTTAATTATTTCTTCATATCTTCCTATACAGCTACCATACTTTTCAATCATTTCTGCACAACTACCTATACAACTAATCTATCTATTTGTACTTTATTTTCTTTACTCTTCATCATCACCCCTATCATATCACATCATTTTCTCTCATTTTAAAAACTTTTACAACAAAAACTTTTCATTCAAAAGTTTTATCACTTCCCAAACACACCCTAAATAAGAACATGAAATTTTGATGGAAGGAAATAGTTCTGTAGAAATTTATGGTCTCATTGCTGCATTGCAAGATTTGTGTGCAGGGGTTATTTGGCACCTGAGTATGCATTGCTGGGGCAATTGACAAAAAAGGCTGATATTTACAGCTTTGGAGTTCTTATACTTGA
Organism: Annona cherimola; assembly: GCA_030490835.1. Classification (NCBI taxonomy): domain Eukaryota; kingdom Viridiplantae; phylum Streptophyta; class Magnoliopsida; order Magnoliales; family Annonaceae; genus Annona; species Annona cherimola. The sequence continues at coordinate 90,788,345 of CM059972.1, forward strand.
AATTATTAGCGGCAAGAGTAGCACCATGGCAGCGTGGGGAGATGATCTGATGGTTCTTGTGGAATGGGTAATGAAATTTCTCTGGGTTTCTCAATTGACTGGATGCATTAGACCTTCTTTTCTATGTATTTTTATTGCATGTGTACAGCCCTACTTGCCATCATTATGTATGCATATTTCCTTTTGCTTTTTAAGTGTTAGAATGATTTGAAGTAACATGGTCGCTACCATCGTTCTTTGTAACAAAACTACTGTCATTGATTTTTTTCCTTTGTACCTTCTCACCCGATTCATTTCCCATGCTGGTTCATTGTTGATAGAATATATCTTTTATGATTATTGATACATACGTGAACACAAATTTTGATACATCAGCAGAAATAAACTGGTCGTAGACAATAAAAGAAATTACTGGTGCAGTGAACTGTCACCTTAATCTCCTTGACACTGCTCTATAAATTTGGTCAGAATTGAAGATCCCACGCTCTTTTGGGTGAATTATTAATATGAATTGGCTCACCACTAGCTTGTTTATTCTCAACTTCAATGGCAGATGATCAAACCTACGATATGATTGCTATTATGTTATCACCTATTTTCCCTGAACATTTATGCTTCTATATCCATCCACCGTATCAACATTAGCACTTCGTTCAACACCTATTATATGAATTGTTGTCAGACGTCATTTTTTATATTTTTTTCGAGATTTTTTCATTTTTATGTAGGCCCAAATGTATTTAGTTCATATACCAAAATTTATCATTTGAAAATCTTTTTACATATTTTTTACGAATATTCAAAAAAAAAAATTCCACCTATCTCAAGCACATGAACAAGTGTAAAAAAATTTTGATTTTTGAAAATTTATAAAAAATATGTCAAAAGATTTTAAAATGGTAAATTTTGGTATATTAACTAAATAAACTTAGGCCCACATAGAAATGAAAAGAAAAACTAGAAAAAAATGATGCATTGTAAAAAATCATTATGGTTTTTTGTTGCCTTTATTAGATGGCATTCCATTTCCACCTAGCAATTCAAGTTCTCTCTCAGTTAGCTAATTGTCAACCACTGAAACTCGAAAAGGCAGTTTCTTTTGCCTCGATCTAATTTTCTTGGTCTCATCTAGTCGGTCTTTTGGCTTCCGTATTTTAGAAATGGCCATTTCAGCGACTGAAGTAAATATTTATTTCTACTTCTATAGTTTACCAAAATTGAGTTCTCCTGTACTTTTTCGGTACTCATTCTGAAGTTTTTCCGCTGTTCCCTTTTCCTGGCTGTCTAATATCTATGCCTTCTCTTAACGGTTTCCATCTTCAATGGCAATAATTTTTTTTGGGAGTGTTTCGCACATATTTTCATCCCTGCCTGCTTGTGTGAGCTCAATGAAAAATGTGAATTAGATGCATGAAGCCAACAGCCTCAAAAAAGTTGCACTTGCACTTATGTTCAGATAGAATGGATTGATTGAGAAATAACATGGGTGGAAATACTTTTAGGTATGGAAATTGCGAGATGAAAACAGAATTTTGGAGATTGTGGATCCAGGATTGACAGAGTACCCAGAAGAGGAAGTGTTGCGGTTCATTAAGGTTGGACTGTTTTGCACTCAGGCAACATCTCTGCAGAGACCATCAATGAAGGTGGTGGTGGAGATGCTATCAAAAGATATTTCACTTGATGTAAAATCTCTAGGCGCGCCGCATCCCCTCAAGGCCGTGGCTCATACTTCCACCAGTAGGACCACGAACCACACCTCCAGTGGAAGCTTGGAGAGCTCCCAGCCAAGCAAAGGCAAAAGTTCAGCAGAAGCTTATGGATTCAGTAGCAGTGTGGGTGATTCTGCCATTATGAATGATACAGAAATGCAACCCAGGTGAAGCCGTTGCCACATTCGATGATGCTTTTAGAGTGACCTTTAGATAATTAGATCTCTAACCTGGCGTCTACAGCTCCTTCCATGCTGAAGAATGTATTTTTATTTGAGCTTCCAGTGGAAATTAAGAGAATATGTATTTGTATAGTGTGACTACATCTCTTATTCAATGAGAAATGATTTAGCATAGTTTGTTTTTGTTTTTGTTTTTTTTTTTTTTTTTGTGGGTTACAAGTAGACATGCTCTTGCGGTCGCTTGAATCTAGGATCAACATCCATGCACCTGCATGTCATATTATTGGGCTATACTCTGGTGGACAATGATTCAGCCTAGTTAATTATACATACATAGTGACTTGATCCAACCATTTTGTTTTAATAACATATAAAGTTTTGACTGTCGGGCTCCGCTTCTACGTAACCAGGTCACATAGAAACGAAGTCATGTACCCCGTTCAAAATCTAAGATGTTGATTTTTGATAGAAAATATAATCTATTCATTGTATTTAATATCATTTGTTTATCTATGAGATCAAGTTTTGGCCCAATCAAATATGTTTATTAGCCACATGTATTAAAAAAATATATATTCATGTGTAAATTAGGAAAAATGCTAAAATTTTAAATTTAAGGTGGTATTTTCGACATTTAAATCATCCAAAATATCATTTTCATATGAGTAAATGATTCTATAAAGTATTATTATATTCTTATACATGCGTAAATAGATATAAGTATTTTTCATAATTTACACATAAATATATATTTTTAAACAAATGTGGCATGTAAATATACTTGATTGGGATGAAATTTAGTCTCTTAGATAAACAATCAATATTAAATACAATGTTCAAATTGAATTTTTTTTATTAAGGATCAAAATCTTAATTTTGAAGGAGTTACATGGCTCTACGAGACCGTAGACCATTATACTAGCAACATGTACCTAAAATCCCTTTAGAATAATGAAAAGTGAAAACTTAAAAGAGTTATGTGGCCGTCGAGGGCTAAAAAGGAAAATTTTGCAAGTCAGTGATATGATGCACTTATAAAATGTTGCAGATTAGAGAAATAATAATAATAATAATTATTATTATTATTATTATTATTATTATTAATTATTATTATTATTAATTATTATTAATAATTATTATCGTTATTGTAAACATTAAATCAAGATAGCAGAAGTGAGAATGCCAAGATAAACATGTAGTAAATAAAAATAAGGAAACGCAGAATTATAAGGATTATAGTCCATTGCAGTCGGGTTAAATGGATGTGTGACATGTGTCCATCCTTCCCTTTGTTTTAAAAAGAATTTGCGTTCATCCTTTCTTTTGTTGTTTTTAGAGTTTTTGCACTCACATCTATGACTTTCATATAAATTACAGTTATGTCTATAGTGCAAAACTTACTATAAAGGTAGCCATAGATATTTAAAAAGGGATGCTTATACGAAACCTCTTTTTTCTACATAACTCCCTCCATTTTCAACATCTTGGTAGTTGATGAAAAATCTACTTCACCTATTATGTTTAGCATCACTTATATTATCATAGAAACCTTTTTATTTATCTAATATCATTGTATATCGGCCCCATCTATAAATATATAAAATTAACTTAATAAAATGATTTAACCCTAAATATTAATTTTTAAATAGTATTTTCAATATCTAAACCATCTAGGATATCATTACTACATAGATGAATGATTCTATAAAGTATTACAACACTCTAATGCATATGTTAATGGTTCTAAGCATTTTTTCTAATTTACACATAAATATACCTATTTTTAAGTAAATGTGGCCTATGCACATATCGGATTTGAATAAAACTTGGTCTTTTAACTAAAAAAATGATTTTAAATATAATAAATGGATTGGATTTCCATCAAGCGTCAAATCTTAAATTTTGAGGGAGTTATATAGAACCACTTTTATATAACCCAATTACATAAAAGTTAGCCTAATTTAAAAATATTTATAAAGATGCTTGTTGCCAATGGAAAATATATTTTTTAAAAAAATAATGACAGTTTTGACAAAACCAAGCCACCTCTATCAACATTTTGACTCTAATACCTAACATATTCATAATATTTTTAAAATTTTTCTTATACTCATGATGTTTAATCCTATACTTTTATCTTAATATACCATAATGTCAACGAAACCAGAAAGAACAGTTATTTACCCATAAAAGACTACTATTTTGCCCATTTAAATTTTCCTAATTGAAATAATTTGTGAAATGTTGTGAGTATATGAGAAACAAATATTGTGGGTATATGATAATTTTTTTTAAACATTTGTTAATATGTGTTCAGTTAGGATATTAAAAAATTATTTTGATTGGATATCTTCGTGGCCCAAATAAATATAAGCTCATTATTTGATGGCAAACAAGGTATGCAACTAACCCACATAAGTGGAAAACAATTTATGATGACTACGACAATGATAATATTTAACTCATCCTCAAAAAATTATAATTGCAGACGGCGATGGATAACGAGATGAAATTATTTGACCACTCCTCTTGTGGCCCATTAATTAACAGTTGTTGTCCACGCAAATTTCTAGATTCCGATGGGGACAAACTAATAATTCATGGAGTAGTTCATGCATTCACCAGTCTTTGATGTATGCATTATTGTCATTTAGCAGGTGATGAGCGGAGGGAGTTTGTCTGCCGTCGATCCTCCTTTTTTTTTTTTTTTTTTTTTTTGTGTTTTAGTCAATTCAATTGAAAATTTTGATTATTTTCTTTTTGGTCAATTCACTTGAAATTTGGTTGTTTGGAACTGCAATGCAATCATTTAGCCGGACGAAAAATGGAGAACCGCTTAGGTGGGAAGTCGTCTCAATGGGAACTCCTTCAAAAGACTTTTTTTTTGTTTTAAAAATATAACCACATGTATTATTTAAAATATAATTTTGACTGTTCATCATGCAAATTTAAAAAATAGATGTTTGTGTGACCTCAAATAAATAAAAATTGTAAAAGTTATGTATTTAGAAAATAAAAATTAGTACATAATACTTTTTCGACATGAAAAAGACTTTGTTAGACTCATCTAAACCAAATACATGTATATAACGTTTCAGATCTTACAGATATTATTCTATATTTTATTTATAATGTAAAAACATATACACTATTAATATCCTTATATCATAATTTTTTAATTATTATCATTATGTTTGTATTATTTTCATTATGAACAGACAAAATTATATTTTAAATAATATGTGTGGTTAAATTTTTAAAATAAAATTAAAAACTCAAGTTTTTGAAAGAGTTCTCATTGACCCGGTGGGAACTTGGTTCCCACTGAAGCCCTTCTCCGGAAAATGAGTGATAGGACGCAAATGCAACGGCTTTGAAGTCATAAATACCCTCAGTATTACTGTCATTATTGTCTATCAGAAAATGACTTAGATGTCATTAAATTCCATTGAAATCTGCGGGGTGATGAAAATACCTTCCAGAAGTCATTTATAATTTTTTATTTTTTGTAAAAAAAAAAAGAAAAAAAGAAAAGAAACATACTTTTTCTATGAGTATCTTTTCAGTTTATAATTTATTATAACTTTTTATTTGTTGAATTTATAATTTTTTAATTTTCATCGATATTGGCAAATTTTGAGGTTATGTTTCTGGATTCGCATTGATTTTTAAGGTCATTTATAGCAACTAAGCATGTTACAGGGAGGCATTCGTGAAAGAGAACTTTCCAGATCCTCCTTGTAACTTGCCGATTAATGAAAGCCAGAACTAGAACGGCTTTTTAAGCAGGAAAGGACCAAAGGGTCCACTTTCTCATGGTCAATGGTCAAGCTATTTCACCCTTTGGTTTTTAAGAATTCAGGTACCTGACCATTGACGGATGCAGGACCTCTGGCAAGAGGGGCAATGAATGAGGAGTTCATATTATTGTTCGGAATTTATAAAAGGCCGTGAGTATATTAAGAATTATATGCAATTGATATGAGTATAAGATGAATTATCCCTTCCTCTTATACCCGTAACATTTCACTCTAAATTCCTCTTCTACTCGTGTCATCAATACAATCTTGTCTACCTCATTGAAAAGACGATTTTGCCCATTTAAAATTTTCTAATTGAGATAATTTAACCTTCACATGATTCAATTGATGATGGTGAATCATTAATACAAGATATTAAATAATTTAAAAGTCATATTGAGGTTGAATTATTTGAACTATAAAAAATTTAAGAGCGCAAAATCCTCTTTTTAATGAGATAGACAACGTTAGTTTTAACTGCGTGGGTATAATAAGAATTTAAAATAAAATGTTTTGGATACAGGAGGAATTTATGAAACATTATGGATATATTAGGAATTAAGTGCATTTATCATGGGTATAAAAGAAATTATTTCTAAGAAAAATTTATGAAATGTTGTGAGTATATTAGGAATTATGTGCAATTGTTATGGGTATAAGTAGAATTATCCCTTATTATTATCATCATCATCATCATCATCATCATCATCATCATCATCATCATCATCATCATCATCATCATCATCATCATCATCATCATCATCATCATCATCATCGTCATCGTCATCGTCATCGTCATCATCATCATCATCATCATCATCATCATCATCATCATCGTCCTCATCCTCGTCCTCATCCTCGTCCTCATCCTCATCATCCTCATCATCACCTCATCACATCATCATCATCATCATCATCATCATCTCATCACATCATCCACATCATCATCATCCTCATCCTCATCTCATCATCCTCATCCTCATCATCCTCATCCTCATCATCCTCATCATCATCATCCTCATCATCATCATCATCATCATCATCATCATCATCATCAATCATCATCATCATCATCATCATCATCATCATCATCATCATCATCATCATCATCATCATCATCATCATCATCAATCATCATCATCATCATCATCATCATCATCATCATCATCATCATCATCATCATCATCATCATCAATCATCATCATCATCATCATCATCATCATCATCATCATCATCATCATCATCATCATCATCATCATCATCATCATCATCATCATCATCATCATCATCATCATCATCATCCATCATCATCATCATCATCATCATCATCATCATCATCATCATCATCATCATCATCATCATCATCATCATCACATCATCATCATCATCATCATCATCATCATCATCATCATCATCATCATCATCATCATCATCATCATCATCATCATCATCATCATCATCATCATCATCACATCATCATCATCATCATCATCATCATCATCATCATCATCATCATCATCATCATCATCATCATCATCATCATCATCATCATCATCATCATCATCATCATCATCATCATCATCATCATCATCATCATCATCATCATCATCATCATCATCATCATCATCATCATCATCATCATCATCATCATCATCATCATCATCATCATCATCATCATCATCATCATCATCATCATCATCATCATCATCATCATCATCATCATCATCATCATCATCATCATCATCATCATCATCATCATCATCATCATCATCATCATCATCATCATCATCATCATCATCATCATCATCATCATCATCATCATCATCATCATCATCATCATCATCATCATCATCATCATCATCATCATCATCATCATCATCATCATCATCATCATCATCATCATCATCATCATCATCATCATCATCATCATCATCATCATCATCATCATCATCATCATCATCATCATCATCATCATCATCATCATCATCATCTCATCATCATCATCATCATCATCATCATCATCATCATCATCATCATCATCATCATCATCATCATCATCATCATCATCATCATCATCATCATCATCATCATCATCATCATCATCATCATCATCATCATCATCATGTGACGATGACGATGTGTCTCACTATACATGCAGATCTGCCCATGTGCCTAACGGGAACAAATCTGATTATATTTTGGGGGAAAATACTAAATATATCCACAAGTTTCTAACCTTATTTCCTTCTGCACATCTAATCCTTTTTAATACGTTTGCTTTAAAATACATATATTTATGTGTAAATTATGAAAAAATTTTATATTTATTCGCATATGCATTTTAATGTAACTATACTTTGTAGAATCATTTATCTATTTAATAATGATATTTCAGACAATTTAAATCTCCAAAATCAAATTATTTTATTACGTAGTTTTCTTATATTGGTATTTGGAAGCCATGAAGAATTATACTAGATAAATGATGAGTTCTCCATGATGATATAAATTATGCTATACAATAAATGGAGCGCATTTCTCATTAATCGTCAACGTCTCAAAAATGGACAGGGCTACACATAAACAGAGCTTTGGAACTCATTATGTATATATATATAAAAAAAAAGATGGCATTCTTGTCCCTTTTCTATTATTTTAAGGCATTAATCCAGATATTTAAAAATTCAACGAGAATGCAAATGTGGACTCGCAAGAATTTTTGTTTAGTATAGCTGAACGATACATTACGATGGTGAACAAATCCATAAAATATTAGAAAAGATATAGACAAACGCTCAATACCCCGCTTCAATGCTAAATCTAATTATGCTTAAACATAAGAAAAAAAAATCTAAGAAAAAAGAAAAGCTCGATGATATATCAACTCGAACAAAACTAATCAGAAGAGAGCAAGTTTTGCTGACATCGAAACAGCCTTTGCAGCATTTCATGGAGACCATGATCAGGGGCCTGTAGAGCCATTCAACGGGAAAAGATTGTTTTATTTCTAGGAACGAATAGAAAGCTTTTCTCGAACATAAAACGACATTATACACTGCCGCTGGTTTGCCTGATGAAATGACATCTTTACCTGCTCGAAAATTCTGAGAAAAATAAGGAAATGCGAATTGGTTGATGGCGGAAACCTTCTTGGGTTACAACTAACATAGATGATCACCACTTACCAAAGTTTCTTCTACTACGTTAGCCACTAGCACGTAGCTCCTCTGAAAATAATAAATAGTAAATAATCTATACAAATTGGATTCTATTTCACTGCTAAGTTTTACAAGATCACAGAGATTTATACAAAACGGACCCAAGACCGGTACGAGATTTCAATCAATAAAGACCAAAAAACACGAATCAGGTAACTCACATAGCACAAGCGGAACCAGTGGAAGACCTGAGAGTTCTGCAAAAGCAACATGAACACAGACATCTGTTTCCTGACCCGTAACTCACATGTGAAATTTGTGACATCCAAATTCAAAATTCACATCAGTCCATCACATGGCTGGGTAAAACCAGCCAGCCTGAGGTCCCTGTGCAGTAAAAGCCACACAAGCAGGCCTAGCTACAAACATGTTGACAGACCACCGCGTCATCGTCATCGTCATCGTCATCGTCATCGTCATCGTCATCGTCATCGTCATCGTCATCGTCATCGTCATCGTCATCGTCATCATCATCATCATCATCGTCCTCATCATCGTCCTCATCCTCATCATCATCCTCATCCTCATCATCATCATCATCATCATCATCATCATCATCATCATCATCATCATCATCATCATCATCATCATCATTATTATTATTATTATTATTATTATTCCGCGAGGGGACACACATGGTAAAATAAATTGCATTTTTAAAAGTATTTTTCAGTGTCTCACTATACATGCAGATCTGCCCATGTGCCTAACGGGAACAAATCTGATTATATTTTGGGGGAAAATACTAAATATATCCACAAGTTTCTAACCTTATTTCCTTCTGCACATCTAATCCTTTTTAATACGTTTGCTTTAAAATACATATATTTATGTGTAAATTATGAAAAAATTTTATATTTATTCGCATATGCATTTTAATGTAACTATACTTTGTAGAATCATTTATCTATTTAATAATGATATTTCAGACAATTTAAATCTCCAAAATCAAATTATTTTATTACGTAGTTTTCTTATATTGGTATTTGGAAGCCATGAAGAATTATACTAGATAAATGATGAGTTCTCCATGATGATATAAATTATGCTATACAATAAATGGAGCGCATTTCTCATTAATCGTCAACGTCTCAAAAATGGACAGGGCTACACATAAACAGAGCTTTGGAACTCATTATGTATATATATATAAAAAAAAAGATGGCATTCTTGTCCCTTTTCTATTATTTTAAGGCATTAATCCAGATATTTAAAAATTCAACGAGAATGCAAATGTGGACTCGCAAGAATTTTTGTTTAGTATAGCTGAACGATACATTACGATGGTGAACAAATCCATAAAATATTAGAAAAGATATAGACAAACGCTCAATACCCCGCTTCAATGCTAAATCTAATTATGCTTAAACATAAGAAAAAAAAATCTAAGAAAAAAGAAAAGCTCGATGATATATCAACTCGAACAAAACTAATCAGAAGAGAGCAAGTTTTGCTGACATCGAAACAGCCTTTGCAGCATTTCATGGAGACCATGATCAGGGGCCTGTAGAGCCATTCAACGGGAAAAGATTGTTTTATTTCTAGGAACGAATAGAAAGCTTTTCTCGAACATAAAACGACATTATACACTGCCGCTGGTTTGCCTGATGAAATGACATCTTTACCTGCTCGAAAATTCTGAGAAAAATAAGGAAATGCGAATTGGTTGATGGCGGAAACCTTCTTGGGTTACAACTAACATAGATGATCACCACTTACCAAAGTTTCTTCTACTACGTTAGCCACTAGCACGTAGCTCCTCTGAAAATAATAAATAGTAAATAATCTATACAAATTGGATTCTATTTCACTGCTAAGTTTTACAAGATCACAGAGATTTATACAAAACGGACCCAAGACCGGTACGAGATTTCAATCAATAAAGACCAAAAAACACGAATCAGGTAACTCACATAGCACAAGCGGAACCAGTGGAAGACCTGAGAGTTCTGCAAAAGCAACATGAACACAGACATCTGTTTCCTGACCCGTAACTCACATGTGAAATTTGTGACATCCAAATTCAAAATTCACATCAGTCCATCACATGGCTGGGTAAAACCAGCCAGCCTGAGGTCCCTGTGCAGTAAAAGCCACACAAGCAGGCCTAGCTACAAACATGTTGACAGACCACCGCAACGGAACCGACATATAATATAATAGGAGAGCTACATTTTTTTTTTTTTTTTCTGAAGGTGCTAAAGAAAGATACCTACTCATTAATTTTCAGCAACAGTAACCACAATGCAACAGATAACTACCACACTATATATGGACTCATGTAGCATTTCAAACAAAAACACACTGTCTATACATCCTATACTAGCCACATGACATGTACGAGATCTCATGCAGCAGCCACAGCAGCCTTGGGAGCTGGAGCAACCGTGACTTTAGCATCTTTGGCTGGCTGAGCAGGAGCTGCTGGAGGTGGGGGCTTCATGTGTGGCGGGGGTGTGTGCTTGAGTTTCAGGAGTATCTGGCGCATTCTTGAGAGGTCAGTTGGCTTGCCGGGTTTTGGCCCTTGGATCACGACAATCGATGGTTTCTTATCTTTGTCCCTCTTTCCTCTTTTCTTCTCTATTGCTGGAACTTCGTTAGGAATGAGCTCAGCAATTGCTTTCCAGTATTGTTTGTCTGCTTCTGCATGGAATTTCTCTTGGCTTACCAGAAATAGCTGATACAAGGCCACATATAGGTTAGATCACTTTGAAACTTATCAACCCAAAGGGGGATGCTAATGTCATGTTAAAGAAGCTTGGTCAGTTTGCTTTCCTGTACCTTTGCAAAGTTAATTTTCAGATGGCAGTAAGAATAATTGGGCTCTCCATTGATGAAAGGGCATCGTGTCTTATTGGTGATTCAAGATGTTTAGATGTAGGAATCTAGACTGACTCTCAGAAAATATCCAGCACAATAATCTTTAAAAGAAAACAATTAGTGAACAATGTTATGCTACAGTTCAACCTGCGACTTCTATCTACAACTCGCCATAGAGAATCGTCTGTGAGAAGGAAGTGAATTCTACAGTAATAATTTTAAAAATAGGAACCATTATTGTTAATTGATCAATTGAGTTTTTTAATCGCATAGACTAGGGGTGGGAATCGAGAAGGGTCAGAATATGCCCAACTCTGACCCTACTGTTTAAAAAAAAAATCTTGTTTGACCATTATTTTTAGTCTGGGTTGGGACAATATCGGATTGACTCCTTACTTTTTTTGAATAGGACCCAGGACAAACTTGGGTCGGTATTAAGACAACGGGTCGGGTAAAAAAATGCGGGTCGAATAGGATGGTTTTAAGAATTTATAAACACATCAAGGATAAAAACCTATCTAAACTAAATTTAAACATTATATGTTGTTCTTATCTAAACTAACTTTAAATATTAAATGCTTCGACCTATTGCTAATCAATCAAAGTAAAACATCCTTACTTAAATAAAACATGAATATTTATTAGAACAACTTAATGAAACATACCTCATTAGAATTTTATTCATAACTTGAACATTTGAACTGCTAATTTCTTGAACTCATTCAATATCTTTTATTATTTATCTTCAACAAAAACACTATGGATGTCACGTTTGGAGTTAAAATAAAAATAATTCCAATAACGAGTAATCGAAATTCAAAGTTATAAAAAATGAAGTAGAACCCATGATTTATTTAACTTTATTTTAAATAAGCTATAAAAATAGTAAATTTACTGATCTATGTGACCAAGTAGTGAGTGCTTTCCCATTGTTTTTTACACCAAATTTAACAGGTTAAAAGCTGGATAAATGTTCAAAAATATGACTTTTTTAAAAGAAGTGAATGGGCTATTCTAGGAGGCAAAAGCCACCACATGCAAGTCTGCAACATCCACCATTATCTTGGTGAGACCTTAAGAACCAACAGCATTGTTGCGATGGCTAAGATAATTGCTAGGTAAATCTGTCCTCTCAAACAAACAGCGTTGGGCTTGCCAACATGGTAATTTTTTAAAATTTTCTTTAGTTTTCTTGATAGCATGGCCTGCCCATCAGCATTCAGAAGTGCAGTTGAAAGGTCAGAATGACAAGGGAATTGTTGGCCAAAAAAGCATCAAATATTATTAATAAATATAGATATAGATATATATATATATGGATTATATTCCTGTGCAGCATCGCTGTAATGGGCCCCACATGATCATGAAATCATGATCTACTCCACCCATTGTATTTAGAATAATGTATTCTATTACCATACCAATTTTCATCCCAATCAGATATGTATATGGGCCCCATCTGAAAATGGTACAAATCCAACGTAATAAAATAGTTTGATGAAAATAACAACTTTAAAGTAGCTGATTGGGATGAAAATTGGTATGGTAATAGAATACATTATTCTAAATACAATGGATGGAGTAGATCATGATTTCATGATCATGTGGGACCCATTTTTGGGCCACTGTACCGCTGTTCCGGTGCAGTGACGCTGCACCGGAACAGCTCTCTCTCTCTCTCTCTCTCTCTCTCTCTCTCTCTCTCTCTCTCTCTCTCTCTCTCTCTATATATATATATATATATATATATGAAATATAAATTCTGTGGCGTGTTGTTTTGTCCTTGAATGAGGAATCAGATATCAACCTTGGACTTTAATGGGCAGGGATGGGGTGGGGATTTTGGGGTAGGGGTGGGGAGTACAGACGCATATAACTCATTCATCGAATGAGGTATGGCTGTATAGGAAAGGTTCGGATGGAAGGTCTTAAAACTTGAGACAGAAATGAAGAAATGTTCATAGAGAGATTTTTCTTTTGCCACTGCTCTTCCTTCCAACTACAAGCAAGGGAGAGCTAAGAATCCCCAGGAATCAGGCGGTAGGATTTCAGAAGGAATGACCCTATTTTTCCCACCAATTACCTATAATGGCACACATGGACCTGTTTGCTTGACCAGAGAAAAACGAAATCAAAATTGGAAGGGGGAAATGCTGCTCACTATAAAATACACACTACCAGATGAGATGGTGCCGGAGATGGAGGCTGGAATCAACGCTGTATGAGCCTCCTAGCAGCTGGAGATGAAATCCAGCACCACCAAATGTCGCTGGAGATGGAGCGAGGATCTAGCCATCACCGCAGATGGAAAAGAACGCCGGCAAGCTGCTTCAGTGACGAGACGAGATCAGTTGAAATCAACGCTGGCTGGTGGATGACTAGCTGGGTCGAATGGGAGGGGTGGAGAATTGACGAGATGAGTTAAGGTTTTGAATGGCTTAAAAGAATAGAATTACTACATATTATAGTTGCAGGTCAAGACTGGTATAATTGGGTCTGGAACGGGGTAGGCCCGCCCCGACCCGAAATTTTTTAAAAAAATTACATTTTGCTAACCCAACCCACCTCACAGAGTAGAAAAACATGCCCTGCCCTGGTATAAAATAGGGGCAGGCCACACCCGCCTAGATTCCCACCCCTAACATAGACCATGTCTAATAAATATTTTATGGATGTTTTGCTACACATGTTGAACTACGATTCTCTTAGGCCAGCCTAAAAAACATATTTAAAAAAAAAATCAATTTTTTTTCATGAACATGTGAAGTTAGGTGTATCTAATCTATAAACTAAGTTCTACCATTTTTGGTATTTTTATTTTTAAACACAGTGGCCTAAGAGAAATCACATCTCATACATGTTTAGGTAAAATAAGTTAAAACAACTAGTTTCCCAAGGAGCTGCATCTTCATGCACAAAGCATTCAAGTTGGAGGCCTTAGAAAAGCAAGGGAAGACTCGAAATCTGCTTCAAATTGAAGGATTTTAAAGGGCAATGGAAAATCCACAGTTGCAATAAAACAAAACCAGATGAAATATGTAAAATAAGATGGTTCCTGAATAGTGAATGGCGAACAAGTACTACTGGTGTAGCTTCTGAAGCAGCTTGGATGAGGAATGGAAAGATCAGTTAAAATAATAATTCTCAAATTGTAATTAAAGATACAACAGATGTCACATTGCCATGCCATCAAATTATTCCATTTTTATCAGTAAATTCAACGTTTTTCTTCAAAAACCATAGGAACAAAAGGTCATACGAATTGCAATGAACTTGATGATCATAACTAAAATGAAGTAAGAAGAAAAAATTTTTGGAACTCATTACAAATTCAGAGTTAGCAACAAATACACGCTAGTAACATAAGAAGATAAATAAGCTAAGATGAACTGAGCTTCATTTTTATTCTGAACTTAGCTTGAAAACAATATAAGTTGGCTTGAGCTTAGCTTGACACCTGGTTCACTCTCACGTTCAAGCACAAACGTTAGAAACTTTTTTTTTTTTTTTGGAACTAGAACAAGCATGGGATTTAGTAGCTTAAAAAGTAATTGATCTGTTTATTTGATAAGCTATGCGCTGAGACAAGCTCGAACTCAATCTGTAAGCCAAGCAAAAGTCACTGAATGTCGGCTAATTAACCAGTCAGCTTTAACTATAGGCTTGATCTTGGCCTCCAAAACCCATATGTCAAGCTCAAACTGTGGCTTGTCGAGCTTGGTGAACTTACAAATTACTTGTCTTGTTTTATGCCCTAAAAATTTGACAAGGGACGGGAATTTAGCAGTACTAGATAAATTTAGCAGTACTAGATAGAAACTTCAAAAAATAAAAACATAAAGATTTTATAAAGTAAGTCATTAGATGCTCAAGAAATCCGCTAGGTAGATGCCCACCTTCTCTTTTTCTCCATTGTTTGTTTTATTTGTCTCACACTGGTTCTTTCTCCTCCTGTAGAAATCAGCTTTGTATTCATTTGCTTCAGCTATTATATTTGCCAATAACTCTTTCTCCTTCCTTTCCTTCTCCTCAAGGCGAATGGCATTTTTTCTGGGACCAGGAAGAGTCAAATGTCAAATTCTTTAAGGGAACTCACAGCAATATCTCATTTCAACACAAGCTATGCATAAAAAACTCAAACAAATGGACATAAAAAATGCATAAACATAATTACTCCAGAACGGGAATGCAGAATAAAGCAGAGGACTACAAAACATTCCAATACCTAGAGACTGCAAAGGATGTACCAGTAGAAGTATTCATGTTGTTGCTTCATGCCATACTTGTAAATAGCAGATCCTACTTTAGCTCCAAATAATTCAACACGAGATAAGATACAAAGACATCTTATTTCCAAAATAGAAAGCTTTTTTCTTCTTTTTTTTTTTCTTTTTTTTCTTTTTTTTACATTCTTCAATAAATGGGGGGGTCTCATTCATGTAAGAGTATTTTCCAAATAAATACACCTAGGAGCGTATCGTGGGCCAGGTTATTTTTGCAACCCCTGCCAAACCAAAGAAAAAACAGTGTTTGAGCTTACTCTTGCAAAGCCCAAATGTGAGGAACTTGATTGGTAAATAGGGTTGGGATTCAAGCAAACCCAAACCTGATTTCCCTATTTATGTTTAATATTTATCATGTGCATAAAACATAAAACTCAAATAGAGACAATCATGTTTCCATCACAGACACGCATAGGATTTATGAGGAAAACCCTTCAACACGACGGAGAGTAAAATAGATTTACTAGGATCATATAAAGTTACAAAGAGATTACATAAAGGAGACCTCAATCCCCAATCAATCAACAAATCTCTCGCTTGGGAGGCTTAGATTCTAAGATGACAAAGATAAGAAAAATCTAACCTCAACCCTAAAACCCACTGAAGCTCAACTAAAAGACACCATATGCATATGGGGCCATTTCATATGCGATTAATCGCATATATACGATATATTCGGGAAGTCATAAAACTTTTGAATGAAATATTTTTAGTGTAAAAGTTTTCGAAATGGGAGAAAATGATGTGACATTATAGAAGTAATAAGGAGTAAAGAGAATAAAATTAAAATAGATAAATTAATTGTATGGATAATTCTATAAAAAGGATCGAAAAGTAAGATAATTATATAAGAACATGTGAAGAAATAATTAAAAAATATAGTAGTTGTGTATAATATTAAAATAGATAAGTTAATTGTATGGATAATTCTGTAAAAATGATCGAGAAGGTAATTATATAGGAAGATATAAAGAAATAATTAAAAAATATAGTAGTTGTGAAGAGTGAAAAGTTTTAAATTAAAAAGTTTTATTGTTAAACAAATACGCCCATAAAATGTTAAGACACCCGCATCTAGACCACTCATTTTCAATGGGGTTAAAAGTGGCGGTTGGATGAGAGAGATGAAGAATTTGCAAAGAAGTCCCTCTACATGAATGATTTGGGCATTTTGAGTCTGACGAGAGAGGGAGGGAGGAAGGGAGAGAGAGAGAGAGAGATTTTGCAAAGATGCCCTTCCGCATGACTGATTTGGGTGATTAAAAGTTCTAAAATCCTCAAGAATTGTCATCGCAGCCTCCTCCTCCTCTTCGAAGGAGTCTTTGTCGTTATTTTGCATGATCAAAACAATTCTTGATGATCTTTGACACTAATGTGTAACATCACCATTTGAATATGTATTTTGACCATCTTTTCACCTCAAATAGCAATGGTTGTGGATCCCTATGATTTAAAATTGAGAAATACAATTGCATGTTTGAACAAGCATGTTGAGATCTTTGACGCTCACATTAATTTAAGCTTGAAAAAAAATTTGTTCCAAGCTTTTAAAACTTGGTTTTTAGTAGCTAGCTTTCCAACAATATATCCCCTAGTTATTTGTATTCTACCACACATAGTTACAAGGGTAATTCATTGGCAACAAGAATCCAGACAAACCGTGTGCAATCTAGGGATGAAGAATGAACGTGAACTTACTCCAAAATCTGTAGGCTCACATCAATTACAAGTTGATTCATGAAGATAGAAGAAGATGCTCAAAATCTTTCCCTAATATCCTTAGGGTGTGTTTGGGAATGGGTAAAAACTTTTGATGAAAAGTTTTAAAGAGTAAAAGTTGTCAAATGATGTGATATGATAAGGGTAATGATGAGTAGTAAAGATGATAAAGTTAAAATAGATAGGTTAGTTGTGTGGGTAGTTGTGTAGAAATGATTGAAAAGTAGGGTAGTTGTATAGGAAAATGTGAAAAAATAATTAAAAAATTTAATAGTTGTGGAGAGTGAAAAGTTTTAGATTGAAAAGTTTTAATTTGACATTTTTTAACTATTGCCAAACATATCCTTAGTTTGGTCCATATCCTTGCAGCAACATTTCAAACAATGGCTGATAATTTTACTGTTTAATTAGACACTAGATCCTACTGCAGTGCAAAAGCTTCAGACCCTCAAGCTTCTTGTTAGGCACCCCAAAACGTGTCATTCACCAATAAGGCATTCTACTAATCCTTCATTGAGTCAGGAATGAAGAATATCGAGTATCCAAATGTGTCATGAAATGCACCATCTACACCTTGAAGCAAGAAGCAAGAGAATCCTTTAAGGAGGATGATGATGTTGCAATGACAACGTCTAGGGATTTCAGAACTTTTCATCAGAACTGCCCAAATTAGTTGTGGGGAGGGTGTCAGTGCAAAACACTCATCCCTCTCTCATCAAATTCAAAATGCTCAAGTCAGTCATACCAAGAGGCTTTTCATGAATCCCCCGTGTCTCACCCAACAATCTCTATTAACCCTGCCAAAATAAGCGGTCCAGATGCAGGCCTTATAATTTTTCATATATGCAATTAATCACATAAGAATAGCACCCTATATATTGGAAAATATTCACGTGCGGTCAGACTACACCATAGCTACAATAGAATCTGCTATAAATGGGGCCCAATTGATCATGAAATTAACATCTAGCCCATCAATTGTATTTGCAGTTATTGATTTCAGTAGCATATCAAATTTCACCTAATTTAGACATGTGCATAGGCCCCTTCAAAAAATGGTATGAAATCAATGTAATAAAATAGTTTAATATAAATACAATTTTAAAATCATATTTTCAACATCGAAACTGTTTAAAACATAACTTTTATATGGATAAATGAGAGTATAAAGCATTATTACATTCTAATATATGTGGGGTCCATTTTGTAGCAAACGGCACCATAATTACAGTACAATCCAACTGCATGGAAGGGATTTCCATTATAGGAATTATGTTTTAGACAGTTTAGATGTTGTAAATACAATTTTAAAACTGATGTTTACATCAAACTATTTGACTACATTGATTTTGTACCATTTTTAGATGGGGCTTATGCACATATTCGATTTGAATGAAAATTGGCATATTACTTAAATAAATAATTTTAAATACAATGGATGAGTCATATGTTAATTTTAATGATTGATTGGGCCCCATTTGCAATGGGCTGTACGATAATTATAGAGTAGTCCGACTTCACTTGAATATTAAATATTCTCCCTATATATATTTATATCAAACTAATGGGGCCTTTTCAATAGCAAACTTACCTAGAAATGAACCTTGAGTATTTTAAATGGAGGCTTGAATCAGTTTATTTAGATCAAAGACAGAAAGTAATTAAAAAAGACATGAAGACACTGGAGATTATTGAGAGCATAATCCATGATCATCAACAATGCCACAACAAAACCATGCAACTAACTCTGCTTAGATGGGAAAAAGATGATGATGACAGAAGTAATGAAGAAAGATATGAAGCCATTGAAGATTATTTACACCAAACTCCATGATTGTCAGCATTGAAGTAATAGAATCCACTATGAAGACATTGGATATTACTTAAAGCGGAGTCCATGATCATCAACAATGACACAATAGAATCCACATGGCTAATTGCTAACCCCACATTTTTAGTAATAAACTCATGGACAATGTTTCCCTCTATCACCACCTCATGGCGAGCTAGCTCTTGATTGATGAAGTGAATGGCAGCATTTAAATCAGACACCACATCCGCAAGGTCGATAATGCGGTATCTCAAATCAGCAAGTTCAGCATTAGCAACCTCCCTAACGGGTATCCATTTTGTCTGTACCTCTGTCATTTCTATTCCAGCATTTGGGGAGGAGGGGTGTGCAACATTTTCTGTACAATGTTCCCAATTTCAGAAAACAACTAACTGTGGTAATTAGTAGTTGAATCGTGAAAACAGGAATACAATAAGCCAAGCTCCCATGTTGATTTTCTATTTTGCCAAACGTAAAGGACATTGTCCACTATAGTTGTGCCGTTATATCTCGAAAACTCATAGCAAGAACCCCTTACCACTGGAAAATCTTGAGGGATCCCAAACTGCCTGAGGAAAAGCTGTGGGTGGTAAATGCAGTATCCCAGTGCTCCTAAGATTTCTATGATGGTATGGAAGGAGAAAATTTCAACAAAATGGGGTCCCATGGGATTTCAAGTAGCCTTCCTCTCTCAAAGTACTATTATGCCTTGAGAACAAGCATACCTTCCTCTCCATGGAGTACCTAAAATACTATGAAGATAAAAAGTGATTGATTATTCAGATAAGGTGACGTGGACAAGAAGTATGGGAAGACTTTTTTTAAGGGAAAATTACTCTTGCCCCCACAACATTCACCCCTAATTCTTAATATCCTCGCAACATTTTAAAAATTTCTCTTATAACCATAATATTTCACACTAAATTCCTATCATACCCATGCAATCAAAACAACCGTTAATTATTCTATTGAAAAGACAACTTTGCCCCTTCAAGTTTTTCCAAATTGAAAAGATTTATCCCTAATATGATATTTAAATCACTTGATGTCACAAATTAATGGTTTGCTAACGTTAATGAAGTCATATTAGGATTGAATTATTTCAATTAAGAAATTATAGAGGGGTAAAATTGTCTGTCTTTTCAACAAAATAGTTATGGTTGTTTTGATTGCATGGGCATAATAGAAATTTAGAATGAAAAATTATGGGTATAAAACAAAATTTTGAAATGTTGTAAATATAATAAGAACTATAGGCAAATGTTAAAGGTATAAAAAAAAAATTTCCTTTTTTTAGAATTATATAACTTAGTAAGCAAGAATAAAAGTTAAAATGATTCCATTGAAAAAATATTTTAATGCGATCAACACTTATTATTTCAAACGTGGTGGATTCGTCCTGTCGAGAAATGATAAGGGTTCTATTATCTAGAACTTCTTCGATGATCCAAGATCCTTTCCATTTTGATTTAAATTTTCCTCATCGACTAGAAGGTGGTGCTACAAAGATCTTTTAGAGTTTCTTAACCATTGTCTCCTCTTTCTTTTTGTCTTTCTCATTAACTATCATCCTTTCTAGCTTAGTAATGATGAATAGTAGTTATTCTATGGGCTCTACAACTTCCTCCAACAGCTCCATTCAAGATTTGGATATACCATGCACTAAGAGGAGGATTTCCTCATGGCTATACTCTATTTGTCCCACAGAAAATGCTGAACTTACAATTTTTCACGACAAAGACTGCTTAGATCTATATTGTTTTGTACTAAACCATCACCTACTTGAATTTGCTGCCCACCTTTAGGTTTGATCCGCTAGTGTGTTTGGATTTGGTTCCATTGAATTATCGCCTTCCTTGGAGGAGATCTCTAGGTTAACCGGTCTCCCGTTTTCAGAGGCACATGCATTCCTCCATCTGCAGTTGTTGGTCTTAATCTATTTAAGCAAAATTTTGGAAAGGACCTTGCTACTTGTCGTCACCAGATTCTCCATATTATTCTCTTGAGTTGTTTTATGTGTTCTCCTCAAACTGAGGTAGAGCTGGGAGTGATAGATTTGTTCGCTACAGAAAATGTGCTAATGTTGGATCTTTTAGTAGAGATTCTTCTACCCTGTGACTCATTCCTGAGATTAGAACTCTCTATGTAAAGTGACTCATTCCTGAGATTAGAACTCTCTATGTAAAGTGAAGTATACAATAATTCCCAAATTGATATTTCCATGAGTAAGGATTTTAGTTGTGTGGCTACATCATACACTGGATCCTTTTATCCCTTCTCCATGTTTGGGATATTCCTTTTGGCGTCTCTTCTATAAATCCTACTGATGGGTTGTATATTTCCAACCCATATTTCTAGCTAAATATACATTTTTAAGCACCTTGAAGTTAGCTTGGATCTCATAAATTATCCATTATGCCACCAACCCATCCATTCCTTTTTAGATCTTCTCTGATGGAACATCAGCTAACAACTAAAGTCAGCTGAGAATTAACATAGACAATGGCAGCCAGCAAATAGGCAAGCATCTTTCCCAATCCAGTTTCCTTCTCAAGAATCCTAATTAGCCAGTCTCACACCTGGATATAAATAGGTTAAGCAGCTCCGGTTCTTGACCTCTTGCATGACATAATTTGCAATCTAAAGTAGATTGTTGGCGTGAAAAAGTGAATCAGGTTTGGATCTATTACAACATGGATGGGGATTGCAAAGGAAAGAAAACAGCTTGAGAAGGGAAGATACTATCCTTTTAATAAATATCTTAAAAACATTATTCGTAAGCTTTATTGGCTTTACTCCTAGTTCAATTGGGATCTTAAATAAAAATTTAGACCTCCGCAAAATAAAATCGCACCGAAATAAACTTCAACCTAAGCTAACTTTGCGCATCAAATTAGAATTCAATGGAATAAATTTTCGGAATTCCTTTCGGTTTTACATCGGCTAGCTTAAAACCACACAAAGATAAACAACACTCAGAAAAAAAAAAAAAAAAAAAAAAATTGAATAACACTCGAATAACAATCCGCACAAGCTATGATAATGGTTCGATTTCTACACTGCAGATACGATGGAGCACCAAAGAAGGTTTCGCTTAGAACGATCATCAATTCGCAATCACAGCTCCACAGGCACAGGGCCCATCATTCCGATGATACCAGATCGGCGGCAAGAAGCGCAAAACGAAGTTAAACCGAAATTCATATAAAAAATCATTTTAATAAGACAGACAGACAGAGAGAGAGAGAGAGAGAGAGAGAGAGAGAGAGAGCCAACCGTCTCCATTCGCGGAGCATAAAACCTTCCTCTGGCTGCATATCGGATGGCGGCGGTAGGACCGACTCATCCGACTCAGCCGCAAAAACCCCATCGGAACCCGACTTTCCATTGGATTCAGGAGAGAAGGTGGAGAAGTCCTCTCCCGTGCCGCCGTAAACGGGCGGAGGCGGAGGCGGAGGAGGAGGGGTGTCGGGGCTGGCCTGCGAAGGGAAGACGTCGGCATCGTCTGACTCGGCGTACGCGGAGTCTTCTACGGCGTCCTTGGTGGAATCGTTGTCGGTAAAGGAGGAGAAGGCGTCGAAGCGCTGGGAAGGGAGGCGAGGATCGTAGCCAAGGTAGCCGTCGTCGAAGGGCCTGGTGGAAGCGGCGGCTCCTTCCGCTCCAAACGAGTCTCCGAACCCAGACATGGTTCTTTCAGCTCAGTCGATCGGCGGCGCGAGAATCGGCGACCGCCTGCTTCGGTGTTCGCTCACTCGCTGAGTCGCTGCAGATCTACGACTACGGTTGCGGAAGGGATTATTATTATGTGGAGAAGAATCTGCGGAATTTCGCTTTTCTCCTCGTGTTCCCGTCTCTGTCCGATGGTTAATGCAGAATTGCAGGTTCTCAAACAGAATATTTACACGTGTGCCCCGCGGTAATAAATGAGGTTGTCTTACGAGAAAATGATCCAGGGTGTGTTTGGTTGTAGAAAAATATCTCAATTATAACTTTGAATTTTTCCCAAATACACCCGCTACGTTTGACCATATTCTCAAATATACCCACTAAGTTTCGAAAATCCCAAATATACCCACTACGTTTTGCCTAAATCCCAGATATACCCACGCCGTCACAGACGTTCAGAAACGACGTTACTAAGAGAGTGAAATGACGAATCTGCCCAAGAGCATGGGCTCAATCGAAAAGGGGAGATTTCGGGCTCGTCCGAAATCCCTAATTTCCTCCGGCGAGAAATTCCCCTCCATCTCGTCCTATCTACCTCCGACGCCAATGCCGACGTCAATGCCAACGCCGATGCCCTGCCACTGATTGCTCCCACCTCCACCCACCTGCCTTCGGCGGAAGAACTGAACATTCGGCGCCGTAGTTGACGACAGAATCCTCTCCAGCTTGTCGTGTGTACCTCCGACGCCACTCCGACGCCGACGCCGATGCCTTGCGACTAATTGCTCCCACCTCCACCCATCTGTCTTCGCCTGCAGAATCGAACATTCACCGCGATTTGTTGAATCCAATCGTTCGTTCTTCCTTTTCCCCTGCCGCTCGTTCTTCCTCTTCCCCTCCCGCTGCTACCAATTTCGAAGGGCCGCACGCCGCCGGCCAGGTATGCCATTTCCGACCACAACATCTGCTTCATCGACACAGTCAACTTTGATCCTCCTCTATCTGTCTTCTCTGCCCCATCTTGCTAATAAGTCATGCTTGATTAAGAGTGTTAATGGTCATGGTCAACCCGTTAACCCGCTCGTTCAACCCGTTAATAAATGGGTTTGGGTTAGGATTTTTGAATAAATGGGTTATGATCCGCCAACCCGTTCAACCATTTAATTAAATAAACGGATTAGGGTTGAGGTTTCGCAACCCGTCAACCCGTCCAACCCGTTTATTTAACCCGTATAACTCATTTAATATAATATATTATAATATATATGTAATATTTATAACAGGAATTGACATTAAAGAGATGCCTTGAGATTGAAGCTTATGTTTTCAAGCCAAAATAAATTAAATTCAGGTATGTTAGCTTTGAATTATTTAATTTATTTAAATTTACAGACTTTATTAAAGATTTTTAGTATGAAAATTAGTAACAAACACAACCCGTTAACAACCCGTTAACCCGTTTATTAAATGGGTTGTAAATGGGTTAGGGTTGAAGTTTTTTAAATGGGTTAATAAACGGATTAGGGTTGAGATATATTAAATGGGTTAGGTTTAGGATTAGGCTCCAACCCGTTCAACCCGATCCGTTAACACTCCTATGCTTGATGTGTGTGTAGTGCTGCCGACGAGTGTGAAGCCTTGAAGTTTTGTAAAGTCAATATGAAGTACAACATTAACATACCACAAAAGTCTATATCAAAACATAACTATCATTGTAGTCTTAATCATCAATTTTTATTTTCCCCGGAGCCTTCATGGCACTTGATAGTTGCCTTTCTAACATAAGCTCTTTTTCGCGCTTCAAAAGAACAATTTCCTTCTGAGCTAACATCAACTCTTTTTCGACAAGTTCCAACTTCTTGTTTAACTCTTTTATCGTTTCTGCTTTGCCGCAATTGCAAGTATCACAACTATTGCCTCCTCTTTCATAACCCCGAAATTCATCACACCATGCAAAAATTTTGCAGTCTTCTTGACCCTATGCATAGAATTTCGTAATAGTATGTAAATACCAAATAATTTATCAAAAAGAATCCAACAATTGTAGATAAAAATTATACAAATCTATACCATTTTAGGACATCTGTAAAACCAACGTCTTGGATTTGTTGTGGTATTCGACATTAGTATCTTACAAACACCTTTTCCACAAGGACAAGGAATAGTTGGAAAACCTGTGGACTTTCCTCTTGATGACATATATGGAGAAGTAGCAAAAGTTATAAAAATAAATATTAATTAATTCATGGACATTCATACACTCATCTTGATGACATATTATTTTTCTAACTGGAAAAAATACCAAAAATACAATAGCATAGACAGAAGGAAAAAATTTTCATTTTTTAAACCAACGGGAAAAAATACCAAAAATACAATAGCATAGACAGAAAGAAAAAATTATTATTTTTTAACAATAGTATAGACAGAAAGAAAAAATTATTATTTTTTAAACTAACGGAAAAAAATACCAAAAATACAACAGTATAGACGGAAGAAAAAATATCATTCTGGGATTTAATTGACGGAACCATTGCACAGGCATAATCCATGCCATTTATGACAGACAGACTACTACCGAGTTCAGTGGAATGATATGAAAGGAAATACAATCCAACGTCGGGAGTTGATATTTTAATTTTGGATATACCCAAAAGCATCAAAAAAATAAAATAAATACCTCAAATGGCCAGTCGTATGATGCACAGCTCTTTCCTCCTTCGGCACTCTCCCACAGCTCCTCTCGTCACTTGAAACCCAAGCTCAAGTTTTATAACTCATGCAAGGGGCAATCTGGGCATTTTTTATAAATTAGCAGCAACTGTAAAACGTTTCCGTCGCTGAACGTAACGGTCTGTGACGGCGTGGGCATATCTGGAATTTAGGCAAAACGTAGTGGGTATATTTGGGATTTCCGAAACTTAGTGGGTATATTTGTGAATATGATCAAACGTAGTGGATATATTTGGGAAAAACCCTATAACTTTTTAATCTAAAATTTTTAGCTCATTACAGCTACTTTATTTTTTAATTATTTTTTCATAATTTTCTATGTAAATTATTTTACTTTTTAATCGTTTCTACACAACTACTCATACAACTATCCTATCTATTTTAACTTTATTCTATTTATTCTTGATTATTACCTCTATTATATCACATCATTTTTTACCAATTTAACAACTTCTATTCTAACAATTTTTCATCAAAAGTTTTACTCTCAACCAAATACACCCTTAACCTATCAACGGAACTGTACATATTTTTTATTCTTAAAAAGAAAATTTTTTTAGTTATTTTTAACTATTTAAAATAACCAAATATTTAAAATTTAAAACTATATGCATGGATACAATTTTTTTTATTGTGTCATCGGCTAAGCACCCAACGAAAGTGTACTTCAAACGTGGGGCAATAAGGCTACTTCCTGTCCAAACTTTGAACTATTAATCTCCTGCTTCGTTACTTTGCTAATACATATGAGCTACTTGGGTACAAAAGAGATGACAAAATTTGAAAAAAGAAATATTCGTTCATCGTGAGCTCATTCACCACGTAAACGTTAGGCTCCACTTATTTCAAAAGAGATAACAAGCTCCCATTTATAAATGAAGGGTGAGGCCAGAATATTATTTTTTTATTTGTTTGTTTTTTATAAATAGTAAAGTTAGGCATATTTAATCTAAACACTAACTTTTATCATTTTTAGATGCTTTTAAGTATTTTTTATTTTTGAACACAGTGATATTTTTATAATTTTTGACTTAAAAATTATAAAAAATATCACCGTGTTTAAAAATAAAAATACTTAAAAATATCTAAAAATGGTAAATTTAATTTATAAGTTAAATACAAATAATTTTACATGCTTATTAAAAAAATTTAAAAAAAAGTCTCATGGACCTCATGCATCCGGCTGCAGGAGATCATCTCTTTTTATAAATTGGAGATAAAGCTCCACAAGCAATTTTGCAGGGGACAAATACCCCTGACAATACTCAAGCATAAACCAGCTGTATAGCTACCAAATGCGCGACCATGACGCTATATATCACCGTCATGGCAAGATATATCAAGATTGATATTTTTATACAAAAAACAAAAAATAAAAAAATATTTTTTTAGTTTGGAGCTAACAAGATCGTGACTTTTGGAACATATGGAGTAAAAATAATAAAAATAAAATAGTTAAGTAATTAAAATATTAAATTATTTTTTCGAAGTTCGTAAGAGACAGTAAAGAGGTGAGAAAGTAGTTTTTACTTAATCTTACTATTAAAAGGACCACTATTTTTAATTTCCACATGTGTGGTATTTGATAAAACTTTCAAAAAAAAATTTACGTAAAACTTTTTTAAAATAAGAAAAATTATATCATATGATAAAGACAATAATAAAGAGTAAGTAAATAAAGTTAAAATAAATAAAATAGTTATGTAAATAGTTGTGAAGAAATTATTAAAAATAGAGCAATTATATAAACAGTCCCATGGATTATATAGAAGCGGATTCATATAATCCCTTCAAAATTTAAGATTACGATCTTTAATAGAAAATTCAATCCATTCATTGTATTTAACATCATTTGTTTATCTAGAAAATAAAGTTTCATTCCAATTAAGTATGTTTACAAGCCACATTTGTTTAAAAATATATACATTTATGTATAAATTATGAAAAATACTTAGATCTATTTACACATGTATTATAATATAATAATATTTTACAGAATCATTTATTTACATAGAAATGATATTTTGGACGGTTTAGATGTCGAAAATACAACTTTAATAATTGATATTTTAGCATTTTTTATAATTTACACGTGAATATATATATTTTCTAACAAATATGGCACATAAAAATACTTAATTGGTATGAAATTTGATCTTTTAGATAAACAAATTATGTTAAATACAATGAATGAATTAAATTTTCTATCAAAGATCAAAATCTTAAATTTTGAAAAGGTTAATGTAACTCGGTTACAAAA
Source organism: Annona cherimola (assembly GCA_030490835.1). Classification (NCBI taxonomy): domain Eukaryota; kingdom Viridiplantae; phylum Streptophyta; class Magnoliopsida; order Magnoliales; family Annonaceae; genus Annona; species Annona cherimola. The sequence goes on from CM059972.1 coordinate 90,816,569, forward strand.
AGCGGAACCCATATATAAAAAAATTAAAAGCGGAAGGAAAAATGTTTTATATTTGATGTATTTGAGAAGTGATAAAACTTTTAATAAAAAGTTTTTAGTGTCAAAGTTTTTAAAAAGAGAAAAAATGATTTAATACGATAAGGGTAACGTGAGAAATAAAAAAATAAAGTTAAAAAGATTGGTTAGATGTATAACTAGTTATTTGGAAATGATTAAAAAAATAGGGTAGTTGTATAGGAATAAGTCAAAAAATAATTAAAAATAAAATAATTATGAAAAGTGAAAAATTTTAGATTAAAAAATTTTAATTTGGTAATTTTCTGGTGTTATACCCATAAAAGTTGTAAAGTTGTGGCCTTTTCCAACGGCATCTGTACTAATTCGAATCTTCATTGTGACGATTAACCAAAGTGAACGGGTAAATTTGCCATTTTCAGCCCTTCTCCGGAATTCAGCCCACTCATTAGTATATAGACTATAGAGCCGTGATTATATCATATACAGGCTCTCTATACAATATTTATTTTTTATTTTTTGAATTTTTTCTTTATAAACATGTTTTTGTAAATTATTTAATCAACTATCGATTTTTACCATTTTATAATATTTTTACGTTTTTAATTTTAATTTTTAAAAATAAATTTTTTAAGGGTTAAAATTGACTAAAATAGCTCTGAAATTCATGATTTTTAAAAATAAAAAATAAATACGGAAAATTATTGTAAAATAGTAAAACTTCATACATGAGTTAAATATATTTTTGGGTTAATTTTAAATATACCTATGACCTATGCCCTTAATCTCAAATATACCTGCTAAGTAATAAAATCTTTCAAATATACCTATTAAGTTTTATGTTAATTTTGAATATACCCAATTTGTTAGATTCGGTCAGTTAAATAGGAAAATGTGGTATTTTTTATGGATAATTTTTTTTGAAATGACTAACTTACCCTTCCCCCACATCTCTGCTTTTCTTCTGCTATTTTGCTATTGGTGGTGAACTGGTGATGCAGTGCGTTGTAGACGGATTTTTGCTGCAAGCAGATGCCGCTCTGTTTCGAATGATTAGCCAACTTTGGAAATTTGGGTTGTTAATATTGCTGTGGGATTTGATTGGAGGTCATTTTTCTTGTTGTCGTTCGATAGTGATTGCTGCTTATCGATGGCTTTGATCTTGAGCTGGTGTGATTCGCCAGCTTTTAGATTGAAAAAAAAATGTCGTTGATTCCTGTTATTTGGTGCTTTTGACTGGCTAGAAATGTCTTCGGGCTACCGACTGATGAAAGTGTTGCTACTGCCACCTTTGATGCAATTCAGATGCAAGGAACTGTCTAGCCGACGGATCTGGGACCTTCGAGAGAATGGATACAGCCTCGCTGCCACAACGCTTGGAATGTGGAGATCGGAGCTCATTCAGCTGCCCGGAATCACCATTCTTCGCCTCCGCCGACCAAGACATCTTCTCCGGCCTCTACTGCTTCAGCTCCTCTCACTTCCGCCGCCACGGGCAGCCTAGATGCCTCCACTGCATGTGGCTGTCTGTTTGTACATAGTCGCACAATCAACCAGGCATATGTTCCATGTAGCAAGCACAAATCCCAGACCTGGAAACAGTTGTTATTCCTCTGCAAACGCAGATGCACCCACCATACTTTCCCCTCAAATTTGCCATGAATGGTGAGTGACACAAGCAGAAGATAAGAAAACATAACGCGCCAGCCCTCAACCTGCCAACGCTGCAAGTGTTTGTACGGGACGCACGTGGATCATGTAGGATGGAAGAAAACAAGGGCCACACATAGTACGCCCAAAAGGCTTCTCATTTTGCCCCGAGATCTGCTCACGGCCATGGCTACACCCTCCAAATGAAAATGGTGTTCATTCCTTTCTCGCTGCGAGCTACTGAACTTGGATCCCAAATTCACCCAGACCTCACTGCATCCATTAGCCACAAAGCTGCTCTGATGAAAATTTCGGGAGACGGCAGGCCCGCTAGAATCTGATGAGGAATAAGGAGCAGGTGCTAAAGATGGTGTCTCCCACTCGATTCCCATCGACCGGTTTAGGTTTTCTCCGGTGAAAAGATCCAAGTCCGTTGTCGTGGGCGATGGTCCAGAGCTGCCATGAAATCCAATGTGATCTTGATCCACTAGATTGGACGTATCCGTCACAGCGTAGATCGTCAGCAATCAGGGGACGGGATATACCACGATCCACTCGTTCTGCTAGATATCCGACTATCCGACCAGAACACCATTGACGATGATGGCGGAGTTGGATGTTCCGACGAAGGCCGCCTTGGCCAAGATTGTCACGTTAGGAAGGCTGGCAAGATCGAAAAATGCAAGGGCGTCTAGGCAAAAGATGAGAAATGGGTATTACACTATTACCATCATTTCCATGGCCACTGACGGAGTTAACAACGACGACGACGGAATAAGGTATATGTGATAATTAGAGTTAACAACCACTCTGACGGAATAGGGTGTATGTGATAATTAGAGTTAACAACGACTATGACGGAATAGAGGATATGTGATATTTAGGGTTTACTTGATGGGTATATTTGAAAGGTTTCATACTTAGCAGGTATATTTGAAATTAAGAGTAAAACTTAAAATTAATAAAATGTATTCATGAGAAAACTGAAACAAATAACAAATAAAAAATAAAAAACAAATATTGTATATAAGCCAATATACAACGTAATCGTGTATAAACATGGCTCTAGTATATGTTGCTACTAACTAAAAAAAATTATCTTATGAAAGATAAATGTTGGCCATCAAATTAAAAGTGATTTGAGAATGAATTTTAAGGCATTAAAATTGCATTGTTGTTAAAAACACAGATATAAATTAAACATTCGAACCTTCCGAAGCCTTTATCGAACACAAAATACTCGTCATTTACAAATTAGTTTATAGTGTTCTATTACTTTAAGGGCCATGGGAAGTACAATAAGGTATTGTATGAGATGTAACTGGTTGTTATAGATTAAAAAATGGAAAATTTAAATAGACAAAAAGACAAAAAAATCATGGAAATGAGAGAAGTAAGATTGTGACATAGTGAAAAATAAAATATTATATAAAAAATAAGAATAATTTTTTTTAAAATGAGATATCTCATCCTATTGGCAACCCATTCATACTTTTGCACCGCACTAAACAAAATCATGGGTCAATAACCTAATGTCCATTTGTAATCGCGTGTATTCACAAGTCACATGTCATGCATTCGTAAGGGTGGAAATTGGGGCGGGTTGACCCGTGACCTGGCTTTGACTAGGCTTTGACCCGACTCTTTTTGGCCAGGTAAAACCAATACATTTTTGACCTGATATAGGGATGGGTCAAAAATTTTGATCCGAATTCAAAAATAAGGTCGGGATGGGTCGACCATGTCCTGCTCCGAAGAGTCCGACCCGCCTCGCATATAATAATTTATTGAAAATTATAAGCTTATGTTTAAATATTATTATTATTTTCTTTCAAAATTCTCACATTTTTATATTCAACTCTATCAACAATTGAAGAATCGATTTATTCAAAAAACAATATAATAATCAATAAAAAGAATTTGTACATAAATAACACTTATGTGTAATTGTATATTAACCTATTTTAATAAACTTATACTATATTTTCAAATTTTTTATTTTCTTAATTATGTGTTTTTAATAATTAGTGAAATATTGAAATATATAATATTTAAATTTAGTATAGATGTATACTTATGTTTGATAGGCATATAAATTCTTAAAATTATTTTATTTGACCCGTATTTTGACCCGACCTGCTATCCTGAAACCGGTCCGATATCAACCCGAAGTTTGTCCTGGAACCTATTAAAAAAAGTGAGGGTCAAACTGATCTTGTCCGGACCAGGTATAAAAAGATGGTCAAATTCAATTTTTAAAAAGTAAGTAAGGGTTGGGCAAACCTTGATCCGGTATGGCCTGCCCCAATTCTCACTCCTATACATTCGTGCCTTCAAGGAATTCCCGTGGGCATTAGAAATTATTTTAATGGGTTCATAAACTTTTTTTTGAATAATTAAACCTGATGAAAATCTTTAAACCTAATCCTCTAACGCATCTGGAAAGGGACTAGTTGAAGATGGGCCATCAGAGCTTTTCATTCAAAAGAGAGTTTTTTACAAAGATATTCTGTAATACAGGGTGGTGGCGGTTGCCACAAGTTTTCACTTAAACTAATATCTACAAGATAACGGGCTACAGAGTTACCTAATCTTAAGAATTGAGAGAAAAAAAGCAATAGTCAACATTATCCTTAGCTTTTCTTGTTTTGTTGATTATTGGATCCACATAGGGTTTGATGAAGTGTCAGCATGGACGCTGCAAAGTTAGATCTTGTTTTCCCATTTGAGACATGAAACAGCAATTTGGGCCCTAGTTGAAGGGATCCATTCCCCACATTGCCACAAATGTCCCTCCATGATTGTGAATTTTTGCTCTCATATCATACCGTTTATCTTGTAACTTGAACCAACATCCACGTTAATCTTGATCATCCCCCTATTTGATAGGTTTCATCTTGTGGGTCTTTACTTGATTGTTTGATTTTGCATTTTGAGCAGTCTAGCTAACACCATTATTTTTAAGAACTTGGTGGTCTATTTCGGTACCTCTTCCATTTTTGGCATACTCTCCTCCATGTAAAATTTATTCCTTAGAAATCAAATTCTCTAGCATGAACACAAGAAAAAAATGAAGGAGAATTTTTAATTTTCCCTATGGAGAAATCTAGCTGCATCCCATAAACTCATTATATTCAAACCTGAATGAAGGTTTTGAGTTCGCTTTGCAAGACCATTCTTGGTAGCTAAGTATCTTTAGAATAAATGAGCACTGTCCTTTAGTGTTGTTCTACATAAAAACTAGACTAGGATCCACTTCTAGCTAAGTTTAGTTTTGTAGGCAATGAATTTGTGAGCAAACGCTAGTTTTTTGTAACTTCATTGGCCCTCTAGTTTACTTCAAAGAAATGAATTTTCTCTCCATTTTCCAATCGCCATTTACACCCTGCCTTCAACAATTGGACAATCTTAAGGATACATTTCCAAGTAAAAGAATCATTAGGCTTTGCTGTACATTCATAGAAATCACAGTTTGGAAAATATCTTGCCTTTAAAACCTTATGTGCTAGCTACCCCTAATTGACCATTAGCCTCCACGCCCGTTTCGCCAACAATGCAATATTTAAAGCTTCTAATCTTCTAAAACTCAACCCTCCCTCCTAAACTAAAGAACACATCTTCTTCCAAGCCATCTAACTTATCCGTCATTTCCCATCCTTTTTCCCCCACAAAAATCGACTAACTAGAGCCTCGATATACCCATATATCTTTTTGGGGAGGATGAACAAGCTCATTGCATAGCTTAGGATTGGCTGAGAGATTGCTTTAATTAGAACCTCATTGGGTCCCCAGGAAAGAAGATTCTCCCTCCATCTTCGAGTCTTTTCCTACACTTTCTCTTTAATATATCTGAAAACTTAGACCTCGTACCTTCTCAACCAAGCTACCAGTTCCAATACTTCTCTGTTTAATTACCCCTTGATCCTAGGCAATTCCAAGGCATTCCTCTCATTTAAGCCAATATTTTTGATAAAAATTATTGTAGTTTTATCAACGTTAACAGGCTGTCTTGAACATTGCTTAAATAAAACTAATCATCCCTTTTAGATTTGATACCTCCCGACCATTTGCCTTAAAAAAGTAGGATATTATCTGCAAAGAAAATGTAAGAAATTATTATAGGCCTTCGTCTGTCTCATAAGATCCTATGTTCCTTATATCCTACTACCCACTAGGTTTCCATAGATCCCAGTTAATTGCAACCTCTTCCTTAATTACCTCTTATTAATTCAATTCTTAAATGTGTGTCCTTATTCTAAAAAAGCCTAAGTCCACCATGGGTTTATAAATTTAAGAAGCATGATTATATATAATATATTGTAAGTTTTCTTAACTTACAAAATTTATTTTTAATTTTATTTTCATTTACTTTTTCTTTTTCTTCATAAACATGTGTTTTCTAAGTGTATTTAATGCATATACCAAGTTTTTTCCATTTTACAATACTTTTTATATTTATTTTTCGTTTTTAAAAATCGTTAAGTTTGCCAACTAGGTGATATCTTAGTTGGTCATGACCAATGGTCGGTACTAGTGAGGTCGTGGGTTCAACCCCTAGTGGGCGAAAAAATACAACCCCTAATTATAGAAGTCGTTATATAAATTTCTCCTGTGGTTGGAGTATTTATAAAATTTTCTTCTATGGTATGAGATTTGTGAAAGAGCTAGTTTGTAATCTTAGACGCCATAGTATATGTAATACCAACAAAAATTCATCAAGTTTGGGAGTTTTTTGCATTTTGGTCCCTTTAACTTAGTGTATTTGTTTTCTAAGCTATGAGTTTCATGTATTTACTTTTTAAGCCCTGTCAGTTTGCCCTATTTGTATTTTAGTCTCTGCCATTAAAACTCTGTCGTTAACTACATATATGAGTTGACTCATGAACATGAGTTGAACAAGAGTCGACTCATAAGCATGAGTCAACTCGTGTTCATGAGTCGACTAACTTTACCGTTAACTACATATATGAGTCAATTCATGCTCATGAGTCGACTCAAGAACATGAGAATAAGAGTCAACTCATGTACGTAGTTAACGGCAACGACTAAAATGCAAACAGGACAAACTTATAGGGTTTAAAAAGCAAAAAACATGAAACTCATGGGCTAGAAAGCAAATTTGCTAAGTTAGAGGGATTAAAATGGAAAAATTCCTCAAGTTTGGGGGCATATAAGTCATTTTTCATGCTCTTAAAAAACTTGATTTTAAAACATAAAAAATAAATATGTAAAAGTGTTATGAAATGACAAAACTTGGTATATTGATTAAACATGTTTAAAAAAACATGTTTATGAAGAAAAATCAAAAATAAAAAAATAAAATTTTAAAAATGAATTTTGCAAGTTAAGCAAATGTACAATATTATATTTAATCATGCCTCTAAATTTAATTTGGGGTTGTTGCTGTTGGGAATACGACTGTATTGGAACTTGTGTCTTTCATCACTATGAATGGTAGAAGTACGGCTTATGACTAAATCCACATAACTTGGATGGACAACTTGATTTGCATGAGCCGTCATTAGGGCGGAAAATCAGAGCGGGTAAGGATGTGCTCAACCCTGACTCTATATTTAAAAATTTTGTTTGGCCCTACTTTTTTATATCCGGTCGGGACAAGATCGGTCGGATCTTCATCTTTTTTTAAGAGGTCTCGGGGCAAACTTCGGATTGGTATCGGAACAACCAGTTCAGTCAAAAAAGCAAGTCAAAATTTAAAAATTTATATACATCTCAAAATAAACCCATATTTATGATAAATTTAAAGATTAAATTATTCAATATTTTATTATTTAATGAGTAAAACACAATTTTCATAATAAAGCATTAGTAAAATGTTTTAAATAATTTCTTTTACAACTTAACCTTGATAAATATGTGTATCAATCTTAAAAGCATATTGATGTAAATTTTAAATTACAATTAAAACTGTTAAATTGCAAAATAATAATGTGCACTATTGTAAGATATAAACAACATAGATAATATATTTTATTTCATTGATAAAAATGTCAATGAGATAACTTGAACGACATATATGAAATTAGGAAATAAAAATTTCTCAATATAAACAAGCTATAAAGTTGAACATGCATCAACATAAATAATATTCATATTAATAAGTCAGAAAGTTAAACATATTTATCTAACAAAACAATATTTACATAAGTATGTCATATAATTTATAAAAATAATTTATGCCTTGGGAGTCAGGATGATGTGGGACATGGTCAAGCCACCCCACCTCTTGGAATTTAAACACTAGTATAAAATCCTGACCCACTTTACCTCCGCTAGGTCAAAATCTTTACTCCAACTCTCTGTAAAATCAGGGTGGGGCGGGTCATGGGTTGACTCGGCCCTATTTTCACCCCTAGTCGTCGTATCAAAAGAAAATATTTATTTATGATATATTTCATTCCTTATATAATTTCACACATTGGAATATACAATTAATTCTTTTTCAGCAAATATCTTTATCTTATTCTCATCCCATTTTACCATGTACCTGTACATTATCATATAAGAAAATTAAAACAAAATCAATTCAGCAAAAATCAGTTCCAAAAAATTAACATTATTTTTTAATTTTTATAAAAAATACATAAATAAATATTTTAGGGTTATTTTCATATATTTCGATAAAATAAAATATTTGCATCTGTGTTAACCATTTTATTTTTTTGCAATTATGTCAATAATTTTTAAATATTTTGCACTTGAACCAACTCCATTAAGCTAGAATCTAGTGTTTGTAAAAGAATCATTAGGAAGTCAACTATATATAAAATGTGCTTTATCTAAATTATTTTTGAGTATTGGACTTTGCATAAAGCGCACTCTCCATTATTTTAAAAATAGTCATGGAAAGTATACTCCATGAAGAGTTAGCTACTCGAAACATTTAACAGCAGTTAAGTTTTACCCAACATTTAACAATAGTTAAGTTTTACCCAACAAAATTTACTTAAATGTAAAATATTTTTAAAATATTGGCATAAATGAAAAAGCAATTGATGTTATCCACGTGAATACAAATAACTTAATATTTTATTCTGAAAATTCTCTAACAGTGAAACAACAACATCAGCAGGCTGATATCACCAACAGAGTTTTGAAAATCGAGTACAATACAACGGTATGGTATGAGTGATATGGTCACATACAAGTATTTCCCATTTATCTTTTGAGTTATTTGCAAATATGTCCACATTTTTTATTATAATTACAAATATATCAACATAGTTTTGAAAAATAGATACGCAAATTACCGTTCATAGTTTGCAATTATCACTACAAGAAAAGCTGCCTTTGGGTCTATTTGGCAATAAGTAAAAGTCGTGTATTGCAATAAAACTTTTCACCTTACTAAGGGTGTGTTTGTTTAGGGCAAAAAAGTGTCAACTAAAACTTTTCAATCTAAAATTTTTCACTCCATAATTATTCTATTTTTAATTATTTTTTTATACTTTTCTATACAAAATATCCTACTTTTCAATCATTTTTACACAACTACCCATACAACTAACCTATCTATTTTAACTTTATTCTCTTTACTCCTCATCATTACTCCTATTATATCACATCACTTTCTATTAATTTGACAACTTCTACTCTAAAAACTTTTCATCAAAAGTTTTACCTCCAACCAAACACACGCTAAGTGTGGCAAAACCTGTCTCATCGTCTGTGCGAGATGTCTTTCACATCGCCGCCTGTACCAGCCATGGAGAGCTCATCGAGAGATGAGGAAAAATGGCAGAAAAACAAAGGAGAAGCTAAGGTTTCTCATATTGCCTTCACGACTCTTGCTGCCACCTCCATCATCAGAAGCGCCGACCCGGAGCATATGCACCAGGTATCATGGATCCGTACCTGGAAACGTCAATCAGCTCCTAGAAACACCGCCTTTCGAGTTCGCCGGCGTAAGAGAACGTCGTCATCATCCTCTAAGGCGCTGATCAACCAGCCATCAACCCCTCCCTTACCGCTGTAGTTCGAACCCTCCATAAGCTCCCCTACAAACTGCAACACCACCCATCTGTCGAATCCGGACCACAGGTAACATCCCTTTGTCCTACTTTGTTTTCACACCCAAGAGGGTCTTGCGTCGACCGTAGTCCTCCATAGAGAAATGGATTCTAAGATTTTCCAAATTGATTTTTCAGTCTAATACCGACTTTTGGACAATAAGAGTGACTCCAAATTAATCCCTTTTGGGGTCTATTATATCTTTGATTTTTTCATTCCGTTTTTTACTTTGGCCTTCGGTTCGGTAGAATTTTTTAATAGACATATTTATTTTTTATATTTCTGGGATTGAAATCAATGTTCCAATGCGATGCTCCTTAATGGCAGCATCTTGTGTTCGACCCTCGGGTTTAAATGAACTGCAAATAGCCCCAAAAGTGTTGCTCCTTCACGAATTTTTGATAAACTTATCATAATTTAATTACTATTACTTTCCACATTCCACTAGTCTCTTTGAGATGCAATTTAGACCATATGGATATTTTATTTGATGTTTTCAATCATCTTAGCTCTATTTTTAAACTTATTAATTTTTGGTAATGTCTTATTTGGCATGCATTTTCCTAATACTTGATAAAATAAAGCTGTTGAAAATGTAGGTCAGCCATTATATGTTCTTGAGATTTTATTCGATCTATCTTCGAAGTTGTTGTGCATTCCTGTTCAATCTGTTGTAATGACAGAACATTTAAGTGTTGTGAATAAACCGAGAAGCTGCCCCATTTCAGCAGAATCTCAATCATTATGTTGGATGATTTACTAAGTTGACGATATATACCCAATTTGAGCAGAATGCTTTGTGTCAAGATAGAAATTGAAACACCTACGTTAATAAGATTTAGGCTGCAACGGAGATTTTTTCATTTTAACAACAAGCCATTTTGGTGCTTCAAGAAAATGAAATTCAGTGATTCAGATAAGCCTTAATTCATATCTTCTTTCTTTTATTTAATAAATTTATTAATTCAATTTTTTAGTGTTGATTCCCCCATCAAATGTCCTGATGAAAAGCCTTAAATGTTTTCCATCTAAAAACTAGCTAGGATAAGTACACTTTTTGGAATTATCGCTTCATCATGGGTTTTATCTTCCAAGCTTTAGCATTTCCTATTCTTTTTCCCTTGGAATCATATCTATGTAAGATAAAGCGGTCTTGGTTGGACAAAAAACAACATAAATCACATGAATTTTCCAAGGGAAATAATATGAAGCGATCAAAGCATGAGAACCAGCCATATAAGCAGCAACCTATGAATCTAATGACTAATAAAAAACAAAAAAAATCAGTCAAGACCCACAAGCATTGACAGGTTGGAACCCACTACCATTCTGCCTGTACATTCTTAACCACTTTTCAAACATACCCAATTATTTGGTATATTGATTAGGAGGATATTACTCAAATAATAATTAGGCGTTCCTTTCTGCATTTTATTTATCAATTTATTATGTATCATCACTATCATGCACATGAATAAATCATGAAAAATTTATTTCATATCAGCGTACATATCATAAAATCATCGTTAAAAAAATACATAATTAATGTTATTCATTGTATATTGTAATTATTCATTACTATTAACTATTATTCAAATATATTTGATGTCAGCATTTCACATCAACTCGTATCTACTGACCACTGTGATCAGCCGTCTAGCCTTCAATGCACTTTATAAGAATGAAAAAGCAAAGCTATAATAGCTATAATAATACGTATATATTATTGTACATTATTATATATACAAACTACTGATCCCTTCTTTATACTGAAGCATTTACACACGACACCATTTCGCTACTCAAATTCTAATGTATACTTGTTGTGCTCATTAGTCTAGACACTTACCCAAATATGGATTCAATGCCCGACTCTACATTCTCTCCTATAATTGAGGAAATATAAAATTGTGCAAAACAATTCTATGAGAGTCGTAGGGCTTTTTGTGCTTGGTGAAGAGGAAGAACGAAGGGGTGCAGAGTTCACTAATCGTGACTTAGCACTCCAACGTAAGTAATTTGTGTACGCAATCAATTGTGTAACGGTGCATATCACAACTGCAGATGAGTACATCCACATTCAACCAATTGTGTGACATAGTGAAAAATAAAGGAATTCTACAACTCACTAGATATGTAACGGTTGATGAACAGATGAGTATGTTCTTGCACAGTTTGGCCCATAATGTACGAAATCGTTCCATTGGTATGTACTTCTGTAGATCTGGAGAGACAGTGCATTGCTATTTTCATAGATGCCTTTAATCAATTCTTAGCCTATACGAAGATTGTGTTAACCCCCTAGCACGTTGACTCATCAAAAGATTACCTCCGACCCCACATTAGCGTTATATTTTCAGGTATACTTGTGACAATTATACCATTATAACCTAAGATTTCAATTTTGTCCTAACCATATTTACTGGTGTCATCAACAGTACACATATCCTTGTTTTGCCTCCATCTGAAAACGCGTTTGCGTTTAGAAATAGACATGGAAACTCAACACAAAATGTGATGGCAGCATGTGACTTCAACTTGAAGTCCACATACATACTAGCTGGTTGCGAAGGTAGTGCGCATGATGCCAAAGTGCTTCAGTTAACATTAGATCGATCCACCAATCCATTAAGAGTTCCACGAGGTAAAAGTGGTCACTTTTTCACAAGTGAATTCTTGCTTATCTCAATTGCACATGCCGAAATAACAAATATGAACGGTTGTCACAGGTCATTATTTCTTGGTGGATGTTGGTTACGCACATGTGTCAGGTTTCATGGCACCATATAAAGGGGTGTCCTATCACATGAGCAATTTTGGCCCTAGCAGGAATACAGGAAATAATCGAGAGTTATTCAATTTTAGACATGCTAGATTGCGTTCAACTGTTGAGAGACTTTTTGTAATCTAGAAGAAGAGATTCTCATGTTTGCAAGTCGTGACAAGTTACCCTAATAAAATACAAGTCCAAGTTATAATAGCTTGTGCCATCCTCCACAACTATATCACCGATGTCGATGGTCCAGACCTACCTCACAAGATAGATGAGGAACCACGCCTTGCTGAAGATGATGTGATGAGCAACGATGAGGTGGAAGCAGAGTCGGAAGTTATGATTAGGGGAGTGTCTATGAAGGCGCGAAATATGTGGAAGGACAAACATGATCGCCTATCATATCAAATGTGGCAGGAAGGGTCAACCTTTTAGGAATCCATGAAAACACTGCAATATTTGTGAACAGCTATTTACAACATACTCGTTTATGAGCATGGAGTTAATAACTTTTTAATTTTAGAATTTCTGTGCTCATTGACTATGATTTTTGTTGTGTCTTATCTTATGTATCCTATATGATCTGTGTTTTCAATTTACTTTTGAGGGTACTTATTCATTTTTAAATTGTGTTTAGGTTGTTTGCATGGATCACTTCAGACGTGTATTCATTAGGGAGTCAGTATCCCCAAACAGAGTCATCCCTCATTATAAGTTTTGATCAACCATCTTCATCTAGAAATCGCCATCAATGGACAAAAGTATAGGATATGAAGTTGGTGGAAATACTCTTGTGGAACTTACATTCACGAACAATTGAAGTGAATAAAATCAAAGATGTCATTTACCAGACGATTGCTCAGGAACTTAGTAATGTATTTGCAGTACCTATTAGCCCTCTAAACGTTAGGAACAGGGTAGTAGCCATAAGGAAGATGTATGAATTGTATTGCAAACTAAAGAACAAGACAAGAATGAGGTGGAATGCTGAGGAGAGTAGATTTATAGGGCCCGAAGATGTATGGTGAGAACTAATAGCGGTATTAATGAGTAGAACATATATCTCATACTCACTAAAGTGGTGTCTCTATCTGTTATACAATGTAGTGCATTTTTTCACTTGACATTTACAGATTACTGATTACTTTTTTGCAACAAGATATAAAGTATAAACGGTTAAGATAGCCTCAGCACCTAAGTTATGATGACCTCCATGAGCTATTTGATGGCAATTGTGTGACCGGTGATTATGAGATGGGTTTTGACGGTCGACCACAAGATGTGCAACAAGGCGGCACTCAAGACGACTATGGGAAAGGTCTTAGAATGGAGAACCCAGGTACTGAGGAGCCTACCTTTGGATCATCAGGCGATTTCACCATGCTAGGCTTATCAAGCACCCCGATTGCAGGTTCATCTAGCCACTCGAATGTGCCATCACATGCTAGTGGAACATCCCCTGATTCCTTTGGTTGAGTCTTAGTGAGAAGTGTCCGTAGACAGTCACAAACACCCATGCAGGAGTTTGTAGGAGTAGCCCAAACCTTCTTAACCAACTTGGCAATGTCACACACATATTTTGAGACTACATTGGGAGAATGATTACATTTGTTGCCAACATTGTTGGGATCCATTGGTCTTAAGCAATGGTGAGTTGGTGATTTATCTTTCTTATTTTAGTAAATATTTCCATTATGCATCACAATTTTTACAGGGAGATGATAGTATTCGAGGAGCTACCTTACATGGTTAGGCGCTAATTTTGAGATGTATCTCAATTCAGACCTGAAATTTGAAAACGTAGGGGTGTCTATTCAGACGATAAGTTTTTTATGTCTTTATTATGCAAGTGGATAAAAATTTGTATTTGTATCTACATTATATGGTGGGACAGTTATCTTATTGTTACTTTTTTTAATATTGTAGTAGTTATTCAATAGCATTTGGTGGAATCACAACTTATGTTCTTGTTGCTTATTATGATCGTTGCAATTATCTAAAAAGCATCAATAGCTTATGTATTGTTCTTATATCTATGTTGGCATTTTTCTAAAAAATATGACAATAAAAGGAACGAAGATTGTGCGATGTTATATTGTGTTCAAAAGTCATGTACCTGGTATACACACGTCATGGCCGGAAGCACATAATCAAGTTAATAGTTTTAAAGGTTTATGTTATCAAACTTTTCAGAATGTAGCTGATGCTAAGGCAGCATGGGCAGCTTTCATTGGAACAGGAAAGGAGAAAGAAGATAATAGAGTTGTCAACCTATGTGACTGTAAGGAATGTGGTACTAGCATCATTTTTGTAGTCATCAACCTATGTGATTGTAAAACTTGTGGAAAACAGAAGAAGGTGTAAATTAAATTAGGCCACAGTTGCATTACTTGTACTAGTTTCCCTTGTTTGGGTGGTGTCACGGATGTGTGGGTTGGATTGTATGGGATATAAGGTAATCTCATAGCAGGTTTTATAGACTCCACATTTCACCTTTCTATCACCTTTCTATCTATAATTTTTTATGCTATTAGTAACTTAAACGGGCTATAATAATATAAACGGGAGGTAATAATTATGATTATATAATGTATTAATAAAATACATATTTAATACATCTGCTTTGAATTTGATCCCTTTTTATGTCTTATCTTCAAATTAATGAATAAAAAATGTAATTAGAAATGATTCGAATAATATAAAATACACTTCAACGACATCCCATCAAGCCTTATATATAGAATCTTCCAATTTTAACTCATGTGTTTTTCTCGTGTAGGCTAGTGTAATATGCACACCCTGGAGTTCCTTTTCTTTTTTTAAAAAAAAAAAATTAGAATCAAGTCGTGCATAATATTCTCCTTCATGAATATTTACAAGAAAACATTACATGAGATTACTCATTTAGTAAGTTATAATTAAAAATTCAACTCTATTTAATTCATGCTTTAGCCACTCATTTTAGTTTCACAAAAATATAATTAACTATCTCACTAATTAATTTGCTCCATCTATTTAATTAATAAATTTTCTTTTCAAAATTTTATTTAAAGTTACATGCCCCACCTTGCTGATTTAAATTAACTTGCTAATATCGAATTCAAAAATTAAATTCAATTATTTTCATTCATCTAAGTGGTAGTAGACCGCGCATCTTACATATGCTTTTAGTATCTTAGCTAAAATATACTTTTTTTCATGTTTTTTTGTGAAGAAATTAATTTTGTACCCAAACTGACCGCATTTATTACTAGTTTCATTTTCATATATCAGTAGTAGTTGCCTATTTCCTTGGTTTGTTTAAATTTGCTTGCTGAATTTTGGAATCTCTTTATGCAAAGTAACTCTAAAATAGTTGACCATGAGTAGTAATGGATTTGTGAATGTCTCTTTGTGTAAATGTTCGTATGAATAGAAAAAGAAGTCGTCCTTGTGAGAATCTTACCCTACGCTCCTGTGAGCATTTAGTCTCAATGCTCCTAGGTGCGTATATCCATTTTTTAAAATTTTTATTTGAAATTTTTTCAAGAAATTGTTAATGTAAGTATATTTAATATGTGTATCAATTTTTACCTCTTTTAAAATTTTAAATATATTTTTTAAATATATAAAATCAGTGATATTTTAGTAATTTTAAATAACATAAATGCTACTAATTCTTAAAAATCCAAAAAAATATTTAAAAATTTCTAGAAATGGTAAAAGTTGATATATATATATATGTTAAATACACTCATATTAATATTTGTGTAAAAAAAAATTTCATAGATACAAATAGGTGTATGCACCAGGAAGCATAGGATCAGATTACCATTTTTATACTGTTATCTTATTGTCAATTAAAATTATACTCATGAAATTTTGCATTTTTGGAACTTTCGCAAAGCACGTTGCATATCTCTTATTCACATTCACGTTCCCTTGGTAGCTGCATTGATACAGGCGCTTGCATCAATGCTTCATTGTGCTTCCCATTTCATTTCTATGCATTCGAGCGCAGGATAACAAAGCTCAAAATTGAACGTTTAGGTTGTGTATCAGTTTTTTCTCTGCGAACTTTGACCAACCGTACGTAATTAATGAAAAATGCATTTAATGTAGACACTTGCGACACTGATACAATTTAGATGGTTAACGTTTTTTAACCAAAAAAAACATGTCAAAAAGTTTTCATCCCTGCCAAACAGCCCCAGAAATTCTACTCACATGGTTAAGAACATACTTCTACTTCCAAAATAAATTCTACTCTTTTTTTTTTTTTTTTTTTTTCAATGAAAGCCCAAGGAAGTCTTCAAATCCTTTGATCCTTTCTTCCTTTCCATAGCGGTTCTTCTAAAGCTTTTTCTGCTCCTCTGAAAAGTTAGCGTTAAGGCTTTTGCTGGAGAGACTAAACAATCTCACAGGAAGTCTTTTTAAAAAGGAGTTCCTACCTAGCAATTGCCAGTTAAGGCTGATTTTTTATCTGATTATAACTTACTATATGTCTAAGGCTAGGTTAGCAATTATAATTACTATCTAAAAATAATTTCAAGCTTACTATTCTTCCATTTTTATTTATTGTTTCATCAAGCGGGTGGGGTCCACTTCTTAAGGCAAAACTTTCTCAATGGTCCCAATTCTAGATTTTAAATACATGTGGCCCTAG
This sequence comes from Annona cherimola, assembly GCA_030490835.1. Taxonomy (NCBI): domain Eukaryota; kingdom Viridiplantae; phylum Streptophyta; class Magnoliopsida; order Magnoliales; family Annonaceae; genus Annona; species Annona cherimola. The sequence goes on from CM059972.1 coordinate 90,833,683, forward strand.
AAGCACGGCATTTTGACTAGTTAAATTTTGTAAAATATAAATTATTACATTTATTCTATTAAATGTTTAATCTTCGTTCCGTATTCAGCATCATCCAACCCGATAGCTTCCAGGATTAGCTGAGTTATAATATAAGGCTACATTATATGACTCTCATTATGTTGGGTCGGGTCACAAATTTCAGTTAAAATTAATTAACTCAAAGTCCGATGAGTCAGACACGAACTTTCATTAGGAAATCTAAATATGGTAGCAGTGAGCTTTTTTTTTTTTTTTGGCAAATTAACTTTGAACATAGCGAGTTATTTACAATATCAATAGTTATGGGTATAAATTACAAGACCATAAAACTTAGGGGCCATTTGCAAATATCCCTTTAAACCTTGTCTAATCTTGACCAAAATTTCTTTCTTCCTTTTTAATGAGGGAAACCACAAGGTCCATAAAATTTAGGGGCCATTTGCAAATATCCCTTTAAACCCTGTCTAATCTTGACCAAAATTTCTTTCTTTCTTTTTATTAAGGGGCATGTTTAGCTACACAAAAAAAAAATTTCAAATCTAAACTTTTCAATTTAAAATTTTTTGCACTCCACATCTTTATATCTAACTACTTTATTTTTTAATCATTTTTATATACCAATCCATACAACTAACCTAACTGTTTTAACTTTTTTCTCTTTACTCTTTATCATTATTTTTGTTATATTACATCATTTTTTCCTATTTCAAATTTTTTTATATTAAAAACTTTTTCATCCCGCTTTTCCAAATACAACCTTATTTCCAAACTATTATTTATAACTGTATTTTGGAAAAAAAAAAAAAAATGATCAAAGCTATATGTTAAAATGGTTCTCCTTTTGGGGCTTGACCTAAGTATTACGTTTTGAAGTGGAACCCTTCCATAATATCACATAGAAATAGCGAGTTTTAATTGCAAAAGTATTCTTACGTCGCTAAGTCATATGCTTGTGTGAATGATTTGTGTAACGCTGAATGTTAACCATTTGAATATAAAAAAACAAGCCCATCACGAATGTAAGAGAGAATGAATTTTCAAGCCCGCCAAGAGCTCGCCTAATAACCTGACCGGTGAATTTTAATTTTTTGAAATATTAACCATTTCAATCCAGTTTATTTCTTTCTGCGTTTAACCATTTACCTTTCAACTATTTAATTTATTGTACTCATATTATCATTCTCATTTTTCATCTCACCAGCCTTTTCTTTTTTCCCTGGATCATTTGGTAACATGCAAAGTGGAAAACCGACTTCCTACCCGCACATTTTTTCACTTTGATTGGACATCATCACCACTTAATTACCGTACTTGTTCTATTATTAGTTTATTACCTTTGTATTCCAATCATCTTCTCGTACCCTTCCATCTAATCTCTCCGTGGCTTTAAAAACAAACAAACAAACAGTGATTATGTGCATTATAATGTATTTTAAGCTAAAATACAATATTTATATATTTTTGCAATTAGTTATATTTTTTTTTATTTTTTCTCCATAAACATATTTTTCTTAGTATTCAATTATATATCAAATTTTGTCGTTTTTCAATATTTTTTACATATTTATTTTATAATTTTAAAATCAAGTTTTTAAGGGGCAAAAAATTGACTTAAATGCCTCCAAAATTGACAATTTTTAAAAAATAAAAAAATAAAAAGGTAAAAGTATTCTAAAATGGAAAAACTTGGTATATAAATTAAATACACTTAGAAAAACATGTTTATTAAAAAAAAATTAAATAAAAATAAAAATAAAATAAGATAAATGAATGTTGTGCTTTAACCTAAAATACATCGTAGTGTATATAACCATGCTACAGAAAACACACACCGTTCCCATTTTCCAATTTCCACCATTTACCGGTTCCGAACCAGTGGCCACTCTATCAGGCTGCTGCCGGTTGGAATGCAGATCTGAGGCTCTGCAGGCATTATCAATGAAGCTTTTGAAGCCATCTTTGGAGATGGTGAGGATCAACACTAATGTTTGGCTGGTCATAACAATTGAAATTGGGTAGGATGATGTACTTCAGAGCAAATGTCCACCACAGAATCAGACGTTTCTGTCACTGGAAAGTCGGAACAAATTCAATTTGTTTGCCTGAGTCCCAAAAACACTCCCACCGCCAGTATGGGATAAAATTCATTTCTAGGTGGAAATAAAAACGATAAAGAAAAAGGAAAAAGAAGCAAAGGCAGTAGCCGATGAAGAAAAGGATTATTCAGATTCATCTTTTTTTTTTAAATTAAAAAAAAAATTTATTTTGTCACACCCTGGATGACCAGCCACCGGAGGGCAGCTCTAGGGGAAGGATAAACGAGTCAAGTGCCTCGACCCAACTTCGAATCCCGAACCTCCTATCCTGTACACTCTCATGTCAACCACCTGATGATCTAAGTAATGACATTCAAGTTCAGTCTCTTGATTATGCCTTTACTGATATTTTTGCTAAACAACGAAATTAATGGAGCCCCATAAAATTAGCATCTGCAGGTGCAATGGAATTTTGTAAATGCTCATCATGAGTTTTCAAAACTCGGTAAGAGCCAGTTACATCTAATCACCCCCAACATATCACAGCGAGCAAACACAGCAATGGCATTGCACATTACCATGGAAGATAAAACAAAATGCTTCCGGTTTGGATATAAACGAAAAGTCGAAAGTGCAAAACTCAATTCTAAGAGGGCGTTAATCATCATCATCAACGACAACAACGGATAAAGCAATAACAGAAGTGAGCAAGTCACATCCACATCTGCAGTGCTACCACATAAGATGTTACAAAATGATGCAAGCTTGGATACACTAAAAAAGTTGCCAAGTGCAAAAAGGGGGAAAAAATAAAAACAAAATAAGAACAACAAACAAACAAAAACAAAAAGGAAACCAGAATCACTACATAGAAGGATACTGTTTGAGACCAAGAACGCCTTTTCTTCTGCAAATGTATATCCAGGCGCTTTTTTGTTACACACTTCAATTCAGTTGCTGACTTTTAAGGAAACCCAGGTTAAAGATGAGTTTCTGCAGTGTTCTCCCAGCCCAGTGGATATCATTTGACAAAACACCTATTGTGGGAGATTCAATGTTTGGCTCCTCAGAGGAATGAGGTGTCTCCATGAAAGCATTACCAGATCCTGTTACTTCAGTTCCATATTCTGATGCTGTCTGTTCAACCCCAACATCAGTGGAATTCTTTTCAATCGCTGGATTGCAGTTCATCGAGGTTGAGTCATCAGGAAGATTTTGATTGTAGGCCTTCTGTTCTTGGTTCTCAGAAATCTCACTTTGCTGTTATCCAATCAGTGAAAAGAAAAAGGACCAGAAAAAAATGATGTCAGCGTTTGTATTGCGAATGCACTAGCTCTGCCATGGATCGCTAAAGTCTTCTCTCTTGCTTTTAAATGCATTATCATGATTTTGACAAATTTGAAACGACAAAATAGTTATTGCTTCTAATGAGTATAAACGCTATCAAATGGATATTACTCTATATTTGATGCTAACATGAATCGTGGTACTATGCACAGCCATGTTGGCATTCTAATCAGCAATACACAGAGACAAAAAAAAAAAAAGAAGTAAAAAACAAAAACAAAAAGAGAAGTACTGTTTACACTGGCAAAGGCAAACAAAGATTAATTTAGTTTAGCTACCCAGTGATCGAAAACACAAATCCATCTGTGTTATTGCCAGTTTATGATGCATTCAAAATTCCCTTAACAGTTCGAAGAAATGGATGGCAGATTCTATGCTTCTTAGTCTGTTGAAATAATTTCCTTCCACCTCAAATGACTAGTTTCAGTTAAACGAACATGCCTGATCCAAAGACCGACATACAAAGTGCACTAAAACAGGAAAGAACCTGTCCATTATCTACGCTATCATTTCTGAAAAAAAAATAAAAAATAAAAAATTCCATGCATCCCTTTTAATTTCTTCAATAAAAGAAATATTCTCTTCATATCTTTACCTTGGGCATGTCACAATCATTAGCTTCATCAACTACGGGAGAGTTCATTCTGGCCTTTGTAGCTTCTTCCAAAAATGTATCCTCAATCGGCAATCCTAAGTCAGCAACAGGGCTCAAGCCAGGAACAAGAACAGGAGGTCCATTGCTATCTGGAATTTCATTGCTGTCAGTGTTCTCATTATCATTTGCACTTATTGCATTCTCTGCAGATGAAAGTCTATCACTGCTTCCTACAACTTTCTTTGAGATGTCCAGTTCCTCAGCATGACTGGTCACTGATTCCGCAGTCAGGTTGACAATTAGCTCCTTACTCAAGTGAGAAGAATTCTCTATGAGATTCCCTGCTTTATTACTGCTTCCTGTAATTTGTTCAGATACGTCCGATTCCTCAGCAAGACCGATCACTGATTCTGCTCTCAGGCCGGCCACTAGCTCTTTGCTTGAATGAGAAGAAGATTCCTCTATGAGATTGCCTGCAGGCTCCTCTGTTATTTCCTGAAGCAGGGCACTTTCCCAGTTTTCAGAAATGATTAAGGTATTATTTGTTTCCCAGGTTTGGAAACTCCGGTCAGGACCTGGCTGCCATACAATCTTTCCATCGATACCTTTAAGGATGAACTTAAACTGAACCGTTTTCCCGACAGGAATATCCTATTGAGAAAACAATCACCCAATATATTAGAAGCTGATTTAAAACGGCAGAGGCTGATTATCTGCACAAGCTCTTCTTACCAGTTCAGCTGTCCATAAGTGACCTTCTGACCAATCCAACAATATCGCATCTGTAGGATTCCACAATCCAAGACTGGAATCATCTCCCACAAGGAAGAAGTGCTCACCAAATTTGCATTGCCTTTGTAAATTGAACTTCACATGAACTGTTTTTGATAGACCTAATGAATCAGAGGACTAGATATTAGTAACAGCAATCAGAAAAACGTAAATTCCCAATGAGGTTTGGAATACTGGAATCAAACACAAACCAGAAGGTTCAGTCTGTATTTCCTCAACTGTCTCTGCATCTGCCTGCATCAATAAACTTTCAGAATATTAATTCTTGCAAACAATTTCACTCCATCAACCGTAATAGAGAAATTACATACACAATCATTTACAAACAAACACGTTCATTCAAGAAAAAACAACTAGCGAAAGGATATGCGCATAGACGGACCATTTTTCCAAGGAAAGAAAGGCCCCTGAAAATGCATAAAAACACGCACAAACCAGTAGAATATCTACTGCCATCAACCATTTCAACGCTTGAAAGCAAGCCATATTACATCAATACAAGAAAGCCTATATCTACAAAGTTTGTCGCCATGATGCTGCTCCTAAAAAATTACGTTTTGCAACAATCGTCGTATTGCTGTGACTGAAAGACAATACTTACTTGCTAATTAGCATCTTTTCAGGGAAAATATTTAATTGTCGCTAGAGCCTGTTTGGCATTGTGTAAAAGGAATTTTTTTAAAAAAAATTTCATCATTGTATCTTTTGATATAATTTAACATTCCAACAATTTAATTACTCAAACTATTCTACTTTATTATTATTATTATTGTATTCTAATCATTTTTCATGTCTTTTCAGACAACTATTCTATTTATTTTATCTTTTTTTCTCTGCCCGAATCATTAACCTTATTATAACACATTGCACCCATTTTTCCAATATATATTCACACATTTTTCTCTTTTTTTAAAAAAAAAAAAACTTCTTCACCCTAAAATCATATCGCAAGATGTTGATTTTCTCGTAGAGTACATAGCTAGAAATGTAAACGAACGATAAACGGAAGGGGTGAAATACCAAAAAAGAAAAAAAGAAAAAAATGACACAACTTTAATAGACTAGTTCGTGTGCAAAAAGGTAGAAGGAGAAGACCCAAAAAGGAAGGATGATATCATACAAAGCAGAGAAGAAACACAAGCAACAAGGAAAATTTTCTTCAAATCGCTGAAAGAGGAAAGAGCAACGCCTCCGAAGCACGGACTCACAAGCTAAAATTTACTTCATAGATTTGCCCCTTAAAAAGTGCACAGTTTAAATTCATCCCTGATGATTTCTAAGTCCTCTAACCATCCCGAGCGCCCACCGACACAAACGTTTGGATTGAATTTGAATGCAAGCCGCCAGCAATCTTTCGCCGGCCATTCTATTCCTTTGATCCTCAAATCCAATCGCATAAAGGCGAGAAGCATAAACACTAAAGAAAGAAGGATGGGATTTAAAAATACGGAAAATGGAATGGATGTAATTTTGATTTTGAGAAACATAGGGAGTAATAAAGAAGAGAACCGAAAACCCGAATGGGAAACCGAAACAGAAACAGAGGGAGTGAAAAAAGAGTGAACTTGCGGAAGCCCAACCTTCTCCTGCACCTCCAACGATGCCGCAGTTGGAGAAACGAAAGATCCGATCAGCTTTCTTCTCAAGAAAAGCGAGCGAGGAGATGCAGAGACTCCGCAATCAAGCTTGGGGAGCGAGCGAAGGAAGCGAATCTGGCGGAGACTGAGACGACGATCTCTGGTGCTGATGCTGTTGCTGCATCTCCTGACACAGCAGCAGCTGGCGATTATCTTCTCCTGCGAAGGCGACCATGTTAGGGCATCCATCGCCGTCGTCGTCGTCTTCAGCAATGATCGACTGTCTTTCTCTTCCTCCCTCTACACCGCAACAGCTGTTGCCATCGATCGCAACGCGACTCGCCTTCTTTCTTCAGCTCTTGCTTCTCCTCGCTTCTTCTTCTTCTTCTGCTGCTTCTGGTGTTGTCTTGTGGGATTCGAGAGAAAGGAATGGAGTCGGGTGTTGTGACTTCGCCACGTGGCATAGGGATTTCAGTTTTGTGGTGTACGGGGAAGTATTGTGAGTCGGGCTAACGAAACTCGGGTTCATCTGCATCTTCCCAGTCAGCCTTAATTTTAATCTTAATTTTATTTGTAAAACCTGAATTCTAACTTTATTTTTGAAAATTGGGTTCGGACTGAGTTTTGGATTGGAATTTATATTAATGAATTTAAATTTTATTTAAAAATGATAAGTTTAGAATTTGATATGAATAAATAATAATAACAAATTATATAGATAAACATAATAATATATAATCAAACTATATATATTTTTAAAAATAGTAATGTAAATAATATTTCTATAAAAAATTTAACATCAAAACTAAGATAAAGAAAAAAAAATTAATAAGTGTAAAAATGAATTATTGAAATAAAAGATAAATATAAATGAAATAATATACTTTATTTACAATAAAATTACAATATGTCAAATATGTATTCCAATATAGATATAATAATATAAAATATGAAGAATATAAAGAAATATTGTTTTAAATAGTATGTATATAATATATTTTATAATAAAAAATAAAATGGAAAATCGGGCTCGGGTTATGAAAAATCAAGTTCCAACACGACCAAAATCGGGATCGGCGGGCCGGGTTCGGGCTCAACTCAACCCAAGTTGCACCCCTACGGGGGAGCATGAGTAGACAATAATTGGGGGAAGTGAGTCCACCAAAAGCTGGCACGTGTTGACATCCGATTGGGCCAAGTAGAGAGTTATTATAATTGCATGGTTCTACTTGTCTGTGTAAGATGTGTTTGTGAATGGGTAAAACTTTTGATGAAAAATTTTAAAAAGTAAAAGTTGTCAATTGATGTGATATGATAATGATGAGAGTAAAAATGATAAAGTTAAAATAGATAGGTTAGTTGTGTGGGTAGTTGTGTAAAAATGATTGAAAGGTAAGGTAGTTGTTAGGAAAATGTGAAAAAAATAATTAAAAAATATGATAGTTGTGGATATTGAAAAGTTTTAGGTTGAAAAGTTTTAACTTGACATTTTTTAACCATTGTCAAACATACCGGTAATGTGTTAAAAATGGGTGAAATGGTTTCATGATTTTGAACTCACTCAACCACTTCTCACATGAGGTGTTTATTTTTCCCTCAAACTTTTTAAACTTAAAATTTTTTAATTTAAAATTTTTTACTCTTTATAATTATTTTTTTAGATTTTTCTATATAATTATCTTAATTTTCAATCATTTTTACACAACTACTCGTATAAGTAATTTATTTATTTTAACTTTATTCTCTTTACTCTCATTCGTTACTCCTATTATATCACATCATTTCTCATATTTCAAAAACTTTTACACACAAATCTTTTAATCGAAACTTTTATCACTTTCCAAACACAAATAAAAAAATTAATGAAGAAGTGGTTTAAGTGGTTTGTGGTTTATGACCACGAGGACCTATTTGATTAAGATGATCAAATTTAAGATTTACTAGTTAAATAAATAATTTAAATGTGCTGAACTAAATTAATTTTATATAATTATCGGGATCAACCCCAAAATAAAGAGGTAACATAAGATTTTGACCTATTTTTTAGTGTGGGTTGTAATAAAAATAAACTCAGTGTCATTGTTCCATTAACTAAATATTAACTAAATACTAAATAATAACAATTGAATTTATATAAAACAATATGGTTTGCCATATTTAAAAAGATTATACACTTGGAACTAAATTGGCTCAATAGAAAATTAACTCTTAAATACTTTATCAACTATTTCTTTTTATCTTAATTAAATTTATCCAAAGATTTATAGAAATTGATTATATTTGTAGCTAATCTTAGTAAGTAAATACAAATAAGATTTAAGCATTAATTCTGTTTGCATTATTTTTATTTATTTTATTTACATCCATAAATGAGGTCCAAAATAAAAATTATATTTATATTTTTCTCCAAAATGAGGTACATTTCTATAAATTTAGATTACATAGAAGCGATTTCATATATCTCCCTTAGTTTTTTAAATGTTAATAATTAATACAAATTCAATCAATTTATTATATTAAACATCATATATTTAACTAGGAAACTAATTTTCATCCAAGTTCAATATGCTCAAAAGGAAAATTTACTCAAAAATAGGCAAATTTATGTGTAAATTAAGCAAAATGCTTAGACTCATTTTCATATGTATTGGAATGTAATAATATTGTATATGATTATTTATCCACTTAGTAACGATACTTTAAACAGTTTAAATGCCAAAAATAGAACTTAAAAATTAATATTTAGTATTAAATTATTTTTTGTTGATTTTGCACATTTGCAGATGAAGCTCATATATAGTGATACTAAACAAATAATAGAGTTTTCATGACAATAGTAATGATGGTAAATACAATAGATAGAGTATATTTTTTTATCAACTATCAAAAAATTAAAAATGAGAAGATTACATAAAAGAGACATTTTATAGAAGTAGCCTCGTTTTAAAATCATGATAAGCCATATCAATTTAATAGTAGATGTTTCGGCATTTTTTTATTCTTTTCTAGCATATGGTGTTTAAAAGTATCCTAGATTCTTGAATATGATATGAATGAGATGTGTTTCCCCATTATGAAGATAACTTTTTAAAAATTTTATGCAATTTTTAAACTTTTTTAAAAATAATTTTTTCCATTCGCCATAGATAATTACATTTTTCATTATATTTCTTCATCCTATTCAATTCCTTGTATTATTTTAAACAGCCTAAATCTACATATTTTAAATAAGAGAAATGATCTTGTTAGCTCAGACTAAGTAGTGACTTACTTAGCTCATCTAAGAAAACTCACTTAAATTTTTTTATTTTTTCATATACTTATTTATTTAAGTATTTTTAACATATAAATCGAGTTTTACCATTTTCAAATATATGTATATATATTTTTTAATCATAGAGGTATTTTAGTCATTTTTAAAAAATATATATGTATATCCAAAAATAGTAAAACTTGGTTTATATACTAAATATACTTATATAAACAAATATATGAAGAAAAACAAAAAAAAAATTAGTTTTTTTGACGTGGGCTAAGTAAGTCAGGCTAACATGATCATTTATCTTAATTAGGGGTGTAACTTACTTCGGGCTCAACCCGGACCCCGATATAGTGTTAAAACTACCCGTTGTTGAACCTAAGCCCGATTTTCAAGTTCAACACGAATCAAAATTTAAAAGAATTTGGTCCTGGATTAAGTCATTATATATAACACATATTTTAGATTTATTTTATACTCAACATAAATCCTATCCCATTCCCCTCATATATATTATATTTATTTTATACCATATATATAAGCATTATTCCTCAATAAGTTCAATTATATAATATACGACATTTCCTAAATATATCTATTACATTTGACCCTTATACCAAATATATCTATTATCTTACTAAAATTTCAAACATACCTGCTACATTTGCAGTTAATATAAAAAATACCAAATTCATGAGTTAATGGTGTTAGTTAATATGTAAAATTATTAATAAGTCCACAAATTTTGAACATAATTGAAAAATTGAATGTCCTAACTCATGAATGCCCTAATTGCACATGAGCTCTAAATTTGGAGAGCCCTATTTTTATTTTATTTTTTATTATTTTATAACAGGGGTATTTTAGGTATTTACAAAAAATTTAACTAACGATTTTTAACGAAATAGACATTTTTAGGATTACTGCAAATGTAATGGGTATATTTGAAAATTTGAGAATGTAGTGGATGTATTTAAGATTAAGGTCAAACATAGTAGATATATTTAGAAAAAACCCTATAATATTATATTTTTATATTTTCTTTTAGAAAATAAAGTTTGGTTTGATGGTATTTTCAAGACAAAAAGGATAAAAACTATATCAAGAACATGAGATGTTTTACTTGGCGTTGTAACTTAAGGACTTATGTAGGATGTTATCATTTGACTGTTGTTTGAATATGATATTAGCAATTAGATATTTATTCTACTTGGAATAAATTTATTGTAATTTTATTTGACTTAATACTATAATTATTAAATTTTTTATTATGATTGACATTATAAGATTTTGCTTATAATTGGATATTGATGTTTACGTATATGGTTATGATATTAATATTAAATTGAATAATAAGAAAATAATATACCTTTTTATTTTCCAAAACAACAACTAGTCTACTTAATATAAAGAGAATGTTTAAATGAGGTTTTTCTTCTTAATATTCTTAAGTAGTCTTTATTTTTTGCTTTGAAATAGAAAATTATCGTTTTTGATTTTTTATTGATAGATTTGAAATTGAATAAGATAAGATAGATAACAAATATATAGAATAATTTCAACCTAAATTCTAGTCCAAATTTTAAAAATAGGATTAAGATTTAAATTTATAAATAGAGCTAAAGTTAGAATTAAAATTTTAAAATTGCGAGCTGCTTAGTGCAAAAGCAACTCCGGGTGAATGGATCGCCCTGAATCTAAATTATAGTTGCAATCTTAATAAAGGACGTCAATTGTTTGCGGCTGACTGCATCATGTGTTAGACTAGAAAAATATTTTTTATTGGTAAATATGTGTGCCCTACACTAATCTTTATAAATATGCGGCTTTGACCCGTATCTCTCTTCATATAAAATTGATGATTTTTAAATTTATTTGATATTTTATTTTTTTTGAAAATGAAAAAATAGGACTGAATACATCGGTCCCAATTGTTGATTTTAAAAATCAAAATAAAATACTACACAAATTCCAAAATTTGCAATTTAACATACGTACAAGTGAGGCCCAGATATTTATAAAAGTTCAAAAATATTTTTCCTGCCTGCAAAGGATGGCATCCTTAAATACCTTAAATAAAAATGGATTACTTATATTATTTCCCAGCTTCGGAAGCATGATCGAGCCAGCTGCTCTGCCTGATTCTGTTTCCCTGGCGCTCCAATCCTCTGCTCTACGCCAGCCAAGGGACCCGGTGAACCACATACCTAGGGACGCCGGAACCGAGAGATTCCATTTCACCAATTGTTCATCTGCATATGCCCATACGCAGCCTCCCGTGCGTTTGTTAATGTGAAAAATTATGACATCGTGGAAAATTATGGAAAATAAAAAAGAAAATATTTTAAGAAATGTGTGATTAATAGGAAATGATAAGGTATTGTTGAAATAAATAGATTTATTGTATGTAGTTGGTAGAAAAAATAATTGAAATATAAGGGTAAAAGTGAAAAAAATAGTATGATTGATGGAACAATTATTAGCCTTAGTAAATGAAATCTCACCATTTATATCCCATTCCCGCATTTCCTCATTACCAAACAGTGAGTGCCTAAGTGGGGACTGATTTGTATTATTGCTTGGGTTTTTGCATATAGGGTGCGTTTGGCAATCCATAAAAAACGTCAACTGGAAACTTTTCAATCTAAAACTTTTCACACTCCATAACTATCATATTTTTTAATTATTTTTTCACATTTTCCTATACAACTACCCTACTTTTCAATCATTTCTACACAACTATCCACACAACTAACCTATCTATTTTAACTTTATCCTCTTTACTACTCATCATTACCCCTATCATATCTCATCACTTGACAACTTTTACTCTCTAAAAGTTTTCATCAAAAGTTTTATTCATTACCAAACACACCCATAGTTCTCAAGTTTGTCATAATCGTACTTTTTAGTTTTTTTTTTAAGGTCTGACCCTTATGCTTCAACCATGAGGATGATTGAGGGTGTGTTTAGCAATAAGAAAAAAATGTCAAAGTTATAACTTTTTAATTTAAAACTTTTCACTCTCTGTACTTATTTTATTTTTTAATTATTTTTTCACATCTTTCTATATAACTTTCCTATTTTCTAATCATTTCTACGTAACTACTCATACAACTAATCTATCTATTTTAAATTTATTTCTTTACTCCTCATCATTACTATACCATATCATATCATTCTTTTCAATTTAAAAACTTTTACATAAAATTTTTTTTATCTAAAAGTTTCATCACTTTCCAAGTATACTCTTAGTTTCATGATTGTAAGAGATGACTTATTTTAAGCATGGTACTACCCATTTTATAGCCTGTTTGATTCTGTTAATTTTAATGTTTAATGTTTATTGTCATTTTTTAAGTTGTTGGTCAATATAAACTCATGTTTGATTGCACTTATGGCATACTCCTTTTTGTAAAGAAGATAACCCTTTAATGGAAGATTGGTGTTCAGGAATTTTTAAAGCATTCAAGCTAGCATTGGTTAAAAACATATATAGTGTTTATTGGTGGATAAGAATCCACTTTACAATAAAGTATTAGACAGTTTGTTCATACGTAAATTATGAAAGACATTTATATCCATTTACACGTATTAGAATATAATAATACTTTGTAAAATTATTCATCCATGCAGAAATGCTATTTTAGACATTTTAGATGTTGAAAATAAACTTTAAAATTAATTTTTAACATGAAACAATTTTATTATGTTGATTTTCAATTGTGCATCATGCACAATCATATTAGACAAATAAAAGAGTTTTCAAGATGTTATAAATGTGTTAAATATAACAGATGAAGTGGATTTTTCATCAACCATCGATATATTAAAAATAGAAGAGATTACATATATATATATTTTTTATAGAAATAGGACCGTATATATAGAAGTTTTACTTATATGCAAATCATTTTAAAGTGTTCTTTGAAAGAAATTAGGGAAGAATGACTAAAAAAACTGTGAGTGTTTTAAAATTTTCTATTTATATTATATTATTTATCATTATCAAAATTTTGTATATAAATTACAACAACTTTAATTTAGAAGTCAAGTTTCTAAAGTTGCAATTTCTATATTTGGATTGTCATATTTAAACTTATTTAAATATATGGAACAGAAGAGTAATAAATTTTAGAGTACATTATTATCAATGATGTTCTTTTATATTCATGTTTATGAGGAAGAAGTTGGCAGATTCATTTTTGATGGGTTTAGTCCCAAAAATTAATGAAAATAGGTGCAGTGCAGATGTCATCACCAATAACAGTGAAAATGATAAGAAGATGAATCAACACCGTGCTATGGCGTGGGCTGATATTTTTTCAAGAAAATTATTATTATTATTATTATTATTATTATTATTATTATGTGCGCTGATATGTAAATAAAGTTATAAATATTCATAAAATTTTTATTCAATTAAATATTTTATTTAAATAACTTATAAATATTTAATACATAAACCAACAATAATATTTTAGTTTCCTCTGTTTAACTCTAAATGTTTTAATTATTTTATCTTAATTAATATTTTTATATTAAGCCACATACATATTTCAGGGTTTTTAGTCATTTAAATATTATTTTAGCATTTCAATTTCAACTATTGATTTAATTCATTTTATTTATGTTGTTTCAAATATTCTCTACTTATTTCACTTCAACTTAGTCATCGGTTAAGCTACAGCCGAATTAAACAGGCTTGTAAAACACAAATGATATTATGTAATATAGCCTATAACATAAATATGCTTTTAGTACAATTCTACTAAATTCAAAATACAAATGGATAGCAATATTTAGGGTGTGTTTAGCTATGTTAAAAAAATATTAAGCTAAAATTTATCAATCTAAAATTTTTCACTTTCCACAACTATTTTATTTTTTAATTATTTCTTTACATTTTTTATACAGTTACGATATTTTTCAATCATTTCTACACAACTACCCACATAATTAACTTGTTTATTTTAATTTTATTATTTTTACTCTTTAATATTACTACTATCATATCATATCATATCATTTTATTTTAATTCAACAATTTTTATATTAAAAATTTTTTATCCAAAAATTTTATCACTTCCCAACTAGCTTCTTGGTTGAATTTCTTTGTATGTACTATCAGATTTTAGGACAAAAACTATTTTAAACATTAAATGGTTGTCTCAATATTTGTTTTACATATTAAAGGTGTGTTTGTTTTCTTTATAAAAATTTTCAACTAAAACTTTTTATTTAAAATTTTTTCTATCTCCAAGACTATCTTATTTTTTAATTACATCTTAAAATCTGCCTATATAAAGTACTTTACTTTTTGATAATTTGCACACAATTACCTATACAATTAACATATTTATTTTAACTTTATCCTCTTTATTCCTTATTATTACTCCTATTGTATTGCATAATTTTCTCTCATTTCAAAAGTTTTTACACAAAAAATTGAAAATTTTTATCACTTTCAAAACACAATTTAAAGAGTATTTTTTTTAGTTCTTTTTATGTGATAAGTCAATAGTAACATTTGTAACGAGGAAAAATGAGTTAAAAATTATTAAAAAAATCTAAAAAATGGAGAAAGTGAGATTGAGATAATTATTAGAAGTAAAAAGAATAAAGATAAAATTGATAAATAAATTATATAAAAATATAAAATAACGATAAAAATATAAATGGTTAAAATATCAAATCACATAAAAAGAAGTATAGAAAAAAGTGAAAGAATTTTTTTTTTCTTTCATTTCAATGCTAATTCATTAAGGTCAACTTATGCAAATATAAAAAGGGGTGGGAAAGTGCAAAACTTAAAAAATGAGGGCCTCACATGCCAAAAATAATGTATTGCTTATGGATATTTCAAATTATATAAGATTTTTTTGAGTTGAATATGTATTTGGGATGACAATATAACGATGTACATTGAGAATAAGTAAAATTATATTGAAAATAAATAAAATTGTTTTGAAAATTAAAAAAATTATACTGAGAATAATGATACAGATGCAATTAAAAAAATTGATATATTCTCGAATTGACCATTACATTAATGCGATGCTGAGTTATTTGAAGGGGTAAATTCTTCTACATTGCGGTGGTTTGTACTTTTTTCATATTTTCAGTTCATTTGACTATTGGACACCGGTTGTTGTGCTTTATTCTGCTTAAATTTGGCTGCTGATGTGGCTGAACTCCGGAGCGGGCTCGACGCGTGTAAGCATAGAAATGATGTTTTTATCGTTTTGTCTTTTGTCTTTTGTCTTTTACTTTTCCCCAAAATAAGAAAAGGCTTTTTTCTATTCCACGGCAATGTCTTACCTCCATCATTTCAATCATTTCAGCTCTTAACGGAATGAAAAGAAATTATATTCAAATAAAAAGTGAATTTTTTTTAAATAGTATAAAATGATATAATAGGGTAAAAATAATAAAGAAAATTAAAAGGAATAAAATTAAAATAAATAAATTATTTATATTGATAATTGTATAGAAATGATTGAAAAAATAAGATAATTTTTATAACAAGATGTGTAAAATAATTTCAAAATAAAATAGTAGCAAGGATTGAAAAGTTTTATATTAAAAAATTTTAGTTAGAAAAATTTTAATGTTAAACAAACATACCTTAAATAAATACTTTTAGGAAGACCATTGAACGATTTCGTTCTCTCATTTGAGCATGCTTCGATGGTTAAATTCAAATTTAATCGGTTCATTGGAATGAAAATTATTTATTTAATTACAATTTAGGGTGTGTTTGGCAATGTTAAAAAAATGCCAAGCTAAAACTTTTCACTCTCTATAACTATCATATATTTTAATTATTTATTCATATTTTCCTATACAACTACCCTACTTTTTAATCGTTTATACACAACTACTTATACAACCAACCTATTTGTTTTAATTTTATTCTCTTTACTCCTTATCATTATTCCTCTCATATCATATCGTTTTCTTTCAATTTAACAATTTTATCTCAAAACTTTTTATCCAAAAGTTTTATTACTTTCTAAACACACCATTATTAAATTAAATGTTTGCATAAGTCATCTTTTTTAGTGGTAAGAAAATCTCATATTATTAAAAAGTTCGAAGAGTTATTGATTTATATGTATAAGAATAGAATTTCTAACTTGGTTAGTCATTTTACGATGGAATGAGTCTATTTCAATATGGCATTGTAGTGTAGGTTAAGGCTCTGTTTGGCCCTTTGCTAAGGCGAAAAGGACCTTTTCCCATGCTAATATTTCAAGGATTCTATACATTAAGATTATATTTTTTGGAAACAATATGTTATTCATGTTTTGTTGATATAAAACGACTAATCTATTAAAATTTTAAATTCAAACTAAGATAAATTCATAAATATTTTGTTAGTTTAAATAAATCAAAAGTACTTTCAATATAACATAGCCAAACATATATAATACTGAAAGCACTTTAAAGTAGTGCGACTAAACACCCTACAATATTTCACCTTAAGTACTTTTTGTTAAAGTTCAATTGAAATAGGACTTCTATATAAAGCGCTAGAATTTGACTGTGGGGCCAAATTAAGTTTAGACGACTCTATTTAAGAGTTGAACAAAAGGATTGATGAAGATCTAACCTAGGGCTAATGTTTGAGGGGGAAGTTATTAGATTATCTTACATTGAATGTGGAAAAGGCTAAGTGTGCAGTTATAAGTATGAAGAAAAGCCTTACTCTAAGGTTAGATCAATATAACAGTGACAATATAAACAACTACAAACAACAATAGGGACAAATCTTTGGACCTAGTTATAAGTGTTTTTCCTACCACCTCTCTATGTCACTTACACAATTTTGATCATCTTAGACTGATTTTTGTGACTACTCTTAGTGAGATTGGGAATAAGTACTTCATTTAGGGATGTAACTTTGTGAATACGTTTTATTCTAAAAACAAGGCATTTTTTATGAATAGGATGCCACCTAGATCAAATGACATTTCCATATGTTTAAAGCTATGGATATAGTATAATGTTGCTATTATTTCATGGCTCAGGAATACACTTGCGAAGGAGCTTCAAGGCAGTGTTGCCCATGTCGACACTATAGTAAGTTAGACAATGAACGAGTGATTAATACAGGGGCAAACAAACTACATAACTTATAATCTGAACTCATTATCAAAAGCAATGTCAAAACCGAATATTGCATTAATACAGATTCCTAATGGCGAAATAATAGTAATTCATGCTTTGAGAGGAGTTGCTCTTTGTAAGAGATTAACTCTTGATTAAATCCTTAGGGTTACAAAATTTTATTTCAATTTATTATCTGCTAGTAAATTAACATAAGATTTGATTTGTCAACTAACTTTTTGGTCGGGTTTTGTGTGATTTAGGACTTATCTTTGAAGTTGCTAATTAGAGTGGGTAGAGAGTGGAATGGTCTCCATTACTTAAAAGCCAATGAAAGGGGAGGAAGACATTGATTGTTAAGAATTCAATTATATGAGTTTATGGCATCAGTACTTGAGACTTATATTAGTAAGTAGTAAACTAACTCTTTTTGTTACCAAGTTATCCATTTTCTTTGATTGCAATAAGAATATGTTTTGTGATGCTTGTTATAAAGCAAAACAAATAGGATGCCTTTTCCTATTAGTATGAATAAGACAGTGCGTATAATAATAAGATAGTGTGTACTTTTGAATTGCTTCATTGAGATATACAAAACAAAGACTTTCTCTAGGTCTTATTACTTTGTAATCATATTGGATGATTTTAGCTAAGCAACATAGGTCTTTCATATGAAAAATAAGTAAAAAACCAAGGGTTATTTCTTATAATTTTTGTTTGAGTTTCCACACAATTAATTTATATGTTAAAGCTCTACAGAGTGATAATGAGTTATTTATTCATGATGATCTAATGGCCAAATATCTTAAATATAGCATACAACGATAATCTAGTTGTACAAATACACAACAATAGAATGACACCATCAAGAGAAAACATAAGTACCTTGTTGAAGTTGCATGTGTACTATGATTTGAGGCAAATCTCCCTATTTCCTCTTAGAGAGAGAGTGTCTGTGCTTATTGCTACATACTTGATCAACCATATGACGCTCTCAGTTTTACAAATAAAGACCATATGAGGTTTTGTTTGGAAGGATTCCAACTTATGATCATTTATGGAGCTTTGCATGCCTTTGTCATGGACATGTGAATAGCAAGACACGTGGTAAGTTTGTTTCATGCACCAAACTAGGCAATTTTATTGGTTATCCTAACAAACAAAAGGGATACAAAATTTATGATCTTGAAAGTAAGATAATATATGTTTCTTGTGACGTTTAGTTTTTACAAGACATTTTTTTTTTTGTTTGCAAATTATGTGGTTATGGATTTGGGTAAGACCATAGTATTAAAAAAGGAGCGAGCTCTAGCACTTGTGGCCATTGGGCTGTCATCATACATCCTTTTGGATAAGTCTTTTAAACCTAAACTTGTGTCTTTCAAGTTTTTTAGCTGAGCCACTTTCATTGGTAGTCATTGATCTTGAGCCAATCGTACTAAATTTGTTGACAACTATAACACCATCTTCTAATTTTGTTTAGCTTATCTTAGTTGGTGAAGTAGAACATGTTGTGCTAATAACTCCAATTATTTTAGGAAAAAGACGATGACTTATTTCTTGCTTGTTAGTTGGTGATAATTACGTTTTATCCCCTTTCATATTTTTAGATTTTTAGATACTATACTACACTCAACCACTCCTTTTACTAACTCAATGGTACATCTCCTCTCACACTCTGTTTCTTACTCCAAATTTTCTCATACTCACATTGCCTTCTTAGCAGCCATCTCATCCACCAATGAACCAAAATATTCTCTCAAGCCATCAAGTGTGCACATTAGAGGGAAGTTGTGGCAAAAGAAATTTTTGTTGTGGAGGTTAATCGTACTTGGACTTTACAATTATGACCTCCTAGCAGACAAACAATCTACTCTAAATTGATTTATAAAGTCAAATATCATCTGAATGAGCACATTGAACTCTACAAGGCATGAATTATTGCCAAAGGATATATTGAAATTGAAGGCGTTAACTTTCATGAAACATTTGCTCTTGTTGCTAAATTAGTCATAATGTATTTTGTATTAGCAATTGCTTCAATTAGATGCTAAAAACTGTGTCAACGTAATGCGAATAATGCCTTTCTGCTTGGGGGTTTAGAGTAAGAAGTCTATACGAAGATTCCACATGGATTTTTTTAAAAAGGAGAGCAATGGGTTGATGGCTACCAAAATCTCTTTGTGGCCTATGTTAAGTATGCAGAAATTATTGTTGCAAATTCACAACTCTTCTTAAATTTAATATTTAACAATCATATGCAGATCATTCTCTATTTATTTTTATTGTAAAGAATCTTTTATTGTAGTTCTTATTTTTATTGATGATGTCATCATCACAAGAATAGACTCTGTCATATATCTAAGTTGAAGCACTACTTAGATAATAAATTTCACATCAGGGACCTTAAAAAACTCAAGTACTTTCTTATAATTGAAGTGACACACTCTTCAATAAGCCGAAAATGGTCTTATAAGCTACAAACTAGCTTCTTTTTCCATTAACTAAGAACACAAACTTTTACTTGAATTTGGTATGATTTATAGTGATCTCTAGCACTGCTGTCAAATGCTTCACCTCACTATCACTTGTTCGAGTATTAGTTGTGTAGTACATATCTTCAATCGGTTTATGCATGCGCTACGAGAACCAAATTTTTTTAATTAAATATGAGAGCCACATTTTGATGCAACATATCTGAGTATTGAGATACCTCAAAGGAAATATAGGACAAGGAATTTTAAGATATTCATTATTTATGCATGTGTACTGTGATGTCGATTAGGTAGGGCTCCAATGACGTGCAGAGCTACAATTGGATATCTTATTTTTCTTGGCAATGCTCATTTTTTGGCGGTCTAAGTAATAAACAATACTTTCTTGTTCATCCACTGAGGTGAATATTAAGCTATGACCACTACTACTAGTAGGATCATATCACTCCTAAGGCTTTTACATGATTTTCAAGTCAAATTCACTTTCTAGTTTCCATCTTTTATGACAATCAGGGAGCCATTCATATTGCAGGTAATCCGATTTTTCATGAATGAATAAACAAATCGAAATAACTTATCATTTTATTTAGTAATATATTTAATAAAAGAAAATTATTCGTTGCTCCATTTCTTCACAAAATTAATTAATTGACAATTTACTAAGGGTGGTGTGGATAAACATAAAACTTTTCAAATTAAAATTTTTAATCTAAAATTTTTAACTCTCCACTGCTATATTATATTAAAATTATTTTTTTTATATTTTTCTATACTACTATCCTATTTTCAATGATTCCTACACGATTATTTATACAATTAATCTATCTATTTTTAACTTTATACTCTTTATGCTTCATCATTACTCTTATTACATGACATTATTTTATATTATTTCAAAAAATTTTCATTTAAAAGTTTTACCACTTACCAAATACACCTTAAAGCACTTGGGCATTATTGATTCTATCAATTATGAGTCAAGTTGGGCATTCCCACACTCTATGCTCGAACTTGAGGTGGAGTATTGGAGGATATATGTTTTTGTACATATTAATTGTAGGAATGCTAAAGCATTCTTATTTATTTCTAATTGATAGTAATTTCCTGAAGTTATGCCTTAGATTGTGCCTTAGAATATGTATGTAAGGTTATAAATAACAATATACATCAATGAAAAAAATAATCATTTTTGGTGATTCAAATTTTCATGATACCAGAGCCAAGCTCAATCTCATTTGTGTTTATCCTATTTATGATATATGTCTACATCTCTAACCAAAGAAATGAGGTGGGAATGTTAGCGATAAGAAAATCCCACATTGTTGAAAAGTTTGAAGAGTTCCTAGTTTATATATATATAACTAGACTTTCTAACTTGGCTAGTCTTTTTGAGATAGAATTAACCCATTTCAACACCATTTACTGAAAATATATTTTTATCATGTAAAATATATTTCAGGTACAGTTAAATAATTTTATAAATTATCATTATATTCTAATAGATCTATAAACGAATCAATTTACATGAGATTATAAATATTTTTAAAGGGATATGGTTGATGCAGCACTCTAAGACCTCCTTCCATATGAACAAAGAAGGCATAAGAACCTGCAATAACATGGCAATAAGTGAGGCTTGGGGTTGGGATTTGGAAGACCGCTCTCCATGATGGAGTTATTGGACTAATAAGGAAAAATAAAAAAGACTTTACTTCTCCTTCCCATAGACCATGCCACACGATGACATATAAAGCTGTCAAGATCGATTATAACTTACCATAAAAATTAGATAAACAAGAGATATGAGAGAGTTTATTAATGTGAAAATGTAAGTATTGATGAATTTGAAGACTTCTTCAAATACCATAAGAATTGAGAAGTGTTATGTAATAGAACAAAATACAAGGTTTTCTAGGAGGGCACTGATGGAAGAAATCAAGTATTGCCTCACAAGGAATGAAGGAAAAGGGAAGATTAAGAAATGAATTATATTGTTTAGATTTTAGGTTATGAAGTCCAACCATTATATTACTTTTAAGTATTCTTTATATAACTAGAGAAATATGGTCTTTCTGAGGCCCTTTTGGGTAGAGTATGCAGCGAATCACATCATGAGATTAGATGTGCAAATGATATAAGGAGGTATTTATCAAAATGTTGAAGGCATTGTATAGCAGTTTCTCATGTGTTGGCATTTTGTTGGTGTTGCTTGTGTCAGGAATTAGTCATAAGTAGTCACCTAATAATTTCGCATGTCTAATATTATAATATACATGTCTAGAAAAGTGATCTCGACTGTATATTTAATGCAATTTTCCAAGATCAATCACGTTTATGGCGAAATTAATTATAATAATTTTATAAAAATTTTAAAATTCTACTTCCACTAGTCATGTTCCTATTATTACATCAAGGTACAAGGAAAAAGAAATTTTACAAGTCTATCATTCTTAATACTTGCCTTTGAAATAAATAAATAGAAATAATTATTCTTGAAAATCTTCACGTAAATCCAAAACGCTAGTGTCCCACTTGATTTGGTACACCTGTAAAAATAATGGGTTAGTGTCAATATGACTAGCAAGTAGAAAATTATTTAAAAATGGATAATGACCTAAATAAATCTTAATTAAATGATAAAATAACTATTTAATTTAATATCTTAAAAATTAGGCCTCAAATGCAAAATTAGACCCTTCCATTGAGTCAAGAATTACCAAAAATATAGAAATAGACTATTTGATCATTCAAATAGGATTTCAAATGAATAAATTATAATAAAATAAAAATGAACGAACTATGTTAAGCCACGTCATTATTGCTGTTTCCTTTAATGGCTTGCCCCTTTCTCGAAAAATCTCCTCGCTGACCATCTTGCCAAAAGTCAAACATGAAAATGTGAGTTTACGAGGGAGAAATTCCAACGAGTACAAGAAGCAATATACTATTTAAAAAGTAATTAAATCCAAGTGCAACGATCTGACATTTTTTTCCTTTGACTTTAAGCGACCATTAGCAACCAAAGTTTGGTTGCTGATTTTATAATCTCACAAAACAAACGAATCCTTATAGCATCTGACCACTTGGATTTGATGTACAATTACGTAGCCTTATATAAACATTGTTACGTACTTAACTATTATGCATATATACATCCGCACATATCTATTGCACGACTTATATTATTATTAAATCTACATCAATAATATATATATATATATATATACAGACTTCCAATGTCCCCAATTAATACATTTAAATTCATACCAACGCCTTTATAAAATACACCCATAACTCTTAATAATATTGTCACATGTACCCTAGGCATAAATTTGAGACATATTTTATCTGCATAATTTTATATCCTTAATTATGCCTTTTATAAAAAATAATAATTTAAACAACCTAAATAATTATATCATGAAATACATAATTATTGAACCAAAAATCAATCTTCAAACCAAATTCCACTTGCCTACGAATTCCTCTTGGAGCTATCTCTTCTTTTCTGCAACTTTGGCTCCCAACTCTTCTGTAAACCCTTCTTTTACAAAATGCTTTTCCCCCTAAATCCATCAACTCCCAAAACCCGATTTATAAAAGCTACCGTAGATAAGATAGAGAATAAGAGATAAAACTCTTTTAAACTTAAATTTCAATCTTATCTTATCCTATCTTATCTTGTGGGGCTCACATGCCTAGGGAGGCAAAAGTGCAAAAATTAATTATTTTTTCTGCGGAATCCCCTACTAGAACCTTAGACCTCTAAGACCACTTAGACCACTTGTATGCTAACCAAGCTACATGGGTTGCTGAAATAACATTCAAAAATGAAAATATAAATATAACCCACGGTATATTTAAATAATAATTGGGCAAGGCCCATTGTTACTTATATGGCCCAGTTGGTCAAAAAGTCTACCCTTGCCACGTAGGATACCGTATGCGGAATTTGACCAGTCAACTTAAATTATTATTATTCTTTTTTAACATTTTACAAATATTAAAGGAGTTATATGTCAATCCACTTAAGCTCTTAAGAGCCCATGTGAAGGATAATGAAAGGAACGTAAGAACATGAGAACTTAGGAGCTGGATAGAAGCCATATAAGGGTAGCCGTCAAGACTGATGTTCAAGAAGGACTGCTCCTGTGAATAACAACTAAAGCTATAAATCTATAGCAACTTAGAGTTGAATACCATATTAGAATGGGGAGGGAGTTTCACTAGTTAAATATAATGTGATGAATTTTAAACTATATAACCGAACTATTAGACTAAAGTAGATAATATCATATATATCAATAACTCGTGGGCTCAAGATTGCTTTCCCAGATTTGTGCATTATAATATATAAATATTAATAATATAAATTTTCATGTCATGCAAATATCAATGAAGTAAAATATGATGGATAACTTGAATTTAAAATGAAATATTAAATAATAAAAAGGCAATTGATTGCATGGTGTAATTGATATTATTAAAGATTATCTCATCTTTAATATATAAAAAATTTATTTAAAAATATTGTTGAGGGTAAAAAATGCTAGGTACTGTGGTTTTAATTAAAAATGAGCATTAAGGAACATATAAAAAGCAGAGAAGACAATGCTTAATGATTTTTACCTGAAAAAGGAAGTATCATATAGTATTATGTTTTCCTATAAAATAAGGAAAAGAGGGACTTCAATATGTGTCTAGAAAAAACATATAATAAGAAAACTTGTCGTTAAGAGAGATCTCTATGTGTTCTTTGAGGAAGGAGGAGTTATAAGAAGAATTAGAAAGGGATTAACTTGAAAAGCTTGACATAGACCTGTGAGTGAAACTCTCGTGTCATTTTTCCTCTTATCTTTTTTTATTCTTTCATGAAGTCCTTTTGAATTTTCTTGATCTGCTCTACAATGATCATAATATTAGATTTAGTACCAACTCCTAGGTGATTTTGCCTAGGGAGTAGGTAAATTTTGCTAAGCTAATCAAGCAATTTTTCAAGTTGATGATATTAGCGGTGAGCTTGACAATTCATTGAGTGGTTAAATGAGGGATTATGATCTTGTTTGGGGCAACATGGCAGGTGGTGTAGTCCACTTGCCTAGCCATGTTCTTTGGTGATTCATAGGGCATTATGGTCAGCATGTTGTTTGCCACATTAGTGAGGTATTTGTGTAGTAGTATTGCGTTGTAGGTACTTAGTAGTTTTACTAGTTCTCTTAAGATATATCCCCAAATTCTAGTAAGGTTTGTCAATGACTACTAATTTGAGTTAGTTCCACTAATTAAATTAGACATTTTTATTAGATATGTTAAATATATATTAGTAATTTGAGTCAGTTCTAAGCACTTAGGCGCCTTGGAACTTATCATACACTAATAAATTATACTTTTTTACGTGGAACCCACTCTACCCTAATGATAAGAAAATAAAAATCTATCATACCTATTTTAGGGTACTTGATGAGTCAACCTACAGTACCATACCCAAGTTTTGCTCCTATTTGACGCTACACTAAATTTGTACAACTCATATTTGGTTATCTGGGCTATTAATTTACTTAGCTAATTATGCGAGCTCAACATTTAGTAACATCATAAAACATATGTTATCTATAAATATAAAACATCTAAGTATAAATCAGTTAAATTCATCAAGGTGGGTTGGTAATTTCCTGTAAAAATTCTTTTGAGGCGTAAGTTTACCTAAATTTAGGATAAAGTATTCATTGGTTGAACCCATATACTATCCACCAATTAGTGAAGCGCTGATAGTGAACTCCCACCTATGGGTGCAAATGGATCGGGTTATCCGATTGAAGTGTAGCTCTAACTTTATCTATTTAAAAAAACTCAAACTTAAAATCTTTTTACAACTCATTTATAAAAATCTCAATTCTAACCCTTATACATTGAACTTAAATGAATCGAGTTATAACATGTTAAATAATTAAAATAAAATGATAAATTATTTAAAATATAATTGATAGAGCTCAATTTGGCGAGAGGTTGACTTTAGCCAAATTAAGCTCTAGAGCATGCTTGTGTTACGTGAAACTAAATCACTCGCACATGATTTTCCACTGAAAAGAGCTGCTTTAGTGACTAGGTTGGCTCCAAAAAATCATGGGAAGGGAGTTTGAGCCCCTTAGAGTCTTTTTATTGAAGAATCCTTTGTTTACACAAGGTAGGAGTAGATATATTCACTTAGTTTTTTTCCTCGACCCTTTGGAGGCTTCCCTCTTAATATTAGAAGAACGACTTGAGGGGTGTTCCTAGTTGAAGGCAAGAGTTTCAGATTGAGCTCTTTTCTCTTAAAGATTTTCAGGAGTATTTATACAATATTTGCTATCATTGTGAGGAGCTTTAAGTTAGATAAGAATATTTGGTGATCATTTTAAAAAGATTTTCTTTGTTGACGTGTATTTCTATAATTGGTAGACCAATTGTCTACCTCAGTTCGCAACGCCTCAACTTATAGATGGGAGATGTTAATTTCAGTGCATCAGGTGCAACACACTATTTTTTAATATATTTTTTTGAAATTTTTGTATAAGATTGTTAATCTAGGTGTATTTAACTTATATATCAAGTTTTACTATTTTTGGAGATATATAAATATATGTTTTGATTTTTTAAATTTAGGGGTATTTTAGTAACTTAAAAATGGGTAAAATATCCTTGTTTTTAAAAAAATAAAAAATATATATACACATATCCAAAAATGGTAAAATTTAGCTTATAAATTAAATACGACGCATGATCTTTTCAGACCGGTCGGAAATCCGGTGATTTCCGACCGGTCCAAAAATATATATTTTTAATTTTTTTTTTGAAAAATAATTTTATAAACTTGTTAATCTAGTTATATTTAATTTATAAACCAAGTTTTATCATTTTTCGATATGTATATATATTTATTTTGGATTTTTAAAAACAGGGGTATTTAAGTCATTTTAAGAATATTTAAAATGACTTAAATACCCCTGTTTTTAAAAATCCAAAATAAATATATATACATATCGAAAAATGATAAAACTTGGTTTATAAATTAAATATAACTAGATTAACAAGTTTATAAAATTATTTTTCAAAAAAAAATAAAAAAATATATTTTTGGACCGGTCGGAAATCATCGGTCCTCATTAAATACACCTATAACAATCTTGCAAAAAAATTTTCAAAAAAAAATATATAAAAAAATTTTGCACCTTGATGCATCGAAATTTCAATGCATCAAGGTACATTAAAATATCTTTCCTATAGAATTGGTCCATAAGGCTACGGGCCAAACTTCCTTAGATCATTTTATCAGCTTAGCTGTGGTGCTTGGTGACTTTTTGCTAGTTGAAAACTTTTATTGCAACTCATGGTACTATCATCCAAATCCTTGTCTGCGGGTAGGGTAGCTGGATTCAATGGGTATGGTCCCATTATGCGGCTTCTAGCGATTTTCTACTGGAACCAATCCTTCCGAGGGTGTATCTATAGAATATATTTCAACTCGGTGAGACTCAAATCTTTTCCCTTAGCTCCTAAATTAGCTGATACAGGAGGAAAGTAATTAAATTAAAATAGGGCAGGAAATATATTACTTAGATGCTGAAGCTCAGCAGCGGTGGCAGAGCATATTTTTCCACTCTTTGGATTTCTTGCTTCATTCCTCTCTTTATTGATGAAGTCTTCATCTAATGCCATCGTCCAACGTTTAGTGGCCGAACCTTGAACATGGCACTCTGATCTAGGAAGTTATTTCTTACAAATAGTGCTAAATGATGGAGCTCGATTTGGTCGGGGGTTGGCCATCGGCAAATCAAGCTCTAAAAAGCATGATTGTGTCATGTGAAACTAAGGGGACGTTTGGAAATCTCATGTGGGAAATATGGGAGGGAATTTGTGGGAGCACGGGTTTCAAGGCACATCATCCATCAATCAAGCATCATATTTTTCCACTTTTACCCCTATATTCTAATCATTTTTCTTATCAACTACTTTCTAACAAACCTATTTATTCCAACTTTACCTCTATCATTTCATATCAATCACACAACTTCCAAAATATTCCATTTTTTACACCCACCAAATACCATATTTCCCACAACTTTTACATTCTCAAACGTCCCCTAAGTATTTGCATTAGATTAGATTTTATGTGGACAGGAGCCAACCTAGTGATTGGATTAAATCTGAGAAACCATGGGAAGTAGGTTGGAGCACCTTAAAGTCTATTTATTTAAGAATTTTTTATTTACACAAGGTGGGAGCAGATGTGGTCGCTCATTTTAAGGCAAAGGTGTCAGGTTGACCTCTCTTCTCTTACAGGTTTTGGAGAGTTTTTTATGTAGGAATTGCTAACATTCCGAGGATCAGATAAGAAAATTTGGTGATCATTCTTCAGACATTTCCATCCGCTGATGTGTCTATCCGTAATTAGCTAGTCAAGGTATCTATTTGACTTAGTAGCGCCTCAGGACAGACGGATCATGCTGGTTTGGCAGCTGTGTTTTTTTTTTTTTATGGTTATATTTATATATATATCAACATATATTACATTAAAGTTTTGAAACATTCTTACAAATATGGAGATACATAACATCCTCAAAGAAATCTGGAGATATAGCTCCACTAAAAAATTAAGAAGACACAGCTCCTGCACCAACCTAAAGAGAGACCACAGCTCCCCAACATTTTCCGGGCCGAAATCTCCGAACCTCCGACTGCTGCTCCGCAAATGCCCAATTACCGCTGCGGCCACGACTTGGTTGGTGGTTTGGCAGCTGTGTTGATTCTCCATTAATGGTTACTTTTGTATTTTGAGGTGGCCCAATAAATGCCTGATCACGTCATTGTTATCTCACCGATCCAAGGTGGATCGCTCACCCGGGGCAAGTGGTCGATGCTATATATTCTCAGCAATCCTTCCCTTGTTGTCTCCTCCTCTGGAGAGACATGACTAACATTCTCTTTTGTCGTAGGGGCGTGCTGGACCTATTTTTGGTCGGACCCTATTGATAATCACAAATAATCAATAAAGATTCTAATTCTCTAATGATTTACTTGAATTTAAAAGAGTAGTTTTTAGATTTATTTTTAATTAGAATATCGATTTCATTGTCGATAATTATGCATAAGTTGTAAAATCAAAATCAATAAAATATTAACTTTTTACTTTATTGGTTGTAAATTAACGGATGTAATGGGTTGGACAAGCTTTAACCCTTCATTTAAGTAAATTAAATGGGTCGTGCATGGTTTGAAAAGCCTCAACTCTAATCCACATCAAACCGGCTTGTGGATCATTCATGTCAACTAGTTCACCCAAGCCGCTTACATCTCTGCTCCCACCATGCAGGAATACAGCCAATCAAACTCTTCTTGAAACTGCAACAAAAGATATGGTTTCAAATAACTTTAAGATATACTTTTTAATAACTTTAGGTTCACTGGGCATGAGGCTAAAAAAGTAGTAAAAAAGTTTGTGAGAAAAACTTTTAGAAAGTGAGAGTGATTTAAAACAATAGAGTTAATGATTAAGAGTAAGGGAACCATATAAAAAACATGATTGGAATACAAAAGTAATAATATAAAAGATAGATAATTAGGATGTAAAATCGTATCTGAGTGCACAGGAAAAGCGAGAATTTTTTTTTTTTTTTTTTTTTTTTCCTTTCACGCGCATTGACAAGCGGACCCTTAGTTGGTCACATGTCTTTGAAAGAAGAAACATGGCCGGTTCGATATAGTCATCAAAGCAGTGCAGGATTGGAAGGGTGGCAGAAATGCCAAGAAATGCAGCGGCGTTGGTTGCACGAGATGCTTGGGATCTGGAAAACTTCACGTGAATGCAGTTAATGCCTTAACGGAGATGATATGGGAGCACGAGCTTGAAATTTCCAATTAGGTCAGTTACCGCGTTAGCTCCAGTATGGATCATTCTATTATCAAGAGAAATCCTCTGGTACTGCCGACAACCATTCAATTTTGCGACTGCATTCATCCCAGCACGGATGAATATATTATCAAGAGATATTTTTAGGTACTGCAGACAACAATGAGCTCCCGTTCAATGCACCCCTTGTATTGAAATTTCAGTGTAATCGGTGCAAAATTAATATTTAAATTTTTTTATGAAATTGTTAATCTAAATATATTTACTTTATATATTAAGTTTTAGTTCGGAAATTTACGAAAATGCCACTGTGTTTAAAAATTCAAAAAAATACTTAAAATCATCCAAAAACAGTAAAATTGATTTATAGGTTAAATACACCTAGGAATACATGTTTATGAAAAGAGTGAAAAAAAAAATAAAATTTGACCGGGCTAACTAAGGTCGTAGTTAGCCTGGCCTAACAAAATTAGGCCTCTTCTAGAAAATCCGTATATATATAGTCTTTCTTTAAAGAAAAGATTTATCATTTTTTTCCGATTTCAAAGATTTAGTCATTTTTAAGTGACAAGAATTAAGTGAGTATAGATGATATCGTATGTGGGATTGGATAAAGAGGGGTAGTGTATTTGGAAATGAAAAAAAATTATATTTCAAATGAGAAAACTAGTAACTTGTGCTTAGATCTTGTCACATGTGAAATTCGGTAAATTTTAAAATTGATTTTCAAAAATCCAAAAAAAATCAAAGAAATATCGAAAAGGGCCAAATTTCAAAAGGGATAATGAGACCCAATACATTTACAAAAAATAAAAGAGTAAAGAATAATTCACATAGTTTAGGAATAATTACAACTATAACTACTTAGTTGCAAAAAATTACAAGTAATTCTTATATAGTTTGATCAAAATTTCAAATATAATCACAAATTTTCATGACATTGTTAAGACATGAGTATATATATGTGAAGGTGAGTATGTTTGCAATTTATCCTTTTTAAAAAATTTTTGGAATATACGACAATTTGCAAATATATCGACATAATTTATAAATATTCGTGAATATATAGGTTTGAATATATTTATAATTATAATCAAAATATATGAGATTATTTATAATTTTTGAAACTAAGGAAGTAATTTACAATTATAGTCAAATTACATGAATATATTTGCAAATTATCTAGCAAGTATTTTTTCCCAGCCCATGCCCAATTTAAGGGCAGCCATATCCGATACGTACCCTTTCAATTGTATCGAATATTGACAAAATATGTGGTCATATTTAATATAAAAAATTGTGATCATATTTAGAATTTTTGGAAGTATTTGTTTGGTCCTAGTTGCATCATACGCCCTCTTTCTTTTTTGATGATTTTTTTAATAATATTACTCATTATTACAATTCAAGCTCAGTGTTTTTTTTTATAATTTTCACCTTGCATATTTCCTTTATTGAAAAGTACTAATAATATACATCAATAGAGAAGTGACCAACGCTCTTTAAATGAGAGATCAAATGTCCCTATTGAGGATTGAAACCTCAATTACCTTAATACAAGTCAGGACTTTTACTAATTAGGCTATTCCTGCGTTGGCCATTGTATAGCCTTTTGAGTTTAGCACTTTTTGATGTTTGAACGTAAATCCAAGACACTTTTTGAAAAAAGCTAAAAAAATTTGATGGAAATCTTGTTTAGTTTTTAGAGAAGTCCAAAACAAAATCAAATTTATGTTAACACTAATAGTACCCAAACATGGTTTATGGTGAGAAAAAAAGATTAGGATGTGATTGCATGTGTAGCGCCATGGGCAGCCTGGCTAGTATTATGGTTTTCAGATATTAAAAAGAATTTTGGCAGATTTATGTGCAAACTGCCATGGAAAGAGATTGTCCAGTTAGGTGGGCAATATTGCATTAATCTATTTGACTCTCGACTATGTCAGTAAACGTGATGAGATGCAGTAGGCAATGGAAATTAACAGGCTCTGTTGGAACAAAATTCTTCGCTATTCTGTCATCACTTGGCTATGATAAACTAAAAACTATGCATATTAACCTGAGCTAGAGGGATATAGTAGTGCAAAAAAAACGGGCAGAGTGCCACTAAACATCAGGTTAGGATCTGTTGCTGCATAACAGGCCAGTTGAGGATCATCCAATTTGATGAAATGGGATGATAATGAGATGAAAATTTTCATGTACAAACAATACATAACGACTTACTTTTTCATTTTTAATTTTCATCCCTCATATAATTTTTTATTTTCTAATATACAAAAACGGAGACACTTCTATGAAATTCCTCTTCTATGAAACCCCCTTCTTTTGTAAAATCTTAATGGTTGATATTTCATCTACTCCGTCCATTGTATTTAGCATTATTTATAGTATCTTGGAAATCCTTTTATTTTTTTTTATTTTACTATGTATAGGTCTTATCTATAGATATGTAAAATCAACGTAATAAAATAATTCAATATTAACATATCAACTTTAAAGTAATTTTTCAGCATCTAAACCATCTAAAATATCAATAATATGTAGATGAATGATCCTACAAAGTATTATGCATTCTAATACATGTGTGAATGGATCTAAGTGTTTTTCATAATTTACACATGAATCCACCTATTTTTGAACAAATGCGGCATATCTACATTTTGGATTGGGGTGAAACTTGGTTTTCTAGTTAAACAAATAGTTTTAAATACAATAAATAGATTAGATTTTTTTTATCAAGGATCAATATTTCAAAAATAAAAAGGATTTCACGAAATCACTTCTAGATCCCTAATACAAAAAAACCCTTCTTATCCAGTCCACTCATTTAAATCACATTTCGTATAACTGAATCATGGACTACAAGGCCATATTAGATATATCCTTCAAAGCTTCAGCTACTTCTACGATTGTTACTCCATCAGTGAGGATGCCAAAAGGACTAACGGGCAGAAGCTCATTTTACAACCAGATGTCACGCAGGTTTGCTCCATCATACATTTAACAGCGTGCTTATAATCCACATAGATACGTTTTCTATGAAAATAAATGTAGCCAAAGTTGAGAATTAAACTGTGTAGAAAACTAAATTCATAGGGTATAGACACCCCACCTAAATATAAAAGAAAAAAGAGAAAAATTTTAAATGAATTTTTGACGCATGGGCTTAGATAGTGATGCATCCATTTTTACGCTCAAGGGCTCATCTAAAAAATGATGGGTCATTTTTCTACTAACTTATGTACTTCTAGGCCTAAGATGATTTTTGTAGGAACCATTTGAAGCCCACAAGCCCATTTTGGAAGCAGTAGTTACAAATCTACGCCAATAATCAAGAGCAATCTACATTCGTGATGAAGTGGAAAATATTTTTTTCAAGCCAAATGAGTCAAAAGCATATAATGAATGGTTTGGATCAAACCGAAAATCAACACTTCATGAGTTTTTGAAGGGTCAAGACACATTTGACCAAGAAAATGTGTAGATTTGCACCATTTCAAGTAAAGAACTAAAACTACAAGATTCAAGCTACAAATGGAAGATCCAAGTCATTAAAGTGATCAAGTATCTTAAATAATGGTAGGCTACATAAAAAATCAAGGCCAAAATAATGAGAAATCAAGATAAAAATGAAGATGCAAACCAATGGTGAAGAAAGAGCACACATGAGAGCAATTATAGCTGGCCCCACAGCTGTTTGCAGCTGTCCACAACTAGGAGTGCAACTCGAGCTCATGAAACTCGGGTTCACCTCGTCTCTAACCCTAATCCTATTTGTAAAACATCAACCCTAACCCTAACTCTAACCCTATTTGTAAAACTTAAACCATAATCCTATTTTTGAAAATCGGGTTCAGGTTGAGTTTCGGGTTAGAATTTATGTTAATAAATTTACATTTTATTTAAAAGTGATAAGTTTAGAATTTCATATAAATAAATAATAATAACAAATCATGTAAGTAAACATAATAATATATAATCAAACTACATATTTTTAAAAAATAGTAATATAAAGAATATTTTTGAAAAAAAAATTAACATAAAAAATAAGATAAAGGAAGAAAATTAATGAGTGTAAAAGTAAATGATAGAAATAAAAAATAAATATAAATGAAAATAATATATTTTTTTATAATAAAATTATAATATGCCAAACATGTATTCAAATATAGATATAATAACATAAAACATGAAGAATACAAAACAATATCGTTAAATAGTATGTATATAATATATTTTATAATAAATATAAAATGAGAAATCGGACTCGGGTTTACTTAAATCATAACCCTATCATATTTACAAATTAGGTTTCTCGGGTTTGGGTTACGAAAAAGCAAATTTCAACACCGTTCAAAATCGGGTTCGACAGGCTGGGTTCAAGCTCAACAGTCAACACGGCCCAAGTTGCACCCCTATCCACAACTACCCCACTGCTGGCCCACCAGCTGGACATAGCTGGGTAGAGCATTTACTTAAAATCCCTCATCCTTCCATTTGCAAAACAGCACCCAGCTAGGTTTTACAGATTTCTTAAAGTTACCTCCTTGCAATTTTTCTGACTCCCAGCAATATAAATAACTCATTCCATCGCTCATTTGAGGCAAGCCATTTTACCCCCAAAAAAGTCATAGCTGCCGGAAGCCATTTAACCTAAAAAACATAAAAAAAATGGAAGCCAATCGTGTGCACCAGGTTGCATTGAAGCTTAATGCACCCGTCAATGCAACCTGGTGTACTACACTTATAATTTTTATAAAATTTTTTTTTTTTACGAAACTATTAATATAAGTATATTTAACGTGTTTATCAATTTTTATCATTTTTAGATATTTTTAAATTTTTTTCTGAATTTTAAAAATCTAAAAAAATTTAAAAATCTCGAAAAATGGTAAAAATTGATACACATGTTAAATACACTTAGATTAATAATTATATAAAATTTTTTAAAAAATAAGTGTAGGTACCCAAATGTATTGAGGCTCAATGCAATCAGGTACATGAAACTGCATTCTAAAAAAATCATAGCTGCCGGAGGCCATTTTTCGCCTCAAAAATATCCCAGCAACCACCCAGGAAAAAAAAAAAAAAAAAAAACTCCGCATCATGGCTGTTGTCTATCCTACAACATCATCCGTGTTCCTCTTCCAGCACTGTGTACCCCCATTACCCACCACATGCATTTTTTTTCATCCGCACCTTACATCATTTTTTTAACATCCTGGTTCCATCCAACGCGCTTTGGTATTAAGTCCAGCGTGTTCTTTCTTTCTTTCTTTTTTCTTTTTTAAATACCATCACTCACAACATTGCGTCTAGCATTAGCATTATTTTTTTAAAAAAAAAAATTCTTCCAGCACGTCATTTAGCATCTAGCATTGAATTTTTTTTTTTTTTTAAATCCCATCTAGCACGTTATTGCATTTAACCCTGTTTTCTTTTTAAATTTTTTTTTCATTTATGGAGGCATCACGTCGAGCGTCATTTATTTAAAAAAACAAATTAAAAAAAAACTATTCATACCACGGGCATCTGCTATTCCATTTTTTTAAAATAAAAAAAATTACTCAGACCATGCACCGACTATTATACTGTGTTTTGTATTTTCCGTTGATTTCCAACAAAAAAAAAAAAAAAAATCGAATCATGATACCTGCATCTTCATATATATTTTTTAGTTAGCCTTCCATCTATATTTCGGCCAGCATAATTTTTTTGCATTTCATCCGGCACTTCCAACACGTCATTTGCATTTTTCTTCAAAAAAAAAAAAAAAGTGAAAATAGAAATCACTCCATCTGCTTCAAGTCGTTAGTTTCTGAAAAAATTCACGATATTTGCATAATAGGTCAGTTTCTGTTTCATTAAAAAATACTTATTTAAATTATGCATTAGCTGATAAATTTTGCTTTATAAAAAAAATACTTATTGAAATCTCCTCACTTGTTTTAGTTGTTTATTAAAAAAAATAATCTTTCAAATCATGCTATCTACATAAGAATTATTTGCAATTGCATAAAAAACCATATATCTCAAATCCGTTATATGTGTATTTGCTGCTGCACTATTTTGAAATATATTTGTCAAACCACGTCATGAGGAAAAAATAATTTTAAAAAATATCATTCCACCGCACTGCATCGTCTTTTAACTGTCGATTTCTTTTCAATAAAAAATCTAGATTAGCACAATGGAAGTAGAGTTTCCGTTCTAGTCCTCTCGAGACGAGGTCTGGAATCCAGACTTAAGAAATAAGTTCTCACTTTAATATTTTCAGCTGAGTTAGGTCCTAAAAAAAAACCTAAGCAATAGATTCCCGCCTCCAACAATTCACCCTGAGTGAGTTAGGGCTTTAAAAAAAGCTTAGGAAATAAGTTCCCGCACATCCCTTTTAAGCTTTTGTGTAAGAAGTATATATTATTGTGCACTCCTATGACCAATGTGATTAGAGGAAAATAAAATTATATTTGCTTTTCTTTGATTGCTAGTCCACTCGGACAATCTCAATATTCCTATGCCTAATTGTATACGGTCTAACTACCGTTATTTGGTTAGTGACAACTCCAATCAATTTAATATACAAAAGTTATTTTTTGTTATTTAATAGTTATCTGTATTATAGATCTTATATGCATTTACTAATTAGTAACTGCGCCTAACTGACACATGTATTTATTTGTGTTTGACTAACTCACGTTATTTAAAAATTTCTAATGACTTGCATCATCTAAAAAACTTAACGCTTGCATCTCTCTTCTTTAACCACAGTGTCTACACACTTTCTTTTTATTCACATATCTAATCTTGAACCCCTATTCTATATCTTTTTCCCTTTTTATGTTGCACATTTCCTTAACGCATGCAGCTAACTTCTAACAGTAACTAACTAATGTACTTGTTTAACTAACTTTGCATCGTATAAAAAAAACTCTAATGGTTTGCGTCATATAAAAAACTAAACGTCTATATCTCCTTTTTTAACTCCCATGTCTACATCTTTTTTCTTTATTCACATTTCTAATCTTGAATCCCTCTTCTACACATTTTTACTCTTTAATTTTGCATAATCTGCATTATGCTAATTTACTAACTTGCATTTCATATTTTATTTAGACATTGTACGGGTATGCATTATGTTTAATTTCTGTATTTGCATCATATCTATTTTCCATTTACTTGCACTTTTATTTTATTTCTCATTTCATTTTAGGCCCATAGGTCATCCACCGTAGTGTCGAATTGGCCAGGCGCTACACAGAAACGCAAGGGTGGAAACTAGCATGTAATAATCTAAATGCAGTAGGGAATCCATCATCTAGCATGTAATAATCTAAACAGAAGGGTGGAAACTGGCAGTATGCTAACAACCCATAAACTAAACCATTAGTGTAAATAGACATCATTGACAATATGCCATTAAACATTGAACTTAATCAAGATAACTAAAAAAGGGGAATGGGAACCACCACTAATCCTTAATGGTGGATTAGGACCCTACTTTTGCATTGATTTTGAGAAGTGTTGGAATGACAAATATTGGAAAATTAAGGATATTCTACATACCTTATTTAGCGAAAATGAAAGCAGAAGGATCGAAAGGCCATGTCTCAAACTTTCTCGTTTGGCTGAATTAGAATCACAAGATTGGAAACTAACCACACTACCATAACTTAAAATGCTTCTAATCTTTGAAAGGGTTTAGCAGAACTCTTTAGGAATTTCCTTTGTGTGTTAGATGTGTATCTCTCCTAGAGACCTCATAGTATTTATAACTGGACTAAGAGAAATATGCAAGAGCTATCCCACTGCAGGTATGCTTTCATACACTATGTATCCAAGTAGGAATGTGTTTCCTAGTGCAAGTAAGAATAGGAAATCTTTTATGAGTGTGTATAGGAACGTTAGTCCTAATACAATCCTAACAACAAAGATTGGAGACTCTAGCCTTTGATCAAGAAATGCATACGCTTATCATCATATAGAAAAGAGAATTTTTTATGAGTGAATATATAACCATTTTTTATTGTTCTATTTTGGAATCTTACTTTACGATATCTCATTTTTTCATCTAATTATTACAAATTAAACTCATGAGAACCCTTATAACTTTTCTTTACAAATCAATCCTTATAAATTTCTTTATAATATGTAAGAGGTGATTAAAGCTCCTAATATGGGAGACCTCTTGCTCTCATATTGAAAGACTAATGCCCCTACACTAAGGAGACGACATGGGAGTCGAACCCCAATAGAATTGTACTTGGTTGATTGAACATATAACTATTTACTATAAGCATTTAATTATTATTTCCCAATTATTTCCCGTGAGGATAATGTTATGCCATTCATACCCTTGAATACCTCTTTTGGACCAAGCCCATTCAAAACTTCAAAGATGGTGTAAAATTCAAAGGCTTCGGATTTCATTTTCCCCATAAATTGGACCTATAAGCACCATAGTCTTGAATATTAGTCCATACCATACAAATTCGATACACAATACATGGGTATATTAGGCACTATCTTGAAAATACTTGATTTTCTTGTATTTCCTTATATGCAATAAAGATAAAACAACAAGATATAGTTGTATTTACATTTTTTTAGATATTTCTTCATTATTTGGCTTAAAAACAGTCCAATATAGTCCAATATTGATACGATTCATCTGTATCTTATATGTTTAGAGGAAAATCAATACGCTCTTGATACCAATATTGAGAATCATGATAAATATT
This sequence comes from Annona cherimola, assembly GCA_030490835.1. NCBI lineage: Eukaryota > Viridiplantae > Streptophyta > Magnoliopsida > Magnoliales > Annonaceae > Annona > Annona cherimola. The sequence goes on from CM059972.1 coordinate 90,872,544, forward strand.
ATTTCAAAAGTGATTCAAAAATGCTAGTTTAGATTAATAAGTAATTTGCACTAAATCTCATAAACTATTAGGGAAAGCAAATGGTGCTTTCTTCCCTACAGAAGTGCTTCCATTTTTATTGATTCATTACACATTGTAAACCATTACCTTTTTATGGTTATAAGGAAACAATATGAATGATTTAGATAGTATGAGTGGAGAAAGCTTGAAAAGATGAGGAGCCAGAGAGCTTGATCTTGAACATTAGACACCCTCAATGATAATAAAAAATTCTCCTTCCTTCCCGTTTCTCCAACGTGCGTTGTTGTGAATAATGACTTGGTACTTGTACAATTTGTGTTGTTGACATGGCTGTCCAAATGACATCTGATTGTTATCTATTAGTGTAAGACCTTTGGCATGTTTTGGTTGCTTTAATAACTCTTCTGAATTTATTATTAATAATCTGCGGAACCCTTGAATGAAATCTAGATAATCCCATATTCTCTGCATGCTGGAATGGATGTTAACGGATTAGGTACCCATATGACCAACTCGTTTATTAATTAGTTAAGGTTATTTTTAAGATAAATGAGTTTCAATTCACTAACCCATATAACTTGATAACATTTGATAACATGGCATAAAAGAGAGAACCTTAGCCCCCTTATTCGTTTTTATCCTCCCAATAAGTGTGTGATAATGTTAGATTGATCTTGCTTAAAATTGTATTTACAGTTTATGCAATTTCAAATAAATGTAAGTGTTACGATGTTGGTGTAGCGTCTGGACTAATGGACACTACAATAAGCCAACTTATAAGCCTAAAAATGAAATAAGAAAAGAAAAAGTACAAATTGCTGGAAAATAAACGGTGCATGCATGTGCAATGAAAAAATTAAAAAATGAGATGAAAATTAGTGGATTAGAATGATGCAGGGCATATAAAATAAAGAACAAAAAGTATAAAAGAGAGGGTTTATGATTAGAAATATAAATAAAGAGAAAAAGTGTAGACATAGAAGTTAAAAAAGAGAAATGTGAGCGTTAAAGTTTTTAGATAATACGAATAATTAAAGTTTTTATATTATGATGCAAAGTTAGTTGATTAAGTGTATCACTTAGTCACAGTTGGAAGCTAGTTGATTGCATCACGGAAACATGCTAATAAAAAAGATTAAAGATGTAGAAGAGAGACTTAAGATTAGAAATGCAAATAAAAATGAAAGGTGTAAGGGTTGAAAAGGAGAAATACAAATGTTATGCCCTTTACATGATATAAGTTATTAAAGTTTTCTAGATGATGTGAAGTTAGCCAACAACAAATATATGCAATTAATAGTTAATAAAATATATGCAAACGTAAAAATGTATATGATTACCTAATGACAGAAAATAACATTTAAAATTAATTCAATTGGAGATGCCACTAACTAAATAACGGTGATTGGACCATGTATAATGACACACTGAAATGGGTGGACTCATAACTAGAAGAAAATAAATACAATCTTATTACAATTTAATACATGGGTCTTAATAGTGTATAAAAATAACATACATTTCTTATATAAAAGCTTAGAAGGGTTAGGGGCGAGAGCTTATTCTTTAGACTTTTTATGAAGCAGTAACTTAGTTTGGAAGCCGAGGCAAGAATCTATTTCGGTGAGAACATGAGGTCTTGTCCAGAGAAAACCTATTCCTATTGTGCTGGATGAGATTTTTTTAAATATTTTCTTTAACTTTTTTGAAACACAATACATTTTTAAAAAAAAAAACTATTATGGAATGGTTGTGATGTTTGAAATAAGTTAATTTTTTTAAAACTTATTTTACCTTGAACAAAACGACCACAGTATAGAAATGATTTTGCAAATGAAATTTTTTTTAGATCTTCACTGATCTAGACGACATAGAAGAATTGACTTTTAAAACAGTTTTTTTTCCTTTACAATCATGGATGGTAAAATTCGGCTTGATGTAATGGTATTAAAGATAATTTTTTATAGGCCAGAACCAAGAGGCAACCTAATCACATTAATTGTTTTAAAAACAAACCTATTTTTTTTTTTTTTGAAAAATATATAGTAGCTAGTGCAAATGACGTGATTTTAAAATAAACTTTTTATTTACAAATTTCCCCTCTCTGATCGGGTAATTACAGAAAATTCCCTCTATGGTGTGGGGGTGGTAAAGGTGCTCATTGTAATATCAGTTGTAACATGTATAATATTCTAATAAAAAAACTTTTTATATATAAAAATGCAGGGGAGAATGACGTGATTGGAATGTTTTTTTTTTAAAAATACAATGATTAATGCAATGCAAAATGACATGATGGCTGAATCATAATAGGGATGCATGTTGTGTTTTTCAAAACCCAATTAGGTTACCTGCTTTCAAATAAACCGTTTTTTGGTTTCTTTAAAAAAGATAATACAATCACTAACGCAATGCAAGTGACGTGCAAGGTGAAACATGCGCGCTGTGCATTTGATGACGACGGCTTGAAAGACCGAGCAGTGCGGGATGGGGAATAAAGCGGATGCTGGCCTGCTGGGTCAATGCACTCGATGTAATTCACCTATTTTTTTATTTTTTTGAAATTTTTTTTATGAAAATATTAATATAAGTGTATTCAACACGTGTATAAATTTTTATCATTTTTAAAGATTTTTAGATATTTTTTTTGAATTTTTTTAAATCAGTGGCAAAAAAAAAATCTAAAAGTTTCTAAAATAATAATAAAAAAAATATATATACATGTTAAATATACTTAGATTAACAGTCGTATAAAAAATTTTCAAAAAAAATTTTAAAAAATGAGTGAAGTCCACCGGGTGTACTGAGGCTCAATGTACCAGCGTCCGAATAAAGCAATGAGAACGATGGAAATAGAATTGAGAAGGCGTTTCGCTCCACTGTTGGAAACAGAAGACGATGCAGGGATTTTCGAGGATTTGAAAACTCTCCTTAAATGGGTAGAGAAGATGTCTATTTATAAGCACGTTGGTTGTAAAAATTTCAAAAAGGTAATCCAAAAATTCCGTAAAATTTGACTATGTAAATGGGAGCAAGGAGGGAGGGCTTCTTAGCGAATTTCGTGTGTCCAGCTGTGGCCCCTATGGATGCCCAAAAGTGATTTCTTTTCTTTGATGTTGATATGTGTCCTCATTTTCCCCTTGATCTCTACTTATTTTGCATTGATTTTGATGGGGTCCGTCTTTGTCTAGGGCTCTTGATGGGTTCAATGGCTTGGATCTCTCCTTGATAGCTTGAATTTTAAAGCTTTCATTTTTCTTTTAGAGTGATGCAAATCCAATCCCCATATTTTGTTCAATGTTTTTAAAACCGGACCGGTCACTGAACCAGTTTTGTGACCGGTTCCCGATTTTTCCGGTTCAACCGGATCGAACCGGTGGTCGAACCGCGGTTGGACCGGTAACAGTACCGAACCGGGACGTGACCGGTTCACGGTCCGACTGCCCGGTTCGGTCCGGTTTTCAAAACACTGATTTTGTTAGGTCCAGTGTATCTTGATATTCAAAAATTCATGGAATGTTAGTTGCTGATTTGATCCAAACCATTCATTATGTTTCTCTTGACCCATTTGGCTTGAGAAATATTCTTCGCTTCATCATGAGTATAAATTGCTCTTGACCAACAATATGGATTTGTAATTGTTGCTTCCAAAATGGGCTTGAAGGCATTGGGAACCAACTCATCAAGTGGTTTCTATTCCTTATAAAATATCTTGGGCTTCTAATTCCATTTGTTAGTTTATAAATATAAATTTTAAAAAGTAGCCCATTATTTTGATATTTTCGAGGTGACTATTGAGTTTAGATGGAGAAACATATGCGAAACCTACTTGAAAATTATATCTTCATATTTACGTTGGGTGTCTAGAGTCAGATCTTAGATTATATTTGCTTGAGTTTGTTTGATAAAAGTTGTGGTTGATTTGAGTGCTTGTAAATCTTATTATACATGTGCTTGTTTTAGCTATTAATATTGCTATAAAGGTTTAGTTCCAATATACATTCTATCCAAAACTATAAACTCTTGTGTTAGGTATCCATTGTTTAATGTTGAGATTTCAACCAACTATATCTTAATTACTTCTACACTGATGCTAGCTAGGTATCTTTTTATCTATCGACATGTTTCTTATAATTTTCGTTTATCAAGTTTGTTTTATATATTAGTGCTAAAGAAGATCCTAAATAGGCTTGCTTTGGATCCATTTATAACTCATGCACCTACTAACCTAGTAAAATAACAAATGGATTAGACATAAGGTTTTATAAATGAGTCAATAGATTAGGGATGATGTTTTAAATATGAGTTAAAATTAGGCTTAGGCTTAAACCTACCCAAGAAGATCTGTAAACACCGCTTGTGCTACTCTATCAAGCAATTAGGGCAGCTTACAAAGGAGTACAACTTGGGTTAGGGTGCAATTTGGTGTTGGTTTGGTTCAAACCAGCCAAATTCGACCCGATTTTAAAACCGCTTTTGGATTTTATTTTCAAGAATTTTTTCAAAATAATCCAGTTTTACCCTAACCTGGAAGAACCCAAAACCAATACTGGGTTTACATCTACCCCGGTCTGAAACCAATACCCCTAAGTTGTTGAAAAAAGTATATTGATTTATATGTTAAGTATTTTAATTATAATTATAACAAAAATTATTCCATGTAATCATAACTTAATTAAACTATAAAATGTTTACTTTAAAACCTAAATATTATCTGCATTTGTCCATAAAAAGTTAAAAGGAGATGTTCCTATGCAGGCAACTGCATCGTAAGTTATAGTGCAGTTGCCTCAAAATGGGCCCCACCCCCACATGAACATAAAATTATAATCTACTCCACCAATTATGTTTAGAATTATGTATTCTATTGCCATGCCAAGTTTCATCCCAATTGGATATACATAAACCCCATATGAAAATAGTACAAATTTAATGTAATAAAATAGTTTGATGTAAATAACAACTTTAAATTTATTTTTTCAGCATGTAAACTATTTCCTATATAATTTATATATGAATAAATAATTATCTAAAATATCAATATATTTAAGTAAATATGGAACCCATTTTGTATCAAATGCACCGTTAATTATGGTACAAACAATTGCACCAAATAGGTTCTCAAAGTTAAATATATTGCATCTACATCAACTTAATTTGTAAATAATTATATATATTTATAAACTATTTTAAATTATTGCGTACATACCAATTAACTATGAGATATATAAGTTTTACTTTTATTAAACTTATTTAGATAGTGATTTCATGTAATTTTAATTACTTTTCTTACCTTAATTGTTGATAGTAAATTCATTATTTCATTGAACTTAGTATTATCTTTTAACTAGTAGATCAACTTTCATCAAAATCAAAGATATCATTGGTCATATAAATATATTTATGTGTAAATTATGAATAAATAAGTTCTTATAACCAAAAGTGTATTTTTGCATTAGTTGGTACGAATGCAATAATATTCAAAGAGTTCGTTATTTCTATTAGTAGATTTCAACTTCTATTTATAAAAGAGCAATTCGAATTTCAACTCAAAATCAAGATCGAAACTACTACTAACTTGATCCGAACCCAACCCAAACCCAGATTCTTATATTAGGTTTGGGTTTACGTTCACCTAAGTCCAATGGGCTTAGGGTTAGGATTCACTTAAATCCGATACAACCAAACCTGAGTCGCACCCCTAAACTTAAGTAGGGTACTCATGGGTCAACCCATCAGGTACTATAAAATGGATAGGATGCCCCCCTCTCTGTTTCTTTAAGAAGAAGAAAGGAATTTCATTCAATTTTTTACTATTGGACCAGATCCATAAAAAATTGAAGCGCTTGCTTTGGGAGTTTCTTGTCCAATAGCATCAACTTAGTAATAAAAGATTTTTAAGTTGAAGGCTTTTGAGTTGCTTAATTTCCTTGAATAGAAGTGAATAAAAGGAGAGATAAGTAAATGAAATCAACTTAGTGTATTATTTCAAGCTTTCTAACTAATGTTTTTCCATTTCATATAGGTAATTTCATTTAGATGATTATGGGTTGATGGGTATAAAATTAGGATTATGACAGTATTCACTCCTTCATAGCGAAGTATTTGATCTTGTTGCCATGTTATTTTTTCTCTCAAAGGATTTTCTACAAATTCTTACGTCATTATTGGTACTTTGCTTGTTACTTTAATTTGACTAGATTATGACTGTTAGAAGATCTTATCATTCTTTGTTTAGTTCATATGGATTAGTGGTTAGTTTTAGCTTTTTCACTCAATAGTAGTATTATAGCGTAGTTTGGGGTTGTTGCCTATGAGTATAAAAATGAAGAAAGATTAACTTAAATGGCACAACCTTAGTTATTTGGAAAGCCAAAATGGAAGACATTTGTTTTATTTTAAATGGAAGACCTGATGAGGAGTGAAATATGTTAAATAAAAAAATCATCGCACACATAAGATATTGACCATAAGGCAATATACTTTTGCCACATATCTATAGAGACAAGTACATATGTAACATGTACCAAACTAGAATCTTTGTAGGAGAGGAAGATAATTGACAATAGGACATTCTTATTTAAAAAGCTTATGAATATGAAATACAAAGATGAGTCTTTTGTGGAAGAGCATTGTGAATCAACTAATAACTATGAAATTTATGTTAGGTGATGAGTCGCAGGCATGCTTATTATTGAGCTTTTTATTAGAGAATTGGAGGTCTTTGGTGATTCTGGTTAATAGCTTGGCTCCAAATGGTAAACTCTCTATTAGACAAGTTATAAGAACCATAATGAATAAAGGGATGAGAAGAAAGTCTTTAGGTTCTTCTCATTTACAAGCACTAATGATAGAGAATAGATGAAGAGGCACATCTAGAAAGCCATGGACTTGCAAGCATTCAAGCACCACAAGATCAAAATTAAGAGGCAAAAGTAGCTAGTGTTGGTACTATAATCGCATGAAGAAAAGCAGTTAGAAGCTCAAACAAGATAGAGAAAAAATAAATTAAAGAATAATGATGCTAAGAGCATCACTTTAGCAATTGCTTCATATAGTGAGATATCGATTCATACTTCAAATACGTAAATATGTTTGTATAGGAGTTGCCAAGATACCAATTGGGTTGTTGACAATAGATCCTCATATCGTTTGATTTCCAAGAGAAAATTTGTCTATTATTGACAAGTTTGGGAATTTTGTGGTGGTGGAAAGGACTATAGTAGTTAATCACAAATTTTGGAAGTTAGTGAAGTGATGTGCAATTACAAACCAATAAGGTTGCACTTTGGTTTTGAGGAAAGTGAGACATGTGCTTGATTTGCAATTAAATCTTATTTCTATGTCAGAAATAAATAATAACGGTATGAAAACAAATTTTGATGGGGATGATTGGAAGCTTATCAAGAGATCTTCCATTGCAGCTACGGAAAAGAGCAGGCTACACTTTGTACATCTATAATGACCCTAATTTTTATTTAATTAATCTAGCTTAGAATTATTTCAAAAAAGGTTGATTGCTAAGAAATGAAAATAAAGAATTCAGGAAAATTTTGAAATTTTTTAGAAAAATACAAATAAGAAATTTTTAGTAAATAATTATGAAAAATTCTAATATATCACTTTACCTTTCAAAATTCTATATTAAATATATCATAAAATAGAATTTCAAATATATAAAAATGTATAAAAGGGGTAATAAAAATATGATAGATCTCAATTTGGCTAAAGATTAGTTTGAACCAAGATCTAGATTATAGAAAAGGTGATTAATTAGATATTTGCACATAGAGTACATGTGGAAAAGAATTAATTTAATGGTGAAATCAATTCAAAAAATCATAGGATGGCCCAAGGTCAAACGATTTTTGCTATGAATATTCCTTCAGAGTTTCAGTGTTTATTAGCTTATTTTACATTGGCCATCTCCTTCTTCTAGGGTAACTAGTGATATTTATACATGGGGGATTCTGGCTAATGATCTCAACTTCGCGAAGGTGATATTCTCAACCTTTTCTGAAAAGACCTTTTGACCGCTTATTCGTCTAACCATGGCTGATTCTCTACCGGTTATGTCCAGCATGGATGCCTCCCATAATTGGTGAAAAGGTCTACATCCCATTTATTGTGGGCTGATTTTCTCCTGATTCAAGATAGGCACACGGGCCGCTCAATGCACTTCAATTAAATATTGTTTTAATGGCGGCAGGCTTGTCAACTTTTCTTCACTCTCAATAAGAATGCAAATTATTTGAGAGGTGTGTTTAGGAATTGATAAATTTTTTTATGAAAAGTTGTAGAGAAAAAAAATTGTCAAATGATGTAATATGATAGAGGTAATGATGAGAAGTAGACAGGATAAAGTTGAAATAGATATATTAGTTGTGTGGATAATTGTGTAGAAATGGTTAAAAAATAGGGTAGTTATATAGAAAAATGTGAAAAAATGTGAAAAAATGATTAAAAAATAGGATAGTTGTGAAGAGTGAAAAATTTTTGATTGAAAAGTTTTAACTTGACAATTTTTACTCATTACCAAATACACCCTAAATATAAAATAAAGGCATATACTTCGATGACACAAGTAATATTAAAAAATTCTATATATTACTCTTATTTTAGACTTACGCTAATGACGAATGATTACATTAAAATTTTGTCTATTCATTTTACTTAACATTTTTTTTTATTTTTCAATGGTATTCAAATTTATTTCAATCAAATTCTTCGGCATTCTACACTAGCTAAAATTTTATGTAATTATGTTTAAATTATGAAAAATACTTGGATCAACTCATACATATATTAAAATTTAACAATCATTTATTGAATAATATATCCATCTTGGGAAGATGTTTTAAACAGTTGAAATATTGAATCTACAATTTAAAAATTCATATATAAACCAAACTATTTTATTATATTGATTATATATTATAAATGGAGTCCTGTACATCTTTGATGTGAAGGAAACTTGATTTTCTATTTAAATAAAAAATTCTAAATAAGTTATTTGATTTGATTTTGATTTATTACCAAGGTGAGCCTAAAATGGGAATTAAATATTAAAATCTTTAGTAGTAGCTTTGATACTTAAATATGGATATTAATTCAATACTCATTATAAGCATTATTTCAAAAGTGTTTAAAAAATGCCTATTTGGATCAACAATTACTTTGCAGGAAGTTTAATAACCAAAATAATCTTGAAAAGTTCTATTAGGGGAAGCGAATGGTGTTTGCTTTTGTATAGAAGTGCTTCCATTTGGTTCATTATATATTATAAAATATTATCTTTTATAGTCATAATAAAATGATATGAATGATTTGGATGAGATAGGTGGAGAAAGCTTGAAACAATGAGAAGGCAAATAGCCTAAGGTTGAAATTAGACATCCTCAATGAGAAGATTTCTTTTCTTTCTTTCTTGCTCTCTACCATGCCTTTTTGTGAATAATAGCTTGGTATTTGTAAAATTTTCATTGTTGGCATGGTTGTTTGTATGGCGTCTCCTTATTAGCTACTAGTGTGAGAGCTTTGACATATTGTGGTTTGCTTGAATACCTCTTCTGGACTTGTTAATAATTTATGCAACTCCTAGATGAAGTGTAGATAGACACATGCTAGTTGGATACTTGGATTGTATTTGCTCGACTTTACTTGATAATGGATAGTCTTGCTTGATTTGGTTAACTATAAATCTTATTATAAAGATGTTTGTTTTAGCTTTTAATATTTCTGCAAAAGTTTACTTTCAATATATATTCTCTCTAAAATTATAAAATTATTGTTATTAGGTATTCATTGTTCATTGTTGAGATTTGAACCTACTAATACTTGTTCTGCATCTATGCTAATTAGGTATTTTCTAAGCAATAAATATATCTCACTTTTTTTTTTATCAGAATGTTATACATTTGTTTTGAAACTTTTCTACTTATGGAATTTATTTCATATACTAGTAATAAATGAGATCCTTAATAGCCTTGCTTGCAACCAATTTACAACCCACATGGCTAACCCACTAACTCTATAAGATATGGGTGGGCGTGATCTAGTTCCTCGCTGGTCAAAACCCTAGACTGATGGTCACTTCAGTAGTGAGCTAGCAACATCTCCTTAGGATTATGACACTTCGAAAGACAATGGATCACTTATAATGAGAAACTCTCATAGAAATTCTAGATTTTCATGACTAATGTATCAATTATACATATGGCAGCAGAAACAACTCAAACCATAATCATTTTCATCATAATTAACATATGGAACCAAAGGTACAATTATACATTTACAATGTATATTCACAATAATAAAGTCTCGCCAGGCTATACCTCCATGAACCACAACTTGTCATGGCATATACATCTCAACACTTATCATATAATATATAAACATATATACATATCTCTCATTGTACATATACATCAGTGCCAAAAGACTACAATTAAAACTAACATAACTCATACTTTCCATAATCTATCTTAGTCTAAAATCAATATAATGTAGTCCACAACTAGGTACTTGCAATTTTAGTCCTATGAAAAATATCAATAACAAACACATGAGTCTAGAAAAACTTTGTAGGTTTGGTCAGTGAAAATAATGAAAATTTATTTCAAACTCACCATGAATATCATGTCATTGCATATAATACAAATTCAGACTAGCACTAGTCCAAACAACCATGTTATGTCACGCCACAAGCATACTAATAATGAGATGACCCACATCTACAAGTCTAGAATCACATGCCACTTGTGAGTCATGCATGTCTAGCCACATACCACACAATGGTTATCTTATCTAACCACATATCACACAAAGGTCAATCAAGGATCATGAACTATACAAAAATATACATGCATCAATCATGTCATATGTATCATGTTCATGCTAAAATCATGCATCATATGATTTTATAAATCATACCAAAACACAAAACTAAACTATTATCAAATGGCCTAACCCCAAATCGTCAAAATCAACATGTGGTATGAAAAGTCTAAAGTCAAAATCATGCATGAGTAAACCCATTAACCTCACAGCATACATTCTCTCCATGCCTCCATTTCCTTCTCAACATAAGGGTTAAACAATTCCAACACAAATCCAACTACAACCTCAAGTAACCAAGTTTCTACCTCACTTTCAAATCATACACTTTATATGCATCAAGCTATCATAACTTCCATTCTATATAATATATAATACCACATACTTCAACGCCTATGCAACAAACCATTCACATTATCAAGATTTTACATTCACATTCTATATATGGTTTTCACTTTTCATACATTAAGTTTCACTTAGGCATATTATCAGATACATCATAGGCAATATTTAAAAATCTTATAAATTCTATACTAGACCATCCGAGTTCAACCCAATTCATTACCATTATCACAGATAACCACTTTCACATCATCGATTTCCCGAGTTTCTACAAAACTCCAAAATCTCAATATTTTCAACTTCCTCTCCCAACTCCAATTCCCTAAAGCAAGCTAAATCAAGCAATACAACTATAGTGCCATAAAGAAGATTAAAGAAACACGTTTTTGACTCAATTTTATAATTTATTTCAAAAAAAAAAACTACTTACCTCAATTGAAGATTATTCAAAAAAATTTCTAAATCTTTAAACTATTAGCCCAAATCAAAAGCTCCTCAATGTAATGGGGTTGAAATCAATGACTCTTAAGGGGTTATGGAAGGTGTTTTGATGAAGGCGGGTGGAGGAGAACAAATAGGGGAGAGAGACGAAGAAAAAGAAATGTAATTAGATGTGCTTTACATCTCTTTTATTATTACCATTTCGAGTCATCTTGTTGTTAGAAATTGATTACAAAGTGAGGTCAATCTCAAGTTAGATCTCACTGACCATCAAGACTTTAGATGGAAGTGAGATCAATCTAAGATTAGATCTCACTTTTGTTAGAACTTGATATTGTAGAGGGATCAATCTGGGTCTAAATTTTATTTTTTGCAACTCAACTTAACCATCTTTCATCAATTCATATCACTCAAAAACCCTTCCAATGCTAATCTAATCATTCCCGCACTTCTCTTAACATTCCCATATCATATCTAAGTCATTCAGTTAATTATTGCTCAACTATAATTTGACCTTTCAACTCAACTATATGTATAAATTTGGCCTCATGGCCAAATTTCTATTCATTACCTTAAATATTTCTTAAATCACTTTTTGCACATCACATATGCATCAACATCTCATTCATGCTAGAAATTATTGAGTTTGATGTTATTTCTAAAATTTTGCTAATTAAGTTCATTTCTTATCGAATATTACACAATGAAACCAAAAGGCTCAAATCTTAAAATTATCACCTTAAATTCGATCTAAAGCTTCCTAAACACATGTTAATCATGATGAGAATTACTCCCATAGAAAATCAACACTTTCATTAACGATCCTTAGTTATTTTCACTATCTTAATTTTTTGGACTAAATTCCATAAGTAGGTCTATTTTTAACAATTTATTAAATTTCCTATCGAAATCTCATTTATGGTCATTTAATTTATTTTAAACATGTTAGGTATCTCACCCATGCTCACACACATCTCAAATCAAGTTATCTCCAAATGAGTTTCATTTTTAGATCAAAATCTACATTTGGAGGTCAAACCTCAAATACTAGCAATATGAGTAATCCAACGGCTCCCATGTATTTAAATTCACTTAAGAAACATGTGAGTACCCATCCTTGGCTTCTATCAAATCGTTTATCGAAATCGACCTTCACATAAATGTTCACATATCCATCCTTCAGTTTCAAATTGCTATTATTACGTAGCCTCTCAGGCCACACTACCTCCATCATCATTCATATTCTTCATTGCCAATATCCGAGATATTATAGTTGAAAATTAGGGTTGGTCATATCATGTGAAGTCGACTAAACCCTAACTATATTTTTCGAACATAACATTTGACTCTAATTTTTATACCGGGTCGAAACCAAGTCGATTTGACCCCTTGCTTTCTTCAATTAGTCTTCGGTAAACTTCAATTTGGTTTGAACGCAATAGGTTGAGTTGAAAATGCAGGTCAAGTGTGGTAGTTTCACGAATTTATAAACTTGTTAACATAAAATTACATCTATGATAAGTTTAAAAATTAACTGCTGCAACATCTTACTATTTAGTGAAAGCAAAATATAATTACCATCGAAAAGGATTACTAAATATACAATTTCATTGATCCGAGTTAATCAAATAGACCTTTTTGATAATTCTATTTGCAAATGTAGAAAAAGTGTGATAGTTTTAAGAATTTGTGTACTTATCAAATATAAAGTTGCATTTATATTAAATAATGAGTTAAATCTTTCACATATTACTAATTAGTGAAAGTAAAATATCATCAATCATATGAAAGTATCATTAAATATAGATAGTGTAAATTTTTTTATTAAAACAAGCATATCTCATTAAAAATTTCACTTGCAATCTGAATCAATAATCTAGGTTGAATTTTGGTTATTTTTTGAAAATTTTGACATTTTAAATAGTTATTTTGCCTAAAATCTTATCTATATTAGTTAATTTATTGTAAGCAAAATTTTATAAATTAAATTAGAGTACATTTAACCAAAGTAATGTAAAATTTTTGAAAGAAAATGAAAACAAAAATAAGGTAATATATTTATATTTTAATAAATAAATATATGTAGGGCAGGGCTACTTGGGTTCGAACATGGTTGACTCATTCACACACTATTTTTGAATTTAGTTAAAAAATTTTGACCAGTACTAGATGCTGAATATATTTCTTTCACCTGGCCAACCATGGATAGGGTTACCTCTAGATCCCAATCTTTTCGGACTGCAATGGTTTTGCCGAAAACAGCATTGGGCCAAGCCCATAATCAAGTTTTCCAAAATGGGGCTTCTCCAGAGTCTTTCCATTTTTTATCAGACCGTTCCATTGCCTCTATCATTTTTAGGTTAACATAGACTACTTGGTCGGGCCATCGTAGAACTCACTGCCCATCCACAGCTGTTGGCTGTAATTCCACATTAACAAATTAATATATGAACAGATACAATCAAGTGATCAACCTTTCTCATAATAATGTGTTTTACAGTCTTCCCTCTTATGCGATTACAACAAACAAAATAAAATTTTCTTTTCTGTCAATCGGCATATTCGGTTTGGAACCTAAATTCACCAATAATCCCTGCACGAACAACGTCCATCCTTGAAGTGATGAAATCGATACCGATCTCTCAAAACTATCTCCCTGTTGTAAACACTAGAAATAATCTTCGCAACTGAGTGGCAGTCCCCACATATACGGAGATTCTTGACAACCCGAATGGGTGCTGGAGGACTAGTGCTAATAAGACCAAAGGCAATTGCCAACTTCTCACTGTGGTAGTTGAGTGCTTGCTCCTTGATTTCATCTTCTTCAACGTCCTGCAAAAACTGTGACTTGTCTGGCACATAACCCACTGATCTCAACCTCATAGAAATTTCATCCAATTTTGCATAGATCTTGTCAGATTGGTGGTGGGATATATCTCCTACTAGGAATTCATGAATGACGCCATCGGCTTCAATTGCACTGCATCCAGGCTCCTTCTTCAGCCCAGTGTCTTTCATCAGCTTCCTCAACCTTGTAACAACGTCCCACTTCCCTAGTTTGGCATACATGTTAGATAAAAGTATGTAGGCTCCATCATTTCCTGGTTGCAATTCAAGTAGCCGTTCACAAGAATATTCCCCTAGCTCAAGATTTCCATGAAGATAACAAGCCCCTAGCAATGCTCCCCATACAGAAGCTTCTTTAGCTATAGGCATTTTCTCTATCAATTCCCTGGCTTCTTCCAACAGTCCAGCACGGCCAAGGATATCCACCATGCATGTGTAATGCTCAATGTCAGGTGCAATACCGTAGGTAGGCAGCATTTCATTAAAATATAGCATACCCATATCAACGAGCCCTGAGTGGCTACAAGCACACAAGACATTAGTAAAAGTTACAGCATTAGGCTTAACCTTAGCTTCTTGCATTTGTAAGAAAAGTTTAACAGCATCCTCACCAAAACCATGCATTGCCAGCCCAGCAATCATTGCACTCCAAACACATACATCCTTATGCTCAGCGGACTCAAACACCTCAAGGGCCTTGTCGAGATCCCCGCATTTGGAGTACATGTTGATCAGCGAAGTTGAAAGATGGGTATTCAACTCAATGTGTTGCTTCTTTGCATAGGCATGGATCCATCTGCCCAAATCAATTGCACCCAATTGCGCACAAGCTGCAAGTGTACTAACAAGTGTAAATTGATCTGGCTTTGCCTCAGCAGCGACTTGCAACTGATGGAATAGGGCTAGAGCCTCTTTGGGCCGACCACCTTTTTCATAGCCAGAGATCAAGGCATTCCAAGAGGTGATATCTCGATTTGGCATCTCATCAAAAAGACTCCGAGCAATTTCAAACTGCCCTGATTTTGCATACCCCACAATTATGGTTGTCCATGTGAAAGGATCCCTCTCAGACATGTCATCAAACAATCCCCGAGCATCTTCCAAACTCCCGCATTTTACATACATATCCAACATGGCATTTCTCAAAATCAATCTCTGGCCAATGCCATTTCTCTCAATATATGAATGAATCCACCTCCCAAACTCGAGGTCACCTTTCTTCCCGCAAGCAGATAGGACGCCCACCATTGTCACCACATTAGGCATCACGCCATCCATCTCCATTTGGTGGAACAGCTCTATTGCCTCCATTGCACAATCCGCCTGAGCAAAAGCAGTAATCATTGAGTTCCACGAAACGACATCTCTCTGAGGAATTTTCTCAAACATAAGGCGCGCTGAATCAAGACTCGAACAACTAGCGTAGAAGTGGATAAGGGAATTAAGGATGTAAATGTCAGAATGGAAGCCAAATTTAACAACCATCCCATGAGCTGTCCGCCCCAATTTCACATCGAGGAGGTCCGTGGCTGCCTTGACGACAAAAGGGAATGTGAATTTGTTGGGGCTGTGGACGCCTTGGAGCAGCAACTGAGAGAAGATGAGGAGACTGTGCATGGGTTGGGCGAGAGAAGCGTAAGTGCGAATGAGGGTGTTCCAAGAATAGAGATTGGGCTGGGGAATTTGGTCGAACACGCGGTGTGCGTAATGAAGGTTGGGAGAAGGAGAATTGACGCAGGCGGTGAGGAGTCTGCTGGCGGAGTACGCGTCGAAGAAAAGGCCAAGGCGGAGCATTTGGGCGTGGATTTGGTTGAGGCGGGGCGTGTCGGAGCATCGGTCGAGCAAGGAAAGCGTGAGGTGATGGGGAGGTTTTGGGTCGTCAGATACGGAAAAGGAATTGGAGGTGTTGGTTCTGGCGAGGTGCCGTCGTTGAATTGGTGTTGTAATCGCAGGAATAGCTGCCATGTCTGTCGTTTCACACTTTCACCTGGTGTTTTAAGCTTTTAAAGCTCTTTTGCTTGAGGTGCATCATTTGCAAAATAAAAAATTATAAGGTGGAAATTGCAAGACTGAAAAAATTCGGGTCAGTTGCTAAATCTTAAAATTATTCATTAAGTAGCTAACTCGATCATAATGAGCATAAAATCATAAAGATTGCTTCAAATTACATTCTTGACACTATAGTGCTCATCTTTGACCAAATAAAAAAAAATGATGGGTTGTTTGCATTTTGGTCCGAGTATGAGGGAGCCCAATTCAGTGCACCCGGGTGCATTCAGCCTCAATGCACCCGGGTGCACTGCACCTATTTTTTTTTATTTTTTTTTGAAATTTTTTTCATGAAGCTGTTAATATAGGTTTATTTAACATATGTATCAATTTTTACTATTTTTGGAGATTTTTAGATTTTTTTTTAGATTTTTTAAAATCAGTGGCATTTTTCGTAATTTTAAATTACCGAAAATGCCACTGATTTTTAAAAATCTAAAAAAAATATCTAAAATTCTCCAAAAATAGTAAAAATTGATACATATGTTAAATAAACCTAGATTAACCATTGTATAAAAAAAATTTTGAAAAAAAATATAAAAAATAGGTACAGTGCACCCGGGTGCATTGAGGCTGAATGCACCCGGGTGCACTGAATTGGGCTCCGAGTATGAGCATGTATATTTTGTAGGGGTGCAACTTGGTACCCGGGTCGGTCCGAACCCGCCCGACCCGACCCGGTATCAAAACCAAAAATGGGTTTTATTTTTAAGATTTTTTTCAAAATAGACCCGGTTTCAACCCGACCCGTAGAAACCCGAAACCAAAACCGGGTTCGCACCAACCCGATACCAAAACCCGACCCGGTCCGAACCCGATGTAGTTTATATAATTTTTTCATCGATTATACATGCTTTTTTGTAATATTAGTATATATATATACATGTTTTAGGCATTACTAACTCTAATTCAGACAAATCACCTCTTTCTTCATTATCAAAGCATACTTGAGGTAACTTAATTTCTAGGATGATTTTTTATAATTATTATCTTCTTATTATTAACAGTTGCATGTATTTTTTCGTCTCGGTTGATGCATATTATTTTCAAATATGTAAATCAAGGAGGAAGAACTTGACATTAGAAATGTATATGAAAATCAAGGGAGAAATTACTTGGAAGTCTTCGAATAGTTTTTTAGTTTTTTTGGAAACTTTGGAGACATGAACTCATTTGAAATTTGAATTTGTTTAAAAGTAGATATAAACTTATTTAAACTTGAGATTTGTTTATATTGTCATTTTAAATTTGGATTGCACTTAAATTAGATTGGAATGTTGAACCATTATGCTTAATGTATTTAGATTTAGTTACTTTGAATAACTGTTATATGGATTATATTTTAATTTGAGTCGACATGATAAATCTATTTCATATTATGCTTTCTATTAGTACGAGAAATCTGTTAATTTGAATTTCAGATTGTAGTATAAATTTGATTCATATTTTAAGTTTATTGGTATGACAAGTGGTCAATTTTTACTTTAGCAATTTGTATGATAAATATTCGGTTTGAATTCAATTTCAGCAATTTGTACGATAATGTTTAGTTTCAACTACAAAGTTGGTATGATATGTTCATTTTCTATTTGGTATACTTGAGTCAT
Source organism: Annona cherimola (assembly GCA_030490835.1). Classification (NCBI taxonomy): domain Eukaryota; kingdom Viridiplantae; phylum Streptophyta; class Magnoliopsida; order Magnoliales; family Annonaceae; genus Annona; species Annona cherimola. The sequence goes on from CM059972.1 coordinate 90,890,687, forward strand.
TTCCATTAGCTATTAAATAGAAATGACTAACTAGTCATAAAACTAACTAATTTGTCATTTATTTGTGTCTATAGGGTGTTGAAAAATTGCTTGCAGAGTTCATTCAAAGAATATTGCAGAATTTAGCATGATGTTGTAGAATTCTTTGAAAGTATCTTGTAGAATTCAGCGTGAGGCTTGACTTCATAAACACATGTGTGTATATTTCAATAATTTTCTTTTAGATTACAACTGAATTTGGAAAAAAATAGTTTATTGGTAACCCGAATTCAAACCCGAAACCAAACCAAAACCAATGCGAACCCGACCCGAACCCGGTCCGAACCCGAATTGCATTCTTAGGGTTTGGGTTTGGGTTTACTCCAACCCGGTTGGCTTAGGGTTTGGGTTCACTCAAACCCGGTATAACCCGACCCGAGTTGCACCCCTAATATTTTGAGAGAGAACCCTAATACAATATTTATTTTTTTATTTTTTATTTTTTCATAACTATGTTTTTATAAGTGTATTTAATTTATATATTAAGTTTTGTCACTTAACAATTTTTTACATAATTATTTTTATTTTAAAAAATTAAAATTTTAAGGGAAGAAATTATCTAAAATCTTCTAAATTTGATGAACTTTTAAAAATAAAAATAAAAATGTAAAAAATATGATGGTAGAACTTGGTATGTCAATCAAATACACTTTAGAAGTCATATTTATGAACAAATTTTTAAAAAATTATAGCGGGTTATGCATGAGATTTTATATTGGTATTGTGTAAAATGATAGCTGGTATTACAAATTAAATTCATTCATATAGGAGACAAACGAACTCCCACATATTTACTGAGGAGATAACATGGGATAATTTTTTCCCACTTGCACAAGGGACATCTATGCCCTGTAGATCGGGTTATGCATGAGATTAATTGTATGCTATCATGCCTCTTATATATAAGATATCGTGCCTCCTATATATTATATTTTGAGGTTGGATATTGATATTTTAGATCTTATAAGTTTTCCTTTATTGTATTTTATAATCACGGATGTTAATGACAAGTTTATTTTGCAAAACATATAAATATATACAGTTTTATGTGAAAATACCAAAAGGGCATGTTCTAATTTGCAATTAACAAATGTATAAATTCTAATTTGCAAAAAATGTAATTTTGCAGATAATAAAAATTCTAAAAACTTTAAAATATCAAAGATTATTTTGAAAATTTCTCATATTGATTAAATAAATAAACATAGTGCTTGTCAAAATAGTTTTGACATTAAATATTAATTTGATCCATATCAAATTTTACAAATTCTCATAATGAATAATGCTAAAATTTTTTGTACTAGAAAAGAAAACACAAAAATATTTTTAAAATATAAAAATGGAAAAAATATTTTTATTTTTAATATATATTTTTGTATTATTCTTTTACAATACAAGAAATTTAATTTGTATACTATCTATTGCAAGAATTTACAAAACTTAATTACTCGGAATAATCCAGATTGACTTATTTGATGTTAGGAAAATTTTTTAAAATATGTTTTATATTTTAAAGATGTTTTATCGTATTTTCTTTTACAATGTAAGAAAATTTATTTTAACTATTATTTATAATAATAATTTATAAAAATTAAAATGTCATCAAATTAATATATTAATGAAAGAAATATTTTTTAAATTAACTTTTGATATATTCTAAATAAATTTTCATATTCTAAATAAATTTTCTCATATTTTATTCTATAATATAAGAATTTAAATTTAATATTATTTTAGTATTTGCGAATTTTGGAAGAATCAAATTTATTTATTTAGGGTGTATCTGGGAAGTAATAAATTTTTAGATGGAAAAATTTTGGTGTAAAAGTTTTTAAATTTGTAGACAATAATGTGATATAATATAGTTAATAAGGAAGAGTAAAGAGAATACGTTAAAATAGAGATATTAGTTATATAGATAATTGCATAGAAATAATTAAAAATGAGGATAGTTGTATAGAAAGATGCAAAAAAATAATTAAAATTTTTGATAGTTATAGAAAGTGAAAAGTTTTAATTGAAAATATACTTGTCCTTAATGTAATATTCTGAAATAATAATTTTAATATTTTATGGTACATGTGTATTAAAATTTAAACCCTAGAAAATAAATCTTGCCGCTAATTAACAACCATTAACGAGCAGATAATGCCACTTGTTAATAAGGTTTAACATGAACGTTGGTGTCTGTACAACGAGCACTGATCCTTTCCGATCAAAAAATATATTTTTTTGTTTTTTTTTGAAAAATATTTACACGATGGCATCGGAGTTCGATGAGTAATAATTGGAATTGAGTGGCAACTGGTAGCTCAAAGTGTGAGAAGACGAGGGGACAGTTACATTTGTATAAAATCTGTTGTGCCAGTGCAAAGTTTTACTTGACAAAATTTGACATATCAAATTTCATCATATTTATGGAAAGGGTAATCAAACAATGACTGGTTAGCAAATTTTGCTTTTTTTCCTTGCCACTTAGGCTGCCACTAGGGGTGCAATTTAGGTATGGTATCTAGGGATACCTACCAATCCTACCTTAAATTGAATATAATAGGGTAGAAAATTTTACTTATGGGTACGGGTAGGGTAAAACTCATTACCAAACTCCCCAATATAAGGTAAGGGTAGGATAGGCACGTTAGGTACCAAGAACCGACCTGAATGGGTACCCGTGTGGATGCTCTAATATGTAAATAACTATAAATATGTGTATATAAATAAATACATAATAGTTTTTATCCTCCATTCACCAATAAATTATTATTAGTTTGATTTCTTTATTTATTTTTTTATAAATTGTATAGGGTTTGTATTTGTGACGATTGATGATCATAACATGAATGCGGATAATGATGTTAATGTGATTATTAATATAGATAATGAGGCTACAAAGAATGTGGAAATAGATGTAAATAACAACAAAATGAAACTAATTATAAACTATAAAGACTAAAATGTAAATGAGTATTGCTTTATATTATTTAAAACAACACGAAAAATACTTTTTTCATACGTGTCATTGTTTGTTGTAGGAACTGAAACTGACCCTATAGGTAATTGATAAAGTAAGGTATAGTAGGAACCGACCCTGTAAGCGGGTAGGATAGTGTTAGTTTTTTTAGAAATAGGATACGAGTAAGGTAGACTACTACCCGAACCAAACCGACCTGAGTTGTATCCCTAGCTGTTACAAACTCTTACAGCTTTAGTAGTTAGTGGGTATTCACGACATTTATTTTATAATAGAAGAGGCATTATTTCACTTAACTTTACATTTGTACAAGATGCTTTTATGAAACTTCTCTTCTACGTAATCCTCTTTATTTTTAATATATTGATGATTAATGAAAAATTTATTTCATCTATTATATTTAGCATTATTTATATTATCATGAAAACTCTCACTTATTTAGTATCACTATGTGTGAGTTACATCTATAAATGTCTAGAATCAACATAATAAACTAATTTAATACTAGATATTAATTTTTAAGTAGTAATGTTCAATATTTAGATTATCTAAAATATCCCCACTATGTAGATAAATGATTCTATAAGTATTAACATTCTAATACATATGTAAATAGATATAAACAATTTTCCTAATTTATACATGAATATACCTATTTTTGAGAAAATGTGGCCTACACACATATTCGATTTGAATAGAACTTAACCTTATAGCTAAACAAATGATGATAAATGCAATGAATGAATTAAATTTGAGGAGTGATCATGTTAGTCCCGAAGAAGTAAATGTCTTGCTTAGCCTACATTTACAACTATTTTTTATTTTTCTTTATACACTTGTTTATCTAAGTATATTTAATATATAAATTAATTTTTACTATTTTTGAATATGTGTATATATTTTTTTAGATTTTTAAAAATAAGAGTATTTTAAATACATATATACATATAGATGTTTAAAATTTTTTATAAAAAATATATGTATATATACATATCCAAAAATGGTAAAGTTTGGTTTATATGTTAAATATACTTTGATAAATAAGTATATGAAGAAAAAAAGTTATTGTAAATAAGTTTTTTTAGGCGAGCTAAGTGGGGCATTTACTTAGCCCGAGCTAATAAAATCTCTCCTCATTAAATTTTTTATCCAGCATTAAAATCTTAAATTTTGAAGAGGTTTATATGTTAGATTCTTTCCCAATGAAGCTCTTGGGAATTAGCCACCTCCCTAACCAAACAAAAAAGGAAGACATTTGCGGGAAAAATAAGAAACAAAAAATTTTCGAAAGGATATTCAAACGTCGGCCAGAAATTCTCATTTATAGTATTGATGAGGGTTTTTCAAGGAGGGTAATTATTTTTATCAAAGGACACCCTTGTATAATATTTAAATATTATTATACCTCTTAATTTATTTTTAAAAGTTTTAAGGGGCACAGTGATTTTTCCTAGGGGGCAACCTTATATAATATTTTAATACTATTATACCTATTAATGTATATTTTAAAATTTCTGGGGAGGGCGGGGCTCTCCAACTATAAGGCCTTGCATTTGGAATGTCATGGTATGCTCCCGTGAGCATTGATACTTAACTTTGTCTCGGTTATTTCTCCTTTTAGGCTTCTCGTATTTGTTTCCTATTTTTTAGGCAAACTTCATATATACTTATAAATATTATCCTTAATTTCATTTATACTTGTGGATTTTTTTCAAAATTTTTAAATATATTCACATATTGTGCTTAAAATTTCATTTATATCTACACCGTTATGAACCTAGTAAAAGGCCCTAATATAAATTTGGATTGATTTGCTTAAAAGAAAAAGTTCATATTGAAAGAATATAAGCTTTTATGGTCGCAAAAATACTAAAAAAATTATTAGAATATGATTTTTTAGCTATATAGTTATAATTAAGGCTTGAGCATATTTGCCACTTCACTAAGGGTTAATGTGAGTATAAATGAAATTTCAAGAAAAATACTTGTATATATTTAGAATTTTTGAAAGTTAGTTGTTAATTTGCTTTTAAAATTAACAAGAACTTATCTGAAAAAAGTTTAAAAGTGATAGATTAAATGCTAGAAAATCTATCTCTGGATTATTTTGCAAATATATTATTTTTGTTAATTTTAAGAGAAAATTATATATATATCTATAAATTTTACCCTTAATTATATTTATACCTACGAACCTTTAAAATTTTCAAATATACTAAAATATTTTAAGTAAATTTTTATTTGTACCAATGCCGTAAAAATTTGTTAAAGGGGCTGTTAGCCCTAAGAAATGACAGATATGCTTAAATTCTAATATAACTTATGGTTAATTTGTTCAAAACAAAAAGTAAACATTCCAATCATATGTGATTTCACAAGTGTAAAAGTACTAAAAGTTTCTTAGAACATGAATTTTTAGTTAAATAATCATAATTAGAGCTATTTGCTATTACTTTGAGGGTTAACATCTCATTTAACAAATTCTGAAGAACGTGGTTATCAATAGAATTTTATGTAAAATATATAGGTATATTTGGAAACTTAGTATTCTAACTAAACAAATGATATAGAATGAATGGAATGAATGAATTGAATTTCGCGTTATTCATCAATATCTTAAAAATAAAGGGAATTTTATGAAATCACTTCTACAAAATCCGGTTTCATAGGGCATTATTGTTGTAAAATAATTCTTATAATTTTCAAATCTACAAAAATTAACTATATTGTTGATATAAAATAACTTTAAGGTCTTTTTCTTTTAAATTCAGTTGAAAATCACGAGTATGCAAGATTAAAATGCTCTGAAACAACTTAATGGATCCTTTTCATACTTGAAAATTACAAGAATATAAGATTTGTTTTGCAAAATTTATTTTATTGGTATTATATACATAGGATATCTAATATTATAAATTAAATACGTTCATAACCCTCACGTTTGGAGGGATATCTCATGTATATCTAATATTATAAATTAAACACATTCATAACCCTCACGTTGGAGGGACATCTGTAAAGGCCCTCATTCTAAGGAAGACATTGAAAGGAAATCCTATAAATATCCTCGGAAGACATTGGAGGAACATCCTATAAATATCCTATCTTGGGGAGGACATTGGAGGGACATCTTGTGCAAGGAAAGGATTCGAACACCATACCTCTCATAAGAGAAACAATTATGTTACCACTAGCCCGCACAATGTTGAACCTTATCAAATTTATTTTGCAAAATGTCAACATACACGTACCGACAATAATACATAGTTATAAGGTCTATATTATTAAACCTTTCGAAAACAGACTTCTAAGATTACTCTATAATCTCTCACTCGTCGCGCAGTTAGCCATTGTTGCCGTGTGAAGGCGTGAAAAGGCATTATAAGTCGTTGTCTGTGAAGAGATAATGAGTACTTTTAAAAGAATGTTTTCTACATCTTCTTCTTCTAGTAATGATACTGAAATTCATTCAGTAAAACTTGACGAAATTCAGAATATGTCAGAAGGAACTTATGAAAACATTGAAAAATCTTTAAAAAATTGGAAAATTCCTAAAGTCCCAATTAAAGAGATTTACAAAATTGGTAGCTTTGATTTTAAAACTGAGTTTAGAATCAAAACAGTAGAAACAGTTCTAGAATTTGGAGCTGGATCACATCAGATTCCCTTACTGGAAAAAATTGCGTTAAAAGAATTATGTGAGAAACAGTTTAAATTCTTACATTTCGGGTTAATCCAAATCGCTATACAACCTCTAGTAAGAACTGGACTTCAAGCATCTGTTCTTGCTTGTCTAAAAGACAATCGTCATAAAAACTTTTCTGATTCTATATTAGGAATTGTTCAAACCTCTCTACATGCTGGCCCAATATATTTTAACAGCTTTCCAAATTTCTCAATAAGCCTTACCGATCCACATGCTCTAGAAGTTTTATCCTTACTTGTTCAAACTCAAGGGTTTGATATGAAGATAGGATCAAAACCTCTATGTGTTCAATACAGAATATATTATAAAGCCATGAAAACTTTAGCACCAAAATCATTGGTACAACAAGAAAGGGGTGCTACTCCATATTTCATCACAAATCCCGCTCATAAAAAGATTGAACCAAAGAAAATCTTATGGTCCGATATAAATCTTCCCACAGAATGGAAAATAGATAAAGAAGAAAATCATGTTATTCCTGAACAAAGTTCTGAAAAAATTGAGACTATTATAGAAGATTCAAATAACATAACCTTACATTTTGAGCCAATTCCTGCTAGACACTCTATATGTCTATCTAGACCTATCACTGCTAAACCTATTATGATAGAAACTCAAAAACCTTTGTCATCCTCAGCTTCTGCTAGATTTCCTCTTCAATTTGAAGATCATATAGCCAAACCTGATTTGACCCCGACAGAGTCAGATTTCCAATTAAATGTTCTGCAATTTAAACCAAATTATAAAGAATTGTTAAAAGAATTTGAAAACTCAGCCCATAAAGAAAAAAGAACATGGATAAATAAAAGATATAATGAGGAAGAAAAGAAAAGGTTATTTAGAGATTGGATGTCCTATTGTAAAATGGTAAAAGAAAATGTCTACTTCTTTGATTGGTATGACACTTCCGTAAAAAACTCCGTAAATATGTTAAATATTGAAGATCAAAACCCACTAACTCCATCAACTTCTCAAATAGAGGAAGAAAGAGTTTCTCCAATAAAATTTACTGGGCAACCAGTAACAGAACTAGATGGTAAAGTTGTTATGCAACCCTATAAAAGTTCCGTTTATAAAGATATTACTGTAAGAGCAAAAGACTTAACTCAAGTCATTGAACAATTAAACTTCTCTAATCATAAATTAATAAAAATCGACCAATTATTAAAAGGAAAAACAGCTAAAAGCCTCTCCTTCTATAAAAAACCTTTAATAACTCAGTTTGGTCAACTATCTTTAGATGATAAACCAGAAACTGAGCAGTTTACTAAAATGGCAAAACAAAAGACAACTTCCATGGATGAATTAAAACAAAAAATTGCTGACTTAAAAAATCAACATTTCCTCCAAACTATAACTGAAAAAACTCAACCAGAATTAAACAGAGTATTTAAAAATTATTATCATCGTCCTTCTCCGATTGATCAACAATTCGAAGAAGAAAAATCTGGAGTACAAAACAGCTTTAATATAAATGCTCTCTATGAGTGGAGTATCGATGGTCGTTCCGAATACCAAATCTGGAACGTCACTCATAGTATGTTAATGTATGCAACTATGTTAGAAGCCATTAAAAAACTCTCTAAAGTCGATGCAGCCCATATGATTGCTTGGGGCTTCACCGGTCAGCTAAAAGCGTGGTGGGATATTCAGGTCCCTCAAACTACTCAAATAAAAATCTTGAATGGAGATGATCCTGTTAATACCCTAGTAAGTACTATTATCTATCAATTTATAGGTACTATAGAAGATTATCAATCTGTTATAAGAGAACGAATCTTAAAACTAAAATGTAAAAACATGTCAAAATTTAGATGGTATAAAGATGTGTTTCTAACAGATCTGTTAATGCTAGATGATGGAAGACAACCGATATATATTGAAAAATTCTTACAAGGTCTACCTTCTATATTTGAAACAAAAATAAAAACTCTTATAAAAATGGAAAATGATGGTAAACTAAAATATGAAAATTATACATGGGGAACTTTAATTAATAAAGTCAAACAAGTAGGTATAGAACTATGTCAACAAAAACATTTAGACGAAACAAAGTTTTTAAAATCTCAAGATTTGTCTATATTCTGCTCTAATTATGGTATAGAACAAACTCCTATCCAAAGGATCATGAAAAAATCAAAATATTTAAAAGCTAAATCATACTATCAAAAGTCCTCTAAGAAACCATCCAAAACATTTAAAGAAAAAACTCCAAAGCATTATTACTCAAAAAAGAAGCATAAAAAACAAAAACAAAAGTATTCTCCAAAAAAGAATGTTAAAGAAATAAAATGTTTTAAATGTGGAAAGTTTGGTCATTATGCTTCCAAATGTTATAAAAATCAAGTTAAAGAATTATTAGCCAATAAAAGCCTTAGTATAGAAGATCTATCTAAAAGGTTAAATGAATTAACAGTTACCTCAGAAGAAGAATCAGAATCTGAAGAATCTTCTTCAAGCGAAAGCGAATTTGAATTAAATGAACTTCATTATAAAAGCTCAGATGACCATCAATGTCAATGTTCATATACTAAAAGTTATGAATCTTCATCTGATTCAGACTATCGTTCATTAAATATGTTAAACAACTCAAACCAAGTATTATTAGATTTAATAAATCAGGTTGAAGACCCAAATCAAAAGGTGGATCTTTTAAACAAATATCTAAAAATGAATAACTCTTCAACACCTTTAATAATACCAGAATCAAATTCTATGATGAACATCATTAAAAACCAAAGACGATATATCCAAGGAATACCAAAACCAACAACAAATCATGAATTATCTCAAGAGATAAAAGATATGAAAAAAGAAATTGTTGAGTTAAAAAGAAGAATTCAAATTCTTGAATTAAAAGAATTATCAATAAATGACAATCAGGAAGAACGTTTTGAGGATGAATTTGAACAACATTTCAATGAAATTCTAAGAGAAAATAAAGCGGAATCCTCTCAGCTAAAAATAATAGAACAAGAAAATGTTATAACAGAACTTTGTAATGAAGCAACAAAAGTAATATCGCAGAAATGGTATATAAAAATTACTTTAAAAATAAAAGATTTCCCTGAAGATTTTACTATAACTACAACTGCTCTTGTAGATTCAGGAGCCGATCTAAATTGTATAAATGAAGGTATAATTCCACCAAAATATTTTGAGTCAACTAACTCATCTATAGCCACCGCTGATGGCACGGACATGATTGTTAAATATAAATTATCTTCTGCTCACATTTGTAATAAAAAATTATGCTTGCAAACCTCCTTCATTCTAATAAAAAATATGCAACAAAAGATTATTTTAGGAACTCCCTTCCTGCAGTTAATAAAACCATTTTTTGTAACAGATGAGGGAATACAGACAAATGAAACATTATTCGCCTTCATAAAACCACCAGAAGCCTCCCTTTTATCAGAATTAAAAGACACTTTAAATTATAAAAGAAATTTCCTATGTTATTTACAAGACCAAAATACTATAAAATACATAGAAAAGGAAATTAATGGTCCATTAAAACCTCACATTGAAGAATTTAAAAATAAACTAATAAAAGAAGTATGTTCAGAAATTCCAAATGCTTTTTGGAAAAGAAAACAGCATACAGTAAAATTACCTTATATAAAAGAATTTAAAGAAGAGAAAATTCCAACTAAAGCTAGGCCAATTCAAATGAATAAAGACCTTCTGGATTATTGTAAAAAAGAGATAAAAGGTCTACTTGATAAAAATTTAATTAAACCAAGTAAATCTCCTTGGAGTTGTTCTGCTTTCTATGTTAATAACGCAGCCGAATTAGAAAGAGGAGCTCCCAGATTAGTAATAAATTATAAACCTTTAAATAAAGTTTTAGAATGGATAAGGTATCCTTTGCCTAATAAAAAAGATTTATTAAACAGAATTATAAAGGCTAAATTATTCTCAAAGTTCGATTTAAAATCTGGATATTGGCAAATTCAGATATCTGAAGAAGATAAATATAAAACAGCGTTTAATGTCCCTTTTGGACAATATGAATGGAATGTTATGCCTTTCGGATTAAAAAATGCCCCATCAGAATTCTAAAAAATTATGAATGATATATTTTATAACTATAGTGATTTTATAATTGTGTATATTGATGATGTTTTAGTGTTCTCTGATTCCATTCAGCAACACTGGAAACATTTGAAAACTTTTAAAAATATAATCTTTCAAAATGGATTAGTTTTATCTGAAAGAAAAATAAAATTGTTTCAGATAGAAATAACCTTTTTGGGATTCCAAATAAAAAATAAAACCATTCAACCAGTTAATAGAGCAATAGCCTTTGCTGATAAATTCCCTGATGTTATAAAAGATAAAAAACAATTACAAAGATTTTTAGGATGTTTAAACTATGTTTCTGAATTTTATAAGCAAATTGCTCTTGACAGAGCAGTTCTTCTTAAAAGGCTTAGAAAAAACCCTCTGCCTTGGACAGATGAATGTACTAAAGCAGTCCAAAACATAAAAGCTAAAGTAAAATATCTTCCATGTCTGCACCTTGCGGATCCTAATCTCTTTAAAATAGTTGAAACAGATGCATCAGACAAAGGATATGGAGGAATACTAAAGCAAAGATCAGAAGAAGGTAAAGAAAATATAGTTCGATTTACTTCAGGACTATGGAATGAAACTAGACAAAAATATCCGACAATAAAACAAGAAATTCTTGCTATAGTTATAAGCATTCAAAAATTCCAAAGTGACTTATTAAATAAAAAATTTCTCTTAAGGGTAGATTGTAAAGCAGCTAAACACATTTTGGAAAAGGATGTTAAAAATGAAGTTGCTAAACACATGTTTGCTAGATGGCAAGCTATTCTAGCAGAATTTGACTTTGATATAGAATTTATAAAATGGACTAACAATGCTTTGCCTGATTTCTTGACTAGAGAATTTTTGCAGGGAAGATCAAAATAGCATGGCCTCAACAAGCTCGGCACCAGCTAAATCTCCTGCTAAAATTACAGAGAAAAATCCTGATAAAACTCCTGTTATAATAGAAATCCCTTCTTCTCCAGTCCCTTCTCCATCCAAAAATTATAATTTCGTTTTTCATCATGAACAAATATTTCTATATTTAGAAGAATCCGATTATAAACTTTGTATTTCGAAAATTCCTGGTATACCGTTTTTCTCTTCAAGTGAAAAAGATGATAAAGACATTAAAGAAATTGCAAAATCGCTATATCAAAAGTATTTACCGCGTTTTGAGTGGTTTATTCCACATGTTCCTGGTAAAGATATTCATTACTATGAAAAAATCCTCCTGGTAACTGGATCAGTTACAATTGATCATGTTAAAGCTAAAACCAGTGATGCTATACAATATTCTAAGTTATTCATTCAGAGGATTATCCCTCTTGAAGAATGGCCTTGTTATAATCCAAATAAATATCTCTCTTTTCCTAAACCATCTCAACTTGAGCTAGAATCCTTTCCATATCAAAAATATAACTATTGGGATTATCAAGATGCCTGGCACAAAATATTCCTTCGCCAAAATCTTATCTTTTCACACTCGTGGTGGATAAGATTCAACCTACAAAAGCCAAATCAAATCATTCCCAATTGGTTCCTCGAAAGGTTCTGGGATCATTGGGGTTTTCATCGTTCCATCCTCTCTGAAGACCTCTTACCTTATTTGTCTTTTGACCCTGATGATTCTGTTAAACTCAATAAATTTGTTATAAAAGAATCCATCCCTTGGATTGTCCGCTGGGATTTTTCTTTTTATATTGACTCCATCTCAACAAGCTATATTGCTTATACATCTCATTTAAAATGGTGGCCAAAATTCGACATTGAGCACATTTCTTATTCGGAAGATTATAAGAGAAAGAAAGCAGCTGAAAGAGCTTCCAAAATCTCCGAATCCCTCATCGGTAGTCCCTCCAGCTTCACTACTTTGCAAGATTTGAAAGAAACTGAAGAAGCCAAGACTACCTTTAAACAGGCAACGGAGTCTGCTAAAAGATTATTCCCATCACTATCAGGGAAAGAGTTAAAGAAAAAGGCTTTTGAAATTATGTTCGAAAGCCAGTTTGATGATGAACAGGATAGTGATATGGAGATTTCCACTCCATCCTTATCCTCTCCAAGCTAAAGACAAATGGCCTACAGGGAGATTCGTTAAAAGATTCGCTTTTGCTAAAGTTAAAGCCAGCTGTCGCCGTCTTTTTTAAAGCAGTTACTGTTCGACTCCAAATTCAAGGACACGTCAACTCTGCTTTCGGCGCCCTCTTATCCGAAGCCTGCTTTTCGGACTTCACTCCTTGTTAAATCCGCGGATTCAAGAGATGTTGAAATCCGCTTGTCTCTTTTCAAGTCTATATATAGAGTCTTAAGTCAGTTTGTAAATGATCGAAGGCCCATCAAAGGCATAGAGCTCTAAAATAAGTTGTAAAAATAGAGTGGTGTGTTCTCTTTAGAAGTCTCTTCTTGTGTGCTTCTTTGAGGTTCAACTGAGTTGCTTCAACTCTTGTCTGTAAGAAATTCTCTCTCTTCGTTTATATTTAATGAAAGCTTTGAATGATCTTTTATGGCATATAAGGTCTGCTAGAGATTATGAATCATTTTTGTTTGATGCATTAGAATTTGAAATTCGTCCTAGATATATAAACTATTATAAAGAACAGCTCGAATGGACTCAATCTGAAATAAAAGCTTTGTCAAAACAGATTTCAATCTTCCTGGCATAATCCTCTGAATGAATAACTTAGAATATTGTATAGCATCACTGGTTTTAGCTTTAACATGATCAATTGTAACTGATCCAGTTACCAGGAGGATTTTTTCATAGTAATGAATATCTTTACCAGGAACATGTGGAATAAACCACTCAAAACGCGGTAAATACTTTTGATATAGCGATTTTGCAATTTCTTTAATGTCTTTATCATCTTTTTCACTTGAAGAGAAAAACGGTATACCAGGAATTTTCGAAATACAAAGTTTATAATCGGATTCTTCTAAATATAGAAATATTTGTTCATGATGAAAAACGAAATTATAATTTTTGGATGGAGAAGGGACTGGAGAAGAGGGGATTGGAGAAGAAGGGATTTCTATTATAACAGGAGTTTTATCAGGATTTTTCTCTGTAATTTTAGCAGGAGATTTAGCTGGTGCCGAGCTTGTTGAGGCCATGCTATTTTGATCTTCCCTGCAAAAATTCTCTAGTCAAGAAATCAGGCAAAGCATTGTTAGTCCCTTTTATAAATTCTATATCAAAGTCAAATTCTGCTAGAATAGCTTGCCATCTAGCAAACATGTGTTTAGCAACTTCATTTTTAACATCCTTTTCCAAAATGTGTTTAGCTGCTTTACAATCTACCCTTAAGAGAAATTTTTTATTTAATAAGTCACTTTGGAATTTTTGAATGCTTATAACTATAGCAAGAATTTCTTGTTTTATTGTCGGATATTTTTGTCTAGTTTCATTCCATAGTCCTGAAGTAAATCGAACTATATTTTCTTTACCTTATTCTGATCTTTGCTTTAGTATTCCTCCATATCCTTTGTTGATGCATCTGTTTCAACTATTTTAAAGAGATTAGGATCCGCAAGGTGCAGACATGGAAGATATTTTACTTTAGCTTTTATGTTTTGGACTGCTTTAGTACATTCATCTGTCCAAGGCAGAGGGTTTTTTCTAAGCCTTTTAAGAAGAACTGCTCTGTCAAGAGCAATTTGCTTATAAAATTCAGAAACATAGTTTAAACATCCTAAAAATCTTTGTAATTGTTTTTTATCTTTTATAACATCAGGGAATTTATCAGCAAAGGCTATTGCTCTATTAACTGGTTGAATGGTTTTATTTTTTATTTGGAATCCCAAAAAGGTTATTTCTATCTGAAACAACTTTATTTTTCTTTCAGATAAAACTAATCCATTTTGAAAGATTATATTTTTAAAAGTTTTCAAATGTTTCCAGTGTTGCTGAATGGAATCAGAGAACACTAAAACATCATCAATATACACAATTATAAAATCACTATAGTTATAAAATATATCATTCATAATTTTTTGGAATTCTGATGGGGCATTTTTTAATCCGAAAGGCATAACATTCCATTCATATTGTCCAAAAGGGACATTAAACGCTGTTTTATATTTATCTTCTTCAGATATCTGAATTTGCCAATATCCAGATTTTAAATCGAACTTTGAGAATAATTTAGCCTTTATAATTCTGTTTAATAAATCTTTTTTATTAGGCAAAGGATACCTTATCCATTCTAAAACTTTATTTAAAGGTTTATAATTTATTACTAATCTGGGAGCTCCTCTTTCTAATTCGGCTGCGTTATTAACATAGAAAGCAGAACAACTCCAAGGAGATTTACTTGGTTTAATTAAATTTTTATCAAGTAGACCTTTTATCTCTTTTTTACAATAATCCAGAAGGTCTTTATTCATTTGAATTGGCCTAGCTTTAGTTGGAATTTTCTCTTCTTTAAATTCTTTTATATAAGGTAATTTTACTGTATGCTGTTTTCTTTTCCAAAAAGCATTTGGAATTTCTGAACATACTTCTTTTATTAGTTTATTTTTAAATTCTTCAATGTGAGGTTTTAATGGACCATTAATTTCCTTTTCTATGTATTTTATAGTATTTTGGTCTTGTAAATAACATAGGAAATTTCTTTTATAATTTAAAGTGTCTTTTAATTCTGATAAAAGGGAGGCTTCTGGTGGTTTTATGAAGGCGAATAATGTTTCATTTGTCTGTATTCCCTCATCTGTTACAAAAAATGGTTTTATTAACTGCAGGAAGGGAGTTCCTAAAATAATCTTTTGTTGCATATTTTTTATTAGAATGAAGGAGGTTTGCAAGCATAATTTTTTATTACAAATGTGAGCAGAAGATAATTTATATTTAACAATCATGTCCGTGCCATCAGCGGTGGCTATAGATGAGTTAGTTGACTCAAAATATTTTGGTGGAATTATACCTTCATTTATACAATTTAGATCGGCTCCTGAATCTACAAGAGCAGTTGTAGTTATAGTAAAATCTTCAGGGAAATCTTTTATTTTTAAAGTAATTTTTATATACCATTTCTGCGATATTACTTTTGTTGCTTCATTACAAAGTTCTGTTATAACATTTTCTTGTTCTATTATTTTTAGCTGAGAGGATTCCGCTTTATTTTCTCTTAGAATTTCATTGAAATGTTGTTCAAATTCATCCTCAAAACGTTCTTCCTGATTGTCATTTATTGATAATTCTTTTAATTCAAGAATTTGAATTCTTCTTTTTAACTCAACAATTTCTTTTTTCATATCTTTTATCTCTTGAGATAATTCATGATTTGTTGTTGGTTTTGGTATTCCTTGGATATATCGTCTTTGGTTTTTAATGATGTTCATCATAGAATTTGATTCTGGTATTATTAAAGGTGTTGAAGAGTTATTCATTTTTAGATATTTGTTTAAAAGATCCACCTTTTGATTTGGGTCTTCAACCTGATTTATTAAATCTAATAATACTTGGTTTGAGTTGTTTAACATATTTAATGAACGATAGTCTGAATCAGATGAAGATTCATAACTTTTAGTATATGAACATTGACATTGATGGTCATCTGAGCTTTTATAATGAAGTTCATTTAATTCAAATTCGCTTTCGCTTGAAGAAGATTCTTCAGATTCTGATTCTTCTTCTGAGGTAACTGTTAATTCATTTAACCTTTTAGATAGATCTTCTATACTAAGGCTTTTATTGGCTAATAATTCTTTAACTTGATTTTTATAACATTTGGAAGCATAATGACCAAACTTTCCACATTTAAAACATTTTATTTCTTTAACATTCTTTTTTGGAGAATACTTTTGTTTTTGTTTTTTATGCTTCTTTTTTGAGTAATAATGCTTTGGAGTTTTTTCTTTAAATGTTTTGGATGGTTTCTTAGAGGACTTTTGATAGTATGATTTAGCTTTTAAATATTTTGATTTTTTCATGATCCTTTGGATAGGAGTTTGTTCTATACCATAATTAGAGCAGAATATAGACAAATCTTGAGATTTTAAAAACTTTGTTTCGTCTAAATGTTTTTGTTGACATAGTTCTATACCTACTTGTTTGACTTTATTAATTAAAGTTCCCCATGTATAATTTTCATATTTTAGTTTACCATCATTTTCCATTTTTATAAGAGTTTTTATTTTTGTTTCAAATATAGAAGGTAGACCTTGTAAGAATTTTTCAATATATATCGGTTGTCTTCCATCATCTAGCATTAACAGATCTGTTAGAAACACATCTTTATACCATCTAAATTTTGACATGTTTTTACATTTTAGTTTTAAGATTCGTTCTCTTATAACAGATTGATAATCTTCTATAGTACCTATAAATTGATAGATAATAGTACTTACTAGGGTATTAACAGGATCATCTCCATTCAAGATTTTTATTTGAGTAGTTTGAGGGACCTGAATATCCCACCACGCTTTTAGCTGACCGGTGAAGCCCCAAGCAATCATATGGGCTGCATCGACTTTAGAGAGTTTTTTAAGGTCTTTTTCTTTTAAATTCAGTTGAAAATCACGAGTATGCAAGATTAACAATGCTCTGAAACAACTTAATGGATCCTTTTCATACTTGAAAATTACAAGAATATAAGATTTGTTTTGCAAAATTTATTTTATTGGTATTATATACATAGGATATCTAATATTATAAATTAAATACGTTCATAACCCTCACGTTTGGAGGGATATCTCATGTATATCTAATATTATAAATTAAACACATTCATAACCCTCACGTTGGAGGGACATCTGTAAAGGCCCTCATTCTAAGGAAGACATTGAAAGGAAATCCTATAAATATCCTCGGAAGACATTGGAGGAACATCCTATAAATATCCTATCTTGGGGAGGACATTGGAGGGACATCTTGTGCAAGGAAAGGATTCGAACACCATACCTCTCATAAGAGAAACAATTATGTTACCACTAGCCCGCACAATGTTGAACCTTATCAAATTTATTTTGCAAAATGTCAACATACACGTACCGACAATAATACATAGTTATAAGGTCTATATTATTAAACCTTTCGAAAACCACTGAGATGAAGCGAACTACAAATCTATGAATACTATTGCGTGACTTTAATTTTTTCTATATGGGCATAGAACTAATTAAATTTAGTGTCAATTTTACATATAGTCTTGAATATTATTTTTAATTCTACTTATAGTTGTGAGCTTTCATCTATATCAAAATGTGTATGGGTCATATTTTTTAAAAAATAAGCAGATTCATGTGTAAAATAAGTAAAATGCTTAGATATATATATATATATTTTTAAATATAATAATATTTTCCACTAGTGATATTTTAGATGGACTAGATATTGAAAATACTATTTAAAAATTGAACTTTAGATTAAATAGTTTTATTATGCTGATTTTACACATTTGTTGAGAGGACTCATATATAATGATACTAGACAAATAAAAGGATTTCCATAATAATACAAAGAAAAGAGCGAATTCCATATATATATATCCATAAATTTTACCTCTAATGTCATTTTACATGCGAACTTTCAAAAATTTCTCTCTTGTCTACAAATTTTCTACTAATTTCACATATATTCATGCCAGTAGAAATTTGTTAAATGACCATTAATCTCTTGTAAAATGCCGAATATGTCATACCTTGATATAATTTAAAGTTTCTTTGCTCGATTTAAAGTTTTTTATTCAAAAATATATTATTTTATAGTTATAAAATTACTAAAGATTCATAATAATATGAAATTTTAACGGAGATGGATATATTCGTCATTTCATAGGGCTTAATGGCCCCTTTAACGAATTTTTAATGACATGAGTATATATGAAATTGGAATAAAAATTCATAGATAGAAGATAAATTTTTGAAAATTTGTGAGTAGAAATGAAATTAGAGATAAAATTCGTGAGTGTATAAGGAATTTACTAATAACTAATGCTAAACATAATAGATGGTGTGAATTTTTCATCAACCATATGGACATTAAAAATAAGAAAGTTCCAAGAAATAAAAGATTCATAGAATATCCCCATAGAAATAGATATGACAAAATGCAATTATACGTACTTAAAGAGCATTTTTTTAAAAAAAAAACTGAAATTTTACAATAAAAAAAATCCAACGATTTTTTGCATCCAGTTTCAAGTTTTGTAAATTATGTTTTTGCATTTAGCTTCAAGTTCCACAATTTTGTAAACGTCCCTCAACTTAGAAGTACAACCGCTAACTCTCATATCAAATTTCAAATTAAACATATTTAAAATAAATCTCATTGGTACAAATATAGGTGCACTTTTTCTTCATTTTACCTTTCCTTTTTCCAGGAAAAGAGTAAAATGGTTTTTTAACTAGACATAAAATGATTATTATAAAAAGTAAATAAATCTTAATGCGTGCATCAACTTCATTGCCTTCTCCGTCAAACCTTCACCTAAAATTTTGTAAAAAACTACGGTAGTTGAATCTGATTTAATGGTGATTCCAAACGTCAATGGATGATTTGCATATTAGTACCTCATGTTTACTAAATTTGCACTTTTTGACCCATGACTTTAGATTTGCCATAGATAACAGTTTTCCCTTTTAAAACAATTATGCATTTGTTTAAAAGGGATTTTTGCAATATGGCTACAAAGTTTAACTAATATTGCATTTATGTCCACAAGTTTGCTGAAATTACAAATATGCCAACAACGTTTTCGTAAAATTTCATTCGTGCCCCTTCCATTATGACACTATTAGATTTTTCTATAAAATGACGATAATGCCTTTTAAGTCAAATAATATTTACAATTTTACAAATATTGTAAGCATATTTATAAAATAATAATATAAGTAAAAATAAAAAATAAAAATAGTAAATATGTCTACAATAGTTAAAAATATTACAAGTATTTACTTAGTTTAAAAAACATTTTTGTTATTTTACATAAAAAATCTAACGACATCTTAACAAAAGCGTCAAACTTATAATTTTATGCAAATTTCACGGGCATGCTTACAATTTTCGCAAACTTAGAAACACAGATACAATTTTTGTCATAATTTATGGACATATTTACAAAAATCTCATTTTCAAATATTTTATTACAAGGTTTGGTTTTATTTGACCGAGTCACATAGAAATAATTCCATATAATTTCTTTCATTTTTAATGTTTTGATGCTTGATGATAAAAAATCCACTATATTTATTATATTTAAACACATCTTTTTTAGTTAGAAGATCAAGTTTTATCCAAAACAAACGTATGCAGGCCATGTTTGTTGAAAAATATATGTTTATATATAAATCATAAAAAATTCTTAAATTTATTTATATATATAAATTAGAATATAACAATACTTTTATATAATCATTTATCTACATAGTAATGATATTTAGATGATTTAAATGTTAAAAAATACAATTTTAAAATTAATATTACCATTAAATCATTTTATTACATTAATTTTTACATATTTGTCGATAGGGGTCATGCACAGTAATATTATACAAATGAAATAATTTCTTTGATAACACAAATTATATTAAATATAATAAATGAAGGGAATTTTTCATCAAGTATTAAGATAATAAAAATAAAAAAGTTACATAAAAGAGAAGTTTCATGAAAGTAAAGCTTTTATATATATATATATATAATCAAATGATGCCTTAAATATGCATTTAAAAAAATGCTATTGTTAAATAAAGATCCATATTAGGAAGGATATCTTAAAATGGGGCATTTTAGTTATTTCATGCCATTGGCAGGGGAATCTAAAAGAGGTATTTGATTTAAGGACTAAAAGTGCAAAAATATTAGAAATTGGAAGGTAAAAAGTATAAAATATTGAAACTTGAACCCATCTTCCTCGAATACCAAAGTTCAGAAAACTTGAGACACAAATATGCGAATCACCCAATCAGAAAAAGAATGCCTACCTGAAAAAGGAGGAGAATGGATTGCAAACATATGAAACAAAACAGAACACAATCAAACGTTAAAACTATGTATTGGCATTTTAGACCCCGACGTTTGCGTAGTAGCATTTTAGACCTCCGAAAGTTTCGACCTTTGCATTTTACCTCCCGCGCCCTCACGGCGTCAACAAAGCAGCGCCCGGCCGTCCGAAATGACTAGAAAAAGACAGAAATACCCTCGTGCCTAGGGAAATTTCTAAAAACTCTTCATGCATCCATACATGTTCCTGGTTTTGTTGCTAGCGGTGGCGGTTGAGTAATCCTAAAGGGTATCTGCCTTCCTACCGGCTTTTACACCATCGGAAACCAAACTCCCAAGAGAAGCAATGTTGTACAGGTTTTCTTGCAAGCATCTAATGCTCCCTTCTCCATCAATATTATTAGTACACATTCTCAACAACAGCACAACCGTTGTCTCCTTCCCTTTTGGAGAACCAAACCTCATCAAATCGACAAGAATGCCCAGAAGCCGCCTTCTATTCTCCCTCATCTCCTTCAACCCCTCACCACAACCAGCTAGCATGCCCAGCAGCGCCAACGCATCATCTGTGATCCTAGCTCTCTCATCCACCAGAAGGCTGATGAGCGCAGGGACTGCGCCGGCAGCCACAACTGCGGCTTTATTGCCATGATAAACAGTAAGGCTGAGCAAGGCCATGGCAGCGTCTCTCTTCCCAACGGTAGTTCCCTCCTCAAGCAGCCTCACCAACACCAGAATAGCATTTGGGCGAGCCCTAATCATCTGCTTGCACTCATCTAACATCGACAAGCTGAAGATGGCAGCTGAAGCGTTCTCTCTTGCCTCCATTGACGCCCCTCTCTTCAACACCTCAAAAATGCCGTCGATTGCTCCCGCTTCCATTATCAGCAGTTTGTTGTTGTCAAAGATGGAGAGATTGAACAACGCAGTCACTGTATTCTCTTGAGTCTTGGGATCGTCGGCACCCAGTAATGCCACCAGGAAAGGGATTGCACCGGCATCCGCGATCAGCCGACGGTCGTCCGCGAAGCGCCTGCGCCTCATCTCTCTCCAGAAGGGAAGATATCAGTGGCGGCAGCCATGGCGGGTCTTCTCGACGAAATTTGGCGTCTGATTCTGGAGTTAGGCGTCAAAACCCAGAGATTAAGCTACAGAGACATCTGTTGCATCTCCATATCTTCCAGGCGCCTTCACCGCCTCACCTACGAACACTCACTGTGGTCGATCTTGCTCACTGTCGATTTTTCTTCTCTAAAATTTGCCCCCGCCACCTCCTCCTCCTCTTCCAATTCTCCTGCGAAATTCTTCTACAAAACGATGCAAGATAAGCGCGAATCCTCTCTTTCTTTGATTAAAATCATATTCATTCTGAAAGTGGAAATCTCTACCATTCATCTGATGGATTCAGTGATCTTCGTTGCCCAACATTGACGGTTGGGTAAAAGACATTATTTGGGCGATTTTCATGATGGTAGGATCATAATTCATTAGATCAACGATCTAGATGTGTAGATAACTATGCTGGGGATGGATTGTGTAGCAATTCACGAATATCATAATCAGGCTAGCAATTGGGATGGCTATTCAGCCATTTGTTTCCTCTTTCAATCTGGATGTGGTATTTGTTAGGTTCAAGAGAGCAAAAGAATACAAGCTCCCTCCGAAGTTCGAGAAAGCAAGGGAAGAGATCTACCCTCCTCCAAAGTTCCTGAGTATCGACGACCGAAGCATGATCAGGCCGCGCGAGCTGCTTGCGGAGAAGCCCAACCTGTTTGATAACGTCATCGGTGAGATGAAGCAGGCCAGCAACAGAATTTCAAGCGCCTGCCCCACGTCCTTCTCGATCGCCTGAAAGCACTGGGCGACCAGTTCCAACTGCAGGAGGCTCCACAGTGCGCTTCAGAAGCTTAAGTCCTGTATTTAAAACATAGGCCCGAGGGTATTTCCGTCTTTTTTCATTATTTCGGACGGCCAGATGCTGCTTTGTTGACGCCGTGAGGGCGCGGGGGGTAAAATGCAAAGGTCAAAACTTTCGGGGGTCTAAAATGCTAATACGCAAACGTCGGGGTCTAAAATACCAATACGCATAGTTAGAGGGTCTATGGCGCAATTTTCCCCAAATATGCGAATCACCCAATCAGAAAAAGAATGCCTAACTGAAAAAGGAGGAGAATGGATTGCAAGCATATGAAACAAAACAGAACACAATCTAACGTTAAAACTTGGGTAAACATGGTTCGAGTGTAAATGAGCAAACTTAATACTCCCCACCTCTCAACTATGTGCAAAACTGAATTATTTTCTGGACAATCCTGCCAATTCTTGTATCGTCGAGAATGGCAATAGCATCCAGACTCTTAGAGTGAATTGGTCAAGTTACAATAACAAACGTGGTCTCCTAGACTAACCACCCTGATGGATGCAGGATTATTTCCCACAAGGTGTTGGCGTTTCTCAATCTTCAAGAACATTTCTGTGTACAGCAACAGATTAGACAGTGAAGGAACATTATTCAAGTCCAACGCATACGGGGCACAAAATGCAATTTACAGCATGGCTGTCAGTCATTGGCAGGAACCCTGCAAAGAGAGAGATTGCCAAGTATCTATAGGATAACTGCTGTAATCTACTTTTTCATCAAAGAGAATCCATTCTGGCAATCAAATTTGTCCAACCAATGAGAGAGAGAATATGACCCAATCTATATTACAATGGTATCACCATGTCATTACAAATGAACATTCACATACCAAGTTTGAACTTTCTCCAATTCCACCACCACAAAGGAATAATAGCAACGAAACTTCAAACAAGGTAAAATGTAAGCAACCTTATCTTTCATTTTCTGAGAAGTTTTTCCAATAATCCTAACCCTTGTTGCTAAAGACAGGAGAAGAGTTTTGCTGTCATGTCATGCAATGCAATGACCCTAACAAAAAGGTGTGTATTTAGATACATCTAAAAAAAAAAAAAAAACACACAACAACAACAACAACAACAACAACAACAACAACAGAACAACAGAACAAAAACCCAAAAAAAAAAAAAAAAAAGCTAAACTAAAGGTTGTAAGCCTCCTTTTTCTCTGTAGGACAATTACCTACCCACAACCCAAAATTTTCTATCATTACTTATATTTCTAACCACTTTCTCTTGTCTTTCTATTCAAAAACCTTTTTTATTTAACCTTTATTTACATTATGGATAACATTAATGCAACAATTGACATTGTTCTATATTTCATTTGCATTTTCCTTTTACATTCTCTACCCTTTTGCCAACATGTCAGCACACCCAATGGGACAAAGAATATGGAACCTCATCTTTCTCATGAAAGTCTGACCAAAAATCCTTTCCAGATTCCAGTGAGTCTACAGTAGCCAATAAAACAAGGATTAAGATTAACTAGCCTTTTCTAGATTCCGGTGCATCTGAGATAGCTGGTAAGACAAGAATTGAGATTAAGTGGGCTGCCTTGAAACTACGGTATGTTTCGAAGGCAATGAATAGGAAAATAATAAAAACCAAAACTCATTTATGCATGTGTTACTTTCTTGTCAAAAGTATGATAATGTATGGGTCCAGATTTCCTGACATAAAATCGTGCTCATGGAGACATGAACTTTCTTTTATTGACAAGATTACAAGAGGACCAACTTTCTCAAAGGAGAAAAAGGGGAAAGAACATATAATTTAATATAGTTGAGAATCATCAGAAACATAAACATCAAGTATCATTAAGTGTTTCTTGCACCAGAAAAATGCAATGGCAAAGAAGCATGTAGAATGACTAGAATGCCTATGCTATCATTCTTTCTCATTCACCAAGTTGAAGACACATTTTGTTTTTTAAATAATTCTTTTTAACTTCCAAAGAACCAAATGTGTTCAAACAAACGAATAGACAGTCTTGTTTATTTCAGCTTCAAATCAATCACAATGAAAGGTAACTAGAAGCAGTAAGATGATTTATAAGCAAAATCTAATCATCCCTGTAAGGATGACAAGCGATTGAACACTTTGAGAGTCCTCATCAATTCTCCTGCTGGACCAAGCATCATCAGAATTGAATTGAGCATTCAAATTAAGGACTTCCAGAGTTGAGAGTGGGAAAAATCTATTACAACAAACAAATTTCTAAAACCTTTAAGACAGAAAGCTACATCCATTTCATAGAAAGGAAGGCCATTTTACTGAGAATCCTCCCAAAAAGATTCATCAATTTCAACCTCTTCAATCTCAGTCTCTTCTGGGTCTTCTCTCCTGGGGCGTGGAGGCGTTGGAGCCCTTGGAGGGCCTCTTCCCTTCTTCTTGTTCCGCGGCCTTGCCTGATCAAATCATGGTGTAATTTGAGAACCAAATAGCGTCAATACTCCATTTGGGTGCCCAACAAAATCCAAGTGCATCAATTCAATTACAAAGGCTGGGAATGATAATTAACCACTATATGTTCTAGCTTATTTACTTTATAGATAACTGAATTGCAAACACTTTTTTACCACTATATGCTCTAGCTTATTTGTTTTGTAGTTAACTGAATTGCAAACCCTTTTTACCACCATATGTTCGAGCTTATTTGCTTTGTAGTTAACCGAATTGCAACCCTTGTTTACAATTTTGCTAATTTCCCTTCAATTGCAAGCATCCAAAAACTACCCATCAAATTTTATTTTATTTTTTTTAAAAAAAAGGGCTGAAGAAAAAATCTGAAGGGGAACAGAAGACACACGAAAGAAATTACATTTCCATAAGACTGCCTGAAACGTTTGCCCCTTGCCGTTTTCTTATCCCCTCGGCCGCAGTAAATTCCTAAGAAAGAAAACAACAAGAAAATAAGAGAACAAGAGATTAAAGACAGTAAAAGAGGAAGAAGATGTGAGAGAGAGAGACAGGAATGATACCCGGGGGAAAGGAGGATTGGAGAGAAGGTGGGGAGATAGATAGGCGGAGGAATGGAATGGAAAGGGTAGTTCCAAAGAAGTTGGAGCGAGGGGAGGCAAGTTTAGAAGAGGAGAGAGTGCGGGATTGAAGTGCTGCCATTGGCAGCGCTCCGAAGGTCAGCAGCGCCATAGACAGGGAGATGGGTGAGGCGCAGAGAATGATAAGGTGGTCCGGCATTTTATCCATCCATGGGCAGTGGACGAGTCGGGTGCTTTCGAACGAGTTTGGCATTGTTAAAAAATAGGGATTTTCCCAAATATACCCATTACGTTTAACCATATTTACAAATATGCCCACTACGTATCAGAAATCCCAAATATACCTACTACGTTTTGCCAAAATCCCAAATAAGCCCACGCCGTCAGTGACCGTCTAATAATTTTTCAGAAATGCCCAGATTACCCCTGGCGTAAGATTTTCCCAAATATACCCATTACGTTTAACCATATTTACAAATATGCCCACTACGTATCAGAAATCCCAAATATACCTACTACGTTTTGCCAAAATCCCAAATAAGCCCACGCCGTCAGTGACCGTTACGTTAAGTGACGGAACCGTTACACAGTGGCTAATAATTTTTCAGAAATGCCCAGATTACCCCTGGTGTCTGTGCTGTTGTATTTTTTATATTTTTTTCCGTTAGTTTCAAAAATGATAATTTTTTCCTTCCGTCTATGCTATTGTATGTTTGGTATTTTTTTCCAGTTAATTTCAAAAATGATAATTGCATTTCAACTTTATCCTATTTATTCCTCATTATTACCCCTATCATATCACATCATTTGACAACTTCTACTCTCTACAACTTTTCATCAAAAGTTTTATCCATTCCCAAACACACCCATAGTTTTGTTTCATTTGAGGTAATTTGCAAGCAGATTCTGTTTTTAAAAAAATAATGTTTAATTCATGACACAGGTGCATTTTAGGTGTTAGTTGAATAATATAAGGCTCATCTTAATTCACTGAGGACTAGTTAGCAACAGTTGAAATATTCACTTAAATTAAACATATTATTTTTGCAATTCAACCCGACCTTATTAATTGGGGATCCTAGCCGGGCTGCTTTTCTATTAATTTGTGATGAAGAAATTTTTAATAAATAATTTTTTATGAAGACATTCTCTTTATAATTAATTTAAAATGAGCAATGATCTCATGTGTCTAGCCGCATGGGACTCCCCATGAATTGGGTGGTGGGAAAAAATATCATAAGTTTTTTTGGGTTGCAATTTAATGCACCTGGGTGCACAGATATTCAGCTCACCCGGGTGCATTAAACCCATTTTAACGCAAATTTTTATTTTTTTGAAAAGTTTTTTATACAAGTGTTAATCTAGTGTATTTAATATGTGTATAAATTTTTACCATTTTTAGAATATTTGAGATATGAATTTTCGATGCTTGAAAATCAGTTACATTTTAGTCATTTAAAATTACCTAAAATGACAATGATTTTCAAAAATTAAAAATCAATATCTAAAATACTCCAGAAATGATAAAAATTGATATACATGTTAAATACGATTAACACTTGTATAAAAAAATCTCATAAAAAATTAAAAAAATTATTTAATGCACTCGGGTTAGCTGAAGCTAAGTGCACCAGGGTGCATTAAATTGGAAATTAGCTTTTTTTCATAAATATGTAGATGCAGGTATATTTCACCTAAAAACCAAGTTATACAAATTCTGGATGATTATCTCAAGACATGTGCATTTTTATATAATTATGTCATCTATGTTTTTGGGAATTTAAAATGTTCAAATTATTATGGAAACATTGGTTATTACTCATATTAAAATAAAATATTGCGTGATTTTTTGTAGAATTGCTGTGAATATAATTATTTCGAAACTGCTAATTTCAATTTATCATGACATAATATTCTGCACATAATTATGTTAAATTAATTGTAGAAATATCTTTTACAATTTGTAAATAATTTAAAATTTTCAGATATTTCATAAATTTTACCGTGCTAAACATACAATAGCATAGACGGAAGGAAAAAATTATCATTTTTGAAACTAATGGAAAAAAATATAAAAAATACAACAGCACAGACACCAGGGGTAATCTAGGCATTTCTGAAAAATTATTAGCCACTGTGTAACGGTTCCGTCACTTAACGTAACGGTCACTGACGGCGTGGGCTTATTTGGGATTTTGGCAAAACGTAGTAGGTATATTTGGGATTTCTGATACGTAGTGGGCATATTTGTAAATATGGTTAAACGTAATGGGTATATTTGGGAAAATCTTACGCCAGGGGTAATCTGGGCATTTCTGAAAAATTATTAGACGGTCACTGACGGCGTGGGCTTATTTGGGATTTTGGCAAAACGTAGTAGGTATATTTGGGATTTCTGATACGTAGTGGGCATATTTGTAAATATGGTTAAACGTAATGGGTATATTTGGGAAAAACCCTAAAAAATATGAAAGTTAAGGGTGTGTTTGGCAACAAGAAAAAAATTTCAACATAAAATTTTTCAATTTAAAACTTTTCACTTTCCATAATTATCATATTTTTTAATCATTTTTTCACATTTTCCCATACAACTACCTTACTTTTCAATCATTTCTATACAACTACTCATATAATTAACCTATCTATTTTAACTTTATCATTTTTACTCTTCATCATTACCCCTATCATATCACATCATTTGACAACTTTTACTCTCCAAAACTTTTCATCAAAAGTTTTATCCATTTCCAAACATACCTTAAATTTGGCATGACTATTATTTAGCAATTAGCACCGGTCGTAGATGACCATTCATAGCATCTATTTTTTTTTTTAAAAAAAATATTTTTAATAAAATTATTAATATAAATATATATTATCTATAAGCAAAGTTTAACTCATTTTAAAAATGTGTCAAAATTAGCAAAATTTTGATTTATAAATAATATACACCTAAGTTAATAGTCTTATTAAAAATTTTCAAAAAAATACTAAAGAATGATATTTCAACAGCTTTGGGATGGGACCATCTCTGACTAATCTGAGATGATCTTAGACGGATCGGAAATGAAAACATTTTTGACTGGTCCACAAACCTTTTCTTGGAAAGTTTTTAAAATTTTTGTTTTTCTGAAACTGCAAATCCAAGTTTATATAATTCATAAATTAAGTTTTAAGATTGTTGGATGAGAGTATTTTTGTAAATTTTAAACACAAGAATACAGTGGTTATTTTTAAAGGGTGAAAATGACCATAATATACCTATGTATAGAATTCAAAAAACATATATACGTCTATCGAAAAATTTTAACACTTGATTTATTGATCGTATAAATCTAGATTTACAATTTTAAAAATAAAAATAATTTTTTAAAAAAATGGCGCTTAGACCGGTCATAAATGCCTCTTTTTTTGAGCGGTCGTGATCAAATTGCATTGAATGAAGACCCATTTGGACGCCCATATTTTTTATTTTTTATAAAATTTTTATAAAATTATTAATCTAGGTCTATATTATTCATAAATCGAGTTTTAACATTTTCGAAGATATGTACATATTTATTTTATATTTTTAAATATAGGAGTACCGTGGTCATTTTCAGCTTCTGTGTTAAACAATATGAAATAAATATATACACATATGCAAAAATGTTCCTACTTTATTTATAAATAATATATATTTAGATTAATTTTTTATTAAAAAATAAAAAATATGAGTATTATAATCGATTGTAGATGGCGTGACTTGTCATAGATGATCATTAGGCTTGAATGACCGAATGACCAAACAACTTAGATTAATTAGATAAGTGTCTTTATTCAACTTCAAACCTTGAACATCTATTCCTATAAACCCTTATATGTACTCACATCAACTATTTGGTTATTCAAGTACTTTAAATTGGATTGCTTTTCAAAATTCAACCATTTATTTTGCTTAAAGGATTCTTTTAATTTAATTCTTAATATGTTAAAAATTCAACACTTTAGTTTTGCTAAAAGGGTTGGCCTTTTGGAGTCCTCATTCAATGCACCTAGGTGCATTGAACTTTAGTGTACTTGGGTAATTTTTTAATTTTTTAATTTTTTAATTTTTTTTATAAAAATGTTAATACAAATATATTTAACTTATATATTAAGTTTTACTTTGGAAATATATATTTTTTATTTTGAAAAAGATATACTTTATTTATTTTTAAAACATAAAAATAACATATACACACATCTCGTGTTCGCTAAAGTTGAGTGCCATGCATCATAATCTTATTTTGTCTCATAAGCATAGCTTAATGGAAATAATATTGTGCATTTGTGCGTGAGTAAGTGTGGAATCAGCTTGATCCTCTCTCATTAGTTTCTGTTTTCAAGATTTTTATCGCAAGTAGGACTGCGCAGAGTCGCAGGGGTGCAACTCGAGCTCATAAAACTCGGGTTCACCTCAACCTTAACCCTAACCCTATTTATAAAACATCAACCCTAATCCTATTTGTAAAACCTAAACCCTAATCTTATTTTTGAAAATCGGGTTCGGGTTGAGTTTCGGATTGGAATTTATGTTGATGAATTTACATTTTTATTTAAAAGTGATAAGTTTAAATTTTCATATGAATAAATAATAATAACAAATCATGTAAGTAAATATAATAATATATAATCAAACTATATATATTTTAAAAAATAGTAATATAAAGAATTTTTTAGAAAAAATTATCATAAAAAATAAGATAAAGGAAGAAAATTAATGAATGTAAAAGTAAATGATAGAAATAAAAAATAAATATAAATGAAAATAACATACTTTATTTATAATAAAATTACAATATGCCAAACATGTATTCAAATATTGATATAATAACATAAAATATAAAGTATATAAAGAAATATTGTTTAAATAGTATATATAATATATTTTATAATAAATAGAAAATGGGAAATCGGGTTCGGGTTCGAGTTCATTTGAACTCTAACCCTATCATAATTACAAATCGGGTTCGGGTTATGAAAAAGCAAGTTTTAACACCATTCAAAATCGGGTTCGGGCTCAACCCGGCCCAAGTTGCACCCCTACAGAGGCGTACGTGATTGGCTCGTCTTACTAGTGGATTGGGTGCACTTAGCCTTAATGCGCCCAGGTGCATTTAATTAATGTTTTTTTTGAAAATTTTTTATACAACGGTTAATCTAAGTGTATTTAATACGTGTATTAATTTTTATCATTTTTGGAGTATTTTAGATATTTATTTTTAGTTTTTAAAAATTAGTGACATTTTGGGTAATTTAAAATTGTTAGAATGTCACTGATTTTTTAAATTAAAATAAATATCTAAAATAATCTAAAAATGGTAAAAATTGATAGACATCTTAAATACACTCAGATTAACAGTTGTATAAAAAAATTTCAAAAAAATAAAAAAATAAGTTAAAGCATCTAGGTGCAGTAAGGCTAAGTGCATCCAGGTGCACTATATGAAATCCCCTTATTAGTCATGTGCGTCTAATGGAGTCTTTAGCAGGATGGCTGAAACCGTTGATTCACTGTTAAAGGAGGAGATGCAAACATTTAACCATGAAAAGACTTGCTTACCGTGCTTTATATTATTATAATAATAATTATTATTATTTGGATAAATAAAGATAAGACTCTATCCCTACAACCTAGGGGTGGGAATTTGGGCGGATCGACCCGTGACCTGGCATTAACCCAACCCGTTTTTGGCCGGGTAAAACTAATATATTTTTGACCCGGTATAGGGATGGGTCAGAAATTTTGACCTGAATTCAAAAATAGGGTCCGGGTGGGTCGACCATGTCCCGACCTAAAGAGTCCGACCGGCCTAGCATATATAAATTTATTAAAAATTATAAGAATATATTGAAATATTATTATTATTTTCTTTCAAATTTCTCACTTTTTTATAATCAACTCTATCAACAATAGAAGAATCAATTTATTCAAAAAGCAATATAAGAATCAATAAAAAAAATTTGTACGTGTATAACCCTTGTGTAATTGTATATTAACCTATTTTAATAAATATATACTATATTTTCAAATGTTTTGTTTTCTTAATTATGTGTTTTTTAATAATTAGTGAAATATTGAAACATATAATATTTAAATTTAGTACAGATGTATACTTATGTTTGATAGATATATAAATTTTGAAAATTATTTTATTTGACCCGTATTTTTTACCCGACCCACTATCCTGAAACCGGTCTGATACCGACCCGAATTTTGTTCATAAACCTGGTAGAAAAAAGTAAGGGTCAAATCAACCTCGTCCCAACCCGGTATAAAAATAAGGGTCAAATAAGATTTTTGAAAAGTAAGATTAGGGTTGAGCAAACCCTGACCCGCCCCGAATCCCACTCCTACTTCAACCTCTAAGAAGAAAACACTTCAGTGGGCAGAGACATAGAACCATACGTACATTGGACAAATAATATCGTGCTTGCTTATTGTGGTTTTCTTTCTTGCCAAGTGAGACAGAAAAAATTTTCTAGTTTGAAAATCCAACCGAATAGGACAACTTTACATGTTCTGTTAAAAGTAACCATACATTGGATGGTAAAAATGCAACTTGGACCATTAATGGTTGCGATTTTTTTACAACCTTAGATAGGCAGCATTACGGATGTAGATTCATGAATCTATGATAGTCGTGTGCATTTCCAAAATCTTAGAATAAATTTTTTGATATAAGCATCCAAATCTAGCATGATAATATATGCCCATTTTTCAAATATTAAAACTGTGCATAGGTTGGCATGGAT
Organism: Annona cherimola; assembly: GCA_030490835.1. NCBI lineage: Eukaryota > Viridiplantae > Streptophyta > Magnoliopsida > Magnoliales > Annonaceae > Annona > Annona cherimola. Next base: position 90,923,101 of record CM059972.1, read on the forward strand.
TTTTATGGCAACCTATTCATGGTTGCCTTTCATGTGAAACTGATCCACATTTGTTAATGATAAGCCTTCAACACTAATAGTTACCTTCCATTGTTCATTTTGTAGCTATCTATCCATTACTTGAAACCTTCAACAATGGACGGCACTATTTCCCGTTGCAATGGATTTCAAATTTGGCAAGCTAGTAACCAAGCCTCAAAATCAAATGTGAGGTGTTAAAAGTCATAGTAACAATAAGGCTGAAACGGTTCCTAAATCCCCATACGGATGCTCGCAAATAAAGAATATTTCATACAATATTGTGATTTCTTAAAGAGGCTTTAATTGTTGCCCTTTCGTGGCCGATACTATGCCAAAATAATCATGCCATGAAATTGTAATATATATCTAAATCCATTACAACATTAAGATGGAACAAATGTTTGAAAATTTCAATCTATCAATAGTCAATCTATATTTGTGCATGATTTAGAATAAATAAAGCATCAATAATAGGAGCGTTATATAATCTCAAAATAAAGCATGCATCGTTGATATTATGTTGCATATTCTGGTAGATGGAATTTAATTCACACATTATTAATATTATGCAGCATATATATTTGTTTATTTTAATTTAAATAAATCTGTTATAATCCTATAACAGAAAGATGAAATTTAGTAAATGAAATTCTATTATTTGCGTATGGAAATGACAACATAAATAACATGGATTCTATTATGCTCAAAAGAATCATAACTAATGCTCTAATACTGCATGTTATATTTGGATATTGCCAAAGTATACCTCAATCCATTGATGATGTCATAGATTCCATTTAGAATAACAAGAACAATCTTATGGAGTGCAGAGTATTTTCTCACAACACTATCTTCTCGTAATATCAGTAGTCGATGGGCAACTACAAGTGTAAATCTTGTACATGAGAGGGAACTAGACTTCCCTACTTAATAAAGCCTTATCATCACGTTTAAACAGAAAGAGAATCAACCACTTAATGAAATTGCTATATTTCACAATATGATGGTCTTTTACTTTTAAGCAGAATCTTAAGGACTACTGTATTAGACTACATAACAAGATCTAATAAGTTGTACTTATCCAAAGAGGAGGGTGGGATTGGCTTCAAAAGACTTGAAGCTTTTAATCTAACCACACTGGCCATACAAGCTTGGAGGATGGTAAATCATGATTCATTAGTTCATAAGATTTTCAAGGCCTGGTATTTTCTTACAGATGAATTATGGGATTGTGCATAGAAGCCATCTGATTCTTTCACTTGGAGAAGCTTACTGAAGGCAGTCAAGTTCCTGAAGTTAGGATGCAAGTGGTGTATTGGTATGCAAAACATTATGTTCTTTGATGATAACTGGGCTCCATCAAAACTGCAGAAAGTAGGACCCCTTTCAGAGGAAATTCATGAATGCAGCAAAGTTGCAGAATTCATAAATTGGATAGACTGCAGCTGGAATGAAGTTGCAATTAGAAGGGCAGTTGGCGAGGTTGGTTGGAGAACCGAGAGCAACATCTCAATCCCTGAGAGAGATGAGGATGATCATAGGTTCCTGGCGTTGGAAAAGGATGGGTCTTTTACAGTCAAATCTGCATACAAACTAATCATCTCAACCCTCCAGACAAGTAAAGCAAATCAAGCCCAACGATGGGACTCATCAATTCTCAAATCTCTTTAGAAACACAAGATTCCAAGGAAAGTAATCATTTTGATTACGGACTAATTATAAACTCATTACCTACCACAGTTAATCTGAATCACAGAGGAGTACCAATCCAACCGTTATTCTTGTTGTGCAGGGTAACTGACGAAGATGGTGATCATCTGTTTTAGAGATGTCCTGGTACTTTTGATGGGTTTGTAATTCACCTTTAGAGGCTGCAATTAGGCATGGACATTGCAACTTTGGAGGGGGCTTTCAAATTTTTATTATTAAGGAGCTAAATCTTTTTACTATATAATGTAGGCTCTAGGTAGGGGTGGGAATTGGGGCGGGTCGACCCGTGACCCGGTATTGACCCGACCCGTTTTTGGCCGGGTAAAACCAATACATTTTTGACCCGGTATAGGGATGGGTCAGAAATTTTGACCCGAATTCAAAAATAGGGTTGGGGTGGGTCGACCATATCCTGACCCGAAGAGTCCGACCAGCCCCGCATATATAAATTTATTAAAAATTATAAGACTATATTGAAATGTTATTATTATTTTCTTTCAAATTTCTCACTTTTTTATAATTAACTCTATCAATAATAGAAGAATCAATTTATTCAAAAAGCAATATAAGAATTAATAAAAAATTTGTACGCATATAACCCTTATGTGTAATTGTATATTAACCTATTTTAATAAATGTATACTATATTTTCAAATGTTTTGTTTTCTTAATTATGTGTTTTTTAATAATTAATGAAATATTGAAACATATAATATTTAAATTTAGTATAGATATATACTTATGTTTGATAGATATATAAAATTTGAAAATTATCTTATTTGACTCGTATTTTTGACCCGACCCGCTATCCCGAACCCGGTCCGACACCGACCCGAATTTTGTCCCTAGACTTGGTAGAAAAAAGTAAGGGTCAAACTAACCTTGTCCCGACCCGATATAAAATAAGGGTCAAACAAGATTTTTGAAAAGTAGGGTCAGGGTTGGGCAAACCCTGACCCGCCCCGACCCGCCCCGATTCCCACCCCTTGCTCTAGGCCTGCGATAGGGGACATCCTAAGGTGGGTGGTTGAGTTCATATTCCTTTACTTCTACTAGAATGATCAAGAAGTAGGATTATTTAATTCAGGACAGCCGTGTTAGATGGATGATGCCTGCTACGGGAATTCTGAAAACCAATGTGGATGCCAGCTTTAGATTGCAGGACCAAAGGGTGGGAATGGCAGTAGCTATTCGAGAGTACAAGGGGGTTGCAACCAAAACATGGATGAAATGGGGAATAACGGAAGTAGAGTTAATGGAAGCCCAAGTAATTTTGCCGAGTCTAGTTTGGGCAGATAACAATTCATGTAGGAAAATTCAAGTTGAAACAGATTCTCTCCTTCTGGTTTCTTTGTTGAATTGAGATGGAGGCAGCAGGTCCTTTAGGTACGATGGAAAACAAAATTAGAAACATGGCAGCCAAATTTTAATGTTGTTTTTTTACACATTTTGAGAACACATAATTGTGTTCTCAATATCTTGTAGAAAATGCTTTAAATGAGGATAATACCAATGATGTGTGGAAGGAAAATCCTCCACCTTGTATAGCTAAATTCTCATGTTATGATCTCATTTTTTTTTTATGAAAGCCCTGATGGTCTTGCCTCTTCGAGCCCATCAGGTTTATCGAGGGCCTTGGTCTAAGTTTTGCCATCAGAGTTACATTCTGATAAAGGGGGGTTAATTTCAAATATACACACAACATTTTCCCTTAATTACAAATATACTTACTAAGTTTAAAAACTTTCATATATACTTACTAAGAATGAGTGAAGTTTCACAATTAAAAATCACTGTTATTCGTCGTAAAAAAATCCAAAATCTCTTTTATTATTTAAAGAGGTAATCCTGTTAGCTCGAATTAAGAAAATAACTCACTTAGCCCGCCTCAAAAAACTCATTTAAAATATTTATTTTTATTTTTTCTTCGTATACTTGTTTATACAAGTGCATTTAATATATAAATCAAGTTTTTTTTTTATCATTCTTAGATATGCGTATATATTTTTTAAAATTTTTTTAAACATTTATGTGTACATAAGTATTTAAAATACTCCTATGTCTAAAAGTTTTAAAAAATATACACATATCTAAAAATGGTAAAACTTGGTTTATATGTTAAATATACTAAAATAAACAAGTGTATGAAGAAAAAATAAAAAATATATATTTTAAATGAGTTTTTTAAGGTAGGTTAAACGAGTCATTTGTTTAGCTAGGGCTAAAAGGATCATTCATCTATTATTTAATAATAATAGTTGTTCATTTATGGTAGAAGTTGAACAATGTGAAAACCCATCAAATTTGAAAAGACGCTAGGCAAAATGAGTTTTAATGGTCTGAATATGACACAAATATCAATGAATGCTAGATTAATCGAATATATTTTGGAATTTTAAAATTATTAAACATTCTTAACTGTCATATTAGATATATTTGAAATTAATAAAATACTTAATGGATATATGTGAAAGTTTTCAAACTTATTGAGCATATTTGTAATTAAAGGCAGATGTAGTGGGTATATTTAAAATAACTCAAAAAAATAATTCAGCGCAGCCCAACAGCCCTTATTCAAATTCATGGACTGTTTACATTGAATTAGAACCCTTTTGGAAACTGGTGCTTCAAAGTTGGGGGCCCACTGGCTGTCATCAGTGGGCACGGATTCAAAGGAATCTCTTATTTTTATGATTTAGTGGATTAATTTCTGAGATCTAAAACCAGTAATTACGTTTAAAAGACATGACTTCTATCTAAGATCGAATGCAGTTATGAAGATACGGAGAAAAGTTGCTGTGGCTCACAAAATTAAATTAAATTAACCCATAAAGATCGTACGAAATAGTCCGATTGAGAATAACTCGGTGATTGATTTTTAAGTAATTGCTTTTGATCATATACGTTCATACAGCTTGAATTCTCTACTGTTTAAAGTAATGTGCAACGGGGGCTCGAAAAAAAAAGAAAAGAAAAGAAGAGTAATGTGCAACAACCAAGAGATGATCTAGATAGACAATCTGATTGACAAGCATTGGCTAGCAGCAGCAGTCAAAAGGATCATCTTTGTCGACAAATGCAGACTTAAATCATTGCTTTACTACTTTATTTGATCATATACACACATTGAAGCTTGAATCATGTATTATTTATCGGTAATCTGCGATGAGGAGATGATTTAGAGAGAGAAATCGATTGACGAGCGTTGGCTAGCAGTAGCAGTCAGAAGGATCATTTTTGTCAACAAATGCAGACTCTGCGAGGTCGATGGCACGAACGAGAGCAGCTGCCTTGTTCTCGCATTCTCTCTGCTCGCTATCCGGATCGCTGTCAGCCACAATACCGGCCCCTGCCTGAAGATGAGCTACCCATTCCCGGCGTTTGCTTCTGTCCTTGTAGGAGTACATTGTATCGAATCGGGAACCAGTTGGGAAGACCATGGTTCGGAGAGCGAGTGCAATGTCCATGTTGCCATTGAATGACACACCCCCAAGGCCTCCACTGTATGGTCCTCGTCGGCAAGATTCCAGCTGATCTATCAACTCCATTGCTTTTACCTGATTTCCATACAAATACATTAACAGAGCTACCATCGGAAACAAGGAGAATTGCATTGCGAATTTTTTTATTATTATATTGGAATTAAGCTTCGGGACATTCTTACAATTTTAATATACAGACAACATGCTTCACCTATCAATTTGGCTGACACACATAAGCCACCATCTAAAACCAGGAGACAAAGCTCCTAAGAGGAACGTAGCCCCCAACATTCGAACTCTGGACTCGTAGCTAAGAGGGACAGTGCCCCTACCACCTGCGCTAGCCGCAAGCGGTATGTTGTGGATTTATCTCAACTATAAATTCAACTTCGAAGGTTGCCTCCATTTGAACATACGATTAGACACATTAGCAAGTTTTGCCCAGTGGTATCACATTGTGTGTGCCTGCTCCAGACCTCGGTATCAAGTTTATAAGGGAGCTTTATCTCCTTGTAATATTATAAAAAAAATCTTCATTCAATCCCCTCGTGCAAATACCTTCCTATTCCATCAAATTGGATGATCGCGAATGAGTCAGATCAACGGGATCCATCCATGTAACTGACACTTAAATTAGTCCGGTATTCTGGCGTTTATCTTTGATGGCTTCCACCGAAAATGCCTCCAATTGATTCATGGACTAGTTGGATGATCAGCATGATAGTCTATTTCCGAGCAGTAATTACATCTCTGTCTACAGTCTACCAAACTTTTAACGAAGGGATGAAAGGGCCTAGTAGACAGATCTCATAAAATTTAATGCGTTTTGTCGTTTATAAATATCCCCCTTGTCTAGAACTATTCAGTAATCTGTCAATGGAAAGAAGTAGAAAAGAGCAAGTGGACTGAACCTTTGGTGCTCCACTCACAGTCCCTACTGGCAATGCAGCTCGTAGAGCATCCCAGCTACTTAGATGATCCATCATCTCTCCCGTGACCTGCGAATAATGAGAATAAATAGGTAAGAAATCAATAGTCAGCTATTTAATAGCATCCTTCTTAAAGACGATGCGGCGCAGGGATGTTGCAACTTCAATCTACTGGCAACTTGCATAGCATGCCTAGGTATTAACTTGCATGAAACAAAGCCTACTGTTTCGCAATTCAGATATTTGGATTCTCATATCCTGGGAAAAAGGACAACGTCATATGAAGTTACTTGAGGGATCATATGCTACGTAGAACCAGCCTCAGGCATTTCAAATGGAAATATGAATCATTACTTGACTTATCGGCAAAATATGGTAAGAATTCAAAACAGTGCAATAGGATCATTGCTTTGAGTCACCTAAGATGGTCCTCTCAAACCTTCATCCCATAATAGCTTTCTGGTTGACAACTGATAGATACGAAATTAGCCAACATATCACAATTTCAGGTGGTTGAATCCAGTAAAACTAACACCTCATCAAGTTCATTTCTCGTAAGTCTATTATCCAAGTTACAAATCCTAAATGGATAATATTATGCTAGAAATGCTGCTGCGGCAAACATGGATAATCTACAAGACTGTTTACAACAACCTGTGATCTGTTTTCCGCAGGAAAGCACTAAGTATTAACAATCTCCAATCATGATTATTTGTAATAAGTCTTTAAGGTCGAAAAAGAGCTCTTACTGTAGAACTGATGTGCATGACATGAGAGTACTGCTCAATATTCATAAGTTTCTCTACTTTTACAGAACCAGGCTTTGATACCTGCATAGATTGCATATAAACTTAATCAATGAACCTTAGCAAAGTGATATCTGGTAACAATGTATTCAATGATGACAAGCTATCAAGGGAAGATTTGCATGATCAAGTTGTTGAATGTTGGCATTTGAGAATGCCCGTCATAACAGATCTAGAAGCAACCGAACCAAATCCTATAGAAGCATTTATAGAAGAACTAGAAGCAGATGCAACTAAAAATTACAGGACTGCTCTTGTGACGCTAAATGTAAAACCCCAAAAGTAGGATAAGCCTAAGGATATTCAATTGTAAACACTTGATCCAAACAGCAACCCTTGGAACCCGTGGCATGTGATACCTGGCCATCATTTTATCAGGTTTCCTTAAGAAGGTAGATTGCAAGTATGAGACCAAAATCTGTTTGCACAAACAGAATCCGCTAAGCAAGACTTTCAAATATATGAATTATAAGAAGCAAAAGTTTAAACTCTATATAATACTTCTTTTGAAATATTAAGAAACAGTATATGCTCACCTTCCCAACATCATTTCGTCCCAAATCAACAAGCATGACGTGCTCTGCACATTCCTTCTCATTACTAAGTAGCTGCTCTGCTAGCATCTCATCTTCCTCACTTGTCCGGCCTCTCCTAGCTGTTCCAGCAAGAGGTCTATTAACTATCTTCTTCTGCCAACAAACAGGAATATTTGAATGAGTGGAAAATCTTAGTTGAAGGCAACTGTGAAAAAAGAAAAGAAGAGTAACAATAGAAGGTAAAAAGGGATTGCGTGAAGGACGATGACAGTTTAAGATTAGAAAAGCATCAGAAAAAGAGTCGTGTCAGAAGTAAATATGCAGGCAAAAATTTTCATGCAATTCTAACTTTTCAAAATAGAAGTATACAGTTCAGCAGGTCAGTCGATTAATCAGAAGGCAGGCAAATTGCAGACACATGGGGCTTTATCCTTATTTCTTCAAAAGCAAGGGAGAAAATGGCTTACGTGGAAAATGAGAAGACCTCAACATGTTGAAAATACATGCAAGATAAGCCATTACGTTCGCATTTTATTTGATAAATGACAGTAAAGCATTTTTAGTTACACAAATCAATGTAAGGGAATAGGTCAAAAACAGAAAGAATTAACTATAAAGCATGATTATCACTTACCCCTTTGACACGAGTAAGAATTTCAGGGCTTGAAGCCACCAGAACGCATCCTCTAGCCTGGTAAAATAAACAACAAAACATGTCAGAAACCGAAAAGGTTAAACTTATAATGACATCACGTAAGAAACAATACCCATGTTATGTGAGCTTCTAAATAGCAGGAAGGGGGGAAACATCCCAATCGGAAAACAATGAAGAGATGTGAATCATTAAAAAAAAATTCTGAGAAGGCAAAGGAGTAGACACCTGCAAGTAAGTCATATATGGACTTGGGTTCACAGCTCTTAATGCCCTATAAATTTCAAATGGGTCTGCAAACGTTCGACGCTCAAAGCGCTGGCTCAAGACAATCTGGAAAATATCACCCGCCTGTATGTGTTCTTTTGCCTCCATAACAGCTTTCTTGTACAATTCACTTGCTATGGATGGTTTCTTCAGTGAAGGGCTAAAATGGCGAGTTTGTAAGTTCACAGAACCTGCAGTCAACCTTGGCCTAAAACAAAATAAAACAATTAAAAAAAAAAAAAAAAAAATGAATGGGTAACCATGACTACTTGTACAGACGTCAACGATTTCATACAATAGCCAGTAAATTGGGCGATTTACAGGTAAACGGAAAAGGTTTTTTATTTTTATTTTTAATCTATAAAATAAATTGTCCCAATTACAGGCGATCGTAGCTCTTATCTAAAACAAAGGAATGAAATGGCTACTCACGGTGGTCCATTTTGTACCCTCCAAAGTGCTCTTTCCAACCGTTTCTTTCCTTCTTCATATGCTGCCTCAACTGAAGAGTACTGATCGAGCCGCACCCAATGAATCACATAGGCTTTCTGTGGTAAACATTGAAACTCAAATTAAATCCATCAACAACTCAAATTATGACAGAGAACAAAATCAAGATTGATTTTGGTTAACTGATAAATTACTTGCATGAAAAGGAAAGAATGCAACCATGAATTGTAATTTTTTTGTGGTTATCATGGTTGCTTTATCTATAGCATCTGTCAACCACAAATCCATACATCCAGTTTTGGCTGATGCTGAATCGATTAGAAACAAAAGAAAAAACTGACATATTACAATCCACAAGTAAAAAAGAAAATGAATTTTGATAACACTGATAGATGGACTAGAGTCAATTTGTAATAGCACAAAATCAAACTCCATATCAAGAAAGGGAGAGAATTTTATAGAGTTTATAAGTGAGTCTCAGTTTAAATATAATATGTTCCATTTTAAAACTGTACAATGCCGCAAAGCTACTAAATTAGAGCGGACAATATCACAATGTGAAACTCGTAGCCCACAAGCCCATGATCATTTCTTTAGGCCATTGCTCCAAAATATTTATTTGTTATTTTAGTTTTTTACTATGTCCAGGTCTCACATAGATTTCCCCTTGTTAAATTTAATATATTTTGAATTTATTTTTTATTTCCTACTTTTGAAAATTAATAAAATAAACATGGATACATGCGCTAATATTCATGCTTATTGCTTTTCAAAAATAAAAAACAAATATCAAATAAAGTTTTAAAATTACCAAACATCACAATGTGCAATCCAGGTGGGGGCACACTCATCTATAACAAAAAATTTTAAATTATTTTTTTGATCATTATGTGTGGGATCATCCGACTTGTAAAATAGTTGGTGGAAGTACCAATCTTGGTACTACCGACTGGACGTCAACATCACAACCACACCACCGAAATGCGCCCCCCCCTCCAAAAAAAGAAAACGTTTCGTAATGAGTGATGAGAAACGTGGGTGGAAAATGGTGAGTGCACGGATTTTAAAGTACCTTATTAATCAACTAATCATCATATTTTTCCACTTTTATCTCTATATTCCAATTATTTTTCCTATCAACTACCTTCCAACAAACCTATTTATTCCAACTTTACTCCTATCATTTCATATCAATCACATAATTTCCAAAATATTTCATTTTCTACTCCTATCAAATACTACATTTCTCACAACTTTCACTTTCCCAAAAGTCCCCGTCAGCACTAGCAACTATGACCCGGTCAGCACTAGCAACTATGACCCGGATAACCCATCAAATTCTATACGGGAATATAAGCACTCTTTTTCAGTAATTGGCAGGAGGTCAAACAAAGAGGGAGAAAACACGAATACCTTCTCCACGTGATCGAAAACGATTACGTCCTCATAAAGTCCCAAGTGAATGTCAGGCAGCTGTCTGTCATCAAATGGAGCACTAGAAAATGGAAGCTTCTTCTTCTCGACATATCTGACAGTGTCGTAGGAGAAAAAGCCTACCCATCCACCTGCAAATAGACATGAATGTCAACATCTTTTACTAACATGGCAACGGCATGAATCAAGTCTACAAATTTAGTGATATGGTTTGAAGTGATTTCAAACTGTCTTAAGACTTTAGTTTTCAAGTTGTGCACATATAAGGAGTAAAATTTGGTTCGAGTCGGTCGGATAGATTGATTAAGGGTTGATCTTATCCTTATCCTGTTATCAAAAATTATTATCCTCTTCTATCTTAGGTTGGGTCGATTCTCAGTCTATTGTACCATATTTTTTTAAAATTAGGTTGGTTCCAAACTTGCCCTACCTTATTTTTTAAGGCCGATTCAGTTTCGGTTCCAAAATTATTTTTTTAATATAGTTTTTATATTATATTTGAAAATTATAATATTATTATAATTCTTACTTAAAAGCCTAGATAATAATACAATTTTTGAAATATATTTATTAAATTTGCTAAAAAGATAAATAAATCATGTTCCTATATATTTTAAAAATAATCATGTTTTTATATATTTAAAAATTATATTTATGTCTACTAGTATAAAAGATTACATAAAAGATATATTAAACATATATTAGTTTACTCAAGTTAATTCCAAGTACTCATATTTTGAAACCTACCCTATCTTAATTGAATTTGGTATTTTTTTATTTATAACCTATTTACCCCATGGGGATAAAAATAAAAATTACTCTACTCACTTTATAGCATACTCATGAGTACTTTATTGAAGTTGCACCCCTGGGTACATGAGAGTGAACGTGGGAAAATGAGAGTAAAAGAATAATATAATATGATGTGAGTAAAGGAAATAAATTTAAAATAGACAAAATAGTTACATAAAAATGTGGAAAAATATTAGAATAGAGGCATGATCTTGTAGTTTCTTTTTTAAAATAAAATTTTTAATATTTACAAATTAAGTTTTACTAATTTTGAAGACATGTATATATTTTTCAGATTTTTAAGCTCAGGGTTATTTTAGTAATTTTTAACAATTAAAAATGGATAAAATATTCATATGTTTGAAAATTCCAAAAAAAATATATACAAATCTTTAAAAATAGTAACACTTGATTTGTACATCAAATACATTTAAATTAAAAAGTTCGTAGAAAAAGAAAAATAGTTAAAATAAATCTATTGGCGTGGGCTTCATTAGAATAATTTAGAGTTAATAATAGGAAAAACGGATGCCTTGAATCCGGCAGACAGAAATATCAAGTTACACGACCACATAACACAATTGGTTGCCATGCAGCGTCTGTGTTAGCGGGGGCATCGTTCCCTGTATTAGATAAGAGCTTTGTTTCCTTGTTTTGTTAGTTGGGAGACACAAGCTTGTGGAGCAGGAGCATGTTGTCTTCATTTTAAAAAAGTCATAAGAAATGTCTCAAGGCTTCACTATAGTATAATTAAAATGGATGTAAAAAATATATACCAATTAAAAAAAAAAAACAGACCACAGAAGCAAGAGGGGTAAAAGGTGGAGATTTCCTTACCACAAAATGCATCGGGAAGGTCGTCAAGCAGCTGGGGTTTCCAATCTTCCATGATTCTCCTCGGAACCTCCATTGGATCTTCCACGAATTCTTCCTTTCTCTGCCCTTTTTCATGATCCAAAACAGTGACAAAATTCTCTTTTGCAATGATCTCCATTGTTGGCTGAGCTCCAACCACACTGAATCGACCCTAATAGACATAATCCAAAGCAAACTCTCAGAAAGATAAATTTTTTTTATTAAAAAAGAAAGAAAGAAAGAAAGAGCATACAAAACGCAAACACAAAACACAGAAGGTCCTGAAGTTGCATGTAACAAAAATCAGAAACCCGAACTCAAAAATTCACGTTCGGACGGAAAGAAAATCAGGCTGTTACCATAACCGACGATCGAAATCCAGGCTCAACCGATTCAAACATGAAGCTCGGCGCGTCCCAATCATCTTCTTTCACTAGGCAGCGGTACGCAACGACGGGCGTCAGATGATCAGAGAAGATGCATTGGCAGAGCGGCACGAGATTTCCTTTCTTCGACGCTTCCCTGAACTTGGAAAACTCATCCGCCTCTGCAAATCGCCAACAAAAATTAATTTTTTTTTAACACGATAACATTTGCAAACGAAGAAATCAAAAACAGACGAAATCGAAAAACAGAAACAAGAAAAAAAAGAAAAGAAAAGAGTAATACCAAATGGAGGAGCAGGAGGGGCAGGGAAGGGAGCAACTTGTGTTAAAGAAGGCTTTGCAACTGAGACGGCAGCGCTGCAGCAGCGAACAGCAGTAGTAATCCTTCCAGTAGCTCTCACAGAGATCTTCGGTAGAAGACGGAAAGACGAGGAATTGAAAGAAGACGTAGGATTGAAACAGGACTTGGCTGCGAGGCTTTCCATGATCTTCCCGAAAAACAGAGCCAGAACAGACGGAGCTGAAAAGAGCAGAGCAGGAGTTGTTTTTTCCCTCTCGACGCTTTATGAATGGGACACAGAAATGCTGGGCAGTCGGGTATTTATAACCGTTGCGCCCATGTGCTTCGGTACAAGTCTGCTACTATTTTAACTCATCGTCTTCTCATTTATGCACGTGACGTAGTAAATGATTCCATCCTCACCGTACAATTCGACCTGTTCCCCTCCTCCTTTGTCCGTGCCTTGCGCTGGACACGCCATTGAAGTATGAATTTCTAATGCTTACGGACATCTTATTCACATGCTTTTCTTATCCACTCTACATCTTATTTTATCCAGACGCGTTTTTAAAGGGTTCGTTTCTGACCGCGGAGCAGTGAAGTTCGGAAGGTGGTGGTCTATTTTTGGTAAGGATGGGGCGTAATTGGTAATTTAAGAATAAATATTTAAATATAAAAATAGAAAAAGTATAATAATTAAAGGAAGATGAGCCTAAAAAATGTATTTTTTTAGTTTTAAAGTTTTTTTAAAAAAATACTTAAAAACATTTAAAAATAGTAATACTTAATTTATAAATTAAATACACTTAGTTTTACATGTTCATAAAAAAGCCAAAAAAAAATTTGAAAAATATGATTTATGGCGAGACTCATGCTGCCCCATACGCCCGGCCACCGGCCCTCATAGCTAAAAGTTAAAATATAAAATTATTTTTTAAAATTTGTGCACGGACAGATTGGGAAATGATTTTCCCATCTACACCTCTTATCAAACAGAGCCAGTATGAATTATTATCTACCTTTCTGTGAATATAATACAGTTAGATGTCATTAATATATTTTTTTTTATGACAGATGTCTCGTTAAAAATTCATTTATCTTATCGTCCTACTTATAGATTTTTATAATTTTAGATTATTATTTTTCGCTTCTCTTTGTCATCTAAACTTATTTTTTTGGAAAAAAATAAAAATTAAGAGGACTATGTCAAAATCTTGTACGAAATCTAAACACAAGTTAGCACATCGCCATCAGCAGTTTGCAGCCGGGTCAAACGAACCAAACTCACTGGACGACGCAGAACAAAATGAAAATATCTAGGGCTCACGAAGTCTCAGGGGTGTTTGGTAATTCATACAAGTTTTCAAGTTAAAATTTTTTAATCTAAAATTTTTCACCCTTATGAACTATCCTATTTTTTAATTATTTCTTTACATTTTTCTATACGACTACCGTACTTTTCAATCATTTCTATGCAACTACCCTCTTCAGAAATTTCAGCTTAAAAAGATTGTGAAAGTAGGAACCAAATTAAATTGGTTTATTAAAGAATGTATATTAAAATATTTTAATCATATAATGAAAATAAAATCTTTAGCTCTGATGATGGTTTTACTAATTATCATTATTAGATTTTCGGGACAGTTTGTTATTGTTGTGTGTATAAATTGTTAAAATAGTGAAGGTTTTTAAAAACCATCCGAAAATATCTAAAACAAGGATATACATTAAAGGTATCCGAAAATATCTAAAACATGGATATACATTAAAGTGTGTTTGAGAAGTTATAAAATTTTTCAAAAAAAAAAATTAGAGTTTAAAAGTTTTCGAATGAAAGAAAATTATGTGATATGACAGAGGTAATGATAAAGAATAAAGTTAAAATAAATAAGTTAGTTATAGAAGCGTTTATGTAAAAATGATTAAAAAGTTAGGTAATTTGTATCAATGTTGTCAGAGCCGAACTATTGAAGGAACTGGTCTGGTTCGAACCGGTTTGACCAGTTAAGCAAACCAATTTAAACCGGTGATGTCAACATGACATAATTATAATGTCATAAATGTTTAATAAATTTTAATTAATTATATATTGATAAAATACTAAAATTATATCTTTATAGATCCTAAATCTATATGTTAAATTTTAAGCATCACAACAAAACTTGTAGGAAAACATTAATAAAAAACATTCAAAAATTTTTAAACATGAATATTAAAAAAAATTAACTCTATTAACTAACTTGAAATGTGTAACAAGCCCTGAATCATTGGACTCCCGAATTCTTCCTATTTATCTCAATGCCTTTATGAATTGCATTTCTATAAACATATCTATCATAGTAAGAAAAACAATAGATCAATAATTGTTGAAGGATTAAACAAAAATGAAAATTTAAAAGTCTACAAACACATCATTCAACCTAGCTATAAATCAACTATTAGCATCTCATATTAAAAATCTCAACTCATATCAATGGGTTTTTGACAACACTGATGACAATATTGCTTAACTGGTTCCTTCACCTAAAAAAATGCATAAAAAACTAAAACATGCCTAATCTGAACATTGCTATTCAGTGAGTTTCTCTTTTTCTGAGGCTATTAATCTGAACAATGCTAATCCAAGGCTATTAAAATATGTAAACTTAAAAAAAACTAAAACAAATTATACATGAAGCTGAAAGCAATCGTCGGCAGGGTGGTCGGATGGAGCAGAGGTTTGCCTGAGAAAGGAAGGAAGAAACGATGGGAGAGAGTAGCTGGAGGTGAAGAAGAAGCAGAGAGAGGCTGAACAAAGTCGCAGAGGGTGGCTACCTGGCCGGAGGTGAAGAAGAAGCAAAGAGCGGCTGACCAAAGTTGCAGAGAGTGGCTGCCTAGCCAGAGGTGAAGAAGAAGTAAAGGGCAGCTGAATAGAGTTGCAGAGGGTGGCTGGATGTGAAGAAGAAGTTGACGGTGGCCGAACGCTGTCACAAAGGGTGGCCAGAGGCAGAAATGAAGAAGAAGCAGAGGGTTGTTGTTCTTGCCGCCGAACAAAATAGCAGAGCCAGCAATGGGCAGCCAAATGTGAAGAAGAAGTAGAGGGTTGTTGTTGTCGCCGATGGGTGAATGTCGTCGCCGATTGGGACAATGGGGAAGTGGAACTGAAGGCGAGTCTGTGAAAGCTAAGGTTTGCACTTCGCCAGTTTGGGGCTGGGCGGGACGGGATTTGTGATTTGGCGGAAAGAAAATTGGGAAAATCGACTCTCGACTTTTTAACATCTGTGTTGGATGCTCGACCGATTTCTTTTGGTTCGACCATAGTATACGGTTCAACTGCCAATCTACCGGTTCGAACGGTTTAATGCAATCAAACCGAATCGCACTCAATCGAACCGAGCACTGGACTAGTCCGGTTCTGACAACACCGGTTTGTGAAGGAAAAGATGAAGAAATAATTAAAAAATAGAATAGTTATAGAAAATAAAAAGTTTTCCATTGAAAATTTTTATCATGAAACAAACACACACAGAGCAATATTGAGAGTTTTAAAATTCGTCAATATAGGCTCTACTTTTACTGACTAATTTTAAAAACCATTAGTAGTAATATTTTAGAGTGTTAATTTCTCAATCATGGCAGGAAAAAAAAAACTATCACTACATGAGATTTCTATTGGAGTGTCTTGATGCTAAAAGAATATTAGGAAGTTTGAGCTCTTGTAAAAGTACATGAAAACTTGATTATATTGACTACAAAAGGTATACTTTTAAATCCTTGATGTTATAAATTCTCAATCCTTGATGTTATAGACTCTCATTGAATATTATCTACGTTAAATACTTCATTTAAGTAGACACTACTGAAAATTTAATTGTGTTACCCACATTTTTTATTCCCTTTGACGATGAATCAAAATCTATCTACCTAATCTTTTAGAATCATTTAATTAATTAATCAAGTTTCTTTCAAATTAAAGATTTTTCATTAGACAAATATATGAAGTCAATATAATAAAACGGTTTGATTTACATATAAATTTGAAAGTCGTATATGCAATAGCTATAGTCTAACAGTCTTAAACATCATTTCTAGGTGCATAAATAATTTTATAAATTATTAGTACGTTTAATGCATGTTTCATTTGTAAACAATATAACTCACCTATTTTGATTAAAATTATTTTAGTACGACATTGAAAAAAGATATAAAACAAAATGAAGATGTAGAGATAATCATCAAAAGTGGGCTTAGAAGCTAATGAGCGTGAAACACTGAAATCCTGCCCATGTATTCGAGCTGGTCTGGCGTCATTAAATACTCTACTCCCAACTCCTAAAAACCTCCAACCGTTTTCCGCACTTTAACAGATACAGACCCTGGGACTCGTTTCGACCCTTTTCGTTCCCCAACTTTTTCTTTGATTTTTCAGCTTGCTCAGGATAAAAAAGTTATTGTTGGGTTATAAGCAAACATAGGGAATGTTTGAGAATGGATAAACTTTTGATGAAAAGTTTTGAAGGGTAAAAATTGTCAAATGATATGATATAATAAGAGTAATAATGAGAAGTAAAGAAGATAAAATTAAAATAAATAGGTTAGTTGTATGAGTAGTTGTATAGAAATGATTGAAAAGTAGAACAGTTCTATAGGAAAATATGAAATAATAATTAAAAATATGGTAGTTGTAAAAAGTTTTAAATTGAAAAGTTTTAACTTGATATTTTCTGCACATTACCAAACACACCGGTAAACTTCTAAGTTTGTCTATTTATAATTTTAACCTCATTATTTTAATATTTAAATATATGACTCTCAAAGTTTTATAATTTTGCAAAAATAACTTCGAAGACAGAACCGAGTGAAAACAGCCGTTCACAATTTTCATTGGACAACAATATCCGAGTTATCTGTGCACTAAGGTTATTTTTTGCAAATATGTAAACTACAAGGTCAAAATTTTAATTCCGCGAAGGGTTTTGTATTTTTAAGGTATCTTTCGATACTTTTCTTTATAATAATATAAAATTAATTTTTAATATTCGTGACTCTGGAAATTCTGAAGATACTAAATACATCGAAAACAAATTAATATAAGACTTTTTTTAAAAATATATATTTTAATTTTTTCTTGCATTTTATATTACAATATGACGAAATTAAGTTTTAAATTTATTTATCACAAAAAAATTTCAATATTTGAAACGCAAAAAATTAATTTATTTAATTTGAGGAACATTATTTAAACTAAGTTTTGTATTTTAAAGTATTTTGTATTTTTAACCATAATATTAGAAAAGTAATTTCTCAAATATTCATTTGTGAAAATTTTCAAAATCTAAAAAAATTAATCTATTTAATAATGAACACTTCTGCAAAAAATAAAAGGGTAGTTTTAACTTTTAAGGCATTCATTGTATTTTTTATAAAATTATTTTTAAAATTAGTTAGGATTAAAATTTTCACCATATGAAAGACACAAAATTTTATTATAACTGATGTGTCATCAAAAATGGGAAAAGTCCACCAACAGAGGGGAAAAAATAAGAGAGAGAAAGCGTCAAAATCCATCAAGTGCTTGAGAAAGACGTTGTACCGCATGTGTACAAAATTTAATATGCTGCCAGATCACTATTACATCGTATTTGGGACTTCCTTTGTCTTCCCCAAGAAGCGGAAAAATTGCGTCATAGACCCTCTAACTATGCGTATTAGCATTTTGGACCCCGATGTTTGCGTATTAGCATTTCAGACCCCCAAAAGTTTCGACGTTTGCATTTTACCCCCCGCGCCCTCACGGCATTAAAAAATCAGCGTCTTACAGTCCGAAATGACGAGAATACCCATTGACTGCCACATCAAACCTACCTCCATCATCCCTCAAGATTGGAAAGATCGGATTCGAGGGTCTCCAGGGTGGAGGGCGAGCGGGGGTATATGTGCCCAGAATCCCTGACGGCCTGGGTCGTGACGCAGAAATCGGATGTTTACACCTTTGGCGTGATGCTGCTAGAGCTGATGTCCGGAGAGGAGGCGTTCAAGTACAGGTACGTGCGGGAGAGGGGGGATTACGAAAGGATTTCGGTGGTGGAGACGGCGGCGAGGGTGGCGGAGGGGATGCTGTTGCGACAGTGGATGGATCGGAGGATGCATGATTCGTATCCAGAAGACGTTGCGCAGAAGATGGTGCAACTGTCACTGGAGTGCGTGAACGTGGAATCAGCCAAGCGGCCGGACATGAAGCGTGTGGCCGGGAAGATTTCGAAGCTCCTCCTCCAATCCCGTGACTAGGCAGAGCGGATGCAGCAGTTCCCTCCCTTCTCCGTCTCCATGGCCCCTCGTTGATGGAGTTCGACAACATCGAACATGCCATTGAAGCTGGTTCCACTTTCATCCCACTTCCACTTGAGGTCTGATAATGTTGTTGTTGGGGAGCAGATTCGCAAATTCCTATTTACTAATTTTCCTTGCTTTGATCTTGCACAGTGCTCTGATTGAGACATTGCATTGCAATACGCACAATGTTCATAACCATTGTTGTGAATTTGTTATTGATTCGTTAATTTATTCCTTTTGCTGCAAAAATAAGAATGTAATTTCTACCGATAAAAAAAAAGAATGTAATTTCGGAAACTTCATATGTTTTTTTCTCCCACTTTGGGCTTTACTCGCTGCGTCAACTTCCGCGACCGTATTTTCAATGAAACCAACATCGACAAACGCTTCGCTGCTTCCCTCAAGAAAATCTGCCCTCCCTCCGGTGGCGACAACAACCTCAGCCGATTAGACTCCACACCTGCAAAATTCGATGTCTCTTACTTCCAGAACTTGGTTGCCCGGAAAGGGCTGCTGCACTCAGACCAAGTGCTCTTCAATGGCGGATCCACAGATGGCCTTGTAAAAGGCTACAGCAAAAACCCTGCTGCATTCTCAGCTGACTTTGTCACTTCCATGATCAAGATGGGCAATCTGAACTGGGAAATTCCGTGGCCCATAGTGGTGTGAAATGGCTGAGTGAAGAAGTGGCAGTCAATGGGTATTCTCGTCATTTCGGACTGTCAGACGCTAATTTTTTGACGCTGTGAGGGCGCGGGGGGGGGGGGGTGGGGGGTAAAATGCAAACGTCGAAACTTTTGGGGGTCTGAAATGCTAATACGCAAACATCGGGGTCCAAAATGCCAATACGCATAGTTAGAGATTCTATGGCGCAATTTTCCCCCAATAAGCTTTACATGGCTGCCCCACTCAATGGCGTAATATTTGCAGATATAAGCGGCTGCCCCGCTTAATTGTATGTCTACATGAAATATGAGAAAACACCTTAAAATATATTTTTTATTTTAAAAAATTTCTTCTATTAATTATTTGTAATATCTTGAATTTTCCTCAAACACTAATATAAAAAATTAATTTCTCATTTTATAACAGACAAATATGTAAAATTTTCTTAAAACTATAAAAAATTTGTATAATTAAAAATCTGACCTCGCGTATATTTGCAAAATGAGCTTTGACAGTTTCATGTAATCCATTTTATATTTGATAGGTTAATAATTGATGCAACATCAAATTCATTCATTACATTTTACATCATACATTTATCTAGAAGATCAAGTTTTATCTAAATCAAATATGTACATGGGTTACATCTACATGGGTTACATCTGTTTAAGAATAGATATGTCAAATATAATTAAGGAGAAATGCTTATATATATTCATAAATGTATTATAATATAAGAATATTTTATAAAAATATTTATCAACATAGTACTAATATTTTAGATGATTTAGATATTAAAAATATTTCTTTAAAATTAATACTTAGTGTTAAACTATTTTATTACATTGATTTTACAAATTTGTAGATAAGGCTTATGCATAATGGTACTAAACAAATGAAAGAATTTTTATGATAATATAAAGGATCTAACTTCTACAAAACCATTTTTTTCTATGTAATTTTCTCTATTTTTAATATCTTGATGGTTGATAAAAAATTCACTTCATATATTATGTTTAACATCATTTATAGTATCTTAAAAACTCTTTTATTTGTCTAATATCACCATGTATGGGTCATATGTTTAACATCATTTATAATATCTTAAAAACTCTTTTATTCGTCTGATATCACCGTGTATGGATCATATTAAAAATCAATGTAATAAAATAGTTTAATATTAAATATTAATTCTAAAGTTATATTTTCAATATCTAAATCATTTAAAATATCATTTCTAAATGGATAATTGATTCTATAAAGTATTATTATATTCTAATATACGTGTAAATGAATCTGAGAATTTTTTATAATTTACATATGAATTTATATTTTTAACAAATGTGGTTTATAAACATAC
Source organism: Annona cherimola (assembly GCA_030490835.1). Taxonomy (NCBI): domain Eukaryota; kingdom Viridiplantae; phylum Streptophyta; class Magnoliopsida; order Magnoliales; family Annonaceae; genus Annona; species Annona cherimola. Next base: position 90,944,039 of record CM059972.1, read on the forward strand.
TTGATGGGAAGGAAACTTGATTTTCTAGATAAACTAATGATGTTGAATATAATGAATTAATTGAATATTCCCTCAATAATTAAAATCTTAAAAATTGAAGGGTTAGTCTTAATATAAATAATGTTAAATATATTAAATAAAGTAAAATTTTCATTAATCATCAAAATATTAAAAAATAAAGGAGTTTCATAGAAGCATTTCCATACAAAAATAACCTTAGAATTTTTTTTATTTGCAACTCAAACCAAGTACATATTTTCAATATTTTAACTTTAGAGATGTAAATTTAATAATATTGCTAACATAATAGCAATGAAGACTTTACTCGAGAAAAACTCGTCGTACTAGAATTCGAAGCAAGAACTAGCTACGCCAAAGTGGGACTCTTTGCTAGCATGCGAGACTATCGTGTGCTGTCACCTTGGAAGCTTCTAAGTTGTGGGAAAATACCCTGAACATTTTTTAATTTCGTATTCTTATAATGTACTTGTTCTTTTTTGAAGAAGAAAAATAATGTACTTGTTCTTGGTCATTAATGTGGTTGATATATATAACCATTCTGAATAAATGCATAGGTTTTTTATATAAGGCAGATATGAATGTACTTGGCCAGCATTAATTAGTTGGATATGTACCTGAAAAATAATTTAGAGATGTATAGAATTAATAGAATTGGACCAAAAGAAGGTGGTTGCAATGATATCCTTTTTTTTTTTTGTCAGCAGATCAACTGACGTCTTCTTAAATATAGATGAGTTGGCACCAAATTAGTAAAATGGTGGCGAACTATAACAACTTGTGTTAGTTATTGCAAACAGGTGGGTAGATGTTCATAAAGTCATATCTCGTACGCGTCCCTGTTCTCTTATCCAGAAATTGATGTCATCTGTCTGTTTTTACCAAACTTATCGGCCCGAAATAAAAGCGTTTTCAGGGTCTGGAATAATTAATGTTGCTGGAGACCTGAATTTGAGTTGTGGGCATTAAAATACTGAAGGATTTCAATTTTCAAACCACGAGTAGAGAACGCGAGAAACAATACCCAGAATGGTAAAAGTAGTATTAAAATTTAAAAAAATATCAATACAATAAAAATAATAAAACTTAATACGTATGTTAAATATATTTAGATTAATAATTATATAAAATTTTTTCAAAAAAATAAAAAATAAGTTAAGGCACTTAGGTGCACTGTATCGGGGCCCTTCTTATCCCAAATAGTGCAAACATGCCAAGTAACAAAAAATATAACTAAGAAAAGTTGCATGAATGACAATTACATAATAAAATACAAGATAAAGATTAATTTGTACATATATTTAAAATTGTGTTCAACATTAATTAAATTAAATTAAAATTTATGCTGATTAAGAATATTTTTAAATTAAAATGGCTAGCACATGAAGCTAGCTACTAAACAAAAATAAAATGAAAAGTGTGTCCTTATTTTGACCTTTTTAAGTACTAAGCGATAACAGTCACCACTTTGAATAACTTAGTAGTTGATCTGAGTACACGTAAAGGTGTATAGGATTGGTGGTCCAAGTTCGAAGTTGCATAAAGGCACTATCTTATTCACTTCTCTCCTAGAGTTGTCCTTCTAAAAAAATTATGAACTTATTGTAGTACTCTTCTCATTTCCCACAAAATTTCTTGTTTTACACCACATTTGATAACTTTCTCATATTTGGAATTTGGGATAAAATATATAGCCATCTGTGCTATTTTTAAAAATATGTGGTAATATCTATAAACAGGGGCAAAAGTTGCGGTCATATTTGTAATTAATTCTAAAAATTGTTATAACATTCTAATCTATTTGTGAATAAATTTAAATAATTTTTATATTTTATATAGGATTATGAATGTTTTTAAGTAGGTGCTCAAAACTTTGATAAAAATTATTTTTCAACTAAATGAAGTTAAACAAATTTTCATGAGTTTTTATGGTTACTCTTTTGATTGATTTTGATGATGATAAAATGAACTTGATTTAATAATCTTGATTTTGAAAGTGTTTTTCAGGTCAATATGAGGTTGAGGTTGAGATTGGTTTGTGCACTTTTAGAAAATGTAAGATTGAAATAAGCATGTGTCTTTATGAAATTATCTCTTAGTTGTAATAAGATAAAAACTTTTAAGAGGTTGCTCTGAATTGAAAACTTATATTTATCTTGTGAATGAAATCGTGTATTAATGCGCCTTGAGTTTTTGAAATTGTGAATGGAATATAGTTTCGAAATTGCTTCACTTGGAAAATGAATGAAATATATTTTTGAGATTCTTTCCACCAAGATTGAATTTAGCAAAATAAGCAAAAGGTCAAACTTTTTCTTCCAAAAGATGAATTATTTCGTGGAGAAAATTCTATCTTTAGAAAGAGTAAAAACAGGTCAGCGTTTTACTATAGAGTTTTTTGGGCAGCAAATTTAAATTTTGAAGGAAGTTAGATGAGCATGGAGTCTTTCCGTCCTATCTTTTAAACCACATTTAAAGATTCTCTGGGGGTTATTAAAGGAGCTAATGGGAGAGCTAATAAGCATCAACAAAGGTACCTAAGTGCAAGTATGAAGACTTCAAAGTGCTTCATTATAAGATTGCTTTTGGTTAAGATTTAAACGCAAAGTTGAATGCAAATTCTTGAAGGTGTTGCTGCTAGATATTCAAAGCTATAAATTATTGAACAATCAAGAGTTGCCGCCCTTGCAGATGTAATAAATTGATTTACTTTTGTTTTATATTACTTTGGTATTAATGGTGATCAAATCAAGAAAAAGTAAATTAAAGTCTCAATTATTTCATGAACTCACCTAGAACTTGGTATAAATTCAGAAGATAGTTGAACTAATTTTACTACTGTAACTTGTATATTGAAGTTAACTAGTGGAGTCCAGGTCTCGTGTACTTGGAGAGTAGACTGGGTCTAAGATTAACCAAACCACTGTAAGTATTTTTGTATTTGTAGTCTGTTTTTATTATTTAGATTGTATTTTGCTCGATTTATATCATTCTGTCAAAGTTCTTTGAACAACACTGTATGGGGTCAACAATTGATATTATAACATAGTTCTTTGAATTTAACAAAGAGATGATATCACTAATGAAACAACTCATGATAGTTACTTTGAATGTCATTTTGCTACACGTCCTCCCTAATTTAATAGTTTTGATTTTGTGCGTTAAAAACTTAAAGTGTTTCTTATGGGACATAATATGAAACTATGAAGAGTTGTTATCCAATTTAAACTTACCTATAGATGTATTTCTACTATTTTGACTCAATAATAAACTAAACAAGTGTAACAAAATGTTAAACTATTGAATGCCTTATATTGCTCTTTTTCTTCATCTAAATTTAATAAAATTTTCTCTTGTGTTCAATAAAAGAGGTATAGGATACTCTTTTCTGTCACTCATTGAGAAACGTTTCAAGTTTAAAAGTCAAAAAATGATATACTCATATATGATTATAAATTATTTGCAACAAAGCATATCAAATCTATATTTTAGATGACTTATAAGTTCACTGACATTATAAATAACCTCAAGGGTTATGATAAATCTATTGAAATAACAAAGCAAGTAAAAAAGGCGCTTTGTTCTTTCCTTACAACATGGACCGCTCAAATGACTGCAATTGAGGATGTCAAAGTTCTCACCACTATGATTGTTGATCAATTGATTGTCTCTTTAACAAACTTATGAAATTATTCTAAAAAGAATGATTAAAAATATTTTAAAGGTAAGAAGTCACTTAGTTTAAAAGCTAATCTGGATATATCTTCTGATGATACTGGTAATGATGATGAAGAAATTGTAATGCTCATTAAGAAATTTAGAAAGTTTGTCATCAGAAATACGTCAAATGAGAATAAAGCTATAACAACAAGGAAAATTCAAAAGAAAGCTATTAATAAGATTATATAAAAAAATCAAAGGCAATTATAACAATCTAACGAAGATGAGATATTTCAAGGGTAGAGGATATAAATGTCTTAAGAAATCGTGTCTTTCTCCACAAATTAAGAACTTTTTAGATTGAAGAAAAGTGAAAGTTATGAACCTTAAAATTATAGTAAAACTTCTCCTTTAGTCAATTCTAAGTCTAATAATAAAAGAACTCAAACTGCAAATCATATTTTAAAGCATATCTTAAAATATATAGTGCTTGGTCTGCACATGTGCATGCGACATGCCAACTAGGCTCTTAAAAACTCCAAAATATAAGTTTTCTTCCTTCCATTCATTCGATTGCATTAAGGAGTGAGAGAAAATGAGAAGAAGACAGAGAAGGAATAGAAAAGGAGGTGCTACTACTATCACCATTTGTCGTTGCTACTCATCACCGAAGGAGCCAAACTTGCTATTATGTTGCTAGAAAATAAGGAGGTGAGGAGCTGCTCGTATTCCATTTATTTTTTGGGATTTTCTTCTTATTTTCACCATGCATGTTAAGATTTTGTATGTTTTGAAAGAATGTGCAAGTATAATATAGGATAGTTCTCCTTTAGGGATAGTTCTTCTTTAACTATTAATATCTGTATTAAATAATTATTTCACATATCCGTTGCAATTGGTGCATGTGAAACCCCAAACTTTAGGTTCTCTTATCTCGTAATTTCTAATCTTTGTTCTGCCTTCTTGAGATCAACTTTCTTTTTCTATTTTCTTTTTTTTTCTTATCTTATTCTCTTAATTTTAGTCTAAAAGTATTTAAATTTAACGTCTTGAGTTCCAAATTTTCTATGGATCGATATTTTATATATTACAATTTACAATCCGTACACTTACGAAGAAATTGTGAACAATAGGACCAAAAATATAAATTAAAAGGTATAATAATATTTATATATTATATAAGGTTGCCTCCTGACCACCCCCCACCCGAAATTTTAAAAATGCATTTGGTATAATAATATTTAAATATTATATAAGGTTTAATTTCCCATCCTTGAAAAACCCCCTCCTTGAAACTTCCTAGTTGGATTAAATGATAGATAAGAATTTCTAGGTGACTTTTAATTACACCAATGAAAACCTTTCCTTCTTGAATATTTTTTCTGCAAAAATCTGTCCTTTGATTTTCCCCGTGAAAATGTTTGCTTTCTTCACCTTATCTCATTTGTGGTGTGTCCTCCTTTTCCTGGACCTTTTATGTCCAGCTACAAGCAACAATAACTTCCGCTGTTTAATTAGTATACCGCATACAGGTTCCTCTTCGTGCTATTTTATATGAGAAGTGATAGAATTTTTTATAAAATATTTTTTATATAAAAATTTTTTATATAAAAATTTTTGAAATATAAAAAAATGATATGATATGACAAATGTATTGGTATTTGTGTAAAAATAATTAAAAAAGTAAAGTAGTTGTACAGAAAAAAATGAAAAAATATTTAATTAAAATAAGATAATTATAGGGGCTGTTTGGCATGGAAGAAAACTTTGGGACGTTTTTTCAGCCAAAAATTTTTCACGCATTAAATGATCTCTGACAGAAAGGCCGGCCATTTTGTCAAGTTCATATATTTCCATGAGACACTGACGCAGCTAAAGGTGAATAATATTCGCAGCTGTCATGCCCAAATCAGTGTACACGTAAGCTATTTTCTGGGCATTGGGTTGAAATTCTCTATTCGCGCAGGTAATACGGAAAGCTTGAAAAGACAAGTTTGCGTTTGAAGGTGTGTTCGGGAATGAATAAAATTTTTGATGAAAAGTTATAGAGATGAGAAGTTATTAAATGATGTGATATGATAGGGATAATGACGATGAATAAATAGGATAAAATTGAAATATATAAGTTAGTTGTGTTGGTAGTTGTGTAGAAATGATTAAAAAGTAGTGTAGTTGTATAGAAAAATATGAAAAAATGATTAAAAAATAGGATAATTGTGGAAAGTGAAAAGTTTTATATTGAAAAGTTTTAACTTGACAATTTTTTGTTGTTACCAAACACACCCTGGGTGCTCAAGGTTGAAAAGTTTTACACGTGAATATGAGTTTTCGTTGTTACCAAATAGCCCCATAAAGAATAAAAATTTTGGATTGAAAAGTTTTTGTAAAAAATTTTAAATTTAAAGGTTTTATGGCTGGTTGCCAAACAGCTCCGAAATAAATGATAATAAGGTTTCTTTCTATAACCATTTATTAGAAATGAATGTTAAGATAAAATTTAAAATTTTTTAGCAAGATATATCTCAGGACAGTCAAATTTTTAAGGCCTATAATCTTTTTTTTATGAAATTAAGGCCTAATCTTGAATATATAAACATAAAAAAAATTATACGTTTTCTCTCTCCTGTATGAAATATTTATTAGCATATTATATAATATTACTGGCTGAAGCTCTTTTTCTGCTTTTCTTAAAGGAAAAAAGTTCTCGACTTATAAAAAAAAAAAAAAAAAAATCACCCAACGGCAGATATTTTTTGTGGTAAGTTGAACTCTGTCAGCCGTGCTGGTGGTTGATTTACTAATTTTTCTTCTATGTGCTTGAGGCTTTAAAGCATGGCAATTTGCAAATCTAGCCAATTTTTAAAATTTTGCACATATATCCGTGACTTTTTCAGACAAGTTATCCCACCATTGAACTCCATTTGATCAACTCACTTTGAACCATTAATTTATTCTTATTTATATTTAATGTATTTTAGTTATTTTAATTTAACATTTAAGTATGCACGATAGGTAGTACATATATAATAGCCTACCAAACAATTATTATAGGGACTATTAAAAAAACTAATATAATTAAGGGATACTTGATAGACTGATAGACCGTCAACCGGTAACAGGCAGACCGAGTTGGTCAGGGTCTAATCCAGATTTTAAAGCATTAGTTTTTTTATTAGCGTATATTTACATCACTCTTAATTTCTATTATAATAACACTTGAAGACATTCTTATCTATTTCAAAAAGAAGGCAACAAGCTCCCAAATACCAGTACTTATAAATAACAGTTCTACCTATCAAATAAGGGAGAACATGCTAAAGTAAATAGGAAGACTTACTGCCCCATGAAACGGCGTTAGGGATTTAACCCCACTTCTGCACTCCGATCTGGTGGGTATCGTCGTTACCAGCCGGGCACACCTCAGCTGGCAGCATTAGTTGAATTAAGTAAATAGCCAATTTTAAATTCCGTTTTTGCAAAATAAATTTTACAAATATGCATAATTATAATTTAAAGAAAATTTGATAAAAAAATTTGATAAAAAAAATTTTAAATATCGATTTTTTCATGAATAGACTCGAGTCCTGGCTCCGCCACAAATCATGTTTATAGGTCGGAGATCGATCGTTTGATTCTGGATTTCACGCATGCATCTATACACCTCCGGCATCTCGATCAGGACTTGATTTGCGTTATCGTTTGCAATTAATGTTCCTGGGAATATCATGTTCTTAACCCATCTATGCATGCACTGTTGCTGGCAGATCATAGAGCATAATTCGTACGCGCAAACGCCAATGGGACAATAAGAAAATAATGTTTTGTGGGGCCAACTACTTGGATGAAGGATGATAAGCATCTTAAGGAGGTATATTTTGGAGAGGATTCACAAGACTACCGTTTGTACACAATTTCAAATATTGAAGCTATCATCATGTTTGTTTAATATAAATTTTTTTCAAAAGAATACTTTTTAATATAAAACTTTTCACTCTTTACAATTATCTTATTTTTTTCACAATCAGGGTATTACCTTAGTGTTACCATTGTGGGTGCCCATGGCGCCAGCGTGGTATTGAATCTCCCCTGATGCGGGTGGCTTTCTTCGTCATTTTTCATATAGCAATGAGTGTTTTACAAACTTTTCCCTCTAAGGTGAGGATATTTATAGAAATATTTCTTCCATAGTATGATAATTGTGCAGGCACTTGATTATAATATCAGTTATCATAGTATATAAATGCTAATAAAAAAACATTTTTTCACATCTCTCTCTTTACAACCACACTAACTTTCAATTATCTCTATACAACTGTTCATTCAGCTAAGTTAACTATTTTAATTTGATTCTATGTAGTCTTCATCATTACCTATATTATATCATATCATTATTTTCTAATTCAAAAAATTTTCATTCAAAAGTTTTATCACTTCAAAAAAACAACCCTAATACATGTCAAGTTATCCAAGCGATGAGAATAATAAGAAAATAATTGACAATTAGTTGCATGGTCCATAATTATAAGTACACGATGACGATCGAGATGTTGATGATGATGATGGATGTCACTTTTTTGAAAAACTTTGCCATCTATGCACATGCATGATTCTCGAATATCCACATGTTTAGCTCGTTTGCGTCCAGTGGTGGAGGTGGCGGAGACACCGGGAGCTGAAGAGGCAATTGCCCCGTGAAATTTTGAAATACGTTTCATTTTCATATGGTTGCCTTCCTTAAATAATATCATGTTGGCCCCGCACGTCCTGCCTTGACCATTATTTGTGTCTGACCAGTTTACATTGCAGGTGCGGTCCATGGGTACGTGCCAAGCTTACTTGCTTTTGGATAGAATAAGTTGCAAAGAATTACTTTTATATAGAGTAACGTATAAGAAATTAAACATTTCTTCAATTATGATAGGTTATTTTGCGTATAATGGGTACTCAAAATTGATTTGAGTGGGTATCTTATGTCATATAATTATCGATTTTCTTCCATAAAAAAGTTTAGATTTTCATATATGTTATTACACATATATATGTTATATGCATTATGTCTTTATCCCTGTAGCTTGAACATTATCGCTATAACTTAGGCATAGTTTTAATTGTTTTTATTTTTCCTTTCTTCCCAAAGGTATTCACTTTTTTCCTCGCGTATATTCTCTTATCAACCTTTAATACTGATAACAACACTCTCTGTCGACCCGTACGCTTGATACGTCCAAGTGATGCTCATTGGTAGAAGGTATCAATCTATGAAACTGACATGACGTCTAACACTTCCAATACATATTGGCATTTAACCAGCACTAGATCTACATGGCAAACCACATTCACACTGCAACAAAAATGCCTTGCGAACCATGAGAAAGCTTAAATGGGCAGGTGTATAACTCCATTTATCACATTGTTTAAGGTGTGGTATCTCAATCCCTCGCTCAACCTATTAACAACTTACTATTATATGTTGGAATTTTTGCAAATATGTTTACAAAGTTTGACTAATATTGCATTTGTGTTCTTGAGTTGTCAAAATTACAAATATATCCACAAGGCTTGCATAAAATTGCAAGTCTGCCTTTTCCGTTATGATTTTGTTAGATTTTTCTGTAAAATGACGATAATGTCTTTTAAGCTAAGCAATACACTTACAATTTTTGCAAATATTATAAGCATATTTGTAAAAAAATCTAAAATAATGATATAGGTATAATATATAAAATAATCAAATAATAAATATATCTACAATAGTCGGAAACATTACAAGTTTATTACTTCGTTTAAAGGACATTTTCGTTATTTTATAAAAAAATCTAACCGTGTCCAAATGGAAGGGATATGCTTGCACTTCTATGCAAATCTTGTGAACGTATTTGTAATTTCGGCAAACTTAGGAACACAGATGCGATAGTGATCAAACTTTGTCGAACACGTTTGCAAAAGTCTCTAAATTTTTTGAAAACATCATCAACATGTAAAATCGTCTAGTTAATCTTATGGAATCCACTTACCCGCTAAACAAAACTATTTGAAAGACAACATTGCATCTGATCTTGCAATTATAATGGAGCATATGAAGATGAAGAAGCGGTAAAAAGGAGGGTTAGACATACATTCTCTCTCAAACAGGCACAAGCTCTAAGCCAGAGAAGTAAGCTTCTTTATTATACTTTGCATCCTTATTTCTCCTTTCCAAGAACAGCCTTAAAACTCTAGTTGAAGGAAGTTAATCGTACATATTGTACACTTCATTTGGGTTTGAAGAAGGCATTGTATACTATAATACTTCCTTTCCTATGTAAAAATTCTATATATATATGTCATTTTTGCATATCTTTTCTTTTCATACCCATCCTTAGCTGGGATCACAATACTCGTTATTTCTAGGGATCCCAATCCTGTGCACCCGGGTGTACTTAGCTTTAGTCTACCATTTTAATCCTTTTTTTTTTAAATTTTTTTATACAAGTGTTAATTTAAGTGTTTTTAACATGTGCATCAATTTTTACCATTTTTAGAGTATTTTAGATATTTATTTTTTATTTCTGAAAATTAGTGGTATTTTAGTAATTTTAAATTACCCAAAATGCCATTGATTTTCAAAAATAAAAATAAATATCTAAAATACTCCAAAAATGATAAATACACTTAGATTAACACTTGTATAAAAAAAATTTCAAAAAAAATTACAAAAAATGGGTTAATGCACCTGGGTGCACAGGATCGGGATCCTATTTCTAGCTATCAATAAATATCTTAGTTACATGAAGAAACAACTCAATTACTTTAATATATTAAATATTTTCTATTGAAAAAACCAAAATCAAACAACTTGACCTTTAAAATACGAGAGTAATAAATATGATTTTTAAGTAGAACCGGACCAACCATAGCTAGTTGCATCCCAAGTTTACATAGACTAAACTCATGATTTGTGAGCCATGCACGTACATACTGCTTTTGAATCGCATGATCATTAATTGATTGTGACTATTTACATATGGTCACATACTTACCTATAGGTGTAGTTTGGTAACATGTATTTTGGTGGCATTTTGGGGAGATGTGAGAAGCAGAAAAGTAAATATTTTGAAAATTATATAAATGATATAAAATGATAATGATAAAATTGAAACAGATAGGACAGCTACAAGAAAAAAATGAGCGAAATACAATGGTAGGTAAAGTTGAAAAAAATAGAGTTGCTGAATTGTTAATTATTTATGAAAAATGTGTTGGAGAGAGAAAAACTATGGGAACCATAGAGAAAAATTACCAAACGTGCCATTAGTTGCAATTTGCAAAGTCCAAAACAGCATAATTGATGATCCATGTGTGGAATTACGTCCACATATATATTTTTTGGTCACCACCATTCAATTAAACACATTACGTGTTTCACAGTGCATGTATACATCAATACGTACATTACCTTTTTCGCTTGTTGCTGCTGTTTCACACGTGAAACAAGCTTTAATAATTGGAGAATAGCCAGTAACGAATAACGTTATATCTTCAAAAAAAAAAAAAAAGCAAGTAACGAATAACGACAACCGCCCAGAGTCAAGAGTGTCAAACTCAATTGATCCTTCCCCGGAGCTCACTTAGGGAATTTGCATTTTAAAACCTTTTAACTATGTGTATTTGTATTTTAAATATTAAAGTTTTTATATTGCATTTTGAACTTTAAAAATTTTGGTTTTAACACATTTTAAATCTTGAAGGCTTATGACATTAAAAAACTTGGTTAAATTTTATAGAATGTCTAAAATATTCTTACATTTTCAATGGAGTTTTCATATTAGCACTTTCAATCTTTAGTTTGCCCCATAAATCAACTTCACCCAGTTGACAGGCATTGTGGTTGAAGCTCGAATATCATATTTGGGATTTTGTTTATGTATATGAGAGCAATTAGGGCTTTTTTGGTAAATGACGTGAGAAATATAGGCTAAGGAGAGGTGAGAGCACAGTTTCTAAAGTCCATCATTAATCAATTGATTATTATATTTTTCCACTTTTACTTTTATATTGGAATTATTTTTCTTATCAACTACATTTCAACAAACATATTTATTCTAATTTCACCTCTTTTATTTTATATCACTCACACAATTTTCAAAATATTCCACTTTCTACTTCCACTCCATCCTCAATTCCCACAAATTTCAAATTCCTAAACATCTCCTTAGTCTCCTGTGTGGGAGCTGTGGTCTCCTATAATGGGAAGTGTTTGGTCTCCTCATTTGTTTTAAAGTGTATTTGAAAAATGATAAAACTTTTGATGAAAATATTTTTGTGTAATAGTTTTTAAAATAGAAGAAAATGATGTGATATGGTACGAAAAATGATGAAGGGCAAAGAAAATAAAGCTAAAATAGATAGGTTAGTTGTACAAGTTGTATAAAATAATTAAAAAATATGATAGTTATATATGAATATGTGAAAAAATAATTTAAATTTTGTAATAGGATATTTAAGGGGTAAATTTATAAGATGAAATAAGATTAAAATGACGTAAGAAATCTTGTACTTAATTATAATATGAATTGAGTTGAAAAGTAATATAGTAAAACTGATTTAAAAATAAAAGTTTGGTTCATTGATAATTTGCGTATTCTTATATTATTTATATGATATGATCATACGTGGAGGCTTTGATATGCAAATCACAGCACGTTTTGCTGCTGCTCAACGTGTGGAATCGCGACCACCGTCCAAACTCAGGCGTGTCAAACTGAACTCTGATCCTTCCAAGCATCCTTTCAACTGCATATGGGTGACTAGACAGGGGAGGGGCGATACCTTTTCAACGTCGTACTAGTGCGAAATGATAGTTGTCTGCTTCCGCCGAAAATCTGATGCATGCAATGTCACGTTTTAAAATTAGTCCCGGCCGGTACAAACAAAAAGTGGGGGCAAAAGAAAAGGCATTCGGGCACATACACTTATTTTTTTATTTTTTATTTTTAAAATTTTTTTATAAACTTATTAGCCCAAGTGTATTTAACTTATGTATCAATTTTTATTAATTTTGGAGATTTTTATATATTTATTTTTTATTTTTAAAAATCAATAGCATTTTAGTAATTTAAAATTACCTAAAATGTCACTAATTTTCAAAAATAAAAAATAAATATCTAAAATACTCTAAAAATGGTAAAAATTTACACACACATTAAATACACTTGGGCTAACAAGTTTATGAAAAAAATTTCGAAAAAAATAAAAAAAATAGGTGTATGCGCCCGGAAGCATCAGATCAGCCTCCAAAAAAAGCCCCGGCGAATTTTTTACTTATACGACCCCACCTATGTATTTCTCCGTAAAACATTTACGGTGGGCTCCGCCATTTTGAAATTTATCATTCTCCGTAAATATTTTTTTTTATATTTTTCTATGCAACTAATATACTTTTTAATCATTTATATATAAGAGGTATTTATAAAACTATTAAACTTCTCAATTTAAGGGTGTGTTTGAGAATGGATAAAACTTTTGAGAAAAAAGTTGTAGAGATGAAAAGTTGTCAAATGATGTGATATGATAGGGGTAATGATGGGAAATAAATAGAATAATGTTGAAATAGATAGGTTTGTTGTGTTGGTAGTTGTGTAGAAATGATTGAAAAATAGGGTAGTTGTATAGAAAAATGTGAAAAAATAATTTAAAAATAGAGTAGTTGTAGAGAGTGAAAAGTTTTAGATTGAAAAGTTTTAAATTGACAACTTTTTATTGTTACCAAACACACCTTCAAACTTTTCATTTTCTTTCGGTATCTGATTTTTTAATCATTTTTACATATTCTTATAGAATTATCTTACTTTTCAATCATTTTTATACAACTAACCTATTTATTTAATTTAATTTTTTATTTTTTATTATTACCTCTATCATATCACATCATTTTTTAATAATTTTAAAACTTTTATATGAAAATTTTTCATCAAGAGCTTTATCATTTTCCAAACATACTCTACTTAGTTATACAATTAACCTATCTATTTTGACTTTATTCTCTGTACTTATTATTATTATCATATCATATTACACTTTTACATCAAAAACTTTTCATTCAAATGTTATATTTTATCGCTTTTCAATCACGCAATTAGCAATTTTTTAAAACTTCTTGTGGTGTTTTATTTGAATTTTTAAACATAATTAATACAGATAAAAGGGGCCCATTTATCTATTTTAAAATTTTAAAATAAATATGATGAAAACTCAGAATTGGAGCGATGGCGACCCATTTGACTTTCTCAAGCGGCTTGGGGATCCGCATGATTCGTGAGCCAAGGGTCCCTAGCCACACACACCATATATTACCCCTCATGATTCTCATGATTCTTACATAGGGCCCACATCAATAGTTTGCGCCGCATATGTTTTTCTTTATTGGTTTTTATTCAATAACATGATAACTGATATTATAATCAATCCCATGTTAACTCTTACACCACAAGGAGAATCTATAAAACGCATCCACATAGGGGACTAATAAAACACCCTACACTTACGATGGGGACATTTGAACATCCACTGTTGCTTTTGCAACCAAAGGGTGCTACCACCAAGCCACGTGTTCAGTGACTTTTGTCGCGTATCTAGGAGTGCAACTTGGAACCCGATTTTGAACGGAATTGAAACTTGCTTTTTAGTAACCCAACCCGATTTGTAATAGAGTTCAAGTGAACCCGAGCCCATTTTTCATTTTATATTTATTATAAAATATATTATATACATGCTATTTAAACAATATTTCTTTATATTCTTTATATTTTATATTATCATATCTATATTTGAATTTATGTTTGACATGTTGTAATTTTATTATAAATAAAGTATATTATTTTTATTTATTTTTATTTTTTATTTCTATTATTTACTTGTACATTCATTAATTTTCTTCCTTTATCTTATTTTTGATGTTAAATTTTTCTAAAAATATTCTTTATATTACTATTTTTAAAAAAAATGTAGTTTGATTATATATTATTATGTTTACTTACATGATTTGTTATTATTATTTATTCATATGAAATTCTAAACTTATAACTTTTAAATAAAATGTAAATTCATTAACATAAATTCCAATTTGAAATTTAACCCGAACCCGATTTTTAAAAATAGGGTTAGAGTTAGAGTTTTACAAATATAGTTGGGGTTATAGTTAGGGTTGATGTTTTATAAATAGGGTTAGAGTTAGAGTTGAGGTGAATCCAAATTTCACGAGCCCGAGTTGCACCCTTATACGTATCTTATAAATTTTTATCAATAGATAATGATAAATTAATGGGACACACATAACTACTTAGGAGACCAATAAAACACCCTACACATACAATGGCACTACAACAAAATGCATTTATTACAACAAAAAATTGCAATGAAAATATTTTTTGTTACAACTAGCGTGCGCAATTGCAATGAAATGGAGCTTCATTCCTATTTGAGGGACATGATTTGTAAATTGCAACGAAATACTTTTTGTTGAAAAAAGTGGTTGCTATTATGTACAATTGTAATGAAAATTTACAATGAGAACCTTTTCGTTGCAATTAGTATACACAATTGCAAGGAAATGAGATTCTTTTCCTCGCGTACTATCAAATTGCAATGAAATCAATCTTGTTGCTAATTTTGGTTGCTATTTTGTATTAAAAATTGCAATGATAATACTTTCGTTGCAATTAATACATCTAGTATTCTTCACCAATTAAAAATTGCAACGAGAAGAGAGTTGGTTGCTATTATTGCAACTATTAGAAACGAAATGTGTCTCGTTGCAATTGTACACATTAATTGCAATGAAGACAATGTCTATTCTATTGGCATGATAGAAATTACAATACAAAAAATTGTTCAGAGTTCGTGAACAATTAAATAATTTCTAATTTTTAAAGATTTTTTAAGAAATTATAAAATATGTAATTTGATCGGCCTGAGTTGTGATATAAAACAATGAAAATGTAAAAGTAATAATAAAAATAACACATAATAAAATTTGGATACCTAAGATCATTCTATACATATTAATTATCAGTGAAAATTGAATGCAAAAATAAAAAGTAATATGTATAAAAATGAGAAAGATTATGCGCAACTGACTCCCATGTAGAGACTTATAAAATAATAAAAAATAGAAATTTATTTATCTCCTAAAACTAAAAAAGGAATCGAAAGTTATGACTGAATAAGTAGAGATTAATTAAAATGTTAATACTTACTGGATTAATGGAAAATTATTTAACGGGGTTCGAATTAATTAATTATATTTAAGTAATTTAAATTATTTAAATTGATAAATGGTCATGACTTAATGCACTTCAAAATTTATGATGAATCTACGTAAATGATAAACCCATTGTTATTATATATTTGATTGGCATTTCATTTATCTACATCAGTAATACTCACCATTAATTACTTATTTTATCTAATAATATCATATATAATATTTAAATTATATATATTTAATTTCAGCGAAGGCACATGTTAACATTTTTTAAGCAAATTCAATTATTTCTCGCCTCATCTCTTACCCTACCCAAATCCAAACCAAATCGCTCCCCCAGCCCCATCTCCCGCGCGCCCTCTCTCTCTACTGCCCATCTTCCCCACCCTCTTCCTCCCTCTCGTCCAAACGATCGCATAGGTGGCCAACAACAGAGAAACCCCACTTCCCGATTTTGCCGAAAAGCTCTCCGTCACCGCAGAGGGCCAACAACAGAGAAATCCCACTTCCCGATTCTGCCAGAACTCTCCGTCACCGCAGACGGCAACCACGAGATAACAAATTGCGACGGAATCAACATCTGGTCCACCAACATAACAGCCTCCAGCACCAGCTGCACCGCCATGCTTCATTCATCTTTTCTTTCTTAGCCATCTGGTTTTCCTTCTCTTTTCCCAAAATTCAAGGCTAGAATTTGACGCCAGTGCCTTCTAGTGACAATTTCTAGCTACGTTTACACTTGCCCTTTTTGCCTACCCGTCTGGTCCATACATGCATGCCTGACGGCTTTCACATTTGCCTTTGACGTCCATGCATGTATCGTCACATCGATAGCTAAACGTCTTTTCTTATACCCTTTCGCATGGTGCTTAAGGGATCGCGGTCCCTCTCTAATTTCTGATGTTCATTTTTTTTTTTTTTTTTCAAAGCTTCTTACTACAGATTGGGTAATTGATGGTCGCCTTTCAGCTACCTGGTTAATCCACTGCGAGGAATTAATATTCTCTATTCAGGCTCATGCGGTGACTGTTCAGGAGGAATTAATATTCTTTTTCTTTAATTTTTTTGTGATTTGTAATTTTTCTTTTTGTTGTAATCTTCACCATTTGTAATTTTCCTATTATTGTAATTTCGGCTTCTTTATTTCTTTTTCTGCGATCTCTTCAGGCTCATGCATGAATTTTTTTTTTTTTTTGATTGGATTGGAATCATGTATGGGTATCAGTATATGTGTGAATGTTTTTTATGTTAATTATATGCTTTTGATTATGCAATTGGGTAATGGAAAAATAGTGGCGAAATAATTTGTAACAGTTTTTTTGTTGCAATTGATATTGGACTTGTTGGGCTTTTATTTGCAACCATTTCCGTGGTTGAATTAATCTTGGGTGAGATGAGTTTGCATTTTGCAACGAAATATTTGGTTGTTAATGGTACTCACAGCGGAAGGGGAAGCTCTCTCTCAACCACAATTTGCAGCTGAAAAACTTGGTTGCTATTGTATATTCTTTGCAATCATTTTTTCATTTGGTTGCTATTTACCTTTAGCCATAGGCTTCTTGCAACCATCGTGCAACCATAGGTTTTCGTTGCAAATGCATTTTAGCAAAAAAAAAGTATCTATAGCAACCAAAAATCTTTGTTGTTATTAGTCAAATTTGTTGTAGTGTGGGGATGTCTAAACACCCGCTACTATTTTTGCAGCTAAAGGGTGCTACCACCAAGCCACGCACCTAGTGGCTTGCGTCACATATCTTATAAATTTTCATCTTATCTTTTTTATCAATTGATGATGATAAATTAATGGGAGACACATAACTCTCTTCATAAGTATCAAAATCCCAAATGCCTAGGAATTTAGCAACCGGCTTACTCACATGATTTTTGAGCTACATAATTAAGTACGACTTTTTGTCAATGATAATTAATTAATGGAGCATGATTATATACACCATATTATTTAATCTAAAATACAACATTACTTTATTTTATTTTAGTTTATTATTATTTGTTTTTCTTCATAAACATATTTTCCTAAGTATATTCAAGCTATTTACCAAGTTTTGTCATCTTACAATACTTTTAAATATTTTTTTATTTTTAAAAAGCAACAATTCAGGGGCATTTAAGTCATATTCCATCCGTTAAACAACTTAATTTTTAAAAATTGAAAATAAATATATAAAAGTATTGTAAAACGACAAATTTTGGTATATAACTTAAATACACTTAAGAAAACATATTTATGAAGAAAAATTAAAAAAATAACTAATTATACAAATCAATGAACATTGTATTTTATCTTAAAATATATTTTGAAGTATATAATCAATCTCCTTAATTAATTACATGGTACATTAGCCGAGCTATCATGATTGCCCAAATAGAGATGTTAGCGGCATCATGTTAGTGAACTCGAATCCCATATTTGGTATATCAACTTGAGTTTTAGGTGTGAGCATTTGGTCTCCCTTAGTGTAATGTGGGAGTGGTTTATCTCCCTTAATAGATAAATAGAAGCTTGTTATCTTCCTTCCAGATAGTGGAAGCTTGTAATCTCTTGGGTGAATAGGCTTGATATGTAATATTAGATATCACAACGTAAAATACTAATAAAAAATAATTACACCATACAATGATTTGACTGATGAACATAATTCTTGATATCATATGTCGTCACCAAGACGGTTGTTGAGATAGATTTCGCCATGCCTGTTTGAATTCCACATTTAGGATTTCAAACTAAATTTTTTTGATACATATTGCATCATCTCAACTGGTATTAAATTTAGGCTCTAAGACTTTTTCTTACAATTTTTCTAACAACATTCTATAAATATCTAACTAATAATCTAATTTTTCCTAACATTATTTCCTAAACACTCGCCTGGCGAATGCTCCAACATAAACTTAGGGTGTGTTTGGGAATGAAAAAAACTTTTGATGAAAAGTTATAGAGAGTAGAAGTTGTCAAATGATGTGATATAATAGGGTTAATGATGAGGAATAAATAGGATAAAGTTGAAATAGATACGTTAGTTGTGTTGGTAGTTGTGTAGAAATGATTAAAAAGTAGGGTAGTTATATAGAAAAATATGAAGAAATTATTAAAAAATATGGTAGTTGTGGATAGAAAAAAGTTTTAGATTGAAAAATTTTAACTTGACAACTTTCACTTATTACCAAACACACCCTTAGGGAGAAAAACACGGCCATAAAATCCACCTGAAGATGTGGATGTCAGGCTTTGAACCACAGTCACCAACCAAATGGGGCAAGACTGCCAATGGTAGTGGCTTCAAACCAAATTTAAGATTGGAGCATTTTATCTCCCGAAGAAAATGCTCATGCATTAATTTCTTTTGCTTCGATCTCTTCAGGCTCATGCATGAATTTTTTTTGTTTGATTGGATTGGAATCATGTATGGGTATCAGTATACTACGTGAATTTTTTTTATGTTAATTATATGCTTTTGATTATGCAATTAGGTAATGGCAAAATAGTGGCGAAATAATTTGTAACAGTTTTTTTGTTGCAATTGATATTGGACTTTCATTTGCAACCATTTTTGTGGTTGCAATTAAACTTGGTTCAAGATGACTTTGCCTTTTGCAACGAAATATTTGGTTGTTAATAGTACTCATAGTGGAAGGGGGAAGCTCTCTCTCAACCACAATTTGCAGCTGAAAAAGTTGGTTGCTAGTGTATATTCTTTGCAATCATTTTTTCGTTTGGTTGTTATCTACCTTTAGCCACAGGCTTCTTGCAACCATCGTGCAACCATAGGTTTTTCGTTGCAAATGCGTTTTACCAAAAAAAGTTTCTATCGGAACCAAAATTTTTTTGTTGTGATTAGTCAAATTTATTATAGTGTGGGGATGTTTGAACACCCGCTACTACTTTTGCAGCTAAAGGGTGCTACCACCAAGCCACACACCTAGTGGCTTGCGTCACATATCTTATAAATTTTCATCTTATCTTTTTATCAACTGATAATGATAAATTAATGGGAGACACATAACTCTCTTCATAAGTATCAAAATCCCATACGCCTAGACTAGAGGCCAAGAATTTAGCAACTGACTTACTCACGTGATTTTTGAGCTACATAATTAAGTACGGCTTTTTGTCAATGATAATTAATTAATGGAGCATGATTATATACACCATAATGTTTAAGCTAAAATACAACATTTCTTTATTTTATTTTAGTTTATTGTTATTTGTTTTTCTTCATAAACATATTTTCCTAAGTATATTCAAGTTATTTACCAAGTTTTGTCATCTTACAATACTTTTAAATATTTTTTATTTTAAAAACATCAATTCAAGGGCATTTAAATCATATTCCATCCGTTAAACAACTTAATTTTTAAAAATTGAAAATAAATATATAAAAGTATTGTAAAACGAAAATTTTTGGTAAATAAATTAAATACACTTAGAAGCATATTGACAGATCAAAGAAGCATATTTAGAGCAATCTTGGTGGATCTCATATTATTAAGATCACATTGATTCTCAATTTGCAAATTAATTGGAATCATGTAATTGCAAGTTAATTAATTATTCAAGATTACAAGAACATGAGCTAAGATCTTCAATGGACCAAAAAATACAAGATGGGTATTTTTATCAAAATGCTTCTGCCTATCACCAAAGCATGAAGCATAGTTGTTTCTCTCTCCCTCTAAAGTCAAAAGATTTCTCAAGTGAATGATGAGATGAGGATCAATAAATATGACATGGGAAAGTCATGTAGAAACAAAATGTAAATACAGAAACATTGCATGTCAACGATTCAAAATGCATGTTTATATTTGGATAGTGCAAAAAATCTAGGCCATGGACGGCCAATGAGAAAGAGAAGCACTCATGCAGGACTACTATATGCATTTAATGCATGATATACAATACATAATATTTTAGCATGCAAGCCTTATTGTAGCACCCGTCGCGAGCGCTACGATGGGCTCGGAATGGTTTCCCGGGCCTTGGAAATTTGGATTGTGTTAGACAGCAACGTGGGTTTAGTTTTCCTGCATTCACGTGGGGTAAAACACGTTAGACTTCATATTTTTTAGAAAGGATGGCCTTATGGGCATTTTCTCATGATTTCGGCAGCATAACGGCTAAAACGGGACTTTTCATACACGGATCAAGTCACAAATCCGGCAGCATAACGGCAGCGTATTATGCTAGGATCCGTGGACCCGCGAGCACCCGCCTTTTCGGGGCGTTAGTTCAAACACGCACTCAAGCAAAAAAAAGAAATGAAGTCGCCACTGATCTTTAAAAGGAGATCAGTCCTGTTTAATGGAATAGGGCATTGTATTTGTGACTGCAGGTTGATAGATGATGGTTGTGTGCCCTGTACATTCTGCGGCTTCCGGGGCTAACCTTGTTGGTTGTTCGACTTCGTCGACATTGCCTGTGTTGATGATAGTTTGTTGAGGCTGTTTAGATACCTCTGCTTGATTGTCTGTGAGGGGGATGAATTCATTTGTGACTTATAGATGGTCTCTTTCATTTAGCTTTTCTTATGCAAGAATTTCTTGAAATTTGTGCTCTTTGGCTAGCACCTCCTTTTCTTAGGTGTTTGTCCATTTTGTTGATAAGATTAATATTTCACCTTCCGTGGCCGAGCATGGTTGTGTAGAAGATGATGACAATGACTGCTTTGGAGGGATGCTAGGAGTAGAGATGTGAGGGGCTTTGAAGTTCTCTTCTGCATTTTTAAATTGCGGGCATGTTGGTTGGTTGACTGGAATGAAGACATTTTTTGGGGAGAAGTGAGGTAAAGTGGGTTGACTTGCTATCTTGAGAGGAGTTTCTAGATTTGTAGGAAAAGTATTTGAGGATGTTCTTTGGACAATAGAGGATTTATGCAACATATGATTCTCTTGCATAGGATTGACAGGTTTTCCCAATAAAATGACCGGCTCAACACTTTTTCTTTGAAGGACAATAGAATTGGAATTTTGGCCTTGTAAAATAATAAGAGCATTATGTGGATTGACTCTTGTTATGAAACTAGAAGGGTCAAAGGTTTTGGCATTACCCTTCACAAAATTGACTTCCATGTCAATGTCCGCTATTTGAGATGTCTAGATTGCTTGTTCAGGATAAATAGCATTCCCCTGTTGTGGCCATGGGGAGATGGTGTCATGTCTGATTCCCGCCTCCACTTGGTCCCCAGCTTGGAGGAGTTGAGTGAAGTTGACATATGGGTGAGAGATAAGGTAGCCCGAGATGCTCGGGTGTGCTGAGTTGATGATGATGGAGATTTTCTCGTCCAACGGCAACGGGCTTTTCATCTTCACCGCCAAGGCACGCCATTTAGCCACATATTCTGATAATATTTCATCCTCTTTTTGCTTGAGCGCTTAGAGATCGGCTCTTTTGGGAGCCTTGTTTAGCTTGTATGAGAAGTGGTCCATGAAGGCCAAGGAGAGTTGTTCCCATGTTTTAATCAATCAGCGATCAAGTGATGTGTACAATTCCAAGGCGTCTTTTTTTAAGCTATGTTGGAATAGCCTTATCAAGACTTCTTCGCTTTTTACCAAGGGGTATAAGATGCCGCAAAAAGCCTTGAGATGAGCCCTTGGGCATGAGTCTCCTTCATATGCGGGTAGAGCCTGTATCTCGAACTTCTCGGGTAGCTTGATGTCGGGGAATGTGCATAGATCTTCTATTTTGGCCGAGGGTAGGCCCTCCCCTTGATGTTGTTGGATTCGCTCCTCCATTTCTTTTAGTTGGTTCTGGAGTTGGTTCTTGAGGTCTTGGATTTCATTACGGCCTTGTTCTAAGACCAACTCCTCTTCTTTATAGTGATCGTTCCTTGATCTGTGGGAAGATTGTTGAGGTCCTCCACCTTGTTTCATGTTCGGGTTTTGAGAATAGAATGGTGGTGTAGCCGTATTCTGGCCACCCATTAGAGGTTGCCCACCATATAAGCTTCAATGGACTATTCGAGCCGGTGATCCCATTCTTCATGCAATGAGAATTGCTCGGACTCCATCATAGCTGCTCTCGATCTATTAATCACGACGCTTCGATCCACGGTTGACTTGCTTCGCCTTCAAGCTATGGTGAAGAACCTGAACAATCAATAAAAGTGATTAGTACTTGTGAACAAATAATCAAGGAGATCAACCTTTGGATGGATGCTTGCAAGTCCAGGTCCTTTTGTGTTCTTTGCATATTTTATTTATTTTAAGTTCCACGTATGAGAATATTCGAGGTCCACGGGTTGTGTTTACCTATGGCGTCTCTGGAAAAGTAACCAGTTCGCTTGATGTGTTTCTGAAAAAAAGGACCAGTTCGCTTGAAGCATTTCTGGAAGTGACCAGTTCGCTTGAAGAGTCTCTGGAGGGAAGACCAGTTCACTTGAAGAGTTTCTGAAAGTGCGACCAGAAAACACCCAAGTTATGGAAAAAAACGTGATTTTTACGCTGGATTTTTTTTAGCGTTAATTGATTTTATATCTGTCGGGGGTCATTCCTTTAGGTTCGTTTTATATGTCTTGACAATTATGATTTAATATGCAATGGTTTACCCCCTTTATGAGCTCTTTCCAGTTTATGAGCTGAACGCCTCTGGACCTAAAAACTTGTCAGGTTTTTGCGTGATTTGAGCAGAAACGCCAGAAATTCGTTGCTGGAAGATGGAAAAGCTCCAGTAACTCGCTGTTCAGTGAGGAAGAAGCTCTGATCTTCAAGTTTCTGTCCC
Source organism: Annona cherimola (assembly GCA_030490835.1). Lineage (NCBI taxonomy): Eukaryota > Viridiplantae > Streptophyta > Magnoliopsida > Magnoliales > Annonaceae > Annona > Annona cherimola. The sequence continues at coordinate 90,967,690 of CM059972.1, forward strand.
CCTTGTGCCCAATGTAGACCAACAATGCCGTCCTCAGTGGAGTCGCCAAGCTGTAGCACCCACCGCGAGCGCTACGATGGGCTCGAAATGGTTTCTCGGGCCTTGGAAATCTGGATCGTGTTGGACAGCAACGTGGGCTTAGTTTTCCTGCATTCACGTGGGGTAAAACGCGTTAGACTTCACGTTTTTTAGAAAGGATGGCCTTATTGGCGTTTTCTCGTGATTTCGATAGCATAACGGCTAAGACGGGGCTTTCCGTACACGGATCAAGTCACAAATCCGGTAGCATAATGGCAGCGTATTATGCTGGGATCCGTGGACCCGTGTGCACCCGCCTTGCCGGGGCGTTAGTTCAAACACGCACTCAAGCAAAAAAAAAGAAAATGGAGTCGTCATTGATCTTTAAAGGGAGATCAGCCCCTGTTTAATGAAATAAGGCACTAGTTGTACAGAGTTCGGGTTCTGGCTTTCGGGTTGAAGCAAATATCACAAAATCTGCCAACCCGAAGCGGTTTACACGGCGTGAAAGGGGGAAAATGAAAGATTTGAGAGAATGGGAGAGATGAAAAAGGGGAACGTAGAAGAGAAGCTCGTAGTTTGGAGAGTGTGAAAAGCGAGATGTCGGGGTATTACTACAGACTCCCGTCCTCCCCTCTGGAATGCCTCTCCAAGTGTGTCTTGAGGAGGGGGGTGTGTTGGAAACAATGTTCAAAACAAAACAAATTGACCAAAGCATAAGTTTTGATGATTAAACAAAGACTAATTTGAGTATATAAAGTGTACTAATGAGTTTGACAAGTGTTTAAGGAAAACAAAGAAGTCAAGTCGATTACCAAGTCGACTTGGACTTCGACTTGGGGTGAAGTCGATACCTAAGTCGACTTCACAAGCGACTTCAAATGGCAAAAGGTGGATAGCATTGAAAATAGAAAACAAGCAAGTGAAGTCGCAGGCCAAGTCGACTCCAGGTGCGACTTAGGAAACCAAGTCGCAGACGAAGTCGACTCCAGCATCGACTTCAAGCATCCAGAGTTGAAAAAGTGGAAACGGACATGACGAAGTCGCAGGCGAAGTCGACTCCAGGTGCGACTTGAGCGAAGTCGCAGACGAGGTCGACTCCAACTTCGACTTGAGGAGTTCAGACTTGAAGATTGAAGTTTCAAGCTTATTTCAAGGATCCATTTGGACTTTATCAAATCCAAATATACAAAGTTCATTCTCAAAAAGCAACTGAAGTTTCTTGAAGATCAAAAGCTAAGATTCATATTCAAAGTTCAAATCAAGTCTATCAAGTCCAAAGATAATCTTCAAGCTTATTCCAAATGAAGCAATACCCAAGTCATGAAGACCAATTTTACAAAGTTCAAGCCAGTTCAAGAAGATCAAGGTGTTCTTGCAAACGACCACGCCAAGTCGCAACCCAAGTCGACTCCAGGATCGACTTGAGTTGAAGACTGAAGGCCAAGTTGACCCAGACTCGGACTTGGAAATCTGAAGAACTGGAGTCGCACACGAGGTCGACTCCAGGTGCGACTTGGAAGCCAAGTCGCAGGCCAAGTCGACTCCACATGCGACTTGGGTCGCAACGGTCGGAATTTATTCGAACGTTTGCGCATTAAATGCGGGCCACCTACCTTCTAACGTTCGGATTCCCTCCAAAATTATAAATAGCATTCATGGTGGACGAGGGAAGTAGCTGAGAAACATTAAGTGTGCTTAACTACCATCTTCTAGAGCTTTAAAGAGATCAAGCAAATCAAAGAGGAAGAACTTTGCTTCAAACTGCAAGAGCTACATTTCAGAATCTTCAAAGCCATTACTACAAGTTCTTCTCTGCGCCAAACTGCTTCTACACAACTGTAAAGTGTAGTTCTTTTATTGTTTCATTTGTTTGTATTGAACTTGATTTAGTTTGAGGAACTAAGATCAAGTGTAAGCAAAGTAGTGTGTGATTTGAGTGTAACTCATCACCTACTTGTGCTGTGTTTTGTTAATGCCCCCTAGAGCTAGAATCTAGAAGAGAGCAAGAGGCTCTGGTTGTACATGCCCCCTAGAGCTAGAATCTAAAGAGAGTGGAGACTCTAAGTTGTATTCGCGGAATACAATAGTGGAACCCAAGTCACAAGGAGTGTGAGCTTGGAAGAGTGGAGTAGGGAGGTTACCCGAACCACTATAAAAACCTTGCCTGCTCGATTTATATTTCTGCTCTCTATATTATCTTGCTTTCCATTTAGTTTCTTCATTAAGAGGGCTAGATTAATCAGGGGTAAAGTTTCTGTTTAAGTTGTAAATTTTTAATTACCCAATTCACCCCTCCCCTCTTGGGTTTTGCCATCAACTCGGGACCAACAAGTGGTATCAGAGCGGTTCTTTGAGTTTACCAAAGAGATCTTATTAATATGGCATCCCAATCTACTTCCGTTCCCGCATTTGCTGAAGGCCAATCCTTTACAAGGCCACCGTTGTTTGATGGGAGCAATTTTGGATATTGGAAGCTTCTTATGAAGCAACTCATCATGGCTACCGACATGGATTCTTGGATTGCTATCCAAGATGGAGTAACCTTGCCTACCGATGAAAGAGCTTCCAAATAGACCGATGAGGAAGTAAGAATTGTTAAGAGCAACGCCAAAACTATGAACTCTTTATTTTGTGCTCTTACTGCTTCTGAATATGATAGAGTATCCTCTTGCTTAACCACCAAAGAAATATGGGACACGCTAACCTCTATCTATGAAGGAACTTCTCAAGTCCAAGGGAGGAGAAGAAATATTTTGATTGGAGAACTGGAAAACTTTAGAATGCTAGAAAGAGAAAACATCTCTGAAATGTTTGCTAGATTCTCTAAAATTACTAATGCTCTAAAAGGTCTCGGAAAGGCTATATCTGAATCTGAGCAGGTAATGAAGATCTTAAGAGCTCTACCCGAATCATGGACTCCAAAGATCACTGCAATAGAAGAAGCCAATGACCTTAACACTCTAAAGCTTGAAGACTTAATTAGCTCACTCATGTCACATGAGCTAATCAAGAGAAGAAATGAAGATCAACACAGGGGCAAAAGAGCAATTTTCTTTGAAAGCCGCACAAGACACAAATGACTCATCTTCTTCTCAAAATGACGACGAAATCGCCCTACTCACAAAACGTTTCAGAAAATTTGTGAGGAAAGGCAAAAATTTCAGAAGCTTCAAGGATAGAACTCCCAGAGAAAAGAAGAAAGAATCAACCAAATGCTATCGATGCGGCGGTTCGGGACATATGCAAGCTCAATGTCCAACTCCCGAAGAAAGCAAAGTAAAAGAACAAAGAAAAGATCGAGGGGACAATAAGAGATTCCAAAGATACAAAGGAAGAGACATGTACGTGAATGACGAGGAATCTACAACGAGTAACTCCTCAACCGATGAAATCGAAGTAGAAGAATGTGCAAGAATCTGTTGCATGACACAAATCGAGCAAGAAGAACAAACTACCTCAACAAAATGCACAAGTAATGAAGAGGTAAGTTCCAAACTCTCCCATTCTAAGTCAAGTTATTCTTCTTTTCAAGATTGCCTCAAATGTACTGAATTAGAAGAACTTCAAACTGCATATGATTCATTGTATGAAGAAATGAAGAAATTAGGAAGCAAGTTTACAATTAAGAAGAAATAATGTGATGCAGTAATAATTGCAAATGGTAAACTTGCAGAGAAATTAGACAAAATAAAAGAAGAAAATGATATGCTGAAAAAGGAGAACGAATCATTAGCGAAGTTCTCTAATCCAGGAGAAAATGTTAAAATGTTTCTGAATATGACCTCCCAAACACATAAAAGAGGTCTTGGATATTACACATTTGAGCAAGGAGAAAGTAGCAAATCAAATGTGCAAATACTTGAGAAATATCAAACTAAAACTGCATCTATATACAAGCCACAAAAGAAAAATTTTAAGTGGATTAGAAGACCAACTATTGAACCATTGCATACTTGGAGGCCTACTCCAAGATTACCTATGACTTGTAATTTCTGCAATAAATTGGGTCATAAAACTTACAAATGTAATTTTAAGAAATTATATGACCGTGGTGCAAAATTAGTTTGGGTTCCAAGGAACACAAGATTTGGGCTTTCCAAGTTAGAACAACAAAGATTAATATATATTACTAACCCAAATGGACCCATAAAATGGGTACCAAGGAGATAAGATTTACTTGCTTATTTTTTAAGGCAAAGGCAAATAATGAATGGTTCATGGATAGCGGTTGCTCAAGGCATATGACCGGTGAAAGAAGCTAATTTCATAAACTTAAGCCTTGCAACGATGGAATGGTTGCCTTTGGTAATAATGAAAAAGGTAAAATTAAAGGTAAAGGAAATATACGTAGTATTTCAAATGCATGCATGGAAGATGTTTTGTTTGTTGAAGGACTCAAACACAATTTAATGAGCATTAGTCAATTATGTGATAAAGGATACAAAGTTGTGTTTGAATTATCTATATGTAATGTATTTGATAGAGAACATATCATGTTTAGTGGTAAAAGACATGGAAATGTATATTTGGTTTCACTTGATGAATTAAATGGTCAATGTCTAATGGCCATTGATAATGATCCATGGGTTTGGCATAAAAGGCTTGGACATATAAACATGGGAAACATAAAGACCCTATGGAAAAAGAGTTTGGTAGAAGGATTACCAAGATTGAAATATGACAAGGACAAGATTTGTAAGACATGTCAATTATCAAAACAACCCAAGATGCCTTTCTCTACCAAAAAGGAAATTTTAACCACCAAGCCACTTGAATTGCTACACATGGATCTATACGGGCCATCCGACATTCTAACCATTGGTGGAAAGAAATATGTATTTGTCATAGTTGATGATTTTTCAAGATTCACATGGATAATTCTCTTAGCTAGTAAAGATGAAGCCTTCTCTATGTTTGCAACTTTTGTAAATTTAGTGCAAAATGAAAAACAAAGTACTATTGTGACAATAAGAAGCGATCATGGTGGCGAATTCGAAAAGAAACGATTCATGGAATTTTGCAATGAAAAAGGAATTCACCACACATTTTCTGCACCAAGAACTCCACAACAAAATGGAGTAGTAGAAAGGAAAAATAGAACTATACGAGAGATGACTAGAATTATGCTAAATGAGAGCAATCTATCCAAGAAATTTTGGGGAGAAGCTGTAAGTACAGCTTGTCATGTATTGAACCGTGTCACCATTCGAGCAATCTTGAAAAAGACCCCATACGAACTATGGAAAGAAAGAAAACCAAATATTTCTTATTTTTATGCTTTTGGATGTACGTGTTATGTTTTGAACAATGGAAAAACTAACTTGGAAAAGTTAGATGCTAAAAGTGATGAGGCTATATTCCTTGGATATTCATCAAATAGCAAAGCATATAGAGTTTTCAATAAACGAAACCAAGTTGTTGAAGAATCCATATACGTTGTATTTGATGAAATTAACCAAACTCCGAGAAAGGAGGATGAACTAAGTGATGCAGATGAGACAAAAGGCAAAGAACAACCAAAGGAACTCGAGCTCAAGCCAGAAAATCTCATGGAGGAATAGGTAAGTGAAGGTAATGATTCTTATAAACCTCCAACTGATTTAAAGTTCAAAAATGCCCATCCAATTGAGCAAGTTATTGGAAATGTATATGAATGAGTGAAAACTAGAAGATCAAAACAAAACGTTTATGATCAATATGCCTTTGTATCTAAAATTGAACCAAATACCATTGAACAAGCTCTCAATGATGAAAATTGGGTTATTGCAATGCAAGAAGAGCTAAACCAATTCGAAAGGAACAATGTATGGCACTTAGTTCCTAGACCAAATAATCACACTATCATTGGTACCAAATGGGTATTTAGGAACAAATTAGATGAAAGCGGACTTGTAATTAGAAACAAGGCCAGATTAGTAGCCAAAGGGTATTCTCAAGAAGAAGGAATCGATTTTGAAGAATCATATGCACCCGTGGCTAGATTAGAAGCCATACGTATTCTACTAGCATTCGCTTCTTATATGAATTTCAAATTGTTCCAAATGGATGTAAAAAGCGCATTTTTGAATGGCTATTTGAATGAAGAAGTATATGTTGAACAACCCCCTGGTTTTGAAGAAATGAATCAATCAAAGTATGTTTATAAATTGACCAAAGTGCTATATGGATTAAAGCAAGCTCCAAGAGCTTGGTATGAAAGGTTGAACAAATTTTTGATTGATCATAAGTTTCTAAGAGGGAAAGTAGATACTACTTTGTTCATCAAATACAAAAACAAAGATATTTTAATTGTACAAATTTATGTAGATGACATAATTTTCGGTGCTACTGACGAAAATCTTTGTCAAGAATTTTCTAAGATTATGCAGAGCGAATTCGAAATGAGCATGATGGGAGAATTAAATTTCTTCCTTGGACTGCAAATTAAGCAACAAAGTGAAGGGATATTCTTGAACCAATCCAAGTATGTCAAGGAAATGCTCAAGAAATTTGGAATGCAGAATAGCAAAGGAGCAAACACTCCAATGAGCTCTACAATCAAGATCGACACGGACGAAAAGGGTAAAAGTATCGATCAAAAGCTTTATAGAAGTATGATAGGATCCTTGCTATATTTAACTGCTTCTAGACCCGATATCCTATTCAGTGTTTGTATGTGCTCTAGATTTCAAGCATGTCCAAAAGAATCACATCTCCTTGCTGTAAAAAGAATTTTTAAATATTTGGTAAAAACTACCAATCTTGGACTATGGTATCCAAAGGGGTCAACCTTTGATCTAATCGGCTATTCGGATGCAGATTTTGCCGGATATAAGGTAGATAGAAAAAGTACCAGTAGAACTTGTCAATTTCTTGGACATATGTTAGTTTCATGGTACTCAAGAAAACAAACAAGTGTGGCTCTATCTACTGCGGAAGCCGAATACATAGCCGCCGGTAGTTGTTGTGCTCAATTGCTTTGGATGAAACAACAATTGAAAGATTATGGTATTGATTATGTTGATATTCCTATTAGATGTAATAATACAAGTGCAATTTGTCTGACTAAAAATCCTGTACTACATTCAAGAACCAAGCATATTGATGTGAGACATCATTTTATTCGTGAACATGTTGAAAATCATGATGTATGTTTAGAATATGTGAAAACTGAGGACCAAATTGCTGATATCTTTACCAAACCACTATCCAAGGAATCATTTTATAAAATTAGGAACAATATGGGAATGATAGAGCTAAATTAGGGAAAATTAAATAAGAAAATTAAAATTGAAAAATATCAAGTCGATGAGTCAAGTCGACTCCAAGGGCGTCAAGTCGACTCCACTTCAGAAGCGAAGTCGACTCCGTCAGAGTCGAAGTCGACTCCACCCCCAGGCGAAGTCGACTCCGAGGGACCGAAGTCGACTTCACCTAGGGTAAAGTCGACTCCGCGCGCGACCGTCCGGATTCCCGCTCTCCTTCCTTTTTCCTTCTCCTCTCCCTTCTTTCTACTTCATTTTCCCTCCAACCTCTCTTTTTCTTTCCTCTCCGGCGACTCTCCTTCTCTCTTTCGGCGACAGCTTTCCCCTCCGTCGATTCTCTCCCTCTCTCCGGCATCATCATCTCTCTCTCCGTTTCTCCATGTCTCCGCCAAACTGCCATTTCTCTCCTCCTATTTCCGGCAACTCTCTCCCTCTCTCACTCTCTCTCTCACTCTCTCTCTCACTCTCTCCCTTTCTCACTCTCTCTCTCTCTCCAAGCTCCAAATGGCACCAAAGAAAGCCGTATCAAAACCATACCCCAAACGGGTTCCCACACAACCTTCATCTCACACAAAAGAAGTTCCTAGAAGAACTAGGACTCCATCAAAAAGGGCTAGAGAGGAACCATCAACTTCGACGGGTAGACGGGTTCGATTCCAAACCACTACTCAATCATCTGATCAAGCACCCAGGTCGGAAAGTCAACAACAAACCCAAACCTCACAGAGCACACAATCCGGGACAAGCAGAAGGGGCACTGCAGCTAGGAAAGCCCAAGTATTGAAGATGCCCACTACCTACTTCAAAACCGAGCTCCAACGTAGCCGTTTTTACAAAAAATTCTACGAACGGAAAGTATTCATACCCAAGATTATAGATTTTAATTTCTTGAAAGAATATGGATCCGACATAGAAGATCTATTAGATTTTCAAGGATGGACCAATTTGCTAAAGGAAGACGAAAGGGTCTATCCAGATCTTACTCGAATTTTTTATTATCTATGGGATGAAGAATACTATGGAACCTTCGTCAAAGAAGTAGAAATAGATCTTGGAATCGGGATAATTGCAGGTCAGACTCAAGTAATGAGTCATTTAGGACACATACTTGGAGTCCCGTATGAGGATGAGCCTATTCCAGAAGACCTCACATTGGATCAAATGTATAATTAGCTCACCCGGAGCAACAAGTATCATCCGGGAATCAAATTCGTTCGGTACATGGATCTCTCACCCAGGCTACGAGTGCTCAGACTTCTCATTGCCCACTGCATCTACCCAAAGGGCGGTGGAAGAAACCAATTAAACCCACAAGAAGCGGGGATACTATGGAAAGTGGCCAACAGGGTCAAGGTGAGCTTACCAAAATTATTTCTTGAAGCCTTGGCATCTAGAAAGGATAACCCACGAGGAGTCCTCCCTTATGGCACGTGGATCACAAAGATTCTTGAATTCTTCAAAGTGGATATTGAAGGCGAGCCTTTCGAAGTGCTCAAATCCACAAATGCCATAAATAAAGCACTAATCCAAAGAATGAAGATCAATCTGCTTGAACTAAGGCATGAAGCTCCAGAAGAAGAGCGAGAAAACAATGCACAAGCTGAGGGGGAGCAACCTCCCGAAGCACAGCCCGCTCAAGAGGAGCCAGCATCTCCCATATCGCACGGATCCTATTCTCCACAAGGATCTACTGCACGTGAACGGATGCCTCCAACCTCATCTGAGGAGGTCACTCTAAAAGATCTGAGAGATGAAATCGTTGCCGTCCGTGAAGAAATGGGTCACCAAGAAGACAGGATGGTGAGTCTTGTGACCGAAGTGTTGGCGGCAATCAATAATATGCATTCCCGACAAGATCGAATCGATCGGGAAATGCGTACAATCCGCTATTACCTTGCATCGGGTCGACACCAAAACCAACCCATACCCGAACTTGATCCATTTGATACCGGATAAGTTCGACGTGAGCCGACTCCTGCACCATGCTCATCTTACTACTCATCCGCCCATGTCCGTCCCATCAAACCAACTCAATCTATCTATCCCATTTCCCAATTTCAATTTACCAAGTCTTTGGTAATTGACAAATTTTTTTAGTGATTGACAAAAAGGGGGAGAAAAGATAGGTTTGAGAGTTTTCTTTTTGTTTGGGTTGGGTAATTTGTATAGGTTTCATTTTTGTTTTACATTGTATTTTGAAACTTGATACATATATGAAAGTTGTGTTATGCTTGCAATGATTAATATGTTTGAATGATATGAATGATATGAAAGTAATGCTCTGTCATGAATATATTTTTTTTCTATGATAATGGTTTGAAAAGCTCCGAACTATATGTTTGAAAGTACCTAGGACAATGCTCTGAAAGGTATCAACTCAAATGTAGTTTTGTCAATCATCAAAAAGGGGGAGATTGTTGGAAACAATGTTCAAAACAAAACAAATTGACCAAAGCATAAGTTTTGATGATTAAACAAAGACTAATTTGAGTATATAAAGTGTACTAATGAGTTTGCCAAGTGTTTAAGGAAAACAAAGAAGTCAAGTCGATTACCAAGTCGACTTGGACTTCGACTTGGGGTGAAGTCGATACCTAAGTCGACTTCACAAGCGACTTCAAATGGCAAAAGGTGGATAGCATTGAAAATAGAAAACAAGCAAGTGAAGTCGCAGGCCAAGTCGACTCCAGGTGCGACTTAGGAAACCAAGTCGCAGACGAAGTCGACTCCAGCATCGACTTCAAGCATCCAGAGTTGAAAAAGTGGAAACGGACATGACGAAGTCGCAGGCGAAGTCGACTCCAGGTGCGACTTGGGCGAAGTCGCAGACGAGGTCGACTCCAACTTCGACTTGAGGAGTTCAGACTTGAAGATTGAAGTTTCAAGCTTATTTCAAGGATCCATTTGGACTTTATCAAATCCAAATATACAAAGTTCATTCTCAAAAAGCAACTGAAGTTTCTTGAAGATCAAAAGCTAAGATTCATATTCAAAGTTCAAATCAAGTCTATCAAGTCCAAAGCTAATCTTCAAGCTTATTCCAAATGAAGCAATACCCAAGTCATGAAGACCAATTTTACAAAGTTCAAGCCAGTTCAAGAAGATCAAGGTGTTCTTGCAAAAGACCACGCCAAGTCGCAACCCAAGTCGACTCCAGGATCGACTTGAGTTGAAGACTGAAGGCCAAGTTGACCCAGACTCGGACTTGGAAATCTGAAGAACTGGAGTCGCACACGAGGTCGACTCCAGGTGCGACTTGGAAGCCAAGTCGCAGGCCAAGTCGACTCCACATGCGACTTGGGTCGCAACGGTCGGAATTTATTCGAACGTTTGCGCATTAAATGCGCGCCACCTACCTTCTAACGTTCGGATTCCCTCTAAAATTATAAATAGCATTCATGGTGGACGAGGGAAGTAGCTGAGAAACATTAAGTGTGCTTAACTACCATCTTCAAGAGCTTTAAAGAGATCAAGCAAATCAAAGAGGAAGAACTTTGCTTCAAACTGCAAGAGCTACATTTCAGAATCTTCAAAGCCATTACTACAAGTTCTTCTCTGCGCCAAACTGCTTCTACACAACTGTAAAGTGTAGTTCTTTTATTGTTTCATTTGTTTGTATTGAACTTGATTTAGTTTGAGGAACTAAGATCAAGTGTAAGCAAAGTAGTGTGTGATTGGAGTGTAACTCATCACCTACTTGTGCTGTGTTTTGTTAATGTCCCCTAGAGCTGGAATCTAGAAGAGAGCAAGAGGCTCTGGTTGTACATGCCCCCTAGAGCTAGAATCTAGAAGAGAGTGGAGACTCTAAGTTGTATTCGCGGAATACAATAGTGGAACCCAAGTTACAAGGAGTGTGAGCTTGGAAGAGTGGAGTAGGGAGGTTACCCGAACCACTATAAAAACCTTGCCTGCTGGATTTATATTTCTGCTCTCTACATTATCTTGCTTTCCATTTAGTTTCTTCATTAAGGGGGCTAGATTAATCAGGGGTAAAGTTTCTGTTTAAGTTGTAAATTTTTAATTACCCAATTCACCCCTCCCCTCTTAGGTTTTGCTATCAACTCGGGACCAACAGGGTGCACCTCCTTTTATAGATGTTGGAGTGGGCTTTGGGCCACTTGGGGTCATGGATTTGGTCAATGGGCTTGAACTTGAGGTGTGATCATGGGCCTTGGGCTACTTGAAGGGTTGAATTTGGTCCATGGGCTTGAGCTTGGAGTGGAAGCATGGGCCTTGGGCCACTTGAAGTGTTGGATTTGGTCCATAGGCTTGAGCTTGGAGTGGGAGCATGGGCCTTGCGACACTTGAAGTGTTGGACTTGGTCCATAGGCTTGAGCTTGGTGGGCTAGAGCTTAGCTAAGCCCGTTACTTTGGGTGGGCCGTTGTAGAGGCCCAAAGTTGTAGAGAAACCTGCTTCTGAGGCTTGGTGGGCTGGATCTGATGGGCTAGAGCTTGACTAAGCCCGTTTGCTGCGTCTGGTGAGTTGATTCTGGTGGGCTACATTATGGAGCCCGTTGAGGTGGGCTGTAGGAGCTTCGCTCTTTGTGGGCCGGACCTGGTTTGTTGAAAAAGCCTTCCTTGAGGCTTGATGGAGCTTCGCTCCCGTGGGGTGAGTTGGACAGGCCTGTTTAGAGGTCTAGCTTTTTGGTTTTTGCTTGAATCCTCCTCGATTTGCTTTGAAGTGGGCCATGGGTTCTAAGCCCATTGGTGATTGCTCTTGAGTGGCTTGTCATTGTTGGGCTTGGACCTTTTCCACATGTTGTACATTTTTGTGCTTGAGGGAGGGGTGTCAACACTTATGCAAAAAAAATAATGTGTAAAAAAAAGTCTTTGTCAGTTGAAACATGTACCAAAAAATGGAAAATGAATGCCCAAGATGGAAATTTCAGAAAAAAAGAAAAGAAGAGAGCATGAAAGGACAATTAAAAAAATGGCGCATGCATGGATGAGGTGATTTAATGCACGAATGGCAAAGCTTGTGGATTTTGGAACAAATGTAAGGAAAGGGATAAAAAATCTCAACATGACATGTATAGAGCACCATCTGTAATGCTTGAATTTGTTCTCTAATAAATAACTACCTGTGGTATGGGAACTTTGATTGGTGGCCCAGACAACCAAATAGTAGGAAAGAAAAGCATGTGAGGTTATTAATGGGACGTGCATTGATGGCTTGAAAATGAATAAAAGCCAAGGAAAAATATTAGGTTGAAAGAAAGAAAGATCTTTGGGGCGTAATCAATCCCAGCTCTCCTAAAGATCGTAGTCAGGCTGGGAATGATAAATCCCCTCAGTCAAATCCATTCTAAAAAAATCTTTACATAATACATTAGTAATATGATCAGGTGGAGTATCCCTCCACTCTATCTCAGTTTGGTTCTTTTATGTTGCAAGTTTTGCTAAGCAATGAGCCACACCATTAATAGATCTATATAAATGTGTAACTTTACAAAATTCAAGAAAAGCTAAATGGAAGAGACCATCTACAAGTCACAAATGAATTCATCCCCCACACAGACAATCAAGCAGAGGCATCTAAACAACCTCAACAAACCATCATCAACACAGGCAATGTCGATGAAGTCGAACAGCCAACAAGGTTAGCCCCGGAAGCCGCAAAATGCGCAGGGCACACAACCATCATCTATCAACCCACAGTCACAAATACATCTTTGTCAACACATCCACAAGGGATAGTTCAAAATGGCTACCATACGGTCTTTCCATCAAGCTTGGCAGGAAAAATGCCAACAACAAGTGAAAATAATATTTCACCGGGGGCAACATCGATCTCAAAATTATTCAAGCCAATTCTCAACAAAAGCAGGCCGGCCATAACAGATAACACGCACAAGAAATAGCCTACTAATGCCGCATGCCAGAGAAGCATTAAGTTCAAGCTACAAAGAAAAAATTACAAACAAAGGCTGAAGGGCAAAAGGTTGAGAAAAATACGTTTATATCATCCCAAAGCATGGGGGCAGGCGGTTTTGAAGAAAAATGACACAAACGACTTTTATATCATGTTCCATCTTGCCTCAAACAAAGTTTGGGACCCGGGAGGCAAAGCTACATGAGGAAAGGGACGACATCCGCCTTTCTGCCCTCTCTATGAAAATGAGGGCAATCCATAACTGCTGAACTGCTGTTGCTGGAAACAAGCCTCGACGACCTAAAAAGTTTTAGGGTTCCACAGCGCCACTCGCAAAGAAAGCTTCCAGACTCCCGTAGTAACCCCGTAGCCGTGAAGAACAAGTGCAGAAAGATGGTGAACAGATTTGAACTGGACGATCGAGAAAATCGCACAAAATCTGGAAAGTACGGACTGCACGCGCGAAATTTGGATTTCAATAGCGCGGATCACGGAAAAATCGCACAAAATCTGGGAAGTACGGAAATGCACCCGCAAAATTCAGATTTCAGCAGGCAGATTGCGGAAATCAAGGAGGACGCTGACAGACCTGGAAAGTTTTTAGGTCTATATATATAATGGATACACAGCGGCCCTGTGCAGAATTCTCAATGGCCTACCGCCTACAAAGGATTAAAACATCCCAAGATACATCAAAGACAAAAGCTTTATAAGATTAATGCCCTGCAGAAGCAAAATATCACATATATGCATCCAAAGCACAAGACAAGAAGGTCACCCAAAAAACGAGCCGAAATTCACACGACTTTACATTCAAAAAGGGATACTCAAGCATTTGGATTTACAAAAGATACAATTTGGCGAAAAAGGAAAAAGATGAAGAAAAGTCTTCAAAACCTCCCACTGACAACCATAGCTCGAGCAAGGACGTCGCCACCTGAAGCCGCATGACGACCGTCAGAGTAGAAATCTAGAGACCGAGCATTACGCCCGTACTTCGAGTACCACACATCATAACTCTCTTTTGGAATAGAGGGCATTTGCAATAGGATCGCACATCCACCAAGCATAGAAGAAAGCATAAAATTATCACACGGCTACAAAAGAAGGCAACCATCTCGTCAAGCGTGAGCAATTTAGAAACAAGAGAAAAGTCATCATGGTAGCCACATCAAGAAATGAGTCTACAAAGTGTTTCAACCTAAAAAGGCAAATGCATACAAGGGGCCACCCCTTTTCCTCATTCGAGCTACGGACTCCATCACAAGGCGTGACAAAGGAGGCACCATAGAAGGCCAAAAAACTACCCTCAACAGACTCCTTAAAGGAAGGAGAGGACCAAAGTCACCACAACAGAAGGGTAACTTGAAAAATAATCCTAAGGCATCTTCATACTCCATAATTGGTAATAGAAATCAAGGCTCAACACCCGCTCATCATCAAGCAGAGGTCATATAAAATACTTGCAACTGGTAAATAGCGCATAGCAACTGACAAGCAAAAGAGGAATGACAGCATACAAGGGAGTACCTGCTAAACCAAACAAGGGCCAGCCACACCGCAAAGACCGATAAAGACAAGCAAAACAACCAAAACCAACGACCAAGCACCGACTCGTGGCGTTTCAGCAATAAGTCTCCCAAACCACAAAGAAACAAAAGCTTGATCAAACAAGGAAAAGGTGAAAGGACAGAGCAACTCCAATGCCAAAGCAATTGCATCTAAGATGGCTACTCTAGTCACCGACGCAACAATTACAAACATGATTGCAATAGGAAGGATAAGATAATGCAAAATCCCTCCCTTCTCTTCTATCTGTGCATCTCTAAAACCCCATGATATAGCAAACGTCACCAAAGACGACACAAAAAAGAAGACCGGCACAACTATAGTAGGAAAGGATCTCCTAAACAGCCTCTCCTAAATTCAGAGCAACCCGAGGCATTCTTTTCAAACAATACAAGTACAGGAAAGCAGTTAACAAATCCCAAGACATTCTTCTTTCACAAACGGCAATGCAAGGAAACACAGGAGGAAAGAAAAGCAATTAACAAAGTAAATAGAAAAGAGAGATACTTGTCCAAAGCAAACTCGCAGTAGGCACTTCCAGAGATCTCAGCAGTTGCAAGTCAAGCTTATACCGATCCTTAGCACGAACAAGCTTGCAAAAAAAAGAGAAGATAAAAAAAAGGGGGGGAATACCTCAAGCTGCCGAAGAGGAGAACGAACCCACAACAACCGACAGACCGGGAGTGGAGGAGAAAGCAACGACGATGACAGCAAACGCAGGTAGCAACCTCACCGACCGACGCCGGGGAAGACAAGAGGAACCAGCAGCAAAGGCAGCAGCTGCAACGTTCGGCAACTAGAAGCAGAATGACCCAACCAGCGCCAAAGAAGAAAGGAGCGGTTCAACGGCACCCGAAGCAAATGTCGACAATGGCAACCGGGGGCAGAGAGGGGAATGACAGCAGAGGCAGCCGAAAATGCATGAGCCCCGAAGGCGACAACCACGGTCAAAAATAGAGGAGGTGATGTTGGCAGCGGCAACTCGGAAGAAGCCCTCAACGACGGCACAGCCGCAACGACGAGCGGCTTCGGCAACAGTAAAAGTGGCCGAAAGAAGGGAAGCTGACGGACAGCGGAAACAACTACGACTCGTCACTAAAGAAGAAAACTGTGACAGCAACAAGCAGCAAGAAAGCACGGTAGCAGCTGCGGCAGTAATCGGAAACTGAGGAGACGACGTCGGCGGCGACAAGCAAGAAAGGAGAAAAGGGAAACCAAAGAATAGGGCCCCATCGGAGACCCTAAAAATCGGTAAAATGGCATAAAGCTCCTCGCCATCTCCAAAAATTGCGAAAAATCACCCGGATTCAAGATTAGTGCAAAACAAGCCAACAAGTCTACAATTTTTCAAAAAAGACCACTCTCCCAGAAGAAACATCATGACTTCGTAGAAATCGCGAAGTGACCCAAAAAAAAACAAAATAAAAAAAATAAAAAAAACAACAAAAAGAAAAACAAAAGAGAGAGAGAGAGAGAGAAAAGAAAAGAGAAAAAAAGAAGAAAAGAAAAAAAAGAAAAAAAAGAGCATTTAGGTCAATACTAAAAGGTGTGTCCAGAACTTTGTCATTCATCGTCAAGACGCCTCTGTCAAAGGGGGGCAGCTGTTGACACCCCTCCCTCAAGCACAAAAAATGTACAACACGTGGAAAAGGTCCAAGCCGAACAATGACAAGCCACTCAAGAGAAATCACCAATGGGCTTAGAACCCATGGCCCACTTCAAAGCAAATCGAGGATGATTCAAACAAAAACCAAAAAGCTAGGCCTCTAAACAGGCCTGTCCAACTCAGCCCACAGGAGCGAAGCTCCATCAAGCCTCAAAGCAGACTTTTTCAACAAACTAGGTCCGGCCCACGAAGAGCGAAGCTCCTACAGGCCACCTCAATGGGCTCCACAATGCAGCCCACCAGAATCAACTCACCAAACGCAGCAAACGGGCTTAGCCAAGCTCTAGCTCGCCAAATCTAGCCCACCCAGCCTCAGAAGCAGGCTTCTCTACAACTTTGGGCCTCTACAACGGCCCACCCAAAGTAACGGGCTTAGCCAAGCTCTAGCCCACCAAGCTCAAGCCTATGGACCAAGTCCAACACTTCAAGTGTCGCAAGGCCCATGCTCCTACTCCAAGCTCAAGCCTATGGACCAAGTTCAACACTTCAAGTGGCCCAAAGCCCATACTCCTACTTCAAGCTCAAGCCCATGGAGCAAGTCCAACCCTTCAAGTGGCCCAAAGCCCATGGATCACTCCAAGCTCAAGCCCATGGACCAAGTCCAACCCTTCAAGTGGCCCAAAGCCCATGATCACACATCAAGTTCAAGCCCATGGACCAAGTCCATGACCCCAAGTGGCCCAAAGCCCACTCCAACATCTATAAAAGGAGGTGTACCCCCCTCCTCAAGACACACTTGGAGAGGCATCCCAGAGGGGAGGATGGGAGTCTGCGGCAACACCCCGGCATCCCGCTTTTCACGCTCTCCAAGCTACGAGCTTCTCTTCCACGTTCCCCTTTTCCATCTCTCACATTCTCTCAAATCTTTCATTTTTCCTATTTCATGCTATGTAAACCGCTTCGGGTTGGCAGATTTTGTCATATTTGCTTCAACTCGAAGGCTGGAACCCGAACTCTGTACAACTAGTGCCTTATTTCATTAAACATGGGTTGATCTCCCTTTAAAGATCAGTGGCGACTCCATTTTCTTTTCTTTTTTTGCTTGAGTACGTGTTTGAACTAACGCCCCGGTAAGGCGAGTGCACGCGGGTCTACGGATTTCAGCTTAACGGCAGCGTGTATCTGATGCTAGCATGTATCTCTTATTTCTTAGAAACTAAATTCGCCAATAAGTGCAATAGAAACAAATAAGGGGATATAGCCATTATAGGTTGGGGATCGGTCGTTTGATTCTGGATTTCACGCATGCATCTATACACCTCCGGCATCTCGATCAGGACTTGATTTGCGTAATCGTTTGCAGCTAATGTTCCTGGGAATATCATGTTCTTAACCCATATATGCATGCACTGTTGCTGGCAGATCATAGAGCATAATTCGTACGTGCAAACGCCAATGGGACAATAAAAAAATAATGTTTTGTGGGACCAACTATTTGGATGACTGATGATAAGTATCTTAGGGAGGTATATTTTAGAGAGGATTCACAAGACAACAGTTTCTACACAATTTCAAATCTTGAATCTCCCAACATGTTTGTTTAATATAAAAAAATTTCAAACGAATACTTTTTACTCTTTACAATTATCTTATTTTTCACCATCGGGGTATTATCTTAGTGTTACCGTTGTGGGTGCTCATGGCACCAGCATGGTATCGAATCTCGCTTGATGCGGGTGGCTTTCTTCGTCATTTTCTCCGTAGCAATGGGTGTTTTACAAACTTTTCCCCATAGCAATCGTATCGAATCTCCCCATAGCATATTCTTATATTATTCATATGATATGATCATACGTGGAGGCTTTGATATGCAAATCACAGCACGTGGTGCTGCTGTTTAACGTGTGGAACAAGCTTTAATTGGCGGATGGCGAGCAAGGAATCGGGACCACAGTCCAAACTTAGCCGTGTCAAACTGAACTCTGATCCTTCCAAGCATACTTTCAACTGCATATGGGCAATTAGACAGGGGAGGGATGCATGCAATGTCGCGTTTTAAAATTAGTCCCGGCCGGTACAAACCAAAAAGGGGGCGGGGCGGGGCGGGCAAAAAAAAAAAGGGAGCATGCTCCTATGCTCCCGGGCGCATACACTTTTTTAAAAAAAAAATTTTGAAATTTTTTTCATAAACTCGTTAGCCCAAGTGTATTTAACTTATGTATCAATTTTTACTATTTTTGGAGATTTTTATATATTTATTTTTTATTTTTGAAAATTAGTGGCATTTTAGTAATTTAAAATTACTTAAAATGCCACTTATTTTCAAAAATAAAAAATAAATATCTAAAATACTCCAAAAATGGTAAAAATTTACACACACATTAAATACACTTGGGTTAACAAGTTTATGAAAAAAAATTCAAAAAAAATAAAAAAATAGGTGTATGCTCCCAGGAGCTGCATGCTCCCGGCAGCATCAAATCATACTTCAAAAAAAGCCCCCGCGAATTTTTTACTTATACAAACCCCACCTATGTATTTCTCCGTAAAACATTTACGGTGGGCTCCACCATTTTCAAATTTATCATTCTCCGTAAGCATTTTATTTTTTTATATTTTTCTATGCAATTAATGTACTTTTTAATCATTTATATATAAGAGGTATTTAGAAAACTATTAAACTTCTCAATTTAAAACTTTTCAGTTTCTTTCAGTATCTGATTTTTTAATCATTTTTTTACGTATTCTTATAGAAGTATCTTACTTTTCAATCATTTTTATACAATTAACCTATTTATTTAATTTTATTTTTTATTCTTTATTATTACCTCTATCATATCACATCATTTTTTAATAATTTAAAACCTTTTATATGAAAATTTTTCATCAAGAGCTTTATCATTTTCCAAACATGCTCTAATTAGTTATACAATTAACCTATCTATTTTAATTTCATTCTCTTTACTTGTTATTATTACCATATCATATTACACTTTTACGTCAAAAACTTTTCATTGAAATGTTATATTTTATCACTTTTCAATCACACAATTAGCAAATTTTTAAAAATTCGTGTGGTGTTTTATTTGAATTTTTAAAAATCATTAATACAAATAAAAGGGGCCCATTTATCTAGTTTGAAATTTTAAAATAAATATGATGAAAACTCAGAATTGGAGCGATGGCGACCCACTTGACTTTCTCAAGCAACTTGGGGATCCACATGATTCGTGACAAGGGTCCCGAGCCACGCACACCATATATTACCCCTCATGATTCTCATAATTCTTACATGGGGCCTGCATCGATAGTTAGCGTCACAAATCTTTTTTTTATTGGTTTTTATTCAATAACATGATACTTGATATTATAATCAAGCACATGTTAACCCTTACACCATGAGGAGAGTCTATACAATGCACCCACACAAGGGACTAAGAAAACACCTCACACTTACGATGGGGACATTTAAACATCCACTATTGCTTTTGCAACCAAAAGGTGCTACCACCGGGCCACGTGTTTAGTGGCTTGTGTCATGTATCTAGGGGTGCAACTTGGGCCGGGTTGAACCCGAACCCGGCCTGTCGAACCTAATTTTGAATGACGTTGAAACTTGCTTTTTAGTAATCCGAATCCGATGAACCCGATTTGTAAATATGATAGGGTTAGGGTTCAAGTGAACCCGAGCCCATTTTTCATTTTATATTTATTATAAAATATATTATATACATACAATTTAAACAATATTTCTTTATATTCTTCATATTTTATGTTATTATATCTATATTTGAATTTATGTTTGACATACTATAATTTTATTATAAATAAAGTATATTATTTTTATTTATATTTATTTTTTATTTCTATTATTTACTTTTTCATTCATTAATTTTCTTTCTTTATCTTATTTTTTATGTAAATTTTTTTAAAAAATATTCTTTATATTACTGTTTTTAAAAAAAGATGTAGTTTGATTATATATTATTAAGTTTACTTACATGATTTGTTATTATTATTTATTCATGTGAAATTCTAAATTTATAACTTTTAAATAAAATGTAAATTCATTAACATAATTACGTACACATATATATGTTTTGGTGACCACCATTCAATTAAACACATTACGTGTTCCACAGTGCACGTATACATCAATACTTACATTACCATTTTCGCTTGTTGCTTCTGTTTAACAGGTGAAACGAGCTTTAATAATTGGAGAATAGCAAGTGACGAATAACGTTATATCTCAAAAAAAAGAAAAAAAGAAAAAAAAAGCAAGTAACGAATAACGACAACCGCCCAAAGTCAAGCGTGTCAAACTCAATTGATCCTTCCCCGGAGCTCACTTAGGGACTTTGCATTTTTAAACCTTTTAACTATGTATATTTGTATTTTAAATTTTAAAGTTTTTATATTGCATTTTGAACTTTAAAAATTTTGGTTTTTTCACATTTTAAATCTTGAAGGCTTATGACATTAAAAAACTTAGTTAAATTTTATAGAATGTCTAAAAGATTCTTACATTTTCAATGGAGTTTTCATATTAGCACTTTCAATCTTAAGTTTGCCCCATAAATCAACTTCACCAAGTTGACAGGCATTGTGGTTGAAGTTCGGAAATATAGCGTGGGAGAGGTGAGAGCACAGTTTCTGAGGTCCATCATTAATCAATTAATTATTATATTTTCACTTTTACTCTTATATTCCAATCATTTTTCCTATCACCTACCTTCCAACAAACATATTTATTCTAACTCTACCTTTTTCATTTCATATTGCTCACACAATTTTCAAAATATTCTACTTTCTACTCCCACTTCATCTCGCAATTCTCACAAATTTCAAATTCCTAAACGTCTCCTTAGTCTCCAGTGTAGGAGCTGTGGTCTCCTGTAATGGAGAGTCTTCGGTCTCCTCATTTGTTTTAAGGTGTATTTGGAAAATCATAAAACTTTATATGAGGAATTTTTTTGCATAATAGTTTTTGAAATGGAAGAAAATGATGTGATATGATATGAGTAACGATAAAAGGCAAAGAAAATGAAGTTAAAATAGATAGGTTAATTATACAAGTAGTTGTCTAAAATAATTGAAAAAATGGTAGTTGTATATGAATATGTGAAAAAATAATTTAAAATTTGTAATAGGATATTTAAGGGGTAAATTTATAAGATGAAATAAGATTAAAATGACGTAAGAAATCTTGTACTTAATTCTAATATGAATTGAGTTGAGAAGTAATATAGTAAAACTGAAATGCCGACAAAAAATGGAAAATGGATGTCCAAGATGGAAATTTCAGAAAAAAAGAAAAGAAGAGAGCATGAAAGGACAATTAAAAAAAAGGCGCATGCATGGATGAGGTGATTTAATGCACGAATGACAAAGCTTGTGGATTTTGGAACAAATGCATGGAAAAGGAAAAAAATCTCAACATGACATGTATAGAGCACCATCTGTAATGCTTGAATTTGTTCTCTAATAAATAACTACGTGTGGTATGAGGAACTTTGATTGGTGGCCCAGACAACCAAATAGTAGGAAAGAAAAGCATGTGAGACTATTAATGGGACGTGCATCGATGGCTTGAAAATGAATAAAAGCCAAGGAAAAATATTAGGTTGAAAGAAAGAAAGATCTTTGGGGCGTAATCAATCCCAGCCCTCCTGAAGATCATAGTCAGGCTGGGAATGATAAATCCCCTCAGTTGAATCCATTCCAAAAAAATCTTTACATAATACATTAGTAATATGATCAGGTGGAGTATCCCTCCACTCCATCTCAGCTTGGTTCTGCTGTGTTGCAAGTTTTGCTAAGCGATGAGCAACACCATTAATAGATCTATATAAATGTTTAACTTTACAAAATTCAAAATTCAACATCTCCCCTGATTTCCTCAATCACTAAACCCGCCTGCGACCTGATAGTTCCTCCATCGTTGATGAAGTCAGTTAGAATCAATGAGTCGCACTCTACATGTATTCTCCTAATAGAGTTTGCAAATCCACTTCTAACTCTTGCTTATAACTATTGCTTCCATCATTAAGGGATCAGTTAGACCATTTATTTCCATATCTTTATTGCGACAAAGTCTCCTGTCCAATCTCTCAAAATAGCCTCCAATGGAGATTTAAGCCAGAGTCAACGTTCATTTTTATTAGATTCTGTTCTAGACCTAACCACCTCACTAGGTTTTCCTTGATAATAGTATTTCCAATTCATAGTGGTCTAGTAGTGTGCATTAGATGAATTCGTTCCACAGCTGATCTTGAAACCTCCTTCCATCTGATGCTAGCATGTAACTCTTATTTCTTAGAAACTAAATTCGCCAATAGGTGCACAAGAATGTTTGATTCTGGATTTCACGCATGCATCTATACACCTCCGGCATCTAGATCAGGACTTGATTTGTGTAATCGTTTGCAATTAATGTTCCTGGGAATATCATGTTCTTAACCCATATATGCATGCACTGTTGCTGGCAGATCATAGAGCATAATTCGTATGCGCAAACGCCAACGGGACAATAAGAAAATAATGTTTTGTGGGACCAACTACTCGGATGAATGATGATAAGTATCTTAGGGAGGTATATTTTAGAGAGGATTCACAAGACTACCGTTTGTACACAATTTCAAATCTTGAATCTATCAACATGTCTGTTTAATATAAAAAATTTTCAAATGAATATTTTTCAATATAAAACTTTTCACTCATTATAATATCAACATGTATGATAATTGTGCAGGCACTTGATTATAATATCAGTTATCATAGTGTATAAATGCTAATAAACAATCATTTTTTCACATCTCTCTGTACAACAACACTAACTTTCAATTATCTCTATACAACTGTTCATTCAGTTAATTTAACTATTTTAATTTTATTCTATGTAGTCTTCATCATTACCTATATCATATCATATCATTATTTTCTAATTCAAAAAATTTTCATTCGAAAGTTTTATCACTTCAAAAAAACAACCCTAATACATGTCAAGTTATCCAAGCGATGAGAATAATAAGAAAATAATTGACAATTAGTTGCATGGTCCATAATTATAAGTACACGATGACGATCGAGATGTTGATGATTATGATGGATGTCACTTTTTTGAAAAACTTTGCCATCTATGCACATGCATGATTCTTGAATATCCACATGTTTAGCTAGTTTGCGTCCCGTGGTGGAGGTGGCGGAGACACCGGGAGCTGAAGAGGCAAGTCCCCCGTGAAATTTTGAAATACGATTCATTTTCATATGGTTGCCTTAAATAATATCATGTTGGCCCCGCCCGTCCTGCCTCGACCATTATCTGTGTCTGACCAGTTTACATTGCTGGTGGGGTCCATGGGTACGTGCCAAGCTTACTTGCTTTTGGATAGAATAAGTTGCAGAGAATTACTTTTATATAGAGTAAGGTATAAGAAATTAAACATTTCTTCAATTATGATAGGTTATTTTGCGTATAATGGGTACTCAAAATTGATTTGAGTGGGTATCTTATGTCGTATAATTATCGATTTTCTTCCATAAAAAAGTATAGATTTTCATATATGTTATTACACATATATATGTTATATGCATTATGTCTTTATCCCTGTAGCTTGAACATTATCGCTATAACTTAGGCATAGTTTTAATTGTTTTTATTTTTCCTTTCTTCCCAAAGGTATTCACTTTTTTCCTCGCGTATATTCTCTTATCAACCTTTAATACTGATAACAACACTCTCTGTCGACCCGTACGCTTGATACGTCCAAGTGATGCTCATTGGTAGAAGGTATCAATCTATGAAACTGACATGACGTCTAACACTTCCAATACATATTGGCATTTAACCAGCACTAGATCTACATGGCAAACCACATTCACACTGCAACAAAAATGCCTTGCGAACCATGAGAAAGCTTAAATGTGCAGGTGTATAACTCCATTTATCACATCGTTTAAGGTGTGGTATCTCAATCCCTTGCTCAACCTATTAACAACTTACTATTATATTTTGGAATTTTTGCAAATATGTTTACAAAGTTTGACTAATATTGCATTCGTATTCTTGAGTTGCCAAAATTACAAATATATCCACAAGGTTTGCATAAAATTGCAAGTTTGTCTCTTCTGTTATGATTTTGTTAGATTTTTCTGCAAAATGACAATAATGTCTTTTATGCTAAGCAATGCACTTGCAATTTTTGCAAATGTTATAAGATATTTGTAAAAAAATCTAAAATAATGATATAGGTATAATATATAAAATAATCAAATAATAAATATATCTATAATAGTTGGAAACATTACAAGTATATTACTTCGTTTAAAGGACATTTTTGTTATTTTATAACAAAATCTAACCGCGTCCAAATGGAAGGGAGATGCTTGCACTTCTATGCAAATCTTGTGAACATATTTGTAATTTCGGCAAACTTAGGAATATAGATGCGATATTGATCAAACTTTGTAGAACATGTTTGCAAAAGTCCCTACTTTTTTTGAAAACGTCATCAACATGTAAAATCGTCTATTTAATCTTATGGAATCCAGTTACCTGCTAAAAAAAACTATTTGAAAGACAACATTGTATCTGATCTTGCAATTATAATGGAGCATATGAAGATGAAGAAGCGGTAAAAGGGAGGGTTAGACATACATTTTCTCTCAAACAAGCACAAGCTCTAAGCCAGAGAAGTAAGCTTCTTTAGTATACTTTGCATCGTTATTTTCCCTTTCTAAGAACGCCCTTAAAACTCTAGTTGAAGGAAGATAATCGTACAAATTGTACACTTCATTTGGGTTTGAAGAAGGCATTGTATATTATAATACTTCCTTTCCTCCGTAAAAATTCTTTATATATGTCATTTTTGCATATCCTTTCTTTTCATACCCATCCTTCGCTGGGATCACAATACTCGTTATTTCTAGGGATCTCGATCCTGTGCACCCAGGTGTACTTAGTTTCAGTGAACCATTTTAACCCATTTTTTTAATTTTTTTTGAAATTTTTTTGTACAAGTGTTAATCTAAGTGTTTTTAACATGTGTATCAATTTTTACCATTTTTGGAGTATTTTAGATATTTATTTTTTATTTTTGAAAATTAGTTGTATTTTACTAATTTTAAATTACCTAAAATGCCACTAGTTTTCAAAAATAAAAATAAATATCTAAAATACTCCAAAAATGGTAAATACACTTAGATTAACACTTGTATAAAAAAAATTTTAAAAATAAAAAAGGGTTAATGCACCTGGGTGGATTGAAGCTAAGTGCACCGGGTGCACAGGATCGGGATCCTATTTCTAGCTATCAATAAATATAAAAACTTAATTACTTTAATATATTAAATAGTTTCTATTGAAAAAAACCAAAATCAAACAACTTGACCTTTAAAATATGAGAGTAATGAATATGATTTTTAAGTAGAACCGGACCAACCACAGCTAGTTGCATCCCAAGTTTACATAGACTAAACTCATGCTTTGTGAGCCATGCACGTACATACTGCTTTTGAATCGCATGATCATTAATTGATTGTGACTATTTACATATGGTCACATACTTACCTATAGGTGTAGTTTGGTAACATGTATTTTGGTGGTATTTTGGGGAGATGTGAGAAGCAGAAAAGTAAATATGTTGAAAATTATACGAATGATAATGATAAAATTGAAGTAGATAGGATGAGCGGAATACAATGGTAGGTAAAGTTGAAAAAGATAGAGTTTTTAAATTGTTCATTATTTATGAAAAATGTGCTGGAGAGAGAAAAACTATGGGAACCATAGAGAAACATTACCAAACGTGCCATTAGTTGCAACTTGCAAAGTCCAAAACAGCATAATTGATGATCCATGTGTGGAATTACGTCCACACATATATGTTTTGGTCACCATCATTCAATTAAACACATTACGTGTTCCACAGTGCATGTATACATCAGTACGTACATTACCTTTTTCGCTTTTTGCTGCGGTTTGGCACGTGAAACAAGCTTCAATAATCGGAGAATAGCAAGTAACGAATAACGTTATATCTCAAAAAAAAACAAAAAAAAAAAAAACAAGTAACGAATAACGACAACCGCCCAGAGTCAAGCGTGTCAAACTCAATTGATCCTTCCCCGGAGCTCACTTAATGGAATTTGCATTTCTAAACCTTTTAACTATGTATATTTGTATTTTAAATATTAATGTTTTTATATTGCATTTTGAACTTTAAAAATTTTGGTTTTTTCACATTTTAAATCTTGAAGGCTTATGACATTAAAAAACTTGGTTAAATTTTATATAATGTCTAAAATATTCTTACATTTTCAATGGAGTTTTCATATTAGCACTTTCAATCTTTAGTTTGCCTCATAAATCAACTTCACCTAGTTGACAAACATTGTGGTTGAAGCTCGAATATCATATTTGGGATTTTGTTTCTGTATATGAGAGCAATTAGGGCTTATTTGGTAAATGACGTGAGAAATATAGGGTGGGGAGAGGTGGGAGCACAGTTTCTGAGGTCCATCATTAATCAATTAATTATTAGATTTTTCCACTTTTACCTTTATATTCGAATCATTTTTCTTATCAACTACATTCCAACAAACATATTTATTCTAACTTTACCTCTTTCATTTTACACCACTCACACAATTTTCAAAATATTCCATTTTCTACTCCCACTCCATCTGCAATTCCCACAAATTTCAAATTCCTAAACGTCTACTTAGTCTCCTGTGTGGGAGTTGTGGTCTCCTGTAATGGAGAGTGTTGGTCTTCTCATATGTTTTAAAGTGTATTTAAAAAATGATAAAACTTTTGATGAATATTTTTTTGTGTACTAATTTTTAAAATGGAAGAAAATGATGTGATATAGTATGAGTAACGATGATGGCAAAGAAAATGAAGCTAAAATAGATAGATTAGTTATATGAGTAGTTATATAAAATAATTGAAAAATATGAAAGTTATATATGAATATGTGAAAAAAAAATTTTAAATTTGTAATAGGATATTTAAGGGGTAAATTTATAAGATGAAATAAGATTAAAATGAGGTAAGAAATCTTGTACTTAATTCTAATATGAATTGAGTTGAGAAGTAATATAGTAAAACTGATTTTAAAAAAAAAGTTTGGCTCATTGATAATTTGCATATTCTTATATTATTTATATGATATTATCATATGTGGAGGCTTTGATAAGCAAATCACAGCACGTGGTGCTGCTGTTTAACGTGTGGAACAAGCTTTAATTGGCGGATGGCGAGCAAGGAATCGCGATCACCGTCCAAACTCAGGCGTGTCAAACTGAACTCTGATCCTTCCAAGCGTCCTTTCAACTGCATGTCCGTATATGGATGATTAGAAAAGTCGACACCTTTGCACGGTCGTACGAGTGCGAAATGATAGTTGTCTGCTTCCGCCGAAAAGCTGATGCATGCAATGTCGCGTTTTAAAATTAGTCCCGGCCGGTACAAACCACCTCCCCCTCCACCCCACGACCCCCCGGCAATTTTTTTTTTTTACACAAGTACTCTAGTTTTTAATCATTTACACATAAGAGGTATTTGGAAAATTATTAAATTTCTCAATCTAAAAATTTTCACTTTCTTTTCGTATCTGATTTTTTAATCATTTTTTACATATTCTTATAAAATTACCTTACTTTTCAATCATTTTTATACATGTAATCTATTTATTTTAATTTTATTCTTTTTATTCTTGGTTATTACCTCTATTATATCACATCATTTTTTACTAATTTAAAAACTTTTATATGAAAAATTTTCATCAAAAGCTTTATCATTTTCTATACATACTCTAATTAGTTATACAATTAACTTATCTATTTAAATTTTATTCTCTTTACTTGTTATTATTATCATATCATATCACACTTTTACGTTAAAAACTTTTCATTCAATTGTTATATTTTATCACTTTCCAATCACACAATTAGCAAATTTTTAAAAATTCGTGTGGCGTTTTATTTGAATCACACGAATTTTTAAAAATCATTAATATTTCTTTATTAAAATAATTAATATTTATAAAATATATTATATACATATTGTTTAAAAAATATTTCTTTATATTCTTCATATTTTATGTTATCATATCTATATTTGAATTTATGTTTGGAATATTGTAATTTTGTTATAAATAAAGTATATTATTTTTATTTATATTTATTTTTTATTTCTATTATTTACTTTTACATTCATTAATTTTCTTCCTTTATCTCATTTTTTATGTTAAATTTTTTCTAAAAATATTCTTTATATTACTATTTTTTTAAAAAAATATGTAGTTTGATCATATATTATTATGTTTACTTACATGATTTGTTATTATTATTTATTCATATGAAATTCTAAACTTGTAACTTTTAAATAAAATGTAAATTCATCAACATAAATTCCAATTTAAAATTTAACCCGAACCTGATTTTCAAAAATAGGGTTAGGGTTTAGGTTTTACAAATATAGTTAGGGTTATGGTTAAGGTTGATGTTTTATAAATAGGGTTAGAGTTAGGGTTAAGGTGAACCCGAATTTCAAGAGCCCGAGTTACACCCCTATACGTATCTTATAAATTTTTATCAACAGATAATGATAAATTAATGGAACACACATAACTACATAGGGGACCAATAAAACACCACGCACATACAATGACCCTACAATAAAATACATTTATTACAACAAAAAATTTCAATGAAAATATTTTTCATTGCAATTAGTGTGCACAATTGCAATGAAATGGAGCTTCATTCCTATTGGAGGGACATGATTTGTAAATTGCAACGAAACACTTTTTGTTGCAAAAAGTGGTTGCTATTATGTACAATTGCATTGAAAATTTACAATGAGAACCTTTTCGTTGCAATTAGTATACACAATTGCAAGGAAATGACGTTCTTTTCCTCCTGTACTATCAAATTGCAATGAAATCTATCTTGTTGCTAAATTTGGTTGCTATTCTGTATTAAAAATTGCAATGATAATATTTCTGTTGCAATTAATACATAAAGCATTCTTCACTTCACAAATTATAAACTGCAACGAGAAGAGAGTTGGCTGCTATTATTGCAACTATTAGCAACGAAATGTGTCTCCTTGCAATTGTGCACACTAATTGCAACGAGGACAATGTCTATTCTATTGGCATGATAGAAATTACAATACAAAAAATTGTTCAGAGTTCATGAATAATTAAATAATTTCTAATTTTTAAAGATTTTTTAAGAAATTATAAAATATGTAATTTCATTAGCCTGAGTTGTAACATAAAATAATGAAAATGTAAAAGTAATAATAAAAATAATACATAATAAAATTTGGATACCTAAGATCATTCTATACATATTAATTATTAGTGAAAATTCAATGCAAAAATAAAAAGTAATATGTATAAAAATGAGAAAGATTATGTGCAACTGACTCCCTTGTAGAGATATTTTATTTTAGTTTATTATTATTTTTTTCCTGAACATAATTTCCTAACTATATTCAAGCTATTTACCAAGTTTTGTCATCTTACAATACTTTTAAATATTTTTTATTTTTAAAAAGCATCAATTCAGGGGCATTTAAGTCATATTCCATCCATTAAACGACTTAATTTTTAAAAATTGAAAATAAATATATAAAAGTATTGTAAAATGACAAATTTTGGTATATAACTTAAATACGCTTAGGAAAACATATTTATGAAGAAAATTTTTAAAAATAACTAATTATACAAATCAATGAACATTGTATTTTAGCTTAAAATATATTTTGAAGTACATAATCAAGCTCCTTAATTAATTACATGGTACATCGACCGAGCTATCATGATTACCCAAATAGAGATGTTAGCGGCATCATGGTAGTGAACTCGAATCCCATATTTGGTATATCAACTCGAGTTTTAGGTGTGAGCATTTGATCTCCCTTAGTGTAATGTGGGAGCGGTTTGTCTCCCTTAACAGATAAATAAAAGCTTGTTATCTTCCTTCTAGATAGTGGAAGCTTGTAATCTCTTGGGTGAATAGGCTTGATATGTAATATTAGATATCACGACGTAAAATACTAATAAAAAATAATTGCACCATACAATGATTTGACTGATGAACATAATTCTTAATATCATATGCCGTCACCAAGATGGCTGTTGGGATAGATTTCGCCATGTGTGTTGGAATTCCACATTTAGGATTTCAAACTAAATTTTTTTGATACATATTGCATCATCTCAATTGGTATTAAATTTAGGCTCTAAGACTTTTTCTTACAATTTTTCTAACAACATTCTATAAATATCTAACTAATAATCTAATTTTTCCTAACAATATTTCCTAAACACTTGCTTGGTGAATGCTCCTACAAAAACTTAGGGAGAACAAACACGGCCACAAAATCCACCTGAAGATGTGGATGCCAGGCTTTGAACCACAATCACACACCAAATGGGGCAAGACTGCCAATGGTAGTGGCTTCAAACCAAATTTAAGATGGAGCATTTTATCTCCTGAAGAAAATGAGGTGGGAGTAGTGGGTCTCTCTTAACAAATAGATGGAACTTTGTTGTCTCTTTTTAGTTATGTGAAGCTTGTAGTCTCTAAGATGAATAGATTTGATATATAATATCAGATGTTACGATGTACAATACTAGTAAAAAAATCATATGCCTCAATAATTAATTCTTGCACAGTACCAATAAAAAAATATCATATGTTGTGGCAGATTGGAAGACAATATTCATCTCTTTTAGGAATGCACTAAAATTGATGCCTTTAAGGATAATGAAAAAATCCATAAATAAGGATAACCCATTTCAAATATACCCCATTTCTTCAGATAGTTATCCAAATGCAATTTAATCTAAAATCCATTGTTTTTCATCCTGATTTGTTGACGCATATGGTTTATTAGAAAGTTTGTTTATGCTAAGGTGGAGAGATCATTTATTGATATCCACCACTCATGCTTAGAATAAATAAGTCAGTATGAATGCAAATCTCCTGCATCAACTCATGAACTTCTTACGTGATGGGTGAGACCAGAAGCTAGAAATATAAAGTTAAATATTGACAGATCAAAGAAGCATATTTAGAGCAATCTTGGTGGATCTCATATTATTAAGGCCACATTAATTCTCAATTTGCAAATTAGTTGGAATCATGTAATTGCAAGTTAATTAATTATTCAAGATTACAAGAACATGAGCTAAGGTCTTCAATGGACCAAAAAATTCAAGATGGGTATTTTTATCAAAATGCTTCTGCCTATCACCAAACCATGAAGCATAGTTGTTTCTCTCTCCCTCTAAAGTCAAAAGACTTCTCAAGTGAATGATGAGACGAGGATCAATAAATATGACATGGGAAAGTCACGTAGAAACAAAATGTAAATACAGAAACATTGCATGTCAACGATTCAAAATGCATGTTTATATTTGGACAGTGCAAAAAATCTAGGACATGGACGGCCAATGAGAAAGAGAAGCAACCATGCTGGACTACCATATGCGTGTAATGCATGATATAGAGTACATAATACTTTAGCATGCATGCCTTATGCAAAAAAAATAATGTGTAAAAAAAGTCTTCGTCAGTTGAAACATGTTCCAAAAATGGAAAATGGATGTCGAAGATGGAATTTCAGAAAAAAGAAAAGAAGAGAGCATGAAAGGACAATTTAAAAAATGGCGCATGCATGGATGAGGTGATTTAATGCACGAATGGCAAAGCTTGTGGATTTTGGAACAAATGCGAGGAAAAGGAAAAAATTCTCAGCATGACATGTATAGAGCACCATCTGTAATGCTTGAATTTGTTCTCTAATAAATAACAACGTGTGGTATGAGGAACTTTGATTGGTGGCTCAGACAACCAAATACTAGGAAAGAAAAGCATGTGAGGCTATTAATGGGACGTGCATTGATGGCTTGAAAATGAATAAAAGCCGAGGAAAAATATTAGGTTGAAAGAAAGAAAGATCTTTGGGGCGTAATCAATCCCAGCCCTCCTAAAGATCATAGTCAGGCTGGGAATGATAAATCCCGTCAGTCGAATCCATTCCAAAAAAAATCTTGGCATAATACATTAGTAATATGATCAGGTGGAGTATCCCTCCACTCCATCTCAGTTTGGATTTGCTGTGTTGCAAGTTTTGCTAAGCAATGAGCAACACCATTAATAGATCTATATAAATCTGTAACTTTACAAAATTCAAAATTCAAAATTCAACATCTCTCCTGATTTCCTCAATCACTAAACGCGCCTGCGACCTGATAATACCTCCATTGTTGATGAAGTTCAATGAGTCGCACACTACATGTATTCTCCTAATAGAGTTTGCAAATCCACTTCTAACTCTTGCTTATAACTATTGCTTCCATCATATTAAGGGATCAGTTAGACCATTTATTTCCATATCTTTATTGCGACAAAGCCTCCAGTCCAATCTCTCAAAATAGCCCCCAATGGAGATTTAAGCCAGAGTCAATGTTCATTTTATTAGATTCTGTTCTAGACCTAACCACCTCACTAGGCTTTGCTTGATAATAGTATTTCCAATTCATAGTGGCCTAGTAGTGTGCATTAGATGAATTTGTTCCACAGTTGATCTTGAAACCTCCTTCCATCTGATGCTAGCATGTATCTCTTATTTCTTAGAAACTAAATTTGCCAATAGGTGCACAAGAAACAAATAAGGGAATATAGCCATTTCTTGTTTCGCAGGCATTGGAAAATGACTTCTAACCCACTAGTAGGAACATTTGAAAGGATGTTAACAAGATTAGCATCAATCGCTTCCCTAGTCACCGCACATTTTAAGAAAAGATGATCACGGTCTTCTATATCCATTCCATATAAAGAGCAGATAGGATTGGAAATTATATCTCTTTTAAACAAGTTTACTCTGGTTGAAAGTGAATTAGTGAGAGCCCTCCATCCAGACCCAATAATCTTCTTTGAAATCTTCAACAATCTGAGGATCCCTTAAGATTCCCCTCTCACAATCTTCCTTTTGGAGTGTCAATATAGCCTATCTGTATGCATTTTTCAAAAATAATGACAAATGCACACGAAATGTAAAGCTTTTGAAAGTTAGCTAGGAACTAAAGCTTCTCCCATATAGAATTATGCTTCAACTTTATTTGAAGCCCAAGCCATAATTTTTTCACATGCAATTACTGTTCCACAGCAACATTATCTTGACACCCAAGCTATAATACCAATGGAACTGCTCTCAAATCTGTGGAAATTCGTATAAATAGGACCTCTTCATACTCATTTTCACACAACACACAACTCTCCCAAGAGCTCCTTCTCTCTCTCTCTCTCTCTCTCTCTCTCTCTCTCTCTCTCTCTCTCTCTCTCTCTCTCTCTCTCTCTCAAATCTCTCATTTGAATTTCCCTTAGCCCATTAGAGCTATCTTCATTCCGAAAAATAAAAAATTCCAAAGTTCTTTTAAAAATTCTAAAATTTTTTCGTCTTCCCACTTGGATTCAAATGTAGAAGATTTTACCTTACCACAAGAAAAATCTTTGAATGGAAGATGATTTGATATTTGGGATTAAATTATTTCTCCTTTGTTTTCTAAAAAATCATCTCCATTTCATACCCATTGGAAAATTCTACTTTGCTCCTCATGGATAATCTCTTATTGGGAGATGATTTGAAATATGGGATTAAGTATTTCTCCCTTTAATTTTCATAAAAATCATCTCCATTTCATAATCATTCTAACTTTTTGCCCAACCCAAACCTTTGTGTCCAGAGAAGGCTACTATGCCAAGCTATTATGTTACCAAATTGAAATCATCAAACTCCACATGGTTTCCACAATCTGAGCAACTAGATCTTGCTAGATCTACATAATATATCCTATTTTTACTTTAGCAAGAGTTTCTATAGTAGACCTAATTCTAGTAATTTACCATTAATTGAAAAATATACATGACCCACTAGACACATTAGGTAATAGCGACTTATGGGCATGTAAAATTCAAAAGGTGTAGCTGTCTTGCATTAAGAAGCTATAAGGATTATCTTGTTAAGACAAGATTAGAAATATGCTAGATCTTTTGTAATTTGTATACGCGTAAATTTTACACAATACACATTTGGAAGCCAGGCAGGTAGTTTCAACATGTGCGTATCCATTAGGACATTCAACTCATTTTAAGCCCACTTGGGCCCACAACCCTCCAAATAGGTTGGTTAGGCCCAAAAGTCTCCAATAAGCGCAAAACTCTTCAGAACCCTTAAGATGGCCCACCTGGTCCCACGATTTTCCATTTTGGCGCAAAAGCATTACAATTAGGTTCAAAACCCGCATTTAGGCCCAATTCAATCTATTGACCCCAGAACACTCACTTGGGCCCGTTTCAAGCCCACTTAGGTCCATAATTGTCCACTTGGACTCACCACCTTCTAGACAGTCTAGTTAGGCACAAAATTCTCCAAGAAGACCAATTAGGTTGAAACACACTTCATTCGAGTCTAATACCTTCTAGTTGGGCCCAAAACTCTTCAAAAGGCCTAGGTAGGCTCGAAAATCTCTAGGTGGCTCAATTAAACCCAAAGCTTATCAATTAGGCTCAAAACTGTCTAATAAGCTCAGTTGGTCCCAAAAATGTCCAATAAGCTCATCTATGCCTGAAACTTCCTAATAAGCCCAGTTGGGCCTAAGAGTCTCCAATAAGTCCATTTGGCCTAGAAACCCTCAAAAATAACCTAATGTGCTAAAGACATTTTAGTTGGGACTAAAATCCTTCAACAAGCTCATTTGGGCTGAGCGCTTCAAAGTAAACTCATTTTAGCCCAAACCTATTCAACTAGTCTGATTAGGCCAACAAATTTCTAGTTAAGTCCAAAGCCCAAGAAAACTATTCAATCTGCCTAGTTGGGTTTAGAACTTTACAACAGGCCTAGTTGGGCTCAAGTCACGTGAGTCAACTCAATTGATTCTGAATTCTTTTCAATAGGCCCACATGGGACCAAAATCTTTGAGTCATCCTAATGGGCCTAAACTCCTTTTATTCAGGCCAAGTTGGCCAAAACATATTTTCAAATTTTGGTTAAAAGCAATTTTCAAAATCCAAAAGTTGAATATAGGATACTCTGGCTTGTTGTGCAGATTCAAGGACTGAGTGTAGGAGACGCTGACTTACTGGGTAAATCCAAAAGCTGAATGGAGGATACACTTAGGGGTGTTAACGGATCAAGTTGGACGGGTTGGAGTCTGATTCTAATCCTAATCCATTTAAAATATCTCAACCTTAATCTGTTTATTAACATATTTAAAAAACTTTGATCCTAACCTATTTACAACTCATTTAATAAACGGGTTAGCGGGTTATTAACAGGTTGTATAGCAAACTTTTGTAAATGAATTGCAAATCAAGCACTATCTATATTTTGATGATTAACAATTCAATTTGAAAATTTTTTAAGGCACTAACATGTGTATCGAGATGTTTTAAGAATTAGATACTTCAAGATTCAAAGATTGGCAGGTCAAGTCGCACGCCAAGTTAACTTACGCACCGACTTAGGTCAAGTCGATACCAAAGTCGACTTCAAATCGACTTCAAAGGGACATTTTTTGACAGCGCTGAAAATATGGACATGTGAACTGGCGAAGTTGCGACCAAAATTGATTTTGTATGTGACTTAGGTGAAATCGCAACCCAAGTCAACTCTGTCAGCGATTTGGAGTATCTTTAGAGATTCGAAACTAAATCTGACAAAGTCAAGTCGCAATCGAAGTCGACTTTGAAATTTGACTTAGGTGAAGTTGCACATGAAGTCGACTAAGACGTGCGACTTGAGTGGAGTTGCAAATCAAGTCAACCCCAACATTCAACTTGGATACAAGAAGTTCAAATTGTGAAGTTTCAAGCCCAAAGATGACAAGTTTAACTCAAGAAACATCATTCTAATATGATTTAAAATCCAAGACAAGTTTATACAAGAATGCTCAAATAAATTTTACTAAGCTCAATATTCAAGGAGTTCCAAAGCTCACATGCACAAGTGAAGACTTACGAAGATAAAATATGAAGAAACAAGGGCAATTATCCTACAGGATTAAGTTCGCATTCTACCAAGGTTCTAATGAACCAAGTAGAAAGTGAATTCGCAACCCAAGTCAACTTCATCTGCGACTTGCATCAAGTCTAAAATCAAGCCAACTTGAAATGGAACCTGACTGAAGAGTTGAAGACCAAAGTTGCAACCTAAGTTGTCTCTAGTCTGCGACTTGGGTGAAGTCGCCCTTGAGGTCACTCAAGGTCGACGTCGAGTGCAACTTGGATCGCAATGGTCTAAAAATTCAACATTGGCACATTAAATGTGCGTCACTTGCCACCAAACATCCAAATTTACTCCTCTTCTATTTAATAATGTCAAATGAAAGGAAGAGAGTTAGCTAGTGCATTAGGTAAGTTTCACTTTCCAACTTTTTAGCATTGAGGTGCTCGTTAAAGAGATCTACAATAAGAACTTTTCTCTTTGACTGCACGTGCTCAAGTGTTCTTCCATTCATTCCCTCTACAAGGTCTTCTATGAGCTAAAAATCTGCGTACACATCTATAAAGTTTAGATCCTTATTTTTTATTATTTTTGTATGTGATTCCATTTGATTTGGTGTTGAAGACTAAGATTAAGTGAAGGTAAAGTAGTATATGGTTAGAATGTGACTCACTATCTTACTTGTGCAAAATTTGTAAAGGTCCCTTAGAGCTGAAATCTAGAAGAAAGTAAGTGCTCTATCTGTATTTTTATTGGCATAGTGGAACCCAAGGCACAAGAGTGTGTTCTTGGAGAAGTGGAGCAGGAAGGGTTGTCTTGAACCACTATAATCTCTTGGGTTTGCTTTGTTTTCCCTACTTGCTATCATATTCTCAACGTTTTCATTCAAAGGGACTTAGTTTACATAGGGGTTACAACTAATACACTGAAATATTTTTAAGAACCCAATTCAACCCTCCTCTCTTGGGTTTTGCCATAAACTCAGGACCAACAAGTAGTATCAGAACAGGTCTTTGAGTTTACACCAAAGAAATCTTTGTTAAATGACATCCTAATCAACTTTCACACCTGCTTTTGCTGAGGGACAATCATTTACTAGGTCACCTCTATTCGATGGTAGTAACTTCAGTTACTGGAAGTTGAGAATGAAATAATTAATCATGGCTATAGATATACACTCTTGGATTGCTATCCAAGATGGTGTTACATTACTCAAAGGTGAGAAAGCCTCCGAATGGAACGAGGAGGAAGTCAAATTGGTAAAAAGTAATGCCAAGGTAATGAACTTTCTATTTTGAGCCTTAACTACATCCGAGTATGATAAGGTATCCTTTTGTTTAACCACGAAAGAGATATAGGATACTCTAACCTTGATATATGAGGGGACTTCTCAAGTCCAAGGGACTAGAAGAAATATTTTGATCGGAGAATTAAAAAATTTTTAAATGTTAAACACTGAAAACATATCTGAAATATTTATTAGAATTTTTAAGATTACAATGCATTAAAAGGTCTTGAAAAAGTAATTTCTGAACTAGAGTAGATTATGAAGATCCTAAGAGCTTTACCCCAGTCATGGACTCCAAAGATCATAGGCATTAAGGAAGCAAAGAATTTAAACACGTTGAAGCTAGAAGACCTTATCAGCCACTCATGTCTCATAAGCTGATAAAGAAAAGAAGTGAGGAACACCATAAGGGGAAGAGAGCTATCACATTGAAAGCAACAAAAATCTTGGACAAGTCTACATCTTCTTCTCAAAATGAAGATGAGGAGATTGCTCTCCTCACGAAAAAATTCAAAAAATTTGTGAGAAAAGGAAAGAACTTTAGTTCTAAAGGATTCAAAGAAAAAAGTAGAAAAGAAAAGAATAAAGAAATGACCAAGTGCTATAAATGTAGACGAGTTGGACACATGCAAGTTCAATGTCCTACACCTGAAGAAAACAAATTAAAGCAACAATAAGAAAAGAAAGATAAAAGTAATTTTAGAAGATTTTCAAAGCCTAAGGGCAGAGGAATGTATGTGAATGACGATTCATCAACTACAAGTAGTTCATCAAATGAGGATCATAAGGTTGCAAACTCTGCAATAATTTGCTGTGTGGCAAGAATAGAGGAAGAAAACATCATAAACTGCCTCACTACAACTGAATTCATTGAAGGATTAACTGCTTCAACTGATTACATAAGTAATGAAAAGGTAACTTCTAAACTTAATCATTAAAATTTCAAGTTTATTTATTCATCAACTCATGATTGTCTCAAATGTGCTGAGTTAGAAGAGTTACAACAAACTTATGATTCATTGTATGATGAAATCGAGAATCTAGACAATAAATATACTCAAAAGAAGAGACAATATGACTCAAACATGGCAGTAAATCAAGAAACAGTTGAAAGAGTTAAATGCTGAGTGGGAAAGATCAAATCTTTGAAAAATGAGATAGATTGGTTAAAGAAAGAAAATGAAACATTGAATGAATCGTGAGCCAAATTCTCTAAGCCAGAGGAAAGCGTAAAAATGTTTTTAAATATGACCACTCAAAGTGACAAAAAAGGACTTGAGGATTCCACATTTGAGCAAGGTAAATATAGAAAGTCAAATACTCCAAAATGAATTGAACCAAAATCTAAGGTAACTGGTTTTCAGCACAAACTAAAATTCAACAACGTTGCTTGGATTAGAATGCCAACTTGGAAACAACAGTGTGCATGGAGGTACTATTGCATTTGGGAACAATGAAAAAGCTAAAATTAATGATAAAAAATGTTTATGGTATTTCAAATTCATGTATAGAGGATGTGTTGTTTGTTGAAGAACTCAAACACAACTTAATGAGTATTAGTCAATTATATGACAAAAGTTATAAAGTCATATTCGAATCATCTATATGCAATATCTTTAATGAAAAATATAATATTTAGTGGCAAAAGACATAAAAATATATATTTAGTTTCCCTTGATGAATTAGATGAAAAATGTCTTATGGTTGTTGATAATGATCCATGATATAACATAAAAGACTTGAACGTATAAATATGTCAAATATTAAGATCCTATGGAAAAAAAGTTTGGTAAAAGAGTTACCAAAACTCAAATATGATAAAGATAAAATTTGCAATGCATTTTAAGTGTCCAAACGATCTAAGATGACGTTTTCATCTAAAAATGAAGTTTCAACCTCAATGCCACTTGAATTACTACACATGGATCTTTATGGATCATCTAACGTTTTGAGCATTGTAAGAAAGAAATATATTTTCATTATAGTAGATGATTTTTCAATATTCACTTAGATAATGCTATTAGCTAATAAAGATGAAACCTTCTTAATATTTGTTAGATTTTCAAAATTAGTATAAACTAAAAAATAAAATACAATCATATTAATTAGAAGTGACCATGATGGTGAATTTGAAAATAAATATTTTATAGAATTTTACAATAAAAAAGAAATTTACTGAACATTCTTTGCTCCTAGAACCCCTCAACAAAATAGGATAATTGAAAGGAAAAATTAAACAACATAAGATATGACTAAGACTATACCAAATAAAAGTAAATTATCCAAGAAATATTAGGGCTAAGTGGTAATTATAACTTATTATGTATTAAATCGAGTTACAATTAGAGTAATATTGAAAAGGACCTCATATGAGCTATGGAAAGATACAGAAATAAATATTTTATATGTTGATACTTTTAGTTGCACTTATATTATTAAACAATGGAAAAGACAATCTAGAAAAATTAGATGCCAAAAGTGATGAAACTATATTTCTTAGTTATTCATCAAATAGCAAAACATATGAGTTTTTAACAAAAAAATCAAGTAGTAAAAGAATCCATTCATGTTATATTTGATGAACTTAACCCAAGTCTCGAGAAGGAGAATAAGCTAAGTGATGCAGATGATTTATCAAAGAATTTTGAAAAATTATAAGTGGAAAAAGCAAGGGAGAGAAGACCTAAATCAAGATCAAAGCCCAGATAAGGAGGTAAATAAAGGTAATATTTTCTACAAACCTACAAAAGACCTGAAATTCAAAAACAATCATCCAATTGAGCAAGTAATTGATAATACATATGAAGGTATGAAAACTAGAGGCTCAAGGTATAATATATGTGGACATTTTACTTTTGCATCTAAAATAGAATCAAATTCAGTTGATCAATCTCTCAATGACGAAAATTTGATCATAATCGTGCAAGAAGAGCTAAATCAATTTGAAAAAAATCGAGTATAACACTTAGTTCCTAGACCCAAGAACTACACAGTTATTGGTACCAAATAGGTCTTTAGAATTAAATTATATGAAAGTGGTCTTGTTGTAAGAAACAAAGTTAGACTAGTAGTGAAGGGGTATTCACGGGATGAAGGAATTAATTTTGAAGAATCATAAGCTCCCGTGACTAGGTTAGAAGTCATATGTATCCTATTAGCATTTATATCT
This sequence comes from Annona cherimola, assembly GCA_030490835.1. Taxonomy (NCBI): domain Eukaryota; kingdom Viridiplantae; phylum Streptophyta; class Magnoliopsida; order Magnoliales; family Annonaceae; genus Annona; species Annona cherimola. The sequence continues at coordinate 91,008,488 of CM059972.1, forward strand.
CATATAATTTCCAAATTTTTTAAAACAGATGTAAAAAGTACATTCTTAAATAAATATTTTAATGAAGAGGTGTATGTTGAATAACCTCCTGATTTTGAAGAAAAATATCAATCTAGATTTGTTTATAACCAAAGCTTTATATATATTAAAATAGGCTCCAAGAGTTTAGTATGAGAGGTATGTAAATTTTTTATTGATCATAAATTTCAAAGAGGAAAAGTTAATACTATCCTATTCGTAAAGTACAAAGGAAAAGATATACTAATTATTTAGATTTTTGTTGATGATATTGTATTTGGTGCTATTAATGAATCTTTATGCCAATAATTTTCTAAGCTTCTACAGAATGAATTTGAAATGAGTATAGTAGGCAAGCTCAATTTCTTCTTTGAACCGCAAATCATGTAATTAAATAATAGAATTTTTATAAATCAGTCCAAGTACATCAAAAAAATGTTCAAGAAATTTGGAATACATAACAACAAAGAAGCAAACACTCCCAAGAGCTCAACTATAAAAATCAATAATAATGAAAGAGGTAAACAAGTTGATAAAAAATTATATAGAAATATGACAGAATCTTTATTGTATTTGACTACATCAAGACTGGATATATTATTTAGTATTTTCATGTGTTTTAAATTTCAGTCATATCTCAAAGAATCACATTTGATAGCTGTGAAAAGAATTTTTAGATGCTTGATTGACATTACTAATTAGGATTATGGTATCTTAAGGGCTCAACATTTGATTTGATTGGCTAATCATATGAGAATTTTATTGATTACAAGTTAGATAAAAAAAGTACTAGTGGAACATGCAATTTCTTAAAAACATAAGGATTTCATAGTTTTTAAGAAAACAGAACAGTGTTGTTCTATCTATTGCGGAAGCTGAATATATAGCTGCCGAGAATTATTACGCCCAATTGCTTTGGATGAGACAACAACTTAGAGATTATGAGATAGATTACAAAGATATACCGATTAGATGTAATAATATAAGTACTATTTGTCAAAATAAGAATCCTATATTGCATTCTAGAACCAAACATATAAATATAAAACATCATTTCATTAGAGAACATATTGAAAATCATAATATTTATTTAAAATATGTCGAAACTGAAAATCAGATTGCAGACATTTTTACTAAATCATTAGGAAATAAATCATTTTATAAAATTAGAAATGAAAGGGTATGATTGATATTGATCCATGAAACTGATGCAAAGATTGCAAATTTGATATTAGTATGACATTCTTAATTTTGTTGTTTGATAATGGATTAAATGGGTAGGAAATTGAGGATATTCACACTTGAGTCGATGAAGCCAATTCAACTCCACACATCCTAAGTCAACTTCGGATGAGCGAAGTCAACTTTGGACTCGACTTAGGATTCGGAGTCAACTTTGCGGTGTCACTTCGACTACCTACACTTAGGTGCAAATCCGACACTCTCCTGGCTCCCTCTTTTCTCTCCATTTGAATTGACTCTTATTTTTCTTCTTCACCTAAGTTTGAAATCACCAAAATCTTCCATTTCACATTCCAATCTTTGGTTTTCACTACCCACTTCATCACATCACCAAACTTCTTATTTCTTACATCTCAATGGCGCCTAAATCTACCCCTCGGCTCACTAAATTGGCTATTTCATGCCCATCTAGATCTCCCACCAGAGAAGAGGTTCCAAGATGTCAAAGAACTCTGTCCAAGCGAATTCGAGATGAGGCGACCACCTCTACAGGCGAATGGGTTCGATTTCGGGAAGGTAGCCCATCTGTATCTCTATCTAGGGACACTGCACATGACGAAAAAAGTGAGGAAGTTGAAATTGTGGGAAGGAGAAGAGGAAACCTAGCTCCATGGGGCCAAGTTTCGAAAATGGTCATGGAATATTTCAAAAATGAGTGCTAACATAGTAGATTCTATAAGCATTTATATGAGAGAAAGACTTTCCCTCCAAAAATCATTGATTTTTAATTCTTACAAGAATATGAATTTGGTATAAAAGAATTACTTGACTTTTAGGATTAGACCACCCTATTAAGGATGATGAAAAAATTTATATTGATCTCCCTCGATTGTTCTGCTACCTATAGGACCACGAAAATTTTAATACCTATGTTAAAGAAGTAAAAATTAATCTGGGTTTGGCACATGGAATTAATGAGGAAAACACACATGGTTGGGTGGGCCACATTCTAGGCATTCCTGCCTTCGAAGATCCACTTCCAACTGGGCTCACACTTACTCAGATATACAACTACTTAACTAGAAGCAACAAATATCATTCGAGTATTAGGTTCTTGCATTATATGAATTTGCCACCCCCATTGAGTGTGTTGAGACTTCTTTTAGCCCATTGCATTTACTCCAAAGGTGGAGAAAAAAATCAACTTAATTCCCAAGAGGCGCAGATTTTATGAAAAGTGACCAACAAGGTCAAAGTTAGCCTACCTCGACTATTTTTGGAGGCATCAGAGCTTAGGAAAGATAATTCCTGAAGAGTTACCATACAGCACATGGATTACTAAAGTCCTTGATTGTTTTCATATTGATTTGAATGGAGAATCATACGAGTTCTTGAAGCCACAAATGCTATTAACAGTGCACTTTCAACCTGTATAAAAATTGACCTTGAGGCATTTAAAGCTACACAACTATAGGCTCAAATGGGAGGAGTCCCTCAAGAAGCCCAAGACAAACAAAAATCTCATATAGAGGCATCTCTGTTTAAGGGGGAGAATCAACTTCATCAAGATTCACAACCACCTCCACCTCTTGTTCCGAGAGCTCTGGCATCCCTTGCTTCTCATGCTTATTGTTCCCCTAGAGGATCTGAAGCTACAGATCACTTTTCACACTGTTGGTCCCGAGTTTATGGCTATTACCCAAGAGGAAAGGGGTGAATTGGGTATTTTAAAATTTTACTTAAACAGAAACTTTTCCCTTATTTAGTTTAATCCTCTTAATGAAATGACCAAAGAATATAGAGAGAAATAAAGCAATAAAAGCAGATAAGCAAGCCATAGTAGTAGACACAGATTTTATAGTGGTTCAGGCAACCTTTCTTACTCCATTCTTCCAAGCTCACGCCCGTTGTGACTTGGGTTCCACTAATGTATTGTCAAATACAACTAGAGCAACAACTCTCTTCTAGATTCCAGCTCTAAGGGGATTGCACAAACACAACACAAGTAGGTGATGAGTTACACTCAAGTCACACAGCTACTTTGCTTTCACTTGGTTTCTGTAACGCCCCAGGCCTAACAGTAAGGTATTATCCGCTTTGGGCCTCGGCCCGCACGGTTTTGCCCCTCTGGGTTCACGCGCATCCCGTCCTTCCCCAAAAGGCGCCTCACTGAGATACCTGGCGGCTTCCACTTATAACCCAGGCTCCCCCCCTCATCCTAACCGATGTGGAATATCACATTCACCTCCCTTGGGGCTCCAGCGTCCCCGCTGGACACCATCGGCCGAAGGTCGGGAGTCGGGTCTGATACCATTTTGTAATGTCCCAGGCCTAACAGTAAGGTATTATCCGCTTTGGGCCTCGGCCGCACGGTTTTGCCCCTCTGGGTTCACGCGCATCCCGTCCTTCCCCAAAAGGCGCCTCACTGAGATACCTGGCGGCTTCCACTTATAACCCAGGCTCCCCCCCTCATCCTAACCGATGTGGAATATCACAGTTTCAATCACCAATATCAAACCGAGTATCAAATACAGATAATGAATCAAATAAAAGAAACTACACTTTACAAGTTGATGCAAACCAAGTGCTTGTCGTTAAGAGCACTGTGATCACCAGTTTAATTTAAATTAACCGAAACACATTAAAGCTACCACTATACGAGTGATAGTGTAGAATAATGGTGAGTCGGGTCGAATCCACAGAGAGGCGATGTAGTTTTGAATTGTTTTAAGAGAAAGAAAAGAAGGTATAAAGAAGAGAAAGAGAAAGAGAGAAGAGAGAGAGAGAGAGAGAGAGAGAGAGAGAGAAGAGAGAAGAGAGAGAAAGAGAGAAGAGAGAGAAAAAGAAAAGAGAAAAAAAGAGAGAGAGAAAGAGAAGAGAGAAAGAAAATAGAAGAAATTAGAGATAGAAAGAAGAGAGAAAAGAAGAGAGTGAAAAAGAGAAAATAGAAGAAATTGGAGAGAAAAGAAAATAAGACAAGAAGCTAAAAGAAATTATAATTAACTAGCAACTTAATTAAAACTATTCTAAGAAAGCAATAAAAGCTATGAAATTTAATTATTAAAGCAGGAAAGAGAATTGTATTAAATTTAATCTAACAATTACAAAGCATAAAATAAAGCAGTAAATCTAATCTAAAAATTAAAACTACAAATTAAAGATTAACAACTACGAAGCACTACAAATCATAAAACAATAAAATAAAATTTACATCACCCGAATATGGAGAGCAAAATCTCCACGTAATAGAAAACTTTATTGCTTGGCCCCACTTCCTTGCTACGGATCCCACAAAATGGGTCCCACCCACTTGCTACGGGGTCCCACCAAATGGGTCCCACCCAAGGGGTGTGTGGGGTATGGGGTGTGTCTTTGGGATGAGTGAAGGCCTTATTTTATAGTTGAGGGAGGGGCCCTCCCTTCCTTGTGCAATCCGATGTGGGATTGCTCTCACGCCTGCCTTCGTTGCTTCTCCGTTTTCGGGGGCTATGGATTTCTGCAGCTACTCGGAAATGATGGAGATGCTGCCGGAAGTTGGTAAAGTGATGGAGGTGACGAGATTCTGCTGCCTATTCGTTGATGGCGGTCTGCTGTAATGGAGGCTTGCTGGTTTGCCGTGACTGGAGAAGAGGGCTGGCTGCAAACACGATCGGTGCTGGCCGGATTTTGCCGGTGCTTGGAGACAGCCACCGATTTGATGGAGAAAGCCACTACCAGATCTGGAGAAGAACAAAGCCGCCCGATTAAGCCTAGATCTCCCGCTGGTTTTTGCAATGGCAGTGCTGGACAGTTGCTTAGTTTGTTTGGTGAGAAAAATCGTAGGAATCGATGGGTTGCTGGGAAGTGGGAACATGGACCGTGGCTATGCAGAAAAGGCAAAAAGGAAATGGCCCATGGTCATTCAACGGGATGATGAGAATGCGGCAGCCGTTCTGATTGCTGATAGATCTTCTTGGTTGGAATTTGGATCCATGCTCCACAACCACCGTAAATGAATTGGTCGTGGAAACTCTCAAAGTTGACACCCACTCACCGTAAATGAATTTGGATCTGCTGCTTGGTTAGAGTGGATTGACCATTCAGGCTACTTTTATCCAAGGCACCCAGCTAAATCCTATCGGATCGGGCTGCTCTTTGCTTGGATTTACATGGTTGCTGGTTTTGGAGTTGCCGAAATTGCCTGGACGGCCGTGACAGCCATGGCTGCCGTTCGGGAAGGTGGAGGCCGGAATTAGTGGGGGGGCTGAAATGGGGCTGCCGCTTGCTGGTTCCGGTCTGGTGGGTTTGGCAGATGGGTTGCCGAATTTGGGGAAAGTGGAGCTGCTGTGATCGTGGTTTTTCGGTGATGGCTGAAAGGGGATTTTTGATTTGGCTGCCGAACGGTTGCAGGCTGCTGATTTTTGGTTTATGCGCTGCTCGGAAATGATGGAGGTGTTGCCGCCGCTCGCCGAAGATGATGGGGAAAACGGTGGCTGCTGGACGGGTTGGAATCGTGGCTGCTTCCATTTGCTTTTGTTCGATTGATTTGTGGGTGGCTTGAAAATCGAATTGGGATTTTGGATTTGGAGAAGAAGCCATTGTCGGTCAAGTTGGGGAAGATGATGGAGCACCGAACTAGTGCTCCAGTGGTGTACGGTTGTTCGTGTACTCATGCTGCAAACAAAAATAGATTTAAATATTTAATTTTTATAAAAATGATTTTAATAAGCTTGCTGATATTTTTAATTTACTTTTTAGCCCTTTTTGAATTTATTTATTTTTATCTTAAAATGTTATAACAGTTTGCTTTATAACCATATTTTAAATTATATTTATAACTATATGTATGATTTTTCTAATTAGGTGATTTTATAATTTTGCATAAATTATATTAATAAGCTAATACACATTTCAACATTAAAATTTAGTCATAATTTTTATATCTTCAAGAATGTTGCAAAATGACCTATTTTTAAAGCAAAATTAAATATTCTATTAAAAATATGATTTTCATGAAATTCCACTTAAAACATGTATTTAATTAACGTTTTAATATTTAACAACGTGAATTTAATATAAAATTAAAGGAAAATTTTTAGACTTATCACAAGTTGTATATGCAGATTTCAGCTCGTGAAAGAACTTGTTGAGAGAATGATTTGATCAGTGATGTAGCTTTCAGCAAGTTGAAGTAAGGTTCTTCACTTGAAGTGGTGTAGATCACGTAATGCTTAGAGGGTGGAAGGTAAACATAATGAATGCTTTCTCTAACCTCTAGCACATCATCTTGAATACTCTTTTATAATGGTGGAGTAAATTCGAACATTTGGAGGTAGGTGACGTGCATTTAATGCGCCAACATTCGAATTTTTCCGACCGTTACGAACCAAGTCACATGTGGAGTCAACTTCGGATGTAACTTCACCCAAGTCGCAAACTAAAGTTGACTTCGGTTGCGACTTTGGTCTCCAGCATGGCTTCAAGTTCCTATTCAGGTTGACTTGGTCTTAGACCTGACCCAAGCCTGATAACTCGTAAAAATGCGAGTTATCTTGGCTAATTTCAGACTATATTTATGCATTAGTCCAAGAGATTAGGCATAGTTTGCATCCATTTAACTTAATTTTCACTCGCTTTGCATTTTAGGAGCATTATTTAGTTTTTATGCATTTTTACCATAAATTAGGTATTTTTAGTTCATTTATCTGATTTATTCATTTTTTGCATGAATGACGGGCAATATAAAGGCAAGAGGGCGAGTGAAATGCAAAACATGACCAAGTCAAGGAGCAATGGGATGGCGCTTAGGCGCCAACCAGTAGTGCCTAGGTGCCACCCTAAACGCCTTTGCAAGAACTCCAGCACATCCAAAAACCACTAGTTTTCAGTGAGTTGGCGCCTAGGCGCCGGCTAGGGGTGCCCAAGCGCCACTTCACCAATATGCAGACAAGTCTAGAAGGATTTTGAGGTCACAAGATACAATAGCTCCCAACAAGTTGGCGCTTCGGCACCAGCTTGGGGCGCCCAAGTACCAGTACATGAACACAGGGTTCCAGGAGAGTTTCCAAGTCATGAAGCATCCAAGGAGTTGGTGCCTAGGCACCAAGCCATGAATTCCTAGGACATCCAAACAGGTTTCTAAGTTACCTAGCACACAGAAAGTTGGCGCCTAGGCGCCACTACGCATCCGTACGCACGGATTTCTGTACATGTGCTGCGCAAATCAAAGATTACAAATAGAACCTAGGGATTCACACGCGGGGGGAGAGCTAAGATGGAATAGACACGCAGAGAATGAACGGAACCCGTTTCAAGCACGGTTTGAAGAGAAAATTCAACCTGTTGGTGGAAACTGTCAGAGAACCAGTTTTCTCTTCATTTTTCTATTTTTCTTTCTCTGTTTGCCTGGATACTTTCATTATGGATGTATTGGATTTTTATGTCATGTTTTTGAGTTAAACCTCCATTAGATGGATAGTTAGGATGAATTGAACCCTAAACTATATTGTCTTGGTTTTGCAAAATTCAGGAATGAATACTTGATTTCTATATGATTGTGCGTTGTAGATTTACCCTTGCATATGATGTTTAATGCTTTTTACAAGATTTGCTACCTTGTAAAATGATTTAATTGCATGATTAATCCTTGAAAAAGGAAAATTTTTGCTAGATTCATGTGTAGGGCATAGGTTTCCTCTTGCTAAGAGGAGTTGTTTAATGGATATAAATATACCGTTAAACCCTATATAGTCGATGAACGAGTTATGAATCTATCAATTTCACTTTATTTAATGGCATGGGAACATAACAATTGAATAGGGTGTAATTAGCCTTATATGTGTTGAAAGATATATATATATATATATAAGGAATATTGAACTTAGACTAGTAAATCTCTACACAGTCTAAAAAAAAGGAACCAATGCGATATAATTTAGATTAAAAGATTTCGAACTATCCATCTGTCATCCCTAACCGATAAATTCTTTCTAGTATTCCAGTTGTCCCATCAACCCTCTTCTATTTCTTTTATGCATTTGATACTTTTAGTCTTAATTACAGAACCCTATTTTCGATTCACCGAAAGCAACTGAATTAATTAGTAATTTTAGTTAGATCATATCCTCGTGGGAACAATACTTTGTTCACTCATTATTACTTAATTGGAACGTATACTTGATTTAAAACAATCATTTTAAATAAACATATAAGTAGCTCATCAAGGTTTTGGCGCCGTTGCCAGGGATATCGGTCTGACTAATTATTGTTAGTTTTATTGGTTTCTTATACAATTCTATAATTATATTTCATTGTACATTTTTCTCTTTTTTCTTTTCAATTCTTTTCTTTTAATAAAATTTTATTTCAAGAGTTTGTTTATTGAAATTTTCAATGGCTTCAAATGCTTACCATTAACCAAATGCAGAATTTTCAACACCAAGTATAATGAGTTTCCATGAGTATGACAATATATGGGCACCTCCAGTCAATTTGTAAGTCTTGATAATCAAATGCAGGATATGGACAATTTTTATTCAACTTACTGCAACTTATGTGGAGGCAAGGGACATTTGTCAATTCAATGCATGTATTACTCAGCATCTGTGGGCTATCTTGATCATTCAATGATGCAAAGGGCAACTATGGAAACCCTTAATCAAAAATATGATGCCGATTAGATTTCAAGCATATCAAGCAGGGGAACCATCACCACTTGAAGGCAAGTCATCTTTGGAGGACATATTCATGCAATTCATGATGAGCCAAATAGAGTTTAACCTGAACATGTAAAAGCAGATAGAGCAGTTGGCTACTGCAATCCAAAGTAGGCATCAAGAGTTTTTTTCAACTGATATTAAGGAGGACTCAAAGGAAACTATGTTGGATGAAGGCTGTAAACACACTATAAGCATTAAAGAAGATAGATCCATGTGTGCAGCAGAACAATTGGCCCCTTAATTCGTGCTTGAACAATTGGTCGAGCCAATGGAAAGCCAGGAACTGGAAGAAGAAATTTGTGAAGAAATATAGGTTGATATAGCGGAGAAAGTTGAAAATTATCATATCAACATGCCTTTAATTTGTCTTCTTGAAATTCAAGTGCAACATGACTTAAGTGATCAATGCATAGCCTTGAAAAACAGCATCTTGAAGTCATCATTAATTCAAGACCCTGAACAACCCTTCTATAGTTTCTATGAAATTCAAGAAAAGAGGTTAACTAATCTATTTGAAAAGGCAAAGAAGAGATTTGAACTTCTAGTTCATACGCCGCATGGAAAGAAGTTCGACAGAGCAAGAATTGGCTAATCATTATGGAACGTCGAGCTGAGGACGTTAAACTTAGCGCTGAATGGAAGGCAACCCATTTCTCATTTTCATTTTTTATTTGTGTTTTTGTTTTTTTTTTATTTTAGGAGAATGACTTCGAGCTCAATTTCATAAAGATCTTGCATGAAAGCAGCTGGGTGCAAAAAGTTCAAAAAATTGCTAAAGAACATCAGCGCCTAGGCATCGCATGGGGGCGCCCCGGCTCCATGATGAAGATCCCAAAGAACACGGAGCGATGAACTGGTGCCCCAGCGCCGAGTCATGGACAGCTCAACCCAAACGGCTTTATAAGGTGCGGGTTAGGGTTCAAAACCCTAACCCCACGCCCCGTCGCCACTTTTTCTCCCCTTTCTCATTTTCAAACATTCTCCTCTTGATTCTAAGCCATTTCAACTCAAATTCAACCCCATTTTATCAAGCAATCACCTCTCCATTCTATCCATTCCATTTTTTATTTCATTCTCACTTTTCCCCTTTTCTTAGATCCACCCAAAAATCCAATTTTTCATCACCAAATCCTTAACCTCATTCCTAAATATTGTTTCCCATCAATTTCTCCTTCTTTTGGGCTCTATTTCAAGCCCTATTTACACCATTTCTCTCGACTAGCGCCGGACTACGCTGTTAGCAGAGTGGTGCCTAGGTGCCACCCCACCGCACCCCGGCGCCAGTGCAGAAATAGCAGCTTTGCAAATTTTCAATTGATAAGCTTCTGGGGGTAAAATCTCTTCATCTTTGGGGCCTTTTCATTGATTTGAAGTTGCTTGGTGATTGTTTGGGTGGAGGATTGGATTGGATTGAATAATTTTAATGATTGGACGACGAATTGGAGCTTTTTGTGCAATTTTTGGAGGTTGGCTTGTGTGGTTGGTTCTGAACTATTTCTTGCGAGTTTGTTCGAGGCAATTATTTATCGGAGACATAGCTTCTTCGTCATATGCCAAAAGGAAGAAAATTCAGGAGCCGATGGAATTCGACACCAACCAGTTCGTGTCCGCTCAAGCCTTCAAGCGGTACACAGACTCGCTATAAAAGCACCACCTGATTCCAGAAAGGGGAATCAAGGTCGATGCATTCTCTGACGTTCCTCTCCTCAACCTGAATGCCTGGGGCTAGCAGAAGTTCTTGGCACAGCCTCAGCCCACTATTACACCAGTGGTCAAAGAGTTCTATGCTAATGCGGTGGAACATGAGCAAGGGCAAGTCAAGGTTCGGGGCAAGATTGTCCTATTTCATGCTAAGGCGATCAACTCCTACTATGGGTTGTGTTCTTTCGATCGCCCGGACTAGTACGAAGCTTTTCTGGAGGGAGAAGACCGAGACGTCGACTCCATTACACGCCAGTTTTGCGAGAGGCCACCAGTTTGGAAGTCGACGGGCGGGCAACTTACCTCCTTCAAGCGAAGCGATATGCTTGATCATGAGAGGATGCTATTCCATTTCATATCAGCCCAGATGATGCCGTCGACGCACGTCAGTGAGGTGATGATGGATAGGGCGCTCCTGCTTCACGTCATATACAGCGGGATGTCGATAGATGTGGGCAGGCTAATCTACCATTAGATCTGCGCTAGTGCAACCACACCCTGGGGCAGCTACTACTTTTCACCCCTCATTATCGGGCTCTATAAGCGGGCAAGAGTTAGATGAGAGCCGATGGAGGAGGTCCTAAATTGCCAGGTGATCATAGATGACCTCTCCTACTGCACTCAGCCAAGAGTCTGCACCGCCACGACGCGCCCCACAGCAGCTTCATTAGCGGGACCTTCTTCTCAACCGGTATCCATCGACGATCGAGTGACCAACCTGGAGAACTTAGTAGCGGCCCAAGCTAGGTATATGCGTCAGTCCGACAGGGTGATGGAGGCATACCTATGCCAGATTACTGAGGACCGCCAGATCAACACCTTGACACTCCCGCCTTTCCCATTGACACCCCCAAAGTTCTTAGCGTGCTTCAGGCAGCAGTCCCAGCCACAGTGCAGCGACAACGAGGACGAGGATGTCACTGAGTCCGATTCTTGAGGGAGTCCCGGTCCTTCCATTTTTTTTTTTATTTCTGTTTTCTTTTGTATTTTTTTATTAGGACATTTTAGGTCATCATGCATTGAGGACAATGCATCTCTCAAGTTTGGGAGATGTATAATTCTCAACCATAAGTGAGTTTTTCATATTTTGTTTACATTGCATATTATATCAACTCCAGCTAATGAAAGTTATCTTTGCTCAATCCATCTTATTGAAAATGTGCAAGGTTGTGGATAATGTTGACTTGAAATTGAATTTATACAAAATGGATAATTCAGATTAAGGACCATATACAAAGCAAGTTGCAAATGACATGTGAAAGAATTAAAATGATTTCATAGTACATTGTTCTAATTCAATTATATGTTAATCTTCTAGACTGAGATGATGAGAACTAAATTAAATAAATGTTGACCAAGTACTTTAAGGGAATTAATGGGTTCAAAAATGGTAATATTTCACAAAAATTATACAGGCATGTTTAGTACCCCTAACAAGTCATTAGAATATTAAAAAGGGGGTGATTGACTGAAGCTGAGTAACTGGGACTTGGTATCAACAAATGACAAGGTTTGTGTAAAAAAGCAAAGGAAAATCACAGTAATAATGCTTTAAAATTAAAAATTTTCCTAGATATCCTGAAATATGGTAAGAAGAGCCAAAAAAAGATCTCTAGATATCCTGAAATATGGTGAGGAGAATTTTGCAATAAGTATGGAGAAAAAAAGAATGTGCAGTCGGGCAAAAATTGAATCTAGTGAATGATTATCATTTTCTATAACTAGTTAGTCAGCTTAAACCTTGGTTTGCCTGCTTTCATTGATTTTCTAACCAGTTTTTTGATCAAGTGGAAGATTAGCATGTTGAATTATGACCATGAACTAAGAAATTTTGTCACCCGCATGTAACTTGGTTTAAGAATGAAAATGCATTCCCTGTTTTGTGTAATGAATAATTTTTCAAGTTTAGATTATTCTTGACCTTGTTGAATAGATAAATGGATTGATTGAAGCATAATGGGAAGCAGGTTGAGTTGATAGGTTCATTCATTCATTCATTGTGTTTGCATGTATTGCTCGATGACTAGCAACATTTAAGTTTATAGGTGTGATAACTCGTAAAAATGCGAGTTATCATAGCCAGTTTCATACTATATTTGCGCGTTAGTCTAAGAGATTCGGCATAGTTTGCATCCGTTTAACTTAATTTTCACTCGCTTTGCTTTTTAGGAGCATTATTTAGTTTTTATACATTTTTAGTTCATTTATTTGGTTTATTCATTTTTTACAGGAAGGACGGGCAATATAAAGACATGCGGGCGAGTGGAATGCAGAATACGACCAAGTCAAGGAGCAGTGGGATCGCGTCTAAGTGCCAACCAGTGGCGCCTAGGTTCCACCCTACATGCCTTTGCAAGAACTCTAGCACATCCAGCAATCAATAGCTTCTAGTGAGTTGGTAGCGCCACTTCACCAACATGCAGACAAGTCCATAAGGGTTTTGAGGTCACAAGATACAATAGCTCCCAAGGAGTCGGTGCCCAGGTGCCAGTACAAGAACACAGGGTTCCAGGAGAGTTTCCAAGTCATGAAGCATCTAGGAAGTTGGCATTTAGGCACCAAGGTATAAATTCTTAGGACATCCAGACAGGTTTCTAAGTTACCTAGCACATAGAAAGTTAATGCCTAGGCGCCACTATGCATATGTACGCGTGGATTTCTGTACATGTGCTGCGCAAATCCGAGATTATAAATAGAACTTAGGGATTCGCGCATAGGGAAGAGCTGGGACGGAACAGACACGGAGAGAAGGAACGAAACCCGTTTCAAGCACGGATCAAAGAGAAGATTCAACCCATTGGTGGAAACAGCCAGAGAACCAGTTTTCTCTTCATCTTTCTATTTTTCTTTCTCTATTTGCCTAGATACTTTCATTATGAATGTATTAGATTTTTATTTCATGTCTTGGAGCTAAACCTCCATTAGATGGATAGTTATGATGAATTGAACCCTAAACTATATTGTCTTAGTTTTGCAAATTTCAGGAATGAATATTTGATTTCTATATGATTGTACGTTGTGGATTTACCCTTGCATATAATGTTTAATACTTTTTATAAGATTTGCTACCTTGTAAGATGATTCAATTGTATGATTAATCCTTGAAAAAGAAAAATCTCTTCTAGATCCAGGTGTAGGGCATAGGTTTCTTCTTGACTAAGAGAAGTTGTTTAATGGATAGGAATATATCGTTAAATCCTATGTAGTCGATGAACGAGTTATGAATCTATCAATTTCACTTTATTTAATGGTATAAAAATATAGCAATTGAATAGGGTGTAATTAGCCTTATATATGTTGGAAGATATATATAAGGAATATTGAACGTGGACTAGTAAATCTCTGCACAGTCTAAAGAAAAGAAACCAATGCGATATAGTTTAGGTTAAAGGATTCCGAACTATCCATCTGTCATCCCTAATCGATAAATTCTTTCTAGTATTCCAGTTGTCCCATCAACTTTTTTCTATTTCTTTTATGCATTTGATACTTTTAGTCTTAATTACAAAACCCTATTTTCGATTCACCGAAAGCAACTGAATTATTTAGTAATTTTAGTTAGATCATATCCTCGTGGGAACGATTTCTACTCACTCTTTATTACTTGACTGGCACGTATATTCGCGTTAAAACGAGCATTTTAAATAGACATATGCGCAGCTCGTCAAAGTCGCGGGTGAAGTCGACTTCAGGTACGACTTCACTTTCTTGTATGCATTTTTGGCACTTGGATTCTTTTGAAAGTGATCCTTGTTGTCAGCTATTCATCTCATATCCTGTTCTTCCAATAGTACCCTTGATCTTAAATGCGTAATCTTGGAAATTGGCTCGTTCATCTTCTTTTAAAGGCTTTGTCTTCATGGCCTTGATCTTAAAATGATTCGCCTTCCTTGAGTTTGTAGTCCAAATATGCAATCAATAACTTGCCCTTTAATATTATATCAGCTTGAATAATTATGTCATGGATAGTTGCTTGTATGGACTGTCTTGGACTTCAGCTTAGCTCAAGTCAGATGCCTGGGTTGACTTGGGGTCCAACTTTACTCAAGTCGCATGTGGGGTCGACTTGAGAATGAGACTTCACCAAAGTCGCATGTGGAGTCAATTTCGGTTGCGACTTCACCTGTCTTAGTTCCCAAATTCAATACAGGAAGGTTTTGCCCACTTGAAGTCGATCTTGAGGTCGACTTGAGTATTGACTTCATTCAAGTTGACTTGGCTTTGCGACTTGGTCTGGCAGGTTCTGAATTCTAAGTTTTTAATCTTTAACCAAGTTTAAGAAACCATATTAGTACCTAAAATATTCTCAAATTGAGTTGTTAATCATTAAAATATAGATTGTGCTTAATTTGCCTTTGATTCCAACACACTCCCCTGCTCAACTGTCTACCTCAAACGTTGTGGAGCCCTAAACCAAGCGTCACATCATGAGCCTTATTCTGGGATTTTTTATTGATTGGTAAATATGAACAGGATTGTTGCCCTGTCACACGACGAGTTCATTTCATAAATATCCATTTATAAATCACTCCATAGGAGTTTATCTCATAGTCCTTAGTTATTTTTACACCAAATTTCCTTTCTTGGCCATTATCAAGCCCTAATATACATATTCAACATTAAATTCCTACACATCATGCTCCATCATTTAACATAAAAGTCCATAGCATTCATATCATGTTAAGGTGTACATTCATCATCCGTCAACATTTGTTTCAACAACATATACCAATCCATATCACACATTAACAATGCAAATTCCAAAAATCACAACAAATTACAAATATTCAATTCATAATACAATTTTTCATCGTATAAGTGCATTCACAGGAACATATGAATTTATAATCCTTCATTTAAACCTGTGCTCCTCTTTTGTAGCTATCCTTGCACATGTCATAGGGTTTGAAAAAAGAATCACGAGTATAAACTCAGTAAGCAAACGACATGGTTTTCGAGAAATTTATTTTCAAGCAAAGTTTTCATTTAAATAAACATCTTTGAAACCAACATCATACCCACTCATGGGTATATTATGAAAAATGCAACATCATACCTAATATGGGTATATCATGAACAATATAATGCATTATTATTGTCATGAACATGAACATCGTATAATGGTACGCTACCTAGGTGACAATTCATCATCCTACTCCCATCTCAGGGAGGGTGCCACCAGCCTGTTGGTTTTTTTTAGCGACTTAGTCACACTAGAATAGGGACAATCGGTCCTCTTACACCTCTAAAGTGAACCTAGTACCATGTGCACCATGAACATAAACATAGACATAGACATGGATATGCTAGCATGATTTTTATGAATAAGCAATTGAGTCATAATTTCTCAATATCATTTAATAAAATATTATACAAATTCATTTGCAAGAGTTATAAAGATGACCATTCATAAACAATTCCAAAAGTATTTAAACATCCATTTGAAAGATTAAATTCGAAGTATTTAAATAGAAATTTCCAACGTATTGTCATAATTTTTGAGAAAGCAAGTTGTAAAAATTTACTTGCATACCTGAATTTGCTTTAGTTTCCTTCGTTAATCTTTTCTTTGCCTTTGTTGATATATATAAGAATAACATTGCATTCATAAACATGATTTCATAAGCTTGCACATCATATAGTTTTCCAAACCACATGATTTTCATTAATTTACTTAACCCACTTGTCTTTCAAGTTGGGTGTTCATTTTACCAATTCACACATAGATATAACTTGTGCTTTTATAGAACCCATTACTTTCATTTTTAATACTCTTATTTAGGGTAAATTTTCAAGTTTATTATAACCTTTCATTTAACTCAACATATGGAAGTTCATTTCTCTCATTCATCATTTAATATCCATTCTTTACATTTTACATATTAATACTCTTTCAAGGCACTTATGAGTTAGGGCTATACAGATTAATTTCAAAATTTTGAGATTTCTTAATTTTATCAAAACAGCCCTCTCTTTTCACATTTTACCATACTTCCTTCTATTTTTGCATTTTAGCAATTCATATTTAGTTATTTCTCATTCTTGCCTTTCATATCCTTCATGTGCACCTTCTTAATTACACATATATCATGTGTTATTAAATTTTATTCAAAATAGCACCTTACCTTCCATTTTGGCTTAATTAAAATACTTAATTAACACATAATTTAGGGTATGTTTCGTGAAATTAAAACTCCTTCATTATATATTCCAAAACAACAACTTTTCCATCATACTTTTTCATATTTTTCCACCTTTAAACGTCCACAGCAACTATGTCCAAGTAAGATTTTTGGATATTATTTTCAGCTCATGTTGGACATCCATACCCCCTTATATTTAGGATATTTTACCCATATAATCATCAATTTATCATGTTTTTTAGGTTATGCATCAATTCCACCTCGAAAAAGTAGAATTTGCCTCAAGTTGTCAATTTCATGTTTTACCCTTCTAAGGTTCATTAATCATTCTTGGTTCAACATATATTAATCATAGAAACATTTAACAAAATCCACACATATCATATGCACAAAACAGTAACCATAATAGGGAATTTACAAAAATTTCAGCATAGTATACTTAGGATAGTCAACCCTAGATTCACGATAGCATTCTTGAAAGTTTGAATTGAATCCTATAGTTCATTTATCATTTAGTAACCCTTTCAAGGGCTTCATAAATCATCATTTAGGGTTCATAAATGGATCAATTTATGACCCATAAATTGAGCTAGAAAACTTGAAAATTTATAAACCAAACTTAATTGGATATCTACTTAAACTTGTGTAGTTTTTGCTCTCTCTTCTCAAGCTTGGTTTCTTCCTCTTTCTCCTCCTCTTTTTCTTTCCTTTTTCCTTTATTTTTCCCTTGCTTAGGACATCCACTATTGTTGAACTTTGTTTTTTTTTTTTTTTTTTTATACAAAATCTGCCCACTTGAAGAAACATCCAACAACCCTCTCTCTCCTTTATATATACAGTTTTTATCCTTTCTTTTCCATCTTATTTTGAGGTTAAATAATACCCATAGTTATCCTTTCAAGTGTTGGCATATTTATCCTCTTAATTTACATTTTTACAGAAATTTTTAATCACAAATTTCTGCCCAAACAGCCCTTGAGCACATCCCCCTTTAACCACCCATTTTTGGCATTTTGTTGCTACATAAATTGCCCAAAATTCAGCTATTAAACACCTATGATCTTGTTGCACCTTTTATCCACAATGTTTGGATTTTTAATTTGCAAAAATGTCTCAAAATTTCGCCTCATTTTCAAGCATTAAACCCCTTAACTTTCCATTAATGATATGTCATTTTTTGAAGATAAAAGTCAACTGATTTTGTCCTTATGTGATTAAGCATTTTTTTCATGATAATTAAATTAATCAAATCAATTCATATGATAATTTATGTCATTTTAACCATCCATGAAAAATTTCATGCCAAAATGACCTTTCTAGTGTAAGTATGGTCATTTAAAATTGTCTCTTGAATTTATATCCAATTAATTCATTAACACCTTAATCAAATTATAATCAACATAATTCATTCCATTCATAAGGTAGAGTACACCATCATGTGCCTACCTTTCAAATTTTGGGTCAATTCGCTTTATAGATGTCAAGTTATGAATTTTCTAACATTAATCATATCAATCCCATAATTATCATCATAGTTATCATCAATTAAATCATAACACATCCTTATTTCCTACTCCTTGTTTGGTCGCTTTGTACACATTAACCCACATTGAGCTATGGTGATTAATTTTATCACATTTCTTATCAATGGCCTTAATCTTAATCATTCATTTGAATAATACAATTAATCAAAGTTAAATGTCTAATTTACATGTATGGACCTCAATTGGTCTTGGTATCACAATCTTCCTCTCTTATAAAAGGTTTTGTCCTGAAATCATCTACCTTTCAAATAATTTGGGGTATTCATTTTCAATTTCCTTTCTTAATTCCCGGGTGGCTTCGCTTTCAGAATATCGGTTCTATTGAACCTTAACATACTCGATCTCTTGATTCCGAAGCTTTTGCACTTTATGATCTAAGATCTTGATTGGTCTTTCCTCATAATTTAAATAATCTTGAATTAGTAGGTTTTTTGCTATCAGGATATGCTTGGGGTTTGGAATGTATTTTCTCATTGTAATTGTTTTGCCAACTTTGGGCTGTGAGTATACACTGCGAATTACTAGCACTTTGTCTGCCATTCATCTGGACAAGTCTAGGGGTAACTTTCTCTCTCCAACTTCATCCAAGTTCAATGGGGCTCGACATCGTCGCTCATATAGTGCTTCAAATTGGGCCATTTGAATACTGTCTTGGTAGCTATTGTTATAAGCAAACTCAGCTATCAAGATATATTCATCTCATGATCCTCCGAATTCCAATGTGCGCATCTAGAGCATATCCTCGATAATTTGATTTACTCGTTCCATTTTCCCATCAGTCTAGGGATGAAATATAGTGCTAAACTTGAGCTGCATCCCTAGGGTTTGATGCCAACATTTCCAAAATTGAGATATAAACGTTGTATCTCGATCGGACACTATCACCTTAGGCACTCCATGGAGTCGTACTATCTCCTTGTAGTACACTTAACTAGTCTTTCTACAGAAAAATTTCTCTTTTTCGGTACGAAATGTGCAACTTTCGACAATAGATCTACTATTACCCATATAGAGTCATTTCTAACATTTGTCTTAGGTAACCCTTCAATAAAATCATTGTAAAATCATCTCATTTCTACTCAAGAACTTCAAGGGATTGTAACTTTTTGGGCATCACTAATGATCTGCTTTCACTTTTTGACATATTAAGGACTTGGATACATACTCAGCTATTTCCCTTTTCATATTGTTCCACTAATTCCCTTCTTAAGATCCTGATGTATCTTAATGCTTCCTGGATATATAGAGAATGGAGAAAAATGTGCTTCCTTGAGTATCTGCTCCTTTAATTCAACTAAATTGAGTATGCAAAGGCGACCCTTGTACCGATACATACCCTATTCATCAATAGCAAATCAATGTAGGCCTTTTTGCCTCATTTTATCCACATACTTTTGTAGGTTTGAATCATTTTGCTGTGAAGTTTTAATTTGTTCAAATAAGGAGAATTGTATCTATATTTGTGATCATCTTACTTGAATTCCAGGCAGACATACAATCAACTCTAGTTATTTAATTTTTCGAAGCAATCCCTTTCCCTTAGTGATAAGGTGTGCTATGCTGGCATTTCTGCTCAATGCATTGGCTATCACATTTGCCTTACCTGAATGGTATAATATGTTAAAATCATAATTATTTAATAACTCGAGTCATCTCCGTTGCCTCATATTCGGCTCCTTTTTAGTGAAAATATACTTGAGGCTCTTATGATTTGTGTAGATTTCGCACTTAGCACAATACAGGTAATACCTCCAAATTTTCAAGGCAAACACTACTGCCGCTAGTTCTAAATCATGAGTAGGATAGCTTACCTCATTGGGCTTAAGTTGCCGAGATGCATAGGTTATAACCTTCTTTTTGCATTAGTACACACAAACCCTTCATTTCCTTTAGGTAAGGTTAAAATAGGTGCCTCCATCAGTCGTCGTTTCAATTTCTGAAAACTATTTTCACATTCATCAGACCATACATACTTAACTCCTTTCCGAGCCAATCATGTTAACGGTGCCAATAGTTGTGAAAATCCATCAACAAATCTTCAGTAGTAGCTAGCCAACCCTAGAAAATTTCGGATCTTGGTAATAGTTGTTGGCCTTGGCCATTTAAGCACCGCTTCAATCTTTTGAGGGTCAACTTGAATTCCTTTTTTCCGATATTATATGCCCTAAAAATGCTACTTGTTTCAACCAAAACTCACATTTCTTCAGCTTGACATATAATTTTTCCTTAGCCTCTCCAATATCATTCGAAGATGAATTTCATGTTCCTCCTCTGATCTCGAGTAAATCAGGATGTCATCGATGAATACCACAACAAATTGTTTCAAATAATCCAAAAATACTTTGTTCATCATATCTTGAATACAGCAGGGGCATTTGTAAGTCCAATTGGAATTACCGAAAATTCGTAATGTTCATACCCAGTTCGAAATGTCATCTTGTGAACATTGGTAGAACTTGTCCTTAATTGATGGTACCCTAACTGTAAGTCTATCTTGGAGAAGGTTATTACTTCTTTTAATTAATCAAATAGATCATTAATTCGTGGCAAAGGGTATCTATTCTTCACTGTGACTCTGTTTAGTTCCTTGAAATCTATACACAGTCTTACACTTCCATCTTTCTTCCTTACAAATAATACTGGAGCTCCCTAGGGCGATACATTGGGTCTTATAAAACCTTTATCTAGGAGTTCTTGAATTTGAGTTCTCAACTCCGTCATTTTATTTGGAGCCATTCGATAGGGAGTCTTAAATGTTGGGGCTGTACCCAGTAAAATATCAATCATCATATCCATTTCCTTTTTGGTGGTAAATTTGTCAATTCCTTAAGAATGAAATCTGGAAATTCCTTAACCACCGAAATTTGATCTATTTCCACTCCATTTTCTTCGTTTACACTGACTGATACCAAATAAACTTGGCATTATTGGTGAACCATTTTAGCAACTTTTATGGATGATATTAGCATAGTAGAGTTCTCAGTCTATCTTAGTTTGCCAATAACTATATCTTTTTCTAGAGATGCTTTAAATTGTATCTTTTTATTCTTACAATCAATGGTGGCTCCTCATTGAATTAGTCATTTCATTCCCAAAATCACATCAAACTCAGTCATTGACAATAGGATTAGGTCGGCTTCTAATATCATGGACTCTATCCTGATTGGATATGCCTTACATACTTGGCTAGAACTAGTTAACCTGCACACAGAGGATTCTACATGTATTATTTTATTCGTTTCCTCTACAGGCAGTGTTTGTGTGGTTACATATTGGCAGGTTATAAATGAATGGGTAGTACCAGAATCAAATAAAGCTACCGCAGAATTTTTTAAAATATAAACCATACCTGTAACCACCTTTTCTTCTTGCTCTTGTGACTCCGTACAAGTCAATGCATGCATATGCACTGGGTTCGTAGAAGTACCCTGTCAGTTAGCTATAGCGGTTATCCTTGGTTGGGCTGGTCTTCCTCACCCTTGTGATGTTTGTGCTTTATTCAGACAATTTGGGGCAATGTGCCCTACCTGGTCACAAACAAAATACTTGATAACCTTGGCTTCTCGTGTTCCACATTCCTTGGCTATGTGACCTATTTTCCAACATTTGTAGCATTTGATTGATCCTTTTAAACATTCGCATAGGTGATGTTTTTGACACTTTTCACATAGTTGAAGAACTTTTCTTTTTAGAGGTACCTTTATCCTTTTCTATTTCTCTCTTTTTACTCTTTTCCTTCCCCGTATTTGTTTCCTTCACACCCGAGCTAAACAATATCTATCCTTGCTTAACTCTCGAGTTCTTAAAGTCTCTACTTTTAATGCCCTTGCCCTCTTAAGACGATGCATAGTCCTTAATCAGCAAATGTGCAAGTCTCTCATTTAGATATGACCTTAGTCCTTGTTGAAATCTTTGTGTCTTGTTTTCTGGCACATTAGCAATCCATAGCACATATCTTACCAAGGCATTGAACTTGGTGGCATATTTTGTGATTGACATTCTTCCTTGATATAATCATTCAAACTCGATTACTTTCTAACTTTGCAGTCCCATTGGAAGGTATTCTTTATTAAACTCCTCAATGAAAGATTGCCAAGTCACTTTATCTGGGTGTGACACGGTGATCGACATGGTCTCTCACCACTCATGAGCATCCTTAGCTAACAAATGACTTACGCATAAGACCTTCTGCTTATCGTTGCACAGAGATATCCTAAATAACTTTTCAGTCTCCATCATCTACTGTTCAACTTAAATTCCAAAACAACAACTTTTCCATCATACTTTTCCACATTTTTCCACCTTTAGACGTCCACAGCAACTATGTCCAAGTAAGACAGATTTTTGGATATTATTTTCAGCTCATGTTGGACTTCCATACTCCCTTATATTTAGAATATTTTACCCACATAATCATCAATTTATCATGTTTTTTAGGTTATGCATCAATTCCACCTCGAACAAGTAGAATTTGCCTCAAGTTGTCAATTTCATGTTTTAACCTTCTATGGTTTATTAATCATGCTTGGTTCAACATATATTAATCATAAAAACATTTAACAAAATCCACACATATCATATGCACAAAATAGTAACTATAATTGGAAATTTACAAAAATTCAAGCATAGTATACTTCGGATAGTCAACCCTAGATTCATGATAGCATTCTTGAAAGTTTGAATTGAATTCTCTAGTTCACTTATCATTTAGTAACCCTTTCAAGGGCTTCATAAATCATCATTTAGGGTTCATAAATGGATCAATTTATGACCCATAAATTGAGCTAAAAAACTTAAAAATTTATAAACCAAACTTAATTGGATACCTACTTGAACTTGTGTAGTTTTTGCTCTCTCTTATCAAGCTTGGTTTCTTCCTCTTTCTCCTCCTCTTTTTCTTTCCTTTTTCCTTTCTTTTTCCCTTGCTTAGGACATCCACTATTGTTGAACTTTGTTGTTTTTTTTTTTTTTTACAAAATCTGCCCACTTGAAAAAAATACAATAGTCTTTTCTCTCTCCTTTATATATATAGTTTTCGCCCTTTCTTTTCCATCTCATTTTGAAGTTAAATAATACCCATAGTTATCCTCTCAAGTTCTTACATATTTTTCCTCTTAATTTATATTTTTACAAAATTTTGAATCACAAATTTCTGCTTAAATAGCTCTTGAGCACGTGCCCCTTTAACTGCCCATTTTGGCATTTTTGTTGCTACACAAACCGCCTAAAATTCAACCATTAAACACCTATGATCTTGCTGCACCTTTTACCCAGAATTTTTGGATTTTTAAATTTGCAAAAATGCCCCAAAATTCTACCTCATTTCCAAGCATTAAAACCCTTAACTTTTTATTAATGACATGTCACTTTTGACAAAAGTCATCTGATCTTGTCCTTATGTGATTAAGTATTTTTTTCATGATAATTAGCTTAATCAAATCAATCCATATGATAAGCAATGTCGTTTTAATCATTCATGAAAAATTTCATGTCAAAATGACCTTTCTAGTGTAAGTTATGGTCATTCGAAATTGTTTCTTAAATTTGGATCAAATTAATTCATTAACACCTTAATCAAATCATAATTAACATAATCCATTCCATTCATAAGGTAAAGCACGTCATCATGTGTTTACTCTTCAAATTTCACGTCAATCCACCTTATAGACGTCAAGTTATGAATTTTCTAACATTAATGACATCAATCCCAAGATTATCATTATAATTATCATCAATTAAATCATAATATATGAAATAATTAATCATAACACATCCTTATTTCCTACACCTTTTTGGTATCTTTGTACAAACTAACCCACAATGAGCTATGGTGATTAATTTAATCACATTTTTAATCAATATCTCACTCATGAAAATGCACAAGTGGTAAGATAAACTGGACCAAGAGCTCAAAACATCAAATACCATCTTAAATCTGGCAGTAGGAGAGGTGAACTTATCCCCAGTTTGCTTGATTTTGATCCTTATTAGGGCGAATCAGTATGAGCCGATCCAACTATTCAGGATCGATCATCACCTTTATCCTCCTCACCAGTCAATCTTTCCTCTGCTTCACAAGCTCTATATGATGACCTCATTCATCATACGCTTCCTGATCAGCAGCTACCTTATCCCATCTCTCAATTTGCTTTTCAAAAATCTCAACTCATCGATTCTACTCCCTTTTGGTGATTGATAAAAAGGGGAGAGGAAAATGTGAGAATTTTACATCTAGGATAGCTTTCTTTAGTAATTAGGTAGGTTGTATCTAGAAAAATATGTAAAGGTTTTGTAGAACATTGACTTGTTATGATATGTTTTGAATAAGTTAACATTATCAATTATGAATGGAATGATATTTGAATATAAATTGAATGGTTTGAATATGTTCGAATGTTTTGGCATATGAATTGGTCTGCATAATTCAACAATGGATAACTGAATGCAATTATGTAAGTTACATAGTCTGAAATGATGTAGTTTGGTTTGATGAAATTGCAAAGAATGAAATGATCTCACAAGTCCATCTATTTAATGAAAGATTAATCTCAAATTGGTTTTGTCAATCATCAAAAAGAGGAAGATTCTTGTAATGAATGACAAATCAAACACAATCTATGTTTTGATAATTAATAATTCAATTTGAGAAGTTTTAAGGCACTAACCTATGTGTTAAGATATTTTAAGGATTAGATACTTCAAGATTCAAAGCTTAGCAAGTCAAATCGCACGCCAAGTCAACTGAAGCATCAGCTAAGGTCAAGTCAATACTAAATTCGACTTCAAAGAAATATTTTTTGACAGTGCTGAAAATGTGAACATGTAAGCAGGTGAAGTTACAAACGAAGTTGACTTCGCATGTGACTTGGGTGAAGTTGCAACCCAAGTAGACTCTGTCAGTGACTTCGAGTATCTTTAGAAATCCGAAGTTGAATTTGACAAAGTCAAGTCGGAACTAAAGTCGACTCCGATATACGACTTAGGTGAAGTCATACATGAAATTGACTCAAACATGCAATTTGAGTGGAGTTGCAAACCAAGTTGACCTCAACATTCAACTTGGATACAAGAAATTCAAAGCAAGAAGTTTCAAGCCCAATAATGAAACGTTTGACTCAAGAAACATCATTCTAACATCATTTAAGATCCAATGCAAATTCATTCAAGAACGCTCAAATGAACTTGACCAAGCTCAATATTCAAGGAGTTCCAAAGCCCACATGCATAGGTGAAGGCTTATGAAGATAAAACGTGAAGAAACAAGGAAAATTATCCTAGAGGATCAAGTTTGCACTATGCCAAGATTCCAATGAACTAATTAAAGAGTGAAGTCGCAACCCCAAGTTGACTTCACCTGCGACTTGGATCAAGTCTGAAATCGAGTTGAACTGAAACAAAGCCGACTAAAGAGCTAAAGATAGAAGTCATAACCCAAGTCGACTTTAGTTTGCAACTTAGACGAAGTTGCACCCAAGGTCGGCTCCGAGTGCGACTTGGATTGCAATAGTCTAAAAATTCAAACGTTGGTGCATTAAATGAGCGCTATCTACAACCAAACGTTCGAATTTACTCATTTTCTATTTAATAAACACTAAATAAAAAGGGAGAGAGTTAGCTAGTGCATTAAGTAAGTTTTACCTTCGAACTTTCTAGCATTCAAGTGCCCATTAATG
This sequence comes from Annona cherimola, assembly GCA_030490835.1. NCBI lineage: Eukaryota > Viridiplantae > Streptophyta > Magnoliopsida > Magnoliales > Annonaceae > Annona > Annona cherimola. Next base: position 91,034,446 of record CM059972.1, read on the forward strand.
AGATCTATAATAAGAACTTTGCTCTTTGACTACAAGTGCTCAAGTGTTCATCCATTCATTCCGTCTATAAGTTCTTCTAAGAGTTAAGAATCCGCTCACACGTCTGTAAAGTATAGATCCTTATTTTTCATCCCTTTTATTTGTAATTCTCTTGATTTGTTGTTGGAAACCAAGACTAAGTGATGGCAAAGTAGTGTGTTGTTGAAGTATAAACCACCACCTAGTTGTACAAAATTTGTAAAGGCCCATAGAACTAGAATCTAGAAGAAAGCAAATGCTCCAACTATATTTCTATTAGCATAATAGGATCCAAGCCAGAAGAATGTGTTCTTGGAGAAGTGGAGTAGGAAGGGTTATTCTAAACTACTATAATCTCTTGCGTTTGCTTTGCTTGCTATCACATTTTCAACGTTTTTCATTTAAAGAGATTTAGTTCATAAAGGGAGTTACAACTAATACACCGAAATATTTTTAAAAACTAAATTCATCCTTCCCCTCTTAGATTTTTTCATAAACTTGGGATCAACAAAAATGACTTGAAGGCTTAAACTCTAGCAGATAATGATCTCATATGGAAAAGGTGAGAGAGTTTTTTCAATATAGAAGAAATGGAAATAAGACAATAATGAAAAAATTGAATTAGGGTAGTAGTGAAAAACTAAAAATTAGGTAGCGAAAGGAAGCCTTAGCAAGGAAAAATAACCAAGGAGTTTACATTCATATATATATATATATAACTTCAACAAGTTAAACAGATTATCAAACAGGTTGATGGGTTATAAAATTTCAATCCTAATTCATTTATTTCATTAAATGGTTGAATAGGTTGGCAGATCATAACCCATTTATTCAAAAATTTCAACCCAAAATCATTATAAATGGGTTGGACGAGCGAGTTAACAGGTGGACTATGACTATTAACACCCCCAGATACACTAGTCTACTGTGTAAATTCAAAAGTTGAATATGCATTCAACATACTGTTTAGGGTCACCAATGTAGCTAATAGACACCTTATTAGCCCTAAACTGAGTCATCATTGGTCAACGGGCTAGCATAAACTCACCTAGAGTCATGGTGCATGATGACATGTAGTCACCTATTCTTTTGGGTCACAACCCATGGCGTAGTGATTGTTAAGTCATTTTTATACTATTTATTTTAGATAATAATTAATGAGAATTTGAGTATTTAAGATGATTTAAATCATATTTTGATTGATTTAACTTTATTCGCCATAAAACATTCACAACTGATTTGTATGTACAAAATTAGGTGCAATTGGTATAAAACAAGAATGATTCTTGAAGAGTCGAAGTATGAGGAGCAAGATCCACTCGTTTTGATGATTTTAAATAACTAAAATGAGGAAAAATAATGATCAAATTAACCTTGAACATGTCATGGAAGATTCAACACAAAACGGGCGTCCAACATGTAAATAGGAAAATCGGGTGTACAAATGACACAATATAATTGATGGTCAAGAGGCAAAGGATTCAACTCATACTAAAAATGATGTTTTAAAGATTTTAAAGAAGTAAAAATAGTCTTTAAGAATAGTGATAAATAAGTTCCAAGACAAGTACAAGAAGTTTCAACATGATGCAGAGTGAAATGGAGCAAAACGGGGCGAAATCTTCAAAGCAAATTGAGAGGACCACAAACCCACAATGGTTGAATCACTCAACACAGTTCAAACCATGTAAACCCCTAGAGATGCACAGTTCTATGCACAGTTGAATCATTTTGCTCAAGTTTGAGTTATTTTCTGCAAGTTTTAGTAAGAGCTCTATACACTTGTTATGAATATCCTAAGGCATCTCAGAATGTCCTTGGAGCTGGGGTTGAGGTCCAGGAGTGAAGAGCACAGGGCGAAAAGCGAGACAGCAAGTTGCTTAGAGTGGTCGAGACACCATCTGGGCTTCCGATCAATAAGTTTTCTCTTTCTTTCCTTCTTTTGATTTTAATTATCTTATTTATGATAGAGATTATATACATTATTATTTTGTGTTTGATTTTGATTATAAACATGCTAAGCTGAACATGTTATCTAAGGTTTGAGATATAACATACGTCCAATGTAGCAGATATTGTGGTTTGATTATTTGAGGTACTTTGTATTAATTTAATATCTTATGATCTCAATGCTTGTTGAGTGTATGGTACCGTACTTCAATATGATTTCATATACTAGGTGATGGAACCGAAATATAGAAGTCTAATATACGGCAATCAAGATATTAAACCTGAAAGACTAAGACTATGAAAATAGGTATGATGATCTTGAGAAATTTCATGAACTTCCACAAAACTTGATGAATTCTAATTGACTTAATCCCATGAAATAAATGATTAAGAAGATTAGAATACGTCTTTTAGATTTTGAAAGAAGGTGCAAGAATAATATAGAGATATTTTTGTTGGTCCCGAGTTGATGGCAAAACCCAAGAGGGGAGGGGTGAATTGGGTATTTAAAAAATTTATGACTTAAACAGAAACTTAACCCCGGATTAATCCAGTCCCCTTGAAGAAACGAAATGGAAAGCAATGTAATGTAAATATAAATCAAACTCACAGGATTTTTATAGTGGTTCGGGCAACCTCCCTACTCCACTCTTCCAAGCTCACACTCCTTGTGACTTGGGTTCCACTATTGTATTCTCTTAATACAATTAGAGTCACTGCTCTCTTATAAATTCCAGCTCTAGGGGGCATCAACAAATCACAGCACAAGTAGGTGATGAGTCACACTCTAATCACACACTACTTTGCTTACACTTGATCTTAGTTCCTCAAACTAAATCAAGTTCAACACATACAAAAGAAACAATAAGAAAACTACACTTTACAGTTGTGTAGAAGCAGTTTGGCATAGAGAAGAACTTGTTAAATTGGCTTTGAATGATCAGTAGTTGAGCTCTTGCAGTTTGAAGCAAAGTTCTTCCTCTTTGATTAGCTTGATCTCTTTAAAGCTCTTGTAGATGGTAGTTGTGCACACTTAATGATTCTCAGCTACTTCCCCCGTCCACCATGAATGCCTTTTATAATTTTGGAGGGAATCCGAACGTTAGAAGGTAGGTGGCGCGCATTTAATGCGCCAACGTTCGAATAAATTCCGACCGTTGCGACCCAAGTCGCATGTGGAGTCGACTTCGGATGCGACTTCGCCCAAGTCGCAGATGGAGTCGACTTCGGGTGCGACTTCGCTTCTCCGTCGCAACTTCAAGTTCCAGTTAGGGTCGACTTGGGCATCGACTTGTCCCAAGTCGCAGGCGAAGTTGACTTCGGGTGCGACTTCACCTTATCAGTTTCCACGTCTGAGTCTTGAGTCGACTTTGGCTTCCGACTTCAACTCAAGTCGATCATGGAGTCGACTTGGATTGCGACTTGACTTGGTCTTTGCAAAGTATGCTTTGTTCTTCATTTGATCTTCCTCTATCTTGCTTGGCTTGTTTCCTTTAATCTTTTTCATTCTGAAATAATCCCTTATACTTGTAAATCTTGTTGATCTTGAAGTCCTTGTCTTTGGTTTATCTTGGATTGTCTTGAATCTTGTGATCCTTAGGAGAGCTTGAGTCCTTGCATGATATATTCATGCACCTTGCTTGCTTTGGAGTCGTTTGATCTTCATATCTTGAATATATCTTCATTTGGAAGCAAGCTTGAAGATTTTCCTTGGACTTGATAGACTTGATTTGAACTTGAACTTGAATCTTTATCTTGAATCTCAAGAATACTTAAGTTAATCTTGAACATGGACTTTGCATATTACTTGGATTTGAGAGAGTCCAAACAGATTCTTGGAATGAGCTTAGGAATCCATCTTTCAAGTCAGAACTTCTCAAGTCGAAGGTGGAGTCGACCTTGTCTGCGACTTCACCCAAGTCGCACCTGGAGTCGACTTCGTCTGCGACTTGGGCAGCTTTGTGCCCCAAAATCAGGTCTGGACATTTTTCCTCGACTGAAGTCGATAGTGAGGTCGACTTCGTTTGCGACTTGGCTTCCCAAGTCGCAAGTGGAGTCGACTTAGTCTATGACTTCACCTGCTATTCTTCCAGTTTTGATTTTGCCTTTGAAGTTCTGTTTCAAGTTGATAATGGAGTCGACTTTGGGATCGACTTCACCCTAAGTCGAAGTCCAAGTCGACTTGGGGATCGACTTGACTATTTCAGTTCCTTAAAACATTTGGCAAACTCATTAGTATACTTGATATACTCAAATTAGTCTTTGTTAATCATCAAAACTCATGCTTTGGTCAATTTTATTTTGTTTTGAACATTGTTTCCAACAATTTTTCCTTTGACACATAATATTTGGATTAAATAAGCACTCTTTGTAGCCATTGCAAAAGTCGTATGTGAAATTCTAGATCCTAAGTACTCTCATCCATTGACTTTTACTTCCTTATTTCGCGTACTTAAGGTCAATCTTTTCTTTTCTTATTTCTTTCCTTTCACTTTATTCTCTTTGTACTTGATATAAGTGTTTAAATTCAACATCTTAAGTCTCAAATTTTGTGTGGATTAATATTTATATACTATAATCTACGACTTATGCACTTGTGGTGAGATTGTGAATTGTGATTCTGATTTATTTTTGTCAGTTATATCATGTGGTCGCTATGCAATTCGCCTTGAGTTATGGCACATGGCAACATGTGCTCACCTATTCTTTGAGTCATGGTGCATGATAAAGTGTTCCCATTTATTTTTGTCAGGTATATTACATGGTCAATATGTAACTCACTCGAGTCATGGCCCATGGCAACATGTACTACTCCCTTTTTGAGTCACGACATGTGGCGATGTGTACTCATATATATTATATTTTTATTAGACATGATTTACATGTACTTTTAAATTTGTAAAAAAAAAATTTTGTGCATCTTATTATCATTTCAACACAATACTGATTTTGAATAAATTCACTATTTGAATTCAGTTGTCTTAATCAAGGGTTTTCTAATTTGAGATGTAAAATCAAAATGTCAAGCACAATGCAATATAATTTTATAATATATGGTGATATGGAGTCGTTCATGATGGACGTGCGCCCTATACTGGCAAAGATCAAATGAATAATACAAACAAGGAATTTAGTTGCAAATAAATTTGAATTGGTGAGTGATTCTTTGGTCTTCCTTTATCTCCTTAATCAAAGGAATCCAATACGGGTAAGTGTGGATGGGATTATAAGGCATAAAATATGGTTGTCTAAAGGAGAGGAATTGCTTCCTTCATGTGTTCCACAATGGAATCAAGTTGCCCGTGAGCTTGCTAATTTTGGTCGGAGCATATGGATTAATATTATTCTTGGTGAGAAAATCCATGAGAGCATCTTCACTCTAGACTATATAATGATGCAATATTATCAACCGAATGAGTATTACTGTAATCCTTTTATGCTTTCTCTTACCAATGTCGGAGAAATGGATATGCATAGAAGGAGGCATCCAACCTATCTACCATTAGAAAAAAAAAAAGAACAAGCGATCAGTAGATAAGCCTCTCACAAATCCTCATATCATTTTCCTACACGTGACAATTTTGACTCCCATTGCACATGAAAAATTGACTAATGCGGGGTGATGTGCTAAAATGGTGTAACGGCAAAAGCATTCAAGATGATTGCAATTAACCTAGATCGGATGTCAAGATCATGCAAGATGGTCTTGCCAAGATATTCAACTAAGGTGATATTTGGAACATTATTTGAATTCACATTAACAACTATAATGTACGATTTAGATTTATCAAAATGTTGATAATGTTTGTAAAAATTAAGAGATTGATGATTGTCATAAGTATATGCAAATATACATAGGTATATTTGTAATAAGTTTCAAATGTAATTTGTGTAAAAAATTATTGGTATGAGTGCAAATCACTTTTATAAAAATATATATGTTTAAGTATGACATCCCAATACTTTGATTGAAATAATATTTAATATCATAATAAAATAAATAACATTAAAAATAATGAATTAGAGGGTAATTTTACCATCAAAGTGAGCTAGAATGAAGACAAGATATGTTGCATTGTTATCCATGCTAATAAAAGACAACACATGTCAGTAAATAAATATCGATAAATCTAATGAATAGTTTATAATTAAAAAATAAAAGAATTTCCTAACGTACTTATAAATTTTTACCGCGATTCCTCTTGTACCCCAGGATTTTGAAAATTTTCTTATATAGCTAGGAATTTTCGAGAGCGCTTTTATAAAACCCTTCATCTTTATGTGACCTCTTTCATTTTTAAAATCTTGATAATTAATGAAAAATCTACTCCATCTATTGTGTTTAAAATTATTTCTAATATTTTTGGAAATCCTTTTATTTTTTTAATTTTACTGTATATGGGTCTCATTTGTAAAAGTGTGAAATCAATGTAATAAGAAGATTCAACGTTAAAATATCAACTTTAAAGTAATTTTTTCTACATCTAAACCATTTAAAATATCAAAAATATGTGGATAAATGATCCTATAAAGTATTATTACATTCTAATACATGCGAACGGATCTAAGCATTTTTCCAAATTTACAAATAAATGTACCTATTTTTGAGAATTTGCAGCCTATGCACATATTGGATTTAGATAAAACTTAGTCTCCTAGCTAAACAAATAACATCAAATATAATGAATGGATTCAATTTTTAATCAAATATCAAAATATCAAAAATGGGGGGAGTTACACGAAATCACTTCTACGTAACCCGGTTACATAGAAAATACTTGAGGAATTTTTAACAATATTCCCCTCATGTCCTAGTTGTCAACAGAATTAGCAACATTCGTTAATGTACGATTGAAATAACAATTGTACCTTGAGGTTTTAGGCATTCAATTTTACATCTCTGCAATATTGTAACAAAAGCCCTACTTTACTTATAGCTTAAGAGGCAGGCACACCCTTCATGTATGATATTTACTAATCCAGCTTATTGTCCTTATTCAATAGCACAACTTTACTCTCCATTGGGTGGAAGATAACGACATTATCTTCTCCAACAATCCTATTGCACAACTATCTTTCCTACCACTTTCATGCTTCTTGAAGTCATGGTTCACTCTGGCCAATGTCAGCTTTTGAAAATCTCTTTTGCCCATGCATGGCGAATATTTAAAGCCATCATCTCAAAACAACAATTTCTTTAAAAATCAACAACATCTTAACTAAGAAAAAAAGATGATTAGATAGTTAAAGATGTCATCATCTTGGGGCTATTGATACGCTTCCTATTATGGTTGTGCTTTTATAAGAGGAGGAATTTCCTAAAACAAGGGGTGCAGAGGATTTCCAAGCTTTATATCTCCAATTCCAATAGCTCTCTAATAGGAGAGGTAAGGATTACATGCCCATCTTGTCCTTCATCTTCATTCCATCAGAGAGAACAGAGTCGAATTACTACCTAGTCCAACAAGGTGCCGTTAGAAACCATTGCTCAACTGGGGCGATCACTCTTAGCTAATTTTTTAGGCCATGGCATGTATGCTTTCACCAACTTCTCCCTTAGCTCTTTGTTACGCTTCACCATCATTACATTATGGGAATTTTGTGTCGAGTGTGACTACAGTAGGGACAACGAGGTGGAGTTGAGTTGGGAAGTAGGTTAGGATTGTTATCTTGCAAATTATCTTCTAGCAATTCACTCCACAAATTACTCTGAATTGCAACTTATATGCACTCAAAAAAAATAAGAAATATCACAAATAAGAAAACAAAGTGCATTGAGTGTATTTCAAAGGACACATTAAGCCCTATTTATACAAAGTTAGGAAACTAAAGCACCATCCTACTAGCACCTAAAAAGGCTCCACTACTACATTACCCACTACCCATTACCTAGAAAATAGGACACCACACCCACTATTTGGATACATTAAGTATTACATTTAACACTCCCCCTTAATACTTAAAAACTCTTGAACTCCTAAAATACAACAAAATTAACAAATACTTCAGTTGATAGTGCTTTCGTAAAATTATCTGCAAGTTGTCTTTTGAATTTCAATAAGACAATACAATTTGTCCATCATTAACCAACTCTTGAATGAAGTGGTGTTTGGCTTAAATGTGCTTTGTTCGTCCATGATGAACTGGATTGTGAGTCATGGAAATGGTTAATTTGCTATCACAAAATATCTATGTTGCTCCCTCTTGCTCTAAGTAGAGATCTACCAAGATCCTCCGTTGCCAACCTGCATGACAAGATGTAGATGAAGTAGCAATATATTCAACTTCAAATGAAGATAGAGCCACTGTATCTTGCTTCTTTGAAGACAAAAAAATACATTTGAGTCAAGAGTAAAAACATAAACTGATGTACTTCTTTTATCATCTTTGGAACCAGCCCAATCATTATTTATATAACCTATCAACTTGCTAAATGAGGATTGAGAATAGTATATACCAAATGTCTTTGTCCCATTCAAATACCTCAAAACTCTCTTTGCTGCACTAAAATATATTTTACTTGGTTCCTGCATAAATCTAGATAATACACTGACAGAAAATAAAATATCAGGTTTAGAGCTAGTTAAATAAATCAAACTCCCCACAAGGCTCCTATAAGAAGATGCATCAATTTTCTTTGCTCCATCTTACATTTCTAATTTTTCATTTGCATTCACTAGAGTATTGATTAGCTTGCAATTAGTCATATTAAAATTTTTCAGAAGCTCCGTAATATACTTTTGCTGGGACATAAAAATATCGTTTTCCATCTGCTTAATTTTCAATCCCAAAGAATATTTCGTAACTCCCGAATCGGTCATTTCAAATTCATTCATCATATCTTCTTTGAAATTCCTTGCCATTTCAATGCTAGTTGTCATATATTTCGTAACTCCCAAATCTGTAATTTCAAACTCGTTCATCATATTTGCTTTGAAATTCCTTTCCATTTCAATGCTAGTTGTCATATAAATAATATTATCAACATATACGCATGTTATAAGCACATTATCATCATCAACCTGAATAAATAAAGTTCATTTACTCTTTATTTTCAAGAAGTATTGCTTTGAAAAATAACTATCAATTCTGTTGTACCATGCATGAGGTGCATGTTTTAATCCGTATAATACTTTTTTATAATAATTCGTATAATACTTTGTTCAACCTACAAACTATATGCTCCTTTCCTTTTGATAATTGGTAATTAACAATATATTTTGTGGATATTTTATATCAATTTGGTGGGTAATTTATTGGGTTTAACGTGAAATTTGGTTTAAAATATATTTTTGTAACATACGTGTATTAAATATTAATTTCAAGCAATTTAAACAATTTTTGTGATCTTTTGGCTTGAAATTATATTTTTATTTATTGCCATAAAATTAAATGAGTTTGAATAATTTTCTATATTGTAACCTATTAAAAAATTTGATGAGTTTATGATATTTTTCTATGCAGATTTTGCAAGTTCAAGCAGTGGAGCCCACCATTTAGATCACATGACCGTCATCATCTGAATAATCTCAGCCACCCATTCATGCCATGTAACTGTCCAAGCTTTCATCGTCCTAGATTTTTCATGATCTCAGCCATCCTTATGCCTGATTAATGTGGGCCCACCAGAGAGTTCCAAAATCAACAGCAAATCAACGCCAAAAAATTTCAGCAGCTGTTCGTGTTTTTTTTTTTGGTCATCCAAAACCATCCAGTTGTTCATTGCAGTGGGGCCCACCATGAAAATCAGGGCAACCATCAAGGTAAAGTCACGTGACCTGCTGGTCATGCTAATTCAATGTGATCAGAAGAATCCATGCAGCAATCTGTCCAGATTAATTTATGCAAGATCCGGTGGTAATGCCTTGATAAAATCTCAACCGTACTTTTTGTGATTGAAACTATGAAAGCACACTGATTAAGCGCCGCCCAAGCTAAATTAAGCAGTCCAAATTTTCATCCAACTAGAGCATCCATGACTCCAACCTGGCTGAAAATGGGGACAATCCAAATCTACCTAAAATTTATCAGCGCTGCACCTATCCCTTTGCCGTCCGTTCATCAGGTGGTCCACCAACACCAGCGGCTCAGATGATAGAAGCCACATCAGCAGGCAGCTCCCTGTGCAAAATGAGAGAGGAAAAGTGTCAGGCAGAAGTTGGGTTCATTGCTGCAATCATCAGCTACCCGAGCAGATGGGTAAACTGAATTCAGCTTCAATGCGCAGAAATCTCAGCCATCATTAGTAGCGCAAAAGCAACCTGGTCCATTCAAAGTTGCGCAACATGTAACAGTGCCAGATTTGCGCTAGCAATCCGCTTCCTTCTCACATCTTTCTACGGTTTTCCACTCCTATAAAGGGGTACGGTAGACGACAAAAATTGATAGGACGAGATTTTAAACAAAAATTCTAGACTAACAGAATTTTGGGAAAAGCAATTTTGAGCAGAAAAAAATTAAAGCAGAATTTGAAGAGAGAGATTTAGAGAGCAAGGAGGAGAGCACGGGGAAGAGACAGACCGGCGAGTTGTGTGGAGCAGTTGACACACCATCAAGGGCTCCAAACCAATAAGCCTTTGTATCTTTTCCCTTTTTAATTTTAATTATCTTGTTTAAGACGGATTTTAATTTTAATTTTATTATGAACTTAAACATGTTCGGCTAAGCCCTAAGTTTAGGGTTTAGGATGTAGTATGCATACAATGTAGCCTGGTGTGTGGTTTTAATTTATTTATGATGAATATTATTGTTAATTTAATATCTTGCAATTTTAATGCTTGCTTTGTACGTAGGCTTGTACTTTGGCATTATTCTATATATTAGATAATGGAACCAAGATATAGAAATCTAATATACGATAATCAAGATATTAAACCTAGAAATCTAAGACTATGAGAATAGGCATGATGATCTTAAAGAATTTCTTAAATAGCCACAGAACTTAATGAATTTTAATTAACTTAATCCCATGAGAATTGGTGGTTAAGAAAATTAGGGTACGCCTTGTAAGTTTCGAGAGAATGTGCAAGGATAAATTAAGGTTTGTTCTCCTTTAACAAATAATATCTGGATTAAATAATTATACCACTCACGTTGCAAGAGATGCATGGAAATCCTAGACCCTAGGTGATCGCATCCTCATTTTCTACTACTCCTATTTTTTAAATTTTATTTTCTCTTCCCACTTTTTATTTTCTTTACTCCATTTTATTTACTATATTCTCCTCATATCCAACACGAAAGCGTTTTAAAGCAAAATTTATAGTCCTAAATTTCCTTAGAATCGATAATTTATATACTATAATCTACAACCCGTGCACTTGCAGTGAGATTGCGTACACCTTCCTGTTCATATCCATGTGACTGTTCAACATATATTTCTTCTTTTAATAAGCCATTAAGAAATGCTGACTTAACATTAAGTTGAAATAAAATCCACATTTTAATAGCAGCAACACTTAAAATAGCATGAATAATATCAAGTCTAGCAACTGGAGCAAATGTTTCATAGAAATCAATGCCTGGCTGTTGAGAATACCCCTTTGCCACAAGTCTTGCTTTGTACTTTCCAAGTTTCATTTGTCAATTATGACAAGCTCTTCAGTCATTGCTTTTACCCATACTACATGTTGTACTACTTTTTCATAACTGCCAGGCTTATGAACAACATTTGAAAACTATAGGATGAATAAAGTTCATGCAAAGAACGCACCTTTCTAGGACCTTCAACATCATCACCCATCTGATGAGAATTCTGATGTTGAGCTGGCAAGGAACTGATCACTATGCTATCTGAATGTTTTTCCCAAATCCATGCTTCATTTTCAGAAAAGATCACATCCCTACTGATAATCAACTTTTGAGTTTTTAGATTATATAGCCTATATCCCTTAGTTCCATTACAACAATGAACAGATATGCATTTCTCACTTTTAAGGTCAAGTTTCTATCTCTTTTCAGATGGCACATGAGAATAAGCTATAAAACTAAAAACTTTTAAATAATTTACCTATGGACATTTTCCAGTCTATGCTTCATATGGGATTCGATCTTTTATTGCTTTTATTGGAGACCAATTAAGAACATACGCCGTGGTTGCCACTACTTTAACACAAAAGTCATTTGGTAAATTCTTCTCTTTCAGTATATTTCTAGCGAGTTCCACAACAATCTGATTTTTTCGTTTTGCTATACCATTTTGATGAGAACTATATGGAGCAGTCAATTGCCTTCTAATGCCATAGCTGTCATAAAAATTCTTGAACTCTGTTTCGATAAAGTCCACACCTTTGTCAGTATAAAGTAATTTGATTTTCAAACCAATCTGTTTCTCAACAAAAGCCTTAAAATTTTGAAAAATAGATAGTGCATCAGATTTATCCTTTAAAAAATAAACCCATGTCATACGACTAAAATCATCAACAAATGGAAGGAAAATACTTACTTTTACTGAATGATAATATTTGCATAGGACCACATATATCTAATATGTGAACTCCAAAGGTAAACTGACTCTCCAATAACTGATAATAGAAAAGGGATTCCTGTGATGCTTACCTAAAATGCAACTTTCACATAATTTATGTTCTTCCATTATAAGAGGCAAACCTTCAACCATTTGTCTTTGATGCAAAAGTTTTAAATCATTAAAACTTAAATGTACAAATCTTCTATGTCATAACCAAGAGTCAGTAGAATCATGAGAAGTCATAGCTGAATTTATAGCACAACCAAATTCAAGAGGAAATAAATGACTTCCAATCATTATAATTTCAACAAAAATTCCTCTTTGATGCTTAGAATCATAAATGAGACATTTTCTATCATAAAAAACAACAGAGTAGCCATGTTGAATAATCCATCCAAGGCTTAAAAAGTTCTCTTAAATTTGGAACAAATAACACATCAGAAATTTTTTTCTAGTATCACCATTTTTGTAAATGTACCGAGATCGTTCATTTACCATTAGCATATGAAAATGAGTCATTTCCCATTTTGACTAGTGTAGTAATAGATGTGTTTATATCAATAAATAATTTTTCGTTACCAGTCATGTGATTACTGCAACCGCTATCAAGAAACCTAACATTTCCAATTCGATGAACATCAAGTGAATCATTCAAAATAACAAATAAATGATTATGTTATTCTTTTTCTTTAATAAAATTGACCTGTTGTTGCTTTGTTTAGCATAGCAAAATTTTTCTATATGCCCATATTTTTTTATAGAAATAACAGTGAATATTTGGATTTTTTACTTCTGTGAAATGAAGCTCTCTGAATTTTGGTGTCCATTGCCTTACTTGCTTGATGTGTTCTCAGTATACTGTTAATGATTCTTACTATTGAATATGCCCCTACCTCTGCCACGATCTCTGCCTTAGCCTCTGAATCCAAAACCTTTGTCATAAACCCTATAACTTGTATTCTTTTCATTGCAAATATTTGTTGTATTTGACTTGTCAATAGAAACATTACACTTTAATTGAAATGCTTTTTCATCAGATTTAACTGCAGGCTTGGCCAATCTTTCTTCATGAGATTGTAAGGAACCAAAAAGTTCACTTACAATTAGAGTTTTCAAATCTTTAGATTCTTCAATGGTGGCCACAACATGATCATATTTAGATAATAAAGCATGCAAAATTCTTCGTGCAACAATGCTATCTGACAATGCATCACCATAGCTAAGAATTTAATTCACAATTTCTTCACATTTGGAAATTTTTTTTGCATAGATTTAGAATTAGACATTGAAAAATTTTCAAATTTTCTTCACAGAGATTGCAACTTTACCATTTTTACCCCTGCATTTTCTTGAAATTCAAGAGCTAGTGTGTCCCATGCTTCTTTAGATTTCTTTGTTGCAATAATCCTTGCAAAAATGTTTTATGTGACAGCTTGTTGAAAAAAAGAAATTCTTACAATCATTATTTCTTTTATCATGCAACCGTTCAGTTTATTCCTATATTTGAGGACCTCGTTTAGGTCGATTTGCAAAACTATTCTCAACCAAATCCTACAGATCTTGTGAAACAAAAATTGTTTTCATCTTAATGCACCAAAAATCATAATACTCACTATTAAAAATAGGAATGTCAGGCTAAGTGACACTTAACTCATTTGTATTAGCCATATCGAATCAAGAGAATGAAATTTCTTCTTTCAATAAGCAAAAAACACCTCACAAACATAAGTTTTTAACTGAAGTAAAAACACAAACACCTTGCGGACAATTTGAGATACCCAAAAAATTGATGAGATCAAATCTGAAATTTGAAGCTTTAATTTTGGAAATCTCTGGCTTTGATACCACAATGTTATCTCGCAAATTATCTTCGAGCAATTCATTCTACTAATTACCCTGCACTGCAGTTCATATGCACTCAAAAAAACACAAGAAGCATCAAGAATAAGAAAACAGAACTACTACTCATAAAAAAATAAAGTGCACTAAGTGTATTTCAAAGGAACACATTAAGCCCTATTTATATAAAGTTAGGAAACTAAAGCACTACCCTACTAGCACCTAAAAAGGCTCCACTACAACTCTACCTACTGCCCATTACCTAGAAAATAGGACACTACACCATCTAGATAAATTAAGTATTACATTTAACAGGGATTAACGGACTCGACACAAAAGATCGAGTTGAATTCATGCAACAAGATATGAAAACATCTGTATGCACAGTCAATTTATATCTGTTTAAACATCAATAGCAAACTATGAATCTATGCAGATATTTAGTGTTGGAAAATGCTTGCAAAGGGCAACAAGAAGATATAAAAATCGAAAAATGAAAAAACATGGTACTTTAACCAGCTTAAATGGTGAATTAACGATCAAAACTAAGCAGGAAAATGAATCCATTCCAACAATGTAAACGCATCCAAAATATCAGAACAAGGGGAAATGGAAACAAAAAACGACATCAATTTATCCCACATGATGAATTTTTCATGCCCATTTATGTCGCAGCCTATTTTACAATTAAGCTGCAGCCCTTAGCATTTTGTTGCAACCAACCAGCTGCAAAAGCACAATGCTATTTTGCAGGGGTTGGCAATTGGGAGAGAGAATGCACACAGTCAGCTGGGCGATGGATGAGTTTGTGCCGATGACAATTAAAAATGATGCTTGTCGACAAGGAGCGGATGTTGTGGTAGCTAGAGTGGATGACCAAATGGTTCACTTAGCAGAAGTAACGAAGAAACAAATTCGTCGCCGGTTTTCCAAGCTTTTTTTTTTTTTCATGCTTACCCATCCCCATGACAAAACAAGTTTCAGTCCGGCACTCTCTTCCCTTTCTCCCTAGGGTTTTTTGCCACCCCTCCTGTGATGGGATAAAACACGTTCTGATAACAATAAATAATATTTATCCTCTCTTGTGTGAACCTAACAGGAAGCAATTCTGTAGAGCAGCAATAAACACAAGCACAATTTCAATCACAATCACAAGAACACCAAGAATTTTACGTGGAAAACCTCCTTGACTTAAGGAGTAAAAACCACGGGTCCTCTGAAATCTCCACTATCAAAATATAATGGGAATACACAATGTTCTCTTTAGCTAAGCTAGAAGCATATAATGCATCAATCTCAAGATTAACTAATCTTGACAACACATGTAGAATCAACAAGAAGAACAAGGGAGTTAGGATTACACAAACTCGAATCCTCTGTTCTGGGTGTGTATCTCTCTCCTGAGATTCCTGTTCAACGATCACAATGGTCAGATTGTAGAACCACGAGCGAAGAAGGACCTGTCCAAAAATCAGCTCAATCGGACGGTAGATCAAAGAGATATCTCTCTTTGAAGAAAACTGCTCGAAACCTCCCTGTTTCTGTCCAGCTCTGTTTGTAACTGCAAATCTTCTTACTGCAGCATTCTCCGATGATGGATCTCGCCGAAGATGACGAACAGACGAGATAGATCTCGCCTAAGACGACGAACGTTGCGGAGAGAAAACCAAACAGAGAGACGTTGCGGAGAGAAAACCAAAACAGAGAGAAAAAAACAAGAGAGAGAAGAAAAACGAGAGAGAGAAGAGAAAAGAGACGGGCGCCGAAAAACACGGACAACCACCGAAAGAAAAACCTTTCCGTCTTTTTCTTTTCTTGTGGGCCATCTCCACGTGGGAGGAAACCCAAAAGTCAACAAATCTCCCCATTTCCGACTATGTGGAGGAATTCGTCATCCCGATGATTGAACGACAAACTTCAAGCTTCTCCCTCGGTAGAGCCTTCGTCAACATATCAGAGCCATTATAATCGGTATGGATTTTCTCAAGTTCAAACAACTTGTCATTAATAGCTTCTCTTATCCAATGATACCTCACATCAATGTGCTTTGATCTTGCATGAAAAGAAGAATTCTTACCAAGGTGAATTGCGCTTTGACTATCACAAAATACTATATATCTCTGTTGTTTGAAGCCAAGCTCATGTAAAAACCTCTTCATCCACAACATTTCTTTACATGCTTCAGTTGCTGCAATGAATTCCGCTTCGGTTGTAGAAAGTGCAACGCATTTCTGTAGCCTTGATTGCCAAGCTACAGCTCCCCCTGCAAAAGTAATCAAGGAACCAGAGGTAGACTTTCGAGTGTCCACATCTCCTGCCATATCTGCATCTGTGTAGCCAATTAGTAAGGGTTTCTCATTGCCAAAACAAAGTCTCAAACTGGAAGTACCTCGTAGATATCTCATAATCCACTTAACTGCATTCCAATGCTCTCTCCCAGGATTAGACAAGAACCGGCTTACAACACCAACTGCATAAGCTATGTCTGGTCTTGTACATACCATTGCATACATCAAACTTCCCACAGCTGAAGCATATGGAACCCTTTCCATGTCTTTCTTCTCTGCATCTGTAGAGGGACACTGCTCAATGTTTAGCTTAAAATGAGTAGCAAGAGGAGAGTTAACCGCTTTAGCTTTGTCCATGTTGAACCTCTGAAGTACCTTCTCAATGTAGTTCTCCTGTGACAGATATAACTTCTTGGCATTCCTCTCACGACGAATGCTTATGCCAAGAATTTGCTTTGCCGGCCCTAAATCCTTTCTTTTGATTGAATCCCTTGACGACCAATCTAGCTTTGTATCGAGGTTGTGTAGTATCTTGTTCTTGCTTCACTCTGTATACCCACTTGTTCTTCAAAGCTCTTTTGCCCATAGGCAACTTTACCAACTCAAATGTATGATTTTCATGCAGTGACTTCATCTCATCTCTCATGGCTTCAACCCACTCCTTCTTGTGTTCATCTTCCATGGCTTCTGCATAACATTCGGGCTCTCCCCCGTCAGTCAGTAACACATATTCATCAACAGAATATCGTGTAGAAGGATGGCGATCTCTAGTAGACCTCCTGAGTGGAACATCTGGTGGAACTTCTGGTACTGGTGACTGCTCAACAATGCCATCATTAATCTCAACCTGTGTATGAGTATCAACATCAACTGTACCATCCTGGTCATCTTGAACTTCATCTCTAACCTGTACTGGCACATGTGTCAGAGGAACTGGATCTAAGTCTATTAAATTATCATAATATTGAGAAACCGTTTTAACTGTTTTCTCAATATCTTGTATGGTTTGGTCTTCCATAAAGACAACATCTCGGCTTCTTACAAGCTTTTTCTGCACTGGATCATAAAACCTGTAGCCAAAATCATCTTGGCCATAGCCAATGAATACACACTGTCTTGTCTTGACATCAAGCTTAGACCTCTCATCTTTGGGAATATGCACAAAGGCCTTACATTCAAAGACACGCAAGTGACTGTAGGATACATCTTTTCCCAACCAAACTCTGTCTGGAACATCAAAATTTAAAGGAACACAGGGTGTGAGATTTAACACATGTACAACGGTACTCAAAGCCTCACCCCAAAAGGATCCTGGCAACTGTGCATGTGAAAGCAAACATCTCACCCTTTCAACTAGTGTCCTGTTCATTCTCTCAGCTATCCCATTTAACTGAGGAGTCTTCGGAGGTGTCCTTTGATGCCTAATACCCAGCTGTTTGCAATATTCATCAAAAGGACCACAATACTCACCTCCATTATCAGTTCTGATACACTTTAACTTCTTCCCAGTCTGTCTCTCAACTGAGGTCTGAAACTGTTTAAACACATCTAACACTTGGTCTTTTGTCTTCAAGGTATAGACCCATAACTTCCTTGAATGATCATCTATAAAAGTCACAAAATAGAGAGCACCACCAAGTGTTTTTACTTTCATGGGACCACAAACATCAGAATATACTAAATCAAGTATACCCGGCTGTCTTGAAGGAGGGGATATTTTAAAGGCAACTCTGTTTTGCTTCCCTGCCAAGCAATGAGCACATTTCTTCAATGCTGTATTCTTCAATCCAGAAAGAAGATTTTTCTTTGCCAAAACCATCAAACCCTTCTCACTCATGTGGCATAGTCTTCTATGTCATAGCTCTGTTGTACTTTCATTCTCCATTGTATTGATAATACAAGAAGAAACCTTTGCCTGCATGAAGTACAATGAGGAGCACTTCTTGCCTCTAGCCACAATCATAGAACCTTTAGTAAGCTTCTAATGACCATCATTGAAGGTGTTGCAAAACCCCTCGTCATCAAGTTTACCTGCTGAAATCAAATTCAAGCGAATATCAGGAATATGTTTAACATTTTTCAAAAGCAACATCGTACCATTGTTGGTCTCCAAGCACACATCTCCCATGCCTACGGCTTTAGCTACACCATTGTTACCCATCTTAACATTCCCAAAGTCTCCGGATGTATAAGATGTAAAGAAGTCTCTTCGTGATGTAGCATGAATGGAGGCACCGCTATCAATCACCCAACTAGTGTCATGGCATGCAAGGTTGACAACATCATCATCATACACAACAAGGAAGTCATCTGTGATGGCAGAAACTCTATCAACATCATTACTATCATCAGTTTCTTTTTCTATCCCTTTTTCATTTTTGTAGTCTCTTTTGAGTTGTCGACAATACTTCTTTATATGCCCCCTTTTACCACAGTGATAACACTCAACATTGGCAAACCTGTTTGACTTGCTTTTGCTTCTGTCTCTGTTCTTCGGACCTTTACTCTTGCTCCTCCCCCTCTTTTCCATGACTAAGACATCTGACTGTGACGGACCCTGTGACTTTCTTCTCATCTTTTCATTTAAAACACTACTCTTAGCCAAATCCATAGTGATTACACCATTTGGAGCTGAGTTAGATACCGACATTCTAAATGTCTCCCACGAGTCCGGCAATGTGCCTAGAAGCCATAACCCCTGCACCTCATCTTCAAACTTGATATTCATCCCAGCCAACTGAATAAGAATTCCCTGGTAAGCATTCAAGTGATCTGATAAAGGAGTTTCATCCCTGTATTTCAAGCCCATCAACTTCTTTATTAGAAACAACTTGTT
Organism: Annona cherimola; assembly: GCA_030490835.1. Lineage (NCBI taxonomy): Eukaryota > Viridiplantae > Streptophyta > Magnoliopsida > Magnoliales > Annonaceae > Annona > Annona cherimola. Next base: position 91,053,845 of record CM059972.1, read on the forward strand.
GTTCCCTGTTTTTCGAGCATACAGTTGTTCAAGTCTGTCCCATAAAGAACGTGCATGTGTTTCTTCACTGACATGGTTTAAAACATTATCATCTACCCACTGTCTGATATACCCACATACTTGACGATGAAGCAAAGTCCATTCAGCATCAGTTTTATCTACCGGTTTCTGTTCCGCAAACACAGGCAAATAAAAATCTTTAACATACAGCAGGTCTTCCATTTTTCCCTTCCACACATGATAATTTGAACCATTCAAATAATCATTCTACTTGTATTAACCTCCATCGTTCAACACAAGGCACAAGATTACTAAAACCTCGCTTTGATACCACTTGATGGGATAAAACACGTTCTGATAACAATAAATAATATTTATCCTCTCTTGTGTGAACCTAACAGGAAGCAATTCTGTAGAGCAGCAATAAACACAAGCACAATTTCAATCACAATCACAAGAACACCAAGAATTTTACGTGGAAAACCTCCTTGACTTAAGGAGTAAAAACCACGGGTCCTCTGAAATCTCCACTATCAAAATATAATGGGAATACACAATGTTCTCTTTAGCTAAGCTAGAAGCATATAATGCATCAATCTCAAGATTAACTAATCTTGACAACACATGTAGAATCAACAAGAAGAACAAGGGAGTTAGGATTACACAAACTCGAATCCTCTGTTCTGGGTGTGTATCTCTCTCCTGAGATTCCTGTTCAACGATCACAATGGTCAGATTGTAGAACCACAAGCGAAGAAGGACCTGTCTAAAAATCAGCTCAATCGGACGGTAGATCAAAGAGATATCTCTCTTTGAAGAAAACTGCTCGAAACCTCCCTGTTTCTGTCCAGCTCTGTTTGTAACTGCAAATCTTCTTACTGCAGCGTTCTCCGATGATGGATCTCGCCGAAGATGATGAACAGACGAGATAGATCTCGCCTAAGACGACGAACGTTGCGGAGAGAAAACCAAACAGAGAGACGTTGCGGAGAGAAAACCAAAACAGAGAGAAAAAAACAAGAGAGAGAAGAAAAACGAGAGAGAGAAGAGAAAAGAGACGGGCGCCGAAAAACACGGACAACCACCGAAAGAAAAACTTTTCCGTCTTTTTCTTTTCTTGTGGGTCATCTCCACGTGAGAGGAAACCCAAAAGTCAACATCCTGCACGTTCTTTAGAGGAAAAATTCAAAGAAACCAGCTTTAAATCCTCATCGATCGATTTCTAAGGTCGGATCTGGATTTCCATCTTCGGTCAGGTATAAGCGTTCGGTTTTTCTTTTTCCTCATCTCAAGCATTCCGAAATTTCTTCTAATCGATTTTTCGATTCCTTTTTCTGGCGCTTTGGGTTTCTCGATCTTATGTAGCTCTTTGGTGTTATTCTAGATTGATTAATAAATGATAGATTCTATTTGATTGGCAGAGGTTTAGGTTTTATCGCATTTTGTTTCAGTGTCCCAGCAGCCATTGTCGTCTCCACCCGAGCATTAATGAATATCCACTGCATTAATCTCCTCTGCAGCATCCATAGCTGATGTTTTGGGAGAGCGGGCTGGGACTTTTGAGAAGCAAGCTTGGTCTGCTCAAGGGGAATTTTTGGAGGGAGAGATTCTTGGTTTTTTCGTTTTCTGGCTAGCCTCCTTCATCTTCTTCCCGACAAGCAATCATTTGATTATTCTACAATCATGTAATCCTTTAATCTATTTTGCTTTAGCATGGAAAAAAGCCAATTTCTATTGGCGTCGAATGCATCATAGCATCTCTATTTTTTTTTTCATTTTAATAAGAACCATTTGATTTTGCATCCATCTGGATGATTGAGGTAACTTGATTCATCTCCATTGATTGTAGAAGGGTGTCCAAGGTGGGTTGCGATTTGTTTTTCTCTAATTTGGAGTTTTTCGTGATGTTTTCTGCTTATGTTTGCTCCAATTTTCGATTGAAGTACATAGAATGTTTTGAATGTTCAAATCTGTGTGGTATAGTTAATGTTACTGTTTTGATTTTGTTTGAATGAATCGATGCAGTAAAATGACCATGTCTGGTCAGTGTCTCTGCTGTTCGGATCATCCTCTGTTTTGTTTTTCAATCAATTCATAGGATTTTGTGACCATCCTCTAGTCTGTCTTTGAATAAACTATTCCTCTTGCGTTTGTCGATTTGAGTCTATGCATGGAATAAGGAAATTGGCTACAGATTACTTACTCGGGTATGCTATATCGTTTTAACAAATCTGTTTAAGTTCCTTGTTTTACAATTGTGTGGGAATCATGTGGTTTTTTAAGGCTTAGTTTCCATTGTTGATAAATCTACTTGCAATAAATCTGTCATCATTGGATTTCTGTCCATTTCATTTTGTATTTCTGTTTTATCATTTCTATGTGCCTGTATGAATCTGATTTTGAGCAAATTGTGAATGGGTCTGCTGATTTTTCTTACATATCTGTGCATAGATTGGTCCTTGATCGACATTGAAATTTTTTATTAGGCTCTTGCATCTCCACCTATCTGATTTTTATTCATCTAAGCTTGTGTATGGAATCTGCACAACTTCAGTGTGAATGAATCTTGTCTTTCTTGTAATTAATACCTGATGATTGGTCATGTCTTTCTTATAAAGAGAAGGCTGATTAATATTTACAAGCAAGGGAATCCTCTTATAAACTTCAACCCACCTGCCAAATTCAAATGACAACACCTCAAATAGTTGCCAGTATCATTTGAGGCCCCTGAATTTCTGCAATAACATATTCTACCTTCTGTCATTTTGCTCCATGCTGATACATGCAGTTTTTAACAATATTTTCACAAATTTCTCATATACCTAAGAATTTTTAACAACATTCCTCTCAGACCCAACTTGTCAACAGAAGTAGCAATGTTCATTAATGCACATGTGGAATAACAGTTTTATCCTTGAGGTTTTAGGCATCCAATTTTGCTTCTCTGCAATATTGTATCAGAAGCCCTACTTTGCTTTTATCTTAAGAGGTAGGCATGCCCTTCATCTCCGACATTTACTGAGCCAACTTATTGTCCCTATTCAACAGCACGACTTTACTCTCCATCTGGCGGACGACATTGTCTTCTCTAGCATCCCTATTGCACAGCTCTCTTCCACACCACCACCATGCTTCTTGAACAAGTCATGGTTCACTCTGGCCAATTCCAGCTTTTGAAAATCTCTTTTGCCCATGAATGACACATACCTAAAGCCACCATCTCAAAATAACAATTTTTTTAGAAATCAACAACATTCAGGCTAAGAAACAGAGATGACTAGATGGTTGAAGATGTCATCATCTTGGGGTTGTTGATCCTCTTCCTATTATGGTTGTGCTTTTATAGGAGGAGGAATTTCCCAGAAACAGGGGCGCAGAGGATTGCTGAGCTTCACATCTCCAATTATAACAGCTCTCTAGTAGTGGAGATAAGGATTGCATGCCCATTATGTCCTTCATCTTCGTTCCATCAATGAGAACAAAGTCGAATTACTACTTGGTCCAACACAGTGTCCTTAGAAAGCATTGTTCAGTGGGGATGATCACCCTTGGCTAATTTTTGAGGCCATAGCTGATGTTTGCTTTTACCAAATTCTCCCTAAGCTCTTTGTCGCGCTTCACCACCGCTACATTGGGAATTTTCTGCCGAGGGCGACTATGGTAGGGATAAGGAGGTGGAGTTGAGCTGGGAAGTGGGTCGAGATTAACGGACTCCACATGGAAGATCGAGTTTAATTCATGCAACAAGATATGAAACCATCTGTATGCACAAACAGTTTACATCTGTCTAAAAATGGATGGAAAACTATGAATCTATGCAGATATTTGGTGTTGAAAAATTCCTGCAAAGAGCAATAACAAGATATAAATATCGAACAATGAATAAACATGGTAATTTAACCAGCTTAAATGGCGCATTAGCAATCAAAACCAAGCAGGAAAGTGAATCGATTCCAATAACATAAACACATTCAAAATCATATCAGAACAAGGGGAAATGGAAACAAAAAACGATATCGATTTATCCCATATGATGAATTTTTCATGCCCATTTACGTCGCGGCGTATTTTACAATTAACTTGCAGCCTTTAGCCTTTTGTTGCAACCAACCAGCTGCAAAAGCACAATGCTATTTTGCAGGGGGTTGGCAAATTGCGAGAGAGAACGCAAACATTCAGCTGAGCAATGGATGAGTTTACCGACGACGGTTAAGGATGATGCTTGTCAACAAGAAGTGGATACATTGGTAGCGAGAGTGGACAACCCAGAACGTCCAGGGATTCGAGGATGACGAAAGTTTCATGCTTTCGTTAAAGCGTGTTGATTGGTAATCTGAGTATTTTTAAAATATTAAAAATAAAAAAATTCATAGGTATTATTGGAATTTTTAAAAATCTATGCCTATAAGAGAAATTATGATGAAAATCTATAGATATGTTTGAAAATTTTTTAAAAATTATTTTAAAACATGAAAGGGAAGGTGGATTAGAACAATGTGTCCCCTATCATAAGGGAACAATGAGCATATTAGGAAAAGCCAGGAGTCCTGCCAACTCACATGGCTACTGCCAAGTACAAGTTGTAGGGTGTTGGGCGGGGAGACGTGGAGATAGCAGGGGGCGCCACTGTTGTCTTCGGAACAATGGCTACACTGTGCGAAAGGGCGTAGGAGATCGTCACATAATCCATTTACATAATTCATTACATGCACCTAAAATTTTCGATATTGATTGATATTATTTTGATTATTTATCATATTAGAGACTGGAGATGATGTAGTATGTGTTTAGGAACAAGGGAAATTTAGAGAAAAAAAATTTCGTGAAAAAACTTTTCAAATAAATAGTATAATAATGCATAACAAGGGATAATAATGAGAAAGAAAATAAAATTGAAATAAATAAGTTGGTTTACAAAATATGTAAATAAATGAATCTAAAGCATGGTAATTGCATAGAAAAGTATGGAAAAATTATTTTTATTTTTCCCTTTACCAACCATGTGTATTGCTTAAAAAATTAATTCCCATCGTGACTATTGTTTAAACGTGAACTGCGAAGAAATTATTATTTTTATTTTTTACGTATATGTGGCCATGCGGGTCCTATATAGATAAATTCACATATCAAATTTTATTTTTGGGATTTTTCGCATTTTTTGAATTTTAAAAATAAAAATACATTTTTAAAATTTGAAAATAAGAAACTACATTTTTCATGCACAATTTTTTAAAAAAATATGTAGAAAAATTGAAAAAAATATGAATTAGCTATCATTTATGACTAGTCTAAATACCTATTTTTAATTTTTTGTTGAAAAATTACCATCATACTGTTGTTTAAAATTCAAAAAAATATATGCATGTATCCAAAAAATGATAAAAGTTATTTTATTGATTATAAATATCTAGATTATTTTTTAAAAAAGGTATTTGGATTGGTCAAAAATGAGGAAATGATGGGTGCCCATTTATCTATGGGTTGGCCAGTAAGAAAGCTCCATGCTTACTCCTTTTTTTAAAATTTTTAAAATATATTTTTATAAAATCTAAACCATTTATTATGTCTATCCATTATTGATAGTTTTAAAGTTTATACCTATAGCAAACTTTTATAAACTATATTTATTAGACATTTTTAATAATTTTAACATTATATCACTTTCAAAGGATATTACTTTTTACACCATATAAAGTCCTAATAAAAATTATTTTTAGTAGCACGATAAAATAAAATATATTAAACATAATAAATGGTTTAATTAAAAAACATTTTGAAATTAAAAAAAGTAAAGTGTTAGCTTAAGCCTCATGCTAAGAGTCATTAACCTTTATTGGTGTTCGGGGTTTCGGGCTTTGTCAAGGTGGAGAACCCAACAAGACTTTTCCCCAACCCAACCCCTCGCGACGGAATTCGTTCCTGTTCTCGTCTCGCTTTTCGCAGACGATCGGATTGATTGGAGAAACCTTCTTTCTCAATTTGCATCTGGTCCGTCCTTCCCATTTCAAATCCCCACTGAAACGAAATAAAAACCCCGCTCATCCATTTGATTTTCTCAATTTCGCCTTAAGATCATTCATCTTACTTTTCTAACAGATTATGCTGATGGATCCACGTCTGTCGAAAGGTGATTTCCTAATCTTGTTGGAGCTTATCTGTTTTGATTTCAAGTAGAATCTCTTGTTTTCATTCTTTTATATCTTTGATTTCGAATCATATCATGACAATCTTTTGGTGCTCTCGCAACTAGTCTGCTGCAAGAAACTCTGCATAATTGCTTGTACCTCAGCTTTAACCAGCATGCATTATTACTGTTTGAATATTTGCAGATGCTTGACATCAAATGATGTAGTTTAAATTCAATTGCTCTTTGGATGCTCCAGTTAACTTGAGCTTGAACACAATTCAAGATTTTAGTACGAGTCCGACACGCTAGTCGACGTAATTCCATATCTTTACATGCATCGGGAATTCAAATTCATCTCTGAGGCACATTGAGAAAATGATTATTGGCGACACAAGATTGTACCGTAAAAGATCTGGAACAGATGTTGCTGATGCATAATTTATTTGCATTGAAAATTAAAAGAGGTCAGAGAAGTTCTAGGTTTCCAGATTACAATGGATTATGTTTATGATTGACTGTCCTACAGATTGCATATGGTACCTTTTTTTGTGTTGACGACATAGCTATTGTTACTATGTATCAAACAAAAGGACTCACAAAGTACCTCATTCGCCAGAACACAGGTTAATAGGGCTTTTCTTACTGATTCAGGCCACATCCATTTGTGAATTTTTACTGTTCCTTGAGAACCTTCGGCTTCAACAAAGCCACTTCTAATCAGTGCAATTTCAACCCTATGGATGGGCTTGAATATATTAGGGTTTTCAGACATCAGTTTTAGATGAATATTTTATTTGCTTAGGTGCAGTTTATATGCTGCAGTTTGAAGTCAAACTCTGCACATGGCATTAATTTTCTTTTTCTCCATTTCTTTCCTTTTCTTTGTACTCTGCTGGATAGCTGTTTGTGTTTTTCCTTTTTGTGTATTGCTGGACATTTGTGATCAATTATTACAGTGTAGTCTGCAAATCCTATATGAATTCATTTTTTGGGCACTGCTGGATAGGTTCACAGTATGTGTGCATAATACTAGGAAGTGAGAGATTGTTCGCCTTTCTCTTATTTGGTTAACTGATTACTTAAATTTCTTTTTATATTTACCTTTATTCTTTACAATGCTTCTGTTAGGTAGTTGATGTGCGTATTACTTTCATACGGGTTTTTGAATGCTTAAAATTCAATTATTTAGCCTTTTAAGATTTTGTTATTGTTTAACATTTTAATAACTTTATAGTTATATTTTACATATTCGCACTATTAACCTGTCTTACTACAAACTCTAGGCTGTTTTTCCATTTCTAGTCCACCCCAACCACACATTGTGCACTCAGCATGTGTTGTTGAATGTTGAGACCAATGTATGCCTTCAGTGTTCAAGACTTTCATCAAAGGATCTCAATTTTTTTTTTCTATTTCCATATCATCATTGATATATCTCCATACAAGCATTAATTTCCTTGTTCAAGGCTATTGTTATTACCTCCTTTGGCGATATTGTGAATATTGTTACTATGCACAAGGCAGCCTATCATATTAACATCGAAAATTCAAAATTGGATGACAAATGCAAAATCGGATAGCCTACAGTCAGTTCTAACATACCCTGGCTACAATAATCATGGGATACTGGAGAAAATTTTTATCCTAAATCCCTTCTTATCCACAAGACATGACTCACCAAAAGTTTGCTTCAAGCATATTTTGTGTGCTAGTGTGGCTATTCCCTGACCTGCAATGCCTCTTATGTGATCTTTTTCTGATTTGCAGAGTTCACTTGCATCCATATCTAGAAAGTGACAAGCTAGGGCCTGTTGGTACTGGAATTCTCAAGTTCTGAATTTGTGCAATGGACAACATTGTGGATTCACTGAATAATGCGTATCAGGAATTTGTGGCTGCTGCAGCGGGAGTGCTTGAAGCGAAGGAGCTCTCAGGTGGTCAGAAAACAGCAGCAACTGACACTGCTTTGGAAAAGTTCAAGCAGCAGTGGGAACTTTTTAGAGTTGCTTGTGACCAAGCAGAGGAATTCATTGAATCTGTGAAGCAGAGGATAGGCTCTGAATGCCTTGTGGATGAGGCAACTGGATCAGTTGCAACTAGACCAGGGCAAGCTTCTGCTGGCCTCCCACCTATCAGCGCTGTTAGATTGGAGCAGATGAGTAAAGCTGTTAGATGGCTTGTGATAGAACTCCAGCATGGATCTGGTGCTGCCAATGCTTCTCACACCCATTCTTCTGCCCCTTTTGATGCTAGATTTCCAGAAGATACTACTCAGTAGATTATGTAACTTCATATTGATTCCATTTTAATGCGTTGTTGGTCGAATTATTTGTTCTACACCTCTAGAGAACTAGAAGAGATCCTGTTGGATCTTCTTCAAATGACCATTTCGTATCTAATGAGTTTCTGTATTATATGATTGAGTGGAAGATCAAAATTTTCCTTGTTCTGTTGTTTTGTCTTCTCCTCAGTCTCTTTTGCAAGATATCATATAAGTCGTTTTAATGCTTGTGATATTGAAGAAAATGGAATTTCATTTTTCTTTTTAATGGAAAATCTGGTTAAATTTTTTTATTTTCAAGCAGAAGGTCCTTGATATTAGGTAATCACTGCTGTTAGGCTCCCCCCTCTGCAGTAGTTGGTCTGTCTTTTAAAGCCGACTTCTTCGAAAGGAAAATTAAACGAAAATCAGCTTGTTGCACTTGCCTAAGAGTTGATCTGTGGGAACCTAAAATGGTATTTGTCTGAAAATGTAGAACTTGCTGTGGTCCGCTGCCTGTTTCTATTTCCTTTTTTTTTTTCCCTATTTATTTATTTCTTTACATTACATGGAACCATCTGCTCCTTTTCGGACTCGAAACTGGAGTCACACATACGCAGTGGTTCATACCTCCTCCTACTTCCTGGTAGGACAAAATTCAGGCTGGAAATCAGTTCTGTTATGCTACCCTCAAGCATGCGGTGGCTGACAAGGCAAGGCGATTGTTTTATTTCTACCAATAGAGGATAAGATGATGAATATGTAAGATTGTGGAAAAAGTGGATGGATCCTTTTTGCTTGTATTTCCTTGGTTACTTTGCAAGGAGTTGATTGCATGCATTGCAATTGTAGCATGCTTTTTTTAACTATCCATCCCACTTTTCTGGAGTTATTTCATGCTTTGTGCACAACTAACTACAATTACACTTGGGAAAATTATCCTTTCTAGATTATTGCTCCGAATGGCGACTGAATTAAAAAGCTGACTGCAAGTTGCAACCCTTCCTAGAAAAGTTATATATATAGGGAAATAATCCAGTGTATGTGACTGCACTACGCAGTCCATGTACTGTGGGCCCCACCTGATCATAAATAGAAAATCCACTCCACCCATTGTATTTAGAATTGTTCACTTTATTAGCATACCAATTTTCATCCAAATCCAACATATGTGTAGTCCCCCATCTTAAAATGGTGCAAAATCAACGTTATAAAATAGTTTAATGTAAATATCAAGTTTAAAGTAGTTTTTTCAACATCTAACCGTCTAAAGTATGATTTATATATGGATAAATGAATGTATAAAGTTTCATTACAATCTAATATGTGTGGGGTCCATTTTACAGCGGATTGCACCGTAATTACGGTGCAGACCGACTGCACAGGATCGGATCTCATATATATATATATATATATATATATATATATATATATATATATATATATATATATATGAAAATATAAAGAAATAATTTAATATCAACATAGTTTTTCGTAAAATATTTCAATGCAGAAGCTTTTCAGGTGGTATAAAGGTGGTGAAGATTTATAGCTACAGCTCTTGAAAAGATTGAACGTGATGAGAAGGTATAGGGGAGAGTAAAGGCCCTACTGAGTGAGTGATCGATTATTAACTTGAAAAACAATCCATCTTAATTTCTTTGATACTGACCCTTCCTGGAATCTGACAATTGGTGATTACCTTCAAACTAGCGATTCACAAAGCAAACTAGAAGAATACATTTAGATGAGCATCACATCGTTTTCACAGTACCATTGTGAGCTTGTAGCTAATGGTCTAGACTTGTAGAGAAGGGATAGCATGAAGAGGGGTTGCCAGTTGTAGTGTTACTCCAAATTTAGATCTCATGTCCATGTCTCCAGGCTCCATCCCATTGGGAAGTCTCCACACAAATGAATGGATAAGAGACGCCAGCATAAGGTGAAGCATCCTGTATGCAAGTGGCAAGCCAGGGCAAATCCTCCTGCCAGACCCAAATGGTAAGAGCTCAAAGTCCTGACCTTTAAAGTCTATGTCACTGCCCAAGAACCTCTCAGGTGTGAAGCTGTACGGGGTTGGCCAAACATCAGGATCTCTCCCTATAGCCCACACATTCACTGTAACAGCGGTGTTCTTGGGTATCATGAAATTCCCAATTTCCACATCAGTTATGGTTCTGCGAGGGAAAACGGGAGCCGGTGGATGCAAGCGCAGAGTTTCCTTCACAACTGCCTGTAGATATGGAAGACGAGCAATGTCCGACTCTTCCACATATTGGGCTGAGCCAATGGCCTCCTTGAGTTCACATCTGACCTTTTCCATGGCATTTGGATTGTGAAGCAACTCTGCCATTGCCCATTCCACAGTGGTTGAAGTGGTGTCAATGCCAGCTATAAATAAATCCTGAGATTCAAATTTTACTGAGTTATGATTAAGAAGCGGACATGCTAACTGATGTAGTAATAACATGTTGGTTGAAAGAATGAATGCATATAAACAATATTAGTGACACTTAGGAGATCTGCAAATAATTCTGATAATTAAAGAATCTGTACATTTGACATATTTAGTTTTTGAATGAGAGAGAGCACAGAATAGTTGGTTCAACACAAATGTGATACAGAAGCCAAATATCGATAACAGTCTAGCCAGTGTGCAGAAGTGTTAGTTACTGATTTCCTATTCTTCTCCAACTTTAGAATTCTGTATCTCCATGCTATATTTTTCTAGAGAAAGAATGGAATAGATTGACACTACACAGAAGTAATACATAAGCCAAATTTGCATCAATAACAGCCTATTGAATGTGCAGAAGTTTTAGTTACTGTTTTGCTATTCTAGCCCAATGGCAGAATTCTATTTCTCCATGCTAACTTTTTCCAGAGAAAGAGATTGTCTTGACTTAATAATATCGTCGTTCCAGAAAAAAAAAATTTATTGGAAATCTTATCAACAATTGATATAACTAAATGGAAAGTTCACTGGACCTTTTTGGTGCGTAGAACAAATTGAAGGATCTACCAAACAGTTTATGTTTCCCTACAAAACAGGCAAGAGGTTTTATTACCAATACTTAACTTGAACCCAAGTCTACTGAATCAAGAACTGTAGTAATCCAAGCAGATTACAATCATCTTTGCAGGCACCACTTCACAAAAGGGAAATGCTCCCAATTATTTTTAAAGCATATTTGACTTGATGTGAAAGAGGTGTAAAATACTTAAAATATATAAAGCATGAAGGATGCAATGAAAAATTATGTGGTGTCAGCGGCATACAAGGGAAAAAAAGACGGATACAGTAGCAGTTAGAAAAGATAAGATTTAAAATGTAAGAATAATATTTTTTTAAAAAAAAAATAATAACGTGTAATGATGAAAAGGAGATGGAAATGAAGTTAGTGTTTGTTTTAACTGGATGGAAACAGTTTTTCATAAAAGAAGAGGATGGAGATAGAATAAACCTGTTAAAATACAAGAAATGTCAAACTGGTGTAGAAGTCTTTTACAATTTTTGCAATGACAACAATAAAAGAAAAAGAAGAATTTTAAAGATGGAAAGGAAGGCCTTAATTAAGAAGGTAGAACGATAGAATTATTTTAAATCGAACAGCAAATAATAGACAGACCAATGAGTTAACTCAAACCAACAATATAACCTGAATCTAAATGTCGTTTTCATCAGACTCGATGTGTAGGCATTCCTGAACCACCCATAGCATGCAACCTAAAATAGAACTCAGAGAAAATATTTTTAAACACCATTATAAAATATTCATCTATTAACCTATTCAGCTTCGTACTGCCCTGATATCTGACTCATAATGGCACCATAAAGTTGTCAATCCTGTGTATGCTGTTTCAGCAGTGCTCTGTCTGGTGCAAAATCAACATTGGATGAACTGGATTATGAACAAAGTAACTACCCTTTCTGAATAAATTTTGCTACGGGGTTTAAATCCATGCATTTATTTATAGCTTTGGGCATGTGGAGGGATTTGAGGGAGCCAATGCCCAATCCATCTATGTAGATAAAGCTTACACCAAAAACTTTTCACTATCCATAGCTACTGTATTTTTTAATTATTTTTTCATATTTTCCTATATGATTATTTTACTTTTCAATTGTTTTTACACAACTACTCATATAACTAACCTGTTTATCTTAACTTTATTCTCTACTCCTCATCATTACTCTTATCATATCACACCATTTTCTCTCATTTCAAGAACTTTAATTACCAAAAATTTTCCTCCAAAAGTTTTATCACTTTCCAAACACATCCTAAACCAATAGTAACTAAAATTGCAACACTAGGCTTGGGCCATACTTCATGTTGGATTAGAGTTAAATTCAGTTGGTGTATGAAAAATAGCATTGAAGTGCCAATCTCTTAAACCATGGAGTAACCTAGAACAAACTAAATCAGAGAGAATATTATTTTCTGAGGAGAAAATAATAAGTTCATCAAGTTCAAGTGGGTCAACTCTTGTCAAAATGACCTCTTTGACTTCAATTGACGCATTAGGGTGTAACCCTGTTGTTAAGTTGAATTGACTTAATTTCCTATGGTTCCAAACTACATGTTCGCAATCAAAACTGAAAATTATAAAAGAGCATACTGAGGAACAAAGGAAACTACCCCGAGTATAGGCTTGATATCTTCACGGCCAAGTTTAAGACCATTCTCGTCCGTTTGATCAAGAAGCACATCTAGGAAGTCATTCAACTTAGAGTTGGCTGGTGCTGCTCTAGATGACATTCGCTGATCGATCATTCGATCGAAAATCACATACAACTTCTTCAGGTAAGAGCCCATGCTGCGCCTGGTACCCTGGGGATCCAGTGGCCTCAGCACTGGGAAGAAGTCTACAACATTCGGCTTTCCCACCACTTCCATGACACCCCACACCACATCTTTGAACTCCTGAGCTGATTTGGAGCTTGGATCAACCAAGTCAATTGAGAACACAGTATTGGATATCAAATTGAGACTGGTTGTGAAGGCAGCTTGCCCAATATTTACAGCCTTCCCTTTGAGGCAATCCTCATGGATGTGAGCAATCAGTTGTTGCACTTTGATGCGGCGAAGGCCTTCATTTGCAGCCAATCTTGCAGATGTAAACATTTGGGTGTTGAATACAGTGCGTAGCTTTCTCCAGCTTGCATTGGGTTCTGACCACACAACTGAGGATTTGCCGAATCCTAACGCCTGGACAGCATCGACATTAGGCCGGGCAGCGAAGCATTGATCATTCTTTTGGAGCACTGTTTTGGCCATGGCAGAGGATGAAACACAGATTGTGGTGATTTGACCCAGTTGCATTGCCATTAATGGGCCATGTATCCTGGCTAGCTCAGTGAGAGACTCATGGGGTTGTTTGCTAATGAGTTTGAAGAGACATCCAACTAAGGGAAGTGGGGTGGGACCTGGTGGGAGCTTCCCTTCACAAGCCAGGATTCTCTTTCTTGCAAGAAACAGAATCTGGATGAACGCCCAAGCAATTGAAGTCCAAAATAGCAACGCCAAGTACTCCATGCCTCACTTCAGACAGAACAAGGCCGAACTGCAGTTTATCATCAAAATCTAGAGAATTAGAAATCACCCAAAAATCCGTAACTAGAAATTAAATCCCACAGCTCATTAATTAATTAAATAGCAACGTCCTTCAACGCATGAAGCGTAATTTTAGCATGATTCATTGGAAGAACAAAAGGGAAAGGTTTATAAACATACCTCTTTAACAAGGATATCTTGTCCCTCGATCACTTTAATATTGGAGTACTGCAGGATAAGTAAGACAAATGGGCAAGAAAACTGCACGCATAGAGTTGGAGCCCTGTCGTCGGCAAAGGCAGTCTTTTCTGATCTGATCCTCCCTTGCGTCCCACTTGGACCTTTTTGCCGCCTAGCAGTCGCCGTCGCCGTCGCCGTCGCAGCCTCACAGGTCAGCCGTCCGCTTTGTTTGACTAACGAAATAATGAAGTAAAAACCGGTCGAGGTCGTACTCGTACTTCTCCTCATTGAGTTCTTGGTCACTTTCAGACCATTAATCGATACCAAAAAAATTCTGCCATGTTCTATGCCACTTTCTTTGTAAATGACATTGTGTTCGTCTTCTTTTGACGTGATTTCGCATCTGGGGCGTAATTATTTAAACAGCAAAAAAACCTCTCAAACTTAGGTTGGTATTACATGATAAATACATTTTCCAACGTCAGATTTTACAATTAAATTACCTTTTTCCCCCTTTATTCTTGTATTTCAATTATTTTTACTTCCAACTATCCTACTTATTTTAAGTTCGTCTTATTATCTCATATTAATTACACAATTTAAAAAATATATCCTTTCTCACTCTCAGCTCGTACCACAATTTTAATGTAAAACTTTTCATCTAAAATTTTTTATTGTCCATAAATATTTTATTTTTAATTATTTTTTCACAACCTTCTATACAAATAACCATATTTTTCATACAACTATCTGGTTATGTTTAAGAAGTGGTAAAACTTTCGCTTGAAGAGTTTTTGGGGTAAAATATTTTTTAAATAAGAGAAAATGATATGATAAGACAAATTATAATGAATAAAATGAAAATAAATAGGTTAGTTATATGGATATTATATACAAATGATTTGAAAGTAAGATAGTTTTTACAGAAAAATATAAAAAATAATCAAAAATAAGGTAGTTGTGAAAAATGAAAAGTTTTTGCTTGAAAAATTTTTGATAAAAAATTTATAGTGAAACAAATATATCCTATATTTTCCAATTATTATCTATATTTTCAAAAAAATTGGGGAATTGTAGGATTTGGTGGGAAATAGAAAAAAATATTTTAAAAAGTATGTAGTTGATATGAAATGATAGAGATAAAGTTGTAATAAATAGGATAGTTAAAAGGAAAAATGATTGAAAAGTAGGGATAAGAGTAGAAAAATAAAATTTTAAATGGAAAAGTCATGCTTTGAAAAATGTATTGCTGGTACAAATCCCATGAATTCCCATAGTTTCCCACATGATACTAAACATGCCCTTATATTCTTTTATTCAATTATCCTGTAACTATTTTATAGGTATTCTTTTTGCCCATTTGACAACAATTTACCTTTTCACTATTTTCAAAATTGTCAACACAATTGAGTAATTTGCAAATATATCTGCTTAGTTTGATCAAAAATTACAAATATACTCACATAGTTTCAGAAATTATAAATAACCCTCGTATAGTTTAACTATATTGCAAAAAACCCACGTCATTATAATACCATCAAGAGGTGAATATATTTGTAAAGATATGCAAATTATATGAGTGTATTTGAAATTTCACAAATTAAGTGATATATTTAGTTTTTGCAAATTACTCCCACATAGTTCAACCATAATTGCAAATAACATCATGTCGTAATGACACAGTAATGGTGTCAAAATAGTATTTCAAATTATGGTTAAACTATGTGGGGATTATTTGCAAATTTTAAAAACTACGTGGGTATATTTATAATTTTAATCAAACTAAGTGATATTTGCAAATAACCCAATGGAATTTTCACTTATCTTTTACCTCGATGTGAAACGCAAACAGAAAGGGAAGCAGACATCACAGCTAGTCACAGGCAGGGAAAGGGAAGCGGTTTGCAACAGTTCGCTAACTGTCATGTGTCGTGCGAATACAACGTGGCGGCCGGGTGTTGGTGGCGACGTGGAGCAATCCGACGATTCTGATCCACATTCACAAAAAAGCAAGAAAGTATAAATTGAAGTACGGGTTTTTCCAATTAGGTTATTTTTGCTAAATTTACACTTTCACCCTTAAGTTTCATACTTTAAATCGAGGCATAAATCTAAGAAATTATAGAGTTGCTAAATTTACGACTTTCACCCTTAAATTTCGTGTATAGATATAATCGAACTTATGTCTATAATTTTTACATCAAAAAAGGGTGAATTTTATTACAATAATTTATATTTAATTTAATTTATTAATTAAATATTTTAGTAGCCAATATTTACCTAACTTTAGTTTACAATGCCATAGAAAAATTAAATATTTTAAACATGACCCACATTTTCAATCTACATTATTAATTTGATACCAATCTAAGCTTGACTGATTTTTCAAATATTACGATTAGAGTTAAGTTTAATTTAACTCAACTTAAACTTATAATAAATAGGATTTGACAAAAGATTTCCAAAATAGGGTTTCAATTTGGTATTAATTGACCACCGAGGTATTTACTATGGTGGTAACTCATGTGGACAAAGTATTGCCCAGTATAAGTTCAATTCTCTCCTCTCTCATCAGGAGTGAGAGTTTTTAATTTTTTCCCTTTGTGTAAAGGTATTTGTAAATTTACCCCTGATTTAGGGAATGTTATAGAAAAATTCTCTCAATTGTGTGAGAGTTATAATTATGCTTCATTGTAATATGAGTTGTTATGATATATAAATATTCATTAAAAAACTTAGTCCTAATTAGACTTGTTTACACTCCTACTCTAGCATAAGGTGTAAAAAGGTTAGACTTGAAGTTAATCTAACTCTAACCATGCTTGAGAAACTTACTTTTTCATTAGTTAAGTCAAGTTCCAATCTTAACTTTAACTTTACAATATATGTTAGGGCTGCATGTCTATGAAACTCTTCTTGTATGTAACATTCTCAAATTTTAATACTTTTTATCATTGATAAAAAAAATTTCTTCATCTATTATGTTTAGTATTATTTATATTATTACGAAAATTCTTTCATTTATTTAATATTACTATAGATGAGCATCAACTATAAATGCATAAAATCAATACAATAAAATGATTCAATACTAAATATTAATTTTAAAGCAGTATCTTCAACATCTAAACTATCTAAAATATTACTACTATATTGATAAATGATTCTATAAACTATTATTACATTTTAGTATATATGTGAGTGAATTTAAATATTTTCTCTAATTTACACATAAATATATTTATTTTTAAGTAAATATAACCCATTTACATATTTGATTTGGATAAAACTTAGTTTTTTAGCTAAAAAAATGATATAAATATAACAGATAGATTAATTTTGCATTAAATCATCAACATTTAAAAAATAAAAGGGCTAAATAAAATCATTTTTATGTATTTCGGTTTTATATAAAGAGAAATGACCCTTTAGCCTAAGCTAAACAAATGTGTCCCCTAGCCCACTTCAAAAAATCTATTTACTGCTTTTTTTTGCTTTTTTTCATACACTTGTTTATCTATGTGTACTTAATTTAGATCATTTTTACTAATTTTTGGATATGTGTATATATGTATTTAAAATACCCATATCTTTAAAATTTTCAAAAAAATATATACACATATTCAAAAATATGACAAAATAATCCTACTATATTTCCAGAAATGATAATGTCTCATACTAAAAAAAATGATAATGTCTCATGTATTTTTATTAAAATACCCCAGGCTAATACTTAAATTCATCTTTCATTTTCACTGAATTTGTACTGTATATTGTTATAGCTTTATATTTGATAGTTGTATATGCAAATAACTTGTTTTTTTGTCTAGGTTTACAATTTAGTCAAGGGTATTTTGGAAAAAATACGAGGGTAAAACTTACTTCATTATCACTTTGAAAAATATTATGAAAGTGTTGCTGCCTTGGTAACTTGCGAATGATGAAAGGGAGTCATCCTAGGTTCGAACCCTCCTTGGCGAGGGATAAAATTACAACAAATTCCCCTAGTACGCGGATTTCATATAAATTTCTCCTAAGGTAGGGAGTGGTAGGAAAAATTTCATCCACGTTGTGAGAGCTGAGAATGTACTTAATTTTGATATCAGTTGTTAATTGTATAAATAACAATAAAAAATATTATGAAAATATGTGGCCGTGTTTGTCGTATAATTATCTTGTCTACTTAATTTTATGGCAGTCGTCCCTATCATGTCTTCATCGCTACAGTTAGAAACAGGACACGCTTGCACGACACAATGGCAAGAAAAGGAAATAAAATGAAGAGTAGCCCGTGGAATGAAACAGTAAAAAAGGAAAATGCAAGTGAAGTTAATGTCGAAGCATCAGCCAGATTGACACAATAACCTTCAGGGTTAGATTTACATATGTGCATAAATTAGATGGTTGAATTACTAAAGTTAAACCTCAAGCTGTAATAAGCTATTTAACAAACTTAAAAGGGTTAAATCCTCATAAAGCCCCGTATAACTATAAGTAAACCCTCAAGCTCTAATAAGCTATTGAGCAAACTTAAAAAGGGTTAAATCCTCATAAAACCCAATATAATTATTCTATTTTTTTTCATTATTTTAACATATTTTTTCACGTAACTATTATATTTTCATTAAAAAAGAATAATTTACAGATATAATCACGTACTTTGATGCTAATTTCATACATATCCACATAGTTTCACGAGTTGCGCATTACTTTCACGTAATTTCATAGAAATTGTATATATACCCCACATTAATGGTTAGCATCTAACTGAAATAAAGGCCCTGTTACATAAAATATGTCATCCAAAATTACCCTTGGAATGTGAAGCACATGTCATTCCAAAATTCAAAATATGAGTCTCATCCAAAAAAATTCAAAACACGAATGGGGTGTCATTTTGGTTGTTTGCAGCCGGACATTTCTATCATTTAAAAAAGCCAAAAAATCCATCAAAATAAATCGTTAAAATCATTTTTAACCAAACATTTCTACCATTGAAATTATTCGAACGTCAATGAGGTGCATCTGCAGTATTCTTCATTATTTGACCGCACTACTACTGAATGTGTTAAAGATGAGGCATGATTTAGGCTACCCCTAAGAAGATGATGTTGCCGGTCTTAAGGGTTTTACACCACCTTCTTATCTGGCAGATTTGATCAACAGGTCAACGACTTAAGTGGCCGAATCTGAAAAAATATGGGCTACCAAAGATGGTGGTTTTCACGACCATCTGTTGCTCGGAGCTTGAGAAGATTCACATACTGAAAACTTTTTGTCTAAGCCTTACTTTCCACTTGATTTGGACGTAGGTTTTGCCCTTTTGTCTGGCAGCCATGACCGGTGCTCTCATTGAGGAAGGTGAGAAAAAATTTGGTAGTGCAACGAATTATTTCAATTTGTGCACATGCAGGCCCAATTTTACAATATGTCCATTTTTGTCATTATCCAATTTTTCAACCCACATATTAACCATCACTGACAACAAAAATGTTTCAGAGTAAAACTATGTGGCGGTAATATATAATTCTTGAAACTATGCAGGTTTATCTGCAATTAGTATTGAACTATTTAGGTATATCTGCAGATTACCCCAAAAACATTACTCTACCTATCAATTATTTTTTTACGTATTCTTATATACAACAATGCTTTACTCTTATGTTCTGTTTGGCTACCACTAAAACTTTTTAGACAAAATTTTTCTATTTAAAACTTTTTAATTTCCATAATTATCTTATTTTTAATTATTTTTTATGACCTCCTATATCATTGCCTTAATTTTCAATCGATACAACTATCTATATAATTAACCTATTTATTTTTTTTAAAAAAATCTATTTTATCTTTATTATCTTTAATCTTCATTATTGTATTACATCACTTCTTTCAATTTAAAAGTTTTTACACTAAAAATTTTTTTAGTCAAAAGTTTTATTTACTCCCAAAACATGTCTTTAATCATTTTTCCTTACTTATCACATTCAAACTGAATGAGTAGGTATTTAGCGTAGAATTGGTTTATAGGTTAAATACAGTGGTATATCGGAGTAGTACCAATTTTGTTTTACAACATATAAGATATTTTTTAAAGCCAGAAAAATATAGTTTAGATTTTATACAAAAAGGGTGCCTCAAGATAGTGTACCTGGTGTGTTGAAATTTTTTGATTGATATTTTTATATATTGTGACAATTGATATTACAAGTAGACCTTTTCACAAAAATCAAGGGAATTTGTAAAGCCACCACTCTCTCAGAGACTACATGGGTAGGCTTCAAACAGATGCCATCAAACATTCTAAAATGCCACCACTCTCTCAGAGGGGACTACGTAAATACTCCACCTACATGGGTAGGCTTCAAACAGATGCCATCAAACATTCTAAAATACCCCCGTAATGTGTGAGTGCACTTTTTATTCTGCTTGGACCCCTATTGGGGAAAATCAGTAGTGGCTGAATCCATGGTTCAGGACAAGTCCAATCTGTTGGAAATCATGTGATGCGGAAGCGTACCTGAATCCATGTGTGTGTAGATTCCACCTATAGACCGAGTAGAGTACGAGGTCTTCTCCCTCAACACTTCTCCCTATAATACTAGCGGCAGATGGGAACCACTAGTGATGTGAACTATGTGAGAGAGGGACCTAGACTCCTCTATTTATAGAGCCCTTCCCATCATGACTCAATTAGAAGTACAGTTCTACTTGGACTCGGATTGCGTACGCAATTCAGATATGACTGAGCTATCTTTAAATCCAAGACTTATTATCTAATTAGGACACCTAATAGGAGTATAACTCTAACATTCTCCCACTTGTCCTAATTAAAATAAAATTAAGAAAGAAAAGAAAATTATATTAAAATTTAATCCTTGGATTTAACATTTGAAAATTACCGGACGAGTGCACTCATTTGAAAAACATGCCCTAGTCATTACATATGCAATCCAACTTTAATACTTGAGTTAAGAAAATTTGTTAACATGGATCATGGCGGTTATATGCTCATATAAACATACTTCCTTCCATGCATCACAATATTAACAAATTTACTTGACTAAGTTCTTAATGGCAGATTTACAATTATGTGATTTCAATGTCCCATATTAATATCAAATAGATAAAATCTTTTTTTTCCAAATCACATACAATTGTCAACAAAATACCATAATGAAACAAAAGAAAATAATCATCCAACATGAGATCTCAAAATGTATCGATTACATCAATAATTATCCCATATAACAAGACCCATATTTCTTATATATCCAGAAAAGACCTTAGGCGCCAGAGCCTTAGTCATGGGATCAGCAATCATGTCAGCAGTACCAACAAAACTAATCGATATCAGATGATCATTAATCCTTTCTTGTACTGACATAAACTTAGCATCAATATGCTTGTTAGCGCCAGTAATTCTTCTATAATTGGAGAAGCTAATCGTTGATGAATTGTCACAACTGATTCTCAGAGGCCTAGAGATAGAATCCATAATTTTAAGCTCTGAGATAAATTTTCTCAACCAAAGTGCATGTGAGGATGCTTCATGACAGCCAACAAATTCAGCTTCCATGGTAGAGTCGACTACACGATTTTGTCTCCCACTCTTCCATGAAACTGCTCCACCGGCTAATAGGAAAACATAGCCTGACGTGGATCTTCTGTTGTCTATACAACCAGCATAATCTGAATCTATGTAACCGATCACTTCTAATTGATCAGTTTTTGCATATGTGAGCTTATAATCTTTAGTTCCTTGGAGATATCGCATTACTTTCTTTACTGCTTTCCAATGTTCCATTCCTGGATTGCTTTGATATCTTCCAAGTAATCCCATAGCATAACTGATGTCAGGACGTGTGCAAACCTGCGCATACATCATGCTCCCAAGAGCAGAAGCATATGAGATGGACCTCATTTCCTGTTTCTCAATCTCATTCTGTGGACACTGATGTAGACCATATTTTTTACCTTTAAAGATTGGCACTTCACATGATGAAAATTTTGACATTTGGAATCTTTCTAAAATTTTATTGATATACGCCCTTTGTGATAATCCTAAAAGTCTTTTAGGCCTATTTCGATGGACCTCAATTCCTATGACACATGATGCCTCGCCCATATCTTTCATATCAAAATGTTCAGAAAAGAAACTTTTAGTATTATGTAAAAGACCTAAATCATTAGTAACAAGCAAAATATCATCTACATATAGAATCAAAAATATAAACTTGCTCCCACTCAACTTTAGATATATACACTGGTCACCAATGTTTTCTGTAAATCCAAAGGAAGTGATAACTTTGTTAAACTTTAAATACCACTGTCGGGAGGCTTGTTTAAGTCCATATATAGATTTCTTTAATTTGCATACTAATGTGTCCTTTCCTTCCATTTCAAATCCTTCAGGCTGCACCATGTATACCTCCTCTTCTAAATTCCTATTCAGAAATGCCGTCTTTACATCCATTTGGTATAATTCTAAGTCAAAGTAAGCCACTAATGTCATAATAATTCTGAATGAGTCTTTTCTAGAGACAGGTGAAAATGTCTCTTTATAATCAATACCTTCTATTTGTGTGAATCCTTTGGCAACAAGTCTGGCTTTATATCTTTCTACATTACCTTTAAGGTCCCGTTTGGTTTTGAATATCCATTTACAACCAACAGGTTTGCTCCCTTTAGGCAACGTAACAAGATCCCAAAGTTTGTTTTGAAACATGGATTCTAATTCATCTTTCATAGCATTGATCCATAATTCAGACTTTTCACTATTAATGGCTTCTTTGAATGTTAATGGATCATTTTCAATACAAGGATCGTCAATACATTCTTCCAAATATATAATGTAGTCATCTGAAATAGCAGGTCTCCTTATTCGATTAGACCTTCTTGGCTCATTAATATGTTCTACATTATCATATTGATGAATGTCATTTGGAATTGAGATCGATTCATTATTAGTCTCTTCCGTAGGCTGCATAGTAATTATTGGTTGTTGATCTGTCATGTTATAATCAACAATCTCAGTTCTTGCATCCATTAGTGATGAACTAGAGGAAGGATTTCTAATTTCCTCAAATTCCACATTTCGTGGAGTTATGCTCCCACTATTTTTGTCATTCTCAATGAATCGAGCTGTTCCGGTCTCAATGATCCTAGTATTATGAGATGGACTGTAAAATCTATACCCTTTAGACCATTCTGGATACCCAATAAAGAAACAACTAATAGTCCTTGGGTTCAATTTCTTTTCTTGTGGGTTAAGTATCCTTGCTTCTGCTTGACAACCCCAAATACGCATATGCCTCAAACTGGGTTTCCTGCCTGTCCATAACTTAAATGGAGTTTTAGGAACAGCTTTACTGGGAACTCTATTGAGGATATACATAGCAGTTTTCAAGGCTTCACTCCACAAGAATAAGGGTAAAGATGAGTTGTTAAGCATACTTCTCACCATATCTATGAGAGTACGATTTCTCCTTTCAGCAACACCATTTTGTTGGGGAGTTCCAAGCATCGTATATTGAGGTTCAATACCATTTTCTTCTAGAAATTTAGCAAATGGACCAGTGATTCGACCTAATTGACCATGTTTACCATAATATTCACCACCCCTGTCAGATCTTACAACTTTTATTTTCCTATCCAATTTCTTTTCTACTAATTCTTTGAATATTTTAAAAGTATTCAAAGAATCAGACTTTTCATGTAGTAGGAAAATAAAATCATAACGTGAGAAATCATCAATAAACGTGATAAAGTACTTTTCACCTCCAATACATGATGAAAATGGACCACAAATATCGGTATGAATCAATTCTAAAAGTCCATTGCTTCTCATGGCACTCTTTTTCTGAGTTTTGGTTTGTTTTCCTTTAATACAATCGATACATATGCCAAAATTAGTAAAATCTAGAGTAGGTAATACCCCGTCTTTTACTAATCTTTGCATCCTTTCTTTCGATATGTGACCCAACCTTTTATGCCACAACATGGAGGAATTTTCATCAATCATACCACGTTTATTACCAGCACATACATTTAGGGTAGATGAATAATTAATAGATGAGCAATCTGCACTTATTTGATATAAACCATTAAATAATATTCCAGTTCCAACTAAAATAGAATCTTTAAATAAAGAAAACTTTGAGTTTGCAAAACTGAAAGAATAACTCATTACATCAAGTTTTGGCAAAGAAATTAAATTTCTAGAAATGGACGGAACATAGAAAACTTCATGCAATTCTAAAAATTGCCCGGTGTCAAGGCGAAGTCTGCAATTTCCTACTGCTTTAACTTTAGACTTGGTCAGATTGCCCATTAAAATAGACGACTCATGTAGTTTTGGGTTGCGGGTTGAATGGAATGCCTGCAAAGAGTTTGAAACATGGATAGCAGCACCAGAGTCAATACACCATAAATTAGAGGATACGTTTATGAAATTGGTTTCAAGGCAAACATGTACATAATTGTTACCTTTCTTTTCGAACCAACTCTTCTGCTTGAGACAATCTTTCTTAAAATGTCCTTTCTTTTTACAGAAATGACACTTCTCAGCGGACTTTTTCAATCCATCCTCTAAGCCTTTCTTTAATGGGAATTTATTCTTTCGTTTTCCTTTCTTTGACTTGTACTGCTTAGTAGTCGATGTGAAATAGATAGGCATTGATCCATCCTGCTTTAATCTCTCTTCCTCTTGTACACACATGGATATTAATTCATTTAAAGTCCATTTATCCTTTTGTGTGTTATAGGAAATTTTGAATTGAGAAAACTGAGATGGAAGAGAATTTAAGACAAATATGACTAGGAAAGAGTCAGAGATTTTCATCCCTAGTTCATTAAGTTTCCCAGCTATATTTGACATTTCCATTATGTGCTTTCGCACTCCACAAATGCCATCATATTTCATTGAAGTCAATTTGTTGGTGAGCATTCCAGCCAATGCTTTATCTGACCCACTGAATTTATCCTTAATTGAGTCAAGATAAGTTTTGGCACTTTCATTATCAGGGTCAGAAATAGAGCCCCTGATATTCCTTTCGATTGTGCTCTTAATAATCATAAGAGGCAACCTGTTGGAACGCTCCCATTTATCAAATTGAATCTTTTGACTATCAGTACTTTCAGGCGTTATCTCATTAGATTTTGCAACACGAAGGGCTAAATCCAAGTCCAAACATCCTAATGTGATAAGTAATTGCTCATGCCAATCAGAATAATTTGATCCATTCAGTGTCGGGATATTAGACATATGAGATTGAGGAACAGGAGCCATAGCTGTAAAAGAATGATTAAGCTCACGTTACCATTATGATTCAGATAAAATATTATGTAACAATTTCATTAACATTAATTAATCATAGCTAAAATTATAAAACTTAACCACATAAGCAATAATGCATGATTATATTTAATAATGCTATGATAAACAATAATATTCAATAATTAATTATGAATACATAAAGTCAAGAAATCCCCACCTTTGGGTAGGAAATTTCCCGCGTTTATGCAGTTCTAGTTAATTATTGATAAATATTAAATTATAGCTACCTTCAGGTAGAACTATAATATATTCTTTAATGATGCAATTTCTATGATGAGAGAAAAAATCATATTATTCTCTCTTTGTTTAATAAATTTGATTAACTAAACATCTTAGACCCTTTAGGGCAACAAAGATATAAAGATGAACAATATTTATTAAACATAAATTGCATAATTACAAGTTCTATTATTAGAAAAAATAAACAATAATATTTTCTCCATTTAATGAATAATTTTTGAAAATATATTTTAGACCCTTTGGGGCAACCAAAATATATAATCAAAATTATGAATATAAATTATAGAGTATAATATATATATATGAATAATTCAATAATAATGATTATTAAATTTATTATGTGCGATTTAAATTCCATATTATTTCTTTTGGTCGGCCAGGTAAGTGAGGTGGGGCGTGGGAGGCTCCCCCTGCATAGCAGGAACCTAATAAAATAACCACGTGATCCTCTTCAATACCTCTTGCCTAGACACCAACCTCCAGTCATGCCATGGAATGTAATTCTCACTATAAAATTTAATAATCATAATTTATATAACTATTCATATATATATACACACATTGCATGCTTGAAAAAATTAACTGGAAAGCAAGAAATCATAAATAAATGGCTAATCAAGCAGTTATAATCACATGAATTAATGCTGAATCAATTGGAAAGCAATAAATCATAAGTATATATATTGCTAATTAGGCATTTATATACCAATCACAAGAATAAATTGCACATATAATTCAAAAAAATTGCATAAATATTCAAAAGCCAAATTTATTGACCTCGTTAGCCTAATCAGACCCTTCCATTAGATCCAGAATGTCCAAAAACATAGAAAACGACTATTGAATCGTTCAATTTGGATAACAGGATCATAAAATATGTTAAAATTTATTTGGACAGTCATAAACATGCCACGTATCTGTCATGGGCTTGAGAAGTTGGCCCGCGAAAAAGCCTGCATGGACCTGTAATCTGGGTTTTCTCATATATGGGCCAACCTTATGGGTTCAGTGGGCCCGACTTAAAAAATACACAAGCCCATTAGCACAGGAAAACCCAGTTGGATAAAATCACAGCAACACCATTTTGTTTAAAATTGCAGAAAACTCCTCAGGTTTCCTTATTTATTTATTTAATATAATATGTATATATCTTATCATCTTCTCTTTTAACCCTAGCTATAGTTTCCAGCCCACCGCCGCCAAAACCCGTCTGGCCGCCGCTCATCTGCCACTGCCGGCCGCCGGCCACCACAGCCAGTTGGATGCCGATCGTCACCGTCAACGCTGCTTCTGCTGTTCGTCCAGTCTTCTCCGGCAGTCATGTCCAGCAAGCAGCAGCCATTCCGGCACTGCTGGCTCGCCCGGCTGCCTCACGGCCTGGCTATTTGCCGCCAGCCGCCCAACCCACTGCCCTTGCCGTCTGTCACTGCCTGCTGTCGTTCGTCTCTTTCGCCGCCGCTGGCGGGATGCCTCTGTCGTCCGCTGCTGTTGCCGACGTCAAAGCGTCATCGCCCCTGCTGGTGTTGCCGCACAGCTCCGCTGCCGCGTCTAGCAGATCTCCGGCAGCGTCCGGCAGCCTTCCAACGTCTCTTCGTCGCCGTGTCTTCTCCGACAGCGACAAGGATCATCTCTTCTCCGTTCAGCAGTGGATCAACGGCGGCAGTTCATATTTGTTTGCATCCGGCAGCAGGCGTCACCGGCCGAATTCCAGATGGCTGTTTTGATGGGTTTCCAGCCATCATAGGTTTTGACGGACCTGAAAACGATTTGGTCCATGCGGATTTCTGAATTCCGCATCCCAGCACTCAGCGACCTTCGTCGTTTCCTCTGAATCCGGCATCGGGCATGGCAGCGGGCATGGGTTTCGGCAGTCCGTAAATATGGTTTTTTTTTTATTAATTGAATTTATGTGCGTGAAATAGCATCCATAATCTATACATGGAGCAGAAAACTGAATCCATATAATCAGATGTTTATGATTGTTCTAAACAATTTTTGTGATTATATGACACATGCGGAACAACTGTAATTTCTATAAAGCAATTAGATTTCATGAAAACATTATGCGGAAGCCATCCTTGTGATTATGGCATGACCAGATTCTCAAATAATCATGCCATATGCAGTTCGACAGAAGACCGTAAGACAGGATGTCGTAATCCATAATGCATTCATATATATATCAGATTCATGCATCCTTAACAAAAAAAATAAAGCATCCGTTCACTTCCGTCCGTGGCATATGTCCCGAATATAAATTTAGAAACATCTAATTGCGTACAACAAAAGCATGAGTCATCCGGATAGGAAATATTATAATAATACAATAATCAAGTAATTAATCCGTAACAACATAAATAATTTTCACGGATAAATTTTCATACAAATTATGGGTGGAATCTATAATACCCAAAATCGAAACGTGTGCTCTAATACCACATGTTGGAAATCATGTGATGCGGAAGCGTACTTAAATCCATGTGTGTGTAGATTCCACCTGTAGACCGAGTAGAGTACGAGGTCTTCTCCCTCAACACTTTTCCCTATAATACTAGCAGCAGACGGGAACCACTAGTGATGTGAACTATGTGAGAGAGGGACCTAGACTCCTCTATTTATAGAGCCCTTCCCATCATGACTCAATTAGAAGTGCAGTTCTACCTGGACTCGGATTGCGTACGCAATTCAGATATGACTGGGCTATCTTTAAATCCAAGACTTATTATCTAATTAGGACACCTAATAGGAGTATAACTCTAACACAATCTCCCTTTTACACCTTATGATTATGCTTCCAACCATGATTCCCTCTCTCTCCTTTGACCATTCCACTCAAGTCCTTCTACTCTCCCATATGTCCCTTTTTCTATTTTACAAATCTCACTTGACTTTAATGTTTCGTCTGTCTCATTTTTATGCTTGACAAAAAGGAAGAGAGTTTTGAGTGTTATATTTTGGGATGGGTAGCATATACGTAGGATACTTCGTATTTTGCAAATTAAAATTTGCTAAGTCATGACAAATGATTCAATAAACGCAAATCTAAGTTGTTTATCTTCTGTTGTGTCATTTGTTAGTTGATATGTTGTTCATCATGTGAAACAATGGCCGAAGGGTTAATGTTAAAAAGACTGCATTATTCTATAGCTAAAATACAATGATAGAATGAAAAAAAGAGATTTAGCTTTAGTTTAGATTCAAAAGACGAACTATACACTCCTTTCTTGGTCTCCTAGCGTGGTTAAGCAAATCTGAGTGTACTGTTTTCAAAAGCATAAAAGAAAGTATTGTTTTCGAAAGCAAAAAAGAAAGGGCATGGAATAAGGTGCGGGATCTTTCGACATTTGTCATGAGAAGGAGAAAGTTTTACAAAAATCATTAGCACAAGTTATCGCTATATATGCCATGGACCTCTTCTTGATGCTAAAAAAGTTATATGAGGATCTCAACTTTTTATGAGTTGATTCTGGTGGGAAGAATGCAACAAAAGAGGTGAGTGAGCTAGATATCTTGGCACAAGATGTGCAACACAAAATGTGGTGGAGGACTCGGCTTTAGAAACTTGTACATATTTAATTGTGCATTCCTGGCCAAGAAATTGTGGAGGTATATTAAATGATCTGAGTTATCGTATCAGGGAAGTATTTGGGAGTGTAGAAGAAGATGAATGGTTCCTATGTTTAGAAGAGCATACTAAGATGTAGGGATGTGTTAAACAAAGGGTGTAAACGAAGAGTTGGAAAGGAGTTGATGATCGATTCCTTTAAGGACCATCGGGCTAACGAACTGATCACCAAATTCAACCCTTTATCCATAGGCATGGAGGAGGGTGATAAAGTCAATTATTTCATTGAAAGTCAAATAATGCAACGAAATAGGGATGTGAAAAATTTCAACTTCAAGACGTGTGGAATGCCATAAAGTTAGTAGTTTGTGCCCATTCTGGGTGATGAGGAAGAGGATTCAATGTATTGGGATAAGAGAGCAAATGATATTTTTACAGTTAAGTTTGCATACCACATTTTGATGATGGAATCACAAAATGAAGAAGAAAAGCAAAGGGCTGGGCGAAATTAGCTATGCTCAAATCTATCTGGAAAATAAAGTTGCCACAAAAAATAGTTATTTTTAGGCAGAGGTCGTTTTAAGGCTCACTTTCAACTCGGGCTAGTTTAACTTGTAATGGGCATGGTCTGACGAAAGAGTGTCAACTATGTTTGGCGGATTGGAAGACAATATTCATCTATTTTGGGAATGCGTTGAAATTTATATGGCCTTAAGGATAATGAAGTAGTCCATCAATACAAGGGAACTATTTCAAATATACACCATATCTTTAGGCAATTATCTAAATGCAATTCCAGCTAAAATCCATTGTTTTTCATCTTGCTTTGCTGTCACATATGGTCTGTGAAAAATTTTGTTTATGCTTAGAATATATATGGTAGTATAAATGCAAAACTCCCACATCAATGTATGAACTTCCAACACGATGGGTGAGACTAGAAGCTAAAAAGATGAAGTTAAATATTGATGGATTAAAGAGGCATATTTAGAGCAATCTTGGTAGGTCTCATATTATTAAGACCATATTAATTCTCACGGTGCAAATTAGTTGGAATCATGCAATTGCAAGTTGATCAACTGTTCAAGATTACAAGAAGATGAGCTAAGATCTTCAATGGACCAAAAAAATACAAGAAGGGTATTTTATCAAAATGCTCGTGCCTACAGCCAAAACATGAAGCAAAGTTGCTTCCCTATCCCTCTAAAGTCAAAAGACTTGCTAAGTGAATGATGAGATGAGGGTCAATAAATATGGCATGGGAAAGTCACGTAGAAACAAAATACAAATGCATAGATGGACACAGTGCATAGCAATGGTTCAAAATGCATGCACATTTTTCATTTGGACCATCCAAAAAATCCAGACCATGGATGGCCATGTGAAATGAGAAAAAGAAGAATGCATGCAAGACTACCATGTGCATTTAATGCATGAAATAGTACATAATATTTTAGCATGCATGTTGTATGCATAAAAAATAATATGTAAAAAAAATCTTTAGTAGCTGAAACATAAACCGAAAAATGCAAAATGAAAAATGGACGGCCGAGATGGAAATTTCAGAAAAAATAAGAAAAGAAGAGAGCATGAAAGGACGGTTAAAAAATGGGGCATGCATGGACGAGGTGATTTAATGCACAGATGACCAAAGTTGATGGGTTTTGGAACAGATACAAGGAAAAGGGAAAAAAAAAAAATCTCAAAATGACATGTCTAGAGCTCCACCTATAATGCATGAATTTGTTCTCTGGCAAATAACTACAAGTGGTATGAGAAGCTTAGTCCTGTGGCTTAGATAGCTAAATAGTAGGAAAGAAAGGCATGTGAGGAGGCTGCTGAGGGGATGTGCATTGATGGCTTGAAAATGAATAAAAGCCACAGTTAAATAGGAGGTTGACGCGGCACACGTTTTGGCCATCTACTTCTGCTTACAAAAGAATGGCAAATGCACACAAAATGCAAAGCTTGTGAAAGTTAGCCAGCGGCCAAAGCTTCTCCTATGCGGAATTACGCTTCAACATTATTTGAAGCCCAAGCCATAACTTTTTCACATGGAATTACTGTTCCATAGCAACATTTTCTTGGCATCTAATCTACAATACCCACGGAACTGCTTTCAAATCCGTCGAAATTCCCATAAATAGGGCCTCCTTGTTCTCATTTTCTCACCACACACAACCCTTCCAAGAGCTCCTTCTTGCTCTCTCTTTCTCTCTCAAATCTCTCCTTTAAATTTCCCTTAGCCCATTGGAGCCCTCTTCATTCCAAAAAAAATAAAAAAAATCCGGAGCTCTTTAAAAGATTCAAAAGTCCTTTAAAAAATTCTTTTCCATCTTCCAACTTGGATTCAAAGGTAGACTATTTTACCTTAACCCACATGAAAAATCTCTCAATGGATGATGATTTGAAATGTGGAGTTAAGTATTTCTCCTTTATTTTCTAAAAAATCACCTCTGGTTTCATACCCATTGGAAAATTCTTCTTTGCCCCCATGTGGATAATCTCTTATTGGCAGATGATTTGAAACATAGAGTTTAAGTATTTTTCCTTTATTTCCCTAAAAATCATCTCCATTTCATAGTAATTCTCACTTTTTGCCCAACCCAAATCTTTATGTCCAAATAAGACCGCTATGCCAAGTTGTTGTGTTACCGGATCGAAATTATCAAACTCCATGTGGTTTACACGTTTGAGCAATCAGATCTTGATAGATCTACATAATAGATCCTATTTTTGTTTTAACAAGAGTTTCTATAGTAGACCTGATGCTGGTATTTTGTCCTCTCCTAGAAAATATACATGATCCACGAGACATGTTAAACGGTAGCAACTTATGGGCATGTAAAATTCAAAAGAATGTGAAATTATCTTCAATTAAGAAGGTATAAGGATTCTCTTGTTAAGATAAGATTATGAATATGCTAGATCTATTGTAATTTGTATACACATAAAGTTTACGCAATACACATTGGGAAGCCAGCTGGGTAATTTCAACCCGTACATGTCCATTAGGCCTAATTTATCTCATAGGCCCAATTCAACTCATTTTAAGCCCGCTTAGGCTCACAACCCTCCAAATAGCTCGGTTAGGCCTAAAACTCTTCAAAACCCTTAGGATGGCCCATTTGGTCCCCCCACTTTACATTCAAGCCCAAAAACATTACAATTAGGCTCAGAACCCCCATTTGGCTCTATTTCAATCTAAAAACACTCACTTGGGCCCAGTTCAGCCCGTTTTAGGCCCACTTAGGTCTAGATAGCTCGGTTGGGCCAAAGGTCTTCAACACGACCAACTAAGCTGATATACACTTCCTTTAGGTCTAATACCTTCCGGTTTTGCCCAAAACTCTTCAACAGGCCTAGGTAGGCCTAAAAATCTCTAGATGGTCCAATTAAACTCAAAGCTTCTCAATTAGGCCCAAAATTTTCTAATAAGCCTAGCGGGCCTAGAAATCTCCAATAAGTCCACCTGTGCCTAAAGCTTCCCAATAAACCTAGTGGGGCCTACTAGTCTCTAATAAGTCCATTTAAGCTAAAAACCTTCAAAAGCAGCCTAATGTACCCAAGACATTTTAGTTGGGGCGCAAAACCTTTCAACAAGCTTATTTGGGATAAGAGTCTCAAAGTCAACTCATTTTGGCCCAAAACTCTTTAGCTAGTTTAATTAGGCAAACAATTCTCCATTTAGCACTCGAATCCCTTAAAGACCATTCAACCAGCCTAATTGGGTCCAGAACTTTACAACAGACCTAGTTGAGCCCAAGTCTCTTGACTGATCTCAATTGAGTCCAAAATCTTTTCAACAAGCTCACATGGGCCCAAAATCTTTGAGTCAACCCTAATGGGCCTAAACCCATTTTGGTCATACCAAGATGGACAAAACATATTTTCAAAATTTGGTTAAACCTAATTTTCAAAATTGAGAAGCTGAATGCAGGACTTACTGGTTTGTTGTGCGAATTCAAGGACAAAATGCAGGAGATGCTAGCTAACATGATAAACCTAGAAGCCGAATGGGGGATACACTTGTCTACTGTGTAAATTCAAAAGTTGAATGTGCATCAACTTGCTGTGTAGGGTCACTAGTGTAGCTGATAGACATCTTAATGGTCATAAAAGCGAGTCATTATTAGTCAATAGCTAAGCGTAAACTCACCTCGAGTCATCGTGCATGGCGATATGTGGTCACCTATTCTTTTAGGTCATGACATATGGCCAAGTGACCCCATTTATCTTTGTCAGTCATATCGCCTGGTCGTTATGCAAATCACCCCGAGTCATGGCACATGGCAACACGTGCTCACTTATTTTTTGGAGGTCATGGCGCATGGAAAAGTTACCCTTTTATTTTTATCAATCATATCACGTGGTTGATATGCAACTCACTCGAGTCACGACCCATGGTAACATGCACTCATCCTTTTTTGAGTCGCAACATGTAATCATCGATATTTGTATTTTTATTAGGCACAGTTTTCATGTACTTGTAAAGTCGTAGAAAAATTTTCTATGCATTTATTATCATTTCAATACAATACTAATTTTGAATAAATGCACTATTTATTAAGGGTGTTAACGGTAATGACTAACTTGTCAACCAGCCCGTCCAACCCATTTATAAATAAATTTGGGTTGGAATTTTTGAATAAATGGTTTATGATCCATTAACTTGTTCAACCATTTAATTAAATAAACGAAGTCGGGTTAAAGTTTCATAACCCATCAACCCGTTTAACCATCAATCTGTTCAACCCATATAACCCATTTACAGGTATATTATTTTTTATGGCAGTTTATAAGTATATTATATATAATATATTTCTAACATTTTTCATCCCTTTCCATTCCCGCTCCAACTCTCCCATTCGTGCGCCCTTCCGGCCCCTCCTGACGCCTAATTCTCATTGCAGCTAGTGTCGTGCTCTAATGCATATTCCCTCTCTATCTTGCTATAACAGAACGTCGTTGTTGCCTAATCTTCTTGCCCCGATCCCCGGCATCATAGCTACCTTCTTTGCTTGCGATAGTTCTAAAATGAGCCTGCGAAGCCCTCTCCGCAACTACCTTCTTCTTTGGTGGCACTCGACCTGTAATGAGCTTAGATAACCCTCGATCGCTGCTTTCTGCGATGCCCCTATGACTTCGTTGCGAGCTTTCTAGGTAGGGGTCTATCTCTTTCAACGCCCTCTCTCCATCCCTCCCTCTCCCCTAATCTCTATCTCCTGTATCCCCCCTCTTACTGTGGCTCTGATTTCTCCATCTCTCCAAGACTCGGGGAATAAATAGGCATGGGGAAGAGGGAGAGGAGGGCTACAAGCCCTCTCCCATTATTGATTCTAGACCACCCACCCCTTCCTCTTCGCCAGCATGATGAGGCCCGAAGAGATCAGATCTCTTGAATGAAGTGAAATGATAGGAAGATAAGGCTACTGGTGAGAGATCTATATTCAAACCACCTGGCCTGGAGGGTATGGATTGAAGTAGGACATTCTCCATTTGCCCACCAGCAGCAGGGGGTTCGATTCCCATTATACGTGATGTGGCGAAAAAGATTGATTTAACGGATATGCTCTTATTGTGATTTTGATTTCTCTAACTTAGCTCATGCTTTTCTCAGATCTCCAACCACTCTTTCACCAAGTGTTGCTGTTGTCCAACTTGCCACCGACAAGTATAAATATTTTGCCAGTTTTGAAGCTTTCCCTTTGCACCTTGTGTTGACATACTTCGGCGCGAGTTTGAAGGCAGGTAAGGCAGTTCCTCTCTTCCGCCCTCCCCCCTCTCTCTCCCCTATTGTTTAACTTTACTATTTCTTTTCTCAGATCTCTGGCTAGGCAGCTACTTGTTCACCAAGTGTTGTTGCTGTCCAACTCGCCGCAAGTATATATGTTTTTCCTGTTTTGAAGCTTCTCCTTTGATGGCCTTATGTTAACACGTGAACAATTAAATGACTGTGAATATTAGAAATTGTGGTTGTTTCATATAAATTACATTATCATGTCATGGTTGTATAATCTATGTTTT